>JARZZO010000015.1:5017500-7517500 GCA_030544215.1 Zantedeschia hybrid cultivar
CTCTAGTTAGTTCATGCAGCGCAGCAGACGGCTCGAAAGAACAAATCTGGGGGTCATCCTCGATTCAATTTATTCTCATGGCGCCAGAATTGTGGCAATATTCACACCATCTCATCATTTCTTAAACAAAGCTGAATCCATATAGCTTAATTATAGGCTCTCTTCACCCCAAGTCTTCCTTCAAAAAAGATGATAGTTTGATAGTTGATACACTGTTCAGAATCGAAATCCAAGTCTAGATAACAAGATTAACGTGAAAATATATAACCACCTCACGCATAGCACATTGTCAGTTGCTCAAGGGTACAACAAGGCGGCATCAAACAGCAGTTCCAGAGATTCCACATGATCATGCATGTAAAAGAGCTATCTCTACACACATTGATGTACGATCTGCGATTGTTTTGGCTCTTTTGCGTCAACAAGATGAGCTAACATGCATGCCAAAATCAGGATCTGCAAATAATAGCCAGTCAAATCAAGAAACAAAGCACCAATTGACGCTAGGAGGAAATGAAAAATGGAGAAGCATTGTTTCAAAGGTGTGCGAGTGACAACTGAAACAGATGCCAAAGAGACCATAACACTGGTTTACCTGCTAATCTGATCTATTCCCATTGCCACCAGCCGATAACGATCGCTCCCTCCTCCTCTCTGGATCTTTCCTGTGTGGTGAACGGGATCTATCCCGTCGATCCCTAGAATGGGATCGGCCCCTAGAACGGGAACGATCCCTAGAACGAGAACGACCTCTGACCCGTGGTCGATAGGGAGAGTAACTGCAGGACTGTCTCCTGTCACGATCTGCACAAGATACAAGCATTTAGAACTGGAGGAAAAACAACAGATGAAATTGCTGAATAATATTATTCCAGAGAAATGGTATAGGTATTATCCCTGAAAAAAATAACCCTATCCAGTGCCTATACTAGATAATGAAAAAGAAAGGCATGAAGACCATAGATCGTTGACTGTGCAAGGCAGCAACACTCGGTTGACGGATCAATAGCTTTGTTATGAGTGCATCCCCAATAGGATGCAGACTGCAAGCCCAACTCCAGTACGTACTGCTTGATGTGCCTGAAGGAACTTATCTTTGCAGTGAGAAGGAATTGCAAGGGGGAGGGATCGTGGCACAACCTTGCCATGCAGAGGTTAATTGGATTCTAGAATGGAATTCAGAAGACTCCGCTAGTCCACTAGCATCAGACATAACCAAACATTCCAGAGTCCCGGGCATAGATGATACAGATCTCACAAATAAAAGGAACCGTAGTTAGGTAGAAGCGAAACGTAGGATATCTGCCTTAGCGGGTGTGAAGAAAGTGAATAAAGAAATTGGGCATACGCTCATGTTGAATAATTGTCAAACAAGGATTCAAAACACCTCACAGTCCATGAGAACAGAGAATTTTTTTGGGAAGGCAGCAACAGCAGCATTCATTCATTGATATAATCAAGAAGAGATTACAAGGGAAAAAGAGAGGGGAAGGAAAACAAAGAAATTGTCTACCAAGACAGTAGACAATACAAGAGACTCAGGAACCACTGACAACACCCTTCCCATAAAATAAAACCCATTACATCATACACCAGAACCCTCAAAGAAAGACACTTTTCCAATGAGCAAATTTTGATAAAGTTGCAGAATCAGAGATCTTGTGCCCAAATCTTCTGAAAGACCATTCTTGTATGAAGTGGATACAATGTCCGAAAATCCATGTAGGGCAAGAGTATTGGTTGCTGAAGATTCTGAGATTTCTTTCTCTCCAAATGGCCCATAGGATAGCTGGCAGAAGGGTTTCCCATAAACTTAATTCCTGGTGGTAAGGCCACATCCGATTCCAATTAGCCATAAGGCTACCAACCAAATTGAAGCTACTTGATTGATTGCCTAAGACTCTGAAAAAAGCTCTCTATATAACATCCACTATACCGCAATTAATAAAAAGATGATCCACAGTTTCTTCAAACATCCCACAAAATGAGCATATTCCTTTGTCTAGAGTAAGGAACCTAAGCTTGTCCCCAGTAGGCAGTCTGCCCCATGCTATTTTCCACATAAAGATCCTAATCTTGATGGGAAGAGATTTATTCCACACCTGAGATTCCCAACTGACCTTAATCCCTCCTGAGTTCAGCAATTTGGTTGTAGATTTGACAGAAAACTTACCACCTGGATCCCATCTCCAGTATTTGACATCTTTCCTCTCATTCATCTCTTGAAAGTCTTGAAGCAACAAATTGAGTTGAAGGAACTCCCTCTCTTCTACAAAGTGAAAATTTCTGCAAAATCTGAAATCCCACACAAGTCCTTGAGATGTGGAAGCACGGACATCTCTGATAGTATAATTCTTATCCTCTGAAATGCTGTACAGATTTGAAAATCTATATTTGAAAGCCCTTCCCTCTTTCCAAACATCATCCCAGAATTTTGCAGTTCGGCCATTACCCACAGTTATGAATGTTGAGCAATTGTATAGATCCAAGTTATGAAGGATACTCTTCCAAACATAAGAAACAGAGCCAGTGATCTGGAAGCTGCTAATCCAAAGGTCATTAGGAGAAAAATATTAGCTTTATTGAAGTTTTGAATAGGTGTTAAACCAGCTCCCCCTTCCTCTGTACTTCTGCACACAAATTTCCAACCAATGTGATGCCCACCCTTTACATTCGGTAGTTTACCTTTCCAAAAGAAAGCTGCTCTTATAGACTCCAGTTTCTTACATAGCATCTTAAGTACTTCAAAAATAGATAAGTAATAAATAGCCAAAGAAGAGAGCACTGATTTGGACAGAACCCATCTTCCTCCTGCAGAAAGAAGGGAATCTTTCCAGCCTTGAAGTTTACTTTCAAATTTCCTAATCAAAGGGTTCCAATCACAATTGTTAAGCCTCCTGTCAGAAAGTGGTAAACCCAGATAAGAAATAGGGAAGGTAACTGGCTGCACATTGATCAGATTTGATAGAACCACCATCTTATCTTTTGGAACATTGATACCCACCATAACACTTTTGGTGAAATTGATTTTAAGTCTAGTTACCGCTTCAAGAATCTTCAGCAGAATCTTCAAATTGACCATCTTATCTTCCTTTGTAGATGATAATAGAATCGTGTCATCAGCATATTGAAGGTGGGTAACCTCCTCTTCCATTCTTCTAACTTTGATACCCTCAATAATTTGACATTCTCTTGCTTTATTCCGCATGGAGCTCATAACCTGTCCCACTATAATGAATAGAAGAGGTGATAGGGGGTCACCTTGTCTGAGTTCTCTCGAGCTATCAAAGTATCCAAATGGGGCTCCATTTATTAAAATGGAAAATTTCGCTGTCCCTATGCAGCTTTTTATCCATCTATCCATTTCCTTTTGAATCCCATTAGTTGCATAACTTTTGACAAATAGTTCCAGTTTATTCTGTCAAACGCCTTTTCAAAATCAATTTTACACACAACAGCCTCCTTTTTTCTGCTCTTCTGATCATAGATACATTCATAAGCAGTCAGAAAATTATCAAGAATGAAACGGCCTTGAATGAAAGCAGCTTGATTAGTATCCACCACACTGTTGATCACTAGCTTGAGTCTATTTGCCAAAGCTTTTTATATGATCTTGTAGCTGCCATTAAGTAAACTTATGGGCCTGAAATCTCCTAGCTCTTCTACAGTGTCCTTAGGAATAAGGACTATGAATGTAGAGTTAAGAGATTTAGTTTTCCAAGGCCTCCTTTCAAACTCTCTAACAGTTGCCATAATTTCTACCTTAATAACTTCCCAGAAATGTTGGTAGAACCCAATTGAGAATCCGTCTGGTCCTGGAGATTTATGGACATCCATGCTAAAAACTGCAACCTTAATTTCTTCCTCAGAAAATGGTCTAATAAGACTGCTAGCCTCCTGTTCTGAGATTTGCTTAAACATGTAAGAGCTGATCCAAGGTCTCCACACCTCCTCTTCTTTAAACAGCTTCTCAAAGAAGTTTATTAGCATAAAGGGCAGTTAATTAGCATAACAAAGGCTGGTCCACAAATAGGGGTGCAAATCAGATTGGATATTCTGAAATCTGATTCAAAATAATCAAAACCTACTGGATTGGATTTTTTTTTTTTTTTTTAGAAAAGTTGTGGTATATATCACCACTTTTTTAAAAATAAAGAGAGGTAGCACATCTGATGTAGAAGAGGAGAGGTTCCTCTATCTACAAAAAAAGAAAAGAAAATATCAACAGGTTACAGGATCCTTATCAGCTTAGCCCATGTATCAGCTGAAATGCCCAGGATAAACCTACTGCAATGATAAATAAAATAAGCTGCTCGAATACAAATGTTTTCAGTATTAGACCCTGCACCCTTGGAATAAATAATCATTCCTCTGCCTCCAGATGCTGGAGCAGACTGCATGAGGAAGTATCAGAACTTTGTTCCGAATTCTATTACCACTTGCCAGCCTGCATGCACTGAAAAATTCCCATATTCCTTTGATATTTTGGAAGTCAACCTGTATATTTGCTACAGCAGTGACAATTCTCCAAACCTCCCTAGCTATATCACGTTGAATAAACAGATGATCCAGATCCTCATCGTGCATGCTACAGAAGGAACACAACAGCTGTGTATCAGGTGCCCATTTCGTCCCATAAGCCTTCGTAATGAGCCTCTTCTGGAAGAGAAGCCACATAAAAGCCTTTCAATGGGGATTTGACTTTCCACACCTCATTAAAAGGAGGATAAGGAGGAAAGTCCCCTTCCATCAAAGTGTAAAGTGATACCACAGAAAAAAAAGGCCCTCCGATTTGCATATTAGCTAGTTCTGATTTGAACTTCATCCATTTCTCTCCCTGAAAATGGATGTACATGCCCTATTGTTGGTTTGTCATCTTCGCGTCCACCAATGGACCATGGGCACTAGGACCCTCTGAATGAAATTATCCAGTGGACGTTAGTCGTATGGTCTTTCTCCTGGTACAGGCACAGACAACAATGGAGAAAGTGTGCATCAGTTTTAATGACGAGCCGGGTTTGATACAAGCTCGAGCTTTCAAAAAAACCAGATCAACCTGAGCTTGAGCTTAGACATTGAGCTCGAATTTGAACCAAGTTGAGCTCGAGCCCGTCAAAGCTCAGCTCACGAACACCCTTAAGTGCTGTGCAGCATGCATGAGCCTTGTCTGCGGCAGATCCCACTGCAGCATGCTTTCATCTGTAGCATGGTCTCATTAGCCTCATTTTAATTACTATTCATCTCCGAACGTGGTTTTGAAGTCCTCATGCATCCGACCTAAATCTGGCAGCAAATGTCTGGGCCAAAAAACCCGGATCCACATTTAGTTTCATCAGATTTGGAATTCCCAGATGCCGATCCAGATTGCACCTGGAACCATCTGGTTTAGATGGCTACCCCCACCCCACCCCACCCCACCCCGGTAACCGAGATAGCTCTAATTGATGCGCAAACCATAAGTGTAAAGTTTAAACCTTTATAGAATTAAAACATGAGTACACATTAAAAAAGTCAATTTTTTAGAAACAAAAACTCAAAACTCTACATTTTTATGAGTGAATATTTACTGCAACTTGTTATAAAAGAGAGAGAGAGAGAGAGAGAGAGAGAGAGAGAGAAGATTCATAAATAAATAAAATAATTATAATGCTCACTTCACAAGAAAGGGTATCGACAAAAAACAAAGCTGGATTTGTAGCCGGGGTCAAACTAAATACCCCAAAAGTGCAAAACTTTTAAAAACTTATCCATCACACCATTTGCTAATTCTGATAGAGGATAATTAAAACTGATGACTACGTGATAAGAATGAGATTTATAGGAATACTTATTTGACACAGTTGGAATAAAACATGGAACCCGTAAAAAAGAAGCACTCCTCTTTTACCTCTTCCGCCCCTTGCACCGCGATATTTACCCGGTGTTGGTGTCCTCCCACGTCTTCTTTTTGCCTGTTAAAAAAGTACAGTACAAAAAAAAAAAAAGATAAAGTGAACATAAATTGAAGGCTTAACAAAAATGCAATACAACAGCAAGCAGTCAGAACCAAAATGATTCAAGTAACAGGACAATGAAAATTGTTCAAATGGCACGTTGTTCCTAAGATGAAACCTCTGATTTCAAAATTCAAAGTTGACCATATTTTTTCGGATGATAGTAATTAACTTATTTCCTTAACACATTGGTCATACATTACCATTCTATAGTGGACATTACGATTCTAACAATGGAGAAACAGATGGTAAGATACTAAGATGTAGGCATTTGCTCAAATAACAACCAAGAAATGTGATTAAAAAAAGTTTGGATAATTTCTTTTCCCTTGAAAGACAGTAGTTTCCTATGGTCTGTGAAGTTAATTTCACTATCAGTGATACACATGCTATTCTTTGTGAAGAAAAGGTGTACAGGATATACAATTTTCTGATTTTTGATGAGACTGAGGTGTCGATGCAGAGCTCATGTCGAGAAGGGGGAGTAGAGACTGTTAGGAGCATAAATTGTGAGTTCGATGGAGATACACACACCAGACCTGATGTCAAAAATGTTCAGGCAATATTTCTATGAATAAGCCACCAATGTAAAATTTTCAATTCCTCTCACAATTCCCAAGACCATGTAAAGAACAAAATTGTATACCTTTGCAACCGTAATTAATCGACCTTCAAGTACAGAACGATTTAGATATCTGACACAGCGATCAGCATCATCCACATTTTCCATAGTTACAAAACCAAAGCCACGTGATTCTCTAGTGCGAGGATCCTTAATTACCTCGCATTCTGCTACCTAAATAATGGAAAAACCACAGTCATTGCAATAACCATCCACATGAATAGTCAAGTTACATGTTGAAAAAAAGAAGTAAAATCATAAGCTATTAAATGTAAATGCATTGTTTAAAAGGAAGCATCTCAAGGCACTAAGGCATACGTCTCGAAGCAAATGCTAGAGAAATGTCTTGAGTCATAAACCTCAGGCCATTTAATTAAGGTTTACACTGTTTGTTCATTGAGGCCATGATATGTTAAAAACTGGCTGAACCAGATTGCAATCAGCCAGAACCAGTTCAGTTTCAGTGGGTAGAACATAGCCAGAAGTGTGGCCACTTTGACCAAAACCAGCCTTGGGATTGGAATTGGCCAGGGGGACCCCAGTTCCAAAACCCAGTTTTTAATTCCTTGATTGAGGCGGTAAGATGTTTTGAGATGGGCCATGGTTTGCAAAACCAGCCGGTTCAAACCAGAACAGGCAAAACCAGTTCAGAACCGTCGGTTCCCAATCCAGTTTGAACAAGCTGGTTTTGGCCGGTTCTGTCCAGTTCGGCCAGATCCATTCCGGTTTGCCGGTTCCGGTCCTGATTCTGCAAACCTTGAGGTGGAGTTGAGGATTATGCCTCTTTTATTGTCCTTCAATTATAATGTTCCATTAAATAAACAAAGTAAAAGTATTGAATTTTCCCTTCTTTTTTTTAATGTGTGAATTATACCACTGATTTTATTTGGAATAAATAGAGATAGTACAACCAATAAGGAGAGGAGAGAATCCTCACTCACAAATAATCTTCAAAAAGAAAATAACCCAGAAAAATAAGCCCAAAGGACACTCTCCTCTGGACATCATATATGAATAACTTTAACAGAGAAATAACACCAGGAGCTACAAATATACTCTCCTCCATACAGCAGTATGCATCTTCAATCCCACCTGCATCCAACGCTGAGCAACTTTGTGATTCTGAATCCACTTAACATGACAAATCATCATGAATATTTTGATCTTCACTAACCTCTGAAAGTAGTGTTTAGAGCTTCAACCTGAACACTAGTAGACTCTTTCAACAGAGATTGAAGTTCTCGCTGCTGTCAAGTTGACTTGGATACAAGTATGAGTACGATCTTCACTATCTTTCCACAATCTTTGGAACTGATGAGCTTTCTTTTGAGTTTGAATGCCTAGGCAGTGGCCTTATCAAACAGTTCTTCATCACTTAACTCCAAGTTGATAGAAAATCAGATAAGCTGTGCCTACCATCATGCTCCTTGGCATCTTTAATTGTAGCTGGTTTCAGCATCTCCAGAAATTGAACTTTGGAATGCAATCTCTGGCTTCTTAACTTTGTGTTTCATAAACATGTTCATAGACATTTTGTTTAAGCAGAGTGAAGATTTTAGTTGTAGTTTGAGTTCGAATTTTGTTCGAATTTTGGAAGAACCTAGAGACTCCAAAGTAGAGACTTAGAGTTTTGTTTTTTCAAGTGAATAAATACAATAAATTTATTCTTTAATTTCTCTATTGCCAAAAATATTCTCTCCACCACTCATCTGTACATCATATCACCACCCTGCAATTTCTGCTTTCTTTTAGATAATGGAGAAAACTATAATACATTGTGTTTCATAAACATGTCCATAGCCATTTTGTTTAGACAGAGGGAAGATTTCAGTTGTAGTTTGAGTTAGAATTTTGGAAGAACCTAGAGATACCATAGTAGAAACTTGGCTTTTTGTTTTTTAAGTGAATAAATAGATTAAATTTATTCTTTAATTTTCTATTGCCAAGAATACTCTCTCCCCCACTCATCTGTACACCACATCACCACCCTGCAATTTCTGCTTTCTTTTCTGGATTTTCTCTGCTTCATACCCTTTTGCTTCAGCTCCTTTTCTCCTTCTGTTGACACATTATTCATGCATGCATTTCTTTCATCCTCCTATTGTGCACTACTGTTATGAGTCTTATGGCAACATCTTTGCTCCTAAAGCACTGCCAGACAACAGTCTTCAGCTTACAGATCTCCTATTTTTTCTTCCCTTTCCTTTTTTGCTGCTACACTTTCTAGTTCTGCAGCTGACATTGCAATCCCTCCTCTTGCCTTTCCTCCATTTTCCTAGTTTGTTGGTTTTTGTTCTTTCTCTGCCTCCATATCAGCTACAGCATCCCAGACACTTAGTTGCCATTTACTTATTCTCCCCTCCTTTTTAACCTTAACTAACCCAAAAATGAAATTTAAAAGCTTCCCTAGTTCTCATGAAAATCCATATGAAGAAAAGTCACTGCACATGGTACTTATAACCATCGTTACTCATTGATAAACAGGAAAGAGGAAGAATCAAGGGGGTGGAGAAAAACCAAACAGCTTCACCACAGTGGAAAAAAGCATTAAAGTATGGCCAAGAGTATCTAATCCATTAGAAAGTTTTTAAAAAATGAAAATTGTATCAAATACCTCAAGATTTGCATACAAGAACTTTGACATTGTGAACTATGATTTTTTTTTATTGTGGATAGTACCACTTGTATTAATAAAAAGAAGTCAGATATATTGTGAACTATGAAAAAACATAGACAGCAGCAAAGACATAAGGCAACACCTTTCTTTCCTTGCTAAAGTATTTTTAAAGATCACTGTTTTAAATACCTCAAGATTTGCACACAAAAACTTTGACATTGTGAACTATCAATGAAGGTAGGCAGCAGCAAAAATATAAGGCAATACCTTTCCTTCCTTGCTAAAGTATTTTTCAAGTTCTCTGCTGGTAACTCGAGTGGATAAGCCTGTGACGTACAAGTTGTTTCCAGGGTTGAGCGCAGCTCGAGGCTCCCTGCTTCTATTCATGTTGTTTAAATGAAAGAAAATTCAGTTTTGAGATCACAGAAAATATAAATAAAGTAATAACATTTGCAGCAAAAGTTAAGGATAAAAACAATAAGGTAACACCAGTGATTCTTAGTAGACATCAGTTTCCATATGATGTACATTACCTAGAGCGGCTCCTCTCCCTTGAGAGAGATCTTGATATGCTCCGTCTACGTGGGGATGGAGAAGTTGATCTGCTGTGTCTAGGTGGGGATGGAGAAACTGAGTGCGAAGTATACCTGGAGAGAGGATGAACAAACTATGAAAAATTTTCATAATAGACACTTGGAATTGGAAGATAAATCTCTAAAATCTGTGACTTACCTCACCTCTTTTGAATAAGGCATCTACCAAGAAAAAGAAAAAGAAGTCAGAAAGCTGCTCATCAATGATACAAAGTTAGAATTCTACAGAGTACAAACCTTTCATGCAAAAGTGACTTGATCTGATGAAACTACAAACTCAAATAAGATGCATCCATAAGAATAATCAGTGGATATAATATGCATAATGATTGCGTCAAAGAAACTACAATGTCAAAACTGTGACATTGAATTAGAGAATAGTGTGTTCAGCTTACATACGTACAATTTCTGTTGTTTGACTCTATACTCCTACAATCCCCATGTTGACCACATACACTTGAAACCTACTGTATTTCTCACCTATGCCCTTACCATCAATAACTGCCCTCTTGAAATCCACCCTTGTTGAAGTAGAATGTGAGAAAAGTACCTAAGTCACAACCCAAATCCCTTTATAAACTTTGGGATGCATTCAGAGACATGAAATGGCATCTTAAGATGAAGAGTGTTCTTGTATCTCTTCCTTGATCCTTCTATGTCATTACTCCAGATTACTTAGCTGGATAAATCATGTAGGCATCATAATTATAATCAGCAACTTTAAGGTGTTAGCATTTGTTTGCATGTTTTTAATCGCTATCATATGACCTTCATATTTTCATTTTAATGAAAGGCCGCACTCTCCAATTTCAAAACAGAAAAATCATTTAACCTTGTAAAGCAAATAGTGTAATGGTCCCGATTACAGACCTCTGGTAGGTACACAATTCTAAAACAAAATGATAAGAGGTATAAATGTAAAAGAACAATGAGCAATCCATGTTCATTATACAATAGCAAAAATAAGAAAAATGCCCTACGTATCCCAATAAATTAGACTGGCCATACCTAGTAAATCTTCGGATGCTAAGTTGGATCCCTCTTTACAAACCTTTCCTAAAAAATATATTTCTATAACTTTCGTGAGAACCCGAAAATTAAGTTCTCAGTAGAGATCATTTACATCCCTACTAATATCCTACATACACCACCTTGTTCACTCTTTTTTACATATGCATGTTTATGCTTATCTCTTTAAGGTACAGTATGACATGTATACAATTTCTTATATTCCTAATTATCACAAATAACAGACGGAAAAGTGAACAACTGATGTGACACAGTTTCATATTTTAACTTTATGATTTATTTCCAGACCATATGTCATGTTTCATTCTTCCATTACTTCTTTTGATCACCGTGTAATCCATTAGAGATACATATGAACATCATGTAATCTATATAGAGATACATATGATACTAGTATGAAATGCATGCATCATAAAACAACGTAAACTTGAAGAACGTGAATCCAAAGCGGAATACATTAACAGGATGATAACAGTTACACATTTTCTTACTTTCTTTCCTTTCAGTGGTAATTTATACTAACATAGAAAATATAGGGTCTCAGGATTGAGTCGTTCATTCATTAATCATTCACCTGATTGATCATTTTCTTATAATCATAATTCGATCAGTCGTAAAATCATAATTTTCAGAAATCATAAGTTCGTAGGGCGACTCATCTTTTTGACCAAAAGTAACAAGGGATAATCATGTACTACCAGTCGTAATGGTGAGTAGATCGTCCCCTGACGCACCTACCACTCCGCAGCCTATCTAGTCCAGTAAGTCTCTGAAAACCTACCAAAGAGGCTGGTAAGGACTAAGCTGGGTATGTAATGTACTTACTCACATCTATTGCAGCGTCCATACCCCAACCTATGAGTGCACTCGAGTTCACTCAAGAAGGATCTCTGTTCCCTACCCACCAAGGTCCCTGATCTTGGACTCTAGAACCATAACCAAAAGAACGGATGCTCTATGCCTCGGACATATCGTTAGGGAACTTTGACCTGGACGTCTCCTTATCCCCAGAAGACGTATCGTAAGGGTCCCCACTAGCAAATGATGTCACTTCTTTATTGGTAAAAGCATCATAGAACCATTGATCATCAATTTCATAAGAGTCCATTATTATCATATAGAAGGCCCCCATTCTTTGTTTTCATTTTCATCATCATAATAGGCTTCCATGCCTTGTTCCATTTATTTTTATAGCATATGTTTATTCCCTGTCCATGGGGCCATCACCATCTTAAAGTCATTCCATAATCTTTATCCGCCTTCCATGGGTAATCATTATTATTATGGGATTCTCTAACATCATGATACATATTATATAAATATATATCTATACAACATATATACTTTCTCTATGTCGTGTGGAGTTTGCAACTCCAAATCTTCTATTCCTTTTATTGTTCCCATGTATATAGATGGACTCGGTCCATCAATTCTTTCTTACTTTCTGTATAGGGAATCTTCCACATGATGTATGTAAACATCTAGGATTCATCATGTGTGTGTTCATATCTTAAGTATCAAACGTGCATGCATAGAACAAAATCATACAAGAAACATGTCTTTAATCATGCCATGCCATGCAATAGCATATTATTTATGCCTTATAACTCTCCCCGAGACTTCCTTTTAATCGGACAGAGTGTCCCCAATGTGCAATTCCCCTTATTAACCATGCAAGTTCTATACCCCACTATACCCAAAGTAAAAAAAGGACATCAGTAGGTGTATCACCCTACCTTTTTAGAAAAACTTTCCGCCACCGGAGCCTTGCCAGATCGTTACCAGGTTGTCACTAGAACCCTGCAATCAATCGCTACCTCTCCTTTTCTCCTCCTTCCTTTTCCTCTCTCTCTCTCTCTCTGCATGTCCCTCTCTTCTTCCCCTTGGCTGCCTTAGCCAACCCCCTACCCCCCCCCTTTTTTTTTTATAGAGGGAGAAGGGCGATGGGGAGAGGGTAGGGCGGTGGAGGGAGGAGAGGACAAGTGGAGGGGAGGTGAAAAGAAGGGGGACGAGTGGCAGGGAAGAAGGGAGGAGAAGGTTATGGAAGAGAACAGGGTGGCACGCCTATCAACAACACAATATAATGATGAAGAGGTTTCATAATTATTAAGTAATTGATATTCGTCCCTTTCTTTTAAAATAATTATATATATACCCATATCTATAACTTATGAAGCGATATAGATCCTCTTTTCGACTATGTAACGGTACTTTTAGAAACTTAACAGATTTTACTTAAGACCCTATAAAAATCATCTATTACTTCATAGACAAACTTTTCATAATTATGTTTATACTTTTAAAAAAAATTTATAAATATGCCCCTTTAATTTTTGTAGGTCATTACATTCTCCTCTCTTATAAAAATTTTGTCCTCGAAATTTCACATATATTAAAATGCTTGCAAAACTTCTTTAGTTTATCTTTGCGAGGACAATTACAAATGGAATCACTTAGTTTCTTAGGATTTGCATATTAAGACCCACATCCATTATTGGATATTCGGGAGTTATTACATTCATTTATACATTCTTACAGGACAACTTTCATACATATCTCCTTAGCATCAATATATGGATTACATTATGTATATTTGTACGGCTTGGAGATAATGTAAACTTACAAACGATTTTCCCAATTTGTTTGATTCTTCACATGTTCCGATACATCGTAGACTCAGTTTGTTTGTTTTTTTAATGTTTGCCAATTTTTCATTGAACGTTTAGATGGGAAGATTTTCATAAATACCTAATCTCCAGCTTCCTTCTGCTTGTTTTGTGCTACTACTAATTTCTTGGCTATCATTCTATGCATTCCTGGACGCAGTCAGGTCTACTCGTTCTCCTTCTCCAACTTCATCCCAATACCAGGGTGATTTATAAGGATTTTCACGTAGGAACATATAACATTGTGCTCCTATTGCGCTACTTCGATAAGTATACTCATATCTTCAGATTCATCGTTTTCAAGTTTCTTTCTTCAGATATCAAGTTAGGAAAGTCTTTGTTCTTACAATGATATCATAAAACAATCTACAAATGCTAATAAGAATACTAGATGCGGTAGAAATCTGGTCCGTAAATCCATCGGTAGGCAGGACTTAAAATGTTGTCTTAGTTCGTAGTCCTGGCCACTAACTACTTACCAAGAACAACAAATCTTATCACTACCAAAAATACCAACTCGTCACCCTCGTGACTACTATAAAGGATTTGACTACATGGTGTGGCCAACACCATGCATCAAACCTCTTATTGTATCACTCGGGTTTCGTTGTAAGACATGTTATTGAAAAGAATGACATGACTTAAAATATTATTTATCTTTATAATATTTTATGGACCTAGTTTTACTGAACTCTCTTGGCTCATATTTTATCAATTCTTCCGTTAAATTCGAATCCTCTAGGTCATTATGACCATTCCTAGTCCATTTATAGACAGCAATTTGCAATAAATGTGGTATTATATTCATGGTTCAACAAACATCTATTTAATCATTTACATAGTTTACAGTCCAGGATTCTTTCCATCATATATTCCGGCATTGCAGCCTTATTCTAACTACAACTGCCTAGGCATCATTCATGGTTGTTACTAAACAAGGATTTTAGTTCGAATTAGAACAATCATTAGCATAGATCCCATTATACTTGATAATTCAAAGTAGTTTTACCTTTTTTAGGTTTAATGTATGCACCTTGTTTTTGGAGGACTCTTATCTAATGCATTTTAAATTTTGAAGCTTCGTCTATGATCTATCCTCTACAATATGCAAGGCATAACTAATGCAAGATACGAAGCAAATGGTCCTTCTCCCATTCCCTTTTGCTTTTATTAGGCCTATTTATGGCCCATTATGTTTTTTATATTTTCTAGGAGTTATAGAAACGTGAATAAGGGAGGGAAAGTCCTAGAGTCAGATGGGAGTTCTAGAGTCAAGAGTTACATATTTAGTCCCTATATATATATGTTTTTGTTTTCAGGAAAAAAAAATATGAAAGAATTGAGAAAATAAAATTACCCGAGTTGGCCGTGACCGGTTCTCTGCGAGAGAAAGCCCCAAAACCCCCCCTTCCTTGGTGTGACGCCAAGGCCCTCCCTGTCCCCGGTACGACGCCGGAGAATTTCCCCATCCTCTGGCGCGAGGCCGAGGACCCATCCCCCCCCCCCCCCCCCCCCCCGGCTCTTTCCCTTTGTCCCGCATCAATAACCTTCTTACATCTCAACTTCTTGTCATCCTGCTATCATATGCCTAAAACATCATTGTGACCGTCACCTTTTTCTTTATATAAGGAAATTTTAACTATAAACCTATTCTTTAAACTCTAATCCAGCTCAACTATTGTTTATTTGCCATATCTGCTGCATGATTTTTTTTCCTCCATCAACCATTCCTAAGGATGTTTCAAGTATAAACCTTGATTTGGTATGTGGATTTTTATTTTTATTTTAAATGACAATAGTCACAATTCATTAAAAATATGAAAGAAAGACGCAAGATTACATACGGGAAGAGAAACCACAGGCAAAGACACTTTCTGCCACCCTTACATCAAAGAAGATACCCCAAACCCAACAAATAAACACAGCCCAAGAAGGCATTACACAGTAACAAGTAGGGCTAGAAAAACACTGCTTTATTAAGGAAATAAAGCAGTAACAGCTATCAGGATTATAAAATCAATGACTTCCACTCCCTCACCTTCAGCAACACTTCATGATTCTGGTCCACAATTAATGAGGCTGCCTTCTGGTAAGGACACCCGCGCGCGAACCCGGTTCGACCCAACTCGCGTTTACCGTCGGAGGAGGACGACTGCAGCGTTCCCAACTTCTTTGTGGCTCGACGATGGCCTATTTGCGGAGTGACTTGTGTTTACTTTATTGAGGAGCAGTTAGGACTTATGTAAGGCCCATTATGAGGTCTAGTTATCACTTTTCTATTTTATTATTATTTTTTGCACGAATTTTCTTGTATTTGTCTAGAATCAGGGTTAATTCTGTCATTTACTTCATTAGGGTTTATTAGGATTTTGTGTAGCCTATTTAAGGCCTTGTAAACCTCGTTAAGGGGTATTGATGATTGAATGGAAAAGAATAAATTTTGCAGCCGCCAGGACGTGTGCATGTGCATCTAGGGCGTAAAGTCCCTAGGCCATTGTCGTCTTCCTCGTCCCCCTCGTCCTCTCTGCATTGCCATCTCTCTTTCCTCCACTCTCCCCTCTGTCGTTTTCCCGAGCCTGCTCGCTCACCTCTCCTTCTCAGCATACATGGCCGTCGCCACCTAGCTAACCCACACAGCGACCAGGCAGGGACGTGGACCTCCCGTTTGTCATTCGTGCCCACGCACAGGACGCGAGCTTCGCCAAACCCCCCTTGCTCCCCGCGGCCTGGTCGAGCACCCCCGACAGCGCCCCGCCCGCACGCGTGGACCACGCCACGTCTCGTCGCTTGCGCCCTCCCCACGCGCGGGGCTAGCCCGCCCAACGGCCACGTAACGCCGAACAAGGGAGATCCGCCCAGTGCCCCCAGCCGCCCCATGCGCCTATCTCGCCCACCACGCCGTCTACGTTCCCCGTATAGTATCCACACGGCACACCCGCGAACCCTGCAAGTCTCCTCGACGCATGCGTGCAGAGCAAGACGTACTGCCTCCCGACGAGTTCCCCCGCCCTATGCAGCCCTGAACGGGCTTCTCGGCCAGCGCCCCGAGCGCTTCAGCCGGTCGCGTGTACCCAGTGTCCCACCAAGCATTTGTTTCCCAGGCAGCTACGAACTGCGCGTTGAGCAGGGTAGGGCAGAGACAACTGCCGGGGTTCCCGATTTCCAGTCCCGGACGTGCCCCGCATGGTAGGTGTTCGCAGTGATTATTCGTAGCCCCCACTCGGTACTTCACAATTCTCCAACGTTTCGATACGACCCCACTCAACAGTGGGAAGGTTAGCGTTGTTTGATACTATCCCTTTAGCACCTTCTCGTTCATTATATGGTTGGATTTGTTCCCGTGCATTGTGAATTAAGATTCTAGCCACAGATTAATTATCATTGTCGGATTGAGAGCGTAAGGGGTCCGTCCTGAAGCACTATTTGAGTATTTTGAATGCGTTGATGCTGCCCTAGTAATTGGTGGTTCTCACTACCGTCGATCCTGTCTATTTTATCACTGAGAGCAGACGATTTTTGAATTTTGTGCGAATTGCGTTGCGTAATTACATTCATAGAAACATGGGAAATTTGGTGAGTATTTGCCGTTCACATACGCTACTCTTGCTGATTTCGGATCGTGACACTAGTTTGGAGTCGTTTCGGTAGTCGTCCCGCGTCAGTTTGGTATCAGAGCCGTAGGTTTTGTCTAGGGCATATTTGTTGCATCTTTTGTTTTTATTCATCATTTTTTAGTGTTAGCGTGTCTCCATCTATTTAATTTTCCACCTTGCTTTTGTTGGTCAGCGTCATGCATATTAGTCGTCCAGGTATCAGTTGATTCACGTCTTCACTCGGCCTGTCTTGCATGCCCACTCGTAGCAGCACGATTTTCCACATGTCTGCACCTGCGTCAGGTTCTCAGGCGGGGTCCCCGGATATATGATTTAACTGAGTTGATTAGTCAGATCGCGCACCGTATGGATGTTTGGGACCAACGTCTTGGGAATGGGGGAGGTTCGAACCGTTCTGGTGAGAACCGGATCGATGATTCCGAGCGTACGGTTCAAGATCTGGTAGGTCTGAGAGGTGCTCCAAGGGTTCTTGCACATGCCCCAGCCCCACGTCATCCGGGACATCCTGTCCCGGCCGTCCATGTCCCTTATGATGAGGCTCCTCCGAGAGTTGATCCAGTCGATGAGCGGCGTCTTGCCAAAGACGGGGTGGACTATGATCCGCGTGATGAGTTGATGGAGCAGGTTGTGGCGCGTAGGCATTTGAGGCATAATAGGCCGCGCGATAGGCTTGAGGGTGCCGATCAAAGACGCGCGAAGCGTCAGGTGGATAGGATTGATCGTTATGATCACTGGGATCTTCGTGACCGCGATGATCGGCTAGCGACGCGGTCAGGACGTGCGATTCGATCGACACGATCGAGAGGATCGACACAACCGTCGTGATCGAGCTGACCGAGTTGAGCGATATGATCGAGGTGATCGGTATGATCGGTACGCCCGTAGGGTTCAGCCTGAGTTCGGTGAGGCACCTAGACGCCATCGACGTCCGAGGGATCGGGATGATCCGGACGATCGGGATGATTTTGAGAAGAGAGCGGAGGCCCCATCACGTCCCGAGGGACCTGGATGACCGTCGGACTGCTCGTGCGGATGCTCTCACTTTTGACGGGTCCTTAGATCCGAAAGTTTATCTTGATTGGGAAGCCGGCATGAACCGCTACTTCGATTGGATGGGTATGACTGACGCCCAGCGAGCTTGATTCGCCATGATGAAGCTGACAGGCCAGGCTCAGACCTATTGGTCGATTGTCGAGGACCTACTTGAGCAGCGTCAGCATGATCCCATCGAGTTGTGGGAAGACATGAATGTCAAGCTGCGTGAGAAATACCTTCCCCCAACTTACCGCCACCGCCTCATTGATAGGTGGCAGAGCATATCTCAGGGTACTCGCACTATTTCTGAGTACATTGCCGAGTTTGATGAGTATCTGATGAGATGTGGGGCTCGAGAGGAGAGCGCGTTAACTCTTTCCCGCTTTCAGAAAGGTCTACGTCGTGTGTATCAGTAGGAAATGTTCCGTCAACATGTGACGACCATCAAATACGCCTATCAGGTTGTGAGAGAGATGGAGCAGTTTGAGCTAGAGGTGGAGTCACCCACACGTACTCGGCCGCCCTACCAGCGACCCCTTGATCAGCGCGCCACCCCGGGAGTGCCGCAGAGGGCTCCAGCCTTCAGGCCTGCAAACCCCAGTCGTCGAGACCCCCCCTCTCGCCCTCGTTTTCCCCAAAGAGACCCGGTGCCCGCCTTACCGGTTCCCCCCGTCCGTCCTCCCATGGGAGCCCCGCCACCCAGGCGGGAGGATAAGGGGAAGGCCCCTGCTATAGGAGAGTCCTCTCAGGAGGGCGGATCCCGTGGTCGGTGTTTCAGATGTCAGAGATTTGGGCATTTCCAGTCTCAATGTCCGTCTAGGACCATGGTTACGGGAAAGGTGGATCCTGAAGAGTCCCAGCCCGAGTTGCAGACTGTGAGTTATACGGCTAGAGATGAGATGACGGATGATTTTCACTCTAAGGGAGAGTTTGTGGGTTGCATCCAGACTCAGTTTCAATGGGATGGTGGTAGTGAGGATCGTCCTAGTGAGGATAAGATTGGCGTGGTTAGATGCATCTTGACCCAGCCGAAAGTGTGTGATGATTGGCGCCGCACCACTATCTTTCACACCTACTACCGTGTTGATGGCAAGGTGTGCAAGGTAATCATTGATAGTGGAAGTTCCATTAATGCAATCTCCACTAAAGCCGTCGCACGCCTTGGGTTGACTGTTGTTGATCACCCTCGTCCTTATCGAGTATCTTGAGTGGATTCTACTTCCATTCCCATCCAGACGAGGTGCCTCGTTCCCATTCACTTCCCACCGTATGAGGATAAGATCTGGTGTGACATCCTTCCTATGGAGGTCGGGAGCCTTATTCTTAGCAGGCCTTGGTTGTACGATATAGACGCGACCCTTCAGGGCCGGTCCAACACTTGCATATTCCAGTACGGCGACCTGCTCATCACTTTACAGCCCTCTCAACCTAGGGTGTCCTCTCAGCAGGGGACTTCTCAAGGGAGTTCTTCGGCATCCCCGAGTACCCCTCCACCTCCTTATGGTGCTGCTACCCTTTCTAGCACCACGCCTGTTAGTCCGTCTACCACTCTCAGCACGGCTTTAGCAAGCACATGTTCCAGTTCCCGTCCAACCCGATCGGGCATCACCAGCACTCGCGAGCCTTCCCTCCTTGGCACACCTTCTACTGTAACTTTACAGCTTATTTCTGCCAGGGAGCTTGAGCATGACTTGGTTGAGAGTGATCATGTGTTTCTTTTAGCCGTTAGAGAGGTTACTGCCGAGACCCCGAGTGAGCACCCCACCGAAGTCACCTCTTTTCTTCAGAAGTTTCAGGATATCTTTCCTGAGGATCTTCCGGAAGGTCTACCACCTATGCGTGATATCCAGCACGCCATCGACTTGATTTCGGGAGCCATCTTACCTAACCTGTCGCACTATCGCATGAATCCCAAGGAGCATTCTGAGCTCCAGAGGCAGGTTGAGGAACTCCTGACGAGAGGCTCCATTCGTGAGAGCATAAGCCCATGCGCTGTCCCCGCACTTCTTGCTTCAAAGAAAGATGGCACTTGGAGGATGTGTGTGGATAGCCGCGCGATCAACCGCATCACGGTGAGATATCGTTTTCCCATTCCCTACCTTGATGATATGCTTGATATGATGGCGGGAGCCATTGTGTTTCCAAAGATCGATCTGAAGAGTGGTTATCACCAGATTCGGATCAGACCTGGGGATGAGTGGAAGACGGCTTTCAAGACGAAAGATGGACTTTATGAGTGGTTGGTCATGCCCTTCGGCCTGTTCAACACCCCTAGTACCTTCATGCGGCTTATGACTCAGGTACTACGACCTTTCATTGGCACATTTTTGGTCGTATACTTTGACGATATCTTTATCTATAGCCGTTCTAGGGAGGACCACTTGGAGCACCTTCGACAGGTGTGCCTTATTCTTCGTCGCGAGAACCTGTATGGGAACCTTAAGAAGTGCGCTTTTATGACAGATCGAGTGATCTTCTTAGGATTCATCGTTTCATCTGAGGGCATTTCCGCTGATCCCGAAAAGGTCAGAGCGGTGGTAGAATGGCCTGAGCCGCAGTCTATCCATAATGTGCGGAGTTTTCACGGCTTAACGACGTTCTACCGTAGATTTATCCGCGGATTCAGCTCCATTACGGCTCCGATCACTTACTGTATTCGGAAGGGAGCCTTTCTTTGGACGAAGGTTGCTACTTCAGCCTTTCATGACATCAAGGAGCGTATGACCCAAGCACATGTCCTTCGTCTGCCTGATTTTTCGAGGGTGTTTGAGGTCTCTTGTGACGCTTTTGGTGTCGGCATAGGTGGGGTTTTGAGCCAGGAGGGCCATCCCATTGCATACTTCAGCGAGAAACTGAATGACACTAAGCTGAAGTACTCCACCTATGATAAGGAGTTTTATGCGGTAGTGCATGCTTTGAGATCTTGAAGAAGATTTGAAATGAAGAGCCGTCGCTGCGTGTTTTCTCTCGAGATGGGACGGGAACCTGTGCCCTAGTCTTATTCTTCTCCAACCCCCTCTCCTCTTTCTACTTCCGGTCTACCCCCTTGCTGTCCCGCATCACCTTCCCCATTCTTCAACCAACTGCAGTGTTCTTTTCAGAATATCAGAAGCACTTCTGAACTCATCCCTGAATTTCCTTTTATTCCTTGCAATCCACACAGCCCTCAAGAAAGCAGGACAAAACAAATACCACACTTCCTTATAAACCCTGATTTGGTATGTGGATTAACTATAATTATCTACTATAATGATAGGTGGTAATTGTCAATTTTCTTTATTTAGACTGTTCATTGGGTTTTCTACCTCAGTTAATTAAAAGTTTCTCTTCTCCTGATTTTTCTTTTTTCTGCCTCACCAAGATCCCAATTTCATACTATTGCCCTCTTCTTAGTGTTTTCTCCATCATAAGTTGTTTCTTTCAACTAGCTATTAACACATGAGATTACCCACTATAATATCATTAACATTTCTCATCCCAAGTTATTGTACTTGTTTACAAGTAATGGCCAGTTGGGATATGTAATTATCGTACATCATGACATGAATTAATCAGCTTATCATTTTGCTTTAACCTTGTGCATATACTTCCAGGCCTGCTTTGATACCATCTATAATGGTCTTGATTATAGACCTCTGGTAGGTACGCAATTCTAAAATAAAATTATAAGAGATATAAATGTAAAAGAACAATCAGCAATCTACGTCCATTATACAATAGCTACATATCCAATAAATTAGACTGGCCATACCCGACAAATCTTTGGATGCTAAGCTAAAGGGATCTTTAGATGCCTAGCCTGAAAAATATATTTTTATAACTTTTGAGAAGATCCAAACATTGAGTCATCGGTAGAGATCATTTACATCCCTACCGATATCCTACACACACTACCATGTTCACTCTTTCTTACATATGCATGTTTATGCTTATCTCTTGAAGGTACAGTATGACATGTATACATTTTCTTATATTGCTAATTATCACAAATAACAGATGAAAAAGTGAACTACCGATGTGACATAGTTTTATATTACACCTTTATGATTTATTTCCAAACCATATGTCCTAATTTTGATCACCGTGTAATCTATTAGAGATACATATGAACATCGTGTAATCCATTTAGAGATACATATGACATTTATGAGATGATACTAATATGAAATGCATGTATCATAAAAACAACATGAACCCAAATAACGTGAACTCAAAATGGAATACATTAACAGGATGATAACAGTTACACATTTTCTTACTTTCTTTCTTTTCATTGGTAATCAAGGTAGGCTAACTCGGGGATCGGACTCGGATCGGTCCGGTCCTGACAGAGTGGATTGGCCGATCCGATCCGATCCTGAACCAGTCCGGACCGAGCTGGACCGGTCTGGCCAATTTAATTTTAAAAAAAGAAAAAATAGAAGAAAAATAGGGAAAAATAGAAAAATAGGTCCCAAAAATAGAAAAAAAATTCCAAAAAATCAAAAAAAATTATATTTATCCGAAACTTATCTAGGACCTCGGGTAAGCCCTTGAAATTTTATTAACTTTGAAAAAAACTTAAATACAATGCATGGGGGGGATATAAAACCTTACTCCTAAGTATTACATGATAGTAAAAAAAAAAAAAAAAAAAACACAAAGTGACAAAACAAGTAGACATACATTTATTCTAGCCTTACATTCTAGATGCTATACAAATGTTGCACATAATCGGTCCAAGACATATAAGCTTGGTAACATTGTTCATATTCCTGTACAAACCGGTTGTACTCATCTGTGAATGGATAGATTATTGTCACCAGTATCCATCATTGTGTCTTTGACTCATTATAAGATCCTTCTGAGGTTGAGGATTGATAAGAGGAAACATCTGAAGTTGGAGGATAAGTGGGATATCCTCCTAAGTAACTCGATGCATCATAGGGTAGTGGATGTTGATAATATGTACCTGGATATCCATAAGGACTATAACCCTCTAATGGAACTTGAGAGGATGCATCAGACAAATGCTCTTGAGAGGATATTTCTCTTACTCTCTTTAGGAACTCTTGTTGTTGTTTTCCTTTGTCTTTATCTGTTGTTGATGTGTTCTTAGCCAACCTACTGGAGTGGTCATCATCCTGCGTAGCATGTGTAAATTGTTGCTCCCCTGTGAAAATCATTAGAGGAGCTTCACCATGTTGACTTGATCCACGTCCTCGAGATGACCGTTGTTGCAAGGATCTACCTTGACTTTCATGTGGATCAGCATCGTCATCGTCATCGTCAGGGGTACTCGTTGCCGAAGTAGAGTCGTCTGAAATTTGGTAAACGACTTTGTCGCTCAGCTCCGGTGTCTCGTCTGACTCATCTTCTTGTACAGTTTCTAAATCTGCAATATCAACATGAGTAGTTACTCTTTTACCTTTACCCTTACCTGAACTTTGTAGGGTGGATTTCTTTTGCCGTTTTGAAGGAGGTGGAAGTTGAAACTCAACGGACAAGGGGACACCATCTAATTATCCTTCTGCCCATGATCGATCGTTTAGATCAAATTATGATGGACCCAAAACATTCCTTGCATCCACCCATGCATTCAGTGGGTTCTGCTCCTCAAATATCTTGTCCAGATCGATTGGTTCCTCAACTTGTTCTTCTGCTTGCACCGATCTTCCAGCAACTTCATCTCTCCATTGTTCTTCTTCTCTTTGGTTCTCTTGAATTTTTTAAAGATTCTTTAATTTCAAGCGCATGTTGTAGTGGCAAAAGACCAATTGCTCCAATCTCGCTAAGCTTAATCGGTTCATTTGTTTGGTGTGTATCAAGCTAAATGTAGACCAGTTCCTCTCACAGCCAGAAGAGGAAGTGGTTTGGCTCAATACACGGATGACAATATAAGCAAGATCTTCATAACCTGGAGCCTTCCCATGATCCATCCACCAGTCAGCTGTAATTCCATGATGATCCAACTAACAATTAGCATTGTAAAACCTAGGCATGATAACAATTCCGTGAAAGTACTAGTTTTGTGTAAAATTCTAAATACCTGGTGAAAACAACATGACTGCCCGTTGAGTACAATGAGTACCAAAATGTAATGTCCAGAACCTATAGTGATGCATTTTGTTGCATGCTATGATAACTCGATCATCATCATGTAACAAACGCCGAATTACATTTTGAGTCCCACGGAGTACTTCTTCATCATTAGGCGCATTTTGAGTAGCAGAGCTATATTGGTATCTTGGGTTAAAGAAATGACCTAAGGAATTGAAAACAAAATTAAAAATGAAATAAAACTTATAGGAAATAAAATGGCAAGTAATATGGAATGACTTATTTTGTTACCTGCCGCATGCAAGTCATGGTGGAGTGTCCTATCCCATCTTACATCTATGATATCCCACCACTTTCTGTATGTATTCTTGTTGGCCCTGGCAATGTCTTCCTTCGCATGGTCCATAGCTTCATATAAATATCCCATGGTGGCCTTCTTATCTCCATCCACCATCCTCAGAACCCGTACAAGAGATTCAACTATGCTCAAAATCATCTTTATATCCTTCCAATACTCCTGGCTCTCAATCAAGTCCTCAACCTGCTTCCCTTTGTCTCTAGCATCACGCTTCGCGTGCAATGTCATCCAATCCTCTCATCCTTTACTTGAAATCATCTGCTTCAATGGGCGTTTTTGTAACTGTATACTCTCCAAGGAAATGTACGTGAAGGCGAAACGAGTTACCCCAGGACGTAGTAACTCCCTCTGTCCAGTGTGTTCACGCATCAACGTGAGCACATAGTTATGGTTGTAGATATAAGATGTGATGAATTGGACTAACTTCACTGTCTCACTAATTTTTACATATTTCCCAATATCTTCTAGCATCTAATCTAGGGAGTGAACAGAGCAAGGAAGCCAATATAGATGTGGCCTCTTCTCCATTAACATATGGCCAGTAGCTTTATATTAAGTTGCATTATCTGTTACAACTTGTACAATCCGATCTTCCTCCACCTGCTCTACAATGTCATCAATTAACTTGAAAAGATATTCAGCATTCTTTACATTTCCACTAACATCTACGGACTTCCAAAATACAGTCCCAGCTTGACAGTATATAAAGAAGTTAATCATACTTCTTCTCGTAATTCCTATTCAAATAATATTATAGATATTAGAGAATGTTTAAATTAACTAAAAAATATAATCTATTAATCTAAGATTCTAAATATGTTGAACTAATTCAATGTACTCACTTGTCCAGCCATCTGTCATTATTATGCAGCATCTTTCATCCCAAATTCGCTCGAACGACTTGATATACTCTTGGAGATCACTTACCTCTTGAAGAAAGTAAGTGTTGTATATCTCCTTAGGGGTTGGTCCAGGAATACCCTTTTCCACATCTCCAATAGTCTCAATCATGTCCTCCCAGTAAGGACCCTTTGCAGCATTGGCAGGTACACTGTTATAAACAAACCATCTCGAAACAGCACGGCCAATCTTCTCCTTGCATACCTTCAGATTCTTCATAGCAGCTGTGATTGATGGTTGTTTATCTCTCCGTCTTGTTAGGAAAACATCTATAGGACCCACTCTAGGGTCATTGTCCTTAGTCAAGTCATGAATTTCCTCCTCGTTGGATCCATGTCCGGATCCACTCCTTTGCCCAACGTGTCGACCGGTGCGTCTATACACATCCTCGTCAGCAAAAGATCTTCTACTTTCGTCCATGACTCGACATATATCATCTTAAAATTAAAATAGATGATTTGAGACTAATTTAACTGAGATGAAGTGTAAATAACTAATTAAAAATTTTAAATCAAAGAATACTTCGAGAAAAGTCTTCAAATACAGTGGATCTCCTTCTGGTAGGGTCTATGTCTCCCTCCCGAGATCTCTCTCCCGGAGGGTGAATATGAATACATTGACTTGAGGGCCGTGTCATTTCCTCCCTAATTTGGCCTCTCATCGTTGATGTTGCTCCTTTTTCCATCTCTCTTTGTCGTAGGTAATTTTTGAATTGATTTTTTACCTCCAGTGATACAACAGTACAAGCCTTCACTTCTCCTTTAACACCCCCAATATGTTGCTTTAGACGAAAAACTACACCCGAAATAATCCGACTGCAGTAGTTGCATTTGACTTTGCGTGAAGCCATGTCCACGACAGTACAGTGGTTCCATCCCGGGTCACCACGAGAGGTGACAGACGTGGCCTCATTATGCTCAGAAGTCGACATCTTTAAAAAGAAAAAAATATATATTAATAGGGAAAGAGAGAATTACATAAAGAGAAATTGTGAGAAATAAGAAAAAACATAGAAAAAGATAGTGAGATTTCATATCGTACCTCGAGGGAGAGTGAGAGACAATGAGAAAGAAAGCTATAGAGAGTCGGAAACAAAAAAAGGTTAGAGAGAAAAACTAAAATGCGATAAGAATAAATAGATACAAAAAAAAAGGTTAGAGAGAAAGAAAATTAGAGAGAGAAAAAAAAGAGAAATTTAGATATGAAAAAATCTTAGAAAGAGATATATGTTAGAGGGGAAAAAAAGTTAGAGCGAGAGAAAATAAGAAAAACGTAAAAAAATAGAAATTTTAAAGAGATAAAAATCATAAAATGATGAAAAAAATTGATGTAGTCCGTCCGTCCGTCCTTTAGAGAGCTTTGGAGAGCAAGAGCACCTTGAGTTTGAGTCTTTGAGAGAGTATGAGAGCTTAGAGAGAGAGAAATTTTAGAGAGAGAAATGAGAATTTGTGTGAATGAGGGAGAGAAGGGTATGGGAGGGTTTTATAGGGACTTAAAGGGACTTAGAACCCCCTTCTAGCCATGGGTTCCCAATGGTTACCCCAACGGCTAGTTCGGAACTAGCCGTTGGGGGTTGGGGTCGGCCGGACCGGTCTGACCCAGTCCGACCCGGGCCCAGGTCGCCCGATTCAGCCGACCCAACCCAATCCAAGCGATCTCGGGACAGGACCGCTGGGTCGGGGCTCGGGGTCGGATCGGACCGCCCGGTTTCCGAGCGGACCAGGCGATCCGATCCGACCCGACCCAGACCGAGTTGGCAATCCTTGTTGGTAATTTATATTAACATAAAGAGTATAAAGATACTTATCGCAAGTTATCAGCATAGTGTCTCAGGATTGAATCGTTCATTCATTAATCTTTCACATGATCGGTCATTTTCTTATAATCATAACATGATCAATCTTAAAGTCATAATCTTTCAGAAATCATAAGTTCACAAGACGACTCATCTTTTTAACTAGAAGTGACAAGAGATAATCACGCACTAACGGTCGTAATAGTGAGTAGGTCGTCTCCTGACGCACCTACCACCCCACAGCCTAACCAATCCAATAAGTCTCCAGAAACCTACCAAGGAGGCTAGCAAGGGCTAAGTTGGATCCACAGTGTACTCACTCACACCTATTGTAGCGTCCATGTCCCAAGTTATGAGTACACTCGAGTTCACTCGAGAAGGATCTTCGTTCCCTGCCCACCGAGGTCCATGTTCCTAGACTATGAAATCGTAACCAAAAGAATGGATGCTTTATGCTTCGAACATGTCGTTAGGGAGCTTTAACCTGGACGTCCCCTTTATCCCCAGGAGACGTATCCTAAGAGTCTTTACTAGCAAATGATGTCACTTCTTTGCCGGTAAAAAAACACAAAAGAGTTTATTATTATCATAGAAGGCCTCATGTCTCTGTTTTCATTTTCATCATCATAATAGGCTTCCATGCCTTGTTCCATTTCTTTCTATAGCATCTCTTTATTCCCCGTCCATGGGTCATTACTATCCAAAGTCATTCCATAATCTTTATCCCCCTTCCATGGCCCCTTACATGGGTAATCATTGTTATTATGGAATTCTCTAACATCATGAAACATATATAAATATATATCTATACAATATATATACTTTCTACATGTCGTGTGGAGTTGGAGACTCCAAATCTTCTATTCTTTTTATATTCCCATATATATAGATAGACTCGGTCTGTCAATTCTTTCTTACTTTCTTTATTGGGAATCTTCCACTTGATGTATGTAAACATCTAAGATTCGTGATATGTTGTGTTCATATCTTAAGTATCAAACGTGCATGCATAGAACAAAATCATACGAGAAACATGTCTTTAATCATGCCATGTCATGCAATAGCATATTATTTTTACTCTCCCCAAGACTTCCCTTTAATCAAACAGAGTGTCCCCGATATGCAATTCTTCTTCTTCACCATGCAAGTTCTATACCCCACTATACCCAAAATAAAAGGATAACAGTAGGTGTATCACCCTACCTTTTTATAAGAGCTTTCCGCCACCGGAGCCTTGCCGGATCATTACCAATTTGTCACCAAAATCCTGTGATCAGCCACTACCTCTCCTTTTCTCCTTCTTATTTTTCCTCTCTCTCTCTCTCTCTCTCTCTCCTTCCCCTTGGCTGCCTTAGCCAACCCCCCTACTACCTCCCCCCCTGTTGTTATAAAGGGAGAAGGGCGGTGGGGCGGGTAGGGCAGTGAAGGGAGGAGGAGACAATTGGAGGGGAGGTGAAAAGAAGGGGGACAGGTGGTAGGGGAAGAAGGGAGGAGAAGTTATGGAAGAGGGTGAGGTGGCACGCCCATCATCGCTACAACACAAAATGTAATGATGATGGGGTTTCTTAATTGTTAAGTAATTTTTATTCTTCCCTTTCTTTTAAAATAATTGTATATATACCCCTATCTATAATTTTTGAAATGATAAAGATCCTCTTTTCGGTTATTTAAGGGTACTTTTAGGAACTTAACTAATTTCATTTAAACCCTATAAAAAACATCTATTACTTTATGAGACAAACTTTTCAAAATTGTGTTTATGCTTTTTAGGAATTTAGAAATATGCCCTTTAATTTTTGTAGGTCATTACAAATAGGCGCGACATCAAAGATCCAGGTGTAATGATCTTATCTTTAACCTGGAAGAAAAATCTAGAGATAGCCTGGAGTTCAAGTAATGGACAAAGAAATACCACTTCTCGCATGATTTGTCCCCCGTATGAAAAATCTAGAGGAAGCCACGACTCCCTCCATATTGTCCCCCTCAGCCCATGTAAGCGACCATGTCGCATCCATCCCGCGGTGTATACTGCATAGGCAAGACATCCAAGGTGCCCCCTTCCCTAACATCCTCGATTGACTAGGGCATGGCCTCCAGCCTATCCCCCAGGGGGATCCAACAAGCTCACCGTGCTCCGGAGACCTTAGCTTCGCTCTTCCACCATCCCCGCACCATTCCCTCCTCATCCAATGATCCAATCGACAGACCAACAAAAACTTACCCATTTCCAGAATTTTTCCATTTCTTTTCTGGAGACAGCACGGAGAGGATTCGGGAAAACCCGAATCGGGGGGGGGGGGGGGGGGGGGGGGGGGGGGGGGGGGTGGAAATCCAACTAGCACATAGGATAACCATGCGGAAGAGAAATCCCATATGTGGCGATGGTTCAACCATGCGGAAACCTATCCGCACATCATGGTGTGAGGAAGGAGGCCGCGCCGCCGATGCTCGTCGCCGGTTGCAGGAGTCGTCGCCGCCGCCGTCCCACCTCTCTTCCTCGCCCGCGCCCCCCCCCCCCCAACCACCACCAACAAAACCAACAGAAGGTATCGAAGAAACCCTCGGGCAGGGTTGAACACGAAATCCCCAGAGCGAAATGTGAGGAGCAGAAAGGGAAGAAGCTGAGAACCTTGTCGAGGAAAGCCCTCGCAGTATTCCCTCCTCCGCGGCAATCTCCTCGGCGGCAGCGGATAGGAGCAGAAAAAAGAGACCAGGGGCGCTACCGAAGCGCCCAACCCTGGACTCCGATTTATTAAAAGAGTAAAGCAGGACGGCTCCCGGTGTCTTTAATGTAAAATAAAATGTATTTTAAATTTTTTAGAGGCTCCTAGCCTAATCTATATGATTGTATAATTACCTCTAGATGGGATGACTCAAAAAAATATAGTTGTACAGCCATTTTTATTATTAATTAAAATTTAATTTTTAGTTTTTATATTTCTTTGAATTGTTTAATCAAAATCAGATTATTTTACTATGTAGACCACAATAAAATCCTAAAATGATTAAATAAATAAATTAGATTAAAAATGATGAGCCGCTGTAAGTTTTACTCATCAAAATCCCAACTATTAAAAACCCTGTCTACACATGTGGGGCTACTGTAAGGACTGCACCACCCACCTTTTGCATAATCCGAATTCTTGAAGTCTGTGCGGATGCAATCTCTGTTTCTTTATTTTTTTATAACTCATATTTTAAGTTTGATGATTATAAGCTAATTGGAAGAGAACATCTAATTTTAATAATAGTCGATGCCAGTGCATTGGATTAGGGCCGGTTTATTTGGAAGATGAGTAATACTTCCTGTAATGCACAAATGTAGTCGTCTGATGAGAAGACTGCAACTGCAATAAATATATTTTTTATTTTTAAAATTTTAGGAGTGAGGATAACTTTAAAAGGTTGACTTGTCTTAGTTAATATTTGATTGAACAGTTAAAAATTTTAAAAAAAATCTGATGATAGAAGTCAACCTCTTAGGTTGTTCCCTCCCTCTAAATTAAAATAAAAAATAAAAGAAATCATTGGATGGCTGCATGTGTGCATTGTCGCGTACAACAAGTATTACTTTTGGAAGATAAGGGTCGAATTGGATGGCCTATTTGTCTTCTTCAAACTTGTTCTTGTGCATATCACACCTACGAGAGCTAATGGTCTATTCATGAGTAAAATAGAATAAGCAATTGTTAGAACCTTGAATTTTCCCAACAAATCAGGCCAAAGACTTGTTTGAAAATGGGATCGTATTATAGATTATTCGAATATTTTGTAGTTTTATTACCTTTGAAAAAATATAGAGTTATCATGATGATGCTTCATAAATAATTTTTAAAGAAAATATGAGAATACATATTATAAAGATTTTTTTTATTTTGAAATATATTACCTTTAAAAGAAATAATAAGTTTTAATACATTTTTAAAATCTTTTAGCTCCTCCTAGTAAAATCTATTTACTCCCATCCTTATGTCTATATCTCTTCTATTTCTTAAAAATTAGGATATATATATATATATATATGCTTGAAAAACACCATATTGATATCTATACCCCTAACTCTTAGATATTGTCATCAATACCTTTAAAATCTTCAAAATGGGCATTCATACCCCTCCATCAAAATAACATTAATTTCAACAAAATATGCCAAAAGGATTCTATAAATAATGATAACATTGGGGTGTCGAGGGTACATTTATAAAATTCAATAAATTTAAGGGTATATGTGTAAAATATAGTAAATTTAAGGGTATCTATGCAAAATCTTTAGATGGAGGATATAAATACAAATCAACTTTACTTGATGGGCCAATCAAGAGTGTTTCAACTTCTGTGCCGCCGATACAACCCCAACACAATTACTTTAGGCTCATCCGCCTAAAAAGCCGCAAAAGTGCTACCTCGTTCTAGGCATTGCTCAATCATTATTTCGATCTCCAGCTGTTGCAAATCTGCAGTAAGCTCTTGCCCCTCAGGGAGAGGTTCTTGCTCATCCTCGATCGGACAATCTTCCTCGTAGGAAGAAGCTTCATCATCATCATCTTCCGAAGCTACCTCGAAGAGGAAGAAGAAGAATCCAAGACCCTTCATCTTTCAACAAGTGTGGATACAACATCCCACATTTAAGGACATGGTTGCACACAACTGGTTGGAGCCGATTTATGGTTGCCCTATCTCATGTCTTTCTATGAAGTCGAGAAGGCTAAAGGCACATCTTAAATCATGGAACAAGGAATTCAGGACTAAGTCATCTCTCAGCGCTGTAGCATTTGGTTCCTTCTAATTGGAAGATTTATAATCTCGAGAACCTTGCAACAACATTTGAAAAGGAATCGACATTTCTTGTACTACTAGATCGGCTAATGCTCCCAAGTAGTCCCCCCAATTGAATGCAGGCTTGTTTCTAGTTATTCAATATTGATTTGGCTAGTCAATGCACCATGCGACTGCTTCCAGTAACTATTTACTGTCGGTTTTCCTTATCCCTTTCATATTCGTACATGAGTCAAGCTAGTTTGATTATTTGAAGTTTTCATGACAATATGTGAGAGTTGGGGGTATAGATATAAATATAGGATTTTTGATAAGTACATATAAACAAAAACCTATAGTTTAAGTATAGAAAAGTAGAGGCATCCTCATATATAGGGTTGCCACTTTAGATGGGTCAACCCCATAGTTGAGTTGAGTGAACCCGACTGAGTTAGAGTTAGATTGGGTTAGGATTAGGGAATCTTTCAATTTGACCTTGGATGGGTTGGGTTGAGCAGAGGTTCAGCCAATCTGAGCTGGCATTAATGTATATAAACAATAACTTAGGTCACTAGAATATGTATCGATTAATTTTACATCCTTGAATATAAATTTAGACTACAACATGAACAAAGATATTTTCAAGTAGCAGCCATGTATGTTTGTATCTTCTTTTTCTAGTTATTTTGTTAAGGTAAATAGAAAAATTTATTTATCTCTTTGTCCATGAAATTTTAGTATAAAAAGATAAGGTGAAAATGTGGACTATTAGACATGTAATCCGATCTAATCTGATGAAGGTTGGTTTGAGTTGGAACATTGTTGGATGGATTAGGATAGGGTCGAGAAAGTTGGATTGGGTTAAAGTTGCGGGCTCTTGACATAAATTGAGTTAAGGTTAACTTTAATCCAAGCTAACTTGACCCAAGTAGCAGCCTTACTTATGTCATTTGAAATAAGATGGCAATATTTGAAAACATGTTAAGTTGGACTTGGACTCCATCAATTATAGATGGAATAATTGGTGCAATGCCAACTGGTGCCGCATAGTAAGATATTATAATAACTATCAAAAAAATATTTTTTATATTGTTAAGTAGGTCCCAAATGCTCCACATGTCCATATGGACTGATCTCGATCGAACAAGTAAAAAAATTCTAAAAATTTAAAATCAAGCCCCGATGAACAGTAAAAGATGTCCTAAATGGGCTAAGTCCAGTAATAGTTTTTAAATTTTTAGAACTTTTTGAGATCGTTGGATTTGAGATCAACATATATAAATGAATATGCCATGTGAGGCCCAACCTTAAAAAAAAAAAAAAAACACTTGCCTTAATGCAAGGTAGTGCACCAAGAATTGACTGAGATTGCCGTGATGAGGCAATTTTGGGCTAGTTCTAGACCAAATTCTAAAACTAGGGATTTATGAAAACTTTGTATTACTTGGGAAATGAAAAAACTTTCTTCTTGGATTAAAAATGATTATGAGAAAATATAAAATTTCTCTAGTTAGGGGTTATAAAAAAGGTCAAATCTCATATGAGTTATTGTTAAATATCAATCGTTCCTTGGGGAGGAAGAGAGTGATCTACGAGAATGAGAGAGGAGGATGGATTTTTTTTTCCCCTGAAAAAAAAAAAGTTTTCTGAAACCTAGAGATAGGAAAACTTTTGGAGTAGTTTTCCAACCATGGAATAAAAAAGTTTTCCCTAACTATTTATTATCAAAATCCTTAATCTTTGGAAAACTAGTTTTCTTAGAAAGTAGACTTTTCCCTCCTATTTTGCAAATTCTCAACCCACCCTAAAAGGCAAATGCAATGTTGTCAGGATGGATCTATTCATATTGCACTTGGAGCTGTCCAGGCTGTATTCTTATCTTTTTTTTTTTTTGGAACTTTTCTTCTCCTATGCATGTAATGAAATTAATTAACAATTTTAAAATGGAACAATATGTATATCATTTTTAAAGATTGCCCCAGTGTCCTCTGACCATCTACTTTTTCTCCTTTCCAATTTTCCCAATGTTCCCAAACTAGCATTATACTTTAACGGTGTATTTTCCAAGCTAACTTTCTATTTTCAAACTAACGTTGTATTTTTTGAGTTAGTATTATATTTTTAGTCAAATGTTGTATTACAATGTTGTCTTGAAAAATACAACATTAGTCTTCGAATATAACACTAGCTTGGAAAATAGAACGTTATAATAAAAGTATAATGACCAAATGCTAAGTTGAAAATGTAATGCTAATTTGAAAATGCAGCACTAAATGTAAAAAATACATCACTCGCCTGAGAAACAATCAAAATCAAGAAGAAAAAAGAAGTGAACCAAACATGTGGGAGGTTGGAGGGCCTACATAGACATGCTTCGTGTGAGGAATTGCGACTGCAAAAATTTCCTCCAAACCTCTATTGGAGGGTCAAGAAGAAAAAAAAGTGAACCAAACATGTGGGAGGTTGGAGGGCCTACATAGACATGCTTCGTGTGAGGAATTGCAACTGCAAAAATTCCCTCCAAACCTCTATTGGGTGATGCTTATCGTTCTTCCAATCAACAATTAGTCGTGTGAACATAGATGATTTGTTTTAAAACTACGAAAATGCACTCTATCTAGTTCGATATTTTGGATTGCCTTTCGTTTAATATTCCAATGAAGACAAAGTTGGACCTATTATATTATTTTTAATAGATTACATCATAGTTTAATTCTAATTTGCTTAGTTTAATTAAAGGTAAGATTCTATTCCCAAGTGTAACTTACTTATTTTGTCTTACACTTGTATACATGAAAAAAGAGTCTCTATGAAAATAAGAAAAGCAAGTATACCGAAGATAATGTGATCGCCGATAAGAAAAACTAGTTAATAGAGAAAGAATATTAGAATTTAATCATCTAAAAATAGAATTACCTCCATCGCACAAGATCGTAATTCTTCTTTCTTCCTTCTTAGCCGACAATGATGAAGAACCTCTCCTCATGCTTTACTTGCAAATAATCAAAGACAACAACCAATCAGTAAGAGACAACAATTAAATAAAGAAGGATTAGAAAGTAGAAAATGCAATATCCATACTTAAATCATGCATGATAAACCATAATTGGTTGTGGACCAACCTTGTGGTGGTTTTTGGTTTTAAACCCCTCTATGAGAAAACCATGAGAACATGTTTATTGAACCTGTATGAATAATGTAAACAAAAAACAAAGAAAAGAAAGGGTAAAGGAAGGGAAAGAAAATGAGAGTGAGTATCTCCATGAAGTGCAATGTGAGGAAGAGGTTCTTCATCAAGATGGGGGTGCCTCCTTTCTCCTCTAAGGCTCCAACAAAGGTAAGGGTGATGAGCAAACTCCAGTAGCCTTGGAGTGTGATTAAGCGAGATCCCTTAGTTAGGGTTTCTGGCCTAAGACTTATTTATAGGATGGACTCAAAATTTTCAAAATTAAGAGATAATCCATAGAAAATTTAATATAAATGCAATAAACATGAAAAAACCTCATCTATCAAAGGGTAACTCCTTAGATATAAAGATAACTCAAACTCGCGCACATAAGATAAAGTTCATCCACATATGGTAATGAATATGAGACAAAAACGTGCATTTAGGAGAAAGCTTGATAAGACATCTGATCAAGTAGGCATCTTGCGATGTCTTAATCCAAATGTTCGAAAAAATATAAAAAAAAATAAAAAGATGAAAAAGGGATACTATGCATACTTGACCAAACTTCTTCAAAAATTTAAAACAATATAAAAATAGTAAAAAATGAGAAAGATATCTACCCTTCTAGACTTCTTACCAATAAGATATATGGTCTGATCAGACTTCTTTCAAAAATTCAGGATACTTTAAAAAAAAAGACTAAAATGAGAAAAATATTAACTCAGGCAGGTTTCTTTCCAGTAAGGTGTGAAGGGTTAGATTTTTTTCAAACAGAACACAATAATCTATAAAATTGTTCAAATATTCTCTAAAAGTCGATAACCAAAGTGGAGTATCACTAATAAAACACGGGGAATTTGGCTCATAATGATGTCAAATGCATGTGTACAATGCTTTTTATTTTTATTTTTTACATACGCTAAAGCTCAAGAATTCATTCATTATAACCTACTTCTAAACTAGAATTCGAAGTTATTATAACATATATTGGAGAGGGCTTATCTTCTGTGGTGCCTAGAATTATGATGATCAACACTTTTATAGTTGTGTCTATAAAATACAACAGTTACGAAGGAAGTTAGCAATTGACATCTCGTATTTGGTGGATTGAAGTCCACATGTTTTCTCTAGTGGATAAGTACGTAAACTCAGTGCATTGGATGGACTTACACGTCTAATCAATTGAACTAATGTCAAGCCAACATATTTGACAATGACAATCATGACTGTACCATGCATGAGTAACCACGGCTTAGCTGTGGGTTAAAAAGTTTTTTATTTGTCGGATCAACTTCATTTTTTAATTAGAAGGGGGGAGTTACTAAATCTTACAAGCGGTGGAACATGATTATAAAATAAATTGATTTTTTTAATTATATATTATAGGTTCATTGATTTTATGTACAATATTGCAAAATATAGAATTTTTGTCTCGCAAAAATATAATATTTTACATCAAACTAACCAACACTTTAATGTATTTTTAATATTTATTTTGAAGAGGATACATATAAATAAAATTTTAAGAAAATTTCAGAGGAGGGTGTCTGTGGCACTTGCTCCTCCATCTCCAACAACTATGAATATTGTGATCTCTTCCTTAACCTTTATATTTCCCTACTTATGGTGTCCCTTATATTAGAGCATCTTGGAATTCCCTCCCCACAAGACTATCCTCAAAAAAAGGAAAATACAAATGATTTAGTCCATCAATAATATAGAAGCATTGGAACATCATGTTCACTTATAGCTAGCTATAAACTGACCGAGTAATTCATTAGGTCATTCATTACCACTTATAAAATTAACTAGAATTCTTTGCCAGAAATATGACATTATTTTTTGTCTCTTGTTAGCTTTTCATTGAACATCCGCCCCCATTCTGTTGATGAACTTATGTTTCACTCTTTACCATTAATAGTTGAAACTATCTGTCAATGTGTTGACACTACAACAGTTGTAACATGCCCTGATATGTTAAGGTCTTAACATCTTTACAACTTAATATTTTATATGCTAAGGTGTGAACATGTTAATATGATAAAACGTTAACATCTCAATGTTTAATGTGTTACTACTTCAATCGTAATGCATAAAACACTTAAAAGTTAGTATGTTAATATCTTTAGAAATTAATGTACATACCTATTAGACAAATAAAAAAGTGACTAAAATTAGAATTTGTACTAAAAACTAATACAATTAACTAGGGAGTGAAAAATAATTAAATAAGTACCTGATAGGTAGACAATAAAAAGTTGGTTGGAAGCAAACAATAACTTTAGGTTTTCAATAAGGGGCTTTAACTAATTTTTTCGATATATATACAAGTAACAAATGAATTATTGTAGCAACCAACAAAATTTAGCTAAGGAGAAATATTTGCCGTAATACTTACTTGGACATTATAGGATAATGATAGTATGATCAATGAATTGGATGGCATATAGTTAACTATTAGACGACATGCAAATGTTGTACCATTCCTCGTTTTGAACAATATATAACTGCCATATCATTGATTCATGAAGAGAGAGTAGTACAAATCATAGACTAGAAGGAGTTGAGTACAACAACAAGACAATAGACAAAGCTGAGAAACACAATGCAAGGGAAAAGAGGAGAGTACAACATAGAGTAGCTAGGAGAGATCCAAGCGCCTAAGTAGCTAGGAGCCTACGCCTAAAATGCCAGAACCATTGCGCTAGCGAAGCTAATGAAGAAGAAGCAAACACTAGAGGCGCCAAACGCATGGAGCATCGTTGGTGAGACATTACCCTTGGAGATAGAGGATACACCTCCATGGAGGCATCAACACAGGAGGCATTGGGCATGCTGCATACAAACAGAGCAAGTAAATATGGAAGACTTGGAGATGCACATCGTCGACGATGTAGGGAATATGCTTGACTCTCTAGCTCCATTGCAAACTTCTAAGATCCTTGAGAAGGATTTTCCCAACATCGGCACAACCATAAAGATACCCTAATGGTGTTGATAGGCCGAGTAGGATGATAAGCAAAATAGGGCCAAGGGAGGAGGGAGACTAAGGGGGTAAGGGAAATGGGAGCGCAATAGTACATCCTTAAAGTTGAGAAGCCGATCAGAGCCCATATATCATTGGACTCCTATGAGTGGGAGCAAAACTAGGTAAGCCAAGCTTACCAAACCAAAAAAAAGGGGAAGATTGAGTTATTTTTTATTTTATTTTTTTAAAGTTGAGGGGGGGGGGGGGGTGCGCATAACTCCCCCTACTTGATCTTTCATCGCTGAAGTGAAGTTGAAATTGTTGGGGACTGCAATATGATGGGCTTTTAGATATAATTATCAGATTTTGGATGTGCTTTAGTAGGCCTTTTTAGGGTAGCTAGTACAGATCTGATTGGCATCAACTCGATTTGACGTGGATCACCGATAAGCCTCAAACTGGACATACACGATTCAGTGTGCATGCACTGTGCCATGTAGTTAAACCCTACTAGGCCTTCTAACTCATGTCGCAGGGGAGGGAACCGTCTTGTAAAAATCGTCAATTTGACAATGCGCAATTTAGCTATCTCTACATGGCGTCTTTCCTCCTCATGGTACCCCTCTGTGCGCGTGCAGGATGCCGCCGCATGGCGGAGGCACCTAGAAGAGGCATGTTTCCGTGTGAATCCCCTCTTCCTCATTTTATCATCATCCTCTCCTTTTTTCCTCCATCTTCTTCCTCTTCCACCTCTCTTCTTCCTCCTCCTCCTCCATCCTCTTCCCCTCAAGCTCCCTCTCCCTCTCACCACCTTCCACCACCAGCCCATCTTCCCTCTCTCCTCCTTTGTGGTGGCCGATGCACAGGCGAGGGGACGGTTATGACGGTGGTGGCAGGGACGGTGAGGCAGCGGTGCATGGGTGACCATGTAGTTCTTTGAAGGGTGTCGAGCGGCTCAATGATAGTTCTACCACGCGAAGGGCTCGTTTGAGTCGGGAGGAGTGTAACACCCGAGCTAGGGTGATTATCCTTCCTCTAGTAAGTTAATATCCCCCTTAAAGATCATGTTAAGGATTCACGCATGCAATTTCTCCATATTTTGATGCTTTTCCCTCTTAATCATTTGTGTTGAGGGGTGAATTCCATGAGATTTTGTCACCCATGCTTGTTGGATGGTTTGAGGAGTGGGTTTTCTTGTACCTTGGTTGTACTTGGGGAAACTAAGTGGAGCTGTAGAGAAGCCTCGATTCGAGTTCTGATTCACGTCTTCTGAGCTAGCTGCCTTTTTGAAAGACATTGGGCTCAGGAGACGTGTTTTAGAACAATTAATTACCTAATCCTATTTCCGATTGTTGATTTAAAATATACTTGATTAAGTTGATACATGTCACCAGATGTTGACGCAATTCAGAGTAATCGATAACAAATCTTAAGATCGATTAACAATAATTAGTTAATTGTTGCCTAACTGTTGAGACACATTTCAAGAAACATTTAAAGAGATGCCCAACTAATTAGCTAATTCAGATCATAGAGATGAACTCCTTGCATCACTACATCTCATGTGAAATATAAAATATTAATGACATTTTTGTATAGATTACATACCTTAGACTCCTATATAACTGTTAAATATGTTCCTACACATCTTGTATGCTTTGCTCATTCATGGGGAATAATAATATTATGTTTCACATTTTGGACTTAGAGTGACAAAATCCACTAGTGGTACACTCTATGCCTTTGAGCACATTGTGACCTATAGGAACACAGGTCATAGGGTTAGTTTGGCAATACAGTGCAATTTTGGATTTACCCAGGGCCCCTATCTTTTAGAGCCTAATTTCGAGTGTGGAAGAAATCGGCCATGGCATAGCAGTTGACGCTGCTTGTGTGAACACATGGTTGGGGGCACGAGCGCTGTATAGACTCACATATCCTAATTAGTCCTATTTTTCTCACATGCCTCACCTTGCAGACTTCCAAAGCTTGTAGGGGTAGATAGACGTGAGGTTTGACTGAGTAGTGAGTAGCTAGTGGGTGCGCTCAACTATGGAATTTGGAGTTTAGCTTGAGAGCCTTGCATTAGTGGGTGTGTGCCCTTGTTACTCTTATGACTGGATAAAGGTGGGACCACCTGTGACTGTATGTTGGTTGGAGTAGCTTAGACTGCCTGAGGGGTTCCCGACCTATCTTAGCAAGTCCACGATTCTTGTGGGCTTGACGCCGTTTGACTACCAATATTTTTATTGCTTCAATAGTTTACTACTTTACTTTATTGCTTCACCTTACTATGTGATGGGTATAGGTGTCCTCTAAGCCAATCATAAGGCACATATTTCAATCTGGTTCACTAATCAATGGCATTAAATTCATTATGTAGATTGACATATTTGTAATTGCGCATAATGAAGTCCATGAATATGTGCAATAGTCATCAGATTATGATGAAATCATAATAATGAGACTGGTGACTTATAAACACATATTATTAATTGTTCTTAGTCGTAGGATGTTTGAGAAGGACATTAAACATTCGGTTAGACTAGTACAGGTTATTCCAATTCATATGATGAGGGTGACTGATCTCGTTAGTTACTCGTGTGGAGACACAATGGTAAACTTGTAGGTGCTCACTGGGGAATGAGTTCACTGAACTGATCCGACATGAATTGCCGAATGGTAATTTACCTGACTGTCAATCGGCTCGATTCATCGTCACAGTGGCGTGGTTGATCCTTGGACTTGAGACACCAAAGACACCTTGTTGGTGGACTTCTGGACTTTGACCTTGACCTACGAATCCTTATCCACGGGATCTCTAATAGTCAAGGATCGGGTCCAGCATAAGACCTTCGAAGGTGATTGTGTGTTCAATAAAAGATCGTTCGCTCTCAGGTAACTGGAGAGAGAATGTTATAGAATAGATCCGCAGGAGTCTCTGGCCAGAGCAGAAATAATATCAGAAAAGATGTTTTCGGATATTGCACAGCGGAGTTTGATTCAAGTAAGTTGACCATCTAGGATTTGACAGTTGACCATATCCTACGTTAACTCGAGAGCATTGTGCGAACGAAGGATTATAGCCACGCGGTAACTGTGGACGGACATGTTCCATGAGTGGGTTGCTGAACCCCATTACCTTCCGGGATCATGCGGTGTTGCTTGGTACCCAACTTGATCGGAAGTCCGACCGAATTTACATACGATGTCAATTCGGTTAAGTAATTAGTTAATATCTAGATATTAATTAATTACAATAAGTCAATAACTAGTTATTGGACTTAACGGGCTGAAAACCGGACTGGTAAATGGCCTAGAGGGTCACACGCAATAAGATTCTTAGTCGGTGGTATATAAGTGGGATTTATATTAACTCGGGGACTTTTGTGAAAAGTCGCGTCGACTTAATATATATACACGCTGTTGAGAAACCCTGGGCCAAGCTCCAGAATTTCCCTATGCTGGCCGTCATCCCCCCTTTCTCTCTCCTCCTCTGGGCACCCCGTTCGAGGCGCCGAGACTGTCTCCGTCTCCGCCACGTATGATTCTTAAAAGTCGGAAATTCCCGTCGGCGGGTTTTCGGCAATCGTTGCGGCGACGGATCTTCAGCGAGCGAGCTGATACGGAGAGGGTGCGAGGACGAACCACCGCGGAGGATCGTGCGGATACCGCTGTAGGCCGGACGCTTGTGCAGCTCGCGGCATCGCCTCGACGGAACCGAGATGGAAGCGGATTCGAATCCGCACACGGTAATCAGATTTCGACCCGTTTTTCAGTTTGCGTCTTTCGTTCCGAATCGGATCAGCGGGCATCGAGCGGGATTATTTTATTCGTCGTTTCCGCTGTGTTCTTCGCGTCCCACCCAGATCCCAACAGTGGTATCAGAGCCAGGTTCCGCTCTGATCCGCTTCGGAACGGCAAAATTAATCTTCTAAAATTAATTCCATGCTATATTCATTTATTTATTTATTTTTCTCGTAAAGTTTGTTCATGTAATGAACATACAATAATCTAGATTATTATTCATTGGAGAAAAATCAATTTACATGGAGTTTTTGGTCATGTTCTTCATGGTGATGATGAACCGAAACATGGGCTTCAAAAGGGATTATAAAATTGGATTTTAGATCACTGTCGGCTATCCTCGTCGTCGACGGTATGACCGACGATGGGCGGCGTGCTCACCGGCCCCCTGTTGGGCGGTGATGACCGGCAGTTGAGCCTTTTTTTTTTCCCCTTCCTTTTCTTCATGGTGCTTGCTGCAGAAAAACGAAGGATGAAGAGGATTTGGGCCTGTCATCATGCTCCACCGGCGGTGCTGGGCACACCGGCAGCGCAGGCCATCCCGGCGTCAGAGGAGGTCGGCCTCCCCAGGTTGGTTGGCCGGCGGCGGTGCTATTCCCTTCCCTACAACTAGGTTAGGGCTTGGTTCTAGGAAAGGAGGAGGAGCCGCTCGATTCTGGATGCACGAACCGGAGGTCATCGAGCCGGCCTTCTGGGCGACCCGGTTCGGCCCAACTGAGGCCTGGACCTAGCCAGGTAGCGCCTGGGTCCAAGCACCTGGCTTGAGCCCAGGCGCCTTGCCTAGTTCGAGTCAGGCCCAGCCCTGGCCCAGGCCCTTGGGCCCGATGGACCAATAGCCCCATTAAAACCCCAAACCCTTTTCTAAAGGGCCTAAACCCATTAACCCTTTAAACCCCACCCCATTTAATTGAAATTATAATTAAATTTTATTTAAAATATGTTTTAAATTTAAATTTATTGTTTTCAATTAAATGGGTATTTTATTATTTAATCTTAAATAAAATATAATAATTTTAAGAAGTGTTCTTAAAATTTATTAACAAGTGTTGTTAAATAATTTTGTTTAAGATGTGAACTTAAAATTAATTAACAAGGGTTGTTAAGTTATTTTAAGTCATGACCTTAAAAGATAATTAACAAATGTTGTTAATATCTTTTTATTAAATGATTAAAGGGGTTTATGTTTAAGATGTGATCTTAAAATCTTATTAACAAGTGTTGTTAATGATTGTTAAGATATGATCTTAATATAGGGGAGTTTTTAAGATTTGATCTTTAATCCTGATTACTATTAATTTAGTAATAAAGGAGATATTAATTTGGATATGATCTAAATATTTAATTGACAAGTGTTAATTAATTAATTAATTCTTTAAACTTTGAATTAAAGAGTATTATTTAAGATGAGATCCTAAATAATATTAACAAGTGTTGTTAATTAACTCTTAATTAAGTGTTAAAGGATTAGTTAAGATGTGATCTTATAACTAATTAACAATTGTTGTAAATTATCTAACTGATTAGATAATAATAACTTCTTAGGAATTGTTGCTAGAGAATTTAAAATTAATAATTTAGCGATACTTAATAATAGTTGTTAAGTGATTAATTAACTAATTATAATAGTTATAATTAAGTTAATTACTTCTTGAGTAATAAACCTTAATAAATGTTATTAAGGACTGATTAAGTCTTAATAATAGTTATTAAGATGATTAATTAATTTACTTATGAATCTCTCAATTATAGTTATTATTGATCTAATCTACTTGGAATTTGATCTTTTATAAAAGTTATTAAAAGATTAAATTAAGTCTAAAATGTTAGACTATTTTAATTAGAAATGTTCTAATTATTATTTCTTAATAATTGTTATTGAGAAATATGCTTTAAGTGAAGGGGTTTATTAACAAGGAGTTGTTAATGAATAATAATTGGAATTATTAATTCTTTTATAAGTGTTATTTAGGAATTTTTAATTCTATCTAAATGTTAGATTGTTTCGCATTAATAATTGTTATTAATGTGATTTAATATTAATCTAAGTGTTAGATTAATTAATTTAGAATTGTTCTAAATTTTGCATAGAATATTTTAGAATTTTAATTTTAGCTTTGTGTGCACATGTTGATGTGTTTAATGCTTTAAATTAGATTTATTGCATGTTAGAAAATAAGATTTTTGAAAATTCAAATTATCCAATTTTGATTGGTATCCAGGTTTTAAGAAAGTCAAAATTATTATAATTTCAAAATTTTAGCCTTCATGTGATGTGCTTTATCATGTGTGGATGGTTAAAATTTGTGGTGGTCATGGATATGCACTTAGTGGAATTTCATATCATGTGATGGTGTGTGATTTTGTGGATTGTTATGGGATGTGATGTACATTAATTAACTGTTAATTAATGAGGCCTGCGTGTCTCCCTCTCTTTCTCATTCCATTGTAATTCTATCTCCCTCTATTATTGTACTCGGCCATAAGGCTTTCTCTTACAATTTATTTGTACTTGAAACTGTTTCAAAATAAATCTTATTTGTATTTGATCGCGCCGGCCGAGGATGATCCATAAATGCAATCAGGAAGGCGACAGGAGATGAGATCACCAGTGGCTATGTGTTTGCATGTTTAGATTATATAAATGTTATATAGTTTTGGTGATTAATTGTTTGGCTCCAGTTAATCACCGTGTTGTCCATGACCACATAATGAACATGTATGGATGATACATGCTTTTAGTTTTTTATTATGAATCGATTGCTAATATCTAGGTATAGTTAAATATATTCGATATATTTATAAACTATCACCTAGGATGAGACCAACTTAATATAAACAAAACCTTCAACATAAAGTCTAAGCCGGAGCGCGAGTCATTGAGAATGTACCGCGTGGCTCTCCATCAATATAGTTCTTAGAACTTGATTTAGTGATGGCAGTTTCTATGTGTTTACCCGAGATCTGCCACCATCTGATGAAAAGACTATTAACTATGACATCTTGATGCCTTGAGATTGGAATAGAGGAACCGTGTAGTTATCCTCGCGTTTACCCGGGAGTTGCATTCTTACTCTACTCTGTCACGTATTGATAGTAAAGCTTAGACCAGGTATAATGGTCTACTGTGTTTACCCGGGACCATTAAAGACCTGGGAGCCGAAATAAGATCAGATATTGTAAGGAATTGCAATTACCATGAGATGGTTGCTCTAAGAAAATGGTATGATACTATGTGTTTACCCAAGGTCATACTGTGATTCTTGGAGATTCTGATCCTCACTAGGAGACCATCGGAGTCTTCCGTTCTGTATACCTGAAAGTTATACAGTCTGTCGAAAAATAGTGAGAAATAATTCAAGATAAAAGACCATAATTGAATTATAAGAACTATCTGCTTAAATCACGTTATTTCCTTCGTTCACCAATATGTCGTCTATTCGAAATTTTGGCATATTGGATGCCAATACTTCTCATATTCAGACTGATAAGAAAACTCTAAAGAATGTCTTTAGGAGTGAGTGAAAGTCACTATCCTAATCAGGTATCATGAATCCTCTTACTTGGATAGACCAAGATGAAGAGGTACTCATGATATGCCTTTTTGAAAGGCTTAATCATTGTCATGAAATCTTTTATTTGAATAGACCAAGATGAAGAGATATTTATGATGTGCCCTTGAGAAAGGCAAGTGGTAAGATTTTAAACGATCTAATCCACATCTAAAAAGGATAAAGGAAAGTCAGCTGAGATAGAGAAATAGCAGTTCTCCCACTATAACCAATATAAGGATACTAGTAAAGGCAAAACGAATATGAAACATGAAAGAAGTTTCATATGTTCTTATTATCAACTTTTGTATGTCTATTGGAGAATTAGCGTATCCAATATGAGATATTGGAAATGATTCTCAGAATTGCGATAGTGTGCAGACTTAGACAAGTAAAAGGAAATTGAGAAAATACAAATGTTGAGTTAGACTCAGCAATTGTTCATAATATTCATAGGTTGTTGTTTGACAGTAAATCTTTGTATATCTATAAGAGTCTAATATGAAACTGAATAATTGTTATTTAGTTACATAAGATATCAAAAATTATAAAAGTGAATAACGTTGACTGAGAAGGAACAATAGTTGTTCAAATCAGTCAATGCACTATAGATTCTTGAAGTGACTTTTCATGTGATGAATGTTCACAAGTCTCCTATAGAAATGAACTGTGTGAGTCCTGATTATCTATAGTATTGTACACAGGATTGTACAATAAGAAATTATTGATGCTGATGCATATTGAAGTAAACAGCTCAAAGGCCAAAGATAATCACTACTATTGATTTACCTTATAGTTTACTCTTGGAATGATTCGACTGTATGTACTTACTGAAGTACAAGACAAATGCATCTGAAAGATTAAGGTATAAAATAAGTATCAAGTATTAGAATTTTTGATTTGATCAAAGAAACTAATACTTAGGTATATGATTCATATAAATCATTAAGAGGATAATTGTATCTTCGCTCGATTGATTCTCATTATATATCATAGTAATATGATAGGATGAGGAATTGCACCTTATTAAGATATGATGCAATACATAATAAGATTTGCCTAATTCATATCCTTGTGAACATGAGTATAAACATTAGATGTCCATACTTTACAGATGGTTCCAAATAAGTCAGTGAATGTCCATATAAGATATGGAAACCAAATAATTCATATGAGATGTGAATTATGAACAAACATGATTTAAAAGTCAGGTATTACCGTGATGTGAATTTGTGAATGTCTAAAGAGTTTGGACACTACAGTTATTGGCCAAGCGATAATGAAATAATTGTTGTCCTAAAAGCTATCTTCTATGAAGAGGAATATATCCTCAGAAAAGACAGTGGGAGCTGATAAAACTAAAAGATATTCTAGATTCACAAGTTAACATAAGATAATCTTTAATTGTTTGGAACCATTCATGACACACATCAGAGAGCTTCATAGATTTTTGAGATTCTCTCAGTGACTAGAAGGATATGTTTGACATATCTAATTAGCAAGATGAGAGGAGCTCAAAATAAATTATGATCTAAAATCTATGATAATGATGCTCTCTGTCATTACAACTTTGAGACTAATAAGTTTATTAGAATTCTACTTACTAATACTGCCTATCATATGATGAGATGATGACAGTTGGATATTAAAAGCGTTCTCTCAATGTGATTGAGGTAAAAATGTATATGATACACCTTTAAAGCTTTTAGAATGTCCATGAAGCAAGTTATGATTTCAAAATTATTTTGAATCAAACAGAAGCTTCCTAAGTTGTAATAAAAAATTTGACTTAATGGTCAAATACTACGTGATCATTAAGAATAGTCACGGATTGTGTGTGTGTTCAAAAAGGACAGTGGGAGCACGGTCGCTTTAGTAATGATTTATGATAATCAAAGTCATTGAGAATGACTTCAGGATATTACTATTAGTGAAAACATTGTTAACCATGTTTTCTTCCATAATAGGTTTAATTATAATATCCCACGTATTGGAAATACGAATCTATTAAGATAGATCGGTGGGGATATTATATTGACCTTTATGCCAAGATGTTTGGCATAAATTTCATAACAAGTCTCAATTGTTGAGATATGAAATTTACTCCTTTGAAGAAAAGGTTCCTTAAAGGCATGAGTGAAATGCATCATTCAACACTTGAAAAGTGTTAAGGATGCATTCACGTATATGAAGAGGATGATTTGAAACTATGAGGTCACACTGACTCAAATTTCAAGTCAAATAATAAATTCAACCTTCTAGTATAAATGAATGGATTGGAAGAGTTCTAATCCAGAACTCGATATTAAGGTGACGACATAAACAAGTGATATTGTTATTAGAACAATATGGATGAAAACGTTCATTCCTGAACTAAGATGTTGTTCTAAAAGGTCTCTGATAAAATCTCGTTGTTGTAGGACAACAGTGGGAGCGATCAATTGTGTGATCAAGCCATGGTCTCTTCAGAAGTTGCAGAACATTCTGAGGTTCTTTCATAGGTTTAGAGACAAAGGATAAAGAGGAAATAACGTAATGAAAAATATTCCATAGATAATTTAGCTCCAGAGTTTCCCTATGCTGGCCGTCATCCCTCCTTTCTCTCTCCTCCTCTGGGCGCCCCGTTCGAGGCGCCGAGACTGTCTCCGTCTCCGCCGCGTATGATTCTTAAAAGTCGGGAATTCCCGTCGGCGGGTTTTCGGCAATCGTTGCGGCGACGGATCTTCAGCGAGCGAGCTGATACGGACGAGGGAGCGAGGACGAACCACCGCGGAGGATCGCGTGGATACCGCTGGAGGCCGGACGCTTGTGTGGCTCGAGACATCGCCTCGACGGAACCGAGACGGAAGCGGATTCAAATCCGCACACGGTAATCAGATTTCGACCAGTTTTTCGGTTTGCGTCTTTCATTCCGAATCGGCTCAGCGGGCATCGAGCGGGATTATTTTATTCTTCGTTTCCGCTGCGTTCGTCGCGTCCGGCCCGGATCCCAACACTATATTCCTGCTAGCGTGGGTGTATGTGTAGGGGAAGTAGGGATCATGTGATCCTTACTGAGCCCTTTTAATTGTAGCTCACTCCCTTGCATTTCAAGTGAAGGCTTTACTCGTGCTTAGGAGCAGGAGGTGTCTTGGAAGTCGCAATTGCCAGTAGCCATCGTGTTCGGGGTATGCCTCGACGTAGTTGTACTTTTCTTTTGGCATATGTATCTATTTTTTGTTGGATTATGTAATTATTGTTGGACCATGCTAATCGTCCTTGCATGTGTGTGAAGGGTTTGGTGTGGTTTTTCTTGATTTTCTTAGTGTTTTGGGGGGCTGCCAGAGGATGGCATTTTGGCCTATGAAACGTGTCTAAATCGGATGACGTGGTCATCCTAGGGCAACACGATTCAAACGCCTAACCCTGGTCATGGAGATTAATTGATTTTTTTAGAAATAATCGATTAAGCTAAAAGGCATCACCATTGCTTTATGCGATTCAGAGTAATCAATTAATCAAGATAAATTGGCAACCCCGTTGATTGGTGTCAGATCTGGGTGACATGTTTTGAAAGGCGTCAGTCAGTCCGAAGTACGTGATTCATAACAACAAGCATGGAACACCTGAAAATGTATTCATGGGCCAATCAATATAAAATTAGAGTTGTCCACGTATAAGTTATATATTTACTTTTCTGTATAACTGTTAAATACATTCCTATGTATGCATATTTGACTCATTCATATAGGGGGTGGATATGTGTTCGGATTTACGTATTTTGGACTCTGAGGTGGCGATATTCACTAGTAGTACACTCGCCGCCTTTTATGCACGTTGCAACCCTTGGGACATAGGTCACGAGTTAGCCTAGTTGTGGATTCGAGTCGGTTCCTAGGGTCCCCACATTTGTAGCTTGACTCCAAGTGTAGGGAAAACTGATCGTGGGACTGTTATATCCTAGGCCTTGAACCCATTTTATTTAATGGGTCTTGAATTATTGAGTTTAATTTGGTTAATTTAGTGAGAATTAATTAATTAACCTCAATTAAATTAAGTAATGGACTAAAATAATTTAAGCATATTTAATAGTTAATTAATGATAATATAATATATTAAGAATGAAAAAGTCATTTCTCAAGTCAAATTAGGTCCATTAAACCCATTAGTGTTCTAAATAAGAAATTAGTTGATTTTCAACATAATCAAATTCTGGACCCTAAATTACGTGTAACAACATGCCATTAAAACAACGATATCTTAGTACCCATAAGTCCAAATACTTCATGGTGGATATCGTTGGAAACTGGCTAGAAAGATCTTGAACTTTATAGAAGAGAGTTTTCACTGATTCCAATGCTATCAGGGTCGAATTCGAGGATTTTTAGAAAAGAAAATCATCAAGTGTGAAAACTAACTTCGATTTGCATCTGGATTGTACTCGGTAATTAAGTCTTCCATAATTGGAGTTCGACTACAATAAGGAAGGGACAATTAGATGGTTGTATTATGAAGGGAAAGAACTATAAATAAGGCCTTGGAATCGTGTATAAGCTCTCTTGCACACAACTTCAAAACTAAGATAAGTAATAATAGTGTTCTTGAAAAAAGAGAGGTGTTCTTTAATTATTCTTGTTAGGAATTTGATTCTCATTGATTTTTCGTGTTTCTTTGAGGTTTAGTGAACGTGGGAGAACCTCTAGAATCTAAGAAATTCATAGCAAAAGTAAGAGGAAGCTAGGTGATCATTGGAAAAATCGATTTGTTCTTCTCTAAAAGTAGGTGATGATAACCCATTAAGTGATATTTTGTATTATATGAAAAATAAAATTTTGATTTTCTAGTCAAATGGAATTTTTGAAAATGTATTTTATCATTCTAAGATCTTTGATTCCATTATATTCATGAATTTTATCCAAAACTTTGATTTCTTAAGTTCAGACTAACAAAATTAAAACAAGTAACATATGATAAATTATGTTCCTCAGTCACTGGATAGGGGGAGGCATTATACTGTAGACACCGATTTTGGACCCCCCTTTTGGTCATGAACCCCATTCATCATTAGCCCATCACCACCAAACCCCTCATCTTAGCCATCTCATCCTTCAGCCCACTGATAATCAGGCCCATTAACCAATCTCGACTTTAGCCACCTTTTCGTGGAAGGCCAACCTGTCTTCCTTCCACCATCCTTCGAAGGCCAACCTGTCCGCCTTCCACCATTCTTCGAAGGCCACCTTTTGCCTTCCACCGCCCTTCGAAGGCCATCCCTTACCTTCCATCACCCTTCGAAGGCCACCCCTTGCCTTCCACCACCCTTCGAAGGCCAACCGGGCCGCCTTCCACCTCTTCGTAGAAGGCCAGCTACCTGGCCTTCCACAAGATTGGAAGGCAAGATGGTTGGCCGCCCACTCCCGTAACTCCCATCTTGACCTCGTCTTCCCACGATCTCCTTCACTCGCCACCCTCACCCCCACTACTCCGATCATTCCCCACTTCGGCGACTGCTGCGCGCACCACCTCCGACTCTTGACCACTTCCCATTGGCTCTTTGATGATTTACGGGGATTTAGACCTCTATTTTCTCCTATTTTCCCTTCACCTATTTAAACCCTCCATGTCCCCTCGAGAGGGAAGGTTGGCAAGTGAGTTGGTTTTGAGGTTAGAGGGGGAGTTGAGCGGGCAAGGAGTCAGAGAGCTTCAGGAAGAACTTCAAGCCAGAGAAAGCCTTGGCAGTCGACAAGCCGGAGGGATCTTTCGCATTCCAAATGGGCTTGTTCTCTTAACTCTCTCCTTATTTTTCTCCTTTCCATTTCATTGCATTCCCACTCTCCATCCACTCCGTAACATCATCTCCTCCTCTCACTCTTTTTTCTCTTTTAACACATCACTTCACTTTTCACACACAAGCACCGCCATCTGCATGCATGCATGTTAGGATGACCTAGCAACCCTTACTCCCCAGAGGTTTTAAACAAAAAAAATGGGAGGTGGGTGGCCATAACATATGGTAATCTTCCCTCCCCAAACACAAATCCGGTGCGTCTCCTTCTAATTTTAGTTTATTTCTATATTTGCATGGATAGATTCTACATATCACAATCCTAATTGGTTATCTTCTTCTTTTGTCTTGTCTTTTCCTTTCAGGGACCCTTACCGCATTTCTGCGTGCAGACTGCCGAGCTCTACTCCTCTGGCCAGCCAGAGGAAGAGAAGAGGAATCCGCCGTCTCCTGCTCCCTCAGAACGCGATCACTCTTACCATCTTGCGGAGCACAGGGACCGTAAGGTAATGCTCCTGGCGATCACACACTTTGATTTCTAACCCTTCCAAATCGCTGCAGCGCTAAGACGAATGGAGAAGCCCCTGCCCGACGCCCGCAGCAGCGGAAAATAAAATAAAACCGCGATCCGTTTTCCCGTTTCGAAAAACTAAAATCAATTATCGGATAATCGAAGTTCTCACCGTGTGCGGATTCGAATCCGCAACCGTTCGGTTCCGTCGGTGTGACACCGCAAGCCGCGCAGGTGCCCGGCCTCTAGCGAAGTCCACGATATCCTCCTCGCGACGGATATCCTCACGTTCCTCGTTTTTCGCAACACACGAAACCTCCGCCGGTCGCCGTAGCGCGCGAACGATTTCCCGTCAAACGGGATTCGGAGAAGCGGCGAAGCATATCTAGATCTGTCTGGACGCCAGAGAGAGAGAGGAACAGAGGAGGGCGGCTAGGGTTAGCAGCAGCTTGGCCTGCTCAACCCGTTCACTATGTTTTATACTAACCGCGCGATTTTTCATAAAAACCTCCGGTTTGTATAAAACCCACTTATTTATCCATCGCCTTGAGAATCATTTGCGTGTGACCTTCTAGGCCCAAGTACCAGTCCAGTTAATGGCCCAACAAGCCCAGTGACTCTTCACTGGCTTTATTAATCAACTAATAATTCTTTATTAATTAATTAATCAATCGAATTGATGTCGCACATCGAATTCGACCGGACCTCCGATCACGTTGGGTGCCAAGTAACACCACGTGAACCCGGAAGGTATTTGGAGTTAAGTAACCCACTCTTGGAACCTTTCCGCCGACAGTTACCACGTGGATATAATCCTTCATTCGTACAATGCTCTCGAGTCAACTCAGGGTATTGCGAGCTGTCAAACCCTAACCGGTCGACTCACTTGGATTGGATGCCGCTGATGAATATCGGAAAACTCCTTTCCTGATATTATCGTCCGCCCTGGACAGGGACTTTGGCGCATCCTTCCTAGAGCATTCTCTCTCTAAGTACCGAGAGCGAATGATTCCTTATTGACACACAATTCCCTTCGACGGTATTCCGCTATACCCAATCCTTGGCGTATTAGAATCCCGTGGCTAGAGATTCGTAAACCAAGGTCAAAGCACAGAAGTCCGCCGACAAGGTGTCCTTGGTGTCTTAGGTCTGAGGACCATCCACGCAACTGCGACAATAGAATCAAGCTGGTTGACAATGAGGTACAATACCATCCAGCGATTCAGTCTGATTAGTTCAGTGAACTCATTCTCCAATGAGCACCTGCAGATTTGCCTTAGTGTCTCCACACAAGTGACTTATGAGATCAATCACCCTCATCATATGAGCAGGAGTAATATGTACTAGTCTAACCGGATATTCGATGTCCTTCTCGGATATCCTCCGACTAGGAACGATTAAGAATATGTGTGTTTAAGTGATCAATCTCATTAGTATAATCTCATCATAATCTGATCACTATAGCACATATTCACGGACTTCATTATGAAACGATAATTAAAGCGATTTACACATAATGAATATTATGCCATTATATTAATAAATGAACGAGATTTACATAGTTAGATTGGCTTGTAGGCCACCTAAAACTAACAATCTCCCACTTGGACTAAAGCCAATCACTTTATACAATAAGCCTATAGACTCTAGGTGACGCTCAAACACAATTTAAGCCAACGGCTTTGTCAGTGGATCTACTACATTGTCGACGGATGGAACTCTTTCCACTACTACATATCCTCTAGATATGATCTCTTTGATAAGGTGAAAGCGCCTTAGAATATGCTTCGATTTCTGATGAGACCGCGGCCCTTTCGCTTGCGCAATTGCTCCATTGTTGTCGTACAAGAGTGGAGTAGTGGAGGTGAGGGCAGAAAGTAGAGGAGATCGTGGGGAAGACGAGGTCAATGTGGTAGTTAGGGGAGTGGACAGCCAGCTAACTTGCCTTCCAATCCTGTGGAAGGCCAGGTAGCTGGCCTTCCACGAAGTGGTAGAAGGCGGCCCAGTTGGCCTTCGAAGGGGGTGGAAGGCAAGTGGTGGCCTTCGAAGGGGGTGGAAGGCAAGTGGTGGCCTTCGAAGGGTGGCGGAAGGCAAGGGGTGGCCTTCGAAGGACGGTGGAAGGCAGAGTGGCTGGCCTTCGAAGGGTGGTGGAAGGCGGACTGGCTGGCCTTCGAAGGGTGGTGGAAGGCGGACTGGCAGGCCTTCCACGAAAAGGTGGTAAAAAGTGAAAAAGGTGGCCAAAAGGTGGAAGGCAAGGTGGCTGGCCTTCCACGGGTGGTGGAAGGCAGCCTGGTTGGCCTTCCAAGGATGGTGGAAGGCGAGGGGTGGCCTTCCAAGGATGGTGGAAGGCGAGGGGTGACCTTCCAAAGATGGTGGAAGGCGGGCTGGCTGGCCTTCCAGGGATTAGAGGAAGCGGAGATTGGTTAATGGGCCTGATCATTTAGTGGGTTGAATTATGGCTAAGATGAGGGATTTGGTGATGATGGGCTCGTGATAGATGGGGTTCATGACCAAAAGGGTGGTCCAAAATCGGTGTCTACAAATGCCCCTCCGGGACACCTGTTTTGCAGTGGAGTGGAACGAAATGATAAATAGGTGTTCCGAAAATTGAACCTGATTTTGGACAGCCCGAAGAAGGAATGAGCTATATCCAAGGATGATATGAGAGTGCGGCAAATGCATGAAAGCTAGTTGTTCGAGTTGCAGGAGTGGTTTAAGAAAAGGGACAAAGTTCAATACTAGAGAATCACAGTCCGTGGGACCCTCGGGTGCTGGAACCGCGAGGCCTTGGCGCACCAGAATGCAGCGATCTAGCCCAAGGGGATCTCGAGCATGAAAGATAGAGGAGTATGACTTGAAGACCTCTCGACACAACGGGCGCGCGGTGGCCTGGCGCATCATGGGATCGCCAAGTGAGAGCATCTCAAGCACACGTATTGAAAAAAGGATGAGGTCTTGCAATTCCAAGGGCTAACAGACGAACGATCGCCAGACTCACAGATCAACACTGGGTTAAGCAAAGTGGTAAATTATGGTCATTGCCCCTAGGGCGGGAACGGTGGATGATGCTTATGCAATGCATGCTGGTTTAAAAATTAGAAAACAAATTCCTAATGCAAACAGGAGGGATTTATTGGCCAATCGAATAACTTGGAGAATATAGACTCCTCATTGTTTTGTTTAAAGAGGAACTCAGAGTCTATACGCCCGAAGTTATTAGCCTCATGTGTCTTCAATCCTACTTGCTTCAGATTCCCTGCAGCTGCAAGAACGCACATCAGTAAATGTAAATAATCAATGATCCACAATATCTTAATGACAAGCTGTAAGGAAACGAGGGACAAAGGTCCATGTCGAGTCGAAGCCCGCACGGAAGATATGGTCATTCTCAAAGTAGAATGCCAATCCGGCTGCTTTTGGCTTCGACTCGACAGCAAAAGTGTCCACCTTTTGGACAGAATCCTTTTCCTGTATGCACAAAATGAAGGGGAAGCAGTTAGTAGTATCTGTTTTCGGCCCCTTGCCCAAAAGAGAAACTACCTTTTCTCTAGCCTTCGTATAGGGTCAAGGGGCCGTATTCAACTAACCAGACAAAAGGAAGAGTATTGAAATTGATGCGACAAGTAAATATGCAAATGCTGGTGGATATTAACAAATGAGGTGTGTGATGAATGAAAACATGTTTTTGATTCCACCTACCTGGTTGTAGGCGCCCGGAACGTCCCCCGCCTCAGCTGCGGGCTTCGGGCGAGGGGTTCCTCCGTTCGTCTTAGCACTGTGACGATTTAGGAGGGGTTAGAAATTAGGATGTGATCGCCAGGAGCATTACCTTACGGTCCCTGTGCTCCGCAGGATGGTGAGGATGTGATCGCGTTCTGAGTGAGCGGGAGATGGTGGTTTCCCCTTCTCTTCCTCCGGTCGGCCAGAGGAGGAGAGCTCGGTAGTCTGTGCGCAGAATCTGATAAGAGCCCCTGAAAAGAGAAGACAAACAAAGAAAAGACAATAACCCGATTAGAACTGTGATATGTAGAATCTATCCATAAAAATATAAAAACTAACTATAATTGGAGGGAGACGCACCGGATGGGTGTTTGGGAGGGAAGGTGACCATATGTTATGGCCACGCACCTCCCATTTTTTGTTTGAAACCTCTGGGGGTAAATAAGGATTGCTAAGTCATTCTAGGATGCATGCATGCAGATAAGTGCTCGTGTGCGAAAAGTGAAATGATGTGTTGAAGGTGAAAAAGAGAGTAGGAGAGGGAGAATGTTACGGCATGGATGGAAAGTGAGAATGCAATGAAATGAAGGAAGAAGAAAAGTAAAAGTGGTTTAGGAAGACAAGCCCATTTGGAGTGCGAAGGATTCCTATGAAACTCCCTGACTCCTTGCCCACTCGACTCCTCAAAGCCGACCCGCTCCGAGAAAGAAACTCCTTAATCCCTTTCCAACCCCCCTTGCTCGAGGGAACCTGGGGGGTTTAAATAGATGAAGGAAAAAATATGAGAAAATAGGAGTCTAAATCCCCGTAAATCAACCTTCAGCTAATAGGAAGTGGTCAAGGGTCAGAGGTGGTGCGCGCGGCAGTCGTCGGAGTGGGGAGTGATCGGAGTAGTGGAGGTGAGGGCGGCGAGTAGAGGAGATCGTGGGGAAGACGAGGTCAAGGTGGTAGTTAGGGGAGTAGACGGCCATCCAACATGCCTTCCAATCCCGTGGAAGGCCAAGTAGCTGGCCTTCCACGAAGTGGTGGAAGGTGGCTCGGTTGGCCTTCGAAGGGGGTGGAAGGCAAGGGGTGGCCTTCGAAAGGTGGTGGAAGGCGAGGGGTGGCCTTCGAAGGGTGGTGGAAGGCGAGGGGTGGCCTTCGAAGGGTGGTGGAAGGCAAGGGGTGGCTGGCCTTCCACGAAAAGGTGGTAAAAAGTGAAAAAGGAGGCCAAAAGGTGGAAGGCAAGGTGACTGGCCTTCCACGGGTGGTGGAAGGCAGCCTGGTTGGCCTTCCACGAAAAGGTGGGAAAAAGTAAAAAAGGTGGCCAAAAGGTGGAAGGCAAGGTGGCTGGCCTTCCAAAGGTGGTAGAAGGCGAGGGGTGGCCTTCCAAGGATGGTGGAAGGCGGGCTGGCTGGCCTTCCAGGGATGGTGGAAGGCGGCCTGGTTGGCCTTCCACGGGTGAGAGGAAGCGGAGATTGGCTAACGGGCCTGATTATTTAGTGGGTTGAATTATGTGAGAAAATCTGATGGGCTAAATGGAATGATGGGTTTGGTGATGATGGGCTAATGATGGATGGGGTTTATGACCAAAAGGGTGGTCCAAAATCGGTGTCTACACTAGTGACTGCCCAAACTTAGCTTAGTTGAATGATGGAAGGGAAATGCACACTCAACTTCCTAGGTATCCTAAGCACACATCTAGATTGATTTGGGCCTCTAGACTCCTCAAACTAACCTTGACCCGTTAAGACTCATACTGATGACAATATCGTCATGCCATACTTAGGCTCCCAGCTGCTTCCGACCACCAAATTTGCCCAAAAAGTTTTCGAGGTAAATAATTTGCCCGACCCGGGTCTCTTTCTTCACAATCTAGAAGGTATATGATGGAACATCTTGAAACCCTAATAGTCAACCGCGCGACGCTGACCCGGAATCAGACGTCGTCGCACCTATTGGTGACGCGCATGCATTGACCTAAGCCCGAAGTCTTCGAGAGTACACATTGAGATTATGGTTAAAAAATTAGTTCACCAGAAACATCGACATTACTCTTCACCCATTTTAGACTCCTGTGATCATGTGAGCATGTGACGATTTTTGAAAAACGAACCATTTTAAAATGATATCCAGTCTTTAGATAGCCATCTTGTGCTAAAACCTTGAGGGGGAAAAAGTGAAGAAATTTTGAGACAAACCTCACAGGAGGATTGACAAAACCGTTAAAAAGACGAGCTGTGACAAGACGGACCCCTTTTTAACCTCCTAGATACCCCTATTTTGACTTTTTAGGCCTTTGGTAGATTTTATGGCCAGGCACGGTCACGACCAGGCTTTTTCATGATTGCTTGAACCCCTTTTTCTTTTTTGTATTTCTTTTCGACTATTGACATTTTTCAGGGTTATTTGATATTCCGCCTGCGGGGACACTGCCCTCTTCACGTGCTCTGGTCCTTTACATTTCATTTTTGGGTCCTTTTTGAGGGGTTACATCTATCGGGTTACAGAGGAACCGCAATTTGCTGAGCTCAACCGTTTAAGGGCGTTAACTGTCCTGATCGGTCGAGAGACGAAGAGCAAAGGTTGCATTTTGACAGTATACTAAAGACTTGGAACTCATTTTAAAAAGGTTCTCTTTTGAAAAAACGTGTAAGTGTGTACATCTCAGGATGATCATAGGGATCTATATGAAAGTAAAGTAGACACGTCCAAGGTTCTAGTGGACCAAAGTCTTAGCCAAACCTTAATGTTAACCCAATCTATCATGCAATTAGACCTAAACAGGGGGTTACATGGCAGTCACCAGACAATTGAATTTTGTGTCTTTTCTGATTTTTTTGTCATTTTCATTAAAGTATGTACATATTTACAAATATTTTTTATGCTTTTTGGATATTCGATTTTTTTTTGAGATTTTGAATTTTTTGTATTTTTAGAGTAGAATTTTTAGATAGACTCATATCCAAAGAAAAATATTTTTCAAATATTTACACTTATTAGCTAACTCTTGAACTAGAAACAAAAGAATTTACTTACCTCTACAGCTTGTAGATAAAGAGGGAGCTATCCAATCCCTAAGCGATTATGCACAAGACTCTGAGGGTGAGTCAGACATGTTGCAAAGGTGGGTCTTTAAGACAGAGACCCAATGATGGCAGAATTGCCCCAGATGTGTGCTACGACCGGTGATAGAAACCTGAGAAGAGAAGGTGTGTGAAATAGTAAGGGAATGAGATCGGTGGGTACCTGTTTATCCCTTACTAAGGAGGCTCCTTCTCGTCGAGTGGTTGGTTCATAGAACAGTAGCTGTGCAGTGAAATCTTCTGCATCTTTTCTTCGAATTTCATTGATTGTTTCCTTCAACTCATCCTCAAGATAGTGTATCTTGAGTACCTCTTGACTTTCCTTCACAAAGTGATCCAAGAGACTCCATTTTCTTGATCCCTCAGTTGGTTTGGTTGGTAGATAACCAAATATGAATCCCCCAATGGTCGGATTTTCAAAGATAGGTTCTCGAATTTCTTGCTCTTCTGTGCCTAACCCAGATCCCGAACTATATCCCATTTTGTCCATAAGCTGCCAACCTATGCTAGGCTGGTGCTTGAGCTGAGAGTCGACCGATGAAAGGATGGGCTCTGCCCCTTTTCCAGAAGCGATCATGGATGGAATTTGTTCAGCCGAGACTGAGTCCAAAGACTCAAGATAGGGAGTTCTTTGCATTTTGACAATCTTCCCGTTGTATGGGAATTTAAAGCACTGATGATTAGTGGAGGGCACTCCCAGGGTTTGGTCCATCCAAGGCCTTCCCAGAATGGCGTTGTCTATGGGCTTGACATCAAGGATGTAGAATTCAAAGATCATGGCCACTGGCCCAATTTTCAGTTTCCCATTTGCTGGTCTTTATGGGTTGAGACCATCATGGGAGTAGACTCAATCTCTTCTGAATCAATCCCTATTTTCTTGGGGGTCTTGAGTGGACAAACATTGATTGATGCGCCGGTATCCGACAGGATGGAGTCCAATGAGTGACCCTTGAGTGTTGCAGTTAAGTGTGAGGGAAGGGATTGGCATTCAGGGAGAGCTAGATCTTTATCTGTGAAGGATATCGTAGGTGTCTGGGTGACTGAGAGAATGGCATTTGTGGACCCCCTGATAGGAAGATCTTCATTGACTGAAATTCACTGGAGGAACTTGAACAATGTCTCCCTGTGTGTAGGAGATCTCCTAATCAACCCTAGGACTGAAATCTTGGCGGGAGTCTTCCCTAGATGTTGTAGGATGTCATACTTGGATTGAGTAATCCTTCTAGACAGATTTGAATCCTCTTGAGAGTCCAAGGGTTGACTTGTTGGGGGGATGATGCGATTTCTCAGTGTAACACCAATCGGACTGGGGTCCACTGCTTGATCTGACTTTAGTGGTTGAACTAGTGGTGAATTCATTAGGCAGAATTGGGTTACTGTGCCTGGCTTTGGTGTTGGACACAAGATGGATAGAGGAGGTTCTCTGATTGAAATTGAGGGAACTTGGACCAGAGTGATTGGGTTGATGGCTGTTGGTTGTTCCCTAGGTCGTATCAAGACTAAAGGTTTGTCTTGGATAATAGTGGAGACTCCTTGCAACGGCTCTCTAGGTTTGGTCACCCTAGTGGAGCACTCACGCCATATCCCAACCTCTTCATACTCCCAGTACTGTCCTCTGCGATCGACATTTGGTTCCAAATTTTTGACAAGGGTGCTTACCTTTTCTAGAGAGCTGGATGGATCTTGAGCTACCTGATGAGAGGGCAGAGGGCCCTTGACTTTCAAGGTTTCAGTAGCCTCTTTCATGTGCCCCCAATTGATCTTGGCACTAGAGAAAGGGGGAACTGCTGTATATAGTTTCTGATTGGATTGGTTGTCTGATCTGGACATAGGACTGTGTGACCTAAAGGGTTGCCCCAAGGCACTCACATGTTCATTGATTGTCACTCCCTCTATTGGTGGAGTTTGTATAGTCCTCTTATTTCTGTTCTGATTTTCAAAGAAGGATGGTAAAGTGGAACTCCATATATGATATTGAACTACCCGAGCTCGATTATAAAGTTGTGCGAATGTGTGAAATTCGCTCAGCATGAGAATAGCTTGAAGCTGCGGGGTAGCGTTATTGACTAGCATGGTGATAGCTTGAAATTCGGGGATTGCCACTTCCGCCCTAGAGGCCATTGCCCTCTACCTGTTGGCAAAATACATGAACTCCTCTTCAGGCTTCATCTTCTCCATTACAAGATCAAACAAGGTGGGAGGCATGGTTCTCATATGACTAAACTGAGTGATGAATTTTTCAGAGACCATATCAAAATTGATTAGGTCCGTGGCGGGTAAGGAAGAAAACCATCTTAAGGCCTTACCTTCTAAGGATTTCTGGAACAGATGGACAAAGAGGACTCTGTCATAGAGCCATTGATGGGAATCTATGAGGAAACTTGACAGGTGATCATGAGAGTCAGAGGTGCCATCATATTTCCTGTACTAGGGGGCTTTGAATCCTGGTGGAAAGTAGGCCGGAGGGAGCTTGCAATAGCTCAAGAGAGAGTGAGGTTGTTTCAGGGTAAGTTTCTCGGCCATGGGCTTACGCACATAGGTTTCAACCTCACTTCTGTAGATGAATTCTTTCTGCTCGGGAGGAGGTGTAGTTGGAGAGACTGGAATCGGCATGACGGGTGGAGCAACTGGAGTAGGAATTGCCTGGTTGATGCGAGTCTGAGCTCTGTTGGAAGATCCTTGGAAGTGAGTTCTCCGAGGAGTGGCATCTTGAGTTTTACCACAAGAGGCCAACTGGATGAGTTGATCAGGGGTGTACCGTGATAACACGGCAATAAGTTGCGGGTCCTCACTCGGGTTTTGGAAGGTTCTGTTGGAGATTATAGGGTCACTTTCTGAAGAGGAAGATTCATCCAAGTATCTTCCCTTAAGTTCCTCTCTAGGTGTTTGGATCATGCCCACAAATGTTTGTTGTGGATCCTCTTCAATCCCGAACAGAGGGTTGTGTGTGACATTGTTACAAAACTCATACATGTCATCATACACAGTGTTAACATGCATTCGGTTCATTATGAAATACAAATCCTAAGAGATTTTATATTTCACTTGGAAGGTTAACTGTGTATTATGAGTGTTGGTTTCTAACAAATCATGTTCAAACCCTTAACGACCCTGGACTTTTCTTTCAAAGCCTGTTCCACCAAAGTTTAGTTAGGTGTCTTTGATTTTGAAACAATTCTCTCAGTGACACCTATAGGTGGATGATTGTGAATGGAAAGGCTCAATTAATTCCTCACACAAACCCGGAGTTCCTATGGGGTGGTTTCAGGTACAACCTGCTCGGCGGCCAAGTGGGAATCCCTGGCTCGCGGAGACTGACGGAGGTTCCCAACATAATAAGACTAGTCACACCCGAGTGGGAATCCACAGGTGGAGAGTCAAACACTGTGGGAGAGGTAACTAAAAGTGTGATGCCGGCTCTTCCTTAAAAACTCCTGCGGATAGTACCCTGGAATTAACCCATAGTCCAACAGACAAGAGAAGAAAAGAAAAGACAAGAAAACAGTAAACAAAACTAGAACAAGCAACAAATTAATTTGAAAAATTGGACAATGAAAAGTAGGCAGCTAGAAGGCCAGATCCTGGACGGCCAGCTAGTTGGCCGTCCTAGAGCCTGGACGGCCAGGCAGTTGGCCGTCCTGCGTTCTGGACGGCCAGGTGCTTGGCCGTCCTAGAGCTTTGGACGGCCAGGCAGTTGGCCGTCCTGCGTTCTGGACGGCCAAGTGCTTGGCCGTCCTAGAGCTCTGGACGGCCAGGCACTAGGCCGTCCAGTCTGAGCCCTGGACGGCGAGGCACTTGGTCGTCCGGTCCGCTGGACGGCCAGGTACTTGGCCGTCCGGTCTGGGCTGGACGGCCAGGAACTTGGCCGTCCGGTCCGCTGGACGGCCAGGTACTTGGCCGTCCGGTCTGGGCTGGACGGCCAGGTACTTGGCCGTCCGGTCTAGGCTGGACGGCCAGGAACTTGGCCGTCCGGTCCGCTGGACGGCCAGGTACTCGGCCGTCCGGTCTGGGCGGCCAAGTGCTTGGCCGTCCACGGGAGGAGCTCTTACCCTTTTAAGCTATCTTACCTGCGTGGCGAGCAAGAGAGGGTCCCACCGTGATCGCCAGACGGCTGTAGGCGCCCGGAACATCCCCCGCCGCGGCTGCGGGCTTCAGACGAGGGCCTCTCCGTTCGTCTTAGCACTGTGGCGATTTAAGGGGGGTTAGAAATAAAGGTGTGATCGCCATGAGCATTACCTTACGGTCCCTGTGCTCCGCAGGATTGTAGAGTGATCGCGTTCTGAGGGAGCGAGAGATGGTAGTTTCCCCTTCTCTTCCTCCGGCTGGCCAGAGGAGGAGAGCTCGGTAGTCCGCGCGCAGAATCTGGTAAGAGCCCCTGAAAAGAGAAGACAAACAAAGAAAAGAAATAGCCCGATTAGAATTGTGACATGTAGGATCCGTTCATGCAAACATAAAAATAACTAGAATTGGAGGGAAACGCACCGGATGGGTGTTTAGGAGGGAAGGTGACCATATGTTATGGCTGTTGGGTTTTCTCGATTTCTCGTTTCAGTGAATTCATTCTCCAATGAGCACCTACAGATTCGCCTTAGTGTCTCCACACAAGCGACTTATGAGATCAGTCACCCTCATCATATGAGCAAGAGTAATATGTACTAGTCTAACCGGATATCCGATGTCCTTCTCGGATATCCTCCGATTATGAACAATTAAGAATATGTGTGTTTAAGTGATCAGTCTCATTAGTATGATCTCATCATAATCTGATCACTATAGCACATATTCACGGACTTCATTATGAAACGATAATTAATGCGATTTACACATAATGAATATTATGCCATTATATTAATAAAATGAACGAGATTTACATAGTCAGATTGGCTTGTAGGCCACCTAAACTAACAATGGCCACCCACCTCCCATTTTTTGTTTGAAACCTCTGAGGGTAAATAAGGATTGCTAGGTCATCCTAAGATGCATGCATGTAGATAGAGTGCTCGTGTGTGAAAAGTGAAGTGATGTGATGAAAGTGGAAAGAATAGTGAGAGAGGGAGAATGTTAAAGCATGGATGGAAAGTGAGAATGCAATGAAATGAAAGGGCAAAAAGTAAAGGAGGGTTAAGAAGCCAAGCCCATTTGGAGTGCGAAGGATTCCTCTTGAAGCTCTCTGACTCCTTGCCCGCTCAACTCCTCAAGGTCGACCCGCTTGCCAACCTCCTCTGAGTCTCTCCAACCAAAAAATCCCTCCAACCCCCTTTGCTCGAGGGAACCTGGGGGATTAAATAGGTGAAGGGAAAATAGGGGTCTAAATCCCCGTAAATCACCCCGGAGCCAATAGGAAGTGGTCAAGGATCGGAGGTGGTGCGCGAGGCAGTCGTCAGAGTGGGGAGTGATCAGAGTAGTAGAGGTGAGGGCGGAGAGTAGAGGAGATCGTGGGGAAGACGAGGTCAAGGTAGTAGTTAGGGGAGTGGACGGCCAGCCAACTTGCCTTCCAATCCCGTGGAAGGCCAGGTAACTGGCCTTCCACGAAGTGGTGGAAGGCGGCCCGGTTGGCCTTCGAAGGGGGTGGAAGGCAAGGGGTGGCCTTCGAAGGGTGGTGGAAGGCAAGGGGTGGCCTTCGAAGGACGGTGGAAGGCGGAGTGGCTGGCCTTCGAAGGGTGGTGGAAGGCGGATTGGCTGGCCTTCGAAGGGTGGTGGAAGGCGGACTGGCAGGCCTTCCACGAAAAGGTAGTAAAAAGTGAAAAAGGTTGCCAATAGGTGGAAGGCATGGTGGCTGGCCTTCGACGGGTGGTGGAAGGCAGCCTGGTTGGCCTTCCAAGGATGGTGGAAAGCGAGGGGTGGCCTTCCAAAGATGGTGGAAGGCGAGCTGGCTGGCCTTCCAGGGATGAGAGGAAGCGGAGATTGGTTAATGGGCCTGATTATTTAGTGGGTTGAATTATGGCTAAGATGAGGGATTTGGTGATGATGGGCTCGTGATGGATGGGGTTCATGACCAAAAGGGTGGTCCAAAATCGGTGTCTACAGGCGGCTTCAGTTGCAGCGATGTACTAAGCTTCAGTCGTCGAATCAACAGTGGTTACTTGCTTGGAACTCTTCCAGCACACTGCGCCTCTGTTCAACGTAAACACGAATCCAGATGTAGACTTGCTATCATCCGGATCTGACTGGAAACTCGAGTCAGTAAAGGCTCGCAGTTTCAAGTCACCTCCTCCATAGATAAGAAACATATCCTTAATTCTTCTCAAGTACTTAAGGATACATTTCACTGCCTTCCAGTGCTCTTCGCCTGGATCAGCCTGAAATCTACTCGTAACACTTAGAGCAAATGCAACATCAGGCCGTGTACATAGCATGGCATACATGATAGATCTTATAGCAAAGGCATAGGGTATTCTATCCATGAATGCCCTCTCATCAAGAGTCTTAGGAGACTGCTCATTTGAGAGACTAATTCCATGTCTCATCGGTATGAGACCTCTCTTGAAATTTTCCATGCCAAACCTTTTGACTATGGTATCTATGTACAAGGATTGGGTCATTCCAAGCATCCTCTTTGATCTATCTCTATAGATCCGTATTCCCAATACGTAGGATGTTTCTCCCAAATCCTTCATGGAGAAGTTTTTCGACAGCCAGATCTTTACTAATGACATCATAGCTACATCATTCCCAATGGGTAGTATGTCATCTACGTAAAGAACTAGAAAAGTGATTGCACTCCCACTGGTCTTCTTGTACACACAAGGCTTATCTTCATTCTTAATGAAGTCATAAGACTTGACAGCCTCGTCAAATCTTGTGTTCCAGCTCCGAAAAGCCTGCTTTAGTCTATAAATAGACCTCTGAAGCTTGCACACTTTATCTGGAGATTCTTTGGATGTGAAACCTTCTGGTTGTATCATATACACCTCTTCCTCAAGGTTACCATTGAGGAAGGCAGTCTTCACATCCATCTGCTAGATTTCATAATTAAAATGTGCAGCAATGGCGAGTAGAACTCTGATAGACTTTATCATGACAACTGGTGAGAAAGTTTCGTCATAGTCAATTCCTTGCCTTTGACGATATCCCTTTGCCACCAACCTTGCGTTATAAGTGTCGATCCGTCCATCAGCACCTATCTTTCTCTTAAAGATCCACTTGCAACCGATGGGTACAATACCCCCGGGCAAGTCCTCCAAGTTCCAAATTTGGTTGGTGTACATGGACTGGATTTCTGAGTTCATAGCTTTTCGCCATTTCCCGGCTTCTGGGCCTTCTATGGCCTCCTGGTAGGTTTTAGGATCATCATCCACATTATATTCTACCTTAGACTCACCTTCAGCGATATGTCCCACATATCGTTCTGGCAGTCTAGGTACTCTACTAGATCTACGAGACTCATGTGTGTGTACCTGAACAAATTCAGGAACTGATATCTCATCTTAATATAATGCAGCTATTTGGGGATTTGGAACCACTTCCAATACTATTTTACTCCCACTGTCCTCCTGGAGAAGGTATTCCTCTTCCAGGAAGATAGCTTTCCTGGCGACAAACACCTTTTGTTCACCAGGATGGTAAAAATAGTATACAAAGGTTTCCTTTGAATATCCCACAAACCTGCATTTATCAGTTCGTGATTCCAGCTTGTCTGGATCATGCCTCTTTACAAGAGCAGGACAACCCCAGACTTTAACATGTTTAAATTCTGGTTTCCTGTCTTTCCATATCTCATATGGAGTAGAGGCCACAGACTTGCTCGGTACTCTGTTCAGTAAGTATGCTGCTGACTCTAGAGCATACCCCCAGAGGGACACTGGTAATCCCGAAAATCTCATCATAGATACACCATTCATCTATGGTGTATATAGAAGGGTTAGCTGAGAAAAGATACCATTATCCTTTAAGAATTGTGTGAAATTAGTACTCAAGTATTCTCTTCCTCGATCTGATCGAACAGCTTTAATACTCTTTCCTAACAACTTCTCTACCTCATTCTTGAACTCCTTGAACTTCTCAAATGCTTCCGACTTGTACTTCATTAAGTCACATAGCCGAATCTTGAGAAGTCATCGGTGAATGTGATGAAGTATGAGTAGCCACTTTTGGCTTGGGTGGACATATGACCACATACATCCAAACGTATTAGTTCCAGAATGTCCTTGGCACGTTCTCCATGTCCAGTAAATGGAGATCTTGCCATCTTTCCCATAAGGCAGGATTCACATATTGCAAACGATTCATAATCGAATGCTGTTAAATAACCATGCTTATGCAACTTTTGCAACCCGCTTTCGCCAATGTGCCCAAGTCTACAATGCCACATATAGGCTTGGTTCACACAATTCTTGCTCTTCTTAAGAGCATTATCAATTTGAAGATTGTAATAAGTAACATCTAAGAGATATAGGCCGTTGACCAAAGATGCCGAAGCTATTGATTTATTACCATAATAAATCGAACAACTTCTATTCTCAATAGTCAACTTATATCCTATCTTGTCCAAACAAGATATTGATATGATGTTCTTTATTATGCTAGGAACATAATAACAATCTTCTAATAGTAAGGCGTCTCCCGATGGAAGCCTGAGGTTTGCTGTCCCAACAGTAATTGCTGCAACTTTTGCGCCGTTTCCTAGCTTCAATTCCACCTCGCCTTGTCTCAGCTTGCGCATACTTGTCAGCATCTGCACATCATAGCAGATATGAGAAGCACATCCGATATATAATACCCAAAATGTGGAATCTCTTACTGACAAGTTGATATCTATCATATAGATATATGAAGCTTCAGACAGCTTCACCTTTCCATGAGCTTTATCATGAACGAACTCCTTGCAGTTCCTCTTCCAGTGACCATACTGCTTATAGTAGAAGCAGTCACCCTTCACTACTCTTTTGCCTTTGTCTTTCGATCTTTTATCGTTAGCTATCATCTCTGCTTCAGGGGCATCCAATACCGATTCAGCAGGAGGATTAGCTCCAGGGACAAATTCAATGTGCTCAGATCTGAAGACATTCTTCAGGTTTCTGAACCAATGCGAGTAGATCAGGTAAGTCAATAGGACATCAAGTATGCCACGGAGTGGGTTATTCGACGACATAATTCCCTACATGAGATAAGTAAAATCTATTTAGCAGATGTTCAATTATTAAAATTTAAAACAAGACATGGTCTTTTGTTCAAGTTTAACTACCACTAATTTTCAACGGACTGTATAACCCTCAGTTATACAGAACGGGAGACGCCGACAGTCTCCTAGTGGGGATCAGAATCTCAATGACTTGCACTACAGCCTTATGGATAGCACAACAAACTGTAATACAATCAAAGAGTACCCAACTCATGGGACTTGCAACTCCTTGCAATATCTGATCATGGCTTCGGTCCCCAGAGATTTAATGGCCTTGTGGATAGCACAACAAACTATTAATTCTGGTCTAAGCTAACCATCGTTACGCAACGAGCATAGATTTGCATGTAGCCCTTGTGGATAGCACAACAAAGCTACATAGTTCCTCTACTCCGATCATATAGGCATCTAATGCCATAGCCATAGTTTCTCCTCCTAATTAAGCAGGCCTTGTGGATAGCACAACAAACCTGCCTAAAGTGATTCGAATCTTATGACTATAACGATGGTGGACCACGCGGTAAGTTCTTAGCTACTCGCGTTACGGCTTAGAGTTTATATGAGGGTATTTAGATAACTTTTATCTTGGTCTCTCCTAGGTGATAGTATATAAATATATCGTATATATTTACTAAATATTATACCTGCTTTGATTCATAATCAAAAGAAAACATTGCATCACATACATGTCTAGTGTGGTCATGGATAGCACAGTAGGTTTGACTGGAGCCAACAGTCAAACGCACACAAAATTCTAATATAACATTTACATTAGATAATCGGCAAACACACAGGCAAAAGATCTACATCTTTTCGCCTTCCTGGTTGCAGCTGTGGATCGTCCTCGCTCCTTCCTCGGTTGCCTCGATCAAATTACAATGAATTCTAGAATTTATAGGTAAATTGAAGAAGGCCTTATCGCGAGTACAAGAGAGAGGGAGGTAGAAGTACATCGGAGAATGAGAGAGGGAGAGATGCGCATACCTCTATTTATTAACAATTAATAAACAATCATACATCCACGATCCACACAATCCATTCATCACATGAATAATTAAATAAGTGCATATCCATGACCACGGTGTGTTTTAAATATCCCACACATGATTCAGCGCATCACATGGCTAAAATAAAAGAGTTTTCAAAAATAGATAACTTTGGCTTTCAAAAAGCTGGGATCCAATCAAAATTGGTATTTGAATTTCGAAAAGTCATTTTATTAACTTAACATGCAATTAAATCAAAATTTAAAAGCATTAAACACACATCACATACGCACACACTCCAAATTAATAATTCTAGATTATTCCATGCAAATTAGAACAATTCTAATAATCTAACACTTAGATTAAACTCCATTAATAATATAACAATTAGACTATTAAAGACTAATCTAACTCTTAGATTAATCCAACAAAGTTAATTAATAATTTAATACTTAAATTAATAATCAACCAAATTAATTATTAACTACTAACCTAACATTTAGATTAGTCATTTAATGTTAATTATCAATTTAACTCTTAAACCAATAATTAACACTAACTAATTAATAATTAATTAAATCTAACTCTTATATTAGACAATTAAAGTTATCATTAATTTAACTATTAAATTAATGACAAAAATAATTAATCAAGGACTACTAATTTAACACTTAAATTAGTCATCTAAATTAATTATTAATTTAACAATTAAATTAATAATTAACCCGAATATTAATTAATAATTAGATGAAATAATAGTTAATAATCTAACAATTAGACTAATAACTATTAATTACTATTAATAACTAATTTAACATTTAAATTAGTTAAATTGAGGTTAATAATCAATTTAACATTTAAATTAATATTAACCCTAACTAATTAACAACTAATTGCTAGTTAATAAAAAAAATCCTTAATTAACATAATGATTCAAAATCATTAATTAAATAATTAACTAAATTAGAATTCTAATTTAAAATTTAAAATAATTTCAAATTTTAAATTCAAATCTAATTTAATTAATAACAGGGTAATAGGGGTTTAAAATAGGAAAGAAATAAAGGGGAAGGGGTTCAGCCACTTGGGCTCGGGCCCTGGCCGAGCCAGGGCTCGGACCAGGTGCAGCCCGTCCACAGTTGGTCCCTGGCCCAGCCAGGAACTAGTCGAGCCGGTCCAACCGGCTTAGCACCTATGGCCCGGTTGGACCCGGCCAACCGAACCCCCCCGGCCCGCCCACCCGACCTGCTGCCCTAACCTGCAACAGGTTACAGGTTAATGGCGGCGGGTTCAAGGCAGTGGCGCCGGCGGCAGCGCATCATCGGTGGCCTACGGCCGGCAGTCGGCCCCACGGCACCGTCCTGCCCTGCCGGCGCCGGTGGGCTCGCCGGAGGAGCCCCCTGATAACTGCTGTTCAAACCCCTCCCCCTTTTATATGGATTTTCATGTTTATTCAAATCTGTGGGAAAAAGAGAACTAGGGCTTGAATTTCCAGTCTTCCAAGGCCTCTCCGGCGCTGGCTCGGATGTGCGGTGGACAGTGGTAACTATCCCCTAGAGATCCGGGCATCCGGGCCGCCATCCCAACACTTGGGAATCGCTTATGAAGCCGCCGAAAAATCCCCGTTCATCGTCCCACGAAGAACACAAAACCCCCAAATAAAATCCAAAAATTGCAGAATAATAATCTGATTATTTGTGTTCATCTCATGAACACAGATTCAGCAAAATTCGAGTTTTAAAGCATAGAATAAATTCAAGGAAAAAATTTATTTCGGAGACTGAAACGGGACGAGAAACAGTGGAACCTGGCTCTGATACCACTGTTGGGTTTTCTCGGGTTTCTCCAGATCGGTCACGCAGCGGAAAATAAAATAAAACAGCGATCCGTTTTCCCGTTTCAAAAAACTAAAATCGATTATCGGATAATCGAAGTTCTCACCGTGTGCGGATTCGAATCCGCAACCGTTCGGTTCCGTCGGTGCGACACCGCAAGCCGCGCAGGTGTCCGGCCTCTAGCGAAGTCCACGTGATCCTCCTCGCGTCGGATATCCTCACGTTCCTCGTTCTTCGCAGCCCACGAAACCTCCGTCGGTCGCCGCTACGATCTCTGCAGAGCGCGGACGATTTCCCGTCAAACGGGATTCGGAGAAGCGGCGGAGCAAATCTAGATCTGTCTGGACGCGAGAGAGAGAGAGAAATAGAGGAGGGCGGCTAGGGTTAGCAACAGCTTGGCCTGCTCAGCCCGTTCGCTATGTTTTATACTAACCGCGCGATTTTTCATAAAAACCCCCGGTTTGTATAAAACCCACTTATTTATCCATCGCCTTGAGAATCATTTGCGTGTGACCCTCTAGGCCCAAGTACCAGTCCAGTTAATGGCCCAACAAGCCCAGTGACTCCTCACTGGTTTTATTAATCAATTAATAACTCTTTATTAATTAATTAATCAATCGAATTGATGTCGCACATCAAATTCGACCGGGCCTCTGATCACGTTGGGTGCCAAGCAACACCGCGTGAACCCGGAAGGTATTGGGGTTAAGTAACCCACTCTTGGAACCTTTCCGCCGACAGTTACCGCGTGGATATAATCCTTCATTCGTACAATGCTCTCGAGTTAACTCATGATATGACGAGCTGTTAAACCCTAACTGGTCGACTCACTTGGATTGGATGCCGCTGATGAATATCGAAAAACTCCTTTCCCGATATTATCGTCCGTCCTGGCCAGGGACTTCCGCACATCCTCCTAGAGCATTCTCTCTCTAAGTACCGAGAGCAAATGATTCCTTATTGACACACAATTCCCTTCGACGGTATTCCGCTATACCCAATCCTTGGCGTATTAGAATCCCGTGGCTAGAGATTCGTAAACCAAGGTCAAAACACAGAAGTCCACAGACAAGGTGTCCTTGGTGTCTCAGGTCCGAGAACCATCCACGCAACTGCGACAATAGAATCAAGCTGGTTGATAGTGAGGTACAATACCATCCAACGATTTAGTCTGATCAGTTCAGTAAACTCATTCTCCAATGAGCACCTACATATTCGCCTTAGTATCTCCACACAAGTGACTTATGAGATCAGTCACCCTCATCATATGAGCAGGAATAATCTGTACTAGTCTAACCGGATATCCGATGTCCTTCTCGGATATCCTCTGACTAGGAATGATTAAGAATATGTGTGTTTAAGTGATCAATTTCATTAGTATGATCTCATCATAATCTGATCACTATAGCACATATTTACGGACTTCATTATGAAACGATAATTAAAGCAATTTACACATAATGAATATTATGCCATTATATTAATAAATGAACGAGATTTACATAGTTAGATTGGCTTGTAGGCCACCTAAAACTAACACCATGAACAGTCGGATCCGAAACAACGGCCCGAACCCAAACGCATCCACCTGGAAAAGGAGTCGATCGGGCAGCGCATGGTACCAGGCCCAGACCAACTTCCAAAAAACTCTGCCCCGGACTCTCTGTGGGCCCTGTAAATCCCAACAAGATTAAAAGTTAGGGGCACGATTATACAAAAAAGATTTTGAGTGAGTGAGGCAGCTGCCCCCCCCCCCCCCCCCCCCCCTCAACTTGATGGATGGCGGGCCTACGCGTCGTCCGTACAGGCGGACGGCGGGCCCCTCCGCCCTCCGTACGGACGGGCGGCGGACGGACAGCGGGCCCCGCCGCCCGTCCGCACCTCCCCGTTGCCGCCGCCTTCCTCATCATCTTCTCCTTCTTCTTCTTCTTCCTCTTCATCAACTTCATCTTCCTCCTCTTCATCATCCTCTTCCGCCGCCCTCTCTTCTTCTTCTTCTTCCTCTTCGACGCGAGGCGTGTCCTCGCCGCCACCGCCGCTAACACCCACCTCGCCACCGCCGCCGCTGGTGCTCGCTCCATCGCCGTCGCCGGCCGCCGACACCTCATCATCGCCACCACCGGTCCTCCTCCTCCTAAGAGAGCGGGGGAGCCAAACTCGCACCATCGGAGGGTGAAGGAGAAATCGGAACCAGGAAAGAAGAGGAAGAAAGGGTAGGGAGAGCAACTAGGAGGCCCCGGGCTTCTTAAAGCCATCCGACGAATTGGACGGCCACACATGTGGCCGTCCGTCGTCTTGGACGGCCACATGCGTGGCCGTCAGACGGCGGGTTGGACGGCCACACGCGTGGCCGCCCGACCGGTCGAACGGCCACCAATGCGGCCGTCCATTGTCCCAAACAGTCACCCGCATGGCCGTCCGCCGTAGCCCTATGTCCGAGGAGATTTTTGGAAAGCAAAATTTCAATGAATACATTATTCAAGTGCTCTACGGCCCATGAAAAAGGCACATACAGCAGGTCGTACATTTGCTAAGTAATTCACATATTTCTCGACTTCCTCTGAAGTCTTTGCTACATCAATGCAAGTCTTGGTGAGTCTAGAGTGGCGACGCCATGCACGTCGGAATCACTCTATAGCTCGCGCTTCCCTCGCGTACCCTGTATGCCTCGGCACAATCAGCATATCATGCAAAGCGGGGAATGGCACCTGTCTTGGAACTCCAATCTGGAGATGGCAACGATGCCCTTGGTATACGGCTAACTCTTCATGGCCAATTAGCCACAACTCACGCTCTCGAGAAGCCCTTGTGGTAAACTCCATACCCCGAAGGATCATCGGAACAAAGATGAATTTTTCCACGGTCAGAAAGTTCAGGTAATCACGCCAGCCATCCCTCGTCTTGAGATGAGCCGTGAGACACCTAATTTAATCTTCGGGACCAAGAAGCGAGCGTGCAGGATACCATGCGCTGTGCTGAAATATCCTGGAGGTGGAAGTCACTTTCTCATCAAAATAAAAAACTAAGTGCATCTCCATCCACAACTGCAGAGTGAATAAGCTCCCCCTTACAGATCGCCCCATGCTCATGTGGCTAAGCCCTCCATATAGATGTGACAGAATTTCCGGGGCAAGAGAATAACCTTTCCACAACAAGTTCAGCACACCCACATACTCTCTTTCTAGCACAGAGCCTGAAGTCGGAAACCACAAGACTCCCCCAAGGACTAGGCATAAGCCTCGCATCAGTCTCTCAGATTCGACCATCTTGCGTTTAATCTCTCGGACCAACCAGTGCGCAAGGCGATCGACAGGATTCCTCGCTTATCAGTCATGCGGCATACCTCCCGTTTGTCTTGCACTATATCAGCAAAGATTACCTCCCATGCAGGCAAAGCCGAGGGATCGCCAGTGGCTAGGCCCTCCCAGCCATAAAAGATTTCTACCTCCTCCACCAGCATTGTCGCCTCAAACTCTCGGAACACGAACGTATGCGTCTCCGGATGCCACAGTTCGAGCAGTGCACCCAGCCCCTCCCAGTGCCAGTGAATGGAGGTGAACCACTTCGCGAACACAATGGATTGGGTCAGATTCCACCGGCGCATATACACCCTCATGTCTAGGATGATCTCGTCTATTAGGGCCGCAAGCCATGCATACTTGCGAGTATGCCGAGCATCAGGGAATTTGGAAATAGGCTGCAGGACAACCAAAAGTCAAGAGGAGAGAGTCAAGGTGAACGACGTAAAAGTTTGAGCATACATGTCCATGGGCCAGTAGGTTGCTGAGATGACCTTCAACATCAGATAGAACCTGAGGTTCCCTAGCAGTCGCATGAGTAGAAGGCGAGGTCATTTTTCCCACATAAAGTTTGAGTTCTCGAAGAAAACCTTGGGACAACCCTCCCTTTTTAAGGCTACATGATAGACTACAAACTTTCCATATTCCATAAAAGACGGAGGGCATGCATATCCCTTCCACCTTTTTATGGACGGCATATCCCTTGGCCTTCCATCCTTGCATAAACGGCACATCCTTTGGCCTTCCACCTTTTCGTAGAAGGCATGCTAGTTGGCCTTCCACCATTTTAGAAAAGGCTCACCTACGAAAAGGCATATTGCCCTTCTCCCCTCTCTACTTTGAGGAGGTAACTTCACCCCCAAGTTCAGGAGACCACTTTGCTTAATATCAACAAATTAATGGTTATTCCTAGAAATCGAGTCGAAGCCATATCGGATTGGCATTCTACTATTAGAATAGCTATATCTTCCATATCGGTTTCGACTCGAAATTAACCATTTGCTTCTCATCCTTCTGCAGTTTAAATACTTAAATGATGTGATCATTGGATATATGAACTTTGCTAATGTGTGCTACTGCAGCTGCAGAAAATCCCAAGCAAGTAGGATCAAAGATACAGGAGGCTAATAACTTTGGGTGCATAGACTCTGAGTTCCTCTTTAAACAAAACAATGAGGAGTCTATATTCCCCAAGTTATTCGATTGACCAATAAATCCCTCATGTTTGCATTAAGAATTTGTTTTCCAATTTTTTTAAACTAGCATGCATTTGCATAAGCATCCATCCTCGCCTTAGAGGTAATGACCATAATTTATCACTCTGCTTAACCCATTGTTGATCTGTGAGTCTGGCAATTGTTCGTCTTTTAGCCCCTTAAATTGCAAGACCTCATCCTTTTTCCGACACGTGTGCTTGAGATTCTCTCACTTGGCGATCACCTGATGCGCCAGGCCACCGCGCACCCGTTGTGTCGAAACCTTTTCAAGTCACACTTCTCCATCTTTTAGGCTTGAGATCCCCTTGGGCCAGATCGTTGCATCCTGGTGCGCCAAGGCCTCGCGGTTCCAGCACCCGAGGGTCCCACGGATTGTGATTCTCCAGTTTGAACTTTGTTCCCCTTCTTAATCACCCTTGCAATCCAAATAGCCAACTCTCATGTATTTACCACACTCTCATACCATCTTTGGATATAGCTCATCCCTTCTCTGGGCTGTCCAAAATCAGATTCGATTTCTAGAACACGTATTTATCATTCCGCTCCACTCTACTGCAAAACAGGTGTCCCGGAGGGGAGTTTGTAGACACCGATTTTGGACCCCCCTTTTGGTCATGAACTCCATCCATCATTAGCCCATCACCACCAAACCCCTCATCTTAGCCATCTCATCCTTCAGCCCACCGATAATCAGGCCCATTAACCAATCTCGACTTTAGCCACCTTTTCGTAGAAGGCCAACCTGTCCGCCTTCCATCATCCTTCGAAGGCCAACCTGTCTACCTTCCACCATCCTTCGAAGGCCACCCTTTGCCTTCCATCGCCCTTCGAAGGCCACCCTTTGCCTTTCACCGCCCTTCGAAGGCCACCCCTTGCCTTCCACCACCCTTCGAAGGCCAACCGGGCCGCCTTCCACCTCTTCGTGGAAGGCCTGGCCTTCCACGGGATTGGAAGGCAAGATGGTTGGCCGCCCACTCCCCTAACTCCCATCTTGACCTCGTCTTCCCACGATCTCCTCCACTCGCCACCCTCACCCCTACTACTCCGATCACTCCCCACTCCGGCGACTGTCGCGCGCACCACCTCCGACTCTTGACCATTTCCCATTAACTCTTTGATGATTTACGGGGATTTAGACCCCTATTTTCTCCTATTTTTCCTTCACCTATTTAAACCCCCCATGTCCCCTCGAGAGGAAAGGTTGGCAAGTGAGTTGGTTTTGAGGTTAGAGGGGGAGTTGAGCGGGCAAGGAGTCAGAGAGCTTCAGGAAGAACTTCAAGCGAGAGAAAGCCTTGGCAGTCGACAAGCCGGAGGGATCTTTCGCTTTCCAAATGGGCTTGTTCTCTTAACTCTCTCCTTATTTTTCTCCTTTCTATTTCATTGCATTCCCACTCTCCATCCACTCCGTAACATCATCTCCTCCTTTCACTCTTTTTTCTCTTTTAACACATCACTTCACTTTTCACACACGAGCACCCCAATCTGCATGCATGCATGTTAGGATGACCTAGCAACCCTTACTCCTCAGAGATTTTAAACAAAAAAAACGGGAGGTGGGTGGCCATAACATATGGTCATCTTCCCTCCCCAAACACCCATCCGGTGCGTCTCCTTCCAATTTTAGTTTATTTCTATATTTGCATGGATAGATTCTACATATCACAGTCCTAATTGGTTATCTTCTTCTTTTGTCTTGTCCTTTCCTTTCAGGGACCCTTACCGCATTTCTGCGTGCAGACTGCCGAACTCTCCTCCTCTGGCCGGCCAGAGAAAGAGAAGAGGAATCCGTCGTCTCCCGCTCCTTAAGAACGCGATCACTCTTACCATCCTGCGGAGCACAGGGACCGTAAGGTAATGCTCATAACGATCACACACTTTGATTTCTAACCCTTCCAAATCGCCACAATGCTAAGACAAACGGAGAAGCCTCCGCCCGACGCCCGCAGCAGCGGCGGGGGACATTCCGGGCGCCTACATATACGCATGGACAAAGAGAAGGTCAGTGCTATCACTGAGTAGCAAGCCCCGACCAAGGTAAATGAGCTACAATCATTCTTTTGGCTTGCCAATTATTATCACCGTTTCATCAGGGGGTACTTGAAAAAGAGCAGCTCCGTTTACAGATGTGTTGAAAAGGGACACGAATATCTTCGGTAGTCAGTCCATTTCCATCAGCCAGCTGGTGGGAGTGAGAAGTATGGGATATGTCTGGTGTTTCTTCTATCAGTCATCCGGATCTACGTCGTATATCAATAGATTATGATTTCGAGGGTCATCCATTACGAAAAGACTTTTCTTTGAGTGGATATGTGGAAGTATGCTAGATGATCCAGAAAAACGTGTTGTTTCTGAATCCATTGAGGTGACCCAAGAAGGAAGGTGGACTACTCCACCATATCCACCTCGAGTACCCGAGGTAAACACAATAATATAATTTCCTACCTGCTTGTCGCCTCTAGATACACAGACCTACTTTCTTTCTACTCATATTCGGAAGTGGAGAGAGGAATCCCTCTCACCCCGTGATGTTCTCATGAACACCACATGGTGCCAACTCTTTATTCGTTCCATGATTGGAACTTGAGAATCCTCATGCATACCAAGAATGGAGACGATAGCGGCCTTTCTAGCGGAAGAAATAGTAGAGCAGAATACGTTGCATTTTAAAATGTTTACTTGAATGCCAAAGTGATGCGATTTAGAATGCATCAGCCCCATATGACTCGATTTAAAATGCGTCTACTGCGCATGACGCAATTTAAGCTATCGTAGTACACATAAGCTATACTTATAGTTTTGGCCAATTGATCATCATTCCACCATTTTTTGGCTAATTGACATGAAAGTTTGACCACAACTTGATTTTGATATGTTCTACATGTGGGTACAATGTCAAAAAAATTTGACCACAACTTGATTTTGATGTGTTCTACATGTGGGTACAATGTCAAAAAATTTAGCTTTAATTTACTTATTATTATGCTATTTATTCAATTGGCTCTATTTGACTCGAATTCTTCATATGCTATTAAATGTTCTAAATCATTCATTTCATGTCTAATTTGCATAATATTTTGTTCATACCTTACATATGATTAATTTGACGTGTTCGATTCGAATCTTTTTGCTATTTTTGGTCTTATTTATTAATTTTTTAGTTATAAAAATTAGTTTTAATAGCTAAAAAATATGATTATTCGTTTGAAGATTCTGAAAAAAAAAAATCAATAGTTTATGTCCAAAAATCTATTAGTATCAGCTTTGTTCTGATTTTCTTGTTGTATGATATATTTTCACTTTTATGTGTATATATCACTTTGTGAATTAAATTTCTAAATTTATGATCAATTTGAAATATGTAAAAAATACTTGTACCATATTCGTCTGATGTATGTTTGAGACATGGCCATCTTAAGGAGATTGTGACTCATTCTACAAACGTCCATAGATGAGTTCTACATGTGGACAACAAAAAAATCATTGTGAGTGTGTATTTATTTTCAATCATCTGAGGTAGGACAGTAGACTCTTCAATTATGTATGTGCCATGACCTTAGTATACTTATGTATATACTTTGGTATATGTTTTGTTTGACTTCTTATGTGTGGTTAGATATATGTCTATTTGATATGTTAGTTTGTGATTCGTTTGACATATAATTATGAAACCTAATTTGATGTTAAGATCATTAACATTTAGTTTATCTTCTGTTTAGTTCATTCTTTGAAAGCTATATTCAATTGTCTTTTGATTTGTTCATAATTCTATAATCTTTGACTTAGTCGTAAGCAAGATTTGATTTGATACGATAAGTTACTATATTATATTGATTTGATATGTGATAAGTTCCATTTGATATCTGATTTGTTTATATCATGACTGTTAAATTTATTCAATCAGATATGAATTTACTCATACTATGTAAATTATACGTTAGACGATTTGTCTATACTATTAAAAAATATTTATGATTTGATAAGTTTATATTTGACCATATTTTATATTATGTTCTTATTTGATCTATATATATAACAATGAATTATATATATATTTGTTACCATCACTTTTTAATTATTATATTATTAAAATTTGATGAATTTGATATCTACTAAGTACTTATTACTCGTAAACTTACTAATAAACATAGAAATGTCTGAGGAGTAGGATTTGACCATTGAGGGGGGTTTTGTTTAAAGAGTTTTGATCTAGATTCTTTAGCATGTTATTTATTAGATTATTAGATTATTAGATTATTTCATAATAAATGACATTTTAAATTATTTTAGTTATTTGTCTCTTATCATTTATCTTTAGTTTATATATTATTTGGCTATGCAATTTCGTAGCTTAGATCAGAAACGTAAGATGGACAATAACATGGACAATATGTTTTCAGTACTTGTATGCATACGTGACTGGGGGTGCAGACGTCATGTGGACTCATAGACCCTATTTAGTCTTGTTTCTCACTACCTACCCCTGTAGACATCTAAAATTTGCAGGGGTAATCAAACATGAGATTTTAGCCGTAAAGTGACACGTCAGCGGACGCATTTAGACTATAAAATTTGGAGTTTGTAAGAAGTTTGGTTTGAGAACCGTAGTGCTAATAGGTGTGTGCCTTTGTCACTATGTGACTTTACAAGGATGTGATCACTTATAGTTGGGTGTGACTGAAGCAATCCAACCTATCTTGTGGCTGTATAGTTTTGGCACTTTTTAGCGTGCTTCTTCTTTGCTATAGTAGCTGCACAGTAATTCACAATTCATTTTTATTATTTTACTTGATATTTTTTACTTGTCTCTGAGTGTAGGTGTGTGAGAGATAAGGATTGCATGATCTTTATTGAGCCTAATATTAATGTGATTCGCTTTTTAATTTTTTAAGTGAGGATTCCATGCGAGTTTAGTTTCAGAAGGAGCAATTGCCACCGGCCACTGTTCTTCTGGGATAGATGTCATATGTAGCTGTACTTTTATTTTATGACATATACTCTTCATATTTATTTCCTATTGTGAACGATGTATTTATTATTGCACTCTCAATTTTTACAATTTGATATTTATTTATTTATTTCACTTAATTTGTCATATATTTACCTAGATGTATAATGTGATCCTGATTTAGATCCAACGGTGGCAGTCTGAAATCCATCAGATATCAAATTTCTTATTACTAAGCAGCCGGGCGTCACCTGCGAGGGTTCCGCCAAAGTCGGTGACGGGTGATCGGGAGCCCACCCGACCCCAGAGAAAATGCTGCATACCTTCAAACGTTGTACCATACGACAGGAGCATCTTGAATGCTGCACACGTAATCTTTTTTAAACAGGCCTGACACCTAAAAATAATGTCATTACTGCCAGCGAATAGTATAAAGCCACCTCACCTTTTAGTAACCTTTCGTTATCCTTAACTACTTGGACACAATAGAATGGCCTAGAAGTTTGATGGAAGTAGTACGTATACTTTTGGTTCTGTATGGGGGGAGTGGGGGAAGAGAGTCGTACGGAGTGTAGCGAATTTTTCTACATGAATTATATATTGGATGTTATTCTTACTACTTGGTTTGTCCCTCTCATGATGTGATGATTACAAAAAATTAATTAATGATCTTATCATTTTTTTTGATACCATTGATGATCTTATCATACAATGAAGAAAACATATGAATGTGATGTGACGACTATCCAACCTTGTATAATTCATTGTAGGATATGATGGAGCATCTAGACATTAAAGGAAAGCCAATGAGGTGTGGGCAAACAAGTCGCACACACCCAATGAGGTGTGTACAAATTCACTGGAGGATGGGCATTGGGCGCGACATGCAGCATATACACGTCTCATCGGGTGTGCAACAAGTTATTCTCTAAATAAAAGTAATATATAAGTATGATCACCAACAACTATGGAAAGAGAATAAAAAGGAAAAAGCAGATAGTCTTATTAGCGGAATAAAGCCTCAATGGAGTATATCTAATGACCAAGAGCAGCTAACTTGAAGAAATAGTAATTTGTTAAAAGAAAAGAAAAAGAAACAGTAATCAGTTCCTGTGCCTCCCCGTGCCCTTCTGAAGGAAAAGAAATAAATTAGACGTGATGGTTTTGGACAGTAGTATGCATATCGGGTGCAAAATGATCTCGTTCTAATACTAGAGCTCATACTTTGTCTGAGAGATATTGGTAAATGTATTACATTTTATCTTGTTGTGAATTTAACGATTTTGTTTATTATTATTATAGTAATCTCATTGTATCATAATATTTAAAAAAATGTTGCCATTGCCGATATTGATTAGCATTCCATTAAAATCTCTTATCTAATATTCCGTTAAAACTAAGTTAAAAAATCCAAAATATCCCGACTACTTTGTTAAAAGTTAAAAAAATCTAAAATATCCCTATTGTTTTCTTCCCTCTCTCTGATGAATATGTCAGTCAACAAAACTTTTTCTATAAAAATATTTTCATTTAAATATTAAATTTAATAGTTGAAGAAGGCATATTCACTATATCTTTATATATAATTTAGTTGTAGGAGCATTTTTCTAAGTATTATGATATAATAAAAATATTAAAAAATAATGTGAAAATAAATTTATCGAATATATAAGTAAAGCTATTGAATTGAACGATTAAATCTTCAATATCAGCTTAAACGCAGCGCTCACCTTACCAAGATTTCTAAAAAGTGCATGTTATTTAAAACTTTAAACTAGAATACTTTTTCGTTAAATTATATATAAAGAACGAACAAATCTACGTACCTCACCAACCGAACGGACATACGCACTAAATAAGAACGAACAAATCACAGAGAGAGGGAAAGACAATATACAACGATTTACGTGGTTTGGCAAGATGTCTACGTCTCTACCATGTGACATCTCCGGTGCCAAAACATAATATGTCCTAATCGCTGTTACTAACTGAGATATCTTCTAGACTTTTTTTTAAAGACTTTTATATGCTCCAAGACATGTGAAGATGGAGATAATCAGATTATTGTCATAGAAAGATGGGAGAATACCTTGTACATATTATCTCCATGTGTTTGAAAGACATACAAAGGTCTAGGAAAAATGGTTATGAGGATCTTATCTCTATTTAGACACATAAAAGAATGAGGTGTACTCATAATTAAGGATGTAAACAGGTAGAATTTGATGTGCATTTAAGGTAACATCAAGCACCATCTCTATTAAGTTATTGGTTTAAAAATATTATCCATTAGCTGTCATATAAATTTATAATTGGTCAGATAATTGAATCTTAATGTAGCATATATATTCAGTCAAATATAATTGTATATGTTGTCTTATATGCTATACATACTGGTTTAAAAAGATTATCCATTAACTAAGTTATAAACTAACAATAATCTGACTATTAATTAAATTTGCATCCCTACTTGTATACAGTGCAAAATGAATATGTGATTTTTTGAAAAATCACAATTTAATTATACTTTTTCATCTTAACGTATGTTTCATGAACAAATTTCAATTTATTGAAAGAATCTTTAAAATTTTCATAAATTTAAAAGCAACGATTTAATCACATATTTCTTAGAAATATATTTTTCTTAAACAAACTCATTTTTATAATATGTATTCTTATATTGTTATATTATATTTTTATATATTAAAAATTTTACGTGTCTTTCACAATTTTTGATGAAGTTTTAACATTTTTTATCGACTAGAGATTTTTTCGTTGGTCTGAGTTTTCTCAAATCCCGACCTGATGATATTACTTGTATTCCTCCATCTCTATGGATAAATGATCATCTTACTGTCCTTTCCAGGCATCGGGCATATAAAAGTCCTCTCCTTGTACTCTCGTAATAATAACATCTATCCTTGTGGGCCCCCTCTCCAAGCCACGTTTCGCGGGCCACCGCTGGGCGCTAAACAGGCGATTCAAACGGGCATTAATAAATGCCACGTATCCTTTGGCTTTCTTCTGAAAAGGACAGGAGGCGCCAACTGAAAGCAAACCTGGCGAGGACCACTTCGCACGTGTCCAGGGCCTCGTGGTCCGCTCCCATTGGTTCCTCGCCACTATCCCTCTCCCCGAAACGTGTCTCCGCTCGGCCACCAAGCGTCCCGCCCTTGGAGCCAAAAGGCAGCGCGAGATTTTCCCAGTTTGACTCCATTTTTTCGCGGCGGAGAAAACCGCTGGGCTTTCCCGCCCAGCTCCTATCCGAGTTGTACTATCCGAATCCGCTCCGTTCAACTTTGTTTGAAACTTTGAATATTTATTTTAGTTATCATTTGATACATAAAATTTTAATTTTTATTAATTTTAATATTATTAGACAATATTTTAATGTATAAAATATAAATATATGATTATTTTAAATTAAACAAATATTTTTATTTTCTATAAAAATATGATGTATAATATATTAGACATATTTTAAATGAATAAGCATACAATTTTGTACCCTTTAGGTGTGTTGTAGATAAGTAAGATTGTTTATTAAATATATTTTAAATAATAACTCAAATATGACTCGAGTGATATGGTTAAATAAAAAATATTATCAAATAAAAAATAAAATAGAATTTTCATCTTTACTTTGGCATTCGTTTATTAAAATACTTTGCATGGTAATTGATGTTGCCGAAGTTTACTACGGTCGGATTCCGAGACTGGAACATGCAACTGGATCGGATCGACGAAGAGGACCGACGGGGATCTAGGACGAGACGAGGGTGGATCCGAGGTCGAGGATCCGAGACCGAAAGGTACCTGGGTGAAGACTTGTTCGGAACGAAGCCGAGACTCCTTCGACCGAGGCGGACAAGTCTGTGAAAGGCGTCGAGACCGGGGGGAGAAAATCCGAGATTGACGGTCGAAACCAACTCGGAGAGGTCGGCGAAGATTCGAACCGAAACCCTTGCAGAAGGAGAAGAAGAAGAAGAACCGGTCAGTAAGAGTCTCGGACTTCGGCCTTAAGAAACTCCCTCCGACGACTAAGTTAATTTCTGAAGAAGATTCGATTCAGAAGTCAAGGAAGAAGAAACAACTTTAATACTTTTGGACTGTTGTCCTTAATTTAGAAGACATACTTTTGGTAATAAATAGCCGTGTATTTATAACGGAGGATAGATGTTGTTTAGTGATGGCAACCGATATAGGACTATGTTTTGGTTTACTGTCAAACTGCCATAGCGCCTAATCCTCCTACCGGAATGGGCCGGATATGGTTACTGAGCCGAAGGGAAGGACCGCTGTTGGACCGGATGCCGCTTGGTAGACTAAAGTCTACTGGGCCGAAGGCCGCTGGACTGCTGATGAGTCGAAGACTACTGGACCGCTGACGGATCGAAGACCACTGGACTGCTGTTGGGCCGAAGACTGCTAGACCGCTAACGGACTGAAGACTGCCAGTGGACCTATAATATTACTGATGTTGGACTGATCCCAGCGATTGGACTGTTTTAACGGACCGAATCAGATTTTGCCCCCATCAGTAATTTTTAAATATTTACACATTCAACTATTATTAAAATAAAAATATATAATCGTAAGTTGTTAAACATAAAGACTAATATTAAAATACATAGTTGCTCCAATAATAATTAGAGTAATTGCTAATTATTTATTTCTGTTCTGAATAATTGAATGTTAAACTGACTATCCGATTATGACTGTCAGCTATTAAAATTAAATAATCATTTAATTAATTGGATACAGATGAATCGGATCCGGATGTATTATCCATATCCGTTGACGGCCCTTGAAGAACGCGGGGCGAGATACTCGCCGGCGGAGCGCGATTGCGGCTAGGCGAAACGGCCGAGGAACACGCGAAAACGGCCTTCGACAAAGGCGACGCACGTAGCGTCCGCCGGGTACACGTGGCGCGATCGCCTCAGGTTGGGGTGTCGCCTTGCGGCCCGGCAGTGCGGGTAGCTGCCCGCGGTGGAGTTGGCTGCCCGAGGACCCCACCCCAACCCCGGGGGGGGAACAGAACATTACACCAGCAGGGGGGAATAAGAACGCTCACGACAGAGTCTCCGGTCCCCCTCCACTTCTGGCTCTCTCCGAAAAATAAAAGAAAAAATAACTCTCAAAACATCCCCGGCGATGGCGGACACCTTCCCCAGGGTGGCGGGCAGCGGCTCCTCACGCACCAAATGCCGCGACGCCCGCCAGCGCAGGCTCCACATGCGGCGCCTCATGGCAATGCCCAGCGACGCGCAGTCTTCGCAGGCCGCCGGCGGGGACGGCGGCCAGGGCGGGGAGAAGAGGCGGGACGGCCCGGGGGAGGGGGCAACCGACAAGCGCTCCCGCTCGGACGGGTCCAACAGCTCGCGCCGCCCCCCGATCCCGCCGCCGCCGCCGCCGCCACCGCCGCCGTCCTCGTCCTCTCCTTCCCTGCGAGGCGGAGGAGGGGCACAGCCTTTTGCCCCCTCCAGCGGGGTACCGGTGCCTGCTGAGGAGCGGCCGCCGACGTTCGGCTGCGTCTCTCTCTCGGGGCGCTCGCGCGAGATGGAGGACGCCGTGTCGCTGCATCCCGGGTTCTTCTCCGGGGTGGCCAACGGGGGCTCCCCATTGCACTTCTTCGCCGTGTTCGACGGCCACGGCGGCTCCCACGTAAATCTGGACGCTGTCTTCTTCCTCATTCTAGCGTTCAAACCGTCGCTGACCATGCTCTTTCTTAAATGTCCTCTGCATCCACACTTGAATAATATTGCAGTACGAGATGTAAACTGCTATAATATATTCTTTGTCGGAGAAACTTTGGAAGAAGGAGATAGGTGTGCGTGTGACTGCTGCGTTGCACTATGTGATCACTAGCTCGCATGTGAAGACGAGAAGCTGGGAGCTAGGCCACTGACACTAGTATATCTCTCCATGGTTACGGATATTAATTTTTTAATGGGCTTTTCAGGTGTCTGAGCTGTGTAAGGAGCGCATGCACTCCATCCTCGCCGAGGAACTGCTGCGGGGGGCAGCGGCGTCGGGGAACGATGGCGGCGAGGTCACCGTGGAGGAGATGAAGGCGGCGCTGTTCAGGAGCTTCCAGCGGATGGACGAGCTGGCGCTGGCGGCCTGCGCTTGCGGCATGGTCGGGGAGCACTGCCCATGCGAGCAGCGCGAGGTGTCGATGGAGATCGTGGGGTCCACGGCTGTGGTGGCGCTTGTGGGGCGGGACCGCGTCGTTGTGGCCAACTGCGGGGACTCCCGCGCCGTGCTCGGCCGCGGGGGCCGGGCCTTCCCGCTGTCCTCCGATCAGAAGGTTGGTGGCATTCTCCGTAATTTCGTCTCAGATTTTTGGGGTTCTTTTGTTGCAGTGGTTGGTGCGGTTTTCTGATGGCAGCTTGCGTGATGGGCTGCCACGTGTCGGAGAATCGGTGGGGCCCCACTGTGTTGTTGGGGATTCTACTGACGTCGTTACGTTTTCTTTTGTCGTTTTCGTTTCTATTTTTGTCCACGCGGTTTCCTATGCCGGATACCGGCGTAGATTGGCGCCACGAACCCCCTGCCTTACCCGAGGAACGGATGGGCCGGGCCCCACGTGGGACGAGTCGTGGTCACGCTCCTCCCGCCGGGCCGCAGGGCATCCCTGTGTTGTTTTCTGTGGGTCCATCTGTTTCATGTTGTTTTGGAGTTGCAGTGCCTCGCGGGCGCCCGTAGAGGTCCTAACGTGTGCACGTGTCCAACTGCTGCAGCCGGACCGCCCAGACGAGCTGGCGCGGATTGAGGAAGCTGGCGGGAGGGTAATCTACGTGAATGGGGCTCGCGTGCTTGGGATTCTCGCCATGTCTCGCGCGCTGGGTGAGCTTTTACCTGTTGCTTGGTTTTGGTCTGCATGATCCCAAGTTTGTTATGTACGTATATGGATGCTGCTGTAGCGAAAGAAAAGCTTTGATAACCCACGTTTTATCTGTTCAGAGTATAACTTCTTGTTGTTTGTTATATATTGTTGGTGATTTGACCCTTCCCCACTGGTTTATCGATCCATATAGTACTGCTGTGCAAGGTTGCTGGTTAGTTGTTCAAACCTGTTAAGGGCATTTCAAACTGTTTATGTGCAATATGGGTTTTGAAAATTAAAGCCTTTAAACACAATAATTTCAATATGGGAATCTCTTAAAATGCTTTGAGAAGAAATTTCCCATCTGAGAATAGTTTTGCATTTACTAGGTGCACTGTCCCTTGGTCGGTAAAGCGAGTTGATGTGTCAAACCCAGTTGTGTAGAAGCCCTTGCTCAGTAATTTGCTTTAGGTCATTATCATGCCTTATATTCTGAAATGAGAAACGAGCAGAACACTTTTAAGCGATGGCTGAAGGGTACACATGAGACAGGACATTTGTCCGTGTTTTTAAACCATTGGAGGAAAAAATATGCTCTGTTTCTCCTTATTTTATTGGACGATAACCGCGAAAAGAGGTGCTCATTGAGCAGGCCCGGTAACCAGTTTATATTTAAACCTTGACATGTAACTTTTTAAATCATAGCCATCTCAGTCAGGAAGTTGGCTTGCTTGTTGTGAATTGTGATGGTAAGGTGATGGTTTCAGGGGTCCCACAGACAAGGCTTCTTTAATGCCTGAATACTTGGCTTGTTCTAATCTCGAAGATTTTTGAGCAATGTAAGTCACAAGCTCATATTACTGCAGAAGGCAGCATAACTCCTCTGGTCATGCTAAATAGATCGATTCCACAATGGTATGCCCTGGCCATGTGAAGAAGTTAACTTCCGGGAAGAAGGCAGCATATATCAAGCAATGTGTCTTATTCTAATAGTTTAATTTAGTAACTTGGAGCATCGCTTGTATGGGATGTTTTTATTAGTCGTAAGGTTTTGTTCTAAGGGCTGACTCGGATCATGAAAAGAATGTGGATGCAATGATTTTTCTAGACATGAATAGAAATCCTGAAAGTAAACCAGGTTTGTCTTTGAACCATGAGAGTGATGAAATGTTGCATTTCATCTACTTCGTAAATGCCCCAGTAAAATGGAAACCACTGAAAATAGTTTGAATGCATTCTAGTGAGTTGCATCAAACAGATTAAGAAATTTCTACTATGGTAGACTTGATCCTGTTCCTCCTTAGAATCTACCAAGTTTAAACTTTCCAAATTTGTTATATTAGCAATTTAGTCCTTCAAAAATGTATCTCAAATGGGAAGCTTGAGCTACACATAAAACTCAAGCCAAATTTGTTAGGAGTTTGGGAAGGGAGAAGAATTCTGGGATCTAAGAATGTAGGTGGCCCTTTTTAGTTGTCTTTGTTGGCAAAAGCTATATAGGCTTCATTTGAAAAGACTTCCCTTAATAGTCATTTTGAATTCATTTAGATTCTCCCTGATCCTACTTTTTTAGGATAGGAAGGAAATCTAGACGAGAGTCCTGAAACAGCCTAGGAAAGTGATGCATCATCACGTTTGTACTAAAAAATGTAATAATAACACTTGGAATCTATGAAAGGACAGTTCTCCATTTGATAAAAATTTTCAAACTCTCCAGTTGGACTCTCTAAAAGATTACCTTGGACCTATCTAGAATGTGTTTCAAATGAAGTTGTAGACCGATATTTGCAAGCCACTCAATGCCTATATTAGTTTGGGCCTCCCTACCCACTAACTCAAGTTTGGGATTGGTGGTTTGGTTCAATAACATGCTATCAGAACTCGTGAACTTGTTGGGTTTCCCTCCATCTGGCCTTGTGATCACTTGTCATATGACTTCATCCAAGTTTGTCATAAGTGTAGGTGACGACAAAAGCCGTTTAGGGTGCATTTGATTGGATGTAAAACATATTCTGACATTAAAGAAAAAAAATATTAGGAAACAAATTTACAAGGAAAATGTAAACATCCATTATTTGTTACCTTTGAAATGAAATTCACCAATACATCACATCTCCATGAAGAAGTGCGCATTGCCAAATCCTCTCATGGAACAATTTCACCCTCACTTCTTCCTCTCCCACGGCACTAACATCAGTGCCCTCAGTCTGCATGTCTTTCATTGTTGCAAGTGCATTCCTAACGACTATGATGCCACAAGTTCTTCCTCTCTCATGCCACCCACATCGGCACCCTCTACCTCCATGTTCTCCTTCATTGCAGGTGCACCCTTGACGATTATGACATCCACGAGGTCTACATCGTCGTATGCAAGATCGAGCTCATGACCAGCACTGTCAAGCCCCTAGTTCATCAGCTATGAGGTCCACCACCCCTCAGCTTCAGAAGTGGCAATGTGATGAAGGGTGGCGACAAAGGGCATGCATCACAAGCCAAGGAAAAAACATTAGGATCTTGATCATCGCTATCGGAGAAGGTGTGGGGGAGTTGGGAAGGGGGGGTAAGAGTGTCAGTGCAGCTGCCATTGAGGGGTTACTACCGCCAAACTTTTCTCAACACTCTTTCCTGAAAATGGCATCTGTCCCTTCTCAGTAGATACCCAGATCATGACTTAACGGAAGTTGATGAAATGGATTTCTCATTGGCCAAAGTTGTATAGGTTATCGATTTACTGATCAATTTAGTTTTTCTGAAAAACTTGTGCAAGTAGAACATTTTATGTCCAACAAAATGGACCTGTAGTGCCGCACTAGGTATTCACAAGCCTCTCCCTTCCTATATTAGTCTATGCCTCTCAACATGCTAAGTTGAGTTTTGTGTTGGCAATTTGGTAACAACCTTGGAAATGTCACATCAAACCATCATTTCATTTTATTGGAGATCTAATAAATTATTTTATTCAAAAATATTTTGGACAAAATTTATTCCATAAAGAACTTATAATTATATATGCTAATGATGTTAACTCCTCTTTTCTACACCAAATAAAATGACAATACAAGAAATGTTACATGGAAACAAAGTTCTTTTGCAAAAGTGGATGATACCATAATTTCCTTAATTGGTAAGAAAGATATGTGGTCCATTGACTCATCCTTATCGCATAAAGGACAACTAGTCATAGTCTCCTAACCGAAGTGCACTAGCTTGGAGAAGCCCTCTATACCAAAATCTTCGCCTTCAAGAGTGAGCAATATTGTCAAACTTGTTTGAACTTTGAACGTGGGAAAGCGAAGTCCCCTGATTAAAAACCACAAAAAAAAGGTATGTTGATTTCACAGAGAAGGCACCACTCTTGTCCTGCCTCCAACTCCACCTCGTTGCCTCATCATGGCATAAAGATACCCCTTCCAATGTCCAAACAAGTCCTCAAGCCGATCGCTATCTTCATCTGAAAGGTTTTGCCTAAAATTAGGGATCTAGTGTTCTTACTAAGCATACACAAATAGATCTGCCACCGAAGATTCTTGATTCGCATCAATTGTATGAAGAAAATGGAATGTCTATCCCTCTGCCTAATGTCGAGATCAAAATGTCATATATGTAAACAAAACATGTCCTATATAGTCTAAAAGTTGCCATAATATGTCTTTCCATCGACAAAATTTATTGTTATTTGTTGCCATAAAATAAGTCATGTGTTGCAACCTTTGCTTCTCACTATATAGAGCATCATACGTTGATTACAGTCTTGCCAGTATACATCCACACTTCTCCTCATGTAAGTCACTTTCTACTATCACAAAGGTCTATAGCCTAGTTTCTACATATCGTAGTGACAAATATCACCACAATATATTGCTTTTATGTAGCAACTATTTAGTTGACGTACAAAGTCACGAGGATGGCAACAATATTAATTTTATTATTTTAAAAAAGGATGACTAAAAGAAATAGGGAAATACGTTTAAGTTATTTGTTACCAAGCCTTTTTGGCCATGAGATTTTAATCGAATGGTCATTCTTTGATGATCAAAATTAGCTCGTGAATGAGAGACTGTGTGGGTTGAGAGGTGAATTCCTTAACACTCGACAATCCTTTTGCCTTGTCAATGGGGGTTGCCTGATGTATGGGTAGGATTCTTACTAGTTCTGGGTGCTAGGACATCACATATAATAGTCCAGCACTCCTACCCAGTGCATTGCATCAAATGCACTTTGACGGCTTGGATTTATTTTATGGTTGTTTTTTTGGCCCTGTTATCTTTTGATCATCTTTTCGTTTTAACCATCCATTTATTCCCCATGAATTTTAGACACCAAAGGCGCACAATTGGAGGAGTCCACTTTTTAACCGTTGGATCAAATGTTTGTTTGATTTAACAGTTAAGGAAGTGACAACATGAAAATTTTCTATTACCTAGTGATAGAAGATTTGTTTCAAATAAAAAATACACAATTTACTATTTGAAGGCAACATGATACAAGTTTCACATTCACCGCATGCATTTACGATCAAAAGAAATTTTACTATAAAGAGTTTCATAGAGTACAATAAAAATATAAAATCTATCATTGAAACATGATAACTAGTTTAAATATTATGTACAACAATACAAACAAACAATACATTAGTATCTCGAAGGAGAACCATCAATCGAGGGCAACCTTGACCTACAAGCTTACACAAATGGGACAACAACCTACAAATCTCTTCTTGGTCATTTCATCCACTAGCCATGCATGTAGATTAGATGTAGACTGTGCCATATTAGCCCACACTCGAGTATAGATTCTATGTGTCAGAATGAGTGTGTGCAACGCTTCATATGATTATTATTAATGTCATCCAATGAAGCCTAAATGGATGACAATTGAGGCATCCGAGAGTTTGAATATATATTATTTGCGCTCGAACGGTTATGAAAGTTCAATGCCAATGTACTGAAATTGGGCACTAATGTGTGTTTGTGTGTGTATATAGAAATTGGGCAGTAATTTGTGTTTGTGTGTGTGTGTGTGTGTGTGTGTGTGTGTATATATAAGAGCATGCTAATACACGACCAATTAGATAAATAGATGGACATGGTTTTAACTAAACATAACTTTTCCTATTTACTCAAGTAACTAATAAAGGAAACTAGATAGGAATGGATGTAATAAAGGAAGGGGGGTAGATAAATAGACACTAACATATATATATATATATATATATATATATATATATATATATATATAGAGAGAGAGAGAGAGAGAGAGAGAGGAGGAAGAAGTGTAGGAGGGTAGAGGGTAACAAGTAACAACACATGAGGGGGAGGGTAGGAGTCGTGCAGCACATGGAGTTCACACCCACACATACCATCTATTTATACACACACACATGAACGGTCAAACACACCTCGAGGTGTATCTAAGTAAAATGCGCCACCTTAAAACGATGAGTATTACCCACCCCTTCCCCTACAAAAGCAAAAAGTTGAGGTAAGGATCAAATGCATCCATTCATTTTGCGCGGGTAAATGATGTCATTTTATGCAGAGCGCTTCTCGCTTAGATGTCTTCAAGTCAAGTTTGATCCTTTGTGAGTGTGCACGGGTATAGACACGCTAATAGAGAAAGGAAGGAGCATGGAGAGGGTGCTTCCTATAAAGTCTTGTGCCAGAAAATATGGCAAATGATAGCGGCACTCCAAGAGATAGGTTTTGATGGGAGATAGGTTTTGAGGGTCTCTATTAGGTAGGGGGGGGAATGATAAATAAATAAGAGCACCCAACACAGAAGAGATGATACATGGAGGATTGGGGGGAGGAAGAGGAGGGGAAAAACTGAGTAGATGGGTGACAATAGCACAGGGAGGAGGCATGGTTGCACCCCCACATCGATGCTGGGGTAGATGGATTTTTGCATTAGGTATAAAATATCTGGAAAAAAATGAAGGGAAGGGGAGAATGGTGTATACGAAGAGAAGTAGAGAAGAGGGAAGGGGGAAGGATTACCTCTAAAATGTCAGTGCAAGATGGCTACATGGATAGGGCATGATGACTTGAGGAGTCATAGGGACATGAGGGCGATGGAATGGCCATGAGATGGCAGTCGGTGGTTATGCGCAAGAGTGGGCCATAGTGGGGCAGCATATAGACAAATAGATAGGTGGGAAGGGAGAGGACATTGAGGAAATCAAAAGTGGGGTTGGGGGTGGGGGGTATGGACAGGTGATTGAAATTTTTTAGCAGTATACGTCAAATAGAAGTCATTATACAAACATAAATTTATACGGTAACCACTAGGTTGTCATCAATACACGTATAAATTAAACTCATTGGTAAAACTGTGGTAGGTAGGCACCTAGTGCCGGTAGGATTTTAATCTAAACATGTTAGCCATATATAAAGAATATCACTCTAAATGGCAACAAAAAGGTCAATATGAAAATAAACAATATCGATCACTATGACCTAGAAATGTATGTTATTTGACTTATATCCTTGAATCATCATATTTGCCAAGATACCCTTCAAATGGACTGCAGTTGAATAAGTCTTTTAACTCAACTATAAATGAAAATTATATTCCAGAGAGAGAGAGAGAGACTTTCCTTTTTAACATTTTGAAGGATAAAAGTAAAGTTTACTATCTGTGTTGGTGTTATAGAATATTCTCTCAGCTGTTGATTGGATGTGTGAGATTATAAATTTTAACCGAATTTAAAGATATAATACTTAGTGTGATGATTTGGGGGCATATCATCAAAAGATTTTATGAGCATACAAGCAAAAATCCCAAAGATAGATTATAAATGACACGTAAAATTGCTGCTAAAACACTGGCACCTATTTGACTGTCATTTCTTGCCGTAATAAGTATGGCCACCATACTTCTTACAGCAATGCTATAGAGCTGTTTTTAAAAGCATGGATTATACAATGATTATGTCAGTTGCCATATAAGGTCAACTTATGACAGCAATAACTTTTGTCATCTTAAAATAGTCATCATAAAAAATTCACATTCCTGCAGTGTGGCCTAAAGCTACTAACCCTAGTCTCTGCCCCTCTCCGGTAGAGTTTGATAACCTGTAAACTTAGTGCATATTTGACACAGAAACACCTGGATGTGAAAAATGGACCTTCCAAAATCCCCATGCAATAACTTAACATGAGGCCAAGACTGATGTTTGTCGCATGAATTGTGAAGTTTTTTTTTTTTTGTATACTTCCATGTTAGTTTTGTGGTTGCTTGTACATTCCCTCTCCTTATAGATGCATTAGCTATGATCAAGCGTGTTGGCAGATTTTATTGCAATTGGACAATTTGTTAATTTTGTCTCATACTCTGGGTTAGAGTTTTCAAGTATATCACATTAATTTTGTCTCATACTCTGGGTTGGAACTTTCAAGAAACTGTGATATATGGTTGGAGTTTGGCTTGGATTTTATGTTTATCAGTGGGTCCAGAGACTTCACAAGGATTCAGACTAGATAATCCCTGCCGAATTCGGAGTTGGATTTGGTTGAACTTTTACTCTTACTCCATTCCTATCTACACATCATAATTTATCCTGTGTCAAATACTCTCTAGTTTTCAATAACTAATAAATATTTGTACATGATTTGACTAGTATCACGAAAGGTGAATTTATATCTATGTGAAGCTTTCAACACATTGTGATTAGGACCTCAATAGGGTGTACTATTGATTTGCTCGTGTTGAGTTTGCTGGCCTCGGGTTCAGGATGGATTCTCAAGGCATCTTTGGGCTCAAGCATGTGATGTTCCAATTTGAGTTGGCCTGTGACTTGGCACTTAGGGTATCTTTTACTGCTGACTGCAGATAATGAATAATCTTGGATTGTGCATGTCCGCTGCTGCAGCTTAAAGTTTCTGGGCTTGGAAAAATAGGCTTAGCTTGTCGACTGGGGCTAGCATGCATAGGCAATGTATCATCCACGTCTAAGCTAGGATTCAAAACATGTAAACAAGGAATTGAGCTAGTTTCTGTCGTGGGGAACAAGTTAAATTGGGAATGGGCGTAGTTCTAGAAGTGAGGTGTAAGAAGATCCTGACCAAGTAAGGTGTGTGGACTTGATTTTTCTACAGGATAGATGAGCATGTTGGTACCAGTGCACAATGTCATCTGATTTGTTTGTTAACTTTGTGGCATCTATCAATAGCTTGGAGCTTTAAGGGGGAGTCAATGTCCATTTTTCTAGTCTGTGATGCTTTACAGGGCAGGTTAGGAATTCAAGTTGAGTCATCTGACTGGGATCTTGGAGGCTTCTTACTTGCTGACGGAGGATACTCGAAAATTTTGATAAACAGACTCGTTGCTGGAGCTGAATGTTTCTGGGCTTGGAGAAGTGGCCTCAGCCTACAGCACCTTGGCATAGAATTACAGTTGATCTGTCATCCCCCATTTGCACTAAAGTTGGAATTGAATAGTATGCAAACAAGATAGAATTGTGCCTGCCTTTTTGGGGTGCACCACACTGGCAACAGGCTGGTCTAGCTATCTCAGTTGCCTGACATAGTCATGGGATGACAATAGAAATAAAATTGAAAATAAATCCTGATTGTGCAAAATTGTCAGGTCTGAACTTCATTCTTATTTTTCTACCAACTAGGTAAACATGTTTATATGGGTGATCCATATTTGCTAGTTTGTTTATTCTCTTTCTTGCATGGAATTCTGGATCGGGTCGGAGATCCGAATCGGACCCCGGTGATCCCGATCCGATTTGGATCGGATCGGCTGATTTTGCATTCCATTCTTTCTTGAGAATGGGTAGGGGGATTCTCATTGAACCAGTAACAAGGGAGAGGACCCATGTTGTTACTGAGATCCTTGTATTTTGACATTAATTTAATCAGTCTATTAAGCATATGATTCGACGGTGTTGGATATCGAGGCAAAAGGAACATAGATGTTGATGTTTACTGGCAATAATTCCTGGACTTATTGGCTTTTGTAAGGAAGCAAAAGGAGGAACAGCCTGGAAGGATTCACACAAGAGATTGATTCTATACTTTTAACATGTTACTTTCTCTATATATGCTTCTTTATGCTTTCTGGAACTAGTATTTACATCTGCCTACGCTGTTTCTCGACAACCTGTTGCCTTGACTATTTGGAGCTGCAGGTTGAGGTGTAAGTATAACTAATGGTGTGATCTCTGATCCCTGTGATATGCCTTTTGTATCCATAACTTGTGTAACCGTCTGGCAATAAAACCTTGTCAACCTTTTTCCCTGGGCACAGGAGACAGGTACCTGAAACCAGTGGTGATCTCAGAACCTGAGATAAGCGTTGTGGAGAGGAGGCCTGAAGATGAGTTCTTGATCATTGCAAGCGATGGCCTGTGGGACGTCTTATCGAACAATCTAGCATGTCAGGTTACCCGGCGGTGCTTCCGGGATGGACGCCGAGTGGCCCAGGCAGAAAGCCTCGGCCCCGAGGCCAACGGCAGCACAGAGGCGACACGTGTACCCCGGTCACACTGCTCAGTTGCCGCGGCGCTGCTCACTCGCCTTGCACTGGCAAGGAAGACCTCAGACAACATCAGCGTCATCGTGGTCGACCTCAGGTCGACCTGAGAAAGTGATGCACAATTGGTGAAGTTTCTTCTGTTCACTCAATTCTTCATCACATTTAACAGTTCAAAGGCTACCGAGCTAAAATGGATGGAAGATGATATAATATAGTTGAAGCCCTGTACAGCCGGGGTGAAGAGTCCGAGTACAGTATCTTTAATTTCGGGCAGTTAAAGTTGTTTTAATTTGAAAGGAACATGTTAATGGGACGGAAACTATGTTTTCTTATATCGGATTCTCTATGGACGTCTTTTTTCAGGATTTCTTCAACTTAATGTCTAAGTTTTGAGTTCAAATTCGGGCCTCTTTAACACTTATCATATACTTTGTCTGCAGTTTCTTTAAAAGTGGAGCAGCTTGTTTCTTAAAGTTGAGTATGTCAGAAGGATTCCAGCTAAAAGTTTGGGTGGTCTACCTGAACTCGCCTGATGCTTGGATCAGGTTAACTCCGACCATATTAAAGTCGGGATGGTTTGGCTTGGGTTAGTGTTGGATGCTTGTGATTCGACCTTGGTCGAGATGGGTTGGGTTGGAAGGTTGGAGAGGCCAACTTAATCCGAGTCCGATGTGGGTCCACGCGAAAGGTACTTTAGATTGTTAGAGAGGGCTTCATTTAATTTTATCTTTTTAAACAAGAATCTATATTATAATATAGTTTCTACATTGTTCATATATTGTCATGTAGTTAATCGTAATATAGTTGCTGAGTTGTTGACATGTAGTCATGTAGTTAGCTTTGCATCTTTATTTTTAGTTATTTTGTTCAGGTAGATAGATGGCTTTATTTATCTCTTTGAATATAGAATCTTGACAGTGAGAAAGAGAAACTTAGAACGGGGGCTGTGGGAGTTGAGTTTTACTTGCTACACCGCAACAAGTTGAGGTGGAACGGATATGTTCTGTCACTTGCACATGGTCATGTCCTCCGCATAAATACGTCATGACATCAGTAGATAAAAAAAATACCCGCATGTTGTGTTCTTTGAGTGCATCGTGAAGCGCTTCAGGACAATGCTCCTGAGCGCTTTAGGATGCGCTTGAAGAGCACAATCTGTGGACAAATTTTTCTATTTTTTTTTGCTGACGTTAGGATGCATTTAAGCAAAGGGACATGGCCATGTTCCAGATGGTGGAACAGGGTTAGACAACCTATTCCACCTTAGCTTGCTGCGGTGCAGCATGTAAAACTCGTGGGAGTTAGGTGTTGGGGGATTCCGGTTTACCTTGGTCAGGTTGGGTTGGGTAGGGTTGAAGGGTTTGGACAGTCCAGCTTGATCTTGAGTCCGATGGTCCAAAGAAAAGGTAATTAGATTGCCAAAGATTGCATTATTTAATTTTATATTTTTGAACAATCAGTTAGATTAGTATACTTGCTATGATGTTCTCACTGCATCTTTATTTTTACTTTTTTCGTTGAAGTAGATAGATGGCTTCATTTATCTCCTTGAACATAGAATCGTGGTGGTGAGAAAGAGAAATTGAGAATGTGGGTTGTCTGCGATCAAAACTTGACTCAATCCGAGTCTACTAGGTGAAGGTCGTGTTATAAAAGTTGGATTGGTTTCAGAAATTATTATATAAATTGAGCTAGAATTTGAAAACATGGATGAGTTTGATTAGGGTTGAGAATATCTTACATAAATGTTGAGTTGAGAGTATTAAAGTTATTAGGTCATCTAACTCAAAATCTTAAGGTTTTAAGTGGAGTAGATATTATTTATTAAATATATTTCGAGTTTGTCCCTTTTTTGATGTGGGACAATGTCCTTACACGTGCAGAATTTAGGCTCTGTCACGTGGAGTACAGAGATAGAATGTGTGGCCTAGTTCGTAACTTGGGTTTTGATACCATGTTGAGTATATCTTACATAAATGTTGAGTAGAGAGTATTGAAGTTATTAGGTCATCCAACTCAAAATCTTAAGGTTTTAAGTATAGTAGATATTATTTATTAAATATATTTCGAGTTTATCCCTTTTTCGATGTGAGACAATGTCCTCTCACGTGTACATTTTAGGATCTGTCACATTGAGTACAAAGACAGAGTGTGAGGCCTAGTTCGTAATTTAGGCTCTGATACCATGTTGAGTCGAAAGAGACTGTTGAAGTTATTGGCCATTCCAACAAAATCTTAAGACTTTGAGTAGAATAGGAACTATCTATTAAACATATTTTGAGTTTTTTCTTTTTTCGATGCAAGACTATTCTAACAATCAACTATATTAAGGTCGATTCTAAGCTGGTCTATTTGAATCTAGTGATGGCCCTACATTTATCTATCTATTTGAAAAGCTTTAAGATAGGATACATGGCTTTGAGTTAGAATAAGAATATGCATATCCTAAATGTGACTAAATTTGGATAAGCAGCACTAATCTTTAACAAGGAATAGAAAACACATCTTTTCTCAAATTGACTAATAGTGGTAAGGTATTATTTTTTGATCTTTTGTTTTGTTGCTTTGCCATGTTTGGTTCGAGTGTTAGTTTTCACATACTATTACTCTTAATATTGATATTTTTGGGATTTGTAATATTATTACTGAAATTGATACTAGAGGAACATGAAGGAGGGTGGCTAAAAGGGAAAGAGAGAAACATAGCTGCGAAAGACAGAGGAGAGGAAGTCTTGAGATTCTATGCATTTTTAGAGTAATACTTGCCGCACGGTATGGGGTGTGGTAAAAAAATATATTTTTTCAAAAAAGTTTTGAGGTTGCCCCATCATGTCCAAGATGTCCACACAATATGATCTCTAATTAGACAATCAGAAAAAAAAAATCATAAACTAAACTCAACTAAACAGTAAAAAAAAACATAATGAGCTGAGTCCAATAAAATAGTCTCAATTTTTTATTTCTTAGATTCTCAATTTTTTATTTCTTAGATTTTATTTGCATCGTCTAATTAGAGATCGGATTATATGGACATGGCATGCACGATAGACCCACCTTAAAAAATTTTCAATTTTTTTGACTGCCCTTCATGCAGTGCAACAAGTATTACTCATATTTTTAATACAAGTTTAAACATGTATTAAATTTATTATGATATAATATTTTGAAAATGTATGAATACTAGAATTAGTAGAGACCATAAACGTCCATGATATTAGGATATTTATAATAATATGTGTGAGTCATGTGTGTGTATATAATATATACAAAAATCTCTCAAAGCAAATAGTGGCAATTGACGCACCAACCCTGTGTGGACATTCCCTAATTGAAATATAATCTGCAGAAGTTCGTTTTTATTTGATTAAAACTTAAACTTTATATGGACTTCTAAGGCCTTGTTTTCAGGTTCCAAGTTCCTTTGAAATGACAGTGAACGGGGTCTAGATTCGACCGGACAAACTCTGACTGGGATTATAATTATCAGATAGGATAGATCCTCTTTTCTATACCCCATTACATTAGTCAATGCATCTAATGAGCTCCCATTGTATGGATTCCACTAAAAATTTATTAATAGCACAATCTGTCTCTTCTCCTGTGATGAATGGCAAGTAATTTACCTTGCTTGAATATTTTTCAATAATACACTTGCTAAGCTGCATTTGATAATGGGGGCAGAGGTCGCAGAGTGATAACCCAAGTTTTTCGCTTTGAGTCTCATCTCTTGCACATAGGGTGGACATAGTGGATAAGTAACGCTTGCTACAATGACCCCCTCAGTATAGGACACGTATCCTACTGAGGGGGGCATAACCATTCGATCAAGTTGATTGAACGGCATGCAGTTGGTTTGTTTGTTTTTTTTTGTTTTTGTCAGATATGTTAATTCTTTTTAGATTGTCAGATAAAAAATTAGAGAGTATATTTAGGAAGTTCGGATCGGTTCTGAGCTGACTATATATTCATTTTTGAAAAAAAAATACTTTTGATATCCACTTTGATTTTCGTGATCTTTTTTTTAATATACAATCGAGTCGGGGCTAACTAAGCTTCTCTTATGCAGTGTCCAATTTTTGATCCGATGCTTTAAAAAATTTAAAAAATCCCACAAAAAAATAAAAAAAATATATAAACAAACATGTTGCATGCTGTCCAATCAACTGAATCGGACGGCGAGGCCCCCTCATTGTAGAACATATGTCCTGCATTGAGGAAAGTCAGTGCAGCAAGCATTACTCCATAGTGGATATCCCCTTTCATCTATCTTGGGTTTATGGTGCAAACCAGTTATTAAAAAGAGTAGTGTTTGATAACTGATAAGATCTTCACCAATATGCCTATTTCTCATGGATCAAATGCCTCTTATGTTCATTGATTAACTATTAGGAGTATCAATGGGCTGAATTCAGCTCAAGCTTGATAAAGTTCTAACTCAAGTCTATTCATAAATTTTAATCTCAAGTCCGATCTAAGTTCACTTTTTACTTTTTAGAGCTTAGGTCCTATCCCAATCTTACTTGTGCTTTGGGAGTTGGGTTTAGATTCAATTGCAAATTCTTCATGAATTTTATGAAAATTGTCAAAACAATTGTAAAATACTATTTTTTTTATATTTAACATGTGAGAAATCAAGCATTTCTCTTGACTATGGATGCAAATGATAGCGTGATTATATGACCATTCATTGGCTAATAAGTTTGTTAACCGATATTCTTCTTAAAACGGATATGCATAAAAGATAATATAACGGATATAATCTTTTTTCTAATCAAATACATATAGTACACTCAGATTCAATTACTTAACATATTGTTAGCTTATGTGACAATTAATTGATAGTATTTTTAAATCGATAGGTTAACAAATATAGTCATAACTCTACCTCAAATACGTCATGTTTGCATCCCTACTCTTAACCTAACATGCCTGAAGTGGGTGCATTGTCAACCTAGGAATCGCTTAGTACAATGTAATGTAAAATCATATGTATACATGAATGCCAATGTTCATATATGCAACTTCTGTATAATCAAGTAACTTATTAATCAAATACCAAACCACGATGAGTCGATCCAATTACCAATTTATCCATATATTAGAAGAAGGCTCAGTTATGTCCGGCCCTCATTTGATCTAGAGTCCAACCTGTTGCACTATTTGCGGTGCAATATATGTATCGAATTGCTATAATAGTAAATTTTTTAATATTTTATTTTTTTATGATAAATTTCATCATATGCAGCATGTCCGTACAATTTATCTCCAATCTACCTAAAAAAAAATTACAAAATCAAAAACTGACGCACAACGAACAATGAATTTTCCTATTGCTCTTTGATCTTAGCCCTACGTGTATGGCAAACCAATTACAGGTACGTGCCCCCCATAGCCTCCAGTTCGACCGACCGGTCCCCATGTGACGGGACACCACCTGCTTGTCCGAGCGCGGCGGGGTATGGCGGAGTGCGGCGAAGACCCGCCCTTCCCCGAGCACGAGCAGCAGCAGGAGGAGCCATGGGAGGAGAGGACCCTCAACCTCCTCCAAGACTCCCAGATCGACCAAGGTGGGTGGTGGGTGGGCGGCCTCCTCCTCCCGCACCATTTTTAATTGTTTCGTTTCATGGGGTAGCGGTCGTGGCGGCGGTGGTTTTCCTCTTTTACCCCTCCGTGTTCTTCTTTATTTTTTATATTTGTTGGCAGAGTTCTCGGAGGCGAGGGCGAGGAAGGAGGGCGGGAAGAAGAGGAAGAAGCACAAGTTGAAATGGATGCGGAGGCCCATGGCCGTCCCCGAGGTCATCGTCGAGCTCCTCCACCCGGACCTCCGCGAGAATGCCCTCAGGGCCCTCGGCAACTTCCTCCTCGAGGTCTCTCTCTCTCTCTCTCTCTCTCTTGATGGTTCTTGAGCATTGTGCCTCTTGTTCTTGGTTCTGGCATATGATCTGGGTAGGTTTTGACCTGGTTGTTTCTCTGCTAAGTTGTTTTTGTTGTTTGATTTCCTTTGTATTTTCAGTTGTGTCCATTCACTTTCTGCTTGTTGGATCGCTAATGGTTTCTTGCGGACGTGCTTTCTTTTGATTGCTCTTGGTTCGCTTGGGTTTTTCATGTGACTTGGGTAGATTTTGATGGATGTTTCTTGCGTTTTCTGAATTGGGATTTGGGAATTGGGAGATTTACTAGGTCTGTGGGTATTTGGTTTTGGGGGGATTCGATTTTGACGTATGATCTTTGGAAGATTTGATATATTAGGCTTCTTTTGTTTGTGGGGGTTTCAGGCTGGGTTTTGTCTGTAAGGATTATGGAGTTTGTCTTTCTGGTTCTAATCGTTTAGTTCTGGTCGTTCTGCTTTAGTATATGAAGCGGTTGTTATTGGGTGTTTCTAACCTGTTATTTTTCTTGGTCACAGCGATGGAAAGAGAACCCAGGTGACTATTACCAGACTGGGTTTTTGTTGTTCTACTCTTGCTCTACAATGTCTATCCTGTTGCAGGTTTCTCTCTCTCTCTGTCTCTGTGTGTGTGTGTGCGTGCGTGCGCGTGATTTCTTGAATTTATGACTGATTTGGGGAATTCATGTCAAATTCTTGGAAAAGGAAGTGGTGGAGTTTCTGGCAAAGATGGTTGATGATAATCTCAATATCAGATGCATGAAGCGCCTTGCAAATGTCCTCACTCTTTTCCAGGTACACTGCTTAATCATCCTGCTGTAGGTTTCCCCCTTTTTTTTTTTCTTGTACTGATGAACTTACTCTGACTGCAGAGTGTTGCAGCTAATAAGGAGACCAGAAAGAAATTTATACATTGTGAGAACTCGTGTCCTTCTTGGTGTTATAAGTGGCAGCTAATCCTGTCGGATGCATTCTTGTGGGCATCAAAAGATTATAAAGATGTACCTTTTTCTTTAAGTTATCCAAATCTAATGTTTCTATGATCTTAACAACTTAACTGGATAATGAAAGATGCATATGACTGCTTGATGCAATTTCATAAAAATTTCATCACATGCTTTCCTTGGTTGTACATTTGACTTTGCAAATTATATATGTTATGTCTTCGTTCTTTTGATTATAAATATGCATTTATTGTTTTTTTTTTTCCCTCGAAGGTGGATAGTACAACAGTTCATTGAATAAAAAAGAAATAATTCACAAGTGTGAAAAGAAAAGTAGACCTCCGCCCAAAGAGCATACCACCACACCGTACACCCAAAAAGTAGTCCACCATAAACTGCCTAAAAAATATTACTCTCCCTACTGGGCCCAGCAAGATTGTTGGGCCAGCCTATTTAGACAGGAAACAGACAATAACTGGTTTCTCTGCCACCCCATCCCCCAACAACACAGCCATAGTTCAATGTCATCACTCTTTGTGAACCTTTGAAAGTTATCTGATCCTCCTTTCTGCTTTGTTGAGGAGCTCCATTCCAGTCTTGGTTAGTTTAAGAGCTGCGGGAAGCAGGTGATCGTAGTGAGGATGACAGCCCAAGAAGGATTTTTTTTTTTTTTCTCCACATCTTATTTGGATGAAACTGAGATATTTGAGCATTCTTTACCTTCAGCAGATTGTTGTTTTGGATTGTCAACTCTAGTGGATGTTTCTGTGTGAAGTTCTGCAGACCTTAATTTAATATATTGTCAGTTCTTTCTCTTTCAGCTTGTATTCCAAACTACCTCATACCAATCATACTGTTTAAAGGTGAAACTGGAGTGTTTGAGAATATTCAAGCAATTGCCCTCTCTGTCATTGGAATTTTGTGCCAGGTACATTTTCTTGAACACTTAAAAATCCTTTATAGAAGTTGTAGATCTTGACTATAGCTAACTAATTTAACTGAAGGGCAAAGAACGTGAAATCATCTTATGGGCTGTAGAGAGTGATATGGTCGAAGTCTGTCAAACAGTCATAAAGATGGGGAATGAACTCTCTAAAGTGGTACAGCTGACCTTTCTCTCTGACCATCTTTCTTATCTGTTGCCTGAACCTTTATTTTGCTTTAAGTTTTTCCATTCTGTAGCTTGTTTGTTAGTATGCTAGTTTTGGTTGTCTATAGTGTTTGGTTTTCCAAAGCATTATGTTTTACAAATATAGATCCTACAAAGTTTGCATGTATACCCAGCAATAAAGATAAGAAAAAAATGTAGGTGTTCCACCAAAAGTGGAATGTGTCTGGTCTTCTTCATCTGTTTTCTTATGGTTGTATTGAAATTTTAATTTCATGCTCCGTTGTCAAGGCGCCCACCTAGGCGCCGCCTAGGCGCCAAGGCGCTTTCACAAGCACTAAGGCGCTGGGGCGCCTTTCCAACATGTGAAAAGACGCCCAAGGCGCCCGTCAAGGCGCCTGCCTAGGCGCCCAAGGCGCCCAGATTTCTGAAATATGGGGTTTTTGCCCCTCTCTTTTTTTATATATACATATATGTATATATATACACATATAATTATATAAATACATACTAATACATATATATAGACATATTACATACATATATTTAGATTTATATATACAAACATGCATATATATGTATATGTATACATCTAAATATATGTATCATGTATGTAAAATGTGTGTATATATATATATATATATATATACATATTCATATTACATACATACATTTAGATATATTTGTGTATATATGTATATATTATATAGTTAGACATTTACACATTGCATACATACATTTATACATAGATATATATGTATGTATGTATATATATGTGTGTAAATCTATATATATATATATATATCTTAAATTAAAATATTATATGCATATATATATATACAAATATGTATATATATATACATCTATATACATATACATATTACATACATACATTTAGATATATTTGTGTATATATATGTATGTATATATTATATAGTTAGACATATACACATATTACATACATACATTTATACGTAGATATATATGTATGTATGTATATATATGTGTGTAAATCTAAATGTATATATATATATATATATATATGTATGTATCTAAATGTATGTAAATCTAAATGTATGTATGTAATATGTGTGTACATATATATATATATATATTATATGTATATATATATCTTAAATTAAAATATTATATTATGAAGTTGACGCCTAGGCGACGCCTAGGCGGGCGCCTAAGCGCTTAGGCGGTCCAGAACCCCGAGCACGCCTTGGTCGCCTTACCGCCTTGCCAACTATGATTTCATGGTAATACTTAAGAAGAGGGTATGTATATCAAAATTCTTTCTTTTTCAGCATTGCATATTTCTACAACTCCATTAATTTATTATATAATTTCCCCAATGTGAATATGGGTCATGCGAGCCAAAGGTTGCATGTTTTGTCATCTGTTCAACCAGAGGTTGACGTGTGCCACTCCATCCTTTCCTGAGTTAGCATTTAGCATTCAATTTTGGTTAGAGTTTTGCACCTACATGGAGGCTTAAGCCACTGTCATCCCCCTCTTGCGAAGGAATGGCCCAGTTTTCCTGGCAAGCTGTGCTGTGCAGCTAGCTTTCATCGGTACTTTGGATTAACCAACATTACTGCTTTTTCCTCCTTTTTACTTTTGCAACTCATCTTTTAGAAATCTACATATTAGATTGATTTTGAATTTATACTCATCTTGAAATTCAAATAATCTTTTTCCAGTATTTCCTTTTTTGCTAGAAGTTAGAACATCCTTACCTGCTCATGTCCACCATTTCATGTTTCATTAATCATGTATCTCCTTGGGACTATCTGTTACTGTATATTCTTACACCTTTAAGACCTATTGATTATTTTTTTCCGACCTTGGTAAAGGCATCGTGATCTTAATCCTCATTTTAGATTCTATTATCAGCCCTCCATGTAGACTTTGATATTTTCATACTTTCATTCTTACATGTTAGTGTGGATATAGAATGGAGCCTTGATGCTAATAGTAAGGTTGCCCCATTGTGACCTGGAGGTCACAGGTCGAAATCCAGAAACCAACCTCTTTGCAAGAAGCAAAGGTAAGACTGCATGCAATTGACCCTTCCCATATCCTGCTGTGGCAGGAACCTTATGCTACTGGGATGCCCTTTTTTATATGTTAGTCCGGGTATAAGAGATCAGCTTTCTATATCATTCTATTTCCCTTGTCAGAAAATATTCTTGAGACACTAGATTTCATGCATGCAAACTGGCTTCATGGGATGCCTACCTTTTCCAGGAAGCTAACACAGCTTTGTTGATAATTGTCACTGGAAGGTACGGATCAGAATATATTGCCCAATTCTGTGATACCTCACTGGATATAACATCTTGAAAATGTGGAATGAGAAAAATGTAATTTCTTCATTTGGATTGATCACTTGTCTATCAGAAAATCATTACTGTCTTTTACTGGATTTACTTTGTCAATTTGACTGGAGGATTGTGAGTGACTGATGGCTCTGATAGCTTATAATATGAAAGTATCCTTAATGGTCCCGACTTTGTTCTGTGGCTTAAAATAATTTTCATTACACTTCCTGCATTTCTTAATGCAAGTAGTAGACAGGTTTATGCAGTTGAAATAGTTTCATTGTGGGTTAGGTAATATGACGTGATGTCCATGTTAAAAGTATCCTTGGAACTCGCTTTTAGCAGTGGACAGTCATTTGTCTTTAGTTTCATAAGGGCGACAACTTTGCACTGCATAGAAAGTAGGAACTGATGGGTGAATCATTCACATGCACCCTTGCTTGAGATCCATGCTTTACTTCTACTTGTCAGTCCAAAATTAAGCTAAATATTATGTTGTGTTGACATGAAAGAGGGAATCACGAAAATGGACATACCCCAGTCAAAAATATTTTCTGTATTGCATTAATTACATTTGCAAGCCTCAGCTTTGATGCTTGGATCTTGGAGCATTCAGAATGTCAATTATTAACTGAATACCTGTTCGGTTTGATGAAAAACTTAAGCATACATGTTACATATTGATGACAAGTCTATGATGATGTTACTTAATGTCTTATGCTTTACATGCCAACACTGTTCAAAGTCACTTTGCCCGGGTGCTTGGCGCCTCCTTATAGGGGATTGATGTTAGACATCGATCAACATGTCAGAAAATTTTGCCAAACCCTATGATCCTTTTATTGGATTTAGCTGGCACCAGTTAAAGACCTTTAAGAAGAATAGGATGATGGTGATTTAGGTAGAACTTTAGAATCTTCTCATTAGTGGTGTCAACTTAGTGTGAAGCTGTTTGGAGGGATATTTGTACACCTAGCTGATGTATGGACAGATTACTTTGCATGAAGCTTAGATAGGAAGAGGATGATCACTATTCTTGTGATCCCTGGGAATGCTTTTTGGAGAAGTCCCTCTTTTTCCTTAGTGATGGAAAGGTGTCTTGTGAAACTTTTGATTGGCTTAAAGTGGTTCCTTCACAGTTTTCTTTTCTATTTATTGCAGATGCTGTAGTATTGTCTGGTGACATCCAATGGTGTTCCTTTTTTAATCTCTAAAATCAAGGCAGCTATTTTCGGCAGGAGGATGTGAAATTGCCAAATACCTTTTGATATTTTCTTTCCAGTTGAGTATACTGAGAGCTTAATTATAAAATACCTTTTTGTCTGGAACAGTGCCATATCTTAATGCCTGCCCCTCGACGGCATGTTCTGGATGTCAAAAAAAGCTGTTGACGCATGGGGGTGCCTTGTCTAGGAACCTAGGCATCACCTTGTTGATGGTTGACATCATTTCCGGCAGCAAGTCAGAAAAAATTAGTCCGTTGTTCGACCCAATCACTAGAGCTAGCATATTCCAGACAGATCAATAAGGTTTTGGATGATGATAGCTGTGACACCATACGTCTTAGCAAATAAGGAACAACTAAGAAGTTGAGGGGCAAAAATAGAGATATAGTGAAAATGAGGGACTTTTTGTTTTGAAGATACAATTAAATATTGAAAAAAAATTGTTCACTATATGTAGCATATTCCAGAGGGGTGAGATGAGGTTTAGGATGATGATAGCTATGAGACCATATATATTAGCAAGTGAGGAGCAACTAAGAAGTTGAGGGGCAAGCAGTGATACGTAAAGAAATGGAGGGCCCTTTAGTTTCAAAAATTACAATTAAATATCAAAAAGAAAGTTGCGCTTGTACATTTGTACGTTAAGTTGTTCTTGTGTGTTTTTCACTTTGCAACTTCGTATTCTACTTTTCCAAGTCCCACCGCCTCAAACTCATGATGTTTTATTTTCACCTGACAGAAATTTCTCATGATGTTTTATTTTCACCTGACAGAAATTTCTATCTTGTCATACTTGTATTTACATCTAATTCTTGGCAGATTTCTATGCACATCCTTGAATATATTCTGCGAGACCCATTTGGGATATACTTTATTTGCCATCCCAATTTTTGCATACTTGAGGGATTAATGGAGACATGGAAAGAGTTGGTATGCCTACCAACCGATACATTTTCTGTTTCATCAGTTTAAAATTTTCTTCAATTTTTTTTCATCTGAACATTCTTTCGCTACACATTAATAAGGTAACTATTCTAGCTGATGACCAAGATTTCTCTCCTCGGCTGCTCTTTCATGTTCTCAGATGCTATATATTGCTCTGTATGCATTCTAGGTAAACTATGCTAATGAATTCAGAAATTTGAAATGATCTTGTTTTGGACAACATATTTCTGAGTTTTTTTTTTCGACTTCAGGGGAATTATTGTTGTATCAAAGTGTCTACCCTCTGAAATCACAAGCAACGTCTTCTGTGATGTTGCAGAGGCAAGTTTTCTGAAGCTTCTTATGGGACGAGTGGTAACATTTTCACCTCAGTAAATTCCCACTTGGTCATCTTGCAGGAGTTCCCAGTGATTAAGACTCTGCTCCATCAACTTCTCATCAATGTTGATTCGTCCATTGAAGTGGTGCCTAAAGAATCTCGTGATCTTAGCAAAGATGAGCCGCATCTCAACTTGGTGAGCTCTTACTTCCCCATGGTGGTTGTAACGCCATGAGGTCTGCGTAAGGGTACAAGTGAAACGGGGGTGGAGGATTTTAAAAGAAGAAAGTGTTATTGCGACGGACTGTTTTGCTGTATCTTACGGAAGGACCTCTAATCTACCTTTCCAGCCTTGCCATCTGCAGCGTCACTCTTGAACTGCATTCCGCAGTCCCATCCATTCAATAGCTCTCTATCCTTCAACCATTGAGGTTCTGTTTGGTCTGGATATGCCATTTGAGCAATTAGAGGTGGGCTTCCTGAGGTGTAGGGTTTGTAGGATGCAAGATTAGGCTTTTCATTGAATTCCCATGTACAGATGTATTGCATTCAGATGTTTTCGAAAAAAGAAGCGAGTGCAACTCTTGATCCAATGCGCTGCTGCATAACTGCTTTTGTTTATTTTTCTTCCTTTTTGTGTGATGGTTTTGTGGGGGAGGGGGGTTGGTTATGAGAACTAGGGTGTTTCTTTTCAGAGCCTGACAGCAATTAAATCAAGTTTGACAATTCACGAGTGGTTGAGATTTGATAAGTATGCGAAAACCCCTATTCACACAGGCACAAATTCACACTGAAAAGTATCAAAATGAAGAATTTAAATGCACGTACTATTTGGTTTGATGTAAAATATCATACGATGTTGTAAAGCATCACATTAAAAAACTGATTGGACCTATATCCTTCGACAAGAGCTAGAAATGTACGTGTGGGAGTTTCTTACGCTAGCATGTTGTTTAATTTGATGTAAACTACCATAGAACAATGTAAAACATTGCATTTCTCTGCATTTCTGTGAAACATGAGATACAATATTTTGTAATATTTTACAGTGCTTTAGACCAGACAACCCTGCAAAGAAATCTGCAACTTTTGCTCCGAATTTGTAATGGGAACTGTGCGAAACAGCAGCTGCACAAAGGTTGCGGGCATAACGACATAACTTGAAGTATTTTCCAGCATTAGGGTATACATTTTTTGAACGAGTAGTCTAGTGGTGGGGACTGAGATTCCTACCAAAGGTGCCGGATTCAAAACTCAACATTCCGCCAAATTAGGTACGGGGAAGGGAAATTTTCACTCGCGAGATATCCCTTGTGGGGTTCGAGCAGGTGGCATGTCCGTCGCGCCACACGCGCGGGACATTGCCTTACTGGTTTACAAAAATAATGTTTCTATTAGATTATGTATATTTTTGTAACCTCATAATCTTTCAATGTTATTAATTGTACTCTCTCTAATACAAGATATATTTTCAGCCTCATGTTCTTTAAGTTGCATGACTCTGTTGAAAAGATTTGGTTCACATAATCTTCATCAACAAAATGATTCTGAAGATCTCACTCCTGTCCAACTATCATGCAACAAGAAGCAAATCAAAATTAAGACGAAATTGACAGCTTAGAAAATTAAATTTGGTTCTTTGAGATTTTAAATATTCAAAATACATTCTGCACCTAAACTTTAGATTGTCTAATCAAATACTCAAGTATATATTCTACATTTCAATTTGGTTGTTTGAAATTTTAAATATGCAAGTACACTTTTACCGAGACACTTTAATAGTTAGTTTATCTTTTCGTAATAACTCTTTTCTTTTAATTAATGTATTAACATTTAATTAACTTTTTAATTTCTCTCAATACATATTTCAATTGGATAAAATGATTCTAAACTTTTAATATTACCAGACAACTAACCTAATATTCACAATTTTTTAATATATATTGTTCTATAATTATTTTATTCATTTCTTTATAATTTTTTTTATAATAATTATAATTTTTATATTCAAATCTTTTAATTCGTTGTGCATCGCATGGATTACGACTAAAGTTGCAGTATTTTACGGCCCTAAAAATCAAACAACCCTTGCAAAGAAATCGATATCCCTCTGCAACTTTTGCTCAGATTTTTGTAACGGGCTGAGTAGGGCTGGCAATGAGCCGAGCCGCTCGGGCTCAGCTCGATTTAAGTTCGGTTTGGCTCGACTCGAAATGTCAAACGAGCCGAGCTCAAGCTTACTGTAGCTCGGCTCGTGAGCTCGTGAGCCGGCTCGAAATATTTAACATGTTTTTTTTTAATTTTTCCAAATTAGGTCAAAGTAGCATTCCATTCGTGTCCCGCGTTTAAATTTTCATATATGTAGTTAGTATTATCACAAAAGGTCTATATTCATGTTTAATTGAGTTCAAAATATGCAAGGTTCTTGTTCATTTTTTATTATGCATTTAATTGTCTTCCTTGGGATTTTAATTGAATTGATTAGTTTTTATTTTATATGTCTTGATAGAGTATTATTACACAAGTTTGAATAAGAATACTAAAAAATCATCATTCTGCATCAAATGACTAAAATTAAATCGCATATGTCCAGATTTCATTGGTTCGAGCTCGAGCCGAGCCGAGCTCGAGCCTGGCGAAAACGAGTCGAGCCGAGCTCGAGTCCAGATTTAGTTCTCGAACCGAGCTCGAGCTCGAGCCAAGCTCCATTGACTCGACGGCTCGGCTCATTGCCAACCCTAGGGCTGAGTTTGCGAAATAGAAACTGTAAAAAGCTTGCGGAAATAACGACATTAACTTTTAAAGAAGTCGTCTTTTCCAATGTTAGCGGTATTGCCTTTTGATTTACAAAAAAAGTAATACTTACTGTAATTCCATACATTGCACTCCAATGTGGATTAAAATACATGACAGAACAACCATCCACCCGTCTAGATTTAAGAGGGATAGCATTTTTTATTTTTTTATTTTTCGTTCGAATTTTCTAAAAAATTTTGAAACATTCAATCAAAAATCGGAAGGTACAACCGGGTGTTTAGGTCGGTCAGACCGACTGTATAATTTTTTTTAAAAAAAAAATTTTTACACATAAATCGAGGTTTGTCATTTAACATATATATATATATATATATATGGCCGGGTCGGGACCGACCCAAACAACCCGATTGTACCGTCCGATTTTTTATCGGACGCTCCAAAGTTTTTTAAAAATCTGAATAAAAAATAAAAAAATAAAAAATATCCCCCTAAATCTAGAGGCTGCTGTGCTATGCATGGCATTACAGCAAATATTACTCTTACAAAAATGACATTCCTGCTATGCTGATATCTTTCAAGGCCGAAGTGTATAAAAAAGATCTAATTACTTGTGAGTTTTAGCACTGTTACAAATGAAGTGTATAATTACCACTGTAAGTCGTTTATCATTGTTTCATGTATAAAAATCATGTAAGATTTTATGTGCTGTCAGCTTGATTAAATCCATCGGCTACCATTCAGGTAGATGCACCATGTTCCTTTCTAACACTAGAAAATTACCGGTGTAAAAATCTTATTTTGACCAAAAATTAACTGGTTTCTCACGCTCACATATATTTTTTGTATTTCCAAGCTTTTTAGTTATAGTATCCAAAGTAGTATGGTTGGATGAGGTGATAGTGGTGGCAGATCTGCATGTATTCCCAAATACGGGTGTACCATATAGACGCATTTCTTAGAAAGATCTGTCCACACTGAAAAGGATCGTACCGAATCAAGCAGTTGATGTGCAGTGCCCCCAAGGGTGAATTCTGTAGGTAAGTTCCATACACCGCTACTTGGTCAAGAAGTATACGAGCAAGAACAGTGCGACAAAGGATGCCACAAGTGTGGCCATTCTCCGGCTTGATTTCGTCTCAAACACCTGCGATGATAAGAGAGAGAGAGGTGATAAATGAGTGTAGACAGGAGTTGAGTTAGATATATAACATTCAGGATAACTTACCTTCTTGAATCGATCCATAGTTCCTGAAAGAACTCCTCTTGATGCATCCATGTCATTGCCCTGAACCGCACAAGGAAAATAAATTGAAGTATTGTCCTCTCATGTATCAGCTGCATATATACCCCAGAGGGCTAGAGGAGTGGGGACAAGAGTTGTGCGCACAGGAACACAGGCAGATGAACACAGAGACGTGCATGACCATATATATATATATATATATAGAGAGAGAGAGAGAGAGAGAGAGAGATGAAGATCTACCATTCGATCCAGTACACGGTTATGGCTCTCAACCTCTTCATGTATATCGCCAGTCAACTGTTAAGGAATTAAGTATTCCATCAATATTGACAGAGGAATGGATTTATAATAAAACATCCTCTAAGTGCAAAGACCATCAGCTAACAAAATATTTTACTGATACAGTAATAAAAATAAAAATAATTGAAATCAAACAATCGTGGAACCAGCATAGCCAGAATATCTCACTGATGACAATCTGCTATCTTATTGGAGCAAGTAAAAATTACTGAAACCATGCAAACATGGAACCAGCAGATTCAAAATAGTTTACTGACAAAACAATCTGCTATAGTATTAGAACGGATGAAAGTAACTGAAACCAAGCAAACATGGAAATAAGAAAATTCTCCTGCTTCCATCAGACAATAGACATATGACTCTTCAAAACCACCTGAAAATCAAAGAAAAATGAAAAGAACAGTCATTCTATAAAATAGAACTCACTCTCTTCAGTATATTTACTCTATCTTCCAACCCATCAAGAGCTCTATCATTGTCATGCTCATCAATTTCATGGGAGGTGTAGGATGAGGAGGCCCTGATTCCACCTTCCTCAATGTTGTCAAAGAGAGCAGCTCTATTGCGATAGTCTCTGCAATCACGAAACAAATTGGGTAGGAAACAAAAGCGAACATCAATTAATAAAAACTATAATACATGCAGATGAAACAAGGCGGAAATAGACCAACCACATGTGGATGATACAGAAATCCACCCAGCCCATTCCAATCAGATTACGAATAACTTATCATATGACTAAAATAAATAATATTTTTTCTATGGTTCACAGTGCTTATTTATATTTGCAAATTTGTCAGAGAAACAAGGTAGTCTACGCGTCAAACCAACAAATCTAAGAAAGCCCAGAGGAGCCTAGATAGACAGACTTTCACTCCTTACCTGCTTTGCCGCAAGAAATAAGCACTGCAAATCCATAGACGGTGTTCAAATTACTATGCAATTTCATCGATTAGAGAACAGCACAAATTACAGTTTAAATAATATTTCAAACTGTTACATAAGACAAAAGAAAACATATTATATATTATGCCAAAGGCAAGAGAAATGCCACCCCTCTCTTTCCTTTTTACATCCCCATGTCGCCACACGGGAGGAACACGGGGATGTAAAAGAGGGATCCTATCAACTTGTTCCGACATAGGGTAAAAAGCTCATGACTTTAGTCTTATCACCGTCGAGAAATGAAAGAAGACTTCCATATCCAAGCTTAGTTTAGATGTAGCTTGCTTCTTTTTGTGTGAAGCAATGTCAAACGAAAATAACCAACAAGCATTAGCTCTCCTTAAAAAGGAGGTGATCCAGCCAAACCTTCCCCGCACGGCTACCTTTTTACGACTTCACTCCAGTCACTAGCCCTGCCTTCGGCATCCCCTCCCTTGAGGTTAAGGTAAGATCTAAATAGATAAAAGTATGTTCAGTGGAAATGTGCATCAGAGTAGATGAGCGCAATGAAGGCACAAGAAGAACATACAAAAGCCATGAAGCAGCAGCAACAAAAACCAAAATGGAAAAAAAAAGAGAAAAATGAAAGTGCAGCTGCAATTTCCAACAACAAACCAAATGGGAGGATAGCGGCAACCACTCGACACAGGAGCGCTAAATAGGAGAAAAGTATTACCAAGAGAATGAAAAAAAAATGAAAAATAAGAAATTAAAAAAAATATGAAGAAGAAGGGCGGGCCAAAAAAAGAAACCACATTGACAGTATTGAACAAGAGAAGAAATCAATATGGTCAAAGGGCACCAAATAGACCCAACTGAAAGCAAAAAGATAACTTCAGCAAATCTGCCTTAAGTAGTGCCCACTGTCCACACCCTTTCTACTGCACTAGTATGCACTTAGCTCTGTACCACCAAGAACAGCAAAACCTGTACTCTCTCAGCCCAATCCCTCAATATAGAAACATGGCCTCCAAACGCAAAAAGCAACCCACATCAAGATGTGTAATCCTATTGATGTTACGGAGAAAATAAGAACTGAGGACTCTGTTCCCCTCGTAAGAGCTGCCCATTCAAGCACATGATTCCAAAGAGACACCACTAGCCGCGGCAGATTTCTGCCCCCGTGTCAACACTGACATGCAAAACTAGCCACTAGGCTCACTGGTCATTTCTGCGGTACCGTACCCTCTTCCAGTCAAATCAGCAAACTCTCTATGCTTCCTGCCGAGGACCATACCTCCTGCATCTACTGGAAATCTTCCCTTACTGCCGGGCCTACAAAAAGATGATCTAGGCATTCCTTGTCCTCATCACACAGATGACAAGTGGTTCTAAATTCTCCCATAAATCAAGCAAGTCTGTCACAGCCCAAGAGTCCCATGTGTTAGATTCTGCAACCTGACCTTCAAAGGGATATTGGGTGCCAAATCTGATGGAACATGTAGTGTGGCTTTCCCTTATCAGATGTCATTCCATGAGAGGGCCTTTACCATGGAGCTGCCATCTCCCTCCCAACTCTCTCTCTCTCTCCCTCTCTCTCTCTCTCTCTCTCTCTGTGGTGATCCAGCGTACAGTGATTGTACCAAGGTCAGTAATTCTGTCAGCTGAAATATCCCTTCCTCTTGGACGTTTCTTATAAAAGCAGGCAGGCAACCAACCTCCTCCTCTCTTCCGAGAATCATATACATACTACCACCCTGCTTCTGCCTCACTAGAAGCCCTGAATAGATCCACAGACAGCTGGTTATGGACCCTTATTACATGGCGACATTATTTTGGGGACTTCTTTTGCCCATCACTACATGGAAACATCATTCTTTTGTATTTACATACAAACCCCATTTCGGCTGAAAACCTTAACTATTGAAAACTTATATCTGCATGCATGTTTAATCTATACATCGAGATCTCCCCATGTCAAAATCATATGGTCAACATCTCAGACATTTGACAATCAGACAACAGATACCTGTGTCACATATTTGCCAAGCAATTATGAGCAGAACAAGATAAACGAAAGTTCAACCAGGAAAATTTTCCCAAAACATATGAAAACCAAAAAAGTGGGCACCAGCCTGAGTGGATTGCATACAGAACCATGAACATTTGTTTATCTAGGATTAGCACTTCGTAAGTCTAATGTAGAGCATGCATATCCAGTGTTTCTTGTGACAAAGTGACATATCTAATGTGTCACTGCTGTTCTCCCATCACGGATTTTGACCACCATTTTGTTCACTTTCTTTAGACTTATCCAATTTGGTCACATAAGAATGACCAAATATGCAACATAGAAGTAACATAAAACAAACAGTAAGGGAGGGAGTTCAAGCTTATTCTCAAGTAGATGCTGATGCAGGAACCTCTCCCTGTCACTGAACCATAACCAGGCACTAGAGAAACCCACCAGCTCATCCATGATCCATGAATCAATGAGAGAAATGTGATCCATTAACAGCCCTGAACACAGATGCCCCAACTACCGACAAATAAAAAACAACACACAGGGACACATACAAGTGTAAGGATTTCAAATGAAAAAGTTCCACTCTCCCTAACTTATAACCAAATGAAAAAGTTTCACTCTCCCTAGCTTATGACACAGTACAACAGTGAAGTTCTAATCACTTCCTCATGCGAATTGATTGGGTCAGAGATGCTTTGCACCTCATGATGGCCAGAAGTGGCATCTCAACAGCTCCAACAAATAAAACATCCATAAATAAGGTAACATAAAGCTATTTTTAGTTACAGATCATCAGATAGATGAGAATTTTGATAATGCTATCCATCCATTGCCATGATAATGCAATAATAGCAGTGATACCACAACAAACTGGAAGATCACTAACAACAATATCAAAGACAAGAAATGGGGAAAAAATTACTCTCCATGTGAAATAAATTCGATTAGAAACTTCACAAATTTCTCATATCAACTAACAGAAGGAATGAAAGACAAGAAACCAATTCTTGCAAACTACTACCATCTATTAACAACAAAAATACGACCCAAGAAATTGGTTTTCAAAACTGTAGTTTTTTCAAAATGAAAAACAAGAAAGACAAATTATTTAAGGATGAGAGATAGCAAAGGCAAACCTCCTTGAATTCATCTTGTTGTTTCGAGATTCAGAGCATGTAGTCAGTGATTTCCCCTCACTTCTAAACCAGCTTTTCAGGTACTAAAGAAATGAAATGTCAAACTCGGTTCTTCCCTCGTTCTTCAATCACTGAGGTCCAAGATACCCACATATCAACCAGCGAACTTGCCATAAAGGTACATAGGTTTTTTTTTAAAGTGGATAGTACCATCATTTTATTATATAAAAGAGAAACAGTAAAGAAACTAAAATAAAGTGATTGCAAGCATCATTTCTTCACATCACATGACAAGAACCAAATGAGTTACATGAAATTTATCAGTATTTTGGAAAAAGAAAAATTCAGATCTTCGGTCGACGGAATAATCCTATGCTGTTGGTCTTGAATTCAAATAAGAATTTAAAAGATTCTACTTCTCCAAACAACTCAATGCATTAGGAGGGCCCTTGGGAGGTATATAATTTATATAGACTCCAAGGCCCCAACTAGCCTTAGTTGGCCATTTGCAAATAGCTAGAGTCAAACTAGTAGTCGGACAGTGGATTGACATATGATGCAGGCCGATCCAAGGGTAATCAGCCCTACAAGTCGGATAGACAGCATCAACTCAGCACGGTCAGCTATAATCTGATCCAGATTGGCTGATCCATGCTAATTTCTGAAACCTTCATATAAATCCACATTCCACGATACTTTTGGGAAAGAATATTTCTTTCACATAGTCTTTCTTCTTATCCCTTCGGTGGCTCCCTCTCTGTCATGCCTAGTATTTTTTAAGCTAATTCATAGGTTATTTAAGTTAATTAAGCCCATTAAGTTCATTAGAATTAGCTAACTAAGTTGACATAACTATTATTCATGGGTTCACTTGACATAGGGTTAGTTTTTTTTTCCATAATTTACTGTAGGAAACTCAGATTGAGGTAAAATCACTTATGTTAGAAAGAGCACTTTAAATTCTATAATCTTGTAGAAGAATGTATTTGCTAATTTTGATGTTTTAGGGGACTACTATGAAGATATTTGGACAGCTGTCAAGTATACTGGCAAGTTGAAGAGTGAAGGGTTGAAAAAGTGACAAGTGTAGGCATGTGGTGGCAAAGTCCATAGGAGTGTGACACATAGTTAGTAATGTGTCATCATTTACTAAATTCTTATCTTGAAGTGATAAGTATGAAGGAAGAACCCTTAGATTTTTGACATGTGTATCTGTGTGACCATTTAGCTAAAATATATCCGTAAAACATGAGGTAGTAAGGGGGAGCATGAGGTGGGTAGAAAGATTTAAAATTTTGACACCTAGCTCATGAGGTGTCATTTCTTACGCAAATGTTCTTTTATTTAAACCCTCTCTTACCTTCTACTTCAGACCACCACAGCGACCATCATCCTAAAAGAAGAAAGAAGAGGAAGAAAAAGAAAAGAGGAAAAAGCCATTTTGTGAGGGAGTTGCTGCATCAAGGGAGAATACTCTGGTGTTTTTCTGTCTTCAAGGAAAGGCTAGAGGTAAAGGAAGAGGACAGAAGTTCAAAGGGCAAGGGAGAATTAAGAAGAATCCTATAACCTAGAAAGGCTCTAGTACCTAAGAGCTAGGCAAATGATTAACCTAATCTTGGATATTTTGTAATTATGTTCTCCTTTATTTAAAAATACTTTCAAAGCTTAAACTTTTATGCAGTAATTATAGATTCACATCCCATGTTTCAAATCCCTTGAAATCTCAAGCTTCAATCGTTTTTATCAGACAGCCTGCTTAGGAAACGATTTTTCTTGTAGAATTATCTGATCTTCATTCTCCTTCATTTTAGCTCCAATTACTATAAACTTTTGAAGAAAACTTTCTTTTAACCACTGGACCATTTTCATAATACTCTGAATTGGATATTGTTTCTAAAAAAATTTAGTTTGTTATCTTTAAAATGATTGCCGAAGAATATGATATTTGCTCTAACATTCTGAAAATTGTCCCACACCTATACTACATCATACATGGACTTTGCTAGCTTCTTGTTGCAAATATATGAATCTTATGCTTTGTGGACAATGTCATCTTAAGGGGATCATAGGGTCCTATTCCAGTATAAGCATCCGTATTGGATATAGTAATATGTGAACCTGAGGGCGACGGGTAAAATCTATGAAACTAGACTCTAGTTTAGTGGAATGGTGTGAATGGGTCTCCAGTTCCGCAATAGCCAAAACCTGAGCACTATTGCCTAAGTACTTTGATATATATATGTATGTCCCCTTATGTTGTGATTTGGATACATATCCATATAAGTATGATATCTATTGTCAATTTTCTTTGTAATTGAGCCTAATCCTTATGATTTGATCCCTATTATAACATGTCATATGATTGTTTATTCAATTCATAAGTCCCTTTGAATTCCATATGATTAGCCATATTCATTTGCTAAGCTTATATTTTTGGTTCTAAGTTTGACTATGATCTATGCCATGCGAGTTATATGATATGGTAAGTGATATGTAGATCACTTGATGTGTTTGAGATCACTTATCAGATATGCCAGTCACATGTCTAACTCTTGTGAAAAATTTGATTCTACTCCATGCCCATAAGGTTATCCTACGGATCTATGTTAAATTTAAATATTAATGTAATAAGGCACTCTATAAATTATGCACTTTCATATGACACAGTTCATGGATGGCAGTACCGGCCGGTACCGGTACCCGATACCTGTAAAGGGTATCAGCCGATACCAGCCGATACTGGGCCGGTACCGGCCGGTACATATCGGTACCGGTACCCACCGATACGGGTACCGGTACCGGTACTGCCATCCCTCCACAGTTAGATCGAGTCTTACCATATGCCACATGTAGGACATCATCATGTCTTATGAATTATGCTATGTAAACATTTGAAATGTTGCAAATCCATATTATATGACTAACCATGTGTCAAGTTGCGATGTCTACTAAGTTTTATGCTCGTTAAGTATCCAAACCCAATTTTTAGGAGAGGTAAATCATGAGTCAGAATGAGGTTTTGGAGGAGTAATATGCTATAACTAGAACCTTAGAGTAGGAGTTGAGAGTTTTCTTTTGGTTGACATGATGTAGTAGGTGTCTACTTATGCAATGTAATTTAAGAGTTAGTTTGTTGGAACCATTGTGTAATTATAAGAGTTTGTGACTTATTATAGATACTTACTATTGGCTATGGTTTTGGATTTGCTATGTGACAGTTGGCTTTATTGAATACTTGCCTTGTGGATTATTTTGCTCTTATATCCATTTTGTATGTAATGTTGTACCGTGTCCAAGTTCCGCTAAAAATTGATTAATATTAGAACCAAGATTTGGGGATGTACTCTCTCTCTTCCGAAGGGCTGCAGATCTAAAGTTGAGTATTTGCCAAGGATTTTGAATGTGATGGGCTTATTTAGATCAGATGCTTGGAGGAGCTCTTGTAAGGGTCCTCCATTCCAATACCTGAGGAATCAAATGTCGATATGGAAGTTGACTATATAGTTATCAAATGGATGATTAGAGATAAAGTGAACACCATTACCTTTAATGAGTCGGTGGAGAAGCAAAAACATCTCATTAGAACATGTTTACAACAACAGCGAAATCAGCTCCTTTGTTCTTTTAACAGTCAGTTTATAATTTGCACATGGAACATTTTGGAGAATGTGTGCATTTTTCTGCCGTAGTATGATAATTTTGATGAGAAAACAATAATATCACAAGCTTTTGTATGGCAAGAAAAAGGGTGTAAGCTCTACTGATGGATGCATCCCTAGCAGGAAAATTTGAGAGAGAATAGTTGAAAACAGGCAAAATGGGCAAGAATGCAACATATGCCTGGTTCAACAAGGCCTTTAATTGCATTACGTCGAAATAACCCTTTATTTTTGTATGGCAAGAAAAATGATGTTTAATTGCATTACGTCGAAATAACCCTTTATTTTTGTATGGCAAGAAAAATGATGTAAGCTCTACTGATGGATCCACCCTAGCAGGAAAATTTGAGAGGGAATAGTTGAAAACAGGCAAAATGGGCAAGAGTGCAACATATGCATGGTTCAACGAGGCCTTTAATTGCATTACATGGAAATAACTATTTATTTTTGTTTTATATTATATTAAAATAGATATAAACTTAAGAAATATCAGTACTCAAATTTCCCCTCCTTCCACTAGGTCATAGTCCAATTAATAAAAACATCATCCAAACAGCAGGGAACTTCATGTCTCGAGGTATTTGGGACAATGGTGGGCTCCTGAATAACTAGGACTTGTTCCTGACCGTTTCCGGAAAGATGCAGCCACTTTGTTGAGCATGGAGATAACAGAGACATTAAAGAAGGTCAAACTTGGCCATTAAATATTCAGGATTCATCTTCGTCATCATTTTTGCCGATGATGTCATTGCTGCTATTTTGATCACATCAAAAAGACAGTCTTACCAACCACATCCTTGTTTCGGTACTTGTTAACAATCTAATACGCCGTATATAAATCCGCAAAATAACAGGCAAGAAAAGCATGCAAGTCAATACAGAATAAAGCCTTTATCCGAGAAACCACGCTTCGCAGTGTTATCCAGATCCGTTATTTTTTCCTCTTCGAGAATGGGAAACTATAAGATAGTAAGGGCGCACAAGGTATGGAATACACGATCTTATTACAGAGCTTTTGCATTACCTCTCTCCCAATTATGATTCAATTAAATCCCAGCTTCAAACGGCGCACCTCCTCTGCAAAATGCACAAGGAAAAAACAAAATAACATGGTTAAATGTTTGTCGAAAGATTTAGCGAGGGTGTAAAGAACAATAAGAGAGTGGCTACGGCGGGCTGAGACGGGTGGATCAGAGTGATCTTTTGCTTCCACTGCAGCAATGACGGTTGGCGGATCAAAAGAGAGACAAAACTAGATGGAAAGAGATCGGAGGGAAGATTTGCGGCTGAAGGAGCGTCCGGATCGCAGAACTTACCCACCGTCGCTTGCATCCCCTGTCTACCCCTCCACCACGGCTGCCTCCCTGCTCCTCCGTCCATCGCCATCGGAAACGCCGGGCGGAGAGGGGTGAGGGAAGAGGAGAGATGTAGATGGGAGCATTACCTGGTTCGGTGGCCCGTCGTCGCCGGAGACGGAGATCGGTCGGCGGAGCCGATTGCAGAGATGGAGGCCGGGAGGAGTTGAGGCGGACCGGGGTCGGTGATGTAGGAAAAAAGCCGGAAGTACTCTGTTCTGGTTTCCCCTGGATTTCCGCGGGGTGGAGGAAAAAAAAAAACGCGAACCTTTGGGTTTCGCTCACCGACAGTCGACAGGCGATAATAATATGAAGAGATTTTTTAAAAGTATAATTTTTTTCTGCTAACTAATTATAAAATTATTTTGATCATACGTATATATATATATGTTTCATTAAACGTATTCTAATTCGCTTTCACCTCTTAAGTAAAATAAATTCAATTATAAAAAACTTTTATTTATACCGTATTAAATTAAAATTAAAGTAAAAATTAGAACACACATCCTACAAATATGTCCTTTTATTCAAAATTTTATTTTTCTGTTATATAAACTTATGATAAATACGAGAGACGCTTTAGTGTAAATAACTCTTCGTAAGATAATGGAAAACCATGTTTATGGGACAGTTTTGAATTTATAGTAATTAAAGTGAGTTTTATTATAAACTTGGGTTATGGAAAAAAATATGTATATTATAAACATAAATAAGTTTATGACTTGCATTCAGACATGACATATATATGTCTTGTAAGTTAATAATCAGTTGGAATATGTCTTGTAAGTCAATAACCTGTTGGAATAATTAGATTCACAATATATAATATATATTTGGTCAAAAATAATTTTAATTTGTTTTCTTATTTGCCATGTAAATCAGTTTAAAAAATTATAAAAACCTATAAAGTAATAATTTGTGAGTCGGACTTGTTACACAGTGTGCGACGTAGTGCAGCTTGAACTGCACCCAGGCATCGATCTGATCCATTAGATCGGATGGTTGTAACAACAGTTAATTTTTTTTAAAAAAAAAAATCAATTCGTCTCCATTGTATCCAACACATGAGTAATCTTATCTCTGACTGAACGATTTAAAATTATTTTTAAAAAATAAAAAATTATATTCATCAATTGAATTTTTTATTTTTAAAATTTTTTAGATCATTTGATTGAAGATTAAATTATATGAACATATTGATCATGTTGTGATTTATTATAATTTTTTTTTAAGTTAAAAAAATTTAGACTGCATCCCGTGAAGTACAGCAAGTATAACTGATAATCGGTCTGGACGAACTTTGTCACTTACCATTTGGTCCATTTCCATCCATCCCTGTTACCAGTCCACGTGTTTTTTTTTTTGGTCACAGCAGTCCACGTGACAAAACGCGAAATAATTAGGTTTCGCATACATACGGTTAGTAAAGTTTGCCGATGCAATTTTTAAGAACCCAGATTCCGGAAGAACACGACTTCTCGTGGCTACCCTTTGCGTTCGAGGCTGCCCTCTGCGTCTATCCATGGCAGACGACCTGTTCGTAGGGCTGCCGCCGCCCTCTTCGGCCCCTGCTTCCGTCGCAGCGGAGCAGCGCAGCGCCGTCTCCGCCAGGAGGGATTCTTCCCCCGCACCTGTGCCTGCACCTGCTCCGGCTCCGCCTCCCCCCCCAATCCTCAAAAGCGCCCTAAAACGGGACAAGCCTTCCGAAACGCCGGTCGAAGGTGCGTGGCGTGCCTTTTTACCAGTTTATTCCCGGTATTCGTTTTGCTCGTGGCCGCGTTCCGTTGTGCTCCTCTTCCGCGGGGTTCCTAGTCTGAAGATTCTTATTGCTCGTTTCTGAGCATATAGGGTTTCGTTGCTCAGGAGGAATTTTGTGCCCCGAGGTTTTTTGTTCCATGTAACGGTTTGTGATGCATAGGAAAGTTTAAAGTCTGTGCACGTTTAAGTTGGATTATTATTTGTTTAGTGCGAAATATATATCTACAGTGCAGAAAGGAATAAAGACATGAATTTTCTGTGAAAAAACATTAAAATAAGAAAAACGAAAGAAAGTTTTTAACGTAGATTGTTTTCCACATTTGTTATCTTGGTGGTTGGGTACAGATTTTCTGCTTGGACTGTGGGAAAAAAGAAAGGTGTCTACAATAATCCCATATTCCCTTGGTAGAAAAGAATACAATTGCATTGTTGCATGCTTGACGGATTAAAGTTGAGGGGAGTCTTGGTGCAACGGCATAGTTGCTCCATCGTGACCTGTAAGTGACAAGTTCAAGTCGGGAAACAATCTCTTTACAAGAAGTGAGGGTAAGGCTGCAAACAATTGACCGTTTCCAGACCGCAGAGTGGCTAGAGTCTCGTGCCACTAGGTTTACCCTATGCTTAACAGATTAAGCTCGTGGTGAAACTTTTATGGCCTGTATGGAGCCTTAATGCGGGAAAGGGACTAAAATATGGGACCCCACTTTATGTTGGCTGCATTACATCAGGCTTGCGGAACTAAGTAGCACCTTTTGAATTGAATCTTAAGTAATCTATCAGTGGTACAAGTCGTTTGCTTCATAATAGATGTAGATACACATGAGGATTTCCAGTCACTAAGTTGTGGGATCATGTTCATCTCCAAATGGATGGATGTGGACGAAGCGTGAAGGGATATTCTTGGATTCCTTAGCATTTCTATGTCTGCTTGAGAGCATGTCGGTGGTAAGGGCTGCGTATATATTGGGATACTTGCTTTTTTTGACATTTTTAACATAGAGATAAGTTATGACTGAGTGGTGTTGTTTTTATGTTCTAAGCGTAAGCGAGTAATAGACATTAGGGCCACACTTTGGGTTATTATCTTTTCCTGCACTTGTATTGTCATTTCATTTTGATTATTTTTCTTTTCCTTTTTTCTTCATGTGAATGCATTGGATTTTTTCTTGAAAGTGGATGGAATGCATTGGTTGTTTTTTGTTTTATAGAGATGTGATGTATGTCTTTCAAGAAAATTTGGAACTCATTTTACCTACTGTTTAAGTCATGTGGTTTTAACTGTAGGCATCACTAAATCCATCAACTTCTCACTCGCAGGATGTCACTACAAACTCAGCAGTTTTGACATGTTGCTATTGCCTTTTTTTATTGGGGCCTATGAGACCTTAGTAGACTCCGCTAATTATAACCAGCTCAATAATACTTAAGTGGATCATGTGAATTCAAATATACACTATCTGGAGAGAGATATCTGAAAGTCGCAAGTTATAAGCTTCACATACTTAACAAAATTTGCTGGGAAAATAATCCATATGCATGGGAATTCCATCGTACATTATTTATCCAAACTCTTGCCCCATACTTCTCATTAGAAGACTTCATACTGTTTTCTTCTTGGTTTGGATGTAAAATCACATACTTGCAGCTGATAGTGACATGTACATATTAGTCCTATGAATGCTCAAACATATAGGATGTTGTGTTCACTCTACCCCGACCGACAACTATCATAGAGAAGGGACACATCCCTATGTCAAGCTTACACTTATCCTTTTTCTAGAGTCTTTCCAAAGCCTAGGAGAATCTTCGATGCTTTCTGTTGATCGCATGAACTTAAACTATGTAACCATTAACCACCTACCAGCCTTATGAACTTTTGACAAACCTGCTTCTGTCCAAAGTTATCTCGGTCTGGTAACTAGCGCAACCTTATAGAGGGTTGATATCAGACAGTCAGTCGGTTGGAAGGTGTTGTCAAATATTCAGATCTGTGATTTCATCTAGCCAAACCCAGATTGATGGGATACGATTTACGATGATTAGCAATGCTGATGAATATTCAAACATAGAAATAATTGTGATTATTACAAGTAAGTCATCCAATCATTGCGCAAATATCAGTCAAGATCAATTGTCGTTGAGTCATTGTTGATCATAGATATTGAATACTCTTTAGGAAACACTAGATGTTTTGGGTTCTTGAAATAATCTGTCATGATGTACCCTAACTAGTAAGTGTTAATCTTGATCCTCATGCACAAAGTCTTTTGGCATGAATAATCGCTACCTCATAAATGTTTTGTTGTATGCAAAAATCTATCATTTTGATGGTCATCAGACATTTTATGAGGTGTAGCTGTGGTGTAGGGCTGTATAGTAGTAATATCCCTGCTCGGGTACCATCACAGTTTTTGTGTAACCAAAAACTGCATCAGTTAGATAAAGGTTATCAGTGAATCCTTGAATTCTTGCAGTTGCCTGCTATGATTTTTCCCCTATTTATTTCAGTGAATGATTGCAGTTGCCCGATATGATTTTTCTCCCCTATTCATTTATTTTCTCTGATATCCAGTCCTTCTGTCATGCAGCGGCATACCAAAAACGTATAAGATTCAAGACCACTACTGATGCAACTGAAGTGCAAGTTATAGATGCCATGCAGAAAATAGCATCACATATAAAAAATCCATCAAAGTTCAGTAAGGCATCAAAACTTGCCCTGCAACTCATTCAGGCAGGAAGTGTCAAAATGGGTACTAGTGATCACTTTTTTGCTGTACTAGAGGCAGCAATGTCTTCCCCTTCAGCTTGCACAGATTCTTCATTGAGAGCTGATTATCAGGCATTGTTTTCAGCAGCCCAAGATGTTGTTGAGGTGAGTATTTGCCCATATTTTTCCTATTTACTGAAGAATGTTTTGTTCTGTAGCTTTATCATGTTCTCAAACATTTCTTTCGCAGCAAAAGTCAAGCAGTACTCTTGGGTGTGCATTAAGTGCTGAGAGCGTAGTCAATTGATCTCATCGTGTTCTTCAGGTGTTTATAGTGTATGCCGTTTTTTTGTTACTTGGCTATGGTTGAACTCATTAGTCTTCTTCAATACTCCTTTGTCATTCTGTATTTGCTTTTTATGTGCTGTTTGCTGGAAATATTTTGGTTAATCACTATAGCTTGTCTTCTTGAATGACAGATGTGTTCCTGATTATGATATGTGACTAAGCATCCTGTAGCCCCCTTCCTGGTGTAACTATCTTTCTGAAGGCATAGGTCTAATTACACTTGTCTTCCCTTATGTGCAGCACTTTAATAAGCATCAGAAGGATCGGTTGCTGACGTGGACTATCAGGGCTGTTGTGGCAAATGATCTGCATACAGATGACAGCTTTGTGGTATGAAAATTACTTCTTTTCTTGCTTATGCTGATGTGTTAAATTGGTAAGCAGTTGCCGCTCTCTGGTCGATTAAGTAATTGCTCTTATCTTTATCAGAATCCACTCTGCAGTGCATGTGGATACAATCTGCTACATGAATAGTGGGGTGTATCAGATCAACAGGAAGAACAATATTGCTCTTCCTAATTGTGCACTTGATAATTCCTATAACGTGGATACAGGAATGTGATGGAATATGGGCCACATACTTTGAATCGTGAAACTGATCCAAGCAATGTAGGACAAGGTCAGTTGAGCTCAGGCACTTCCAAAAAAAGATTTAGCTCAGATGTACATCAAATGAGTGGGTTATTTTTGAGAAGTCAAATGAGTTGGTTATAAATGGCTGGAATGGGTTGGACAGTAGAAAATAAATATACCTTAAAATATCAATTGGCTCCAGTACATAAGTGGATCAAATAGTTGAGTTATGTATGAGTGGACTGTTTAATATGTTACTGGTCTGGGCCTTAAAAGGAGTCTTGGTTTGATTCTGTTGAGGTTCACTGCATTTATTGTGTGGATTGTAAGATGGATATCAGGCCTATTATTCAATCTCCTAGTGAAAGGAAGAGAAGGGTAAAATTAGGGTCCTTGAAACATTTGGTTTGAATAGGCTAAATAAGGGGAGAAAGGGGACAATGAAAAACGATATTAACAAAATAAAATAAAGAAATGACTGGCCGCCAATTTTTGCTAACTTCAAATGATCCATACCTCCCAAATGATGATAATGCACATGCAAAGACCCGTTGAAACTGTCCATTGTACATCTGATCTTGCTTTTGCATCAAGGAGGTATTAGGTGGAAATGTTCAAGTGTGCTATAAGAAAGATGCGACAATGAAAAGCTGCAAGATTCCTTTTTATGGTTGATAAATGTATTATTTTCCTTTTCCACCTAATACCTTTTGGTCGACTAAAAAATAATGATTGGAATAGGTACTAGAAAAATAACTTCAGTCCTGGCTGTGAATTTCACATTTTTTTGTTTTGGGCCAAGTGTCTTTGGACTACAGTTTTTGATAGTGAGGATTTTTTTGGCATTTTCCTTTCTTTTTTTTTTTCTGTTTCTGGTCGGCTTATTGTGATTTTTAAAGTGGATGGTACCACAAAACATATTAAAAGAAAATGATTTAGAAGTGTGGGCGTATGAAGCTCTGAAAAGAGAGTTATACAAAATGCACCAAGAAGGTGCAAACCCAGCTAGGAGTCCGAGGCAGCCATTAAAGAAGAAGGTGCTTGCACACAACACAAAAACTTGCACCACTCTAGCACTCTAGGAAAAATAAACTTTACAAGTGATTCTAGGGACTCTGAGAATCTCCTGAAAATTCAGGCATTGCGCTCTCCCCATATGGACCAAAGGGTGGCATGCAGTATGATCCACCACACCCGATGATCCTCTTTCGTCAGCCAAATCCTCCTTCAGCCCCTAAAAAGGTCTTCAATAGTACATGGAAGATAATGTCGAATGTTGATCTTCACAAAAATCAACTCCCATACACCTTTAGTGAAAGGGCAGTTAAGAAGTAGATTCTGTGAAGTCTCATCATATTGTCCACACAAGGAGCATGAGGTATCAACTCCATTCAGAATAGCCCCAATCTTATCACAGGTGGGAAGTCGGCCATGGGGAATTCTCCACATCAAAATCTGAACTTTTGTGGGGCTTCTAGTTTTCCAGACCTGTTTGAAAAAGGAAAGTTCACCCATCCATAACTGATCTGCTTATGTGCAGACCGCACAGAATGCAGCCTGACTTGTCCCAACACCAAGACCATGAATACTGAGCATCTGGCCTGATAATGGAATGTTGGAGCGGCAGCAGAAGATCCAGAAGCTGAAGATATTCATTATCAGTCACATTTCTACGGAAAGTAGGGACCCATTGTCCATCTTCCCATATCTGAGATACCACAGCTGTCGGGGTGGAGGAGATCCTGAATAGACGAGGAAATAACTCTCTCAAAGGAACCCCTACAGCACCACTTGTCCTCCCAAAACAACCATGTCTTGCCATTCCCTAAAATCAGCTGAGTACCAGCAATGATCAAGTCTGCCACTTGCAAGATACCATTCCATAAAGGAGAAAGGCCATGTGAGGAAGAAGTTAATAAGTCCCAGACTCTTGTGTTCCAATAGGAGTTATCAGTGATGATGACGGCCCACGTAGAATTGATTGGGGTATCCAACAGCCAAAACCATTTGCCAAGAAGAGCCAAATTAAAATCATGTTCTTTAATCCTAGGCCCCCTAAACTTGTCTAAGCAAATTTTAGACCGTTGGATGTCATGCCACCCTCTCTTTCTCTTGTGATCGTGCAAAAAGAATTGCACCTCAAAGAGTCGAGTCTCTTGGCCACGGAGGATGGAATGCTTAAAAGAGATAAATAATAGGTAGGAAGACTGTCCAGAACAGATTGGCAAAGGGTCAGTCTGCCTCCATATGGCAAAAGCTTTCCTTTCCATTCCGTGAGCCTGGCTTCAAACAAATTGATAACCTTGTTCCAATCTGAGCACCTGGGAACATTAGGGGATACTGGCAGGCCAAGATAGGTAATAGGGAAGTGACCAACATGACAACCCATCAGAAAGTGGACCATGGTCCACATTAATGCCTACCAGACTCTTCCCATAGTTAACCCTTAGGCCATTGACATCTTCCAAGATCTGCAATATCTGCCTAATGACACACAGCTGGTACAGTGATGGGGGAAGTAGGAGGATGGTTTCGTCCACATACTGCAGATGCGATACATGCCTGCTACTATTCTGTAATCTGAAGCTAGAAATGATCCCTAAGCTCTCCGCTCTCAGACAAAATGCACTCAATGTATGGGCCACCAAGACAAAGAGAAGAGGTGGCATCGGATATCCTTGTCTAAGACTACTGCCAGCATAGAAGAAAGCGGAAGGTGCACCATTAGGTAGCACAACAAAAAAGTTAGGAGGCTGAAGAGACACAAGCTGAAATCCACTTGATCCAAGTATCTCCCAATCCCATGAGGGAGAGAATATGGAGGAAGCAGCCCAATTGACTCTGTCATAAGTCTTTTGGAAGTCTAACTTCATGTCTTCCTCTGAAGCTGCACTGCATGGATACACTCATGGGCAACAAAAAAGCTGTCTTGGATATGCCTGCCCTTGATGAAAGCCTCCTGAGGAACACTCACCAGTCGATCCACCACCTTTTCCAATCTAGAAGCCAACAATTTAGAGACAATTTTGTACACCCCATTCAACAACAGATTGATAGGTCTATAATCCTGAAAACTCTCAGCTCCCTCCTTCTAAGGAATCAACACCAGGTAGTTCTCATTGATGCCCCCCATATGAGCTCTACCCTCTTGAAAATCCCAAATCACCTGCATAATGTCATGCTTCACGATATCCCAACAATGCTGGTAAAAGAACAAAGGGAAGCCATCGGGCCGAGGCGCATTGCTCCCTACAAGTGAAAAAACAGCCGTTTTGACCTCCTCAAGTGAGAAGGGAATAGAAATCTCATTCACCTCTTCTGAGGACAGTTTGGGGAGGAGCCCCTCAAGGATAGTGGGCCTCCGAATATCTTCCTCCGAAAACAAGTTAGCAAGGAAGGCTCTAGCATGATGAAGAATCTCCCTCTGGGAAGAAATAACTCTATCACCCAATTTAATATTTCTCAAGGCATTCAAACTTCTCCTACTTGAAGCCACTCTTTGGAAGTAAGAAGTATTCCTATCTCCTCCTTTGATCCATTTCTCTCTAGATCACTGGTGCCAATAGGTTTCTTCTTTCATAAGGAAAGCCCCATATTCTGCTTTCAGGGCATTCCTACGCCTTCTATCCTCTTTGTCCAGTAAACCTGCTTCTTCAAGTGAATATAAGCCCTCCAACTGTAAGAGTAAGCTCTCCTTAGCAGCTTTACCAGGCAAAGATTTGCTAGCTCCCCATTTAGCAAGTTCCATGGCCAGCTTCCTCAGCTTCTTCACTACCACTACCATCCCATTGCTCCCCATAATAGGATAGCTCCAGACAAACTAACTACCTGCATGAAGTCATCCTCCTGGAGCCAATATCTCTCTAACCAAAAGGGACGATGATTGGACTATTGACTATTCGTTCGAAGGAGGATAGGCCTGTGATATAAGATGCGTCTAGAGAGACAGGCAGCCTCCAAAGAAGGAAAATGATCCTCCCACTGAAGAGACACCAAGAATTTGTCCAATTGAGATAGTGATGGCGATTCTCTGAAATTAGACCAAGTAAAGGTTGCATTTGTTGTGGCTACATCGATCAAGGCAGCATCATGAATAAACTCAGAAAATCTCCATATCTGCTAACGACTGCGAATTGCCCAATCTCTCTGCCACTGAGGTAATGGCGCTGCAGTCTCCACCCAAACACCAAGGTCTCCCTGCCCTAGTGTGTTGTTAAAGAAGATCCTCGCATAAATCCTTCTTCCCCTCCCTATCTTGTGGGCCATAAACTCCTGTAAAGTCCCACACAAAACCATCATCCCTATTCTCAAAAGGCGAGAGTAATAGCCGACCTTCCCACTTTCCGAAGATCTTCCACCTCTTCTAAGACAAAATCGTTCCAGAGGATCATAATACCCCCATATCTCCCAATAGAAGGAGAAGCAACCCCTTTACATAGTCTTCTTCCTCCTATTTCCCTCATAACCTCAACCCCTTCATTATCACACTTGGTCTCCTGGATGCAAAGAATACCCATTTTACATCTCTTCACAAACTCTTTCAAGGGCAGTCCTCTTCTCCCTCCCCAGCGCTTCTCTAACATTCCAAGTAATGAGCCTCATTAGATAGGTAAAAGATCCTCACCCCTCTCACTGTCAGAAGCCCCTCCTAAGCCATTCTCCCCTTCCACTTACTTCCCTTTGGCAGACTTCTCCCCTTTTGACCATCTAGCTAATTTAGCCAGCCATCGCTTTTTGATCTTAGCAACACCACGCCTCACTTCCTTGTCCAAACCCTCATAGCACACCCGTAGCTTGATAGCAAGATCATGGAACTGCTCTTCAGTCGCACTTTCTACAGCAGCACACATCTCTCCCCTTTAGTAACTTCACCCTCAAAGGTATCGTTGACCAAAACATCGTCTTTGTCATCTTGCCTCTCCAAATCTAGGTCTGGACAGGCGTTTGGCACAAAGGACTTTCCCAGCTTGAGCAGGCTAGCAACTGAAGGGTCCTCAAGAGCACAAACATCCGGCTCCTCTTGTAGCTGGGCTAAGTTTCCATCCGCAGGTAACGCGGGTTGCTTTGCATCACCCATAGCTCTGCACGAGTCCTGCACGCATCCTGCCGCAGGGCATAGTTAGCAGGAGGGAAGGGGGTACAATGGGGAGGACCCCTTGGGCAACTCCCCTACCCGGAAGAGCCAGCGAAGAGCCTTCAACAGTACCAGCGCCATCTTCAGCCGATTGAGATTCGCCCCCTGACAATGGTGACGGAGGAGCCTGGCCAAAACACTGCAACCGGTACGGCTGACAATTGAAGCTGCCCTACCTTGTCATGGGCGGCGCAGTCACGACTTGGGAGAACAAGGTCGACATGTACCATTCTAACCAGTTTCATAGTGGGCGCAAGACTGTTGTTGGCTGGAGTGAATGAGCTCTCTTGGGCTTTCGAGGCGATCGGGTGGAGAAGATGGCTTGTAGCAGGTTGGCAAGCAAGTCCGAGACAGTCGATTGAATTGGGTAAGTTATAGGTCGGGTTGTGTGGGTGCTGAATGGGACAGGGTTGAGCTACGAACCGGCTCCGGGATGCTAGAATTGCCTGGTTCGGCGGTCGATAGCTTAACCCCACCCAAATCCGGGGCGGGCCTTTCAAATTTCGAAAGGAACTCTGACCGACTGCCACGATCCCCTGGAGAATCCACCCGCCTTCCTCCTCTTGCCTGGCTCCCGAAAACCCTAACGAAGGCGGCTGAAGCGGCGGCGCACCACCAACAACTTGTAAGGAGATCAACAAGAGCCGATCCTCCAAAGGGAGGAGAACTGCAGTCGGGATGTCCTCTCTACTGCATACTCTGAGGACCCCCTTCCACCCAAGTGAGACCGACCCCCCCCCCCCCCCCCCCCCCATCTGACCTCCAGATTGCCCTCCTCCCACTTTCCAATGGAGTCCATGAGCAGCTTCAACCCAGGGAGGGAGTAGGGACCCCTCGGAGGTGAACCTTGACCCTAATCATTCTCGGGTCTGGGTGTGTACCACAATCGATGTCCCACCTGAGGATTTGAAGCGCGCACCTCTCACTGGCCACACCTCCGAGCTCAACAAGGACCCTTCCTGTTCTGAAGGGGCAACCTGAGTAGGCAATCTCTGAGATCCCAGATCTCCCATTTCTGCTGACTACCCTCCTCTTTACGCAACAGGTCCTTGACCAAATGGATACTAGGATGGCCCACAACCGGAATCAACCTAATATATCTCTGTAGCCTCGACAATTGGGGAGCAAGGAACTCTGGTGACTGATGGCTAAGGAAGCAAACAGACGATTCCGGGGCTGCCCTTCTGAGCAGCTCCAACAGAATTCTTCCCAACAACTACCTCAGCATAAGTACGTTTCTCCCTTCCATAGAATTGTCGGACATGGCCTGACTCTCCACAGGAGAGACATCTCACCGGCTCAAGGCAATCTCTAGTTTGGTGGCCAACACAAAGACAAAGCACCAGGCTCCATGGGATCCAGGGGAGTGATCGGAAACACGAGGAAGAGGGCCCCGGGCACGATGCTGAAGGTCTGTCTGCCCACTGGAGCCAAGGGGCACTCTGTTCGCTCCAGTGACTACAGGGAGCGGCATCCCCTCGACCCTGCTCCTTTGCTTCTCTAATGGCAAGTTCTGTGCCCGGAATGGGGTTGCAGTCTGAGAATGCCCCCACCGTCCATCGTCTTCCATAGTTGCTGAATGTCAACACGGAAAAGCTTTTTCTTTATGGTAGATCTGTTTTGTTTTTTTGGTTGGGGGTGGGGTGGGGATGGGGATGTTGGAGGCATGTCCCATCACGCTTGCACCTAACTACGAGCTTATAGACCCTCACAAACTGGAAGAAAAAGAGATTTTGCCATGACATGTTTAAAGGCAGGTCAGGTATGGGAAGAATATCTTTGGCTTGAACATTTTCTGATTTGGGCTAAAGGGCCAGCAAACTGACCAACCTGATCCATTTATGCATCATCCCCCCTCCATCTGATTTGACCTGACCGACTCAGTTTGACTCAAGACCAGCCACTCAAAGATTTCTCTCCCAAACCCATCTTTTGGGCCAGTCCTTGATACATGACCTACATTTACAGGTTGGTTAGGCATGCTTAGAGCTCCTTTGGCTTGAACGTTTTCTGAATTGGTAAGGGACAGCGAACTGACCGATCAGATCCACATGCATGTCTTTTATTTTCTTCACCAAAATCGACCTGGCTGATCCTGTTTGACTCAAGACTGGCTGTGTGTCAAAGACTTCTGAACTAATGTCATCTTGGCGGTCCCAGTTGACCTTTCTTATGTTCCAACACTGTCGCTAACTGACCTCATCTGATCTGGCCAATTGGCACCTTTACTCCCTGCTGCATAGTCTTCCTGGCTTTATGATAATCTGGGACAGGAACTTGGCATCAGCAAAGTGGTCGAGACTTTGGTTGAGAACATAGTTGTCAAGGCGGTAAGGCAACCAAGGCGTGCTTGGGGTTCTGGACCGCCTAAGCACTTAGGCGCCTGCTTAGGCGTCGCCTAGGCGTCAACTTCATAATATAATATTTTAATAATATATATATGTATGTAAGTATACATAATACATATGTATACTTACATATATATGTATATATATATGTACATTTTGATTTACACACATACATACATACCTACATATATATGTATGAATAAATGTATGTATGTAATATGTATATATATGTATGTGTATTAGTATGTATTTATATAATTATGTGTATATATATACATATATGTATATATACAAAGAGAGAGGGGCAGGGACCTTGGATTTCAACAATGTGGGCGCCTAGGCAGGCGCCTTTTCACCTGTTGGAAAGGCGGCCCAGCGCCTTGGTGTTGGAAAAGCGCCCGGTTGCCTAGGCAACGCCTAGGCGGGCGCCTTGACAACAGAGGTTGAGAAGTCTCCTGAAAGATCTGTTTAGACGAGTATCATGGTTCACTCAACGCACGAAAGATGTAGTCATGAATCCATGATCTCCACTATTTGTTTATTTGTTTTGTGGTGATTTTGTATTACTTTTATCAGGATAAACATGCTGCAGGTGCTGCAATAGCTGTCTGTTTCCATGCTTTTTTTTTCTCCAACTGGAAAATTGGACAATCTGTTCCTCAGTAGTATTTTAGGAGTGTCGACGTGAAAATTCCTAGATAGAATGAAACAGCTGACCAATTGACAGCTTTGAGACAATACTGCCTAAGCAGCAAGGGGGGCTCCTTGCTACCCATTTTCCTCCCAGTTTGTGAACATTTTAAATTACTTTTCATATGTTTGATTGGGCAAGTGCAAAGTGCTATACACCAACGCTTGAACTATAATTGTTGTGTATTGGAGTTTTGTTGCTTGAGTATATATCTATTTGGGGAAATGATAAAAATGGTCAAAAGTTTAAAAAACAAGGAACAATTCAGCTGCTTGCAGTGGTGAGGAATCTGAACAGAGTGCATACTGCCGGACAGAGGGTTAAAAATCCATTTAATACGACAATTTTCTCCACTATTTCTTCTTCTGATTATTGACAAGGAGGTACTGCAGCCTCTTTTATTTTATCACAAGCCTGACTAGTAAGAAACATGCAAGTTTTACTCCTGCCTAAAGATTTGATGTCATTATCTGGTTTTCTAGTCCCAAATGGCTAGAAACATAGTTACGTGCTCTGCAATATTCAGGTGCATTAGGTTATTGTGTGATGAAACAAATTGATTACACGATCATTGAAAAGTGGCCAACGCAGAAACCAGGTCAACTGACTAGGTGCCTAGGCAGCTGCCTTTTAAAACATTGCCCGAGTTGTGTGTACTTCTTTGTTTGTTCAAGTTTGATAATGCATTCCATGATATGTTGTTAGTGCATTGTTCAATAACTTTTGCTTGATTTACTCTACAATCGTTAGCTTATGCTGCATTCTTATATTTGTTATTGGATATGGGAAACATATCTAGTTCTCAAAGGCAGCGATCCAGATTAAGGAAGCCATATCAAATCTTCCATTTGCCACTGAGGATGATGACGTTGAGGAAGCAGCATCTTCAGCAGATGCTGACATTGCTATTAGGGACACAGTGACCCAAGATACAATGAGCCCAGCGCCAGCTGATTCAACCACACCAGACAAAGAAAGTTCTGATCCATTTGGATTAGATGCATTGCTTTCAAGTGCATCCAGGAAAGATGTCAAGGCAAAAGGGAAAAAAGAGATGGCCACTTCAAAACAGAAGGAAGATAAAGAACGCAAGAGATTCCTGAAGTCGCAGAGAGAAGCATTAATGCTCTGTTTGGAGATTGCAGCTCGGAGATATAAAATCCCATGGTTGGCTTTCTGGTTTCCTTTCTTCTTGATATCACTTTTCACTCCTCTATGCTGATGTTATTGTTTGTTATCTTTAGCTTCTTGATATGGATCGTGCTGATTTCCCTTTCCTATCTCTTAGGGCGCAAACTGTGATCGATATCTTGGTCAAGCATGCCTTCGACAATATACAAAGATTTACTTCTCGGCAAAGAGATGCTGTTGAGAAACTTTGGGCTTCAATAAGAGAGCAGCACATCAGGAGGAAGCAAGGGAAGTCCGTGTCTGGGAAGCTAGATATGACTGCATTTGAGAGGCTCCAGGAAAAATATTCCCATGAGAAGATTAGCATTCGGCACGCAGTGGGAGGTAGTGGCGACCATCGCGCAGAGCAGTGGCTCGGTTAATTTTCCGTGTGATTGGCAATGATTGTGATGGTGGTGAATTCCACCTGTGTAAACCGAATCTTCTCTTGCACGTGTGTACTTTTCTAATATCCTTGGGTGAACAGAAAGAAACACTGAAAGTGATTTTAAATTGACGGAATGAGGCTGTGGATGACCATGAAAAATAGAAAAGAAACAAGATAGGTTGTTCTTTTAACGTAATCATACATATCCTAGCACTTTCATTATAAAAATTGTTAAAGTGACAGCTGCGAAAAGAAAGTGCATGTGTAACAAAGAAATTAAAATTTAGATGTTGGACGTGAAACGATCTTTTAAGTGAAAATTCAGGACGGGTGTTAATGGGCCGGGCCTAGTGAGCAATTGTAATCGTGATGAGATATGATCCGAGATGTCTCTAATACCAATGTAGAAATTTTTTACAGCGGAAGATGATCAGAAGTACCTTTTTTCAAATTGATCACCTAATCTCTTGACGACCTTGGGTCCCGTACGTGATCACAGTCCGGAAGACATGCAATGTCTATAATGCAAGAGCCTATTTCCTTTGCCCAATATTCACGTTGTCTTGTTCCTTTTGTTGATGGAAGATGAAGCAATTAAGGAGGAAGAAGAATAACCTTTTTATTTGGGTAATGCTACTTAGACGGAAAAGTTTTCCCAGTTTTCTTATCCACCTGACGTTAGTGTACTTGATTGACTTGGATTTTAAAAGTGGGAATAACTGCAACATGTATAATTGTGAAAAAAGTCTTCAGCTTGGACTTCTCCCTTTAACAGGATAAGAAAACTGGGGAAACCTTCCCATCATGCTAGCATCGCTCCTTTCTTTTCACTCTCTCACTTATGTTTGCACCCTTCTCTCTTTCTCTCAACCGTTGCCTCAAACCACAACTGCCCCCTGCTCCCTTTTTGAGGATAGTTGCATCCTTTCAAAATGGGTAATTGCTAACGGATGCGATGGCCTTAATGGGCCCAAAGGACAGCCCACCATGGGTACCCAAACCCATTAAAATTACCTTGGTAGATACGTGGTTGCTAATACCTTGTAGGGTGTTTAGGAGCCTCCTTTATTTTATATTATTAAATGTTTTGTTTCGATTCGTAAAATTAGTGTACTTCAATTCTTTCTATGTTTGGTAAATTGTTGTTATTATTAAGAGAGTTTGGAGGGAAACATGAGATAGTTTCTTAGAAGCAAAGCAGAGAGAGAGAGAGAGAGATATAGGTGGGAGAGAGAAACGTGGAGAGAGAAGTTTTCCTGAAATAAAAAATAAGTCTTGGGTTGTCTTAATTTTTAGAGAGATTTATGAAGGGTGAAAGGGTTTCCTTAAAAATACAAGAGATTTTGTGAAATAGGTTCTCCTCCTCATTTTACTTTTAATTTTAATTTTAAAATATTAAAAGAGAAAAAACATGTTCAAACACCATATTAGCAATCTTTTCTTAGATGTTTTTGTATTTGTGTAGTTGCTTTGTATGTTGTAGTTGGATGAATGTCTAATATACAAATATGTTAACTATGATAACTTGGTAAATTACAAGTTACAAAATTTGATCTGATTAGTCATGCTAATAAACTACTAACGAATTTTCCTTACTTGATTTGAATGATTTTGATCTCTTTTCATTTAGTAATCATGTTGTACTTTAATTAACCTTTTAATTTGCTATCATATGATCGTACTATGATCTTTGACTTGTAAAATTTAAAGGATGAACATGTTAATATATTACTGTTAGTCACGTGAAACTTAATATATGTTATGTGAGCATCTTCATGTGTTGGAAGATATTTGTGATACGTGCTTTAATGTACGAAACATGAAATATTATATTTGAACACATTAATCTAATTACATGTTCATTAGGTTGGATATTTGGTTAAAACTATGTCTGTTTGGTAAGACATGATATATATGACTTCACTTTATATGATTTTCTTACTTATACTATTACTAAAATTTGATTGATAATCATACTATGCAAGTAGATATCATGTGAATTTGTAAAGTTTATTATATTAACATATGTGGGGATTTGGTGCGTACGGAGTTCTTTAGACTGGTAAATCTATTAATTATTTCAACACATCATCTCTCGATGATCTGTTTTACTTTTTTCCTACGAATTAGTGTAACGTCTAAGGTTGGCTTGGCCCTCAACTCAGTCCAATTTCATTTATACCTCAGTTCTGTTGTACTTGCAATACTTCCTTTGCTGCTGTAGTCGGGAGCATTGTAATGAGTGAAAAATATTTTTTTATTTTTTTAAAGATTAGCTCCCACATGCCTTTTGTATTTGTACGGCCCATTTTTGATGACCCTAAAATTTTTTTTTAAAAAATAAGAGATTTAATGAACAATAAAAATGTCATTAATAGGTTAAGTCTAATATTTATTTTTTATCTTTTTTTTTTTAATTCATTAGGTCGTCTGATTGAAGATCAAACTGTACGGATGCGTAGGACATTTGGAGCCTGACATCAAAAAATCATTTTTTTACTAACTACAATGCCCCAATTACTCAGACTGCTTATATGTTATTAGGTGGTAGAAAACCTTGTCGGATGCAAAATTTCGTTGGTTTCTCCAGCGATTAGCTCGTTATCTTTGGCGGTAATTTGGGTGGGGGGAGGGAGTTGGGACTCCCCCCCCCCTTATGCTGAACCCTCTTACCACGCTCCCCCACCCTTTTTCTTGTTTTGCAGGGCCTCCATCTGGGCGACTATTGGGGTTCCGCTGCATGGCCATGGATCTTGCTGCCTCCTTCTTGCTCTCCTTAATCCTTGTTTGTTTTCTACATTATTTTCTCCCCCTCTAGTTTTGCTTCTTTTGTCTGACGCCTTTGATCCGAAGATAAGCTCTTCATGTGTTCTTGATTTGGTTGCTCTTGGGATGATCTCTTCTAAGATTATTACTATCGGTTGATGCCAGTGTATCCATGTTCCATCCATATGCCTCAATGGATACGTCTCCGAGCACCCCTCTTGTACTGCACTTGGTTTGCAGCCCTGGTCGACAACTAGGTTCAATGCTCCGAGGAACTTCGTCCTCTTTCCCTCGAGCCTCCACGTTGATGGACCTTTGGGAGTCGTTTAATTGGGCTTTGATGGCGTTCATGTTGATCTACCCGTTTTATACTTTGTTATCTACCTAGCCTCCTCGGTTTTTGTTGTTCGAGTGTATTTCGTGATTTTTTTATCAGTAGCCCAATAGCTATGGATACCTAACTTAGGGTGCGTTTGTTATCAATATTGATGACAGATTTTTAAGATAATCTGAGAATAAATTTTTTTAGAATTGGAATAAGGGATAACTAAAACAAATGTGATTTTGTCTTGTCCACCGATTTCTAGGTGCTGGCACACTCTTTTTTATGCTTTTTGCTAATGTGGCAGTATTAAGGAAATCTGCTTGCTTCCACATGCCACACACTAGCCGAGGTCATAGAAATTGATAACAAACGCGCCCTTAGAAGAGTTGGGATCAAGCCGGCTCCGAAGCCATATAATTCCTTTTAAGAGAAGAATTTTTTCCCCATTCAAAATGAGAAAAAACCTGCCAAGCGACATAACATCCGCAGAGTACGGCGTGGAAATCTCCTATAAAAGAGAGAGGTCCCGCAAAATGAGCCTGTGACTGGCTTCCTGAAAGGGAGCAGTGTGTTTCGCCTGGCGCCACTGTACTAAGGATCCTTGTGTCAGTGTATTTCGTAATTATCCAACGATTCTTCTTATGAACTATATTTTCTCTGTGTACCTTGGTTGCATGCTCCCCATCCTTGTATTCCCGTGTGTCATCCTCCCGGATCTATATTTGTATATGCGCTGCCATTTCTTTCTTTTGAGTGAATGGTGGCAGCAGCCTTGTATCCAAAAAAAAAAAAAAAAAGACGATTGTGCCGAGCTTCGAAGGAGAATTCAACCAGTAGACCAGAGATTCGCAGCTCAATGGTAAAATGATAATTCGAATATTCCACTATTTTTTAATTTAATGGATGCTTTACAGATAATTTGTTGGTTAACGTTTAAATTATTTCCTGAATGAATATAGAGACGAATAATTTTATTTTTCAAATTGTTATTTACTATATATTATTATTCAAATACTTTTAATTTAAGCCCTGGGATGAAAGTCCAAGGGCTCACATATGTAACTTGCCTGACGTCACCCAGGCTACTCCTCGTCCTCTCTTCCCTGAGGCCAGACGACGCCACATAGCGGTAGCGGACAGCAAAGTCGTCACCCGGCGGCCGGCGTCTTTCCCTGCTCCACGAGGCCCTAAGAACGACAACAGCGGCAGCAAGGGTGTCATCAGGCACCGGCCACAAGGTCTCACCAGCCGGCGGCCAGAGCAGCAGCAGGTTCCAGCGGGCGAGAGCACGGCAATAGTGGGCACCGGCAGCCACACCAACAGGCCCCTGCGGCCACAGCAACATCAGGCACCAGCGGCAGCCATTAACATAAGGGTGGGGCAGATGAAGGAGGCGGAGTTGCTGCGGTGCCAGATTGGGGAGTGGTACCCCCGCTTCCGTCGCCACTCCATCAAAACTCTAATCCACCCAATCCCCGCCCCTTTCCTCCGCTACCTCCTCCAGGACGACGACGACGCCCCCTTCCTCCTCCCCGCCCCGGCCTCCGGCCTCGACCCCCTCCCGCGCCACCCCAACTCCCGCGACCCTTTCTCTTCCGACACCACCCTCCCCGACGGTGACGACGACGGTGGCGGCGACCACGACTATGATCCCCCCTCCTTCCCCGAGCTGGAGTTAGCGGTGGAGGCTTCCATCGCCGCTCTCGGCGGCGCCGCCTTCCCTAAGCTCAACTGGAGCGCCCCCAAGGACGCCGCCTACATGGCGCCCGGCAACGCCCTCCGGTGCACCACCTTCGCCGAGGTCGCCCTCCTCCTCAAATCGTCCGACTCCATCGCGCACGACCTCTGCCACACGCTCGATGCCTGCTCCGACCGGGTGCAGCAGCCCTCCTCCGCCTCCCCCTCCTCCTCCCCGCCCGCCGGGTTCCAATTCCACCTCGCGCTCCGGAAATGGTGCGGCTCGCTCCGCCCGGAGATGGAGTTCCGCTGCTTCGTCCGTGCGCGCCGCCTGGTCGGCATATGCCAGCGTGAGGTCACCACGTTCTACCCGGTGCTCCCGGACAGGAAGCGCGATCTGGAGGTGCTCATCGGGAGCTTCTTCGAGGAGGTCGTAAGGGCGGAGTTTGGTTCGGAGGACTACACCTTCGATGTGTACGTGATGGGAGATGGGAGGGTGAAGATTCTGGACTTCAACCCCTGGGGGGCGTACACGTTGCCCCTGCTGTTCGAGTGGGAGGAGTTGGAGGAGACGGGGAGCGGTGAGGAGGAGGAAGGAGTGAAGTTCAGGATCATAGAGAGCCAGTGTGGAGTGCGGCCGGGGTTGAAGACTGCTGTTCCCTTTGATTACCTGGATATGGGGGAAGGAAGTGGCTGGGAGCAGTTCCTCAGGAGGGCTGATGAGGAGCTGCGCAGGCAGGCTCAGGCTCCAGAGGCTGAAGCTTGATGGCTTCGTTTCCTTAGGTTTAATGAGTTCAGAACTCACATTTGCTCTCTCTGTACCTTATGCTGACATGTTTCATCTGGTATGTTCATGGTTTTGATAACTAGTTTTGTAAGGCCATGGACTAAAAGTTTCCTGGTTGGGTGTGTTTTAATGGATGTTTAAGGCTTTAAGCAATTCTGTCCTTGTGTGTTTTCATTACTGATCTGCTGTGGGCACTGCATGACATGGAATAATCTAATGCCCTGTTTGGTTGGAGTATTGAATTTGACACATGTTAGTTTTAATATTGATATCTTTGGAATGTGGAGTATTAATATCAAAATTGTTACGCTATCTGTTTTTGTATTTCGATGAACTTGTATCAATATTAAAATTAATATAAGGGTCTGTCTGGATGGCTCTCAGTATCAATTTTCATTTATTGTAATAATGGTAATGATTGAATGATGGTCTTATAGGTTGATTTGAGTTTAGTTATTATCAATTTTACTTTAGCATATAAAACTAAAACAATTAATAATGAACATAATAGTAAAAAGGCTAAATGCTATTGCAAACTTACAATGTCACAAGCAATTCACTACAGTGTCATTCATAGTAGCAATTACAGGACAAGTTTAAAATGCATCTATACAAATTTAATGAGGCTGGAGCTTGATGGCTCATTTACTTAAGTTTAATGAGGTCAGAACTCGCCTTGGCTCTGTATCTTTTATGTTGACATGCTTCATTTGATTTTTTATTTACTACTTTGGTAAGGCCATAGACTGAAAGCTTCCTGAGTTGAGTGTGTTTTAAATTTTAATGGATGTTTAAGCAGTTCTGTCCTTGTGCATTGTGTTATTATGAGTGTGTTTTAAATTTTAATGGATGTTTAAGCAGTTCCATCCTTGTGCATTGTGTCATTACTGATTAGCTATAGGCGCTGTATGACACACAAGGAAAATATAATGCCCTGTTTGGTTGGAGTATCAAATTTGACATAGTGTTAGTTTTAGCATTGATATCTTTGGAATCTGGAGTATCAATATCAAAAAGTGATGTGCCACAGGTTTTTGTGTTTGGATGAGCTTCTGTTTGGGACTCTTCTCAACATGTTTTATTTTGTTCCTTATTCAGTTTGGGACTATTCTATACACCTCCATACTTACAGACTGATGTAAGCTTTGTCACATTCAAATGACAAACACGGGGTGCATCACCCAGAAACCTAAGCTTGGACTCCAGTACCATATGAAGTCATTGAGCATCCAACTCAAATCTTAAGGCATTGAGTGGAGAGGGCTTCACTCTTTGAAACATTTTTGTTTTGTTCCTTATCCATGTGAGACTAGTATAACAAGGTTATTTTCCCTTTTCAAATCATCACTTGACAACTGGATTTGAAACTACAAAAGCATGAAAATTAGGGTGTTGCATAATCAGAATTTTCTGGGGAAAAGAATAATCACAGGAAATGGATCATGAGAATATGTAGAATCCCCTTAAATCATTTATTGGAAAGGAAAAACACACATTTACAAGTTTCATGGGAAAGTGACTGGGAAATCAGAACACCTATTTGGATTTCTTGACCATAAAATGGGAAGTGAATCTTCTCCGAACTTGAGTGAGTGAAGTTGAAACCAACCCGGCTTCCACTCCTCCATGTTTCCTCCCCCTCCTGCACCAATGTTAAAGAAACGCCATTCGGCTGATCCCACTGCTCCAGCTCCTTAAACCCTCCCTATCCCTTTGATGACCCCCCTGCTAGCTCCCTGCTCCCCTTCTGGAACTGCCTCAAGGCTCAAACCTGACCCCATTACTCTCACCACCCTCCAATAACTTTATGCTGCCAAGCAGTCCACCGGTCTACTATGAAGCCTCCTTCGCTGACCTCAGCCTCTTTACGTGCTCCGATGTCTTCGACTGTGAACCCTCTGTTGTTCTGCTCGGTTGAGTTTGCCATCCTCGACATCTTTGAGGTCTCCTTCTCAATGCCTTCCACCTCCTCCAACCTCTGTTATCAAAGGTGTTACCTCACTTGCCTTGACAATGACATGAGGTGAGGTGAGCCACGAACACATTGCGTCAACACCTCACTCAACCCTGCTTCCACACACGTACACGTGGGTGTGTGCACATGCACACATATATATGTAATGGAAACAACAAGAAGAATCTATCTTTCTTGGACTGCATTCTGCTGTAGCCTGCTGATTTCTTCTAGTGTTGTTTTTCTTTTCTTCATTATGTGTTGCTGTATTCTAGCACGAGTAGTTTTTTTTTTTTAAACAACCTGCTGCTAGTCACAGATTGCTACTATTATTTGCTCTTTTCTATACCAGATGTCATATATGCTACTGTTGGCTACAATAGCCTGATCTTATCTTGCTTCCGATAAGTTGTGACTTCTGGCCTTCTGTTGTTCTTGCAACTACTGCTTGTGGAATATTGTTGTCTTCACCTGTTAAACGTTTTTTGCGGTTTATGGTGGGACATTGAATAATGACATTTTAATTATGTCTAATGCATAGTTGTCAATGCCGTCCCGGTCCTTGTCCTGTTTTCCTACTGGGATGGGATGTTCCAGTGTCTCGGACAATCCCGGTGTCTCGTCCCAGAATTTTTTTCATACATATTCCAACAAATATAAAACATATGAATACAAACAAATGTGAAAAATAAACATATAAACATGAAATAAGACAAAATTAATGCAATAAAAGCATTTAGGATGAATTTACCGGTTTATAAAGGAGTATATTCATCAATGAACCCTTAAGTTTACAAGAAGCTTAAGTAGTTAGGAAAATATCATGTTAACATACAAATTCTGGCTAGGATAGGGTGGGACAGGCTGGGATGGGCCAGAATAGACCCGGGCAGCTGGGACGGGGAGGGACAAAGCGCAGCAGCTACTAGGATGAAGAAGAAACTGTCCCATCCCCTTTTCTCACTGGAACGGGACATCCCAGCCAGGCTACATGGGCGGGATTGATTACTATGCTCTAATGCTTGCCATTTTTGAATTGAACACTACTATTTTCTCTTATCTTATTGTTTCCTAGATGGCTAATCTTGTCTTAATAATGTCCAATGCTATTTGTATATCATGTGCGACTATGTTTTTGTTCTTCATGATTACTAGGACACCTACTACTTAAGTGGTTGCTTTCTATAGATTAGTCATCATGTATTGAACATGATTTATGATCTAGAACCTTATGTATTATTGCCTTGGATGTTTTTTAATTCATCATATTACCATCCTCCATTTTTTTCCTTTCTTTGGATGGGGAGTTGTGGGAATCAGCTCAAATGTGTTTGAGGTGAGGCAAGCCCTTGGTTGCCTTGCTTGCTTTTTGCCTTTAATTACATAGGCTCCAAGTATATCTGCATCCACAAGCTCTATTGCATTGTCCTTTGAGATAGGTCCTCTGCTCACCTTGGGGCCGTCCACCTCCTTGTGCTCATCCACCATCTCTGCATGAACAACATACACATCATGAAATGCAGCCTCTTCTACACTGACATCAAAATCTTCTAGGACTAGACACAGTCAGATGCCATGATTGCCATGCTTGATCGCATCTCCTGCATGCTCTATTCCACCTGCTCATCGCTTAACATTGTCCACTCCGAGAAGGGCGTGAACCATGGTGGAGCAGCTTGTCTTCACCAAGTAGGTGACTGTACCGACTGCTTCAAGATTGGCATTAGCAAGAAGGCTGTCCCCTCCTTAATGTGCATCACGACAGTAAGATGGAGATGATCCATCTTTATCCTTTTAGTTGAGAATACATGGTGAACATGAGGCTGGCTGGGGACTGGTTCTGCAATAGGTTTCCTGAGCTATGGAATGCTTAAGTGGCAGCCTAATGTGGCCACGATCCTGAAGAAGATGAAGACGGAGCTCACCTACCTTGAACTTGACAACAACATGCTCATTGACATGGTCCGTGCCAAGCTGGGCCAGTTGCCTGGCCCTGCTTGCTTTATGTCTGGCGAATAGGCCCTAGGGGAGCATCTTGCAGGAGATTGCATCATGTGGGGAGCTGGAGAATCGACTGATGATGTCAACCCTGAGGGAGATCTTTCACCTCCCCCAGCTCAGCGAGCCGATCCTCCTGTTGAACAACCTCTACAAGGAGATCCTGAAGATTGGCAGCTGCCCTGCTCTTATCCCCTTGTGCACAATTGGCAAGTAGTTTGCCAGAAAGTCCTTGCCTCCCCACTCAGGAGAGAGGGAGGGAGGGATGTGGATTCAAGGGTTCTATTTTGTAGTGGGGATAGATAGGGAAAGAGAAAATATATATGTTTTGTGTGTGTGTGTATGTGTGTGTGTGTGTGTGTGTGTGTGTGAGAGAGAGAGAGAGAGAGAGAGAGAGAGAGAGAGAAAGGGAGAGAGAGAGGATGTGGATTCAGGGGTTCTATTTAGTGACGGGAGAGACTGGGAACAAACCACATACTTTGGGTGGGGAGAGAGTGACAGAAAGCGAGCGAGAGAGACCTTAAAAATATGTCGAGATCAGTTGGGGACACAATGCAAAAACCTTGCAACCCCGCATCCTTTCTTTTACCCTTTCCCTTTTCAGAGACTTCTTGTTTGTACTGTGTTTTCTATAATCTTCGCCAAGGAAGCATCCACCATCTCTTGAGGCCCAGAGAATTGGCTACCTACTTTCTTGAGAACTCCATATTTCTTTTTCTCCTCTATTTGTTCCATGCTTAATCTTCTTCTCCTTTGGATGTTCCATGCTCATTTCGACCTTTTTGTCTGAATCGTTAGCATGGGAAGATGACCTTACTTTATCATCAGATGCAGAAGATACCAACTTGACTGGGAGAGCAGTGCACTTAGACCAAGTCCTCCACGTGTTGTCTGCATCATCCATTTACTGATGTCATCAGTGGCACAACCAACTCGACCTGCCCAATCTTCTTGTCCTATGCCATCTTTGCCAATGAAACTTCCTCGATAGAGCGGTCTATAGGGAGGTGAGGGACAGTAGACATCCACAGGTCAAATACTTCACAGACCATAACTTGATGCATGTTTGAGAATGGCTGGTCTCTGGACAGCGCTTAACCAATAGAAGTGACAGAAGTATGCACAGAAGGTGCCAACTTGACAAGCTCATTTTTCATTTTCTGAACAAGACAAATCTCAGGAATGCACACATCAACTAACTATATTACGTCCATTGCACCCGTTGTCACTCCCTATGAGAGTCCATGAAATACTTATATCCTCTTTGAATCTTTGTTCTGTTACAAGATTAGTACTTTCTTCCCATCAAATTTATTTCCCCCATCAAAAAAAAGAAAAAAATTATGGGCCCTTTCATATTTTATCTTGATTTCATTTGTTCTCTTAATGTCTGGATTGATGTATCATTCTGCTCTTCTTCTAGTTCTGATTTTCTATATGAGGGTTCTGTTAAGTGAGCTTTATATAGGACTTTTCTTTCAGCCATTCTTTTACCCACTGAACTCTATCGAAATTGATATGCTATCTGTTTTTGTATTTCGATGAACTTGTATCAATATTAAAATTAATATAAGGGTCTGTCTGGATGGCTCTCAGTATCAATTTTCATTTATTGTAATAATGGTAATGATTGAATGATGGTCTTATATGTTGATTTGAGTTTAGTTATTATCAATTTTACTTTAGAATATAAAACTAAAACAATTAATAATGAACATAATAGTAAAAAGGCTAAATGCTATTGCAAACTTACAATGTCACAAGCAATTCACTACAATGTCATTCATAGTAGCAATTAAAAGACAAGTTTAAAATGCATTTATACAAATTTAATGAGGCTGGAGCTTGATGGCTCATTTACTTAAGTTTAATGAGGTCAGAACTCGCCTTGGCTCTGTATCTTTTATGTTGACATGCTTCATTTGATTTTTTATTTGCTACTTTGGTAAGGCCATAGACTGAAAGCTTCCTGAGTTGAGTGTGTTTTAAATTTTAATGGATGTTTAAGCAGTGCTGTCCTTGTGCATTGTGTTATAATGAGTGTGTTTTAAATTTTAGTGGATGTTTAAGCAGTTCCATCCTTGTGCATTGTGTCATTACTGATTAGCTATAGGCACTGTATGACACAGAAGGAAAATATAATGCCCTGTTTGATTGGAGTATCAAATTTGACATGGTGTTAGTTTTAGTATTGATATCTTTGGAATCTGGAGTATCAATATCAAAAAGTGATGTGCCACAGGTTTTTGTGTTTGGATGAGCTTCTATCAATATTATAGATACAAATGCTGCTTGGATGGCTCTTAGTATTGATGTTTATTTATGATGACGATTGAAAAAGTCTTCTAAATTGATATGAGTTTAGTTGTTATCAATTTCATTTAGAAAATAAAATTGAAACAATCAATAAATAAAACATAGTATTAGAAAAGCTAACATAATAACTGATATACTATGTCACAAGCAATTCACAACTTCACATACAATGCCATCAATAATAGCAATTAAAAGACCATTCTCAAATGCATTAAATACAAATTTAACACCCCCTTCTGTTGCAATATTCTCACATTTCTCAAGCACTATCTAAGTTACTAGTAGGCAATGGTCTCTCTCGCCTAGGCAATTAAGTGGGGAGGGACGAGTCAAAGATGCCTCGCCTAGCCTTGCCTCATATTCACCCCCCTCACATAGATGGTCGCCTGTGCTATTTATTCCAACTGTTTGTATGTTTTAATTTACATGGTACTGTTTTTGCTTATTCATGTTTATTCCAAAGTGTCTAATGCATGTTTTAAATAATGTTTTGTGCTCTTTTTCTGTCTAATGCACTTTTAACAATGTTTAGTGCCTTTTTCTCATACTTGTTCTCACATTTTGTTTTTAATTTTTTGATGATCCCTACTTGTGTGAGTGCATTTTGCAAATTGGTCTTTACATATTACGCATAATCAATGTTTCTCAAAGTCTTACGTATCATTATCTTGGATGCTTTATTTTCTTTTTCTTTTTTCTCCTATTGTGATTTTCTTCTTTGTGATTTGTGAGAGAAAACTCAACAAGGACCCCAGCTTCCTGTTCAGAAGGGGCAACCCTGAGTAGGCAATCTGTGAGATCCCAGATCTCTCATTCCTACTGACTACCCTCCTCTTTACGCAACAGGTCCTTGACCAAATGGATACCAGGACGGCCCACGACCGGAGTCAACCTGATAGATCTCTGTAGCCTCGACAATCGGGGAGTAAGGAACTCCGGTGACTGGCGGCTGAGGGAGCAAACAGGCGATTCCGGTGAGCCCTTCTGAGCAGCTCCAACAGAACTCTTCCCGACAAGCACCTCGGCATAAGTACATTTCTCCCTTCCGTAGAATTGCCGGACATGGTACATCTCACCAGCTCAAGCATCTCTAGTTTGGTGGCCGGGCCTAGTAAAGGCGGGACTCAGCCCACCACTTCTTGAGGCAGCCAAGGCCCGGTAATCTATAAATGTTTAGGCCCAAGGCCTGGCCTGCAATAGACCCGGAAAGCCCGGCCCAGCCCAGCCTGGAGGAAGGGAGACAGAGGGGTGGAGGGGGGATGCTGTTGGGCCATGTGTTCGCCGCCATGCCGTCTTGCCATTCAGCACCACGGCGTTGCTGCTCACCGTCGTGCCGCTGGCACACTGCCAACAGATGCTTGCCACGGTGCCTCCGTGCTTCGCGGTTGATCGCCATTGGCCGCTATGCCATGTTTGCTCCATGCTGTTAGCCGCCATGCATGTTGCTTGTCTTGATGTTGTTCCGTCAATGCTTTGCTGTGGATGGCTGTAACTTTGTATCACCGTTGCAATGTAGTAAAGTTTGTGGGGTGGGAAAATAATTGGAAGGGTTTAGACGAAGGTCTAGGGAAGAAAAAGATAAACAAGGAAACTAATATGCACACAGCCAGGGTGGATGGGAAAAGAAAAAAATACAGTTTGCGTTCGCACAAAGTTCCCTGGGAAATATTTTTCCAACTAATTTGCACATGTTCTGCAAATGCAAGTTAGTTGGAAAAATATTTTTCATATTCCCACAATATTTCTTTTTGCTATGGGATCTATTTCCGCACCCCTCCCTGTGGGGAAATATTTTCATATAAAATATTAACTACTCTCTCTCTCTCTCTCTCTCTCTCTCCACCTAACATTTTCACATCGCACTCTCTCTATATTTTCCAATCATTGCTTGAGAATTTCAACTTCTCCGTGAGATTAGCAAACATGTGCTATTGTTTTGCAGGAAAATACTTTTCGGAATTGTTTACTCCCCAGGAAACATTTCGTGTGATTCTCTACTTTCCGAAAAAATATTGAGAACGCAAACGCCTCCTTAAGATAACTTATGTTGTTGCGACGGAACCGGGCCCTGAGCTGGGCCTTGCCATGCTTGGGCCCGGCCCGTGAAAGTGATGCAGGGCCACGCCGGGCCAGGCCAATTTAAATGACCAGGGTTTTTTTTTTTTTTGGTGACCCAAGCTTTGTTTGAAGTAGGCTGGGCTTGCCAGGCTTTCGGGTTTGTCGGGTCGATTGACACCCCTAAAAATCTTTAAGAGAAGTTTATTTACTTTTATAATTAAAATAAAAAAATTATTTCAAGTTATTTTGTTGGAAAATCAAGAAAATGGAGTACATTTTGACTATATGGCAAACAAATATATCCTGTATTGATGCTCGATTGGTGCTTCAAAAAATGTCATAAAATCTCGATTTTGAAATCACTAGTTTTAGAATAGCGAAAATAAACAATTCCTTATTTTAAAATCATCGATCTTGAAATCACCGGTTTTTTATTTATGGTGATTTTTGATGTAAACCACAATCAGCTAACCTGGTTTTAACTTTAGGTTATGTTTGGCACAAATTATAATTAGAAGTATTTTTATATTTTAAATTATTTTGAGAGAAAAATAGTGTTGGATACCATTTCTATAATATTTTGATTGTTTTTGGCTTTCAACCATAAGTTATAAATTGAGCTTCATAAATTGAAAAAAATGGGGCTACTAGGGACGATGTTTATGTTTTTATGTTGTAAGAAGAAACTAAAAGCCCCACTTTGATAGTAAAATGGGTTATGGGGAATTACCTATACCAGATGTGCTTATACCATAACAATGAGCGTTATCTTGATAGTGGTGTGGGGCCCATTCACGAAATAGGCAGAATAAGCAATTCTTGAGTCTTAGCTAGAACCACTTATTCTACTTATTCAAATAATAAGCAATTTTGACGAATATAACTAATTCTGCATATAAAAATAAAGTTAGTCTTATTCACATAATAAGGAACCTTATTCTGCTATCAAAATGGGGCAAAGTGATTTCCAACTAAAAAATATACTAAACATCCCCTTATATCATGAAGGGATAATTACACTAAAATCCTATTAAATTTTTAATTACAATTTTGCCCTTCAATTTTTTGAGTATTATTAATAACATTCTTAACTCAAAATTATGTCAAAAAATACTCTTGTCCTCACGTCTCGTAATTAGGTCTAACTAAAAGAGACTTAACTGTGGTTAAATATTTAACTTTACATGAAAAAAGACAAAATAACACCTCTCTCTCCCCCCTGCCGATCACCACCGCCTTGGTGACCACCAACCCACCTACAACAGCATGGGAATGGTGATGGTCACCATCCCACTTGCAGCAGTGCTGGAAATGGTGGCGGCAATAGCCCAAACTAATTTGTGGCCTCTTTCTCTCTCTTGGTTATTGTAGGAAAAATGAGAGAAGCTATTGGCAGATGGGTTCTATGGATGGCCGTTGCCAACAAGGTCATGTCGAGGATTACAAGGCCACCGTCCCCTTCTTTGCCCCCTCTGCCCTCGACGTCCCCGTCCACTGCGACTTGCCTCAACTAGTTGGTATTCGCTGCTACAGGGAGACGTGGTGCATCGCCTTCTCCAGTATGAAGTCAATGGTGGAGCTCGGCGAGGGGATCTGGTCGAACCCCTACACCATCGCCTCCTATGTCGTTAACCATGGCATCGTCAGCGCCATCAGGTGGTTGGCGCACGCGGATCTCTCGCCTCTCTCATGCTCGTTCTCTCTCTCTCTCTCTCTCTCTGTTGCACTCTCTATTTCCATCTCTCTCTCTCTCTCTCTCACTCACTCTCTTTGGCCCCCCCTCCCTCTCCCCCCCTCTCGACACCCAGACTAGGGTGTTGGCACTGGAGGGGGAAACTCTCTTGGTTTATCTCTCTCTCTCTCTCTAACTCTGTGGGGATATTATTAACTTTTTTTTCTCTTTAGATTAAGTGTTAACTGCATATTTTGGGTATATTCTTATGGCAGCTAACCACAACTAATTCAAGGGGCATTTTTGACATAATTGTGAGTTAAGAGAGTTATTAATAATAATTTGAAAATTTGTGGGCCAAAACTTTAATTAGACTTTTAATAGAATTTTTGGTGTAATTATCCCTAGTATGTTTTCAACCATAGTATTCCGATGCCAGCATTGGTTTTCCACACTTATTGGACCTTTCAGGAACAAAACAATAGATCTCAAATGAATAAATATCTTTTTTTACCCCTTTTGTCTTCCAATTTAATGTGCATATGGTAACAAAATTTCTATTTAGAAAATTACGTGGACTAGTATGATGCAGTGTGAGATACGTCAATATAGATTGTATTAATCCGGAGTCAGTGTGATGGAGACGCAAACCAGACTTTAAAACAATATGCATGACGCGCTAGCGAAGGCTCTAGAGCTGCAACTGAATCAATACGTTTGATGAACAGTTTATGAGATTGCTCGTTTTGGCTCGTTTATTAAGCTAAATAAATTAGTTTGAACAAAAATTTGAACTCGGTTCGTTAAACGAGCTAAACTTGAATACAAGCAAACTCGATTCGAATAAACTCGTGAACAAACTCGTTTAAGTACTTGTTAAGAACTCGTTAATAACTCATCAAGAACTCATTAAGATCTTTTTAAAATACTTTTTTAGTTATTCTAATCATAGATAATTTTAATTAATAAGATTCTAATATCTTGCAGAATTTTCTATCAAATAACTAAAGGCACAAACGATTTGATGCTCGTCATAGTTTAGCCTGAGTTTCTATATTTAAAATAAAATTTTTTAAATTTTATATATCATAGATTTATTGAGCTTGCGAGTTCTTCGATATTTGGCCCAAACTTGTTTAATATCTCAATGAATCAAACTGAAACAGCTATTATAAAAATTCAACTCGAACTCGAACTCTAACTCCATTAAAATTAATCTAATCAGACTTGAACATAGTATAACTAGACTCGGCTCGTGTGCAGTCCTAAGTGAAGCCCAGTAAGTCGGTAACTTCCCGAGTAATCCTAACTGCGTGCACGTGCGGGATTCCGCACGTGCCTGCTAAAATGCGCACGTCCTTCCACTGCAAGCCTGGAGCAACGTGCAGCAAAAAGTTCCTTTTTTTAATTTTCTTTTAAACCCTCCCATTCCTTCTCAGAGACGAGGACCCAGAGGTCGCCTAGCTAGCTGTGTGTTGGAGTTCTCTGCGCTTCTCCACCGCGACAATGGCGGCCCCGGCAAAGCCATGGAAGGTGGAGTACGCCAAGTCGTCGAGGTCGTCCTGCAAGTCCTGCAAGAACGCCATTCAGAAGGATGTGCTCCGTCTGGGGAAGATGGTCCAGGCCACCCAGTTCGACGGCTTCATGCCTGTAAACTACCACACCCATGAGACACAAAGCCCCTCTCCCATTCCTTTGCTTTCCCCTCTTTCCTTCTGTGTGTCTGTGAGGGTGTTGTTCCATTAGGTTTGGGAAGCCCTCTCCTTGTTTCTGTTAGTTTTGGTGCTTCCGTACAAGTGCGGTGATGTGGAGGTTGGTGCTGTTTTGTGTCGCCTTCTTGGGCTTTTCATTTTCTTAGGTTTTTGTCGTCCGCCTGATGGTTTTTTTTCTGTTTCGTGGGGATGATATGGATTTTTCATTTTTTCTTGGGTAACTTCCTGCTTCCGGTCTTGAAGCACGTGTTGGGATTTTCATGCAATTGTATTACTTAAAGCGCAGTTTTTTTTTATGTCGCTTTAGTCTGGAGGCTTGTATATTGCTGGTCAATGCCCTTTGTGCGATTTCTGTCTTGCTTTCTCTATCCTGTGTTGGTTTTCTGCATGTTTCCAGTGTTTACTTTTCGCTTTCTTTTTGTGTTGTGTAACATTGCATGAATGTTGATAATATTTCCAGATATTGCTTTAATTGATAAGAATGCTGAGGGTGTAAATGATCAGTTTGGACAACGAAGGGATGCTTTGTTATCCAGGGGTTTTTGGAAACCTAAGGGATGCTTAGGGTGCAAATGATAAGTTAGGACAATGAAGGGATGCTTTAAGATTAGTGAAACTAAGTTAGAATATATGGAATGTAGTTTCAGTATATGAGGGTAGACCAAGAGGATTTAATTATGGTGAATGGTTAGGTTACCATTAAAAGTAGCAATTTTTGATATTTAGGATCTATTCTTTGAGAGAATGGGGAGATTCAGGAGGATGTCATGCATAGAATTAAGGCTGGCTGGTCAAAGTGGAGAAGATCTAGAGTCCTCCATGATTGATAGGTACCCTTAAGGCTCAAAGGGAAGTTTTATAGTACTAGCCTTTTTTTTTTTGATAATTTGAGAGTGGGTAGCACCACAAAATGTATTAAAGGGGAAAGGAGGCACCCCCCTTCCCCCCCAACCACCACCACCACAAAGTACAAAATGCACACCAAGAAAGGTGCATCTATGAATAGCCCTCTAAAGAATCAATAAAGGAGCATCTGCTATGCTTCTCTTGATCTATTTATAAAAAGCTCTTGTCCATTCCCTCACTCTATTGCTAACAAAGAGAAGACTCACTTCAGTATGGCAGCTTGCTTTTGAAAAATTCTCCTATTCCTGTCGCCCTAAATAGCCAATACAGTGGTATGAAAGATGAGCCACCAGAGGTGACAGTCAGTCTTTAGCCATTCGGCTGCTGTCCTCACGGTTGTAGAAGAATGAACATCGACTCTACTTGTTGGATCAGAAGCCGCCAAATCTCCAGAATGAAGAGCAACTAGTAAAAATATGGTCAACAGGTTCCTCCTCATCTCCATATAAGCAGCACACAGTGAGACATTATTGGTCGTATGCTAATATAGTCAAATATCATGGATTAAAAGTGCAGGCCAATTAAAGGAAAGTTAGTAGAGGCACTAGCTGTAATAGCATAAGTATTCTACATTTTATTTTGATGAACACAGGCCCTTCTTCTGATTATGATCAATATTCTCCTTAAAACAATGAATTCAATATGCATATGCTCTGGTACTTCCCGATCTAAGTGTTGATTTAGTGGTATGTTTTGTTGCTGGATCTTTTTGTCTTACCTGCACCTATCACTGGGCCTTCATCCAATACAGTAGCTGTAAAGATTATGACAACAATGGGTTATGTACATTTGTTGGAATCCTGCTTATCTTTGGCATGCCTTTTTTGCAACTAACATGATGTGTTGGGGTATGTCTTTGGAGTATTTGTTGTTCTCTTGCATGCCTCTTTTGAAACAAATATTAATAGAACCCTAGACTTTCATTCTGACCTTTTATGTCTTTTAATCTAACTGTTTCTGTGCTTAAAGATGCTTCTTTTGTCATTTGAGGCTTGTGTACATGCATGTATCATTCATGCTTATATTCGCTTCACATTTCATGAACTACAGAAGGCTTTAAGAAGGTCAACCTATTTCTTTTCATTGAACTGCTTGAAAACCTGGTTTGACCTTTATTGCTTATCTTGATTATTTGCAGTTCAAGTTGCTGCATCAGGCTTATGGGCTTAGGTTTCCTCACTTATTTCTTTTCACCTGTTTCCTAAAACTGCTAGTTTTGAGCTCTGAGTGCAGGGTACTTTTTCATAAGCTGATGTACCTAGTATCTTCTGTTATTGATCATTTTAGTGTTATTTCAGTATCTTCTATCACTTTGACAGTTGATAACATAGATGCAATCTGTCCGTGTAGCGTTTGTTCGCACTTTTTTGAGAAATCAATGGTTTGTGTCAACTTTGAGAAATGCAAATTTTGACTAGTATGACTTCTCTCTTTTTATTTTAATCATTCCATTTTTCTTTTGAACCAGTTATGGAATCATGCCAGTTGCATTTTCAAGAGAGGAAACCAGATCAAATCGTACGTATCTAAGCTACATTTTTTTTTTGGAATCAGTATACTTGTAATATTTATAATGTTTATTTTTACTACTTAGCTTTAATTTTTTGGATATTGCCCCTGGTTTCCGGAACAATGTGTTGTGCACGAACTATAAATGCATGATACCTAGTGATTTAGTCATACTAATATATTAGCGCTCTTCTATCTTCCAGTGTTGATGATGTCGAAGGTATTGACCAGCTGCGGTGGGAGGACCAACAAAAGATAAGGAATTATGTAGAGGGTGGAATGCTACAAACAGCCACTGTCACTAACAGTGAGTCTGCAATTGAGATTTCTTCAACTTCTCGTGCTACTTGTAGGCGATGCAACGAGAAAATTACCAAGGGAACGGTTGGTTACTTCATGCCATGCCTTGAAAATCGTTGCATCTTTGCGGTATTATCTTCTGATAATGATTTTGAACTGTTGAATTTTTACTGTACTTGACATCTGATGGCTTTTTGATTCATTTATTTGTTAAATTCACTTCCTTTTGCTACTCTTTTCCTTTTTAAGGATTAAGGAAAGAGATGGTAGAAGATTGTGGTGTTGCATGGTGAGGTTGTTAAAGGGGTTTGCATGTAATGACTCCGTAATGATTGAAGCCTCACCTGTGTGGTTGACTTCTTGTTTGCTGAATTGGACACCAAAATAATTGGATTTTGAAAATTGTATTTTAAGTGCATCATTTGTGTATTGTCTCACTGGATGTTATAAAGGAAAAGACTATTTTGAAAATTGTATTTTAAGTCCATTATCCACTTAGACAAGCAAAGGTGTGGATGAAAGGTTGCACATAAAATGTGCATATAGCATTTTTTTTTTTTTTTTGAACTTGCTATATTCTAATGGCAATGTGGGCATTGAACTTGGACCATTTTTTTTTTAATCTTTTTTCTTTTTTTGATAATGTAGGAGTTATACTTGCTGTAGCACTGACTATTTTTTTTTTGATTTTTTTACTTGGGCTCCAATCCAACCTATATGTCTGCACAATCCTATCTCCGATCAATTTTTTACTGTTCATTGGGGCTCACTTTTTTCAGATCTTTTTAGACTGTCCGATCGGAGATCAGATTGTATGGACATAGTTATAATGGGGCCCATAAAAGAAATTTCATTTTCTTTTAAAACATTGGCAGCTGGTGCAGCAAGTATGACTCTAAATGTAGACTCAGGACTTGAAGTTAGTCTTCTATCTTCCCTCATCCTCCCTCCCTATCTGACTCTCTCTCTCTCTCTCTCTCTGTCTTAAATGTAGACCTAGAATCTGAGCAGGGTTCAGTGATTGGAAAATGGGATTCTAGGAAGTTGTGAAACGGGGGGTTCTTGAGGATTTCAATTTTTTTTTTTCTGCTTTTGGGTTATTTTGAAGGAAACCAGGGCTGGAATCAAAAAAGGTTGTAGGAACATATCTGTTGATGGAATCCTCACTATTGGTGGACCGTTGAAGTTCATAGAAGCTTCAGTAGAAGCTAAAAAGGAATTTGGAATTGGTCCAAAGAGAGGGGAAAAAAACTGAAATTTTTATTAAAAGACTAAAAAGAGCATACATTAATGCTATGGTATGTATCCATCAGTTTGAGATTTTGTGCTCTTATAACTTTGATGTGACATCTTTGTGTTTTACATGTCTGCTTCCTAGGGTGGGGTACTGGGGTGGCTGTGAAGAGAGTGCTATTGGTCTTTTGATTTTGTTCCTATCCCTTGCAACCCATGTTTTGCACCTGTTTCCCTTCCATATGTCATGGAATTGACTCATTCTCTGATGCACTGTAGCAACCGGTCACAATGGTGGTAGACATGTGGCCGTGGTGTAGTTGCGCAGAAGACGGCTATCATGGTGGCAGTTCTCATGTTTGGTTGTGGCTTCGAGGTCTGTACGACAGAATGCCATCTCAAGCTCTCTTTGAGATCTGTCAGTCCAGGGTCATGAGATGATACTGGGACTGATCCCCTGAGGCCAAGAAGAGGGGAGGATGAGGAGGCGAAGGAGCAGTAGGAGGACCAAGATGTGTAGTAGAAAGTGAAGAGGGGGAGGAGAAGGAAATGATGGTGAAAGGGGAGAAAAAAAAAAGACGGGGAAGAGATGAAGAGCAGGAAGATGGAGGAGGAGGAGGAGGAAGAGAGAGAGAGAGAAAAAATCTATTAAGCTTTTTGACATCTCTCTGGGACCTCTCTGCTATGCCTTTTCTTTAATTGACAAAATGATCCCAATATTGAAGGTGGGATTAAAATCCTGTCGAGTTAAAATCCCTTCAATGGCCAAACAGAGAAGAGAGGGATAAGTGTAGTAGAAGGATAGATGTGAGAGGAGAAACATGGGACTGGTTTTCTGGGCACAAAGGTTTGTCCTGGTAAGGGAAAGCTGTGTGGGCATTAATACCAATCTTAGAGTGTCAGTTGTGCAAGAAAATGTGGCTTGGTGGTGAACCTGGCAATGTTGGGGAAGGAGAGCTTGCTATGGCTGTCGACTCTCTGAGAAGGAGAAGAAAATAAAATTGTTGTATGATCAAGAGGTAAGGCATGACATTATCCTTGATTTTTTTTTGAAAGTTCTTTGATGTTAGTTTTTGAGATGTACTTTTGAAGGTTGGGCCAAGTCTGATCCTGCCTTGGGATCCTTATTTCTCAAATTCAACCTTCAGAAAGACTTGAATTTGTCCTTGTGTCTTAGTTTCCTTGGATGTACTCCTGAAACACGAGTTTACTGTTCACATGGCTTGATCTTTGCTTTATCCCAGTTTGGGCAGAACCTGGTGTCCCATTAGCTGTTCCTCTTGTAGCCTAGCCCATTGTTTGGCCCATTATTGGGGTAGCAGGGTCTGCAGGTAAAGTTCGAGTGTGGTTTTCCCTAACTCTCTCACGGGAAAAACTTGTGCACGTCAAGGGTCTTAGTTTTCTATTGAACCTAAAACCAGCCTGCATGTGTATTTATGTCCGTAAATTTTTACTCTTCCTACACACTGGAAATAAAATCATAACTTGGGAATATGACTGTGCATATTTCGGTTCAAACTAAAACACCGAGCCAACCCAAGTGATTCGGTTCGGTTTGGGCTTGTGTTCGGTTCAGTTTGGTTTCCAACTTTGTGAAACCAAACCGAACAGAAAAACCGAATAAACCAATTTTTAATCAATATATATTTTATATTAACATTATATATAAATGTTTTCATATTTTAGTGTCATATACATATGTACGTATAAATATATATTTTTAAATTTTAATTTTAATATTAAATACATATATATATATACATTTAATAAGAATAAAATGCAAAATTTCGGTTTGAACTGAACCGAACCAAAATTGTAAGGTAGACATAAAAACTAACTTTCTTTTTGAACATAAATAAGAACATTGCTTCTACCCACAGAAACGCCACTGATAATACCCATTTGGATGGCTTTATTCTACATCATACTAAAAACATGGGCAAGAGTGTTAAAAAGCAGTGGGGATAATGGGTCTCATTGTCTGAGACCACGAGAGCTATGAAAGAAGCCACATGGTTCCCCGTCAATAAGGATGGAAAATCTGACCGAAGAGATGCAATGTTCAATCCATTTAATCCAAGTATTATTGAATCCCATGAGACTTATAGGAAAGAGGAGGCGAGACTAACTTGGTCAAAAGCTTTCTCATAGTCGAGCTTGAAGACAAGAAACTCCCTTTTCATGCTCTTAAGCTCATGGATAGATTCAGAAGCTGCGACAAAATATTCAAGAATAAATCTACTGGGAATAAATGCTGATTGGTTGGCATCAACAAGCTTACTCATAACCTTCTTTAGTCTAGAGGCTAAAACTTTAGTAATAATTTTGTAAGAGCTATTGAGAAGTCTAATGGGTCTGAGATCAGATAGCAATCAGCATTGTCCTTTTTGGGTATGAGAACACTATGGGTGGCATTGGAGGAGGACACAAGTTTAGGATTAAATTCAAAGTTTTTAATTGCCTTCATAAAATGATCTTTAATCACCTCCTAAAATTGCTGATATAAACCCATAGAAAGACCATTCGGGCCAGGAGGCTTTGTGATGCGGGACAAGGAGAGAGGGGGGGAATGGGAGTGGATCCTGCCGGCCTCGCACCAGCAGGGTGGGAAAAAGGGGGTCGGCGTCGCACCGACAGGTCTTCCTCCGGCGTCGCACCGGGGCTGGGGTTTGGGGCTCTCTCTCGTAGAGAACCAAAAAACACAAACTCAGGTAAAAATAAACTTCATTCCATTTCTTCTCTTCCATAAAATCTTCTCTACCTCTTCTTCAAACCTCATACACATATATAGAGACTAGGTGTAACTCCTGACCTTAGAGATTCCACCCGACTCTAGGACTTCTCTTATTCATGTTTCTATAACTCCTAGAAGATAATAAAGACATAATGGGCCATTAAGAGGCCTAATAAAAGCAAATACATGGGAGCTCCAAGCATGCATCGTTTCCTGCATCAATCTCCCTTGGTTCGAAAAAACTCGTCCTCGAGTTTTAAAATGCGCCAGTATAATCAAGCGGACGATTGGATCATCTGTGGGAGTCTTCAAGCAGAGAATCATATCAAGAATCACCATCTGGTCTGCTGTATGTGAATCATAGAAGGTCTGCCATATCAGATCAATAAGATCCGATCTTGATTCCACAACTAACAGAGAATCTGAACTCTCTGGAGAAATGAGGTCATGCCCACCACTGCATAATAAGTCATCATCGGAAACAATAACATCGAACATGTGTAACCCAGAATCTACAAATAAATTGTGATCCCATGAATCCACAACCAATAGCTCACTAGCAATTGACAACAATGCGCTGTCTTCACATACATCTTCCGATTGATCATCTTTTATACCTGGGGAAACTGTATCAAGTACCTTTGATGGTGTTTCCATCACCTTAGGAGAATAAAGTGACGATTTTGGAAACGTGAACTCACATCCATCAAGATGAGGGTGTACGAGGGAGCATCGACGTCTATCACAATCCACTGCCGCTTGGCGCTCTGATAGCCACTCTCGACCTAAGCAAATAGAAGAGCTCCATGGATTTATAGTACACCAAGCTCCATCCACATAAGTAGTGTAGTGTCCTGTGGTGACATCCTTAACTCGCCGAAAAAACTCCACAAAAACCTTATCACCGTTTACAAGAATCTCACCCGTCTTTAATAGTGAATCAATAATAAGTTGGGGAATCACATTATCACTCGCTCTCTCATCTAATATCAATGTCATCCATTCGCGATTCGGCAAGAACACAGCGAAACGGAAATAAATAGAAGACATGTTGCAAGAGATTACCCCAAGGCTCCAATTCTGATAGAATCAATCAGTGGTTCACAGAACGAGGTGTCGTAGGGGCAGCACCACTCTGGAACTGAGTCCGTCTTGTTGAGACGAAGCCAACGACGCGATCAATGCAAGAAACGGAGCCCAAAAGATGACCTTGATATGTGTGCAGCAGCGGCACGCAAAATGAGATAAGTCGGAAACTCAGTGTGTCGGATCTGGTCGGTCTCGTCGAGACGAACCCGTCGGCGTGAACGATGCACGAATCGGAGTCCGAAAATGACCTTGAACAATGAGCACAAGTGTTTTTGTAAAGCGTGCAAGTGCGACACGTAAAACGAGGCAAGTCGGCCGCTAGCCGCTGCAAAATCAGTGCGCCAGAAGCTGGCACGCAAATCGAGGCGGCTGATGCAAGCCTCAGGATGCGCGTCGGTGTCCACGGTATGCGTGCAGAAGTGGCATGCAAAACGAGGCAGTCGGGGATGCAGCGCACTGGATCTGGATAGGCCTCGTCGATACGAACCCAACGGTTTGAACGGCATGCAAATCGGAGCACCGATGAGTCCTTGGCGTTGGCGGTGCGATAGGACTTACTAGTGCACCATCTGTGTGCACTATAGCAGACTAGCAGGCCGGACCACCTGTGGTTTGGGTTGGACCCACTGGAACACTGGTTCGGACCACTTAGGAACTAGTCAGATCAAGTAGAATTAAAACCTGGTTGGGTTCTTTAATAAATGTGGCTTGGACCGAGATAAACTTTGGGTCGAACCGAACGGGGTCTGGGTTCGGACCCAGGTCCACTCAACTTGGTTGGACCAGATTGGGTCCTTTGAAAAGGACACGTGCCCTCCTTTTCACTATGCTCCCTCTTCTTCTTCTCAAACTACACGAACCCGAAGGAAGAAAAGGAAGGGCTTTGGGCGGATGAGAAGCTCCGGCGGGGCGGAGCGAGGTGGCAACAGCGGGGCCGATGGCGGCCGATGCTGGTGATGACGGCGCTGGTGAGGGCGGCGGGTGCGGTTGTGGGAGGCAGCGGCAGGGGCGGCTGTTGTGAGGAGTGATGGCGAGGGGGGGGGGAGGAGGGCCGACGGCAGTGGAGGCGGGGTTCGGCAGCAACGGCGCCTGTGAAGGATTAGCCCCTCCTCTTCTTCTTCTTCTTTCTTGCCCTAACAAGAGCGGTAGCAGGCGGGCGGGGCGAAGGCGAAGGCGGGCGGGGCGAAGGCGGCGAGCGGCGAAGGCGATGGTGGCAGTGGTTGCCGGCGGGGTGGAAGCGCAGGATTTGGATAGTGAAGACGACCCAAAGAACCTGGCGCTCTGATACCAATTTGATGCGGGACAATGAGAGAGGGGGGGAATGGGAGTGGATCCTGCCGGCCTCACACCAGCAGGGCGGGAAAAAAGGGGTCGACGTCGCACCGACAGGTTTTCTTCTGACGTCGCACCGGGGCTGGGGTTTGGGGCTCTCTCTCACAGAGAACCAAAAAACACAAACTCAGGTAAAAATAAACTTCATTCCATTTCTTCTCTTCCATAAAATCTTCTCTACCTCTTCTTCAAACCTCATACACATATATAGAGACTAGGTGTAATTCCTGACCCTAGAGATTCCACCCGACTCTAGGACTTCCCTTATTCATGTTTCTATAACTCTTAGAAGATAATAAAGACATAATGGGCCATTAAGAGGTCTAATAAAAGCAAATACATGGGAGCTCCAAGCATGCATCGTTTCCTGCATCACTTTGCAGCTTCATACTGAAAAGCTGCTTTGACCTCATCTTCATGAATAGGTATTGTTAGAGAATCTGCCTCTTGTTCAGAAAGTCTACGAGAGTGATTCTCGGAGAAGGTTTAGCTGGACATATTTTCTTCAGTGAAGAGAGCTTTATGGAAGGAGATAATGGCTTCTTTGATGTCTGTTTCCTTCTTGAATATAAAATTATCAACTTGAAGGAGATAATTGCTTCTTTTCTTGATGCTTGTGGCTGCATGGAAGAATTTGGTGTTTTTTTCTTCTTGTTCCAACCAAATTTCCTTGGCTGTTTGTTTCCAGTTGATTTCATCCCTAAGAAGACATTCATTGTAATCCTTTTTCAGCTTTCCCATTCTTGTCTTTCCAATGGATCAAGAGTCTCCATATCATTTTTCAAGTCAAGCTGCTCAAGATCATCTCAATATCTTTCCAATATCATTTTCCTAAGAAGGACATTGCAGAAGAACTAGGGGATTTCAGGCCCATAAGTTTACTTAATGGCAGCTACAAGATCATCTCAAAAGCTTTGGCAAATAGACTCAAGATTGTGATCAACAGTTTGGTGGATACTAATCAAGCTGCTTTCGTTCAAGGCCGTTTCATTCTTGATAATTTTTTGGCTGCTTATGAATGTATTCATGATCAGAAGAGCAGAAAAAAGGAGGTTGTTGTGTGTAAAATTGATTTCGAAAAGGCTTTTGATAGAATAAACTGGAATTGTTTGTCAAAAGCTATGCAATTGATGGGATTCAAAAGGAAATGGATAGAATGGATAAAAAGCTGCATAGGGACAGCGAAATTTTCCATTTTAATAAATGGTGCCCCATTTGGCTACTTTGATAGCTCGAGAGGACTCAGACAAGGTGATCCCCTATCACCTCTTCTCTTCATAATAGTGGGACAGGTTATGAGCTCCATGTAGAATAAAGCAAGAGAATGTCAAATTATTGAGGGTATCAAAGTTAGAAGAATGGAAGAGGAGGTTACCCACCTTCAATATGTTGATGACACGATTTTATTCTCATCTACAAAGGAAGATAAGATGGTCAATTTGAAGATTCTGCTGAAAATTCTTGAAGCGGTGACTGGATTTAAAATCAATTTCACTAAAAGTATTATGGCGGGTATCAATGTTTCAGAAGACAAGATGGCTGATCTATCAAATCTGATGAATGTGCAACCGGTTACCTTCCCTATTTCTTATCTGGGTTTACCACTTTCTGACAGGAGGCTTAATAATTGTGATTGGAACCATTTGATTAGGAAATGTGAAAGTAAACTTCAAGGTTGGAAAGGCTCCCTTCTTTTTGCAGGAGGTAGATGGGTTCTGTCCAAATCAATGCTCTCTTCTTTGGCCATTTATTATTTATCCATTTTTGAAGTACCTAAGATGGTATGTAAGAAACTGGAGTCTGTAAGAGCCGCTTTCTTTTGGAAAGGTAAACTACCGGATGTAAAGGGTGGGCATCACATTGGCTGGAAATTTGTGTGCAGAAGTACAGAGGAAGGGGGAGCTGGTTTAACACCTATTCAAAACTTCAATAAAGCTCTTTTGATAAAATGGATTTGGAGATTGGATAAGGATGTTCAATCTATATGGGCTAAAATCATCAGAAGTAAATATTTCTTTCAAAATGATCTTTAGATTAGTAGCTTCCAGATCACTGGCTCTGTCTCATATATTTGGAAGAGTATCCTCCATAACTTGGATCTCTACAATTGCTCAACTTACATAACTGTGGGTAATGGCCGAACTGCAAAATTCTGGGAAGATGCTTGGAAAGAGGGAAGGTCTTTCAAATATAGATTTCCAAATATGTACAGCATTTCAGAGGATAAGAATTCTACTATCAGAGATGTCCGAGCTTCCACATCTCAAGGTCTTGTGTGGGATTTCAGATTTTGCAAAAATTTTCACTTTGTAGAAGAGAGGGAGTTCCTTCATCTCAATTTCCTGCTTCAAGACTTTCAAGAGATGAATGAGAGGGAAGATGTCAAATGCTGGAGATGGGATCCAGGTGGTAGGTTTTCTGTCAAATCTATAACTAAATTGCTGAACTCAGGAGGGACTAAGGTCAGTTGGGAATCTCAGGTGTGGAATAAAAGTCTTCCCATCAAGATTAGGATCTTTCTGTGGAAAATAGCATGTGGCAGATTACCTACTGGGGACAAGCTTAGGTTCCTTACTCTAGACAAAAAAATATGTTCATTTTGTGGGATGTTTGAAGAAACTGTGGACCATCTTTTTATTAATTGCGGTATAGTGGATGTTATATGGAGGGCTTTTTTCAGAGTCTTAGACAATCATCCAAGCAGCTTCAATTCGGTTGGTAGCCTCATGACAAACAGGAATCGGATGTGTCCTTACCAACATGAATTATGTCTATGGGAAATCCTTCTACCAGCAATGCTATGGGCCATTTGGAGAGAAAGAAATCTCAGAATCTTCAGCAACCAATTCTCTTGCCCAACAGGGATTTTCGGACACTGTATCCACTTCATACAAGAATGGTCTTTTAGAAGATTTGGACACAAGATCTCTGATTCTGCAACGTTATCAAAATTTGCTCATTGGAAAAGTGTCTTTCTTTGAGGATTCTGGTGTAAGATGTTATGGGTTTTATTTTCTGGGAAGGGTGTTGTCTGTGGTTCCTGGGTCTCTTGTATTGTCTACTGTCTTGGTAGACATTTTCTTTGTTTTCCTTCCCCTCTCTTTTTCCCTTGTAATCTTTTCTTGATTATCTCAATGAAATGAATGCGGCTGTTGCTGCCTTCCAAAAAAAAAGTCAAGCTGCTCAATTTTTGAAAGAAGTTCATTTTTAGTAGTTGCTCCCTGGCCAAAGAAGTCCTTGTTCCAGTCTTTTGTTTTATGTTTAACCCATTTGAGCTTGTGAGAGAGGTTAGCAATGAGAAGGTCTTTGGAAGGGAAATCTGTCCACCATTGGTTACCAAGGATCTGAAATCTTCATGCCTGAGCTAGACGAGCTCGAATCTGAAAATTCTGAGATGCTTTGACAGAGGAATGGTGGATAAGAGAATAGGGATATGATTAGAAATCACTCTAGGGAGTAAGGAGGCCCTTGGCAGAAGCAAGAGGGAATTCTGATTGCCAAGAAGTGTTGACAAAGACTAACCTGGAAAGTGATGGAGGAGACTGAAAATTTGTCCAAGAGAAGTGGAAGCCTAGGTTGTTCAATTCTGTCAGACCGTTGGAGTGAATCCAACTCACAAAGAAATTCATTTCAGGTTCCCAAGTGGAATGATGAAGTATTGCAGGATCGTAAAATCATTGCAGTGGCGAATGTCATCATTCCATAAAAACATCATATCCCCATTTGCGTCATCAGAAGGTTGGAAGAGCCACTTCTGAAGTCTATTCCTACTCGGCTGATGGATGAGGGAATCATCACATGATTCCGTTTTGGTTTCTTGTAAATAGACCACATATGCCTTGTGTCGGGAGATAAGGTCCTGGACTGCTTTGATCTTTGAAGGGCCATTGAGGCCTTTAATGTTCTAGGAACGGATAATCATGGAGAACATAGAATGACCCCCTCAGAGATAAATGACACCTTCAATGATCATAGAGCATCTTACAACCTCGATCCCCTTCCTCAATATTATTGCCCTTCACAAAAGGAAGTTCCCTTTTACCTATCTTGGAGTCTTTGCCTTGCCCTCTTCTCTTGGTAGAAAGTTGAAGGTTGATGACTCTTCTGGATTTCTTGAAGAAGTTCCTGATTGAGTCTTTCTGGCCAACATAAGAGATGCCCATTAAAGCCCCGATGTGCTAATAAGTTCATCGGACCTCACCTCCATAGGAATAATGGGGGAAGAAGAGGGATAAAAGTCACCCTCGTAGATAGTGAGCTCTTTCCTGGGAGGAACAAAGTCAGAGGGAGAGGAGGAGCTTAGAGGAATAAGCTGCGGAACCTAAATATTATCCGCTGAGGAAGGGCATACCTGAAAGCAGTCTTCGGAGAGAGTTGCAGATAAGGAGCAGAGCGTAGGGGTGGATAGGAGTCTGCTGCACTCTAAAGAGTGGAGGTTCGTTTATCTCCGAGGTCCCTGCCAAAGATGGCAATCTCATTATCGATACCCGTACCAATGGGGATCGATATCGATACGTATCGGTATTGGCCGTATCCGCTGGTATGGCCCATTTTGGCTTGGTACCGGCCAATTACAAATATCTTTTTTATTTTTTAACTATAATGATTGGTATCGAGGTACCCCTTGTATCGGTATCGGTACCCACCGATACATGATACAAAGGATGGGAATCTCGGTATCGGTATCGACACCTGTGGGTACCAATATCGATATCGGTATCGGTATTGGGCGTATCGGCCGGCGCCGGCCAATAAAAAATTAATAAAAATATTTTATTATTTTTTACCTACAAAGACTGATATAAGCCGACTCGGGGGTATCGGTACCGGTCCCGGTCCTGGTTGATACCGTACGTATTCGTTGATACATATTGGTGTTGGCCGATACTCCTAACCATGGATACGTATCGGCACCCACCGATACCGATATGTATCGGCTCCCACCAATACCAATACATATCAGCCGATACGTATCGGTATCGGCCAATACTACCATCCGTAACTCCCTGCTTGTTGCCAAACATGGGAGGTTGCGGAATCACCATAGCATCATCTGGAGTAGGAAGAAGATGGCCCGAAGATGGTTGCAGGCTAAAATGCATGGTTCCGATACGTATTGGTATCGGCCAATACTACCATCCATAACTCCCTGCTTGTTGCCAAACAGGGGAGGTTGTGGAATCACCATAGCATCATCTGGAGGAGGAAGAAGATGGCCTGAAGATGGTTGGAGGCTAAAATGCATGGTTCGAACCACACGGAGGAAGAAAAGGCGTTGTCGAGCTGGTCCAGCAAGGGTTGGTTTGAATTAAGTGAATCAGGATCCGATAACTGATGGGAAGACCAAGAATCTTTGTTGGGTAATTCTTTGGGTCCCTGGTGGACCCGCGACTATTTATCTTCACCGCACGAAGCCGTAGCATATGAAGCAGGGGATTGCGCTCATGGTAGTCAACCTCGTCCTGTCTCAGCCTGTCCTGGCCGGGACGTCCCTCCTGTCCCATTGAGAAAACGGGACGGGACAGTTTCTCATCAGTTCCAGTTGTTGTCCTACTCTGTCCCAGCCCGTCCCGGCCTATCTCGATTTGTTTTGGCCCGACTCGACCTGTCCCGGCCCATCCCAACCATAATTTGTATTTTAACTTGAGATTTTCCTAACCATTTAAGCTCCTTGTAAACTTATTTTAGGGGGTTCGTTTCATGAATATACTCCTTTATAACATCATGAATCCATCCTAAATGCTTTTATTGCATTAATTTTGTCTTATTTTTGTGTTTATATGTTTATTTTTCATATTATTTTTTGTATACATATGTTTTATATTTGTGCATGAAAAAAAAATCCTGGGATGGGACACCGAAATTGTTAGGGACACTGGGACATCCCATCCAAGTAGATAAATGGGACATGGACCGGAATAGGGTTGACAACTATGATTGCATGCACATCTCCCTGAACAGCCTTTACCTTGGAAACCGAAGAGGCCCAGCCAGCCGCCGAAATCCCTAAAGCTACTGGATCCTTAGTGGGATTAGGCAGAGGATCTCTTGGAACCAGGAGAAGGTCAGGTGGAAGAGATAGGCAACCGGCTCCCATCATGCGCTCTTGGATGAAGGGACATCTTCTTGGGAATCTGAGAGAATTGAACACTGGAGCGGGCCGAGCGGCTGCTTTGAGGGACTAGGTGAATCGGCTTGCCAGGCTGAGTGGACTCAGGAGGAGCCCCTAAAGACTCAGATGCTTGCGATGAGATGAGTGGCTGAATCCTGGAAGACCTGAATTTCTTGTATTCCACCACTACCTTGACCCAAGTCCAATCCTGAGAGGAAGACTTGGAAGAAGAAGCAGCTTCCTCAACCACATGAACCCAAAAGCATTTCCCACAAGAAGAATGAACAGCTTTTTTGGGATGTAGATCGGATCGTCAACTTCGACCTGGATGCTCACATATTTAGAAGAATGCCGTCCTGACTTCTCGAATCAAATTCTCTTAGAATACCAAACTTAGCAATGATCGCCAAGGATGGCAGTACCCGTATCGGAGGGTACCGATATTGATACGTACCTGTATCGGTATCGGCCAGTATCGGCCAGTACTGCATCCATTTTGGCCCAGTACCGGGCCAGTTCGGCCGGTATCGGTCCACTCAGTATGGATTCGCTGTGAAAGACCCCACATTCCAAATGTAGAGTGGAATGCCATAAATCCAACACCAAATTCTTCAGCTCTCTGGGATAGGCTCTGTTGCAGAACAGACATTCCAAGGAGAAAATTTGAGAACGAAGTTCTTCAGGATGATGGAATGAGAACGAAGAGCTTCCTCTTTCCAAATAGGGGAAGGAAAGAACACAAGAAACGAAGCGTTCCCTAGCTTCCTAATCCACCAATCCTCACCGGATGGGAATTTGGAGTGAAGGAACTTCAAACCTAAGGATTTCTCTACTCCCTGATAAGTTGAGAGAGTTTTCACAGGGTTCACCGAAAAGCTGTCTAACTTCGGACAAGAGTTTGCAGCAGTAGGGAACCCAGGGATGGCAGTGGGACAAGGAAGGGTCCTGGTGGGAAGGATCAGAGGAGGGGAAGAAGGAACCAACGGAGGACCAGAAGGATGGGGTGGAAGAATAGGGGATCGAATACCATTCTGGCACCCAGAGCATTTGTGGCCAACTTCCCTGCAATGGTAGCATGGGCTGGGTCTCTACAGTCCCTGGCCTAGTGCCCCTTGCCCAGGCAATGAAAGCAACAATCCCTGCCCACCAGAGAATGGGAGGGATGGGAAGAGTGAGGGGGACTCTGCCTTCTCCTGCGTTTCCCGGATACGGTCTTCCATTCCCCATCACCTGCTTGTTCCCCGCCTCCCGCTCTCGCACTAGAGGACCCCATCCCCTTGTCCCCCACTAATCATTGGAAGCTACCTCCCAAGCTTGTTGCCAAACAGCGCCTGATATATGACCTCCTGTCATAATTGCAAGGTATGGGAATCACTTTTCTCATCATTTAAAAGTCCTTAGTTGGTTTTCCAAATAAATTAGAGGGGAAATTGTTGAAATCTGAGCACGGTTTCACAGACATTGCAAATTTCTGTTCTTTCTTTCTTACCAGAATCATATGTACTTCAGTAAAGTTTTCGTTTGGTTGTGTGATAATTTTCTTATTGTGAAGGGTTTGGTGAGTAGTGGATTTGGAAAATGAGAACTTATCCTAGATTTGTCAACAATCATAGCTGATTGCTACTTGTTTTTTGGTACCATGTATCAGGTCCGCGTATCAACCAAACCTGATGGGCAAGGTAACAGGGGTCTAATGTGGTATCATGTCAAGTGTTTCATTGATATGTTCCCGTCCACTCACCTAGAGAAATTGTCTGGTTGGGACAACCTTCCTGCTCATGACAAGGAAGATGTTTCTGTTCTAGCCAGGAATGATGCCTCTACGATCAGGGAAGGTATTATATTTGATCATCCTATGAAATCCTTTGAGATGGTGATCATTCTGTTCTATAATTTTTCTTCTGATTTTGATTTCCCTGTTTTGGGAGCTGGAGTAGAAGACAAGAAAGAACTGCAACAGCCTGCTTCGAGAGGGACTAAACGCAAAAAAGCTGCTAGAAATGAGAATGATTCAAAACTTCCTAAAACTAATGGAAGTAATGCATCTTGTGAGTCGGCAAGTAAAAGCAATATTGGCAGATCGGAGCAAACTGAATCAAGCAGAAGTAGCATGGAAAGTAAACTTGAGCAACAAAGTCATGCATTATGGGCTATAAAAGATGAGCTTAAGAAGCATGTGACGACTGCGGAGATGCGGGAGATGCTTGAAGCTAATGAACAAGATTCAGCAGGGTCAGAATACGATCTGCGGGAGCGTTGGTAAATATATGAATATGAAGTTCTTTGATTGATGTTCTGCTAACATTGTTCTTGGTCCTTCAGAGTTTATGCTGCATCAAATGCTTCTAAATGCTGGTGAAATGGTCTTGCATCTGTACTTACTGAATTTTCATGCTAATTGGAATATTTTCATTTACAAAAGCTACAGGTGTTTTTTCATATGCCTCCCTGAAAGATCAGATGTATGCAAAAATACTCAATTTAGGAGTCTACCTCTTTTATCATGACATGTGCACACAACTGTTGTTGTTGGGGTGTAGATGCGAGGTCAAAATTTAGATGGCAAATTGGCAACCCTGATACCTTGTCAGCAACATTTAGGAATGTCTATACAAAACTGAAAATGCCCTCTCCAACTCCTCCTTTCTACATCTTTCTCCCTCTGGTCTTTCTCTTTCTCTCCTCTTTTTTTTTTTCCTGAAAGTGGATAGTACCACATATATTATAAAAATGAAAGAGAAGGATTATACAAAAGAGGGAGAAACTACAAAAGTCTCTCAAACTCAACACCATGACGGTGTGAACCCCACTCACCTCTCCTCCATAAGACAAAATAAGGAGGTTGTACAATTCAGATTACATTTCACTTTGGTCCACTCCACAACCTTCTCACAAATAAAAGTAAAAACCGTATTTGTAGTTGACGCTTCCCGTCGGAATATCCTATTATTCCGTTCCAACCAAATTGCCCAAAAGGTCGCATGAAGAACGAGCCACCATAGAACTTTGTCTTGCTTTAGAATCCATCTCTTCCCCTAGGAGAAGAGGAGGCTCTCAATAGATTCGCGACTGGGACATTCCACCTGAAGAGCTCCAATCATCTGCCACCCTTCTTCGCCAAAAGCATAGGAGGTGAAAATATGATCCAAAGATTCCTCGGCCTCCCCACACAAAGCACAAGTCGTATGTGATGCGGGACAGGAGAGGGGGTAGACCGGAAGTAGGAGAAGAGAGGGGGTTGGAGGAGGAGAAGACTAGGGTTCCCGTCCCGTCTCGGGAGAAAACACGCAGCGGCGGCTCATCATTTCAAATTTCTTCTTCAATCCTTTCCCACGAGGGGGTACAGGACAATATATAGACTCTTCAAAGAAATCCTAATAGGAAAATTACTAAATTACCCCTAGGACTCCGAAAATAACTAAAAAACATGGAAAATTACATATAAATTAAAAGACTCCAAATGGACCCCTAATGGGCCAAATAAACTGCACATTGGGCCTTTGACTCCATTCCAGCCGTTCCTGGATCCTCATCATTCTCCCCTGGTTCGAAAAAATTCGTCCTCGAATTTTAAAATGAGTCAATATCCATAGGGAAATGATGGTAGCATGCTCGGAAAACAACACCGATGACCCATGAATCATCGCGCGCATGAATGCTCCAACCTGAGGAGAAAATTGTGCCTCGACGTCGCTCCATATGTGGTCAAAATCATGCAAACTGATGACATCTTTAACGACCTTCGGCTGCTCGGCTACATCTCCCAGTAGTGGTTCTGTCCTCGGCTCGTTCTCTTTAGTGGGGAAGAGGTCATTATCTGCTATAGGCGTCATTGATTCGACCTCCCCCAAATATTCATCTTCTAGGGCTGGATCGGCCACATAGTGCACCTCCTTCATTTGATTTTCATACTCCTCAAGCATCGTTGGGTCGGCCTCATAGACAACATCTTTTGGCTTGGTCAGCTTGGCAAGCATGGCAGAAATCTTCTGAAGCTCACTCCTCATCTGGGACTTCTCGCGCTCCCAATCTTCTGCTTGTTGAAACCTCTCTTGATCCTGATAAGTGGCATTGAGAATAAGAAAGGGTGCCTGGTATTCCTCAGGTTGTATTAGACAATCTCGTCCAGTATGATCAATCACAACTTGCCGCTCGTCTATCCATTCTCTACCCAAACCGATATACGAGCCATTGGGTATAATCTTGCACCATGCATCATCATAATACCTGACGGCTCGAGAAGTACTGTTGCTCCGTAAGAGATGGAAAAATGGCACATAGACTCGATTTCTAGAGACCCTTACGTAGTCCGTGTGGGAGATAGAATCCACAATAGATTGTGAAATGACGTTGCCGAACGACGTTGCCTCAAGATACATCCGAGTTTTCACGGAATTGGGTAGCTCTACCTCAAAACTAAAATCCATGATGATAAAACGTACCACTGGCCAAAGAAATGATAGACGAGGTCCGCCTCACTGCCAGGATGCCACCGGTACGATCGGCACAAGAATCGGAGCTCAAATCATCATCTTCAATATGCGTGCAAAAAGTGGCACGCAAAACGAGGTAAGCGGGCACTAGTTGCTGCGAAATCTGTGCGGCTGGGATGCTGGCACGTAAATCGAGGCAACTTGGGTTGGCCTCGGGATGCACGCTCGGGGTCCTCGGTATGCGTGCAGAAGTGGCACGCAAAACGAGGCAAATCTGGGAACAACACTGGATCTGAGTTGGCCTCGTCGAGACGGATCCGATGGCGCGAACGGTGCACAAATCGGAGTCCAGAAAGATCTCGAACAGCGCGCCCGAGCGTCCTCGTAAAGCGTGCAAGTGCGGCATGCAAAACGAGATGCTGCTGTCAAGCGGAACGTACAGCGATGTCGGCCTCGCCGATACGAATCCAACGACACTAGCGGCTCGCAAATCGGAGCACCGATGAGTCTGTGGCACTGGCGGTGCGATAAGATTGCAATTGCACCACCTGTGAACCAGCACGGATCTGATTGGATTCCTGTTGCACTCTTGATTCGAACCCTAACTGACCCGGTGGCTTGAACCTCTGATCTTCTTAGAACCTGGTCGAACCAAGTGTTAAATTGAGCCCCAATTGAATTTTCTAAAGGGTATGGTTCGAACCGGACCAGGTTCAGGCTCGGACCAGGAACAGGCTGGTTCGGACTCGGCCTGAATACAACCTGGCTAAGCCAAGTAGCCACCTTGAAGGCGGCACGTGCCCCTTCTTCTTCTTCTTTTCGCTCTTACACGCGAACCAGGCGGCGGCTGCAAGGGCCGGGGTTCCAGCGGGCGGGTGAGGCGGTGGCGATGGCGGGGCGGAGCAGCTCCGGTGGCCGGCGGCGACGTCGACGACGGTGACGGGGCCCGACGACGGCGGCTTCGGCGGAGGTGGAAGGCTCGGGTGGCTCCGGCGGTGGCCTGCGGAGGAGCACGCGGGGATTCTTCCAGGTCCTGTGTGCCGCAGACAGAGCTCGCGGGGGTGGAGTAGCGGGGACTGGCGAGGAGGACTCCTGCGGGATGGTCCGTCTTGGGCCCGTGTGCTGCGAGAAAGGGGCCGTGGGAGGGTTCTTCCGAAACCAGGCGTGCGACGAGGAGGACAACTGCGGAACAACCGGCCGAGATCCGACTATGGCAGGACTGCCGGTGCTCGTGGAGTTCGGGGTGCCGTCCGGAGCTGGCGCGCGACGAGATGGAGGCCGCAGGGAGGCCGGTCGGGGCCGACGTTGGTCCTCGGCGCGTGAAGTGGGGGTTCACGAAGGGTCTGCTGGAGCCGACGTGCGGTGGGAGGGGAGGCTCTCGGAGGTTCGAGCTGGGGCCGCGTCGCGCAGTCCGGAGGAGTGGGCCGCAGGAAGGTCGCCTCGGCTCCGCGACGCGCGGGGTTGCCGTGGACAGGGCCGGGTGGCCTGTTGCAGGCGGGAGGGCTCCTGCGGATGGCCGTCGGGCCGGGGCGGCAGGGACAGGCCCGCGGAGGGCTTCTCCGAAGCCGGCGGAGGTGGGAGGGGAAACCACGGGCGATGGGGAAAACTCACGGTGAAGAACCACCCTCTGGACCGCAGGGAGACGTGGTAACTCGCCGGAGAGCCGACTGGCCGTGTGGACATGGGTCGTTGCCGGTGGTACTACGCAGCGCAGAGAGAGGGTGGAGGAAGGCAGAGAAGAAGAGAAGGCAGTGGAGGCACGATGGGGATCGGAGTTGGGCTCTGATACCAAATTGATGCGGGACAGGAGAGGGGGTAGACCGGAAGTAGGAGAAGAGAGGGGGTTGGAGGAGGAGAAGACTAGGGTTCCCGTCCCGTCTCGGGAGAAAACACGCAGCGGCGGCTCATCATTTCAAATTTCTTCTTCAATCCTTTCCCACGAGGGGGTACAGGACAATATATAGACTCTTCAAAGAAACCCTAATAGGAAAATTATTAAATTACCCCTAGGACTCTGAAAATAACTAAAAAGCATGGAAAATTACATATAAATTAAAAGACTCCAAATGGACCCCTAAGCCTCACTTTGTTTGTGGAATAAGTCCTGAATAGAATGTTTTATTCTCCTAAAACCTTTTAACCCACTTTGGTGGAGGGGAGTACTTAACCCAGGGTGCTATGAGTTATACCAGGGGTTAAGCGGAATAACATGGGTGTTTTGAACTCTTTATTCTCTTCTTTATTCTACTTATTCTTACCAAATCACTTGGAATAGCGCAGTGCAATTCTACTTATTCTGGGTGGAATACCAACAATTTACCAAATCAAAATACTTCTTATTCTGGGTTAAGAAATTCTCAGAACCTTATTCTGGTTTAAGTTATTCTGCAAACAAAGTGAGCCTAATGGGCCAAATAAACTGCACATTGGGCCTTTGACTCCATTCCAGCCGTTCCTGGATCCCCATCAGTATGTGGATCCCGCATAAATCGGACCAACCTATCACAAGTTGGCAAGTGACTGATGGAGGCTCTCTACATGATAAACTGCACCTTTGGGGAGCTCTAGACTCCCTAAGTTGTAGACCCGAAGGGTATTTGCATCCTCCATCCGCAATAACTGCATAAAGGGATTTTACTGAATGAATTCCTTCCTTGTCCCACCTCCAAGTCAACCTGTTAGTCAAATGAGGCTCAACTCGAATAGACTATAGCACCTGGAGTAACTTGATAACATCTTCTAGTTCCTCATCTCTCATATTTCTCCTGAAAAGGGGATTCCAAGACCAAAGACCCCCTACAAACTGAAGCACCTGAAAAACTGCGGCCTCCCGCTATACTGCTATAGAGAGCTATGAAAAAGACTCGGGAAAGTAACCCGGAGAGGTTGGGCCACACACCACGCATCTGTCCAAAAGAGAGTATCCATGCCATTGTCCAGAACAATACTCGACCCTACTGCAAAAATATCCCAGCTACAAAGAATGCCTTTCCACACCGGGGACACCAAACGCTGTGATGGAGTTGCAAAGGCCCAACTCCTAAGCTACCCATAATACTTTTGAGATATGGCTTGCCGCCACACCCCCCCTTGTCAATTCCTGTTGAGCCAGCTTCCACAACCATTTAGAGAGGAGAGCTAGATTGAAGAGATTGATGTTCTTCACCCCCATCCCCCCTGATGTAGGAGCGGGTCCACGGACAGTGCGAAGCCAGCATCTTTTGGGTTTGGAGATACACCCCCCCTTGTCAATTCCTGTTGAGCCAGCTTCCACAACCATTTAGAGAGGAGAGCTAGATTGAAGAGATTGATGTTCTTCACCCCCATCCCCCCTGATGTAGGAGCGGGTCCACGGACAGTGCGAAGCCAGCATCTTTTGGGTTTGGAGATACATATTTTGGTTATTGGAGTACTTTATATTTTATTTGAGCATTGTAGACATGAATAAGGCCCGTTTGGTGTCTTTTCTATTTTTTTCTTTATTTTTCTGCATGTTTTTTTCCCCATTTTAGGAGTTAGGGGTATTATGGTCTTTTCATATACTAGGGCTTCCTTTTTGGGAGGCCTATATATTCTCATATTTTCCTTTTGGGAAGGGGAGTGTTTGCCAATGATTAGAGAATGGAAAAGAGCTATTGTTGTGTCCGCCACTATGCGTGTGTGAGAGTCCGAGAAGGATGCTGTGTGAGGTGTGAAGTCCTGTTCTATCTTCTTCTTTCTCCTCCTCTGTTCTTTGTTGCATCATCCCCTTCTTCTACCCTTGTCATCCCTCTCCCTTGGGCCTCCAAGCTTTCCTCCAGTCGTCCCCCCCTTTCTGTCCCATATCAACTTGGTATTAAAGCCTAACTTCGATCCCCACCTCCGTCGCTGCTGCCCTTCTTCCTTCTCTCCCTCTCCTTCTATCTCTCTCTATAGCCTGCCTAAGCCGGTTAGTGTTCACGGTACTGTTCTGTGAACAGTGCCATCCCCAAACCCCACCCGCATCCTTGTTCTGCATTTGAGAGGGGTCACTATAGCGTCGGATACTGTAGCTACAATATTCTCTTCGTGCTACAATACTCGAGTCCTTCGATCCCTCTCCCTCTCTCGATGTGGTCCACCGTAACACAAGAAAAAGAAGAACAAGAGGAGTGAGGGGAGGGCTAAGGCTTTCGCTGGCGTTGCCATCATCGCCGCCCCCTGCTGTCGTTGTCGCTGTTGTCGCCGCCTTCACCAACGGCCCCAATCGGAGCCTCCGCTACCCTCTGCAGCCCCTGCTGCTGCCATCGACAGCCCCAACTACTGGCGGCGCCTCCACCGTCGTCGGCCCCTGCCGACATCTGTGTTGTCCTTGCCTCCACCCGAAATCGACACCGTTGACGCTAACATCTCCGTTGATGCAAGACAGAAAAGAGGGGGCGACTGGGGGAAGGCTCAGAGGCCCAAGGGAGAGGGATGACAGGAGTAGAAGAAGAGGAAGATGCAGGGAAGAACAGAGGAGGAGAAAGAAGAAGATAGAATAGGGCTTCACACCCCATATAGTGTCCTTTTCGGACTCTCACACACGCATAGGGGCGGCCACAACAATAGTCCTTTTCCATTCTCTAATTATTGGCAATCACTCCCCTTCTCAAAAGGGAAACATGAGAATATATAGGCCTCCCAAAAAGGAAGCCCTAGTACATGAAAATAAAAGACCATAATATCCCTAACTCCTAAAATAGAAAAAAAACATGCATAAAATAAAGAAAAAAATAGAAAGACACCAAATGGATCTCTAATGGGCCTTATTCATGTTTACAATGTTCAAATAAAATATAAAGTACTAAAATAACCAAAAGAGGTGTCTTCAAGCCCGAAAGGTGCCAGCTTTGCACTGTTCGTGGACCCGCTCTTGTATCAATCTCCCTCAGTTCGAAAAAGTTCATCCTCAAATTTTGAAATGTGCAAGTATAAAGATGCGGGCGTCTGGATCAAGTATGGGAGACTTCAAGCAAATGATCATATCAAGAATCTCGAACCGGTGTGCTGCATGTGAATCACAAAATGTCTGCCATATCAAATCATCTAGTGGGTGCTGCCAATCGAACACATCTATTGGCTGATAAACTGTTAGCACATCGTCTTGAGTAGGCAGACTAGGAAAAGGAGCATTAAAGACATCAGCCGAAATACGACCCAGCCCACATCTGACAAATAATGCATGATCCCAAGTGCCAATCACATGCGGTGGATCAACCTCGAACACCATGTCATCCAACAAATCAAATCCAATCTTAATAATCAAACTCTGATCCCATACAACAATATTTGATGACTCATTGATGACTAATGGTACTGAATTGATCTTAAACACATTGTCCGCCATCAAATGAAGTCCAAAATCAATAAATATAGCAACATCCCGAACATCGTCAGTCGTAGGATCAACACTAGCACCCTGAGTATGAATTGACGAATCTGATTGATCATCATTTATAGCTGGCGATACTGTATCAACTAACTTTGACTGTGTTTCCATTGCCTTAGGAGAATAAAGTGAAGAATTCGGAAACGTAAACTCACGTCCATCACGATAGGGGTGCAAGAGAGAGCATCGACATCTATCACAATCCACCGTAGCATGGCGCTCTGATAGCCAATTTTGACCCAAGCAAATAGAATAACTCCATGGATCTATAGTGCACGAAGTTCCATCCACATAAGTAGTGGAGTGTCCCGTAGTGACACCCTTAACCCGCCGATAGAACTCCACAAAAACTCTATCACCCTCTGTAAAAATCTCACCCGTCCTGAATAGTGAATCAACAATAGATTGGGGAATCACATTATTACTCACTCGCTCATCTAAAATCAATGTTGTCTATTCTCGATTCGGCAAGAACACATCAGAACAGAAATAGATGGAAGACATGTTGCAAGAGATTACTCCGGGACTCTGATTTTGGTAGAATCAATTGGTGGCACGCAGAATGAGGCGTTGTAGGAGCAGCACCACCATGGAGCTAAGTCTTCCTTGTTGAGACAAAGCCAACGGTGCGATTGGTGCAAGAAATGGAGCACAAATATATGACCTCGATGTGCGTGCAGTGGTGGCACGTAAAATGATGTATTGTCGGAGGCCTCGGGGCTGATGCATACTGTAACTGGTTGGCCTCACTGAGACAAGACCAATAGCGCCGATGACATGCAAATCGGAGCCCAAATGGACCCAGAACAAGGGCACAAGTGTCCTCGTAAAGCGTGCAAGGATGGCACACAAATCGAGGCACTGCTGATGGACGGAATGTATTGCGAGGTCGGCCTCGCCGAGACGATCCCAACGGCGCAAGTGGCTCTTGAATCGGAGCACGGACGAGCTCCAGGCGCTGGCGGTGCGATAGAACCTCTTAGTGCAGATCCGGTGCAGTGTAGCGAACTAGGGTGCGTCCTGGTTGGATTTGGTGTGGTCAAGGGCTCAGATGGACCTGCTGGGGTCCCTGACTGGCTTGGACCAGGGTGGCCTGGCTTGGACCAGGTGCCACCAAAGGCTCGGACGTCAGAAGGGATCCCCGCAGCTTCCCTCCACTCGATCACCCTTTTGAAAGCTATCCTGATAATCTCAGATAACACCTTGTACTCCTGATTGAACCTCCTGGAGTTTCTTTCATTCCACACACCCCATAGCACTGCTGGAAGTATTATGAGCAGCCACAATTTCTTCTCCGCTTTGCCTAGGGCAGATAGAATCCCACCATTCCATCAAATCTATCTCATCAATTGGTTCCTTCCAAGGAATCTGAAAAATCTTGCATACAGTCCTCCACAAAACATTAATAATTCCACAATGGCAAAACAGATGGGTAGATGTTTCAACAAACAGACCATAGAAGATGCATAGTGGTTTCTGATTCTGCAGAAAGGATTGAATTCTATCCATTGTAGGCATTCTTCCCAGCGCTAGCTTCCATAAGAAGATCCTGATTTTAGTTGGAGAAGTGTTAGACCATACTAGCTGCTCCCATCTTACTCTTACCCCACGATCATTAATAACTCTTGACAGAGCATTAACAGAGAACAGACCTTTATTATTCCATACCCAAATCCTTTTATCCTCCATTCTTGGATTGAGTTGGATATTATCAATGAGTGCCAAAATATTCACCAACTGATCAGCCTCCACCTCATTAGGATTTCTTCTCAAATTAATAGACCAAGAGGAATTATTTGCGGAGTAAAAATGGGTAACTGATTCTCCCTTGTCCTCAACAATTTGGTAAAGAAGCTTGAATTGCTGCGCAAAGGGCAAGTCAGAGCACCACTTATCTTTCCAAAATCTAATCCAATTTCCATTACCAAGAGAAAGTGTGCCATATTAGCTATGCTTCTCCATAATGGTGACAATGGAGCATTTGAACTTGGGAGGATACTCCATCTAGAAGAATTGGGATAGTATCTCTCCCTAATGATCCTAGCCCAAAGAGCATCCCAAACCTCTCTGAATCTCCACAGCCATTTTGTAAGCAATGCTTTGTTGAAGACTTGAAGGTGCCAATTTGCATCAGCCCTACTCCAGCTTGATCTTTCCGTTTGCAAACCTTCTCCCAAGCCACTAAATGTAGAACTCTTCTATCTCTCTTGCCTCCTCCCCAGAAGAAAGAACTTCTTTTGGAATCAATCAACCTTTCTATAGTTTTTAGGGATTTAAAAAATGGACAGATGATAGTTTGCCAGAGAAGAAAGAACAATCTTGGAGAGGATCCATCTCCTTCCTGCTGACAAAAATGTAGCCTTCCATCCCTCCAATCCCTGTTCAAATTCTTTGACCAGTTCATCCCAATCCCTAACTCTGCTCTGGACATTTGATAGAGGCAGCGCCAGGTATTTGATGGGAAAATCAGACATTCTACAAGTAAAAATATCAGCAATGCTCTTCACTCTGTCATGGGGTAAATTGATTCCTGTAATTCTGATTTATAAAAGTTGATAACCATTCCAGTAATGGCCTCCGTTAAAGACAGCAATTTCTGCATATTCGTGATCATATCCTCTCCTGAAGAAAGCAACAGTGTATCATCTGCGAATTGTAGGTGAGAAAGCTGCAGACCATGCCTTCCCACCCCAAAACCATCCACCAACCCTTGCTGGCTCTATCCCAGAGTGAGTTCATGATTTGCCCAACCAAAATAAATAGGAGTGGTGAGATAGGGTCACCTTGTCTCAATCCTCTAGAGCTACCAAAAAAACCATAAGGTTCACCATTTACCAAGATAGAGAATTTAGAAGTAGAGATACAGCTCATAACCCATCCATTCCATTTTTCTTTGAACCCCATAGCACCAAGGGTTTTGTGAATGCACTGCCAACTAACTCTATCATATGCTTTTGCAAAATCCAGCTTGACGATCACTCCCTCTCTTCTGCTGATTTTCTGTGCATGAATTGCTTCATGGGCAGCTAGAAAATTCTCCAGGATATATCTACCTTTCAAAAAAGCCGACTGATTGCCACTTACCACATTGATCAACACTTTTCTCAATCTATTAGCCATGACCTTAGTGATGATCTTATAGCATCCGTTCAATAAACTAATTGGCCTATAATCTGACACAGCTTCAGCTTCTCCTTTTTTTGGGATAAGAACTATGAAAGTGGAATTGAAAGCTTTAATAGATAAAGGTCTATCTTGAAACTCTTCCATGACTTTCATAAGGTCTTGCTTTACAATCTCCTAGAAGAATTGGTAGAAACCCATAGAAAATCCATCTGGCCCTGGGGACTTGTTTGCATTCATACCCTCTTCAGAAAAGGGGCTACAGAGGCTGTTGGCTTGACCTTCTTCAATTCTTCAGAGAATTTCAGCCTGTAAGTGTGGTCTCCACTACTCATTCTCTGTGAAAAGTTCTTTGAAATAAGAAGCAAAGATTTTCTTAATTGGGGCTACAGAGTTCACTAGTTAATTATGTAATTGGGGATGTTAATCTGGGTCTCAGTTTGTAATTAGTTAGGGGAAGCACCTTTAGGCATACTGCTACCTCTTTCTTTCTGACTTTATGTTCTTGAACTTTTTGTTCTTTTGATTTCCATATTTGTTTTTCCCATATAGATTCTTTCTGGAAGCATTTTAAATAAGTTTCCCATAACAGTATCTCTCATGTAGCCAATCTTCTTACCCATATTTGTATAGAAAACTTATCCCTTTTCCATGGTACTCATTCTTCTGGATTACTTTATGATTCTTATTATTTTACAATTTGACATTTGTTGAGAATTGATAGTAAGATGCTTTTGCATGTATCATTGTATAAAGTAAAATTCATCATTCCTTTTATTTCACAAATTTCTTATTTTCTGCTTTTTTCTGTCAAGTGCTGATGGAATGCTATTCGGTGCACTGGGTAAATGCCCACTCTGTTCTGGTTCTCTCTATTACGCTGGTGGTCAATATCGTTGTCATGGGTATCTATCAGCATGGAGCAAATGTTCATATGCAACTACTGAACCTGTACGCCTAAAGACAAAGTGGAAGATACCTGACGAAACAAGTAATCAATATCTTTTGAAGGTATACTGAGTGTAGGATCACCTGTGGAAGGCTTTAGCTATGGAACCACAGTAAAATCTTACTGCTTAATCTCATGCAGTGGTTCAAATCCCAAAAAGCAAAAAAGCTTGAACGTGTCCTCCCTCCGTCTTCGCCTAAACCTTTGATGGGTCATTTGACTGACAGATTGTCTAATTTGTCTAGTGGGGAAGGATTGGAAAAGTTGAAGGTTGCAATAGCTGGAAAACTGAAGGTGACCGTGGTATGGCTTATGGGCTTAGTTATTTCTTTTACGCATTAGTATTGAATGCTAGTAGCATTTAAGCACCCTGAATGATTTAGTTATTTGAACTAGTTTGTTATATTATGTTTCTCCTCTATATATATCACCAATTTGAGCTAATGGCATAAGATCGATGATTTGGAAATTAGATAGTCTATGTTACTGTGCATACAGGAGGATTGGAAGAGCAAACTGGAGAGAGCAGGAGGAGAGGTTCATGCTAAGGTGAAGAAAGGTCTGTTACCTATGCACCACATCCTATCCAATCAAATATAAAATTATTAAGCACAGACTTAAGAGTTTCTGGGCTCAGTTTATGGGTGTGCTCTCTATTGACCTAGGTAGAAATTTTTTTCACGGGGCCTAATGCATTTATTCAATGATTTCCTTTTGGTGAGGGCATGTGTATGCACATTTGGAGTTTTCTCTGTCCTTATCAGTGGATTTCAACGAATTCCTGTTTGGTGAGGACATGTCTATGCACATTTGGAGTTTTTTCTGGCCTTATCAATGGTTGGCTGAGTCCTTTCACATTGGGGAATTAGAAAAATGAAAGCATGTTTATACGTACATGCATACAGGTCATCACAAGGAGGACTCATTAGATGCTTCCTTGCACAACAGGGACTAATTGTTTGGTTGTGAGCGGGGACATGGATGATACAGACTCTGAAATCAGGAAAGCCCGGTAAGTATCATTGGTTTGCAAGTCCAGTGGGTCATGCCATTGTTTTCCCAGTATAGATTGTCTATTCAAACATGCTGTTTAAAGGTCCATCTTTGCAGGAGGATGAAATTGGCCATTGTGAGGGAGGATTACTTAGCTGATTGTATCCAAAAGCAAAAGAAACTTCCTTTTGACATCTACAAGGTTGAGCCTGTGAGTGAGTCTTCAAGAAGTGACACGCTTACTGTGAAAGTAAAAGGGCGAAGTGCTGTTCATGAGTCATCAGGTCTCCAGGATTCTGGTCACATTCTTGAGGATGGGAAGAGCATCTATAATACAACGTTAAACATGTCTGACCTTTCTACTGGTATCAACAGGTAATTTTGACATAAATCCTCGTGTTCTTGTTTGGCAATGACTACAGAAAAAACTTCAGTGAAGATATGATGTTTATTGCTGTACTTCGAGAATAGGCTGATTATGTGTATATACTAATGGAATGTCTGTTAGCCCTGCCTATGGGTGATTTGGCCATCTGAAAGGAGCATTCTTCTCCTTCCGGTGTCTTTTCAGATTGCTTCAAGGTTGCATGATTTATACCCCACTAGTTTAGTTTGGTGTGCCTAAATAATAGATGAGTGAAGATTTAGCTCTGCCACAACTATAATGTATCCAGAAGCCTTTGCTTTGTTAAGTTTGTTCCTAGAGAGACTGTAAAAGTCCAGCATTTTTTTAGTCGGGGAGGATGGCTGTGCTGAGAGAAGTGAGCGCTGGAGGGAGGATCCATCCCCTGCCGGAGTTCGCCTCTGGCGCCAACAGGATCCCTTGGGACGGTCGGGAGGACGATCCTCTAGTCTGGGGAAGATCCCGTCGGCTGTTGGGTCTTGCACGATGCCTCAAAGTTGGCCATCGGGCTAGGGGTGCCAGCATGTGGTGACCTGTCTGCGATGGTTCACAGAGGCCCCGCTCTTATGCAGAGGTGGTGAGGGGGTAAGGGGGGTGTAGTTTGGACGGCTCAGTCTGGTGATCCAGGGTATATATGGGATGTTCGCCCTTTCCTCTTGGAATTTCTGGGTCCGAGGCTGCATAGGATGCGTCGCTTTGTGGAGCTGAGGTAGGTAACAGGGCGACCGGTGGATCCCAGGCCTACGCCTGAGCTCATCGTGAAGACCCTCTCCCAGAGATGTCTGGTTCCTGAGGCATGGTAGGTTAGGGACCTGGGTGACAGCTTCCTGGCTTTACCTCCATCGGAGGAAGATGCCAGTCTTGTTATTGAGATGGGATTCATAGCAGGCGATGGCTTTGTGTTGCAGGCTGGTGTTTGGAGTGAGTGGAGAGGGACACATCCATCCTTTCCAGTGGTGGATATCTTGGTCAGGCTGTCCGGGATGCCCTTAGTGTACTGTGACTTTGAAGGGGTCTAGTGGCTCTTCCACGGAGTCGGCACTTGGCAGGAGAAGTCGCTCAAGCTTTACCAGAGGGGTGGCTTGCTGGTGGTGGAGGGGACCCTCCGTGTCTTTATGCTCCAGGAAGTTCCTAAGTGTTTGTTCCTTTGAATGGTGGGGTGGCGCTCGTGCCGGTCCAGGTGATGTTGGCTGGAGGGAGTGCAGCGCCGCCGTCACTAGGGTTTATAGGGGTGCAGCACGAGGTAGACGATGACACGGGTAGGGTACGTGGCCATCAGCCTTGGCGCGGTTCAAAATTTGAATTGCACGCCGATTCAGATCGTAAGCCTTCCACTAACCAAGCTCATTGCCTGCATGGGCCGGCTGGGTCTGAGCTTTATGGTCCGGGCCCGGATTTGTGGACCTAGAAGTTACTTGATCCCTTGCTAAGTGGAAGGTCTGCAATTGGACCCGATCCGGGGAGTCTTCCTCGTCCGATTGCCATGGGAGGCACGGCCTCCTATGTTCCGGCGCCGTTCGTCGAGCCGGAGTCTCCTAGTCTCTTGGGAGGCCCCTAGAAGCAAGCGAAGGTGCCGTCCAAGGTGGATTTGATGTGCAGGAGGGTCCAGCCTAGGAAGTCTCCCTCCCAGCTGTCTGACGGGCGCCTCTCCAGCTAGGAGCCAGAGCATCGTCCAGCGGTGCTCTAGCTGCTGGATGGGAACCTGAGGATCCCCCCATGCAGAGAGGGGATGCCTCCCCAACTAGAAGATCCCATCCGCCTCTTCGTGGGGAGGTGTGGGAAAGGGAGGCCACCAATCGGGCTCTGAGCCGTCTGGTGAACCAGGCAGAGAAGAGGAGGGGCTTCCCCCCCCCCCCCCCCCCCCCCAGCAGGATCTATGGAGGTCAGGCCTCTGCCTCCGGCACAGGGGGAGATGTTTCTGGAAGAGGTGGTGAATCTTCAGCTTGGCCTGTGGTATGCCAGGTAGAAGCTGAAGGCCATGGTCAGGTAGCGGGAACCCCGACAGAATCTCACTCTGACTAAAAAAAAGGGCCACTAGAAGTACAAACCACTTACTATGCTTGATTGTTGAGAGCCTTTCACTGACATGCTGAAACAAACTTTTGTGAGTCTCTGTTGGAGTCAGTAGGGGGCATTATAACATATGCCAATTCATTTTCTTTGTTCTTTATCTTTTCTACTTCACAGTTGTATTTTTTTTCTTTCTTTTCTTCACATGTGATACTAAGTTATATTCATGAAAGCATAACTAATTGAATATTCACTCTTATATGTCTTATTAGATATGAGCCATGGTCGGATGCCCTGTGCTGATCCTTTTTCCTTTCTTGTTCTCAATTTAGCTGGTCTTGTTTCATAATCTGTCTTCCCTCCGATTAAGTGGCTCATTCCATGTTCCTAAAGTAAGGGAAAAAAATCATCCACCAGTAGGTTTTCAGTAGCTCTCTAGACAAAGAAGGCTCCTCATAGCTTCTTCCGAGATTATCCAAGGTGTCTTCAGTCGCCCATAGGGGAATAGATGGATTGTAGGCTGAAGTGGATTACGTAGTGTCTAACTGTGTCGTCCTAATCCCAGTTATGAGCGCACTTAGGGCGGGTTAGGGAGATGGGATTTTTAATTCACATGGGGTCGGAATTGAAGTCCTCTTTTAGCCCCAATTTGTTTGCAGGATAGGTTATCTGGAATTACTTATCCGGAATAGTGTATACTAGAATAAGGGGCATTTAGCTTTGATAGTTCTGTAGGATCCACTGGTGGAATAGGAAGGATAAGCAATTCTTGGGTCTAGGGTCGAATTGCGTATTCTCCACTTTGATTGGAGAATAGGAGAAGAATAAGGGAGAATAAGAGGAGAATAAGCTTAATTTTGCTTTGACAAGCAGAATGGCTTATACCGGTGCAGAATAGCGTATTCGGGGAATAAGCAGAATAAGCCATCCCACCTTAGACCCAAGAATTACTTATTCTTCTTATTCCATTAGCGGGCCCCACAAAACTATCAAACCGAAACATCCCTTATTCTGGTATACGCCATTCCGTTAGTGGGCCCCACGTAATAACTTATTCTGCAAACAAAGTGGGGCTTATGTATACGCAATTCTAACGCGGTATAGGCCATTTCGCCCATCAAACTAGAATTAGCCTTATTCTAAGAATAAGGGGCCTTACTTTTCTCTAATTCTGTAAACAAAGTGGGGCTTAGTGAACCATGTAACTTAAGTTGGGAATCATATCAATTCCAGGTAAAACTGAAAATTAAACAGAGAATCGTTTAATTGATTTCAAGACCCTGAACGGTGTGAATTTAATTCCTGTTTAACGTGAGATGGACTCCTCTTTTGACTCCTATTTTCCATTCTCATAACTCTTCTTCTCCACTTGCAACTTCTCTACTCCTCTCTGCATGACCATTTCCCAGCCATGTGAACCACAAGCTGCAGCTTAGCTGCGTGCATCCAATGTGACAGGCCCTTGGCTGCCATGGTGTATAAGAGCATCATGTCGTTGTTGTGTTGTAATTAATTTGGCTTAAGTTGATACTTGTTTTTAGATTTTCCCCAATTCTTCTTTCCTTTTTAACTATTTTATAATTCTTTTCCTTTCACAATTTGAGTAGCTTTTGGCATTTGGTGTCTATTAAGGACTTACTTGGTGTGTTATAAAATGCCGTAAAATTTTGATGTTGAAAACACCAGTTTTGAAACCAGCAAAAAATAAAATCCTTAATTCTAAAATCTCGAGGATCTGTCGGATTTGATCCGACTCGGGCCGACTCGTCGGTCTAACTCGCATGAGTCACGTGGGTGAAGCCAATTAATTTGTTAAAAGTAATGAGTTTAAGCCATAGTTTAGAGGAATGTACCCTATTAATTGATATAAAAATGTAATTTCACTTATCGTATGGGAAAAACAAAATTTAACACAACCCATTGTACATGTATGAGTTGGTACGATTCAATTTGACTCGGTGTGTGCTAGAGGATCGTACTCGCCCAGATACGAGTTGACTCGTGCGAGTCGGTATGATCTGGTATGATATAGCGAACCACGTTTTAGACTAAAAATAAAAATCAGTTAAAAGAAGTATTATAGGGGTCAACGGATTTTGAAATACAACAATTTACGATACTCCAAGCATATGAAAAATAATGTAAAATAATTTACAACAATCCGAACATAAGGAAAACATCACATTGTGAGACACACCAAAGGTCCCTTAACGCACTAATTTGTGAAATGAATTCACAACAAATTCTTTCTTAAACTCACTAAATGGTGAATTGTAATTCCTAGTTAAAACCCCAGAGAAAGTATTTCATTGATGAAATACAGTTCATGGGGTTGAATTTATTTACACATCTCACTAACCCGCCCTTAGTGGTTCATCTACCCGCTGCCTACATCAGTGTGCCCTGAGTATGGACTTCTAGATCTCTTGAAGAGAGTGAGGGTTGCTTGGCACACATCTTTAAGGAGAAGTGAGCTGTGTCCTCTATTTCCAATGGACAGGATTTTAGGGGTCCTATTTACCAGTGAAATAATGTCACCTCTTTCTTAGTGGAGAATAACTTGGAAAACCGTAGTGTTTATATGATGGGGACCTTCCTATGGTAGACCAATCCTAATCATGGTCATTAGTCTTAATGAACTTGGTCTTAGTATGGTCTTTATCTTTGTCTTTGATCTTAAGGATTCTTTCATGACTACAGTCTTTAGTCATAATCTTAGCTCTTGTTAGTCAGTTTTTTTTCTCCCACATTTTCCATCAGTATAGAGTCTATATTTACTTTAACCACTGGTCTTTGGTCTTAAGGAGTCTTTCACGACGATATTCTTTATTCATAAATTTAACTCTTGCTAATCAGGTTTTTCTTCACATTTTCCATCAACATAGAGTCTATCTTTACTATAATCACTACTCTTGTCATGCTTATTAGCATATGAAAATATGGATGTGTGAAGCTACATAATAATTTCTTAATGAGACAAAACGTGCTTAATTAAAATCATGCTGTATGTATACCCAGTGTTAAGTTCCATAAGAAGGCAAAACAATAATGAAACTGATAGTCTCCTCTTAGCATGGACCCTAAGATTAGCCTCTAATCATAATTAAAGGCTATAACTAAAATTAATTAAGAATTCAAAATCTAAAGCCTGTTCTTCTTCTTTGTATGGAGGTTTGTTTTTTTTCTTCTTCTTCCTCTTTTTTTTTTTTTGGGGGGGGGGGGGGGGGGGGGGAAGAGAGGGAGAGAGAGTGCGAGCACCCAGTTATAGGGATGTGAGGGCAGTGGGAAGAGGAGGTGAGGAGGTGGGGTGTTTGGACTCGGGAGGAAGGCTGCCTCTTTATGCCTGCATCTTCGGTTTTATTATTTTTTATTGGACTGTGAGGGCTTGGGATTAGCATTCATGGAGTTTGGGACTTTGGATCAGGCGAGGATTTGAGGACTTGACCTCTGCCCAACTGACATCGGTCAGTGTTAATTACGCCGATCAACTGATTGGCAATCCTTGGTTAACCGCCCAATATTGTCCATTAAAATAAAATCAAGCACTATGTAGAGGGATTTCATGAGGGCACTCATTAACATAATATGCATGTTAAAATTCTTTCAAGGATCCTTAACAGATAGTGATTTGCTTTATCCTTGGTATGCTTGGAGGGAATACTTAAAGGATACACCTCTATGCATGAAATCCTTAAGGATATGAAAGGGGTGCATATTAACAAGGTATGTCCTTTTAAATTCCTTGAAGGATACCTAAATGATACAAGTTTTTTTGTGTGAAATCCCTTGGGGAACCCTTAAAGGATACTAAGGGAATGTAGAATAGTCCAAACGTATACTAAATTCCCTTTAGTTTCCTTAAAGGATACTCAAAAGACCCAAAGGGGCACTTAAAAGGCTTAAAGGATACTTAAAAGACAAAGAATATTGATGGATTCGCTTAGGAATTGTGGTGGGCCCACTCAGCCTCTCTCCCCTTCTTTTCTTTTTCTTTAAATTGGTGGGAAGCCCCCACTAACTCTCTCTCTCCTTCCCCTCTTTAATTAAATGGGAAAAGGAGCTCCCTTTTAGTGGGCATTCAATGAAGCAATCATTGGCTCCAATCATTGGAGCTTTTAATTCCCCACTACTTCATTTAGTGGGAGATGCTCCCGATAATGGGGAGCATTAAGCTCTCACCCATTAACCAATGACATTAATAGGGGGGAGCATTAGCACTCACATTCTCCTACTAATCACTTCATTTATCAAGGCCATTAATGGCCATTGGACTTTAATCCCCTCTTCTTTTTTGCTTTTTTTCTAGGAGATGACCCCCCACCGGTGGCTCCCTTTTATGGAACTGGTGGGGGGAAGAGGACGAACCGGTGGACGCCCCGACGGTCCTCTCTCTCTCTCTCTCCCTCTCATTTATTATTATTTTTCTCTCTCTTCTTTCTCTCTCTCTTCTTCTTGCATTTAATAGGGGAGAACCCCCTACCGCTAGAGGCCTAGGAGGCAACTGGTGGGGGGTCTTGGCCTCTCTTCTTTCCCTCTTTTTTGCATTATGGGACATGGACATTAATGGGGCCTTGATCCCCCCCCCCCCCCCCCCCCCCCCCCCGGTGGATATCTTGAAGGGAACCGGTGGGGGGTCCCTTCTTTTTTCTTCTTTTTCCAAGAATACAACCTCTCACCGTTTCTTTCTTTTTTTGTGTGTGTGTGTGTGTGGGGGGGGGGGGGGGTCTTTGGCATTCTATTCCCCAGTCCTTTCTGTTTTTCTTTCTTTTTTTTGCTCATATGCTCCTGTTAAAAAAATATGTCAACATGGGGTAGATAGGTAGATAGATAGAGAGAAGACGCACACAGACAAATTTGACACAGACAGACAGACAGAGAGACAGACGACGGACAGACAGACATCAGATTTTACACAAACAGACATTAGGTTTTACAAAATTTCTGATAATGTTACTGGAAATGAACTGTTGCAAAGCACAGATAATATGTAAGAAATGGTGCATGTGGCATGTTCTAGTTTATGAAACATATGTAATTAGTAATTTTCACTTTTCTTCCTTGTATGCCAACTTTTCCCGTAGGATGTGAACTTCTGATAACTAATAGTTTCTGATAAACTGTTGGAAATTTCTCATCAAAATCATGCAAGAACACACATGCTGCATTTCAGGAATCTATGGCAGTGTTTGGCAGTGCTTTTGAAAAGAATCTGATTCTGCCGGTGTCAGATAATGTTGGATTTTATATTCTGTTGGGGTGTCGTTTGGGTGCCAAGAAAATGCCAACTTGTTGGAATGGGCGCTTTTACAAAAAGGGGAAAGGGTCAGCAAGGTTTTGGGCACTGAGCAACTATAGTTGCAGAGGGGCATAATAGGGAAATCATGTTACAATCGGTTCTGCAGTGCAATGAAGCGCCCTCCAGCCGCTTTTGGGTGGGATGCACGTGGGCTGAGGATGGGTCTATCTCTCTTCTGTAGCAGAGATAGGGATTGGGAGCAAACCAAGAAAATGTTTGAATGTTTGGAAACATTCCTGACCTGTCGGCAGATTCCACCAAGGGAATCGAGCCAAATGGTGGTGGCAAATGCTGCCTAACTCTTGTTGGCACTTTTGGTGTCTCAATTTTGTTATTTCTATGCGTTGTGGGAGTGTTTTTTAAGATGGATGTTTAATGTTTCTCATTCTGTTTTCAGTTTTTTTTTTAGTGACAACTAATCCCAGTTTGATGATTAAATAATGACACCGTACTGACTGTCTCTTTGGTTTTTAAAATACCTGTATTTTTGTTCCCGTTCTCTCATTTTATTAGTATTCCATTAATTATTGGTGAATGGAGGGTTAGGGGGTTTAAGTAACGAAGATTAGATGTGTTTAATGAAACAAAGATTTTGGTCATATCCAATCTATTTTCCTACTTGTTTGGAGGAGATATGGCTAACGGTCCACACTTCTCTGCAATTTGTGGTCATTAGACATTCCAAATTCATTTGGTCATTCTTAACGCATTGAGTTGCCTGCACCCTAATGTACTGAGTTTTCACATGAAGCTATTATATCCTCCAAATCATTCAAGAGGATAAAGGGTCAGATTGTTATGTCTTCCGGAAGTGGGGAAGGGTTGGTAATGATAAGATTGGTGGAAAAAAACTTGAGCAGATGTCAAAGTTTGAGGCCATCGATGAATTTAAACGTCTGTTTCTTGAGAAGACTGGTAACACTTGGGAAGCTTGGGAACAGAGGCAGAAGTTTGAGAAACAACCAGGACGATTTTTCCCTCTAGACATTGTATGTCACCTCCCCTTTTCCTCCTTCAAAATTTTATATTATCTTGCAAAGAGCCATCATGTTTGAGATGATTATTAAATACTTGGTCGCAGGATTATGGGGTTAAACAAGCCCCAAAAAAGAAAGACCCTAACACCACAAAGAGCTTACTGGCTCCACAGTTGGTGGAACTAATGAAGATGCTTTTTGATGTTGAAACATACAGGTTGCGATCTTCTCCTTTTGATGTCTGGTTCTATTGAGCTTTGTTAATGGTATGGCAGACTGACTTCTCTTTTTAGGGCTGCCATGATGGAGTTTGAAATCAACATGTCTGAAATGCCACTTGGAAAACTGAGCAAGGAAAACATCCAAAAAGGTAAAATTTTCAGTAACATGCTTTTCCAGATGATTCGAATCAATGTGCGGAAGTTGTTGAAAAGTTTACCAGGGTTCTTTATTGTGGACGATCAAATATGTGATCGTTGATTGTGGACTTTTCAGGTTTTGAGGCATTGACAGAAATCCAAAATTTGTTAAATGATACCGAAAAATGTGATCCAGCTGTTAGGAAGAGCTTAATTATTGATGCGAGCAATCGATTTTTCACCTTGATTCCTTCTATTCATCCGCACGTTATTAGTGATGTTGATGATTTTAAAGCAAAGGTAACTCGACGACTCCCCTTCTTTTCACAGGTTGTTTTGAACCTTTTCCGCTTCCAAGCTTAAATGGTCAAAATTTTGCCCCTTTTGTTGCTGTTCTCATAAATTTAAGCTCCCATGATTTTTTTTTTCGAGTTTTTAAATAAGCTAATGTAGTAAATAGATGTTAAAAAAAAAAATGTTCTTGAATATTCATGGGAATATTTGTTCAGCGTTAACCATTCAATTGAATAGGAAGACACCCTCATTCTTGATTAAACTAGGTGAAAAACATCAAACCCATGTTCTCTTTTTTGAGATTGAGGTAGTACTCATGGGAAATCCTGGCCGTGGTTTAGGGCAGTACCCAGGCCAGACACCCGAGACGTACTGCCAGGCGGCTGTGGTTCGGGGCAGCTCCCAAGGCAGACACCCGAGACGTACTGGGCAAACCGCCCCAGCACATGACAGGGGCGAAGATGTGCTGGGAAAGCTATACCAGGGAAAGGCAGGGAATCAAACCCATGTTCTTATAAATTTAAGCTCCCACAATTTCTTTTTGAATTTTAAAATAAGCTCATGTAGTAAATAAATGTTCAAAAAAAGGAATATTCCTTGAATATTGATGTGAAATATGAAGACATCCTAGTTCTTGATTAAAGCAGGGAAAAAAACCAATCAAGCCCCCCCTCCCTCCATTCTCTGGGTGTGCGTGTGTGCATGGCTGGAGGTGACCAGCAGGTTCTGCTGGTGTCCAGGAGACGGCCATGGGGCTGCCCACCACCAACAATCCTTGGCCACCTGAGCTACCAATTTTTGTAGCTCTTGCTATTATTCATTTATGTCTTTCATTGGCGTATGGTGCTCCTAGCATTGTTTTCGGGGGCTTATCTTTTGAGGTGGATGAGAAACTTTCTTGATGGTTTTTTGATGTGGATGAGTAACTTTCTTGATGGGAAAGCTGTTTCTTGTTTACTGGTTCAAGAATAACCCTCCTGGGTGCATGTCTCACAGTCCCATTTGTTTATTCTCCTTTTTTAAGTCTCTGCTCTAGTGGCATGTGACCGGAAGTCTGGCTCATTCGCGCGCAAACACACACACACACACACACACACACACACATATATATATATATATATATATATATATATATAATTATAATTATAATTATAGTCATATAATCTCATGTCTGCTTTTCGTGAGAAAAGAACTATTGGAGTGGACTTTTTTTTTTTTGGAAGTGGATGGTAGTACCACATTTATATTAATTGAACTGAACTATTGGAGTGCATACACCACTCATTTTAAATACAAGAAGCTGAGTATGTGGATTGGTCCGAGCAGTGAGAAAAAAGTATTGAACTAAAAATATTTTATGGTGATATTTATTTATCTATTTATCTATTTTTTTAATTTACCACTATTCAAAAGAAATTGATCGCCATTCTAACAAAAAAGTCTTCAACTCATTTGATTTTAGTCTGATATTTTCATAACACATGTAATAAATAAAAAATATGAAATTTTATTCCTTATATAATTTAAATTGTTTAGAATAACAATCAAATCACACATCTACAGTTTGCTGATGACACTCTGTTGTTCACTTCTGGGAAAGGGGAAGTTATTCAGAATATCAGGAATTTGCTCAGCATTGTGGAATTTATTACAGGTCTCAAGATTAATTATGAAAAGTCAGAGTGGCTGCTATCAATATACCAAATTCTGCTCTGAGGAACATTGCTGGTGTCTTGGACTGCTCTTACTGTCAATTTCCCATTAAGTATTTAGGGCTGCCCTTGACTGATGGTGCCATTAGAGTTAGGGATTGGGATGCCTTAATCAGGAAGTTTGAAGGCAGATTAGAAGGATGGAAAGGGAAGCTTCTTTCTGCAGGTGGTAGATGGGTTCTTTCAAAATCTGTCCTATTGCTATTAGGGGTTTATTACGTTTCCATTTTCAAGATTCCAAGGACAGTTGAGAAAATTATTGAAGCTGCGAGATCTTCTTTCTTTTGGGGTGGAGGTAAGAGAGAGAAGAAAGCCCTGCACTTGATTAAATGGGATAATGTGTGTAGAAGCAAGGAACAAGGGGGTGTTGGCCTCACAAAAATTGACAGCTTTAAAGGCACTCTTGGTAAAAATGGTTATGGACGCTAGGGGATGAGCAAGAATCCTTATGGGGGTATGATTGTGACGGAGAAATATTTCTCTTTATCCAGCAGATGGGAACTTTATCCTTCTACAACTTATAATCTATCACCTTTATGGAAGCAGATTATTAAGGCTGCTGATATCCTTTCAGCTTCCTTTAAATTCAAGGTTGGTAATGGAGAACAAATTAAGTTTTGGAAGGATAGATGGTGCTCTCAGGTGCCTTTGGAATTGCAATTCAGGAACTTGTTTCCTATAGTGGTTAACAATGGAGACTTGGTAACCCAAGTTTGACCCAGAGTTACTAATGAAGATTGCAACATACTTCTGAGGTGGAATCCCACTGAAGTGGAATATGCAGAACTGATGGCACTATTGAACACAGTTTATCATATTCATCTTTGTCAGGAGCATCAAGATACAAAAGTGTGGAGATGGAACAATAAGGGCATATTTTCTATCAACTCTCTGGTTCAAATATTAGATGATGGAGGCTGCAGGGTTTGGTGGAAGGATATAGGCTGGAATACAATTGTCTCAAACAAAATTAAATTTTTTTTTAATGGAAAATAGCATGGGACAGACTACCTACCGGTATCAGACTTGGAAAGGTTTTCAGAATTCAGATCTGCTCTTATGTTTTGTGTGCCTTGTATGATGAAGACCAGAATAATCTCTTTTATGATTATGGTATAATCTCTACAGTGCGGTTAGTGCTCTGCAAAGCAGTTGGTATCAGGTGGGAGGAACATTCTTCAGTTATGGGGCTCTTAAAGTGGTGGAAGGAATCAAAGTCCTGAGGCTACTCTGAAAGGAGGATGGATCCTCCTGGGGTCTGCTATGCTATGGGCTATTTGGTTCGAGAGTAATAAGCATGGTTGGCAGTACCGACCGATACTAGTACATACCGGCCGGTACGTACCGGTATCGGCCGGCACCGGTACCATACCTATAAAGGGGATCGGCCGATACCGGCCGGTACGTACCGGTACCGGTACTGCCATCCATTGTAATAAGAGGAGATTTAGTGGGGAATTCAACAGTGTTTTTGAGATTCTGAGAAGGGCCATCTTCTGTACAGAGGATTGGGGAAGAGCTAGGAGGATTCCTAGTAATTCTATGCTCAGAATATCGAACAAGGCTAAGAGATGGATGGATTTTGTAGCTTAAACTGTATACTGATCCCTGTTCTATTTTTCTCATAGAACAGGTATTTTGTTTTTGTCTGTGACCTTCAGCTCTCTCTGAGCTGGAAGAGTTATATTGTATGGGCTTAGGGGCCTCCTTAGTCCTTCAGTGTATTGTTTTTTCTCATTAATGAAATTGTGACTTGTGTCACTTAAAAAAAGGTAATTTTGGTAATATCTAGTAATACGTTATTTCAGTTCTATGCCAAATAAGAAATATTGTAGGATTCTATTTACGACAGGCATAAGTTTCACTGTTGATTTTGAATTCAATCAATCAGTTCTACAGTGAATTAGAAATGACTTTATATATATATATATAGCTCTCCTACTTAGGTGCGTTGGGAGCGGATCCTATTATTTAGGGGGTGTTTTGGCACCTTTGGTGCCTAAAGTTCACGGAGAGCAAGGCCTAGCAAGAGAGAGAGAGAAAGAATTGATAAAGAAACATATTTATAAAAAAATTTAAAATACAAATGGGCTGTCCGATCATTTGATCCGGATGACCCACAGACTGCAAGGTGCCACGCTTGCCAGCACGAAATGCGCACTCGGAGATGGTTTTTCCGCCCTCCACGTGCCAGCCCATTTCTCTTTTTTTTATTTTATTTTTGAAAAAAAAAACCTGTGATCAGATTTGAATCTGAGGACAGTCTGCTGCGAATGGAGAAACCCTGGCCACCCTCTGTGCACAAGCTTTTTTGCATGCCACCTCATCTGCATTAAAATGTTCTTCACATAATTTAGTAGTGGCAAAACCCTGTATGTTCTGCAGAAATGCTTGAAGGAAATGAGTGGGTAATACTTCAGACGTGACTGTGGAAGCATGGATAGAAGGTGATAGTCTATGGCATGTCACCGAGGGGAAACATTGGTAATGTGTGTATGCACTGACTGAAAGATAATTAAGAAGAGCAAAATAGGGTGAACATTGGACAGTGTAGTAATGTATGTAGAGAAATTGAAAGGCCACAACCGGTGCCTTTAAATATTGGCCTGCCAATAGTTGCTCTAGAGCTGTCTTCTGACCTCTGCTTCCTCAGATTTAAGGATGGCTTATGCTACACTGGCCATGGCTTACACTAATTCTTGTAACGCCTTGTCCCCTTCTGGACACTGAAGTAGTATCTGATCTCTCATATTTACTCTTGCTGCTGTATATCAAGAATTCAAAACATAACCTTTTCCCACACCGTTAATGGGTTTTTTGGACAAACTTTCAGAAAGCTCTCCTTCCATCTTCATTTTGTAATTGCTCTTACCTTTCTAATGGCAACTTCTTTGCCCCACTTTCTGCCAATTCTTCAATTATGCAAACCCCTAGATTCTATCTAGAGTCCTCTACTAACTATACTCATCTGTTAAATTAGATCAACTCCTTGATTGTTACGTGCCACTCTTCTATCTCCTTTCAATGGCCAGTCCTGCAAAATGTTAAAAGTATCGTATCCCTACGAACCTTGAGCACCCAAAGCAACTCTCCCTGCACGAAGACCCTTGGCCTCCTCTTGTTATGTAGGTCCACTCCTTAAGGAACACCACATTAGCATTAGGTTCCTCAGTGCGCGTTCCAAGATTATTGCTGACTAGCACTGCTAGATGTATGCCAATAACCCTGATTACCATACAGGTACGTTTTCCCATATCCAGCTCTGTGTTTTCCTCTGTTTATGCTATATTTTGGTATCATATTTGTCTAATATTCCCTCCCCTCCCCCCACCCACAACAACCCCACCCCCCACCCCCACCCCCCCCCAAAAAAAAAAAAACCCACAGAAAGAAAACTGGCCATTCATTGGAGAGAGAACTAGCGATGTTTGAGTGACCTGAGGAGAAAAGAGGGTCACTTTCTCAGATATCCACTTGCTATGTTCTTGTTACACTTATATATGATTAACAGCCACAAGTAAATCCAATTTCTTCAGGTCCACTACTTTTGGAAGAATCATTCCCTTTATTGCACGTCCATTAAGCTGAAATGACCCGGATTTTCAGCGTCCTTTTATACATCCATTGTTCTGGTCTATAATTACTGTCCTGAATCAAATTGGTACAAGTGATGAATCTGGACCACTCTCATAATTCACGTTCCTGATGCACAGTCCCATCATCTCATTCTGCAAATTCTAGTGATTATCAGGAGCATCATTGGGTTGAGCGTTGGCACTCCTATATTCAATACATAGGTTGTGCAGTCAATGCCTTTGGTTTGATGATTATTTTAGCTTCATTCATAATTCTGGCTTATCTGTAGTTCTATTTGGGTGACTCTTCTTTTATTCTCATAGGTGAAAATGTTGGAAGCTCTGCAAGATATTGAAATAGCTTCTAGATTAGTTGGGTTTGACAGTGAAGTTGATGAATCTCTTGATGACTGGGTGACTCTTCTTTTATTCTCATAGGTGAAAATGTTGGAAGCTCTGCAAGATATTGAAATAGCTTCTAGATTAGTTGGGTTTGACAGTGAAGTTGATGAATCTCTTGATGACAAATACAAAAAACTCCACTGTGACATTGTACCATTGCCCCATGACAGTGAAGATTATAAGCTGGTGGAGAAATATCTCCTCAACACTCATGCACCTACACATAAGGTTAATATTTACCTTCCAAATAGCCTTATAGATGACATTTTCTTCCTTTCTGTTACAAGTTAGTTACATTTTTTTCCAGATTCTTATCTTTGATTATTGCAGGATTGGACCCTAGAATTGGAAGATGTTTTTGCCCTTGAAAGAGAAGGAGAGTCTGATAAATATGCATCCTTCAGGGACAAACTGCAGAATAAGATGCTCTTGTGGCACGGTAAGCTGACAATTGTCTTCTACTGTTTGATTACCTTTTTAAATGTTTGGGCTCTGGCATTACTCAAGGCCGAAATCTCTTGGACGTGGGAGATGTAAATCTATCCATCTGCTTGTGTTACGCTTCTAATGTTCACGAGTAGTAAGTTCAGGGATCATATTTTAATGAAAATTTTCTGACTTAGTAAAGCAAGTATCTCATTTCTATTCTCAAGGTATTCTTGTTCTTCAATTAGTCTTAGGCAGATTAAACTGATTTAGCTATGCCGAACCATGCAAATTATAAATGTCATTCCATATTTTTATCTGATCTGCTGCTTGAGCTCAAGCTTGGTTTTGTGTGCTCAACAGGCTCTCGGTTGACCAATTTTGTTGGTATTCTCAGTCAAGGGCTAAGAATAGCACCTCCAGAGGCTCCGGCTACTGGTTACATGGTCCTCCTACTTCCCTACACCTCTTTTTTTTCTTTCGTTTCTACTTTGTATGTTTTGTTTCAATGTTTTTCTTTTTTACGGCATGACATTGGCATATTATTTTTCTATTCTGTGGTTGGTGAGCTCACTCCACACACTACACGTATAAGAAGCGTGCTTGACTGATTTGAATTGTTGGTTTTGTAGTTTGGCAAAGGAATTTATTTTGCTGACCTTGTGAGTAAGAGTGCACAATACTGCTACGTGGACAGAAAGGATCCTGTAGGATTCTTGCTTCTTAGTGAGGTTGCTTTAGGGGATGTGTATGAACTTAAAAAAGCTTTGGTGAGTAGATCAGCCTCTTTAAACCCCAAATTTCTACATTAATATGACCATATTTATCTTACCAGTTATCTGTTGCTAGTCATCGTTGTTGTGTTTTACGCCAGTATATGTATTTTCTTCATGTAAATAATAATCAAATTGATTCAGGGCATTTTCAATGGCCAGGCCCTTGGCACCCAGCCATTAAGCTGGGAGTCTTCCCACCCCCAAAAAGATGTATCCTCTCTTTTCCATTGACGTTGCAATTGTGTAACGAGTTCTGTTAGTGAGTAAATGTTGAGACTTTGCGGTTTGTCTTCTGTGCTTTCAGTACATGGAACGGCCTCCAAAGGGGAAGCACTCAACCAAAGGACTTGGCAAAACCATACCCATGGAGTCAGAATTCGTTAAGTGGGGGGATCAAGTGGTGGTGCCTTGTGGAAAACCAGTTCCATCTTCCGTTCGGGCAACTGAGCTATTATACAATGAGTATATCGTCTATAATGCTGCTCAGGTCGGTTTCATCACATCATTTGCCTACATTTGCAATCCTTGAATGTGACCTATGCATGTATCGGTTTTTCCATTTCTTGCTTTTCCTCTCATCTTTTCACATTTTACTTGTACCAAGAGATGCATGTATTTGTCATTTCACTGGCTAGTATTTGTTCCTTTTTCTACTACATGCAGGTAAAGATGCAGTTTTTGTTGAAAGTGAGGTTTCATCATAAGAGATGAGGCATAGTAATGTTGCGGTCAGGGTTGGAAGGTTCTAACAGAAAATGGTTCCACTCATGGAACCTGTAGTCTGATTTAGCACCAGAACCCACGTGTAAAGACCAATTTTCTTTTGATTTTGGCTTAGTAAGTCTTTTGGTGAGGGTTTAATGGTCCCATGATGATGGGATCTATCTTATCCCTGAACCAAGCGCTAGAATGGCCATATCTTCGAATATCTCGAGCAATTTTGTTCATCAGTTTACTGGTCATAAGAGTTTTTGTACAGCTCGAGAGAGTATATATTTGCCCAAAACTGCCGTTCATGGCTAATGTTGGCCTTTTCTCGCAGTCTTGTATCTTTTAGGGTGAAAGTTGTCCTGTTCGGAAAGAGGAATGCTATTATACCATTCGTTTTACTGCTCTATTTGCCTCCACACTCTGTGGGCCGTTTGATCATTTGATTGGATGGTTCTTATTGAAAGTACATTTGAGACAATTTTTGTTGTAATCAATCCATGCAACTAGAGTTCTTTGATCAAGTAATCAAAGAATTTCCTATGAGCGGTAAAGTGGATGGTAAAAAGAATGGTATAATGCGATTCCTTGCTTAGAAAACATGTGCACATCTTAAACTATCGTACACCATGCTCATGGGGATCATTGGACATTTTTTTTTCCCTTTAAGCTATCAATATTTCCGTAATCCTGATTCTATATTGCATTTCTAAAGTGCAATAAAGTGGTGGTTCTCCAGTGGTACGAAATAAAACGTGAATTTTTAGATGCCTTCAGTTTTCCGGAATGCAGGTTGCATGACAGCGTTGTAAACAAAACTCAAGCAGCATCATTTTCTGGAGTGAAATAATGTTTACTTTTGCGAAATATTTGTATTCTATTTTATTTTATTGGTTCAGTTGTTCTGATGATTAGGAATGCAAATCAGGTTGGATATATCTGAACCCGACCTGATCAAATGACCTGTATGTGAATCCGGATCCTCCCATATGCCCCGTTTGGAGATCGGATTTTCATGGGTACTTCTGTCGGATCTCCATATCCCCTCCGTAATTCTAGATCTTTTGGCCCAGGCCTCCCTGCTGCCTTTGCATACCTCTTCCTCCCCTCCCTGTCTCGATCGCCCAACCACAGTTCTTCTGCCATCGTTGACGCCTGCTCGTGTCCAGCACTATCGTGTTTACTTGCTCCGACCAGAGCTTCACCTCCTCACCACCCCTTCCAACACCCTCTGCCAAACCCCCTTCCCCTCATCTCCCACTGCAAATACAGACATCGCTACCACTCTTCTTCGTCCACCTCTGGTGTGCAGTGCCTGGTTCTAATTGCACCCTCGGCCACCTCCCTCCACCTTGGCCGGCGTATGGCAGCGGGTCTGATGGCTGATGTGATGGTGCCATCCACCCTCTGAGCAGTGAGCTGGAAAGCCAGCGCTGCCATGGGGGGGCTATGTGGTGGGGAAATGAGAGGGGAATGAAGAAGATCGGAGCATAGGGGGCTTGCACAGCTACTGCAGTAGTGGATCCACCATTTGGTTGCCGCCATTGACATATCTGGTGGGATACTTGTTGCTGCAGGTATCTGAGTGGCTGGCGCGGACTGATCTGGTATCCCTCATCTCCTCTCCACCAATTGCTCCTCTTCCCATGGTGCTATTAACAAGCCGTGCAGTGACGGTGTCTTCTCCCACCTGGCGGTGGCCAGATCTTTGTTGGCTTTGTCCTCTGCCGGCTGCGCTGGGGACTCTTCTTCTTCCTCTACTCTGTGTTCCCTCGCCATCTATAACCACAAAGAGGAGGCACCTCTTGCTGCCTGCTGCGGTGGCCTCGTTGTCGATCAAGAGACTTATTTACGGGAAAAGGAGTATCGCTTGCTGCATTGGACGGCTGCAGCAGTAGGTGATATTTCTTTGGTTTTTTTTATTGTTTTAAATTCAAGGAAATAGGAGCAATCTTAAGAGAGCCATTCATACTGTCTGATTTTTATTTTTAAAAGTTTTTTAACAGTACCATAAAAAATTCAACATTATATACGATCTCTTGAGATTATCACCACTCTTGTGAATGTTTAGAATAATAAAAAAAGTAGAAAAAACTTCACTTGATGTTGTAACCGTTTGATCGAACCCAATTAAATAGCTGCCTGAAGTGCAATAACATTCCAAATAGTGCAACAAATAAGTACCCTCGGGAAAACTCCCTCAAAAATGGGAGCAAATCTCACTGCTGCTCTTCGGAGTATAGTACTCTCCTTAAATCACTGATGAGTCACTCTGATCTCAAAAGAAAGGAAGAGGTCAATTAGTCTACCTCTCTTCTTGATCAGGGAGGTCCATCTTAACGTTTTATATGTCATATTTGATATGCCATAAACACAAGTCCTTAGCCGCTATAGATGAATCCTTCGTGCACATGTAATGCTCGGTGTGTTAATCTTTGTTTTTAAACAATTAGTAGAAAAAGATTGATACTTGGAAAATTGTCGTTTTTTTTCACTATCTTCGAAAAAACTTGATTGTAGCAGCATCTAAAATAAGGGTAGAAATAGCATCTATAGATGTCACAAGTCACAACATATACAATGGAGACTAAAATATTATAAAAAGTCAAAATTAATAACAAATTACATTTGAGTATTAAAAAGTTACTATTCAGATTTTTTATTTATCTTTTAGGCTATGCTATGTTTTTTAGGATTTGCAAATATAACTTTGCCTTGATTTAGGAATTAAATACGTCTAGGATAAGAGGTAGAAAAGGATCTGAATTATATAAAGCTTAAAATTTTAGGTTAACAACCTAAAATACAATAAGATTCTAATCCCATGCGAATTGGGATGACTATCTATATCCATGTTCTAGCGAATTACAAGAATGTAACTTTTAATCTTTATTCAAGCTAGAATAAGAAGACATTTACGATAATTTAGTCATATATCTAATTCTTCTTCATCTTTTGCTCAAAACAATTTTAGCTCTTAAAGAATAAGAATCTATTCTCCGTTAAGGAAGTTAAAATTAAGGAATTTTTGTAAATAGCTCCCTTGTATGATTCATATTTACAATTAATCCCTTGTATGATTCATATTTATATATAACACTCTTTACTTAAGGGGTTTTAGCAAATAACCCCATTTGCAATTTCACTGGAGTTGAAACACTATTATCTTGCATAGAATATTATATTTTTAGTGAAGACTATTAAATGAGAATACTAATAATAATTTCAGTTAAAATATAAGCACTTTTTGAACAGCTGATCATCCTCTATAGTCGATTTTTTTAGACATCTAGATATGATAAAATATCAAAAATACTCCTCATCAAGTTACTTGGCCCAATGATTATGATTATTATCACGTTCATATGTTTAGCGATTTTTTTCCTTCTAGAACACAACATGCCATTCGAAAGGTGTTTATATCTTAACTGACATTTAATAGTCCTCACATGTTTTATGTGGCGTAATGGTGTTTTAAATTCAGAATAAATAGTGTTGTTGAGAGAGTTATATGCAAATACATATCACATAGGAGGTTATTTGAAAATATGAAATCTTTAGAGGGTTATAGGCAAATACGTATGCTATCTGCAAGTGTAGAGTATTTTAGGAGAGGTTATTTACAAAAAACTCCTAAAATTAAAAATAATTCGAACACATATACCAATAGGAATGTCTTACATTCCAAGAATTCTAACTGCATGAGCAGTTCAGGATAGTTGCTATACGTGCCTCTACCTTTCCTCAGTATATATAGCTCGTGCCATGATGCATCAAAAGTAGACCGTTTCTTGGATTGCGGAACCTTCTTGCAAGATGTCCTCTATTTATAGTTATCATGGTCAATATTTGCCTTTAGCTTGAAATGAAGTATAAACTCAAGTCCTTCCTTCTCCAAATATCTAATTACAAAATCATGATGTACTTAACACCTTCTGATGAAAAAAGGCACCTTCCTTAGCCTCACTTTGTTTGTGGAATAAGTCCTGAATAGGATGTTTTATTCTCCTAAAACCTTTTAACCCACTTTGGTGGAGGGGAGTGCTTAACCCAGGGTGCTATGGGTTATACCAGGGGTTAAGCGGAATAGGGGCACAACACATTATTCCTCCCCAAGATTCCCAGGTCACGGGCTTCCTCTTCCTCGCTTGTCCGCCATCATCGCCCAAGTCTCAAGCTTGCTTCTTCCTCCCCGAGATTCCCAGGTCACGGGCTTCCTCTTCCTCGCTTGTCCGCCATCATCGCCCAAGTCCCAAGCTTGCTTCTTCTTTCTCCTCCCCTCCGTCCGATCCTTGCGTGCTGCAGGTAAGCACATCACGAAGCCCTTGTTGGTGACGCTTTCTTCTTCACTCGGTCAAAGAAGACAGACCTAGGGCATTGAGCCCACTCTGTGAGGTCTTCCCAAGAGGACGCAACGTCTGGGCGCATCACTATCTCATCCATGTCCTGTGTGTTTCGTCTTGTTGATAAAGAGGATTTCCCCTCCCCTTCCGAAACGAGGATGCGAGATAGAGGAGTTCTTCCACACGGCGTTGCTGGTTCCCGTTGTGGATCCTTCTCTGGCGACCGTGTTCCTACCGATCATCCTTCGCCGGTCACAGTGTCTTCTTCATCCTCCAATGAGGAGCCCATCCGTGCACGGAACTTCCGGTTAGATCATTTTACACCTTTTCCCCAATTTTTTCCTTGCAAGAGAAAGACGTCTGCCCTTCTTCTTCCCTGTGCCTGATCTTGGGTCCTGATGAAATTTGTTGATCTTTGTCCCTGTGCGTGTGTGTGTGGGTGTGGGTGTGTGTGAGCGTGGGTGGGTGGGGGTGGGGGGGGGGGGGTGACGATGGAGCAGAATTTATTGTAGAAGATTGGACAAATTACAAGCAGAGGGACGGATGCATCAAGAGAAAACTAAAAGAAACAAAGACAAAGGGGACCATATCACAAGTCCCCCTTTAGAGGAAAGGAAAATGAAATGAAATCGTAGGAAATTTTAGTTAGAGTACCCAATGTAGGTGTGACCCTTATATCGAGGACACAAGGAACACAACAGATAGCATGCAAAGAATCTATTTTTCTCATCTGTATTATCTTCTTCGACTTCTTCTCTCACTGGTTCTGAAGGAGTTGGGGCTTCTGCCCTTTGCTTTGCCCTCCGCATCACTTTGTTTTACTTGCATTAGAGGGGAAAAAATGACCATTAGTGCTTTGTCATATGGATCGATAAAATATGTTGTTTCTCATGCTGTCATGCATGTCCACGCAACATATGATTTATTTTTTTTCCATCCTGTTCCAAATATGGTCCTTTGGAAACTATTTTATTTTGTTATGCCCGTTTTTTGTTGCCATTCTGACTTTTATTTTGAGCATTCCCTCTAAGTGTGATTGTTTAACTGTTTATGGCAGATCTATCATTAGAATATTTTGTAATGGCTGTTTTTGTTGTCTTTTCTATTTTCCTTTTGAACATTGCTTCCAAATGTGGTTGTTGTTGGCAAACTCATAATAGAGAATCATGAGTAGTACTGTGAGGGTGGATGGGGCCTGCCTTTATGTGGGTTTCTTCCTGTCTTCATGGCTTTCACAATCTCCGGTTGGGACTTGACTGTTTTTTGGATAGACAGGTTGGGGAAAGGAAAGGGGTTGGTTAATGATGCAATGGTGGTCCTTGGGTGGGTCCACAAGATGTTGATTGATGGGTACTACAAACCCATCTGCAATTATGCTGGATAGGTAGGGAAGGGAGCGTGTGCTAAGGGCCAGGCATGAATGGACAAGGCAGAAGACCATAGACTTTAGGCAGCAGCTAAAAATTCCATTGCAACACGACCACCCATTTTCCTAACTTCCATAAGTAAGTTTTGGGAAGTTCTCCAAACCTAGCATCAGTCTATAACATAAGCCTCAGAGCTCAAGTCACCTCTACATTTATTTCTCCATGAAAATTTTATTAGGGTAGACGCATGACCACATCCTTCGTTGAAGTATCGGAAGGGCAGAAAATGATAAACAAAACAAATGTTTGATGTACCATTCAATATATCTTTAGGCCCTAATAAATGTATTAGGCCTTCACCTCTTACTTCCAAATAGTGCAATTGGAATGTGGCTGGATGAAGAAGCCATTTATTCCTGGTATAGTTTTGCTTTATTCTTAGAATAAGTCTAATTTTGATTTGATTGGAAGAATTAATTATTCTGTATCAGAATTGTTTATTCTCAAAATTAAGTAAATAAATAATTCCACTCTATACTTAAGAATTTGATATTCCATTTTAGATTCCTCTCTGCTATCAAAATAAAATTCTTTTTATTTTAGAACAAACAATCTAAAATAACTAATTCCGTCGTAACCCATTTTCCTGTCAAAGTGGAGCATAAAACTTTTGAGGGATTCTTCATTTCTCCCACCTTCCACAATTATGTTAACAAATTTTACATGGATTAATTATCCTGATAGATGTTTATTTACGTCAAATGTATTTTGAAATCATAATATTATATACCCGTATAGAGAAAAACATAGCAATTATCCTTTTTGATGTCATGAATACCACGTGTAGAAGTGCAATTTACACGTATACCTTTTGGGTGACATTGAAAAGGGGATTCAAGACAACTTTGTTTTTCCCTTTTGGAAGGGACATTTATGATATTATAATGTTAAGAGCTACTTTTTCATGAGTAAAAATCTGTTAGCATTATTCACACAAAGATCCCAACACTTTACTACGAAGAATTTGAGGTTTACATCTCATTCCCATTTAATAAATAAATCTAGGTACGTTTACAACCCTCTCAACCTCACATTGTTCTGCAATGGCAATGTGTCAGTGATTGACGAATACAAGCTTACAAAGTCATAATACCTGAGAAGTACATCTTCTTTTATTGATGCCAAGAGAAATGTCAAACAGGGATGTAGTGTTTTCCAAAAGAAGACAAGACTATGGTGAACACATAATCTTTCATTAGATCTTAGTGGGACTAACTTAAAGGACTCATGATTACAGAAGTTTAGGTATGCCTAGGAAGCCCTCCCAGTTAATCGATTAACAAACAGTGCAGTTGGTCAAATATGTAAGGTTGGTGTTACCTGATTCAATGTGTAACGACCCGCCACCCTATAATTGGGGATCCGATTACTAAATGGGTACCGAATCATTAATTTGGAACCAAACCAGGATCTAGTAAGTCTGAGAAATAAATAATAAACTAAGCTAAACATTCACATCGCATTGACTTGAAATAAAAGTGCAGGAATTAAAATTATTACAATGCGACTCGATACAGCAAATAATTACATTCTCCAACAGAAGGAAATAATTAAACATACAAGCCAAAGATAAATAACAACTACATCGGGGCATACCCCGGAACAACCGCTGAAGGCACACCACCCGGCCGCACACGCCGCTCTAAGTCTGCTGGGAGTCCTCACCTGAAAACCGCAGGGGTGAGTCTCAAGACAAGACTCAGTAGGGATCCTTCGATCCCCACTGCCCACGCACACACCCACAAGTGTAAAGTACAGCTAACAGTAAAGTAACAAGTGTAGTGGCAGGTACGATATCTAATTCTCTACGTGAGAACACGTGCAGTCGAAATATAATAATCATGCACATTCTAAGACAACCGTTAGAAAACCCACAACTGCCGTCTCGATAGAACTCGCCGACCGTACAAACAACGGTGAGAAAAACCTCGACCCGCTGAGACCAAGGAGCAGCCCCTCGGATAGCACGCTCGCTACTCCGGCCCAACTGGCTCAGGTGACTACCCCTTCCCTCAGCATGAGTGACTCTCCGAATGTACCACTCCGACACCGGTACTAGCTGACCCCGGAGTTCACCAGGTGACCCTCTCTCACTAGGCGTCACCCCGCCCACGCCCCCACCGGCGCTGTGCTCACGCCCCCACCAGCATAGGGTGATAAATCGCTACAATGTCACTCCAGGTCCACAGTAACACAAAACCACCAAAACTCAGCACTGTACGATCCGGTCACGTGAAAAGTCCGCGATCGTATAACACACATGTGACACCATCCGGTCATGAAGAATCCATCTCCACCGGGCACACTAAAACATGCACTAACCATCGTCTAACAGTATGAACACATTTTACTGGCATGAATTAGTGGGGTTCTGTCTTGAATTGCGTCGCCCAAGGCCGACGCCATTCAAGCTCCGTGTACAGGTTCATATAAATCAGTCCTCAGAATCAGGCCCTTTAAAACGCGTCGACACCAGTGGTCGCCGTTTCAAAAAGCGTCGACATCCTCAGACGCCATTCAGCACAGAAAACCAGGATTTTCCGAAATCTTTAAACAGGGGATTTCTGTCTTAAAAGGCGTCATGGCTACCCGACGCTATTCAAAACGCGTCGACCACCCATGACGTCTTTTAGTCCCAGAATCCCAAACTGGCAAACTCTCAGTCAGGCGATTCCTGTCTAAAAGGCGTCGTGATGGCCCGACGCCCTTTGAAAAGGCGTCGTCCATGCACGACGTCTTTCAACCCCAGGAACCAGAGTTGCCATGAGCCCGAGGGCTCCCCTTTTCAACCCAAACAATCCCAAAATACCCAAAAATGGAGGAGAAAGAGGGGCACACAATCCATAGGAAATCTCAATCACAGCAAATCCCCCATATCATCAAAGAACTCCTAAACATGCTCATTCTACCCCCCAAAACCAAGGATCCACAACATGCATAAACGGGGGAAAATATAGTTTAAACACAAAGCCGTGGGAACCGTCACCCTACCGGACACTCGAATGCCTCCGAGCTTCAAACCGTCCGCCTGTCTCGCCCCACGCCGCTGCCGGTACCGCCGAGGTCGTCCTAGCCCCACCGTGACGTCGGCCGCCGTCCGGAGAGTAGAACGCCGCAGTGGAAGTGGAGGTGGTAGGGGTAGGAGCCAGGTAGAGGATGGAGTGGAGGGGGAGGCGAAATGGTGTGAGGAAAAGAGGGAGGAGGAGGGGGGTCGCCGCCGTCGCCGGAGGAGAAGGAGAGAAGGTGAGTAGGAGAAAATGAGAGAAAGAAGGAGGGCTCGCGGGGTTAACCAGAAACTGGCTAAAACGCGTCGACCTGCACGGACGCCTATCAGGTGACATGACGGACGCTCTGACAAGATTCTGAAACGCGTCGTCCTTCACAGACGCCATTCAGACAACTTGTCAGGGCCGTACTCTGACACACCCAGAGTCTCAGTCTAAAAGGCGTCGACCCACACGGACGCCGTTCAGACGACCTGACAGGGCCGTACTCTCGCGGTCCAAAGTCAGTCCACGTGGCACCCACGTGGCAGAACCTGAAACGCGTCTGCCACGGTGGACGCCGTTTAAAACGCGTCTCGCGGGCTCGACGCGAAACAACACAGAGTTCCAGACCCCACTAGGGCCAGAACTACAGGGTCCGACCCTGAAAACCGAATCCGAAAGCCTCAGTCCTTACACAATGTCTTTTGATGGTGAAACATTAAGAAAGGAGCATTGGTGTTAGAAAAACAAACAAGGGGATAGAGTCATTTTATGCACCCTATAAACAATAGGGAAATGATAGTTGTTCTATCCTAATTCTTTGTAGTGGGGGCATGCTTTCAGAATACTCATAATTTTTTTTCACATCAAACATGGGATACAAGACCAGGAAACATGGATTCAACCCACGTTTGATCCAACACTCAGAAATTCACAAAATCAAGCTATTCACCAGTTCCACATTTGAATATTGGGTTTAAAAGATGCTTTTATAATTCTTAGTGAAACCATTTGCCTTGTTCTTCTTTTAACAAAGTTTATAGGTAGGAATACCTGGATTGTTGTAGACAGAGGGTACCTAGGACACATTTGGTTAAGATATTCATTGACCTTGGTAGGCCCTCTTGTACAGTCGTAGGTCATTACCACAGCATGAATTACATTGAAGTCAACTAAAGTTCTTAGAAGGCAACACAAAAGTAACAAGGCGATTTAAGCAAGTAATTTCTTCAAAGGAAGGTTTGTTTCACACCAAATTCATCCATTGACTGATCAGATTTATTGTTTCTGCTAGACCATGCCCTAAAGCCCTTGTTTATCAGCTAAGTATCCAACGGTGGAATCATTTGATCAAATAAATCTTTGGGTCTCAAGTTAGCTACAGTATGAGAATGTCATCTAGCTGTTCAACATTTTTCGAAGGAACAAGTCAGTTTGCAAGTTGTTTCTTCAAAGCAAGGCCAAGACCAAATTCATTTACTGACTCATGAAATTTACAATTACTTGATTGAATAAGTCTTTAAGTTGGGAGTTAACTTAAATCTAATAAACATTGTTAGCCAGTTGATGAGATAATATTAAATGCTTATTCATTTCTGTTCGTTCATGTTTATAAAAAAACACTCCTAGAAATAATCATGAAATTTCTTTTCTAATTGTTTGTGTACCATGCCCTTCTCCATTTCGATTTGGAGCCTGATGTCCAGTAGCTGACAATCCATTTACTGCATCAGCCCCGCGGTTAACTGCTAAATGGTAAATGGTTTACATGGCTGTGACATGCATGCTCCAGGTGGGCCTTGGGCTCATCAAATTTAACTTGGTCACAGGTTAATTAAGCTTCATGCAGTAGTTTCATTAGAAGGTGAATTGGTGTACATGGCCATTAACTAAGGTCCTACAAGCAGCAATTGCTTCACTTTTCTATTTCCCTGCACGGAGACTCAGTTTGCACATATGTCAATCCAACAATTTGTAATTCACAGGATCAATATTTGCAGCATGGTGGTGCTATTTTCTACTGCAATAGAATTGAAACAAGAAATGCCATCTGTCATAGTGAAATTCAAATAAAACTAAACTCTCTTATTTAGAAAAATATGATCCTTCAGTTTTTCAGCGTTTACCACATCTTCATGTGGCCCTTCAGATTTTCTTTTGTCTTGCTGATTTGTGATTCTTGTTATTGTGAGATGCGCTTTATGTAAGTCCTTTTTTGTTGTCCATAAATGTAGTTTTTTATCTCCTCCTTCCATGTTCCAACATTTTTATCTCCTTCTTATTGTATTCTTATCTAAGTCTTACACTAATGCTGCCCTTGCCTCATGCATGATTATTTTGAGAATGGTCATTTAGGAGGGCGAGAAAGCGGGCAAGGACGATGTCTAACAGTGGTGTGTTCTCTTGTGCCTCTCATTTCTTACTTCTTTTCGCACAGTGAAGTTATTACTTGTATTACTTTCCTTTTAAATGCATCATTGTCCTTCATTTAAAATGACAAACTTTGATTACATCAACTCTATGCTTTTTTTTTAACATTCTTCGCCCTAATATTAAAGGTGGCGGAACGAAACGTCTGTCCTCTGGAGAGGAGAGGACGACTCGGGGCACTCGAGCTGCCAACTTCAGTGAGGCCCAAGATCGGGTCCTCATAGGTCTCCTTAGGGAGCAGTTTGATAAGCATAATTGCATTGAAGGAACCTTCAAGCCAGGGGTCTGGCATGAAATCGTTGGAGCGTTTAATAGCGCGACACATATGGACTACAAAGAGTCCACGTTGAAAAATCGATACAAACCCCTTAAGCGCAATTACAACTTTTTGCGTGTACTTCTTGAGCAAAGGACTGGGTGGGGATGGGATGATATAAACAAGATGCCCTTCCCTGGACATTAGGACTCTTGGGATGACGTCCTGTTGGTAAGCATCTCCCATGATCAACTTCCTGCACACAATGTTATACTTGAACATTTCTTTTCATACACCATCTTTTTCTTCCTTTTCAGTCACGTCCACAGTTCAACTCCCTCAGAGGCAAGCCCTTCCCATTTAAGGCCGAGATGGAATACCTAGCCAGCAACAGCACAGTGTTCGGTCCAGATGTTGAGGGAACCCGCCGTAGATGCAGTGTGCCTGATTACAGTCCCGATCAAGCTAACACTGAGTACAATATGCATAGTCAGTTGCAGCGCACACCCGTCAATGACTTTCTTGCCGCACTTCATGGAGAGCAAGAAGATGACGACTTTGTCATAGGTGTCTCCGCCGCCCAAATGCCTTCCCCTCCTACACCGCAAACTAGAACCATGGCCTCGAACAGTGAGGTCAACTCTCCGCGCAAGAAACGTGCCTCCTCAAACATGAAGGGAAAGGCAATTCAGGACCCTAGTGTGATCACGGATTTTATTGATGTTGTTCGCAAGCGGACTGACCTTGTCATAGATTTACGTGCGGAAAGGGCTTCTATGGTATCCGTCCCTGCACCCTCGATCCAGACACAGCCCACAGCCCAGGAGTTAGATCGTATTCCTTCTATGAAGGATTGCATAGACGCATTGCGAGAGGTTCCTGGCCTACATACAGACTTGTTTGTGAGTTCCTTGGATCTCTTCAAGGATGCGGGGAATCGCGGAATATTTATGATCCTGAGTAATGAGGAGAAGATCCGATGGATGTTACACCACGTGGGGTAGTTGATTTGTAATTTCTTGGATGTTGACTTGGATGATGTATTCGGATAATATCTATTTTGAGTTGTTTAATCCATACGTTCTTCTTCAGACTTGTTGTTAGTGATTTCTTATGTTCACTTGGATTATGTGTTGACTTGTAACATGTATTCGGATTTCTTATGTTCTTATTCATAGTTGTTGAGTGCTCATTATGTTTTAGTTCCATTGGTACTCATCCAAGTAAATACAGGTATTTGATAACTTTGTAGGTATGGGACGGTACAAATGTTATGTCGTTTGGGTTGGGCGTAAGCCAGGACTTTATTTCAGTTGGCCTGAATGTTTTGCCCAAGTTAATGGATACCTAGGGGCTCGTTATAAGGGCTTCCATTCAATTGAGGAGGCCGAGTGTGCGTTCTCTGTTATTGTCCAACAACGCCCAGAGAGGCGAACAGAAGTTCATCGGTATTACGATGTGCCCAGCACGTCTGAGCAACTACTTGCAAGGGCACCTGCCTCCTTTACTCGCGCTGCTCAATTTGACTGGCAACCGTTTGTTGTAATCATACTGTTGTGTGTCATTGTAGTTGTAAGGACTGAGGTTTCGGATCCGGTTATCGGGTCAGTTTCATGGTTGACGCGTTTCAGACTGCGACCCTGCGGTATCAGAGTACGGTGCCGGTCTTGTCGTCTGAATGGCGTCGGCCTTGGGCGACGCGTTTCAGAGCTCTGTCAGAACGGCCCGTCATGTCATCTGATAGGCGTCCGTACATCTCGACGCGTTTTACCTAGTTTATGGTTACCCCACGAACCTTCCCTCCTTTCCCTCATTCTCACCCTCACTCTCTCTCTCCTCACCTTCTCCACCCTCCGACTCTCCCCACTCTTCCCCTTCCTTTTTCCCCTTCTTCCTCTTCCACCTCTCCACCTCTCACCACTGCCACCACCAATTTCTTCGCGGCGTTCCATTCCCCGGATGGCGGCCGACGTCCCGGCGGAGTGGCGGCGTCCTCGGAGTACCGGCGGCGGTTTGCGGTGCGACGGTTTGACGGCGGAACCAAGATGAGTTCAAGAATCGGTAGGGTGACGATTCCTTCAGTGTTTCATTTTAAAACCATGTTCTACCACTTTGAAGCATGCAACGGGTCTATGGTTCTTGGGTAGAATAAGCATGTTTAGGAACTTTTCTTGATAAGGATGAGGATTTCTGTGAATGTGGTTTAGTAATGATTAGCTTGCTCCTCTTCCTCCTCCGTTTGGTTTGATTTTGGGACTTTTGGGGGTGAAAAAGGGAGTCATCGGGCTAGGAAACAGAACCAGGTTTCTGGGGCTAAAAGACGTCGTGCATGGATGACGCAATTTGGAATAGCGTCGGGCCACCATGACGCCTTTTAGGCAGAAATCACCCGATTAAGGTTTTTTGCAAAATTCCGGATTTTGGTGTGAATGGCGTCTGAGGACGCCGACGCGTTTTTAAAAGGCGGCTAACTGTGACGACGCCTTTTTAGGCCATATTCTGAGGCCGGTATTTCATGAACCAGTTTAGGGTGCTTGAATGGCGTCGGCCTTGGGCGACGCGATTCAAGACAGAACCACAATAATCCATGCCAGTAAAATGTGTTTACACTGCTAGATAGTTGGTTAATGCATGCTTTTAGTATACTCGATGTGATGGACTCTTCGTGACCGGATGGCACTACGTTGTGTGTCGTGCGACCGCGGACTTCTCACGTGACCGGATTGCACCGTGCCGTGTTTTGTGTTACTGTGGACCTAGAGTGACAGTTGTAGCGTTTGACACCCTGTGTTAATGCGGAGGGACACAGCGCTGACGGGAGCAGTGGCGGGGTGACGCCTAGTGAGAGAGGGTCACCTGGTGAACCCCGGGGTTAGCTAGCTTGTACCAGTGTCGGAGTGGTGCCTTTGGAGTGTCACTCGTGCTGGGGGAAGGAGTAACCACCTGAGCCAGTTGGGCCGGAGTAGCCAACGTGCTATCCGAGGGGTTGCTGTTTGGTCTCAGCGGGTCGGTGTTTGCTGGGGGAAGGAGTAACCGCCAAGGTAGCCAGCGTGCTATCCGAGGGGTTACTGTTTGGTCTCAGCGAGTCGTTGTTTCCCACTTCGGAGACATAGTTGACGCGTTTTGCTGAGACACGAGTTGTAGGCTCCTTGGTAGAATGATTCCTGTGATATGCATGTTATATTCCGAACACATGTGGTTTATATCGAGAATTAAGGGTAATATGTTACAGCTTTACTTACCTTGTTTACTTGCATCTTGGTAATTGCACTTGTGGGTGTGTGAGTGGGTAGTGGGGATCGAAGGATCCCTACTGAGTCTTTTCGTTGAGACTCACCCTTGCGGTTTTCAAGTGAGGACTCCAGGCAGACTTAGCGTGGAGTGTGCTGTTGTGAGTTGCGCGCCGTCAGTGGTTGTTCCGGGGTATGCCCCGACGTAGTTGTTCTTTTTATTTCTGGCCTGTATGCTTAATTATTTCTCTTCTGTTGGAATATGTAATTATTTGCTGTATCGAGTCGCATTGTAATAACTTTTAATTTTTGCACTTTCCTTTCAATTCAATGCGATGTGAATGTTTAGCTTAGTTTATTATTTATTTCCCAGACTTACTTAGATCCTAGTTTGGTTCCAAATTAATGATTCGGTACCCATTTAGTAATCGGATCCCCGATTATAGGGTAGCGGGTCGTTACAGTAGTCATCCTTCTCATCATGTTACTTACCATTCTACTTATGTCTATCTGAACTTTCTAATTTCTATTGTACTTTCTTATGTATGTATTTTGGTCTGAGTAAGGTTTATGTAACATTCTGTCCCACTTATTACAATGTCTTCCATGTAGAATTTATTGATGCTGTATTGGAGTTCCTGGAAGAGGACGAAGAACTGTTGAATGTGATCGAGGAGACAATTATTGAGCACATTGAGAATGAATACGTTCCGCGGGTACGCCGACGTATGCATAACTTTGCTCTATCTGGCCACACATGGATCCATGAGATATTAGACGGTCATGACGAAAGGTCTTACCACAAGTTTCGAGTGCATCCTTCTATATTTTTACGACTCCGTAACGTACTTGTGAGTCGTGGCCTTTTGAGGGACTCACAGTATGTGACAGCGACAGAGCAACTTGATATGTTCCTATATGCTGCCGGCCATGGCGTTGCAACGGGAGCTATGTGCGAGCGGTTCCAACACTCTTCTCATACTATTAGTCGGTATGTCAACTTGGTCACAAACCAGATAGCTGAGTTAAAGTACGACTTTATTTAGCTGCCTACACACGCTCAGGTTCGTGAGTGTCATCCGCACATCCGAGGAAAGCAAACGTTCTACCCGTACTTCAAGGTGACCACATTGCTATTGTGCATTTTTTACGTTAGTCGTGATGTACATGTACACATTGGCTGATAAATGTTCTTCCACACATCTTCTTTGTACAACTATGTAGGATGCGATTGGAGCCATCGACGGTACGCATGTGTTGGCAAATGTGCCAAGGATACTGCACGAACGATTCCGAAACCGCAAAGGTTTCATCAGCCAGAATGTCATGGGTGTCGTGTCGTTCGACCTCACCTTCCAATACGTTGCAGTTGGTTGGGAAGGATAGGCTGCCGACATGCGGGTTCTTAGATGGGGTTTAGACGAAGGCGCATTCACTGTCCCTCATGGAAAGTATTATCTGGTTGATTTTGGGTATGCAAATTCAAGTGGTTTCTTGGCTCCATATCGTGGCCAAAGATATCACTTGGCATTATTTCGCGGGAAACATAATGGGACATATGCGAATAAAGAAGAGAAGTACAACCACCGTCATGCTCAGTTAAGGAATGTTGTTGAGAGAGCATTCGGTGTCTTGAAGAATCGGTTTCAGACGCTAAAGGAGGGGAACATGTACCCCTGGGCGACACAGAGGAAGATGGTCATTGTATGCGCTGTTATTCACAACTTCATTCGTCGATCTCAGAGATATGACTATTACTTCAACTGCGAGAACAATGAAGAAGCAGTTGGTGAGGATGGTGGTGATGAGGATGTTCCCATTGACATCCCTCTTAGTCGGGCTGAGGTTACACTAGGAGGGGAGATTGGGGACTCGATTGCTAATGCACTTTGGACATGAGTTGTGTTCGTCATGCCTCCTCTTCGGTGCTTTGTTCCGCATATCCCTTCGCATTTTACTTTATTATCTATTTGCGTATGTGATGTTTGATTTTTCATATGCTTTATGTACGGATGTTAGTTATTGCTTATGTTGAACATTTCCTTTTTAGCACTTGACCTTATTCAACTGCAGTATTTTATTTTTATGAACAATTTCTAGATTAATTTCTCTACTTTTTCGTTGATTTAAACATTGTACTGAGTACCTTTTTTATTGTTTTTTGCAGGAGGAATTAATATAAATGAGTTTAGTGGTCGGAAGGTTCCACTGGTTGGAGCAACCCCACTAGATAATGATTTTATCGAACTATCCTCCTATTTTCGAGCCTGCGAACGGTGCATGGAATTTTTCAACCCTATCCATTGCCACACTGGGATGATCGGATGGCATCAGTGCAACCATATCTCAGTGGGTTATTTGGATAGCAGGGGGGCAAAATTACACGCTCCTCATTCGCTTATTTTGGGCAATGATGAAATAATAGAAATGAGTCTAGTGGTCGGATGGTTCCACTGGTTGGAGCAACCCCACTGGATAATGATTTCAGTCAACATTAAGTTCCTATTTCTGAGCCTGCAAACGACGCATGTCCATTGAGGATAGTTAATAGTGTGCAAATTTGCAACCGTATCTATTCATATGCTAGGATTGTGGGGCGGTTTCAACGCAACGACATATCAGTAGTGTGCTTTTTGGATACCAGGAGGGCAGAATTGCACGTTCTAATTAGGTCATTATGGGCGATGATGAAAGAATTTAATTGAGTCTATTGGTAGGATGACTCCACTGTTTGGAGCAACCCTAGTGGACAATGATATTTTGTATATTACATACATGTTTCTGAGCCTTGAAATGATTAATATTTGACAGTGTACTGATGGATGGTGAGGTTACGACAACGGTAGGTATTGTAATTTTAATGTTCTCATTTTTTACTTTAATTTCATATTTGTTGCATAGAATCTACTAATTTTTTTTAACAGGAGTAGAATGCGTACGTACTTCCAGGAGGCATTTTGCGTGTGGATTTAGTTAAAAGGGAGACTCATGAATGATGCATTGTACTTTTTTTCAGTTATAATGGATATTGTAAATTTGAAATTTTTTTTATTAAATTTGAAGATTTTTGGAAGTGACTGTTATAGTGACTGTTTTTGTCTATAAAATTTTTAGCGTAATTGAGTGTACGATCACAAAGTGTTATACAAATTGAGGAAAACATAATTTTAATCACAAGATGTTACAAATTAACATATTTTGATTATAAATTTATTTTTAACAAGATAATGTGTTAAATCATCGAATTTGAGTTTGAAAAAAATATAATAATTTAGCTTTAAAATTAATTTATAGATTACTATTGTAACGCGTGTTACTTTTGGAAATTAAAATAAAAATAGTTGACAAATCTAATAATATCATATATATTAATAAGTAATTTGAAAAATATAAAAATTTAAAATAACCTATGCAAGGACAACATGGATATTTTGAACTCCTTATTCACTCTTTATTATCTTCTTTATTCTACTCATTCCTACCAAATCACTTGAAATAGCGCAGTGCAATTCTACTTATTCTGGGTGGAATACCAACTACTTAGCAAACTAAAATACCTCTTATTCTGGTTTAAGAAATCCCTTCCTCCTCATTTTGGTTTAAGCTATTCTGCAAACAAAGTGGTACTTAGGGTCCGTTTGGTTATAGGTTATACGTAAAAATAAAATCGGACGGAAATAATTTTTTAAGGAATACATTTACACGAAAAATAAAAACAAAATTCGTCATTTGATGCTCATAAAAATATTTTCACTTCTTTTGAAAAAGAACACTCACTCTTATTCTATGGATGTCAAAATCTAGAAAAGGAAGAGTCAACGAATTAAGTTTTCATTGACTCGAATTTTACAGATCAGCAAATAAGTGATTGTGATATATTGTTCGGAATCTTTTTTTCCTATAATCCCATTTACGTGAAAACAAACAGACCCTTAGTGAAGACGCCACTCCACTCCCATCCTTCTCCAACACGGGCCCAATGTTACACAGGAATGAGTTTTTTGTCAAGGATGTCTTGGAGCTGTTTAATAGGCGATCGAGTCCCTTAAGAAGTATCAATATGTATTAATATAGTGGGAAGCAATTACGTCTATTGCATTTGTACATGCATATAGTTGAGTAACCTAGTGGTAATTAAAACCCTCATCCCGGCCCGTAGGTAGTGGTCTTAGACCCCACAGTGAGGTAGATGGTTAAGAAGGAAAATGGATAGAAAAGCTACGCAAATGCGTTTGGCGAAGTAAGATTGGATCAGGCTAAATGTTCTGACATACAATGGGTCATATTTGAGCAGGCTAATAATATTCACTTGCCCCAATATTTTATGCCTACATCACACCAAACTTCATCTGTAGCCTTTGGACAGATCCTATATGTCATGCATCTACCGTTTTATATATTTCATCAAAAGTTTATATTTATTATCCTTTCTCTACAGATTTTATAAAAGGACATATCAACAAACATACTTTCATGTCTTCCACATACGAGACAACAGTGAAGAAAATGAGACAATAGTGCAATTAATATAGTTAACATTTCCATCTATAAAGTCTCCAAATGTGACAAAGCTCCTAGTTTTCCATCTTGTCCTATCTGAGAATGGCATCAATGCCCACCAATTCCCGAGATTATTTTTTCTCATTAAATTGCCCCAATACATATACTTCTACTAACTTTGAACTTGTACCAACTTCCAAAGCCTCTTCATGCCAACATCACGAATGCATGTTAACAAAACATGGCTGGTGTCATCTCACCATCTTCCTTCTGTGTTTGTACTGATCGACCAAAAGGGCCAAATGGCCATACCAATCACAGGTTTTTCTAGAAGCCTCCCGCACAGAACGGGAAACCACCTCACCCTGCCCCCACCTCTGGTTGCCGGCGACCAGGTGGGCCCGGGGAGAGCCACGTCGGCTGCCGGTGACCGGAGTGCGGCGTTCGGCGGAGAAAAGGCAGTCTTCTACATTAGTTTATCTAGGGTTTTGTTAAACACATGGGGACATAATAAAGGTCTCCAACCATATCAGTATACCTTAACAAATATTAACAGCACCCCCCTCAGCTCCAATACACCATTAATGCATGTTCCCTTTGAACCCAACACCATGACCTTCCATGTCTTCCATCCCGGGCCTCTTTATAAGGCCCACTTATATTCCCGTGACACCCCCACGCCTCATCCACTCCATCTCTCTCTCTCTCTCTCTCTCGGGCATGAGGAGTGCCTAAAGGAGGAAGGGTAGTCAAGGATTCAAGGGTGTGTTGGGGTGCTGGGTGTTTCCCTGGAGCTGGTTTGTGCTTGATATATCGAGTCTTAGCTTGGCGCATGGCGACTGGAACGGGATCTCCCTGCGGGGCATGCAAGTTCCTGCGGCGGAAGTGCGCGCCGGACTGCGTGTTCGCGCCCTACTTCTGCTCAGAGCAGGGCCCGACGCGGTTCGCGGCCATCCACAAGGTCTTCGGCGCCAGCAACGTGTCGAAGCTGCTGCTGCATGTGCCGCCGGCCGACCGGTGCGAAGCGGTGGTCACCATTGCGTACGAGGCCCAGGCCAGGATCAGGGACCCCGTGTACGGCTGCGTTGCGCACGTCTTTGCCCTGCAGCAGCAGGTGGTTTTCCATTCAACTGATCTGGTTCAGATATAGTGGTATGCATTCATGTCAAGGGTTGTTCTCTCCTATGTACATGTGAGTCTGCCTTTAGTTGATATACGCATGTTGCTCTGATAGATTTCAAGGTGCCTACAGCAATGCAAGTCACTAGGATTTCCTCTTAATTTTCTCTCCATGGCATATGCCTCACATAATTAAGTCCAAGGAAGATGAGGTGAAACATTACAAAAAATCCCTCAGATGATCTCAAAATTGGTAAATAAATGGGTCATCCTTTCTCAATACTGTTAGACTTCAGTCTAAACATATATTAAGAGGATCTTTTCTATAATTAAGACGACTGCTTGCCATGTAAATTAAGGATTTTAGGAGAAAATAAATATTTATTCCTGTACAAAACTACAAAACAGACATCCTCTTCTAGGGGTCGCTTAGCATGCCCTAAAATACTGTAGAACAATATAAAATGTAGTAAATTAGTACTTTTTTATGTTTAAATCATTGTAAATTATTTTCTGATATTTTCTGTGTTTGAAGTGCTATAAACTACTGTATTTCAAAATCAAGTGACTCATAAAGTATTCTTAGCTGGTTCTCGTTCTCGACGGAAAACCAAAACTGAGGGTTTTATAGGTGAACGGACCATGTTAAGTCAAATCAAATGACCCCCTAATAGTTTTGTATAAATTCCTATATATTCCTAGTTTTCTCGGGAAATTGCAATAACAAGTGGTCTCGGGAAATTGCAACAAGTGGTCTATCTTTGATTTCTTTTCAATCACCTTCTTTCTAGTTCTGTACGATTATGGTCGATTTTGACAGGAATCTAAGTTTTTTATCCTCATAATGATTGATAGGTAGCGAGCTTACAAGCGCAGCTGATGCAAGTGAAAGCCCAGCTAGCACTTAACATAGCCAATCAGCGATCACAGGAGAACCACTGGCAAGGGAACATGGGCATCCCTCTTCCACAGTCGTATCCAAGTGGTCACAGCTCGGTGTCTCCACAGAGCTCCCTCGATTGCGTCGACTACAGCATGGGCTCAAATCCCATGCAAGAGATCTACTTCAGGGAGGATCTTGCAATGCAACCGTGCCTCAAGAAGACGGCATACCAGGGTGACTTGGGTGAGCTCCAGGATCTTGCACTGAGGATGATGAGGAACTAACATGACCCATGATGTAAATACGAGCCTCCACAAAGAGACCCTCACTTGTGTTGTTCAACATAATTAGACTTGCTTTTGAAAACTGAAAGATCACTGATCGTATAGTTACATATATGTTGTTTAATCTAGATTGTTCTTTTGCGTCTCAGCAGTCCAAGGACTCATAGGCAACAGATAAAGAAATAAACCACAAGTAGATATGAGAGAGAAATAACACAGATCAATTAAATGTGAATTAAATGCAGTTTGATCGTCATAATAAAAGTTTGCTATGATAAATTCAGTTGGATGGTTGGGAGACTAAGAGTACATTGAAGGAGTAACTCAAGAGAGTATAGAAAACATTTCCCTTCCTAAAATACCTTCTTGAAGTTGACTGCACTGGCGTGGTCCTGGGTGTGTCCTAATATGCAAGCTTAGAGAAAAATCTCGTCGACTGCTCTAAAACTAAATATATTTAATCTTAATAACATATCTTATTCTTTATTTTAATTTACTAACTTCACTACATATATATGTGAATCATTGATATGCAATGATCTAAGCAATACTAGCTGTAGGTGGTGTTATAAAAGCACTGGTTGTTTTAAAGAAGAATGTCTAGTGGATCCAATATTAATGTGATATAATCATGAAATCTTGTTCTTCCTCAATTATTCCATCGCCTAAACTAGACGTAATCAAAGACTAAAAAGTTTTCAACGCTGCTGGAAGCATCCAAACTGGCACGCTTTTGCACCCTTAGTTATTTGCTTACATACAGAGAACAGACGTTCTTTTGCTCGGGAACACTGCACCCCCTCCTTTTGAGTGCCTGTTAAAACATTATTAGCACTCCTGTGGGGCCTTACTCTCATTGGCAAACTCCCTATGACTGACGCTTTCATGCGTTTAATTAACATGATGAGCTTTAGAGATAATCGAAAGGCCGGATCTAGAGCCAACTTGAGGTTTCCTTTTGTACATATATAGGAGCACATATATGTATCACCTATATGTGACAGTCAGTAGCCATCCTAAAAGGCTAGATAATGCTTCATGGGGGGCAGAGTACCCATGATTTCAGAGTAGCTTTACCTAACACAATCTTATGCCCATTTTTAACGTTGGCATGTAAAAATTATATTCTAGAAACTCCAAAACTATGACATTGAAGTTTCAAGGCTCAAGATCTTTTAGATATAAAGAGCACACCTTAGATAACTAATGTGAGACTATCCCCACATACGGTCCTCCTCAGTATTCCCTCTCACGGTCAAGATGGACCGTAGAATTGAATAGAGAAGAGACGGAAACATTGGGACGACTCATAGTTTATAGTTTTGATACCATTTAGAAATCTCAAAATCATGGCATTGAAGTTCTAAGGCCCATAATCTTTTAAACATATGGAGTATAACCTAGATAACCGACTTAAGAGTATCCCCACATATGTCCCTCCTCAACATATATCCCCGGCCGGTGGTGCAACTGACCAGACAGCAAAGTACTTTTAATGTCCTCTCCCCTCCTTCCTTTTGCAAAACACAAGGTTTCGCAGAGTTTGGATAAGTTAGATAATTCATGCCAATATACACTAGAGATCCCGAAGGACATGATGGCGCAAGTCAAGTCTAATCGAACAGCAACCAATCTCCAAAGTGGGCATTAAATATTTGATAAGGTGGCACTAAATAAGAGAGCCATCCACACGGTTTTCAGCCATTTTTAATCCTCCCATTTCCATTGATAAGTGGGAAAGGCTAAGGCAAGCACCTTGGACCCTAAGACCCAGATGGTGGCTAAGTGCCTAGGCTATGGAAATATATACTACGCAGCTCGAAGTTGCCCACGCTACGCGTAAAGGAACACCTGTTTGGGGAGAGGCGGAAAGCTGCTGCTGCGAGAGGAGTCGTATTGGCGACGGTTTCTTCCGCCAGGGGAGGGCCGGCTGTGTCTCCATTCGCCAGAAGCTGCGGCTTCGGCGACACATGCAGTATTTTAGTGCCTCCAATCTTTGACCTAAGCTTCCCTGGGCTTCACACCACGCTGCTTCAAGAGTTGCAGATGGCATCCAGCTCGGGGAACAGGCACATGTATCGCAACGCGGTTGTTGATCCCACGAGGGGCATGGGAGCCCATAGTCGCCGTTGTAGGGGTCTAGTTTTGCTAATTGGTGCCCGTTCAGACTTCGCCTTTGGTTAGGGATGCATGTAACGTAGTTGTTGCCGTGATATGCCATGGTGACAGGAAACAGTGGAGAAGAGAGGGGGAGCGAGAGGGAAGAAATGAACACAGAATCACGGGGAGAACTGGGCGTCGAACACCAAGAACGGATCGTCTCCTTCAGTTATATATGGACCTTATGGTGTTATTGCTGCAACACTCTGCGTAAGGATGCAAATGATAACCGATTACTCATAGTCAACTAATTATTAGTTTCTAAATATTCTATTAATAGATCATTTTTTAAAATCAATACACATGAGAATGTAATTATCTGACTGATTGTTAACTTATGGACCTATTAATAGATAGTCTTCCTAGGCCAATACCAAATTAATGGAGGCTAAATATCTATTTTAGATTCGAGGAGCTTTATAATACTGCAGTTTTTGCTATGCAACTTGTCATACTCAGAATGAACTATTTTTGCTGATCGTTTAATCAAACGGTTCTTGTTGAAGTTACTTTTGAGTAACTTCTTTTTGTATAGCAACTAGTGTATTTAATGAGAATTCTGTAAAATAGAGAAACCTCACAAGTCACAAGGAAACTTTGACCTCAACACATAAGCAAAAGACTTAGACAGCCCATTTAATAGAGAAAGAGCAAGAACACTAAAGAAGATCTTGTATTTTCTGTACCCTTCCTTTCGGACAAAGGGACAGTGTGGATGCGCAAAAATTTGTGTGCCTCCCCCAAGGTATGGTCCCCAGAGCGAATGTGGGATTTTGTCATTTTTTTTGGAAAAGGACCATCGTTCGGAAGAAAGCTTGTACTATGCTTATAAGCACACACCTATTTTTACAACATCCGATAAAAATGATTTGTCATTTTTATGTCTCTACACAGTCTTCCAATGAAAGTAGATGTGTGCGGACCCTTTTGAGTCGTTAAACGAGTTAGACTGGCTAGGGGTATTCGAACAAGTTGATAGATTTTTATTCAGTTCTCACATACGACACCATTGTTGATATGTGAAAATTTACGTGTCTCCTCTAAGGTATTGTCCCCAGAACGGATGTGAGATTTTGTTCTTTACTTTGAAATAGAATCCTTGTTGGGAAGAGAGTTTGCGCTCTGCTTATAAGTACACACCTATTTTTGCATTTGTCATTTTTATGCCTCTACATAAGTAATCCCATGATATAATTAATAGGAAGCCGGTTTTCTAATTGAAAAGAATAGGCATTCATCCGCTTCATGCATGTCTGTCGCTAAAATTGAGTGGCGACGCGAGGATTTTTATCTAAGAAGACGAAAGAGATTCAAGAACATAGACATAAAGATATCTAAGAAAGAAGACCCACTGTCTCTACTAATGTAAGTTGATTTTGGAAAGGTCCAATTACTTGGCACGGGTGTGGGACAGGTATGTTAATAGTGGGGGGGGGGGGATCAAGTCAAGAGGAAGAAAGCGCCTCACATGGAGAGAAAAGGAAAGGAATAGAGATCCTCTACGTACAGGTTTGGACTGAACTACAATCAATGTAGAGAGGGAAAGGCTTAAAAAAAACCCTCATATGGTGCTTTTCCCATTATCGAGGAAGGGTTTCTATGAAAGACTCTCTCCTTCCCTCTCTGCACCCACTGACTTCAGTCTAAAATTGTACTGAGAGGAACCTCACTCAAAAGAAAGGGCCTCATATGGAGAGAAAAGAAAAAGAGAGTACTGTAGACACGCTAATTTTGACGTCATTTCGAGTAAATTTCATATCATATAATAATGCCTCAGAATGGTCTGATATTTAATCATTGATTAATTTTTATTGATCTTTTTTGAGTGTCGAGTTTAACAGACATGTTTAAGTTAATCAATTGAATTGATTTTAACTCAAATTTCAGTCAAAATATGAAGAATTCTAAAAGACGTCAACCTGTGTGGACGCCATTTAGACTTTATTCATGTTTTAACGTTTAAATTTGAATTTTAATTAGTTGATTAATTAGCTAAAAGGCGTCTGTAAGCCTAGACGTGTTTTAGGTTTCCTAGGCTATTTCTATTTTTCTTCCGGATGTTTATCCTTATCTTAATTAGTGTAAAAGACGTCTGCACATGTAGACGCGTTTTAGTTGATAAAGATAAAGATAAGTTTTCCCGGATGTTTATCCTTATCTTTAATTAATCTGAAATGCGTCATCCAATGTGGACGCGTTTTAGGTAATTACAGATAAATATGAATTAATCAGTATTTATTTGTTGGTTAAGATAGATAAATCCGAAGTTTTTCTATGTTAATCGCGGACGCAGAAAAAACCTATAAATACCTTGCATGTTGAAGAGTAAAAAAGTTAAGCGTAATCTTGAGTTAATTAAGCAATAGCGAGTTGAAGATCGAAGTAGCAACGTCGGAACGCCGAAGCGCTGCCATTTTCAGAAGTCGGCGTCTATTCTTCATCCAATTCAAGGCTTCATCCAGTCGGCATAAGTGTTTCATTTCTGTATTTTCATTTTACATCTTCATTAATTTTGCATTCTTCATCATCACTCTATGCAACACACACAACATCATTCTTTCCAAAACCTATTTGATTAAGGGGTTTCAAAAGCCATCACAATAAGTAAGTTCTATGTTTAGTTGCATGTTTAAAATCATGATTAGAATGTATATTGTTTTTGCTTAAGTTCTCATCATTTCTTTATTTTTCTTTCTATACTTTCTGCAAGTAACAACAAGAGAATCAAAAGGAGTAAATCAAGCAAAGTCACAAGAATCTCTGGATGATCCTCAACTTCAACTCCAAATTCAACAGTAAGAACAAAGAACAAAGAAAGGGCTCTCTTTCTTCAGCCGGCTGAAGGAGGGGAATCAATGACTCAATATCTTCCGCGTTTAAACAGGTAGGCGATCAAAAGTTCTTTTGAAACTTTTAAGTCAAAAGTTTCTGGCGATCACTTCACGTAGTTGCTGTTTTTAATAGGTTTATTTTGCACCTAAACAACATAGATTTTTCATGTTAATCACACTGTCATTCTAAGCACCTACAACTTTTTTGGCGATCACGGTGGGACTTGGTCTCGCCATCTTTTAGTTTTTTGTTCTTGCTATCATCAATCGGGCACCCACGGTGCACCATTTGTGTCTCTCGACACGTCCTCACCAATTGGTGAGTGTTTTAGTTTAGTTAATTTCCCTCGTGCACCACGTGCACACCCCAGTGGCAAGATCTTTCCCTCCCCTTGATTAGTTTAAAAAGCTGTTTTTGTGATGAAAATGATGTGTGATTGATTGATTTTCTAGTTGTTTAGTTAGCAAATCATCCTGTTAAAATCTGGAACTAAAAAAAATCTGCATGAGTTGATTATTTACTGTTTTTACCCTATTTGAGGAGGATTCAACCCAGAAAATCCTTCTGCAAAACTGTTTCTGCGAACTGAAAAGCGTCCAGGAGCACTGACGCGTTTCAAACCGCGTCAATACACCCAGACGCCTTTCAGTCTTCATATTTTCTCTACTGTCTGCATCTGTTTCTGCGAAAAAATTAAGGTTCTGTTTTGAATAGCGTCGACTACTATCGACGCGATTCAGACAGTTTCTTAGTTATTTTTCAGTTTTCAGATTTTTGTGGCTTGAGTGCTAGCTGCCCATTATTATTAAGCATTAGAGGCCATCCAGGCCGCAGGACATACGCATTGAGGCGAATACCCTCCTTTTCTTAGGAACACACTACTTGACGTCAGCAACTCTCTCTGATTGGGTTGGTCCCTTGATCAGACTAGAGAAGTTGACGTTAAGGCCTCCATAAGTCCCCAAAATCAAGGTATTCCTCCTTGATCATCGGGCTGGTTGTACCAATTGAAGTCCCGGTTAGATTCCAAAAGCGTTGTGAGAGAAAGCCCTAGAGAATAATGGTGGAAATTAAACTGAAACTAGGATCCTTTCCCCGAGCGAATTTGTGGTTTAATCCAATTCAAATAACTCAACAAGGAACCTCAAAATCATGTTAAGCATCCACTTGTTTGATTAATCTCTGTGCAACTTGTTTGTCAAATCTTTGAAAAAAAGAATCTAACATCATGCTGCTGCGATCAGGCAGGGACTTGAGTGTGGCTCCAGACGTCATGGTCAATTATGAGGGAGATGTTAATGCCCCTCGGGATTCTGATTACAACTATGAGAGCGGGAGAGATGCTGATGCCTCCCGTAATTCCGTCCCCGTTCCGCTTCGACATGATGGGAACGTCCGGACCCCTCTCTTTCATCCCCATGATCGATATCCTGATCTTCCCCCGCATGAATATGCGATTCCTAATCTCGATCTTGAGGGGGACATGAATCAGAATGATCCCTCATCCTCTGATCCTGTGGATCTTGTCAATGCTTTGGGAGTTCTTGCCTCCCGACTGGACCCTCAGCAGTTCGAGGCGATCCAGTCTATTCTGAAAGAGAAGCCACCCATGCAGCCTGCTGAGCCGAACCCTGTGGCTCCCCCTGTTGTTACTCAACAACCTCCTCTTCACCCTCCTTACATCCATCAGGCCATGGAAGGCCTTCATGTCACTTCTCGGCCAGCTGGGCCGCAACTTTCATCCTCTAGGCAACCGGCTAGACCGCAAACGCCTGCTTATCAAAATGCCCTCGGGCATGGCGGAAGCTATGCCGGACCTCCTCTTTATTGTCCTCCGTGTCCAACGTACTATAGGCAGCAGGCCTATCAAGTACCTCCACCTCCTCCTCCTCCCCAGGCAGATCTGACCACGCAAGCGTTGCTGGCCAAAATGGAGCGCATGGATGAGCAATTCAACAACCTCCAGAAGATGATGTGGGTTAAAGCTGTGCCAGAGATCAATTTGCCGAGCCTGCCGGTATTCCACCTAACACCCTCTGAGATGCCAGTGTACCGAAAATACAACGGTACTGGTAACCCCTTCACACATCTGAAGGAGTTTATGTACGAATCGTCTTTCTGGCAGAACGACAAGAGGTTGTTGGCTTTTTTGTTCAGGAGATCTCTAGAGGGACCAGCCCTCGAGTGGTTCTTTTCTCTGGAACCCTCCGAAGTAGAGGATTACGGTATCGTTTCACGCAAATTTATCCAACGATACCAGGACAGAGTTGCACCCTCCTTGTCCATCACTGACCTCATTGCAGAAAAGATGAAACCTGATGAGGAGTTTGTCAGCTTTGCTGACAGGTGGCGGGGCCTGGCTGAAAAGGTGAAAGATCACTTGTCCGAGTCCGAGCAAGTGAAGATGTTAATTTCCAACGCCACGCCCCAGTTCAAGCTAGTCCTCTCCTTGAACAATCTGACTAACATGGCAGAGCTCTATGAAAGAGCACGGTACTGCCAGAATGCCTTCAAGGACGCTACGTTCTCTAGCGTCTTTGATCCTCACAGACCTAGCAGGCCTCCACCTCGGAAGCCTGCAGTGCCAAACTCTCCTAGCACAGGTCCGACTACTGAGGGCACGCTCTCTCACGAGCAAGTTAGTAGCATGAATAATAATTCGCCCCAGTTCGTGAGGAACCAGCAGCAGTACCAGAGGCCACCGCAGCCGAACCAACAGGGGTACAGGCAGCAGCAGAACCCCCATTATCAGCAACAGTATCAGCGGCCCCAGCAGCCGAACCAGAACTAGAACCAGCACCAGCAACAACTACAGCAGCCGCCGCAACGGCAACAACAGTACCAGCAACCCCAACAATAGCAATATCAGCAACAACAGCAGCAATATCAGCCGCGCGCACCGCCGGCATACCATAATGTCCCTCCTCCTGCTGACTATAATCAGCAGAGAAGACCTCCAGGCCCTAAAAGGGCAGAATACGCGGCCTTCCCAGAATCCTTGGCAGATATCTTCAGTGCTTTAATGGCAGCTAATGCCTTAGTTTTGCCAAGGGAAAAGGCCGTCTGGCCTCAAAATGCCGATACGTCCAGGTATTGCTACTTCCATAGGCAACCTGGGTATACCATCGACACCTGCTTCCAGTTTAGAGATTACATTCATGATCTCAACGAGCAGGGCGGCATAGACTGGGAGGAGATGAAAAAGTATATATCAGCCCTGAAGGTGAGAAGACCACAGCAGCAGCAGCAGCAGGCAAGACCACCAGCACAAGCAGCACCACCACCCAACATGGGCATAGTGCAGAATCCATTCCCAGAGCACCAGAACCAAAACCAAGTTGCCCCTATCTTGACAAACAGCCAGTCTGAAGCTGACCGTGGGCAACAGTGGAGAATAGAGGACTCTTCCTCTCTCTATTCGACGGGTCATATTCCAAGTACCGCAGAACGACCACCACGCCGTACCCTCCACATACGTAGGCCACAACCCATTACCATCACCCCTTTACCGACACCCACATATCACTCGCCCACACCCAATAACCCATTACCACCACCCGCCTTCCTTAAGCCCATTACGCCCCACACTCCTACGCCTCCATCATATAATCCCCCGCAAACCAACTACGCGCCCCTCCTACCATCCAGACTGCTATTACGCGTGCCATTTCTTACTTCGCCCGCTACCACTACCACCTACCCAGATACCCCCTTACCATCTAGACCACTATTACGCATGCCATTCCCCACTTCACCAACCACTTACCCATCCACCATCCAACCCTCTAGACCTTTAATCCGCACCGCGCCATCACCACCTAACCCTACGCCTACATACCATCCCTCTACATTGTCTGCACCATCCAACCCTGCGGTACTTAAGGTGTCACCCGGATCCTCCATAGTTGAGGAACATGCACTCCGAAGTGGAAGGATTTTCAACAAAGTCTTCCCTCAGTCCACAGTTAGAGACGACCCATCACAGCCGACTGAGGAAGCCCATAATGAAGAGAGTGCACCAGGCACTCAATATGGTTTGTTGAAACGTCTGGACAGAACACCGGCACGGATCTCCATACTTGAACTAATCAAGAGATCAAAGAGTCACCAAGAAGCCTTAATGGAATATCTACAGAAGGTGATGGTCAACGAGGATGTGCCGGTAGAAAAAATTGCAGCACTACTAGTTCCTCAGGGGGATCAACCCTCCATTACATTTCATACATCGGAACTAGCACCGCCAGCAGCTAGAAGCATGGCTTTGAGCATCACGGTCAACATCTGCAAGAAGGCCGTGGATGCATGCCTGGTTGACACAGGGACCTCGATCAATGTTCTACCTCCGAAGACTCTAGAGCTGTGCGGTGTGCCCAAAGAAAAATGGTTGCCTAGCCCCATCTCTGTGACAGCATATGACAATTCTACCCGTTCCCCTCTGGGAATGGTTTATTTGAAGGTGGAGCTAGGCCCTGTAAGTCATGCAGAGGTCGAATTTCACATCCTAGAAATCGACTCTTCTATAAATGCCATTTTGGGTCGTCCTTATATTAAAACTCTTGAGGCAATTCCCTCTACGAATCACCAATGCCTCAAATTCCCTTTCAAAGGACGAATTATTAAAGTGACGAGCATGCCGATCCTTGCTGCTGCTCATACCTTGAATGTTAAATCTACTGCTTTACCTGGCAGACAACCTTTTCTGTCGGTATTACAGGTCTACCATCCAGTGGTTGATCCTCTAGAAGCCGCCACTATTTCTCCATACCCGTTAGATGCCATAAAAAGGGGGAAGTGCATGAGTACCCCAGGATGGAGAATTATGATGAAGAACGGCTATGAGCCTGGGAAAGGTCTGGGCACACAGTTGCAAGGTAGGACCACTCTTGTTAAAGATCATCGAGCAACACCTGGAAATGGTCTGGGCTATAGGCCAAGAAGACTGAAGCAAGATCTGGTTCAGCAAGCAGAGATTGAAGAAGGTCGAAAAATCTGGGAGACAATGTCTATACCACCCAAGGAAGGCCGAGATCCCCTAACATGGACCCTGTATATGTTAGTATTAGATGGTCTCAAAGCCAATCCGATACTGTGTACATATTCAGATTATTAATAAATGGCAATAATTCATTGTGTGTAATTAATTCGATCTGTGTTTATCGTATCACGATGAAGTCCATGAACATGTGCAATAGTCTTTGGATTATGATGAGATCATAATTACGGGACCGAAGACTTATAAACACATGTTCTTAATTGTTCCTAGTCATAGGATGTTTGAGATAGGACATCGAACATCCGGATAGACTAGTATAGGTTACTTCAGCTCATATGATGAGGGTGACTGATCCCATAAGTCACTTGTGTGGAGACACTATGCTGAACCTATAGGTGCTCATTGGTGAATGAGTTCACTGAACTGATCCGACTATGAATCGCTGGATGGTAATCACCTCACTGTTAACCAGCTCGATTCAATTGTCACGGTTGCGTGGATGATCCTTGGACCTGAGACTCCAAGGATACCTTGTTGGTAGGTTTCTGAGCTTTGACCTTGACGAACGAATCCCTAACCATGGGATATCAATAAGTCAAGCGATCGGGTTCAGGGAAATGCCCTCGAAGGTAATTGTGTGTTCAATACGGGATCATCCGCTCTCGGTTGTTTGAGAGAGAATGTTCCGGGAATGATGTGCTTAAAGTCCCTGGCCAGGGCGGACTCTGTAATCGATAAGGAGTTATCGGATTCAGATTAGCAACATCTGATTCAAGTGAATCGACTAAATAGGGTTTAACAGTAAACCTTGCCCTAGGTTGATTCGGGAACATTGTACGGATGAAGGATTATATCCGCGCGCTAACCGATGACAGAAAGGTTCCAATAGAGGGTTGCGATAACCCCAGTTCCATCCAGGATCACGCGATGTTGCTTGGCATCCAACGTGATCGGCAGTCTGTCCGAATTTATTGTGGGACATTAAATTCGGCTGATTAATTGAATATAAGGATATTAATTAATTCAGTGGGTCAGTAAAGGGTTACTGGACTTAATGGGCTATTAACTGGACTGGTAATTGGGCCTAGAGGGTCACACGCAAATGGTTTTCAAGTCGATGGATAATCCGACAGGATTTCGGATAAGTCTAGGTTTTTGTGAAAAATCGCAAACTGACTTTTTATAAAAGAACGGATTCTACGTCCGGGGCCAGCAACCCTGACCTAGCCGTCATTCGTTCTTCCCCACTTTCTCTCTCCTCTGGGCGTGCGGTTCCCAATTGCTCCACCTCCCGTTCGACGGGGATTATGAATCCGCATGTCGCGGCGGATTACGTGCAGTCAGACAGGATCTTCGAGCGCCGCAGCGAGCGAGGAAGCGAGGACGATCCATCGCGAGGAGAACCGCGTGGATACCGCTAGAGGTCGGGCATCTGCGCGACTTGCGGCATCGCTCCGACGGAACCGGAAAACGGACGCGGATTCGAATCCGCGTAAGGTAAATCGATCTACATCGGTTTTTGTTTTAACGACCGAAACGGGACAGATCCGATCCCGAACTTCTTTATTCCGCTGCGTTTTAGGATCGGATCCCGACACAGCGATCCCAACAGTGGTATCAGAGCTCGGTTCCACTGTGTTTTTGCCGTTTCGATCTCTTTTTGATAATTTTGTAATTGATTCCATGCATATGATGCGTTCATGAGATGAACACAGCAAGTTTAAGACAAACTGTAAGCATTAAAATTTTATTTTTCTGCAATTTTCGTGTGTGTTCTTCGCCGGACGAAGAACTACTCGTATCGGATTGTTCACGGGCATCCCAAGTGTTGGGAAGGGCTCGATGGAGCATGGGATTCCTTCCATGGGGTCGTGGATCGAGATTCTGATCTTGTATCATGACCGGGAGGATCATAAACCCCTAGATTTATTTTTTTTGCAGAAAACGGATTTCGGGGGGGGGGGGCGGGGTTTGGAAGCTCCCCGCCGGCAACCAGGGGTTGCCGGCGACGGCACCGGTGCCTCCGGGCACCGGCGACCGCCCCACGGCTGGGGCCCTGCCGGCCGGCACCTGCGGGGCAGGTTGCCGGCGGCAGGGAGCCGCCGCCCCCCACCCTGCGCGCAGCTAGGGTTTCCTAGCTGCGCTCGGGTGGGGGGGGGGGGGGGGGGGTGGGCCCGACGGGCCTGGCCGGGCCCCCGGGTCCAAGCCAGTCGGCCCTGGACCCGGACCAGGTCCGCGCCCTTGTGGGCGGACCTGGGTCCGAGCCTGGGACCGACTGGGCTCGGCCCAGGTCCGGTCCGGTCCATTGGACCGCTGCCCCCTTTCCCCTTTATTTTTTTCTTTGTTTTTTTTTTAATCCTTAATTAATCTGTTTTTGTTCCAAATTAAAAAACAGAATTTAATTTTCATTTGTAATGAAATTTTACAATAAGATTGAGCTCTGTTTTTAATTTTATGGTCCAATAATTAGATTAATATGGATTAAAATGGTAATTAACAAGTTGTTGTTAATTCAATCTAATTGTTAGATTAAAGGAAATAATTGGGGAATAAATTTAATTGTTAAATTTATAATTTAATGCCAGTTAATCTTATCTGCATGGAATGTTACAATCTTGTCAAATTAGAGTTTATGTGCATTTATTGATGTGCATTTATTTACTTGTTTAAATTAGATTTAAATTAGCATGCTTGAAATAAATACTAAAGTTTTCGAAAATCCTAAATCCAATTTTGATTGGTCCCTGGTTTTATGAAACCAAAATTATAAGTTATTTTCGAAAATTTTAATTTAGCCATTTGATGCGCTATTCATGTGTGGTTTGTTTAATAAAACACATGGTGGTCATGGACGAGCATTAATTGTGGATGTGGAATGTGATTGTGTGGTTTATTGTGTATTAATAAATAGAGGTCTGCGAACCTCTCCCTCTCATATTCCATTGTACTTCTATCTTCCACCTCGATGTAATCACCATAAGGCTTCCTCTTTTGAATTATCATGTAATTGGGAATTACGATGTAATTTGATCGAGGCGGATGCGCGCGGAGCGAGGATGTTCCACAACTGCTGACCAGATGAAAATGAAGGAGTTCATTGCATTCATGGGTTTGCAGACTCATGATATAAGTTGTTATATTGTGTGAATGTGTGCGTTTGACTGTCTGGCTCAAGTCAAACCACAGTGCTGTCCATGACCACACTAATGACATGTATGTGATGCGTGTGCTTTATATTTGCTAGGTTATTAGTATTAATAAATATATTCGATATATTTAATACTATCACCTAGGATGAGACCAAATTAAATAAGTAAAACCTTCATTACAAACTCTAAGCCGTAGCGCGAGTCATTGAGAATGTATCGCGTGGCTCTCCATCAATATGATTGATAGAACTTAATTCGGTGGTGGCAGATACTATGTGTTTACCCGAGGTCTGCCATTAACTGATGAGAGGACTATTGATCATGGCATAAGATGCCTTTGGATAAGAGTAGAGGAACGATATAGGCATCCACGTGTTTACCCGGGAACTATATTTCTACTTTACTCTGTCACGTATTGATGGTAAAGCTTAGACTGGGGATAATGGTCTACTGTGTTTACCCGGGACCATTAAAACTTGGGAGCCGAAGTACGATCGGATATTGCAAGGAGTTGCAATTATCATGAGATGATTGCTCTGAGATAGCAGTATGATACTATGTGTTTACTCGAGGTCATACTGTGATGCTTGGAGATTCTGATCCCCACTAGGAGACAGTCGGCGTCTCCCGTTCTGTATATCTGAAGGTTATACAGTCCGTCGAAAATTAGTGGGAGTAAAACTAGATAATAAAAGACCATATCTTGTTTTAGATAATCTGAATATCTGCTAATTATTAATTAATTATCTCTTGTAGGCGAGAATGTCGCACCATAACCCGTTGCGAGGCATACTTGATGCCAACCGTTTGACAGGCACCAATTACTCAGACTGGCTCAGAAACCTGAAGATAGTCCTCAGGTCTGAGCAGATTGCCTACGTCTTGGATACTGAACCTCCTGCTGAACCAGCATTAGATGCTCTAGAGGAGGAAATGATAGCGTATGAAAAATGGAAGGAGGATTCTACCATGGCCCAATGCTATATGTTAGCCTCTATGAGCAATGAGTTGCAGAGGCAACATGAAGAGATGGATGCTAGATCCATCATGCTCCATTTGAAGGAGCTCTTTGGTGAGCAGAGCAGAATCGAACGATATGAGATATCGAAGAATCTGTTCAAAGCTCAGATGGCAGAGGGAACTGCAGTACAGAATCATGTGCTGAAGATGATTGAGTGGGTGGAGAGGCTGGATGCTCTTGGGATTACACTTCCCAAGGAGATGCACACAGACCTTGTGTTGTCTTCACTTCCACCTTCATATGCTCAGTTCATCGTCAATTTCAACATGAACAAGATCCAGGCGACCTTAGCTGAACTGCTGAACATGTTAAAGACTGCTGAGGGGAACCTTGTGAAGGATAAACCCCAAGTCCTAATGGTTGGTAAGACCAACAGAAAAAGACTTGCAGTCCAAGCTTTTCGAAAGAATAAGAATAAGGTTCAGAGAAAGGCAAAGGTCACCAAGAAAGACAAGGGTAAAAGTGCTGAGAAAGGTGATTGCTTCTACTGTCACCAGAAAGGGCATTGGAAGTGGAATTGCAAGGAATACCTCAAGGACAAGACTCAAGGAACTGTGAAGCAACATGACGCTTCATGTATCTATATGATAGATGTAAACTTGTCAATAAGAGATTGTACATCATGGGTATTAGATATTGGATGTGTATCTCATATCTGCAATTCTGTGCAGGCACTGACAAGTAGACGTAAGCTGAGGACCGGCGAGGTGGAGCTGAGGCTAGGTAACGACGCAAGAGTTGCGGCGATCGCTGTGGGGACAGTGAAGCTCAAGCTACCATCCGGAGACACATTTTTATTAGATGATTGTTATTATGTACCTAGCATAATAAGGAACATCATTTCTATTTCATGTTTAGATAGAATTGGATACAATTTAAATTTTGGGAACAATAGTTGTTCAATTTATTTCAGAAATATCTATTTCATGTTTAGATAGAATTGGATACAATTTAAATTTTGGGAACAATAGTTGTTCAATTTATTTCAGAAATAAATTAATAGCTTCAGCTATTTTGTCCAATGGATTGTATCTATTGAATGTGTCTCATGATAATTTACATATCGGATATTCGATTAAAAGAAGTAAGTATGAAATGAACAAAGCCTACTTGTGGCATTGTAGGCTTGGACACATTGGTGAAAACAGACTCCAAAGATTGCATAAAGATGGATATTTGGATCAATTTGATTATGAATCATATGCAACCTGTGAGTCATGTTTAATGGGTAAAATGGCTAAGTCTCCATTTAGTGGAACTGGAGAACGAGCCACATGCATATTAGAACTCATACATTCAGATGTATGTGGTCCTATGTCAACCCAAGCCATTGGTGGTTTCTCATACTTCATTACATTCACTGATGATTACTCAAGGTTTGGATATGTATACTTATTGAAGTATAAATCTGAAGCCTTTGAGAAATTCAGAGAATTTAAAAATGAAGTAGAAAAACAAACAGGAAAGAGTATAAAAACCATCCGATCTGATCGGGGTGGTGAATACTTGAGTACTGAGTTCATTAAATACTTAAAAGATAATAGTATCCTTTCTCAGCTTACACCTCCTTATACACCTCAGATGAATGGTGTATCAGAAAGGAGAAATCGCACATTAATGGAAATGGTGCGATCCATGATGAGCATATCCAAATTACCAGTGTCCTTATGGGGATATGCACTTAGCTCGGCTATGTATATCCTGAACAAGGTACCCAGCAAATCTGTTGAGACCACTCCATATGAGATATGGAATGGAAGGAAACCAGACCTTAAACATGTTAAAGTCTGGGGATGTCCTGCTCATGTTAAAAGACATGACGCAGATAAGCTGGAATTCAGAACTGACAAATGCATATTTGTGGGATATCCAAAGGAAACTTATGGATATTACTTCTATCATCCTGGCGAACAAAAGGTGTTTGTGGCCAGGAGAGCTGTCTTTCTGGAAGAAGATTATATTCTCCAGAAGGACAGTGGGAGTAAAGTAATTCTGGAAGAAGTTCCAGACCCACAAACTGGCAATGGTACATCAGATGAACCGTCAGTTTCTGAACCTGTTCAAAGTGATACACAGGAACCTCGTAGGTCTGAAAGAGTACCTAAACCACCAGAAAGATATGTGGGACGTATTAATTTGGATGGTTCAAGGATACTCTATAATGAGGATGATGATCCTAAGACTTACCAGGAGGCCATTGAAAGTCCAGAGGCCGGGAAATGGCGGGAAGCCATGAATTCTGAAATACAGTCCATGTACATCAACCAAGTTTGGAACTTGGTGGATTTACCCGATGGTATAGTACCTATCGGCTGCAAATGGATCTTTAAAAGAAAGATCGGTGCAGATGGACGTATTGAGACTTATAAAGCAAGATTAGTGGCAAAAGGCTATCGTCAAAGACATGGTGTTGACTATGACGAAACCTTTTCGCCCGTTGCTATGATTAAGTCTATCATAATTCTTCTCGCCATTGCTGCCTACCATGATTATGAAATCTGGCAGATGGATGTGAAGACTGCCTTCCTCAATGGAAACCTTGAAGAGGAGGTGTATATGATACAACCAGAAGGATTCACATCCAAAGAATCTCCAGACATGGTATGCAAGTTGCAAAGGTCCATTTATGGACTGAAGCAAGCATCCCGAAGCTGGAACATAAGATTTGATGAGGCGATCAAATCTTATGACTTCATTAAGAATGAAGATGAGCCCTGTGTATACAAGAAAAACAGTGGGAGCGCAATCACATTTCTGGTTCTTTACGTTGACGACATCCTACTCATTGGGAATGATGTAGGAATGATGTCATCAGTAAAGATATGGCTGTCAAAGAACTTCTCCATGAAGGATTTGGGAGAAGCATCTTACGTATTGGGAATACGGATCTATAGAGATAGATCAAAGAAGATGCTGGCTTTAACCCAATCCATGTACATAGAAACCATTGTCAAAAGGTTTGGCATGGAAAATTCCAAGAGAGGTCTCATACCGATGAGACATGGAATTTTACTCTCTAAAGGTCAGTCTCCCAAGACACCTGAAGAGAGGGCAGTGATGGATAAAGTCCCCTATGCTTCTGCCATAGGGTCCATCATGTATGCCATACTATGTACCAGACCTGATGTAGCATATGCTCTAAGTGTTACGAGCAGACATCAGGCAGATCCAGGTGATGAACACTGGAAGGCTGTGAAATGCATCCTTAAGTACTTGAGAAGGACTAAGGATCTACTTCTAGTCTATGGAGGAGGAGACTTAAAACTGCAAGGATATACTGACTCAAGTTTTCAGTCTGATCCTGACGACAGCAAGTCAACATCAGGTTTTATTTTCACACTTAACGGGGGAGCAGTGAGCTGGAAAAGTTCCAAGCAGGAAACCACTACTGATTCGACAACGGAAGCCGAGTATATTGCTGCTGCTGAAGCCGCCAAGGAAGCTGTGTGGATGAAGAAATTCATCGGCGATCTTGGTGTGGTGGAAAGCATATCTGGTCCCGTCCCACTGCTGTGTGACAACAATGGGGCGATTGCTCAAGCGAAAGAGCCGAGGTCTCATCAGAAGTCGAAGCACATTCTGCGGCGCTTTCATCTGATCAGAGAGATTATAGCTCGAGGAGATGTCGTGGTGGAAAGAGTTCCCTCAGCCGACAACATAGCAGATCCACTTACAAAGCCTTTGTCTCAAAATGTTTTTGAGCGTCACTTAGAGAATATGGGTATTCTGTATAAAAGTGATTGGCTTTAGTCCAAGTGGGAGATTGTTAGTATTAGATGGTCTCAAAGCCAATCCGATACTGTGTACATATTCAGATTATTAATAAATGACAATAATTCATTGTGTGTAATTAATTCGATCTGTGTTTATCGTATCACGATGAAGTCCATGAACATGTGCAATAGTCTTTAGATTATGATGAGATCATAATTACGGGACGGAAGACTTATAAACACATGTTCTTAATTGTTCCTAGTCATAGGATGTTTGAGATAGGACATCGAACATCCGGATAGACTAGTATAGGTTACTTCAGCTCATATGATGAGGGTGACTGATCCCATAAGTCACTTGTGTGGAGACACTATGCTGAACCTATAGGTGCTCATTGGTGAATGAGTTCACTGAACTGATCCGACTATGAATCGCTGGATGGTAATCACCTCACTGTTAACCAGCTCGATTCAATTGTCACGGTTGCGTGGATGATCCTTGGACCTGAGACTCCAAGGATACCTTGTTGGTAGGTTTCTGAGCTTTGACCTTGACGAACGAATCCCTAACCATGGGATATCAATAAGTCAAGCGATCGGGTTCAGGGAAATGCCCTCGAAGGTAATTGTGTGTTCAATACGGGATCATCCGCTCTCGGTTGTTTGAGAGAGAATGTTCCGGGAATGATGCGCTTAAAGTCCCTGGCCACGGCGGACTCTGTAATCGATAAGGAGTTATCGGATTCAGATTAGCAGCATCTGATTCAAGTGAATCGACTAAATAGGGTTTAACAGTAAACCTTGCCCTAGGTCGATTCGGGAACATTGTACGGATGAAGGATTATATCCGCGCGCTAACCGATGATAGAAAGGTTCCAATAGAGGGTTGCGATAACCCCAGTTCCATCCAGGATCACGCGATGTTGCTTGGCATCCAACGTGATCGGCAGTCTGTCCGAATTTATTGTGGGACATTAAATTCGGCTGATTAATTGAATATAAGGATATTAATTAATTCAGTGGGTCAGTAAAGGGTTACTGGACTTAATGGGCTATTAACTGGACTGGTAATTGGGCCTAGAGGGTCACACGCAAATGGTTTTCAAGTCGATGGATAATCCGACAGGATTTCGGATAAGTCTGGGTTTTTGTGAAAAACCGCAAACTGACTTTTTATAAAAGAACGGATTCTACGTCCGGGGCCAGCAACCCTGACCTAGCCGTCATTCGTTCTTCCCCACTTTCTCTCTCCTCTGGGCGTGCGGTTCCCAACTGCTCCACCTCCCGTTCGACGGGGATTCTGAATCCGCATGTCGCGGCGGATTACGCGCAGTCAGACGGGATCTTCGAGCGCCGCAGCGAGCGAGGAAGCGAGGACGATCCATCGCGAGGAGAACCGCGTGGATACCGCTAGAGGTCGGGTATCTGCGCGACTTGCGGCATCGCTCCGACGGAACCGGAAAACGGACGCGGATTCGAATCCGCATAAGGTAAATCGATCTACATCGATTTTTTTTTTAACGACCGAAACGGGACAGATCCGATCCCGAACTTCTTTATTCTACTGCGTTTTAGGATTGGATCCCGACACAGCGATCCCAACAGTATACACACTTTGTGAAGGGGCCCATACTTAGCCACGACAACACGGTGGTCATTACTTCGTGTTTTGACTTCCATGACATATATGGGAGGGACTTGGCCAGGCATTGCTCAGAACTACTTACGTACCAATCCTTGGAGGCTCTGCGGCCTATGAAAAGGAGAAAATTTCATGATCCTGAATGCGAATGGTACAGGTGGTTCGATCTGAGAGACCTTTACATTGCACTAAACAGATTATTCCTAGATCCTGCAGAACCCAAGTAGCCGCCGCAGATTGATGAGCTGATTGAAAGTCCTGGTACTATCTTTGATAAGCGGATATTGCTGTCTGAAGAGACCGACGAAGGGGAGCCAGATGACCCCTATGAAGCTGGTTACACTACAGATCTGCTCTGGAGGGGGACATATCCTTCACATGTCTTCATGCTCCATACTCTATTTCGCACACTGCTCTTGACCCCGACTTGGTCGCGGGTCATTATTGAAAATATTCCACGGGCTCCGCCCGTTATGATTACTCTGTCCCCTCGGGACCTTATTCCACAACCTCCTCTCGATCTAGAGAGGATGTATGAGTTGATCTGGGACATATTGCTATATGATCCCCCCAACCCTCTGGCCTTGGTGCCACTTCCTCCATCTGATTCTCCTTCTATTTGTATTCATTCCTGTTTCATGTTTAACTCCTCTGATATCAAAAAAAAAACGCCAATTTTACAACAAATTCTTCTCAGATCCTTATCGAGGAAACATCTTACTTGTCCGATCGCACCCCGTCGCACGGGTTCTTCGGTCAAGATTCTCTCTTAAATCTACTCTTCCCCTCCCCTCGGGAGGATTCTCCTGTATTTCTACTTGTATCCCAGGATTTCCATCCTGCTTCATCTTCATTAGGTTATAATAGGGAGTTTAGGGAAGTTAGGCAGTCTAGTTTTAGGCAGGTTAGTCAGGTTAGGAAGTCTAGGAAGCCTAAGGGTAGGCGAATTCCAGATAGATACCTCCAGGACTTAGCTGATAGATGCTTTTCTTGCTCTTTGATCCCTCAATTTTTAGAAAATCCAATTCAGATGCCAGAAGACTGTATGAATGACGAGTCAGTCAATGATGGGTATGGGGTATATGAGTTAGTACATGAAAAGGACCCCATTATTGAAAATGAGGAAGATGACGAGGACGCAGCTGAAGCATATGCCAGTGGAGTGAAGAGATTCGATGAACCCTCAGCTGCCGTAGAAGAGCCCACCAAAGAAATCAATTTAGGGACTGAAGACGAACCTAAGGTTGTCCTCGTCAGCAAAAATCTTTCTACAGAGGATGAGAAGGCAATGGTACAAGTACTTAAAGACTATAAGGACACTTTCGCCTGGAGTTATGAAGATATGCCGAGGTTAGACTCATCTTTAGTTGAACACAGATTGACGTTAAAGGAAGGAGCTAGCCCTGTCAAGCAGAAATTAAGGCGATTCCACCCACAAATGGCTCTAAAGATGAAGGAAGAAGTCGACAAATTGCAAAAAGCCAAGTTTATTAAAGTTGTCCTTTATCCACAATGGGTGGCTAACATAGTCCCGGTTATAAAGAAGGACGGGAAGGTCAGAATTTGCATTGACTTCCGCGATCTGAACCGGGCGTGTCCTAAAGATGATTTTCCATTGCCTCATATTGATGTACTCATTGATAATACCGCTGGCTATGAAACTTTATCGTTTATGGACGGATTTTCAGGATACAATCAGATTAAGCTGGCAGAAGAAGATCAAGAGAAAACGTCATTCACTACACCTTGGGGAACATACTGTTATGTCGTCATGCCATTTGGGTTAAAGAATGCTGGAGCCACTTATCAAAGGGCCATGATGGCAATATTTCATGACATGATGCACATAGATCTGGAAGTGTATGTGGATGATTTATTGGTTAAATCTAAGACAAAGGCTGAGCACGCCAAAGTTTTGGCAAGGGTATTAGAGAGATCGAGAGAATATCAGTTAAAGATGAACCCCAAGAAATATGTATTCGGGGTATCTTCAGGAAAATTGCTTGGATTTATCGTCAGCAAACGGGGAATCGAGATCGATCTCAATAAGGCGAAGGCTATTAGAGAAATGCCACCTCCCAAGAACTTGAAGGAGTTAAGAGGATTAATCGAGAGGTTACAATTTATTCGCCGCTTTGTCTCCTAGCACTCACAAAGGTGTAAGCCATTCTACGAGCTTACCAAGCCGGGAGTCAAATTTGATTGGGACGATAAGTGTCAGGAGGCATTCGATGGATTAAAGAACTACTTAGCAAGTCCTCCTGTTTTGAGACCACCATCTCCAGGCAAACCATTGATACTTTACATTTCAGTTCTGGATGATGCAGTGGGGGCTGTCCTAGCACAAGAGGATGAAGAAGGAAAAGAGAGGGCAGCCTATTATCTCTCTAAACTTCTCAACCCCGCTGAACAGAGATATACAGCGATGGAGAAAACATGTGCAGCATTGGTTTGGGTTGTGCAGAAATTAAAGCATTATTTTCTGGCCCATGAAGTACATCTCATCGCTAGGATGAATCCGATCAAATTCCTTCTGGAGAAATCTGTTCTTACTGATAGGTTAGCGCGATGGCAAAGCTTTCTATCTCAATTCGATATCATTTATATTCAGCAGAAAGCAATCAAGGGCTATGCCATAGTAGAACATCTCGCTCATCATCTCCTTCCTCGATTTGATCAAGTGCGATCAAAGATTCCGGATGAGGAACTGATGTCCGTAAATCAAATCAGAGATGATATGTGGACTCTGCATTTTGACGGAACTCTGAATTCTCATGGAAAGGGGATCGGTATCGTTCTGTTATCACCTGAAGGTGTCACCATTCCACAAGCCTTTCAGGTTGATTTTCCAGTCACTAACAATATAGCTGAATACGAGGCACTCCTTGCTGGCCTCGAGGCTGCTCATTTCCATGGTGCCACCAAACTCAGGATTGTGGGTGATAGCTAACTAATTCTTCGCCAAGTGCTGACCAAGTATCGAACTCTGGACCCTAAGCTCAAGCCTTATCAGGAACTTACTTCTGCTTACTCAAAGTTTTTCACGAAATTGATCTTTGTCCATGTCCCTAGGAATCAAAACATCTTAGCTGACGCTCTAGCTTCATTGGCATCTTCTCTTGATTTTCTAATCAGCAAGCAATCCGAATCAATCATAGTTCATAGGCGTCTTTCACCCGCCGTGAAAGACCCTTCATTTCTTAGAACTAAGGAGAAGTTGCTGAAGAAAGTCAGAGACGGAGATATCATTGAAAAGAGAGAAATCATGTTAATGGAGCTGTTGGAAGAGATGGATGATGAACAAAAGCCATGGTATTATGAGATTGCAAAATATTGTGAAGATCAATCGTATCATGAGGAAGCTACAACTGAGGAGAAGAGAGCTATCAGGAGAATTGCTCAACGATACACCTTAGTTGGGGGAGCACTGTATAAGAGAGGTTTTGATGGAGTTCTTCTGAGATGTCTAGATGAAGATGAGCTTTGGAAGGTTATGGAAGGAGCTCATAGTGGAGTTTGTGGTGGCCATGTCAATGGACAGATGCTAGCAAAGAAGATCCTTAGACAAGGATTTTATTGGCCAACTATGGAAAAAGACTGCATAGGATATGTCCGTAGGTGTGCTAAGTGTCAACTTCACGCCGACAAAATTCATTTTCCTGCATCTTCACTCCATCCTGTTTCTTCCCCATGGCCTTTCTCCATGTGGGCTTTCGACATTATTGGACCCCTTGGTAATCCAGATTCCGGTATCAAGCAAAAATCTTTCATTCTCACGGCAACGGAATACTTCACCAAGTGGGCAGAAGCTGAAGCGTACGTGGAGATCAAAGCATCAACCGTCTGCAAGTTCATCATGAAGAACATCATCACCCGATTTGGAATTCCAAACACCATCGTCACTGACAACGGACCGCAGTTCGTGTCACAAGAATTGAAGGACCTCTGCAACATGTATAAAATTGCATTGCATCATTCATCTCCTTATTATCCGCAAGGCAATGGCCAAGCAGAGGCAACAAATAAGACTTTGATAAAAATCATCAAAAAGACGTGCAAATCTAATAAATTTGCAGACTGGCCAGAAAAATTAGTTGAGGCTCTATGGACCTACCGAACTTCAATTCGCACGCCTACTGGGCAAACTCCTTATTCCTTAACATTTGGAATGGAGGCGGTAGTTCCATATGAGATCCTCATACCGTCATTGAGAGTACAATTGAATAAGGAATTTTCCATTGATGAACATCGTTCAACACTCCTTGCTCAATTGGAAATTTTAGACGAGAAAAGATGGTCAACTGCTAATCATGCAAAAATTTATCAAAATAGACTAGCACGTTTTTATCAAAAGAAAGTCATTGAACGTAAGTTCAAAGTCAGCGAAATGGTCGTCAAAAGGATTTTTGTAAAACCTGGTGGTCCGCGTTCTAAGCTCCAACCCAACTGGGAGGGACCTTATGTTGTATCGCACGCTTTTCCTGGTAATGCTTATCGTCTTGTTAATGCAGAAGGAGAAGAGCTAAATCATCCATGGAATGGCTTACATCTTAAGAAATACTACCCTTAGGTTAAAAAGTCGATCAGTATGGTACAAAGACCAGTGGAATCAGAAAGTTTATAAACTCGAATTTCTTTGTTAGTCTGGATAACTTAACTTCAAATACATTACTACATAGACTGACACGTTTGATTCATGAGTAACAAGAGATGCCAAGTCCTAAAGAATACCGAAGCTTGACTGAAAGGGTAAAGTACAAATCATTCATTTTAAAGCAAAAAATTCTGTTTTATACTCGGCCCATGATGTCGGAACGAGACTTAGAATAGACTACCAAGAATACCCACCATCTTAGTAGGAGGCCGTCATAAAAAAAAGGAGGAGATCCGTCCCAAAGAAAAAAAAAGAAAAAAGAAAAAAACAAAAGCAAAAAGGCAAAATCCAAATGTCAAATCGAAAGGCCATCACGTTACAAACGTTACATCAAGGCCACAGAATGAAATGAAAGGGAACGCAAGGTCGATAAATACCCCGAAAAGAAAATGACCGAACCCCAACGGATATTAGGGTAGGAAAGGAACATCTTTTTAAGTCTCCAGAACCTTCTCATGGGCTTTCTAAACTTATTCTTCTTTTCCTTCTAAAAAGATGTGCTCCAAACTTAAGGAATGGCTTAGATTGACTAAGGATCAAATCATCAAATGGGATCACGAATGGAAACACAAATTCAAACACGATGGGTTTTAAGTTAAGTTGTTAAAGAATAATTTGGAAATTAAGTTAATAAATGAATATGATCTTTTGATCTAAGTACCATGCTGATCTTTTAGTCAAAAATCCAAAAAAAATACATATATAAAAAATCTAAAAAAAATACATATGTCAAAAATTCAAAAAAAAATACATATGTCAAAATTCAAAAAAAGGCATATATTTCAAAACCCAAACAAAAATGAATATTTCAAAACAGCAAAAATATTTCATTTAGCATTTGCTTATTGCACTTAGTATGTCTCATTCCTTTTGTTTTCAGTAAGCATCTATTTGCTTGCATGTTGCATTTTGCTTAAGTTTGATTATTCTCATTACCTTTGTTAATAAAGGTTATGCCCCTTGACCCTTCTACTAAAGATAGGATCAAGTAGTTGGTTACTTAACCAGGCAAGGGGCTAAGCCTAAACAGATACTTAACCTGTTTGTTCAAGTCATATACAGGACACAAGACATTGATAGAATTGGAATTCGAATAGAGAACAACCAGAAACCTGTTTCTGTGAGTAAAAGGCGTCGAGGAGAACTGCCGCGTTTCAACACTGAATGGGGTCTGCACGATACGATGCGTTTCAGCCTTTCTGTTATTTATCCGAATTGAATATTTATTTGGAATTATTAATAATTTTGATTGCAGGAAATCAGAGAATTCAAAATATCAAGAAGATCCCACTGAGGGAATTTATGAAGTCTCGACCGTGGCTAAAAAGACGGTTATTTCTACCCTTGTACTCCTTTCATGTAATTAGTTTGCATTTGCATTACTATATGATAAGTATTTATTAGATTATGTCAAGGACCTTGTGGTTTTGATGAAACTGGAATTTGAGTTCCCCTACAACAAAAACAGTGATAATTCCAGAGGATTCTTAATCGCATGGATAGGCCGTTGGATTGTTAATTAGTGAGGACGATGGTTCCACTTTTGTGAAACGGTGCGTGGATAAACGAGCTTCGGTTTAGCACTGGATTACAAGAATTGATATCTTGACTCGTTAATGACAATTTAACAATATTATCCTTGATTAATTTATATTTTATTTGACTTTATATTTTTCTTTTAGCCCAGCATGCATCATATAGGACTTTGAAATCATTGTGATAAGAATTAATTACTGATTAAGTTTCAGACCATTAAATCAAGTAACTTCAAACATGATATGAAATATTCCATTATGAATTGAGTATCTTGATTATCTTTGAGGTTCGCTTGAAGATATCCTTAGAATTCTATCCTTTCTTGGATTCTTTATCCAGTATTCTTGTTTTCTTTTAAGATCCATCATGGCTGCAGCACGTCCACATTGGCTGGCAAACGCTCCCCATGATGAAACCTGCAGTGTCTACGACCTGGGGTACTTCCTACTCAGAGGAGGTTGATCGACTTTATTTTATTTCCTTGTCTACCTCATCCATACAAGATTGATTCCATTGATTTCTTTGAGCTATCTTCACTGATGATTTTGAGAAAAATTTCAATCATGTGATGTTAAGAGCGTGTCTCGTCACACCTTGGCATCACCTTTTCAGTACATTCCATTCCATTCCATTTCACTCCCTTACAAAGACGATGCCAATGTGAGGCAGCTGTAGACACGCTAATTTTGACGTCATTTCGAGTAAATTTCATATCATATAATAATGCCTCAGAATGGTCTGATATTTAATCATTGATTAATTTTTATTGATCTTTTTTGAGTGTCGGGTTTAACAGACATGTTTAAGTTAATCAATTGAATTGATTTTAACTCAAATTTCAGTCAAAATATGAAGAATTCTAAAAGACGTCAACCTGTGTGGACGCCATTTAGACTTTATTCATGTTTTAACGTTTAAATTTGAATTTTAATCAGTTGATTAATTAGCTAAAAGGCGTCTGTAAGCCTAGACGCGTTTTAGGTTTCCTAGGCTATTTCTATTTCTCTTCCGGATGTTTATCCTTATCTTAATTAGTGTAAAAGACGTCTGCACATGTAGACGCGTTTTAGCTGATAAAGATAAAGATAAGTTTTCCCGGATGTTTATCCTTATCTTTAATTAATCTGAAAGGCGTCATCCAATGTGGAGGTGTTTTAGGTAATTACAGATAAAGATGAATTAATCAGTATTTATCTGTTGGTTAAGATAGATAAATCCGAAGTTTTTCTATGTTAATCGCGGACGCAGAAAAAGCCTATAAATACCTTGCATGTTGAAGAGTAAAAAAGTTAAGCGTAATCTTGAGTTAATTAAGCAATAGCGAGTTGAAGATCGAAGTAGTAACGTCGGAACGCCGAAGCGCTGCCATTTCTAGAAGTCGGCGTCTATTCTTCATCCAATTCAAGGCTTCATCCAGTCGGCATAGTGTTTCATTTCTGCATTTTCATTTTACATCTTCATTAATTTTGTATTCTTCATCATCACTCTATGCAACACACACAACATCATTCTTTCCAAAACCTATTTGATTAAGGGGTTTCAAAAGCCATCCCAACAAGTAAGTTCTATGTTTAGTTGCATGTTTAAAATCATGATTAGAATGGATATTGTTTTTGCTTAAGTTCTCATCATTTCTTTATTTTTCTTTTTATACTTTCTGCAAGTAACAACAAGAGAATCAAAAGGAGTAAATCAAGCAAAGTCACAAGAATCTCTGGACGATCCTCAACTTCAACTCCAAATTCAACAGCAAGAACAAAGAACAAAGAAAGGGCTCTCTTTCTTCAGCCGGCTGAAGGAGGGGAATCAAGGACTCAATATCTTCCGCGTTTAAACATGTAGGCGATCAAAACTTCTTTTGAAACTTTTAAGTCAAAAGTTTCTGGCGATCACTTCACGTAGTTGCTGTTTTTAATAGGTTTATTTTGCACCTAAACAACATAGATTTTTCATGTTAATCACACTGTCATTCTAAGCACCTACAAGTATAAGAGCTTAGAGAGAGAGAGAGAGAGAGAGAGATTATTCTAATCTCACTATTTTTAGACTTCATCTTTTTAATGTTGCACGCAAATAGCCTTGAGAATGTCTTTTAGTGGTAGTCTGATAGGGGTTATGCTAGGATATTGAAGTAATCGTGTAGTTGCCCAAGGTTAAGATGAAGAGGAATAAGAAGAAATAAGTAGAACAAGAGAGAACTCACAACTCTCAAAGAAACTGAAGAATCATAAATATTACTCAATGTGTATCCTTTCCATGGCGGAGTCTCTTTATGGAAGTGGATTTTTTTATTTTTACTAGATTTTTTCTAAATTTTTTTTTACCATATGAAATAAGATGAGATTCTAAATAGCTTTTACAAAAGAATCAATATCAAAATTAAACTTAAAGTCTACCTTATCCTTATCTCAAAATTACCAAAAAATTAATAAATTTTAACTAAAATTGTATTGCTTGTTAGGAAAATGGTAGAATTTGCCTTGAAAAACAACGCTTTACACCCATAAACGATAATCATGTCAATCCTCTCTAAAGGATGATTTCGAATTAGGGTCATGCACATGAATCTAACATCTAAGTGAAAAGTTATCCATTTTACTTATAGGGTATCAAACTTCTTGTCAAACTCTTATTCTTCTTCTTCTTTTCTCCTCATGCTTGAGCCATGTCAATGTCACAAGCTGCATCAGATATTCTTTTTTATTTTTAGGGATTTTTATTTTTCAATCCCTATAATTTTTCAATATTCCTTACTAGTCCCTATAATTTTAATATTTCCTTAAAACCCCCACAATCTATGAATAATCCTTAAAAAGTCCCTTCAAAGGGGCTACCTAGAGAAGGTTGAGGGGTTTTTTATGGATGTTTTAAATAATTATAAAGACTAATAAAGAGTAAAAAGATTGCATGGATTTATAAGGAATATTGATAGATTATAGGGACAAAAAAGTAAAAATCCCTTTTTTAAAACTTAACCGAAAACTGGATTGATTGGGTAGATCAACTAATTCAAAATATAAGAAGTAAATCCGAGTTAACAACTAATTCAGAATATAAGAAATAAATCTGAGTTAACTCTGATTACTATATTCCATGTGACTCTATTGTATATGTTAATTTAGATTATTTTCACTTTTGGCTCTCATCTCAATGCAAGTATCTCACTTTGCTAAACTTTTTTATGAGGTACTTATGATGAGGCACCTATTTTTCTATGTACTACTTCATATTTATATCAAAGTATATTTACTTTATCCCAAGTTAACTTATTAGATCCTTTGATGATAAAAAAAGAATGCATATTTACTTAAAAATAAAATATACTATAGGACATAATTAGGTTAACCTTAACCTCCAATCAAACTGATCCCTATGGTCTTATGTTCTTTTGTGGACTTCTATATTCTCAGCAGCCCCTCAGCTGTTGCTCCTTGGGATGACTATTTAGAGGTAAATTTGTCATTTTTATAACATATTTTTACCTTTTTTGAAAGAATAATGAGACCATTCTTTATATGAGTGAGCAGAAAAGAATATCTTTTTTGAGGTTTCTAAGATTTGTCTCTTAGATAGTCCATACTCCTAATCCCTTTTCTTCCCATCTCTAAAACAAATGCAAATTTTGTCCTCCAGACCCAAAGGTGTCGAAATCAATTGATAGAAGCCCAATCAATTTGGTCTTCGTCCACAAAGGCACTTTGGAGGTGGAATCAAAGCTGTCTATAAAAAGCACTTGTTCTCTTCCTCTTAAATTCATTACCCGCCTCCACCACCGCCCAACCCCCAAAAAAATATTAAATTTGAAAAAAAAAACAAAATTATCTAAGTTTGGGCCAACTAGCGAAAACCCTACTCTAATCTAACTTAAGTTGGACTTGGTTGGGATGGAGATTACGAGTTCATCGAACTCATGTTAGAGTTTAGGATAGCCAAGCTGATCAAATCTGACTCAGCCAAAATTATGTTGTGTGCATAATACTTGTTACAATGCGTGCAGTGGTCATCCGATCAACTTGGTTGAATAATTGCTAAAGTAAATGTATATATATATATATATATATATATATATATATATATAGAGAGAGAGAGAGAGAGAGAGAGAGAGAGAGAGAGAGAGAGAGGCTAGCTAGTTGGGCCAAAGATGGGGCGACCCAGACGCCTCCTACCCCGCGTGGGAAATGTCCTGTACGGGGCGAGAGGCATCTTGGTTGCCTGACCTTGATCGGATGGCCTAGAAGGTGCCATGCAGTGAAACTGTGAACGAGCAGTGGTGTCTGTAGATCTTTAAGCCAAGGCCGTCCACAGATCTCTAAGCCAATGCCATACGCAAAGCATCTGTGATCTCAAGTTCAATGAGCATCGACGTCGGTAGTAGCTTCCACTTCTCTCTTCTTCCTCCCCCTCTTCCCCTCTTTCCGAAAGCCTTGAAAATGTCACCCACACACAGTGGCTCAGACACATGGGAGAAGGGTGAATGGGTTGTTGGTTTCTCGTGTTTCTTCGGATCTCCCGCGCAGCGGAAATAAAAATAAAAACGGAGATCCGTTCCTGTTTCAAAAAATCTAAAAACCGGATTATCGGATAATCGGTTCTTACCGTGTGCGGATTCGAATCTGCAACCGTTCGGTTCCGTTGGTGCGACACCGCAAGCCGCGCAAGCGTCCGGCCTCTAGCCGAGTCCACGCGATCCTCCTCGCGACGGATATCTTCACGTTCCTCTTTTTTCGCAGCCACGAAACCTCCGCCGATCGCCGCGACGATCGTCGCAACGCGCGGATGATTTCCCGTTGAACGGGAGTCGGAGAAGCGGCGGAGCAGATCCGGGGATCCGGATTTAGCTTGAGGCGCTAGAGAGAGAGAGAGAGAAACAGAGGAGGGGGCGGCTAGGGTTAGCAGCAGCTTGGCCTGCTCAGCCCGTTCGTTATATTTTATGCTAACCGCGCGGTTTTTCATAAAAACTCCTGGTTTGTATAAAATCCACTTATTTATCCATCGCCTTGAGAATCATTTGCGTGTTATCCTCTAGGCCCAATAACCAATCCGGTTAACAGTCCAATAAGCCCAATGACTCCTCACTGGCTTTATTAATCAATTAATAACTTTTTATTAATTAATTAATCAATCGAATTGATGTTGCACATCGAATTCGATCGGGCTTCCGATCACATTGGGTGCCAAGCAATACCGCGTGAACCCGGAAGGTATCGGGGTTAAGTAACCCACTCTTGGAACATTTCCGCCGACAGTTACTGCGTGAATATAATCCTTCATTCGTACAATGCTCTCGAGTCAACTCAGAGTACGGCGTGCTGTCAAACCCTAACTGATCGACTCACTTGGATTGGATGCCGCTGATGAATATCGGAAAACTCCTTTCCCGATATTATCGTCCGCCCTGGCTAGGGACTTTCGCGCATCCTTCCTAGAGCATTCTCTCTCATCGTACCGAGAGCGAATGATTCCTTATTGACACTCAATTCCCTTCGACGGTATTCCGTTGAACCCGATCCTTGGTTGTTTAGAATCCCGTGGTTAGAGATTCATAAACCAAGGTCAAAGTACATAAATCCACCGTCAAGGTGTCCTTAGTATCTCAGGTCCGAGAACCATCTACGCAACTGCGACAATAGAATCAAGCTGGTTGACAGTGAGGTACAATACCATTCAGCAATTTATTTGGATCAGTTCAGTGAACTCATTCTCCAATAAGTACCTACAGATTCGCCTTAGTGTCTCCACACAAGTGACTATGAGATCAGTCACCCTCATCATATGAACATGAGTAATCTATATTAGTCTAACTAGATATCCGATATCTTTCTCGGATATCCTCCGACTAGGAACGATTAAGAATATGTGTGTTTAAGTGATCAGTCTCACTAGTATGATCTCATCATAATTTGATCACTATCGCACATATTCATGGACTTCATTATGAGACAATAATAAATACGATTTACACACAATGAATATTATGCCATTATATTAATAAATATGAACGAGATTACAAAGTCATATTGACTTGAAGGCCACCTAAGACTAACATGGGTAATCTCTCATTTTAACCGGTAACTTTCGGGCATCATACCAAAAACTGACTTCTATCTGGATTAAAAAAAGGGGTTTGGATGGTATGTTTCTCGATAGTTAATGGATGATTGGCAAATACATGTTTTGAAGTATGGGAATGGATAGTTCAATATCCGCACCCTATTCTACCCGTTGACATTCCTACTAATAACCGTCTATAGACTACAATTGTACCTTTCTTGCACCTTGCTTTGGTTTGTTCTTTTTGGAAAGGGGTGGCACAATGGTTAGGCATGTACACTTATATACAGGGGAGCAAATTTATTTTTAAGCAAAATTCAATATTTTCTTTCAAAGAGAGAGAATTCCACTCGGTTTGATAATTATGCTTAGAGTAATATTTCTTACACCAAATGTGTGCATTAATGGAGTGCAACCCAATTTTTTTATTTTTTAAATTATTTTGAAAGTCAGGCCCATCGTGTTTGACATATTTGTATAATCCGATCACCGATGGACAATCCAAAGAAAATCTAGAAAAATAAAGAACTGTGCCTCCTTTTATTGGGCTCAGCCCATTAAGGACTTTCTCACTGTTCATTAGGGTTTGAATTTTTATTTCTTAGATTTTTTGGGGCCTCCAATCAGAGATAGGGTTACACAGACATCTTGGACATGATGACTCCAATGTTTAAAACTTAAAAAAAATTAAAAAAGGACTGTACCCCGTGCGGGGTAACAAGTATTACTCATTCGCTTAATATTTAAGTTATAATAATTTTGGATCTGGGTCGATCTTTTGGGAAAATAATCTGCAGACAAGAGGAGAAAACTTCCGCCACATACTAGGCATGAATAACGCAGGATAGGACACTGGGTGAAGCCAACTAACCTAACCGATTGGTTCACTCTGTTTTGTTCAACCTTTATAATCTAATGCTCATAACATGTTCGATTGATATCCGAAGGTCATGTTTTTGTTAGGCCACCTAGAAAGAAATGTTTCTTACAAGTGGAAAGATCGCTGTTAGCTTTCTATAGCAGGAAAAACCACCCAACATGATATACTACAGATAGTGGCGGACGCAAAAATTCTCTCTAGTGGAGTCGCTCGGACATTAAGTCATAAGTATGATTGGGTCAGTGGGGTCTTGGGCTAGGTCATATGGGATCTTAAGCTGAGCCAGTGAGGTCTTGAGCTGAGCAGAGGAGTCTTGGGCTAGGTAAGTGGAGTCCCAAACTAGACTATTTTAAATTGGACCAATAAATTTGATAAAATCCAGTGGGGTCCTGGGACCCCATTGAGTACACATTGGATCTGCCACTGACTACGGTAAGGTGGGGCAAGATCGATCTATTTACTTATGAATGCTAAAATAGAATTAAATTAACACAGGCAAATAAAGACAAAAGAGATACTACACTTAAAATTTAGATATCTGACCGGTTGCAAGTTGCAACAACGAGAAACAATACTTTATCTTTTTTAGACTTGTTTTATTTAACTGTTCATAATTGATGTTCAAAAATCGTTTTCATCTAATTATAACAAATTGTTCATTTTTAATACATGGGAGTCCACGTATGCCAAGGAGATGACACTACACGATGGGGACAATCCACGTAGCAACTGTCGGCTTCCCTTTTCATAGAATTAAGATCCTCTCAATGCACCTTTGGACCGGATTCAGTCTGTGCAAAACTTCTAGAAGGGTGTTTCTCAAAAAAAGAAAAATCCCTCATTAGAAATGAGAAAAGTTTACTTATGAGTTTTTTAATAAAGAACTTCCCACTCAGCAATAACCGAATCCGATTTAAATGTGTATTGAGAGGATCTCAATTCCTTTTCACAAGAGCATGGAGACAATTTGGACAAGGGCATGGAGATTATGTGATCTACTTCTTTTGTTTTTCAACATTAAAGTAGCTAGCTACCATTTTATTTTAAGAGTCAAAGAGCATAGAGCACGGGAAACACACACAGAAGTAAAGCAGATGAAACAAGAGAGAGGGGATGTCCCCGGACGCCAAGATCAAAGAGGTCGCAACCTTGGTTAGAAACCAAAATAGATGATTCCACCTGACCAGAGATCCACAAGATGGGAAACCCACCTACCGCCAAAGAAGTGATGGTTGCCATGGCCCGTAGGATGGGAGACCCATCTACTTCTCCTACCATCACTTTTCCTTCGAGTGACACTTACCATGGCCCATAGGATCACATGGCTTGGATCACTCGGGAGACCCATTTTTTTTTCTAATTTTTTCGACTGCCCAATTTTTGATCTGTATGGACATCGAATTAGTGTGATCCTCTAACTCAGAATTTTATTTAAAAATAAAAAATACACATTGCTACACTGCCATCTAATTAAAGTATCAGATAGCAGCATCCCATACATTGCAATCCACATGAACTTACAATATATGAGACATTACAACAGGTATTACTCTATTAAAACAAGATTGAATAATAGATCCAAGCACCTAAAAGTGAACAAGGTCAAATAACTCTGATAGGCCATTTTATTATAAGCTTATTTGATTATGAAAGAAGACTTTAGCGTTTAGAGTTTAAAGAATCTCCGGCAGCCCACCACCTGATGGCGAGAGATCGATCCGCAAGATGGGAAACCCACCTACTGCCAGAGAAGTGATGGCCCGTAGGATGGGAGGCCCATCTACTTCTCTTCCCATCACTGTTCCTTTGGGTGACACTTACCGTGGCCCGTAGAATGACATAGCTTGGATCACTTGGGAGACCCACTTTCTTTTAATTTCTTCGATTATTGTCTAATTTCTGATTTGTTTGGACATCGAATTAGTGTGATCCTCTAACTCGGAATTTTGTTTAAAAATAAAAAGATACATATTACTGCACTACCATCTAAATAAATTAAGTAATCAGATAGTAGCACCCTATTTGTTTCAATCCTCGTGAACTTATAATATCTGAGACATTACAACAAGTATTACTCTTCTCAAAATTCTGACTTCTCCTTTGCCAACGAAGTCGAGATGCTGGCGAGAGCCACCTGATAAGATGTTGGTTACTCGGCAGAGAGAGTCCCCGAGTTTAGATGTCCCACCAAAGTATGGAATGAGATTCTCTAAACTCTAAACTAAAGTCTTCTTTCATAATTGAATAAACTTAGAATAAGATGGGACCTTGTTCACTTTTAGGTGCTTGGATCTATTATTCAATTTTATTTTAAAATACATTAGAATATCCAATTTGTTCAAAAAACTTAGATTATTTATTCTAACCAAGTTAATTATAACTATTTTCTATATATATTTTATTTTTAATTTATTTTAACTAATTTATATTTTTATTTTGGGTAGAATATCGATAAGCTTATCAACCAAAATGTCGCAATTTGATATAAGCAATTTGGTCATCAAAGGGGGTTTAAACGTGGAGATATGCTCTCTCATCGCACATCGAGGTAACAAAATTTTTTGAATAAAACTCCAACATTTCGTTTGAACGGAAAGATAGGGGAAGTATGCCATCTACTTTTTTTAACATCTACCATTTTATTAAATGTATAATTAAAAAATATTTAATATTTCCTATTTAATATGTCATATTCTCGAATAAAATTCACTTTTATTACTTAGATCTCATAAGTCATGATTATATGATAACAAAACTCATTTTTTGCATTGATAAAAGCTCATAATATAATTAACATATATTTATTATATGATTATAATTTTTATTTAAAATTTTAAAATGTTGGCAAAAATTCTGTAAGATGTGATTTGTTCACATAGATTCGCTTTGACAACAAAATAGGGTGGGAATGGAGTAACTTATTCTGCAGAATAAAACAATATCTAATTTGATAGATAAAATCTCTTATTCTCCGTAGGTCCCACGCACAAATGAATTGCTCTTGAAATCAATAGAATAAACCGTTTCAATTGAAAGAATAGAATTGCGTATTCCACCTTATTTTGGCATAAACTAGAAAGTGTTTCAAATCAAAATGCCTCTGTTTCTGGCATAAGTAATCTAAGAATAACTAATCCCAAGTCAATAGGAATTGATGCATAATTGGAAATAAATAAGTGAAACAAGTATATGTGGTTGTTTATATGAATATATATAATAAAAACTCAGTAAAAATGAAATACACACTCAACCAGTTCAAATAAGAAGCAAACTACAGTCATGCATTGTCTTACACACAAGAGGTTATTGTATAGAAACATTACGGCTCCGTTTCCCCCATGACAGGTGTGCATTGATCTCGGACAGTTGGTGCAGCACTTGTTCCACTTCCGGCCTTGCATCCGGTGAAGGATTCACGCAGTGCAAAGCCACATTCAGAGAATAGAACAAATCTTCTACTCTCCTCCCTCTCAGCTCCTGGTCAAAAACTTCGAGCTTCCCACCCTCATTTATGATCGAAGTAACCCATTGGGGCAAGTCTACACTGCCCATTGCCTCCCCTGGGGACTTACCTGTCCAGAGCTCAAGCAAGATCACCCCAAGGCTGTAGACATCAGTCTTGGTGTTGGCCTCCTTGAGCATGGACAGCTCGGGGGCATGGTACCACGATGCACCGCTGCCGGCAGTGGCTATTGTGGTGGAGTTAGTGGCATTCGTCATGAGGCAGTAGGGGTAGTACTTGGCAACCTTGGCGTCGTCAGGGTCATGGTCCAGCAGGATGTTTCGGCTGGTCAAGTTTCCATGTACCATTTTCTCCTGGGTGTGAAGGTAGTGCAGGCCCCATGTGATTCCAACTGCCATGTTCAACCTTGTTCCCCAATCTATAGGGTTATCGGTTCCGCGATCTGCAGTCATGAACACCACATTTGATGTTAGATGGAAGGTATATTGTTCGGTTTCATGTTGTAGGGAGTAGAATGATCAGTAGACAGAAAGAAGCCCAGTGTGTGGAAGAAGGCACAAACTGGATTAATTGCGCAAACAAAGGAGAGATTTTTAATTGGCAGTGAATGGATGCAGCATCAGTTCTACTTCATTTAGCTTACCATGTAGGAAAGCTGAGAGATTCCCCTTGGGCACATGGTCGAACACCAGCAACTTATCATCCTGCCAACTGTAATGTGCTCGAAGTACCAAAAGATTTGGGTGTCGAACCATTCCCAACTGGTCGACCTCAGCCTGAAACCCCCTTGCAATCTGCACCAGCCTCATCATGGCCACTTGAGTCCCGTCCTTTAGCCTCTTCTTGTGCAAAGTCCCTAAGCTCCCTTTCCTAGTCCTAAAAGAAAACAAAGAAGGGCCATGGACGTCCTCACCAATGCTGGAAGGTGACCCAAGCGTACCATCCTTCCTCTTGCCTTCACCTTGGCTGCGCGCCGCATTTCACTTATTAGGCACCATTTGAAAATACTATTGGAGTAGATTCTAATGATTAGAACCCCTTTTCACCGAAGAAAATTTGTATCAATTTCTTAATTATTTAAATATAAATAAATTTTATAAACAGAAGAACGAGATAAACATATTAAAGTTAAACAAAAGTGTTGTTCCTCAAAAACCGAGTAGGGTGACCGTATTTTTATATTTTAACCCTTCAAATATACCATATTTATAAATAATCCCTCTCGATTAGTTATTTATAAATAAGTCATCACAATTTACTGTAAATTAGTAAAAGTTTCCTAAAAATTACAAATAAGTTCCTGAGAGTTTTACAGATAAGCTCTTAGAAAAGACTTATATGTAAGAAAGTTATAATTATGAGGACCTATCTGTAAATAGTTGGATGAAAAGCGCTTATTTATAATATCAAAAGTTTATAAGAGCTAAAAATAAAAAACTTGATATAAAAGGCTAATAAGCAAACTTCGTAGTTTAGAAAAGAACTTTTGACGTAAATGGACCAAAAAATTATCTCTAAAGTAAATTAAAGAAAGGTACTTAAATAAAATAAATTATAATTTTATTATAATTTTTTAGACCAGGTAATGAGATTTTGACTCTTGTCTCCGAAATCTATACTTCACTAACAATAAGTATAACAAATCAGATTTTTGTTGAAATTTGTGGACCAAAAAAATTGCCTAACACCACGAATCTACTTGATTATACATAAAATTAACGTGATTAAAATTTTATCTATAATATTCTGCGAAGGGCGTCAAAGGGGCGCCTGTGGCACGATGCTAATTTCTGCATGATACTAAACTTAAAGCACATCCACAGCGCAGCTGTTTTAGTTTTACGCACCTTGCGCTTCTTCTTCTGCATCGGCGGAGAGGAGAGGGCATCCACCGGAAGGAGGGGATCTCCTCCACCTCGGAATGCATCCTGCGGCCCATCTCCGCGTCATCCTCCGACTCCGTGTCCGCCATGGACGCTACATAGGATGGGAACGACGCATCGGTAGCTGTAGCCGAGGCAATAGAGGATCGGAATGATGCATCTCCAGCAGCTGACGCCAAGGATACGTTGTGCAACAGTTGGGGCAGCCACTGCTTGGCTTCTCTCTCGCCAAGACGATGGAGACGGGGCTCTTCTTCTCCGCCAGCCATTCCTTTGCCTGGTCCCTTTAGACGCAAGTAGAGATGCTTGCAAGAGTACTACTCCCCTTCTTATCTCCACCCTAAATGGAGACTGGCCGTGGCTGGTCTTCCTGCAGCAGGCATCTCACTCAAAGATGAGAGTTTGTGGGAACTGCGAAGCTTCCCATGTCCTTCCAGCGTTAGGAGCCCAAACGCAATAGCCAAAAACGTGTGGACGATGACGGGCCCGACTTCGGCTTGAAACGTATGAGTAAGACTCAAATTCTTTTTGGTCGTTTCAAATATGTCTTATGATGATTCAAGAAAAAAACAAAATTTATATTTTCATATTAGACTCAGCTTATTAAAGATAGTTTTTACCATTTATTAGGATTCGATTTTTTTCTTTTTTAATTGTATAAATTGTACGAACACGTAATATTCAGATTCAATCTGACTTAAATTTTTTTTTTTTAATTTTTACTTGACTGCATCGCCAGGCCGTACTACAAGTCGACAAGTCTTACTCAACATATTCAATTGGAAGGCCCACAGATGTCTCACTCGCATGAGAACGCTGCTTGACCTGGCACCAGTCATGCGGTGGAAATTGTACAGAGGACCTCCTTGCGTGGGTTAGGTGGTGTTTGACAATTTTTAGTTAGACTACTATATCTGAAGCAATAAGAGAATCGAATTAAGAGTGTTTACAGCGTAGTCCACTAATTATTAGCTTATAAATCTGTTAAGAGATCATTTTTTAAATCGAATACACATGAGAATCTGATTATCTGACTGATTGTTAACTTATGGACCTAGTAATACTTGTCCTTCTAGGCCAATACCAAATTAATGGAGGCTAAATATCTATTTTAGATTCGAGGAACTTTATTATACTGCACTTTTTGCTATGCTATACTCAGTATGAATTCATACTATTTGTTGATCGTTTAACCAAATGGTTCTTTGTTAAAGTTACTTTTGACCTAACTTCTTTTTAGTAACTAGTGTATTTAATGTGAATTTTTTAAAAAATAATACTTTATACACGGAAGGTTAATGCAGCAAATTAAGTCATTTTACAATACAAGATGACATTAATCCACATGGATTTGATGTCAACGCGCCGTCCCGTCGCGCAGTTGCGGGTGGCAGGAAGACATGGAAGGGGCAGGGACCCCCTGTCCCCTTCATGCCTGAGGCGTCTTCCTGCCGCGTGCCGGAGCATCCCGTATGCAGCTTAATTGGAGGACTAGCGTTGGAATACGACATGACCGTAGTATTTGATAGAGCGGTAAAAAATTCCTCAAAATAAAATATAGACAATTCTTTTTATTTATTTTGTAATTTTTTAATGTTTTAACTCTCCACCAAAGATCCGATGGTATACATTGGCCCTATAAGATTGCCTCTTCTCCGTGGCTTAAAAAAAGTTAAAAAAGTCCATACTACAACAGCTATCCCATGAAAGTTGATTGAACGGCTGCTGACCAACATTACAAAACTATTTTATTGGTAAACAATTGTTTTTTGAAATTTTTTTAGGTCAGATGTGTCATGTCTTATTTGTCCGTACAGTCCAATACTCAATTGGATGATCTAAAAAAATCTGAAAAACAAAAAATTATTATTAGAGTCAACCTATTAAAGGTATTTTTTAGGTTCACTTTTTGATTTTTCAGATTTTTCTGAATCATTTGTTAAGAATATTTTTTTTTTTTTTGGTTTTCCTGCTGCAATACCCTTATTGCAGTTAGGAGAGGCATTGGCGCAAACATTACCAACACAACTCAAATTGAGCCCAGTATCGTGCTTCAAAGAATTATTCGACTTTGAAAACTCACGACTTTAGAAATATCCTTAAATTTTCCATTTTATCGTAATCCAAACACAAGAACGAGCCATGACTACTTGCGCTCCCGCTAAATTTGTGGCCCACAAAGTGTTCAACACGTTGTGATTCCAAAATTCTAAGTCTTTATTTTGTCTGCAGAAATATTTGTTGCACCATTTAACGACGGACGTAAAAATTTTGTTCAGTAAAATTTACTCTGACAGTAGATCAGTGATATCATTCTATTAAACTGAGATCAATGAGTCAATTGAATGACTCTAATGGGCCTATATCAGTCGACTAATCATTTTAATAGATAGAGAATAGTGAGTCTTCTTAAATGTTATAAAATCCAGTCGCCTACATGACCCCACTGTGGAGACAATCCACCTGTGCATGAGCCGATTTGATGCGTGTGGAGTTTTAAGTCCCACCGCACCGACTCACGTGGGAGAGGGGCAAAGGGAGAAGGAGGGCGCCCACGAGTAGGTCCACTGATCGGATGGTCAGTGCAAATGCTCCCTCGCAAGTCTGTTCCCCACCGAACATTTGCCGCAAAGACTAGTTGCTGAACAAGTGTGACCCGTTGTCTTCAAAGCACCTGCTTACGAGGCTGTAAGAGATAGCAATACATGGCATCAGATGACTCGTGCATATACCAATACATGATGAGACATACTTACAGTGATGCAGGGCATCTGCTGTTTGATTGATGATCAGATTGCAGGGCTTAACTTCACACACATTGTTTGGGAGGTCAGGGTTCCCTCCATCGCGTAATTGAGAGAACATCTTCCGTGTCCACCGTGCGCACGTGGTGCACGCGAGATGCGCATCCCAAGTGGGTCAACCTCAAGTGCATCTGAGCTGTACGCGCACCGTTCTTGATAACTCATATGGGGGTTGACAAATTGTGTTCATCTATATTTAGGTTATCTTTGACATCTATTCTTGAAAGTTCATTCTCATTCTTTATTTTAAGTAATTGGTAGGAAGCCATTCTTCATTGCACATTCTTAGAATGAGAATACCATTTGCTTGTAAAGAGGAACAAAACGACTGGCTATAGGCTTTCTACTCTCTGTTAGTTGCTAATTAAAGTCCATACTTAAGGGTTCCAAAAAAAAGTTTTAATTTGAGATAATTCCGACAGTAAATCAATTCCTCATAATCGATCAGAAGATCTTGTAACTATCATCAGTTCAATCTAAGAATGATGTGAATTATGACCCGGCGAGTCTCCACATCTCATCCATTTGAATGCCTTGATGCAAGATTTATCTATTTGGAAAGGAACATCTTTAACTAGGAGAAGAGTTAGAGGCCGGACAATTTGAGAGAAATTATGGATAAACCGGCGATAGAAACCGGCATAGCCAAGGAATGAACGGATCTGTCTGACCGAGGTAGGAAGAGGAAGATTGGATATGAGATCGATCTTACCTTTATCTACCTCTATTCCCATTTCAGACACAATGTGGCCTAGAACAATGCCCTCTCGAACCATAAAATGACTCTTTTTCTAGCTGAGTATCAGATTGGTATCAATGCATCTGGCTAGCACTTGTTTAAGATTTTTGAAGCAATTTTCAAAAGAATCCTCGAAGATTGAGAAGTCATCCATGAAAACTTCGAGGAATTCTCCCACCATATCGGAGAATATAGCCATCATGTACCGTTGAAATGTGGCTGGTGTGTTGCATAATCTAAATGGCATTCTCCTAAAAACAAACGTGCTATAAGGGCACGTAAAGGTGGTCTTTTCTTGATCTTCCAGATAAATGGCCACTTGATTGTACCCGGAGTACCCATCTAAGAAGCAAAAGTACTTCTGTCCTGATAACTTTTATAGAATCTGATCCATGAATGGGAGTGGAAAGTGATCCTTCTTAGTCATGAGATTCAGTTTTCGGTAATCAATCCACACTCTCCATCTCGTGGTGAGCCTAGTGGGTACCTCTTCTCCATGATCATTCTTGATAACTGTTAATCCAGATTTCTTGGGTACCACTTGGGTTGGGCTAACCCATTTACTGTCTGATATGGAGTAAATGATACCTGCATCTAGCCATTTCACAACTTTCTTCTTCACCACTTCTTTCATATTGGGATTAAGCCGCCTTTGCATCTTCTGACTGGGTTTAAAATTCTTTTCCATGTAGATATGATGCATGAAAATGGACGGACTTATTCCTTTCAAATCTGCCACCGACCATCCAATGGCACCCTTGTGGTCTTTGAAGACCTCGGTTAATTGGGCCTCCTGCGGCAATGTAAGATTTGCCGCAATGATGATCGGGAGAGTTTGGTCGGGGCCCAAAAAGATATACTTGAGAGACTCAGGTAATGGTTTGAGTTCAAGCTCAGGAGGGTCCTCTAAGGATGGCAAAGCGGGCTCAGATTGTAAGGCTGGTAAAGGTTCAACCTTGGGCCAAGATGTTAATGGGCCGGACGAATCCTTTAAAGTATTGGCTTCCTCCAAAAAGTCATGTGTGAACATTTCATTTTCTTCAACCAGATTATCCAAAGTATCAATAGTATGAGATGCTTTGAAAACATTAATCTTGACCTTTTGACCCCCAAACGAAATGTCCATAATGCCACTTTCACAATTTATATTAGCTTTGGCAGTGACTAAGAATGGACGACTTAGGATGATCGGGGTGTGAATGAGTTCCTCAAGTAATGCCATATCCAGAATAAGAAAATTCACGGGAAAATAACAATCATGAACCTTCACAATAACGTCCTCAATTAATCTCCGTGGAGTCTTCACAGACCTATCAGCCAACTGCAAGGTGATGGGTGTGGGCTTTAATTCCCCAATATCGAATTTCTCGTAAATAGCTGTTGGCAAGAGGTTCACACTAGCACCTAAATCCAATAAAGCTCTATCAAATGTAACTCTACCTAAGTCACATGAGATCAACGGTGCTCCAGGATCCTTCAACTTCTTGGAAAGATGATTCATCACAATTGCACTCACATCTTCTGAAAGCCGAACCTTTTCGAGTGCCATTCTAGATTCTCTTTGTGGAGTACATAATTCCTTGAGAAACTTAGCATAAGCTGACACATGCTTGATGGCATCGAAGAGTGGAATATTAATCTGGACTTGTTTGAATAAATCCAACAATTCCTCATTCTGGGCCAGTTTCTTCCTGGCATTGGGCTTAGCTAACAAAGCATTGGGAAATGACACCCTAGGTTGATAAGAACTCGAGACGTCATTTATCTTCCCTTTTCCTTTCGGATCCTCCTCTAACTTCTCCATGTTGGGTTCAGCCTCACTCTCACTTTCAATTTCATGAGGCCCATCAGTGGAACCTTCGGCTAACTCTCCATCTGCATGTGGATTTTCTAAACTTTTCCTACTCCTGAGGGCTGAAATGGCTTTAACATTCTCAAATTGCGGCTCTTTAGGTTGTGGTAATGGGCCAGGCTGAGGTAAAATATCCGATTGCTGTGAAAAACCAGAGATTGATTCCTTGGATTGACAATGGGTTGACTAGGAAGTTGGCCCACTTCTCTTCTTATTGTAGCTTCAGCTAGTTGGCCCATTTGACTTTCTAACTTAGAAATGGATTGTTGCTGGGTCAAAATCAGTTGTTGGAGTTGAGTGAATTTGTCATCAAAGTTAGGCTGAGGAGGTTGTTGGTAAGTAGGTGGAGGATGGTATTGGGTTGGTTGTCCATATTGGAATGAGTGATAGTGGGCCGGTTGACCTGATTGGAATGATTGATAATGGGCCAGTTGAGATAATTGGGTTTGAGATCCCCTAGCCTGAACATTTCCATAGAAATTAGATTGCTGTTGAAATGAATTATGCGACTTTTGGGCTTGATGCATGGGAGGATTGGACATTGGTAATGGCGCATGCTGATTCTTCAAAGAGAAATTAGGGTGGTTTCTCTAGCCAGGATTGTAAGTATTTGAGAATGGATCATTATTGGGCCTGGAGAATCCCTGGGCAGCCTGAACTTGTTCTTGAATAAATGGTGGAAGTTGGGCCGCAGATGGGCATTCATTCACTTGATGGGTTGGACTTGCGCATAAGGCGCAAATGTCATGATTGGCAGAAGATGGGCCTTCATATGGACTAGATTGTGTTGGGTAAGTAGGCTCTTATTTGTTTAAGGCCAAGAGTTGGTCTAATTTCTGGGCCAAGATGTCTACCTTATCCAATTTCTGATTAATCAGATTTATGTCCATTCTGAATTCGGACTCTCCACGAGCCTTAAGTTCGTACATTCCAGTCCGTTTAGATGGCCCAACAGACCTCTCATAAAATGATAATGAGGCATGATTGATGAAATTTTCACTTAACATCTCAAAAAGATCATAGGCCTCATCTTCATTTTTCATCATAAATGCTCCTCCACATGAGGCATCCACCATATGTCTGAACTGTTCAGATAATCCTTCATAAAATGCTTGGACAATTTGCCATTTTGAAAGCCCATGATGAGGGCATTTTCTAAGCAATTCTTTCAGTCTTTCCCAGGATTCATGGATCAATTCTCCAGGAGTTTGGGTAAAACTCGTGATGGCCCTTCTCATGGTATTGGTCCGCCCTATGGGGTAGAACTTCTTGAGAAATTCTTTCTGTATTTCTTCCCATGTCCTAATGGGCCTTCCTATAGTCCCCAACCAATATTTAGCCTTATCTTTTAATGAAAAGGGAAATAAAGTCAACTTAAGGCCATCATCGATGAAATTCTGGATCTTCACCGTAGAACAGATTTCTAGAAATTCATCCAGATGCTTATAAGGATCTTCATTAGTATTCCCGTAAAAGGATGGGAGCATCTGAATGGTGCTAGATTTAATTTCATATTGATTAGCTGGATTCTGAGGAAGATGAATACATGATGAAGGTTGATATCGATTTGGAATGAAATAGTCCTTCATTTGCTTCGGTGGATCCTGATTATTAGCCATTTGATCTTGTGGTCGATTCCTTTGATGTAGGATTCTCTCTATTTTAGCAAATGGTCCTAGGAGGTTAAGGTTTTGAGATCTCCTACCTTGCATACACTAGGACTGAGAGAGAGAAGATGGATTTGAGTTTTGTTTTCTATTTCTTGTTTTTTTTTTTTTTTAAATGCAAACAATTTTGGCAAACAAATTACCCTAATGATCTAATGTTAACCTAGACTCTCTATGTGAATTTTCTTACAAGGTGAATGGAGTCCACCTCAAGTCACAACCATAATCAATCAACGGCCAGGTAAGAGGTGGGGTAGTGGGAGGCTCCCCTTACTTTCGTAGGGACCTAATTAGAGAACCACTTTCCCGCTTAGGCGTTTGCCTTTTTAATATCTAGCCTAGACACCATTGCCACAAGTGGAGGCAACCCGAAATTTAAGCCACTCACGGTGTAAACCCTAGATTCTCTTTCGACTTGCTTTTAACTGGATTAGGAAATGCCAATGCAAGGGAGGTGATTTGTGGGCTAAGGAAGGATGATCAAATCCCTACCTTATGTGGTTAAAGATGCCCTTAAAGTCTTTTTGAATGTACTACAAGGTAATAAATAAATCAATGCAGGGTGTGTTGATGCAATCATGAATGACTTGCTAAAATTGAAATACGTACCTTTCCCCCGCAATCTTTAATAATTTATGGAAATAACTATGAAATGAAGGTAACTCATGCTTTCCTAGAATGATGAATGCCTAGCATGGAAGGTTTCTAATATGGAAATGAAGGTTTTTAAATTTGGATGTTCTTCTTTTGTTTCTTTTTTTTAGTTAAAGGAAACCTATCTAAACTAGAAACTACAAAAATTGAAACTAACTAAAGGAAATTGAAACATAAAAAGTTGGAACACACTTACCATGATTTCGCTTTCCTTTTTTTTCTTTTCAATATACCTACAAAAATAAGAAAAAGAAGGTTAGCTAAAGAATAATTACACTAAATCTAAGATAATCAAAATAAAAAATCTAAGTCCCCGACAACGACGCCAAAAATTGATCGTTCTAAATTGTGTGTCGTTAAACACTCATAAGAACGTTCAATTTCAATTTATTCGGCTCATTTAAATTAGATTTAAAAAATTAATAATGGTGAGTCTGAGTCGATCCACAAGGAAATAAAATCTTAATATTTGAAAACTTTGGATTTTGATTGATCTAGAAAAAGAATTAATGATTTGCGTTAATTAATTAGATATTTAATCACAACAACAACTTAATCAACTAACACAACTAAAACTACAATAAAAATTACTAACTAAGTGAACAATTAAAAACATTACACGCACAGTCTTGTGAAAAAGAAATAATCAATTAAATGAAGAAACTCTAAATACTATTGTCATTAACCATTACCCATCTAACAACAAAGAATAACCTTACAAACTTTTCTGGACTTAATCAACTTAAAATAACAATTAAACAACTAAACCTAAACAAAACAACTAAATAAACTAGACAAGATAATGAGAACAGCTGCCAAACAATGGTAATAGGGCTCCTGTTTTCGCTGGGCGTAGTGAACCGGGCTCGGTGAGCTAACCGGAGAGCTTGAAAGTGTTGGGATCTGAGCGGGACGCGAAGAATGCAGCGGAAACGAAGAACAAAAATTAATCCCGCCCGATGCCCGCTGATCCGATTCGGAACGAAAAACTCAAACCGAAAAACGGATCGAAATCTGATTACCGTGCGCGAATTCGAATCCGCTTCCGTCTCGGTTCTGTCGAGGCGATGCCGCGAGCCGCACAAGCGTCCGGCCTCCAGCGGTATCCACGCGATCCTCCGCGGTGGTTCGTCCTCGATCCCTCGTCCGTATCAGCTCGCTCGTTGAAGATCAGTCGCCGCAATGATTGCTGAAATCTCGCCGACGGGAATTCCCGACTTTTGGGAATCATACGCGGAGGAGACGGAAACTGTTCTGGCGCCTTGAACGGGACGCCCAGAGGAGGAGAGAGAAAGGAAGGGATGACGGCCAGCAAGGAAAATTTTGAAGCTTGGCCCAGGGTTTCTCAACAGCGCGTATATATATTAAGTCGGCGCGACTTTCCACAAAAGTCCCCGAGTTAATATAAATCCCACTTATGTACCACCGACTGAGAATCTTATTGCGTGTGACCCTCTAGACCCATTTATCAGTCCGATTTTCAACCCGTTAAGTCCAATAACTAGTTATTGACTTATTGTAGTTAATTAATATCTAGATATTAACTAATTACTCAACCGAATTATCATCGCATGTAAATTCGGTCGGACTTCCGATCAAGTTGGGTGCCAAGCAACACCGCATGATCCCGGAAGGTAATGGGGTTCAGCAACCCACTCATGGAACCTGTCCGTCCACAGTTACCACGTGGCTATAATCCTTCGTTCGCACAATACTCTCGAGTTAACCTAGGGTATGGTCAACTGTCAAACCCTAGATTGTTAACTCATTTGAATCAGACTCCGCTTTACAATATCCGAAAACCACTTTTCTGATATTATTTCTGCTATGGCCAGAGACTCCTGCGGATCTATTGTAGAGCATTCTCTCTCCAGTTACCTGAGAGCGAACGATCCTTTATTGAACACACAATCACCTTTGAAGGTCTTCCGCTGGACCCGATCCTTGACTATTAGAGATCCCGTGGATAGGGATTCGTAGGTCAAGGTCAAAGTCCAGAAGTCTACCGACAAGGTGTCTTTGGTGTCTCAAGTCTAAGGATCAACTACGCTACTGTGACAATGAATCAAGCCGATTGACAGTCAGGTAAATTACCATTCGGCGATTCATGTCGGATCAGTTCAGTAAACTCATTCTCCAATGAGCACCTACAGATTTACCATTATGTCTCCACACTAGTAACTAACGAGATCAGTCACCCTCATCATATGAGCTGGAATAACCTGCACTAGTCTAACCGGATATTTGATGTCCTTCTCAAACATCTTACGACTAGAAACAATTGAGAATATGTGTTTATAAGTCATCAGTCTCATTATTATGATCTCATCTTAATCTGATGACTATTGCAAAAATTTATGGACTTCATTATGCGTAATTATAAATATGCCAATCTACATAATGAATTTAATGTCATTTATTAGTGAACCAAATTGAAATAGGTGCCTTATGATTGGCTTAGAGGACACCTATATCCATTAGAAAGGTCTCGGCACATTGGACCGACGCAGGGGCGATGGAAGAGGCGGGCTTGGCAGCGGCGTTGTGAACCGGCCGCAGGGCGTGTGGCAGATTGCACCAAGTCGTGGGCCCCTTGCGGCAGGCGCGGCAGACGATGTGCAGGGGCGTGGCAGACGAGGCGCTGACCTCACGGCGGCTGGGGCGCGGCAGACCGGGCACGGGCGACGATGCCCGATCTCACGAACAACGCGGCTTCACCGCGTGGCTTCTCTGCGGCGGCGGAGAGCGGGAGCGCTTGCTACAGTGCCACGTGGCGCTTCTTTTGGTGCGGCAGACGAGGTGAGGGAGAGAAGGAGAGAGGAGGAGAAAAGAAAGAGAGAGAAGGGGGCTGCGGAAGAGAGAGACAGAGAGAGAGGGAGAAAACAGAGGGAGAGAGAAAAAGTAAAGGGGAGAGAGGGAGAGTCTGCGGAAGAGAGAGTTGACAGAGAGAGAGAAAGAGGAAGAGAAAATACGGGAGAGAGACAGAGACAGAGGAAAAAGTGGAGAGAGAGAGAGAGAGAAAGTAGAGGGAGAGAGAGAGAGAGTCTGCGGGAGAGACAGAGAAAGAGGAAGGGAGAGAGAGGCCGACTGCGGGAGAGAGAGGGTTCTCCCTGGGTCTAGGGGTCGTGTCCTTTTTAAAGAAAAAGGGGGGAGAGGGTTTTTAAAATAAATAAAGTGCCGGGGGGGGGGGGGGGGGGGGAAGGGAGGCGGCTGGCCCCTTAGATTAGGGTTTCTTGGGTTAGGATAACCCTAATATGACCAGTTTGCCCCTATGTCTTTTATTTTTTCAAAACGATGGGTGATTCTGCTGAGATTTGAATCCCAGACCTCCCACAAGCTTGCAGAAACTTAACCATTAAACCACAACTTCTTTCATGTCCTGTTCACATAAAATAAATTCAAATTAACATATTTTCACAAAAGTCATCACATTTATTTATTTATTTCATCTCGGTTTTGTCGAAAAACCGCAAACACGCTATATTCCATTAATCACATGAAATGACGATATTTTTAAGTCGGAATTTGACGAAATTGGTACCGTTAGAATTGGTACGAAATTATTTATCATTTCATGTTATTTTGCAGATGAAAACTCGAGTATGATGCGTACGATTGCCCTTAAATGATCAATTTAACAATTTATCAATCACCCTAAGTTGTACACATCAGTCTTATTGTTGGGTTTGCTGAGCTTGAGGAGCTCAGGGGCATGATAATGCAATGCCCAAGAAGGGTTTGGCAAATTGGAGTTGGCAGCAGGGGCCAGGAGGTGGGAAAGGTCGTAGTACGCAACCCTGACATTGGTGTGATCATCCAGAAAGATGTTTCTGCTAGTCAAGTTCCCATGAACAATGTTCTTCTGAGTATGAAGGTAATGCAGGCCCCTTGTGATTCCAACGGCCGTACGTGTTCTTCCTTGTCGGCCAATCTATGACGTGGTGAGGACCCACAACTAGAAATTTCGTTAGAAACATGCCATAAAAGCATATTTAAGTAATAGAGGCCTACCTTGCTCATTAATGATTAGTTTTAACTTAGACTATCCAACAATTCAACAAGGTATTAGAGTCGGGCTATGTACCTAGCTGGGCTCAACGTGGTATGGCAAATCTAAATCGGCCTGCATAAAGAAGTGTGTTAGAGATAGCCTCGAATTCCTTAAGGGCCGGTTTGTTTACAGGATAAGGGTTGAACATGATGCATTATTCCACTTATTCGGTTGGACAGTCCGGACGCGTTATTCTTTGTTATTATGGGCGCAGACGCGTTATTTCTTAAATAAGTGGAATAAATCATTCCATATAAAAGGCAAGAACTATTTATTCCAGTAAACTACATTTTCCATCCAAAGTGAATTCTTCTTATTCTAGTAATAAGAGATCCGAGAACAAGAAATCCGGAATACCACATCCTCAAAACAAACCAGCCCTAAGAGACAAGATAAAAATATTTAAATAGTAGGACCTACTTCGCTCAATAGCCATTGATTTTGAGTTACATGACTCAATAGCCAGCAAAAGTCGGCAAGTGCAAAACAATTAATGTTCAGGAAAACCAACATCAAAATGATGGAACATATCGTTCAGTTTGGAACAGCCTATATAAAAGATTCGTCTAACTTATAGAAAGAACCTAGAGACTCGAGAGCCATGAGCATGTTATACTGGTATTTGCTTATGCTGGAAATTCGTAGATAGAATACGAAGTGAGCACGCATACACAAGAATGAGGGCGATTAAGGAGAAATTAAATTTATTATTACTAGTAAAGGTAGGGGTGTACACGGTTCGGTTTGGTTCAGTTTAATTTTGGAAAAAATTTCTCTAAATCGAACCGAATCGAACCGAACCGAATTGTCACTTGAAACCGAACTGAACCGAACCGAAATATTTCGGTTCGATTCGGTTCGGTTCAAACCGAAATTTTATGTTTTATTCATATTAAATATATATATATATATATATATATATATATATATGTATATGATATTAAAATATTAAAATATTTTTATATATAATATTAATATAAGTTATTTATTTATTTAAAAATCAATTTAGTCGATTTTTCGGTTTGGTTCAGTTTCACAACTTTGTCAAACCGAACTTGAACTCAAACCGAACCGAACCGAATCAAATCACTTAGTTTGATTCGGTTTTGCGGTTTGAACCGAATTATGCACAACCCTAAGTAAAGGTCAGAATTTTCTCCCTCAGGGCTCACAATTGTTCTCATGTGCTTTCCCCTGGGCACACAATAAAGATCTCAAATAAGGGAAAATTCCAAAAGAACCTTATTCCTACTCAGATTCTAGCACCCGACTCCTAATCGGACTCCAACAATTGAGCCCTAACCGGATTTCAACCATACTCCCTGCAGAGTCGAGACAATTCCAATAGTTTATAGGGTGTTCGATTGCTATATCATAGGGTGTTTGTTTCATTGCTACATTAGATAGCTCTATTTGTATTAATTTTGATATTGCTACCAGTAGTGGGTGATCGGTTATACTCTTACCAATTTTCAAACTCATGTATTGATAGAATATTTTGTTGTAAAAATGTTATATAGTTCTAAAGGTGTGTTAGAAATTTATCCTCTTGCCTCCTTTTCCCTTCTCTAACCCTCTCTTTCCCCTTCTGCCGCCCTACTCGGTGTTCTCTCAATATCAATTTCAAGATTGATACCGTAGATCTCAAGAACATCAATATTAAAACTCGTCCTCTATTGAAACTAACACTCCAACCAAACAAGGCATCAAATAGAGAAAGGTTTTTAATCTACACTTAAGCAAAGCAAAGGTTTTTAATATGCACTTGAGGAAAGCAAAGCCAGATCGGGCTCCATTGAGCTTACCATGTAGAAAAGCCGAGAGACTCCCCTTGGGCATATAGTCGAACGCCAGAAAACACTCATCTGCTTTGGGGGAAAAGTAATAAGCCCCAAGTGCCAAGAGATTGGGGTGTCTAATCTTTCCCAGCATGTTGACCTCGGCCTCAAACTCCCCAATTCTGATGTCCCCCCATCTCAGCCTCCTCAACGCCACTTGTTTCCCGTCGTTAAGCGTGGCCAGGTGCACGGTCCATAAGCGCCCTCTCCCAAATCCACCTCCGACGCCGCCATGAGCTCCTCAAGCGTAAACGCCGGATGCCCCTCAAAGTGTACAAGCTTTGTTCTCGTCTCCCCGTTGGATTCCACCTCTGTGCGACCTGTCGGCCGCGGCGCCTCGCCTCTGCTGGCCGCCCTAGCAGCAAAACTCTCTTCACCCACATAGGCTCTCTTCCCGTTAACAAAACAGCAGGGCAGAACACAGTAGAGAAAGAGTAGCAGCAGGAAATGTGATGGGGGTGAAGTCTCCAGCTACAAAGGACTTGGAAGAAACTGATTTGGAAGACATTGTTCTTGGAAAAAACAGATTTTTCGCTGCCGTAGGGCAAAAGAAGCTGCAAGAAATGTGTTTGAGGTGATAAGTCGCCAGATACAAAGGATTTGGACTACAGAGACCTTGAAAAAATCAGACTTCTCAGCTGGGGCTGAGATTTGTAACGGAGCTGTTGGATTTGAAAATTGTGGTTTGGGAAATCAAAACGAAAAATGTTCCCTTTTAGTGGCGCTTTAGAGGTACACCACTACCACCCTCACCTGCGCTTAGAGCGCCGCCCCCGTCCTTCCGCCATGTCTAACGCCATATTGCCGGAGCTGATGGCGTCGCGGTAGGTCCTCCACGTCCGAGCCCGCCGCCGTTGCCGTCCGTGGACCCTTTTCCACCGCCGGAGCTCCACTACGTATCTCGGGAGGAGCGTCGCCGGAGGGTTGGTTTGAACTTTGAATGGCCAAGACCAGGACAAAAATGTCATCAGCGCTAGGGAAGGGGAAATAATTTGAATTACGATGCAAAATGGAATAAAAATTAATTCGGCTGCTGTTTGGTTAAAGTATGCTGCAGAATTAATTTTTTTTATATATGAAATTATTTTATTCGAGATTGACACAGTTTCAAAATTATTTTATACGCTGCAGAATTTTAAATATTTTTTATACGTGTACTTCCATCTATTTTTGAAACTCAAACGTATCAAATGATAGAAAAGAAATAAGGAAAATGACAAAAAAAATATTAGCATCAAGATAATTTTGAATAAATATAAGATGTCTATTTACGAGTCCGGTTATCCGTCTATTTTTCTTTTGCTCACTTTAGCAACTAATCATGTCTTATTTATAACTCTCATTTCTCATTTATTTTAAATAAATAGAATTCTAATCGAATGACCACCTTATCGCATGTCTAATTATCCGTACTAATTTTTTTAACCTTCTTCCTGATTCCCAAGTTTAGGAAACTCCTTTTTTCCATTTGTCACGTTTCATTCGAAAAAATTATAAGGATTACTTTAAAAGGAATTTATACAACGTACATTTTGAAAGTAAGATTTCTGTGGTAAGAAGTTTACCTTCACACACTACTATCCGATATCACCTTTATGTATCTATTGATAATGTTAAAAGATTATGATGCAAGAGGATAGAGATGAATATACAATATTTTTTAAAAAGAGGTAGGGACTGAGCCACTGTTCTGTCTTATAAACATCTTTCTATAACTCTACTCACATCATATAGGTATAATCACATCATTTACTAAGATAAGATAAGAATATATGACAAAAATATCAAGTTCACCCTCATTCGCGTGAGAGGATGCACAGCTGCTGACAAAAATGTGCTGCTACCAAATCTATCCACACTGCAATATTGCGGCTGATCTGAAAATTTTCCAAGTTATCCGTTACAAGTGTAGCCTCAGAATCAATGCCCGTGCTTCCCTTTGTCACTCGGCGTGCATGGCAAACATAGGAACCCATACTCAACAACAACCATACATGAAACAGAGGTTGCTACATTCAAGCCGGAGAGGAGAGACAAGATACATGAAATAAAGGGCACTTGCATCAAACGACAAGCCATACAACAGCAAGAGATGTAGAACAGGAGGAAAATATTGAATCTCAGAATTGTTTGCTCAGAATCTCCTGGAAGCTGGAGTCAAATGCTTCATCAAGAGAAGGGAGTTCTCGCAGCAGCTCACATCGCAGGTCTGATATTGCAGAATACCGTTGGTTCAGGTGCTCGATATCAATCAACAGTGACAGCATCTTGGCCTCTGCCAGTGCAAGCTGATCTCGGGACAAGGCTAGTGAATCCACAACCTCTTCTCGCTGAATTTTGAGCACAGCAAGCTGATCCTCCAGCTTAGCAATGGGTTCATCTATTTCCTCCTGCTTCTGCTCAAGAGTGGTTATGTCAGACTGAGTTCTCGACATCTTCTCTTTGACTGGATCAATGGCTGAGGTCAACTCTGCTAACTGGGTCTCGACATGCACCTTAAAATATTCATCCACGTGATGCTCTATGTATTCTCGTTTTTAGCTAAACCCAGCACACCTACAGCAGCCTTCAGCCAGGTGTCTACAGAATAGCCCAGACTATGGAGACCCATGATCATCTGGTTCAGCTGGACCTCCAACACATTCGATGGCAGATGAGAATGATAAGCCAAGACATGTAATGTTTGAAAAAAGCGTTGGTAGACTGCATCTGGCTCACTGCTGAACAATGGTGGTGAGGATGGCACTTGTAGGTGAGCTTCGACGGGGATCACTGACCAGTCGATACTTGAGAGTTGGCTGACCACCATATCTCCAGTCGTCATCGCATCAGTCCCCTTGGTCTTCGTGCGTTCCTCTGTTTTATCTTTCACCGTTGCCTTTTCCAAGCGGAAATTGTTACTTGGACAGCCAAATATGAAAAGAAGAAAGAACTGCTTTCCAAGGCATTATACCTCATCCATATTATTGGCTGGAAAGAACACTCCATTGTTTCCTTCTGGTCGAGCAGTAGACGAACTGTCAAAGGAATCTTCACAGCCTGAATGGTCCTGAATGATTTCTTTTGCAGAAGTTGGGGATGCGATCTGATCGCCGCCTTCAAGATCACCGTTTGAAGTTAACCCAGCAAGTTCGTCGACTTTGTCTTCACATGAGTTCATCGGACGCAGCATTTCTGCTTGCATGTTCCTGTCATTGGCTAAGATGTTTGAAGTCTCGGAAGTTCCTACCGAGGGAGCTTCAAGTAGGTGTGCCGTTCTTCCTTCTGTTGAGATGTCTACACCTATAAAAGACAGGAACAAGGATAAGTAAGAATGGTGGAACAGATTTAACTCGTGACAAGATTGGCCTCGCTGATAACAAGATGTAAACACAGACAAAGGTCAAAATTCAAAAGAACCATCAAAACAATTGGGTTTGTTTCCCCACATTTGCAACTAAAGAAACCCCTTCTAACAGTCACCTGATGGTGGGGCTCCAATAGTCATGGCACCAGCAGCATTTGCGCATCCATCAGTGAGTTTAACCCCTCCCTTGGTTGTGAGAGCACCTTTGGCTTCCGCAAATTTTGGATTATTGCCCTCCAGTTGCTGCAGCACTTGCCACACATTTGGCCTCAGATCTGTTGAAGAATCCACACAGCATAAAGCCAGAGTCAGAGTGTCAAGCAACTCATTTCCCATTGTCCAAGCAGCATCCACCATCAGATCTGGGTCGAACACTTTGTTAGTCCCTTCCTTATTCACAATCCAGGCAACCCATTCTGGCAACCGAAGGCCATTATTTGTCCACGTTGGTGACTTCCCTGTCAAGAGCTCATGCATGATGACCCCTAGGTTGTACACATCAGTCTTAGTGCTAAGTTCTTTGAGCTTCAAGGGTTCAGGGGCATGACACCCCAATGCCCAAGCAGTGGTTATTGTATTGGAGTTGGCAGCAGTCTGCAAGAGGCTGTAGTCTGCAACCTTGGCATTGATGTGATCATCCAGAAAGATGTTCCTGCTAGTCAAGTTCCCATGAACAATGTTTTTCTGAGTGTGAAGGTAGTGCAGGTCCCTTGTGATTCCAATCGCTATGTTCTTCCTTGTTGGCCAATCTATGATGTTGTAAGGACCTAGAACTAGAAATTCCACTCAACCCATGCGAAAAAAGTATATTTAAGTAAGAGAAGCCTACTTTGCTCATTAATGATTAGTTTTAACTCAGATTATTCAACAAGGTATTAGAGTCAGGCTATGTACCTCGCTCGCCCCAATGTGGTATGACAAATCTAAGTAGGCCTGCATAAAGAAGTGTGTTAGAAATAGCCTCAAGTTCCTGAAGGGACAAGATAAAACTATTTAAATAGTAGGGGCATACTCCGCTCAATAGCCATTGATTTTGAGTTACATGACTCAATAGCCAACAAAAGTGAGCAAGTGCCAACCAATTAATGTTCAGGAAAAATAACATCACATTGATGGAACACATTGTTCAGTTTGAAACAGCCTATATAAAGGTTTGTCTAATTTATAAAAAGAACCTAAAACTCGAGAGCCATAAGCATGTGATACTGGTATTTGCTTATGTTGGATATTCGTAGATGCAATGCACAGTGCACACACATACACAAGAATGAGGGCAATTAAGAAAGAAAATGAATTTACTATTACTAGTAAAGGTCAGAATTTTCTCCCTCAGGGCTCACAATTGCTCTCACGTGCTTTCCCCTGGGTACACAATGGAGATCTACACATAAGGGGAATTTCCAAAAAGACCCTATTCCTAGTCGGACTCCAACACTCGACTCCTAATCGGACTCCAGAAATTGAGTCATAACTGGATTCAAACCATACTCCCTGCGGTCAAGATAATTCCAATAGTTTACAGGGTGTTTGATTGCTATATGATGGGGTGTTTAATTGCTGCATTAGATAGCTATATGTGTATTGATTTTGATATTGCTACTAGTAGTAGGTGATAGATTATGCTCTTATCAATTTTGATACTCATATTATTGATAGAATATGTTGTCATAACTTGTAAAAAATGTAATATAGATTTAAATGCGTGTTAAAAACTGATGTGGGACAAAAAAGGGGGATCCAGAGGAAGACTCGGAGGCCCAAGGAGGAGGAAGAAGACGGATGAATAGAGGAAAGAGAGGGGGGGGGGGGGGGGGTGAGAGGAAGAAGACGAATCAGGGTCTCTCGCCCCCTTTCACACTAGTCCTTCACGGGCTCCACGCTCATGCACACAACCGGCGGCTACCACAATGACTTTCCATTCTCTAATCGTTGGCCTTCCCAAATAGGCATACATAGGTATATATAGGCTCCCAAAAAAAAAGCCCTAGGTCCCCAAATGATCAAAGTAGTCATAAAAACAGAAAATTGCAGAAAGAAAAGATAGAAAATAGAAAAAGGCACATGGGCCACCACTAATGGGCCAAACACAATCTTAAGGGCCTAAAAAAATAAAAACAAATACATTATGCTCAAGCCCAAAGTCCAAATAAACTAAAAATATCAATGAGCATCTCCTAGCCATAAAGCTATACGATCTACGGTGGACGTCCTGCGGCGGCGGTAAATCCGGACTGGATTGTAGTGGAATTGGGCATGCGCTCTAGTGTCCTCGCCAAAAGCTTATTCACTTTTCTCCTTTTCCCTGCTCTAACCCTCTCTTTCCTCTTCAGCCGCCTTCCTCCGTGTTCCTCCAATATCAATTACAATCACGATTTGATGTATCATATTGGATATGGCCGACTCGTATGAGTTGACTCGTATCTGGGCCGACCCGATCCGCTGATATGCATCGAGTCGGACCGGATCGTGCCGACGAATATATACTTAATGGAATATTTTAAGTTGAGTTTTTCCTATTTGATAAGTAAAATTATAGTTTTTATATCAATTAAGAGGATACATTTCTCTAAAATATGACTTAAACTCATTAATTTTAACAAACAACTCATTGATTTTAACAAACTCATTGAATGGACTCGTGCAAGTCAGACCGAGTTGGATATGTATCATACTGTATCTAGAAAGATATGATCCGATATAGATCAGTGATACGGTGAACCTTGATTACAATATTAATATTATAGATCTCAAAAACATCAATATTAAAACTCATCCAAAACTAACACTCAAACCAAACAAGGCATCAAATAGAGAGAGGTTATTAATCTGCACTTAAGGAAAGCAAAAATGTTTTTAATATGCACTTGAGGAAAGCAAAACCTGATCAGGCTCTGTCGAGTTTACCATGTAGAAAAGCCCAGAGAGTCCCCTTGGGCATATAGTCGAACACCAGAAAACTCTTCTCTGCTTCCGGGGAAGAGTAATAAGCCCCAAGTGCCAAGAGATTGGGGTGTCTAATCTTTCCCAGCATGTTGACCTCGGCCTCAAACTCCCCATTTCTGATGTCCCCCCATCTCAGCCTCCTCACTGCCACTTGTTTCCCGTCGTTAAGCGTGGCCTGGTGCACGGTCCCATAAGCGCCCTCTCCCAAATCCACCTCCGGCACCGCCATGAGCTCCTCAAACGTAAACGCCGGATGCCCATCAAAGTGTACAAGCTTTGTTCTCGCCTCCCTGTTGGGTTCCACCTCTGCACGTCCTGTCGGCCCCGGCGCCTCACCTCTGCTGGCCGCACCAGCAGCACAACTCTTTCCACACATATGCTTCCTGTTGACAAAACAGCAGGGCAAACACAGTAGAGCAAGAGTAGCAGCAGGAAATGTGATGGGGGGTGAAGTCTCCAGTTACAAAGGATTTGGAAGACAGCGATCGTGGAAAAATCAGATTTTTTGGAGCTGCAAGGCAAAAGTAGCAGCAAGAAATATGCTTGGGGTGATAATTCTCCAGCCACAAAGGATTTGGCAGGAAATAAATTATGCAAAATCAGCGGTGCATTTCAGCAGGAATGTGGACAAAGACACCAGGGCAAGGATCATAGGACCACTAGGAGTGAGAGAATTAAGCAAAGAAGATACTTATCTGGGAATCCCACTCTTTTATGAGAGGTCCCTGCAGAATTCCCTCAAACTGATGAAAGAGAAATACATATAGAAACTGCAGGGGTGGAAAGCCATGACACTGAGTACAGCTGGGCACACGGTATTGATTAACTCAGTTCTGAGCGCCATACCCACATATGTCACGGCTTCCCTCAAGTTTACCAAGAGCCTTTGCAGAGAACTAAATGCTTTTCAGCGGGACTTCTGGTGGGGTTTTGCAGATGGGAAGAAACATTCATATGGGATAGCCTGGCAGAAAGTGCAGAAACCTAAATGTCAAGGAGGCTGTGTATCAGAAAAATGGAGAATGTAAATCAATCCTTATTAATGAAGTTATGCTGGAGGTTAATTAAGTTTCCACTTTCCAGACAGCTTGTTGGCTAAATTACTCGAAAGCAAATACTCTGATAGAAGCGGCTGTGGGATTGTAAGCCAAAAAGATACCAATAAAAAATCTGGGCTAGCATATTTAAGTGTTAGACACCATGTTATTAGAAGTGGTGCTTATTGGTTGATATGGGATGGCAAAGATATCAATATCTGGAACAACAGTTGGGTACCAGGAAACACAGTGCTACAAAGGCCAATGAACAGTCAGGGGATCCCTGAGAAAGTCACTATCTCCTAGCAGAAGACGGAGGAGACTGGGATATGCAGAAAATTTGGAATACATCTCAAGGAGAAGGAGGCCATAAAATACTTGCCATTCCATTACTCAGAGAAGCAACTACCTGCAAGGATGAGCGGATATGGAAGCCTTTGGGAGATGGTAATTTTAGCACTAAATCAGCTTACAGAATGCTAGAAGACCAGGAAGACAACCCATCAACCTCAGCAGGTAATCCCATATGCAAAGTAATTTGGAGTAAGAAACTGAGTACTCAACTACCTCCCAAAGTGATACACTGTCTCTGGAGCATTTTAACAAAAAAATTGCCGATCAACGGAAACAGGTCCAAGTAACCCACAAAAATAGACCCCTTGAGCCCAGTGTATGGGGAAGAAAGGGAAACAGTAAAACATCTGTTCATCAGATGAAATTATGCCAGATTGACTTGGTTTTCATGCAATGAGAATGGATGACAGGGAGAAGTTATTAGCAGATCGGATTCAGGAGTGGCAAGACCTGGAGCAGTCACACAAGGCCAGGAAGTAACAGTTATTTTCTGAGCAAATGTATAGCTATCATCTGGGGAATTTGGAGGGCCAGGTGTGATAAGGTGTTTCGTAACAAATGTCCACATCCTACACCTTCTAAAAAAACAAATGTCCACATCCTAGAATCACCTTATCTAGAGCAGAGGAAGTTCCGAGACAGATTCCAGTCAAATGACCCAGAGAAACATCTACCAGTAGACCAGTGCAGAAGTGGAAACCGCCAGATACCAACCGAGTAGACGGAGGCACCTGAGATGGAGGAGGAACAGTGGGGATTATAGGAAGACACTCGGAAGGCACAGTCATTGCTCTCACAGCCAGGAAGACATTATCAGCAGACCCACTTACAGTGAAAGCTTTGGCTTTTCAAACACGCTTATGAATGGCTAGAGAAAACCACAACAAATCAACAGTTGATTGAGATGCCCAAGTGGTCGTCAACCTGCTCGTGGATGAGAACAGGCCAGCACCATGGACCATTCGTAACATCACTGCAAACTGCAGAGGAATCTTGAAGGAACACACCAGAGTCTCGGTCGCTTACATCCCCAGGCGAGCTAACAGAGCAGAGCACCAAGTTGTAACCTGCTTTAAAAGAGCTAACTTTGCAGTTTGTACTAGACTGGACTACGGGAGAGCTCCCGCAGTGTATTAAAGATCTCCTCTATTGGATTATTATGGAAGAACGTGTTACCTTCGTAGCGTGTTCGCCTGCGATGTCCACGCACCAGATCCCAGAAGCTGCGGGTGATTTTTCTAAGGAAGAGAAGAATAGAGGAGAGGGAGGAGGAGGAAGAGTTCATAAACGTTGGTCTTTTCTCTATATGCACTCATATATATAGAGAGAGACTCCTAGAGAGTCCCTACACATTAGGGCTCTCTTCCTCCACGTCCTTATCTAACTAGGAATAACTATCCAATGTGGATGTTTATCCTTTTAATCCTCCAATACGATTAACATCTCCCACTCAGACACATTGGACATATCACAATGATATCTCATCTTGTAACTCTTCCTTTCATACAGGAAAATGGCATGTGCGACCAAACGAGAATGATTTGTAAGTGAAGAGTGTTATATTAAGTTATCACCATACTAACATAACACTGCAACTCCAAGTCTCGTCTCATACTTCAAATCACAAGTTCACACCAACTTAAGAGAATCTGATCCTTCTGAGATTTCCACCTTAACATCTCAAAAACAATATTTCTGTACTCATAATTATGTTGGACACTTCCATCATAACCGTTGGCCAGCAATGAGTCACAATGAAATCTATGTGATACAAGTCAATTTTTCCTACGCCACACATGTCAATCTGCTTTGACTTAACTGCTTTCCTAGACATGCTCCGTTGGACCAGATGAATCATGATCCTTGAAAAAACATGTTAAAGTAGCATCATCAAGTGTTCACTTCGTGACAAGGTGCATGGTCCCAAAGGACATAGAAAAGGCAGAGACTTCACACAGTGACGAAGTAGGGATCCATTCAGTCACTCCTCTGAAGGTCGAAAAAGAGATAGCACATACATTATGATCAGTATGTTATGATGGAGCTCATAGTAGGATTGGTCACGCTCATACACCATATAAATCTGTAACCCTGTGCTCCACTAAGCACATCCAGGTTGCCCATATGGCCCTCATCAGATTCAGCTATCAACAGGTTACATAGTTAAGCCCATGTCTGACTGTTTTCAATTAGTCTCATCTTAACCATCTGTTAAGGCGATTTCGACTCTTATCACGTTTCTACTGAACGCTGGAAATATACACTCTCACTGAGTGCACAGTTTACAGAGTCTATCTCATCATGCTCGCACTCATAGCGACATGGCGATCGTCCGTGTGAGTGGACCGATCAAAACCTGGTGACCAATACATTCACATTCACAAAAATAAGTGCACTAATAATGCAAAGGAAATACTCATATTTTATTGCATAAAATGGTGTCCATTTACAAAAAGAATCTAGATCCTTCTCAGTCATAAACCTCCAACATGTTTGAGAAATGCTATTCTCACAAGAGGTTTGGTCAAAGGATCTGCAAGCATCTCACTAGTAGAGATATATCTAAGGACCACCAACTGCTGCGCAATGATGTCTCTAATGAAATGGTAACGAGTGTCAATATGTTTTAATTTTCCATGATACTTGGAGTCCCTCGTGTAGGCTATCGCGGCCATATTGTCCCAATAGACCATAACAACATCTCCTGCATGTGCTGTGACATCCAAGTTCACCAAGAATCGCCTCAATCAGATGGCTTCCTGGACCGCAGTAGTGCAAGCAATGTACTCAGACTCCATCGTAGACAAGGAGACACATGCTTGCTTCTTGCTGAACCAAGATATAACTCCTCCTCCAAGTACGAATGCATATCCCGAAGTGGACTTGCGCTCATCTCTGTCAGCTGATCTATCGACATCTGAGTATCCGGTCAATCTAAGGCTCCCACCATGATAGCATAGAGCGAGGTTCTCAGTACCTCGCAGATATCTGAAAATCCTTTTCACTAATAGCCAATGCGCAGTTCTAGGATTACTTTGATATTTACCAATCATGCCAACTGCTAAGCAAATGTCAGGACGAGTGCACATCATGGCATACATGAGGCAACCGACTACGTTGGCATATGGAACATCCTTCATTCGTTCTTTCTCTTCCTCTGTATTGGGACATTGATCAATGCTAAGAACTGAGCCCCTCTCCATTGGAGTATCTATGGGTTTGGCTTTATGCGTCCGGAAGCGCTCCAAGATTCTCTTTATGTAAGTTTCTTGAGACAAACTAAGAAGTCTCTCGGATCGATCTCTATAGATCTTTACTCCGAGTATATAATCAGCCTCACCTAAATCCTTCATCTCGAATGTGGAGGATAACCACTCTTGAGTGGTTTTGATTAACTCTAAATCATTCCCGGCTAGTAATATATCGTCAACATATAAAGAGAGAATGGGAATACTTTTCTTAACTCTCTTCACATAGACACAGTGATCCTTTTCGGTCATTTTGAAGTCAATCGAAATGATTGCTTGGTGGAACCGATAATACCACTATCTAGACGACTGTTTGAGACCATATATAGAACATTTCAGGCGGCACACTTTGCTCTCTTGTCCTTCAGCTTCAAAGCCCACAGGCTGAGCCATGTAGATCTCTTCGTCTAATTCTCCATTAAGAAAAGCTGTCTTTACATCCATCTGGAACAATTCCCAGTCTAGATGTGCGACGATAGCCAGGATTAGGCGAATAGAGGCAAATCTCACTACTGGGGAGAATGTCTCTTCATAGTCTATTCCCTCTAATTAGGTATAGTCTTTCGCCACGAGTCGGGTTTTATATTTATCAATTGATCTATCAGCCTTACGTTTGACTTTAAGAACCCACTTGTTCCCAATAGCCTTACGTCTAGGTGGTAGATCAACTAACTCTCATACTTCATTCTTAGCCATTGAGTTCATTTCTTCCCTCATTACAGCTATCAACTTTTCTGAGTCAGGTGAGGTCATTGCTTCCTCGTAAGATGCAGGTTCATCAGCATCTATAGAAGTACACATGAATGATTCCCCTTCAATTGTGAAACGACGTCGAGGGATATGTCCACGTTGACTTCTACGAGGTAAACAGTTAAGTTGTTCACTCCCACTGTCTATTGGAACACTCCCACTGTCTTCGGCAACTTCTAGGATAAGACTAATTCCCCCCATGCCGGAAGACATAGTGTTCTCATCAGGATCTTGCAACTCATATAACTGTATGTCCTGCCTGACCTCTCCTATTGTTGGGTAATCTCCCTTAAGGAAGATTACATCTCGAACTTCTTTTTCAGTCATTCCTCCATCTGGATGTTCACCATACATCACATAGCCCTTAGATTGCTCAGGGTACCTTATGAACACCTGTTTATTAGCTCTAGGACCCAATTTCCCATATTTATGAGAAGTACTGTGAACATGTCTAGTTGATCCCCACGGACATAAATTCTCCAAATGAGGTTTTTCGCCTTTCCATAGTTCATAGGGAGTTAAAGATATTGACTTAGAAGGCACTCGGTTCAGGATAAAGGTAGCAGTCAATAGTGCATCTCCTCAGAAATTTATTGGGAGGTTAGCTTGCGCCATCATCGATCAAACTATCTCCATAAGAGTAGGATTCCTCCTCTCTGCAACACCATTTTGTTGCGGAGTATAAGGAATGGTAAATTGTCTGCGAATTCCTTTCTCTTCACATAATTCTCTGAACTGATCTGAGAGATATTCTCTGCCTCTATCAGTGCGAAGAACCTTAATGCTCCTCTGTTTATCATTCTCTACCTCAGCCAGAAAAGGCTTAAAACAGGTTAAGGCCTCTGAGCGATGGGTGAGAAGATATACTGAACCATAGCAAGAATAGTCATCTGTGAAAGTGATAAAATAAGATTCGCCATGACGTGCCCTCATATTTAAGGGTCTACATATGTCTGAGTGGATTAGCTATAGTGGACAAGAGGCCGCCAAACATGGTTCACAAACAGGGAGATTCACATTAGTGAGAGGCCCCAATAAGCCTGCTTGAGCCAATCGACTCATTCTTTCCTGTCCTATGTGCCCCAATCTCGCATGCCACGATACAGAATCAGAAAGAATACCAGAAGTAGATGCAACTAAAGAGATAGAATCATTATTTTCTAAATCCATGACAAACAAATTGTCTTTAAAATGACCAAGACCATAAAAACTCTTATCGTAATAAAGAGATACTGAGGTCTTTAGAAAATTAAAAGAATAATCCAAACGTAAAAGTGCTATAACTGAAAATAGATTACATCGAATACCAGGTGCATAAGGCACATTATTGTAGGTGCTTAGAATGACCGTGTGATTAACATGAAAAATCTATGTTGTTTAGTGTAAACTAACCTATTAAAAATAGCAACTAAAGTGCAGTGATCGCCAGAAACTTTTAACTAAAAAGTTTCAAAAGAGATATGATCGCTTACCTGTTCAAATGCGGAAGATTGAGTCCTTGGTTCCCCTTCCTCAGCCGGCTGAAGAAAGAGAGCCCTTTCTTTGCTTTTTGTTCTTACTGTTGAATTTGAGGTTGAGGATCGTCCAGAAGTCTTTCTGACTTTGAGCTTAATTTCCCCTTTTGGATCTCTCGTTGTTGTTGAGTGCAGCAGAAATAGAAACAGAAAACGAAGAAACAATGATGATGAGAATTTAAGTAGAAGCAATATCTGAACTAATCATGATTTTGGACATATGATTGAACATCAAACTTACTTGTTGAGTGGCTTTGAAACCCCTTAAATCAAGTAGGTTTTGAAAAATTATGCTGTGGTGTGTGTTTGCAGGAAGTGAATGAAGAATGAAATTAATGAAGATGAAAAATGGAAATGCAGAAATGAAACACTTATGCCCAATCGGATGAAGCTTTGAAAGGATGAAGATCTTGAAAGGACGCCGACTTTTGGAAATGGCAGCGCTCCGGCGTTCCGACGTTGTTGCTTCGATCTTCAACTCGCTATAATAATGCTCTCTCTTTAATGGATTTCAACTCTCTTTTTTCTTTTAACTCTTCAACATGCGAGGTATTTATAGGCATTTCTTGTGTTCGCGATTAACATAGCAAAACTCCGAATTTATCCATCTTAATTGACAGATAAATACTAATTAATTCATCTTTATCTGTAATTATCTAAAACGCGTCCACTATGTCTGACGCCTTTCAGATTAATTAAGATAAGGATAAATATCCGGGAAAACTTATCTTTATCTTTATTAGGTAAAACGCGTCCACTTGTGTAGACGTCTTTTAGACTAATTAAGATAAGGATAAACATCTGGAGGGGAAGTTAAAACCACTTAGGAAACTTAAAACGCGTCTACATTAACCGACACCTTTTAGTTAATTAATTAATTAATTAATTAAAATTCAAATTTAAACGTTAAAATAAGAATAAAGTCTAAATGGCGTCCACTTGGGTCGACGTCTTTTAGAATTCTTCATATTTTAACTCAAATTTGAGCTAAAACCAATTCAATTGATTAACTTAAACACATCTGTTAAACCCGACACTTAAAAAGATTAATAAAAATTAATTAATGATTAATTATCAGACTATTTCGAGGCATTATTGTATGATATGAAATTTACTCGAAATGATGTCAAAATTAGCGTGTCTACAGCTGCCTCACCTTGGCATTGTCTTTGCAAGGGAGTGAAATGGAATGAAATGTACTGAAAAGATGATGCCAAGGTGTGATGAGATACGCTCTTAACATCACATGACTGGAATTTTTTCTCAAAATCATCAACGAAGATAGCTCAAAGAAATCAACGGAATTAATCATGTCTGGATGAAGTAGACAAGGAAATAAAATAAAGTCGATCAACCTCCTCGGAGTGGGAAGTACCCCAGGTCGTAGACACTGTAGGTTTCATCATGGGGAGCGTTTGCCAGCCAATGTGGACGTGCTGCAGCCATAATGGATCTTAAAAGAAAACAAGAAATATTGGATAAAGAATCCAAGCAAGAATAGAATTCCAAGGATATTTTCAAGCGAACCTCAAAGATAATCAAGATACTCAATTCATAATGGAATATTTCATATCATGTTTAAATTATTTAATTAATGGTCTGAAACTTAATCAATAATTAATTCTTATCACAATGATTTCAAAGTCCTACATGATGCATGCTGGGCTAAAAGAAAAATATAAAGTCAAATAAAATATAAATTAATCAAGGATAATATTGTTAAATTGTCATTAATGAGTCAAGATACCAACTCTTGTAATTCAGTACTAAGCCGAAGCTCGTTTATCCACGCACCGTTTCACAAAAGTGGAACCATCGTCCTTACTAATTAACAATCCAACGGCCTATCCGTGCGATTAAGAATTCTCTGGAATTATCACTGTTTTTGTTGAAGGGGAACTCAGATTCCAGTTTCATCAAAACCACAAGGTCCTTGATATACTCTAATAAATATTTATCATATAGTAATGCGAATGATTTACATGAAAGAGTACAAGGATAGAAATAACCGTCTTTTTAGCTACGGTCGAGACTTCATAAACTCCACAGTGGGATCTTCTTGATATTTTGAATTCTCTGATTTCAGAAACAGGTTTCTGGTTGTTCTCTATTTGAATTCCAACTCTCTTCATGCCTTGTGTTTTGTATATGACTTGAACAAACATGTTAAGTATATGTTTAGGCTTAGTCCCTTGCTTGACCGAGTGAACGGTCGATCAATCTTTTCCTTGAGTAAATGGTCAAGGGGCATAGCCTTTATTAACAAAGGTAATTGAACTATAAGCAAATTTAAGCAAAATGCAACACGCAAGCAAACAGATGCTCACTGAAAATAAAAGGAATGAGACACACCAAGTGCAATAAGCAGATGCTAATTGAAATATTTTTGTTGTTTTGAAATATTCATTTTTGTTTGGGGTTTTGAAATATATGCTTTTTTTTTTTTTTTTTTTTTTGAATTTTGACACATGTATTTTTTTTGGGTTTTTGACATATGTATTTTTTTTGGATTTTTGACATATGTATTTTTTTGAATTTGACATATGTATTTTTTTTGGAATTTTTAACATATGAAATTTTTTTGGATTTTTGACTAAAAGATCAGCATGGTACTTAGATCAAAAGATCATATTCATTTATTAACTTAATTTCCAAATTGTTCTTTAACAATTTAACTTAAACCCACCGTGTTTGAACTTGTGTTTCCATTCGTGATCCCATTTGATGATTTGACCCTTAGTCAATCTAAGCCATTCCTTAAGCTTGGAGTACACTCCTTTAGAAAGAAATGAAGAATAAGTTTAGAAAGCCCATGAGAAGGTTCCGGAGACTTAAAAAGATGTTCCTTTCCAACCCTAATATCCGTTGGGGTTCGGCCATTTCTTTCCGGGGTATTTATCGACCTTGCGTTCCTTTTCGTTTCATTTCATGGCCTTGATGTAACGTTTGTAATGTAATGGCCTTTTGATTTTTCCTGCCTTTTCTTTTTGTTTTTTCTATTCTTTTCTTTCTTTGCTTTGCTTTGGAACGGATCTCCCCCATTTTTTTTATGACGGCCTCCTACTAAGATGGCGGGTATTCTTGGTAGTCTATTCTAAGCCTCGTTCCGACACCATGGGCCGAGTGTAAAACATAATTTTACTTTAAAAGGAATGATTTGTACTTTACACTCTTAGTCAAGCTTTTGATATTCTTTAGGACTTGACATCTCTTGTTACTCACGAATCAAACGTGTCAGTGTGTGCAGTAATGGGTTTGAAGTTAAATTATTCAAACTAACAAAGAAATTTGAGTTTATAAATTTTCTGATTCCTCTGGTCTTTGTACCATACTGATCGACTCTTTAACCTAAGGGTAGTATTTCTTAAGATGTAAACCATTCCAGGGATGATTTAGCTCTTCTCCTTCTGCATTAACAAGATGATAAGCATTACCAGGAAAAGCATGCGATACAACATAAGGTCCTTCCCAGTTGGGTTGGAGCTTAGAACGCGGACCACCAGGTTTTACAAAAATTCTTTTAACGACCATTTCACCGACTTTGAACTTTCGTTCAATGACTTTCTTTTGATAAAAACGTGCTAATCTGTTTTGATAAGCTTTTGCATGATTAGCAGCTGACCATCTTTTCTCGTTTAAAAGTTCCAATTGAGCAAGAAGTGCTGAACGATGTTCATCAATGGAGAATTCCTTGTTCAATTGTACTCTTAATGACGGTATAAGGATCTCATATGGAACTACCGCCTCCATTCCAAACGTTAGGGAATAAGGAGTTTGCCCAGTAGGCGTGCGGATTGAAGTTCGGTAGGCCCATAGAGCCTCAACCAATTTTTCTGGCCAGTCTGCGAATTTGTTAGATTTACACGTCTTTTTGATGATTTTTATCAAAGTCTTATTTGTTGCCTCTGCTTGGCCATTGCCTTGCGGATAATAAGGAGATGAATGATGCAATGCAATTTTATACCTGTTGCAGCGGTCCTTCAATTCCTGTGACACGAACTGCGGTCCGTTGTCGGTGACGATGGTACTTGGAATTCCGAATCTTGTGATGATGTTCTTCATGATGAATTTGCAGACGGTTGATGCTTTGATCTCCACGTACGCTTCAGCTTCTGCCCACTTGGTGAAGTATTCCGTTGCCGTGAGAATGAAAGATTTTTGCTTGATGCCGGAATCTGGGTTACCAAGAGGTCCAATAATGTCGAAAGCCCACATGGAGAAAGGCCATGGGGAAGAAACAGGATGGAGTGAAGATGCAGGAGAATGAATTTTGTCGGCGTGAAGTTGACACTTAGCACACCTGCGGACATATCCTACACAATCTTCTTCCATGGTTGGCCAATAAAATCCTTGTCTAAGGATTTTCTTCGCTAGCATCTGTCCATTAACATGGCCACCACAAACTCCACTATGAGCTCCTTCCATAACCTTCCAAAACTCATCTTCGTCTAGACATCTCAGAAGAACTCCATCAAAACCTCTCTTGTATAGTGCTCCCCCAACTAGGGTGTATCGTTGAGCAACTCTCCTGATAGCTCTTTTCTCCTCAGTTGTAGCTTCCTCAGGATATGATTGATCTTCATAATATTTTGCAATTTCATAATACCATGGCTTATGTTCCTCATCCATCTCTTCTAACAGCTCCATTAACATGATTTCTCTTTTCTCCACAATATTCCCATCTCTGAATTTCTTCAGCAACTTCTCCTTAGTTCTAAGAAATGAAGGGTCTTTCACGGCAGGTGAAAGACGCCTATGAACTATGATTGATTCGGATTGCTTGCTGATAGGAAAATCAAGAGAAGATGCAAGTGAAGCTCGAGCGTCAGCTAAGATGTTTTGATTTCTAGGGACATGGACAAAGATCAATTTTGTGAAAAGCTTTGAGTAAGCAGAAGTAAGTTCTTGATATGGCTTGAGCTTGAGATCAAGAGTTCGATACTTGGTCAGCACTTGGCGAAGAATTAATTGGCTATCACCTACAATCCTGAGTTTGGTGGCACCATGAAAATGAGCAGCCTCGAGACCAGCAAGAAGTGCCTCGTATTCAGCTATGTTATTGGTGACTGGAAAGTCAAGCTGAAAGGCTTGTGGAATGGTGACACCTTCAGGTGATAACAGAACGATACCGATCCCCTTTCCATGAGAATTCAGAGCTCCGTCAAAATACATAGTCCACATATCATCTTTGATTTGATTTACGGACATCAGTTCCTCATCCGGAAACTCTGATCGCACTGGATCAAATCGAGGAAGGGGATGATGAGCGAGATGTTCTGCTATGGCATAGCCCTTGATTGCTTTCTGTTGAATGTAAATGATATCGAATTGAGATAGAAAGCTTTGCCATCGCGCTAACCTATCAGTAAGAACAGATTTCTCCAGAAGGAATTTGATCGGATTCATCCTAGCGATGAGGTGGACTTCATGGGCCATAAAATAATGCTTTAATTTCTGCACAACCCAAACTAATGCTGCACATGTTTTCTCCATCGCCGTGTATCTCTGTTCAGCGGGGTTGAGAAGTTTGGAGAGATAGTAGGCTGCCCTCTCTTTTCCTTCTTCATCTTCTTGTGCTAGGACAGCCCCCACTGCATCATCCAGGACAGAAATATAAAGTATCAATGGTTTGCCTGGAGATGGTGGTCTCAAAACAGGAGGACTTGCCAAATAGTCCTTTAATCCATCAAATGCCTCCTGACACTTATCGTCCCAATTGAATTTGACTTCTAGCTTGGTAAGCTCGTAATACGGCTTACACCTTTGTGAGTGCTGGGAGACAAAACGGCGAATAAATTGTAACCACCCGATTAATCATCTCAATTCTTTCAAGTTTTTGAGAGGTGGCATTTCTCTGATAGCCTTCGCCTTATTGGGATCGATCTCAATTCTCCGTTTGCTGACAATGAATCCAAGCAATTTCCCTGAAGATACCCCGAATACACATTTCTTGGGGTTCATCTTCAACTGATATTCTCTTGATCTCTCTAATACTCTTGCCAAAACTTTGGCGTGCTCAGCCTTCGTTTTAGACTTAACCAATAAGTCATCCACATATACTTCCAAATCTATATGCATCATGTCATGAAATATCGCCATCATAGCCCTTTGATAAGTGGCTCCAGCGTTCTTCAATCCAAATGGCATGACAACATAACAATATGTTCCCCAAGGTGTAGTGAATGAAGTCTTCTCTTGATCCTCTTCTGCCAGCTTAATCTGGTTGTATCCTGAAAATCCATCCATAAATGATAATGTCTCATAGCCAGCAGTGTTATCGATGAGTACATCAATATGAGGTAATGGAAAATCGTCTTTAGGACACGCCCGGTTCAGATCGCGGAAGTCAATGCAAATTCTGACCTTCCCGTCCTTTTTCATAACCGGGACTATGTTGGCCACCCATTGTGGATAAAGGACAACTCTAATAAATTTGGCTTTGTGTAATTTGTCGACCTCTTCCTTCATCTTTAGAGCCATTTGTGGGTGGAATCGCCTTAATTTCTGCTTGACCGGACTAGCTCCATCTTTTAATGTTAACCTGTGTTCAACTAAAGATGAGTCTAACCCCGGCATATCCTCGTAACTCCAGGCGAAAGTGTCCTTATAATCCTTAAGCACTTGTACCATTGCCTTCTCATCCTCTGTAGAAAGATTTTTACTGACGAGGACAACCTTAGGTTCGTTTTCAGTCCCTAAGTTTATTTCTTTGGTGGGCTCTTCTACGGCAGCTGAGGGTTCATCAAATCTCTTCACTCCACTGGCATATGCCTCAACTGCGTCCTCATCATCTTCCTCATCTTCAACAATGGGGTCCTTTTCATGCACTAACTCATATACCCCGTACCCATCATTGACTGACTCATCATCTGTACAATCTTCTGGCATCTGAATTGGATCTTCTAAAAGCTGAGGGATTAAAGAACAAAAGGAACATTTATCAGCCAAATCCTGGAGGTATCTATCTGGAATTTGCCTACCCTTAGGCTTCCTAGACTTCCTAACCTGACTAACCTGCCTAAAACTAGACTTCCTAACTTCACTAAACTGCCTATCATAACCTAATGAAGAGGAAGCAGGATGAAAATCCTGGGATACAAGTAGAAATACAGGGGAATCCTCCCGTGGGGAGGGACAGAGTAGATCTAGGAGAGAATCTTGACCGACGGACCCGCGCGATGGGGTGTAATCGGACAAGTAAGATGTTTCCTCGATAATGATTTGGGAAGAATTTGTTGTAAAATTGACGTTTTTTTTTGGATATCGGAGGAATTATACATGAAGCAGGAGTGAATACAAATGGAAGGGGAATCGGACGGAGGAAGCAGCACCAAGGCCAGAGGATTAGGGGGATCATATAGCAATATGTCCCAGATTAGATCATATATCCTCTCTAGGTCGAGAGGAGGTTGTGGAATAAAGTCCCGAGGGGACAGAGTAATCATAACGGGCGGGGCCCGTGGAATATCTTCAATTATGACCCGCGACCAAGTCGGGGTCAAGAGTAGTGTACGAAAAAGAGTATGGAGCATTAGGACATGTGAATGATATGTCCCCCTCCAGAGCAGATCTGTTGTATAACCAGCTTCATAGGGGTCATCTGGCTCCCCTTCATCAGTTTGTTCGGACAGCAGTATCCGCTTATCAAAGATTGCGCCAGGGCTTTCAATTAGCTCGTCGATCTGCGGTGGCCACTTGGGTTCTGCATGATCCAGAAATAGTCTGTTCAGTGCTATGTATAGGTCCTTCAGGTCGAACCACCTGTACCATTCGCATTCGGGATCATGAAATTTCCTCCTTTTCATAGGCCGCAAAGCCTCCAAGGATTGGTACGTAAGTAATTCGGAACAATGTCTAGCCAAATCCCTCCCATATATGTCATGGAAGTCAAAACATGAAGTAATGACCACCGTGTTGTCGTGACTAAGTATGGGCCCTTTCACAAAGTGTGTATATAGAGTCCATGTTAAGGGATCTCGGCCTTCTTTCAGTGGTGTAGACATTGTTTCCAAGATTTCTTGACCATCTTCTTGCTGAACCCTGTCTTGCTTTAGTTTCCTCGGCCTATAGCTCAGACCGCTTCCAGGTACTGCCCGATGATCTTTAACAGGAGTGGTCCTGCCTTGCAACTGTGTGCCCAGACCTTTCCCAGGCTCGTAGCCGTTCTTCATCATAATCCTCCACCCTGGGGTACTCATGCACTTCCCCCTTTTGATAGCATTTAATGGGTATGGAGAAATGGTAGCGGTTTTCAAAGGATCATCCACTGGACGGTAGACCTGTAATACCGACAGAAAAGGTTGTCGGCCAGGTAAAACAGCATATTTAATATTTAAGGTATGAGCAGCAGCAAGGATCGGCATGCTCGTCACTTTAATAATTCGTCCTTTATAAGGGAATTTGAGGCATTGGTGATTCGTAGAAGGAATCGCCTCAAGAGTTTTAATATAAGGACATCCCAGAATGGCATTTATGGAAGGGTCGATTTCTAGAATATGAAATTCGACCTCTGCATGATTTACTGGACCTAGCTCCATCTTTAAATAAACCATTCCCAGAGGGGAACGGGTAGAATTGTCATATGCCGTAACTGAGATGGGGCTAGGCAGCCATTTCTCCTTGGGCACACCGCATAGCTCCAGGGTCTTTGGAGGTAAAACATTAATCGAAGCCCCTGTATCAACCAGGCATGCATCCACGGCCTTTTTGCCGATATTGACCGTGATGCTCAGAGCCATGCTTCTGGCGGCTGGCGGTGCTAGTTCCGATGTGTGGAATGTAATTGAGGGCTAATCCCCCTGAGGAACTAGTAGTGCTGCAATTTTCTTTACCGGCACGTCTTCGTTAACCATCACCTTCTGTAGGTATTCCATTAAGGCTTCTTGGTGAATCTTGGACCTTTTAATCAATTCAAGTACAGTGATCCGTGCCGGTGTTCTGTCCAGATGTTTCAACAAGTCATATTGAGTGCCCGGTGCACTCTCTTCATTATGGGCTTCCTCAGTCGGCTGTGATGGGCCGTCTCTGACTGTGGACTGAGGAAAGACCTTGTTGAAAATCCTTCCACTCCGGAGCGCATGTTCCTCGACCGTGGAGGATCCGGGTGACACCTTGAGTACTGCAGAGTCGGGTGGTGCGGATGATGTAGGTGATGGCGTAGGGTTAGGTGGTGATGGCGTAGGGTTAGGTGGTGGTGGCATGGTGCGGATTAAAGGCCTAGATGGTTGGATGATGGATGGGTAAGTGGTTGGCGAAGTGGGGAATGGGACGCGTAATAGCGGTCTGGATGGTAAGGGCATATCTGGGTAGGTGGTGGTGGTAATGGGCGATGTAAGGACTGAGGTTTCGGGTTCTGTATTCGGGTCGGGATCGGGCCGGATCCCCTGGTTTGGACCCCGTGGGGTCTTGTGATTTCTGGCTGAATGGCGTCAGCGCTCGTCGACGCCTTTCAAAAGGCGTCAGGGTGTGTGGACGCCATTTAGGTTCGCAGGATGTTGTGCCACGTGTGCGCCACGTGGGCGATTTTCGGGCCGCGAGAGTACGGCCCCTGTCATTTCGTCTGAACGGCGTCCAGGTGGGTCGACGCGATTCAGACTGTGACATCTGCGATGTCAGGGCATGGCACCAGAGCGCTGTCAGTACGGCTGTCCTGTCAGACTGATAGGCGTCTGCCTCGATCGACGCGTTTTAGTTGGTTTCGGATTGACCCCGCGAGCCTCCCCTTCTTTCCCTCATTCTCACCTTCACTCTCTCTCTCCTCGCCCTCTTCGCCCTCTCCGACGCTCTTCTTCCCCTTCCCTTCCTCTTCTTCCTCTTCCACCACTCCAACACCACCTTACCTCTCACCTCTACCTCCACCACTTCCTTCGCGGTGTTCCACTCTCCGGACGGCGGCCGACGTCCCGGCGGAGTGGCGGCGTCCTCGAGGGTACCGGCGGCGGTGTGCGGTGCAGCGGGACGGTGGCACGGAGCTTGGCGGAGTTCAAGAACCGGTAGGGGGACGAACCTTGCTTGTGTACCCGTGTGTTTCTTGGCATGACATGATGTGTGGGGTTAGACTGAGCATGCTTAGGGGGATTCCATGTGGGAATGGCGGTGTTTGTGATCGTGTTTTCGTAAGCATGGTCGTATGGTTGAGCTTCTCTCCTTCCCCCTTTGATTTTGGGGTTTTCGGGGTGCTTGGGGTTCAAGGGAGAGACCCTCGGGTCGAACCAGGAAACCTGGTTTCTGGCGCTAAATGGCGTCGTGCCTGGTCGACGCCTTTCCGAAAGACGTCGGGTCAGTACGACGCGTTTTAGGGCAGAAACCTCCCTGTTCGAGGTTTCCTGAGTTAGGGGTTCTGGCGCTAAATGACGTCATGGATGGACGACGCCTTTTGGAAGGACGTCGGGCCATCATGACGCCATTTAGGCAGGAAATGCCCCCGTTTGAGGGTTCTGCAATCTGGATTTCTGGGTTGAATGGCGTCGGGCGACCCTGACGCGTTTTAAACGGCGACTTCATTGGTGGACGCGTTTTAAGGGATAATCTGGCTTTTAATGAACCCGTCTGTGGAGCTTGAATGGCGTCGACCTCGGTCGACGCGATTCAAGACAGGAATGCTTAACTCTGATTATTTGATACATGTTTCACGGTGGGATGGTTCAGATGCATGCTTTGAGTTGTATACTGAGACTGAGGACTTCTGCATGAATGAGATTTCATCATCTGTGGGTGTGTGCTTTAACCGTACGTTGAGACTGGGGTTTACTGTGCGAATGGAATGACAGCATGTTATATATGTGTGTGTGTGCTCATACGACTGTGGATCGATATGGCTGTGGTTTCCGATGTCACCATGGACCGGTGGGGACAGGGTCATGGTGTCTGTGAGGAGGGGTACATGTTGTGGTTTACCTTTAGCTGAGGGAAGCAGAACCACCTTGAGCCCGTCGGGCCGGAGTAGCTGGTGCGCTATCCGAGGGGTTGCTGCTTGGCCTCAGCGGGTCGGTTTCCCTTGTTTGTCGTGACAGCTTCCGGCGTGTTTCTTGCTGTAGAGCTGGTGGTGTTACTGGTGGGATTTGGTTTACCCTTTAGCCATTGGGCCTGATGTGACCTTTGATCAAGGTTACGAGTGGTACCCTTAGCCCTTGGCCTGATGCAGCCCGGGAGAGTTGGGTTTGCGGGTAGTTCCTATAGCTTCGGCTTGACGGGGGTTCGCCGGTCCCCAGGGCCCTCCTGGAAGCGCTGAGGCCTAGCGTGGAGGCAATCCGGTGGTAGGACAGTAGTCTAGACTGCTTGTGTGCACACGTAGCTGGCAGTGGCGGTACACTGAGTCCAGCTAGTCCTAGTTTAGCTCACTGCCTCACCCTACAGTGCCCCGGCACACTGTAGGGGTGGACAGGCGTGAGCACTGGTGGTAGTGTTGGTAGGCGACGTTTGACTTCGGTCGACTGTGTGGTTTAGTCGCCTTGTGGACTTCGGTTGTGAGACGTGACTCTGTGTTGGGTTCTTCGGGTTACTCAGAGTTGTTCCTGCTACACTGCTTATCGTGCGTTTCGTGTCTGAGTTGGGTGCTATGTTTACTGCTTTACTTAAATTGCTTTATATTACTGTTGCTTCACTTGTGGGTGTGTGAGTGGGAGGCAGGGGATCGGATGATCCCTACTGAGCCCAATTCTGGTGTGGCTCACTCCCTGCGGTTTCAGGTGTGGACTTCGAGGCGCAGCGGTAGCGTGGTGTCTTCTTGGTGTGCGGACCAGCAGCTGTCTCAGTTCCGGGGTATGCCCTGATGTTGTTGTACTTTCCTTCTGCCTGTACTTATTTAATGTGTTGGACATTGTAAATATTGTTGGACTGTATACGGACATTGATATTTTCCTTCATGCGCACTCATTTACCTTTGTAGTCCGTGTGATTGTTATATTTAGCCCTGTTTAGCACTTACTCCTCCAGATGTGTTGTGTGAGATCTGGGTGTGAACCCGTAGTTAATGGGCCGGCATCCATTTAGTGACCGGGTCCCCGGTCATAGGATGGCGGGTCGTTACAGGCGAAGTAGGGAATGGCACGCGGAGTAATGGCCTAGATGGTAAAAGTGATGCGTAGTTGGTTTGCGGGGGGTTATATAATGGAGGCGTAGTGGTATGGGGCATGATGGGCTTAAGGAAAGCGGGTGGCGGTACTGGGTTATTGGGTGCGGGCGAGTGATATGTGGGTGTCGGTAGAGGGGTGATGGTAACGGGTTGTGGTCTGGGTATGTGGATGGTGCGGCGTGGTGGTTGTTCTGCGGTATTCTGAATGTGACCCGTTGAATAGAGAGAGGAAGAGTCCTCTATCCTCCATTGTTGCCCGCGACCAGCCTCAGACTGGCTGTTCGTTGGAATGGGAGCAACTTGGTTCTAGTTCTGGTGCTCCGGGAGTGGATTCTGCACTATGCCCATGTTGGGTGGTGCTGCTGCTTGTGCCGGTGGTCTTACTTGCTGCTGTTGTTGCTGCTGTTGCGGTCTTCTCGCCTTCAGGGCTGATATATATTTCTTCATTTCCTCCCAGTCTATGCCGCCCTGCTCGTTGAGATCATGAATATAATCTCTGAACTGGAAGCAAGTGTCGATGGTGTGCCCAGGTTGCCTATGGAAGTAGCAATACCTAGACGTATCGGCATTTTGAGGCCAGACGGCCTTTTCCCTTGGCAAAACTAAGGCATTAGCCGCCATTAAAGCACTGAAGATATCGGCCAAGGATTCTGGGAGTGCCGGGTATTCTGCCCTTTTCGGGCCTGGGGGTCTCCTCTGCTGGCTGTAGTCACCAGGAGGAGGGACATTGTGGTACGCCGGCGGTGCGCGCGGCTGGTACTGTGGCTGTTGCTGCTGCTGATACTGCTGCTGCTGGGGTTGCTGGTACTGCTGTTGCCGTTGCGGCTGTTGCTGTAGCTGTTGCTGGTTCTGATTCTGATTCGGCTGCTGGGGCCGTTGATACTGTTGTTGGTACTGGGGGTTCTGCTGTTGTCTGTACCCTTGCTGCTGTGGCCTCTGGTACTGCTGCTGACTCCTCACGAACTGGGGCGAGTTATTGTTCATGGTACTCACTTGCGCATGAGAGAGCGTGCCCTCAGTAGTCGGACCTGTGCTGGAAGAGTTCGGCACTGCAGGCTTCCGAGGCGGAGGCCTGCTAGGTCTATGAGGATCAAAGACGCTAGAGAATGTAGCGTCCTTGAAAGCATTCTGGCAGTACCATGCTCTTTCATAGAGCTCTGCCATGTTAGTCAAATTGTTCAAGGAGAGGACGAGCTTGAACTGGGGCGTGGCATTGGAAATTAACATCTTCACTTGTTCGGACTCGGACATGTGATCCTTCACCTTTTCAGCCAGACCCCGCCACCTGACAGCAAAACTGACAAACTCCTCATCAGGTTTCATCTTTTCTGCAATGAGGTCCGTGATAGACAAGGAGGGTGCAACTCTGTCCTGGTACCGTTGAATGAATTTGCGTGAAACGATACCGTAATCTTCTACTTCTGAGGGTTCCAGGGAAAAGAACCACTCGAGGGCTGGTCCCTCTAGAGATCTCCTGAACAAGAAGGCCAACGACCTCTTATCATTCTGCCAGAAAGAGGATTCATACATAAACTCCTTCAGATGTGTGAAGGGGTTACCAGTACCGTTGTACTTTCGGTACACTGGCATTTCAGAGGGTGGCAGATGGAATACTGGCAGGCTTGGTAGACTGATCTCTGGCACAGCTTTGACCCCCATCATTTTCTGGAGGTTATTAAATTGCTCACCCATACGCTCCATTTTGGCCAGCAGCGTTTGTGTGGTCAGATCTGCCTGGGGAGGAGGAGGAGGAGGAGGAGGTACTTGGTAGGCCTGCTGCCTAGAGTATGTTGGGCAGGGTGGACAATAGAGGGGAGGTCCGGCAGAGCTTCCGCCATGCCCGAGGGCATTTTGATAAGCAGGCGTTTGTGGTCTAGCCGGTTGCCTAGATGATGAAAGCTGCGGCCCAGCTGGCCGAGAAGTAATATGAAGGCCCTCCACGGCCTGATGGATATAAGGAGGAGGAAAAGAAGGTTGCTGAAGAACAGCAGGGGGAGCCACAGGGTTCGGCTCGGCAGGCTGCATGGGTGCCTTCCCCTTCAGAATCGATTGGATCGCCTCGAACTGCTGAGGGTCCAGTCGGGAGGCAAGAACTCCCAAAGCGTTGACGAGATCCACAGGATCAGAGGATGAGGGATCATTCTGATTCATGTCTCCCTCAAGATCGGGATTAGGAATCGCATATTCATGCGGGGGAGGATCAGGATATCGATCCTGGAGACGAAAGAGAGGGGTCCGGACATTCCCATCATGTCGATATGGAATGGGGGCAGAATTACGGGAGGCATCAGCATCTCTCCCATTCTAGTAGTTGTAGTCAGAATCCCGAGGGGCATTAGCATCTCCCTCGTAGTTGATGATGGCGTCTTGAGCCATACTCAAATCCCTGCCTGATCGTAGCAGCATGATGTTAGATTTTTTTTCAAAGATTTGACAAACAAGTTGCACAGAGATTAATCAATCAAGTGGATGCTTAACGTGATTTTAAGATTCCTTTTTTTGAGTTATTTGGATTCAATTAAACCTCAAATTCTCTCAAGGGAAGGATCTTAGTTTCAGTTCAGTTTCCACCGTTATTCTCTAGGGCTTTCTCTCACAACGCTTTCAGAATCTAACCGGGACTTCAATTGGTACAACCAGCCCGATGATCAAGGAGGAATACCTTGATTTTGGGGACTTATGGAGGTCTCAACGCCAACTTCTCTAGTCTGATCAAGGGACCAACCCAATCAGAGAGAGTCGCTGACGTCAAGTAATGTGTTCCTAAGAAAAGGAGGGTATTCGCCTCAATGCGTATGTCCTACAGCCTGGATGGCCTCTAATGCTTAATAATAATGGGTAGCTAGCACTCAAGCCACAAAAATCTGAAAACTGAAAAATAACTAAGAAACTGTCTGAATCGCGTCGATGATAGTCGACGCTATTCAAAACAGAACTTAATTTTTCGCAGAAACAGATGCAGACAGCAGAGAAGATATGGAGACTGAAAGGCGTCTGGGTGAGTTGACGCGGTTTGAAACGCGTCCGCAATCCTGGACGCTTTTCAGTTCGCAGAAACAGTTTTGCAGGAGGATTTTCTGGGTTGAATCCTCCTCAAACAGGTTAAAAGCAGGAAATAATCAGCTCATGCAGATTTTTTTTAGTTCCAAATTTTTTAACAGGATAATTTACCAACTAAATAACTAGAAAGTCAATAAATCACACATCATTTTCATCACAAAAACAGCTTTTTAAGCTAATCAAGGGGAGGGCAAGATCTTGCCACTGGGGTGTGCACGTGGTGCACGAGGAAAATTAATTAAACTAAAACACTCACCAATTGGTGAGGACGTGTCGAAAGACACAGGTGGTGCACCGTGGGTGCCCGGTTGATGACAGCAAGAACAAAAAAACTTAAAAGATGGCAAGACCAAGTCCCACAGTGATCGCCAAAAAAGCTGTAGGTGCTTAGAATGACCGTGTGATTAACATGAAAAATCTATGTTGTTTAGTGTAAACTAACCTATTAAAAATAGCAACTAAAGTGCAGTGATCGCCAGAAACTTTTAACTAAAAAGTTTCAAAAGAGATATGATCGCTTACCTGTTCAAATGCGGAAGATTGAGTCCTTGGTTCCCCTTCCTCAGCCGGCTGAAGAAAGAGAGCCCTTTCTTTGCTTTTTGTTCTTACTGTTGAATTTGAGGTTGAGGATCGTCCAGAAGTCTTTCTGACTTTGAGCTTAATTTCCCCTTTTGGATCTCTCGTTGTTGTTGAGTGCAGCAGAAATAGAAACAGAAAACGAAGAAACAATGATGATGAGAATTTAAGTAGAAGCAATATCTGAACTAATCATGATTTTGGACATATGATTGAACATCAAACTTACTTGTTGAGTGGCTTTGAAACCCCTTAAATCAAGTAGGTTTTGAAAAATTATGCTGTGGTGTGTGTTTGCAGGAAGTGAATGAAGAATGAAATTAATGAAGATGAAAAATGGAAATGCAGAAATGAAACACTTATGCCCAATCGGATGAAGCTTTGAAAGGATGAAGATCTTGAAAGGACGCCGACTTTTGGAAATGGCAGCGCTCCGGCGTTCCGACGTTGTTGCTTCGATCTTCAACTCGCTATAATAATGCTCTCTCTTTAATGGATTTCAACTCTCTTTTTTCTTTTAACTCTTCAACATGCGAGGTATTTATAGGCATTTCTTGTGTTCGCGATTAACATAGCAAAACTCCGAATTTATCCATCTTAATTGACAGATAAATACTAATTAATTCATCTTTATCTGTAATTATCTAAAACGCGTCCACTATGTCTGACGCCTTTCAGATTAATTAAGATAAGGATAAATATCCGAGAAAACTTATCTTTATCTTTATTAGGTAAAACGCGTCCACTTGTGTAGACGTCTTTTAGACTAATTAAGATAAGGATAAACATCCGGAGGGGAAGTTAAAACCACTTAGGAAACTTAAAACGCGTCTACATTAACCGACGTCTTTTAGTTAATTAATTAATTAATTAAAATTCAAATTTAAACGTTAAAATAAGAATAAAGTCTAAATGGCGTCCACTTGGGTCGACGTCTTTTAGAATTCTTCATATTTTAACTCAAATTTGAGCTAAAACCAATTCAATTGATTAACTTAAACACATCTGTTAAATCCGACACTTAAAAAGATTAATAAAAATTAATTAATGATTAATTATCAGACCATTTCGAGGCATTATTGTATGATATGAAATTTACTCGAAATGATGTCAAAATTAGCGTGTCTACAATTATGTAACAGAAGAATGCATCTAGTTCGCATCTTCAGCTGGTACGAGCTAACTCCAAGGACATCTTCCTGAGCGCCGTTCCCCATAGTGATGTGTTGACTGCCAGTTGGTATTCGACGATAATTTATGAATCCGGCTCGCTCACGAGCTATGTGGCAGGTTGCTCCTGAGTCTACAATCCAATGAGAGACCGTATGAGCAATGAAAATATTAGAGCACACATAAATAGGATTACTAGAGATGGGACACACCTTCTTTGGCTCAGTGCACTCACTGGCATAGTGTCCCATCTTCTGACAATTAAAACATTTGACTTTACTCAGATTTTTCTTTCCTCGCTTGCCTCGTTTATACTTTTGATTATTTTGTTGTCCCCATTTCTTTTCAGCCTTTTGTTGAAAATTGTTGTTCTTCTTGGTCCAGTTTTGCCTGGGCCTCTTTACCTTAGGCTTATTGGCATTAGCTACCAATGCACTGTGACGGGTCGCCTCTTTGCGTTCCGCCTCTAACTCAAGGTGACGTAAAATGTCACTATAAGTCTTGATGCTTTCGTTGTGTGTAAGCACCAATTTAATGTGTTCCCAAGAAGAATCAGGAAGGGACCTTAGTACGGCAAGTATCTGCTGCTCATCTGAGAGTTCTGTTCCTACTGTCTTCAATTCTCTGATCATTGAAGACATCGTCCTCAGGTGCTCTGCCATAGAATGCTTTGGGTCTATCATGTACTGATTGAACCTCAAAGTTAAGACCCTCAGCCTCGTTGCTGATGTGCCTCCATATTGGAGCTTCAATTGCTCCCACATTTCTTTAGCAGTTTTGTAACTCTCAAATTCTTTAATAAGGTCATCGTGAATGCAACTCAACATAGTGTAGCACGCACTTCTGTCCTTATTCAACCACTTGTCAGAGGTTTGCTTGTCACGATTGACTTGCGCAAGTGGTCCATCATCAGATAGTGGCCGCATCATGTTGGTCAAGGTCTCAAGTACCTCATTCTCATTCAGGAGATACTGAATTTTTCTGTACCACATGTCATAATTTTCGCCTTTCCATATTTATCTTGACCAGACAATTCATTTTATAAACTTTTAGAGGTCATCGTTACCTTCTACATTATGCAAAAAATATATATATAATTAGACACTTATAAATTCTTTTTCTTAAAAACAATTGATCATATAATTTGTCTCACATATATTAGTTCGAAAACTTTGCTAGGCTCGTAATCATCACTTTTATATATGTTACAAATCATATTTTCAATTAAAATAAGAGTGGAAAAAATAACTTAACATTAAGGGACTCATTCCCTAATTTTAAATCCACATGATTTTAAAAAAATATAACATTAAGGGACTTATTCCCTAATTTTCCTTTTAAATCCACATGATTTTAGAAGAATATCTGACACTTTTGCTTTAAAATGCATGATAAATATGGGTTACGCATTTCTTAATTACAGCATGCATCCACAAGAGAGATATATTGATCGCATTATGAAGCAAAAAATAAATCCATTTAATGCTACCACATACCAATATAACTAACACATATATGTAATTCATTAATCAAAGAAATTGAACTACCCGCTCCCCCATGTTATAACAAATGTGTCTAATAATTTTAAATAAGGATTGTCGGATAGCCAGTGTCCGGTTAGTTCATCATTCAAAATATCAATCACATTAAAGCAAGGTTCAAAGTCCATCGTCCAATTAATACATTACAATCAGAGTGGACAAATTTTTTTTTTTTTTTATCTTCCATAGTCTCCAATGAGTCTCTGAAAAAAGATTCCATAGTCTCCAATGAGTCTCTGAAAAAAGAAATTTGGGGACACTTGTTATCTGTCTTCGCAATCACACAATCATGCCAAATTTATCAATTTGTATGTAATTTAATTATTCTCCATTATGAGAAAAATTAAATTTTAGACAATAAAATTACATGATAAAATAGCATGACATTTTTCAGATTTGCGAAGATTTTTTTTTTTTTAAGTCCATCTCAAAATAAAACTAACAAAAAATTGAAATCTGAAAAATAAAATAGCACGAACAGTGCGTTACTGTTCACGTGAACAGTCACCGCGTTACTGTTCACGTAAGCAGTAATGCGTGAACAGTAACCACGCGTTACTGTTCACGGGAACAGTAGTAACCCGCGGTTACTGTTCATCTCAATCCTCCACAGCGCACGCGGGCGCGTGGCTCTCTAGCGCACGACCCGCAGAGATACGTGCTGTCTCCCTGCGCACGACCCGCAGGAGTGTTGGCTGTCAGGTGCCCGTAGTCTCTTGCGTGGGTGCCCCGTAGCCGGTGGAGTGGGACTGTCCGACGAACTTCAACCTGGCTCTGATACCAATGTTGGATTATTATGGAAGAACGCGTTACCTTCGTAATATGTTCGTCTCGTCGTCGATGAAGTGGAAGCGTTCCCTCGTCGGTACAGAGCGGCTACTAGAGTCGCCCACGATGTCCACGCGTCAAATCCCAGAAGTTCCGAGTGATTCTTCCAAAGAAGAAAGGAATAGAGGAGAGGGAGGAGGAGGAGAAATTCACATACGTTGGTCTTTTCTCTATATGCACTCATATATATAGAGAGACTCTTAGAGAGTCCCTACACATTAGGGTCCTCTTCCTCCACGTTTTTATCTAACTAAGAATAACTATCTAATGTAGATGTTTATCTTTTTAATCCTTCAATAAGATTAACACCCTCTTTCAGGATACCACTCCTTTTGAATGAATTAAACGAGAATGTTTTTCCTCCTAAAAAAAAAGAAAAAAAAAAACCAAAGGATTTGGCAGATAGAGATCTCGAAAAAAATCGGACTTTGCTGCCGCGGCTGAGATCTGTAAGGGCGTTGCCGAATTTGAAATTTGTAGTTTGGGAAATCAAAGGGAAAAATGGGTTCTTTTGGTGGCGCTTTTGAGCTCAGAGTATACCACTACCACCCTCACCTGAGCTTGGAGATCGGCCGCCGTCGTTCGGCCATGTCTACACCAACTTGCCGGAGGTGACGGCGTCTGCGCTAGGTGCTCCACGTCGGAGCGCGCCGCGGTCACCGTCCGTGGACCCTCTTCCACCGATTAACTAAAATTCTAGTCAAATGCGCACCTTATTGCAAGTCTTATTATCCACACTATTTTTTAACCTTCTTCCTGATTCCCAAGTTAACAAAATTCTTTTTTCATATATGTCACATTTCCTTCAAAGAAGTTATAAAGATTAGTTTAAAAGAATTTATACAACATACATTTTGAAAGTAAGATTTCATCCATAGGAAGTTTATATTCAGAGTCTTATCCAATATAACCTTTATATATGCATCTGTTCGACAATGTTAAAGGATAAAGATACAAGAGGATAAAGACGAATATACAATTTTTTTTAAAAAGAGTCGGGATTGAGCCACCATTCTGTCTTAAAAACATCTTTTCACAGTTTTACTCACATCATATAGGTATAATCACATAATTTACTAAGATAAGAATATATGACAAAAATGACAAGTTCCCCCTCATACGTGTGAGAGGATGCAAAGGACCGCACCCATTTTGGGGTTAGGATCTCGTTTTCCAGTCTTGCACATTACACATGCACACAGCTGCTGACAAAAATGTTCCGCCAAATCTATCCTTTCTGCAATGCGGTTGATATGAAAATTTCACTTTATCCCTTACAAATGTACCCTCAGAAACAATGTCCATGCTTGCCGTTGTCATACGGCGTGCATGGCGAACATAGGAACCCTTACTCAACAACAACCCATACATGATACAAGGGCTGCTACATTCATGGCGGAGAGGAGAGACAAGATACACGAAAGATAAAGGACATTTGCATCGAAGGACAAGCCATACAACAGGAAGAGATGTACAACAGCAGGAAAAGACCGAATCTTAGAATTGCTTGCTCAGAATCTCCTGGAAGCTGGAGTCAAATGCTTCATCAAGAGAAGGGAGTTCTCGCAGCAGCTCATATCGCAGGTCCGATATTGCAGAATACTGTTGGTTCAGGCGCTCGATATCAACCAACACTGACTGCATTTTGGCCTCTGCCACTGCGAGCTGATCTCGGGATGTGGTTAGTGAATCAACAACCTCTTCTCGCTGGCTTTTGAGTATAGCAAGCTGATCCTCCAAGTTAGCAATGGATTCGTCTATTTCCTTCTGCTTCTGCTCAAGAGTGGCCATGTCAGACTGAGTTCTCAATACCTTCTCTTTGACTGGATCAATGGCTGTGGCCAACTCTGCCAACTGGGTCTCCACATGTACCTTAAAATAGTCATCCACATGATGCTCTATGTATTCTCGCTTTTTAGCTAAACTCAGCACAAGAACAGCAGCCTTCACCCAGGTGTCTAAAGGATAGCCCAGACTATGGAGACCCAAGATCATCCGGTTCAGCTGGACCTCCAACACATTAGATGGCAGAGGTGGAGAATGATAAGCTAAGTCATATAATCTTTGAAAATAGTGTTGGTAGCCTGCATCTGGGTCACTGCTGAACAATGGCGGAGACGTTGGCACTTCTAGGCTAGCTTCGACGGGGATCTCTGACCAGTCGATACTTGATAGTTGGCTGGCCGCCGTATCTCCAGTCATCGCATCAGTCCCCTCAGTCCTCAGGCGTTCCGCAGATTTATCTTTCACGATTGCCTTTTCGAAGGGGAAATTGTCACTTGGGCAGCTCAAATATGAAAAGAAGAAAGAACTCCTTTGGAAGGTATTATACCTCATCCATGTTAAAGGTTGGAAAGAATGCTCCATTGTTTCCTTCTGGTCGAGTGGTGGACGAACTGCCAAAGGAATCTTCACTGCCGGAATGGTCCTGAATGATTTCCTCTGCAGGAGTTGGGGACGGGATCTGATCATTGCCTTCAAGATCACCATTTGATCTTAACCTGGCAAGTTCTTCAACGACTTTATCTTTATGTGAGTTCGTCAAAGCCACCATTTGTGCTTGCAGATTCTCATCATTGGCAAAGATATTGGAAGTGTCAGAAGTTTCAACCAGGTGATCCTTAGGTAGGTGTGTCATTCTTTCTTCCGACATATCTGACAGGGACGAGGATGAAATGTCTACACCTATGGAACACCGGAATCAGGATAAGAAAAAAACGGTAAGACAGATTTAGCTCATGACAAGATCAGCCTCACCTATAACACGATGTAAACACGGCCCAATGTCAAATTTCAAAAGAACGATCAAAACAATTGTATTTGTTTCCCTGCATTTACAACAAAAGAAATCCCTTCTAAAAGTCACCTGATCTTGGGGCTGCAGTAGTCATGTCACCAGCAGCATTTGCACGTTCATCAGTGAGTTTATCCCCTCCCTTGGTTGTGACAGCACCCTTGGCTTCTGCAAATTTTGGATTAACCCCTTCCAGTTGCTGCAGCACTTGCCACACATCTGGCCTCGCATCTGGTGAAGAATCCACACAGCATAAAGCCAAAGTCAGAGTGCGACGTAGCTCATTTCCCATTGTCCAAGCAGCATCCATTATCAGATCCGGGTCGAACACTTTGTCAGTCCCTTCCTTCTGCACGATCCAGGCAACCCATTCTGGCAACCGTAGGCCATTTTTTGTCCACGTTGGGGACCTCCCTGTTAAAAGCTCAAGCATGATCACCCCTAGGTTGTACACATCGGTCTTCCTGTTGGGTTTGTTGAACTTGAAGAGCTCAGGGGCATGATACCCCGATGCCCAAGCAGTCGTTATCACATTGGAATTGGCGGCAGGAGCCATGAGGTGGTAAAGGCCATAGTCTGCAAGCTTGGCAGTGGAGTGATTGTCCAGTAAGACATTTCTGCTAGTCAAGTTCCCATGAACAATGTTCCTCTGGCTGTGAAGGTAGTGCAGGCCCCTTGTGATTCCAATCGCTATGTTCTTCCTTGTTGGCCAATCTATGAAGTTGTAAGGACCCAGAGCTAGAAATTCCATTCAACCCACGCGATAAAAGCATATTTAAGTACTAGAAGCCTCCTTTTCTCATTAATGATAACTTAGACTATCCAACAATTCAACATGGTATTAGAGTCAAGTTATATACCTGGGTCGTCCCAATGTGGTATGACAAATCTAAGTCGGCCTGTATAAAGGAGTGTGTTAGAAATAGCCTCAAATTCCTTAAGGAACAAGATAAAAATAGTTAGTAGAGACTTACTCCACTCAAAGTCATTGATTATAAGTTACAAGACTCAATAGCCCAACAAAAATGGGCAAATGCTAACCAATTAATGTTCGGGAAAATGAACATCAAAGTGATGGAACACATTGTCCAATTTGAAACAGCCTATATAAAAGATTTGTCTAATTTATGGAAAGAACCTAACCACTCAAGGGCCATAAGCATGTTATAATGGTATTTCCTTGGGTTGGAAATTCGTAGATGCAATGCAAAGCATGCACACATACAAAACAACAAGAGAAATTAAGGAGGAAATTAAGATTACCATTACTAGAAAAGGTCATCACTTCTCCCTTGGGGCTCGCAATTGTTCTCACATGCTTTCCTTTAGGTACACAATGGAGATCTACATAAAAGGGAAAGTTCCAAGAAGACCCTATTACTACTTGAACTCTAATACCTGACTCCTAATCAGACTCCAACAATTGAGGCCTAACTGGATTCCAACCATACTCCTTGTAGAGTCAAGAAGATTCCAATGGTGTACGGGGTATTTGATGCTATATCATGGGGTGTTTGGTTACTGTAGTAGATAGCTCTATCAATATAAGCATGATATTGTTATCAGTAATGGGTGTTCAACTTTACTCTTATCAATTTTGGTACTCATACAATAATAAAATATATTGTCGTAGAAATTCAATATTAGATCTAAATGTGTGTTAAGTTTTTATCCTCTTGCTTCCTTTTCCCACCTCTAACTCTCTCTTTCCCCTTCAGCCACGGCACCACGCGCCTCTGTGTTCTTCCAATATCAATTTCAATATTAATATCTTAGCTCTAAAAAACATCAATATCAAAACTAGTCTTATATCAAAACTAACACTCCAACCAAACAAAGCATCAAATAGAGAAAGGTTTTTAATCTGCACATGCGGAAAGCAAAACCAGCTCCGGCTCCATCGCGCTTACCATGTAGAAAAGCCGAGAGAGTTCCCTTGGGCATATAGTCGAACACCAGAAAACACTCCTCTGCTTTGGGGGAAAAGTAATAAGCCCCAAGTGCCAAGAGATTGGGGTGTCTAATCTTCCCCAGCCTGTTGACCTCGGTCTCAAACTCCTCCATTCTGATGTCCCCCCATCTCAGCCTCCTCAATGCCACTTGTTTCCCGTCGTTGAGCGTGGCCAGGTGTACGGTCCCATAAGCGCCCTCTCCCAAATCCACCTCCGACGCTGCCATGAGCTCCTCAAGCGTAAACGCCGGATGCCCATCGAAGTGTACAAGCTTTGTTCTCGTCTCCCCGTTGGATTCCACCTCTGTGCGACCAGTCGGCCCCGGTGCCTCGCCTCTGCTGGCCGCACCGGCAGCACAACCCATTTTACCCACATGGGTTCTCTTCCTGTTAACAAAACAGCAGGGCAGAACACAGTAGAGCAAGAGTAGCGGCAAGAAGTGTGATCGGGGTGATAAGTTCTTGGAAGTGCTTTTGGAAGACGAGATTTTGGAAAAATCGGATTTTGCAGCTAGTACAGCAGAAGTAGCAACAAGAAATGCGTTTGGGGTCATGACTCTCCAGCCACACAGGATTTGGAAGTGCGTTGGGAAGATGGATATGCTGGAAAAATCGGATTCTGCAGCTGGTGGAGCAAAAGTAGCAGCAAGAAATGTGTTCGAGGTGGTAAGTTTCCAGCTGCAAAGAATTTGGAAGTGATGTTGGAAGGGAGGGATCTTGGAAAAATCAAATTTTGCAGCTGCACCTGAGATTTGTAGGACGTTGTAGGGTTTGAAAATTGTGGTTTTGGAATCGAAGGGTAAAAACGGGTTCTTTGGGTGGCGCGTCAAGGGTGTACCACTACAACTCTCACCTGCGCTTGGGGCTCCGCCGCCGTCCCCCCGCCGCGTCCACACCATCTTGCCCGACGTGGTGGCGTCGGCGGTAGATCCTCCACATCCGCGTCCGCCACCGTCGCCGTCCGTAGACACTTTTCCACCGCCGTAGCTCCCCTACCTAGCTGAGGAAGGAGGGGAGAAGGGGACGCAAAAGGGGGGTTCGCTTGGTTTAATAAATAAATAGCAGAACAGGAGGACATTAACATCAAGAAGAGGGACACAACAGGGATTACGGCGCAGATTTGCCCCAGACACTTGCAGAAAGCTCTGACATGGTCCGAATTTTGCTCATGTGAGTCGTTTTCTGACCCTAAAAATATTAAAAATAGATACAAAATTTTAATCATACTAATTGCAATTTCGTGTCATGCACGGTTAGTTAACGTATTTAGATAACAAAATATAATTAATATAAATAAAATTATTTTTTTATATTTTTTAAAAAGTAAATAAAATAATTATAAATATATATATATATTCATAAATACTAACATTTTTTCTATGAATATTAAGTTAGTTGTTTAGTAAACATTAAAAGTTCAGAATGATTATATCTAATTGAAATATAGATTGAGAGAGAAAAATAAAAGTGAACTGAAGATTATTATTATTATCGTATGAGATTATCCTAATAAATATTATGTTGAAATATAGATTGAGAGAAAGATTGGTATTGTTAATAACGAAATTAGTTATTATTATCCCATGAGACTATCACAATAATAATAATAAATAGCAAAATTTATTATTTATCTCAAAAGATTGTACCAATATTAATAATAATAATAGCAATAACAACGACAATAACAATAATAATATGAGTGAGAAAAGTGAGAGAGAGATTGGTCTCAATAATAATAATAATAATAATTTTAAAAATATTAATAATAATATCAAAATTAATTATTATTATCTCATGAGACTATCTTAATAATAATAATAACAATAATAATAATGATGACGATGATGATGTCAAAATTAGTTATTATTATCCAAAAAGATTGCAACAACAACAACAATAATAATAGGATATAGAAAAATAGGAGATAAAAATATTAATAGGGAGAGAGAAAAATGTGAAAGAGGAGATGATTATAGTAATAATAATAATAATATTGAACGTAATTATCATTATCCCATGAGACTATCATTTTGATATTAACCTTTGAAACTACCATAATAATAATAATAATGTTAAGATTAGTTATTATTATCCCAAGATATTACAACAACAACAACAATAATAATAAGGGACAAAAAAAATAGGAGATATAAATATTAATAGAGAGAGAAAAAAATGTGAAAGATGATGATGATAATAATAATAATAATAGTAATACTACTACTACTACTACTTAGGCAGAGAGAGAGAGAGAGAGAGAGATAATTAATGAGAGAGAAAAAAGAGAGAGAGATAATTAATGAGAGAGAAGGGGAGAGAGAAATAGCATTAATGAGAAAGAAGATGAGAGAAAGAGAATTAATGAGAGAGAATTAATAGGAGACATATATTTAAGAGGGAAGGCAGAGAGAGTATTTAAGCGGGAAATAGAGAATTCTAATATTGACGCGTGGTACTAAGAAACTTTGTTTTATATATATAGTACAGATATGTTTAATAAAATATATTAGACAAAAATTAGATCTCCGGTAATTGCAAGAATCGGATATAAAAGTATATGTTTGCACATCCGACCGTACTGGGTGTTCCTAATATGCATAGATGTAGCTTGGGGGGTATTTTGATCCATGTATCCAAGCGTAACTTCTTTATGATTTCACGTTCGACTGTATTGGGTGCTTCTAACATAGATGTCCCTTGGGGTGCATTTTGATCCATGTATGGACCTTAACTTAAATTTCTTAGCCATCAATTTTGATTTGATAACTTAAAAGATAATGAAAAACTAACTCGCTTGGGGGCTACCTTTAATACTTCGATCTTAGATGTAGTTCGGGATGCATTTTGATTATATATATAGAGAGAGAGGGGAGTGCAATGGTGCGGATGCTATAGGGCATGTAGTTAAATCGCACGCACTCTTTCAACCCATCTTTATATTAAAAAATAAAAATATAATCGATGGGTCAAAATCTCGTTTACCACGATCAATACCTTTCGTCGGTAATTAGAGGGTAGAGATTCAATCGCTTCCCGTAAAAGAAAATATCGTTAAAGGCCCTTAGTGGTGATCCGGGGGATCTCCCTTCGATGCCTAAGTCAGAGAACTGGGGGGTGTAAGAAGAAAATAGAGAGAGATCGGACTGGTTCGTGCATACCTTGTTTTGTTGAGCAGGAGGGCCCTTATATAGTAGTGCGGAGCTTGGCAAGAGTCCGACCCCATCCAAGAAGGCGGATGATTCTGGTTCGGAAAGGATCGTCTTTAGAAAGGTCGGTCTGATTCAGATCCTTAGGTATGTTATGACCTGTCTTGGGTTGTGGTCGGATTAGTGCTAGGAGGGGTGAGACCTTCTAGTCCGAGTTTCCTTTTAAGTGTGGTGTGGCTTCTGATTAGACTAGATAGGCCTTGATATACTGATAGGGGGTGGATTTGGACTCTGTGGTCTCCCTATTCTCTGTTAAGACTGCTAAGGGATCCAGCTTTCGAGGTTTTCTATGGATGAGGTCTAGGCTAGGCTCAGACATAGATGTATTTGATAGTCTACGATTATAGTTACTGGGTTGGTCCACCGCCTTTTTTGGCCAACCCCCTCGCTCCTTGGCGTATTCTGCACAGCAAGGAGCGATTAATATTCTCTGTATGCATTGTTTGGTTGACGCCTCTTGGCATTCATGTTGTGGGTTTCCGAGGAGTACCTTCGTCCATTGAGTCTGCTGTAATGTGCGATGCTTCAGGCTATGTTAGGTGCTTTTATAACTACCCAAAGGAGAGGGTCATCTCTACGCTCAATAATCCCACATTTCGATAGAGTTATAGATTATGCCGCGAAGGTTGTTGAGGAGTTCCTTGCCGAAGTTCGGAGGGCCTATCATATCCCAGGTGAGTATCACTTCGTAATGTCGTCTGCTGCAGATCGCATCTTCTCGGAGCACAAGGCTCCTTTGCCATTCACGCGGCCATGTTCAAGGTAGGGTTTAGGCTACCGACGTTGGCCTTTGTCGAGTAGTTGCTTTAGTACTTCTAGATCACTCCCACCCAACTTTTGTGAATTCCTGGAGGATGATCGTTGATTTCGCCACTATGATCCATGACATGGGTCATCGGAGGCGACAATGGACATATTTCGGCACCTCTTTCGTGCCAGGCAGTGCACCGTACCAAGCACCCATAGCTTCGCCTAGTTCGAACCTAGGGACATGATGTTGTTGGCCATTAAGTACTTGGTTCCTTTGCATGGGGTGGAAAGATACTTTTTCTGGGTCAAGGGAGGTCCCCAGAGGGAATGGCTCTTCCCCTTGGCCTTCTGGGACCTTTCCATCGGTGCTCTCCTAGAACAAGGGATAACCTTGCTGCCTTACATGGACGCATACGTCCTTACCCTTATTTTGACGGGGCCACGTATCGCTATTGGTCCGTACATCACTGAGGAGACGTTGCATCGTGCCGATTTGTTCATGCCGTCAACTGAAGAGGAACGGGATCCGGAACGGGGACCGGGCGATGACAATCCACATGGTACGCTGGTTGCGCGTCGAGGTAGGCGACGACCTTAAGCGTTGCTGATCAGTGACTTGTGACCTTGTTGTTGTTGTTTTTTTTTTTTTTTTTTTAACTATCTTATACACCATTGTCCTTTAATATGATATAACAAACTTCTACCCTTACGGTCCATGTCATTCTTCTCTTTTCTCTCTTTTATTTCCGCTTGATATGATTGTAGACACGCTAATTTTGACGTCATTTCGAGCAAATTTCATATCATACAATAATGCCTCAAAATGGTCTGATAATTAATCATTAATTAATTTTTATTAATTTTTTTTTAGTGTCGGGTTTAACAGATGTGTTTAAGTTAATCAATTGAATTGATTTTAGCTCAAATTTGAGTTAAAATATGAAGAATTATAAAAGACGTCGACCCACGTGGACGCCATTTAGAGTTTATTCCTATTTCAACGGTTAAATTTGAATTTGAATTAATTAATTTATTAACTAAAAGGCGTCGGGTAATGTCGACGCGTTTTAAGTTTCCTAAGTGATTTTAACTTCTCTTCCGGATGTTTATCCTTATCTTAATTAGTCTAAAAAACGTCTACACAACTGGACGCGTTTTAACTAATAAAGATAAAGATAAGTTTTCCCGGATATTTATCCTTATCTTAATTAATCTGAAAGGCGTCAGCCAAGGTGGACGCGTTTTAGATAATTACAGATAAAGATGAATTAATCAGTATTTATCTGTCGGTTAAGATGGATAAATCTCGGAGTTTTCTATGTTAATCGCGAACGCAAGAAATGCCTATAAATACCCTGCATGTTAAAAAGAGAGAGAACAGAATTGAATTGAGTTGAGCCATAGCGTTATAGTGATTTGAAGATCGAAGCAACAACGTCGTAACGCCGGAGTGCTGCCATTTCTAGAAGACGGCGTCCTTTCAAGATCTTCATCCTTTCAAGGCTTCAACCGATCGGACATAAGTTTTTCATTACTGCATTTATTTCATTAGTTTTATTCTTCATATTCACTTCATGCAAACACACACCACAGCATAATCTCTCAAAAACCTACTTGATCTAAGGGGTTTCAAAGCCATTAAAAAAGTAAGTTTGCTGTTTTAAATATGCTTAACACCATGATTAGTTCAGATACTACTTCTACTTAAATTCTCATCATAGTTCTTCATTTTTCTGTTTCTGTCTCTGCTGCACTCAACAACAACAACGAGGGATCAAAAGGGGGAAATCAAGCATAACTTCTGGACGATCCTCAACCTCAAATTCCACAGCAAGAACAAAGAAGCAAAGAAAGGGCTCTCTTTCTTCAGCCGGCTGAGGAAGGGAAACCAAGGACTCAATCTTCCGCGTTTGAAAGGTAGGCGATCATACTCTCTTTTGAAACTTTTTAAGTCAAAAGTTTCTGGCGATCACTGCACTTTAGTTGCTGTTTTTAATAGGTTAGTTTACACTAAACAACATAGATATTTCATGTTAATCACACGGTCATTCTAAGCACCTACAGCTTTTTTGGCGATCACGGTGGGACTTGGTCTCGCCATCTTTTAGTTTCTTTTTGTTCTTGCTATCATCATATCGGGCACCCACGGTGCACCATTTGTGTCTCTGGACACGTCCTCACCAATTGGTGAGTGTTTAGTTTAATTGATTTCCCTCGTGCACCACGTGCACACCCCAGTGGCAAGATCTTGCCCCCCCCCTTGATTAACTCAAAAAGCTGTTTTTGTGATAAAAATGATGTGTGATTGATTGTTTTTCTAGTTGTTTAGTTAGTAAACCATCCTGTTTAAAATCTGGAACTAAAAAAATTGCATGAGTCGATTGTTTACTGCTTTTTACCTTGTTTGAGGAGGATTCAACCCAGAAAATCCTCCTGGAAAATTGTTTCTGCGAACTGAAAAGCGTCCAGGATAGCTGACGCGTTTCAAAACCGCGTCAACCTACCTAGACGCCTTTCAGGCTTCACAGCTTCTCTGCTGTCTGCATCTGCTTCTGCGAAAAATTAAGTTCTGTTTTGAATAGCGTCGACTACCATCGACGCGATTCAGACAGTTTCTTAATTTTTTTCAGTTTCCAGATTTCTGTGTTTTGAGTGCTAGCTACCCATTACTTACTAAGCATTAGAGGCCATCCAGGCCACAGGACATACGCATTGAGGCTGATACCCTCCTCTTCTTAGGAACACATTACTCGACGTCAGCAACTCTCTCTGATTGGGTTGGTCCCTTGATCAGACTAGAGAAGTTGACGTTGAGACCTCCATAAGTCCCCAAAATCAAGGTATTCTTCCTTGATCATCGGGCTGGTTGTACCAATTGAAGTCCCGGTTAGATTCTGAAAGCGTTGTGAGAGAAAGCCCTAGAGAATAACGGTGGAAATCGAACTGAAACTAGGATCCTTTCCCTGAGCGAAATTGTGGTTTAATCCAATCCAAATAACTCAACAAGGAATCATAAAATCACGTTAAGCATCCACTTGTTTGATTAATCTCTGTACAACTTGTTTGATTAAATCTTTGAAAAGGGAATCTAACATCATGTTGCTACGATCAGGTAGGGACTTGAGTGTGGCTCCAGACGCCATGGTTAATTACGAGGGAGATGCTAATGCCCCTCGGAATTCTGAATACAACTATGAGAGTGGGAGAGATGCTGATGCCTCCCGTAGTTCTATCCCCATTCCGTATCGTCTAGATGGGAATGTTCGGACACCTCTTTTGCCTCCACGTGATCAATATCTTGATCCTCTTCCGCATGAGTATGCGATCCCTAATCCTGATCTTGAGGGGGACATGAACCAGAATGATCCCTCATCCTCTGATCCTACGGATCTCATCAATGCTCTGGGAGTTCTTGCCTCCCGACTGGACCCTCAGCAGTTCGAGGCGATCCAATCTATTTTGAAGGGGAAGGCACCCATGCAGCCTGCCGAGCCGAACCCTGTGGCTCCCCCTGCTGTTCCTCAGCAACCTTCTTTTCCTCCTCCTTATATCCATCAGGCCATGGAGGGCCTTCATATTACTTCTCGGCCAGCTGGGCCGCAGCTTTCATCATCTAGGCAACCGGCTAGACCGCAAACGCCTACTTATCAAAATGCCCTCGGGCATGGCGGAAGCGCTGCCGGACCTCCCCTCTATTGTCCACCCTGTCCAACGTACTCTAGGCAACAGGCCTACCAAGTACCTCCTCCTCCTCCTCCTCCTCAAGCAGATCTGACCACACAAACGCTGTTGGCCAAAATGGAGCGTATGGATGAGCAATTTAATAACCTCCAGAAAATGATGGGGGTCAGAGCTGTACCAGAGATCAGTCTACCGAGTCTGTCAGTATTCCATCTGCCACCCTCTGAAATGCCAGTGTACCGAAAGTACAACGGTACTGGTAACCCCTTCACACACCTGAAGGAGTTCATGTATGAATCCTCTTTCTGGCAGAATGACAAGAGGTCGTTGGCCTTCTTGTTCAGGAGATCTGTAGAGGGACCAGCCCTCGAGTGGTTCTTTTCCCTGGAACCCTCAGAAGTAGAGGATTACGGTATCGTTTCACGCAAATTTATTCAACGATACCAGGACAGAGTTGCACCCTCCTTGTCTATCACGGACCTCATTGCAGAAAAGATGAAACCTGATGAGGAGTTTGTCAGTTTTGCTGACAGGTGGCGGGGTCTGGCTGAAAAGGTGAAGGATCACTTGTCCGAATCTGAACAAGTGAAGATGTTAATTTCCAATGCCACTCCCCAGTTCAAGCTCGTCCTCTCCTTGAACAATTTGACTAACATGGCAGAGCTCTATGAAAGAGCACGGTACTGCCAGAATGCTTTCAAGGACGCTACATTCTCTAGCGTCTTTGATCCTCATAGACCTAGCAGACCTCCGCCTCGGAAGCCTGCAGTGCCGAATTCTTCCAGCACAGGTCCGACTACCGAGGGCACGCTCTCTCATGAGCAAGTGAGCACCATGAACAATAACTCGCCCCAGTTCGTGAGGAGTCAGCAGCAGTACCAGAGGCCACAGCAGCAAGGGTACAGACAGCAGCAGAACCCCCAGTACCAACAACAGTAACAGCGGCCCCAGCAGCCGAATCAGAATCAAAACCAGCAACAGCTACAGCAACAGCCACAACGTCAACAGCAGTATCAGCAGCAGCAACAGCCACAGTACCAGCCGCGCGCACCGCCAGCGTACCACAATGTCCCTCCTCCTGGTGACTACAACCAGCAGAGGAGACCTCCAGGCCCGAAGAGGGCAGAATACCCGGCACTCCCAGAATCCTTGGCCGATATCTTCAGTGCTTTAATGGCGGCTAATGCCTTAGTTTTGCCAAGGGAAAAGGCCGTCTGGTCTCAAAATGCCGATACGTCCAGATATTGCTACTTCCACAGGCAACCTGGGCATACCATTGACACCTGCTTCCAATTCAGAGATTATATTCATGATCTCAACGAGCAGGGCGGCATAGACTGGGAGGAAATGAAGAAATACATAACAGCCCTGAAGGCGAGGAGACCGCAACAACAGCAACAGCAGCAGCAAGCAAGACCACCAGCACAAGCAGCAGCACCACCCAACATGGGCATAGTGCAGAATCCGCTCCCGGAGCACCAGAATCAGAACCAGGTTGCTCCCATTCTAACGAACAGCCAGTCTGAGGCTGGTCGTGGGCAACAATGGAGGATAGAGGACTCTTCCTCTCTCTACTCAACGGGTCACGTTCAAAGTACCGCAGAGCGACTACCACGCCGCACCATCCACATACCCAGACCACAACCCGTCACCATCACCCCTCTACCCACACCCACATATCACTCGCCCTCATCCAATAACCCACTACCACTACCCACCTTCCTTAGACCCATTGCGCCCCGCACTCCTGCGCCTCCATCATATACCCCTCCGCAAACTAATAACGCACCCCTTTTACCATCTAGGCCATTATTACGCGTACCATTTCCTACTTCACCCGCTACCACTACCACCTACCCAGATATGCCCCAACCATCCAAACCGTTACTACGCGTACCATTCCCCACTTCGCCAACCACTTACCCATCTACCATCCAACCATCTAGGCCTTTAATCCGCACCGCGCCATCACCACCTAACCCTACGCCATCACCACCTAACCCAACGCCACCACCTACGCATCAACCCTCCGCACCGCTTACGCCGCCCAACTCTGCGGTACTCAAGGTGTCACCCGGATCCTCCACGGTCGAAGAACATGCGCTCCGGAGTGGAAGGATTTTCAACAAGGTCTTTCCTCAGTCCACAGTCAGAGACGGTCCATCACAGCCGACTGAGGAAGCCCATAATGAAGAGAGTGCACCAGCCACTCAATATGACTTGTTGAAACATTTGGACAAAACACCGGCACGGATCACTGTACTTGAATTAATTAAAAGGTCCAAGATTCACCAAGAAGCTTTAATGGAATACCTACAGAAGGTGATGGTCAATGAAGACGTGCCGGTAGAGAAAATTGCAGCACTACTAGTTCCTCAGGGGGATCAGCCCTCAATTACATTTCACACATCGGAACTAGCACCGCCAGCCGCTAGAAGCATGGCTCTGAGCATCACGGTCAATATCTGCAAAAAGGCCGTGGATGCATGCCTGGTTGATACAGGGGCTTCAATTAATGTTCTACCTCCGAAGACCCTGGAGCTATGCGGTGTGCCCAAGGAGAAATGGCTGCCTAGCCCCATCTCAGTTACGGCATATGACAATTTTACTCGTTCCCCTCTGGGAATGGTTTATTTAAAGGTGGAGTTAGGTCCAGTAAGTCATGCAGAGGTCGAATTTCATATTCTAGAAATCGACCCTTCCATAAATGCCATTCTGGGACGTCCTTATATTAAAACTCTTGAGGCGATTCCTTCTACGAATCACCAATGCCTCAAATTCCCTTATAAAGGACGAATTATTAAAGTGACGAGCATGCCGATCCTTGCTGCTGCTCATACATTGAATATTAAATCTGCTGTTTTACCTGGCCGACAACCTTTTCTGTCGGTATTACAGGTCTACCGTCCAGTGGCTGATCCTTTGAAAGCCGCTACCATTTCTCCATACCCATTAAATGCTATCAAAAGGGGGAAGTGCATGAGTACCCCGGGATGGAGAATCATGATGAAGAACGGCTACAAGCCTGGGAAAGGTCTGGGCACACAGTTGCAAGGCAGGACCACTCCTGTTAAAGATCATCGGGCAGTACCTGGAAGCGGTCTGGGCTATAGGCCAATGAAACTGAAGCAAGACAGGGTTCAGCAAGAAGATGGTCAAGAAATCTTGGAAACAATGTCCACACCACTGAAAGAAGGCCGAGATCCCTTAACATGGACTCTATATACACATTTTGTGAAAGGGCCCATACTTAGTCACGACAACATGGTGGTCATTACTTCCTGTTTTGACTTCCATGACATATATGGGAGGGATTTGGCCAGACATTGTTCCGAACTACTTACGTACCAATCCTTGGAGGCTTTGCGGCCTATGAAGAGGAGGAAATTCCATGACCCTGAATGCGAATGGTACAGATGGTTCGACCTGAGGGACCTATACATAGCACTGAACAGACTATTTCTGGATCCTGCAGAACCCAAGTGGCCACCGCAGATCGACGAGCTAATTGAGAGCCCTGGCACAATCTTTGACAAGCGGGTACTGCTGTCCGAACAAACTGATGAAGGGGAGCCAGATGACCCCTATCAAGCTGGTTACACAACAGATCTGCTATGGAGGGGGTCATATCCTTCACATGTCTTCATGCTTCATACTCTTTTTCGTACACTACTCTTGACTCCGACTTGGTCGCGGGTCATAATTGACGATATTCCACGGGCTCCGCCCGTTATGATAACTCTGTCCCCTCGGGACTTTATTCCACAACCTCCTCTCGACCTAGAGAGGATGTATGATCTAATCTGGGACATATTGCTATATGATCCCCCCAATCCTCTGGCCTTGGTGCCGCTTCCTCCGTCCGATTCTCCTCCCATCTGTATTCATTCTTGCTTTATGTTTAATTCTTTCATTGTCCAAAAAAAAACGCCAATTTTACAACAAATTCTTCCCAAATCATTATCGAGGAAACATCTTACTTGTCCGATTACACCCCATCGCGCGGGTCCGTCGGTCAAGATTCTCTCCTAGATCTACTCTGTCCCTCCCCACGGGAGGATTCCCCTGTATTTCCACCTGTATCCCAGGATTTTCATCCTGCTTCATCTTCCTTAGGTTATGATAGGCAGTTTAGTGAAGTTAGGGAGTCCAGTTTTAGGAAGGTTAGGAAGTCTAGGAAGCCTAAGGGTAGGCAAATTCCAGAAAGATACCTCCAGGATTTGGCTGATAAATGTTCCTTTTGCTCTTTAATCCCTCAGCTTTTAGAAGATCCAATTCAGATGCCAGAAGATTGTACAGATGATGAGTCAGTCAATGATGGGTACGGGGTATATGAGTTAGTACATGAAAAGGACCCTATTGTTGAGGATGAGGAGGATGATGAGGACGCAGCTGAGGCATATGCCAGTGGAGTGAAGAGATTTGATGAACCTTCAGCTGCCGTCGAAGAGCCCATAAAAGAAATAAACTTAGGGACTGAAGATGAATCTAAGGTTGTCCTCGTCAGTAAAAATCTTTCTGCAGAGGATGAAAAGGCAATGATACAAGTGCTTAAGGATTATAAGGACACTTTCGCCTGGAGTTATGAGGATATGCCGGGGTTAGACTCATCTTTAGTTGAACATAGGTTAACATTAAAGGATGGAGCTAATCCGGTCAAGCAGAAATTAAGGCGATTCCACCCACAAATGGCTCTAAAGATGAAGGAAGAGGTCGACAAATTACACAAAGCCAAATTCATTAGAGTTGTCCTTTATCCACAATGGGTGGCCAACATAGTCCCGGTTATGAAAAAGGACGGGATGGTCAGAATTTGCATTGACTTCCGCGATCTGAACCGGGCGTGTCCTAAAGATGATTTTCCATTGCCTCATATTGATGTACTCATCGATAACACTGCTGGCTATGAGACATTATCATTTATGGATGGATTTTCAGGATACAACCAGATTAAGCTGGCAGAAGAGGATCAAGAGAAAACTTCATTCACTACACCTTGGGGAACATATTGTTATGTCGTCATGCCATTTGGATTGAAGAACGCTGGAGCCACTTATCAAAGGGCTATGATGGCAATATTTCATGACATGATGCATATAGATTTGGAAGTGTATGTGGATGACTTATTGGTTAAGTCTAAAACGAAGGCTGAGCATGCCAAGGTTTTGGCAAGGGTATTAGAGAGATCGAGAGAGTATCAGTTGAAGATGAACCCCAAGAAATGTGTATTCGGGGTATCTTCAGGGAAATTGCTTGGATTCATTGTCAGCAAACGGGGAATTGAGATCGATCCCAATAAGGCGAAGGCTATCAGAGAAATGCCACCTCCCAAAAACTTGAAAGAGTTAAGAGGATTAATCGGGAGGTTACAATTTATTCGCCGTTTTGTCTCCCAGCACTCACAAAGGTGTAAGCCGTTCTACGAGCTTACCAAGCCAGGAGTCAAATTCAATTGGGACGATAAGTGTCATGAGGCATTTGATGGATTAAAGGACTATTTGGCAAGTCCTCCTGTTTTGAGACCACCATCTCCAGGCAGACCATTGATACTTTATATTTCTGTCCTGGATGATGCAGTGGGGGCTGTCTTAGCACAAGAGGATGAAGAAGGAAAAGAGAGGGCAGCCTACTATCTCTCTAAACTTCTCAACCCCACTGAACAGAGATACACGGCGATGGAGAAAACATGTGCAGCATTGGTTTGGGTTGTGCAGAAATTGAAGCATTATTTTCTGGCCCATGAAGTCCATCTCATCGCTAGGATGAATCCGATTAAGTTCCTTCTGGAGAAATCTGTTCTTACTGATAGGTTAGCGCGATGGCAAAGCTTTCTATCTCAATTCGATATCATTTACATTCAACAGAAAGCGATCAAGGGCTATGCCATAGCAGAACATCTCGCTCATCATCCCCTTCCTCGATTTGATCCAGTACGATCAGAGTTTCCGGATGAGGAACTGATGTCCGTAAATCAAATCAGAGATGATTTGTGGACTCTGCATTTTGACGGAGCTCTGAATTCTCATGGAAAGGGTATCGGAATCGTTCTGTTATCACCTGAAGGTGTCACCATTCCACAAGCCTTTCAGCTTGATTTTCCAGTCACCAACAACATAGCTGAATACGAGGCACTTCTTGCTGGTCTCGAGGCTGCTCATTTTCATGGTGCCACTAAACTCAGGATTGTGGGTGATAGCCAATTAATTCTTCGCCAAGTGCTGACCAAGTATCGAACTCTTGATCCCAAGCTTAAGCCATATCAAGAACTTACTTCTGCTTACTCGAAGCTTTTCACGAAATTGATCTTTGTCCATGTTCCTAGAAATCAAAACATCTTAGCTGACGCTCTAGCTTCACTTGCATCTTCCCTTGATTTTCCTATCAGCAAGCAATCTGAATCAATCATAATTCATAGGCGTCTTTCACCCGCCGTGAAAGATCCTTCATTTCTTAGAACTAAAGAGAAGTTGCTGAAGAAATTCAAAGATGGAAGTATTGTGGAGAAAAGAGAAATCATGTTGATGGAGCTGTTAGAAGAGATGGATGATGAACAGAAGCCATGGTATTATGAAATTGCAAAATATTGTGAAGATCAATCGTATCCTGAAGAAGCTACAACTGAGGAAAAAAGAGCTATCAGGAGAGTTTCTCAACGATACACCCTAGTTGGGGGAGCACTATATAAGAGAGGTTTTGATGGAGTTCTTCTGAGATGTCTAGACGAGGATGAGCTTTGGAAGGTTATGGAAGGAGCTCATAGTGGAGTTTGTGGTGGCCATGTCAATGGACAGATGCTAGCAAAGAAGATCCTTAGACAAGGATTTTATTGGCCAACCATGGAAGAAGACTGCGTAGGATATGTCCGTAGGTGTGCCAAGTGTCAACTTCACGCCGACAAAATTCATTTTCCTGCATCTTCACTCCATCCTGTTTCTTCCCCATGGCCTTTCTCCATGTGGGCTTTCGACATTATTGGACCCCTTGGTAACCCAGATTCCGGCATCAAGCAAAAATCTTTCATTCTCACGGCAACGGAATACTTCACCAAGTGGGCAGAAGCTGAAGCATACGTGGAGATCAAAGCATCAACCGTCTGCAAATTCATAATGAAGAACATCATCACAAGATTCGGGATTCCAAGTACCATCGTCACCGACAACGGACCGCAGTTCGTGTCACAGGAATTGAAGGACCTCTGCAACAGGTATAAAATTGCATTGCATCATTCATCTCCTTATTATCCGCAAGGCAATGGCCAAGCAGAGGCAACTAATAAGACTTTGATAAAAATTATCAAAAAGACGTGTAAATCTAACAAATTCGCAGATTGGCCAGAAAAATTGGTTGAGGCTCTATGGGCCTACCGAACTTCAATCCGCACGCCTACTGGGCAAACTCCTTATTCCTTAACATTTGGAATGGAGGCGGTAGTTCCATATGAGATCCTTATACCGTCATTAAGAGTACAATTGAACAAGGAATTCTCCATCGATGAACATCGTTCAGCACTTCTTGCTCAATTGGAACTTTTAGACGAGAAAAGATGGTCAGCTGCTAATCATGCAAAAGCTTATCAAAACAGATTAGCACGTTTTTATCAAAAGAAAGTCATTGAACGAAAGTTCAAAGTCGGTGAAATGGTTGTTAAAAGAATTTTTGTAAAACCTGGTGGTCCGCGTTCTAAGCTCCAACCCAACTGGGAAGGACCTTATGTTGTATCGCACGCTTATCCTGGTAATGTTTATCGTTTGGTTAATGCAGAAGGAGAAGAGCTAAATCATCCTTGGAATGGTTTACATCTTAAGAAATACTACCCTTAAGTTAAAGAGTCGATCAGTATGGTACAAAGACCGGTGGAATCAGAAAATTTATAAACTCAAATTTCTTTGTTAGTCTGAATATTTAACTTCAAACCCATTACTGCACACACTGACACGTTTGATTCGTGAGTAACAAGAGATGCCAAGTCCTTAAAAATATCAAAAGCTTGACTAAGAGTATAAAGTACAAATCATTCCTTTTAAAGTAAAATTCTGTTTTACACTCGGCCCATGATGTCGGAACGAGGCTTAAAATAGACTACCAAGAATACCCGCCATCTTAGTAGGAGGCCGTCATAAAAAAATGGGGGAGATCCGTTCCAAAGCAAAGCAAAGAAAGAAAAGAATAGAAAAGCAAAAGCAAGGCAAAAAGCCAAATTCAAAAGGCCATTACACTACAAACGTTACATCAAGGCCATGAAATGAAACAAAAGGGAACGCAAGGTCGATAAATACCCCGGAAAGAAAATGACCGAACCCCAACAGATATTAGGGTTAGAAAGGGACATCTTTTTAAGTCTCCGGAACCTTCTCATGGGCTTTCTAAATCTGTTCTTCTTTTCTTTCTAAAGAGGTGTACTTCAAGCTTAAAGAATGGCTTAGATTGACTAAGGGTCAAATCATCAAATGGGATCACGAATGGAAACACAAGTTCAAACACGATGGGTTTTAAGTTAAGTTGTTAAAGAACAATTTGGAAATTAAGTTAATAAATGAATATGATCTTTTGATCTAAGTACCATACTGGTCTTTTAGTCAAAAATTATATATGTCAAAAATTCAAAAAAAAATGTATGTCAAAAATTCAAAAAAAATTGCATATGGCCAAAAATTCAAAAAAAATTGTATATGTCAAAAATTCAAAAAAAAATGCATATGTCAAAATTCAAAAAAAATTGCATATTTCAAAAATTCAAAAAAATATACATTTTTCAAAATTCAAAAAAAAATATACATCTCAAAACCCAAACAAAAATGAATATTTCAAAACCAAAAAAATATTTCAATTAGCATTTGCTTGTGGCATTTAGTGTGTTTCATTCATTTTATTTTCAGTGAGCATCTGTTTGCTTGCATGTTGCATTTTGCTTAAGTCTGATTATTCTTATTACCTTTGGCTATGCCCCTTGACTATTTATTCAAGGAAAAGATTAATTGACCATTTGTTTGGTCAGGCAAGGGGCTAAGCCTAAACAGATACTTAACATGTTTGTTCAAGTCATATACAGGACACAAGGCATGAAGATAGTTGGAATTCGAGTAGAGAACAGCCAGAAACATGTTTCTGTGAGTAAAAGGCGTTTAGGATACCTGACGCGTTTCAAGCTTGAATGGCGTCTACGCGACACGACGCGTTTTATCTTTTATATGATTTTCCCGAAATTCTGTGGATTTTAATGTTTAAATTGAATATTTGTTTGGAACTAATAATTTTAATTGCAGAAAATTCTGAGCAAAGCTGGAAATATCAAGAAGATCCCTTTGTGGAATTCAAGTCCCGACCGTGGCTAAAAAGACGGTTATTTCTACCCTTGTACTCCGGTCATGTAAAGCATTCGCATTACTATATGTTAAGTATTTATTAGAGTATATCAAGGACCTTGTGGTTTTGATGAAACTGGAATTTAAGTTCCCCTTCAACAAAAACAGTGATAATTCCAGAGGATTCTTAATCGCACGGATAGGCCGTTGGATTGTTAATTAGTGGGGACGATGGTTCCACTTTTGTGAAACGGTGCGTGGATAAACGAGCTTCGGCTTAGCACTGAATTACAAGAATTGGTATCTTGACTCATTAATGACAATTTAGCAATATTATCCTTGATTAATTTATATTTTATTTGACTTTATGTTTTTCTTTTAGCCCAGCATGCATCATGTAGGACTTTGCAATCATTGAAATAAGGATTAATTACTGATTAAGTTTCAGACCATTAATTAAATAATTTCAAACATGATATGAAATATTCCATTCCGAATTGAGTATCTTGATTATCTTTGAGGTTCGCTTGAAGATATTATTGGAATTCTATCCTTGATTGGATTCTTTATCCAATATTTCTTGTTTTCTTTTAAGATCCATCATGGCTGTAGCACGTCCACATTGGCTGGCAAACGCTCCCCATGATGAAACCTACAGTGTCTACGACCTGGGGTACTTCCCACTCCGAGGAGGTTGATCGACTTTATTTTGTTTCCTTGTCTACCTCATCCAGACAGGATTGATTCCATTGATTTCTTAAGCTATCTTTATTGATGATTTTGAGAAAAATTCCAGTCATGTGATGTTAAGAGCGTGTCTCATCACACCTTGGCATCACCTTTTCAGTACATTCCATTTCATTCACTCCCTTGCAAAGACGATGCCAAGGTGAGGCAGCTGTAGACACGCTAATTTTGACGTCATTTCGAGCAAATTTCATATCATACAATAATGCCTCAAAATGGTCTGATAATTAATCATTAATTAATTTTTATTAATCTTTTTTTAGTGTCGGGTTTAACAGATGTGTTTAAGTTAATCAATTGAATTGATTTTAGCTCAAATTTGAGTTAAAATATGAAGAATTCTAAAAGACGTCGACCCACGTGGACGCCATTTAGAGTTTATTCCTATTTCAACGGTTAAATTTGAATTTGAATTAATTAATTTATTAACTAAAAGGCGTCGGGTAATGTCGACGCGTTTTAAGTTTCCTAAGTGATTTTAACTTCTCTTCCGGATGTTTATCCTTATCTTAATTAGTCTAAAAAACGTCTACACAACTGGACGCGTTTTAACTAATAAAGATAAAGATAAGTTTTCCCGAATATTTATCCTTATCTTAATTAATCTGAAAGGCGTCAGCCAAGGTGGACGCGTTTTAGATAATTACAGATAAAGATGAATTAATCAGTATTTATCTGTCGGTTAAGATGGATAAATCTCGGAGTTTTCTATGTTAATCGCGAACGCAAGAAATGCCTATAAATACCCTGCATGTTAAAAAGAGAGAGAACAGAATTGAATTGAGTTGAGCCATAGCGTTATAGTGATTTGAAGATCGAAGCAACAACGTCGTAACGCCGGAGCGCTGCCATTTCTAGAAGACGGCGTCCTTTCAAGATCTTCATCCTTTCAAGGCTTCAACCGATCGGGCATAAGTTTTTCATTACTGCATTTATTTCATTAGTTTTATTCTTCATATTCACTTCATGCAAACACACACCACAGCATAATCTCTCAAAAACCTACTTGATCTAAGGGGTTTCAAAGCCATTAAAAAAGTAAGTTTGCTGTTTTAAATATGCTTAACACCATGATTAGTTCAGATACTACTTCTACTTAAATTCTCATCATAGTTCTTCATTTTTCTGTTTCTGTCTCTGCTGCACTCAACAACAACAACGAGGGATCAAAAGGGGGAAATCAAGCATAACTTCTGGACGATCCTCAACCTCAAATTCCACAGCAAGAACAAAGAAGCAAAGAAAGGGCTCTCTTTCTTCAGCCGGCTGAGGAAGGGGAACCAAGGACTCAATCTTCCGCGTTTGAAAGGTAGGCGATCATACTCTCTTTTGAAACTTTTTAAGTCAAAAGTTTCTGGCGATCACTGTACTTTAGTTGCTGTTTTTAATAGGTTAGTTTACACTAAACAACATAGATATTTCATGTTAATCACACGGTCATTCTAAGCACCTACAATGATCAAGGGTTTAGGCTAGCTGGGTGAATGGTTACTTTCATCTTTAACATTTTTGCTAGTCGGGGCTGGCCCTTGTGGGGGGGGGGGGGCGCACGCACAGGGCCTCCCAGGATAAGCATTGCCCCTACCAAACGCTTTTTTCGCAGTCAGTGCATGACGTGAGAGGGTCATGGGTGCTACCCCCAGCCTCGTGGCCTGCAAGGGGGTGACCCGTCCCTCGTGACTTATGCTATCAATTGTCAATTTTCAGCTTTGCTGTTAGAGGTCGCTTTTGATATGGCAGATCTTTCCTGACCTTTCCGAATCTCCCTCGTTCGTTGGTTCAGACTATCGTTGGAGAAGGGTAAGCTTCTCCTTAAAAAGAAGCAAGAGTACGCCATCTTCTCCCATTCACCACTGTGAGGGAGCTTGCAGTGTCGCTTGCTAGGAGGTGCCATCTCCATGTGGTCGTTCTAGCTTTCCCGGGGGGGTGAGGACCTCTTTTTTTAGTGTTTAAAGTTGGTAGAGATGCCATACCTGCGGTGCACTAGGAAAGGCTTCATTGACCTTAGAGAATGGGGTTTTACCTTTCAAGAGTGAGTCCAAATTATGGTTCTTTCAGGAGCTTGGGCGTTGATAGTTTTCTAGATTGCGGGTTCCTACTGACATTGTCAGCCTGGCGAACTTGTCGCGGCTGAGCTTACAAGCTGTTGTTGAGTTACATGCCTTCTTACATTGCTCCGGTTGGCTCGACCTAAGTTGGCTTAATGGCTTCCATTAGTGTTCTTCCCTGTGCATTTCGGTCTTATTATTCTAGCATCTTACCTCCATCCTTTTCGTGCCCTTTGCTTTGACAGGTGCAGCAACCTGTCCTGGGGGCGTGGGAAATAGCATTACTATATGGCTCGTGTAGGGATTGCTTTTTGGCCGTACGCTCTAGCGAGCTCGGGGTGCTGCTACCACGGATAGTACTTCCGCATGTGTTTTTCTCTTAGTAGTTCATCCTCCAAAAAGCCTGGAAGGAAGCCAACTCCTCCCGTGCAAGGTGCTCAAGTGAGGTAAACTTCAGAGGTATGGAGGCGGCAAGGACCAATTCGCCTCTTGAGTTTCTCGAGTTTCACAGTCCATCTAGGATCAAAAGTCGGCCAAAAAAATTGGCAAGGAGTCTTTTGCCTATTATTTGGCATCTTGTTGCCTCTTCTTGTACTAAGAGTGAAAAAATTAGGATAAGAAAGAATGTTTTTGAATATGTATGACTTACCTCCCCCCTTTTCCCCCTAATGAGTAGGCTAAGTCCTTATAGGTACTTAGGTTGCTTCGTATGGTGGTGGGTTTTTTCTATTTGGACAGATACTAAGGTTAAGAAATTTGAATGATTTTAGTCCGATCTAAGGGTGTTGAGCCCCTTTCTTATGAGGCGAGGATCAGTAGGGAGAAATCCAAGCGAGTTTAGTCCGATGTGAAGGTGGAGAGCTCCTTCTCTACGAGGCGAGGTAAGACTCGGTAGGGGAAAATCCGAACGAGTTTAGTCCCATCTGAGGATGGGGAGCCCCTTCCCTGCGAAGCAAGGCTCTACAGGAGGTAATTCGAGTGAATTTAGTCTCATATGAGGGTGGGGAGCCCCTTCCCTACGAGATGAGGCTCGACAGGGGGAATTCCGAGTGAGTTTCGTCCCATTTAAGGATGGGGAGCCCCTTCCCTACGAGACGAGACTAAGCTGGGGAAAATCCAAGCAACTTTAGTCCCATCTAAGGGTGGGGAGTCCCTTCCTTGTGAGGCGAGGCTTGGTAGGAAGAAATCTAAACGAGTTTAGTTCCATCTAAGGGTGGGGAGCCTCTTCCCTGCGAGGTGAAGCTCAATAGGGGAAAGTTGCTGATCCCGGTCGGCATTTGATCGGCACCTACATAGGTAGGCGTTGCTCCGGTTAGTGTCGGTCGGGATCATTTATACTTGTACTATTTGTAGAGTACTTATCTGGCATGGCTTGAAATTTGAAACCAATGACAATTTTACACCATCGCATCAACCAGGAAAAGTAGGCAATCTCATTATAAAGAAACAATAATTAGTTTTGAAAAATAGCTACTAATAAAAGGAGTGTAGATGCTCTGCATTCCATTTATTATCTAGGAATCTATCGTCTAGCCAAGAAAGATGATATGTTCCGTTGTCATTGTTTTTGATGATTATGTATAGACCTTCTTAACTTGGAACTAACTTGTAGCCTACTTCAAGTGGTCGGGAGGTATACATGCTTCGTAGGATGACGTCCCCTAGGCAAAAGCATCTTGCTCGTATCTTCTTGTTATATAGCCGAGCTACCATCCATTGATAGTTGATCATACGGATCCTGACTTCCTCCATGGTTTCATCAACAAGGTCCAAGTTTTCCCTAAGCCCTCGATTGTTGGTGTAAGGACTGATGTTTCGGATTCAGTTATCGGGTCGATTTCGGTGTTGGACCTCCTGATTTGGACCTTTGTAGGATTGGTGCATGGGCTCTTAATGGTGTCAAGTTGGCTCAACGCACTTTTGAAAGGCGTCGGCCATAAAAGACGCGATTTAAGAGCCATGCGGGTGTGCCACGTGGATGGGCATTGGGGCGCGTATGTACGACCCCGGTCTTGTCGTCTGAATGACGTCGTGCATGGTTGACACGATTCAGACATCTGCTAGTGTACGACCCCTATCTTGTCGTCTGAACCACGTCATCTTGGGACGACGTGATTTAGTTTGGTCGGGGTTGATACCCCAAGCCACCCTTCCTTTCTCTCATTCTCTCCTTCTCACTTTCTCTCTCTTCCCTCTTCCCGTCTCTCCGATCCCATCTCTCCCTCTTCCTCTTCATCTTCCTCCACTCCGGCTCTCCTTTACCACTTCTACCTCCATCTCCATTGCGGCTTCTTCACTCTCCGAATGGCGACCAACGTCTCGATGGGGTGACGGCGTCCACGGGGTTACCGACGGTGACTTGCGGTGTGGCGGTTCGGCAACGATGCTCTAGCAGGAGTTCAAATAACCGGTAGGGTGACGATCCTCGTGTGTGTTTTGATTGTTTTAACTCATGATTTCTCTCTTTGGAGCATGCTATAGATGTATGGGGGATTTTGGATAGAATTGAGCATGTTCTAAGGGGTTTTTGGATTGAAATGAACATTTTTTAGATTGGGATAGTATGTTTGTTTCGGTTCGTGGATTTTCTCCTATCTCTATTTTGTGTTTTTATTCCTTTTGGGGGGAGAAGGACCCCGCATTGTAGTTCGGTGGAGATCGGAGGGGAGCTCAGTTTTGGACGTAAAATGCGTCCACTTAGGGTGACGCGATTTGAAAGGCGTCACCCTAAGTCGACGCGAATTGCAGCCCGTACCCTGGGTCCCGAGGCCAGAGAGTGGGATAGGGCGTGAAATGACGTCGACTATGGGCGACGCGATTCAAGCCAGTACCTCTGGGTTCCTAGACTTGAGAGTGAGGAAAACTAGTTTTAAGGCCGTTGAAAGGTGTCGACTTGAGTTGACGCGATTCAAAACAGAGTCCCATATTTCCTGCATTTAACATGTGTGATTATTATGCATTATGTCAATTAAATTCTTGTATACTGTTAAAAGATTCTGTTAAATGCATGTTTGAAATCATATATTGGGATGAAGATTTTCCATGTGATCGGAATCGTATTGTGTTGTGTTGATGCGATCGTGGACTTAGAGTGACAGTTGTTAGCGCTTGACATTTTGTGTCGGTGTGGAAGTGACGCACTGTCGGTGTGAGAATGACAAGGTGGCGCCTATGAGGAGAGGGTCACCTAGTGTATCTCGGAGTAATAGCTAGTATCGGTGTGGGAGTGGGACACTTTGGAGTGTCACTCGTGGCTGGGAGGAGGCAAAACTACCTATAGCCAGACAGACCGGAATAGTCAGCACGCTATTCGAGGAGTTGCTGTTCTGTCTTAGCGGGTCTGTGTTTTACTGATTGACTTGACAGTTTCTTATATGTTCCTTTCAGTAGACGTGTGATTTATTTATCGCTTTACTTGCATATATCTTGCCTATATATTTTTGTTGTGTTGCGATTGTGTGTGCGTGTGTGGAAGGTGGGGATCGAGAGATTCCTACTGAGTCCATTCCAGTGTGACTCACTCCCTGTAGTTTTAGGTGAGGGTTCTCGACGGACATAGCAGTTGTGGGGTTTCGTCTCGGGTTGTGCACTAGTAGCTACCGTTCCGAGGTATACCTCGACATAGTTGTACTTTTATTTTCAAGCATGTACGCATAATTAAGGTCTTCTCTTGGCACGTGTTCTCATTATTGTTATGCTTATATTTCGTCGTTGATTTTATTAGTGAGATAAAATAATGCACCGGCTTGCACTTGTATTTTATTTACCTTTCTCCTTAAAAGTCAATCGACCTTGAGAGAGTTAAATAAAATGGACTCTCATGGAAATTTCATGACAAAAGAAGTCTTCATATTCCATGGATTAATCTTTTAAAATGGTAGAATGTTGTTGGATGTCTGAGTCTGAAGTGACTCTAGACTTTAAAATCTTGAGTCTGGACTGTCTTCTTAACTCAAAGGGTGAGTCTAATATATCCTAAACTTACTTTCAAAATCATTATCTGTTCATTTGAAGTGATTACAGATTTCACCATGTGAATTTGCAGTCCTTTTACTTGCCTGAAGTTGAGTCTAAGGTGTCGAATTAAATCAAATATCAAGGCAAAGCTGTAATACTGGAAGGGTCCGAAGTACATTATGTTAACTAGATTAATTTTCCTTGACTTATCGTAATTGAATTTCCTTCGATGACATTATATTAATCATGTGTAAATAAATGCATGTGTTTTAAGTTCTTATGACTGTGAAGGTTTAAACTTTCAATCAAATGAACTGTGAGACCATGGTATTAAGATGCCTATCAACTAGTTTAAATTTTTTGGAATTACGAAGAGGATTTCTAATTATGAAAAAATAAATAAAAGATAAATTATGAAAATAGGTAAAGAAAAAGTTTTTCAAAAGATCACAAGACTTTAGAATTATAAGTTGTGCGAGACTCTTGCGTGGGCACTCAAATCGCAAATCTCTGGATTCTACGATGACAGGAATGACTACAACCAGCTTGTTCTGAAGCCCTTACAACTTATAAATTATTTAAGGATTTAGTAAAATTGAGCCATTTGATGATCAAATCATTTGAACACAATTGAATCATGATAATAATTAACCATCTCCTTAAACTCGTAAAATTAAATCTTACTTTGTTAATAATAATTTTTCTTTAAAACATAGCAAGTTGTTCTGTAGTCTTGGCAAATTTGTCACTTTTATTCACAAAATGTGATAAAAGATAAACCATTTGGAGAATCTCATTATACAAATCCATTCTAATAAGAGCTATACTCGATCTACTTACCCACGTCCTCAAAACAAACTACAGAGTAAATAAATATACTTATTAAAGTATGAAGTCCCACTTTAGAACAAATAAAAGAATCCTTTAAGATTCGGTTCACTTTCAAATTGCGAGATGGCTCCATCTAGACTTTTCAAAATCACACGAAGCTTTTTTTTTAAATAACAAAATAAATCTTTCACAAAGTTAACAAAGTCCGAAGCACCTAGTCCTTATTTCATGCATTTACTACTTGCATTTACTTCAGTTTACAAAGTGTTATGCCGAATTGGGCTGAATGAATTTTCACAATGGCACAATAAAGGTAGAACGACAGGCACTAATAATACACAAAACCCCAAATCACGCATGAAACACCACAACAGGTGCATTTAATTCTTTGTTGCCTAAATGGTCCTTGCTATCTTCTTCTATATGATTTGGGGTTGCGATGCTAAGACCATTTTTGAAATCATCCTATGAAGTCTTGGAAGTTCCTACTCCAGTATCTTCCAATGTGAGTGTCCTTTCATTTGTCGTATCCAAGGAGGATGGTGCTAAGATGTCTGCACCTTTAAAATGCCGAGAACAGGGATAAGAAATAAGGATAGAACAAACAAACCTATAGCGACATTGACCTTCACCATTGGCTAGAGGTAAACATAGTCGAAGGCCAAAATTCTAGTTAACTATCAAAACTTATGACTTTTCCCCACCCTTATAAGAAGGAAGCCCCTTCAAGCAATCATATGTAATTGGGGCTGTAGTAGCCATCATGCTTGCACTACTTGCACCTTCATCGATGGGCTTATCAACTACCTTGGTTGTGGTGGCACTTGGGGCTCTTACATACTTGGTTGTGATCTTCTCTAGTTGTTGCAATACTTTCAGTAAATCAGGCCTTGAACTTGGCCTACGTCGACGCACACAACGCAAAGCCATGTTTAGAATGTTGAGCAACTCATCCTTTGTCGTTCTTATTACATCCCTCATTAGATCGGTGTCGAATGCTTCATCAATCTTTCTCGCCTTCTTAGTTGATATAACCCATTGCTGTAAGTCTAGGCCATTTATTTTCTCCATTGGAGACTTTCCTGTCAAGAGCTCAAGCAAGATCACACCAATGCTGAACACATCGGCCATCGTGGTAGCCTTCTTGAGCTTGGAGAGCTCAGGGGCATGGTAACCCAATACGCCATTCATGGCTATTATATTGGAGTTCATTGTGTTGCTTGTAAGGCAAGAGAGGCCGAAGTCTGTAATCTTAGCATTGACGTCTTCATCTAGTAGAATGTTTCGGCCAGTCAAGTTCCCATGAACCATGTTCTTGTGGGTGTGAAGGTAATAAAGGCCCCTTGTGATCCCAGTTGCTATGTTCATCCTTGTTGGCCAATCTATCACGGTGTGAGGATATTTGCGAGCTACAAGCAATACCAACCAATAAGTATCCTAAATAAAAATATCACACAAAAAATATGAGAAAATGATAGTCGTACTTTTTTAGAGTAATCGATGCTCATCACACCCATACATGTGAATTAGTAGACAATCATTCATCTAGCAAGTTAGTTTGAGCACAACGAACCTATGGTGGCATCATATAATGGAGTGCTTGAATAGAGTATACTTTCAAGAAAATAAAAATATAGCACCATCTCAAAATATGTACGCTTTGCTTTGTGTTAGTCCATGCAAAGTATTCTTCTCTAGGTTGGAAAGAGTGGACAGATGAAACCTAGAGACCCATGGAGGATTTGCTAAAATAAAGATAAAATTCTAAATGAGATTGACGTGAAACGGAATTCTCTAAAGTCAAATTAGGTAAAGCTTAATACTTCCTTTCACATAGTATGATTAAACGATGAGATTGTCTTCACGTGATGTGCAGAGATACATGAACAATCTGACTCTATTAATTTGAAATCCAAAGAATCTCATTCTATCAAATGGAATTGCCAAACTTACCATGTAGGAAATTGGAAAGATTCCCTCTTGGCATATAGTCGAACATCAACAACTTCCCTCTTAATGGCAAGAAGTAGACAGCTCTGAGTGCTATGAGATTAGGGTGTTGGATTTTTCCTAGCACATTGATCTCATACTCAAACTGATGCAATGCCTCCCACTTTTGTATCTCAGATTGTGTCGAGACCTCCCTATTCAGCATCTTAAAGGCTACCACATCCCCATCCCCAAGATTGGCCTTGTACACAGTCCAGTCGGTGCCTTCTACCAACACCTCCACACATGCCCCCATGAGATGTTTGAATGTGAATGCGGAGTGATCATCGAAGTGTACCATTTTCCCTCGCGTCATGTTCCCATACAAAGCATTCTTTCCCCTTGAATCAATTCTCCTCCTATTCAAATAGTGTAGAAATTAACACATAGTGGAGAAAATTAAGATAGTACTACAAAATATGTTTGGAGCAACCGACAATAGAGAAAAATTGAAGAAGAGGGCGAGAAGCTAGGGATGAGACACAATGCCTTGCATCAAAACAAACAACCCTTGGACAAAAAATCCTACTATAGGTTCGTCCTTGCCTTTCTTAACCAGCCATCAGAATCTTTTTAAGTAACTATAGTTCATAATTAGCTAGAGTTAAAAAAATACATAAAATATGAGAGAGAAAGAAAGAGCCTAGTAGTTGAGTTTGCTAAGGCACTACACATGACTATGTATGAGCACTAGTGGGGTGGGGTTCATCTCAAACCAATTATATCATCCCTTGAGTATTATGAAGAGAAAAAAATCTCCCTTTTTAAAATTTTTATTCTCAGTTCATTCAATGACTTAGATAAAATATCTAACTAATAATTAAAAGAAGAAGGAATCACAATGTAAAGGGACTGGAGGATCCCAACCCTGTCTAAAGATTTGGATTTGGGCATTGACAGGCTATGTTGGACTCACTATCCTAACCCCCATGAATGTGTACCATCAATGGTGTCACAACATGAGAGATCCATTGTTTAATTAAATGTTTGTGTACTCTATGTGTGTGTGTGTGTGTGTGTGTGTGTGTGAGAGAGAGAGAGAGAGAGAGAGAGAGAGAGAGAGAGAGACTTGATTTCCTTTAAAGTGAGAATGTAGAAAGAGTTATGCATATGGGCATATAGACCTAGAAGAAGTCATTGTTCTGGTTATCTATCAAATCTTTGAGGCCTTGTGGTAGAAATGACTAAATTGTACTTAGATGACGTGAGAGGGATATGAAACTGTACCTCATTAATAGAGGCGGATAACATATGCCATGATCTTTTGCATATGAGTGTAAGAGGGCACATGCGATTCTGTCTTGTTGTGGAGATATAGGAGTAGTGCTATAAATGGAGTGGATATGCTCCTCCTACGACCATCTGTTTATCATAAATGGATAACTCATATCCTCACTATTTAAGAATTGAATATGGAGCAGTGATTTTCGAATATTCTCCAAAGACGAAATGGATACAAATAAAATTCGGACATGCAGAGAGAGTTTAGATAATAGAGTCTATCCAATGTTGGGACGTTGCAGCAACTAATGGCAACTAGGCTGCCGACACAGGTAGCAAGCCACTGGCAGTGGCACAGTAGGCAGGCCGATGGGGGAGGACTAGTGATTGTGGCGCAGCGGCTAGCAGGGCAATAGGAGAGGTTGGGATGGCCAATAGCGATTGGATAGGCAGGTTGGTAGGGGATTGGAAGGATAGGTGGTAGCGGTGCAACATATTGGTAGGGGAGGACGGGATGGGGCTAGTGGCCATGGTACAATAGGTAGTAGGTCGATGGGGGAGGCCAATGTCAGTGGTGCAATAGGCAGGCCGATGAGGGAGGGCTAGTGGTGATGGCGGCCAGGGTGATGGGGGAGGACAAGAGGGAAGTGGCGGCAACGACCAAGCTAATAGGGTAGGATGGGGGGCCCATGGCAATGATGCACAGGCACAACATGCAATATGCTAACGGGGGAGGCTGGAAGGGCCAATGGTTGCATTGGCGGCAGCAGCGATAGGCCGACGGAAGAGGGCTGCTAGCATGCTACTAAGTAGTGGCTGTGGCTTCCTACTAGAATGGCATGTGTGGCATGTGGGGATTCCTTACAAGAATGTGCATGGGGGTGGATAGAAATGTGAGGTCTGAGGAGGTTGGGGCTGTTATGCACTTTAGGGTTCCCCAATAACCCAAGTATATGGGCATATGAACCGTTGGATGTTGGATCGAACTACTAGTTTTAAATTTTCTTGTAGAACAATATTTGGCATAATGGATATGAGATTTCCATTACTGCCCCATTTACGTGATGATCATTTATGATTTTCCAGATACCTCTTTTCGATAAATATCTGCAAATCCAGATACAAATCCAAAGTGGATCTAGATACCATTCAGATCCATTTGCAACCCTAAGAGGGAGGAGGGAACGAGATGGTGTACTGGGGTATGAATGGGTCACAATTTTTACCTATATAGTTTAGATGACATTCTATGGATGGAGTTATATCCTTTTGCACAACATATGGGTAATTTTATCATTTTTTGTTATAGACTATGAAAAAATCTAGACAATAATACAAGGGATAATTGTGCATGCTGAATTTCAAAAATAGCATGCTTATTTGTGTAATATCCTATATAGCTTTATAAAATAACATATCTATCAAATATGTTATTTTAGTGGCGCATATGAAATGTTTATATTTATGAAGTGGTAGTTTGGTAACATTATGCACACTAGGATGTATGTAGGATAAATGTAAATGAGGATGGTATTCTTGAAATTTCACATACAAGAGTGGTTCATATGATTATGCACACTCGGATGTATGTAGGAAAATACGTAAATAATAAGGATGGTATTCTTGAAATTTTACATATAAGAGGGGTTCATATGAAATTATCTCATGATAAAAATATTCCTCACATCACATTAAGTGAGTGGGATCAAAGCCTATCCAAAAGTGTTGGAGAGAAATGAAGGAAAAATAGATAAGTATTTTGTATATTTATCTTTCTAACTCACTATATTTTTATATATACTCCTGATTCTACATATTGTTATAAATATTCAGATATATCCCAAAGAATTATAGTTATCCTTCTCGCTAAAATACCATGAATTCCTATAGAACATGTTAGAAGGATTTGATTGAAAGTTGTCAATTCTACTAAAGTCAGAAACATATATACACAAATATTCGAGTCTTTCTAGTGTATTCGGTTAAAGTTCATTTCTGGACATTTTAATGAAAGATTATAGGATTTTTTAGTTTTTAGTTCCTATAATCTATGTAATTTCAGAAAACTCCCTACAACCTTTGTATTTAATGAAAACTCTATGTAATCTCACTTTTATTTGGACAATACTTCAAAGGATTTTAAAAAAAGTTTATGAATATTTTGAAATATTAAAAGAAAACTCTCTAAAAAATAATATTCTAAATAAAAGTGAGATTATAAGGGGTCTTTACTAAATACAGGGACGGCAGCTTTTCTAAAGATGTCAGGAATAAGTATAAGAATATAAGAATATGTGGGAGCCAAAAATTTACGTACAAATACTATGACTTACAGGAGTGTACTTACAAAATTGGTAACACATATATCCGCAAACAATATATACAAGAGATTTTTACATTTTAATCTCTATAATCTTCTAATATTTTTTTATAAGTCCTACCTAAAAAGCTCACGTTGAAGGACTTTTTAAAGATGATTCAAAGATTACGAGATGTTTTAAGAAAATGAAAAATTATAGAATTCTTATAAGAAATATTGAAAGATTATAAGAATTGAAAAGTAAAAATTCCTGTATACAAATACACATCATAATTTAGTTTCAACCCAATCAATGTTACCTTCTTATCATCTTCAACGGTAAGTGCTCTTATAAACTTTTGATATTATAAATAAGTCTTTTTAGTTCGATTATTTACAAATAAGTCATTACAATCACATCTCTTTTTACAAATAAGTTCTTTTTAAGAGTTTATTTGTAAAACATTCGGGACCTTATTTGTAACGTTTAGGAGTCTTTCAACAATTTACAGTAAATTGCAAGGACTTATTTGTAAATAACTAGATTAAGAAGATTTATTTATGAATATGCTATAAATAGGAGAGGGAGATGATCGTATATTGTTTCTTCATTTCAACCAAGTGTCAAGGGACAAAAAGATGTAGGGAGAGAGGCGCAAAAAACCCCGCTTCAGCAGAAGGTACCACAGGTGGTCTGTTTCTATGAGATGATGAGAGCAAGCATACATATCTTACCTCATTGTGTCATCAGCTAGCATGTCTACGGACGAGATCGAAGAGGATTCGGAGGAGACATCACTAGCTGAGGTGAAGGAGACGAAGGGTGGCAGCACTGCTTCGCTCTGCAGCAGCAGGTTTCCTTCCCTCTGATCTCCAAGGCCGTGGAGACGGCCCTCTACTTCTCTACCTGCCATCTCTCTTTTCCTGGAATGAAGCCGGCTTCTTCCCGTCGCAAGCAAGTCCAGATGGCCTGCAAGAGCCCCCGCTTCTTCACCTGGACGAGACCAGGTAAATAGAGCGGCAGCAGCAGAGAAAGGTCACAGATGTGAGAGGTCACGCAGGTTTCCCAGCTTCTTCGTGGAGCCCCACAGGCAATGGAGGAGAGGAAGCATTCAAAACGTTCCCTGGTGAAGAAGTTTCCGATAAGACCAGATCCACAGTTTTCGGAGAATGTTGTGTAAAACATTTGGAACTAATTTTTGAAAAATAATATGCAGACTCAGTTTTCCTTTGCTCCCACGGTCAGCAGCCGTGTAACGAAAAGATATAATTTAATCGCATTGTCTGGTGTCAACATTTTTTTAGGATTTTTTTTGCGAATAACACCTAAAAAATGTCGCATTTGTAGATAACTCCCTTTATGACTCGCATTTGCATATAACTTCATTAACTATAGTATTATTTACATATAACTCTCTCAACTATGTAGGTTTACTTTGAATTTTACTTAAATTAAAATATAATTATTTACATAGAATTTGTGAAAGTTATTAAATGAAAATATTAGTAATATCTTCAATTAAAATATATACATCTCCTAAGAAAAATTACATAAACATTTATTCATAAATTTGTTCTATGTATTTAACATTAAAAAATTATTTTATTTTTTACGTAAAGTAAAAATATTTTAACTCAAGTGAAATTCAAAATAAAGAACATAGTTAAAGGTGTGATATGTAAATATCACTAAGTCAAGGGAATTATATACAAATATGAATCATGCAAGGAGTTATCTACAGATATGACATCTTTTAGGGGGTTATTTGTAAAATCTCTTTTTTTATGTATGTGTCATAGTTTATTGAAAGAATTCTTAAAATATATATAAACTTAAAAAACCCTGATTTAGTCACATATTTTTTCAATAAAATCATTTTTTTCAGAATAAAGTAATTCATTTTATGTTGCATTTATTAGAGTATTTAGAATCACTTCTTGTGTACTAACAATGTGAGTAATTTGTTTCATGGTTTTTTCAGAAATTTTTGGTTTTTCTGTGGCTGATTTGAGATCTTTTCTTCGGACTGTTTTTTTTTCTTCTTTGGAATCCTGGTTTGGTCGCACTGAGTTGATGCTAGATTTTCTTTTTTTATCAGGGAAAATGAAATTATTAATAAATTTAACAACTTTGATAAAGTATTTCTTATTTGAAATAATTCTCTTTAACTTATTTTCAGTTTAGACTCTGGTAAGTTCTTGATAAATCAGAGCAAACTATGCACTGAAGGGGATAGGTTCCCCCCTAGGGTGATAACCTTGGATATGTACATTTCTAGCTTTTCTCCTAGATTGTGAGTTCGTTTCGTCTTGATGGCTTTTGTGGGTAAAATTAAAGGGGTTTATCATGCCAAAATTTTCTTTTGATGTTATGCTAATAAGAAACTTGATTATGCAAACAAAGACTTGGTTTCTTTATGAATTTTACGATGGATTTAAATTTTTTTTTGGAATGTTAATGTTACTTCTCCTCTAAGTCTTCTTACAAAAGTACACAAGTCAACTAACTTTTTTTACAATCCATGCATCTTCCGAAGGGTTGGGTACGGGTTATTAAAACCGAACATAAAAGTAAATTTGTCAAAAACAGAAGTCCTTCTCTAGACTTTAAGATCTTAATTGGTCGTTTGATAGTTAAGGAATTTTTTTTTACTGTTGAGGTAATAGAGTGTTAGAAAGCACTTTTCTCTTTTGAAACTGATGAGGCAGAATCCGATTCGGCCCATTAGAGCAGGCCCAAACCCCGTTCAGCCCAACAGCAGCAGTATCAGGCCCTCCGGGAGCCTCCGGCCCATCGGCGGCCCAGCAGCCCTCGGCCCCCCAAGCGGCACTGGCGCTCCCGGCCCAACAGGCTTCGGCCCGTCAACGGCCCATCAGCCTAAGGCCCGGGAACAGCACGGCAGCCCAAGGCCCAGCAGGCTTCGGCCCCTCAGCAGCCCAACCCCCTTCGGCCCGATAGCCGAGTCCGGCCCACTCTGGTGGCGGATCCGGCACTATGGCGGTTTACCAGTAAGCCCAAACATAGTCCTATATCGGCTATCACCGTTAACCAACCTCTATCCTCTGCTATAAATACACCGCTATTTATTGCCAAAGGTATGCAACTCTTTGCCTCCGAGACCCTTAAGGACTACGGTCCAAAAAGCATTAAAGCTACTTCTTGCCTTCTGAATCGAATCATCTTCAGAAGCTAACTTGACCGTCGGAGGGGGTTCCTAAGGGCCAGAGCCCGGGACTCCTGCTGACCGGTTTCTTCTTCTTTCCCTCCTGCAGGAGCTCGGTTCGAATCATCGCCGACCTTCCCGAGTCGGTCTCGGCCGCCGACCTCGGATTCCTCTCCCTGGTCTCGACGCCGTGCGACGGCTGCCCTGCAACGGGAGACTCGGCCCCGTGCTGTCCCCTCGTCCGACAAAAAGGGCTTCTGGGCTCACTATCCAAGAGCAAGCCGAGTCCGAGACCCTTCCGGCCTCGGACCGTCGGCCTCGGTTCCATTGCCTATCGGCAATACAGCCAGATAGAGCTTCATCCACGCCGCCCCTTCGCCCACCGAAGGAGCCTCGGCCCCGACTTCCCGGAGACGAGCCCGCACCGACCGAAGCGCCCTTCGGCCTTAGGACCCTCGTCTTCGCCTCCGCCTCCTCGGCCTTTCGGATCCCTGTCGGGCCTCAGTAACACCGATCCGAACCGGCTTCGGATCCATTTCTTCGGGTTCCAGCCTCGAAATCCGGTCGTGATAGATCCAGTCTACATCACGTGGCGCCGTCTGTGGGAAACAAACAAACAAGTCATGTCTCGACAACCTGTCACCGCAGCCTGCGAGCCGAAAGCAAACAGTGATCAGAAAAAAAGAAAACCAAGAGAAAGCTAAGGAAAGCTCGACTGAAGCACCTTCAAGCTTATTACCTAGACAGACAACCGAGCGCTCATCGCCGCCAGGTCGATGACCGAATGGCGCTTCAGCCCTTCAAAGGCCGAAGGGAGAGTAAGACTGCGGAGCAGACGGAGGCACGTCTGCGAGTCTTCCATACTCTCGTCCTCGTAAATCCCCGGTTCGGGGCGCCACCACTTGCGCTGCGCCCGGGGCGCCTGTGACCCGGCGCCTTCGTCGCCGACCCCGGCCGCCACAGCCGAAGGGGAATCGCCCCTCGGCGTTTCAGGAGACGCCAGCCTCGCGGCCCTTCGGGCCTCGGCACTCCTCCTGATCAGCGGAGCCTCCTCCGCGTCTACGGCCCCTTCCGACCGGGGGCGCTTCGACGCTCGGCCGCCCCTTCGAGCGGCGAATTTAGACTTTTGCTCTCTCTCGAGAGCGGCGGCAGCAGCACGGCCCTCGGAAGAGGCCGCAGTCCTTGGGACCCCGCCTCGGGTCCTCGGAGCCCCAGCGCCTCGGCCGGGCCTGCCTGCCGCCTGCGGGGCCAGTGCCCGGCCCGGACCGCGCTGGTCGGATATCCGGTCGAGGAGGGCGTCGAGATCGGCCATTGCTGCAAGCAAGAAAAGCCTGTCAGAAACAGAACAGTGAACAAATACAAACTCAGAGCCGACTTACCCTCGGCCGAAACTTCATCAGCATCCTCAGCCGGAAGAGCTTCGGCCAGAGGAGCGGCGGCCCTTCCTCCGCGGCCCCGCGGAGTCTCCCCGGGAGGAAGATAGGGGAAGGCCCGCACCGGATCGGACCGGGGATCCGGCCATACCCCGGCGGTCACCAGACGCTCCGACGCGCTGAGAAGCCCCCAGACATTGTACGGGGCCATCATCTGGATGCGACCCACGAGGATGCTCTGGACCTGGGTGAGGATAGGAGGATCCGAGAGGCCTGCAGCCAGCGGCGCCCATTCAGTAGGGAAGGGCCACACGCTCTCCTCCTTCTCCGGCAGGGAGACGAAGACAAACTTCCTCTTCCAGCCATGGATAGACGAAGGCTTCCCGGAGAATACGCTTCGCCCGACCCGAGGGACGAAGCAGTACCACTCGGACTTCCCTGCCTTTGAATTTTGAAGAGGCAGCGGAAGACATTGATGGAAGGGCGGATCTTCACATGAGCGAAGACGCTCAAGAAACCGTACACGGTGCGCCAGGAGTTGGGAAAAAGCTGAGACGGAGCCAGCCCGTAGAAACTGAGAAGGTTGATGACGAAGGTGGGGAGTGGAAGACGGAAACCCGCCTCGAAGCTATCAACGTAAATAGAGAAGGAACCCGGGCGGAAAGTGTTAGCCCGGGTGGCGGAGTCAGGCCGAATGACCGTCATCCAGGAAGGGAGCTGGAAGTAAGAGACCAGGCGCATAATCTCTGCGTCCGAAAGGGCGCAGGATGCTTCCGAAGCCATATCAGGACGACAGCGTCCCGAAGTGGAAGCCTGGCCTGGGTTCCGGACCTCTTCGGCGTACTCGGCCCCGGAGGTCTCGGCCCCGGAAACCTCGGCTTCGGAAGCCTCGGACCCCTCAGTCCCGGAGACCTCGGACTCTTCGGACATCGCTGGGGCAGAGGAGTCTGAGGTGAGGGGATCTGACAGAAGAGATCGCAGAGAGTGGGAAGGAGTATACTCCTCGTTCGAAGGAGTAATCTCACTGGAAGAATCCCGGACCATAAGGCCACGAAGGGAAGGAGGAAAGTTAGGGCTTACTCGCAGGAAGGGGGAGGAAGTCTCTCCTGAGCCGAGTGCGGCTCCTTAAACCTCCCAGCTCCACCAGCGATGCGCTCCGAGGAATGGAGACCTTCCCACGGTGGCCGGCGAGCTCGGACGAAGCCTTCAGGAAGCTAGCTTTCCGCTGAAGAAGGAAGACGAGCTTGGAGGATTGCAGAGGAAACGCAGGCGCAGCAGCAGGAAGAAGAACAGTGCCCTGCTGAGGGCTTGTATTTATAGAGCCCACTCTGAGCGCCTCCCGCCGAAGCCAACGGCCGAGATCGTCTCGCTCGTCCCCTCGCCCCTCTCAGATGCACGCCACGTGCGCTGTCCATCGGCAATGATGACGGACCGGCTCCGGGACTTGCAGCGAAGCAATCAACGGCCGAGGGCGCTCCGACCCTTCGGCTGGCCGCCCGGATACGCGCCGCGTGTCCCGATCCGCGCGCTGAAGATGAAAAGGGCGGCAATCCGAGTGAAGCCTCGGGCAGAGAGCCGAGGCGATCCGCGACCAGAGAGCGGTCAGGATCCTTTTGTGTTTTCGACGGAGCGACCGGATGCGCGACGCGTGTCCTGTGCTTCCTCGCGAGGCGACGCGCCATCCCGTCCATTTAATGGAGCCTGACACGAGTCAGAGGGCTCTGCCCTTCGGCCTCTTGGCTCCGAGCCTTCGTCGCCACTCCGAGCGGGGACGAAGCAACCGCGTAGCCCTCGGCCGACCGAGGGCCCCCTCTTCCCAGTAAAAAGAGAACAGAGCTTCGGGTAAGACACCTGTTATGATGTTCTTTTGGCAGCTTCGGGCTTTACTCTCGCCATCTCAGAGCTGAAGAAGACAAGAGTAGGGGGCTATGTGATGAGGCAGAATCCGATTCGGCCTATTAGAGCAGGCCCAAACCCCGTTCAGCCCAACAGCAGCAGTATCAGGCCCTCCGGGAGCCTCCGGCCCATCGGCGGCCCAGCAGCCCTCGGCCCCCCAAGCGGCACCGGCGCTCCCGGCCCAACAGGCTTCGGCCCGTCAGCGGCCCATCAGCCTAAGGCCCGGGAACAACACGGCAGCCCAAGGCCCAGCAGGCTTCGGCCCCTCAGCGGCCCAACCTCCTTCGGCCCGATAGCCGAGTCCGGCCCACTCTGGTGGCGGATCCGGCACTATGGCGGTTTACCAGTAAGCCCAAACATAGTCCTATATCGGCTACCACCGTTAACCAACCTCTATCCTCTGCTATAAATACACCGCTATTTATTGCCAAAGGTATGCAACTCTTTGCCTCCGAGACCCTTAAGGACTATGGTCCAAAAAGCATTAAAGTTACTTCTTGCCTTCTGAATCGAATCATCTTCAGAAGCTAACTTGACCGTCGGAGGGGGTTCCTAAGGGCCAGAGCCCGGGACTCCTGCTGACCGGTTTCTTCTTCTTTCCCTCCTGCAGGAGCTCGGTTCGAATCATCGCCGACCTTCCCGAGTCGGTCTCGGCCGCCGACCTCGGATTCCTCTCCCTGGTCTCGACGCCGTGCGACGGCTGCCCTGCAACGGGAGACTCGGCCCCGCGTTGTCCCCTCGTCCGACAAAAAGGGCTTCTGGGCTCACTATCCAAGAGCAAGCCGAGTCCGAGACCCTTCCGGCCTCGGACCGTCGGCCTCGGTTCCATTGCCTATCGGCAATACAGCCAGATAGAGCTTCATCCACGCCGCCCCTTCGCCCACCGAAGGAGCCTCGGCCCCGACTTCCCGGAGACGAGCCCGCACCGACCGAAGCGCCCTTCGGCCTTCGGACCCTCGTCTTCGCCTCCGCCTCCTCGGCCTTCCGGATCCCCGTCGGGCCTCAGTAACACCGATCCGAACCGGCTTCGGATCCATTTCTTCGGGTTCCAGCCTCGGAATCCGGTCGTGATAGATCCAGTCTACATCAGAAACTATTATGTACTTATTATGTCATAACAAATTTTATCTTAATTTCTAAAATTAATTCACTTTGATTCTTCTACTGTTTGATAAATTTATTATTATTTTTAAGAGAGTTTAGAGATATAATTATTGGAGAGTTCTCTAAAAGTAAAGGGAAGAAAAAACTGGGTGGAGAGAGAGAGAGAGAGAGAGAGAGAGAGAGAGAGAGAGAGAGAGAGAACTTCCCCAAAATAAAAACAACTCTTAAGTTGTTCTTTTCCAGAGAAATTAATTAAGGATTGAATGCCTTCTTAAAAATTAGGAAGGAGGTTGCCAAATCTATTTTTTCCCACATTTCATCTCAAATTTTAAGAAGAATAATCTTATCATACAATCTATGTCTCGTCTTTAGGGTAGAACTTCTTAGCTGTGAACTTCCTACAGTTGAGCCAAGGTGATGACACTTCCAATCACCTCAGCAGATGGGGTCTCCGATTTACAGGCGTTGACATCATTGAAGGCAATTGGGTATCATGGTGCGCAACTAATGAAGGTTACCCTAAAATTAATGCAGATGGAGCTTGTGAAAGTGAAAATGCTGTATCAAGAGATGGTTATATAGTTAGAATTTAGAAACTCGATCAAAAGGGATATCTTGAGAGCAGGGCAAATATTTAAAGGAGCAGCAACAATTGAGGCAGCGGAACAGACCGGCTGGACTCTATTGTCTGGACCTCCATGCGTCCCTAGACTCATCAAAAGGATCAAGAGAGAGTAGATGGGTCATTTACCTTTAAAATGATGTAGGAGAGTAAAGACACCTCTCTCTTCATGAATCTAGGGGCACATGAGGGTCCGGACGATAGGGTCCAGACGATGCCGTTCCTGAGACAGTTGAGTTAACAGGCATTTGGAAAGGACTTAAAGCTGGGTGCAGACTGCAGAGAACATACTAGAAATATAATTATTTCATCTGATTCTAAGAACTCTGTAGATCTGATTAATAGAAATACGGAGCCTCCAGTCCTTGCAAATTGGATTAGGGTACCAAGCAAGTCTTGTTGCAAATCTATTGGCAGCATCTCAATCCAGCATGATTACAGGGAAGCAAATCGAGCTGTACATTGGCTAGCAACGAATGCTAAAAGAGAAAGGACCACTGAGCAATGGACTTGATCGATGCTTACTTGCTGCAATGCCTCTGTGCAGCAAGTAAACCATTTTTTTTTTTTAGGTCGGTTTTAAGGTGTCCTAACTGTCTGTATAGTGCAATGTTTGATCGGACGATCTCAAAAAATTTTAAAAATAAAAAATTGAACTCCAATGAACAGTAAAAAAGTATTGTACAGATAATCAGACATTGCACTGAACGGACGATTAAGACACTTTAAAGCCGACTTAGAAAAAAAATAAAAAAATATAATTTACCCACTTCAATGCCCCCCTGCAGGGACATTGCAACAAATATTACTCACTTGTTAAGATTGCTGCACAAGAGCTGGGAAACGAGCTGCAACTTAGAGCTTGAGATAACTTAATTCCCTTCCTTGTACCGAAAAATACAGCAATTAGCTGGTGGACAAGTTCTGAAATTACGATTTTCCATGCATGTTGTTTACATGGGAACTTCTTTCCCAAAAATCCTAACCACAGACAAGATACTCCTCTTGGAATGTTTCTTTATTCTCAAAAATAAGAATTTCTTTATCAAAGACAGAGATAGGCATAGTGGACTAGCTATACATGCACATAATTACAAAGATTCAAATACTTTTGGACTAGTCATATATAGCACATTTCATTTTTCTCGATGGAACACTAGTTATTGTAATGGATATGAGTGATTTATTCATCCGATAGCCAAACTTTTTCTTCTTCTAAAATGTTAAACATTATCGGACTATCTAACTCAAAATCATAAAATGAAGTAGAGATACAAATGAGTCAAGTCATTAATTCAGCCAATTTCAATCGAGTTCTGTGATGTCAAAGATCTTTTAAACCTCATTTTTTGTATCAGTGTCCTCTCATTCATACTAGGTAAAGGTGAATCAATTATTTCACCAAAAAAATAGGTGTTGGACTCAAATTCATCCTTGTCTCACGTGAGTAAAGCTAGAATCTAATAAAAAAATAAAGTTAAGAGAATCTTATTTTTCAAAATTGGGGCTGGCTTAGTTCGATCATGCTCTAACATTAGCCAGCAGCCATATCAGCCTATCTATTTGGGGGAATGTGGTCGGGTCTGATGCCAGCTCCACTTCCCCTCCTGTCGATTATAAGGTTCGAGGTTAAGCCTTAACAGACTTCTAGCATCAATTATTTAAATTGGCATCCATAAATTTCTGAAAAATAAGAGTAAGAGGTCTTTTACGTGAAGCAAACTTTGCAAAATGCTATATTTCTGTGAAATAAAAAATACGGCATCTAATGGAATCTTATGGTAATCAAACAGCACCTAGATCAACCTGCAATCCAGAATCCTTCTGTATTATGCGATTTTGAAGGGCCTCAAATTTGGGTCGGAAAAATGCTGCTTAATGCTTTCACTCACAAGATACTCTGATGAAGTACTTCGTCCATGTATGGCCCCTTAAATTTTGTGACTGCGCTAGGGGAGTACGAATAGCACACGACTCATTATTAGATCTTGGCAAAACACATAAAATAGGATCATCTCCTCATGAGCCTCTCGCTCACCACGATCAGGGGATCTCCGTCCTCGATAGGAGAGGCGTCACTTGACGATCTCTGCAAAAGAGAATATTGTTAGAGGGCCTCCAATAGCAATTTAGGAGATCATCTTCTAATGCTTAAATCAGAAAGTTGGAGATGTCGAGAGAAAGTCAAAGTAACTTGGACTTTAGGAAGTGTACTTGTACCGATTGGACAAGGAGTCGTTATATAATAGAGTAGGAGAGTCTCAACAAACGAGGTGGAATTTGAAGAGATCCCTTGAGTCGATCCTGAGTTGGGAGGGACTGTTTTAGGGAAGCTGCATCTAAGGAGGATTCCTAGAGTCGTGCTAATCCAACTAGGAGTAGAGGGCACTTCCTTGTGGAATAGGACCCTTCACAGGGTAAGTTTCCAACTTGCACTTCCTGCATCTAAGGGTCTCTCTAGGAAGGGCAGAAGTTTTCCGACGTCCGTTGAGTCCTGCCCATAGTAGGGATTGGCTTGAACGTCTTGTCAATGGATGAATTCGACTCCCCGGCTATTATAGTTATCTTGTCTGGATGAAACTTCTGAGGATTAGGGTTGGACCCTTTACGAGTTGAAGCCCTCGGCCTAGTGGTCTCGGCCCGGCTCATCAGCATATGGGCCGCTCTAGAAAATCCCTTTGGTATTCCAAAATGGGAAACTGGGCTGGCCCACGGGTTATCTGGGTTGGACAAGATTTTCCTCCTTCAAACTTTATATTTTATTTTCAAGTGTCTGTATCTTCCAAATGAAATGACTATAAATGTGGAATTCAAAGATATCACCAATTTAAAAATTCGTGCCCTATAGATTCCCCGGATTTCACAATTTGACGGAGATCCTACTATCCAGGCAGTCCAATAACATGATCACCGCCACCATGAGCAGGTGACCCACGGAGATCCGAAAATGGGCTACAAGATCCAGCCCCTTTTATTACGGAGTTATGTTTGCTGCATTGATCCTTAGTGCTGCATTAAGGGTCAGTGCAGTAGATAATTTTTCTTTATTTTTTGATTTTTTTAGGTGGACGCCGAGGTCTCCTATGTGTCTATATAGGTCGATTTCTAATTATAAATTAAAAAAACATCTGAAAAAATGAAAAATCAGGTATCAATGAACAGTAAAAATCCCTTAGGATGAGTTTTCATTTTTTTGTGTCGTCTGATCAAAGATCAACTTGTACAAATGTGTAGGACACCTCGAAGCACATCTAAAAAAATTTTAAAAGTAAAAAAAAATTACCCACTGCATTGACTGTTAGTGCAGCACGCTAAACTCTTTATTGTTAGGCGGTGGGGCAGAAACTGGTCCGCATCGCGTAGCAATCACGGCCCATTATCTGAAAAGGCCAAGATTACTGGGCTAGAAGCAAGTGCAATACTTGCTGCATGCCCATCGGACAGTTTCAGCAATAGGTAATATTTGTTTTTTGTTTTTTACTAAAATTTCAGTGAGAGTGAGCATCTTAATGGGCCCATCTATATTGTCCAATCTTCGATCAGACAATTAAAATAAAAATAAAAATAATGAATCGCCTATTTCTTTTTTGATTTTTTTAATGGTCCAATCTTTTATCATAGGATACTGATTAGTCCCTGGGGTTGCCCCTCTCCCTAGGATTTAATAAAAAAAGTGAAAAAAAAACTTACTGTTGCATCCCTCCAGCTGATTTCCCTCCAGCATCCTCGTGCAGACGGTTTCTATAAAATTATGATTTTTTTTTTACTGATCTGTTGAAATTTTGGATTGAGTAGATGGTGATGTCATGAGTTTTAAGATTACGACAATACCACAAGTATTTTTAAGTTTTAACCCTTCGTACCTAGTTAAAGGGTTGCTAAGTTCAGTGTTTAACGAACAAGGTAGGACTGCAAATGGATATCCGAATTCCGATTATCCGTCCGATTTTTATTTGTGGTAATGAATATAGAAACCAGTTAAAAGATCATCCATTACGTTATAGGAAACGAAAACAGAACTCTGATAATTATAAGAGTCGGAAACGGAAACAATTGTTTTCACATTTGCTAATCTGTTTCTGTTTTCATATATGTATATATAAAGTGATACAGTCTACTGGCAGGGTTCTGTCCGGAAGTTGCGGACTGTATCAAAGTCCGTTGGATCATGATCCAATAGTATCTTAAAACAAAGAAAAAAATGAGGAAAGAACTCCCCAAGCGGGCTCCCACGCGGATGCCCGACTCTGCCCATCGTCCTATCTTTTGATCAGATTGCTCCAATATTTTTTTTTTTTTTTTTTTTACTTAACCTTTTCTTTCTCCTCAACCCTACCTTACCATGAATTTTTAGGATCCGCTGCCAATGGACTCAAATAGGGTAGTGCACTATATATATATATATATATATATATATATATATATATAAGAGCAAAAAATTGAACCCATTAAATGGGCCCCACTTATATGTAAGTGAGAGAATATCTCTCGTTTGACAAAAGTACATCATAATAAGAAGTAAGAAATTTTCTTAAAATTTAATGTGATTTTGTAATGCATGACTTGAGTAGATTAACTACGAAGATTTAGACTAATAGATAAAATAATTTTTCGAAAGTTCATAGACAACAAGAATTTACATGAATTAAAATCTTGTAAGTTTGAAATTTATTATTAAAAGAAAATTTATAAGAAGTGAATAGTAACTAACGCAGTCGAGGTATTGGCGGACCGGCTAGGATGAGTGGGTCTTGAACCGCGGGGACTGAGATTGGGCTGATGTTGGGTTGATGGTAACTTGCACCCGGGAACACCCAGCGTCAATTGGAGCCCTACGATTTAAACCCCAGAGAGACCCCTCCGACAGTCAAGTCAATGGTTGTCATTTGATGAGAAAAGATAGGCCGGTGAGAAGGAGCTACCTTTCTATAGGGGGAAGGTTGGTGAGCACTTCATGAGGCAGCCGATATAAGACCTATTGCTTATACTCTTTCCCCCTATAACAAGTTCCTGTTGTCGAGACTAACTATGTCGAACGCCTGGGCTGACTTAGAGTCCAGCCGTCGGCATCCTTCATCAATAATAATGATTTAAAATAACTTCTTATTATAGTGACGAGGATAGTGAAAACTTTCGTTTGCTTCTTTTTTTCCTTTTTTCAATTTAAAAGTGAAGATGAGTGCAAAAAGTGGAAACACTCATTTGAATTCTATTTTCTGATAAAAAATATAAGAAATAAAAATGAAAGGTGTCATTTCGGTTTTCGCGTCTGACCCGCTTGCAGCCCTAGTACAAGGTGACAAAAAAAGACATCGGTTGTCACATGCTATTTCAGGCACAAAAGGAGGTCAAAAGAAGGGGGAAAGGGGAGAAAGAATTATGGAAACAAACCTGAAGGGGAACCATGATTAGAAAGCTTTGCGGCCTTTGATCTTTTAATTGCACATACATAGCAGCCACATGTTCGACTACTTTAGTTAAAGAGGCTTTTGATCTTTTTATCTAGTTTTATATACCATATCTACTGAGACTGACACAAAGCTAAAAGAACATGGTAAGAACAGGTTCTCATGAAGACCCAAGAATTACCTGGATTAGAACTTTACTTTTCTGCCAAAAATGAGTAAATCCTGTGTTCTTGGCAAGAACCTAGTTCCAGTAGAAAGTCAGGTTTTGATCTCTCGGAGAGGATCGTTCGTCCAAGAACTTTCAAGATTCATGTTTTGGATGGCATTGTCCCTAGAGGCCACTACAAAGGGTATCCCTAGAACATCAAAGACTTCTAGTACAGTTTTCCAATCATCAAGTTGTAAATGGTCAAAAAAATAAATAAATCATCAAGTTGTGTGCTTGGGTATTTTATGTGCCTTCCTGCACTGGCCACCTGTTAAAGGGTAGCCAGCATTATTCTCCTGCAATGCCCTTTATAAAGTGTTAAAGCTACATGAACCTAATAGCCTTTTAATCGATAGTGGTTCATGATATGTGTTTGAACATCTCATTGTCTGACTAGGATACATTGACTGGTCCGATTGTTGCCTCCTCCACAAAGCCGGATTTAAATCTGGCACTGGACCATGAGACATGATCTTTATCACATTTTTTCAGATATTTTATGACTTCTGAATTGATTCTTTCAGAATACTATTTAAAACGAGCTGAACATCGTTTTAAAATGTGGTCAGTTTGCCGCTTAAGAACATTAATGGATCCCAGCAGTATGAAAATTAATTACATGTACTGCTACAACTAACTTGTATTAATTGTGAAATTCTCACCGTTGTCAGGGATATATCTTAGGTGAAATGATCTTACCTTAAGGGGGTGGAAGTAGCCTGTTCCTTGTTTAATGCTTAAATTGTAAAGATGAAAGAAATGAGGTTCTAGTGTGAGCCGCAATATTCTTGGTTTCTGATGTATTCTTTAGAACAAAAGAGAGGAAAAAAGAGGGAACACTGGTAGTGGCTTTTTACCTAATTACATGTAGATAATAGCATGAAGTACGTACAGCTTTGGAACTTCCTACGCTAGGGACGTTAATGATCCCGATAAAATTACAATTACAAAAGATTAAAGTCTGAAATAAGAAAGATCGATTTGTGCAAATCCCGGATCCCAAGAGGACAAAGCTCAAACACTTCTAGGCTATCAGCTAAGCAGATCGGTGCTGACAGAGCTATTCTTCCAATGATTGTTTCTCTAAACAAACACTTCATGTGGAAGTCCTATAAACAACTATATATGCAATCTAGGGGAGCCATTTCAAAAAGCTCCCAGATGTGCAGTGGGGCATGAAAGCCTAGCTAGGATCAATTCTATACTCCAGCCTTTTCTTTAACCCTGAAATATTTCTAAAGCAGTAATTAAATGTCATGAAGAAAAGCTACTCAAGGTCATTAATCTGGTTAAAGTTCAAGTTTTTCTTATTTGTATACTGGATATAGCATACATGGATACACACAGAGACTGTTGATATTAGGAATCACCAAGGAGTACAAGAATATAATCTCTTCTTAGTGCCTTCCGTATTCATTGGCCGGGAGTGCATGCATGCCTAACATGGCATCAAAATTTGAAGAATATGTGCACATCGGTGGTATTCTCTTGTCCACAGAGATTAACTGGTCAGGAGTGATGGAGATAAGCAAATGCTACAGATTGGAGGTCGTCCATATTTACGTCAAAGGGAGCCATGGCACCTGGAGAACCACCATCGTAATTGCTGAATGGGAAGTTCTCATCAGCCATGCTCGAGCAGCTCCCTTGGGATTGCTGGAAGCAGCTCGAATCCGCAGCCATAGCGCTGTTGTAGTAGGGCAAGTTATCCGCAGCATTCACCGCCGTGTTGGAGAAGAACTGCTGCATCATCTTCACTTCGTCGCCAATGTGGAAGTAGCCCTGCCCGTCCTGCTGATGAAATGGCATCTTGTTGCAGAGCTTGTCGTCTTGGGGACCTGCAGCAGCGCCTGCGGGGGAACCATTGGCGAGGGCGCCCTGGGCTGCTTGCGCCTGGAGAGAGGCGAGCTGCGCCTGTAGATTGACGACCTGCAAGGCAAACCAAAACAAGGGAAGATGTCAATCAGAGAAATATTAAAAAGCTTCGACTACGGAGAGTTTGATGCTACATCCATCCGCAAGGATGTGACAGAACCCAGAAATTAAGACAGGAAAAGACTAGTTTTTTGCGGAAGTTATCTCTTGCAATTATTGGGGCCATGCATGGACATGGCATGCATCAATACGCTTTCAAAAGGTAATGTATGTGTTGTTATTACTATCTAAGCATTACAGCTTATAATTGTCATTCAAATCACTAAGCCAAATTTTGGGTGATGTTTAAGGCTGAGTCAATTATTAATATCGTAAATTAACCTTCTAATTCATCGATCAACTAGAATATATTGTTGCAATATTCAAAGGCATTGCTGTAAGCATTTTCTACTGTACTAATTAATCTAAGTGAGTTCCTTTTGAGTTGCTGTTACTGCCAAGCTTATATAGCAATGGGGTTGCTCACTTGCTGCTGCAGTGCGAAGATGTGGGCGACGCAGCCGTAGATTGGGTCCTGGAGCCTGGCCTGCGCCTCGTAGGAGATGGTGACGGCGGCCTCGCAGCGGTCGGGGACGGGGAGGTGCATGAGGAGCTTGGAGACGTTGCTGGCGCCGAACACCTTGTGGATGGCCGCGAAGTGCTTGGCGCCCTGCTCGTGGCAGAAGTAGGGCGCGAAGACGCACCCCCGCACGCACTTCCTCCTCAGGAACTTGCACGCCCCGCAGGGAGACCCGAAGCCCGTCATGATCTTGCCCTTGGAGAATACTACTATTCAAGTGTTTTCTAATCTTCTTCTTACCCTCTCTCCTCTCTTCTTTCCTTCTCTCCTCTGATCTTGATCCCTCTGTTGAAGCCTAGGGCGAGAACTACTGGCTGTGTTTATAAACGCCAGGGGGTGAGAGGGGTGGGATCCTATTGTGGGGAATAATTAATTCTTCTGTGTCTCCCTAATGGCCTACAAATGGCGATGTTTTTAATCCTTTTCCATTCAGACAGACTTCATTTCGCCTCATCTGCCAATTTAAAAACTGGTTTGGAGATTCCATTCAAAAGAGCCTCATACGACAAAAGAGCAAACACAAACGCAACACCTCCCAGGCCCCCATCTCTCTACTTGATCATTGGTTTCAATTCTCTGCCATGCTGGCCCCCTTCCGAGCTACTCATTCGATAACCCCCAAGTACGCATAATACAGTGTTTGAGTTAAAATTATAGAGCTAGGGGATAGGATCGATGGGTGGACTACACAGGTTACACTACATTCAAGCATCTTTAATTTAACAGTGAAGCTGGAAACACAAAACCCACGCGAGATAGTGATGGGATGACAAGGCTCTTCTTACTTTTCATCTGGGCATGAGGCACATTTACCATTGAAATGATGGTAATATCATATGCAGATAAATATTCGGAATAGTACAGTTTCCAGAGTATTATACGAGATTAGTCATGGCAATACCGCTGGCTTGCGACTGGGATGGTAATGTACAACCTCTCTAAATAGAGAGATCACAAGTTCGAATTAGGCTGTTGAATGTGTAAAATAGTTCCCTTTCATGTAGTGGATAGATACTAATTGTACATACTTGGCCAACTGAGTTATACTCTCTGAAAAGGAGAGACTAGTTATATATTGCAATTATCATGTGTCAAAAAAAAAAAAATCACCTTCAATCAACTCTATTAATTTCATACTTGAGATTGAGTATGGAGCTAGCTAGGGATGAATGAAGCTGATTAGCCACGGTTGACATGTATGGTTCGAAGCCTCTGTGGAAGTCATTATCCCTCACCCAATGGTCTGTATACACACGTCTACTTGTTGGCCACTGAGCGTGCAAGGGGTTTCTGACCTTGGAGACAGCAAGGCAATGCAGTGCAGTCGAGACTATTCTAATGTAATTTTTCATCACTCTCACAATAACGATGTGCAGGTTAGGAGCATACCCAACAAGACGTGGAAAAAGAGAGACAAGTAGGTAGATGGAGTGATGGTTAATTACTTTCCTAATGCCCATAGTTTAAAAATTAATTATAGTAGCGAACATCTCAACTGCCCCTCACCTAAAGCCTTATATCTCAGACGTTTCAGACAGATATGGGCTTCCTTTATGTTCCTGAACAAGTTATAATCTAGACTCTATACGTACCATCTAATTAGTTCTAATCAGATCGATTTTTATCTCCATCACCACCATCAATGAACCCGCTTTCTCAAACATTCCAGCAGTTTGTATCATGGTGCACACCCTATGATATTGGTAATCACTAATCTGTGCGTCTAGACCTCGGAAGATGTTTTAATTCGACCTTTAGACTAGTAAGAAAGGCTGGCAAGCCTGGTTCCGTTTTATCTTAGTTTGTCCCCATACCTTCCTAGGAATCCACACTTCGGAGACTTTTGTGTTCATCTTGCTTCAAGCCGGGAACACAAACTTTCCACCAACTCAGCATGCATCTCCACAACCCGTATTTGAATGGGGGTCATTGCTAGCTAGCTCACCCTCTCGATCCTTTAGACTCCATTATATATGTTAGTACCCAATCAGAATTCTCTGAGAGCTATGTATAAGAGGACCATGGTGCTTGGGGACTGGATACTGCTGGGTGAACCCCGTAACTATCGCTAGAATTATGATCACTTTGATCTTGGTAATGTCAGTATGACTATTAAAAAGTTTAAGATATTTGAAATTAGAATCTTAGTTGTGATAATATCTAAGACTCTTCTCTAATAACCAAGGTTCAGCATTCTGATATCATGTTAGTATATTTGCCAAAAAGAGCATTAAGAATTCTTCCAAACCAAACAGAGTTGATGGTAATCACCCACCATCCCAGGCGTATAAAAGAACCAAACGACAGTTTACAAAGACTTTGGTCACGATAAGAGATTATTTAATTTGATGTAAAATATTATAGAATGCTGCAAGATTATCAATATCTTATGTCTCACAGAAATGTCATTTTCTACACTATTTTATTGTGTTTTATGTCAAACCAAACATGTACAGAACCGAAATGAGGCTTTAAGAGTAGATGACAACAACTCCAATCTCGTTTCTTATTAACTTGTAATCCATGGACCAACTGAAAGAATCTAGACTCAATATTATCACATATATATTGATCTGAACTTGTTTTGAGTTCCAGCTTACGTGTTATGGTACGGGCTAACATCTTAAAACCAAGGAGAAATGAAGACAGATTACCTCCCACAAGAATAAAAATCTAACCTTTCCTTGACCGTCCAAGCAACAACAAGTAAACACTATATAACCCTCTGAACAGCCGATCAAATCAGAGGCCCACGTGCCCGGGATGCATGCGCGCGTGCCCGAGGAATATTTTGGCAGCAAATGGAGACTATTCGAATGGGGTTCCCCTCCAAACGCAGGCCAGTCCACTTGAGCAGACATGCTACAGTATTACCAACAGTTCCAACAGTGTAGTGTTGGTTGCAGTGTTCTCTGCACTGCAGTAGCCATAGTATGGGCAGAGAATTTACAGGAAAAGAGGAGAGAAAGAAGAGTGATGTTCCTCTGTGCAGATAGCATGCATGTCTTGTCTATCACGTGCCAATAGATAGAATTCTTTGCACGCGTGATACAGTATGTCCAGTAATAAGAAAATTTCATGTTCTTACATTACAAAACTATACAATGGACAAGTCATGTAAGAGTTGTGTCTAGCAGATGTTTGGTCCAAGGGCGGATCCAGCATTGTTCCAGTGGAGTCATAGACCCCACTGGATTATAGGATTCTCTCGTAGGGACTGAATCGGCCTAATGACCCCAATGATCCATGCCCTCCCGTCCTCCAATTTGGCCTACAGTACCTAATTCGGATGACTCCATAGGACAAAATTCTTACGTCCGCCACTACTTTGGTCAGCGCACAAATCGTCTTGCTCCTCTCTCCTATTGGTAGGAGGCCCGCTATGAGCTTCACAAAAGAAGGTGAGATAAGAAGAAATTAACAAAGAGAGTTGAAATATATGCAGATGTGTTGTTGTGAGGTGGAAAAGGGGGGCAGTGTTGGTGACGACAAGGGAAGGAAACCTGTAGCCATAGAGAAATAGATAAAGTAAGAAACGACGAGTTGGAGCATTTGATGGGATATAAAAAAATTTGGGTCTTGTGAACGTGGGGGGCCTCGTTTTTTCAGAAAATTGTGAATAGAATGGATTGAGATCACTTGGATCCATTTCATGGACCCTTTTTAAGACCTTGAAATTAATCTCATAGAGGAAAATGGTACTTATTAATGAAGTAAAATTACTTTTGTTAATGAATTACTTTTTCCTTCAATGAAATTTGAGATTAATGTAGGAAAGGATTTATGGAATGGATTTAGGTGATCTCAATCCGAATAGAATGAGTTCGCAGGTTTTGTAGCATATGACTTAGGAAAAAAGAATCTAAATGGATCCCACGCAAGGAAGCATGCTCTCTGGGCTCAGTAAAAGTAGACGATTTCGTGGAGTACAGTTCATGATCTGTAGATTTCATGCCCCATAAAAATAGTACTACTAATATGTGTTTTCGTAAGAAAATGCTACTTGTACTTTCTAGCTGCATGATGTTTTTAATATACTTCTTTCGTATTACACCAATCATATTGAATTAGTAAGATATTGACGTGAAATTTGACGTGATAAATAAAAGTACGCGTAAGAAATTTGACCGAACTCTAACAAGTAAGAAATTTGACGTGATAAATAAAAGTACACGTGGGACTCATCTTCCCCTCTCTACACTAGTTACTGACTCCCATCTAATTTTGTTCTGACTGAACCCTTACTCATTTACATGTACCGGACCCAAACCGTGTTGTTCTCCCCTTTCTTCTTATACTGAATGAAACGCGTCATGTTTAGGTTGTTGCTGCTCTTGATGGAGAAGAATATGGACCTTGAGACTTGTTGATGTGAACTTGGGATGTCACTTCCGCAAAGAGTTGACCCCCATCTACCGGATGATGGCCTTATCCCCATAAACTTTCCTCTAGATCTCGCCCAAGTGAACCAGTATTCCAGTCACAAAAACACACGCACAGAGTTAAAATGGATGAAATATTCTTATTTTTTGCTCAACTTTTTCTCTCTCTCTTTCCATCTATCTCTCTATCTTTCTTTCTCCAATAAAAAAAAATCCCTTTTCTAAGGGTATTTTTGTCTAAAATGTTAAATTTAATTGTTAAAAATAGAATTTTTAACAGAAGTTAACTGTAGGAATATTTTTACAAATATTACAACACAGTGAGGTTATTTATATAATAACATGAAAATAAGATGAATAAATCTATAATTTTATTTTTAACAGGATTATATATATATATATATATATATATATATATATATATATATATAATTATCCCAAAAAAGGAGACACTAAGCGAAACAGTACCCAATTGCCAAGTACCAAGCACCAGCAGGGACCCTTTTTTGCAATGTGATTCAATGAACCTGCTATTGACCCATCTCCAACTTTAATCCCAGAACTAGAAGTAAAGGACATGGATTCATCCCCTTCATATCTGCAGTTTTTTGGCGTCATCAAATTAAATGGATGATGGGAATAAATGATCCCATGTCATGGTAACCTCCCACTAACTAAACAACACATTGGTGATGAATTGCCTAGTGTGGAGGATTACGTCTCCCAGCCTGATTGTAGATTATTAAAGTCCAGTCCAACTAAGGTCCTATCTGGATACAAGTGCATCAATGCGTACGTTGAGATTTATTGTAAATTCATTTTCAAATAATATTAGTTTGGATAGAAAAAAGAAACAGACTTACTGTAAATGTTGAAGTTATACGGACCATCCAACTCAAAACTTTAAGACATTGAATGGAATAGATATTATCTATATTAATTATTATTTTTTTGTCTCTTTTTCAATGTAGAATTATTCTAACATGTCTCCTCATGTGCAGACTGACTTTAAGTTCTATCACGTGGACCACAAAGATGGAGTGTCCGGCCCGATTCATAATCATCGGTTCTTTCTATGTTGAAATAATTGGGCCATCCAACTCAAAACCTTAAAGCATTAAGTAGAGTAAGCACCATCTATATTAATTATTGTTTCTTTTGTCTCTTTTTCGATGTGAGACTATTCTAACACTAAACTCATCCGAATATATCATAAACTCAAAACTTCTTCTTAAATGCATTTTCTGTAAATCTATTTGGAATTGATTTACGGTAGAGACTAATCTTTATCATTTGTATGCAGTAAAATCGTAGATGACTTTAGAAAAAAATGAATTAATGATAAAAGGATTTATGATGTGTCTTATGATAACTCCATCTGTGTTTTCTTAAGCTGCATCCAGACAGGGCCTAAGACCTCTGGCCAATGGACATTATTTCTTGGGGGCATTAAAACCACGACAACCTAAACGGACAGAAAAGATTGAAAGGAATTAAATTGGTTACCCAAATAGCTAGCATCACATGCACCAACCAGTGAATTAGAGTTTGCTGGTCGGACGCATCAATGACTCAGTGATGGTGATATCAGTAGCAGCCCAACAGAAGATCTAAGGAAGTAAATAATATATATATATATATATATATATATATATATATATATATATATATATATATATATATATATATATATATATATATATATGTGTGCAGGAAACACGCCCAAAATGAAAAGTCCACGTCTATGGCCTACAATTTCCATCTTTCTACAATATAGCTTGGAACTTTAATTGCTATAGAAACGAGGGCTTTTTTCTATGCGTTATCTCTATATTTCGGGATTTATTATCTCCTCTCTTCATGAGCCATTTCCGATTCGAACCAGTGTAACACTTATGCATTACCCCACTTTATTTGCAGAATTAAAGAAGAATAAGACCTCTTATTCTTAGAATAAGGGTAATTCTAGTTTGGTGGGCGAAATGGTTTAGACTACATTAGAATTGCTTATACTAGAATAAAGAGATTAAATAATTCGACTCTACACCCAAGAATTATTTATTCATCTTATTCTGCTAGTGGGTCCCACATAATTATCAAAGTTAAATACACCTTATTTTAGTATACGTTATTCCGGATAAGTAATTCCAAATAGACTATTCTGCTAGTGGCTAGCCTCAATTTGATTGCAGAATTGGTTAATCCGGAATTACTTATCCGGAATAGCGTATACTAGAATAAGGGGTGCTTAGCTTTGATAATTCTGTGCGACCCACTGCGGAATAAGAAGGATAAGTAATTCTTGGGTCTAGAGTCGAATTGCTTATTCTTCTTATTCTCCGAATAGACTATTCTGCACCGGTATAAGTCATTCCGCTTGTCAAAGTTAAATTAAACTTATTCTCTATTTATTCTTCCTTATTCCTCTCTTATTCTCCAATCAAAGTGTAAAACAAATTGAGGAGGGTGCAATAACGACGTGTGGCGAGTTCGTCAAGTTCCCAAGATATCAGCTAACATCTGTGAGGTGGTGTTACGTTAACTGTTTGAGAGTAAACTGCTAATCCTACATTATAAGGTACGTAGCACCTCGTAGATAAAAAGGAGACGGCATAGTAAACCAATAGCTCTAAGTGTTAACCTTGTTAACTGCAAATCCTACGTTGTAAGATGTAGCACCTACTCTTCCCAAAAAAAAGAAAAGGTGTAGTTAGCACCTAGTACATAAAAAGCAATGACATCAATCAGTGATGCATACTAATAGGAGTTGTTTGCTTTGCAGTAGTAACGCACAACATAATTACTTATAAAATACTGCTTTTTACATCTTACAAAAATATGATATTTTTCAATATTTTACGGTTTTTCTACTTTGCATCAAACCAAAGTAATACCTTAATTGATGTGATCCTCATCTGTCTAGCTTACACTCGAGAGCGGCAGAGTTCCTTATTTCTTGTTGAACACAAATTAATATTGCCGGCGTAAGAAGGGGCGAGGGTTGTAGCTAGCTACCATCGGAGTTTTGTGTGATTGGAATTGATACGGTTTCGCAAGGACAGCGGTCAAATTTGTCCGGATTAGAGGAATCAGCAGACAGGAGCATGTAAACAATGGTAGTGGGCCCTCCACGACCGGTCAACCAGACAAGGAAGCTGCTTGTAGGACCACCACACGTGCACGGATGATTGCCAAACGCTGGGGGATTTCTTGTTCTTTGCTCTCTCATTAATCTAGCCAGGGGATGCCTCTAAATCTACCCAAAGGAAAAAAAAAATCCAACATCACAAGTAATCTGCAGGGTTCTATCACTAGCTAGGTGAGGCAAGGCTTTAATCATGTATCTCTCCCAGTGAGACAAGTCTCCATTCTGCTTACGTACGCATCAACTTCTAATCCCCTAGCTAGATCTGCTTATTTCTTATCTACTAATCTATAATCATATGTACTTATCCCAAGTAAGACAAATCTCCATGCTACTGGCGTACACATCAAGCTCGAATTAATTTTCTTTCTTTTCTCTCTCTCCTACCCTATTATATATCCTATCTTATGAAGTTAACACGTCTGGCTCCATCGGATTGTCAAGTTAAGATGTTGCCTCCTCCCATGCATCCCTTCACAGCGCTGTGCCCTAAGAAACCTTGTAAGGTGACAACTTCACAAGTTTTAAAAACCAAAGTTTAGGTCTCTAGTCCTTGTCTTCTCACCTCACGCCCCACGTGGGAGCTCATAGATCACAGTGGGGGGGACTTGGTTTTTGTTAAGAACTGTAACGTCCTCAACGCCTTAGAACAAGCCCTCGGAGAGACGCTAGGCCAGCGTGGCTAGTGTTGCCCGGCAGTCTCCGGACAGGGAGGGCTCCCTTCGCTTTCAAGACTATGTCCTCATGGTTTTTTAAACAGGTGGGGAGGCCCCTCCAAGTTCCTGTTTGGAGCCCTTGTGCCCTCTAGTTTGGAGGCAGATTTTCCGAACCCTAGGTGACCCCCTTGGGCGAGGGATAACCTAATGCGCATTTTCTATGGAGCTTCACGACAAAGTGAGGGTGTCACCTCAGGGAGCCCTCCTGTGCTGCTGTGTGGTGTTGTTAATTGTTCTTTATGGTTCTTTCAGCTAGAACAGCTTCTGATGGGGCCTGCAAGGGTTCTGTCTCATTGGAAACCCAGGAATCGCCATCGCGCGAAGTGGGGCGAGCTGTGTGGAAGAAGCATGTGTGAACAAATAGGTGGTAGCTAGCGGCGCCATTCGTAGGGTATCTGACCTAGCAGGAGAAGAAGAATCATACCTGTGTAGCATTCTCTTGTTCAACGACGACCATGGAGTTGTGATGCTTGGCAACAGGATCACGAAACGCGTAGGTCGAGAAGAATCATAACTGTGTCCAATTCCCTTGTTGAAGGGACGGCAGGACCCTATCTCTTGACTGCATGACCTGCGTCTCTAGGTGCATGAAGTTGGATCTATAGTTTTCCGAAAATGGGTGGCAGAAAACCAGGAAGTCGTAGATAATGGGAGCTCCTCGTCAACTATAAGAAGATACGTTTATGGAAGAAACACGTCCGTCGGGGCATGCAAGCTGGCACCACGCGTGTTCATGTGGGCAGTACGTGGGTTTATCGACGGTTTTGAAGGTTTAAGGATTTAATAATTTTGTTTTAAGCTGGCTCGCAAGCTCTCAAGCCGAGTTTTGCTCAGCTCAAGCCCGGCTCATTAAGAGAATTGAGCTGTCTTAAGCTCGAGTTTGACTCGTTAAGTCGAGTCGAACTCGAATAATTCGCGAGCGACTCGACTCATTGTCAGCTTTAATCGGAGACACTTCATCTTAGTGATACATTTTTTGTTGTATTTATGTCTTACTTAAATAAATAAAAAAAATCGTATCCTTAAAAATAGATATGTTCATACATACATCTTCTAACAGTTTATAGATTCATCCATAGTCTATGAAGATTCATCTTCTAACGTATCTTCTAACAGTTCATAAACGTATCTTCATAGACTATAGATGAATCATTAAAATAGCATACACGATCTTAATCCCTACTCTAAAGGGGTGGAGACTGGCCTCAATGATTTATAAGTTTAATAAATGTCCGCCCTTGATATATTCATCAGTAGAGAGAGAGAGAGAGAGAGATGCTCCCTTATTTCAATTAGCTCAATGCCTCGTACCCATCATAAGCGTGGACATGTACATCAGATAGATCTCAATTCTTCTTATGAACTGTAAGAAAGGATACTACTGTGCTAAATAGTTCCCGTGTATTTCACCGTTCAAACTACTCATACACAACAAATAGACAAGCAACTAGGGCTGTCAATGGATACCCGAGTTCCGATTATCCGCTCCGTTTCCGTTTTTATTAGTGGATACGGAACTCTGTTAAAGACCACCCGTTAAATTATAGGAAACGGAAATGAATCTCCGATAGTTATAGGAGTCGGAAACGAAAACACTCATTTCCGCATCCGTTAACCCGTTTTCGTTTCCGAATGATCATGTACTTTATACATTCATATATATATATATATATATATATATATATATATATATATATATATATAATATCTAATAGTGAGAATATCTCTTAACAATTTGATAAAAAAAAAGGTCATACTAAAAAGTTAGAAACTTTTTAATACTTTAATATAACTTTATGGCACATGTTTGAGTATATTTATATGTAAATTTAGATTGATAGATAAAATAGATTTCAAAATTTAAAATTTATAGATTATTAATTTTTACCTATATTAAAACTTTGTAGGTTCTTAAAATTTTTAATTACTAGAAGAAAATTTATCAAAAAGTGAATAGTAATAATGATTTTAAATATCTTCTTAATATAGCGACGATGATAGCGGAACTTCCGTTTACTTCCGTTTCTGTTTTCGATTTTCGATTTAAAAGCAAAAATGGATGCGGAAGCGGAAACACTCACTTCCGACTCCGTTTCCGTCTCCGATAAATCTTATAGGAAACGGAAACGGAAGGTGTCATTTTCATTTCCGTCTCCGACCCGTTGACAGCCCTACAAGCAACAATATAGAAAAGAGAAAGAAAAGTAAAAGAGAGTACATAGCATTTAAGTGATTTGCCAGTAATCTATATTTATGGAATCTGTCACCTTCAACGTCATCTTTTATATATATATATATATATATATATATGCCCCCTTCACATCTTCCCGCTTCGGGTCGGAACCATCCCTTGCGGGGCTAGAAGGACTGGTTCCCATGTGGGGCAGGAAGGAAGTGGCCTGAAGGTGCCATGTGGCATCCTCTGTCCCTGTGAATGTAGGACATCCCTTTTTTTGTTTTTTGCTTTGATCGAATGAAATCTGACCATCCATGTTACTGTATGGCCTGGCCGTACAGTAGCACTATTATTTATATATATATGTATATATATATATATAGAGAGAGAGAGAGGGATTCAATGTATCTTGGGGCGCATCTAATTCCTGTAAACTCACTCACCCTATGATAAAAACATAAAAAAAATTATAAAGTTTAAAATATTAAAGTAGATCCTTTAAGTTGATCCTATTTCTAAAACTTTAATTTTCACTTTCGGATCTTGATGATCAATCGGAGCTATCCGATTGAGGTATAAAAAATAAACGTCTAAAATACTGAAAGTAGTTAAACATAGGTAATTCGTCATATTAGCCGTTAGCATTGATTCCATCCTCCTCTGGAATTTTTAGTTTTGATCCCCCAAAAACAACGAATTGGATTAGACTGTTATAATTAAACTTTTTAATCCAACAGTGAAAATTAAATTTTAAGGAGTGAAAAACAAGCTAGAGGAGAGTATTTGGATCGAGAAATTTAATTGTAGTCATCTAATCAAATGCGTTGTTATTTGGAGATTAAAACTAAAATTTCAAAGAATGAGATCAACCCTATGGCTAATTTGAAGTTTTTTTTATTTTTTTAACTATTTTCTAATATTTTTAGACATTTATTTTTTATACTTATCCTATCAGACAGCTAAGATTGATCGTTAAGATCGAACAGTAAAAATTAAAGCTCCATAGATGGGAATAAATCTAAAGAGCCTATTTGAATATTTAAAAATTATTGATAAATTTATTATCTTTTTAAACATGAAGAGAAGTGAATTTCTAGGAAGGCTCATCTCTGATCCTTATACGGCCAGATCGCACAACAACTATCACCATCCGATCTTGATCAAGCGTTTCAATTTAAAAGAAAAAACAAAATGAAACCGTGCTGGGCGGGAAGGGGAGACGGATGAGCGAACCTACTCTTTTGACCGACGAGAAGATAAAATGTAAGGACGCGCTATAGGGGTTGATGAGCGGATCGTCCACCCGCCCTCCCACTAACTACACTGTCTTTTATTATTATTATTTTTAAATTGAACTATCCAATCAAAATTGGACGGCCACAATTATTGTGCGATCAAATTGCACGGGTTCCGAATCACATGATAGCATTTTCTCTCTCCCTTATATATGATGAAGGGATTTCCCCTTAAGTTCGGTTTAGGCCAGCCCACTTGCGACCTTCTCTAGGGCCCAACCAAGTTGACCTACAAAAAGTCCACTAAGAGCCATATAGGAGGCAAAGGGTGGTTGTTCTGTTATAGTAAATACATACTTTTAGTCTCACATCGCCTACCACAAAGAAGCCTCAATTACTCCCTTTCTATAAATAAAGGAGCCCTACGCTAGGTAAAAGGGAGATAAAAAGATAGCCAAAAAGAGGTCAAAAAGTGCATTTCTCTCTCTCTCTCTCTCTCCCACCTGGCACGCTTCTGACTTGAGCGTCGGAGGGGTTTACTCAAGACACACTCCCGAGTCCCTTCCGACAACTCTTCCTCAGTGCTTGCAGGGAAGAGTTCTGTCGAGCTCGTCTCTTCAATTTGACTCATCCCAAACTCAACTCGTCCACTCGACTTAGCATCCCTGTGTGCCTCGACAGTGTCACTTAGCGCCGTCTGTGGGAACAATGTGGTCATTGCTCACCATGAATCAAGTAAGCCAGCACGAGTCGGATTCTGCTTGAGACGTCCCAATACCAGTCGGACTTGCCTCTTCTTCAGTCGGGCTTGATGCTAGTATGCTTTAGTTGGCCTTGACGCCAGTCGGCTTCAATTGGCCTTCTCGCCTGTCAGACTCGGCTTCCTCTTTAGTCGGCACAGCCTCCTCCTTGTCGGACTTGGACTCCTCTTTAGTTGGCTCGGCCTCCTCGCCAGTTCGACTCAACCCTTACGGTTTAGCCGTGTTTAAATTTCAGACGTTGATTTTTGATTTGTGTCAAATCAGACAATTCCATTTGATCGTCAAGAGCATATGATGAAAATTAAAGTCCTAAGAATGTGATCCATCCTAAGGAGCCCAGTTGACTATTTAAAAATTTATGAAAATTTTTGTTTTTATTTTTATCATGAAAACGATTCAACAAACGGCGCATCTAAACTAGATGTCCCCACCTAAAACCCACCATTCGTAGATAAAAAAATAAATTTTTTTATCAATTTTTAAATATTCAAATAGGTCTCTTAAGGATTATCTTATTTCCGAAACTTTAATTTTCACAATCTGATTTTGATGATGAATCGGAGCCTTCTGATGAGACACGTACAAAAAAATCAACACCTAAAAATATTAAAAAATAATCAAAAATTAAAAACTTGATAAGATTAGCCCTTAAGGTTGATATTGTTTCTTGAGGTTTTAGTTTTGATCTGCAAACAATGATACATTTGATTGGACGGCTATAATTAAGTTTTTCGATTCATCGGTAAAAGTTAAATCTCAAGAGGTTGAAACCAACATAGATGGGGTATTTGAATGTTTTAAATTTTTAATAATTTTAATTTTATAAAATTGAGATAGTGATTAGATGCTTCTTAGGTGCATTATATTCCCCCCTATTATATATATAACAATTCAAAACAGAATACTAAAGTACCCTCCAAACCAAGTTACATCAAGGCGGTGTCGACAGTAATGGTCCTAATGTGGACACCAATTTGCTTCTAAAAATAAATGTCAAAATATCAACACCTCAAACTCTGATTTCAAGATTACGCTGCTCTGGATGCACCCCAGGCTCATGGGTCTTTCATTACAAGGAGAGGATGAGGCGTGGGAAACTCTCTTAAGATTGTTCTAAGACTTGAGATTAATACTTTCTATATACGAGATATAATCTGAACAGGTACGTACAGTATTCAATAATTAGTTACCATTCAACCTTCCCTCTGAAACCACGCAATCAAACACGTAACCTTTTCCAGGGTCTAACGCGCAAACAAAGGCTTGTTTATGCAAAGATGCGGTGAGTAGAAGACGTAAAACCACTCAAAGCACAAGCATATGCCCTACGGCTGTGAGACTGACAGAAGTAACATCCCTAACATCCAGAATAATTTAATTAGATGGCCTAGAATCTTAACACAAAAGGCAAACAAGTAATGCCGAAGAACAAGGTGGGTGTGCAGTCTGGCTTTGTTCATTAACATGTTTGACTATTCGGCTAAAAGAAAAGTGTTCTGCTGGTGGAAAGGCTCATTATCACGTAAAAGGCAGCTTCACCAGTGCACACTTGTCCTCAACTGGTGTGTAGGACAAACACCTCTCAAATCCGTGAAGATTACTAAAGGAGAAGAGATCTTTTCCGTACACGTTCGGAGTCTAACAGTACAGAGAAGGGAAACCAAATATTTGTAAAATTTTTAGGTCCTGTGAATAGAGTTAGACGTGTTAACTTCTATCCAACCGTGTACTAAGAAGATCTCTTCTCTTACTAAAGAGGCCTGACATGCCCAAGAGAGGTCCAAATGTTAACTGATTAGTAGCTTATAGGTCAGCTAATGATAACCGATTATTAGCATACATATGGCGCACTAAAAATATGATTATTCTACGAGTTATTAGTTTATGGGTCAATGGTTAGATAATCTTTCTAAATCAATAGCGTAGTGAATAAGGTTATGAATCAATCTTAGATCTGCATTGAATTCGATAATTTTATATCAGAACAAAAAGATATCCAAATTTTAACTTTTACAAGAAAAATTATTCTGTCTTTTTAACGTGTGTATTTCGACGTGTGTGTAATGTTTATAAACAGATAAATGGGTGGTGATGACCTGGTAAATGCAAAGCTAAAGGAGTGGCTCCATGCTTTGAAAACTACCTCTTTTCGTGGTATTCAGAAACGCAATCTTAATTGAATAACGTACTTTAAAAGTGCTGTTGACACATTCTTTTTGGCAAATAAAAGCGATGGACGTCTCAAGACGTAATTAAAGGAAGCTCTTCCATTTGCCTCATGAAAGTCCCAACTTTTTAAGTATACACAATATAATATGCAGTTAAACACCGCCAAAACCATAGAAGATAAGATTGCACATGTCTACACCTAACTGTTGTTGTGCTTGGCGACTCTCTTTCCACTTAACTGTGGTCAACTACTTGGTCAACAGTGGACACAGGCCTTTCAACAAAGAACAACTGTAAGGTGGCCGATAAAGTTCAATTATTATCCATTATTCATTTTTAATATTATCATATGCATGTGTCTGCTGAATTCGACCCAGAGATTCGCTTTTAGAGGAGGTTGTTTGTTCTTTGAACAATATGTTCTGATGAATGAGAGAATAGAAATATATCTATAATTATCTCTCTCTCTCTATGTATGTATCTACGGCAGTTGAAGACCCACCCTTTGAGCATGTCCAAGACTCAATGGAAGTCACACTGCACTATCAAGAAGAAGAGAGGAAAGATGAAACTATCAGACTGCACTATCAAGGAGAAGAGAGGAAAGATGAAACTAAGACAAGACATTCCCTTTTCTACAGTTATTATAGCAGAGAGTGGAAGGTCATCCTACTGTCCGAGAGGAATCCACTTCAAACATGCTCACGTCGTTCCTATGCAAGGTGTGATTTATTGTCCTACGTGCTACTCCTACTATATGCAGAAGATAAGTAGACTTTGTTCATCTATCTGCTAAGCGTATGAGCATTGGTCTAATCATAGGCGGCATATATTTTAAGGAGTAAATAGCAGGACATTGCTAGCAATGAATTTGCAATTTAGTGGTATGGGGAGCCTGTATCTTGCGGGAGGTCTTAGAAGGCCTTTTGCAATGTACAAGAAGGGGTTCATGGGAGCCAATAGCAGTCGTGCAGAAGACTCTACAAAACAGTAATACTTGCTGCAATACCGTTCTCCACCTCCAGCTACAATGGGAGACATTGCAGCACGTAAAAAGGTTTCTTTTGAAAAAAAAATTAGGTCGGAACCGACGTGTCTTATCCGTCCATATGGCGCACGTAAAAAGATCTATTAAGACATTTTTTAGGTTCAACTTTTTATTTTTCAGATTGGTTTTAGATAACCAATTAGGCATTATGTTGTACGGACAGGTAAGACATGTTGGGTCCAACCTAAAATTTTTTAGAAAAAAAAAATCACTTGATGCAATGCATCCCAATATTGCAGCCCGAGAACATGACGACTAATATTTCTCCCGCAAGAAAGACTTATACATAGTTAACCGAGTAACTTGAACAAAAAAGAGGAATAATCAATCGGTGTGCTTGCTTTCTTCTTTCAGCACCAAAGCAGCAGCATGCTCTCGGAGGAAAGCGAGTAGCTTGGACAAGCCATGCATGCTGTGGACAAAGCTAACATCAGAGTCATGTGAGAAGGTTTCCACATCAATTCTTAGGCACTTCAGCAGGCATGTGGCATTGCTGACAGTGCATGGCCGGTCTCATTCCCTGTTTTTAAAGTTACAACGAAGTCCTCCTTTCTCATGAATTTCACTTTGCAGGGAAAACAGTTCAAAATGAATCCTTTTTGATGAACTTCACTTTTTTAACCACTTTTTAAACAGAAAAAGGGGTTCAAAGTGAAGTCCTTTGGAATAACTTAACATGTTCCAACAGCATTGCTTGCATGACAAAGGCAATGCAGACACAACCCTTGAGCACTAGATGACAAACAAGACTGACAACCCTTGACCAGAGGAGGGCAAGTCGGTCATTTCCTTGTCTTCATTGAGTTCATTCCCATGGTTAAGTACAAGATATTAGTGGTAAGGATGCATGCACAAACACATGGGACTTCACCAAATATTAAACGTTGTCTGATGATTTGAAGGATACAGATACAAATATGAACAATCTGAGGAGGATTTGTACAAAAAATCCAAAAATATTACCACAATCATTTTTCAACTTAGAATCGAAAAAGAGTCGGAAGACAAGAGCAGAGAAGTTGCCTTCTAAGACTAAGGAGATGTTTCAATGCAAAGCACAACTGTGTTTACTGTAAAAACCTTTCACCGTAATCTTAGTTTAGACAACCAAAAGTATATTCACCATAAACTATTCAAGTTTATCATAAATTTAAATTTCTTCATAAATACGTTTTTCATCAACCCATTTGGAGTTGGTCTATGCCAAATTAGCTGTTAATAAACTTAAACAAAGTTCTTCATAAATTCATTCATGTTCGTCACGTTCATTATAACCCACCTGTCCACATTTATTATCTTTCAACTAAATAGAACCTACCATATATAAGATTATATTTACAAAGACCAACAAAACAAGAATGTATGAAAAATACATGCATGACAAATGAGTTAAAAAAGATGTATAAGTCCATCCGCATTTTTATAAGTTGCAATTGCACCCAAACAGCCCTAAGTCTCATCTGTTCAAAAAAGGCAATGAAAACTTTCCCAGGAAAATATCAGAACCAACTAATTATGAGTGGAGTAATGCTTGCCCCATTGCATGAGGTGCAGCTTCAAAAGAGAAAAACATTTTTTTTTTTGAAAATTTTTAAGGTCAGGCCATGACCGGCATGTCCATACAACCTATCTCCGAACAGACAATTCAAAAAATTCTGAAAAATAAAAATCAACTCCCAATGAATAGTGATAATAACACTCTTAACAGGCCGAACTTAATAAAACAGGAGTTATTTTTTATTTTTTTCTGGATCAGATAAAATGTACGTACACGTCTGATATGATGGGCATTATATTTAAAAAGATTAAAAATACACTTACTCTTTTTATTAGGTTGCATCATATACGATGCAGCAAATATTACTCTTGTAAGTGTCCATCCAATACATCCGCAGCAATAAATGGACTTGGAACACAGTGACATTTTAGTGGAACCAAAAAATTAACCTTCAAAGACCAAATCCTCCAAGCACCCTCTCTTAAAAAGAGTCCGATTCTTCTCAGTGTAAAATTAGACTAAACTCCAACATAAACTAATGCGAAGATGACACATGAAAAATAAGCTCATCAATCGAGATGTTTCACATTGTAACCTGTAACTTTTTCTTTGTTCTCAATTTCCTAATACAATACAGAGCATTCAAATACAACTAAGAATATTACACTCATAACTTAAAATACACCCCAACGCACATCGATGCAACTGAAACTACTACACATGTATACACCCAAGATACAACCTAGATCATATAAATACACATGGTTGTATTTACATGCTCATTGGAATGTCCTTCAAATTATGCTCGTAATATTATGCTCTCCATTATATTCAAGTGCTCTGGATTGCATCCGAAACTAAGAAAATCAAGAACAAAGGGGTTGCAAAGGGACACACCTCACTTGACGAGTTTACTTTACATATGTCATCTTAAGACTGGTTACCGCTGTACTCCTGAGAGGATCTGGACTCCTTTAAAAAGCACCACATACTCGGCCGTTACTGACATTTCTGAGGTCCACAATACTAGTTTTGAAACTAATATTAGATGAACACAGGCGCTGAAGGGAAAAAGATGGGGTTAGACGTGGAAAGGGGAGAGGAGACTGTGGTCTTAAGACTAAAAAACTTAAAACTTTTAATATTTTTAACACAGACTTAGACCTATATTAAATTTGTTATCATAATACACTTGATCAATGTATAAAAATATCAAGATTGATAGAACGTAACCAAACATCCACTACTCACAGCAATATCAAAATTTATGATGATAAAATTACTAGTGTGAATGCTTGATGTGCCATAAAATGTAGTAATCTTCCAGTTTTAAAATTGATCTTGTTATTCCTGACTTTTGGTTTACGTTGTTTGGATTGAAAATTGAAAATGAAGAAAAATGAGTAGCATGATGGTTAATCATACTTTGAAACCGAAATGTTTACAGCACACCAACATCAGAAAAACACTGAAAAAAGAAAGGCAATTTGGTTTTTCACTGGATTTAACAGCACACCATACAACACCTACATCCAGATTTTCGGAGTAACAAGCTAACAAAGATTTTGGATCATAAACCTCAAAACAGCATTAGCTATCTTACTGTGCACCTACAAACATTAGAAACCAAAACGATGTCTCCAAACAGAGCTGACATGGTACATATAGAAATATATGGAAATAACAGAGCTTCCAGACCATACATCTAAGGGTATAGTGACGCAAACCCTCGGCCAAAAAAGGGAAAAAGAAAAGAATTCTGATACGTGTCCCTAGAGTGAAAGAAAATGACACCTGGTAGTTGTGTTGATGTCCATCGACTCCCTAATCTGAGCACAAATTTTGCCTTTCAAGTTACAACCCTCCGGAGTTCCTTTTTAAATTTAAGTAGTTTTTGCTTTGGGTGCCTTCTTCTTGGTCGCTCTCTTTGGAACGGAGTCCTTCATTCCCAGGAAAAAGAGCAGGGCACCAAAGAGTGCCAAACTCTGTCAAAGGACAATAGAACCAGGACAGCTAAAATCAGAATTCTTTGCCTCCCCTAACTTAAGTGGCAAGAATGCAAACGTAAGAGTGAACCAAACCTGTGTAAACTTGACAAAAAGTTGGACAAATTCTGGTTTCTCAATGTCATAGTTGTAAAAGTCGTATACAACTGGAGTAACAAGAGCCAGATAAAGTGCCTGCACAGAAAATTTTGATTTTATTACAATGCATTAAAAAGTCCGTAAACTGTTGCGGAAGTGCCATAAATGTTTCTTCGTTTAGATAGTTGATCTGCTACTATTAGTGCATGCACAAAGTACCAAAAATAGGGGAATTGAGCATGATTAATACAAACCAGAAGAGTAGCACCAAGACTACTGCCAAAGATGAACAGGATACCGCCAAGCCCCTTCAAAGCTATAGTGCCAGCAATAACATGTTTCATCTGGAAATGAGAAGACAGAAGTTAGATTGCAAGTTTTCATCAGCAACAACTAAATCAAAATTGAAGGGGGGAAAAAAAAGATACTAACTTCAACTTCGGGCACTTGGAACCCCAAATGAGTGTGCAAATGGCTGGAAACTAGGTCAAACTTGGGCTTGAAGGACTTAGCAGCAGGCCCACCATCAACTCCAAATTCACTAAACCTAAATGATGGAACAAAAAAAGGAATCCACAAAAGTCATCACAGCATGCACTGATAGCAATGTCAATAATATCTATCATATAGCACACATTCATCGTCCCACATAGTAGGGTGACTGGAGGAACTTAGGCCGGTGAGCACCAACAAAAAACCTAATGACATGAAGGATCACATACATGCTTTTTGATGAACAGTTATTGGCAGTAACGAACGCGGGAAGAGCATGAAGCTAAAGCAATGTGAAAACAGTAAACCTACACAAGTCCAAAATTATTCAAACCCAAAGAATACAGAAGAGGATAGCTTTCATAACTGATGTTCATGATTCACAGGTTCTGACCACACTCACGGACACATTCACCTGGTACAAACTTTCAAATCTGGAAACATGCAAATTCTATGTTTTTTTTGGAAGGTGAGATAAAGTCACAGTTCATTAAGAAAATGTGATACAAACGAGATTACATTCAGATGATCCCAAACCCCAGGCTAATGAGTAGCCCATCTTAACAAAAATGAACCCCCCCCCCCCCCCAAAAAAAAAAAGAGACACTTCTATCCTACAACATCAACCAAAATATGTTTTATCAAGATAATAAAACAGAAATACATACAACATCACTATAAGAAGATCTTCCATTTCTGGGCCCTTTCCAACAAATCCACAGATCTGTGATGTCTGCTGTCTGACACTAAACTCCAGTCTTTTACCAATCTAATGGTCCTTCTCAATATATCGAAAACATTTTTGTATTCACCTTTAAACTTCTCCTATGCACTAAGATTACATACACGCTCTAGATACCTCAGGCAATCCAGCAATTTTCAATCTAATAAGCCAGTAAATGTTGTTCAATACGCATAGCCATCTAAGGGAAAAGGCATTTTAAATTTGCATATATCAAATACAACCCTAGAAATAAGACACTTCACAAGTAATATACTAGTTGAAACCAGACTTTGTAATATACTAGTTGAAACAAGACTTTAAACATAACCAACCAAGACAATTCAAAGTAGATTTACCAACTTGAACAGACAACACACTTCCAATAACATAAACAGCCAACAACTTTCTTATATAGGTCACAAACACAGCAGCAAGAACTGAAAATTCGACCAAAAGCAGCCTAGCAAAACTCCAAGCTAAAATCCAGACCACCATGTTAAAATAACAATACCTTTGCTTGGTTTCACCCAGTATACCTCCATGACAAAATCTGTCACAAGTAAAGACAGGAGAGGTTTCCACCTTCTTGCCCACAGATATCTTGACCAAAACTACCAAGAAAGGAGGGGTGTGACGAACTGATTGTTGTCGAATGTCAATGTGTTTTTTTTTAAATCAACCTTGTTTATATATATATATATATATATATATATATATATATATATATATAACGTGCCCCGGGGTGCATCTAACTTAGATGCACTCCCCCCCCCCCTCCCCAAAAAAACCCACTTTCCCAATTTTTAAAAAACATAAGAATCATCAAAAAAAAAAAATCGAATACCCCCCTCTAGGCTGTTTTCCCCCTTTGAGATTTAATTTTCACCGTTGGATCGAAAAACTTAAGCATAGTTGTCCAATTAAATCCATTGTTGTTTGGGGATCAAAACTAAAACCTAAGGGGATGAGATCAACCATCAGGGCTAATCTAACAAAATTCTTTTTATTATTATTTTTTCAACATTTTTAGATGTTTATTTTTTACACCTACCCGATCGGACAGCTCTAGTTGACCATCAAGATTGGATGGTGAAAATTAAAGCTCCAAGGATGGGATCAACCTTAAGAGGCCTATGTTAATATTTATAATTTTATAAAAAAAATATTTTTTTAATTGGGGGAGGATAGGTTTTCGGGTGGGGGCGCATCTAATCTGAGGTATGTAGGGGGAGAGAGAGAGAGAGAGAGAGAGAGAGGCATGCTATGGCAAACAGCACCTCACATGCGGTCAGACATACAGCACACAGATTTGACCCCTTCCCCATGTTGGAAAAAAAATAAAAATCACCATAAATTTCTAAATATTAATTACCCTTCTAGGGTAATTTTCATCCCTTGGATCTTAAATTTTACTGTTGGATCATATCCAAATTGATTGTAACCATCCAATCTTGTATGAGTAAGTTAGTGATAAATACTAAAATCCCAAGGGATGGGAACTCCCAACCAATATGCTATTTTTTTACTATTTTTTCATAATTTTTAAAAATTGGGATTTGCATGTGTCTGATGAATGACTAAGATTGAGTTTTAAGATTGAACCACAAACAAATAACAAAAATAAAACCTTAAGCAATGGAAAGAAGCCTAAGAGCGTTAATTGAGTGTGGTGTGACCCTCCGATCGTGGTCCAATCTTGAAACTCAATCTTAGCCGTCGATCAGACACATGCAAATTCCGATTTTCAAAAATCATGAAAAATAAAAAATTTGTCAAATTAGCCCCTAAGGTTGTTCACATCCCTTGGGATTTTAATATCCATCACCAATTTATGCATGTAAAATTGGACGGCTTAGGTTGAATGCCTTACAATCCAATGGTGAAAATTAAACAAAAAGAGATGGAATTTATTTTGGGGGAGGATTGTATATTTAAAATTTTATCATGATTTTTATTTCTTTTTAACATGGGGAAGGGGTCAAAACAGTGTGTGTGTGGTTTAATTGTCCGCACTGCAGCAGACGCACCATAGCACTCCTCTTTATAACACACCCTAGTTACCCCATCCTAATGTCAAAAAAAATCATCAAAAAATGTAAAATATTCAAATATCTCCCTCTAGGTTGGTTCCCATCCCTTTACGTTTAATTTTCACTGTCCGATCAACAAAATAAACCGTAACCATCCAATCAAGTGTGTCCTTTGAGGATCAAAACTCTCTCTCTCTCTCTCTCTCTCTCTCTCTCTCTATCTATCTATCTATCTATATATATATATATATATATATATATATAGAATGCACCCTAGTTATCCCCTCTAATGTCAAAAAGATCATCAAAAAGTTTAAAATATTCAAATATCTCCCTCTAGGTTGGTTCCCATCCCTTTAGGTTTAATTTTCATTGTCCGATCAACAAAATAAACCGTAACCATAATCAAGTGTGTCCTTTGAGGATCAAAACTAAAAGCTAGGGTTGCCAATGGGTTGGAGACAGAAACAAAAATGGGTGTTTCCGCTTCCATTTCCTATATGGATATCAAAAACAAAAACGGAAACGGAAATGCATGTTTCTATTCCACATCCATTTCCTATATAAAAGTGGGAACGAAAACAGAAGTATCCATTTCCTATACGACACACACAATGTGATAGTTCTTATCGAGTATCATGTAATGTATATGTAATGCAGTGTCTACTATATTAGGTTAAGTAGTATCCCCATTGTTTAATATCATAGACAATAATAAGAGTGAAGATCGTATTCCCCTCTATGAAAGTACCATCATTTATCAAACTAAAGCGTTAATAATACATCCACCTAGCTTGAAACTAAAGTTCAAATCCTCGATGGTAATAGTTAACTCTTGTGACGAGAGAAAAATGTAACTAATAATATATTATCCAAATAAATCTCTACAGTTAGAGACAAGAGGCAAGCGAGGCGATTAGGGGCTCGCCTCAGCCTCAAATGCCTAGGCGATCGCCTAGGCTTTGGAGGCAACGTGCTCACTCATAAATCACCATGAAGGAAGAAAGTAATAATATAAGGAAAATAAAGAAAATATCTAAGATAATAATATGTAAGATTTTGAGAAGTATCAATCATGCCCAACATACAATGTCCTAAGACCATCTACTACTCATATACGTAGTGGATGGGCTTAGGAATCATCAAAAATAAGGAAAAAATGTCGAAGCATATAAGAGAAAAAGGGTGCTGGACATTGTTAAAGAAGCATTAGCCAGTTTGGAATAATTAAGCATAAAAAAAATGTAATACCACATAATTAAAAGGAAACAAACATTTAGCATATACATCATCAGCAAGTACCTTGGTGAGTGAGGCGAACATGAGGCGAGGCAAGGTGCTTTGGCTCGCCTTAACCTACTTTATTGCCTAGATGAGCGAGGCGATCGACTTTGATAATATAAGAACAAATATCGAAAAGCGGATGCGGAAATAAGTGTTTCCACTTCCGCATCCATTTACTTATCGGAAAATTCAGATTTGAAAGCACTTCGAAATTGGAAAGAGAAGGTCTCTTATTTGTGTTTCCACATCTAATTTCCAAAACATCAAAAACAAATCAGAAATCAAAAAGTCGAAATACCATTTGCAGCCCTACCAAAACCCAAGAGGATAGGATCAACCCTAAAGATCAATCTGACAAATTTCCTATTTTTGTCTATTTTTAATAATTTTAAATGTTATTTTTTTATGCACCCCTAATCAGACAACTAGGATTGATCTTCAAGACTGGACGGTTAGTCATCCAATCAAGTATGCCCTTATGTGAGGATCAAGATTAAAACCTCAGGGGATGGGATCAACTTTCTAAGGATTCATCTGATGAATTTCCTATTTGTTGACAATTTTTTCAATATTTTTAAATGTTATTTTTTGATGCACACCCAATTAGATGGCTAGGATTGATCTTTACAATCAGACGGTGAAAATTCAAGCTCCGATGACCCCAAGGGGCCGCATTATCCTTATATTATCAAGACCGTATGGCCACTTTCAACCCCTTCCCTATATTAAAAAAATTAAAAATCATCATAAAATTTTAAATATTCAACTACCCCTTAGGGTTATTTTTGTGGTTTGGAGCTTAATATTGATCGTCCGATTGTAAACTTTAACCATTGCCATCCGATCAGCTGTCATTTTTGATCTTCATGATTGGGTAGTCTAAAATTAAAAATTAAAAAATACAAAATGATATCTATTACCCCTAGGGTTGTTCCCATGGTCCTCTCTCTCTCTCTCTCTCTCTCTCTCTCTCTCTCTCTCTCTCTCTCTCTCTCTCTCTCTCTATATATATATATATATATATATATATATATATATATATATATATATATAAAGGCACCCCAAGGTGCATCTAACTTAGATCCCCCTCCTCATGTTAAAAAAATTATCAAAATTTAATTCTTTTCCACTATCTAATCGTAAAAGTCAATCGTAGCCGTCTGATTGAGTGCATGTTAAAAGAATATTGTTAAAATATTGAAAATAGTCAAAAAAATTAGTCAGATTAACCCTTAGGTTTAAGTTTTGACCCCATTTAAGGATGCACTCATTGGACGGCTACGATTGAGTTTGACGATCATTAAAAATTAAACTCCAAGGGATAGAAGCTAACCTAAGGGAGGGTAATTGAATATTTTAATTTTGTCATGATTTTTATTTTTTAAAACATTTAGAGGGGGGATCTAAGTTAGATGCACCTTGGGGTGCATTAGATTTGCCAGAGATAGAAAGAGAGAGAGTGATGCTAGGATATGGCCAGTCCTTTAGATATAGATTAGCTGTATCCTGTTACTAACTATAATTTAACAAGGATAAAAAACTATTGGGGTTAAAAACTGTTTGGCAGAATGCCTATGTCACGAATAACATGGATCGTCAAATCTTACAGATTGACGGCCTGACAACAGAGAGGTGCCCCCGAATTCACGGGGGGTCCCAAGAATTTGGGTGAGGACACTGCCCTTGTGGCAGCCACCGTCAGATCCCATACCCCTGTGCAATCCAACGAGGGCCTCCCCCTCATTTATATAGGAGGCTTCCCACTCACAGAAGGTTGGAGAGAAGATTCCACAATCACAGTGCGAGTTGGAAGGAATCCAAGGATTGATTGTAGGTCTCATGCATCCCATGATTTTTAGCTGCTGGATTATCATCCGACAGCCAACATTACTGTATGGTTGTGCGAAGAGAAAGCTATGACTGTACAATAGCCAACATTACTGCTGGATTATCATCTTTCGACTTCGATCAGAATGCTGAAGAAACAACAGGACCGGGTGATCCAACACAGTAGGCCAATCTCATTAACTCTGACTGAAGATCTAATGTGTGAAAAGTCAAAGCTATAGGGCAATTAGATTAGCAAGCAAGCAAATAGAACCTAGTCCACAGGCTTCTGGACCAGGAAGGGTCCAGATTTCTGAACTGTGTACAAGAAAGTTGGACATTATACCAGGGCAGGACTCAGGCTCGAGTCTGATGGCTATTTGAAGTAAAAAAAATTATCTATACTTACTCAGTATATTTCATCCATCAAGAGTAAATAGCAACCATTAGATAAACCTGATATCTTCACATCAAATGATAATCATGAGATTATCATCTATGAATGTACACCATTACTTTCTTTTCCTCTTTTGTTAAGACTGATATATTTTTAAACCTGCAATTAATGCTCTCTTCCCTCCCCAGTGTGTTAAAAAACGTCTATTAATGTACATCATTAGCTTTATTCTCCCTCAATTAATATTACAATTAATGCTCTTCCCTCCCTTATGTATTAACCAATCTATCAAGTCTCGCACATCTTCTCCATCTATCTTTCCTTCACCCCCAAATTCCATTTCTATTTTTCATATTCCTGCAAAAAGACACTTTATTAGCAATTTGCCTTCCCAAATGCAAAATGACACCATTGCCATGCACGAGAACTCGAATCTCTCTCGGCGCCCTCGATCTACCTCTTTAACTTGAAGCTTAGCCCTCTTTTTGGGTAAAGCTGTACTGGTGTTTGACAATTAATAGAGGCTCTACATGTTTTCCATTGCATTCCCATTCCAAAGACATAATTAAGGCTATGAGGGATGGTGTTCTTTGAGTAAGGAGGTAGTCATAGGCTTTATTATTCTTTCCCAATACAACTTGTAATTGAGAACTATCCAGATGTCAACTTTAAAAGATTATTCAACATCTTGCTTTTGCAATTGAAGATTATCCAGATGTCAACTAATAGATTTTTATCTTCATATTCCCAGCAACTTGCACCGTGGAAAGCCATGTATTAGAGTTTAATAAGTCTTAGCTGCCATGATAGGAGGAGCCAACATTCTCCTGTCTCTAGAATTATAGATGTATCAAAGAGGCCCTTAGCTTTTATGTCCTTCAAGACAGGAAAAATTGTTCTCATACTATCTTTAGAGATGACTTCCACGACTCAACTGTAGAGCGACCTACACCACAAACATGAGCATGCCTTAGGTAGTGATATGTATGGTCATCGCCCACAGAAGAAATGCTAATCATCTAAAAAAAACCTTTGGGTAGTTCTTGAAAGACCTAGGCATTTCATTATAATATGTACTAGCATGTGAGATGTCTTTCCAATTCATGGTACAAGGAATACGCCACTTTGAAGATCCAACCATCTTCATTATTTTTGATGTCACTAGGCATTCACTTTGAATTAGAGACATGCATGTAAATTATTATTATCTGCAAACAATTTTGACGTGCTTAGACTCTTCTTTAATTCTAGTACTTCCCCAATTCTTGACTTTTTTAAGGTGAGAAATTGTTGTCATTTTACAGTATTACTTTATAACTATACTCATTTGATGTGCAATGCACATGCACTATTACTAGCATATTTTATAAATATCTAGATCCTATCTAGGGTTATGGCTGAAAAAAATGTATCTTTTCTTCAAATTTTTGCACACTAAACTTGATCATAATATACAGTTAAAAGTTTAAGAAAGGTTAAATTTTCTAATGTGGGCTTTAAAACCCACCGAGATTTGGCCCAAACCAGTCTACAGAGGGCCAGGTTCAAGCCTCAGCCTTTAGAAAATCCTTGAAGCAGAGTTAACTCATTCTTCTATCGACCCTCTACCGATGAAGGATTGAATTAGAAGATACTCCCACTTCCGTTCCCCTCCCTACATTCCCATTACCATTCCTGCTCTGGTTCCATACTTCTAAGGGAGAATTAGTAGGGTGAGGCCATACCAGCCTTGATATACAAGGCTTGTGCAAGGGTAGCCTGGTGCGGATCTATTCCATTGACAGCTCTACTCATGGAGATCCCCATGAAGCTCTTGTCCTCTATCATTACATATCATGCACACATCACAATCCAGACAGAATACATAGCGTGTCAAACTAACATTACTCCGATTACATAATTATACTTCTTTCTCAGGGCTCGATCCTGAGTTTGCGGGTTTATTCTTGTAATTCAAAAAAAAAAGTTATATTTCTTTCTCACTAAGATAAAGGTTGGTTGACAAGTACATCAAAAAGATGTGATTCATCCATGAATGGACAAATTAAATTTCAGTTGTTTTCAGTTGTTTGCGTGCCATCCAATGAGGTTAAGGAAATTACAGCCAATTATCTTTTGAGATTTCCAAGCCAACTCAGAGGAGTCATACTACATCTTTGTTGCATGGACACCAAGCCCCTCCAAGAAATAGTTGAACTTACATCAAAAGGCAATGTATTTTTATCTTACATGGAGTTTGGTCTTCCAGAGTTTTAGTAATATATATGCTTTGAAAAGGCTTCGAAAATTCGATTATCATGTGATCCAACTTGAGCCAGACAATGCGATTTTTGAATTTTTACAAACTTCGATTACTTTAAGATTATATGATCTTATAGATAGGACATCAAGAATGTGGAAATGCTCATACAGCCATATGGTAAATAACATATGACCATTAACCTTGACAGGGAATAGGTTTTAATGAATATTGCTTTGCAAAGAAATATAGTATGACAAATGCCTAAAAAATGTCAAATACATTTACAAATCATTTCAAATTATATTAGTGTCCCATTCGATACTCAGACATCCTAATCCTAGTATAAAATTAAATTTCCTCAAAAACATCAACCGTAGAGTTTAAAGCAGTGTTTAACCGAGAAAAAGAGATATCTGGGCATGGACAGCACATCAATTCCCCACCACAACGGAAGGCCAACCAAGTCTAAATATGGATAATACACCAGAGCATGTCTACCAATGAAATTGTGATGTAAAAATGGGAGTCAACAATGGATTTCAAACATGATTCCATGGCAAGCAAACCCACACAACTGAGCTAATGTCCCACTGCATTCTTCAAATAAAGATTTTAGAAAGCACAACCTTGCTGATGAAGAAGAATAAGCATGTCAAAAGTGCTCATTCTGATGCAATCAGTAGGAAAAAGCTAAATCTCATATGTCATGGCACATGAAGGAGCAAAAACAAACAGAAGGTGACAGTCTAGTATGTACTATCGCACATCCATAGTGGTTCATCCATAAGACCACAATGTAAGAATTATTACATCCGTACACATGATATAAATGCCCAGTCACTAATTAATTTTACTTTCACAACAGCACATACACACCCATGTAAAAGCTTCCAACTTGGATTCATGAATGATAATTAATACATCAACCATCTAAATAAGACCCAGAGAACACAAAATTGCAGGAAGAAAACATATGATTGGCTGATTGATAGGTCAAAGTTTACTGTTTGAAACTTGAATAATGAACAAACAAATTCCAACAGTGCATGCACCTGAACTGTAAGCAGGAACACCTTCGCTAAATATGAAATAGGCAAAATGTATACAAGCAGAATAACCACAATCATTAAATGCGAAATTCACACTAAGTTAATGGAAATCTTAAAATGCCAGAAATAGCTTCAGCTAATGATATATCCCTCCTAACCGACTGCTGGTAGCTATAAAATTATTGTGCTATGTAATGAGGTGTTTTGTTGCTGCATTAGACAACTTTATCAATATCAATTTTGACATTCCTGCTACTAGTGGGTGTTTGATTACGTTGTATCAATTTTTTATGTTAATGCACTGATAAAGTGCATTGGGTGTTTGATTACGTTGTATCAATTTTTTATGTTAATGCACTGATAAAGTGCATTGCCATATCTAATTCGATACAGGTGTAATCCTGTATTGAAGATAATGATAGAGTTAGTCTTTCAGAGTTTAAAGAACTCCTCCCCGCTCTCTCTTTTCCACCTCTAACTCCTTTCTCCATCATATGTCCTCCATGTTCCTCCAATATCAATTTTAACATTAAAAATGTAGACTTCAAAACTATTGGTATCAAAATTGATACTACGTCAAAACCAATACTCCAACCAAACAGGACATAAGCTTTAAACTTAATTAATTCTTCAAGAAAATTATTTATGCCCTGGAAGGCTGGAACAACAATCACCAATTGCAAGTCAAAAAAGTGTCCCCAGAGTTAAAGGTCTTGGTGGAAAAAATCGAAGACACAAACCCCGTCAAAAACGGAAAATATAATCCAAACGACATGCAAATACAGAAGACCATTTCATGTAAAAAAAAGGATTTTTTGGCAAGTATCCAAGTAAAGCAAGGTCAGATCAACATGAAAAACGAAGAAAACGAGAAGATGACAACTAGAAACTACACATCTACCCTTCGACCAAGAAAGGGCAATCCGCAGAGGAAATCACGGTGATCAACACTTCCAAACCCCAGTAGTATCACCATCTCAAACAAAGTGAACTCAATCTAAGCTCACACGGATCCAGGTGAGAACTCACCGTGCGCCACCAAACAGCAATAGCATCATCAGACACACGAACGAAGAACTTTAACTCCCCTACTAAAAATTCCCAACATCGAAAGCCAGCAAAACTCTCCTTCGACCAAATCCACAACACCCGAGCAGACCAGGAACAAGCCCCAGAAACCCTAACTGCCCCGACGAACGAACAAAAAGGAAAAAAACCACACCACGCGATCCCTTCCCCAAAGGGCACGCAACATCGACAAGATCCAGAGCAATGGAGAGGTAAGAGAACGCGACTTACTCCTGGTAGGCGGAGAGGAGGAAGACGGAGGCGAAGAGCACCCTCCCCACGAACGAAACGAACCCCATCGCCGGCGAGATCTGCGACCGATCGGCACCGGAGGAGGAGCAGATCTTGCACGCTCCGCTCTGATCCTTCGGAGGCGCCGAAGGAGGCGGCGGGGAAGAAGAAGGAAATGGCAGATTCGGAGATTTGGAATCTGGCGGAGGCGGAAGCCGAAGTGGGGGAGACTTGTTATTACAAGGGGGGAGGACGAGGGGTAGTCGCGTGGACCAGGGGTTTTACGATTATCCCCGGATCGAACAGAATTTACACGATTTGCCACTCGACTATCCGACGGAGACGCTGTTCGAATCCGTCTAACCGGGAGGCGTGGGGTTCGAAAATTTTGGGCCCCGAACTTGCTTTTGGTGTGTCGGACAGATCGGTCGCCTTCCGACAAGGGTGACGGACGAGTTTGTCAGATTTGGAGTACGGGGTTGGAATGCGCAGCGATGTGCATACGCTTTGGAGGGAGTGGGGAACGAACGGCCAATTAAGCAGCGACTGTGACGTATCATGTGATCAACTCCGCTGAATGGACTGTGCTTATTGAGAATTTCAGACTGTCTTTTATTTAAAGGAGTCATAACTTTATGATTTCTTGTATATTTACCCTTGTAATTCCCTTATTTGTATGCGTACCTCTGCCTCCCTCATATTATTATAAATACCCTTGAAATCTTTAGAAAAATTGTACTTATAGCACTCCATCAAAATACTATGACCTTTAAAAAGATTCTGTAAATTCTAATAAAGTTAGAGTTATATATATATATAATTTTAGCAAATTTATGGTCATATATGAAAACTTTTGAAAAAAATTAATGTATATATGTAAAATCTTTCTACGAGATTCAGTTAGATTTCACGGTATTTTGGCAGAAGGATAACTACAATCTGTCTGAAAATTTTAGGAGCATTTATGATAGTATGTGTGAGTTAGGAGTATGCATACAAATACAAAAAAATTTATTTAAAAACATTACACTGAGGTCCCTGTAGAGATTTTTTTTGTTCTTTTTTGGAGGGAAAAATTTGCAAACATCTCTCTCTTTTATGTGTGTGAAGGACATAATTGGACCTTAAATTAATTAAGTTCAACTCAGATAGATAGTGCCAACTGCCAAACTATAAACTATTTTTCACATTTAAAATTCACTTTTTAGGGATAAAGGGTTCTATTTAATGAAGAACATCAGTCTTTTGCGATCCTGCCAACGGAGATAAACGTAGTTGACTTCGACCTGGGCCAAAGGTTGACGCCATAGCCCATAGTTAATGAGAGACGACATAATCTTAAGATTTTTAGGATGTGTTTAGTAAAATTTTTATTTTAAAAACACTTTTAGTTTCCACTTCTCATGTACAATGATTTGAAGGAGAAAATTTATAATTAATTTTAATTTATTACAAAAGTTAACTTTTTCACAACAATCTCATTTTTTCTTTAATTGGGAAAGCTTCATCTTGTAATTTTTGATTGGAAATAAAAAAATAAGTAAAATACTACATAAATAATTTTAAAGATTTAAGTACTTTTATAAGAAATAAATAAAGAAATAAAAATTTCGCCAAACATGGCCTCAACCTCCTTGATTCGTGTGTATTGTTTTTACCCGTACAAAAATCTAAAACCACCTTCGAAACTGTGGATTTCTGTCCAAAAGTGGACCCCACTTACATGGTAATTCTTGTGGCGGCTGCTGCATCCTGGTGCAGATCGATGAAGCCAACGTTATCAGGGTAAATGATGGGATTATACTAGTTTTAGGATGTCTTCACACACTCCTGGAAAAATCTGTGGGAGAAAACACTATATAAGTCCTATGCACCTCCTATGTCGTTCCAGCATATAGATAATTTTAGAGGGTTCCAAGAAAATAAGGTTCTAGTTTGGTGTCAATTGGGTCCTCTAGTCTTCACCTAACGTTAGAAAAGTATGAGAGGAAATGAGAAGTTGAGGGTAAAACCAAGAGGAAGATGCTTGTGAGTTTCTTGTTTCCCGGATTTCTAACTGATGACCAGCCCGCAGTGGGTAGATGAATTCCAAGACTCTTATTTTTCAAATCAAGGGGAAGAATGGACGAACATTGCTATGCTTATGGCATTCAAGGGAAAAGAAAAAAGACTTTGTAAATAACCCTCTAAAGAATCTCGCATATGTAGAAAGTTCGTGTATACAAACATAAACTCATAACAATCATTGTATATGTAAAGAATGAAAAAAATTTCTTGTAAAATACATATACGTAAAGAAAAAACCTCTCATATATATAACAATCATATACATATCATCAAGTCTATCATCACTTAATCACTTACAATGAGGTTATTGTAGAATAGAAAACATCTAGGAACTTTTTGCATATACATATAACACAAGAGTTTATATATATATATATATATATATATATATATATATAAGAGCTTTTAGGAGGTTATTTGTAAAAACCCACAAAAAGACAGGAGTTTGACTGCTCCTTTATGGTGAAGAAAAAATGTGGATATCATTGAACATTGTAGTTATTTTGAAATTCTTTTCTCATAATATTGGCTAGTAGTTGGGGACAATGCTCTTCACTTTAAGGGACAGCAATCAAATCTAACTAAACTTTGAAGGATTCTCTATCCAATGGGAGGATTAATGCATCAATTCCATCCATCTCAATCGACATAATGTGTGTCTCTCTCCCGGACCCTTTTTGATTTTTTTTTTCTTTTTAGTTTCTCAATATTATGTATGAACCTTGCAATCTTCATATTTACTCTAAACTCCCACAATCCTTAAAAGTTCCTTCCTATTAGCAACCCCCCCCCCCCCCCCCACAAAAAAAAATAAAATGTACAAAGAATATTCCGAATATATTCATGAAAAGAATATATCATGAGTAGTCCTCTTTCAAGGATTGCTAAATGGAGGGGAATTTTAAAGAGGGTTCAAAAATTGCGAGTAGTTTAAAGTAAATATGAAGACTGCAAAGTCTAATATCAAATATTGAAAATTTATAAGAATGGGATTATTCTGCTATGCACAAGGTGAATCCTATTACTCCTCACGGTAGGAACATGATTCAATTAGGATGCTTCCTCGTGACAAAGAAGGTTGGGTGCTGATGTAGACTGGATCTATCACGACCAGATTCTGAGGCTGGAATCCGGAGAAATGGATCCGAAGCCGGTTCGGATCGGTGTTATTGAGGCCCGACGGGGATCCGGAAGGCCGAGGGGGCGGAGGCGAAGACGAGGGTCCGAAGGCCGAAGGGCGCTTCGTTGGCGCGGGCTCGTCTCCGGGAAGTCGGGGCCGAGGCTCCTGTTGCGGGGCAGCCGTCGCACGGCGTCGAGACCAGGGAGAGGAATCCGAGGTCGGCGGCCGAGACCGACTCGGGAAGGTCGGCGATGATTCGAACCGAGCTCCTGCAGGAGGGAAAGAAGAAGAAACCAGTCAGTAGGAGTCCCGGGCTCTGGCCCTTAGGAACCCCCTCCGACGGTCAAGTTAGCTTCTGAAGATGATTCGATTCAGAAGGCAAGAAGTAGCTTTAATGCTTTTTGGACCGTAGTCCTTAAGGGTCTCGGAGGTAAAGAGTTGCATACCTTTGGCAATAAATTGCGGTGTATTTATAGCAGAGGATAGAGGTTGGTTAACGGTGGTAGCCGATATAGGACTATGTTTGGGCTTACTGGTAAACCGCCATAGTGCCGGATCCGCCACCAGAGTGGGCCGGACTCGGCTATCGGGCCGAAGGGGGTTGGGCCGTTGAAGGGCCGAAGCCTGCTGGGCCTTGGGCTGCCGTGCTGTTCCCGGGCCGAAGGCTGGTGGGCCGCTGACGGGCTGAAGCTTGTTGGGCCGAGAGCGACGGTGCCGCTTACTGAGCCGAGGGCCGCTGGGCTGCTGACGGGCTGGAGGCTCCCGGAGGGCCTGATACTGCTGCTGTTGGACTGAACGGGGTTTGGACCTGCTCTAATGGGCCGAATCGGATTCTGCCTCATCAGGTGCCATTCTCACCATCAAAGAAAGACCCATCCTTTAAAATTAGAACATAAACTTTGATTTCTCACCATCAAAGATAAATGCCTCTTAAGTAGAAGATTTTTTTTATATTGCCACGATCGTTTTGTCTTCTTCCAACAGTTGGAGGTGGAAATTAGACTCATGACTTCTCTTATATAAGGGAGGTCCAAAGTCATAAACTCTTTAGTAAGAAAAATACATCTGTTGATGGCTTGGGTTTGGTGCCCACTAATGTTCGGATAATTTAAGACATGATGGAAGAAATAAGTGTTGTCAGAAGAACTTAGATTCCTACAAAGGTTAGTCAGATTATACTAGGCTTTAGGCAACATTTGGTTCATGTTGTGGATTCAGATTCGGGTTATATAAATGCTAAAGATGACCATAATTCTGTCAAACATCTCCATGCTTATACCGGTACTAAATTTAGACAGTGATGCTAATCAAACATTTTCTTAATCCTGAAAAGCTCCAATATAGAGTATTTAGATCGAAGTCTAAATATATATCACTATGCAAAAATTCATACAAAGTCAAAGGTGCTTGCAAATTATACATATGGATGGAACAACGTCCTCTAGAGTTAGACCTCGAAATTGATAGGCACATTGTGTAAACTCTCTTACATGATATACGGGTCAGTTCATCATTTTTTAAAGGTAAGAAGAGCAAATAGCAGAAGTAAAAAGTTTAACTTCATCCGAAACAATAGTTAATTATTCAAAGAATCTATCAATTTTGAGATTCAGATAATTTTATCCCTATGTGATGACAGTCTTAATATATTTAATATGCATGAGTTGTACCATGTAAAACTTTATTTACCAAAAAAATATTAATGCATTTATGGTACGTGAAATACTTAATATACTAAAGCCTAAAATTATGTTGAAAATTTTGTGAAGTACGGTGTGTGTGACAAAATGTTAATTTGCCTTCTTTTTCCTATGAGCTCTTTTTAGGACTGAAATTAAAGTGGAATTGACCCAGCATGCGTTAAACCCTAACCTACCTCATTGAGGGAAGACGATAGCTTGAACTCAACCAAAACTCTAACTTAGACTCGTTTAATCCAAGTTCACCTCAAATGGATAATGGATATTTTCCTAGCATTGGAGTAGAAGTATCTTTAGCTCCATGTCTCTAATCCAAACTATAAACATTATATATAAATGTATTTAATTAAGTTAAAAATGAAATCATAGTCAAGTCCACTTAAAGGGGGCACTCTGGTTAAGTACAGCACCCACTCAACCAAATCCCTTCAGGAAAGGTAGACTGAAATCAAAAGTAATTTTTGGGTTGGTCCATTTGAAGTCAAATGGCTGCTTACCTGAACTGCACCCTTTCCTCTATTTCTTTCTCTCTCTAGTAATACTAGCTGCAATGTCCTTTGCTGTTACGAGGACATTAAAATAGGTAAAAGATTTTTTTTTTTTTTTTAAAGATCAGGCTCCACATGTCTTACATGTCCAAATAATCCGATCTTCGTTTGATGATCTAAAAAATAAATAAAAATAAAAAATTAAGTCCCAATGAATAATAAAAAATATTCTTAACGAGACGAGTCTAATAATAATTTTTAATTTTTTAAAATTTTTTAGATCATCCAATCAGAGATTAAGTTATAGGGGCATACAAGATATGTGAGATCCGACCTTTAATTTTTTTTTATTTCTTTCATTTTTCATACTTTAATGTCCCCGTTATAAAAGGAGACTTACAACAAAGTATTACTCTTTTCTCCTATATCTGTGAATCCTTCATAAGGGTTGCAGTTTTTAAGTTATAAGCGGAAGGTGTTGATGCGCGCACATATGTTACAACTAATATGTCACTGAAGTAGACGCTACCTCAGATGCGACGCCTTAACCACTAGGCAAGTAAGATGATGAAATATTTGCATTTTATATTGAAGTAGACACTATTTCAAATGTGACTTCATTCACCTACTAGGCAATCAAGGTAACAACATAATTTTAGTTCAGTGCTAACTATGAACAGAAACTAGTTTTCCCGTGTTCAAAAAGAAAAAACATAATTTTAGTTTATATTCAACGGAAAGTCTCAACTTTGACTTATATATGTTTCTTTCCATAATTAAGAGATTGCAAATATACGTCAACTATGTGAACATATGATTCAACGATTGACGTATGCATTTAGAGGTGTTCACTATTTAGTTTAACTTAGATTTAGTTCAGATTCAAAGTCCTCCAACCCATGAAAATTGAACCAAATCGAAAAATCAAAATAATGATATGTTATTTCTAATTTTCTAACTCATCGAGAGGTGCATTTGAGCAAATTAACGGTTTAGAATTTATAAGCAATATTGCAGGATTAAAGAGTCCCTGTGTGCGCATGAACAGCAGGGGCGTTGTGTGCGGTGCTTGCATACACGCGCAGGGGTGAGGGGTGTTTGGGCTCCGGGTGCGAATGGGCGCTGTCCCTCTGCTATCGATAGAGATTTTTGTCTAACGAGTAATATTTGCTGGAATGTTTTTGAGAATTGCAGCAAGTAAATTAAAAAAAAAATCTTTTTTTTTTTCAGATGGGCCTCTAGGTGTTTTAATTGTATGTACAGTGCAATGTCGAATCAGATAATCTAAAAAAAATTGAAAATAAAAGATCGAGTTAAAATGAACAGTGAAAAATGTACTTTTTTTACTGTTCATCAAAACTCGATTTTTGATTTTTTAGATTTTCTTAAGTTGTTCAATAAGACATTACACTGTACAGACAGTTAAAACACCTCGAAGTTGACCTAAAAAAAATAATATTTTTTTATTTACTTACTGCAATGCCCTTGTGTGCAGCAATACGGACAGACATTGTAACAAGTAATATATCAAAGAATCTATGAATACCTAGATTGCTGTTAAATGGGCAGCTGGGTCACTAGCCCAATAAAAACTTCAGCAAACTGTGTGCCAAATGGTTCTAACTAAACCAAATGAATATGTGCGAAGCAAACCTCATAAAAACTTCGGTGCTCTTGTATCGCTAAATGGGTTCAGACCAAATCAACTGAATATTTTCAGTTTAGTTTGGTTTGAAAAAATTTTCCCCTTAAATCAAACCAAACTGATCCGTAGGGCCCTGTTGCGACGCTGGTGCATTTCTCATCGTTAGATGGTAAGGTGAGACTTCCTCATGACAAATTCTTTTATAAAGCAATACTTACTACACCATGCACAATACATTGTTGTATGACACATGTGGATGGTACGAGTGTATAATCTAAGTTGTCGTAGGTGATTCGTAGCGCAGTGGCATTGGGTGGACACTGGGATCCTGCTTGAGAAGCAACTCGCAGGTTCGATTTTGCGGATTTCTCTCTTTTATAGGAGGTTCTGTTGCGGTACTCCATGAACTGTCACGTTGTTTGGCGGAAAACTTGTTTGGAGTGTAGAAAAATTTCCTCGTGAAGAAAAATCTATGGCCTCGGGCCGGTTCGATCTTAGCTCCTTAGAGTTGAGGACTATGTCTCAAAACCATTGGATTACTGACCAAAAAAAGGTGTATGATCTAAGTTAAAAAAAAACTTAACTGTCCTATTAAAGATTCGACAGTTTGAATTGCGAGTTGAAATGGATGCCCTAGCTTGGTACAGGTTATTTGCATTGAGTGTATGGGTTTCTCTAGTTTCATCTGGTAGAAGAAATGGGATCCTTTCCTACCAGGCAGAAATTACATGTGTTCTCAAACTACACCAAACAACACGAAAGCTCCACTCAAATCTTTTGTTCTAACAGTGCAGTACACTACATACATGCTTCCCATTAACTGATTGCAGAATTATAAATACCATCAAATGATTGCAAAATTAGCAATCTTCGGGAAGGAAAGGTGATTATTCCTCCAAAGTTGTCAAAACTTTGAAGATCTTTTCTTGCCCATATTCCATCACACATAGTAGCATTTTCCCTGGTCACAAACCTTCCTTCCAGTTTACAAAGTCTTTAGGGTTGTGAGCAGTGCGCGCAAACATCGTTATATGAAGCACCAGATTCACCACCCTTGGGGCCATCGGCCGCGGTAGTCGAAAGCGGGCAACCAGCTACTCTTCTTCCTGTGTGGTGCACCCATGGTGATCACCACTTTCGCCTTCCTCCCCTTCCTCCCGAGCTTGGAGAAGAGCCAGCCAGCCCCACCACGGTGGGCCTTCGCTGGCGGCGCCGCCGCCGGGGGCAGGTCCCACTCCTCCACGGGGAAGATCTCGTCGCGGGTGCGCAGGGTGTTGAGCCGGAGGTACTTGGCCTCGAGGGACTCCCTGGGTATGTTCCTGGCGAGCAGCGGCGACGCGCCGCCCCAGTTGTTCGAGCCCATGGAGGGGTGTTGCGGGGTGCGGAACTCCAGCTCGCGGAACTCCAGCTCGCTCCTCTGCCTCCCCATCCTGCGCGGGGTGGCGAAGCCGGCCGGCAGGTCCTCCCTCTCCCCTCTCGTTGGTGGCGGCCGCTGAGGCGTGCCCAGCCCCGCAGTGTCCACCTCTCTGGTCATTGGTGGCGATCCCCCGCCCCTTCTCGGCGTTCTCGGCGACCACTGAGGCGTGCCCAGCTCTGCTGTGTCCTCCTCCCTCGTCATTGGTGGCCATCCTCCTCCCCTTCTCGGCGTTCTCGGTGTTGACGATGCCCAGGGAGAGGTGTGTCCGTTCATCACCCTCGTTGCCATCTCTCTCTCTCTCTCTCTCTCTCTCTGTGCTGCTTGGCGTATAGAGGGGAATCTATAGCAGGTATCTGGAAGATATCAGACATGTTATATAGAGGGGAATCTAGTTTTATGATGATGTCCCTTTCTCTCGTTGTTGACAGAATTGGCATTGAGGTCAATCCAAGCGGAGCACTCTAGCTGTGAGGATCCTTACGAGGAAGTGTTGCGTTGTTCTTCACGAAGAACTTATAACTTGTCTCTAACATCGATGCGTGTCAGACCTGCACAAGGACAGCATAAAGAGTTCGGTTCTTATAAGTAGAGGAAATTAGGTAAATACAAAGGTGGAAAAGAAGTTTTGCATAAAAAAAAGTTTCACATGAAGACCTTTTTGAACATTTTCCTTACTCTGCACTTGCAGAGTCTCATCCTCACATGCACGTAAAGGATCTAGACTCGAACATAAATGGAATAGAAGATGATCTGGTGTATGAGGCTCAAAGGACCGTTAACATGCATGACGAAATTATGAGATCTCTTGTCAAAGCCGATCATATCTCATATAAGTTATGTTTATCATTTATATACATGTAATTATCCTCTTTCTTTTATGGTTGTCTTATGTAGTTAAGTAAGCTAGAAAGTTAAAATAACTCTATCTACATTGTGGTGAAGAAAACTACTACAACTTTAGTTTGGATAATAAAAAACAGGCCTACCATAAATTAATTCTGGTTTATCATAAATTAATTAAAAATCTCTATGTAAATGTATTTTTCATAAAGCTGAATTGATTTATGTTGGAGATGACTTTTTGCATTTATCATAAACTCAACTATGTTTATGCATAACAATCGAACATGGGTGTGCACAAAGCATCTTTATATGAGTGTACATAAAGCTTGTATTAAGATGAGGAGGAACACAGTTGAAACCTTATATAGAGCTGGGTTAGTGGCCTATACTATGTGGGAGTGGTGGGAGGCTAGGAATGAACATGTTTTTAGGAGGAGACAAACTCAGTGAAAGACGGTCATCAGTGGCAGTGGCGGATCCAACAATCATTCAGTGGGGTCCTGGGACTTCACTGGATTTTGTTAAATCTATTGGTCTAATTCAAAATAATCTAATTTGGGATCCCATCGACTTAGCCTAGAACCTCACTGGCCCAACCAAAGATCCCATATAACTTAGCCCACGATTCCATTGACCCAAGCATACTTATGATTTAATATCCGAGTGACCCCATTGGAACAAATTTCTACGTCTGCCACTGCTGGTCGTAGAAAAAACCACTGTCGGTAGATATCAGTGCTGGGTGAGAGACATTCAGCTGGGTGAACTAATGCAGTGGCGAACTGAGTTGCAGTTCAAGCTAGGAAATCCAGCAGGTCACACCTATGACAGGATGATTTTCCGGAGGAATTAATCAGGAGATGTGAAGAGGATGCTCCCAGCTAGGGCTGCAACTCAGGTCGGGTTGGGGTCAACCCTAACTCAACCAATGTCAGAAATCCCTCAACCTTAATCCAACCCAACACACCATCCAACCCAACCTCCTCAACCCTAACCCAACCCGTCTAACAATGCCCCAACCCAACCCAGCCCATGTAACCCAAGCTTCATCGGGTTGGGTCGGGTTATATTCTTAATGGCCTATATTTTTAACTTTTCTTTCTTACTACCAAAATTCCATGTATAAAAGGTATGAGTAAATTTATGTATCTACCTTAACAAAGTAATAAAAAAGAAGATAGACATATAGTTACATAGTTATTATTTGAGGACATCTTTGTTCATATTATAAATTATATTTGTATTCAATGATATAAAATTAAATGAAGTATATTCTAATCATCTACGTTATCATTTAGATATATTAACATCGAGTTCGAGTTAAGTCGGATTAGCCGAACCTCAACCCAACCCAACCCATGTAAGGTCGGGTTGAAAGAATTCCAAACTCTAACCCAACCCAACCCTAACTTGATCGGGTTCAACCCGACTTAACCATTGGGTTGACCCGTTCGGATTCGGGTTGACCCACCCAAAGTTGCAGCCCTACTCCCAACAACATGGGAGCCGATTAATAAGTAGTGGTTTGATCATCCTTCCTTTTGTATTACCAAAAAAAAATAAGCATTTTTATAATAAACTGATTTATGATAAATATGTTTATGATAGCTCCTTCCATATTCTCTTAAGTTTCATCCAAACATAACCTTGTCATTTATAAACTAGTGTGTCCGACTCTATACATGAGGTAACTTTTCAAAGATAAAACTAACCCCACTAAAGGGAAGTGGCCAGATTGATTGATACATGCTTCACTGTTTTTTTTTTTCATTTATACATATAACAAATGTATATACCCATTCACAAAATAAAGACAAAAATTTCATCAAATTTTGGCATCCAGTATAAAAATGGTGTTTGTTATGTCAACCAATGACACCAAGTTGGGATTTGGGAACAAAACAGCTCGAGGACAAAAGTCTCAAATTGGCCAAAAAATTGAAAACTTTGTAAATGAAACGTTATTTTTTGATATATAAGATATAAGATATAAAATAAAAAATAAAAAAATAGCTAGTACAAAAATGAACGAGTTTCTTTTAGAAAGTATACCTTTTTTGAAAGTACATGATTAAATCGCGATTAAATCGTTATTTTTGAATTTATGTAGATTTTAAAAATTCTTTCAATAAATCATATCTTTTATTCTTTAAAAATATGTTAAATTGAAAAGTGTGATTAAATCATAATTTTTTCAAAAAATCATAGATTTATGTTACATTGATGTCCACCCCCATTGCAGGATATCCTTAAATTTTTGGGTCCTCGTTGGTCTGCTGGGTAGCCCGAAGATTTCTGCCATGGACTTGACAACCAGATAATAGAATATATAGTAATCCTTGACGCCGAGGACACCAAGCGCCGTCCTGCGCTCCAGAATATACAACGTGGAGCAGATCCAAATTACCAATCTTGTACGGCCCACAGATTCTGGCATTCAAGGCCCAACATGTGTGGGTCCATGATCCCAGCCCCCTTTAATGGTGAATCCATCTTCTTGTAGAAATCTTTCAAAAAAATTAGGGTCTCTTCGTACAACTTAAAATCTGTTACATGCACAGATTTTTCAGAACAGTTGACTGTATAACGCCACAGCAAACCTTTCAATGTAGAAAACTGAAACGAGAGGAAAAGGAGATGCATGCGCCAAACGGGTCGAGAGGATTTTGAAACCCAATAATTTACAATATTCCAAACACAAATAAAATACGTAAATACTTTATAATATTTTGCAGTGCACCAAGTATCTCAACTTGGAAATATATCAAGGTATTGGTTCAATGCCCGAAACATTTGCCAAGCTGTGGTGCGTTGGCTCTTGAATGCTTCACAAGTTCTAATACCGCATTGTGATCACAAATCAGTAAACACAATTAAATACCTTACTTCCATCACTCCATAGATAAGCATGAAAGAAAATGCAGTTAACATATGATCCCAAACTATTTATTAAGCAGGACTTTCACACGTAAAATTCCTATGGATATCCAACTATCAGTTCATCCTTATATTTCTAAAGCTTAAGGGGAAGGACAAAGATACAAGTTTTTTGAAGTTTCCATATTTGGATTAGAAAATTATCTGTGTCAAAGATAATTTTAAATAAGAATACAGATCTATTTTCGATCTTATTATCTGTGATCCATCTGTTTGTTTTACTGGCTCATCATATGTGTTGATCATATCTAAGGGCTGTCAAGGGTACAGGCTTGGATAGATCTATACCCAAAACAAATATATTTCGACCCATGTCAGACTCAATAAGTTTGATGGGTGACCAGGTGATGCAGCCCGAGTGACAATAATGTAGCTAGAGTCCGAAGATAAGAGAAACAGAAAAGAAAGAAGAATTTGAATGGAAATCGGATACCCTGTTAGTAAAACAAGTATAATTTTCAGCACAGGAGTCGGATTCACATGTGGGACCCCAATTCAAAATCGTCTTTTTGAGGGCATGTGGTTTACCACATATGACCATAAAATATTATTTTCTAAGTCAAATTCTATCAGTGAACAGATCAGTTTGAGTAAAAATTTGCTACTCTTGATAATTTTTGGCATCAATTCTTTTGTAGAAGTTGCTTAGAATTTAATATTCTTTTATTTGGTAGATTTTTATTTTTTTTAGTACGAATCAAAATTTCATGTCTATTTATAGACATCCTCTATGTACAAAATACTAGTTGAATGATATTGATATTTTCTATTTTTTCGTGCAAAACTTTGAGCTCTCTCTTGTTTTTTCTCTTTTTTTGTACGATTTTCTTCCTCTGAACCTTGCGCAACTAGCCCGTTGCTTCACCAGGTTGGGTCTTAGGTCCACTCCTTGGTTCCTTCACATTAAGAATAAATGGGCCTAAAGAAGAATCTGTGTATCTTAAACTTTAATATACTTGGTAAAAGCATCCAATTTCCGTTTATAGAAATCCGATTAGAAATTTACATAAGATATATAAGATAACACGAGTCTTATTGGGTAAATATGGATATATCCATACACAAAATTAACGAGTCTAAATGGGTCTGGATCCATTTTCGACAGCCCTAATCAACTCTCATTTCTTATGTGTTTAATGCACCTATTAGGCATTCCCCAACGCATGCCTTATTCTCACCTCGTTCCCTTGCCTCCATATATACCTCATCCACCTCTTCGTAAAGTCCATTTTGTGCACGCTATATGCTTGATAAGTACAAATTATGTAGACATTTGTTCGAAATAATTAATCTATACATAGTTGTGATTTAGAAATAGAATTTATGTTGCTTAGAAAGAAACATATCAAATGGCTAAAGCTGGCACTAGGGCCCTTATTGGGTTAAGCCTCAGCGGTCCTGAATCCGTAGCACAGGGACCCGGACACACTTTGAAACCAAGAATAACCGGATAAGCATGCTCAAGTCGGGTTTGGCCTGCTAATGGAGGATGAACAAGAGAGTTAGACCAAAAAATTAAATGCATACAATATATTGGCTTTTGCATTTAGACTTGTACATTAGTGAGACAGAAATGTAGTGTTTTAAAGTGTTTTATATGGTGTTTTTCGTCAAACCAAATGACCTCAAAGATGATGACCCCTACATTCAAGAAACTTGCTGTTGGTCTGTTAATGAGCTAACATCCGGTATATCCACACTGAGTCGGTTCGGGTCGGTGCAGGGCATCCCCAGTCGTTTAATTTGGACAGCCCTACGTGACGCATATTATTTGAAAGCTTAACTTTTGTTCGAACACTAAGAATGTATTAGAACGTAGGCAAGGATTAAATTGCAGCTTTTCTCAAGTTAGTGGTAGGCACGTATGTCATATCAAATGACATAAGGTGCCAATCTCTAAGTCAAGTGATTAATTAATTAACATATCTCTTACATATATGTGTGATCGGAACATGAACCAAGAACAAAGTCTAATCATGGGCACAGTAGAAGATTTGCCCTATGTCTTGTAAAGGATCACGTTGACTTGGTAGATCATGATCAAGGGAATCCATTCAATTCCTCCTAGTTGACTTTGCTGTGTTCTCACGCTCTTTTCCTTTTGGTGTTTTGGTTTTATGCTGCTCAGCCCCGAACCGACAATCTCCACGCTGGACCCCGGCAGATGATTTCAGCCCAACATGTCGTTGGTGACATCCATGGCCCATTTGGGAAGGGCTAATCCCCCCCCCCCCCCCCCCCTTCGGAGTAGTACTTGCCGGGCATTACAGCTGCATCTCATGGGGAGATGTGCAGCAACTGCATCGTCATCCAATCACGCGATCCAATGGTAGTTACATTTACAATTATTTGAGGCATTTCAGCAAGTATTACCTTTTTTCTTCTTGATCATGTAATAAATACAATGATCGAGCGTTTACAAATTCTCTCCTCAATCCAAAGAACTCAAATTTAGATGTCTTTACTAATCTTTCTTAGGAGCGGTTTGGCCTGACGCAAAATGTTGTGAAGTATTGTAATTATAATAATTTATAATATCTAAACTATATACATAAAATAGAATTCCTTGATGTCACGTGTTAACACTAGATAATTCTATTTTTCGCCTAAATTCTCTCTCCTTCTCTCTCCATTCCCCATTAATATCTCTACCTCCTAATAATTCTCTCATTAATTCTCTATCTCCCCACTTTCTCTCTCTCTCATTAATTCTCTCTATCTCTCCTCTCCCTCTCATTAATTCTCTCTCTCCCCTCTCTATGTAACATAAATTACTTATATATAATAATATTAATAATTTCTTATATACTATATAGATAATCGGTCTCTCTTTATTATTATTATTATTATTATTATCATCATCATCATCATCATCATTATCATCATCTCCCTTTCTCCTCTTTAACATTTTTCTCTCCCCTATTAATATTTCTATCTCCAATTTTTTTTGTCCCCTATTATTATTGTTGTTGTTGTTGTTATTGTAATATCTTGGGATAATAATAACTAATTGTAATATTATTATTATTGTTGAGTTAGTCTGATGCAATAATAATAACTATTTTTGATATTATTATTATATTAAAACATTAATATGGAAATGGTGATCTCCTAGGATAATAATAACTAATTTTGATGTTATTATTATTATTATTAAAAGTAAATATTAAAATAGTAGTCTCATAAGATAATAATAATTAATTTCGATATTATTATTTATAAATTATTATTATTATTAATACTTAAAAAGTAAATATTAAAATAGTGGTCTCATAAGATAATAATAATTAATTTTGATATTATTATTTATAAATTATTATTATTATTATAATTATTATTATTATCTTTCACATTTTCTCTCTCCCTATTAGTATTTCTATCTCTTATTTTTTCTGTCTCCTATTATTATTATTGTTGTTGTTATTGTTGCAATCTCTTAAGATAATAATAACTAATTTTAACATTATTATTATTATTGAATAGTCTCATGGGATAATGATAACTAATTTTAATATTAATATTAATAATATTTATTACTATTAATAAAATAAATATCAAAATGATAGTCTCATGGGATAGTAATAACTAATTTTGATAATAATAATAATAATAATAATAATAATAATAGTAAAATCAATATCAAAATGATAGTCTCATGTGATAGTAATAATTAATTTTGATATTATTATTATTATTATTATCTCTCTTTCTCCTCTTTTACATTTTTCTCTCTCCCTATTAAAATTTCTATCTCCTATTTTTCTGTCCTCTATTATTATTGTTGTTGTTGTTATTGTTATTGTGCAATCTCTTAGGATGGAAATAACTAGTTTTTATTATTATTATTATTATTATTATTATTGAGGCATTCTTATGAGATAATAATAATTATTTTTGATATTATTATTATTTAAAATATTATCATCATCATCATCATCATCTAAGATGGTGGAAAGTATTATCATATTATTTTTAAATGTATTATTAATTTATTATTATTATTATTATTATTCGGATAGTCTCATGGGATAATAATAAATAATTTTGATATTATTATTATTATTTAAATATTATTATTATTATTACTACTATTTTAATTTGAGATAGTGAAAAGTATTATATTATTATCATTATTATTGAAAGTATTATTAATATATTATTATTGGGGTTGTCCTATGGGATAATAATACTATTTTGATATTATTATTATTATTATTAATATCGAAATGATATTCTCATGAGATAATAATAACTAATTTTATTAATAATAATGATAATAATAATAATATTAACTCTCTTTCTCCTCTTTCACATTTTTCTCTTCCTCCCTATTAATATTTCTATCTCCTATTTTATTTTTATTATTATTGTTGTTGTTGTTGTTGCAATCTCTTTGGGATAATAATAACTAATTTTGATATTATTATTACTATTATTATTATTATTTAAAAATATTTTATTATTATTTTTATTATTATCTCCCTTTCTCCTCTTTTACATTTTTTCTCTTTCTATTAATATTTTTATCTCCTATTTTTTCTCCTGTTATATTATTATTTATTGTTGTTGTTGTTGTTGCAATATTTTGGGATAAAAATAATTAATTTTGAAATTATATTATTATTATTATTGAGATAATATCATGAGATAATAATAACTAATTTTTATATTATTATGATTTTTGAAAGTATTACTAATTTTGTTGTTGTTGTTGCTGTTATTAATAATAATAATAATAATAATAATAATAATATTAATGAGATCAGTCTATGTCTCACTTTTTTCACTTATATTATTATTGTTGTAGTTATTAACTCACTTTTCTCACTTATATTATTATTATTATTGTTGTTGTTATTAATATTGAGATAGTCTATTGGTATAACAATAATAAATTTTAATATTTATTATCATTATTGAGATAGTCTCATAGGATAATAATAACTAATTTCATTATTAACGAGATTAGTCTCTCTCTCATTTTTCTCTCAATCCACATTTCAACATAACATTTATTGAGATAATCTCATGGGATAATAATAATAACCTTCAGTATATTTTTTAGTTTTATCTCTCAATCTATATTTCTATTAGATACAATAGCTCTGAACTTTTAATATTTACCAAACAATTAACCTAATCTTCATAGAAAAAATGTTAGTATTTCTGAACATATATTCTTCTGTAATTATTTTATTCATTCCTTCACAAAGAGTAAAAAATTAGTTTCACTTGTACTAATTATAATTATTTTATTCAAATATGTTAATTCACCATGCATTGCAACTAGTTTTATATAAAAACATTCTTTTAATAGAAATGATTTAGTATGATCACAATAATGATTTCTCTTTCTTCTAGCGTCCATTCCTGATTAGTTAAGAAACTATATGTAAAGAGTAATATTCTTCCTGCAAGTCCCACTACCGATGTACAATATATGGGAGCTTCTAGTTTTCATAAATGTTTGCCGATGAGAGATGAGATTCATTGGACCTCATTCTCTAGATCCGAGTATACTTTCACTTATATAAGATGGATGTGAGTCCTATATATATCCACTTTTTTTGACAAAATGATTAATTTATGTCTACATTGTTGGAGCGGAAACACACTGATCCAAAGAATGCGGTCAAGAGGATCTAGTCTAGTAAGATCAGTCTCTCCTCCAACATACTGCAGGACGTGAGGTTCTGCACTAAAATATTTTTCCAATAATGGGGAAGCCCAATGCCCATGAGCCACAGGTCCATTCGCACTTAGTAGCAAGATTAATTGGTTTTTCCCATTCTCTACACCTGATGATATCTAGTATCTACAGAGCAGCACAAAGCTCTCCGTTTTTCTCTTTATTCCCTCCATGCCTCTGACAACACACCCAGAGGGCCACACTACCACTCCTCCCCAGCATAGGTGAGGTCGTGTAGTATGGGAACCTTGGGGTGGCAAGTGACCATTCATCGAGGAGTGATTCCATAGGGACGGTAATATTCTTATACCGAGTTACCCGTTTGCTGGCCTGCCAACATCGATGTGTAGGACCTGTGACGGCGTCCTTGGAGGTTCCCGTTCATTCTGCTGCGTGCAAGCGGTGCTTGTCGTGACGACATTTATCCGAGACTAGTGCAGCGCGCGGATCTCTCTCTCTCTCTCACTCAGAATAACCCTCCTTGATGCGGACGGGATTCGGAGCTCGTTGGTTCGACGAGAATGGCAGGAGTGAGAGATCTATCGTAGAGTCTAACGTCGTCTTGCAGACATGCCGGGCACTTTCGTCGCCTTCAGGATAAGCCATCATAAAGCAAGAACAAGCAGGGATGCCCTGATAACAGGGATAAGGGGTTAAAGGATATGTGGCCCTCATGTCGTGACGAGAGGGCATAGATTCCCAGCAAGGTGGAGTGCGGGTTGTTTGCCAGTGGCGGGTGACCCTTGCTCCATGGGTATCAAGCCGGAACCAGGTGGCACCTATGGAATACAGGTTTCAATCATCAGGTGGAGGTAGATCGGAGCCTATCCTAAAGCTATTGCGAGCACTTTCTGTCAACATACAAGTGCATGCACAAGAATAACTGCGTGCGTTAAAGCTTAACTCGACTACTGTCCTGAAGGACCATTTGAGGTGATCAACTAGCTAGCTAGTTAGACCTAGTCAGATCGATTTAGTAGTGGTTTGGAGAACACTGTGGTGTGCCCTTCCAAACTCTTGAACACTCGTCCCTTTCTCTTCTTTCCGGTCTATCAAATTTCTCTAGACGACATTATGTTAGTATCTTTAGCACTATATTTTTCAGGCAAATACTATATTTTTACGTGAGCATTGTAACGCGCTATTTGAATCCTATCTTAAAAAATACAATGCTTATTCGAAGATATAATATTGTCTGAAGAATACGGTATTAAACACAATATATAGCGTAATGGTACGTGGAGAAAAACTAGAGTAATTCAAAAGAGAAAAAGGAACCGATGTGAAGGGCCTACTAAGTCACATGATATGAGGAAAGGTGTCTGTGAAGGTTCTTTTTGAACTCCCGCTGAAGCGATCTGAACCCTAGCAAATAGGAGAAGACGCCATGGCCACTGCAGCCTATGACGACACAGCCATTCCGTGGCCAAACCACACCCTCAGAACCCATCGTGCTAAACAACAAATGCATTCATCTATTCTCTTTAACGAATCACACTGTTACAGACGCCATCGGCGTATCGCTAGCTCACCTCATCATGTAGTAAAGTTGGAGTTGTGTTCCATGGAGGGCAAGGATAAGACTCGGGAGGGGACACATACAGAGAGGAGGCCACCACGCACTTATATATTCCTCCTTGTCAATTCCACAACACGTGCTTGTGGAATGGATATAAAGCCATTGTATTCGAATCCAGCTCTCTCCCTTCCCCTCGCGCCACCTTCACCAGGCTGCTACTGCTAGCTGCTGATGCTGCTTCTAATGATCATATGGCACTGTGGGTAAAGGTGTGCAACGAGGGCCACCGTCCGTTAATTCCGCAGCTTGTGATAACTTTTCACGTTTCTGATGTTGTAGGAAAGAATGACAAGAATAATATTTGATCTGTGAATTCGAAATGATAGAAAGATGCCGAGGGCTAGCTGTTGACCGCCTCCAGCGGGAGGCTTTTGCATGGCAGATCCACTGCACCATATAGAGATAATTAAGCCACGTGAAAGAAGCAGCAGTATTTTGCCGAGTCTGAATCGTCTCAGTATAATATTGGACCGGACTTCAGCAGAGATACCATGTGTAAAATAGGTTTGTCATTCAAAATGCATCCCATGAAGTTGACAACATTTTCTTTGTTTCCGGTTCAACATGTTTTCAATACAACTTAGAGCATTTAAATATCATCAAGAACATATAGCTACATGATTTAAAACACATCCGAATGTGACATTCGTGCAGTAGCTTAGTTTGTATCTAGATGTACATTGGAGTGTATTTTAAATTGTGATTGTAATTTTGTGCTCTTGATAATATTTAAGTGCTCTGCGTTGTATTATACTAGTATTTAAAACTTGCTGAACTAGAAACAAAAGAAAGATGCCAACTTTGATGGGATGTGTCTTGAACGGCGAATCTATTTTACACATAGCATCTTGAGACTGGTTACTGTTAGAGTTCGGTCCAGATTTTATTTTGTATGGGAGTAATGCTTGCTGTATTGCGGGGGCAGTGCCTCTGACTGTAATTTCTTGTTTTATTTATTTTTTATTTTTTTGAGATGTCCGATCAAAAATTCAAAGATATATTCAGAAAGTTTGAGTCCGTCCCGTTCTGACTGTATATTTTTTTTTAAAAAATAATTTTAATATTTATCTTAATTTTTATATAATAAAAGTTATTTTATTTTTAAAAATTATATAGTCGAGTTGAGGCCGACTAAGACTTTCCCCGATGTATCCTTAATTTTTTTTACCTAATGTCTCAAAAAAATAAAAAAAATTGAACAAAAAAGTAGAAAAGAATGTATTGCAGTGACGTCCAATCCTAGTGATCGGACTGCGCTGGCCTGCAATGCCCCCCTCTGTACGCCGGAAGCATTACTCTTTGTCTGGATGCTTCTTATCTCCGTGCCCTCTTTAGCATGGGCACCCTCTTCTGATGAGTGTGTGACGCAAGCTATGACACCTGACAAGCCCGTGTGGTCGTCTCCTAGCATGCAAATCAAAACCTGCAGATCAAACGCTGACCAAATGTTTTCCAAGTTGGCTTGCTTGGGCTCCATGATTTTGACCAAACGTCCGAAAACTGACTTTTTTTCGTTTCACCTGGTTATGTAGATTTCTCGGTTCTTGTTGTCTGACGCATCCGATGATGGTATGGCAGAGTCAATGTCCAATTTAGACGCCTCGTCTGATCGTAGAATTGTCCAGCCCTTCGTCACGGTTGCTAAAGATCGACTGCACCAGCACATGGTTGGATTACATCATTCAGACATGAGCAGCTCCTCTCAAGCTCGAGTTCCACCTTCCACCGAAGTTTTGAATGTTCTACCTCAGGTCAACAAAAGATTGACCTGCCATAAGGTAAACATACGTATAAGCAAGTGGGACTCGGCTCCAATAGATAACTAGGGAATATTTATGCCAACCTTATTGGGTTGATCAGGTTTTTGCCTTCAGCTTCCAAGTGCAAATAAGACTACAGCTTTATTTTTTCTAAACTAAATATATACGTAAGATAAGGGAATAAATCTCCATAGACAGCTCCACTAGGGAATCTCCATCTTATACATGCACGAAGCGAGGCCAATCTAATCATATTTTCCATCATGCACCTTACCCTAAACTTGAGTAGCTGCCAGCAATACATTTTTGAGGACATACCGACGACAATGTAAGAATAAAGTAAACACGCCGCAGCGGTCACCATGCATGATTGGAGACGGCTGCTCTTCCATCAACAAGGAAGAGGGGATTAAACGCTCAATTCAATTATTATGATAAAACATATATAGATCTCTAATATATAGATATCTAATGCTATAAGTACCCGTGGGGAATTCCCATCAGACCATGATGACAAGGCTGGAATGCTCGAAGCATCTTAGCATCGTTTTCATTGGAGGCCGAAGGAGAGTCTACATATTGCATCTCTTTAGTGCCTGTTTCTGACCTCTTTGAACGTTGACACGAGTCATTTCTACTTGTACTCACTAAACTTTTGATAAAATTTTCACTGATACTTTGCAAATTATCTGTATATAATTTGAATTAAACATCCGATACACGCATGCACGATGTTGTTGATGATGATGATTTCGAACATCTGACGAGGAAGAAGATGGCGTCCTCGACGTCACTTCACGATCTCACTTGACATGGAAATGCGCACGAGGAAATCGCACGTTGAGGACGAATTAGTGGCGAAGGGGTAGAGAGAGAGAGAGAGAGAGAGAGGCCAAGGAATTAAGGGCGTCCTAGACCACACCCATCCAAAATAAAAGCCATCGGGTTGACCGGTCCACCAACACAGAACCTCAAATCTAGGCCGCCTTTACATACCAACAGTGGATCGCCAAGTGGGGAAGAATCCAACACCCCTCCACTCCGACCCCACCACCACGCCATGGTGGCACACCCCTCACCCCTCCGCCAAATTTAAACCCCCCCGGGCCTTCCCTCCCTCCACCACACCTCCCAACCATCACCACTACCTCCCTCCATCTCCCCGCAGCTCGACAGCAGTGGCAGATGGAAGACGACTCCCCGAGAGCCGGGAAGGAGAGGGAGGAGGCCGACGTCCACTTCCGAGGCGTCCGGCGGCGCCCATGGGGCAAGTTCGCGGCCGAGATCCGGGACTCCGCCCGCCCCGGCGTCCGCATATGGCTGGGCACCTTCGACACCGCCGAGGAGGCGGCGCGCGCCTACGATCGTGCGGCCTACGTCATGCGGGGCTCCATCGCCGTGCTCAACTTCCCCGAGGAGTACCAGCGCCCTCACTCCTCATCCTCTTCCTTCTCCTCCTCCTCGTCGTCGCCGGCGTCGGCTCGCGGGTCGTCGCAGCTGGGGAAGGCTGGTTCCGCAGGGCTGAACAAGGAGGTGATTGAGCTGGAGTACTTGGACAACAGGGTGTTGGAGGAGCTCCTCGGGTCGTCGGAGGAGAGAGGGCGCCGTTAGATAAGATGCTTCTAGTCTCTCTGTCATAGCTTCTGTTATGTTTTGCATGGAAGAGAACTTGGTTTCTCAGGTTTCTTCTGGAGGGGCGCGCGAGTCTACGCTGAGCTCATGCTCATGGGTTTCTCTTGAAGTAGTACTAGTGAGCCATATACGGGTTTCGTATTGTTATAGAACTCATGGCCGACTGCTGATCATGTAATGCCAAGACCATAAATATATATATGATAATGCAATTCTACATTAACCAAAATGCTTTTAGAACAGTCCTCGTTTTAGCTTCAAGGCTTCCTTTCTTGCACAATCCTATTCTCCACCATTTTTGTTAAACTAAGAGCTACAAAGGAAGACAAAGAAGCGTGTTTCGATCTAACATCGACCCAGTCCAGGCCGTCCAAAAAGAGACTACTACCTGACTCGCACGTCAGGGTTATGCATGGGATCTACTCAAACAGGCAGGGAAAAGGACGGAAAGACGATGCAGTCTGTCAGGATATGGATTCCCCTTGGAAATGACCTGCATGCACTTTTACGGCAAGAAGAATATATAAGCTCCTCTTTGACGCGATAAAGTTTTAGCTATGTATCTGGGGAAGGTGGTGGGCGTCTACGTCTCTGTTGTCCCCTCCCCCCATTCCCTGATTGCATCCTATTTTTGATACTTCACCATATTCTTTTCCGGTTTCTTAGATATATAGCTCCTCTAGGCACCATGAATATATCTCTAGGCGTTTCACTCGAGTGATGTTATATATTCTTATCCTAAGATACTCTCTTCTAGGCTACTCCCTCCTCTCACTGTACGTTGAATGTATGAAGATCATCATAATAAGAGGTTTATTGTTTTAATTGAATAGAGTTATTATGTGGTTTAGAGATGAGTATCTTAAGAGAGAATAGCTTAAGGGAGTGCAAGGAGCATTTTCCTTACTTTCTGATGTTCTGATCACCGTTATGTTCTTCAAATAACATTGTCTGAATCCAAACGGGATGATGCTATTCTTGCAACTAATTAATGTACTCCCTTAAGGTATTCATTACAAGTGCTTGTGAAAGAGAATGAGGTCGTCATTACAAGTGCCTACGTACGTATGCGGAGGTGACTCAATACGCTACCGCAAGCTAATTAAATGGCCCAATGATGTTGAGCTTAGGGAAGGAGAAGAGATTCTCTCAGTAGATATTTGGATCGGAGTTCACGGTATTAAGAGGGGAAAGATCAAGTTTTAAAATCATATGAGAGAGTCTTTTGTAATATATATTTGGCTTCCTCCACCTCCCGGTACTACTGGACTTCGGTCTAAACATGTACTGAGAGGATCTCCTCTCTTAGATGAGAGCTATTGGAAGCGTGGCTTGAAAAGGCCCTTGGTGAATCTAAAGTAGGCAGTAAGGTGGCGAACCTAAAGTAGTCCTTTGGCAACATGTTCGTGTGCACACAAAGTGATGATCTATCTCAAGGTGTTTTCAAGGTCAGTAACATGCTCATTTCTTTAAGAAGAGACTTGATCCAAATAACTTAGACTATACCATTAGCAGTGGATTTATACTCTACTTCAGTTCTAGACCAAGCCACAGTCGATTGTTTCTTTGAACACACCACGATATCAAGTTTTTGCCCAGAACCAAAGCATACTCTCTGGTGGATCGTCGATCATGTGGGCATTCAGCCCAATTAACATCCGCAAAAGCTTGAAGAGCCAAAGGTGACTGCCTATAGAACAGGAGGCTTTGAGAAATTATGAGCTTTTAGGTAGTGAAGGGTATGCTTGATGGTGACCTAATGATCTTCAGTTGGTGCATGCATAATTAACCGAACCAACAATGTTCGATCGAGTTATAGTGACATTAGAGAGAACCTATGATGCTCCTGTAGGTGGATGGATCATCAAGCAAAGATGAATTAGAAGCTGTAATTAAGGATGTGGCCACGAGTGTTAAGAGAGACCACAGCGTACCATCCATGCTAGCCTATTTCAACACTTCATTGGTATAATGAGATTGAGTGAGAAGGCCCCCCTCTGGATGTGGTGCAATGTCAATGCCGCGGAAGAACTGAGCCATGCATACACCCAGATCATGCACATCAAAATAACTGATAAGTGCAGCAATGAGATCATGAATAGCAAAAGGGTGCCTTCCCATGATCAAGATTGTTGTGGTTGATCTGGTCAAAACTGGGAACTTGTTCTAGTTAGGAATAAGACTCCCGAATGCGAACGTGCCGAGTTCGCGACGGACTTCCCGTGCAGGATTGTACACGAGACAGACATGCATTCCTTACAGAACCGTTTCGTCTTCATCTGCTCTTCTAATTCCACCGTCGCTGGTTGCCTTGTTTCAGATCTATAAATAGATGGGCTGGCCGACTAGCGTAGGCAGGGTGTTTTCTTAGAGAGAAGCCAGCAGTAGTGGTAGAAAGAGAGAGATAGAGAGAGAAGTAGTTGAAGTTTGTTCTTTCTGTTTTGAGTACTTGTCTGATTTCTGGGGTGCCGTCTGGAGGAGAGCTTCTAGGACGTCATTGATGTTATTTCTCTCTGGAGAGACGACCAATGTCGGTGTAAGGTCGGTCCTCTGTCTGTTCTTCTTTGAAATGAATACTCTCTCGGTGTTCTTCCCGTGGACGTAGGAGGTTTGCCTCCAAACCACGTAAATCTCAGTGTCATTGTGTGGTTTGTTACTTTTAATTACGATACAAATTTCTTTGTTACTCGAGAGTGTGAGGGAGATTCCGTTTTCACTGAGTGTAGAAGACAAGTTGTCTACTTGATCTTCTTCTGGTAATTTTATTTTACAACATTTGGTATCAGAGCTTGGTTTTATTTTCTTTTCTCCTTTTGCATTAACTCGAGATGGCGACAAAGTTCGAAGTGGAGAAGTATGACAGCAAGATCGACTTCGGCTTGTGGCAGAAAAGAATAAAAGACGTTCTTGTCACAAACAATTTCCACAAAGCACTTCTCGACATGGAGAAGTCTGGCAAAGTAGATGACGAGTGGATAGAACTCGATCTGAAGGCAATCAACATAATTCACTTAGCTCTTGCAGATGAAGTGATGTACAATGTTGCTGATGCTGAAACCACAATAGAACTGTGGAAGAAACTTGAAGAACTCTATATGTCAAAGACCCTCACTAACAAGCTCTATGTGAAGAAACAACTTTACAGTTTACAGATGTCAGATGGGGACGACTTGCTGGAACACATGAACATGTTCAACAAATTGATCTCTCAGTTTCGCAGTATGGAGGTTAAGGTGGAGGAAGAGGATCAAACTCTTCTCCTTCTGTCTTCTTTGCCTAAGTCCTATGATCACTTGGTAATCACCATCCTCTATGGCAAAGATACTGTGAGTGCTTAAAATAAGTGTGTGATTATCATGAAAAACTATGTTGTTTAAGTGCAAAATAAACCTATTAAAAAGAAACTAAGTGAAGTGATCGCCAGAAACTTTTGACTTAAAAGTTCCAAAAGAAAGAGTTTGATCGCCTACCTGTTTGGATGTGGGAGATATTGAGCTCTTAGTTCTCCTCCTTCAGCCGGCTGAAGAAAGAGAGTCCTTTCTTGTCTTTGTACTTGCTTTGATTGCTTTTGAGTTTTGAGGATCGTCTAAAGTCCTTGTTGTTTGCTATTGATTTCCTCCCCTTGATTTTTCTTTATACCTTGTAAGAAATAGAAAGAAAGAACAATGATGAGAACTTAGGCAAAAATAGTATCCATTCCAGACAAAGCTTTAAACATGCAACTAAACAAGAAAACTCACTTATTGGGATGATCTTTTAAACCCTTTTATTAAATAGGTTTTAAAAATGATGCTAGTGTTATGTGTGTTGCATGGAGTGATGTGATGAAGAATGTAAGACTAAGGAGATGAAAAATATGAAATAGAGTGCAGGAATTGAATTGAAGGCTAATGATGGATGGCCCCTGGAAAGCCTTGTTCTTGGATGGATGAAGAATGATGAAGAATGGACGCCGACTTCTGGAAACAGCAACACTTCAGCGTTTGGACGTCGTTGCTTCGATTTTCACTCAATTATCACTCTGATATCACTTCAATCACTAACTCTTTCACCCATTCAAGAGACAGGGTATTTATAGACTTCTTTGCGTCCGCGGATTTACATGGAGAAATTTTGAGATTTATCCATCTTAACCAACAGATAAATACAGATTAATTCATCTTTATCTGCAATTATCTAAAACGCGTCGCTTATGGAAGACGTCTTTCAGATTGATTAAGATAAAGATAAACATCCGGTAAAAATTTATCTTTATCTGTAATTAGATAAAACGCGTCGCCACTTGTAGACGCCTTTTATACTAATTAAGATATGGATAAACATCCGGAAGAGAATTAGAAACAACTTAGGAAACCTAAATGGCGTCGTGGCATGCAGACGTCTTTTAGCTAATTAATCTACTGATTAAAATTCAAATTTAAACGTTAAAATAAGAATAAACTCTAAATGGCGTCCACACAGGTCGACGTCTTTTAAACTTCTTCATATTTTAATTGAAATTTGAGTTAAAATCAATTTAATTGATTAACTTAAATCATATCTGCTTGACCCGACACTATTCAGATAATTAAAAAGATCAATAAGAATTAACCAATGATTAAATATCAGACCATAATGAGGCATTATTATATGATATGAAATTTACTCGAAATAATGTCAAAATTAGCGTGTCTACAAATACGCTGAAGATGGAGGAAGTCAAGACTACTCTGCTGTCAAATGAAACTAGAAGCAAGACAAGCACTAGTGAAGGTTTGATGGTGAATAGTATGGGTCAAGAAAGAGGACGTCAGAAAGAAAGAGGTGAGAAGAAGAACAAGTCTCGATCCAAGTCAAAGGGACGAGATAATCGTTGCCACTACTACAAGATGGAAGGTCACTGGAAGGTAAATTATCCTAAAAAGCAGAAGAAAAAGTCTAAAGAAAAGCAAAAAGAACCTGAAGAGGCGAGTATTGCTTTTGAATCAGAAACAGAAGGAGATGTGCTGACCATCTCCTCAGGTAATGACTCTTTTGACACTTGGATTCTTGATTCTAGATGTTCCTATCATATGAGCCCATATAGGGAGTGGTTTGACTCTTATGCTTCTTATGATGGGGGTCGTGTTCTTATGGGGAACAACATTGAGTGTAAGACCATCAGGATAGGGACAATAAAAATCAAGATGTTTGATGGAGCAGTGAGGACTCTGACAGAAGTTAGACATGTGCTTGAGCTTAGAAAAAGTCTTATCTCCCTAGGCACTCTTGATGCCAATGGGTGCATTTTTACTGGAGCCAATGGTATGTTGAAAGTAAAGAAGGGTTCTCTGGTTGTCATGAAGGGAGAGAAAAAGGGATCTTTGTACAGGCTAATTGGTAAAACTGTGATAGGGGATGCTGCTATCTCATCCTTCTCAAATGAAGATGCCACATTGCTGTGGCATGTTAGGCTCGGTCATATGAGCGAAAGGGGGATGCTTGAGTTGCACAACAGGAAGTTGCTCAAAGGTATAAAATCATGCAAACTTGATTTATGTGAATCATGTGTTCTAGGTAAGTAATCCAAGGTAAAGTTTGTCACTTCTACCAACAGAAGCAAGGATACTCTTGAGTATGTGCATTCTGATGTCTGGGGGCCAGCCCCAGTGGAGTCTCTTGGAAGATCCAAGTATTTTGTTACTTTCATTGATGATTTCTCCAGGAGAGTTTGGGTTTACTTCTTAAAACACAAGTCAGAGGTGTTCGAGAAGTTCAAGAGCTAGAAAGCGAAAGTTGAAAAGCAGATAGGCAAATAGATTAAGTGTCTGCGCACTGACAATGGTGGTGAGTTCACCTCAAAAGAGTTTGAGGATTTTTGCTCGAAGGAAGGCATCACTCGGCATTACACTATTCCTCGAAAAGTGTAGTAAAATGGGGTAGCTGAAAGGATGAATAGGACTCTTCTAGAAAGAGCTCGCTGTATGAGGTTATTCGCCAACTTGCTGAAGTAGTTCTGGGCTGAGGCTGTTAACACTGCATGTTACTTGGTGAATCGATCTCCTTCAAGATCATTGGAACTCAAGACACCATATGAGGTATGGTCACGGAAACCAATTAATTATTCTCACATTCATATTTTTGGTTGTCCTGTATTTGTTTTACTACAGGACGAGGAAAGGACTAAGCTGGATGCTAAGTCCAAGAAGTGTATCTATCTGGGTCATAAAGTTGGTGTAAAAGGTTATAAGTTATAGAACCCTGTCACCCATAAGGTGGAGCTCAGCAGGGATGTTGTGTTTGATGAAGCTTCTATGTTGAAAAAAGTTCAGCATCAGGTCCAAGATGAGAAGAATCTTAGAACCTCAGTTCAGGTGGAACTGGGAAAAGAAAACAACGATGATGACATTGATCAGGAGGAATCTTCCTATCAAGATAAGACAACTGTACAATCACATCAAGAAGAGCCTTACTCAATTACAAAAGGAAGGGCCATAAGAGAAACTCAAGTGCCTCTAAAGTTGAGAGACACGGTTGCATTTGCATTTCCTGTTATATCTTCTGACCCATGTACTTTTCAGGAAGCAAAAAAAAGTAAAGACAATCAAATGCGGCAAAGTGCTATGCAAGAAGAGATGAACTCTCTTCATAAAAATTAGACTTGGGAACTGGTGAAACTTCCCAAAGGCAAGAAAGCAATTGGCTGCAAGTGGGTGTACAGAAGAAAGAAAGCTTTATCAGAAAATGAATCAGTAAAGTACAAGGCAAGGCTGGTCGTCAAAGGTTATGCACAAAGAAAAGGAATAGATTTTGATGAGATATTTTCGCCAGTGGTTAAGCACTGTTCAATCAGAGTCTTACTTGCTATGGTAGCTATGTGGGACTTAGAGCTAGAGCAATTGGATGTGAAGAGTGCTTTCCATCATGGCAGTCTTGATGAAGAGATCTACATGCTGCAGCCTGAAGGCTTTATAGAAGCTGGCAGTGAAAAACTTGTGTGCAAGTTAAAAAGATCTCTATATGGTTGGAAGCAAGCTCCAAGGCAATGGTACAAAAGGTTTGAAACTTTTATGATAAGTCATGGCTACACAAGGAGCAGGTATGACAGTTGTGTCTATTTCCGATTTCTTAAAGATGATTCTATCTTTCTGCTAATGTTATATGTTGATGACATGCTGATAGCTTGCAAGTCTATGCTTGAGATTTCTAAGTTAAAATAGGAACTTAGTTCTGAATTTGAGATGAAAGACCTAGGAAGTGCCAAAAAGATCCTAGGTATGGAGATCCATCGTGATCGACATAGTGGTAAGTTTTGGTTGACCCAAAAAGGATACATTGATAAGGTATTGGCCAAGTTCAAAATGGGTGAGGCCAAGTATGTGAGTACTCCTCTAGCTCAGCAGTTTAAGTTATCATTGCAGTAGTGTCCTAAATCTAAGAAAGAACGTCATGAGATGCTTAAGATTCTTTATGCTAGTGCAGTTGGATGTCTAATGTATGCTATGGTATGCACTAGACCTGACTTGTCTCAGGCAGTGAATGTTGTCAGTAGGTACATGGCAAATCCAGGCAAAAAGCATTGGGATGCTGTTAAGTGGATCTTGCGTTACCTGAAGGGCTCATCAGATTTCGGTTTATTATTTCAAAAAAACAATGACAATGATGTTCTAGTTGGTTTTGTTGACTCTGATTATGCAGGTGACCTTGACAGGAGAAGATCTACTACAGGGTATATCTTTACTCTAGGTGGGGGTCCCATCAATTGGAAGGCAATGTTACAAGACATCGTAGCTCTGTCAACAACTGAAGCTGAATATATTGCTGCAGTGGAGGCTGCCAAAGAGACAGTATGGTTGAGAGGCTTAGTGAAGGAACTCGGAATTGCTCAAAAGAGCGTCAGATTACATTGTGATAGTCAAAGTGCTATTTGTTTTGCAAAGGATCCAGTATATCATGCAAGAACCAAGCACATTCATGTTAGGTATCACAAGCTCAGAGAGTTCGTGGCAGGTGACTACATTCAGTTGATCAAGGTTCCTATAGAGGACAATGTAGCTGACATGATGACTAAGCCTCTACTTGCGGCTAAGTTCAAGCATTGTCTTGACTTAGCTAATGTTTGTTCAAGTTAAGGAGTGAAGGCCTCGGGAAGAGGGGTGTTGAAATAGAGGAGAGTTTTCACATCTGTTGCTGAAGAAGACTGTTCGAACGAGTCAAAGGTGGAGAATGTTGTGGTTGACCCGGTCAAAACTGGGAACCTGTTCCAGTTAGGAACAAGATTCCCGCACGCGAATGTGCCGAGTTCGCGGCGGACTTTCCGTGCACGATCGTGCACGAGACGGACATGCATTCCTCACGGAACCGTTTCATCTTCATCTGCGCTTCTAATTTCGCCGTCGTTGGTTGCCTTGTTTCAGATCTATAAATAGATGGGCTGGCCGACTAGCGTAGGCAGGGTGTTTTCTTAGAGAGAAGCCAACAGTAGTGGTAGAAAGAGAGAGATAGAGAGAGAAGTAGTTGAAGTTTGTTCTTTCTGTTTTAGGTACTCGTCTGATTTCTGGGGTGCCATCTGGAGGAGAGCTTCTAGGACGTCATTGATGATATTTCTCTCTAGGGAGACGACCAGTGTCGGTGTAAGGTTGGTCCTCTGTCTGTTCTTCTTTGAAGTGAATACTCTCTCGGTGCTCTTCCCGTGGACGTAGGAGGTTCGCCTCCGAACCACGTAAATCTCACTGTCCTTGTGTGGTTTGCTACTTTTAATTACGATACAAATTTTTTTGTTACTCGAGAGTGAGTGTGAGGGAGATTCCGTTTTTACTGAGTGTAGAAAACAAGTTGTCTACTTGATCTTCTTCTGGTAATTTTATTTTACAACACAAGATGTCATCTATGCGCATATAGTAGGACATAGATTTGGTAAGCTAAAGTAATTGATAGAACAAAGAGGCATCTGGTTTAGACCCGCGGGTGATGCCTACATTAGATAGATGACTACTGAGTCACGAAAACTAAACCCTAGGTGTTTGTTGAAGGCCATAAATAGAGTGGCACTGGTTGCACACATGGCTAGGAAATTAAGGGTGTGAGAACCGAGGTGATTGCTCCATGAAGACAGTCTCCTCAAGAAAACCATAGAGGAAAGCATTGAAGTTGGAAGACATGGTGGCCCGCCGTTCTGGAAAGTGAGAAGCCTATGAGCAGTAGCCGAGTTCAATTGGATAGTCTGCCGTATCAAGTACAACACACTGAAGGACCCGAGTGCAGGTGGCATAGACTGAACAAAGGCAGGATCCCAAACATCAGAAAAAAAAAAAAAAATCAAATATGAAGGCCAAGAAGAGAACGTCATTGTCACAGGGAGAGATAAACGATGACTCTTGGACTGTTGACATGACTGACGGATAAAATGACATTGGCCCGAAACCATGCTTGGGCCAATCTGGGTTGGCCCGTGTAGGGTTGTGCTGGGTTGAAAGCAACTTTCTGTGTCATTTTGTAGTTTAATTGGCATTAGTTTTGATGTAGCCGAAGCTATCACGACCGGATTCCGAAGCTGGAATCCGAAGTTATGGATCCGGAGCTGGGTCGGATCGGTGAAGAGGCCCAACGGGGATTCGGATGGCGACGGAGGTAGAGACGAAGCCGAAGGTCCGAGGCCGAGAGTGGCTCGGTCGGAAGCTGGCTTGTACCCAGAAGGCGGGGCCGAATCTCCCTCGGACGAGGGGCAGCCGGCGTACGGTGTCGAGACCGGGGAGAGGAGTCCGAGGTTGGCGGCCGAGACCGACTCGGGAAGGTCGGCGAAGATTCGAACCGAGCTCCTGCAGGAAGGCAAGAAGAAGAAGAACCGGTCAGTAGGAGTCCTGGGCTTCGGCCCTTAGGAACCCCCTCCGACGGTCAAGTTAGCTTCTGAAGATGATTCGATTCAGAAGGCAAAGAATAGCTTTAATGCTTTTTGGACTATAGTCCTTGAGGGTCCTGAAGACATACCTTGGGCAATAAATAGTGGGGCATTTATAGCGGAGGATAGCGGATGGTTAACGGTGATAGCCGATATAGGACTATGTTCTAGGCTTATTGGTAAACCGCCATAGTGCTTAGTCCTCCACCGGAGTGGGCCGGACACGGCTATCGGGCCGAAGGAGGTTGGACCGCTGATGGGCCGAAGCCTGCTGGGCCGAGGGCTACTGTGCCGCTGATGGGCCGAAGGCTGTTGGGCCGCTGATGGGCCGAAAGCTGTTGGGCCGCTGATGAGCCGAAGCCTGCCTAAAGGCCTTCTATTACTGCTTCTGCGCTGAATTGGGTTTGGACTTGTTTTAATGGGCCGAATCGGATTCTGCCTCATCAAGTTTAAAGTGTAATACTCACTTTATTAGATCATGCTCTGTATGATATGTCAGAGTCATCAAACTATAGAGGGGTACAATTTCTTTTTATTTATTTTTATTCTTTTAGTTGATCTTCGGATGAGTTGCTAAGCTTGTTTCTTTGCCATGGGACTCTAGTAAAGGACAAAAAGAGAGGGCTCGACAATCATATCAAACTGATCACAATGCCGCAATCACTTGTAGAAATATGGGTATTCGCAATGACCATAAGTCGTTGCCAATACTAAAAAAACTCTCGCTAATATTATTCACGACGGCTCTTTCACCGTCGCCAAGGCTGTCATGAAAAGTCCCGTCACAAATAGTTAGCTACAGAAGCCGTCTCTAGTATTCTACATTATTCGTGGTAGCTAAGGATCCCCGTGCGAATAACTTACTATTCGCGATTGTTGAAAACTTAGTCGTCCCTAATACTTGGCTATTAGGGGCTGCTATGAAGAAAAGCTGTCGCTAATAATTTATTATTAGTGATAGGTACCATTATAGCTGTCGCTAAATAGATTGTTTGCAAAGGATGAATTAAGTAGCCGTCGTGAATGATGAAACTATTAGCGGCGACTGCTTAAGTGGTTGCGAATAATTATTTTAATAAAAAATAATGATTATTACGACGTTTAATTACTTAACCGTAACGGCTGAAACAAAAGCTGTCGCTAAAGATAGGGTATAGCGACATCTAATGAATTTAGCTATCGTGCTCTGAGTGTCTCCATTGCCATCTTCCTCAACTGCCTCAATTGAATGATACTTCTATCTTTTTCTTCCATTTTTCCTTTTGCAACCTTACATCCCCCTTGGATTTTGGACGTTTTCTCTTCATATGGCACTTCTCGATTACAATACTAACACATCTGAGGAGCCCATGACTTGGACTGACCATTACTATTTTGGAACTCGACCCCTTATCAGATCTTTAATTGAACCTAACTCCGATACCAATTGAGGAAACCGTTTGGTTTCACAGGGTTCAGAGGAAGAGAATTACATAAGAGAAAAGATGAATGAGAAAGAACTCTCAATTCCCTACAAAAAAATAGAAAGTATCAATATCATTCAATTAATATTATGTATACAGGGGACATCTATGAATAGACGTATTTTTTGATTTCGAATAGAAAAAATGAAAAGATCAAATGCTAAGCAACTTCTACAAAAGAATCATTAAAAAAATCGAATTCTAAATCTTCATAATCCCTATCCTAAAAGTTATAAAAAATAATAAATTTTTACTGAAAATTGATCCATTGGCTAATGAAATTTGACTTGAAAAATGACGCATTACCGTATGCGGTAAACCACATCGATCTTCTCGGAATGAGGATTCCGAACTGGAGTTTTGAGTGCGAATCAGACTCCCAGACTATTACGCCCATTTTACTAATAGGGTGTTCAATTCCAACTCGAAGTCTTCTTTCTCGTGCTCCTTCTTATCTTCCAACTCTAGCCATATCATCACCACCTGGGCTGCATCACTTCTGTGCCTCTCGTATGTCCATCCAGCTGATCCTTCAATCATAGATAACTAGTATGGTGATGCTTTGGACAAGGGGTGTTAGTGTGCTGAGCCCGGACCAGGCGTTTCAAAGCGTGGGCTTAGATCCCTGGCCAGGCCTGCTATTGGCCCAATTAAACCATGCTTGGGCTGATCTATTTGGCACCAGTTTAAATTAGTCTGTGTCCACTAGACTTTCGTGCTCTCTCGTGGCCTATTAACACCTATCTATTAACAGGAATAATGTATGCTGTAACATTGGGATTCTTATTGTCTGACTTGGATTAAGATATAGTCTTACCTCTAATAGGTAATTCTATTTTTTTTTTTGAAAAAGTAGTTGAATTTGGGGACATCCTGATTTTGACTTTTTTATTATCTGATCAATGATCTTACAGTAGTTGCATCCACAGAGAATCCAATAGCATAACAAGGAAGGCCATATATCTACCTTTGGTCGGCACCAAATTTGACCCGTCTGCATCGCTAACCAGACTACTGTGCATATCTTTGAAACCCGCTTAGCAGTTTCAGGAAAACTGAAAACACATTTAGTCCAGCTTTTACTTGTTGAGGGGACAGATGAGACGTGGAAGCCTTTTAGGTGATTTTTAAACTGCATAACTATGGCATAAATTCAATTCCCATTCCAACAGAGTTCTTTGGTACCGGAGAAATATTGAGTCATATTAGATGATCGAGATCGATCATCATTTAGGTAAACAAAGCGTAGATGCATATTAATAGGGGTTAAATAATCTCGTATTAATTATTGAGAAGATAATCATATATTTATAAAGAGTAAGGTCTCCCACTTTCTTCTAATACAGATCTTTTTCTTAAAAGAATAAGATCATGAGATCCATGAACTAAAATGAACAATATTTTGTTAGCGAGAGGATACATGCTTTTCCGCAACATTAGCGCCATCTGTGTACAAACACCTTCACCAACACATTCTTATGATTTCGTTAGGTGAACTTTAATGAAACATTATCGAAGTGATGTCCCTAACATTAAGGAAGGCTAATTTTTAGTAAACTCTATGAACTTCGCCTAAGAGACTAAAAGGCATTTTCGACTAGACACTTATTTGGAGCGTCGTAAAACGCCGTAAAATCTTAATTTTAAAATCATTGATTTTAAAATCATTGAAAATAAGATTTCTAATTTTAAAATCATCGATTTTAATTCGCTATACTGAAAATCAAAATCAAATAAAAAAAACCTTTAACAGGTGTTTATGAGTAGAGGAATGTTTTACGCCACATCAACCGACTCCTTAGAGGAACTCTCGAACCTCTCTCAACCCTTATGCAAGTATGGAACGGGATCGTTTGGACCAATTTGTCTAGACTTTGGTGTGCCTCAGACTCAACAAAAGGAGGACAAATAGGTTATTTGTATTTAAAGTGATAGGAACTATCAAGTACACCACCTTTTGTTGAGTCTGTGGCACACCGAAATCTAGACAAAACGATCTAGACGGTCTCTCGTACTTGCAAGTATGGTCATGCATAATTCGATGGCATTTGAATCCAACTCTCTCCCCTTCTCCTGGCGCCACCTGTACCAGGATACTACTGATTCTGCTAATGATCGTGTGGGTAAAGGTGGGCAACGGGGGGGGGGGCACGGTTAATTGTGCAGCTTCTGATAACCTTTATAGATCTGATGTTGTGGGAAAGGATGACAAGAATATTTTATTTGTGAATTCAAAATGATTAAAAGATGTAGGCTGTCGACCGCCTTCAGCGCATGGCTTTGCACGGTGGATCCATTGCACATACAGAAAGAGAACGAATCCCTTCAGTGTCGTCACCGATCGAATTCGGTTAGTACAGTGAACAAAAGGGAGTTTGAAAAAAAAAATTCTCGACGAGAAAATCTGATGAGTGTGTGACGCAAGCTATGACACTTGACAAAGCTCGTGTGGTCGTCTTATACTATGCAAATCAGAACGATGCAGTCAAACCCTGACCAAATGTTTTCCAAGTTGTCCTTCTAGAACTCTATGATTCATGATGACCAAACGTCCCAAAGTGGAGTTCTCTTCGTCCTATCCCTGCTGGTTGTGTAGATCAATATTTCTCAGTTCTCACGTACTGTGTGGCCCATCTGATGATGATATGGCACCATTGTAAGCTGAGAATTCTCTCAAATCAGCACTTATGTTTTGAGTTAGAACATGCAAGCTTTTTAGTGCAATACCAGCAAAAAATCTTCCGTTTATAAGTAAAGCTTATGCATACATGCATCTAACGAGGGCTTCCATCATGCACATCATCAACTCGAAGAGCTGCCAGCATTGCATTGTTGGTGACAGATATCTGCAGAAGTACTAATGCCAAAGAGCAATGCGAATATGTGAGAATAAAGTATAAGGTATAGTCTCGCCACTGAGATCAGCAGATTAGAGACAACAGTGAATGTATCACACAGCTTTTACATCACCAGGGAAGATGGAATCAAATAACCTATCTCTAGTGCTACATATATTTATGCGCAGCTTAGCTGTGGAGAATTTCTCATTAGATTATGTTTTCCTTGTCACTGATCACCCAGAGCTTGAGTGGGGGTCTTCCTCTGGCCCGGAGAACATGATACCTTGGTTGGAATGCTCGAACCATCTTATAAATGTCAGCATCATTTCAATGGACTAATGATAAATAATTAGGTCTAAGGAAGCCTTCCACATCCCATCTTTTTAGTGTGTGTACGTCTTCCACCTCTTTCTAAAGCCTAACATCATTTCTTACGGTTATTGCATATTCGCATAGTAATTTCTATTTTTAACTAGCCACTCATTAAACTTTTTACATATTCCTGCTGATAACGTTGCAAAATATCTATGTTTTCAACTAAATCCAGTACATATGCATGCTGCTTAATTTGACGATGATCTTGAACACCACGAGGAAATTAAGGAGATGGTACTACAAGAAAAGTAGTAGTGAGGATGGAGAATTAGGGTTAATTTTCAAAGCCATCTCAAAAACTCGTATTAGGAACTTTTTTATTTTGAATGTGGCCCAGTGGCCATGTATGTACAACTATTTACAAGTGACCGAGGTTCCAATCCAGAATCCGAGATTTTTCTCTATAATTAGAGATAATTTCGGTCAGGTCGATGGATCCGTTTAATTAGGCGACAATTTTAGGTCCGTCTGATTTTTGAAGAAGTAATCTCACATATCAAGAGATAAAGATCCCAACAGTACCAAGACTGCATGATTGGAGAGTTTTTAGGCTCCAACCAGGTTCGAATATGAGACTTCTCATTTAGAAGGGAGGTGGTGAACCAACCCAAGACCTCCCATTAAGAACAATTATTGGTCAGGTCAGGTGTCTCTGATAATTACTTACAACAGTCGGCAAGCAGAGTTATCCCTACTTTGCTCTGTGCATTCTCACCAGTTTAATTAATTCGGGATTTCTTCAGCATTTGGCTGGTTTCGATCCCCTCCCTTGTTGAGAGGGGGCCCTTGTGCCCAACCACTTTGCCATTAGTCTCAAAAAAAAAAACTACTAGCCTTTAGGAGAGTCTCCTAATTTAATCATAAAAGACTTTCATGTCTTTTAGGATAGGATTAACATTTTCCTATTGAGTAGGACTATCTTGGTCATGTTAAAAGTTGTCCCTCTTATATAAAGTGGTCATCCTTTCCATTGTTACCCCATTGGTGAAATAAAAGAATTATCTATCTTGTATCCTCTCATCTAGAATGAGAATGAGAATGAGAATTCTTCTCTCCTTGGAAGAGGATCCGGCATGCGGCCCCATCGCCACCTTCACCGTTCCCCATCAAGGAAACAGAGCGAGGCTTTGAGGCGTTCCTACGACCTCAGGCCCTTCGGTCCTGTTCACCGCCCCCATCGTTCTCAGCTCCCACTCTCTTCCCCTCTCGTCCAACACTCCATCCCTTTCTCTCTTCTACTGTTCTCTCTCTCTGTTACTCCTCCCCTCCCGCGCCTCTGTCTACAGTAGCGCCAGCGGCGGTAGTCGCGACGAAGAGGGAGCTCTGGGACTGCCACCCACGCGAGTGTCGCCGTCCGGCCCTGTCAGCCATACGACAGCCGTCGACCCTGGCCCCGATAGTCTCTCTCATTCCTCATCTCTCACCCTCTCTCGACGGTGGATCTGGGCGACTACAGCACTGGCGCCCACGACGTCGACACCCAGCTGCCATCTGAGGACCCCGTGCCCGGCTAGCTCACTGCCGTAGACGCGCTCGACCCCACCCCTCCTGTCGAACCCATACGCCCGCGCTCCATCTCCGCCAGCTCGCCGTCCGGCACCGCGCAGGCCACCTCGCCGGCTGCCATCCATCCGGCGCCGTTGTCGTTCGATCTGGTCACACGCGAGCAGCGACGAGGAGCCCATCCCCGCTACCTTTTATGTTATAAAACAAACAATCCCTTAATCCAACACCTGACCCCCCACCCCTCCGCTGCAAGTCAACAAACACATTATGATTTGGATTAATGGTCAACATGATCAAATTGTAGAACCATCCAACATTATAATTTTATTTTTTTAAAATATATTTAACCTATGAATATTTATTTTCAATCTTCATAATGTTATGAAAGCAATCTCTACACTTTCTGAAATCAATGATTGACATGAATAGGGGATTTTTTCATTGTAAATTATCATTATCTATTTACTCATTATTTTAAGCATCTATTTAAGGCTCAAAGTATAATTTAACTTCGAATACATAGAATAATATAAATAATAATTATGAACATATGCCAGAATCCATATTTTAAATGGGTTGAATATGAATTTTTGGGCTTATGAATTTTATGTATTCAGTTGCATAAACGGAAATTAACAAAAAAAGGACAAATGAATTCTTATGCTATTTCCAGAGAGAAATTATGTAATGGATAGCCTTAATAACCAGGTAACATATTAAAACAAAACTAATAATTTTAGTATGTAGAATTATATTTTCCTATAGTCTTAATTTTTCTTACAAGTAAAATGTTTTGTATTCATTTTTAATAAAAAATAGCAATTTAATTACCAGCGCGAACTATATTTTCTCATGTTCTCTTCTAATTTCATCCATGCAAATAGTGCAATTCTCGTGAGCTGGTTTAATGACTTATATGTATATGCACTTTAAATAAAAATAAATATGTTTAACATTGCAAAGTATAATCATATAACTATACATATAACTATTAATTTTATAATTTACAAATTTTTAAGATTGATATATCGATATAGTCGTCCCTGATATTAAATTAAGAAAGACCGTTACTTGGGGTGCTCATTTCAATTATCTCTTATAATTAGCATGTTATTAATTTGTGACGTCCATCGCAACTGCCTAAGTTATCTGAAACCCCTCTCATATCCTACCCTTAAGATTTATTAAATGGCACACTATACATTTCTTCCCTTAAAAGATTTATTAAATGGGACACTAATATTTAACCAAACTAACGTTTCAGTGAAGCCAAGTCAAAATAGTGAAATTTTAAACATATCTTTTGTTATTGATGGTGGCTGATGTAGACTGGATCTATCACGACCGGATCCCGCAAACGGGGATCCGAAACAAGGAGGATCCGGAGCCGGTCCGGATCGAGCGGTGACGAGGGGACCCGACGGGGATCCACAGCGGGGCGAAGCCGAGGCTCTTTCGGAGTGAAGAGGGTCCGCCCGCGGGGGGCGCGATCTGCCGCCGGAGCTGCTCTTGGATAGTGAGCCGCTGCTCCTTCGGTCGGACGAAGGCGCGGCGCGAGCAGGAGCTCCTGTCGGCGGAGCTGTAGACGGGCGTCGGAGCAGAAGCCGGAAAGTCCGAGATCGGACGGGGGGACGGCTCGCTCTCCGACGAGGGGGTCCGAAGGCGCCTTCAGCGCGATGCCGAGTCTCCTGGCGCGGGGCGACCGACGGGATCGCCCTCGGACGGCGAGTCCGAAGGCTACTTCAGCGTGAGACCGAGTCTCCTGGCGCAGGGCAGCCGGCGTTCGGCGTCGAGACCGGGGAGAGGAGTCCGAGGTCGGCGGCCGAGACCGACTCGGGGAGGTCGGCGATGATTCGAACCGAGCCCCTGCAGGAGGGAAAGAAGAAGAAGAACCAGTCAGCAGGAGTCCCGGGCGCCAGCCCTGGGGAACCCCCTCCGACGGTCAAGTTAGCTTCTGAAGAAGATTCGATTCAGGAAGCAAGAGGAAACAGCTAGAACCCTATTCGGACAGTAGTCCTTTAAGGGGTTTCGGAAGCTTAGAGGGGCATCCGTTTTTCCCACCTCCTCTCCTTGGCCACAAGTAGCAGGATACTTATAGCGGAGGGTAGCGGATGGTTAACGGTGGCAGCCGATATAGGACTAAAAGGAGGCTTACTGATAAACCGCCATAGCGTCTGATCCGCCACCGGAGTGGGCCGGATTCGGCTATCGGGCCGAAGAGGGTTGGGCCGCTGACGGGCCGAAGCCTGCTGGGCCCTGGGCCGCCGTGCTGTTCCCGGGCCGTAGGCTGATGGGCCGCTGACGGGCTGAAGCCTGCTGGGCCGGGAGCGACGGGGCCGCTTATGGGCCGAGGGCTGCTGGGCCGCTAACGGGCCGAAGGCCGCCGGAGGGCCTAGTACTGCTGCTGTTGGGCTGAATGGGGTTTGGGCCTACTGCAATGGGCCGAATCGGATTCTGCCGCATCAGTGGCTAATAAAAAATGTTGTTAATATGAATGTAATGTAATTAATATGAAATTATAGAAATAAAAATTAATATTTTACTTTTATGTTTGAAATATTTTTATATCACCAATTAACATACATATTAATTATTACAATTATAATGATAAAATTTTAAATACAAGTATAATCATGCAAGTCAAGCTAATTATAAAAATGATTGTAGAATTTCTTTTATGTTTTTATGCAACTTTTCTTATTAAAATAGCATGACATAATGGTTAATATGAATTAATATAAAATATGATCTGAATTAACACAATTAGAGGTATGTAACAAATTATTATAAAATATTACAATTGATTAATAGTTGTACAAAATCTTAAAATTATAATAGTAAATATAGACAAAAAATAAAGAAGAACTTCTTTGCTTGTATTCTTCACTTGTTGGATGGATAATTTAATTTAGCTTAGAGAAATTATAATCCAAAAAAATATATAATTTAAGTTGGCTTAGAGTTCATTATAATACTTTTAGAGAAAGTTATTTGGCTTTTATAAATTTCCCCTAAATGGACCCCGGTTGTCCATTTTCTTATAGTCAAGCTGTCATTTGGCGAAGTCATGGAAATGAGCACGAGGACATTACACCATGAGGAAGAAAACTACAAAGGATAGTGTCAAAGGTGCAAAGGTGTGAAGAGAAAGAGAACCAACACCCCTTCCAAATAGGGATCCTCTACTCTACTTTTTTTTTTTTCGCACTTCATTTTGATAACATTAGTTTGATTAACTCTCACGTTCACATGCGTCATTAATTAACATGTATCTAATTGACAAGAGTAATACTTTGCTGTAATGCGAGGAACCTTGCAATTTGATGTGAATTGCAAGAGAATCTTATCTCTAGCAGGTAAATTCTATTTAAAAAAATATTAAATTCAGAGACCAATTAAATTCAACTTTCATATCGTCTGATCTGTGATCTAATGGTTTGTTCAAGTTTAAACAAAAAGTAGAGAACATTCTCAGACAACATGAGACATTTCGAGGCTAATAACAAGAGTAAGAAGAGCATCATGTAAAGAGCCAATAAGCCAAGCAAGCAACTGCGGATCGCCCTTAATTTATCCAACAACTTGGCAGGCAGGACTGGGAATCAGCAGAGAGAATCACCAGATGCCACGTCTGGGGTTGGGAGAGGCTGATCCAGCATATATTCAGTAGAGTTCATGATTTCATTAGATTTCGTAAAATTTATTTAGATTTTTTAATTATGATGTATTAGAGAGACTGATCACTGATTTCGGCCTGTTAGAGTAATTCATTGACCCACTAATTTTGACTTAATAGAGTGACTCTACTGACCCATTATCCGAATGACCTCACTGAATAGAATTTTTACGTCCGCCACTGTCGATGAAGCCATATAGTTCACAACTAAAGCGCAGAGGGTATGCACTGGCTTGTCCACTGGATGTAGTGGTTTAGTTTCATTTTGGTGAGAGAGAAGTTCACGATGTTAACAAGTGGAGGAGGGAGAGCTAAAGCGGGAGCAAGGGTGATGGTGGCAGAAAAAAGAGGAATACTTTTTGTACTCTCTTTAACTTATTCCATTTTAATGTACTTTTTATCTATCAAGCATCAACCTGAATTATTGCAGTGGACCTTTTGGGTGGATTATCAAAGTACATTCAATGAATGGTGAGGATGGAGGGAGTATACTAAGGGAGTATCACAGGATCATCAGGCACTGTGGAGCATGTATTAATTGCTATTGATACCATGTGAAGAGCAAAGTGCAGATGGCTGAATAGCTCTCCATATGTGGGGAGAATTCCTATTTATAATGATACTTATGTGCATATGAAATGGAAGAGAATCTCATATGGTTACAGAGTGTACAACAGATGAGCGTTGAGAGACTTGCATGGTGTGGTGTCCTTAATTATTGAAGATTAAACTAAAAACCGCAGCATAATAATGGGTATAAATTTGAAACTGGACGTACATAAGCAAGAAACAATTTCAGTAAAATTGGAAATACGTTGGTCCAGTTTTTACTTTTAATTTAAGGGAAATAAGAGACCTGGAAGGTTTTAATTATGTAATTTTAGCTTCTAATTGAAAGCTCCAAGTCAGAACTTCTCATAGTACTAGACCACTTAGTGATTGATCCAGAGATGCTTGGAGAGGTATTGTTCCTTTTCTTGAAGAGTAAGACTTGCTGCACCCCATGTGGCGCAGCCGCACTACATGGGTGTAGCCCCAATTATTATTATTATTATTATTTTTTAAAGGTCTGATTCATCATGCTCAATATATTTGTGTAACTTGATTTTTAAATTGGACAATTTAAAAAGAATCTGAAAAATAAAAAATTAAGCCCTGTCTTATTTCGATCGGGGCCCATTAATGATATTTTTTCACTATTCACTCGAGCTCAATTTTTTATTTTTAGATTTTTTTAGATCATCCAATTTCAAATCAAACTATGTGGACACGTTAGGCTTGGTGGGCCTGGCCTTAAAAAAAGTCAAAAATAAAAAAATTAGAACTGCACCTCATGGGGTGCGGGAAGTCTTACTCTTTCTTGAATGGATTAAGACCTTCGACTCATTGCTCTGCTAAGATGATCTTATATATATACTTTTCCAATGAAGAAAAAGAAAACTCGATTAGATGAAAACAAAGAGATTGCTCAGACGCAATATAATTCCATGGACAGCATGGTGAAATATTTCATTAGCTAGCCTTCCCATGAGAAACACATGATATGGATGATGTTACACCCAAAGTTCCTCGACTCGACGAGTTGAATCGACTCGGATCTCTCATGATCTAATATAAGGCGGGTTGACTCGTGTCGACTCGTGCCTTCTCGTACGAGTCGCATGGTTAAATCGTACAAATTTGGTCAAGTCGCACCGACTCGGATTCGTCCGGATATAGTCCGAGTTATCCGAATCGGCACGAACAGATCTGGTACGGCAAACCCTGGTTACACCTGAGTTGGTTCACCAAATGCTAGACTCTGGCATTGCACAATCCGACTATACTTAGAACTATTAGCAGCTCACAGCCATTCAAAGGCCAAGATGCAAGGATATTGGGAGATTGACGAGGGAATGATCAGGTCAGTGTATGGAAAGAAAAATGCTACTACAACATAATAAATTATTGGACAAAGACAGGTGAAGATTAGTTCGGTGAAAAGTCTTGGAGTCGTTAGCAATGGAATAAATCCATGTAGACACCACAACAGAGAATCTCCCGTTTAAAGGTAAAGCTTACAAAATGCACGAAACGAGCTAGGGCTTAGGGGATCCAAACAAATTTTCTATCATACACGTTACCAACTCGAGCAGCTGCCAGCGTTGCATTTTTTGTGACAGATATCGACAAGACTAACCCCAGTGAACAACGAGATTATGCGAGAATAAAGTAGTCTCCACTGAGATCTCACCATGATTGGAGATGGTGAATGTATCACATGTACAGGCTCTTCCATCACCACAAAGAGGATGGAATCAATTGAACCCCTCAATTTTTACTGTGATATACACAACATCGATCTCTAGTGCTATATCTGTATATGCACAGCTTAGTCACCCGTGGGGAATTCCCATCAGACCACGATGCCTTCGCTGAAATATTAATGCTCGAAGCATCTTACATAACTTAGCATCATTTCATTGGACCAGGTGACAAGTTATAAGGTCGGAGGAAACTCCTTAGCGTGTGTTTCTAACCTCTTTATAAGTCGTAAAATAATTTTATTCAGTGGGGTCTTGAGATTTTACTGAATTTTGCAAACTCATTAATCTAATTCAAAGTAGTTTAATTCGAGACTTCACTGACTCGGCTCAAAACTCCACTAACCTAATTAAAGATTTCATATGACCTAACTCGAGTTAGACTATACTGACCCAACTATATTTATGACTTAATATCCGAACGACTCCATTATACTCATGCATGATGCTATTGATAACGATGATGCTGAACACCTGACCAGGAAAGAAGATGGAGCCGACGTCACTTCAATATCTCACCCGACATGGAAGTGAGATCGAGGAAATTGCACCATCATGAAGAAAAGGAAAATAACTACAAAAGATAGTATCAAAGGAGTGTTGTGTCATGTGTGCGCGTGTGTGAGAGAAAGAGAGAATCCTAGACCACGTACCCGTCTCCCACGGAATCGGACACCTGGACACTTCGCAGTCCACCAACAAAGAACAAAAATCCGGGCAGCCTTTGTACCAATGGTGGGTCGACAAATGGGGAAGAATCTAACACCTCTCCACTCCGATCCCGCCCACGTGGATGGCACACCCTGCACCCCTTCGCCGAATTTAAATCCCCCACGACGAGCCATTCCCTCCCTCCACCACACCCAATTAACCGCAGTCAGATCCTCCCCACCACCACCACCACGTCCCCCCATCTCCCCGCAGCTCGACAGCAGAAGCAGATGGAAGACTACTCTCCAAGAGCCGGGAAGGAGATGGAAGAGGCCGAGGTTCGATTCCGGGGCGTCCGGCGGCGGCCATGGGGCAAGTTCGCGGCCGAGATCCGGGACTCCAACCGCCCCGGGGTCCGCACGTGGCTGGGCACCTTCAACACCGCCGAGGACGCGGCGCGCGCCTACGACCACGCCGCCTACGCCATGCGTGGCCCCCACGCCGTGCTCAACTTCCCCGGGGAGTACCAGTCGGGCCACCTGCGGTCTTTCTCCTCGTCTCCTTCCTTCTCCTCGTCATCATCCTCGCCGGCGTCCCCGCAGCGGGGGAAAGTTGGTTCCACCGTGCAGCACAGGGAGGTGATCGAGCTGGAGTACGTGGACGACAGGGTGTTGGAGGAGCTTCTCGGGTCGTCGGAGGAGAGAGGGCACCGTTAGAGGAGATGCTTATACACCTACTCCCGCCATGACTCGCCTCCCCTCTTCTTCTAGTCTCGAACTGGCATCTTTTTTTATTTTTTTTCCTGTTATGCTTTGCATGAAGGACTGGGGTCTACGCTGAGCTCAGGCTCATGGGTTTCTCTTGTAGCACTGGCTAGTGAACTAGCTAAATATGATCCACTAGGGATCATGCATATGCCAAGATTATATACCTGATAATATTGCGATTGTACATTAACCAACATGCTTATAAAACAGTGCTCTTTCTAGCTTCAAGGTTAATTTCCCTTCTTTCTACAATCTAATCCATGTTCTTTTAGCTAAAACCCACCAAGTCCAGGCCGTCCAAAAGACTACTATTTGAGAAGCTCGTTAGGGTTATGCACGCCATGTACTCGAACAGTTAGGGAAGTGGGATGGAAAGACGCGCGCGGGCAGTTTGTCAAGAATTCCTGTCGGAAGTGACACCGATAAGGATCCTAGTGGTCAGTTATTGGAGCACTACAAGGAAGAATATTCGTGGACGGCCATTAAAATTATCGTTTACAATAGAATTATACGTCGATATATGTAATAAAAGGAAAAAATAAAAATAAAAATTATATGTAAACAGTTATAAGTTTAACCGTTTTATATGTCAATAACTAATCTTACAGTTGTGGACAAAAAGTCTTTAAGTCCTTTTTTTTCGTTCCTTCTTTCTCTTTTTTTTTTTTTCATCCTATGTCTTAACTACCGCCGTGCTCCCCCCGCTCGACCCGCATCGTCGCTGCTCGCGTTGTGGCTGCCGGCTCGGTCCACCGTCGTCCTCTGCGTTCGTCACCGCCCCCCTCCCCCCTTTCAGCCCACCGGCCTCTGCTTGGCTCGCCGTCGTGGCCTGTGGTCATGGTGACTGCATGAACCATCCTCAGATCAGGGCCGCAATTGAATATCCAGCGGTTAGCACAAAATAGACGAGAGCCCAAAGAACATGCTTTCCAGTATATAGACCTATGAATTTGTGGAGATCTCAAATAGATCCATGACGAACCCACGTTGAACACTCGGTGCAAGTCTAATGTCTAAGTTTCTGCCCTGTTTGCTGCACCGTTCAATGTCTAATTCAACAATTTGGAATGTACCGGCTTGTGATTATTTTCTAAAAAAATTTAATCATCTAACTAAAATTAGATCGGATAATACGGGAAACGAACTGAGTTGAGTTCCTAACTTGACAATTTTTTCATTAAAAATAAAAAATCTACACTGCTGCACCACCGACCAAGTAAAGAGATAGGACGATAGTACGACCATGCGGTACAACCTGCATCATCACGCCTTGCCGTACAGGCTTTGGAGGGCTCAACTTCGCTATTGGGCCGCGCTGATGCGAACCAGCCGACAAGTCCTCTTGTTGTTGCGAGTATTGCAATGAATATAAAAAAATTATTTTTTTATATTTTTAGTTGGGCTCCACATGCTTTACAAGTCAATATAACTTGATATCCGATCTAATAGTCTAAAAAAATTTTAAAAGTCAAAAATTATTATTGAGCTTGGCCGATTAAGGACATTTTTAATTTTCATTGGAGTTTGATTTTATTTTTAAAATTTTTTTTGGGTCATTGGATCAAAGATTAGTTTATATGGACATGCATGTAAAACATGTGAGACCAACTTATAGCTTTTTAAAAATAACCTTTTATATTTGCAGCAATGCTTGGTACTGCAAGCAAATATTACTCATAAACAGATCAACCTTCGGATACTGAAGTTTCTAGCTCATGAAGGCCCACCCTGAAAGGGATTGAGATCACCTGGATCTATTCTATGGACTCTTCCCAAGGCCTTTAAATCTCATTGGGAAGAAAAAACAACACATTAATAGAAACAACTCTTTAACAAAGAGGACAATGGGTGGGTCTGTTGGGATCGCTGTGTCGGGATCCGACCGAAAAACACAGCGGAAGAATAAGTTCGGGATCGGATCCATCCCGTTTCGATCATTAAAATAAAACTAGGGAAAATCAAGTTCACCTTGCGCGGATTTGAATATGCGTTCGTTTTTCGGTTCCGTCGGAGCGATGCCGCAAGTCGCGCAGATGCCCGACCTCTAGCGGTATCCACGTGGTTCTCCTCGCGATAGATCGTCCTCGCTTCCTCGCTCGCTGCGGCGTTCGAAGATCCCGTCTGACTGCCCGTAATCCGCCGCGACATGTGGATTCGGAATCCCCGTCGAACGGAAGGTGGAGCAGTTGGGAACCGCATGCCCAGAGGAGAGAGAAAGTGGGGAAGAACGAATGACGGCTAGGTCAGGGTTGCTGGCCCCGGACATAGAATCCGTTCTTTTATAAGAAGTCAGTTTGTGGTTTTTCATAAAAACCCATACTTATCCGAAATCCTGTCGGATTATCCATCAACTTGAAAACCATTTGCGTGTGACCCTCTAGGCTCAAATACCAGTCCAGTTGATAGCCCATTAAGTCCAGTAACCCTTTACTGACCCACTGAATTAATTAATATCCTTATATTCAATTAATCAGCCGAATTTAATGTCCCACAATAAATTCGGACGGACTGTCGATCACGTTGGATGCCAAGCAACATCGCGTGATCCTAGATGGCACTGGGGTTATCGCAACCCTCTATTGGAACCTTTCTGTCATCGGTTAGCGCGCGAATATAATCCTTCATCCGTGCAATGTTCCCGAATCGACCTAGGGCATGGTTTACTGTTAAACCCTATTTGGTCGATTCATTTGAATCAGATGCCGCTAATCTGAATCCGATAACTCCTTATCGATTGCAGAGTCCGCCCTGCCCAGGGACTTTAAGCGTATCATTCCCGGAACATTCTCTCTCAAACAACCGAGAGCGGATGATCCCGTATTGAACACGCAATTACCTTCGAAGGCATTTCCCTGAATCCGATCACTTGACTTATTAATAACCTATGGTTAGGGATTCGTTTGTCAAGGTCAAGGCTCAGAAACCTACCAATAAGATATATTTGGAGTCTCAGGTCCAAGGATCATCCACGCAACCGTGACAAATGAATCGAACTGGTTAACAGTGAGGTGATTACCATCCAGTGATTCATAGTCGGATCAGTTCAGTGAACTCATTCACCAATGAGCACCTATAGGTTCAGCATAGTGTCTCCACACAAGTGACTTATGGGATCAGTCACCCTCATCATATGAGCTGAAGTAACCTATACTAGTCTATCCGGATGTTCGATGTCCTATCTCAAACATCCTATGACTAGGAACAATTAAGAACATGTGTTTATAAGTCTTCGATCCTGTAATTATGATCTCATCATAATCTGAAGACTGTTGCACATGTTCATGGACTTCATCGTGATACGATAAACACAGATCGAAATAATTATACACAATAAATTATTGCCATTTATTAATAATCTGAATAAGTACATAGTATCGGATTGGCTTTGAGATCATCTAATACTAACAATCTCCCACTTGGACTAAAGCCAATCACTTTTATACAGAATACCCATATTCTCTAAGTGACGCTCAAAAACATTTTGAGACAATGGCTTTATAAGTGGATCTGCTATGTTGTCGGCTGAAGGAGCTCTTTCAACCACGACATCTCCTCGAGCTATAATCTCTCTGATCAGATGAAAGCGCCGCAGAATGTGCTTCAACTTCTGATGAGACCTCGGCTCTTTCGCGTGAGCAATCGCCCTATTGTTGTAACACAGCAGTGGGACGGGACCAGATATGATATCCACCACACCAAGATCGCCGATGAATTTCTTCATCCATACAGATTCCTTGGCGGCTTCAGCAGCAACAATATACTCGGCTTCTGTTGTCGAATCAGCAGTGGTTTCCTGCTTGGAACTTTTCCAGCTCACTGCTCCCCCGTTGAGTGTGAAAATGAAACCTGATGTTGACTTGCTGTCGTCAGGATCAGACTGAAAACTCGAGTCAGTGTATCCTTGCAGCTTTAAGTCTCCTCCTCCATAAACTAGAAATAGATCCTTAGTCCTTCTTAAGTACTTAAGGATGCATTTCACAACCTTCCAGTGTTCATCACCTGGATCTGCCTGATGTCTGCTCGTAACACTTAGAGCATATGCTACATCAGGTATGGTACATAGTATGACATACATGATGGACCCTATGGCAGAAGCATAGGGGACTTTATCCATCATTGCCCTCTCTTCAGGTGTCTTTAGAGACTGACCTTTAGAAAGTGAAATTCCATGTCTCATCGGTATGAGACCTCTCTTGGAATTTTTCATGCCAAACCTTTTGACAATGGTTTCTATGTACATAGATTGGGTTAAAGCTAGCATCTTCTTTGATCTATCTCTATAGATCTGTATTCCCAATACGTAAGATGCTTCTCCCAAATCCTTCATAGAGAAGTTTTTTGACAGCCATATTGTAAGGACTGAGGTTTTCGGATCCGATTTTCGGGGTCGGACCCTGTAGTTCAGGCTCTGATGGGACTGAGACTCTGTTCTGTTTTACGTCGAGCAGGCTCGACTGGGTTTAAATGACGTCCAGCATTGCAGACGCGTTTTAGATTATGCCACGTGGGTGCCACGTGGGCTGGCATTGGGCCGCGAGAGTACGGCCCTATCGTGTCGTCTGAACGGCGTCCGCGATAGACGACGCCTTTCAGACTGCGACCCTGGGTTGTCAGTGTACAGCGCCAGTCTTGTCGTCTGAACGGCATCTTGGAGGGACGACGCGTTTCAGGGTTCTGTCAGAAGCGGCCCGTCATGTCGACTGATAGGCGTCCGTACAGCTCGACGTGTTTTACCTAGTCTCTGGTTACCCCGCGAACCCTCCTTCATTTCCCTCATTTCTTCCTTCCCTCTCTCTCTCTCCTCCCTTCCTCCGGCGATTCCGGCGACGCCTCTTTTCCCTCCCTCTTTTCCTCCCACCATTTCATCTCTCCCTCCACTCCATCGACCTCCTAGCTCCCACCACTACCACCACCACCTCCTTCGCGGCGTTTTCTCTCCGGACGGCGGCCGACGTCCCGGTGGAGTAACGACGACCTCGGCAGTACCGGCGGCGGCGTGGGGCGAGACGGGTGGGCGGCTTAGAGCTTGGAGGAGTTCAAGTAACCGGTAGGGTGACGATTCCCAGTACATTTTCATTCGAAACTATGTTTTCCCCACGTTTGAAGCATGTTTCGGAGTGCTTTTTGGGGTGAAAACGCTAAGTGCATGTATGAGAAATTGGGTGCTCTAATGGGTAGTTAGGTTCTCTTCCTCCCCCTTTAAGTTTTGAGCCCATTTCTATGCGTTTTTGGGGAAAAATCTCACCTCGAGGATTGGGGAAAGCAAGGGGAGAACCTGTCTGTCGGGGTTGAATGGCGTCTAGGTTGAACGACGCCTTTTAAAAGACGGCGCCCACCCACGACGCGATTTAACCCGATAACAGACCTTGTCCCCGGACTAATAAGCGTCTATGGACAGCGACGCCTTTTCAATAGGCGACTTGCGTCGACGACTCGTTTTAGTAAAATTACCCCATGGCCTGACCCTATTTTCTGTCGCTAAAAGGCGACAAGGGGCAGTGACGCCTTTTAAAAGGCGGCTACCTGCGGCGACGCGTTTTACGCCAGGTTCTGCGGCTGAGTTTCTGTAAACCAGTTTAGGAGACTTGAATGGCGTCAGCCTTGGTCGACGCAATTGAAGACAGAATCACACTAATTCATGCTATTAAAATGTGCTTACATTGTTAGACATTTAATTAGTTGGTTAAAGGCATGCTTTAAATTATACTCGATGATGACGGATTCCTTATAGCACTACGTTGTGTGCCGTGCGACCGCGGACTTCTCTCGTGACCGGATCGCACTGTGCCGGGTTTTGTGTTACTGTGGACCTAAAGTGACAGTTGTAGCGCTTTATCACCCTGTGCTGGTGTGGGTGGAGCACAGCGCCGGTGGGGGCGTGGGCGGGGTGACGCCTAGTGAGAGAGGGTCACCTGGTGAACCCCTGGGTTAGCTAGTACCGGTGTGGGTGTGGTACCTTTGGAGTGTCACTCGTGCTAAGGGAAGGAGTAACCACCTGAACCAGTTGGGCCGGAGTAGCTAGAGTGCTATCCGAGGGGTTACTGTTTGGTCTCAGCGGGTCGGTGTTTTCCCCACCTTCGTTTGTGTGGTTGGCGTGTTCTACCGAGACGTTGGTTGTGGATTTCCCTAGTAGACTGGTTTTAAAGATATGCATGTTATATATTTCGAATGCATGTGATTCATATCGAGATTTAGGAGTAGTAATTACTACTGTACTTGTTACTTTACTTCCAGCTGTACTTTGCACTTGTAGGTGTGTGAGTGGGCTGTGGGGATCGAAGGATCCCTACTGAGTCTTTTCGTTGAGACTCACCCCTGTGGTTTTCAGGTGAGGACTCCAGGCAGACTTAGCGAGGAGTGTGCTGCTGTGTGTCGCGCGCCGTCAGTTGTTGTTCCGAGGTATGCCCCGACGTAGTTGTTATCTTTATTTTTGGCCTGTATGCTTAATTATTTTTTTTCTGTTGGAATATGTAATTATTTGCTGTATCGAGTCGCATTGTAATAACTTTTAATTCCTGCATTTTCCTTCCAATTCAATGCGATGTGAATGTTTAGCTTAGTTTATTGTTTATTTCCCAGACTTACTTAGATCCTGGTTTGGTTCCAAATTAATGATTTGGTACCCATTTAGTAATCGGATCCCCGATTATAGAGTGGCGGGCCGTTACACATATCTTTACTGATGACATCATTCCTACATCATTTCCAATGAGTAGGATGTCGTCAACGTAAAGAACCAGAAATGTGATTGCGCTCCTACTGTTTTTCTTGTATACACAGGGCTCACCTTCATTCTTAATGAAGCCATAAGATTTGATCGCCTCATCAAATCTTATATTCCAGCTTCGGGATGCTTGCTTCAGTCCATAAATGGACCTTTGCAACTTGCATACCATGTCTGGAGATTCTTTGGATGTGAATCGTTCTTGTTGTATCATATACACCTCCTCCTCAAGGTTTCCATTGAGGAAGGCAGTCTTCACATCCATCTGCCAGATTTTATAATCATGGTAGGCAGCAATGGCGAGAAGAATTCTGATGGACTTAATCATAGCAACGGGTGAAAAGGTTTCGTCATAGTCAACACCTTGTCTTTGACGATAGTCTTTTGCCACAAGTCTTGCTTTATACGTCTCAATACGTCCATCTGCACCGATCTTTCTTTTAAAGATCCATTTGCAGCCGATCGGTACTATACCATTGGGTAAATCCACCAAGTTCTAAACTTGGTTGATGTACATGGACTGTATTTCAAAATTCATAACTTCCCGCCATTTTCCGGCCTCTGGACTTTCAATGGCCTCCTGGTAAGTCTTAGGATCATCATCCTCATTATAGAGTATCCTTGAACCATCCAAATTAATATGTCCCACATATCTCTCTGGTGGTTTAGGTACTCTTTCAGACCTACGGGGTTCCTGTGTGTCATTTTGAACAGGTTCAGAAACTGACGGTTCATCTGATGAACAAATGCCAGTTTGTGGGTCTGGAATTTCTTCCAGTGTTACTTTACTCCCACTGTCCTTCTGGAGAATATAATCTTCTTCCAGAAAGACAACTCTCCTGGCCACAAACACTTTTTGTTCGCCAGGATGATAAAAGTAATATCCATAAGTTTCCTTTGGATATCCCACAAATCTGCATTTGTCAGTTCTGGATTCCAGCTTATCTGCGTCATGTCTTTTAACATGAGCAGAATATCTCCAGACTTTAACATGTTTAAGGTCTGGTTTCCTTCCATTCCATAATATGGAGTGGTCTCAACAGATTTGCTGGATACCTTATTCAGGATATACATAGCCGAGCTAAGTGCATATCCCCATAAGGACACTGGTAATTTGGACGTGCTCATCATGGATCGCACCATTTCTATTAATGTGCGATTTCTCCTTTCTGATACAACATTCATCTGAGGTGTATAAGGAGGTGTAAGCTGAGAAAGGATACCATTATCCTTTAAGTATTTAATGAACTCAATACTCAAGTATTCACCACCCCGATCAGATCGGATGGTTTTTATACTATTTCCTGTTTGTTTTCTACTTCATTCTTAAATTCTCTGAATTTCTCAAAGGCTTCAGATTTATACTTGAATAAGTATACATATCCAAACCTTGAGTAATCATCAGTGAATGTAATGAAGTATGAGAAACCACCAATGGCTTGGGTTGACATAGGACCACATACATCTGAATGTATGAGTTCTAATATGCCTTTGGTTCGTTCTCCAGTTCCACTAAATGGAGACTTAGCCATTTTACCCATTAAACATGACTCACAGGTTGCATATGATTCATAATCAAATGGATCTAAATATCCATCTTTATGCAACTTTTGGAGTCTGTTTTCACCAATGTGTCCAAGCCTACAATGTCACAAGTAGGCTTTGTTCATTTCATACTTACTTCTTTTAATTGAAGAACCGATATGTAAATTATCATGAGACACATTCAATAGATACAATCCATTGGACAAAATAGCAGAAGCTATTAATTTATTTCCAAAATAAATTGAAGAACTATTGTTCCCAAAATTTAAATTGTATCCAATTTTATCTAAACATGAAATATAAATGATGTTCCTTATTATGCTAGGTACATAATAACATTCATCTAATAAAAATGTGTCTCCGGATGGTAGCTTGAGCTTCACTGTCCCCACAGCGATCGCCGCAACTCTTGCGCCGTTACCTAGCCTCAGCTCCACCTCACCGGTCCTCAGCTTACGCCTTCTTGTCAGTGCCTGCACAGAATTGCAGATATGAGATACACATCCAGTATCTAATACCTATGATGTACAATATCTAATTGACAAGTTTACATCTATAATATAGATACCTGAAGCGTCCTGCTGCTTCACAGTTCCTTGAGCCTTGTCCTTGAGGTATATCATATAGATACCTGAAGCGTCCTGCTGCTTCACAATTCCTTGAGCCTTGTCCTTGAGGTATTCCTTACAATTCCTCTTCCAATGCCCTTTCTAGTGACAGTAGAAGCAATCACCTTTCTCAGCACTTTTGCCCTTGTCTTTCTTGGTGACCTTTGCCTTTCTCTGAACCTTGTTCTTATTCTTTCGAAAAGCTTGGACTGCAAGTCTTTTTCTGTTGGTCTTACCAACCATTAGGACTTGGGGTTTATCCTTCACAAGGTTCCCCTCAGTAGTTTTCAATATGTTCAGCAGTTCAGCTAAGGTGGCCTAGATCTTGTTCATCTTAAAATTAACGATGAACTGAGCATATGATGGTGGAAGTGAAGACAACACGAGGTTTGTGTGCATCTCCTTGGGAAGTGTAATCCCAAGAGCATCCAGCCTCTCTACCCACTCAATCATCTTCAGCACGTGATTCTGTACTGAAGTTCCCTCTGCTATCTGAGCCTTGAACAGATTCTTCGATATCTCATATCGTTCGATTCTGCTCTGCTCAGCAAAGAGCTCCTTCAAATGGAGCATGATGGATCTAGCATCCATCTCTTCATGTTGCCTCTGCAACTCATTGCTCATAGAGGCTAACATATAGCATTAGGCCATGGTGGAATCCTCCTTCCATTTTTCATATGCTATCATTTCTTCCTCTAGAGCATCCAATGCTGGTTCAGCAGGAGGTTCAGTATCCAAGACGTAGGCAATCTGCTCAGACCTGAGGACTATCTTCAGGTTTATGAGCCAGTCTGAGTAATTGATACCTGTCAAACGGTTGGCATCAAGTATGCCTCGCAACGGGTTATGGTGCGACATTCTCGCCTACAGGAGATAATCAATTGATAATTAGCAGATATTCAGATTAACTAAAACAAGATATGGTCGTTTATTATCTAGTTTTACTCCCACTAATTTTCGACGGACTGTATAACCTTCAGATATACAGAACGGGAAACGCCGACTGTCTCCTAGTGGGGATCAGAATCTCCAAGCATCACAGTATGACCTCGGGCAAACACATAGTATCATACTGCTATCTCATAGCAATCATCTCATGATAATTGCAACTCCTTGCAATATCCGATCGTACTTCGGCTCCCAAGTTTAAGGGTCCCGGGTAAACACAGTAGACCATTATCCCCGGTCTAAGCTTTACCATCAATACTTGACAGAGTAAAGTAGAAATATAGTTCCCGAGTAAACACGTGGATGACTATATCGTTCCTTTACTCTTATCCAAAGGCATCTTATGCCATGATCAATAGTCCTCTTATCAGTTAATGGCAGACCTCGGGTAAACACATAGTATTTGCCACCACCGAATTAAGTTCTATTAATCATATTGATGGAGAGTCACGCGGTACATTCTCAATGACTCGCGCTACGGCTTAGAGTTTGTTACGAAGGTTTTACTTATTTAGTTTGGTCTCATCCTAGGTGATAGTATTAAATATATCGAATATATTTATAAATACTAATAACCTAGTAGATATTGAGCACACACATCACATACATGTCATTAGTGTGGTCATGGACAGCACTGCGGTTTGACTTGAGCCAAATAGTCAAATGCACACACATACACAATATAACACCTTATATCATGAGTCTGCGAACCATGGATTCAATGAACTCCTTCATTTTCATCTGGTCGGCAGTTGTGGATCATCCTCGCTCCGCGCGCATCCGTCTCGATCAAATTACATCGTAATTCTCAATTACATGATAATTTAAATGAGGAAGCCTTATGGCGATTACAGCGAGGAGGAAGGTAGAAGTACAATGGAATATGAGAGGGAGAGGTTCGCAGACCTCTATTTATTAATACACAATAAACCACACAATCACATTCCACATCCACAATTAATGCTCGTCCATGACCACCATATGTTTTAGTTAAACAAACCACACATGAATTGCACATCAAATGGCTAAATTAAAATTTTCGAAAATAATATTAATTTTGGTTTCATAAAACCAGGGACCAAACAAAATTTTGGACAATTTGGAATTTTCGAAAACTTTAGTATTTATTTTAAGCATGCTAATTTAAATCCAATTTAAATAAGCAAACTAATAACACATCAAATATGCACAAAATCTAAAAATAATGGTTTTAGAAATATTCCATGCTCAATTTGAACAATTCAAATAATTACGGGGTTATTTAATCAATTAAATACAACAAACAATCTAACAACTTAGATTAATACTTAGTATTAACAACATTTGTTAATATAATAATGAAAAATCATATTTCATTATTAGGACCCAGAAAATTAAAATTTTAATGTCAAAATCAAATTTTAACAATAAAATTAAATTAAATTAATTTAACAGGGCCACTAATATATTAAAATTAAAAGAAATGGGGTTATACAATGGAGTCAGCCCGGCTGAACCCCTGGCTTAAGCCAGGACCCAGCCAGGGCTCGGACCCAGGCCCGCAGGCCTGGTCCGGGCCCTGCTGGGCCCTGGCTCGGGCCGTCTGGCTCGAGCCAGGGTCCAGTCGGGCTGGACCCTGTCGGCGGCTAGGGCAAACCCTAGCCGCCCGACAGGGAGCCACCAGACAGTTCGCTGCATTGCAGGGAACCAGTCGGCGGCGGCCTCGACGGGGCTCCCTTCCGGCCAGCGATTCCTGGCTCTCCATGCTGCCGGCATCGTTCACAACGATCAAACCCCCAAAAGATCCATCTCATGGATCCGATTCCATCAAAAAATACCCCGTTCTTCGTCCAGCGAAGAACACGACGAAATAACCCCAAAAATAATGTTTTCTTTAGATTTAAATCGCGATCTTATCGCAGCGAACATCTAATGAATTTAAATCTTTCAAGAAAATAAATTAAGCATGGAATAAATTCAAAAACCATAATTTTTAGAGACCGAAACGGCGAAAACACAGTGGAACCTGGCTCTGATACCACTGTTGGGATCGTTGTGTCGGGATCCGACCGAAAAACGCAGCGGAATAATAAGTTCGGGATCGGATCCATCCCGTTTCGATCATTAAAATAAAGCTGGGGAAAATCAAGTTCACCTTGCGCGGATTCGAATTCGCGTTCGTTTTCCGGTTCCGTCGGAGCGATGCCGCAAGTCGCGCAGATGCCCGATCTCTAGCGGTATCCACGTGGTTCTCCTCGCGATGGATCGTCCTCGCTTCCTCGCTCGCTGCGGCGTTCGAAGATCCCGTCTGACTGCCCGTAATCCGCCGCGACATGCGGATTCGGAATCCCCGTCGAACGGAAGGTGGAGCAGTTGGGAACCGCACGCCCAGAGGAGAGAGAAAGTGGGGAAGAACGAATGACGGCTAGGTCAAGGTTGCTGGCCCCGGACATATAATCCGTTCTTTTATAAGAAGTCAGTTTGTGGTTTTTCATAAAAACCCAGACTTATCCGAAATCCTGTCGGATTATCCATCAACTTGAAAACCATTTGCGTGTGACCCTCTAGGCCCAAATACCAGTCCAGTTGATAGCCCATTAAGTCCAGTAACCCTTTACTGACCCACTGAATTAATTAATATCCTTATATTCAATTAATCAGCCGAATTTAATGTCCCACAATAAATTCGGACGGACTGTCGATCACGTTGGATGCCAAGCAACATCGCGTGATCCTAGATGGCACTGGAGTTATCGCAACCCTCTATTGGAACCTTTCTGTCATCGGTTAGCGCGCGAATATAATCCTTCATCCGTGCAATGTTCCCGAATCGACCTAGGGTATGGTTTACTGTTAAACCCTATTTGGTCGATTCACTTGAATCAGATGCCGCTAATCTGAATCCGATAACTCCTTATCGATTGCAGAGTCCGCCCTGCCCAGGGACTTTAAGCGTATCATTCCCGGAACATTCTCTCTCAAACAACCGAGAGCGGATGATCCCGTATTGAACACGCAATTACCTTCGAGGGCATTTCCCTGAATCCGATCACTTGACTTATTGATAACCCATGGTTAGGGATTCGTTCGTCAAGGTCAAAGCTCATAAACCTACCAATAAGATATATTTGGAGTCTCAGGTCCAAGGATCATCCACGCAACCGTGACAAATGAATCGAACTGGTTAACAGTGAGGTGATTACCATCCAGCGATTCATAGTCGGATCAGTTCAGTGAACTCATTCACCAATGAGCACCTATAGGTTCAGCATAGTGTCTCCACACAAGTGACTTATGGGATCAGTCACCCTCATCATATGAGGTGAAGTAACCTATACTAGTCTATCCGGATGTTCGATGTCCTATCTCAAACATCCTATGACTAAGAACAATGAAGAACATGTGTTTATAAGTCTTCGATCCCGTAATTATGATCTCATCATAATCCGAAGACTGTTGCACATATTCATGGACTTCTTCGTGATACGATAAACACAGGTCAAAATAATTACACACAATGAATTATTGCCATTTATTAATAATCTGAATAAGTACATAGTATCGGATTGGCTTTAAGACCATCTAATACTAACAGGGTCTTCCTCCCTTGTTTTCTTCTCCCCCGTGAAACGTTCTTGACCGAATGAAATATCACATATTAAACTAACAAATGGACTTTTATACTAGATCCATTCTGAAACAGCAATAAATACGTTTCAAGTTCAACTTCAAGGTTCAGGACTCGGATTCTTTTGATGATTCATATAGGTTGACAGCTCTAGTTAAACGCCTACTTGTTTTGGAGTTTGGACTCTAGATTGCCTAAATAGAGGAAGTTCTTCCTAAATTTGGCACACGTTAAAAAGTTGAATAAGAAGTTAACTTATATACAAGTGGAGCATGCTTTTTCTAAGTGGATCATGCTCTAAATTCTCTAAGTGGGAAAAAAACTCTAACTGAATATAGGGTATAAGAATATTATTATTCTTACAGATAAGATTGCTATCTATATTGTATATGAGTTTTAGTTCTCTTTGTCTTGACGCATTTTCTATCTTGTTTATTACATTTTTATATGATCATCCCATATAAATTTTATGTGTTATGTCTCTCTGTTGGCTTCTTTAGATGTGAGTGTGGATCTAGATGTGATTTTTTTTTGACAGGTGCAGATGTGGATGTACTACCTATCTATCTATCTAGCTATCTATGTATATATCTATCTATCTAGCTATCATTTATCTATTCATTTTATTTATGTAAATATAGATTTCTTTTTGTCAAATTATATTATTATTATAGTATATCAAACTGGTAACTCCAGTACGTAGAGGTTTACCTCCGCTTAGAACCAAATGATAATATATAAGTAGATGGATATATACTCATAGATACACATGTGAATTGGAATATAATCTTTGTACCGTGTATGTGGATGTGGATGCGAGACGTGTCTATGTGGATGCGACTTGATATTTACATATGGATACAAGTAAGTTTTCTTGTAAGTACGGATGATGATGTAGATGTGTATGTGTATGTGAATGTGGCTGTGCATATGCAGCTGTGGGTGTGAATTTGACCTTTTTTTATTTTTTACGCATTCAAAACTTTTGTTATGATATGTATTTTTACTGTCTTTTGTCAGTAATGATATATATCGATCATAAAGTCTTCAATTGTCCTGTTATACAGTCTATGGATATTTGATCATCTAATGTTCTTTATTATATGTGTTTCATGATTATCATAAATTCTCGACAGTATCTTCTCACTCTTCTCCAATATACTTATTAATTTTGACTACTCTTTTTATCACTTGTATTTTATATAAGTGACTTTTTTAAAAAAATTAAAAATTAGTAAGTAATGGTGGTATATTAGAGAAGTGTGAGGAGATGTTGTCGAAATTTTAGGATAACCATGAAGCATATATGATAAGTTCATAATTTTACATAAATAACAGATGAAATTTACATACTTTGCTATCAATTTAATGAACAAAATCACATGGAATGATAGATAAATCATTTGTGCATTCAAACATATCAATTTTGAAAAAAAAATCTGAATTTCAAATATCATCACTCCATAGATTGAAGAAGGGTAGCAATTTCATTCTCAAATAAGATTTTCTCGACAATTATTTAATGTGTAGTTGGATGATTTATTGCCGCATGAACTTAACTGTTATTTTATGTGAATGTAGGACATGAACAAGCAGATGGCATAGTGGTTGGACTACTTAGATTTCAAGGAAGTGACCAGGGTTCAAATCTTAGAAGGAACAAGATTGTATTTCTTTTTGTCTTAAAAGGGGAACCACAAGCCAACTAAGAAAGAGAAGAGGGAATTTCGAAATTCGAATTTCAAAAATGTTATTTCAAAATCTCGAAAATAACATTTATTCTTCAATTCAAAATTCGAATTTTGAAATATCTCTCTCCAAATTTAAATTTCAAATATGCATTCACGGATAATCTTCTAATCAAGGGGGAGCTTAATGCGAGCAATTAAGTGCCCATTTATTAGAGGATTTGAAATTCAAAATTTGAATTAAGAATTCTCTTCTGTGAAATCAAGAGAGAGAGGAGGAGGGAATCCTGAAATTTAAAAAGAAAGATATTTATTTCGAAATTCAAAATTCAAATAAATCTTTATGGACTTAAAAGAAGATCCACTAATCAAGGGGGAGCTTAATAGCCTATTTATTACCCTATTTGAAATTCAAAATTTGAATTAAGAATTCTCTTCTATAAAACCATGGGAAGGGGGAGGAAAAAAACAAGCTGATTTTTTTAGAAATTCTCTCTCTCAATTTCTCTCCCACTTTCTCCCTCTCTTTCACTCTCTCTCTCTCTCTCTCAAACCAGCGGCTATTAGTGCAAGAGGTGGATTCGAGGCATTGCAACTGACCATTGGAAGGAGTTCAAGGCTACCAAGGATCCACGCGAAGGGCTACGGCGGCTGCAAACATCAATTTTCTCTCTCCACTATCTCTTTCTAGTTTTTGAGTTCTCCATGTTACACTGTATTTCGAATATTTTCTGTAAAAGTTTTCTTATTAAAGTTATATTAATTTTTGATTTTCAATGTCTCTGTAAAATTTCATATTGTTCTGATAATGAATGACAGTAGCTCCTTTGAAAAAAGTTATCTTTTCTCCACCTTTTTGTTCTACAACTTTTATTTTTTCTTCTGTTGACACTACTCAAATTTTATATTCTACTTTTAATTAGTGTTTTAGAGGTAGTCTTAGTTCAGTAAATGGTCTTATTATGCTCGTTTAGGGGTGCTCTTTTTGTGAGTTCATAGTAAGTCCGGTTAATTTTGATTTTTAACAAATCAAATCATCATGCTCCCTCTTCTTTCTTCTCTATTTTTCCTCTAAAAACTCAAAGTTTTCAACTTTAAAAATCTATTTCCCTGTGGATTCGACCCAATCTCACCACTTGCTATTTTTCAAATAATTATATGTGGAAATTAGAATTTTAAGATTGATGTTCGAATATGCTTAACGACACATAATTTCGAGCGATCAATTTTTGGCGCCGTTGCCGGGGAATTAGAATTTTAATTTTGATTATTTTGGGTTCATTTGTATAAATCCATACTCACATTCATTCTCTCTTTTTGCAGAAAAAAAAAAAAAAAAAAGACAAAAGGAAAGCTCAACTTGGTGAGTTTGTTCCAATCTCTTTAATATTCTTATTTCTAGATTTGCTTAAAATAGATATAGACCTCATTAAATAAAAAAAAAAATCATAAAAACAAAAATAAAAAAATTTGCATTTCAAGATTAGAAACCAAACTACCATGTTTTAGGACATGCATCATTTAGGAATGCATTAGTTTTAAATCTTTGTCATTTGTTTCATGTTGAAGAATGCGGGAGGCAAGGTAAGTCTTTCAAAATTGTGCAAATAACATGTTAATGCATTGTCATTTCATTGTTGCACAAAACAAACTTGATTGAATTGTGGTGTGCATCTCATTGATAAAATAATTTAAGGGCATCTTCATAACAAGATAAGGTGGGGATTTCATCACCCTTCCTTGGCCCACAAACCACAAACATTCCATCTTGCATTGTCCCAAGCCCAATAAAAAATCAAATAGCAATTGCACCTAGGGTTCACACTATGATTGGACCGAGCTTTGAATTCATTTCTACTTTGGACAACGGTGTCTAGGCTAGAGGTTACAAAGGCAAACGCCTAAGTGGACAAGTGGTTATTTAATTAGGTCCCTACGAAAGTAGGGGGAGCCTCCCACTATCCCACCTCTTACCTGGCCGATTGATCTATTGTAGGGGTGATTCATAGTGAATTCTAGCCATCTTCTGAGAAATCTCATCTTTAAGTCTAGGACACACTTAGGTCATTAGGAATTTGTCATTAACTTGTTTGTCTTTGCATACATAAACATAAAAAATATATATATAAAAATAAAAATCACAAAAATAACCATCCTCATCTCATCTTGGTCTAGTGTATGCTAGGTAGAAGATCTCAAAAGCCATATATTATCAAACCCATTCAAGAAATTGAGAGATACCTACATCACCAAACCAACATTCAACATCAAATGGCTGGAAACAATCAACAAATGCCAAAACAAATGAAGGAATACTTCATTCCTCAAGATTATAATCCTTCATCTTGTATCCAATTGCCTAATGTCCATGCTAGCCATTATGAGATCAAGCCAAGCACCATCCAAATGCTCCCATCTTTTTATGGGAATACCAATGAAGACCCATATAAACATTTGGATGAATTCTTTGAGATTTGTTCAACCGTGAAAATTCAAGATTTCACGGAAGATGCCCTTCGACTTACCCTATTCTCTTTTTCACTTAAAGACAAAGCCAAATATTGGCTTGGAACGATAGGGAAGCCCATTAGGACTTGGCCTGAAATGCAACAAGAATTCCTAAAGAAATTCTATCCTATTGGGAGAACAAATACAATGAGAAGGGCTATAACTGGATTCTCACAATTACCAGGAGAACAAATTCATGAATCTTGGGAACGATTGAAAGAATTGTTGAGAAAATGTCCACACCATGGATTGTCTAGATGGCAAATTGTGCAAGCATTCTATGAAGGTTTAGATGCACAATACAGGCAAATGGTAGATGCATCTTGTGGAGGAGCATTCATGAGCAAAAGTGAGGAAGAAGCTTATGATTTGTTTGAAATGCTAAGTGAAAATTCAATAAATCATGCTTCACTTTCATCATATGAAAGATCTGTGGGAACATCCAAACGGACAGGAGTTTATGAAATAAGAAATAGAGGAGAATTTGAACCTAAGATGGATATTAATGTCTTGGCCCAAAAGTTGGATAAGGTGGAGCTTCTGGCCCAACAAATGAGCAAAATTGATCTTATGGCCCAAAAGCTAGACCAAGTCCTAGCTTCGAATAACCAAAGATCTAATATCCATGCACAATCAAGACCTGACCCTGAATCTTCTCCATCTTATCAAGAAGCTTGTAGTCTTTGTGCCAGCCCAACTCACCATGTTAGTGAATGTCCCACGGCAGCCCAATTGCCACCGTTCATCCAAGAACAAGTCCAAGCAGCCCAAGGTTATTCAAAGCCCAATCATGATCCATATTCTAACACTTATAACTCTGGTTGGAAGAATCATCCTAATTTTTCATGGAAATCTCAACAAGTCCAAGCTCCAAATCGACAAGCACAAAATTTTCAGAACAGGGCCCATCAACAGAATTACTATCCAAATCAATCTTTCAATAAAAATCAACCTATCCAGTCCCAAGCTCAAGCTCCTTACTTTCAACCCAATAACAACCAGAATATGTTCTCTCAACCTCCATATCAAATCCCACAACATCAGCCATCAAATCAAAATGATGACAAATTCAATATGTTGCAACAATTACTCATGAATCAACAACAACAACAGCAGCAATTGCAACAATTGGTCATCTCTCAACAACAATCCATTTCAAAATTAGAAGCCCAATTGGGTCAAATGGCTGATACAACCATGAGGAGGGAAGTGGGCCCATTACCAAGTCAACCCATTGCAAACCCGCGAAACTATCCTCCGGATTTCCAACATCAACTAATCCTACCTAATCCTCAAGCCCAACTTCAAATGAGTTCAAATCCACCAAGAGGCCCACAGTTAGAAAATGCGAAAGCAATTTTGGCCTTAAGAAGTGGTAAAGTCTTGCCGGATCCTTACCTAAATCAAGGATCTAGTCAGCCCAATCCTGAACAGAATGAAGAAGAAGAAGAAGAAGAAGATGAAGATGAGAATGAACAACCCAATATCAGTCAAGGAAAAGGAAAAATGGAGGAATGTCCTGAGAATTATAAACCAAAAATCCCTTTTCCACAAGCTTTAGAAAATGGCAACGAAAAAAGAAAGCATCAAATCCAAGCAAAAAATGAACAGTTAATGGACTTATTTAAACAAGTCCACATTAACATACCATTGGTTGATGCAATCAAACATGTGCCAGCCTATGCCAAATTTTTGAAAGAACTTTGCACTCATAAGAGAGAGCCTAAAGCAAATCCTAAGAAAGTCTTTTTGTCTGAAGAAGTGAGTGCCATTTTGCTCAACCAACTGCCTAAAAAGATGAAAGATCCTGGGGCTCCACTTATCTCTTGTGTTATTGAAGGAATTACATTTGACAAGGCACTTCTTGATCTTGGGGCTAGCGTAAACCTTTTGTCCACTTCTGCCTATGAACAACTAGATCTTGGAGAACTGAAGGCCACTCCTATTATTCTCCAACTGGCAGATCGATCAGTTAAAGTGCCACGAGGACTCATTGAGGATGTAATTGTCCAAATCGAAGATTGCTACTTCCCCGTGGACTTCCTTATCTTGGATATGGCCCCATCCTCATATTTGAATCACACTCCAATCATTCTAGGACGTCCATTCTTATCTACAGCAAAAGCAAATATCAATTGTGCGACAGGTAAGATGGGCATATCTTTTGGGGACCGGCAGATTGGGATCAATATTTTTCAAGCTCCTAAGTACTTGGATCGGAATGAGGGTTGTTATACAGTGCATGCCATGGATAATATAGTAAATGATAGTCCAGATTTAGAACAATTTCTCTTTCCCTTAGAAGAGAATTTGGAGTTTGAACAGTCTTTATCCTACACGAAGGACATTGATTTACTTCACAATTTGCCTCACTCGTTTAGTCCTTGGCCTATCATTGAACCTGTACCAAAATTGCACCCTAGGCCAACACTGCCATCTCCTATATCTCTTCCTGAATTTGAGCACAATTACTTGCAGTCTGATCGCATGCACGACATTCATATGGTGAGACATGCTAAGTCGAGAGGAGAATTACACATGAACCAAGGTCTAAGTGAAGTAGGCGTGAATGAGGTAATCAAATGGTCAAATCAGACAAATCATCACTTCATGAGTAGGAAAAGTATGGCTCTGAGAATATCTGAGCAGGGCACACAAAATGATACCAACAAATCAATTGACCCAGGTTGATAAGAACTCACATGCGTCTGGCTGAAGACGTTAAACTTAGCACTTATTGGGAGGCAACCCAATCTTCTCATTTTTATTCTGATTATTCTCTTTTTCTTTTCTTTTTAGAAAACTCATAAAATCTACCTTGGAGAACAGAGAGAAGCCTCGTCACACCTCAGGTTGTATCTCTCCTCATCATGAATTCCATATTAAATAATTGTTGTGCATTTCTATGCCATTGAGGACAATGTCATTCAAGTTGGGGGGAGAATCATAATGCATATTGAATAAAATCGTTTAAAATGAACAAAAGTTTTGAAATTTTTTCTTTTTTCACACAAATTTTCAAAAAAAAAAAAAAAAAAAAAAAAAAAGGAAGTTTCATTTTCACACTCCAACAGAAATTCTTATCTATCATAATTCATTTAGGGAATCTTGATCAAAATTGAGTTAGGAAGTTGAGTAAAAGTTTGAATTAACCCCCCTCTCTACAAAGAATCACGACGGGATGATTTTCACACACACACGGTAACTTGGAAAGAGTGGAAGATCCTGAAAGTGTAGAGTTGCTGGAGTTACCCGAAGTGTAGAATTACCCATTCTATTTTTACTTTTAGGTCAAACGAACGGAAAGTTAGGATTCGTAATAGGAGATCAAACCACTTAACACTTTAAGGAGGCGGTCACTTCGAAAAAAGGACAATCAAAAGCGTGAAAATCAAATAAATATGCTTCAAAAGAGTCAAAGGAAAGACGGTGGCAAAAAGTATGCACCTCCCCTCAGACAAAAAAATAAAGAGAGTGACAAAAAGTACGCACTCTCAAAGCACAAAACAATCGTGCTAAAGTCCTTCACAACAAAATAAGACCAAATCCTAAAAAGTTTTAAGTCGGGGCGAAAACCGAAAAGCGAACCTAGCCAACTAATCCAGAGATCTCTTTTTCTGTTCTCTCCCCTGGGTAATTATACTCCAAGAGTCAGTGAAGGCAACGATATACCAAACAGGATAGAAATGAACTCCAAGCACCTCAAATGATATGCACAATCACTTGTCATGATTCTAAGTATGGTGGGCGGGAGAACGAAAACTTGAATTCAAATTACCTACCATTTGCAATAGATATCCTTTAAAATGAAGTGTGATTCTTTTTACTGATCAAGGTAGTCCTAATTTTTCAAATGATTGTATTGCTAAGGGACTAGCAATGATTAAGTTGGGGGGTGTGATAAGTTCACAATTTTACATAAATAACAGATGAAATTTACATACTTTGCTATCAATTTAATGAACAAAATCACATGGAATGATAGATAAATCATTTGTGCATTCAAACATATCAATTTTGAAAAAAAAATCTGAATTTCAAATATCATCACTCTATAGATTGAAGAAGGGTAGCAATTTCATTCTCAAATAAGATTTTCTCGACAATTATTTAATGTGTAGTTGGATGATTTATTGCCGCATGAACTTAACTGTTATTTTATGTGAATGTAGGACATGAACAAGCAGATGGCATAGTGGTTGGACTACTTAGATTTCAAGGAAGTGACCAGGGTTCAAATCTTAGAAGGAACAAGATTGTATTTCTTTTTGTCTTAAAAGGGGAACCACAAGCCAACTAAGAAAGAGAAGAGGGAATTTCGAAATTCGAATTTCAAAAATGTTATTTCAAAATCTCGAAAATAACATTTATTCTTCAATTCAAAATTCGAATTTTGAAATATCTCTCTCCAAATTTAAATTTCAAATATGCATTCACGGATAATCTTCTAATCAAGGGAGAGCTTAATGCGAGCAATTAAGTGCCCATTTATTAGAGGATTTGAAATTCAAAATTTGAATTAAGAATTCTCTTCTGTGAAATCAAGAGAGAGAGGAGGAGGGAATCCTGAAATTTAAAAAGAAAGATATTTATTTCGAAATTCAAAATTCAAAATAATCTTTATGGACTTAAAAGAAGATCCACTAATCAAGGGGGAGCTTAATAGCCTATTTATTACCCTATTTGAAATTCAAAATTTGAATTAAGAATTCTCTTCTATAAAACCATGGGAAGGGGGAGGAAAAAAAAAAGCTGATTTTTTTAGAAATTCTCTCTCTCAATTTCTCTCCCACTTTCTCCCTCTCTTTCACTCTCTCTCTCTCTCTCTCTCTCTCTCTACATCTCTCTCAAACCAGCGGCTATTAGTGCAAGAGGTGGATTCGAGGCATTGCAACTGACCATTGGAAGGAGTTCAAGGCTACCAAGGATCCACGCGAAGGGCTACGGCGGCTGCAAACATCAATTTTCTCTCTCCACTATCTCTTTCTAGTTTTTGAGTTCTCCATGTTACACTGTATTTCAAATATTTTCTGTAAAAGTTTTCTTATAAAAGTTATATTAATTTTTTATTTTCAATGTCTCTGTAAAATTTCATATTGTTCTGATAATGAATGACAGTAGCTCCTTTGAAAAAAGTTATCTTTTCTCCATCTTTTTGTTCTATAACTTTTATTTTTTCTTCTGTTGACACTACTCAAATTTTATATTCTACTTTTAATTAGTGTTTTAGAGGTAGTCTTAGTTCAGTAAATGGTCTTATTATGCTCTTTTAGGGGTGCTCTTTTTGTGAGTTCATAGTAAGTCCGGTTAATTTTGATTTTTAACAAATCAAATCATCATGCTCCCTCTTCTTTCTTCTCTATTTTTCCTCTAAAAACTCAAAGTTTTCAACTTTAAAAATCTATTTCCCTGTGGATTCGACCCAATCTCACCACTTGCTATTTTTCAAATAATTATATGTGGAAATTAGAATTTTAAGATTGATGTTCGAATATGCTTAACGACACATAATTTCGAGCGATCAATATATAATAAAGAATATTAGATGATCAAAGATCTATAGATGAGTATGTTATGTGATGTAGGTACTCCTTTTTTATGAGATTGTATGAAATCAGATAGGTGTACACGTGTAGAAAATGTATAACTTTCAGGGAAGACGTTGCCAATTTTTTTTTAGAAATGTGTATATTTATGTCTATAAATTTATCAACCTATCTATTTATATATCTTTCTTTCTATCTATCTAACTAACTATCTATATATCTAGTTTATTGATCTACTTATTTATATAGTTAAATATGTACCTATCTACCTATCTATGTATATATCTAGCTATCTCATTATCTATGTATCTACCTATCTATCTTATATAACTATTTATTTATGTATCTGTCTATATATTTACCTATCTATCTATCTAACTGTATATCTATCTATGTATTTATCTTTGTATATATATATATATATATATATATATATATATATATATATATATATATATATATATATATATATATATATATATATATATATATATATATATATATATATATATATATATAACTATCTATCTATCTACCTAGCTATCTATCTACCAATCCATATATCTAGCTACTACCTATCTATCTAGCCATCATATCTATCTACCTATGTATCATATCCATGTAACTAGTTACTGTTGGGTTCTTGGCGTTTCTTCAGATCGCTCACGCAGTAAAATATAAAATTAAATAAGCGATCTCATTCCCATTTCGAAAATACTAAAATCAAAAATACGGTAATCGAACATTACCGCGTGCGGATTCGAATCCGCGACCGATTGGCTCCGTCAGTGTGACAACGCTAGCTGCGCAAGCGCCCGACCTCTAGAGAAGTCAACGCGATTCTCCTCGCGGTGGATATCCTCACGGTTCCTCGTTTTCGCAACCCACGAAGCCTCCGCCATTCACCACAACGATCTCCGTAACGTGCGGACGATTTTTCGTCGAACGGGAGTCGGAGAAGCAGCGGAGCAGACTCGGGGATCTGTGCTTGTTTAGGGTGACAGAGAGAGAGAGGAAGAGAGGAGGGGGCGGCTAAGATTAGCAGCAGCCTGGCCTGCTTAGTCCGTTCGCTATCTTTTATATTAACTGTGCGATTTTTCATAAAAACTCCCGATTTAATGTAAAACCCACTTATTATCCATCGCCTTGAGAATCACTTGCGTGTGACCCTCTAGGCCCAATAACCTGTCCGATTAATGGCCCAATAAGTCCAGTGACTCCTCATTGGCCTGATTAATCAATTAATAACTCATTATTAATTTATTAATCAATCGAATTAATATCACATATTAAATTCGATCGGGTCTCCGATCACGTTGGTGTAGGCGCCCGGAACGTCCCCCTCCGCGGCTGTAAAGCGCCCGCGGGGCCTCGGCGTTGGGGGTTTCTCCGTACGTCTTAGCACTGTGGCGATTCAAAGAGGAGGGGTTAGAAATGAGAGTGTGATCGCCAGGAGCATTACCCTTCGGTTCCTGTGCTCCGCAGGAATGTAGAAGATGATCGTGTTTTGTGAGAGCGGGAGACGTCGATTCCTCCTTCTCTTCCTCCGGCCGGCCAAAGGAAGAGAGCCCGAAATTCTGTACGCGTGCAGGTGGTAAGGATCCCTGAAAAGAAAAAAGACCAAGCAAAGACGAACCCGATTAGAACTGTAGAGTGCAAAATCTATTCAGAAAGGTGTAAAAACTAACTAAAATCAGTGGGAAACGCACCGGATGGGTGGTGGGGAGGGAAGGTGACCATATGTTATGGCCACCCACCTCCCGTTTTTTTTAAAAAAAAAACCTCTGTGGGAGTACGGATGGCTAAGTCATCCTATGTGTACATGCATGCAAGTGAAGAGGAGTGGCGTGTGTGGAGAATGAATGATATTACTAATGTAAGAGAATGAATAAAAAATAAAAGAGAGAAGTTAGAAAGGCAAGCCCGTTTCTAGATGTAGCCTGAGCCTTCCTCCTTGAGGTCTCCTCGAGCCTCTCACCAGAAAGTCCCTCTCTGCCTCTCCAAAATTCCTCTTAACCAAAAATCCTTCCTCTTGTCCCCCCTTTTTCTTTCTTCTTAACCCCCGCTCGAGAGGATGTGGAGGGTTTAAATAGGCGAAGGAAAAAAAGGAGAAATCAGGGGTCTAAATCCCCGTAAATCCCCCTTCAACTAATGGGGAGTGGTCAAGGGTTGGCAGTAGTGGCCGCGGCAGTCGACAGAGTGGGGAGTGGTCGGAGTAGTGGGGGACGAGGGCGGAGAGTAGAGGAGATCATGGGGAAGACGGGGTCAAAAGGTGGTTAAGGAGTGGACGGCCAGGTGACATGCCTTCCACTCTTGCGGTGGAAGGCGACCCGGCTGGCCTTCGAGGGGAGTGGAAGGCGAGGGGTGGCCTTCGAAGGAGGTGGAAGGCAAGGGGTGGCCTTCGAAGGCGGTGGAAGGCAAGGGGTTGGCCTTCTACGAAAAGGTGAAGAAAAAGTGGCCAAAAGGTGGACGGCAAGGTGGTTGGCCTTCGAAGGGGGTAGAAGGCGGGGGGTGGCCTTCGAAGGCGGTGGAAGGCAAGGGGTGGCCTTCGAAGGAGGTGGAAGGCAAGGGGTGGCCTTCGAAGGCGGTGGAAGGCAAGGGGTTGGCCTTCTACGAAAAGGTGAAGAAAAAGTGGCCAAAAGGTGGACGGCAAGGTGGTTGGCCTTCGAAGGGGGTAGAAGGCGGACTGGCTGGCCTTCCACGAAGAAGGTGGCTAGGGTCGGGATTTGGTTAATGGGCCTAGCCGGTAGTGGGCTGAGATGGCTGAAATGAGGGGATTTTAGTGATGAAGGGCTACTGATGGGCAGGATTCATGACCAAAAGGGTGGTCCAAAATCGGTGTCTACAAATGCCCCTCCGGGACACCTATTTTGCAGTGGAGTGGAACGGAATGATAAATGGGTGTTCCGGAAATCGAAACTGATTTTGGACAGCCCGAAAAGGAGTGAGCTATCCCCAAGGATGAGATGCGAATGCGGCAGATGCATGAAAGCTAGCCATTCGAGTTGCAAGAGTGATTTAAGAAAAGGGACAAAGTTCAGTACTAGAGAATCACAGTCCGTGGGACCCTCGGGTGCTGGGACCGCGAGGCCTTGGCGTACCAGAATACAGCGATCTGGCCCAAGGGGATCTCGAGCATGAAATGTGTAGGAGTGTGACTTGAAGAACTCTCAACACAACGGGCGCGCGGTGGCCTAGCGCATCATGGGATCGCCAAGTAAGAGACTCTCAAGCGCACTTGCTAAAAAAAAGGAGAAAGGGGTCTTGCAAATCAAAGGCTAACAAACGCACAATTGTCGGACTCATAGATCAACAATGGATTAAGCAGAGTGATAAGTTATGGTCATTGCCCCTAGGGCGAGGGTGGATGCTTATGTAAAATGCATGCTGGGTTGAAATTTAGAAAAACAAATTCCTAATGCAATTCCTAATGCAAACAGGAGGGATTTATTGGCTAATCGAATAACTTGGAGAATATAGACTCCTCATTGTTTTGTTTAAAGAGGAACTCAGAGTCTATACGCCCGAAGTTATTAGCCTCCTGTGTCTTCAATCCTACTTGCTTCGGATTCCCTGCAGCTGCAAGAACGCACATCAGCGACGTCCACATTTTTCAATAATGACAATATTACATTTCAACTTGCAGGAAGATAAGAAGCAGATATTTTGTTTCGAGTCGAAGCCGATATGGAAGATATGGCCATTCTATCGGTAGAATGCCAATCCTATATGGTTTCGACTCGAATTCTGAGATGGGCCATTAAATTCATGGATCATGGTAGTCTCTTTAATTGTGGGGTGAGGTTACCCCCTTGGATAGAGGGGGGAAAAGGCCTCTTGTTTTCTCGTGGATGGGTTTTGCTTTCAAAGTGATGGACGGCCAAGGGGCTCGCCTTCCACGAAAAGGTGGAAGACAAAGTACATGCGGTCCACAAAAGGGGGAAAGGAATGGGATGTGGATGCCTCTCCGTCTTTTGTGGAGTGTGGAAAGTGTTGAGGTTATCCCGAGATGATAAAAGGGTTGTTGTCGCGGGGTCCTCTTCCAACTTCAACTTTTCCTGTTTAAGAATGGCCTCGTCTCCTACTTGTGCTACCAGAGAGCCTGGAGTTCTGTCTGATGTGGATGGCCACCTGAGCAACCTGGTGGCCCACGGACAGGTAGGCTAGGACCTTTATTTGCTTGTCTCGTCTCTTCTCTTCTTTTTTGTTGATTTTTGGGTTACCTTGCAGCCCCTCCCAAAGTTCCCTGACGCTAGGCATACCCGCAAGTATGCATGGCTCGCGGCCCTATTGGAAGTGATCACGCTAAGCATGAGGGTGTTCATGCATCGATGGAACCTGACACGCTCTATCGTGTTTGCCAAATGGTTTACTGCCATCCACTGGCATTGGGAAGGATTGGGTGCGCTGCTGGAGTTATGGCATCCGGGGACCCACACCTTTGTCTTCAGGGAGTTCGAGGCAACAGTCTTGCTGGAGGAGGTGGAGACTTTCTATGGTTGGGAGGGTCTAACCGCCGGTGATCCTTCTGGCTTGCCTTCTTGGGAAGAGACCGTCGCTGACATTGTCCGGGATAAACGGGAGGCATGCCGTATGACCAATAGCCGAGGGATCCTCGTTGACCGTCTTGCATACTGGTTGATCCGAGAAATTAAGCGCAAGGTGGTCGATCCTGAAAGACTGATGCGAGGTTTGTGCTTGGTTCTTGGGGGAGTCCTGTAGTTCCCCACTACAGGCTCGGTGCTAGAAAAGGAATATGTGAGCGTGCTGTACTTACTGCAGAGAGGTCATTCTCTAGCCCCGGTGATCTTGTCACACCTGTACGGGGGGCTCAGCCATATGAGCATGGGACGATCTGCGAGAGGGAGTCTGTTCACTTTGCAACTATGGATGGAGATGCATATGTCCTTCGATTTTGATGAAAGTGTAACTTCTGCCTCGAGAATTTTTCAGCACAGTGCGTGGTACCCTGCACGCTCGCTTCTTGGCCCTGAGGATCAAGTCAGGTGTCTCACAGCTCATCTGAAGACGCGGGATGACTGGCGTGATTACCTAAACTTCCTGCATGTAGAGAAATTCATATTTGTTCCAATGGTCCTTCGAAGCATGGAGTTCACCACGAGGGCTTCTCGTGACCGCGAGCTGTGGCTGATTGGCCCCGATGAGTTGGTTGTGTATCAGGGGCATCGCTGCCATCTCCAGATCGGCATTCCCAGACAAGTACCATTCCCTGCCTTATATGACACCCTGATCGTTCCGCGACACACTGGGTACGCGAGAGAGGTTCAGGCCATAGACCGGCTCCGACGTGCATGGCGGCGTCATTCCAGGTTCACCAAGGCACGTCTTGACGTAGCAGAGACTTCAGAGGAAGTCACAAAATATGTAGGCTACTTGGCCAACATCCGTCCTGCTGTCTGTGCCTTTTTTATGGGGCGCAGAGCCTTAGAATAATGTAGCCTTTCAATTTCTCAAAGAATAATATCAAATTTTTTTTGAAATTCTTTTCACACTCATGTGAGCAATCTGCCTCCTAACCCTCTGTTTGACTGACTCTTGGACGGCCGACTCCTGGACGTCCGAGCGAGCGGACGGCCAGCACATGGCCGTCTGTGTCGGCCATGCGTCGGTGGACGGCCAACGCATGGCCGTCCACGCCATCGGACGGCCAGTGCGTGGCCGTCCGTGCGCTGACGGACGGCCAGCACATGGCCGTCTACGCCCGCGGACGGCCAGTGCGTGGCCGTCCGTGCGCTGGTGGACGGCCAGTGCGTGGCCGTCCGTGCGCTGGCGGACGGCCAGCGCATGGCCGTCCACTCCCGCGGACAGCCAGCGCGTGGCCGTCCGTGTCGGTGGACGGCCAGCGCGTGGCCGTCCGTGTCGGCCACGCGCCGGCGGATGGCCAGCGTATGGCCGTCCACGTCAGTGGACGGCCATGCCAAGGCCGTCCTCTCGGGGTTTAAGAGGAGCTAACCCGGCACTCTCTTCTTTCTCTTTGCTCTTCTTCTTCTCTCTCGTTCCCCGACCTTCGAACTCTCCCTCCATGGCGAGGGTATGGCTCCCCCGTGCTCTTAGGAGGAGGAGGGCCGGCGGCGACGACGGTGCGGGCTGCAGCGGCCGCGGCGGTGGCGGAGACGAGGTCGTCCGCGGAGGTGACGCCGAGGATATCCGCGGCGGCGAAGAGGAGGCTCTTAGCAGCGGCAGCGGTGGCGGTGGCGATGCCGGAGAGGAAGGAGAAGAGGAGGAAGGCACGACGGCGGCAGCGGAGGAGGATGAGGGGGACGACAGTGGTGATGGTGAGGAGGAAGAAGGAGACGGTGACGGAGAGGACGGTGGCAACGGGGAGGCGCCCCCGAAGAAGAAGGTAAGTTTTTTTTTTTTTGAAGCATGGGGAGGGCGGTCGACGGGGCCGCCGTCTGTCCAGGTGGACGGCGGACGGACCCGCCGTCCGTCCTCGCGGACGGCGGACGGGCCCGCCGTCCGTCCGCGCGGACGGCGGACGGACCCGCCGTCCGTCCTCGCGGACGGCGGACGGGCCCGCCGTCCGTCCGCGCGGACGGCGGACGGGCCAGCCGTCCGTCCGCGCGGACGGCGGACGGGCTCGCCGTCCGTCCGCGCGGACGGCGGACGGGCCCGCCGTCCGTCCGCGCGGACGGCGGATGGGCCCGCCGTCCGCCCGTGCGGACGGCGGACTGGCCTGTCGTCTGCCAGGCTGGGCGGCAGGCCGCCCCGTCGTCCGGCCAGGTGGAGGTCAATTGCTTATGCCCTTATTTTCTGATGTTTGGATTTTTCATTTTTCAGGGTATTCAGAGGGTCCGAGGGCGTGTTTCATGGGAACTGGTCTGGGCCTGGTACAACGCCCTGCCTGATCAGCTCGTCTTCCAAGTGGATGCCTTCGGGTTCGGGCCGCTGTTCCGGGTCCGTCCGTTCATGGTGGATGCGCCCTTCCTAGTAGCTCTCAGGGAGCGCTGGGATGACAGATGCAGGGCCTTCGTCATGCCTTGGGGCCACATGTTGCCTACGCTGGAGGACGTCTCCTTCTTGACAGGCCTGCCGGTCATTGGAGATCCAGTGGTGGGTCCCGAGCTTAGGGATTACAGGCAGTTGTCCGATCGGCTCCTAGGCGAGGGATACTACAGGATGCAGGGAGCGCTGTCTCACATACCCCTTGGGCACTTTGCCCGATCGGTGGGGTTGAGCCGGGTGCGGCGGATGCCGAGCGAGACCCTAGAGGCCTTCTCAGAGAGAGTGGAGACGCTCCTAGACTTGGATGGCCGATCGGATGACGAGAACTTGCGGATCTTTCTCTTGTTCTTCTTCGGAAGGCTGCTATTTGCCACAGCTTCAGATAGAGTTAATCTGAAGTATCTGCCGCTGCTGGAGGACCTCCAGGCAGCGAAGAAGATGGCGTGGGGAGCTGCCATGCTGGGCCATCTTTTCTCCCACCTGGTAGGCTACCGCCAGGGCTCTGGTAACTTGGGTGGGTTCACCCCTTTTCTCCAGGTAATCCTCTTAGCTGTGGTTTTCCATCTTTACTTATGTTAACTGGCACTGACTATGTTGTCTCTTGCAGATCTGGGGTTACACCCGCTTTCCCATCGGCCGAGGGAATGTATCCGCGGACCGCGAGGGATTGACCCCTTTGATGGCGCGGTGGGAGGTGATCCGGGACTATCGCCCGGTGACGTACCGTGTGGAGGACATCCGTGGTCAGCTTGATACATTCCCTCCTCATATGGTGAGTGACTTGAAGCATATGTGCATCCGAGATGATTAGGTCTAACTCTTTTGTTCCATCCAGGTGGTGTGGATGCCATACGCGGAGGAGGATCTGGCCGATCAGCCGTGGGTGTCCCAGAGCCTTTCTCAGTTCCGGCGGGAGGTGCCCCTGCTGTGCGTGAATATTTGTGACGGCCTCTTCGTCCGGATGGCGTACCGCACATGGGGATGGCATCAGCCTCTACTCGCTTACCCAGACCATCCTGATATGAACCGAGGTCGCCGCCGATCTTCTACTATTGGTCAGGATTGGCGAGTGGTGAGGCGGGCTGAGATCGCCATATGGCACCGCACCGGGGATGCCCTACAGGAGGACAAGTCCCTACGAAATAGCTTCAAGTACATGGGAGATTATTCCCGGCGGTACTCAAACCGCATGTTTCTGGATACACGGCGGGTATGTTACTTCAACCCTTCAGTCTCTCGTACTTGAATTCTCCATGGGCTAATTTTGGTGATTTTCCTGTAACAGATGCCTGAGACTGAGGCCATCCAGATCTTAAAGAGCCAGAATGAGCTTCTGGTTCTGCAGACGAGCGATCTGTTTACCCAGATTAGAGAATTGGTAAGAAATCTGATTTCTGAATTAGGATGTAATATTGCCCGCCTTATCTTTGGAAAACTTTTGTGACGCAGAGAGAGGCGCTAATCCGCCATGGGCTGCGAGGGGATCCAGGTGCGGGCTCATCAACCCAAGGGCCAGCTGCTCCGGTTGATTGTGAGACGAGATTGCAGGATGCCCTCCGCCGGGCGGAGGCCCGGGAGGCTGATTTGGCACAGCAGGTAAGATTTGTTCTGCCCTTTGTGTTATGATGATTGAACATGTCTGACCCTAAGTTTCTTCTTCTTTTACAGCGCCAGGAATTGGAGGCCGCTTTGGCAAGGGCGCAGGAGTTGGAGAACCTCAACCAGCAGTTGAGGGACCAGGTTTTGGAGGAACGGACGGCTCGAGCCAGAGCGAGCGAGGGATCCCACCCGGACGTGTACTGGGAGGGTAAGATGGCTGGCCTGCAGGAGGAGCTGGCGAGGTCGCAGACAGAGGTACGGGAGCTTGATTTCAAGTACCGAACCTTGTGGGACCGGGTGATGAAGAAGGGGCGAGAACGAGCTATGAGATCCAGCGTTCAGAGTCCAGGAACTCGTCCCCCTATTCCTGCCCCGTCAGCCGGCCAGGCCCCTGCTGGGAGCTCTGTCTTCAGAGACCTCGACTCCCTGCTAGCTGAGGATGCGTGGAGGGCCTTGCGACCCGCTGGTTCATCAGGGTTGATGCGCCCAGCTTCCGGACATCGTCGTGCTCGTGAGGAGGACGCCGAGAGCCAGATGAGGCACCCCTCTCGGGATAGGAGAGATGATGTGGAGGAAAGGGGAAAGGATTGAGAGAGAGTGGGCGCAGGGGTATGCCCCTGTGTTGTGATGATGTATGATGTTATGCTTGCATATTTCTATATTTACATGGGCACTTCTTTGTTCCACTTTCTGTTCGTATTTGTGATGCCTGCATGCACAACATTAGGGGAAACTGTTAGTAGCATCTGTTTTCGGCCCCTTGCCTAAAAAAGAGCAACTACCTTTTCCTTAGCCTTCGCATAAGGTCAAGGGGCCGTGTCCTACTAACCAGACAAACTGAAAAAAAGTGAATGCGTCATGCAAATGCAAGGTGATATTAACAGAGCATATTTTTGTCTACCTGGTGATTGCCAAAAGTCAGCCTAGTCAAATGATAAAAAGGGAAATGCACACTCAACTTCCCAGGCATCCTAAGCTTGCATCTAGATTGATTTGGGCCTCTAGACCCCTCAAACTAACCTTGACCGGTTAAGACTCATACTGATGACAATACCGTCATGCCATGCTTAGGCTCCCAGCTGCTTCCGACCACCAAGTTTGCCCAAAAGGTTTTCGAGGTAAATGATTTGCCCGACCCGGGTCTCTTTCCTCACAATCTAGAAGGTATATGATGGAACACCTTGGAACCCTAGCGGTCAACCGCGCGACGCTGACCCGGAATCAGACGCCGTCGCACCTATTGGTGACGCGCATGCATTGACCTAAGCCCGAAGTTTTCAAGAGTACACATTGAGATTATGATTAAGAAATTAGTTCACCAGAAACATCGACGTTACTCTTTACCCATTTTAGACTCCTGTGATCATGTGAGCATGTGACGATTTTTGAAAACGAATCATTTTAAAATGATGCTCAGTCTTTAGATAGCAATCTCGTGCTGAACCTTGGGGGAGACAAAGTGAAGAAATTGTGGAGACAAACCTCACAGGAGGATCAACAAAACCGTTAAAAGGGGGAGCTGTGACAAAACGGACCCCTTTTGACCTCTTAGATGCCCCTATTTTGACTTTTCAGGCCTTTGGTAAATTTCATGGCCAGGCACGGTCACGTCCAGGCTTTTTTCCATGATTGCTTGAACCCCTTTTCTTTTTTGTATTTCTTTTCCGCTCTTGACATTTATTGGGGTTATTTGATATTCCGCCTGCGGGGACACTGCCCTCTTCACGTGCTCTGGTTCTTTACATTTCATTTCTGGGCCTTTTTTTTTTTTTTTTTTTTTTTTTTTTTTTTTTTTTTTTTTTTTTTTTTTTTTGAGGGGTTACATCTATCGGGTTTTTTGAGGAACCGCAATTTGCTGAGCTCGACCGTTTAAGGGCGTCAACTGTCCTGATCGGTCGAGAGACGAAGAGCAAAGGTTGCATTGTGACAGTATACTAAAGACTTGGAACTCATTTTAAACAGGTTCTTTTGAAAAACGTGCAGGTGTGTGCATCTCATGATGAGCATAGGGATCCGTATGAAAGTAAAGTAGACACGTCCAAGGTTCTGGTGGACCAAAATCTTAGCCAAATCCTAATGTTAACCCAACCTATCATGCAACTAGACCTAGACAGGAGGTAACGTGGCAGTCACCAGGCAGTTGGATTTTGTGTCTTTTCTGATTTTTTTTTGTCATTTTCATTAAAGTATGTACATATTTACAAACTTTTTTGATGGCTTTTTGGATATTTGCTTTTTTATTTTTTTATTTTTTTTTTTTTTTTTTTTTTTCATGGATAAAACTTCTTCAAATATACCCCGTTCCATGGGTGGGGCAATTCCTCTCCTCTCTCATTGATTAAGCGGTAAGCGTTACCTGAGTATGCCTCCTTGATTACAAATGGACCTTCCCAATTTTCTTGCAATTTGCTCCTGGGACCAGGAATTTTGATCATTTTTCTTTTAAGAACCATTTCCCCAATTCGAAACTTTCTTTCAAGAACTTTTTTTGCATAGAATCTTGCAATCCTATTTCTGTACACCTGGGCGTGATTTGCCGCCATCATCCTTTTTTCGTCTAACAGTTCCAGTTGGGTTAACATGGCGTTACGACGCTCGGCATCACTAATTCCACTATCCAACTGCACTCTTAGAGAAGGGAAGAGAATCTCATATGGAAGTACCGCATCCGTTCCGAACGTGAGTGAATAAGGTGTTTGTCCGGTAGGGGTTCGGACGGAAGTACGATATGCCCAAAGAGCTTCTTCTAGACGATCAGGCCAATCTGAATAATTATGTGATCTGCAAGTTCTTTTAATGATTCGAATGAGGGTTTTATTGGTGGCTTCGGCCTGACCATTTCCTTGTGGGTAGTAAGGTGAAGAATGATGCAAATTGATGCCATACTTACTGCACATGTCTTGGAGCTCTTGGGAGATAAACTGGGGTCCATTGTCGGTGATGAGGTCGCGCGGTGTCCCGAACCTGGCGAGAATGTTGCGTTTGATGAACTTCACCACCGTGGATGCTTTGATTTCTGCAAATGCTTCCGCTTCAGCCCATTTAGTGAAATATTCAGTGGCGGTTAGGATAAATGATTTCCTTTTTGTTTCACCTGATCGATCCTCCAGAGGTCCTATGACGTCGAATGCCCACATGGCGAATGGCCACGGGGAAATGACGGATTTAAGAAATGAAGAAGGTGCATGAACCTTGTTAGCGTGTAACTGGCATTTTAGGCACCTTTGAACGAATATGGAACAGTCGGCCTCCATTGAAGGCCAATAGTAGGACATGAGGAGTTTCTGGGCTAAGGCACGACCATGGACATGACCGCCACAATCACTGGCATGGGCTGCCTCTATGACATGATGAATTTCGGTATCGTCTAGACACCGAAGAAGTACTCCGCTAAAGGATCTCCTGAAAAGGCGGCCGCCTAAGATAAGGTATCGCTGAGATGTACGGCGGATAGCCTTACGGTCAGAGGATGTAGCATAAGACGGGAACGACCCATCGCGGAGATAGTTCATGATATCAAAATACCACGAATTTCCATCATCCCAATCAGGGGCGAGTTCATTCGTGATAGCGGAGATATGCTTGGATGGACAGAGAAACTGCTGGAACCAAGGGTCCCGGAAGGACGGCAAATCTTGCTTGTGCAGGGTGATTGTGGCTGTGCCTTTGGTGATAGGAATCTCTAAAGCTGAAGATAGAGAGGCCAGGGCGTCTGCTAGGATATTCTGGGACCTAGGCACATGTACATAGGTGATCTTGCTGAAACGCCTAGTAAGCGACTTTACTAACTCCTGATATGGCTTCAGTTTTGAATCCCGGGTTTGGTATTTGCCCACGGTTTGGCGGAGGATTAGTTGAGAGTCTCCAATTATCCTCAATTCTAAGACATTAAGAAACAGCGCCAATTTTAGGCCAGCTAGGAGAGCCTCATATTCAGCAACATTATTAGTTACTGAGAAGGAGAGTTGGCAAGCATGCGGAATACTTACCCCTTCTGGAGAGACGAGGACCACTCCTATCCCACTGCCTTGGGAATTAAGTGCCCCGTCAAAATGAAGGATCCAGGATGGAGCGTCATCCACTATTAAGCCCAACTCCTCATCCGGGAATTCCTCGTTGACAGGCGAAAATGTAGGCAAAGGGTGATGAGCTAGGTGCTCGGCAATTGCTTGCCCCTTCACAGCCTTCTGATTTACATAAGTGATGTCGAATTGATTCAAGAAGGTCTGCCATCGCACCAGCCTATCTGTTACAACTGGCCGCTCTAGCAGATATTTGATTGGGTCCATTCTTGCTAGTAGTTTGACCTCGTGGGCGAGGAAATAGTGCTTCAATTTCTGCACTACCCAGACGACGGCCGCGCATGTCCTTTCCATGGCAGTGTATCGCTTTTCGGCATCATTGAAAAGCTTGGACAGATAGTACACTGCTCTTTCCTTCTTCTTGTCGTCTAATTGAGCCAATACTGCACCAGCCGATTCCTCAGTGGTGGAGACATATAGCAGTAGAGGCCGCCCCGGGACAGGAGCCATAAGGACTGGAGGGTTGAGGAGGTAATTCTTTAATTCATCGAAGGCCTTTTGACACTTATCACTCCAAATGAACTTTGCCCCTCCTTTTAATAAGTCGTAAAAGGGTTTGCATCTCACAGAGTGTTGAGATATAAACCGTCTGATGAATTGCAAACGGCCGATGAGACCCTTTACATCCCTGACATTCTTAGGTGGGGGCATTTCCATTATTGCCTTCACTTTGTCTGGATCAACCTCGATCCCTCTTTTACTCACCATGAATCCTAGCAGTTTTCCGGAAGAAACACCAAATACGCACTTCTTCGGGTTCATCTTTAGTTGATGCTCCTTCGATCTCTGCATTACAGCCCTAAGGATTTGAGCGTGCTCCTTCCTGGTTTTGGATTTGACCAAGATATCATCTACATAGACCTCCATGTCAATGTGAATCATGTCATGAAAGATTGCCATCATAGCCCTTTGGTAGGTGGCTCCAGCATTCTTAAGTCCAAATGGCATGACCATGTAGCAATAGGTTCCCCATGGAGTTATGAAGGATGTTTTCTCCTGATCTTCCTCAGCTAGTCTGATCTGGTTATATCCTGAAAAACCGTCCATGAAAGATAACATCTCAAATCCAGCCGTGTTATCAACCAGCAAATCTAAATGAGGTAGTGGGAAATCATCTTTTGGGCAGGCTTGATTGAGGTTGCGAAAGTCTATGCAAATTCTAACCTTTCCGTCCTTTTTCGCCACCGGGACGATGTTAGCTATCCACTTAGGGTAGAGCACTACCCGGATGAACTTGGCCTTGTGTAGTTTGTCAACCTCTTCTTTTACTTTAAGTGCTAATTCCGGTTGTAGCCGTCTCAACTTTTGTTTCACGGGTTTGGTGTCGGGTTTGAGGATTAGCCGGTGTTCTACAAGTTCTGTGCTTAATCCAGGCATGTCCTCGTATGACCAAGCAAACCCATCACGGTGCTCTTGGAGCACGGCTATTATGGACCCTTCTTCTTCTGGACTCAAGCGAGCACTAATTAGCACTATCTTCGGATCCTCCTTTGTTCCGAGGTTGACTTCTTTGGTGGGTTCATCGATGGCTGATGAAGGTTCATCAAACCGTCTCGCCCCACTCACAAGTGGTTCGACCAAGTCATCTCCCTCTTCCTCTTCACTAAGCTCAAATACACCTAAACCATCACTGCAAGACTCTTCTTCCGCTACCTCCAGTGGTTCGGAGATGACCCCAGTCTGAAGATATTTATCCAATTTTCTCAAATCTTTGCACCTATTAGCTAACTCCTGAACTAAGAACAAAGGAACTTGCCTAGTCCTACAATTCCTAGACATGGGGGAGGCTAACCTAGTTCCTAAACTATTATGTACATGGTTTGGGAAAGGGGTCAACTCTGTCCTAGATGGGGCAAGAGTAGACCCTTGGGACAGAGATTCCATGACGGCAGGGCTCCCCCACCAAACAGGCTCCTCGAAAATGACTTCTCCTCCAGCGAGAGGGGAATTGAACTTTTTTTTTCGTGACCGAACGCGTGTAGCATGGAACACTCAGCAGAGCTAGTGTTGGTCGGAGCTGAGAGCATTGGAATGGTAGGTGGGTGGAACAAGAAAGGGATGAACGTAGCTGGGGCTGGTTCATCCTTGGCTAAGAAAAGCCCTACCGTCGGTCTGGCTGACTCACGGAACAAGGAGGATATGCCAAAGTCCTCCTCTTGATCACCTTCGTAACACTCTCGCACCTCTTCTTCTATCTTGGGTAATTCCTGCCTCTTTCTTACAAAATGATTCATGAGGGACCATCCCTTTGCTTCTTTTGATGGTTCAGCAAACTTATATCCCAGGCCACACCCCCCAATGACAGGGTTCTCTGAGATGGGATGACAGATCCCTTGTTCTTCTTTCCCTAACCCTGAGCCTGAGCTATATCCCATCTTACTCATGAGCTGCCAACCTATACTCGGCCTAGACCTCAGATGGGAATTCACTGATGAAAGGATAGGCTCTTTGCCTTTCCTAGAAGTTATCATGGATGGAATTTGCTCTGCTGTTACCGAGTCCAATGACTCGATGTAGGGAGTGCTTTTAACTTTCACAATTTTCCCGTTGTATGGGAACTTATAGCACTGATGGTTGGTAGATGGGACTCCTAAGGTTTGGTCCATCCATGGTCTCCCTAAGATGGCATTGTAGATTGGCTTAACGTCCAGAATGTAGAATTCCGAGGTCATGGATACCGGGCCGATTTCTAATTGGAGGAAGATCTTCCCGTCTGCTGGTCTCTGGGAATTGTCATAAGCTGAGACCATCATAGAGGTTGATTCAACCTTCTCTGGGTCTATCCCTATCCTTTTGAGGGTCTTAAGGGGACAGACGTTGATGGAGGCACCAGTATCCAATAGAATAGAATCTACTGGATGGCCGTTAAGGATGGCGGTTAAGCATAAAGGGAGGGATCGGCATTCAGGGGGAGCTAAATCCTTTTCGGGGAAAGAGATCATAGGAGTCTGAGTGACTGAGAGTATGGCATTAGTGACCCCGCCACTAGGAAGATCTTCGTTCACCGTGATCTGTTGCAAGAAATTGAACAACGTCTCCCTATGTGTGGGAGACCTGCGGATAAGCTCAAGGATGGAGATTTTAGCGGGGGTCTTTTCCAGATGCTGGAGTATGTCATACTCAGACTGGGCGTTCCCCTTGGCATGGAAAGAGCTTTCTTGAGAGTCTAGGGGCTGGCTCGGGGGAATGATGCGATTCCTGAGCGTTACCCCTACTGTGATTGGGTCTGTTTCCAACGGTGACCTTATGGGATTGAAGCTGATCATCGAATCCAGGTTCTTGTTTGGGCAAAAGACAGATAAGGTGGGTCCTTCGGCTGTAACTGGAGGGATCTGAACGAGAGAGACCGGCTTGAGGGTTGCCGATCGCTCTTTGGGTCGGATTAGGACTAAAGGCTCATTTGGAGAAAACGTGGAGACTTCTGGGGTAGCCCCTTTAGTTTCACACGACCAAGTGGGGTCTTGGTGCTTTATCCCGGACCCTTCATACTCCCAGTACTGCTCCCTGCGAACTGTCACGGGCTCCAAGTCATTGATCAGCGTGTTGACCTTCCCTTGAGAGCCGGGGTCTGGACCTACCTGATGAGAGGGCAATGGGTCCTTCACGATCCCCAGTTCTTTCTTAGCCTTCAGAGCCTCAATGGCTTTTCTCATGTCTTCCCAATTTATCCTCCCTTCATCATTCAAGTCATACACCCAATCCCTGAAGGTGAAGCAGTTATATATGGTGTGTCCCGTGATCCTATGGTAAGGGCAATACCTGGAGGTGTCCGTATTGCGCGGGACACCTTCCTTTGGAGGCGGGAGTTGAATGGCATTGCAGGCCATCAAAGCATAAAAGATATCTGCCAGTGATTCTGGCAGAGGTGGATATGATGCCCGCTTAGCCATAGGACGACTGTAGTTAGTCGGGGGAGGGACGGCTGAGTATTGCTTCTGGCTGGGCTGAGTATCAGACTTAGAATGAGAATTGGTAATCCTGGTCGGTGGTGCTAGCATGCTGACCTGTTCATTGATAGTGACTCCTTCTGTGGTAGGAGCTGATGTGGTTTTCTTATTCCTGCTTCTATTCTCAAAGAATGAAGGCAGAGTGGAGTCTCGAATTTGGGATTGTACTACCCTAGCTCTATTGTATAGCTGTGCGAACGTCTGAAGTTCACTGAGCATAAGGATGGCTCGAAGCTGGGGAGTAGCATTATTAACAAGCATGGTGACTGCTTGTGCTTCAGGAATAACGACCTCTGCTCTAGAAGCCATGGCCCTCCACCTGTTAGCGAAATGAGTGAAGTCTTCATCAGACTTCATTTTCTCCATCACTAGATCGAACAAGGTGGGGGGTAAGGCTGCCATATGGTTGAAGTGGGTAATGAACCTCTCAGAGACCATGTCAAAGTTGATCAGGTCAGTAGCTGGCAAAGAAGAGAACCACCTCAAGGCTTCTCCCTCGAGGGACTTTTGGAAAAGGTGGACCAGAAGGACTCTATCGAAGAGCCACTGATGGGAATCCATGAGAAACCCGGACAAATGATGATGGGGGTCTGTGGTACCATCGTACTTTCTGTACTTGGGTACCTTAAACCCTTGTGGGAAATAAGCTGGGGGTAGCTTGCAATAGTTCGAGAGAGAATATGGCTGCCTGAGGTTGAGATTCTCGGCCATGAGTCGCCGTACACAATTCTCGACCTCATTCTTATAAACAAACTCCTCCTGCTTGGGAGGTGTAACCTGATTGATGGGGTTAAAAGGGGTCGTATGAGTGGGCATGGTTTGACCCGGCTGGGGTCTGCTAGAAGATCCTTGGAATTGGGTTTTCCGAGGAGTGGCATCCTGAATTTTGCCACGAGAAACCAACTGGATGAGTTGATCCGGAGTATAGCGTGATAGGACGGCGATGAGTTCCGGATCTTCTCCAGGGTTTTGGAATGTTCTACTGGAGATCACTGGCTCATCCTCTCCTTGGGAGGTGGAAGATTCATCGGAGTCTTTTCTCTGAGGACCTTCTCTGGACGTTTGGAGCATCCCTATGAAGGTCTGTTGTGGATCTTCTTCAATCTCAAACAGAGGATTGTGAACAATATTGCCACCGAACTGGTCCATATCATCATATACAGCATTGACATACATTCGGTTCATTATGAAGTACAGACCCTAGCTGATTTTAGGTTTCACTTGAAATGTTTGCCAATGTTCTAGCAAAACAAATTTAACCCCTTAACGACCCTTCACTTTTCCAAAACTTGTTGCACTGGGATTCAATTAGGCGTCTTCAAACTTGAGATAGTTCACTGATCTCTCACACAAACCCCAAGGTTCTTACAAGGTGGTTTCAGGTACAACCTGCTCGGCGGCCAAGTGGGAATCCCTGGCTCGCGGAGACTGACGGAGGTTCCCAACAGAAAAAAGACTAGTCGCACCCGAGTGGGAATCCTCAGGTGGAGAGTCAGATCCTGCGGGAGAGGTGACTAAAGAGTGTGATGCCGGCTCTTCCTTAAAACCCCCTCGGAGAACACCCCAAAAACCCAAAAGGTTAACAAATGGCAGATCAGAATAGGTGACAACACATCATGCATGAACAGCAGTAGCAAGCAGAGAATAAGCTAAGCAGAACAGGTAACAGCACATCATGCACGGACAGCAACAGCAAGAAGTTACAGAACTCACGTGGGTCGACGGCCAGGGGCTGGCCGTCCCAGGGGGCGGACGGCCAGGCTCTGGCCGCCCAAAGGGATGTCGACGGCCATGATATGGCCGTCCAACGGTCCTGACGGCTAAGAGATGGCCGTCCAAAGGTAGGTAGACGGCCAAGGATCCGCCGTCAACGTGTCTGGACGGCCAGGAGGTGGCCGCTCAAGGGTACATCGACGGCGAGGGGTGGTCGTCTACAGGGTTGGACGGCCAGCTGTTGGCCGTCCTCAGGTGATGCCGACGGCCGACCGCTAGCCGTCCAAGGGGCTCGACGGCCGGGGTCCCGCCGTCTAGAGACTATGGAGTTCAGGATCCTCACCTTCTTTTCCTTTGAACGTGACGCGTGCAGCGAGCTACTGTGGTCCCACCGTGATCGCCAGAAGGCTGTAGGCGCCCGGAACGTCCCCCTCCGCGGCTGTGCAGCGCCCGCGGGGCCTCGGCGTTGGGGGTTTCTCCGTACGTCTTAGCACTGTGGCGATTCAAAGAGGAGGGGTTAGAAATGAGAGTGTGATCGCCAGGAGCATTACCCTTCGGTTCCTGTGCTCCGCAGGAATGTAGAAGATGATCGCGTTTTGTGAGAGCGGGAGACGTCGATTCCTCCTTCTCTTCCTCCGGCCGGCCAAAGGAAGAGAGCCCGAAATTCTGTACGCGTGCAGGTGGTAAGGATCCCTGAAAAGAAAAAAGACCAAGCAAAGACGAACCCGATTAGAACTGTAGAGTGCAAAATCTATTCAGAAAGGTGTAAAAACTAACTAAAATCAGTGGGAAACGCACCGGATGGGTGGTGGGGAGGGAAGGTGACCATATGTTATGGCCACCCACCTCCCGTTTTTTTTTAAAAAAAAACCTCTGTGGGAGTACGGATGGCTAAGTCATCCTATGTGTACATGCATGCAAGTGAAGAGGAGTGGCGTGTGTGGAGAATGAATGATATTACTAATGTAAGAGAATGAATAAAAAATAAAAGAGAGAAGTTAGAAAGGCAAGCCCGTTTCCAGATGTAGCCTGAGCCTTCCTCCTTGAGGTCTCCTCGAGCCTCTCACCAGAAAGTCCCTCTCTGCCTCTCCAAAATTCCTCTTAACCAAAAATCCTTCCTCTTGTCCCCCCTTTTTCTTTCTTCTTAACCCCCGCTCGAGAGGATGTGGAGGGTTTAAATAGGCGAAGGAAAAAAAGGAGAAATCAGGGGTCTAAATCCCCGTAAATCCCCCTTCAACCAATGGGGAGTGGTCAAGGGTTGGCGGTAGTGGCCGCGGCAGTCGACAGAGTGGGGAGTGGTCGGAGTAGTGGGGGACGAGGGCGGAGAGTAGAGGAGATCATGGGGAAGACGGGGTCAAAAGGTGGTTAAGGAGTGGACGGCCAGGTGACATGCCTTCCACTCTTGCGGTGGAAGGCGACCCGGCTGGCCTTCGAGGGGAGTGGAAGGCGAGGGGTGGCCTTCGAAGGAGGTGGAAGGCAAGGGGTGGCCTTCGAAGGCGGTGGAAGGCAAGGGGTTGGCCTTCTACGAAAAGGTGAAGAAAAAGTGGCCAAAAGGTGGACGGCAAGGTGGTTGGCCTTCGAAGGGGGTAGAAGGCGGGGGGTGGCCTTCGAAGGCGGTGGAAGGCAAGGGGTGGCCTTCGAAGGAGGTGGAAGGCAAGGGGTGGCCTTCGAAGGCGGTGGAAGGCAAGGGGTTGGCCTTCTACGAAAAGGTGAAGAAAAAGTGGCCAAAAGGTGGACGGCAAGGTGGTTGGCCTTCGAAGGGGGTAGAAGGCGGACTGGCTGGCCTTCCACGAAGAAGGTGGCTAGGGTCGGGATTTGGTTAATGGGCCTAGCCGGTAGTGGGCTGAGATGGCTGAAATGAGGGGATTTTAGTGATGAAGGGCTACTGATGGGCAGGGTTCATGACCAAAAGGGTGGTCCAAAATCGGTGTCTACAGTTGGGTGCCAAGCAACACTGCGTGAACCCAGAAGATATCGTGGTTAAGTAACCCACTCTTAGAACCTTTCCACCGACAGTTACCGCGTGGATATAATCCTTCATTCATACAATGCGCTCGAGTCAATTCAGGATATGGTAAACCGTTAAACCCTAACCGGTCGACTCACTTAGATCGGATGTTGTCGTATAATATCGGAAAACTCCTTTCCCGATATTATCATCCGCCCTGGCCAGAGACTTCCGCGCATCCTTCTTAGAGCATTCTCTCTCTAAGTACCGGGAGCAAATGATTCCTTATAGACACTCAATTCCCTTCGATGGTATTCCGTTGTACCCGATCCTTGGCTATTTAGAATCCCGTAGTTAGAGATTCATAAACCAAGGTCAAAGCACAGAAGTCCATCGACAAGGTGTCTTTAGTGTCTCATGTCCGAGGACCATCTACGCAACTGCTATAATAGAATCAAGCTGGTTGACAGTGAGGTACAATACTATCTAGCGGTTCAGTCGGATCAGTTCAGTGAACTCATTCTCTAATGAGTACCTACATATTCGCCTTAGTATCTCCATATAAGTGACTATGAGATCAGTCACCCTTATCTTATGAACGAGATTAATCTATACTAGTCTAATCAGATAACCAATGTCCTTCTCGAATATCCTCCGACTAGGAACTATTAAGAATATGTGTGTTTAAATGATTAGTCTCATTAGTATGATCTCATCATAATCTGATTACTATTGCACATATTCACGGACTTTATTATGAGACGATAACAATACGAATTACACATAATGAATATTATGCCATTTATATTAATAAACGAACGAGATTTACATAGTCAGATTAGCTTGTAGGCCACAAAAGACTAACAGTTACTACCTACCTATCTATCCTATCTATGTAATTAGCTTATCTATATACCTACCTATCTATTTATGTATGTAACTATCTTATCTATTTACCTATCTAGTTACCAACCTATCTTTTTATCTTGCGATCTACGTATATATCTATCTATCTATCTATCTATGCATGTATCTATCTAGCTAGTTATCTATTTATCTATCCGATTTTATTTATGCAGATATAAATTTCTTTTTGTCAGACTATATTAGTACTTTAGTATATCAAACTAATAACCCTAGTGTGTAAAGGTTTATCTTCGCCTGGTACTAAAGAGTAATATATAAGTAGATAGATGTATACTTGTGGATGCACATGTGAATTTGGAATATAATCTCTGTACCATATATATGGATGTGGATGTGAGACATGTGTATGTGGACGTGACTTGATATTTACATGTGGATATAAGTAAATTTTTTTACAAGTATGGATGAGGATGTGAATGTGTATGTATATGTTATGTGACGTAGGTACCATTTTTTTTATGAGATTATATGAAATCAAATATGTATACATATATAGAAAATGTACAACTTTCAGGAAAGATGCTGCTGCCAATTTTTTTTTAGAAATATGTATATCTATGTCTATAAATCTATTTACCTATCTATTTATATATCTTTCTATCTATCTATCTAGCTAATTATCTATCTATCTAGTTTATCTATCTATATAGCCAATTAGTATATTTAGTCTATCTATATATCTAGTTTATCTATCTATCTAGCTAGATATCTATATATATAGAAGTTAGATATATAGATATGTAACTAATCACATATCTACCTAACTATATATATCTAACAATCTAACTATATATCTATTTGATTATGTAAATCTATCTATCTCTCTACCTATCTAACTATTTAACTATCTAAGTAGCTATCTATATATCTATCTAACTATCTAGCTATCTAACTATCTATATATCTACCTAACTATATATCTATCTAATTATCTATATATCTGTTTAACTATCTAGCTATTTAACTATCTAAATATATATATATATGTAACTATCTAATTAAGTATTTATCTACATATTTATCTAGCTATGTAACTATCTAATTAAGTATTTATCTACATATTTATCTAGCTATCTAACTATCTAATTATCTAGTTATCTAACTATCTAACTATAAATATACAGCTATCTAATTAACTATCTATCTATCTATCTAGCTATTCTAATTAACTATCTATCTAATTAACCATTTATATATGTATGTATATATATATATATATAGCTATCATTGTGTACAGTGTGTGTGTGCGCTGAGTATGTGTGTGTGTGTGGCAGTGTATGTGCAGTATTATGTGTCCTGGGTATTGGGTTTAATGTCTATTATGTGTTTAACTTTTGTTGGTGGCATTTTTAAATTAATTGAGGATAATGACGATACATTTACCTTTGCAAGTTGTGTGTGTGTGAGGCGATGATGATTCATTTACCTTTGCATCCACTGCAAGCCATCTGCTAACGGCGTGGCAGTCCATAGACGGCCATCCTTCCTCGCTAGAAGGTTGTGTATGCGTGTGTGTATGTGTTTTGTGTGTTGTGTTATTTCGTCGGTGGGCAATCGAGTTACAGCCGTTTGTACAAATCGCTAAAGTATACAGAAGCCCTTAGGGGCAAAAAAATAGTTACATCTGAGCCTCCAATATCTCCTCTCCTAAACTTTATGAAGATGCGACTGTGTGTGTTTGTGTTGTGTTTGTGTGAATGTCTGCGTGTGTCTGCATATGCAGTCAACCTCAGATAGCTGGTGTAGATGAGGGCGACGTCGAAGGCAAGACGGATGAGGAGGGAGATGATTTTGATGGTGATGACGATGAGTGAGCCGAGAAAATACACATTTCTCTGTGGATATGTAATGTGATTTTTTTGTTAATGCATGTATTTTTATGTGAATGTGTTTATTTGTGCATGTGAATGTATTTATTTGAAGCTGAATGTGTTTATTTGTGCATGTGGATGTGTTTATTTGTGTGTGGATGTGTCTATGAATGCTATCATTCTTATTACAAGTTTTTGTATATTATTTAATATTTTTTAAAAAAATTAATATTAAGAATTGTCGGCATCTAAAACCATTGACAAACTACCAGTCAACCTTATGTCAACGGCTATGATAGATGTTGACATATATAAAATATATATGTCAACGGCTGCAGTCGTTGACAAATATTCACTGCTTGTCAGTGGTTGTAGCTGTTGACATGTGTTGCATATGTCAACAGCCCCCCAGCTGTTGACATATGTAGTATGTCCATGGACGCAACTGTTGACATATATTGCATGTGTATGGGCAAAGTCATTGACATATGCTTCATTTGTCCACAGTCGTAACTGTTGACATATCTTTCATATGTTCACGGCCCTAACAGTTGACATATAATATATTATTTATCAACAGCCCCTGTCGTTGACATATAATGATGTTAGTCAACAGCTTGAGCTGTGGACATATGTTACCATGCCTAAACAATTTTTACCGACACATCAACAAATTTTTGCCAACGGATCTTTTGTCCATAGTTTTGTCAACGGCCATTTAGCCGTTGACATATACAGTAGTCTACGGCTTTGTTCTATTTGTCAACAGCTCTTAGCTACTGACAAATCCCTTCTTCCTTGTAGTGAGGAGCTCCCATTCCTATCAATGCAGCTTTGGGTGCGACTCGGTAAGTGCAGAGAGAAAGAAGGGAATTTTTCACCTCTCATTAGAAATGGGAAAAGTTAGACATGAGGGAGTTTTTTGAAATCTTCCCCTCTCACATATTGAGTTCGGTCCAATCTTACACTCAGAAGATCTCTATTCCTTTTTGTAAGACATGCAGCCGAGTGGGCCTTTCAATCTCTTGTATATGGATCCACTTTGTCTCCTTCTTGTATTTTCATTAATAACCATATTTTTTTAAGTTAGTGCTGTATTTTTTGGAAAAATTCTCTTGAAGTAGCATTGTATTTTTCATTTTTGACACTTTGCTTCTAAGTTAACATTGTACTTCAAAATTAATGTTAAAGACAACACTTAATACAATATTTGACTGAAAATATAACGCCATCTAAAAATATGATACTAATTTGAAAAATACAACATTGCTGAAAAAAATACAACAATATTTTGAAGAAAATCGAGAAAATTGGGATGGACAATTTTACGAAGAGTGGAATAGTGGACTGCCAATTCCAGTGCTATAACACTGATAGAGGGTAATTTTATGAAGCATGGAATAGTGGGCATATCTTTGAAACTGGACTCGCACGAGTGAAAGTAGTTTTCGGTAATTGGAAACACATTAATGAGACCTGGAAGTTTTTTATATGATTGTTAGCTAGGCCATCGATTGATTCTAGAGATGTCTGAAGCATTTTTTATTTTTCTTGAATGAATTTAGACCTTCGACTAATTTTAATCTTTCCAGTACTGAAGGGAAAGAAAACTAGATTGGATGAAAATTAGAGCGTGGATGCAACATAATTCCATGAACAACATGATGAATTTCATTAGTCTAAGATAAATCACATACTAATTATTATGTTATACATTTAATCCACAAATACTAGGTTCCATCTTGTTGTGTGGTTGACCCTAGCCAAACTGAGCAACCTTGTTGGCACTCAGAGTACGATTGCCTTTTGCACATGGACATGCGCATGAAGGCGACAGAGCCTATTCCTGTTCGAAACAAGATTTCCATGCACGTTTGAGTCCATGCCAAGGAAAGTGGTTCAATGAGATTGACCTTATGATGAGGCCGAGTTCTACAGTCAAAGATATTTTTCATTTTACTCTTACGTAAAAATGAAAGAAGTAAATTGAAAAATGCCTTTGACTGTGGAACTTGATCTCATTGTGAGGTAGAGCTCACTGAATCATTCCTCCCATGCCAAACCGTTCCCTTCCTAGTTCCATCATGATCCTATCTGCCTTCTTCTCTAGTTTCCTTTTCTTGTACTCTCTGCATCTCTATATGTAGAGGGGTTGGCCAGTTGGTTTATGTGAGTCTTGTGAGAGGAACCAACAACGAGAGAAAGGAGAGGATAGAGAAATATTTTCGGAGACTCGTTAGAGTTTTTTTTCCACCTTGTGTTTTTCATTAATTCTGGGTGCTCGTTGGTTTCTAGGGTGCCATGTGGAGAAGAACTTCTTGGATGTCAATGTGCTTCTCTCCAGGGAGACGACCGGTGTTGGTGTAAGGTCAGTCTGCTGTTTATTTTTCTCTTATAACAGATTCTCTCTCGATCCTCTTCCCTTGGATGTAAGAACTTCACCTCCGAATCACATAAATTCCGGTGTCCTTTGTGGTTTGTTATCTTTATCTATAGTTTATTTTCTTTGTTGCTCTTGAGCGAGGGAGTCTGTTTCCACTTTGTGGAGGATAAGTTGGCTAGTTGATCCTCTTGTGTGTGATATTTCATAACATCTGGCATTAGAACCTGGTTTTGTATTCTCCTGTATATCAACCTAAGATGACAACAAAATTCGAGGTGGAGTAGTTTGATGACAAGATCGATTTTGGTCTGTGGCAGAAAATAAAGAAACATTCTTATTATGAACAATATCCACGAAGTACTTTTCAGCAAGGAGAAGTTGGTAAGAAGGATGATGAGTGGTATAGCTCGTTCTGATCAGTACAGTTCTCTTAGATCTAGTAGATAAAGTGATGTATAATGCTGCTGGTAGTAAAACCAAACTATAGTTGTGAAAGATGCTCGAAGAACTCTACATATCAAAGTCCCTCGCCAACATACTTTTTGTCAAGAAACAAGTTGATAGTCTGCGGATGTTAGATGGGGACAGGTTGTTAGAGCACATGAACATGTTCAATAAATTAATCTCTATAGTATGGAGGTTACGATGGAGGAAGAGGAGCAAGCTTTCTTCTTTCTACCTTCTTTGTTGAGGTCCTACAACTACTTAGAGACCACTAGCCTCTGTAGCAAGGATATGCTGAAGATGGAGGACGTCAAGACTATTTTGCTATCGAACGAAATTAGAAGCTAGTCAAGGACTAGTAAAAGTCTAATAGCTACCAAAGAGTGTTGGATAAGAAAGAAGACATAAGTGGCGATAAGAAGAACAAGTCTCAATCTAAGTCAAAGGGGTGAGACAATTGATGCCACCATTGCAAGATGCAAGGTCACTGAATGGCAAGTTGTCCTAAGTAGTAAAAGAAGTCCAAAGAGAAAGCAAAAGTAGCTAAATCAGAAACATAAGTGTAGACACACTACTTCCGACATCTCGTTGAGTACATCTCATATCATATCATGATACCCTAAAAAGATAATTATCAATAAGTATGTTTAGAAAAACTTTTAAGTCATGTTTGGCACATCTTCGATCTATAAGTGTCTTTGGCTTTCTACACATTTCACACGAGTAATGCTTGCTGCACCACGCACAGTAGTGTAAGACAGAAAAAAAAACTTTTGAGATGTACCTTAAAAACTTTTAGTTCAGAAAAAAATATATACAATTATCTGAATTTTTTAGATATACCGTCGGATTTTTTATGGGACGCTCCATAATTTTTTAAAAATCTGCCAAAAAAATTGAAAAAAATAAGACGAGCTCTGCACTGCCCATCGATCGGTCGGATCGGATAACACTGCACGCAGCAATACAGCACGCGTTACTCTACTTCACTCTAGTCACTGTAAGGGAAGGACATTGGACCACTGAAGCCGAACCTCTACCACTTTTGGCTTCCATTTTTGACTTTTAACCTGCGTAATACATTACATACCCTTTATAAATAGCCTCCAAGTTCTAACATTATCTTTTAAGATAACTGGGATGAAACCTGTGAAAGTTCGAAATACTCGTAATTGAAACATGTCCCACAAACACCTTTGTACCTGTGTACCTGTGCTTTTGGGTAAGCTTGCTCATGCCGAGTGGGCAGGATGTGGAAGTTTAAGAGTAATTAAAGAAGTGGATTGAATCATCGTCTAAGCTGTCACGCTCTATGTGATTTTTTTTTTTTTAAATTGTCCTTTCGATCACTGCATGAACAGACATCAAGTTTGGATGGTCTCCAGTTGACAATTTTGAACAAAAAAAAAAAAAAAAAAAAAAAAAAAAAAAAAAAAAAAAAAAAAAAAAAAAAGACAGTTGCACTACCATCTGATCAAAGTAATTAGCCGACAACATTAAGGCCGTATTTAGCGTAGTTTCTAGTTAAAAGTACTTTTTCACTTTTATTTAGTTATTTTTTTTATAAAAGTCATTAGATTTTGAAAGTCATTTGTGTGTATTTTACTTGTGTTTTGACTTCCAACCAAAAGATACAAGAGGAGAGCTTCCAAGATTGTAAAAAAATGAAATTGTTATGAAATAGATGACTTTTGTAACAAATCAAAATTAGTAGTAATATCTCTCCCTCAAGTCATTCTATGTGAAAATTAGAAGTCAAAAATAACTTTCAAGTAATACCCAGATATTACACGCGTAATATCTGGGTATTTCAAGTAAAAGATATTAATCGATTAAAGCCATAGTAAGTTAAGACATTAACATCACTGTGTCAATAGTCAACATGCTAATACATTAACAGTAGACATAATATTTCTGTATTTACGATGAATTATTACGTTATTTATGTTAATACTTTAATAGTATGTTATGAATAATTTAGAAACAAAAAGTAATGTCGAGAAAAAGTTAGTGAAAAGCTAACAGAAGGGTTGACGAAAAAGCCTAATTAGAATTCTCCGGTGTTTAACTGAGCGAATCTGAACGTTCCAACCGAGGTGGAGAGTCGTCTGTTCATTACGTTTTGATATATATTAAAAGTGGAAAACAATTCACACCGATCAGAGTGGCGCAGCGGAAGCGTGGTGGGCCCATAACCCACAGGTCCCAGGATCGAAACCTGGCTCTGATATTTCCAACAGAGAAAAAGGCTTCCGTGATTAATTTCTTTTAGAAGTCCTTTTGTGTTTTCCTCTTTCGTGTTCCGACTACTAGTTATATAGACTTGTTTCCGTTCCCTGGGCTTTTTGGACTTGCTTACCTCTCAATCCCCCTCCCCAACTCTTTCATCCGGCGAGTAGAAGATTCAAGCTCTTAGCTTCTTCTCTTAATCTAGTTCTTTCACTCTCTCATATCTTTGAAGGCAAGAAGGCTATCGTATGATTCTGCTCCATTTTTCCCATTCTTGTTGTTTTTTTGAATTCTGACTTCAGACCCACTTAACGTCCTTCTCCTCATTTGAATTCGGAGGTATATGAATTCGGAGGACCCACAAACATTCTATATGAGTTTGGATAACGTAATACCCAGATATTACACACGAATTACTTTTGGACAAGAGTTGTCAGTTTGGTGAGCCGGGCTGGGCCTATGGAAGCCTGGGCTTCGGTCCGTATCCAGGCCTGCTATGGGCCCGATTGAACCGTACTTGAGCCAACTGGCCGGTTGTCCTGTGCACCGTCGTGCTGGGCTGAACCGAGCTTTGTTGGTTAATTTGGCACCAGTGTAGATTAGTCCAAGTCCACTTAATTTTTGCGATCCCATGGTCTATTAGTACAAAGTAATATTTGTTTCACGGCGTGGGATACAGTGCTGTTGCACAGCATACGGATACTCCTCCGAGTAGATTTAATTGAATGACTGCAGCAGTACATAGTACTTTTTTTAATTTTTTAAAAATCCAGCGAGAAGGAGGCAATCCCAAAGGAGATATCTGTACTGCCTACTCTTTGACAAGAGTAGTGTCTCAACAAAACAAGGAGCATTGTGATCTTACATGGATTGTAATACCCTCAATCTCTAGCAAGTAAATTTTTTGCTTTTAAGGAAGTCTATCAAGTTTGGAGGCCCCCGATTTCAGTTTCTATGCTGTCTACTTTAGATAGCATAACCGATGAGGTCATGAGTCTACTTTGAATTTGTACTGAATCTGACCCGTTGACATTCCTAATCAGAATAATCGGCATATCTTTGAAATGGTACTTATATAAGCATAAAAGCAATTTCAGGAAAATTGAAGACACATTAGTCCAGCTTTTACTTCTTGAGGGGAAACATGAGACGTGGAAGCCTTTTACGTGATTTTTAGCTTCACATTGAACCAAAACTTTTCATACTAGAATAGTTTTTGATACCAGAGATGCCAGAGGCATTTTTCATTTTCTGGAATGCATGGATTAAGACCTTCAACTCATTGCTCCGTTAAGATAACATTAGATACATTTTTAAACTAAATTAGATGAAAATAGTGGGATTACCTGGATACGAATTCTATGAACAGCTAGCATGGTGAAATATTTAACTAGTCTTCCCACGAGAAACACATATATATGGCTTGTGTGACACCTGGTTCATCCACCAAATGCTAGATCCAGCGTCGCAGAGCACAGTTCGACTTTACTTGAGAACCATTAGCAGTTCATAGCCATTCAAAGGCTAACATCCAAGGATGATGGGAGCTTGTCGGGGTGATCAGGTGAGTGTTTGGAAAGAAAAATCTTTCTACGCCATAGTAAGTTGGACAAATACCACTGAAGACTAGTTATTATTAGAATAAGACCCCTATAGGGTGAAAAGTCATGGAGTTACTAGCACGAGGAGGAAGAAAGTAAATTAAAGGGTTTATTGGGATATCACTGCCAATGGCACGTCTCTCCATCACTTGAACTGTATAATTATGGCATAAACTCAATTCCCATTCCAACATTATCGAGATCGATAATCATTTAGGTCAACGAAGAACTCTTATGATTTTGTTAGCTGAAGTTTAGCAAAACCTAATCAAAGAGATGTCCCTGACATTAGGAAAGGTTATTGAAGAGGGTAGATTGATTTTTAGCCCAATTAAGTCTAACGAGAGAAGGCGCAAGGGCACGTGGCTATTGAGCGACTACGTGCGAAAGTCACGTGAGCATCTGTAAGTCCCCAACAGGCAAGTCGAGAACGAGTATACCTCTAGAATAAGGTATGCTCTGATGCAGTTAAAAAACTCTAGCCACTCAGTCTTCCTTCCATTCAAATATATGATTTGAGTATCAGATGGTCCTTCCCCCATCTAGACGGGAGACCTCCTAACCCCCTTATTCTTCTTGCAGGTCATTGCATCCATGCATCTTCCTAAATACAAATTCTATCGTGACGGATAGTCGAAGATTAGATCCGACAGTCTTGATCGTCGGATTAGTTTTTGACCGTTACAATAATTTTTTGGATAAACTTTACGAACTTAATATGAGACACTTAAGGCATTTTTTTACTAGAAGCTCATTTGGTGCATCATAAATAATTGTAAAATCTCGATTTTGAAATCATCGGTTTTAAGACTAATACAAATAAGATCCTTAATTTTCCGACACTCCAAATGTACGAAAAATAATGTAAGACAATTTGCAATACTCTAAGCCTTACTTTGTTCACAGAATAAGTTATTACGTGAGGTCTACTGACAGAATAGCGTATACTAGAATAAGGAGTCTTTCGGTTTGATAATTTTGTGGGACCTGCTGATGGAATAAGAAGAATAATTAATTCTTGGGTCTAGGGTGGGATGGTTTATTCTCCTTATTCTCTGAATACGTTATTCTGCACCGGTATAAGTCATTTCGCTTGTCAAAGCAAAATTAAACTTATTCTCTCCTTATTCGTCCTTATACTTCTCCTATTTTCCAATCAAAGTGATATTAAATCAACATAAAAAAATGATATTTTACTGTTACTTATGATATTTTACAACGTTTTGTGACACGCCAACCGACCCCTAGAAGAAGTCACAAACCTCTCACAACCTTTATGCTAGTCTGGTCATGCATAATTCGATGGCATTCGAATCCAGCTCTCCCCCTTTCCTAGCGCCACCTCCACCCGGCTCCTGCTGCTAGCTGCTGGTGATCGCATGGCACTAATGGGTAAAGGTAGGCAACGAGGGGCACGTTTAAGTGCGCAGCTTGTGATCTTAACCTTTCATGATTCTGATGTCGAGGAAAAGGATGACAAGAATATTTCATCTGTGAATTCGAAACGATAGAAAGATGCCGAAGGGTGTCGACCACCGCAGCGCATGGCTTTGCATCGCAGATCGATCCACTGCAGCAGTCTTAGTTCCCTCTTTAGAGTGAGCAGCCTCTGCGGATGAGTGTGTGACCTAAGTTATGACACTTGGCAAGTTAGTGTGGTCGTCTTTTAGTATGCAAGTCAAAACCTTCCGGGTCAAACCCTGACCAAATGTGTTCCAAGTTGGCTTTCTTGGGCTGCATGGTTCATGAAGAACAAACGTCACAAAGTCGACTTTTCTTTGTTTAATACCTAATTTGTGTATGTAGATCTCTCAGTCTCAGTAAGTAATGTTTGCTGCAATGCCTCTGTATTGCAATGATGTTTTTTGAAATTTTTGTAAAGTCGGGCCAACGTGTCCAATCTGTCCGTATAATGTAATGCCAATTGGACGATCTAAAAGATTTTAAAAATTTTTAAAAAAACTATAAAAAAGACCTTAATAGTCTGAACCTCATTTTTATTTTTCAGGTATTTTTGTTAAATCATCTGATCATGCATTATGCTGTATGGACGGGTCAAATATCTTGGGCCTGACCTAAAAAATGTTTCCAATTTTTTTTATAACTTGCTGCAATGCCTACTCTTTCTCAGTTTTTATGCTTGTCTGGCCCATCTTCCACCAAATTAAGTTGAACTTTCTCCCTCATGTTAACTGCAAAAGATTGCCTTGCCACAGGGTAAACGTGTGACCAAATGGTACTATTAGGTTCCGATAGGCGATAACTAGCTATGGAATATAAATGCTAGCTTTATTGAATCGATTAGGCTTTTGCCTTCAGCTTCCAAATGCTCGAAGACTACAGCTTTTTCTTTAACTAGCTTTACACTTTTTTTATAGTAATGTTACTATGCTTTGTTCATATTGATTCATGCATGTACATACAGAGATAAAAGTGAGACGTAAAAAGGAAGTATCTTTTTTTTAAAAGATCATAAATAATCGGATTAACTAGAACACAAATAATATTTTGGAGCAGAAATGAGCACACATGAGGAGACCCCCCCACAACTGAGATCCTCTAATTCACTTTTCTTACAACGAAGGAGACCCACTTTGATCGCAATAGTTCATAGAGAAAAGTGAGTTTGCTGGGCTTCCACGATAACATGGCCCATTAACATGTAATCTATTGACAAGAGTAATGATCGCTGCAACACCAAGAGCCTTGCAACATGACGCGAATTGCAACGTCATCTAATCTCTACCAGGTAAATTATATTTCTTAAAAAATTATTAAATTTGGAGACCACTTGAATTCCATTTCCAAACCCTCTGATCTTTGATCCAACGGTTTATTAATGTTAAAAAAAGGAAGAGTCCTCAGACATTTCGAGGCTAACAACTAGATCAAGAAAAGCATCATGTAGAAAGCCAATAAGCCAAGCAAGCAACTGTTAATCGCGCTTTATCCAAGCTTGGCAGGCAAGATTAGGAACCAGCAGTGAAGAATCACCAGATGCCAATTTCTGGGTTTGGAAGAGACTGTGATGAGCAGTGGCATCGATTAAGATAGGCAATTCACAGCCGTGGAGCAAGGGTATGCATATATATATATATATATATATATATACTAGCTTTTGCACTGGATGTAGTAGTCTCATTTCAGTTTGGTGAGAGAGAAAGTTCGCAATGTTAACAAGTGGAGAAGGGAGAGCTGCAGCAGCAGCAGCAAGGGCGATGGTGGCAGAGAAAAAAGGAAAGAACCCATAGGATCAGCTAGGTGCGATGGAGCTTTACTGCTATTGATACCCATGTGAAGAGCAAAGTTCAGATGGCTGAATTGCTCTCCAGATGTGCATGGGGAGAAGTTTCTATTTATAATACTTACATACGTATGAAATGGAAGAGATGACTCCGGTTTCTAAACTGTGGCAAACTGTAAACAGATGAGTGTTAAGAGACTTGCACGTTGTGATGTCCTTAATATGTGAGGATCTAATTATTTTACTGATTATTAATCCATAAATTAGTTAATGGACAGTTTTTCTAAATTGATAGTATAAGGTTATACATAAATTAGTTAATGGACAGTTTTTTTAAAATGATAGTATAAGGTTATAGATCAACTTTGGTTCTGCATCAAGTATCCGTCACCGTTTGCATCCCCAACCAGAGTATGGGCCGGGGCACATCTTTGAAACCGGACTTAAAATAAGCAAAAGGCAATTTCAGTAAAATTGGAAACACCCTAGTCCAGTTTTTACTCTTTGAAGGCAAATGTGAAAGTGGAAGCTCTTTTATGTGATTTTAGCTTCAAATTGAAAGATCCAAGTCACTTTCCATACTATAGGAGGCAGTTTTCCTTTTCTTGAACGGATTAAGAGCGCACATATTCAACATAGAACACATGCCTAGTTTTTATTGTGACTTAATCTGCTAGATCAAATATCATTCTATCTTTAATAAGATATTTTATTCCTCAATAACTAAATTTGCTCTGGGGTAGACGAGAATTAGAATAAATGGATAAGGTGGATAAGAATTAAAAATATGTACCTTACCATAAACGTCTCTTATTCTAGCTAGCGAGGACAGAGACTGGAATCGGTGTTCGTGCTGTGTTCGTGCAATTTGCCAGAATACAGGTTCTAGCCTTTATCCCAATTCATGTACCCCTGGATGCTATACTATTCTAGTTTACCAAACAAAAAATTTTCTTTTAGAATCTGGGTCGTCTTCCATCCTTTATTCTCGCCTTATATTCCGCTACCAAACCAAGCCTTAGCAGGGACAAGAGAATCTCCCGCTTAAAGATAAAGCGTATGCATGGCCGAAACGAGGGCGTAGGGGGGCTCCAATCACATTTTCCATCATACACGTTACCAACTCGAGCAGCTGCCAGCGTCGCATTTTTGGTGACAGATTTGTAGTCACTGTAACACAGCTTTCCCATCACCAAAGAGGATGGAATCAAAGCCTCAATTTATTGTGATATACACTGTAGTGCGCTATATGATCTAACTATATATATATATATATATATATGCAAAACTAGCCCGTTGGGGGACAATGATGCCTTTGGTGAAAGATTGCTCGACACACCTTACATATGGTAGCATCATCTCATTGGACTAAGTGACAAATAAGGTCGAAGAAACTCTCCATATATATCCCATCTTTTTAGTATGTGTTTTTAATCTCTTTCTCAAGAATCGAGTTTCAATCAGCGTAGGGGAAGACGGGACTCAGAGAGTCGACGGCTGTATATGCACTGTGCACATGGAACCCACTGACTCCCTCTCTGCATTACTCAAGGCTTGTCTACCCTTGCATTGACTGAAACCAATTCCTTTCTCGGGCCTAACATACTTCCTTATGGTTGTTGCTAGGGCTGGCAATGAGCCGAGCCGAGCCAAGCTTTGCATGGCTCAGGCACGGCTCGAGTCAATGGAACTTGGCTCGAGCTCGAGCTCGGTTCGAGCTCTAAATCTGGGCTCGAATTCGGCTCGACTCGTTTTCGTCAGGCTCGAGTTCGGCTCGTTTTCGTCAGGCTCGAACTCGGCTCGGCTCGAGTTCGAACCAATGAAATCTGGACATATGTGATTTAATTTTAGTCATTTGATGCAGAATGAGGATTTTTTAATATTCTTATTCAAACTTGTGTAATAATACTCTATCAAGACATATAAAATAAAAACTAATCAATTCAATTAAAATCCCAAGGAAGACAATTAAATGCATAATAAAAAATGAACAAGAACCTTAATAGGCAGATTTTGAACTCAATTAAACATGAATATAGACCTTTTGTGATAATACTAATTACATATATGAAAATTTAAACGCGGGACACAGATGAAATGCCACTTTGATCTAGTTTGAAAAAATTAAAAAAAAACATGTTAAATATTTCGAGCCGACTCACGAGCTCACGAGCCTAGCTACAGTAAGCTTGAGCTCGACTCGTTAAGTTATTCGAGCTTCTACTTAAACTTGAACTCGGCTCGTTTGACATTTCAAGTCGAGCCGAACCGAGCTGAAATCGAGCCGAGCCCGAGTGGCTCGCGAGCGGCTTGGCTCATTGCCAACCCTAGTTGTTGCATGAGCCCAAAACTCTCAGGTAAGTAATTTCTAAAATTTTAACATATTCTTCATGATAACTTGGCAAAACATTGATATTTTTAATTAAAATTCGGATCTCCTCGTAACGTGATTTGACCGAGTCCGATCAATGCAAAAAAAAGGACGGTGAGACCCACCGAACTGTTTAAAATTTCGCCCCTTCTCTCTCTTTCTGCATTGACCCGACTCAATCTGATTATGTTATAAGGAGATTCCAATTCTTTCCATTAAATCAAGCACGTACTCATGCATGATGCTGTTGATGACGATGACCTTGAGCACCTGAAGAGTAAAGGAGATGGAACCAACCTGACTTGGCGATCCCACTAGAACAAATTAAGATTCTGTCAAACGTTGGAGAGGGAGAGAGATGAACCCGATCGGTCGACCATCTGGACCCTGTTCCAGTTCACCAACACCAACGGTCAGTCGACAAGTGGGGAAGAATCCAACACCCCTCCTCTCCGACCCCGCCACCAAATATAAATCCCCCCAGCGAGCCCTTACCTCCCTCCACCACACCCAACCGCAGTCTCCTCCCCGCCACCACCTCCTCGCAGCTCGAAGCAGAAACAGATGGAAGATTATTCGGAGAGGGAAGAGGCCGAGGTCCGATTCCGGGGCGTCCGGCGACGGCCATGGGGTAAGTTCGCGGCGGAGATCCGGGACTCCACCCGCGCCGGGGTTCGCATGTGGCTGGGCACCTTCAACACCGCCGAGGACGCGGCGCGCGCCTACGACCACGCCGCCTACGCCATGCGCGGCTCCCTCGCCGTGCTCAACTTCCCCAAGGAGTACCAGTCGCGCAACCTGTGCTCTTTCTCCTCGTCTCCTTCCTTCTCCTTGTCATCATCGCCGCCGGTGTCGGCACGAGGGTCGCCGCAGCTGGGGGCCGCAGGGCAATACAGGGAGGTGATCGAGCTGGAGTACTTGGACGACAGGGTGCTGGACGAGCTCCTCGCGTCGGCGGAGGAGAGAGGACACTGTTAGAGGAGATGCTTCTCAAAAACCCGGGAGTGTACTCCTACTCCCGCCATGAATCCCCTCCTCGCTTCTTGTAGCCTCGATCTATCATCTTTCTGTAACTGGACAAGCGGATTATTTTTGAAGGAGTCTTGTGAAAAACTTATCTCCTCCCATCTCTTCCTTCAAAAAATAGGAGAGCGGAATCAAAACGAAGTATAAACAGTATTTTTTAAAAAAAATGAAAATTGAGAGAAAAATGTTAAAAAAAGGTAATCAAACATCCTATTTATGTATGGGGACTGAAAAAAGTTGGGATGTCATATGTGTTGATTACGTATTGTATGTTAGTGATAACATTAATCTACTCGTGTGCACCAATTTTGCATCACAATTATGAAAGAATACTACGGAAGTTAAAATAAGTCCAGATACCAATAGGGACCTAGCACGTTGACATTTGTTGTCGTGGATTAGAAAATAACTCATCCCCTCTATTAGGACCCCTATAAATTTATCCTACTTTTATAAAAAGTGCAAATAAGGTGGCACGAACATTTGTAAAAAAAATTGTATCCTATTTTAAATATTTCACTCCTATTTTGCCTTTTGATTTCTTAAATAGCTCATCTAGGTACCATCTATAAGTTGTTTACGCAACATCTCTAGGTGTTATGTTATCTACTTTTCTGAACAATATCAGGGACGAGGCCGGTAACGTTTAGGTTACATAAATAATAAGAAGGGTTGCAACTAAATGAAAAAAATTATAATTTAATTTGTTAAGGCCGTTCCCACTATACCTTACATGTTAGTACAACCTGTTGTCCCATGGATGACTAAAAAATTATAAAAATTAAAAAATCAAACTCTAATTTATTGGTCTCGACCCTTTAAAGGTAATTTTATACTTACATTAGTGCACAATTTTTAAGTTTTTTTAAAAAAATTGGATCATCCAATCTAATCAGAGATCAGAAGAATGAAAGAGAATTCACAACTCTCAAATAAAATTTAAAAATAAAAAATATTATTCAACTAATATTTTGTAAATAGGAGGCATCTATAAATGGATGAAAATAATTGATTTTCACTAGAAAAACTAAAAATCCGCCAGATAAAAGAGGGCGAAATTTTATGCAACTTCTACAAAGGAATCAATGTCACAATTAAACTCTAGGACTATCTAATCCATATCCGGAAAGTTACCAAAAATAATAAATTTTAACTACAATTAGATCATTCACTAAAAAAAGGATAGAATTTGACTTGAAAAATAATGGGTTCCCGTGCGTGAATCCAACACCCAGATAGAAGGTTATGCCCGTTTTACTAATAAGGTGTTGTAGTATTTTTGTGTGATTTAAGATTTTGGAATTATTAGTATGCATCATTCTGATTGGATATAGCAATTGTGTAGATTTTTTGACCCTGTATCTTTATCCATAAATGAATAGTGTTAACTATATCCCTTCCGGAAGAGAATTCCTTAATTAATCACGTAACAGCCCATAAATTGAACTAGATAGGAAAAGCAAGTGTCTAGACTAATAGCTACATGCTTTTGGTGCCTTGGCCTTTATATATCTAATTTATTTGATTCAAAAATTGATTTTGATAAATTTATCATTGTTCTGGGAAGGGTTTTTTTTTTCAACTTGGAAAAACTAGGTTCGAATGACCTTTTACGTCATGATTTCGTGTTCAATTTTGTGATCCTGAAGTGATAGATCAAGATTAGATTATTGTAATTGATGAGGCAGAATCCGATTCGGCCCATTAAAATAAGCCCAAGTCCAGTTCAGCCCAGCAGCAGCAGTGGAAGGCTTTCAGGAAGCCTTCGGTCCATCAGCGGCCCAACAGCATTCGGCCCATAAGCGGCACAGTAGCCCTCGGCCCAGCAGGCTTTGGCCCATCAGCGGCCCAACTCTCTTCGGCCCGATAGCCGTATCCGGCCCACTCCGGTGGAGGACTAGGCACTATGGCGGTTTACCAGTAAGCCCGGAACATAGTCCTATATCGACTACCACCGTTAACCATCCGTTATCCTCTGCTATAAATACCCCGCTATTTATTGCCAAAGGTATGTCTCCGAGACCCTCAAGGACTATAGTCCAAAAAGCATTAAAGCTATTCTTTGCCTTCTGAATCGAATCATCTTTAGAAGCTAACTTGACCGTCGGAGGGGGTTCTTTAGGACTGAAGTCCGGAACTCCTGCTGACCGGTTTCTTCTTCTTTCCCTCCTGTAGGAGTTCGGTTCGAATCATCGCCGACCTCCCCGAGTCGGTCTCGGCCGTCGACCTCGGATTTCTCTCTCCGGTCTCGAAGCCTTGCGCCGGCTGCCTCCCCGACTGAAGGAATCTCGGCCCCACCGTCCGTAGGCAAGCCAACATCCGAACGAGCGACCCTCGGCCTCGGATCCTCAACCCCGCCTTTGCGACCGCCGCCTTCCGGATCCCCGCCGGACCTCTTGCACCGATCCGACCCAGCTCCGGATCCATAACTTCGGATTCCAACTTCGGAATCCGGTCGTGATAGCTTCGGCTACATCAGTAATAACTTACTATGTACTTTAACTTTGCACTGTGAGGAAAGGAATTGGAACATTAACATTGTTATAAAAGTTCTGAGCTTGGATCCGTGAGGTAGTTCACTTTGTATATTTTCTAGGTAGATTGCCAAATCCGCCTGGACTTAAGGATCACACAGCTGAAACTTAAAGAGGAACTATAATTTGATCAAAACATGATTTAATTCCACGCCCTCAAGGAAAATATATATTGAATCTCTTAACTCAATTATACCAATATGCATGATTCAGTCACCATGAAGTTCACTTTTCATTAAGTTTTGAAATGAATAAGCTAATTTGCAGGGACTTAGAGGATCATGATCTGGTTAATATTACTAGCGATCAACTTTCAAGTAACATGGGTTCCAAAGTTGACATTTTGAATGTCGATTGATAGGGGAGAATCTGGTTAAGCTCAACACTTGGGGGGCCGGCCCGACGGGCGAAAGGGCCGAAGCATTCTCGGCCCACTAAATCAATTAAACAGGAGTGGTCCAGGCACCGTACTGAAACAGCGCAGATTCGGCCCAAGCGATGGGCTTAATAAACGACCATATTCGGCCCCATCATAGCGAATAATGAGCTGAAGTAGGCCCAGCCCTTTCCAGATAACCGCTATCCAGCCATTAGCCTATTAACGGGGTATTTCGGCAATTTTTTATCAAACTTATAAATAGTCCTACATCGACCGCAATCAGAAAAGAACCATCATCCCCTACTATAAAAAGAACGCTGCTCACTACGAAAAAAGTACACCATAAGCACTCAAGCTTCTTTCTTCCTTCTAATTAGTCTGTTACCGAGACTGACTTTACCATCGGAGGAGGTTCTCCTGGGCCGAAACCCAGAACCCTCACTGATTGGTGTCTTCTTCCCGCAGGAGTCTCGGCTTCGCCTCGGCAATCTCTCCGTCCGGATCCCTCTCGGCAACTGGTCTCTCGGCTTGTATTCGGATTCGACTCTCGAAATCCATCAGTGATAACTTCGGGTACATCACTTGGCGCCGTCTGTGAGAACTTAACAAAAAGCCAGTTACTTGTCCGAACATCCCTAGTCGGCCTGATCCGTCCAGTGGCTCAAAGGAGTCCGCACATGCCTACTTTCACAAGAGACTGTGTAGAGACATAAAAATGGTAAACCGCTTTAGTCCTACATCGGATGTTGTAAAAATAGGCGTTTACTTATAAGCAGAGCGCAACCTCTCTTCCCAACCAAGGCCATTTTCTAAGAAAAATGATAAAATCCTACCTCCGCTTTGGGGATAATACTTCGGAGAAGGCAAGTAAATTTCCATGCATCATCATCGATGAAGAAATCTTGATCTCTTTTATGTTTCTGGAGATTTAGATTCCACTGAAGATATTAATTTTTTATTTATTTTATGTTTTAGTTCATTTTTCTAAGGTATTTATCAACTCAAGTTTTCTTTTGAAGTTTTCAGTAGCTTGAATAAGTTGAGATATAATGTCCTGATGATATAACATAATCTTTTGATGATTGCAACCTGCAAAATCATTGGAGTATGAACTATGCATTCATCTGTATACATTTATCACCGATAATAACATCGCTTGCTAGAAATACTAAAATAAATCATTCAAAATCAGTCGGATTAGTGAAATGTATCTGATGGGAGAAACTGAGAGCAGGGCCGAGAGACACGATCCAACCAGTTCCGAATCCAACACTGAATAAGAATAAGTCATGGGCTTTCGTCCCATTAACGAAGAGAGGTAACAAAGTTGTTTGAAATAACATATCTTACGTATAAGAATAGTCCTACATCGCCTATCACAAAAAGTGTTTCTCACTTATCTCCTATAAATAAGATACTGCTTACGTCAAAAAATGTATATATATATAACATGTGTTATCCTTTAACCAATGCTCCTCATCTTTATCCTCTTTCCGTCCAGCCACTAACTTGACCATTGGAGAAGATTCCTCTGCAACCACATCCAGAATCTTTTCTGATTAATTGTTTCATCTTATAGGCGGACCCTCTCTTGTTTGGGATCCTCCTCGGCGGTGTTGAATCTTCTTCGGAGGTCTCGGATCATTCGTCCATGACCCACAACTAATTCGTAAGTGTCTCTAAGTGTCTCGATTGCATCAATATCTAAACCATTCGGATATCATAGACTTGTCGTACTAGGTCATTATTGATTTCAAAGATGCCAAAGGCATTTTTGGTTTTCCTGAATGGATTAAAACCTTAGACACGTTGCTCTGCTAAGACACCCCTAGATACACTTTTAAATTAGATTAGATGAAAACGAAGGGATTGCTCGGACACGATGAGTAATTAGGTGGGGGGGGGGGGGGTTAAATATAAAAAAATGTTATTTTATAATTATTTAAGATACTTTATAATATTTTATGACACACCTAACTATATATTCCTAAAAAAGCTCACAAACCCCTCTCAACCTTTACTGCTACACTCTAGTCAAGCATAATTCGATGGCAGTCGAATCCAGCTCTCCCCTGGCCCCTTCGGCTGCAGCTGCTAAGGATTGTGTGGGTAAACGTGGGCAGCCAGGGGCACGCACAACTTGTGATCTTAAACTTTCGAGATTCTCGCGTTGTGGGAAAGGATGACAAGAATATTTCATCTGCGAAATCGAAACGATAGAAAGATGCCGAAAGGTGTCGACCGCGTTCAGCGCATGGCTTTGCATGCCGGATATCCACTGCACATACGGAAAAGGCCACGTGAAAGAAGCGTGAGAACTCTTTTTTTGCTCTAGATGCTTCTTATTAGTTCTCTCTTAGAGCGGGCAACTTCGGTTGATAACATGGTTTGCCGTACCGGTTCGACTAGGTCGACTCATACCGTATTAGGACGAATCTGAATCAGTGTGATATGATCAGGTGACTTGTACGAGCCGGCACGAGTCAATCCAACTCGTACCGGATCAAGGGAGATCCGAGTCGCCCCAACTCGTTGAGTCGACGAACCATGGTTGATAAGTGTGTGGCCCATCATGATGGCATGGCACCGTGTTCGAATCCAAAGGGCGCCGTAGCATTCTAAACGAGGGTCGCCGCATGCACTAGGCGGAGGGAATTGTGCTAATGAAAAATACTAGCGGTCACAAAGTTGAGTTGAAATGAGTTTTCTTAACCTCTTTTGTCATCTAAAAAGTCCACATAACTCCCATCAGACTAATTTTTGAGAGCTCTAAGGTGCGTTCGAACGTCATATGCTCTAAAACTAAAACATACGTTCGAACGCTCCAGGATACTCTTAAGTGTCTCGTAAGGTTCTCGAAAGTATCAAAAGATTTAAGAACATCATGCTTTCGAGTGTATCTTGAAACGCTCGAGAGCATCTTCAAGTTCTCAAACACATTTTGAAGTTTTCGCGCGCATGACATATAATTTTTTTTATTCTTGTAATTCATCCTTCTTTAGATGTCGGAACGTACTTAATAAGGAGACATAGTCCACATGGACAACTTTTCAGATGACGCAAGAAGATATGAGGCTTCGTTCTAATTCAACCAGAGGCGGTGCATCAAGTATTACTCTTCTCCTAATTATCTCGCATGCACACGGATCCGGGTGTGGGTGATTGGGATTTCCTAATTTTCTTTTTCTTACTTTTTGTTACTTATTTTGGGAAAGAAATTAAGAATCTTCAGTCACTTAAACTCGCACAGATACGTAATTCACACACTCATTAATGACTGAGAGAGTTTCCTCCATCCCGTGACTATGCCTATGTCAATGGTGAGACGTATGATTACATAATTATCCAAACATGCATGACACAGCCCAGTTCACGCTTCATTTTGAGTTTGACATCTGTTGGGCTCTATCTTCTACCAAATTAAGTTTTCAACTTTCTCCCTCATGCATGTCAACAAAACATTGACTCTACAAGGTAATTAAACGTGTGAGAAAGTGCGATTAGGGTGGGAATATACGCTAACTTTATTGAGCCGATTGATTAGGCTTTTGCCTTCATCTTCCAAGTGCTCGAAGACTACAGGTCCATCTTTACCCCAACAGAGAATCCCCGGCCGGTTTAAAGGTAAAGCTTAAACATACACGCACGTTACCAACTCGAGCAGCTGCCAACGTTGCATTTCTGGTGACATATATCGACAAGAGTACTAATTAATGTGAGAATGAAGTGTATAGTCTCCACTGATCAGCTGAGACCAGCATAACTAGAGACAATTAATGAATGTTCTCCACCACCAAAGAAGACCGGAATGTTATTTTATTTTTTATGATTAAAAGGATTTCATTCGTACAAACTTGAGGAGCACATGGGGAATCTGCCAACAGGGCAGATTTGATACAATCAGGGATGAGAGAACTCCCATCTTAGTTCCTGCTTAGAGGAGAGGGGAACTTAATTTGCTAGAAAGCTCCAGAGCTTTTGACATAGGCATTGCCTCCACAATACATGGGTTGAAGGCTTGCATCAATTTTCATAGTCTCCTCTGCCTTTCTGATCTATTGTAGAGCTGCTGACATTGGAAAGATGAGCCCAGGTTTCAAATCCTAATCAAAAGCCTAGGTATATTGATGTGTGAGGCCCATTAGCCGGCTGGGTCCATTTAGGACCAAGGCCCAGCCGTCGTTGAGCTTCTAGAAGATGAGAGGGAAGAGATGGAGGGCTGTGTTTGAAGCCCAATGATAGCCCGAAAAGGACAAGAATCTCCTCGGCAGAAGAATGTTCCTACCATGTTGTTGAAGGAGTGTGGAGCCTGATCCTTATTATTGTAATAGTACCCATAGCAGGTTGCCCTAGACTCTTTGTATTTAAAGAGGTGTATTCATCTCTTGTAATTGTAACCTATAGAAAGTACGGAACTCAATGCGGCCGTGAATGTAAAAAGGCATATCACCTCCCAACCACGTAAACTTCATGTGTTCTTATGTGGTTTGATTCCTTCTTCCTCCCCTTTTGTCCATCGTTCTTAACACATGCCACGTCTGATATAAAAAGGCACCTCCAATAAGAGAAATGTCTCGAACGCCAATTCGATGCTCCGTAACGAAATAGGGTTGCCTTAAAGCTCATTAGAGAGCCTTCTAGAGCTTCTTCTCCCTCCTTCCCAGCATCCACAATTGAAAGAATAGGAGTTCTTCCCCAAAGATCTCTTCCCATAACCTAGAGAAGAGAAAGGTATGTATAACGAGTAGGATGAGTCTGAAACCATAGAGAATCCTGCATATAGGGACTTCGGGGGGGGGGGGCATACCCCATTTCTTTAGAAACATGTCCTAAGATAGGGAAAAATGAGAAGCGAGAAGAGGATAGAAGAAAGAAAGGAGTAGAGGATTACGGTTTTCTCCATTGTTCCCCGAAGGAAAAAATTAGAACAATGGGTGTTGATGAATTCTCTCACTCCATAAGCATGTACTCTCTCTTGATAAGTTATGAATGAAAAATTATCACTTCTGATTCCATATGCATACTTCCTTTTCGTTATGATTTATGTGAATATATCGATTATGTTCTCCATCCCCTGTTCTCTTCTCATAGATTATTATATTTTCCTCTCTAGAGTTCAAGTAGAGGACCAAAATAACCATTTATGGAGATCTCCTTTTCATGGGGATAATCTGATCTTGAATGCCTTAAAAATCCTCTATATTTTTATGTATTAAAGACATGATCTGTTCATTTTTTTACTGTCTACTATGTTCATATTCTCTTATTGTTTGCTCTTTGAAAGGGGAGGTTTCTACTCCCAGTGCACGCTCCATAGAGGGAGAGGTTTAGGGTCTAAGTGCTGTTTGTCGTATATTCTTAGTTTTCCATTAAGTTTGAAGTGAATAACTCCTCCTTTAACACTTTAGAGATGACCCTCCTTGATAGTCAGAAGGACCCCGGCTTATGGGTACTATCTTCTTAGTACTGTGGGCCCTCCCTCCAGATGCTTGCTAGGAGCATGTTGCTTTTTATTTCAATGAACACTGTTTTTCCTTTGAATGCAAAAGCATGGCCACGAAATGATGGGGACACTTCCTGATCGCGTAATGGCATCTGTAGATGATCTTCTTTTATGCATGCTTAGATGAGAAGTAACTGCTCTAATTTTTCATTCCAATTTATCTTCTGTTCGTCGGATTTTAGTCTGAAGTCTAGGTTCAAACTAAGGTTACCCCATTAAAGGTATTTCCAAGAATAACCATTTGATAGGATAACCTCCTTCAGTCATTTAAACCTTTTCATGATCTTGGGATGAGAGTGGGACCTTGCTAGTCTCACTCTCCAAAGTGTTTGTTGACGAGTCTGCCAATCGAACTCATAGCGGGGTCAGAATAGTGTTGCTCTCACCCTAAGGAGAGAAGTATCCCGAGCGATAGAAGTATACAAAAACTTCTAGCTTGTAGTAAACCAGGTTAAGGGGGAGTATGAAGCCAATAATACCGCTCTATCTCAGTACTGAGATGCTTGGCCGACAAATTCCAGGTCTCTCAATCCCTCTAGAACGGAACACCAAAGTGCCCTCAATCGAGAGGGGATTGTGAGTCATGCAAATCTCTATCGACAAGTCTGGGATGGAATCGATAATTACTTATCCCAAGGAAGCACAACTCCCTTCAAATCTCGCAGAAGCTCCAAGTATTCGTACGAGAGTTGCACACTCAACTCTTATCAGCGATCAGCTATAGATGACCCTTCTCTTATCCTTTGTTGAAGTGTCTACAATCTAGTGAAGTGGAGTATGCTATTCGAGAAGTACATGAAGGTGGATGTGGAAGTATTGTTGGCTAAAAATCATTGGCCCACAGAACCATCCTAACCACGTATTGTAACCACATTCACATTTAGAATAGAACAAGTTGTCTAGCCATTACAGTTGACCTAGGTTATCATGCTCTATTTTTAAACATTTTAGCAGTACTCATTAAAGTACCGTTCATTATCTTGCACGTAAAAAAGTTATTTATTAAATATTTTTTTGGTGTTATAATTTAGAATAATGTTTACTTTTTAATTTTCCTATCTATCTATGGAATTTCCTAATATATTAAAAATTATATCTTTAAAGAATAATTATATTTAATGTTATTGATAGATAATTATATTGAATTTGTTTATATTTTAAGTTCTAAGATATTTCTTTTTTAGATTAGTAGTTTATTAAGGTAATTTAAAAATATTATTATGACATAATAATTTAACTAAAAGTATTATGTCTAGATTAATACATATTTTAAGTTTTTTATTATAATAAAATTATTTAAATCAATATAATATTTTTCTCTTAAAATTAAATTTAAAATTTTATAAATAAATTCAAACAAATGCCGTGCATTACACGGGTTTGGAACTAGTACGTGCGGTTAACTTTGATATGAATACTTTGATATGGCGTGCGGTTAACAAGACTCGGCGTCCGCTGCTGGTGTCATTAGATCTTAGAAGCTATTTATATAATATTTTTTTTGTGTTTTGATTTCCAACAAAAAACAAAAAACTATAAAGGGGGAGCTTTCAAAATTGGTGAAAAAATGAGGTTGTTAGGAGATAGTTGACTTTTATAACAAATTAAAATTAATTATAATTTCTCTCTGCAACTCATTTTATATAAGAAGTAAAAGTCAAAAATAACTTTCAAATAAAAGTTTTGACAAACACACCCTAATTGCCCAGCTAGTGATAACTTTCCTTATGTTGTCGGAAAGGATGACAAGAATATTCCATCCGTGAATTCGAAATGATAGAAAGATGCCCAAGACTGCCGACCACCTCAGCGCATGGCTTTGCATGGCAGATCAATCCACTGCACATACGGGAAAGCCACGTGAGAGAAGCTGCAGTATTTTTTCTAGATGCATGCATGCTTCTTATTAGTTCCCTCTTTAGAGTGGGCAGCCTCTACTGATGAGTGTGTGACGTAAGTTACGACACTTGGCACGTTCATGTGGTCGTCTTCTAGTATGCAAGTCGGAAACCTGACAAAATGATTTCCAAGTTTTGCTTTATTAGGCTACGTGATTCACGATAATTAACCAAATGTTAATTGCCTCTCAGGTAGGACTGCAAACTAATTTTAATCGAGTTAGAGTTTGAATCGAATTTGTATAATGATTGTTCATGTTTAATTTGTTTAGATATATTAAACGAGTTCGAACCAAATATCGAGTAACTCACGAATTTAATGAATCTATGATATATTCAATTCAAAAAAAAATATTTTAAATATATAAACTCAGGCTAAATAGTGACGAGTTGCAAGCAACTTGCGCCTTATGTATTTGATAGAAAACTATACAAGATATTGAAATATCTTTTTTTTTTTTAACAAACAAAACCTAAAGGTAGCAGCTAGGAGAGTGCACGCTTTTTCAGAGGGAAAGAAATATATAAAAATATTTTATTAATTAAGATTATTTATGATTAGAATAACTAAATAATTACTTTAAAAAGATCTTAATGGATGCATAAACGAGTTCCTGACGAGTATTAAAATGAACTCTTAATGAGTACTTAAACGAGCTTGTTCATGAGTATATTCGAGCTGAGTTCACTTTTGTCCAAACTTGAACCATTTAACGAACGGAACTCAATTTTTTATTTAAATATATTTATTTAATTTAGTAAACAATTCGAATTGAATTATTATCTAACAATATTACAAAATATTCATAGAACGTATTGGTTCATTTGCAACCCTACTCTTAGGCTCAGCTCAGGTGTAAGAAATCCACTAATTGCCTCTCACCTAATTTCCCCACCTTTCTTTCCGTTGAGACCTCCTTTGTGGGACGTATGATTACATAATTATTAGGACATGAGCAGCCCCAGTTCACGCTTCATTTTGAGTTTGAGATTTGTCTGAGCTCCACCTTCCACTATAGTTTTCAACTTTATTCCTCATGTCAATGAAAGATTATTGATCTCTTGCAGCCACAAGGTAAACGTGTGACCAAATGGGATTAGGCTCCCATAGGCGATAACCGGCTAGGGAACAAAAATGCTAGGTTTATTGAGCCGATCAGGCTTTTGCCTTTAGCTTTCAAATGTTCGAAGACTACAGTTTTATCTTTATCTCAACGGAGAATCTCTTGCTTAAAGTGAGAATCTGGATTCCTTCGGTGCACTGATTGATCGAACCCTCTATTTATTTTGACATGCACAATGTCTCTAGAGCTATATCTAGTTATATATGCACAACTTACCCGTGGGGAATGCCCATCAGACCGTGATGCCTTGGCTGAAATATTGCTCGAAGCATCTTACATATGTTAATTTTATGAGTGCAGATTATTTACAGTCTCGGGGGAACCGTAGAGACAAATAAATACAAATTCACAGGGCCATAGATGAGTGCATTTTCGTGTTTTTTATCTTCCACTTTTCTTTACTGACTTTCTATGGTAGGTCGAAAACCTTAAAAGATCTGAATTCTAATTTTATTGGATTATAAGGTCGATCGAAGGAAACCGTACATATCCCATCTTTCCAGTGCGTGTTTCCATAATTGCATAATTGCTTGAGCCAACGGACAAGAATCCAGGCCGCCTTTACAACGCAAGGTGGATCGACACGTGGGAAAGAATCCAACAGTACCCCTCCACTCCGACCCCGCCGTCATGCCATGGCGACACACCCTGCACCCCTTCACCAGATTTAAATACCCCAGCGAACCCTTCCCTCCCTCCACCACACCTAGCGGCAGCCACCTCGTCCCTTCCCCCATCTCCTGACCCGCAGCTCGACAGCAGAGGCAGATGGAACACTACTCCCCAAGAGCCGGGGAGGAGAGTGAAGAGGCCGAGGTCCGATTCCGGGGCGTCCGGCGGCGGCCATGGGGCAAGTTCGCGGCCGAGATCCGGGACTCCACCCGCCCCGGGGTCCGTATGTGGCTCGGCACCTTCAACACTGCCGAGGACGCAGCGCGCGCCTACGACCACGCCGCCTACGCCATGCGTGGCTCCTTCGCCGTGCTCAACTTCCCCGAGGAGTACCAGTCGCGCACTTTCTCCTCGTCTCTTCCCTTCTCCTCATCATCATCGTCGCCGGCGTCGGCACGTGGGCCGCCGCAGCAGGGGAAGGTTGGTTCCGCAGGGCAACACAGGGAGGTGATCGAGCTGGAGTACTTGGACGACAGGGTGTTGGAGGAGCTCCTCGGGTCGACGGAGGAGGGTGGGCCCCGTTAGACGAGATGCTTCTCAAAATCCCGGGACTGCACTCCTACTCCCGCGCGCCATGAATCCCCTCCTCTGTTCTTCTAGTCTCGATCTGTCATTTTTCTGTAGTGCTTTGCATGATAGGGAGAACTTTGGTTAGATTTCTTCTGAGGGCTGAGCCCATGCTGAGCTCAGACTCATGGGTTTCTCTCGTAGTATAGTATAGCTAGGCTAGTGAACTAAATACAGGTTTCGTACACGTTGTTAAAAGAACTCTCATGATCGTCTGCTGATCACGTATATGTACGTACCTGATAATGCAACTCTACATTAACCAAATTGCTTATACAACGGTGCTCTTTTAAGTTTCAAGGATTCCATTTTTGTACAATCCTATCTCATGTTCTTTTAACTAAAAACCGCTGACTAAGTCATTAGAGTTATTCTGGGAGATGGAAAGATGAATTCCTGTAGGAAGTGACTTGCATGCACCCTCACGGCAAGAGGAAAATTAACTTCCCCTTTGACGTGAAAAGGTTTTAGCTATCTGGGGAAGGAGCCTGGATCCTCAATCCTATGGGCCCCCCTGCATTTAATTCCCCCCCCCCCCTGTGGACCGTAGAGGATCCAGTCTCCTGGGGAAGGGGGTGGACCTCTACGTTTCTATTGTCCTCTCTCCTCACTCTGTGACTGAGAGGATCCGTCGCACAGAAGAGTAGAGACGTAAATATTTGCAAAAAAAAATATTATCTTATTTTAGATATTTCATTTTGGAATTTCTTAAATGGTTCGTCTAGGCACCATATCTATACGTCTTTAGGCATCTCATTATCTATTTTTCTAAACAGTATTAGGGAAGAGAGTGACGTTTTACATAAATCATAAGAGTACTACTTGCTACATTGCATGCATTGTACGGACACAGCTTAAAAAATAAATATTTTTTTTAAGTCTGTCTCCACACTGTCTTATATATCCGTATATTTATTTATATCCGAGAAGCTCCTCCCCCTCTCTCCACAATGTCTTCTCGGATCGGGGGAGGAGAGAGGGCGCCGTTAGAAGGAGATGTTTCTGACAAATCCCCCACCATGGATCCCCTCCTCTCTTCTTCTAGTCTCTCTTTTATCTATTGTATTTTGCATGGAAGAGAACTTTGGTTCTCAGGTTTCTCTTGTAGTAGTACTAGTGAACTTAAAAAGGAACCTTCATGATCCACTGCTGGTCTTGTAAAAGCCAAGACTATATATAAGATAATGCAATTCTACATTAATCAAAATGCTTATGGAACGATGCTCTTTTTAGCTTCAAGGATTTTTTTTCTCTTACAAACCACAAAATCTAGATGTTGAGTTTGAAGGGTCTAAAATCATAAGCACTGGTCACAACGAAAATTAACCGATATAGAATTATTATATAATCACTTCAACACTCCTTCTCACGATCAAGATGAACCGTGGAAATTAGATGAGAGGAGGCAACACAAGTTATATGATAAATTTGAGAAGATAAAGTTGGACCAAACTCCAGTTCTGATACCATCTTACAAACCACAAAACTCAGAATTGAATTTGAAGGGCTTAAGATCATAAGCACTGGTTGAGTAAAAAGATCAACCAATATAAGATTATTATATAATTACACCAACATTTTTTGTCTATTCCCAGCTCCATGTTTTTTAAACTAAAAATCATCAGGCCGAAGAGTTCAGAAGTTGTCAGTACAAGTTTAGTTGGCACTCAGTAAGTTGAGAGATAAGGAAATTTATCAACAAAACTTCTCTCGTTGGAAATGGAAAAAGTTGTGCACAAAAAATTCTTTTAAAAATTCCCTCCTCTACACTGAGTCCGGTCCAAAACTTGCACTTCCAAAATCTCCATTCATCCAAAAAGACTGGCAAGATGGATTCCCCTTGGAAGTGATTGCATGCACTTTCACGGGAAGAGGAATATTGAAGTACCTCTTTGACGCAATAATTTTTCCTCTGGAAATGTGGGAATCCGATTCCACGGGAAGGGTTCCCCGGATCTTTTGCTTGTACTCTAAAAATTATATTGGTTGGAATTTATATATATGTGAAGATCTACGTAGCACATTTATGAGGAATTGGAGACTTAATTTTCAGTGTCTTGAACAGTATCAAGGAAGAGAGTGACATTTATCGCTGATTTATTAGCCGGATTACTCGTTCTAATGCATGAACAAGGCTCACTTTGCTTTAGTAACTATATTCTAGTTCTATTTGGAAAAAGTCATTTTAATTAAATAAAATTAATAAAAATATTAAAATATGATATAAAGAGTGTCCTTAATTATTATTCTTTTTTATTTTAAAATAAGTCATTTTAATTATTATTCTTTTCTATTTTAAAATAAGTCATTTCCATCTGAGTTAAGAAATCCGCACAATCAAAGTAGAACAAAAGGAATAAGTAACTTGATCCTTAGATTAGACTTATTGAAGTTCCTTTTAGCATATTTTTTGTTATTTTTAATCCATTCAAGGAAAACACTTTGATCAAACAATCAAACAACTTTAATTGAATGTGATAAAGAGGACGATAAAAAAGGATATAATAGCATCACTCTGAGTTATATCAAGGTCAGAGGACAATTTTCTGAAGCATGGAATATTGGGCATATCTTTAAAACTGGCCCACTTTTTGAGGAGTAAGAATGAAACATGGAAGGTGCTTATTTGATTTTTAGCTTCAAAGTGAAAGCTCCAAACCAATGAAATTTTGATTTTCACTAGAAAAAATGAAAAATTACTAAATGAAAAAAGATCAAATTCTAAGAAACTTCTACAAAAGAATTACTGTTAAAATCATATTCTAAGTCTTCCTAATCATTATCCGAAATGTTATCAAAAATAATATTTTTTTTTTCTAAAACTGATCCATTCGTTGTCAAAACATAGGAATTTGACTTGAAAAATGGCACATTATGGCTATAGACGGTAAGTCGCGTCGATCCCCTAAGAATGATGATTGCGAATTTGTGTGTGAATCTGACTCTCAGACTAAAAGTTATGTCTATTTTACTAATATAGTGCTCAATTCTAATTCGAAGTTTTCTTTTTCTTCTGTTTCTTCTTATCTTTAGACTCCAGCGACATCATCGTTGCCTACGTTACATCAACTATCCTTCATTTTACAATCACCCTAATTTGAAAATGTTTGCTCTTTTCAATCAAATGACAGAGATGGAAATCTGAACTCTGTATGTGCTAAGGTGGTTCATCCAAGTGCTCTGGTAGTTTTCTGATGCAGCGAGTGCCAATTTTGTATGCTCTTTAGTCAGAGATGTGTTAAGATTCTGAATCTTACTTGGATGTTGTTGTCTTTAGAGAGCATGAAGGAAGAATCTGAATCTATAGCACATGGATTTAGAGATTTGTTTTATTGCCATATCGGACTTCACTTGCAAAAGGAAGTCATAAGTTTAAATCTCACCTTTAGTGGTTGTACAAGAAGAGGAATAGGTCTTATAGGTTCATGAAGATCTATGTTTGAATGCTCTCCGCGGACGACAAGACCTGTGGGAAAAATACTAATAATTGCTTAAAGAAGGTAATTAGACTATTGGGCGGAAAAATTACTCACTCAAAAACAAGCATTAGTTCAAATGCTGAATTATATATTTGCAACCTTAAGGAAGCTCTATAAATACTTGTGGCTTTAAGTAAAGAAAATAATGCACAGAAGGGTTAGTGTCTGGTGATGCTGTGGACAAGGGGTCAGTGTGCAGACCCCGAGCTGGCTTAGGGGTGCAAACAAGTCGCAGAGCCGAATGTTTCCTTGCTCAAACTCCAACGTTCAGTTCGAACTCGGTCGAAAACTCGCCTTTCAAACTCAACTCAATTGAAAACTCGTCGAACTCGCCAGAACTCCCTGCGAGAGCAACCTAGTATCCCCACCGTTCTTCCCATCTTAATTACTCTTTAAAGAATAATTATTCTTTGATCATTAACTCTAATTTTTAATTCTATCTTTTGCATCTCTTAAATTTTAAATTATTTGATAGAAAATTTCATAAAATGTTAATTTCAATAGCGACTAAGCGTATTTATGGATAGAGCAATTAAATGAGCACTTAAATAAAAAATTTCATAAAACACTAAATAACATTAGAAACTAAGCTTACTTATGAGTAGAGTAACTAAATGAGTACTTAAACAAGTTTTTTAACTAGTACTAACGAATTTATGATAAAGGAGTATTTAAGTGAGTCTTAACAAGTTCTTAATGAGCCTTTAACCGGGTGCTTAAAGAAAACCTAAACAAGTTCTTAACGAGACCTAAATGACCTTCTTCATGAACATAATGGAGTCGAGCTCACCTTTGTTCAAACTCAAGCTCAGTTATGAATTGGAACTTAAATTTGTGTTCAAATTTATTTAATTAACTTAATAAACAAGCCGATCGAGCCATTATCGAGTAGTCTTATGAGTTATTTGTCGAGCGTTTGCAGCTCTAAGCTAGGTCTCTGGAAGCCTGAGCTTAGATTCGTGTGGAGGCCTGCTATTTGCACAACTAAATCATGCGTGCGCCTATCGGGTCCGGTGCAGGGATGTGCTGGGCTGAACCAAGCTCTCTAGCCGTTTTGTTATTTTGGCCCCAGTTCAAATTGGTCCGAGTTCCCTAGACTTTCACGCTCTTCGTGGCCCGTTAACAAATATCTATTGACAACAGTAATGCTTGCTGCAACACCGGGAGCTTGCAAACTGACATAGATTACAATACAGTCTTTATCACGTAAATTTTATTTTTAACCAAATTATCGATTCGGGGATCATCTGAGTTTGACTTCCATACCGTCTGATCTATGATCGAACCGTTTGTTAAAAAAAAAAAAAAAAAACAAGAAAAAAAGGAAAGGGGGAACATTCTCAGACAACATAGAACGTTTCCGGGCTAACAAGAACAGTAAGAAGCTAGAGAATCATGTAAGAGTCAATAAGCGAAGCAAGCAACTGTTGATGTGCTTTATCCAAGCTTGGTAGGCAGGATTAAGAACCAGCAGAGAAGAATCCCCAGATGCCATCTCCGGGGTTGGAAGAGACTGTCATGGGCAATGCCACCGATGATGCAGTGCAGATCAGAGCTGCGGAGCAAGAGTGTGCATTGGGCCTTCCATGGGGTGCAGTCAGTGGCGGATCTAGTATTCATCTAGTGGGGTCTTGAAATTTTGTCAAACATATTGACTCAATTCAAAGCAGTCTAGTCTAAGATTTCACTGGCTCAATCCAAGATCTCATATGACCTAGCCCAAGACCCTATTAATCCAACCATATTTATCACACTACAGGAGAGAGGAGATTTGTCAACGAACATATGTTGACAGCTACAGATATTCGTCAACAAAAGTATCATTAATCGACGGCTAAAAATGGACCATCTTCAATATAAATATATGTCGACGACTAAAAGAGACGTTTACATATATTTAACATATGTCAACAGCTAAAACATTAGTTGTTGACATATGTGGTATATGTCAACGGCTAGACCGTTGACATGTGATAACAAATAAAAAAATATATATATGAAAAATAATATGTTAACGGTTCTTAATTTAGCTGTTGACACATAATCAATATGTCAGCGGCTACGCTAAGAGCCGTTGACATATTAATTCACCACAACCAACACCCCCCCACCCCTTCCTTTTTCCTCACCCTCTCTTTTCTACCTCTTCTGTGCCCTAATTGCCAGCGCTCTCCCATTGTTCGGCCTGCCCCCGTCGTCGCCGTCGGCCCACCCCCGTCGTCGCCGTCGTCGCCGTCGGCCCACCCCCGTCGTCGCCGTCGGCCCGCTCCCATTGACGCCTGTAACAAGGTCGGCGAGTAGCTTAGAGTCGTCCCCCGAGGTGAGGTTTCGGACGGTGGAGAGGCCGCAGCCGCTGCCCCGGCCAGAGTCGGCGGGGCACCAGCTGCCTTCGCCGCAAGGGGCTCTGGGCAGAGGATTGGAGGAGGACGCGAACGGAGGCTCTGAATCCTCTTCTTCGTTGGTGGAACCGATTGGGGAAAGGTTTTATACGGGCACTCCTGTAAGGTGAACAAATCTTAATGGCAAATTGTTGATGTTTTGGTGGGCAATTTAATTTTACCTGACGGTTTACCAATTTAGTTATGTTTTGCTACATATTGATAAGGCCAAATATGCCTATGTAGTGTGTGGAAACTGAGAATTCCCATTTTTCCCACCCCCAGGGTCCGAGCATCCACAGGTTGAGAACAATTATATTTTGTTCTTGCATGTTTGTCCTTTTCACCGAATAAAATGTCTGAAATGTCTCAGACCAGTAATTCAATTGTAGGGTTTCCTTGAATGATCTTCATTGATGTATTGAGTGTTTCAATAAAGCGGTTCATTCATCATCTCCAATTAAGACGGTGCTTGGTTTGATGTAAAACACTGTAAAATGCCGTATTTTATAATACAGAAATGCAGTGTTTTACAGTGTTCTATGGTGTTTTGCGTCAAACTTAACGGCACCTAAGTGGACGGTTAGTTGGTGCCTTATCAAAACACTATAAAACACCAAATTTTATCTCATAGAAATGTTGTGTTTTGCAGTATTTTTTGGTGTTTTATGTCAAAACTAACAGCACGTAAGTGGACCATTAGTGGATAACTTGATCAGTTTGTAGGAACTTTCATAGTGATGCCACTAGGCTGATCAGCTGTAGACTTCACTCCTTGTTCTATAGAAGAATGGCCTTGCGGTTTAGTGGGTTCGTGCATAATGAAGTGGCTGTTAACTGGTTATTCGTGACTTTTGACAAGATTAGTTTGCAAGTTTCCAATGCTTATACTTTCAAAAAAAAAAAAAGAGTGTTTCAAATGCTTATGAAGGGGACTAACGGCATGATCAAGGAAGTGATTGAAATCTCATGCATTTTTATGAAGCTCTTACCTCTCAGGAGATAATTCTGCTTCTAGGTTATTGTTGGCTTCCACATTTTTGTTCGTCTTTGCCATACAACAATGGTATCTTTTACATTTATCATCCCCTTGTATGACTTTGTTAATCTTTCATGTCTCTGTATGTTTCATCCTCTAAAATTTCATTTTTGATGTTCATGTTGTTTTTTGATGTTAAAAGCATGTTGAGTTGTTCTACAAAGATCATTTTATTGTTTGACGCTCCTATGTCTGGACATCTATGTTTTAATGTAATTCATACTCGCGTTTTGATGCAACTGATACTCGCTAATGTTCAACAGATATTTGACCATAAAGTGAAGAACTCTATAATTATTTGTCATGTTGCATAACCTTTTTAGCACTTCAAATGTTGTATTGTGCATGTGAAAAATATTTTCAGCTAAAGTTAAAGATGTGCTTTACTCTTATTGCAGTAGACTGGCATACCATAACATGCGCAAGGGTAACGAGCATATTAATGTTACATCATTGGGGGTCAATTCTGAACCATAATAGGATGGTATTTCAAGATCAAGGTGCCAGGAGTATCAACTTCAGGCTGATTACACCCCCTAGGAGTGCTCCAACTAGTGGCTTATCAAGTCCCGCACTTAGCCCTCGAAGACTGAGTACTGGAGACTTCTTCCCTTCTATTCACATTGGTACCCGAGGTCCTGTGATCTGGTCTGCATGAGAATTTCCTTTTATGGATATGGCAGCAGGATGCTCTACCCAAACCTCACCAGAGAAAATGCTTCCTAGCCCTGACCATTCACCACTGTATGTGAAAAGTCCTGGAATAAGGTCTAGAAATCCAAGTTCACCTCCATCTCCATTGCACCCAAAGTATCCCGAGTCCTCCGATGCTTGGCATGATAGTAATAGTTGCGTTAATGTCCATCCTCTGCCCCTTCCTCCTCGGGCTTTGGTGCCAATACAACCACTTTTCCTCTTCAAACTGTTCCAAAAAATGAGGTAGCATCTATTACAAATCAATGGCAGAAAGGGAAACTTATTGGAAGTGGTACATTTGGAAATGTTTATGTTGCCACCAACAGGTATGCATGCAAAGCAAATTTTAAGATGATAGTCATTTCCACGTTTTCTTTTTATTTTCTCTGAAAATAATTATGGTCTCTTTAACAGGCATACTGGAGCATTATGTGCAATGAAAGAGGTCAATCTAATCCCTAATGACCCCAAGTCAGCAGAGTGTATAAAACAGCTGGAACAGGTTTTGTTCTTCACAGACTGAACACGTGGTTGATATTCTTTCCATATATTGCATGTCTTTCGTCATTTCATTTCAGCCATGTACTGCATTGGCTTGATTTCATGAACAAAGTCCTGTTAGTTTTGGGGATTTTATTATGGTAATTTTTTGTTCCACTTGGATGTATTTGAGACATGTATATAAGAGTGCATTTTAGGATTTCATCAGTTGTATAAACAATATGAAGTTATGAACGGGGTTGCCAAACTTGACACTTCACAGTGTCAAGTCTTATAGGCTATTAAATTTCTTCAGTGGAAATTTTAATGCCCTGAGAAAGATGCAATTGACTGAACAATCGAGATACCTATCAAATATGCTATTTGGAGGGTACATAGGATAATATGCGTGTAAGTTAATATGGTATTTTGAAGTTTAACACATACAAGTAGTTAATATAAAATTATTCTTAATTGTTTTGATTATAAACTTTTTTTCGTTGATTTCATTATGATAAGAGAGCAATGTTAGCGTGACTGGGAAATCTTTCTCAGGTTCTCAAAAGAAAAGTTTGAGGGAGACTATTTTGCAAATACGAGTGAATAGGTGTTGTAATAGACCAATCAAATTGATCCACCAAGCAGGGGTAAACAAAATGGGAATCTTTAATTTTCCGTGTGACTAGCATTTTCCGTGATTAATATTGCGCTGAACATCGTCTTTCCCAGATGCATATCTATAAGAAGGAAAGGAGAGAACCGTCCTCCTGTTCACGTCTAGAAGGTCTTCGGCACGGGCAGTTCAACCAATTAACTTGTGCAGTAGAGAGAAGCTAATAAATTTTGGATTGCGATGCAGAGAATAACGCATGAGAGAGAGAGAAAGAGAGAGGGATTTGGTCTGTGTGTGTGTGTGTGGAGACTGGTGTTAGTTTAGCCCTACCCAATACATATGAAGGTAGGTACAGCCTACTTAGCAAGTGTGCATGGGAATTGAAAGAGAGTGAGTTTGGCCTGTATTTTGTTGGTTTTTGCAGACTTCATTCCAAGATTATCAACAACAAAAGAGAAAACCATTGATGAATTTATGTATGATGATGATCATGATGAGAAGTAGATCCTCGAGACTCTTTACTCATTTGTTATCAGTATCAGGTAATTCATGCTGTAAAATTTGTATTTCCCCTTGGATAGTATTATTTTATGTTATTGAGATATCTTCTTTAAAATATTGTCTCACATCGTACGTACCATCAGATTCGTTTGAGAATGTAAAGCTCAAAAATTGATATTAGGAGAATCCTAGAACTTTTTTAGAGATCAAAACATTATAAAAGCAAAATAACGAAGTGTAGTAATTAAGTTAAAATATCATCTACATGCCACAAAAGCTTTACCAGATTCTTAAGCCTTATAGATGTTCTGTCTTGAGATTATCTCATAATTTTTTTTAAACAGTTGATAAGTTGGAACTTATACTCCGGTTCTATCATCTCTTGTTTAGAAGATAGGAGGAAAAAATGCTGAAATTCTGAATTGTGGCATACCCGTGGGGAAGAACTTGTGTCATATTGGAATTAATATATGGCCTGCATTGTTTATTGTTGTTGAAAGCAGAATGATTAGTGAAATATGGCTAATTGTTACTTGACATTTGATGCTTTCTCAGTGTTTCGCTTTGGTTTAATTGGATGCTAATTTTTTTTTTAATTGAAACATCTCTCTACTTACATTGTGCTTATTTGTGTACGGAGTGTCTATGAATGCTATCTACAGATTTTTATACATTGATACATTTTTGTACATTATTTTAATATTTTAAAATATATTTTTTATTTATTAACAATTGTCAGCGGTTTAAACCGTTGACAAAACCTTCTGTTAAATATATGTCAGCGGCTAGAGCAGCCGTTGATATATGCTATATATTTGTCAGCGGCTACAGCCGTTAACATACGTAGAACATATGTCAACGGCTGCAGCCGTTGACAAATGATTATATGTCTACGGGCTGCCAGCCGTAGACATATGTTTTATATGTCAGTGGTTGTGATTTAACTGTTAATAAATATTTGCCAACAGGACTTTTGTCCACGGTTTTGTCAACGGCCGTGCAGCCGTTGACATAACCTTTAGTCTACGGCTTTATCATATTTGTCAGCGGCTCATAGCCGCTGACAAATCCCCTCTCCCTTGTAGTGTGACCTAATGTCCGAGTGACCCCACTGGACAAAATTTCTACGTCCGCCACTGGATGTAGTTGTCTCCTTTCAATTTGGTGAGAGGGAAGTTCATGATGTCAACAGCAGGTGGAGAGAGCAGCAGCAGAGACAGCTGATCGTTTGGAAATAAAAAATGCTTTGACACCGTAATAAATCGGACAAAGATCACTGCAGACTAGTTACTAGCTAGTAGAATGAGCTGAAGGGTGAGAAGTCTTGGAGTTACTAGCAAGAGGAAGAAAGAAAGTAAATTGAGATGTCACTGCTAACTCCTTGTCACTTGAACTGGATAACCGTGGCATAAACTTAATTCCCAGTCCAACAGAGGTCTTTGGCTTAGGGCGACTAATCCTATACTTTTCCTAGTGTTTAAGAATCTTTGAAACACCCCAAAAACGGAGCACTATGTAGAGCTCTGGCTAATCCATAAGGAGGTTGATATAGAAGGTTGTTCCACTTGTCTCTTGGAATAGATCAGCGAGTTGCAGCATTTGAATCTCCTAATTTTGGTCTGTATGGAACCAGTACCCTCTTCATTTTATCACCATCCTAGTTTGAAATTAATTTCTCTTCAATCAAATGACAATTGAGTTGGTCAACTCGAGTGCTTCTGAAGTTTTCGCATCTTGGGAGCGCGAGTTTACTTGCATTTTAACTAGGGATGTGTTTAGATTTTAGCATGCTGTCACCTATTGAGAGCGGCAAGGTAACAAAATGAATCTGCAGTACATGGATTTAGAGATTTGTTGTGTTGATTTTAAAGGCAATAATGCACAGAAGGCCTCTTGTGTGTACATCCATCTGATCTTTTAAGCGTAGAGAACTAGTATGGTGTTGCTGAGGACAAGGGTTGTCAATGTACGTACTGATCCTGGGCTGGGCCTATGCAAGGGCTAAAATCCGTGTCCAGGCCTGCTATTGCCCGATTAACCATGCTTGGGCCGATCTGGGTTGAACCGTGTACGGCATGTGCTGGGCTAAACCTAGATTTCTGTGCCATTTTTGTTGGTATGGCATCAGCTAAAAAGTAGAGTAATGTTTGTTGCACTGAAGATCTACACAGTAAGTTGAGTCATCTTGCAATGTCAAATATCATTGGTCCACTTAGATAGGAATCACATAGACTGGACAATTTTTTTCATAAATAGACCACACAAATATTAAATGCAGGTACAGGATTCTAGGCATAACAGATATATGTACGCATGATAAAATTTTTGTAAACGTGACAAATATTTTATAGGCATAACAAATACTTCATAGGCATGACAAATTATATTTGTCATTTTCGCAAAGTATTTGTCACATCTGAAAAATATTTGTCATCCTTACGCGTATGTGTATAGATTTATAGGTGTGATAAATATGGTTTAGGTGTGACAAATGCTCACATGTCCACGGAACATTTCTCATATATGCATACATTTGTAACGCCTAAAATTATTCAAGCATTTGTCATGCATGCATACATTTGTCCCACACTTATATTTAATGTTTGTGTGACCCACATGTGGAAAAAATTGTTCAACCCATGTGACTCCTACTTAGGTAGATTAATGACATCTTGCATTGCAAGATGAGTCAGTTTGTTGTACTGACCCTCAGTGTAGCAAGCATTTATACTTGCTGCATGCCGAGCATCATATCACCACGCTGCAACATCCGTGCACAACATTGAGTATTGTTCTCTCACACTATCCGACATTTCACATCATGTGGGAAGTGGGTGATTTCCTTTTTTTTAACCATCTGATCAAAGACTAAACTATACGGATGTTGAACTAAGATTGTCCTCCCTCAGTTCGGGATTTTTTTTTTTCATTACCAAGTTATCTTACTGTGCTGCCATCCGATAATTTTCTTCTGAAAATCGGGTGACAGCACTCGAGACATTACAATCCACTTTAGTTGGAGGACCGGAGTGCATTCACGCAAGACAATGTGAAATCTGAACAAAGGGAAAGGAGGGAAAGAATACACAAGTAGATACTAGAATGTAGCTGACGCAGAACGTCGGCAAGACGGTGGGTCGAAGGCGGGAGGGGCGATACGAACACGGGCCTCACGTCCACGGCCTCTCGCCGGAATCTCTCTCAGGTGACCTCCATGGAGGGACAAGTTCTCATCTCACACTATGAGGAGAGGGAGAACACAATAACACAAAGCTTTCATTCATTCTAGCATGCCTACAAGGGAAGAGATGACCCCTTTATATAGGGAAGGGCATCTCTTGGTCAAGACAAGAATGACCTCATTAAAAAAAAAATACCAAACATGTCCTAGGGACAGGAAATGACAGAAATAATCCTTAAGGCTAGACTAAAATAAAATGTATAACTAGACTCGATCTTAGATAAGGAGCTCGTCGCCAAGTCACAAAGACGTTTGCGTAGTACATGTTCGATGTCTGCTTTTCTGCTGTTCGGTGTCCCCACCAGTAACTTCCTAGGCAAACTTTGTGTAAAGTAGATTACAATTCTCTCCTTCTTGGTCATCACTCAATTAATTATTTGATAGATTCCTAGAGTTATAAAAAAGAATTTTTTGGGCTGATGTGGGATTTATTCTAACATGCACTCTTATATGTAAGTTGATTTAAGCTGTGTCACATAGATAATAACAACCACAGTGTATATGAACCAATTCATAACCATAGATTTTGATATTATATTAAAGTTATTCGCTCAAAACTTTATGACATTGAATAGAGAAGACATTTCTCTTTTCAATATATTTATTCTTGCCTATTATTCAATATGAAACTATTCTAACAACTGTGTCTTCCTTCATAATTAACACTCACACGTCCGGCGTGTTTGGTGGAACTTTAGATCAGAAGTTATCTTTAGCTTTCAGCTTCGACATGTAATAAGTGATGAGTGGGTTTTGTTATAATAAACTTTTAAGTGGTTATACAAGTCAAAATTTTCTCTAGTGGTTTTGTTTTTGCCCTACGGGAAAATATTTTAATTGAAGTTTTTATTAGTGATAAGAAATAATTATAAGCAAATATGACCATGTTTGGCAAAACCATTAATCCACGTTTGGCTCACCTTTCATTTGAAAGTTATGTTTGGTTTTCTATAGCTTTCAGTCTAGGGATTTTAAGGGAAGGACACCAGACTTTCGAAGCCATCTACCGCTCTTTGGCTTCCATTTTTGACTTCGAACGTGCTCCATACGTATCCTTCATAAATAGCCTCCAAGTTCTAAGGTTGTCCTCTTAAGAAAACCGGGATGAAACATGTGAAAGTTGGAGATACTTATAATTAAAAACTGTCTCGAATCCTCCCATGCCGAATGGGGAGGAGGTGGAAGTTGAACATTAGTTTTTAATCGAGCAGTGGATTGAGTTATCATGCTCAAATTACTTGTTCGAGCATTTAAAGTAGAGTAATACTTATTGCATTGTGTAAGGTAGTTGTCTGATCAACGTCTATTAGATAGCTGCAGCAATAATTAATGTTTTTTTATCTTTTTATAAAAACTCATGAGAGAGGAAATCAATTATAACTACTTCTACTTAATATTTCTTATATCGAAGGAAGAAGACAAAAATAAATTTTAAATAATAATTTTGTCAAACAGATGATTCGATTGTAAAGCAACAAATTTCTCTAAATCAAGCCATATGGTATCATCCGTATGGTTTAGATATTTTAAAGGGACACAAATACCTACGCAACTGGGCAGCTGCTATGTACCCGCCCGCATAGTGCAGTGGACATCATTCCCTGCTTGTGGCAGGAAGACGTTTGGTTCCACCCCGTGCGGGTCTCTCGTGTGTGACTATGTTTCTCCCTGCTCTCATTTTGGCGTGTTTAGCCGAATTTCGAATCCGGGTATTTTCATGGGTGTTTACTTCCCTAGTATCCCCCTAGCCGTTCCAGCTACGTTCAAATAAACTGGGCAACTGCTGCCTGCAAGGTGTAACCGTCAGATCTTGCTCCACTGTAATCTGACAACTTGAATCATATTAGGATAGAATCCCTTTTTTCTTTATGGCTATCCGACCAAGGATTATATGACTAAAATTTTGATTTTTGAAAAATAAACTTTGGATCACCTGAATTCAATGCCTAAATATCTGACTTTTTGACCATATAATCATAAAGAATCACTTTGTTCCACATACCCGTCATCGATTCCATCACAAATAGTGACTGTTGTTGTCTCATCGCAAATTTGTCACTGTGTCTTGTCCAAACCTGCACCTCAAGGATTCAATCTCATGAAAAAAATAAGATCCTACTTTCTTCAAATATGAGCCATTAGATTGCTTCGAAGTGGGATCTGATGGGTGCACCAAATCCAGTCCAGTCTAATATAAATATGTGATTCTTTTAAAAATATATAAATATGATTTTTTGCATTTTTTCATTTCAACATACTTTTCATTAGTAAATCATGTTTTATTAACAAAAAATTTAAGATATTTGTAGATTCAAAACGTCGCATTAATCATGATTTGGTTACATATTTTTCAAAGAAACTATATTTTTCATAAAGAAGCAACTATTCTTATATCAAATATTTTTGGATTCTACATTATATTTAAAAATTATTTCAACATATTAAAAACTGACATTTCACACACCATTTTTCACGAAATTTTCAAAAATTTTATCTATTTGATTTTTTTTTTCTGAGACCCATTTTTTTTCCTACACCTCACCTTGGTGAAATTTGTCCGGCCCACCACAATACCCAAAGTATGGTGAAATCATCGTGTCATCATGGTAATATGAATCCATTAGTGCCCCTGTCATGGACAGTGGACTCCTGCAATTGGTCTTGCTTGGTTGCCGCTTCCTGCAAGGCACCAGACCTCCCCCGCTCAAAAGTCCACTGGTTGCATGCGCAGCCCAAGACTTCTTTGCATATCTATGTCAATAACCGGCAGCCCAAGGCTTCTGGGTAGATCTGTCTCCACAAGAATGCCCTGTCATTTTTATAGGGTGCAAATAAGTTGAATTTAGTGTGGATCCAAGGTGAATCCGTGATTGTATCCAATGGCGGATCCAACTTTATCCAGTAAGGTCTTGAGATTCCACTGAATTTTGTCAAAACTATTAGCCCAATCTAAAGCAATCTAGTATGGGACTCCACTGATCTAGCCCAAGATCCTATTGGCTCATTTTAGGACCTTATATAACCTAACCCAAGATCCCACTAATTCAGCCATGTTTATAACTTAATGTCCGAGTGATCTCACTGGACAAAATTTCTACGTCCGCCACTGATCGTATCAATTATGTTATCAGTTAAGAAGTATATCCGTTAACTTACTTATAAACCAATTATATGCAGCTGTTATATATACCAGTCTAGAAAGATTGTCTACTGACCATCCTCTAAATTATAAGGTGAAAAATGTACAGGGAATCACTGGCAAGAGGAGCAACTTGTTTTTCATTCTCGACCACAAATGTCAGCGTGGTAGGTCTCTGCTTTTTGTATACTTATTTTTTAGTCGTGGGACTTGACTTCCGTCTTCTCCTTATTCGTAAAATTCTATTTTGCCCTTCCTTTATGGGTGTTTGGTAGTGTTTTTATTCGCTCTTTCTCCCTTAAATTTTATTTTAGGAGGAAAAAAAAGAACTTAACCCTGTTTTGGAGTCTCCCTTCCAAATTTAAAGGAAGAAGTTACCTCTTAAGAAATTCGTCAAGAAAAAAAAAACAAATCCTACCTTATTTGTTTGGGAATCTGATTCCTCCAGTCTTAATCATATTTCCTTCTCTTTCTTTCTTTTGTTGGGATAGACACGCAGCAAGGCATCAATGAGGAAAAATTGAAAAGTTCTGTTAAAATTTAGTTCATTTATCCCAAATGGGTGAGGAGTCTAAACACTGTGATTTCGAAATTTGAGATAAAAAATAAACTGAATATTTTTTCAGTGTAAAATAGTCTTAAAATAAAATCATTCCCAAACAGCTGATTAGTACTTCCTCGTAACTGTGACATAAAATTAAAGCGCAGGAACGGATTAACTCTACTAATAACATGTAATGCATAATCAACATATCAGTCACATGGTCTTCTAACTTTTTGGGTCCCCAGACCTATTTGACTGTTTGATTACACTTTTTTTTAGTTCTTTTTCTCTGACTTTTTATTCAAAAAAAAATACTACTTGCACTTCGTTTGAATTTCTTTAATCGTCACTTTGATTGGAGAATAAGAAAAGAATAAGGAAGAATAAAGGGAAAATAAGTTTAATTTAACTTTGACAAGCAGAATGGCTTATAACGGTGCCGAATAACCTATTCGGAGAATAAGGAGAATAAGCAATTCGATCCTAGACCCAAGAATTACTTATCTTTCTTATTCCGCCAGTGGGTCCCACATAATTATCAAAGCTAAACATCCCTTATTCTAGTATACGTTATTCCGGATAAGTAATTCCGAGTTAACCTATTCTGCAATCAAATTGAGGCGAGAAAGGGGGAGAAAGTTCTTTACGTGACTCTTTCAAAATAAGTCGCTTGTTCAGTTATCACCCTGGTAATTAACTCACTTCTGATTAACCTGCTTCTCTCTCTCTTTTTAAGTAAGTATCCACAATTTTTAAAAGTTACGATAATCATGCCAAACAAGGTAAAATATAGTTTTATTATTTTAAAAAAATAAAATAAAATTTTGAATGAAACAAAATTTAAAATTAAAATAGTCTCAAAGTAAACTATGTTTCCAAACACTATTACTTTCGTCATCATCTTTCGAGTAAAACCTTTTTTGCCTCTTTAGGTGCCTTTTGAATCATATTTCAGAGATGACCGTGAGCAGAGGGTAAAATCAGAGTGCATGAATGTATTCATGTCATGAGTAATATGTAATGCATAATTAGCATCTCGCTCACATGTTAATTGTAACTAAACATATGAATGTTTGGAAAGAGAGACAAGTGGGTTTGGCATTAATTTAACTTCAAATTTTAATTTATTTAAAATGTTATTTTATTTTAAAAATAATTATAATATATTTTAGCTTGTTTGGCACAGTTATCATAATTTTAAGAAATTGGGATGCTTATTGGGAAAGAGAAAGAGAAGTGAGTTAGTTATGAGGAAGAGGAAGAGAAAGAGAAATGGATTAATTACCAAGATGGCCCTGACCGAACAAAACAGATTATTTTGAAAGAGTGTTCCGAAGGACTTTTAACCTCCCATCTCTTTTCTTAAAAAATAAGAGAAAGAAATCCAAATGAAGTGTAAGTAATGTTTTCATTTTAAAATAAAAATCAATAGAAAAAGATTACAAAAGTATAACCAAACATCTTATTAGATTCAAAGACCGAAAAAGTTGGAATGTGACTGATATGCTGATTATATATTATATGTTACTAATAACATTAATCTGTTTATGCACTCTAATTTTTCATCACAGTTATAAAAGAATATTAAAGGAAGGGTAAACGGAAGTTAAATCCGAAGACTGAAAAATAAACTCAAATAAAAAGCAGAGACCTGTCACATTTACATTTATTATCGAGAGACTGAAAAATAAGTCGCTCCCTCTACTAGGACCCTATGAATGTTTCCAATTATAATTGATCGAACAATCAAGTTGCTGCCACTTGCATCTAGGGCTGGTAGTGAGTTGAGTCGAGTCGAGTTTTAGATGGCTTGGGCTCGACTCGGGTCAAAGAAGGTTGACTCGAGCTCGACTTCGGTTCGAGCTCCAAATTTGGGCTCGAGTTCAGCTCGCCCTGTTTTTGTCAGGCTCGAGTTCGACTCGGCTCGAACTCGAACCATTCAAATCTGAACAGTTACACCCACACAGGATGAGATATCCACTTCTAACTTGACATAATTTAAAGAATTAAAAAATATATGTTAAATATATTGAGTCGGCTCACGAGCTCACAAGTCGAGTCACAATAAATTTGAGCTCGGCTCATTAAGCCATTTAAACTTTAACCTAAATTTCAGTTTGACTCGTTTAAGATTTCGAGTCAAGCGGATTCGAGTCAGAATCGAGTCGATCCCGAACGACTTGCGAGTGACTCATCTCAATGTCAGTCCTACTTGCGTCCCTATTAATGTCTTTTCTTGTTCCTCTTTCTCTCTCTGTGCACATCCTGGCCCTATTACTAATTTGTCAAGAGATGGTGGGAGGGGCCGAGAATCCAAACAGTAGAAAGCAGGACAAAAATAGGGATTTCGTATGTAGAGGAGAGTTTGGGATTTGCCCCTTCCTGGTTCCTTTGCGGCGTTTGTCTCCATTTCTTTTTCCTTCTGACTTCTCTCTTATTCTTTTCGTGCCCACTTCTATCTGACAGCTTCTTTAAACTCCTCTGGTCTAAAATGTGCAGCTATGACTTTTCTTCAGCTGCGGACATGGGAAGGCAACTCCATCATCTTGATGGCGATGTTGTGGTGTTACTTCTAAGGAATCAGCTGTTCAGACTTCGGAGTTCAGACGCTTTGCTGTTCCCATGGTTCAGCTATGGCACTGTGCTCCCATTGACTCAAGTGGCCCTCTATCGTCAAAGAGCACCTCTCTCTCTCTCTCTCTCTCTCTCTCTCTCTCTCTCTCTCTCTCTCTCTCTCTCTCTCTCTCTCTCTCTCTCTCTCTCTCTCTCTCTCTCTCTCTCTCTCTCTCTCTCTCTCTCTCTCCATTCAGCTGACCCCCTCACCAATTAAACGAGAATATAAAATGCTTTAAAGACTTGAGACTAGTCTTAAAACATGGTTGCTGTCAGTGGCGGATGCAGCTTGTCTCAGTGGGTCTTGAGACCCACTGAAATTTTAAAATTTTATTATAAGAGTCTTAATTTAATAAGACAAATTCAAATTTAAGTATAAGGTGATCCCACTGAATTTTTTTAGATGACCCATAGGACTCCAATCCGCCTTAAAGCTCAGTTCCACTAAATACTTTATATATTATTATGATTTATATTTATGATTTAATAAAAAAATTGTTGAGTGCATCTAGAAGAAAAAATTATTTGTAACAAAGTATATCATTTTCATTGAAGTATATTATTTTTATAATAATTAAAATATTTTATTTTTATTTTAACATTTTTAATATAACAAAAATAAAATATCGATAAATTTAATAATGATCCGAGTGACCTCACTGGACAAGTTTCTGCGTCCGCCACTAGTTGTTGTCAAGGGCAGAAGAGTTTCAGAATGCACAGACAAAAACGTTATTGGAAAATTGAATTGCATCAGTAAAATTGATGTTGCTAGACCCTTTGCTTAGTCGTCTATTTTTATGATTTCGTTTATTTTTTATCTTTTTGGGAAGTATTTATTTATCATCTCCAATGAAGAAGGTCCAAATCTAAACTTTCTCATTATTTTTCTTCAAAGGGAAGATATTCCCTTACAAACTGTGATTGTTTTAAGTCCACACAAGTAGCATTTGTCAGTTTTAGGACAGCCATTAATAAATAATCCCATGAATCGCGTTGATCTATATGAGAGAACAACTTAAGCTAATATTTTTACCTTAAATTTTTAAATCAGATGACCTAATACTTTTAATATTGATGGAGCAATATATGTCCCACCACGATCAAAGGCCCTCTGCTGCCGATTGAAAGGCTGGCAAGTAAGAAAATTATAAAAAAGAACACCGTCAAAAAGCCCCCGATATTGAATTAGGGGATCCCTCTCTAATGCTTAATCAAGAAATTAGAAAAAAAAAAAAAAAAAGAGCAAATTCAAACTGTTTGGATTCTGCAGAACATATCTTGAGAGGTTGAACATGGAATCTGATGTAGACTGGATCTATCACGACCGGATTCCGAGGCTGGAACCCGAAGAAGTGGATCCGAAGCCGGTTCGGATCGGTGCTACTGAGGCCCGACGGGGATCCGGAAGGCCGAGGAGGCGCAGGCGAAGACGAGGGTCCGAAGGCCGAAGGGCGCTTCGGTCGGTGCAGGTTCGTCTCCGGGAAGTCGGGGCCGAGGCTCCTTCGGCGGGCGAAGGGGCGGCGCGGATGAAGCTCCTTCTGGCTGTATTGCCGACAGGCGATGAAGCCGAAGCCGACGGTCTGAGGCCGGAAGGGTCTCGGACTCGGCTTGCTCTTGGATAGTGAGCCCAAAAGCCCTTTTTGTCGGATGAGGGGATAGCGCGGGGCCGAGTCTCCCGTCGCGGGGCAGCCGTCGCACGGCGTCGAGACCAGGGAGAGGAGTCCGAGGTCGGCAGCCGAGACCGACTCGGGAAGGTCGGCGATGATTCGAACCGAGCTCTTGCAGGAGGGAAAGAAGAAGAAACCGGTCAGCAGGAGTCCCGGGCTCTGGCCCTTAGGAACCCCCTCCGACGGTCAAGTTAGCTTCTGAAGATGATTCGATTCAGAAGGCAAGAAGTAGCTTTAATGCTATTTGGACCGTAGTCCTTAAGGGTCTCGGAGGCAAAGAGTTTGCATACCTTTGGCAATAAATAGCGGTGTATTTATAGCAGAGGATAGAGGTTGGTTAACGGTGGTAGCCGATATAGAACTATGTTTGGGCTTACTGGTAAACCGCCATCGTGCCTGATCCGCCACCGGAGTGGGCCGGACTCGGCTATCGGGCCGAAGGGGGTTAGGCCGCCGATGGGCCGAAGCCTGCTGGGCCTAGGGCTGCCGCGCTGTTCCTGGGCCGTAGGCTGATGGGCCGCTGACGGGCCGAAGCCTGTTGGGCCGGGAGCAACGGTGCCGTTTATGGGGCCGAGGGCTGCAGGGCCGCTGATGGGCTGGAGGCTCCCGGAGGGTCTGATACTGCTGCTGTTGGGCTGAACGGGGTTTGAGCCTGTTCTAATGGGCCGAATCGGATTCTGCCTCATCAGAATCTTTATACAATAGTTCAAGATCTTGCAAAGGATTCATTCCGAATGGGAAAGATAACTTCCAGTGAGATTTTTCCCTCAAGTTCAGAGTCGAAAAGGTTCTTGTTAAAGAAAGAACTTGTACCATAACAGATTCTTTGAGACCGGCACCTAAGTAGTGGTCGGCTTCTCCTATTCCGATCAAGGTTTACTTATTAGATGAGATTTGATCCTCCCAGGATCTTCCTGACCTTAAGATGGTGCAGATCGGTATTATTACAGAAATCCGCCCCTTAGTTGGGGATCTTACTAAACTTTTAATCTATATCGACTTCTGTAGCGTGAGAATACAAGTAGAGAGACCTCCTATGGGCGAATTTGGGCTACAGTCCAATCGTCGTCGGCCCTTCAAAGATCTCCAGACCATCTTGGACCTTGCAATGGATTTTTCCTAGATATCCTAGCCTGTGGCACTGGACAAACCCATTTACTTTACTTTTGGGTTGGCCGAAACTCTTCCCCTTCAAATATAAAGTCATAATCTATGATCATGTTTCTAAGCCACATGCTCGATGTTCATCATTACTTTAGTGGTAAGTTCTATGTTTATTTGAACACGAAGATATATATATATATATATATCAGAGTAGATTCGCATTAGCTAAAGAATAAAATAAAATATAAGATTTTTTAGTAAATAACCCCCTCAGAAATGTCATATATGCATAACATCTCCCCTAAACTGCGTATATACAGAAAACACCCAATTTAACCATGGTATCCAATTTAATCGTGGTATATGATGTAGACTGGATCTATCACGACCGGATCCCGCAAACGGGGATCCGAAACAAGGAGGATCCGGAGCCGGTCCGGATCGAGCGGTGACGAGGGGACCCGACGGGGATCCACAGCGGGGCGAAGCCGAGGCTCTTTCAGAGTGAAGAGGATCCGCCCGCGGGGGGCGCGATCTGCCGCCGGAGCTGCTCTTGGATAGTGAGCCGCTGCTCCTTCGGTCGGACGAAGGCGCGGCGCGAGCAGGAGCTCCTGTCGGCGGAGCTGTAGACGGGCGTCGGAGCAGAAGCCGGAAAGTCCGAGATCGGACGGGGGGACGGCTCGCTCTCCGACGAGGGGGTCCGAAGGCGCCTTCAGCGCGAGGCCGAGTCTCCTGGCGCGGGGCGACCGACGGGATCGCCCTCGGACGGCGAGTCCGAAGGCTACTTCAGCGTGAGACCGAGTCTCCTGGCGCGGGGCAGCCGGCGTTCGGCGTCGAGACCGGGGAGAGGAGTCCGAGGTCGGCGGCCGAGACCGACTCGGGGAGATCGGCGATGATTCGAACCGAGCCCCTGCAGGAGGGAAAGAAGAAGAAGAACCAGTCAGCAGGAGTCCCGGGCGTCAGCCCTGGGGAACCCCCTCCGACGGTCAAGTTAGCTTCTGAAGAAGATTCGATTCAGGAAGCAAGAGGAAACAGCTAGAACCCTATTCGGACAGTAGTCCTTTAAGGGGTTTCGGAAGCTTAGAGGGGCATCCGTTTTTCCCCCCTCCCCTTTGGCCATAAGTAGCAGGATACTTATAGCGGAGGGTAGCGGATGGTTAACGGTGGCAGCCGATATAGGACTAAAAGGAGGCTTACTGATAAACCGCCATAGCGTCTGATCCGCCACCGGAGTGGGCCGGATTCGGCTACCGGGCCGGAGGGGGTTGGGCCGCTGACGGGCCGAAGCCTGCTGGGCCCTGGGCCGCCGTGCTGTTCCCGGGCCGCAGGCTGATGGGCCGCTGACGGGCTGAAGCCTGTTGGGCCGGGAGCGACGGGGCCGCTTATGGGCCGAGGGCTGCTGGGCCGCTAGCGGGCCGAAGGCCGCCGGAGGGCCTAGCACTGCTGCTGTTGGGCTGAATGGGGTTTGGGCCTGCTGCAATGGGCCGAATCGGATTCTGCCGCATCACATAGCCCCCCACTCTTGTCTTCCTCAGTTCTGAGACGGCAAGAGTATAGCCTGAAACTGCCAGAAAAGAAAGAAAATCACAGCAGGCGTCTTCCTGGGAGTCGTATTCCCCCTTCTTCTGGAAGAGGAGGCCCTCGGTCGGCCGAGGGCCGTGCGGTCGCTTTGTCCTTGCTCAGAGGGTCGGCGAAGGCTGAGGGCTGAGAAGCCGAAGGGTCGGTACCTCTGACCCGTGTCAGGCCTCATTAAACGGACGGGACGGCGCGTCGCCTCGCGAGGAAGCACGGGACACGCGTCGCGCATCCAGCCGCTCTGGAGAAAACACAAACGGATCCCGACCGCCCGTGGGTCGCGGATCGCCCCGGCTCTCTGCCCGAGGCTCCGCTCGGATTGCCGCCGCTCCCTTTGTCGCCTGCGGATCGGGACGCGTGGCGGGCATCCGAGTGGTGAGCCGAAGGGTCGGAGCGCTGTCAGCCGCTGATCGCTCTTGCCTCAAGTCCCGGAGCCGGTCCGCCATCATTGCCGAAGGACGGCACACGTGGCGGTCATCCGGAAGGAGCGACGGGACGAGCGGGACGATCTCGGCCGCAGGCTTCGGCGGGAGGCGTATCGACCGGGCTCTATAAATACAGGCCCTCTGCGGGGCACTGTTCCTCTTCTTGCTACCGCGCTTACGCTCCCCCCCGCAACTGCCTGAGCTCTTCTTCCTTCTCCTGCGAGAGGCCAGTTTCCTGAAGGCTTCATCCGAGCTTCGTCGGCTACCGGGGGAGGCTCTTCGTCCCTCAGAGTGCATTGCCTGTGGAGTCTGGAGGCTTGAGGCGACGCCTGGTTCAGGAGAGATCCTCTCCTTCTTTCTGCGAGTAAGCCTCAGTCTTCTTCCCTCCCTCCGCGGCTTTATGGTCCGGAGCTCTTCTAGTGAGGTTACGCCTTCGGACGAGGAGTACATTCCTCCCAACTCTCCCAAGTCTTCCCTGTCGGACCCTCTTGCATCGGGATCTTTTACTTCCGCGATGTCCGGGGAGTCCGAAAGCTCCGGGTCCGAAACTTCCGGGACTGAGGTTTCTGGAACCGAGGCTTCTGAGACCGAGGCTTCTGAGGCCGAGGCTCCCGAGGCCGAGGCTTCCGGGGCCGAGGCTTTTCAGGAAGTTCGGGACTCGGGCCAGGCTTCCACCTCGGAACGCCGCCTCCCGGATGTTGCTTCGGGGGCTAGCTGTGCCCTTTCGGATGTAGAGGTGAGGAACTTAGTTTCTTACTTTCAGCTTCCCTCTTGGACGACCCCCCTTCGGCCCGATTCCGCCACTAGGGCAAATACCGTTCGCCCGGGGTCTTTTTCCATCTACGTCGACAGCTTTGAGGCGGGATTCCGTCTCCCTCTCCCCACCTTCGTCGTCAATCTTCTTAGCTTCTACGGGCTGGCCCCTTCTCAGCTCTTCCCCAACTCTTGGCGCACTGTGTATGGATTCCTGAGTGTCTTCGCTCACGTGAAAATCCGCCCCTCCCTCAATGTCTTTCGCTATCTCTTCAAGATCCAGACGCAGGGGAAGTCGGAATGGTACTGCTTTGTCCCCCGGGTTGGCCGGAGGATTTTCTCTGGGAAGCCTTCGTCTATCCATGGCTGGAAGAGGAAGTTTATCTTCGTCTCTCTGCCGGAGAAGGAGAAGGGTGTGTGGCCCTTCCCCACCGAGTGGGTGCCGCTGGCCGAAGGACTCTCGGGACCTCCTGTTCTGTCTCCCGTCCAGAGTACCATCGTGGGTCACGTTCAGGCGAAGGCCCCTTACGACGTTTCGGTGCTTCTTTCCGACGCGGAGCGGTTGATAGGTGCCGGGGTTTGGCCGGACCCCAAGCGTGATCCGGAGCGGGTCTTTCCGTACCTACCTCCCGGGGAGGCTCCGCGGGGCCGCGGGGGAAGGACTGCCGCTCCTCCGGCCGAAGTTCTTCCGGCTTTGGAGGCTGACGAAGTTTCGGCCGAGGGTAAGTCGGCTCTGAGTCTTTTACTTGATCGTTGTTTTAGGCTTCTGATATCCCTTCTTGCTTTGCAGCAATGGCCCAGCTCGACACCCTCCTCGACCAGCTATCGGATCAGCGCGCTTCGCGCCGGGCGCCGGCCCCGCAGGCGGTGAGAAGGCCTGTCCGAGGCACCGGGGGTCCGAGGACGAGAGGCGGGGGCCTCGGGACTGCGGCCTCCGCCGAGGGTCGCGCAGTCGCCGCTGCTCTTGAGAGGGAGCAGCGGACTAAGTTTGCCTCTCGGGGAGGCGGCCGAGCGTCGAAGCGCGCTCGGGTAGAGGAGGCCGAGGGAGAGGTGGAAGTCCAGCTAATCAGGAGGAGCGCCGGGGCCCGAAGGGCTGCAAGATTGGCGTCTCCTGAGATGCCGAGGGGTGACTCCCCTCCGGCCGTTTCGGCAGGAGCCGATGGAGGAGATGCCGAACCGCGGGCGCAGCTCGAGCGGCGGCACCCCGCATCGGGGGAGAGCATGGAGGACCCGCAGACGTGCCTTCGTCTGCTCAACAGCCTCACTCTCCCTTCAATCTTTGAGGAGCTGAAGGCCCACTCCATCACCGATCTGACGGAGATGAGTGCCCGTCTGTCGGTTCAGGTGAGCACCCCGAAAGTGTTTCAGCTCATCTTCAGCTTCTTCTTTTGATTCTACTGGCCCTCATCTGCCCTCGATCTGCAGGCTTCGATGACGACCCGTGTCCTGATGCATCGTCAGGAGCTGCTTCAGCGTAAGCTTCTGGAAGCCGAGGCGCATCCGGTTGGTTCGGGGGAAGGCACTTCGGCGGCTCCTCGCATCGAGCCCCTAGTTGAGGAGCTCGTGACTGCGAGTGCCCGAGCGCGGAAGCAGCTGGAGAAGAGGGCAGCAGAGGCCCGTGCCGCCGCCGAGGCCAAGGAGAAGGCCGAGAGCGATCTTGCGGCGGTCGAGTCCGAATTCCGGACTTTCAAAGCTCAGACCCAGGACAGGGAGGCTCGGGGAGCTTCGGAGAAGCGCCGCCTCATCGAGGAGGTGTCGATCTTGAAGCGGGAACTGGAAAAAGCAGCGGAGTCGGCCGTGGCTAACTATAAGGCCGGGAACGACTATGCCCAGGAAATCCTCCGGGCCCAGCTGCAGGCTTCTTCCGCGGTTTTTGACCTCGGACTAGCAGTCGCCCAGCGGGCTTACCCGAGCGTCGATCTGACCGGGGAAGCCATGCCAAGGGGCGCGGAAGCCCGAGAGCTTTTATCCTGGTGGGAGGAGCTCGTGGCGGAGAGGGCCCCGCCCCCAGCTGATGCCGAGGAGGCCGGTGCCGAGGAGGCCGAGACCGAAGAGGCCGATGCCGACGAGGCCGATGCTGAAGAAGCAAATGCCGAAGAGGCTTCTGCTGAAGACGCCCTTGCCGAAGGCGCCGCTTCCGAAGCGGTGCAGGTCGTCGACTCTCCCTCTCCTTCTCCTGACCGAAACGTCGTCGAGGTGGAGGGGGAGGGGGTTGTCGAGGACTGATACGAGGGTTCCCCTCGGTTTTCTTTTTTGCTTTACTTTTGTAAGCTCTTGGCCAGGCGTACGGCTGAGCTTTGTATCTCCCTTTATTTTAAAAAATGGAAGGAAGGTTTTTGGCTTTACCTGACTGTTTGCGTGCGATCGACCGAATGTAGCCCTTCAGGAGCCTTAGATCCCGTCGTCGTTCGCTATAGCTTGTAAGGCCGAAACCCGATGCCGGTTCGGATAGAACGTCGTCACAGTTTTCGGCCGGGGCCTTTACTATGGTAGTTCATATGATCCCTTAGGGGCATCTTGCCGCTTCTTACGTTTGTCGGATGGCCGAAGCCCTTCACGCTTCCGCTCGCGCGAACTTATATATGCCTCGGCGCCTCCAGAATCGGTATACGTGGCCGGAGCCATTCCCGGAACGATTTACGCGGACTTAGAGAAAACCCTGCCGCTCCCGATACGGTTTGCATGGCCGAAGCCACTCCCGGTACGGTTTACACGGACTTAGAGAAAACCTTGCCGCTCCCGATACGGTTTGCATGGCCGAAGCCACTCCCGGTACGGTTTACACGGACTTAGAGAAAACCTTGCCGCTCCCGATACGGTTTGCATGGCCGAAGCCACTCCCGGTACGGTTTACACGGACTTAGAGAAAACCTTGCCGCTCCCGATACGGTTTGCATGGCCGAAGCCACTCCCGGTACGGTTTACACGGACTTAGAGAAAACCTTGCCGCTCCCGATACGGTTTGCATGGCCGAAGCCACTCCCGATACGGTTTACACGGACTTTAGAAAGAGCCTTGCCGCTCCCGATACGGTTTGCATGGCCGAAGCCACTCCCGGTACGGTTTACACGGACTTAGAGAAAACCTTGCCGCTCCCGATACGGTTTGCATGGCCGAAGCCACTCCCGGTACGGTTTACACGGACTTAGAGAGAATACCATGCCGCTCCCGATACGGTTTGCATGGCCGAAGCCACTCCCGGTACGGTTTACACGGACTTAGAGAAAACCATGCCGCTCCCGATACGGTTTGCATGGCCGAAGCCACTCCCGGTACGGTTTACACGGACTTAGAGAAAACCTTGCCGCTCCCGATACGGTTTGCATGGCCGAAGCCACTCCCGGTACGGTTTACACGGACTTTAGAAAGAGCCTTGCCGCTCCCGATACGGTTTGCATGGCCGAAGCCACTCCCGGTACGGTTTACACGGACTTTGAGAGAATACCATGCCGCTCCCGATACGGTTTGCATGGCCGAAGCCACTCCCGGTACGGTTTACACGGACTTAGAGAAAACCATGCCGCTCCCGATACGGTTTGCATGGCCGAAGCCACTCCCGGTACGGTTTACACGGACTTAGAGAAAACCTTGCCGCTCCCGATACGGTTTGCATGGCCGAAGCCACTCCCGGTACGGTTTACACGGACTTAGAGAGAATACCATGCCGCTCCCGATACGGTTTGCATGGCCGAAGCCACTCCCGGTACGGTTTACACGGACTTAGAGAAAACCTTGCCGCTCCCGATACGGTTTGCATGGCCGAAGCCACTCCCGGTACGGTTTACACGGACTTAGAGAAAACCATGCTAAGTTTTTCTGAAAGAAAGCGAGTTCCTTTATTTATAGCCTCCGGCTAAAAAGCCTGGGGAGAGTTGACTTACATGAAATAACGCCGAAGGCGCTCCACATTCCATGTGCGAGGAAGGGGTTGGCCCGAAAGGGTTTCCAACCGGTAAGCTCCTCGTCTGATCACCTCCCTGACCCGGTAGGGCCCCTCCCAGTTGGGGGCAAGCTTCCCCGAGGCTTCGGCTGGCTTGGAAGCATGGGCATTCCTTAACACGAGATTCCCCACTTCAAAGCTCCGGGGCTTTACTCGAGTGTTATGGTACTTGGCCATTCGTTGCTGATAAGCCGCCAGTCGGATACGAGCTTTATCTCGGACCTCCTCAATGAGGTCCAAGTGGTCTTTCAGATTTTCCTCAGTGGCTTCCGCATTATAGGCAATGACTCTGGGAGAAGGGAGGCCGATCTCTATGGGAATGACGGCCTCTACCCCATAGGCCATGCGGAAGGGAGTTTCGCCGGTGGGGGTTCGGCTCGTCGTCCGATAGGCCCACAGGACACTCGGCAATTCTTCCACCCATCGGCCCTTAGCCTCGCCGAGTCGGGTTTTCAATCCCTGCAAAAGGCTTCGGTTAGTGACTTCGGCTTGGCCGTTCGCTTGAGGATGCGCTACCGAAGTAAACTTGTGGAGTATGCCGAAGCTGGCGCAGTTATCACCGAACCGTCGGCTATCGAACTGCTTTCCGTTGTCTGAGATGATGGCTCGAGGGACGCCGAACCGGCAAATGATGGACTTCCACACGAAGTTCCAAGCATTGTTGTCGGTTATTGAGGCGAGAGGTTCGGCCTCGACCCATTTGGTGAAGTAGTCGACTGCCACGATGAGGAATTTCCTTTGGCCGGTGGCGACGGGAAAAGGTCCCAGGATGTCGACTCCCCATTGGGCGAAAGGCCAGGGATCAGATAACGGGGTCAGGAGGGTGGCTGCCTGATGAGTGAGGGAGCTAAACCTCTGGCACTGGTCGCAGCGCCGTACGAGGGCTAAAGCGTCCTCTCGAAGCGTGGGCCACCAGTAGCCTTGCCTTAGGAGCTTGTGAGCCAGGGCCCTTCCTCCCGCATGCGCCCCGCACACCCCTTCGTGGACTTCCCTTATGGCGTAGTCGGCCTCGGCCGGGCCGAGGCACCGCAGCAAAGGTCGGCCAAATGATTTCTTGTACAACACCCCGTCCAAAAGGAGAAAGTGGGATGAGCGCTGCCGGATGCGCTTCGCCTCCCTAGGATCTGGAGGGACTTCTCCTTGGAGAAGGAAAGCGATGAGGGGAGTCATCCATGTCTCGGCTTCTGCTTCAGCAATCTGCATGGCTTCGGTTTCGCCGAGGCTGGGTTCGGCGAGCTCCTCGACGAGGATCATCCGGCCTCCGCCCCCGTCTTGGGTTAACGCCAGCCGGGAAAGGGCATCGGCCCGGGTATTCTCGGCTCTCGGGATCCTCACGATTTCACAAGAATCGAATTGAGCGAGGATCTTGCGAGTTACCTGGAGATAAGACGCCATCACTGCGTCCCGAGCCTCATACTCCCCGGAGACGTGGCCGGCGATTAACTGGGAATCGCTGAAGGCTTTTAAGTTCCGGGCGCCGAGTTTTTTCGCGGCTCGGAGGCCGGAAATGAGGGCTTCATACTCGGCGGCGTTGTTAGTTGCGGGAAAGGAGAAACGCAGGGCGTACTCCGTCACGACTCCTTCGGGTGATGCCAGGATCCATCCGGCGCCGCTGCCCGTGGAGCACGCGGAGCCGTCCACGAAGAGTCGCCATTCGTCCGGTGGTGCCGGTGCTGAGAAAGCCTCGGCTTCGGCCACCTCGGGTTCTGGCTGCGGCGTCGTGCAAGCGCCGGGGGTAAGTTCGGCGATGAAGTCTGCCAATGCTTGGGCTTTTATTGCCACTCGAGGGGCGTAGGAGATGTCGAACTCTCCTAGCTCAATTGCCCACTTCGCCAATCTGCCGGACACCTCTGGTCGGGAGAGAACCTGCCTCAAGGGCTGGTTGGTGAGGACTTTCACAGAATGGGCCAGGAAGTACGGCCGAAGCCTTCTTGCAGAAGTGACGAGGGCCAGAGCCAACTTTTCCAGGGCTTGGTACCGGAGTTCCGCTCCCTGAAGGGCTCGGCTGGTGTAATAAACGGGCTTCTGAATGCCTTCTTGCTCTCGGACGAGGACGGTGCTGAGGGCCGTCTCGGAGACTGCGAGGTATAGACTCAGAGGCTCTCCGGAAATCGGTTTTGACAGGATGGGGACTTTGGAGAGGTAGGCCTTCAACTGATTGAAGGCTGTCTGACACTCTTCCGTCCAGTCGAAGTTGTTGGCCTTCTTCAGCAGCTTGAAGAAGGGAAAACAGTAGTCGGCCGCCCTGGACATGAAGCGGCTGAGAGCCGCGATCCTCCCGTTCAGCTTCTGTACCTCTCGGAGGTTAGCCGGGGGGTGCATCTTTATGATGGCCGAAACCTTCTCGGGATTAGCCTCCACCCCTCGGTGCGTGACCATATAGCCGAGGAACTTGCCGGAGGCTACCCCGAAGGCGCACTTGGCCGGGTTCAGCTTCATCTTGTACCGCCTGAGGGCGGAGAAAGTCTCGGCCAGGTCGGCCAGGTGCTCTGCAGCAACGCGGCTCTTCACCAACATGTCGTCTATATAGACTTCCATGTTTCGGCCGAGCTGCGCGGCGAATACCTTGTTGACCAGTCGCTGATATGTCGCACCGGCGTTCTTCAGACCGAAGGGCATTCGGGTGTAGCAGTATAGACCCAAATCGGTGGTGAAGCTGGTCTTGCTCTCGTCGTCCGGATGCATCCGGATCTGGTGGTAGCCTGAATAGGCGTCGAGGAAGCTTAAGAGCTCGTGGCCAGAAGTGGCGTCCACCACCTGGTCTATCCGAGGCAGTGGAAAGCTGTCCATTGGACAGGCCTTGTTGAGGTTGGTGAAGTCCACGCACATGCGCCATTTGCCATCTTTCTTTGGCACCATGACCACATTGGCGATCCAGTCTGGGTGATGCACCTCTCGGAGATGTCCGGCACCCAGTCCCTTTTGTACTTCAGCCTGGATGGCGGCTCTCCTTTCCTGGTTGAAGGTGCGCCGCCTCTGCTTCACCGGAGGCTGATTGGGATCGGTATGGAGTCGGTGCTCTGCTACCTCCGGGTCCACCCCGGGCATGTCTGCCGGAGACCAGGCGAAGACGTCGAGGTTCTTTTTCAAGAACTCGGTAAGCTTCTCCGCTTCACCTTTCTCCAGGCCGGAGCCTATCATCAGGACTCGTCCTTCGCCTCCTGGAACAGGGACGGCGAGGAGTGCTTCTCCCGGAGACGCTTCGGCTGATGACTCGATCGCTAGGGTTTCAGCTGCGTTCTTCCCTTTGACCGAAATCATGTAGCATTGCCGAGCGGCTTCTTGGTTTCCTTTGGCCTTGCCGATCCCGTGGTCGGTATGAAACTTCAGCTTCTGATGGAAGGATGAGGGCACGGCTCCGACCCCGCCGATGAGCCTTCGGCCGAATATGGCGTTGTAGGCTGACTCGATCTTTACAACGGCAAAGTCCGTTTCAACGGTCAATTGCCGGGGGGCGGAGCCTAAGGTCACAGGAAGCCGAACAATACCTTCTACTCGGCAGGGCGAGCCGTTAAAACCGAAGAGAGGGCCCCGATGAGGCTTCATACTAGCCTCACTTAATCCCATTTTCACGAAACAATCGTAAAACAAGATGTTTGGGGCGCTTCCATTATCTACAAAGATCCTATGTACATCATAGCTATTTATTACAGCGTTGACGACGAGAGCGTCGTCATGAGGGACCTGAACATCCGTCAGGTCTTCGGCGCCGAAGGTGATGTCTTCCAGACGAGGCCTCTTCGGCTCGCCCTCAACTGCTGCTACTGTGCTACGCTGCCGCGGCCTGGACCCTTCCCCCGGTCCTCCGGATATCATCATGATAGACCCAGAACTGGGTCTTTGATGGGATGATTCAACCGGGGCCGAGGTGGCTTTGGGCGGAGGAGCGGCTTCTGTTGCTGAGGGCTGCTGTTGTCTGGGCGCTGCAGGGGCGTCCTGGTTTTGTTGCGGTGGCTGCTCCCGGCGGTACTGCGGCAGTTTCCCCTCCCGGATGATGTGGTCAATCTCTTCCCGGAGCTGCCGACACTCATCCGTCGTGTGGCCGATCTCCCGGTGGTATTCACAATACCTGCCGGGATCCCTTCGGCGGGGATCGGTCTTGATGCGATCGGGCCGTCGGAGCATGCCTTTCACCTCCATGAGCATTCGGGAAGGGGGAGCAGGTAAGGGTAGGTACCGCGGCTGCGCGTCCCGTCGCCTCTCCCTGTCCCATTCCTCCCTGCGATAGCGCTTTCGCGAGGACTCCTGGTCCTCCGGCCGAGGTCGGACCACCTGGGGAGCAGGTGCCGAGATGGCTTCGGTGGCGCCTCTTCCTCTGGACAGCATCAGGGCCTCCCGGTTGATGTACTTGTGGGCCCGTGCCACAAGGTCCTGGAAGGTCGGGGGATGGCGCTTCCCAATGGAACCGAGGAGCCCCTCGTCCCGACACCCGCTGATCACGGCCGAAACCGCGATTGAGCTGTCGAGGTTCGGGATCTGGGCGGCCTCGGTCCGGAACCTGGTGAAGTAGTCCTGGAGAGTCTCGGCAGGACCTTGCCGAATAGCCAGCAGACTGGCGGAGGTCTTGCTCTGCCGGGTGGCATCATAGAACTGGTCGATGAACAACTGGCCCAACTGTGCTAAGGAGTGGATGGAGTTGGGGGCCAGCGTCTTGAACCAGGTGAGGGCGATCTTCTCAAGGGTGAGGGGGAAGAGACGGCAGCGGACTGCCTCGGAGATTCCCCGGACCCGGAGGTAGGAGTTGAACTTCCGGAAATGACAGACCGGATCTGTCATCCCATCATAGGGAGGGCCCTTCGGCAGCTTGAAGTCGGGGGGCACCTCAGTGGCCAGGAGCTCCGCCGTGAACGGGGTCTGCTCCAGGATGCTGCTGGCGAGGGGCGCCCCGTGAGGCCGGGACACCATCTGCTGCATCTCCTTGCGCATCGCCGTCAGCCGCTGGTCCAGGTCCGGGGCGGCCGATGTGGCGACGGATGGCCCTCCGGTGCGGGCCGGATGGTACTCCGACGAAGCATAATCCTGCTCCGTCGGGCGATCGACGCGGGGAGCTCGGGCAGGCAATGCCGAGGGCTCGCTGCGCGCCGCCGCAGCTTCGTAGAGAGAGGCTGGCGCAGGCACCGGTCGGAACCGGGCGTCTTGTACTGAGTAGAGTGGGGGGAGCGGCGCCTGCTGGGGAGGCTGCCCCGTCAGTCCCATGCGCTGGGCGATGGCAGATACCATCTCCTGAAGAGGCGCTAGGGACGTGACGGCAGCGGCCAGCGTGGCCACTGCTGCTGGAGTACCCCCACTCGGTCTTCCGAGCCGAAGGACTCCGGGATGGTCGGCAGAGGCGGGTTCGGCGGGGCAGATGGCGCGCCTTCGGAAAGCGGCATCTGTGCCGAAGCCTCCCGCACTTCCGCTTCGCTCTGCCCGGATCGTCGGGTCACAGGTCGCTGAGACATGACTTGTTTGTTTCGTTTCCCACAGACGGCGCCACGTGATGTAGACTGGATCTATCACGACCGGATCCCGCAAACGGGGATCCGAAACAAGGAGGATCCGGAGCCGGTCCGGATCGAGCGGTGACGAGGGGACCCGACGGGGATCCACAGCGGGGCGAAGCCGAGGCTCTTTCGGAGTGAAGAGGATCCGCCCGCGGGGGGCGCGATCTGCCGCCGGAGCTGCTCTTGGATAGTGAGCCGCTGCTCCTTCGGTCGGACGAAGGGCGGCGCGAGCAGGAGCTCCTGTCGGCGGAGCTGTAGACGAGCGTCGGAGCAGAAGCCGGAAAGTCCGAGATCGGACGGGGGGACGGCTCGCTCTCCGACGAGGGGGTCCGAAGGCGCCTTCAGCGCGAGGCCGAGTATCCTGGCGCGGGGCGACCGACAGGATCGCCCTCGGACGGCGAGTCCGAAGGCTACTTCAGCGTGAGACCGAGTCTCCTGGCGCGGGGCAGCCGGCGTTCGGCGTCGAGACCGGGGAGAGGAGTCCGAGGTCGGCGGCCGAGACCGACTCGGGGAGGTCGGCGATGATTCGAACCGAGCCCCTGCAGGAGGGAAAGAAGAAGAAGAACCGGTCAGCAGGAGTCCCGGGCGTCAGCCCTGGGGAACCCCCTCCGACGGTCAAGTTAGCTTCTGAAGAAGATTCGATTCAGGAAGCAAGAGGAAACAGCTAGAACCCTATTCGGACAGTAGTCCTTTAAGGGGTTTCGGAAGCTTAGAGGGGCATCCGTTTTTCCCACCACCCCTTTGGCCATAAGTAGCAGGATACTTATAGCGAAGGGTAGCGGATGGTTAACGGTGGCAGCCGATATAGGACTAAAAAGGAGGCTTACTGATAAACCGCCATAGCGTCTGATCCGCCACCGGAGTGGGCCGGATTCGGCTACCGGGCCGGAGGGGGTTGGGCCGCTGACGGGCCGAAGCTTGCTGGGCCCTGGGCCGCCGTGCTGTTCCCGGGCCGTAGGCTGATGGGCTGAAGCCTGTTGGGCCGGGAGCGACGGGGCCGCTTATGGGCCGAGGGCTGCTGGGCCGCTAGCGGGCCGAAGGCCGCCGGAGGGCCTAGCACTGCTGCTGTTGGGCTGAATGGGGTTTGGGCCTGCTGCAATGGGCCGAATCGGATTCTGCCGCATCAATATTTATATATCTCTGACTCCTACATGTTACTATAAATACTGATTATACATATCTTCATAAAGATATTAATATATCTAATTGTGGCTGTGGAAGTAGCAGCTTAATTTGCATGTCTCTTAGCTCAAGGACAAATGTTGCGTGTATGAGCAAGGCGAGATGAGTTCTGAAGTTGAAGAAGCCCTCCTTTTGCGTGAGTTTGCAGAAAGGAAAATTGATAGGAAAAGAACGGCACATGTGGACTTCTTCTTGTATGTCTTGGTACGTTCCTACAATTAGTTATATGGCTGATCCAATGATCGATTTATCTTGATTCTTGTGAATGGAGAATGGTTCAATGACGTTTAGGGTTTCTCTTTCTTAAAAAATTCTGGGTTCAATTCTTATCTCTTGTAATATGCAAAAGGCGAGGCCGATAAAGATATATAATATTTCTTTCCTAGGGTAAATTGGCCTATATGCACAAAAGAGTTGCTTGAGTGAAAGTATCCTCATTTGGGAGAAAAAATATGATATGCACCAGAATACAAGGAACGATGTCTGAAAGATCTCATTCCTTGGCCACTGAGTCGATTGTCCAACAAGAAAAAAAAAAAGAGATTTTTATTTTTTAATCTCTATAATCTTCTAATATTTTTTATAAAGTTTAACTTAAAAATATATATATATTCCTTATTTATCCTCTACCATTATTCAAAACGTACATAAAAGGGCCATCAACCCTCCTTAAAAGGTTCCTCTAGAGAGACTTTTTACGAATAATTCAAAACTTGTCGAGAGTCTTAAAGAATGATGAAGATGCTAGGGATTTATAAGAATTATTAAAATATTATAGGGCTGGAAGGTAAAAAAATCCCAAAAACTAAAGGTCTGAAAGATCTTGTCTTGAAAGAACTAGGAAAGAATTATGTGAGCAGCTAGATGTCTGCATGAAATTAACAAGTCCATGAATCCCAAAGAAATTAAAAACGATCTTTTCCCTCAGCATTTGTAAGAGTGAACAATAACCTTACGAGCTTCTTCTCTCACTAGGACGTTCTGAGGAGACTCCACACTTTTTCCCTTCGTTTAGAAACTACACAGGCCACTGGTGTCTACATGGCGAGGAAAGTTCATCTCTTGAAATCGTTTGCATTCAATCCCTTTCTACTGTCCAGACTTTTGGTTCTTTCTCTTCATTATGAGATTTTGAAGCCATCACTTTCCTGGCAAATTACGCGGTTTCTAACCAACAAAAATAATACATGCCCAAAATATCAGATGGTCCCTCAGGCTTATGTCAAATTCCCAAGAAAATGCCCCAGAAAAATGAGTGATTGCTCCAGTCTCGTCGTCTACTTCTGAGATTCTAAGCTTGATCCTAGGAATATTAAGGGGATCCAGTGTTCTTACTTCTTAGTTTGATGTGTGTTCTGTTCACAGACTAGGCCATTCAAAGTGAAGAAGAGACTGCAGATGTACGCTTCAATCATGCATGTTCGAGTTTACATTTAGGGTTTGTTTGTTTTATTATAAAAACTTTGTAAATCATCGATTTTAAAACAGGTGAAATTTTATTATTTTAGAATAAAGAAATATTTGTTTGGTTGTTTGTAAAACAAAACAAGAGGGATCTTAGTTTTGAAGAGAGAGTTTCATATTAGCCCCTCATGTATGTCAAATTTTAAAAATATCATAATTATTTTTATATTACTCTACATTCGATAACATATCTATCAATTATACTATTTCAGTGGCATATATGAAATAGTTATATATATCAAACATGTTGTCCAAGTGGCAATTTTGAAATATTATACACATTAAGATGGTACATAAGATAATATGTAAATAATTATGATATTTTTAAGATTTAACATATCAAAGTGGTTAGTATGAAATTATGCATTTTGAAAAATTAACTCGTTCCTAACCAGCACAGCGCTATAGAGTATGAGCCTACCATTCTTTAGGGACTGAAAGAAAAATCTATTGATTCAACCACTAATGAACTAGATTATTTTTCTCTTGGTTTGGACACTAGGAGCATCATCTCCGACAGGATGCATATTTTTATACAGTCAAAGCAAATATCACTGTCTAAGTATACTTAAAAAATGATTATAACTTTTGCAAATATATCCTTCTTAAGAGTTGGTTTGCAAACTTACTGATTTTACTTTCATATTGCTTTTAATAGCCGTCTTAAATTGAAATAGTTCAAAAATACCCTTATGATTGACTTCTATCTAATATGCAATGAATATTACTTCCTCAACCATTAAATTTAGTATTTAGATGAAAATACCCTTATAAAAATAAGAACTCTTTTGGCTGATCATTGTGCCAAAGTGAGAAATAGAGGGATAAATAGAAAGAGATAAGGAAGAGAGCTTAATAGGTTATTCTGGACCTCTTTAGTTTTGATTAAAAGCAACCAAAATTAAATAAGATATTTTAATGGAATTTTACCGACTATAGGGGCACTTTTGTAAATACCACAAAGTAGCGAGATATTATAAATAATATGAAAATAACACAGATAATTATATATGGTAACTCTTAAGCAGACTATCTTTACAAAAATCCTAAAATCATTCCAAAGAAAGCAAAGAAGACCTTTATGGTGATTAGCCACTCATCGCTAATCAATATCAACTTCCATCAACTTATCAACACTGCTCTACACTTAGGTTGGATTTGGATTGAGTAATGCTTGCTGCATCACTACCAGTGTAATTAGAGTGACGTGGATTGAGCCTCTAATATCTTTTTGCCATATGGGGAGAGTTCACATGAAAATTATCCCCCCATTAATGTTCGTCGACGTCATCTACACGTTAGTATACATGGTGATGTCAGTTTAAAAAAATAAACAAAATTACCCCTCAGTCTATTTTTTTGAGAGCATGGGTTTTACTCTCGAAAGCATAATCACATTCTCGAGAGCATGATATTCTGAAAATTTCTTTAGAGCATGAAGATGCTCTTGAAAGTCTCAAGATGTTCTTGAAAAATAATTTAGTGAGTAATTTTTTTTTAAAATCTGGCACCTCGGTGTGCGTTAGTGCACGGAGTTAGCAAATCAACATTTGTGAATTTGCGGTTTATTTATCTTTTAAGCATTATAGAGACTTAAAAGCTGGAAGCTTGCTATTTGTAACGGTAAGATTAAACACCAAATTCCCTGTAGGGATTTTATTATTGAGAAACAGGCGTTGCACGATTCATCCGCTTCTAATTTTACTGTTAATTAACTTGCATCAAAACCTAATATGATCTCTTGGAGTCCATGCAAGCGAATAGTTTTAGGAGCTGTAATCGCCAAATAGAGATGGCACTTAGGTGGATTGAGCCGAGCTATATGGTAATTTAAATTGATTTAAATTAAATTGATCTAGTCTAATTTTAATTCAGCTCAAATTCAATTCAAATTACTCCAGTCTAATCCAACTCGATTCAAGATGATGAATTTGAGTGTGCTAAGTTGGATTGAGTTGGATCAGTTAATTTATAGAGAATTTGTTATAAGTGTTCTACTTTTTTGTATGAATCAATACATAAGCCAATTTGGGTCCATCCAAATTCATTCAATCTAACCTAAATTTGGTTAATGCCAAACTCAAACATAACCCAAGCCAATTTAAATAAATTGGGTGAACCCAATTTAATTTAACTTGTGTTAGGTTGGGTTGGGTCATGAGTTGGCTCATCCATTTCACAACCTTATCCCAAAGTAGATTTTTATTGTTGCGTATTCTTCTTGGCAACAATATTAAATAATTATATTTTAAGCAAATTTAAAAGTTTATTACATTTATAAAATTAAATTAAACAATCAAGATGAATCATTATATTTACCTTAAAAGGAAGTAGATCATGGGGACCGCGGGCAGGTGAGGCTCTTCCTCCCTGGCAAGTTCCCCTCCCTTAACGCCGTCAGAGAATTGCGGAGTTGACTACCGCCCCTAAGGGGGGATATTCTTATATTCCATTCACACGCGGCCAACTCCGTGTTCCCCACCACAGGCTCCTCTTCCCATTATAAACCCCTCCGGGTCTTCTCCCCTCCGCTCACATCTCCCTCCTCCTCCCCTCTCTCAATCTCCTCTTACTTCTCTGCACCACACTTAGCGGGGCGAGACCTCGCAGTCGCAGCCGGAAGAGGTAAGCAAAGGCATCTTCCCCCTGTATTTTTTTCTTCTCTCTTTGGTTCAAGGCGATGGCCGTGACCACATGGTCTCTGTAGAAACTAGTTTAGATTTAATCGTGCTACCTATGACATGGCGAGTCCAAGGTTCTGCTCTCACGTTTCGATAATATATACAAAAGTCGTCCTGTCGATTCCTCTTCAACGTTCTGGCCATTTTCTTCTCAAATTTCTAAATCTTGGGTGGACGTAAGTAGTGTTAAATCACGCAAGAGAAGGAAAGAAGAGCGGTGTTTGGCGACTAGAATTCGCGAGCTCCTGCGGGAAGCTGTAGTACGGCTTTTTGCTGTTGCATCCCCACGAGAATCTTGTCTTCAGTTCATGATTCCTAGCGGCCCCGCCCTGTTCCTTTGCGTCCTATGATTTGAAGCTTTGTCTTTTGTTTGTTGTTCGCTCTCTCTCAAATCTCTGTTTTGTGGAGGTGTCTTCAGTTATCATTTTGTCTTCTACGCTGCAAGTACCGGGATTTGCTTTTCCCACTATCGTGGAAGTGGGCTCCAAAGTGGATTCCCCCTTTCTACCTCCGCCCTTTTGCAGGGAAGCAGTTTCTCAGAAAATCCAAACTTTTGTCTTCATTCTCCTCTGTTTTCTTTGATTGTTGTTCTTTCCCTTCCCTTTTGCGCTTTACCAGAAAATCCCCCACTGCTTACATTCTCCTAAATTTTTTCTTTTTATCAGAATTTCTTTCTCTCTCAATTGTGCTGCCCACAAAGCAACCTGTTCACAGTTTTCCTCTCTGTTATGGAAAACACCGCCTGGTTGTGAATAGGACTCTGAACTCAACTAGGACATGTCCTTCTGGCTTCCACTTCTAGTAGTAACTCCCCCTTTTCATGGAGAGAAACGCCATGCCAGTTTGAATCAGAGTTTGAACCCAACTAGGATGTTACTTCAAGATCCCACTTTCAACAGGACTCAGTCTGCCAGTCCACCCTTCCCCTGCAGCCCCTCACCTTCAGATCTTTCCCTCCCTCTCCTGTATCTTAATTTCCTTGTGATCTGATCTAGCTATATTTCTTACCCAATTAATATGCTAATTAGTGTTCTTCTTCTACGCCTATATATGTAACATGATTACTCGGCCTGTGTTAACAAAGCTTGGCTTCTTTGTTGCAGGGTCTGTGCTAGAGAACAAGAACAGAGAAGACAGAGAGGGAGGGCTTAGGAGGAGCCATGGCGAGGGACCAGCTACAAGTGTTAAACGCCCTCGATGTCGCCAAGACGCAGTGGTACCACTTCACTGCCATCGTGATTGCCGGCATGGGCTTCTTCACCGATGCCTACGACCTGTTCTGCATCTCCCTGGTCACCAAGCTCCTCGGCCGCCTCTACTACTTCGAGGGCAACCCGGAGAGGCCCGGATCGCTGCCTCCCAACGTGGCGGCCGCCGTGAACGGCGTGGCCTTCTGCGGGACGCTGTCGGGGCAGCTCTTCTTCGGGTGGCTCGGGGACAAGATGGGGCGGAAGAGGGTGTACGGGATGACCCTGATGCTCATGGTGGTCTGCTCTATCGCGTCCGGCCTCTCCTTCGGCCACAACGCCAATGGCACCATGGCCACCCTTTGCTTCTTCCGCTTCTGGCTCGGCTTCGGCATCGGCGGCGACTACCCGTTGTCCGCCACCATCATGTCCGAGTACGCCAACAAGAAGACTCGGGGAGCCTTCATCGCCGCCGTCTTCGCCATGCAGGGCTTCGGCATCCTCGCCGGGGGGATGGTGGCCATCATCGTCTCTGCCGCCTTCAAGAACGCCTACGAGGCGCCCTCCTACGCCGCCAGCCCCCGCGGCTCCACCGTGCCGCAGGCCGACTACGTGTGGAGGATAATCCTCATGTTTGGGTCACTGCCGGCTGCGCTGACCTACTACTGGCGGATGAAGATGCCGGAGACGGCCCGCTACACGGCGCTGGTGGCCAAGAACGCGAAGCAGGCGGCCGCGGACATGTCCAGGGTGCTGCAGGTGGATATCGAGGCGGAGCAGGAGAAGGTGGAGCAGATTGCCACGGGGAAGTCCAACAGCTTCGGCCTCTTCTCCCGGCAGTTCGCGCGCAGGCACGGGCTGCACCTGTTGGGCACTACCACCACATGGTTCCTGCTCGACATCGCCTTCTACAGCCAGAACCTGTTCCAGAAGGACATCTTCTCCGCCATCGGGTGGATCCCCAAGGCCAAAACCATGAACGCCTTGGAGGAGGTGTATAAGATCGCCAGGGCGCAGACCCTGATCGGGCTCTGCGGCACCGTACCGGGCTATTGGTTCACTGTATTCCTCATCGATCGCATTGGCCGCTTCACCATCCAGGTGATGGGCTTCTTCTTCATGACAGTGTTCATGCTGGCCCTGGCCATCCCCTACCAGCACTGGACGCAGCACCACATCGGCTTCGTCATCATGTATGGGCTCACCTTCTTCTTCGCCAACTTCGGCCCCAACAGCACCACCTTCATCGTGCCGGCGGAGATCTTCCCCTCCCGGCTGCGCTCCACCTGCCACGGCATCTCGGCGGCCGCAGGCAAGGCCGGCGCCATCATCGGCTCCTTCGGCTTCCTCTACGCGGCGCAGAGCACGGACAAGACCAAGACCGACCCGGGTTACCCCGCCGGCATCGGTGTCAAGAACTCGCTCTTCGTGCTCGCTGCCTGCAACCTGCTGGGCCTCGCCTTCACCTTCCTGGTGCCGGAGTCGAAAGGGAAGTCCCTGGAGGAGATGTCCGGCGAGAACGAGGAGGACGAGGAGGAGACGGCAGATGCTGCAGGGACCGCCGGCCACAACAACAGGACTGTTCCTGTTTAAAACTGGATTTTTGGCTCCTCCTAGCAGCCTGTTCTCTAGTAGACATGCACTGGTCGGAACACATCCGAATCAACAGAAAAATACATGTTCTCCTGCGCAACTGCATTGCTTGGAGCAATGCTAGCTATCTCGGTAAGGCATGTAAAGCCCAGCTTAATTTTTTCTTTTTCCTTTGCATGTGACATATGTTTGAAGCTGTTCTATGAAACAAAGCTCTGCAAAATGCTCGATAGAATTTATGCAGTGTTGTAATTAGAGGTTTGGAGAACGTGAAGAAATCACAGATGATGCTTCATTGATGTGTGTTAGAAGGTTGTTGATTTGCTCACAAGCGTCCCCAAATTCTTCTCTGAGTCCGGATCTCAGTATCATTTTGAGGTCTAAGGTGCCATGTGTAAAGTAATTTTGTCCGAACGCATCTTACTAAAGTGAATAACTTTTTCTAATTTTTCAATTTGGTAGGTTTCTTTACAAAATATTTAAATATCTAAGAGCACAAGACTACTACTATAATGTAAAATACACTTTCATCTAATGTTAGTACAATAATTTTAAATTATATCTAAGTACATATTATGATCGTAATTTTATGTTCCTTATGATATTTAAATTCTCTGCGTGGCATTAAAAATCAGTTGAACCAAAACCAAGAAAGTACTGACGAGATCGAGACTGCTTTTCGATCGTCAGCAGTTTGACCACTGTGCCGGTTCTAGGCTAGAAGAACTTATAAATAATGGATGACGTCATTCTGGTCGTCATCGTCATAAATTTAATTCCACTAATCTAGAGACGTTTATAACATCTAACGGACGATATGAATAGTTGACGCAGTGTTCCGTAATTCCTTTGATTGAGTTTTTTTGTCTCACACCAATTACCTATAAAATGACCAAATAATGAGTTTCCTTTTTTAGTTTACACTAAAAATTGACTCTGCCCAATTGGATGCCCAGAGAAAGTAACAAGATAGCTTCATTTGACGATTTAATTGGCTAGCCCAAGATATTTTTGGTATTTCTATTAAAAAGTGTTTAAAAATTATGTTACTATGTTATTTAAATAAAAACATTAGATACTTTTTAAACTAATTAAAAGACAAAATTTTGCTTCCTTACCAGTCGCTTGTACATGACAAACATTTGTGATGTTATACCTTGAAGCTTGGGTTAATCCGATAGCTAAAACCATGCATCTTTACTTTTTTGGTCAGCAGTGTTTAAGGGTGTCTGCATTCTCAAAATCTTTTGAAAAATATTTTCTCAACTAAGTTGCATATATTTTGCAGACACAAGTAAAAAAATTAGTTGAAAAAATATTTTTCATATTTTCATATTCTTCTATTTTTCTTCGAGATTTATTTTCTCACCCTTCTCTATGAGAAAATATTTTTTGTGACTCTATTTTATTATTTTGCATCTCTCTCTTTCTCCACGTCAAACTCTCTCTCCACTTTTTATTTTCCACTTATTTTCTTATCAGATTTGCAAATATATATTATTGTTTTTTGAGAAAATATTTTCTAGAATTTTTTACCTTCCGAGAAGATACTTCTTATGATTTTCTATTTGCTGGGAAAATGTTGATAAGGCAAACACTGATGTCCCCTGGAGAGTATATATATACTACTGACACTTAAACTAATTTTTCCTACCTTCGTAGAAGAATTTTCTACATCTTGTCAGACTATTATCTTGAACTAAGAGGCCTATAAGGGGCGTAGATCCCTACATACTCAGAAGACAAATTTCTTTCTCCGGTACAACCATCAAAAGCAGAATTTGAATCTACTTCTTCTGCAAAAGAATGAGATTGTCTAGACCGTTTTGTATAAACTTTAGTACACTCTCAAATTTAATAAAAAGAAGTAAATAGATCATTTATATTTGAAATGATAAAATCAACCAAATACGTCATCTTTTGTTAAATTTAGAAATACACTAAGATCTAAACAAAACGGTCGAGACATCTAGTTCCTCCTTCAAACGAGAGGTCACAGAGACTGTGCAGACAAACATCGATTACGTATGTGTACAGCAGTTAAGTTCTTAAGTAATAATATACTATCAGACATTTTTGACCTGAAAGAATATAATATCATACTAAAAGCCAATAACGCACGCCACACATGGTTTTGAGTGTATACGAAACGTCTCTACTAGTAGTTCGCCTTAGTTTAAGAGAAGAGATCTTCTTAGTACACATTTGGATCGGATTCTAATGGTACTAAGGGGGAGAAGACTTAAGTATTTGTCAAATTTTGAAATCACCTGAAAGAATTTTTTATAATATTTAATCTTCATTCTCCTCTCAATATTACTGGACTCCGATCTAAAGCGTGTATTAAAAGTATCTCTCTTTTTTTTTGTCCGTAAAATATATTTTCATTCAACCACAGAAACGTACATAACAAAGACTTTTACAGCTTCCCATCTGCCAAACCACACCCCCAGATACGAACCGTACATAGCCATGCCCCCATGATGTTCCCACCAAAGACTTTGATTCACTTGAAACAGACAAAAGAACTGATACTGTAGCAATTTAAACCTCCAAAGAAGTTTAACTGGGGCTTGCTGAACAAGGCACCAAACGAAGAGCTTCATCTTCTCGTAGAAGCAAGCGACTCCACAATTAGCAACTGACTGCTTGAATAGTTGGACAGCGGCCTCGGAGAACATACTCTTTTTTCGGAATATGGTGACTGCATACAAACAACCGAGGTCTTGAAATGCCGAAGAAGAACTCGAATGAACTGCACTGTAGAATAAGAACAAGCAATCGATGTCTTCCACAGGATACGATATAATAGCCATGATAAGCAACCGGACAGTTGAGCGAACTGAACGGGGGATAGATAACGAAAGCAAAGAAGTTGTAGCTAAGTTCTAATGGGGCAAGAACTGAACAATACGAGTGGAGCAGATGTAAGGAAAACTTTGTGATCCAAAACTAGGTTGAACAAGAGAAACTCTGTCTAGAGACAGAGAACCAGAATTAGGAAGTCCAAGACTTATCAGCCGACAAAAATCTCTCAAGAGAGATGAAACTCCAAGCTGAGTGAACGTTTCCTCCCGTAGCATAGGGTAGGGACTGCGATTCATTCATACTAAAGGCAACATAGTAGAGAAGGAAGCAGGAGAGACAATCTTACTATAACACTTGAAGCCGCAAGCCAACGAACCCAAAAAAAATCCACAATGGGGACAAAAGTGGCAGATCTAACAAAAGGTGAAGAGGGAGGGGTGGCGGTGGTGATGAGGTGGAGAGATGGCTTGCAAAAGTGGGGTGGGATAGATCTGCCTAAGGAAGAGGTTTTCCAGGTAGTGGAGGGCAACTAAGGAGAAGGCTGTATACGGCGGAGGGTGATGAGAAATACAAAGGGGGTACAGTGATAACAAACCAACACAAGGGAGGGGGAGTACAGTGAAGAGAAGGAAGAAGAGACGAGACAAACTAAAGAGAGGAGGTGGGGGGGGGGAGCTACGGAGGAGCTAATTTAAAGGTCTACAACAATGTGGACAGTGAGTACAATACAGGCTGCAGAGTCTGCAGAAGAAGCCACTTTCGCATAAAGAAGCCGGGCCGCTTTTTTTTTAAGTTCTAGAACTGGGGGCGATGGTCCTGTGAGGTGATCTGCCCACGAAGTCGCAGATTTTGTTTGTCGTTCACATCAAGAGTCCAAAAGGGTGGGCCTCCGAAGTAGGGACCTGTGAAGCATCCTACGACCGAACGCATAAAAGTATTCGGAGTCGGAACTTTGTGAGAGCCCAAGGTGGGGCTTTCTGTTCACACTGGGGGGCATCATGGTACACTACAGTCTATACATATGTAGAAAAGAGGGAAGAGAAGGAGAGCATCAAGGCTGGAAACTTACAAACTTGACCGAACCTGGCGTGGGCAAGACAGCAACTCCTGGTTGGACACGATGGATGCCAAGGAGAAGAAGCCAAACGTGAATGACCTAATGGAAAGGGAGCAAGATGGTCTTCTCTACCTTATTTATATTATTGATATTTTACTTTACTTTATTAGCTAGTCTTGAATACGTAAACAATGAAAATATATACTTCCGTTTTTATTCACATTTCTCTCTTTCTATAATAGATTCGCCAATAAGAATATGTGAAATATAAATAAGAGTAATACTTGCTGGTCCAACAAGGTTGCTGCACAAAATGGGGTGTAGCCCCAAGAATAGGAAAAAAAAAAGAATTTTAAATTTTTTTAGGGTCGGTTCCATCACGCTCTACAACTTAATCTTCAATTGAACAAAAATAAAAAATAATAGAAAACTGATCTATTTTATTGGACTCACCTATTAAGGGGCTTTTTTTTACTATTTATTGAGATTTAGTTTTTACCTTTTAGAATTTTTTTGAGTTGTTCGATTGTAGATCGAGTTGTACGGACATGTAGAACATAGTGTGACCAACCTAAAGAATTCGTTTTTTGGGTTGCATCAGTTTATTCTATAAATAATGATGCTGCAATGCCTCATTTGTAGCAAGTAAAAAAAAATTGAATTTTTTTAGGTCGGGTTGTCATGCCATATCCCTCCGTACAATGCAATGGCCATTGGGATGATCCAAAAAGTTTTGAAAAATTAAAAATCGTTATTGGATTCGACCTATTAAGGCACTTTTAGGTTCGGTTTTTTTATTTTTCAGTTTTTTTGGATCATTTGATCTACTATATGGACGGGTAAGGCATGTTGGGCCCGACCTAAAAAAAATTCTAAGAAAAACAACTTGTTGCAATGCCCCTGATTGCAGCACGTGGTCATTACAGCGAGTATTACTCATAAATAATAGTTAAAGTAGGCAAAATATGGTGAGGCCCAATAAACGGCCCAACAAAGCTCGCTAGGACTATCAGCCGTAATAGAGTAGGCTCGCCCAAAAGGATTCAAAGGTCCAAGTTGACCCAAGTCTCTTCCGATCGACCCATACAATCACCCCAATCATAGGACGCCACCTGGCAAGACAACGGGCGTTACGCAGCATGCATATCCATCGAGCAATGCTATTACGACGGGAAATGTTACCCAATTTTTTAACCTCCCACCCCACAAGAAGAACACGGGTTAAGGGTTTCTTTGCAAAATTACTGAGGAATGGGTTAATGATGGGAACCTACTCCGTGCACCCAAGTCCCCCGGGTAAAAAAAATAGGAAACATTTCACGTTCGGGTAGCATTTTCCTATCCATCACATGCCAAGCCTTTCATTACATTGCGTAGGGAACCCTTACCTTCAGCTGTATAATTCCAGCCCAAACACTTGATTAGATTAGGAAATCTCTTCCAAAAAGAGAAGATTAAGCCCATTTGAAGGACCACACAGCCCCTAGGGAAAGGTCTTTGAATTAGGAACGAGATCTTATGGACCTTTTCTTTTTGAGTTCTTGTGTACTTCTAAACACATGGGAGAGGAGGTGATGGGAATACAATCCATCATTCAGATCGAATGATTTATTTATCCATCTTTTCATATGTCTTGGGACACAAAAAAAAATAAAAAAAGAGACCAAGAGAATCTCAATCCTCCGGATCATGCACAGTGCCTATGACATGTGGCCACAATCTCCCTTTTCACGCACCGGCACCAATATAAATACCCTAAACCATCCACTAAAAACAGGTGAAAAATTGCTCTAAGTTCAATCCTTCCTTGACCCTAACTTATCCAACAGAGGGTTTCCCCTAGGATTAGGCCCAAGGCTCCTTAGTACCATCTCTGTCACTCTGTAATCTACAACCCTCACGACAATCCTGACCGTCAATGGCGATCACTGAGCGAAACCAGCACCGTCGAATCATATCCATTTTTCCATTGCTACACGTACAAATAGATCTTAATTCAAAGTTCTACAATTTAAAAATTATCACAAAGATTTTGTTTCAAATTCTGATCGTAAAATTATATAAAAATTACTTCTCGGGTATATCCGACTTGGATACCTATGTCTTTTCCCGGAGAAATTCTTGTTGCAACACTTCAATGCTCCCATCCTATCTATGCAGGGTTTTTTTTTATTAGAAAAATTGCCAAGTTCAAAATCCATCCCAGCTCGGTATCAACATTAAAGATCAGAAAATCAGCAAAAACTGCAATCTCATGGCTGTGCGTGTGCATTGCAAGTACTACTCCTCTTCCTGTTAGTATCACTTGGTTCAACTCCTAGTCAAGTCCAACCCCGGCCCAGCCTAATCCGGTATGAGTGATGCTGCAAATGGGCACTTTGCAGCAAAACCACAACACACTTGCGCAGCTAGCCATTGGATTGCGCCTCCACATGCGATCCATTTTTTAAAAAATTTTTTAGATCATCCGATCAAAGTTCAGATGGCACAAATGTAGAGCTGAGCAATTATTTGGCTCAGCAAATTTCATTTTTAAGGAAATTTACACTTAAGTTATTGCTTAGTCAACATCAGAGATATGGGCGTCGCAGTCAACAATGCCCCCCCTAACTGCAATGGGGGCATTGCAGTGGGTAAAAAATAAAAAAGTTTTTTTTAAAATATTTTTTCAGGTTGATTATGAGGTGCTCTAACCATCCGTATACTACAATGCCCGATCGAACGTCCCAAAAAAATCTGAAAAATCAAAAATCGTTATTGGACTTGGTCCATTAAGGGCATTTTACTGTTCATTGAAGTCCGATTTTTTATTTTTTAAATTTTTTTTAAATCATCCGATCGAGCATTGCACTGTACGGATGGTTAGGACACCTTGGGGCTAACCTAAAAAAAAAAATGAACCTACTGCAATGCCCCTATTACAGTTCGAGGAGGAGGGGATTGCAGAGCATTATAGTAAATATTACTCATTACTCAATCCGTGTTGTTCTGTATTGGAGGCCCGGTAAGCTCACGGTGTATTCTGGATTGGGCCTTAGCATCATCCAGTCCTGCTCCTGAACTAATCCGCTTGTAACCGTGTGTATCGCTGGTGTCCCCTTTTCATGCGTTTCTATTTTCTATTAAAACACAACCTTATTTGAGCAAGTGTTGCTTACGGGCAACTTTAGTTTTCTAATACTGGATTCAAGCTTACAAGTTTTTTAAATATTTAGTCCCTCTAAACGTTGAATCCCTATATCTTGCATATTTAGTTTTTGACTCCATTAAAAGTGATTAAATTTAATTTTAATATTTTTTAATCTGTATGATTTATTTTTACCTTTCAAACAGTGTTAATTAGAAGGACTTATTTCTAAGGAAGAATAAGTTTTTTGGAGTCAACACTAGAAACACGTCACAATTACTTCCAAATATAAATATTTACAAGAATTAAAAACTAAAAAAAAAATCCTAGATTTTAAGATTGAGATTTTTTTAGTGATAGACCGTGTAGTTTGTCTGACGCCGGGCTTTTTGGAATTGGAAAGCTACCGAATGATTCTCTTCTTGAGAAATGCTTACTGCACTGCACATGACGCAACACGTATTGCACACCGCACGCAGTGCAGCGTCGGATCGTGCATTTGCATGATCAAGGTTTAAATTGCATGAGTACGTGATCCCTTTTTTTAAAAAAAAATTTAACCATCCGATCAAAGATCGGACAATACAGATGCCGAGCTGGGGGGTCTCGGCAAATTTAATAAAAAAAAAAATACTTGATACAGAGCTCGTTGCAGTACAGCAAGTGTTTCTCTTCTCTTAAAGTTTGCTGTTTGCTGCCTTGATTGCAATGGTCATGTTAGTGGATCGTCAAATGTCCATGAGCACTTCAGGAGTGATGACATTTTTTTCTAAAGAGTATCAATGCCACAATATCGACATATGACTGCCTACTTTCGCTGTATCTTCATAAAAATCAATATTTTCCCCTTTCTTTGGATAACAATAAATAGCCTACCATCAAAAAGAGTTATTTACATTATTTGTTTTTCCATTGAGGTCACTTGAGAATATCAGTGCAAGTCACACCCTAGTTCACTTTTATTATTTGAATAAAATATACACCGATTCATTTTGGGATCCTTTTATATGAACAAACATGTTAAATTTATCTAAACAAAAGTACTTAAAAATCATAATAAAAGTCATAATATTGTGAAGACCCTTCCTTGGAGGAAAAAAAAATATCACAATTTCTCTTTCTAATGTTAAGCGGGCCTTCTTATGATAATACAGACAACATATAAAGGGAATAATCATGGCATTTTTTTTTTCCCAATAGAGAGTATTTGTGGAATTACAATTTTAAAGAGAATATTTATATAAAAAATTAGCAAGTTGTTCATGTAAAGATTGAGAGAAAAAATGCCATGATTATTCCCTTTATATGTTGTCTGTATTAGCATAAGAGGGACTAAAAACTAAACAAACCCCGAAATCAAATTAATAATTCGAATATACAGGCAAATCCCTAAGTCCTAAAGGTGTGCAAGTGGAAGCCTAATTTCGAATTTTGACATGATTCTACTTCAATCAGAGTTGGATTCATATTGCTATGCTACTCCTGATAGTTATCAAAGTCATGAAACATAATTTTCCAATAAGATAACAGAATTGAAAATGGAGATAGCGTTCTTTGACTAAGGCACCGTTGGGAACTGTGGTTAGGTTATATGGCTTTTGAAGAAAAGCTCACTTTTTCATTGACTCTGAAAAAGCACAACTACTATTTCATCCTTACTTTTCAAAATCAAAATCACGTTTGGACTTTTATGGGAGAATATATTGTGTAAGTGCATTACATTAATGCCCTTCACTTATTCATTAAAAAAATCTAATTAAAGTATCTTTTTATGTCATTTTAATTTTATTAACTCTTTTCTACCTCGAAAGTTGTATAAAAATATAGAAAATATGGCTTTCCTCTTAATATTTTCTCCTAATAGGCAGATAATTATGTACAGCAAGAATAATTTTGGCCCAACCCGATCTAAAAAGTAATCCCACGGATCAAAAAATAATCCCACAATACACCTTGTCCGAGCAACAACAGGGAGAATCTTTAGGTTCCAACTAACTTGAATCCGAAACCTCCCATAGGGAGGCCAAGGGGTGACGCCAACCAAACTACTCGGTTAGCTCACCGTAGATGTTACAATACATGGGGCAACTGATTGTATGATTAGACTGTTCTTTTCTTACCGGGATAATTGTATATATAGCATGGGAGTTTTACTTTTTATTGTATTATGCTGTATATATATATATCTACATATTTATATTTCCATTATATACCCCATAATAAAACATATTCAATCATTTGTGGCCATACTAGCATCTATGGTTTGTTTATCTTAACCTTATATAGATTAAGAGAGAAAAGGAGATTAAGAGAATATTAAGAGAGAAAAAGAGATTAACTTGTTCTTTATTTAAACTTCCCATATGATTAAATATTTGCATATTGCGCAAAAAATCTTTCATAGCTTGTAATTTTTTAAAAATCTTCCTTTTAAAACTCAATTGCACTTCCAATACCATAGAGACTCCTTGGTACTGAAATCATAGGGGATAGAAGCCAAAGAATATTGCTTATTAGAATATAGATATGTAATATAAAATGTAAGTTGTTTTGGTTGAAATTTAGATATGTAATATAAAATGTAAGTTGTTTTGGTTGAACACAAATTTTCGACAATATATACGTTATTATCTATTTTTTAAGCATTTCAGAAAGGTTAAGCATTTCAAAAAAGGTATACATGACAAGAATATAATAGCACTGTATTGTTTTTCCGCATGGAATGATACGGGTCAGTCTTAATTTAACTCAGATCGTCACAACTGGGTTATTGTCCAAGCTGATCAACAATTTAATGACATTTGCATCAGTAAAAGTTAGTCCATCAATGGAAGGACAAACCCTAGTCCATGATAGACATAATACTCGTTCCACCATATGTACTGTGGAGCGCAATTTCGTTCTATAATTATCTGATCAATGATGAGAACATGTGTATAAAAGTCAAGTTGGAAGGCATGACAGTTGATTGCATGAAATTAAAAAGGAAAGATGTAAATTCATCACTCTACTAGATAAATGAATGGGAACCTTTTTGCTAACGTTAGAGGCGATCTACCTACTGAGCCGATCTCAACCCTAAGCATTTGATCTCTTACTACCTCTTTTTGTTTCTACATTTATGTACTTGTTCTTATGAAGCCTTTTTAAAGAGAGAAGTCAGGGTAGAAAATGTTAGGGACTTTAGGAATACTTGGAGCAGAAGTCATCCCTAACGCAGAGGAAGACGACGCCGGAGTCGATCCTCACGAACGACGAGCCTCGAACAAGAATACACGAACCCCGGACGAGGAGACGGTATAAACCCCAGCATCCTCTCCACTAGTTTCCTCTCTCTATTTCTCTTGATGTGTATGACCTAATGGGGAGTCACAGGCTTCTTTTATAGAGAGGAGGAACTAGTCCCGTTCTAACTACTAAATGGATCCTATCCATTACAGGATTCTCAATAGGCACCTAATTTGTTAAGCCTAATAACTTATTCTATTAATTGGATGCCTAATAGTGTGCAAGTGTGCAGCCCAGTAAATACAAGTGGACCACTAATTAGGTTAAAACCCAACATTCTCCCACTTGGTCCAACTTGTCTTAAGCACATCAAATCTTCTTTTGAAAACATACTTATACTATAAATATACATAGTTTCAAAAGGACTCTTGAAGATTTGACATCATGGGTATGCACCTGAAGAGAGAACCACGGTATGCGCGCACATGATAAAACAAGACTACACACCATTCCAATTAACGGAATCTTAAAGATTCAAGAATAGTAAATTAAATGACATGAGTCATAGCGGCAAATGCATTCAATTACACACCTCCTTCCATGTACCACAATGCCACTAACTTACTATAATTGAACATCAAATATAGAACTGTAGATAAACTCAAACATAATGTTTATCTATTGGTCACCACTTAAACATACAATCTGCCAGCTAAAATCCATAACCAACATGTATACAAAATAAATGGAAAAGGCAGAAAACAATAGAATAATCACAACATATCGAGATAACTGACAAAACCCATCCGAATCACATGACTACAAAAAGTGCTAGTATATAGTCCTTCCGTGAGTGAGTCAGCAACCATAAGATCTGTCCCAATATGTTCTATAAACACTTCTTGATTCTTCACTCTGTCTCCAAGAGCAAAATACTTAATGTCTAAGACTCTACCACCTTTGGACGCCTTATTGTTCTTAGAGAAGAAGACCGCAGTAGAATTGTCACAATATATCCTGATAGGTCTGGAGACGAAATCAATAAATAATAGACCTGTGAGCAGATTCCGCAACTGGATGGCCTGTGCACTAGCCTCAAAATAAGCAATGAACTCAGCTGCCATCGTAGAAACTACTGTAATACTCTGCTTCTCACTGCACCATGTGATAGCTCCTCCTGCTAAGAGGAAGATATATCCTGTAGTGGACTTTCTCAAATCAAGACAGCCGCCAAAATCAGCATCAAAATATGCAATGACCTCTAACTGATCTGATCTTCTGTAAGTGAGTATGAAATCTATTGTGCCTTTAAGATACCGCATGACTTTCTTGGCAGCTTTTCAATGATCCATGCATGGGTTGCTCTGGTACCTGCTGAGCATACCTACGACAAAAGCAATATCTGGACGTGTACAAGTCTGAAGGTACATCAAACTCCCAACGGCTGAAGCATATGGGATAGGCTCCATCTGCTTCCTTTCCAAGTCATTCCTGGGACACTGTAATTCACTGAATTTATCACCTTTTACAATGGGTACTTTGTCGGGTGCGCAGGACTGCATGTTGAACCTTTCCAAGACCTTTGAGATGTAAGCTTTCTGAGAGAGATCAAGAGTACATGAGGGTCTATCTCTAGTGATTTCAACGCCCAAAACATAGTGGGCATCACCCATATCTTTCATCTAAAAGTTCTTAGAAAGAAAAACTTTAGTTTCGTGCAATAAACCAAGATCACTGCTTGCAAGTAAAATATCATCCACATACAAAAGCAAGACAATGAAACTACTCCCACTAATCTTTAGGTACAAACATTCGTCAATAATGTTTTCCTTAAACCCAAAGGACAGTATGATTTCATTAAACTTTATGAACCATTGGCGGGAGGCTTACTTAAGTCCGTAAATGGATTTCCTTAATTTGCATACCAAGTGTTCTTTCCCTTCAACACGAAACCCTTGAGGTTACTCTTTATACACTTCTTTATCTAGGTCCCCATTGAGAAAAGCCGTTTTCACATCCATCTAATGTAACTCCAGGTCAAAATGAGCTACCAAGACCATGACTATTTTGAATGAGAGTTTCTTGGAAACTAGAGAGAACGTCTCATCATAGTCAATGCCTTCCCTTTGAGTGAAACCCTTAGCCACCAATCTGGCCTTATATCGTTCAACTCTGCCTTCAGAGTCCACCTTACTTTTGAATATCTATTTACATCCAACAAGTTTGGACCCTTTAGGCAAGTTAACGAGATCCCAGACTTGGCTTTTAGCCATTGAGTCAAGCTCTTCTTTCATGGTTTCAAACTAATAGGCAGATTTTTCACTCTTCATGGCATGTGAAAACGTCACTGGATCATCAATGTCACCCATGTCTACACTATCCTCCTGTAGGTATACTATGAACTCATCAGATATAGCAGGTCTCCTGACTCTTTCAGATCGACACAATGTTGGCCCCTGATCCACCTGAGGAGGTGGTTGGTCAACAACAGCGACATCTTCTGGCTCTGGAGCAACCTGGGGTAGACCAACTACAACTATTTGCTCCCCTAGGATTTCATTCCGAGGAATGAATATGGGAACAACGTTGTCAGTTGTTACAGGTGTTTCAACCTGATCCTGTAACTCCTCAAAAGAAATCTCTCAAGAAGGTCCACTCCCACTAACTCTGCCATCTTCAAGGAACCTTGCCTTATCTGTTTCTATAATGATGGGAACATGAGATGGGCAATAGAATCTATATCCTTTTGATATTGCTGGATAACCAATGAAGAATCTACTAGTTGTTCTGAGATCAAAAGCCTTTTCCTGTGGACTGTATGGTCTAGCCTCAGCTGCACACCCTCACGTGCGCATATAGCTCACAGAAGGTTTTCTACCACACCATAACTCATAGGGAGTCTTAGGCGCAGCCTTCGTAGGAACCTTATTCACAATGTGAGCAGCTATCTTAACGGCCTCGCCCCACAAGGATAAAGGAAGAGTAGAATGACTCAACATTGCCCTGACCATTTCTTTAAGCGTTCGATTCCTTCTTTATACAACCCCATTCTGATATGAGCTGCCAGGAGTAGTGTACTGAGGTACAATACCCTCTTCTTTAAGGAATTTAGCTAATGGACCAGGCCTTTGTCCCATCTCAGTATACCTACTATAGTACTCGCCACTTCTATCAGACCTGACTATCTTGATTACTTTCCCTGATTGTTTCTCTACTTCCTTCTTCAAATCCCTAAAACCATTGAAAACATCTGTTTTTTCAAGAAGTAAATAGAGATATATGAATCTAGAATAGACATCTATAAAAGTGACAAAGTACCTCTCACCAGTCAGACAGGGTGGAAAAGGACCACAAATATCAGTGTGAATTATTTCTAAAATTCCAGAACTTCTTGTGGCATCTTTATTAGGCGTGTGTGTTTGCTTTCCTTTAATGCAATCAACACATGTCTCGAAGTCAGTGAAATTCAGAGTGTGTAACACTCCTTCTCCCACTAACCTCTTGAGCCTCTTAATGAAGATGTGTCCTAATCTCTTATGCCACAACATGGATGAATTTTCATTAACTCTACCACGCTTGTTGCCAGTAAGAACCGAAGTATGCAGGGTATTATGAGATTGTTCAATCACATTGCTAAGACACAATTTATACAAACCATCAGATATAGAACCAGTACCAATAACAATATAATCCTTTATTAATTCAACTGAAAAATTTTCAAGATTAACTTGAAAACCTTTTGAATCAAGTCTTGATACTGAAACCAAATTTCTACTAAAAGATGGTACATAAAAAGTGTCTTCTAAATTTAGAACAAATCCTGATTCCATAACTATCCTATAAATTCTTACGGCCTTGACTTGTGAGCGCGTCTTATTTCCTGAAAAGATGCTCCGCTCACCCTCATTCGGAGGCCTTTGGAAAAGGAATCCCTGCATAGAAGTGGCAACATGCACAGTAGAACCTGAGTCAATCCACCATGTACTTTTAGGAACATTGACTAAATTGGACTCATAGCAAACATAAGATGAGAGATTACCTTTCTTTTCAAACCATGCCTTTCTTTTCAGACAATCTTTTTTAACGTGTTCAGGTAATTTGCAGAAGAAGCACTTGTCATTTTTGCCTTTTGACTTGTCCTTCTTCTTGTCCTTCTTCTGGACACCCTTCTTCATTCCTGATCCACCTTTCACTTTATGAGAGGTAAATAAAGCAACATTGTTCCTCTCTCCTCTCAATCTCTCTTCCTCCTGGACACACATGGTCATCAATTCATTGACTGACCATTTAACTTGATGTGTGTTGTAGGAGATCTTGAATGCCTCATATTTACTAGGCAAAGAGTTGAGAATAAAATAGACTAAGAAAGTGTCTGAAATAGTAACTTCCATGGCATCCAGTTGAGCAGAAATATCTCTCATAATCATTATATGCTCTCGAACACTGCCACTAGTGTATTTCATTGAGGACAGTTTAGCCATTAAAGTACTGGCTTTGGCCTTGTCAGAACTAATGAACTGTTCCTCAATGGCTTTAAGAAATCCACTAGCAGTGGTCTGATCTGGGATAGATCTCTTGATGTTATGTCTTACATGTCTCTGAAGGAACAGAAAGCAGAGGCGATTGTACTTTTCCCATTTTTCGTAGTGAGTCTGTTGTTCTATTGAGTTTTCTGGAGTAAGTGGAGCCGGCATAACCTCACGTAATGCTAAATCTAAGTCCATACATTCCAAAGCAAATTGTATCATTTGTTTCCATTCAGTGAAATTAGTACCATTCAGGTACGGCACACTAGCATTAAATGATGCAAATAAAGGAGAAACAGCTGAAATAAACAAACACATGCTCACATATAAGGCAATGGAACTAAAATATTATAAGTAATGAGACAAGATTTAAATTGCAAAGTAATTCAATTATTTAACATGAACTACTTTATCAATTCGTCCGATAGCTTCATAGACGAACTCCCCAGATTAACCTAAGTGATAAAACTAAAATTTATAAACACTTTGATATCAAGAGAGAGTACCTTTGGGTACATAACTCTCAAAAATCGCCATGTAGATAAATTTTATTTTATCATGCTCATGACATGAAAATAAACACTCCTTTGAGAGTTAAACTTTACGATCAAGCCAAGAACACAAACATTTGATATTATTTTAATTTCTTAACGAGTATATTTTATTATTCTCCATGTGTAAGGTCACTTTAGTAATCTACTTACACACTTTGAATTCTAAAACATCATCTCCCAATTAAAATGATAACAAATAACTAAATGCTCATCAATAATGTTATTTAAAACTTAATATGGTAAGATTTTATCAATCCTCGTGATTAGTGCCACTTTGGTGGTCAAACCAATCATTTAGAAATCAAAATTTACCACAAAACTACATAATAGCATCAATTAACACATAATATGAGCAAAAAATGACATAAACACAATAGTTATTACAATCTAAAATGGAGACATTCATGCATGATTAAAAACTGTAAAGAGGACAAATAATCACAAGAAATATCTCCTAAATTTACAGCAATAATTATTGATTCATAAATAACTTTAATCATGCTTAAAACTACATTAAAATGGCTACTTAACAAGTTTATAGCATATTGTTACATATATGTCATTTTCTGTTTACAGAAAAGAAATCTGAATTGCAAATATAACATGTACAGTTTACAGAAATATCCAGAATTATAAACATACTTTTCAGTTTGCAAAAACAACCAGAATTTGCAAACATGTCCGTTTTCAATTTGCATAAATAAATTGAATTGCAAAAATATCCGTTTCTGTTTGCAGAAATAACCAAAGTTACAAACAGATTTTCAAAAATTGTGTATGTATCCAAACAGATTTAAAAGAGGATCTTTTATCCTTTAAAAATCACTAACGGGCTTAAAATGAGCCCAGAAATATGGGCCAAAGATCCAGCGCTTAATGGATCAATTAAGTGACCATTAGTGAACTTTAAAAGATAAAGATGACTAAAGAAATTTGAATTAAATAATTTTAAATCTTAAATGATACATCTATACAAACGGATATAAATGGATGCGGGTCCAAATTTTAACGGGTTAACATGTTCGATTTTGGGTTGAATTAACGGGATCGGGTCGAAAACTTAATCGGATTCGGATTCGGGACTTAATGATATCCAAACGGATATCGTACCCAAAATCCAAATTCAAAATCCCTTAACTTATATCTGTTAGGGAATTATCAAACGGATCCGGATCTAGGTCTTAATAAGATCCTAACGGATCTAATACCCAAAATAAGACCCGAAAAACTATAATCTAGATCCGTTACGGATTTAAAAACCAACCCAAAATAAAACCCCAAAAAAATTTCCTAAACTGCATCATCTTCAACCTTTCCAAAAGGAAAGTTAGGAAACTCAATTTTAGGAAACCGCCGCCGGAGCCCAGCCCCAAAATCGCCGGAAAACACCCACGGCGGCGCCCCACCTGGGCTGGGCAGGCCCCTGCGGGGCACTCACCCGCGCGGGGCGGCGCCTGCACAGCCGCGCGCGGCCCCGCGTGGCGCTGCACCCCGCGCAGGCCCTACGCGAGCGCGGGCGGCGCTGCGCTGCACTGCTGCGGCCGTCCGACCGTCCAGAATATTTTTTTAAAAAAAAAAAAAAACAACGGGAAGAATCCCGTAAATCGGAACTCCAAAAAATCCGACACGGGCTCTGATACCACTTGTTAGGGACTTTAGGAATACTTGGAGCGGAAGCCATCCTCAACGCAGAGGAAGACGACGCCGGAGTCGATCTTCACAAACGACGAGCCTCGAACAAGAACGCATGAACCCCGGACGAGGAGGCGGTGTAAACCCCAGCACCCTCTCCACTGATTTCCTCTCTCTATTTCTCTTGATACGTATGACCTAATGGGGAGTCACAGACTTCTTTTATAGGGAGGAGGGACCAGTCCCGTTCTAACTACCAAATAGATCATACTCATTACAAGATCCTCAATGGGCACCTAATGAGTTAAGCCCAATAACTTATTCCATTAATTAGATGCCTAATGGTGTGTAAGTGTGCAGTCCAGTAAATACAAGTGGACCACTAATTAGGTTAAAACCCAACAGAAAAGCCATATACATCTCATCTTCACGTTTCAATTATCAGCTATTTAAATCGAACCGGATAAGGAAGGGTATGTACGTGCAAGCCTGCATGTTCAAGTCTCTGATTTTGCCCTTGAAGGAAGAAGACAGCTGGTCTTCAAATTCGTCAAAGAACTAGACGAGTTAACGGCCCTCCCAAGCTCGAAAGCCCCACAGTCCTACCTGTTTAAACTGGAGCCTTGGGTCAGTGGGAAAGGAAGTTTAAAAAGTCCTTGAACCGAATGAGAAATATTTGTTTTTAGGTCTTCTGAGTATTACAGTACAACTACCATCTGTCCATAGGATCCGCAAGAAGATCTTCTACGTTAAACTGAGCAACAATCCTCCATGAACAATATTCTTCCATACGTAATCAAGTGTAGACTTTTGGAGGGTATATATATAGAGTGCAGATCGTCTATGTCTTTTTTTGGAGGAGATTTGGTCAATAAAGAAGAAGAGAGGGAGGCGAATTTTGCAATCACATGGCATATGGGTAAAGTGGATTTTCTTATTGTTCCGCCCCCCTCTCTCCCCTCTGTGCCGACCAATTTCCCTCCAAAATAGTACGTAGACGATCTGTGTTCACATATACAGTATAACATGAAAGGTAATTTTAAGGGTATACGTGTGAAGATGTTGGTTACATAAGGAGATTAAATAAGGACAGTTTAATCCTTTTTCTCTCTTATCCCAGCTAAGATTAAGGTAAATAATAGCTGGTGATATAGAGCCATAGGTGTTGAAATATAATTCATTATAGGAGTGCATGTGAATATAAAACATACAGGGATATAGTAGAATATAACAGATTCTGAGGGTATGTATACAATTATCCCTAACAATACATAACCCAAAGAGGATGCCGTGTCAACACGTAGTTTGGTGCGTAAGATAAGCATATCGTTTGATGAAATAATGGCTCACTGCGTGACTAACTAAGGCCTCTATTGAAGGCATCATACCCAAAGAATGACGAATAATTAACATCATGTTCTCGGGAGGCATAACTTATAAACTAGCTCATTAATCTTGTTCTTGTCAGCTGGCCAGTTAAGCAATCGAGTGATCATTTGGAGGAGAGAACGTTGCTAGAAAATATATTTATTTCCTTAACTCATAAATTAAGCTTATACATAGAGAAAAGAATGATCACGTAGATGACTGATCAACTAACGTACACTGAAGGATCCATGTGATCAAACCAGAAGACTTTGTAACATACACTGCAACCAGGATATAAAACTCCGTATCAGTGTTTGCCATACCGGATCGATTGGTGTCGACTCGGACGACTCATACCGTATCAGGATAAATCCGAGTCAATGCAATTCGACCGAGTCTATACGATTTGACCATGAGACTCGTACGCGACGGCACGAGTCAACCCGACTCGCACCGAAGCATGGGAAATCCGAGTCGATCCGACTCATCGAGTCGGCAAACCTTGCAATACTCTTTGACTTGAACCAATCATCGGTATTTCTTTATATGCTACTTGTTTGGATCCTATATTCTTATATCAGCCTCAAATGAAGTCATCCATTAATTAACTTGGATCAAACGTTAATTAAAGAAACTCATCTGTATGTTTCAATACACAGTATCATTATTTGATGAACAATGAATACAAACATCGAAAAATGCCATAAAATTTACACACCACTGTAGAAAGATAAGACAAAATTATTCACGTAATTAAGTAGACACAAAGTATGATCATCCTAAGCTATGTTTTAAGAAGAGCAAGAACAGTACTTTGTGAGTTTAAACAAAGAGAACAACAACATCACACAAGCAAATCAAAAAAGAATACAAGAAATACACAAACCGGACGCAGAAGCGCTTAACGCAGCAAGCATGCGGCACTGTTACACGGATCAGACAGCAGTAACTCGCTTCGTCTCCTCCTGGCAGCCGTCGTTTTCGTTCTCGCCGGACATCTCCTCCAGCGACTTCCCCTTGGACTCTGGCACCAGCAGGGTGAAGAACAAGCCCAGGATGTTGCACACCGCCAGCACGAACAGTGAGTTCCGCACGCCGATGCCGGCGGGGTACCCAGGGTCGGTCTTGGTCTTGTCCTGGTTCTGCGCTGCATACAGGAATCCGAAGGCGCCGATGATGGCGCCGGCCTTGCCCGCCGCCGCCGAGATGCCGTGGCAGGTGGACCGAAGACGGGCGGGGAAGATCTCCGCCGGAACTATGAAGGTGGTGCTGTTGGGTCCGAAGTTGGCGAAGAAGAAGGTGAGCCCGTACATGACGACGAAGCCAACGTGGTGCTGCGTCCAGTGGTGGTAGGGGATGGCCAGGCCCAGCATGAACACTGTCATGCCCAAGAACCCTATCAGTTGGATGGTGAAGCGGCCGATGTGGTCGATGAGGGCCACGGTGAACCAGTAGCCGGGCACTGTTCCACAGAGCGCAATCAAGGTCTGCGCCCTGGCGATCTTGTACACCTCCTCGATGGCGTTCATGGTTTTGGCCTTGGGGATCCACCCGATGGCGGAGAAGATGTCCTTCTGGAACAGGTTCTGGCTGTAGAAGGCGATGTCGAGAAGGAACCATGTGGTGGTAGTGCCCAACAGGTGCAGCCCGTGCCTGCGCGCGAACTGCCGGGAGAAGAGGCCGTAGCTGTTGGCCTGTCTCCTGGTTATCCTCTCCACCTTCTCGTGCTCCTCGACGATCTCCATGTTAAGCACCTTGGACATGTCTTTGGCGGCACGTTGGGCGTTCCTCTCCACCAAGGCCGTGTAGCGGGCGGTCTCCGGCATCTGCATCCGCCAGTAGTAGGTCAACATGGCGGGAACTGCGCCCACCATGAGAATGATGCGCCAGATGTAGTCTGCCTGCGGCACGGTGGAGCCGACGGGGTCGACGGAGTAGGGCGGCGCGTGGTACTTCGACTTGAAGGCGGCGGAGACAATGATGGCCACGATCCCCCCGGCGAGGATGCCAAAACCCTGCATGGCGAAGACGGCGGCTATGAAGGCCCCCCGGGTCTTCTTGTTGGCGTACTCGGACATGATGGTGGCGGACAACGGGTAGTCCCCGCCGATGCCGAAGCCAAGCCAGAAGCGGAAGAAGCAGAGCGTGGCGATGGTGCCCTTGGCGGTGTGGCCGAAGGACAGGCCGGAGGCGATGGAGCAGATCACCATGATCAGGAGGGTGATCCCGTATACCTTCTTACGCCCCATCTTATCGCCGAGCCACCCGAAGAAGAGCTGCCCTGTCAGCGTCCCGCAGAAGGCCACGCCGTTCACGGCGGCTGACACGTTGGGAGGCAGCGAGCCGGGCCTGTCGGGGTTGCCCTCGTAGTAATAGAGGCGGCCGAGGAGCTTGCTGACCAGGGAGATGCAGAAGAGGTCGTAGGCATCCGTGAAGAAGCCCATGCCGGCGATCACAATCGCCGTGAAGTGGTACAGCTGCGTCTTGGCCACATCGAGGGCATTGAGCACCTGAAGGTTCTGCTGCTCCCCGGAGCTCGACATGGTGACTGGCTTGCTCCTCTGAGCTCTGGTCACCTGCATGAGTCATAAGAACAACAGTCACATCATATAAGAAGAAGCCTCAATCCTATATAACCTCTTTGGACTCTTGGGCAGGTCTATAGTTATAGCATTTCATGCAGAGCTAAAATAAACCCTAACCCTAATCCTACGTCTACCTCTAATAGTGTCATACACCAATGTAGAACTCGAAGAATAAGAACCTTTGAGGGGTGCAATGGTGCTCACCTGTGAAGAGGCACAGGTGGGGGAGGAGGAGAGGGACGGTGTTGAGGGTGGGAATGTGGGGGAGGAAAGGGTATATAAACTCACATCCGAATCCGAATCCTTCACAAGAATATGCCGTTTCTCCCAGCCCTGCCTTCATCAGCTGATCACAATGTGGAAGCTATCAACTTGTGTTGTGTCATGTGTGCATGTGTTGTCAACCCACAATCATATATATCCTTACGCTAATTCCTTTCTCACACTAAGCTTTTTTAATTCGCTTCTCTCACGGACACAGCTTTCTCATACATCAACCACCATCAAGGAGAGTCAGATCTCTCATCTCTTAGATTATTGCTGGCTTCGTGGTTTGGAATTTTTATTTTTTAGTCTTTATAATCTTTTAATATTTTTATAAACTCTTACAATCTTTATATCTCTTATCGTTATTGATGTAGACTGGATCTATCACGACCGGACTCCGAGGCCGGAATCCGGAAAAGAGGATCCGAAGCCGGTTCGGATCGGTGTTGCTGAGGCCCGACGGGGATCCGGAAGGCCGAGGAAGCGGAGGCGGAGAGGAGGGTCCGCAGGCCGAAGGGCGCTTCGGTCGGTGCGGACTCGTCCTCCGGGAAGTCGGGGCCGAGGCTCCTTCGGCGGGCGAAGGGGCGGCGCGGATGAAGCTCTTTCTTGGCAATACGGCCGACAGGCGATGAAGCCGGACGAAGGGACGGCGCGGGGCCGAGCCTCCCGTTGCGGGGCAGCCGTCGGACGGCGTCGAGACCAAGGAGAGGAGTCCGAGGTCGGCGGCCGAGACCGACTCGGAGAGGTCGGCGATGATTCGAACCGAGCCCCTGCAGGAGGGAAAGAAGAAGAAGAACCAGTCAGCAGGAGTCCCGGGCGTCAGCCCTGGGGAACCCCCTCCGACGGTCAAGTTAGCTTCTGAAGAAGATTCGATTCAGGAAGCAAGAAGAAATAGCTAGAACACTATTCGGACAGTAGTCCTTTAAGGGGTTTCGGAAGCTTAGGGGGGCATCCGTTTTTTCCCCCCCTCTCCTTGGCCACAAATAGCAGGATACTTATAGCGGAGGGTAGCGGATGGTTAACGGTGGCAGCCGATATAGGACTAAAAGGAGGCTTACTGACAAACCGCCATAGCGTCTGATCCACCACCGGAGTGGGCCGGATTCGGCTACCGGGCCGAAGGGGGTTGGGCCGCTGACGGGCCGAAGCCTGCTGGGCCCTGGGCCGCCGTGCTGTTCCCGGGCCGTAGGCTGGTGGGCCGCTGACGGGCTGAAGCCTGCTGGGCCGGGAGCGACGGGGCCGCTTATGGGCCGAGGGCTGCTGGGCCGCTAACAGGCCGAAGGCTGCCGGAGGGCCTAGTACTGCTACTGTTGGGCTGAATGGGGTTTGGGCCTGCTGCAATGGGCCGAATCGGATTCTGCCGCATCACATAGCCCCCCACTCTTGTCTTCCTCAGTTCTGAGATGGCAAGAGTAAAATCTGAGACCTCCTCGGAAGAGTGATACGGTATATGCATCGTTTGAAAAACCTTTGCTTTGTATAAAAAAGCCGCTTCAGGTCGGCCGAGGGCTGTTGGCAAACAGCTTCGTCTAAGGCCGGGACCTTGTCGGAGATACCTTCGTCTTATGTCGAGACTTGGTGTACATAGAACACCATGTCGCTTCCCGATCGGTACGGGTTATTTGCGGACTTAGAAATATACCGTGCCGCTTCCCGAACCGGTACACATGGCCGAAGCCACTCTCGGTTCAGGTTACCTGCGGGCTTAGAAGAACCGTGCCGCTTCCCGATCGGTACGGGTTATTTGCGGACTTAGAAATATACCGTGCCACTTCCCGAACCGGTACACATGGCCGAAGCCACTCTCGGTTCAGGTTACCTGCGGGCTTAGAAGAACCGTGCCGCTTCCCGATCGGTACGGGTTATTTGCGGACTTAGAAATATACCGTGCCGCTTCCCGATCGGTACGGGTTATTTGCGGACTTAGAAATATACCGTGCCGCTTCCCGAACCGGTACACATGGCCGAAGCCACTCTCGGTTCAGGTTACCTGCGGGCTTAGAAGAACCGTGCCGCTTCCCGATCGGTACGGGTTACACGGACTTAGAGAAAACCATGCCACTCCCGATACGGTTTGCATGGCCGAAGCCACTCCCGGTACGGTTTACACGGACTTAGAAAAAACCATGCCGCTCCCGATACGGTTTGCATGGCCGAAGCCACTCCCGGTACGGTTTACACGGACTTAGAGAAAACCATGCCGCTCCCGATACGGTTTGCATGGCCGAAGCCACTCCCGGTACGGTTTACACGGACTTAGAGAACCATGCCGCTCCCGATACGGTTTGCATGGCCGAAGCCACTCCCGGTACGGTTTACACGGACTTAGAAAGAATACCATGCCGCTCCCGATACGGTTTGCATGGCCGAAGCCACTCCCGGTACGGTTTACACGGACTTAGAAAGAATACCATGCCGCTCCCGATACGGTTTGCATGGCCGAAGCCACTCCCGGTACGGTTTACACGGACTTAGAAAGAATACCATGCCGCTCCCGATACGGTTTGCATGGCCGAAGCCACTCCCGGTACGGTTTACACGGACTTAGAGAACCATGCCGCTCCCGATACGGTTTGCATGGCCGAAGCCACTCCCGGTACGGTTTACACGGACTTAGAAAACCATGCCGCTCCCGATACGGTTTGCATGGCCGAAGCCACTCCCGGTACGGTTTACACGGACTTAGAGAAAACCTTGCCGCTCCCGATACGGTTTGCATGGCCGAAGCCACTCCCGGTACGGTTTACACGGACTTAGAGAAAACCATGCCGCTCCCGATACGGTTTGCATGGCCGAAGCCACTCCCGGTACGGTTTACACGGACTTAGAGAAAACCATGCCGCTCCCGATACGGTTTGCATGGCCGAAGCCACTCCCGGTACGGTTTACACGGACTTAGAAAGAATACCATGCCGCTCCCGATACGGTTTGCATGGCCGAAGCCACTCCCGGTACGGTTTACACGGACTTAGAGAAAACCTTGCCGCTCCCGATACGGTTTGCATGGCCGAAGCCACTCCCGGTACGGTTTACACGGACTTAGAGAAAACCATGCCGCTCCCGATACGGTTTGCATGGCCGAAGCCACTCCCGGTACGGTTTACACGGACTTAGAAAGAATACCATGCCGCTCCCGATACGGTTTGCATGGCCGAAGCCACTCCCGGTACGGTTTACACGGACTTAGAGAAAACCATGCTGCTCCCGATACGGTTTGCATGGCCGAAGCCACTCCCGGTACGGTTTACACGGACTTAGAGAACCATGCCGCTCCCGATACGGTTTGCATGGCCGAAGCCACTCCCGGTACGGTTTACACGGACTTAGAGAAAACCATGGCGCTCCCGATACGGTTTGCATGGCCGAAGCCACTCCCGGTACGGTTTACACGGACTTAGAGAACCATGCCGCTCTCGATACGGTTTGCATGGCCGAAGCCACTCCCGGTACGGTTTACACGGACTTAGAAAGAATACCATGCCGCTCCCGATACGGTTTGCATGGCCGAAGCCACTCCCGGTACGGTTTACACGGACTTAGAAAGAATACCATGCCGCTCCCGATACGGTTTGCATGGCCGAAGCCACTCCCGGTACGGTTTACACGGACTTAGAGAACCATGCCGCTCCCGATACGGTTTGCATGGCCGAAGCCACTCCCGGTACGGTTTACACGGACTTAGAGAGAATACCATGCCGCTCCCGATACGGTTTGCATGGCCGAAGCCACTCCCGGTACGGTTTACACGGACTTAGAAGGAATACCATGCCGCTCCCCGATCCGGTATATGTGGCCGAAGCCACCCTCGGATCAGGATTATCTGCGGACTTTTTAGGAAAGCCATGCCGCTTCCCGATCGGTACGGGTTATTTGCGGGCTTAGAAAATATCCTGCCGATCCGGTACTAAATGGCCGGAGCCTCCCTCGGATCGGGTTGACGCGGTCTTTGAATAATGCCGCTCCGATCCGATACTAATGGCCGGGGCCGCCCTCGGATCGGGTTGACGCGGTCTTTGAATAATGCCGCTCCGATCCGATACTAATGGCCGGGGCCGCCCTCGGATCGGGTTGACGCTGTCTTTGAATAATGCCGCTCCGATCCGATACTAATGGCCGGGGCCGCCCTCGGATCGGGTTGACGCGGTCTTTGAATAATGCCGCTCCGATCCGATACTAATGGCCGGGGCCGCCCTCGGATCGGGTTGACGCTGTCTTTGAATAATGCCGCTCCGATCCGATACTAATGGCCGGGGCCGCCCTCGGATCGGGTTGACGCGGTCTTTGAATAATGCCGCTCCGATCCGATACTAATGGCCGGGGCCGCCCTCGGATCGGGTTGACGCTGTCTTTGAATAATGCCGCTCCGATCCGATACTAATGGCCGGGGCCGCCCTCGGATCGGGTTGACGCGGTCTTTGAATAATGCCGCTCCGATCCGATACTAATGGCCGGGGCCGCCCTCGGATCGGGTTGACGCTGTCTTTGAATAATGCCGCTCCGATCCGATACTAATGGCCGGGGCCGCCCTCGGATCGGGTTGACGCGGTCTTTGAATAATGCCGCTCCGATCCGATACTAATGGCCGGGGCCGCCCTCGGATCGGGTTGACGCGGTCTTTGAGTAATGTCGCTCTGGTCGGCGGATCAAGTCCTTCATCTCCATGAGCATTTGGGAAGGGGAAGCAGGCAAGGGCAGATGCCGCTGTTGCGGGTCCCGTCGCCTCTCTCAGTCCCATTCCTCCCTGCGATACCGCTTTCGGGAGGACTGCTGGTCTTCGGGCCGAGGGTGGACCACTCGGGGGACAGGTGCCAAAGTTGCGTCGGCTACGCCTTTACCTTTAGATATCATCAGGGCCTCCCGGTTGACATACTTGTGTGCCCGGGCTACGAGGTCCTGGAAGGTAGGGGGATGGCGTTTCCCGATGGAGCCGAGGAGCCCTTCGTCCTGACACCCGCTGATCACGGCCGAGACCGCGATCGAGCTATCAAGGTTTGGGATTTGGGCGGCCTCGGTCCAAAACCTGGTGAAATACTCCTGGAGAGTTTCGGTGGAGCCTTGCCGGATGGCTAATAGGCTAGCCGATGTCTTGTACTGCCGAGTGGCATCATAAAACTGGTCGATAAACAACTGACCCAACTGGACCAAGGAATGGATGGAGTTGGGGGCCAGTGCTTCGAACCAGGTTAGAGCAGTCTTCTCGAGGGTGAGGGGGAAAAGTCGGCAGCGGACTGCTTCGGTGACCCCTCGGACCGAGAGATATGCGTTGAATCTCTGGAGATGACAGACCGGATCTGTCATTCCGTTGTAGAGAGGACCCTTCGGCAGCTTGAAATCTGGAGGCACTTCGGTAGCCAGGAGCTCCGCCGTGAACGGGGTCTGCTCCAGGATGCTGCTGGCGAGAGGTGCCCCGTAAGGCCGAGACATTATCTGCTGCATCTCTTTGCACATCGCCGTCAGCCGCTGGTCCAGATCCGAGACTGTCGAAGTGGCGACTGATGGTCCTCCGGTTCTGACCGGGCAGAACTCAGACGAAACACAGCCTTTCTTTGTCAGGCGATCGATGCGAGGGGCTCGGGCAGGTAGTGCCGAGGGCTTGTTGTGCGCTAAAGCGGTTTCGTCAGGGGAAACCGGCGCGGGTGCTGGACGGAGCCTCGCATCTCGAACCGGGTAAAGTGGAGGGAGCGGTGCTTGTTGAGGAAGCTGTCCTATCAGTCCCATGCGCTGGGCGATGGCAGACACCATCTCTCGAAGAGGCGCTAGGGATTTGACAACAATTTCCAGCGTTGCTATCTGCTGCTGGAGTACTCCCACCCGGTTGTCTTCCACGACAAGGGACTCTGGTAAGACTGGCAGAGTCGCGCTTGTCGGAGTACAAGGGGCGCCTTCGGACGTCAGCAGCTGTGCCGAGGCTTCCCGTGCCTCCATCTCGCTTTGTCCGGATCGCCGGGTGACAGGTTGTCGAGACATGACTTGTTTGTTTGTTTCCCACAGACGGCGCCACGTGATGTAGACTGGATCTATCACGACCGGACTCCGAGGCCGGAATCCGGAAAAGAGGATCCGAAGCCGGTTCGGATCGGTGTTGCTGAGGCCCGACGGGGATCCGGAAGGCCGAGGAAGCGGAGGCGGAGAGGAGGGTCCGCAGGCCGAAGGGCGCTTCGGTCGGTGCGGACTCGTCCTCCGGGAAGTCGGGGCCGAGGCTCCTTCGGCGGGCGAAGGGGCGGCGCGGATGAAGCTCTTTCTTGGCAATACGGCCGACAGGCGATGAAGCCGGACGAAGGGACGGCGCGGGGCCGAGCCTCCCGTTGCGGGGCAGCCGTCGGACGGCGTCGAGACCAAGGAGAGGAGTCCGAGGTCGGCGGCCGAGACCGACTCGGGGAGGTCGGCGATGATTCGAACCGAGCCCCTGCAGGAGGGAAAGAAGAAGAAGAACCAGTCAGCAGGAGTCCCGGGCGTCAGCCCTGGGGAACCCCCTCCGACGGTCAAGTTAGCTTCTGAAGAAGATTCGATTCAGGAAGCAAGAAGAAATAGCTAGAACACTATTCGGACAGTAGTCCTTTAAGGGGTTTCGGAAGCTTAGGGGGGCATCCGTTTTTTCCCCCCCTCTCCTTGGCCACAAATAGCAGGATACTTATAGCGGAGGGTAGCGGATGGTTAACGGTAGCAGCCGATATAGGACTAAAAGGAGGCTTACTGACAAACCGCCATAGCGTCTGATCCGCCACCGGAGTGGGCTGGATTCGGCTACCGGGCCGAAGGGGGTTGGGCCGCTGACGGGCCGAAGCCTGCTGGGCCCTGGGCCGCCGTGCTGTTCCCGGGCCGTAGGCTGGTGGGCCGCTGACGGGCTGAAGCCTGCTGGGCCGGGAGCGACGGGGCCGCTTATGGGCCGAGGGCTGCTGGGCCGCTAACGGGCCGAAGGCCGCCGGAGGGCCTAGTACTGCTACTGTTGGGCTGAATGGGGTTTGGGCCTGCTGCAATGGGCCGAATCGGATTCTGCCGCATCAGTTATAATTATCTAAAACATCTTTAAAAGGTCCCTCGACCCTCACTAAAAAGCCCATCTTGAGAGGCTTTTTAAGAAAGATTCATAAAGTGTAGGGATTTTAAGAAAGTACGAAGATTACAAGGACTTACACAAAATATTAAAAAATTATAAGAACTGAAAAAAAAAAAAATTTCCTTACGGTTTTTATATGCTCTATACAAGTTTGACAGCCACCTCTCTGGGGTCAGGAAATTGGCTTTCCACCTATGATAGACGGTGATCCCCCGTTGAATTTAGTAATTCCCTAAAATTTACCTCATCTAGCCGGTTATCCCTCCGTTGACTTTGTAGAAACTCCGTAAATTTACCTCCTCTGGCCGGTCACAAACTTTTGACCAACTTAAACGTGAAGATACTTGTTTATCTTGCCCGTTTGGATAATAGTGTGGTTTCAGTCAGTGCAGGTTTAGATGGAACTGGGTAAGTGCAGAGAGGAGGTAAGAGATTTTCAAAATAAATCTTCCTTTGGAATGAGAAAAGCACCTCACATGGGACTTTTTTGAAAATTTCTTCACTTACATTGTCCCGTCCTGTCTAATCCTGAACTTAGAGGATCTCTATTCTTTGGATAATGATGGACCATGTGCATGACTGGACCCTATTTTGGATATTGGGAAGCTAAAAGACATACGCCCTCCTCCAATTACATGTCTCCACGTCAACTACAGAAGAAAAATTTTAAAAAACCATCTTCATAACGTTAGCTTTACTCACGTGGGTGAGGTACTTTTTGCACTTAGCCTCTCATAGCATAAGAAACCAATTTTTCTTTGAATATTTGTGTTGTCTATAGTTATGTTAGTTTGTTTTAATACGTATCAATTACTGAGCCGATCAAATTGACTTTGCAACATTGGGTTCCACGAAGAATGCTAGTTTGTACTATTGTCTAAACGGTCGTAAGCTCATTGGCATATGCTCGACGTCCCATATCTAAAGTTTTCTTTGCCATGTATTAGACAATGTTGGTTGTTGATCCATGGTGGTTGATGATGCATGAAAATTTGCGTCCTTGTGAAAGTAGGCGTGTGCGGATTCTTTTGAGCCGTTAGACGGATCAGGCCGACTAGGGCTGCTCGAACAAGTTACTGACTTTTTGTTCAGTTCCCACAAACGGCGTCATGTGATGATGCATGAAAATTTGCATGTCTTCCCTGAAGTATTGTCTTCAGAGCGGAGGTGGAGTTTTGTCCTTTTCCTTAGAAAATGGCCCTCGTAGGGAAAAGAGATTACGCTCTGCTTATAAGCACATGTCTATTTTTATAACATCCGATGTACGACTAAAGCGGTTTGTCATTTTTATGCCTCTACACAGTCCCCTATGAAAGTAGGCGTGTGTGGACCCCTTTGAGCCGCTGGATGGATCAAGCCGGCTAGAGGTACTCGGACAAGTTAGTGGCTTTTTGTTCAGTTCCCACAAACAGCGTCATGTGACGATGCATGAAAATTTGGGTGCCTCCTCCGAGGTATTGTCCCCAGAGCGGAGGTGGGGTTTTGTCCTTTTCCTTAGAAAAGGGCCCTCGTTGAGAAGAGAGGTTGTGCTCTGCTTATAAGCACATGTCTATTTTTACAACATCCGATATAGAACTAAAGCGATTTGCCATTTTTATGCCTCTACACAGCCTCCTGTGAAAGTAGGCGTGTGTGGACCCCTTTGAGCCGCTGGACGGATCAGGCCGGCTAAGGATGCTCAGACAAGTTACTGACTTTTTGTTCAGTTCCCACAAACGGCGCCATATGATGATGCATGAAAATTTGCGTGCCTTCTCCGAGGTATTGTCCCAAGAACGGAGGTGGGGTTTTGTCCTTTTCCTTAGAAAAAGGTCCTCGTTGGGAAGAGAGGTTGCGCTCTGCTTATAAGCGCACGCTTATTTTTACAACATCTGATGTAGGACTAAAGCAGTTTGCCATTTTTATGCCTCTACACAGTCCCTTGTGAAAATAGACGTGTGCGGACCCCTTTGAGCCGCTGGACGGATCAGGCCGACTAGGGGTGCTCGGACAAGTTACTAGCTTTTTGTTCAGTTCCCACAGATGGCGCCATGTGATGATGCATGAAAATTTACGTGCCTTCCCTGAGATATTGTCCCAGAGCGAAGGTGAGATTTTGTCCTTTTCCTTAGAAAATGGCCGTCGTTGGGAAGAGAGGTTACGCTCTTCTTATAAGCACACGTCTATTTTTATAACATTCAATGTAGGACTAAAGCGGTTTGCCATTTTTATGCCTCTATACAGTCCCCTGTGAAAGTAGGCGTATGCGGACCCCTTTGAGCCACTGGACGGATCAGGCCGGCTAGGAGTGCTCGGACAAGTTAGTGACTTTTTGTTCAGTTCCCACAGACGGCGCCATGTGATGATGCATGAAAATTTGTGTGCCTTCCCCGGCGTATTGTCCTCAGAGCGGATGTGGGGTTTTGTCCTTTTCCTTAGAAAAGGGCCCTCATTGGGAAGAGAGGTTGTACTCTGCTTATAAGCACACGCCTATTTTTACAACATCCGATATAGGACTAAAGCGGTTTGGCATTTTTATGCCTCTACACAGCCCCTTGTGAAAGTAGGCGTATGCGGACCCCTTTGAGCCGTTGGACAGATCAAGCCGGCTAGCGGTGCTCGGACAAGTTACTGGCTTTTTGTTCAGTTCCCACAAACGGCGCCATGTGATGATGCATGAAAATTTGCGTGCCTTTCCTGAGGCATTATTCCCAGAACGGCGGTGGGGTTTTGTCCTTTTCCTTAGAAAAGGGCCCTCGTTAGGAAGAGATGTTGCACTCTGCTTATAAGCACACGCCTATTTTTACAACATCCGATGTAGGACTAAAGCGGTTTGTCATTTTTATGCCTCTACACAGCCCTCTGTGAAAGTAGGCATGTGCGGACCCCTTTGAGCCGTTGGACGGATCAGGCCGACTAGGGGTGCTCGGACAAGTTAGTGACCTTTTGTTCAGTTCCCACAGACGGCGCCATGTGATGATGCATGAAAATTTGCGTGCCTTCCCCGAGGTATTCTCTCCAGAGCAGAGGTGGGGTTTTGTCTTTTTCTTTAGAAAATGACCCTCGTTGGGAAGAGAGATTGCACTCTGCTTATAAGCACACGTCTATTTTTACAACATCCGATGTAGGACTAAAGCGGTTTGCCATTTTTATGCCTCTACACAGCCCCTTGTGAAAGTAGGCGTGTCCGGACCCCTTTGAGCCGCTGGACGGATCAGGCCAGCTAGGGGTGCTCGGACAAGTTACTGGCTTTTTGTTCAATTCCCATAGACGGCGCCAAGTGACGTAGCTGAAGCTATCACTAATAGATTCCGAGGGCAGAATCCGAATGTGAACCGAAAGACAAGTTGCCGAGACGGACCCGGACTAAGAGGTTGACGAAGAATGCAGCCGAGACTCCTGCGAGAGGAAGAGACCAATCAGTGAGGGTCCTGGGTTTCGGCTCAAGAGAACCCCCTCCGATGGTAAAGTCAGTCTCTGAATAAGACTAATTTAGAAGGAAAGAAGAAGAAGTTTGAGTGCTTAAAGTGTACCTTTTCCGCAATGAATAGCCTTCTTTTTATAGCAGAAGATGGAAGTTCTCTTCTTGTAGCAGTCAATATAGGAGTATATTTAGGAGTTTGAGAGGAAATTGCCGAAATACCCCATTAATAGGCCGATGGTTGGATAGCAGTTAACTCGAATGGGCCGAACCCATTTCGATTTATTATTTGCTATGGCTGGGCCGAATACGGTCGGTAATTGAGCCCATCGCTTAAGCCGAATTTATATTATTTCAATAAGGCGCCTGAGCCGTTTCTGTTTGATTGACTTTATGGACCGAATGTGCTTCGGTCCTTTCTCTTATTTGGGCCGGCCCCCTAGTGCTGGGCCTAGTCGGATTCTCCCCCATCAGTGGTCCTAGACAATTAGTTTCACATCAGTTTCTGGGTTATGATTCAAGCGCATACGACCATGCGCCTCTGCATCTCAACGTTGCGATTTTGAGATTTCATCTTGATATCAGAGCGTCGATCTTGGGTGTGACCTCTTTTGCCTCTTTTTATTTCCACGGTCCATGATAGCCGTGAGGGGGAGTGTTGGCTGTTACCCTATGATGGTCCTGGGCAATTAGTTCCACATCGGTTTTTGGATTACGATTCCAACGCAGATAACTTTGCGCCTCTAACTCTGAATGTTGCGGTTTTGGGATTTCATCTGACACCATGTTGTGTTAACCGAAAATCATGATAACCTTCAATAGATCATCTAATTCACAAAAGACTGTGAGACGAACAATTGCATTATTCTCTGAGATTAAAATCATACTTTCTATAAGCCGCTAAGTTCCTTGGAGAACTTCGCTGACAGAGAAATGCCTCTTTTTCATTCATGTCCGTAAAACTATCTATCTTGTGTCTAGCTGTACAGCGACCTATACAATATTGCTTTCCTCCTACATAGATGTGCCCATCAATGCTTATCAAATCATCAATTGAGGCATGAGTTTTTTTGCTCTCTCTCTCTCTCTCTCTCTCTCAATTAGCAGTCGACTAGGTAGAAATAGGTAAAATCGCCTTTTAACTCTATTCGGAATGCTTGATTTTTTCTTAAACGAGTAGATTAGTAGTAACGGGAAAAGAGATTCCTAACCAAGGTCTTGAATTCAAAATTTGACATTCTGTCAGATTAAGCGTGGGAAAAACTAAAGATACACGTGAGAGCCCCCTCGCAGGGTTCGAATCCGGATCTCCCTGTTAAAGGTGGGGAACGTGTCCGTTGCGCCACAGGTGCCGGACTATTCGGAACGCTTAATTTAGTTTGCTCACGGAAGACAGATGCAATTGCCTTTTATGGCTCTCTAACCTAACTCGGAAACTCCTAATTAAGTTTTCTCATTGAAATATTCTCTGGTTAGACCACACATGCTTGAAGGGACAGTTATATGCGTACGATCCTTCAAGGAAAAGAGTATGTATTGATTGGTGCACAAAAAAGACGTACGATGGTGTACGCATGCGCACCATGGCCAATCAACATCGATCTGTGAACTTCACACAGCTTCGGCCTTGTCATGACTGGCCGAATAATCTATCCATGAAGGCAAAATGTCTTGCCTCCCTCAAACTGCAGCTTCCATTAGATATTGCATGGTTTGCACCATCTGACAGCTGATTCCTTCTCACTTCAAGCAAAGCAGGGTATATTCCATGGCATAATCCATGCTTAACACTTCAGAATAGTATATATATATATATAAAGAACACAACACACTAGATGTGTCACCATTCATAATTTCATATAGAGGTGATAACCCGATCCATTGTTTATTTCCGGATTGGGTAAGCGTTCATGCAGCCAAAAACACCCACAGTTTAGAAGGCTAATGTGGTATTAGAAAACTATTGCCAACTGTTTTAATTCCATTAAGCGTAGAACGCATCAAATCTGATTCCTGAAGGTGGGTTGGGCTCTGTAGAATTCCTGAAGCTGGGGGAAGCCCTGGGGATTTTTATTTTATTTTTTTTCAATAGGATTGTTTTCTGAAGTCAACGGAGATAATCTGCGTACAGTCACTGCATCCGCACATCGCGTACGCAGAGAGGATTCATCATTTTATGCGCGGCGAATGCTGATCTCTCAACCTTCTCCTTTAGTTTTGACTTCTGCACCTAGAGAGAGAGAGAGATGATGCCCACATGACATCCATTGATGGGTAGACTTTTGTCGAGAAGACTATATATATAGCTTCCTCAAATTTTGATCTCTTCTTGCTTCTTGGATTGCCAACTACTCTCCTCTTGCTGTGCTAAATCGCTTTTAATTAACATAGGTCAACGATTATGGGACTGAAGGCAGTGGCAGATGCAGAAATTTTGTCTAGTAGAGTCATTTAGATATTAAGTCATAAATATCACTAGGTTAGTGAGGTCTTAGACTAGACTATATAGAGTCTTGAGTTGGGCCAGTAGATCCTGAGTTAAGTCAACGGGTCCCGGACTATACTATATTGGACTGGGTCAATAGACTTGATAAAATCTAGTGGGCCCCAGGACCCTACTAGATCAATGTTGGATCCATCACTAACTGCAGCAACCTACAACTGAAAGCAGTGGCCGACCCAGTCCATTTCAGTGGGGTCCCAGGACCCCACTGTAATTTTAAAATTTTCTTAGAAGAGTCTTAATTTAATAAGGTAAATTTCAAATTTTGGTACAAGGTGACCCCACTGAATTTTTTAGATGACCACAGGACCCCAGTCCCACTCGGACTCAGTTTCACTTAATTTTTTACATAGTATTATGACTTAAATTTATGATTTAATAAAAAATTTGTTGAGTGCATTTGGAAGAAAAAATTCTTTGTAACGAAGTGTATCATTTTTATTGAAGTCTATTATTTTTATAATGATTAAAATATATTTATTTTTATTTTTATTTTAATATTTTATTATAACCAAAATAAAATATAAATAAATTTAATAATGATCCGAGTGACCCTGAGTGACCCCACTGAACAAAGTTTCTACGTCCGCCACTGACTGAAAGCATGCTCATGAACAAATAAGTTAAGACCACTGTTCTAAAACTCGGCGATCTAACTCATAAATCATCCGATCCAGATCGGATCGCTGAGATTTCTGGTCGGATCGGCCTTTAACCAGGGTTGCTAGAAACCAGGAAGGTGGATCAGGCATGCTTTAGACCGGAGAACAGGGCGAGTTTTAGTGCGGATCGGGTGTGTTTTACCGATCCTATTACTTGCCAGCCAAACAAAAGAAAAATGTTTTCCAATCTAACCATTCATTGGTGGTCCCTTCTTTGTGCCAGCTATCTCCATTAAACCGCGGGAATCAGAACAAGAAACAAGAAAAGTTCTTGCCCTAGTAGCATTTTTAACCTTCTATCCCTCTTCACATCCACCGGCCATCTCCCGACTCTTTCTTTTGGTAACCCAAATCAGAGAAATTGGAGAAGGCATAAGTATTTCTTGGGAAATCATTATTACGTGTGGTGAGAGAATCTCATATTTTGATTCACATCACCATAAAGACTATTACTGGAGAACCAATATACTTTTTTGTTATTTTGAAAAATACTTTTTCTTAGAAGTTAAAAAAGATTGAAATCTGAATATATTTTTATATTTCATATTTAATTTTTCTAATATATTTATAATTATTTATTTTGTACTGACTCGCGAGTTAGATCACCCAAGTCACTAAAAAACTCGAATCAATATGTATCCGATCCGATCCCGAGTTCCGAATTTTTAAAGACTGGTCAAGGGCCATTTCTAAGTACTAATGTTTGGCTTTTAAAGTTTTCAGTATATCTTGCTGAACAAGCCCGTCTAGCTCAGTTGGTAGAGCGCAAGGCTCTTAACCTTGTGGTCGTGGGTTCGAGCCCCACGGTGGGCGTCAATTCCTGTCTGAAGTTCTTTTTTACCAAAACCTCAGGGCCACCATAAAACAGGTATGCCTTTTTGCAGCTCCACTATTCCTCACGATAAGGTGTGCTTTGTGACGCCGTAAAATGATAAGAAATAATATACAATATCATTTTTGGTGTTTTCTCGATACCTGATAAGCTGTAAATATTTAAGTTTTTAAATTCGCAAGATGACAACATTCTATGGCAAGAAATCAAAAACATCTAAACCATCTTAAAGGGAAATTCTGGCATCAAACTGGGAATGCTATTGGCTCGCCTACTGTTTGGGCATGTGAAGGTTAGAGATAAGATTCTCTGCATCTGGATAGGTCCCTCCTCACATTAGTTTAGAAATATCTATTTTATCTGACCAAATGACTATAAGACATCTTTTGTGGTTGTGAGGACATAGCAAGTCCATGTGAGCTCTCTTTGTCCTCATTCTGATAGATTCCTTGATGCCTTCTCACATAAGTTGAGAACATTTTCATTATTTTTCTTGTACTTTTTTTCCTACTTGGCACAGGATAAATAACAAAAAAAACATCCCCATAAGAGCATTAGGGGGGCATGTCAAAAGTGAGATCCCGAACACCTTGTTCCATCATAACTCTGATGATAAGATGTTTGGCATGTCAAAACTCAAAAGTGAGATCCAAACATTTTGTTCCATCATAACTCTGATGATGAAGAGATAGCCCAAAATTGTTTAGAATGGAAACAAAGAATCTATTAACCGACCCCAAATATTTGAAATTAAGATTTGGTTGAGTTGAGTTGAATTGAGAGTTGAGTTGTGTATAACTCTGATGATAAGATGTTTCATTAACTTATTTGAAAGTAGCAGGACTTCCTTTTAACAGTCGGCTGTGAATGCAAGTTATGGCTCCGGAGAAATAAACCCAACATGAATCATTTCGGCTGCCGTCGAAAGAAGTGGGCACACAAGCCTAGAAAACCCAACAACAAGTACAATAGTATGTTTAGTTTCACTGCATCAGTTGGTGAAATAGTGACTGGTACACTGTACAGTGAGAACAGATGTACATCAAAGCAAGTGACAAGGAATACTTGTGTTTGAAAAACAAAACATTTGAAACTACAATTGTCAAGTTTGTGTCCTGCCTATAAAGACTATCACTGCATCAGCGGGGCAAATAGAGGTTGGTATGGTACACGGTGAGAACAAATGTACACGGGAAAAGCTTTGGATGAAAACAAGCACATTTGAAGCTTGCATCAAATGCTAGGGGAATTTCGCCTATGCACCGTCCTCTTGTTGCTGCAAGGTGTGTCTTTCCCATCATCTACCAAAGCAGGGGCCAATAAGGGCACTCCAGTTTTCCGCTTCCTTGGATAGGGGTGAATGATGGCCAAGTCTCTTACGCGCCGCAGGACCGACTGCGGCACCAGGCCCGGCATGTGTTTTTTCCTCGTCTCAAACTAATGAAAGAAAACATGAAGAATTCTGTGAAAAATGTTGATTGTAAACTGATCAGCAAAAAAGAAGGAAAATGAGCTCCTAGCCCTGACATTAATCAAATGACCATTCTGATCATATAGGAAAAGGTAATATGTCACTCTATAATACCCTTGACCCTATTGGTGTAAACTGCGGGGGGGTTCTTATAGACATGCTTTTCTATCTCAATAGAACTGCCATGTAATGACATCTAATCTCCAAAAGTTTTTCCATTCATTGAAATATGTTCTGTTTCCACCTTCCAAAGGACATCACATTTTTGTAAGCTGAAACACTAATAATCTCAAAACGCTTCCTGTAAGGTGTGTCAATTCTCGCAGGCATGCTTCGCCATAGTATGTCAGAACTCTGAAATCCCTAAGATGGTTCTTTTGCACTTGACAAAATGCAAGCTATAAGCCATCTTCCATGGAGAAGGGGAAAAAGAAACTTCCAGGGTCACATAGCTGTGTCAACATTTTCTATCTGGAACTTCCTCTTGTTATCACAATCAGCTGTAGCTCAGAAATAATGAACCGCAATGACTTCTTGCCATGAGGCTATCACAAAAAACCATTAGCACATGCCAAAAAAGTTTCACCTGGGGAAAGATTCATTACATGGCCCAAGATTATGGTAGTAAGGGTTGAAAATTTATTAGCGTCGATTAAGACTCCATGAGGTTACAGGATAAAATTCAATCCAAGCATTTCTGAAGCAACGTTTAGAACAAGGGTTTTGCTTAACCCAAGATTCAAATCGAGATCAGCCTCCCCCACTCTACAAGTTTAGCTGGGGACGCTTTACTGTTATTCAGAAAGAGGACAATCCAAAACCATAAGAATAAGATGGCCTCGACGTGGGGCAAACACAAAATAGAAGAAAATATTAACTTTACATGGCTTCTATTTTCAACCAATTTTCTTGACTATAAAAGTCAAACCTTTCCTAACAACCCCACCTTTTCCCCAGTTTAGGGAGCTCCACTTTGTAGCATTTGGTTGGAAGCCAAAACACAACCAAAAAAACTACATAAATGGCTTCCAAGATTTAACTTCTTTCCCTCAAAAAACTGGGTAACAGTGCAAAAGTGCTTCCATTAGGACTGCCCCAAATAAAGACTAAAGAATAAATCCTACTCCAACAGATACCACAGGCATGGCTTTCCAAAGCAAATCCAGGATGTATATCTGATTGCATACTGATGTAATATAACTTAAGTCAACACACATGGGGGGCACAGAGGAGGAATCCATAGTCATCAAATTAAAGAAAATTACTCCATAGGTGTCTCCTGAACATTTCTCATATACCAAGAAAGCTTACCAAATAAAATAAAATAAAGACAAATTGGCATTTTCCATGTCCTAACCATAATGTTTTAATGACCTCAATAACCTTCAAAACCTCCTCTAAATATGTAGTCGGTGGCCTCTACAAAAACAGCATTCAAAGCAAATATTTTTATAGATTATAAATTTATGAGAGACCAACAGAAAAAAGGTTTTGCCAACATAAGATCATTACATCCACCTGTAGTTAGTCATGCAAACCAGTACTCGCAGCAAGACTGGCCTACATAACAGAATACGAGCAGAAATGGATTCAGAATGATGCAGGAGACGATGCATGGCTGGAGTTCCCTTTATTGGCTTTTATTAGGACCATTTATGGTCTATTATGTTTGTTTATATTTTCTAGGAGTTACAGAAACGTGAATAAGGGAGGAGAAGTGCTAAAGTCATATAGGAATCTCTAGGGTAAGGGGTTACAAATCCACTCTATATATGTATGCTTTTTTTCAGAAGAAAGAGAGATGAATTATTGAAAGAAAATGAATTGATTTGTGTGATCTTGGCCTCTGCGAGAGAGAGCCGCAACCCCCCATCTTCCTTGCTGCGACGCCAAGGAACCTGTCCCCGGTGCGACGCCGGAAACTTCCCCAATCCTCTGGTGCGAGGCCGAGGATCCCCCCTCCCATTTCCCCCCTCTTCCCCTTCGTCCCACATGACAGAAAGTTCACAATATAACAAGGGTGTTTATGAAGGCATGCAGATATGACACATTCCATGGCTGATCTACCTCTACTAGCACTATTCAAATCTACTCCACAAATTGATATGTAAAGAAGATATAAAATGCTAGCCAAATAAGGCAATCACATTCTAACATCTAATAATATGTTTATAGATTATCAACTTATGAGAGACCAACAGACAAAAGGTTTTGTCAACATAAGATCATTATATCCACCTGTAGTTTCTCGCTCAAACCAGTATCACAGCAATTCTGGCCTAAAAGCAGAAATGGATTCAGAAAGTTCACAATATAACAAGGGCATTTCTGAAGGGCATGCAGATATGACACATTCCATGGCTGATCTACCTCTACTTTAGCATTATTCAAATCTAGTCCATAAATTGAAATTTAAAGAAGGCAAAAAAGCTAACCAAATAAGCCAACCACATTCTAACATCTAATAACATGTTAGTCAATTAGGCAACGAATATAGTCCATAGACTAAGCGAAGAAGACCGTTTATATATGTGAAAGACGATGAATTATGGATGGCAACTGGTCATGGAATAAACAGGCTTGCCAGAATTTAAGATGGTTTCATAGACAAAGAAAAACAAATTTCGTGCATCCAAGAATTAAGAAGACAATTTAGAAGAAAACAAGGCCAAAGAACCAAAGATGAAGACTAGTGAGAACGGATAGGAAAAGAAATATCCCGCAATGAAAGGGTGATTATGAGATGGGAGAACATACATTACCAATCAAAGTTTTAGGGAATACTTTTGTAGAGTGGATGGTACCAAATGTATGTATCTTTGTCTACCCAGACCAACTATCCATGCAATCTGCAACCTGCCATCCTTTGAATGCCCTCTTCTGGTCCCCACAGGCATATTCCAACCATGCTTGAACGTGCCTTCAGTTTTCCACCATCTCTGTTGCCCATTTCCTCGTCTGCATGATCATCAACCTCCCCCTCTGACACTTCATTCGCTGTCAACCTGTCAAGTTCTTGACCTTCACGTAGAGCATCGCCATCCTCTAAGCCCCCCTTCCCCATGAAAAAGATTTGTTTGCCCCTCCACAGATGGCAGGTGCTGTGGACCATTGCCCAGAGATTTCACTGCATTTATGTGTGCCTACCCCTCCTGGAAACTGTCCTTTTCCAAAGGCGATGCCTCAAAGCTATCACAGCACCACCACCAACATCTCCATTATTGGATAAGCACCTCTGGCATGATGCTGCTTACCCACTGACCGGCCCTAGGGAACTGTCCTTTTCCAAAGGCGATGCCTCAAACCTATCACAGCACCAAGCTACCAACATCTCCATCATTCTGGTGGATAAGCACCTCTGGCATGATGCTGCCTACCACCAACCAGCCCCTTGCAACAACAAACGGAGGACAGGTCTTAATTATCCCCCCCCCCCCAAAAAAAAAAGAGATACACACACACACACACAAAGATAAGTTTTGGAAAATGGTATTAAGGTTATGTTCCTTTTCTCATTTTTTAGTTACCAACTGAATTCAGATTAATATATTATACAATTCCACACAACAATATACAACAGTGCATGAATTAGCATGATGAATAAAACATAAAAAAGTATCCTCTTCTGAATTATAGAAAAAAAAACTTTGAACAACAAAATATGGCTTTTCCCATTGTTTAAGAATTAAGCACTTTTTTTTTTTTTTTTTTTTGGGGGGGGGGGGGGGGGGGGGGGGGGGGGGGGGAGAGATAAGTGGATGGTAGCACAATTGTTTTAAACTTAGAAGTTTAAAGTAAAGAAAAAAAAACATCCACAAACATACTAACCTCTTTCCTGCCATGTATGTGTGCACCACTAGCTCTTAGAAGATTTCTCCATTTGTCCTGTTACATCTCAAGCAACAGAAGAATGTTAGTTCCAATGTAAATCATTATTCTACATTAAGTAAATGCACGTAGTGAAACATGACATAACCTTTAAATCAACGGAAGTACGATAAGCAGAAGATGAGAACAGTAGCCGTTTTATATCGGTCCATCTACCGACCCCATATCGAGAAACACCTTCTACCAACTTTGTCACCTCACAGAGGGTCCACAACCTATGATGCTTCCTCCGAGCCCCACATTTGTCACTTTGAGTTGTTGGAGAGACCAATGTACCATCTTCCTTTGCCGATTTAGGCAGCATTGAACCATATATTATTTTGCGTTCGACAGCATTCTGTATGTGTCCCTTTCTGGCCTTCAAATCTTTTACCTGATCAGAAAGCCTGAATGTCAGCAGTCGCAGAAATCTGTGCGGTGCATGTAAGAAACGAAGTTGAAAACCTGTGCAGAAAGAAATACACAATAAAATAACTGTAAGATTATGTTACAAATCATAGAAAGAAATCCTTCGAGACCAACAACATAAATTGTTTGTCACTAAGAATGGGAACAAGTAAGAACTTGGGACAAATCCAGTGTTGTAGGCTTGGGGGGTGGAGACGAAGGGTTTACTCCTGTTTTCAGAACTGGGACTACTATTTACTTGAGGAAAGAAAGAAAATTCTATATGACGGATGAAATTGGGACTTCAATGGGTTTCAATAGTCAAGAGCCAGTTTCAGGGATGCAAAAAGGGGAAAACAAAACAAATAGGCTGGACAATTAGACTGAAGAAAGATGAACACTGGGATGCAAAAAGGAGAAAATAAAAGAAATAGGCAGGACAATAGACTAAACAAAGGTGAGCATGGCGCATGCTTCACCTAACAGTGGATCAGAACCCCTCAGCAAGGGTCCACATAATCTTCACAGCGTGAGACTTAAGAATCATCAGACAGGAAGGGAGTATACAAACTTCACTGCAAGAATGGATATATTAAATACGAGCAATACTTGCTGCCCGCATGGCGTGCGGCCCAAAAAATGAGTAACTTTTTACGTCGGCCCCATCATGCCCTACAAGTTGTTATAACCCGATCTCTGATTGGCCGACGCAAAAAATTCTTTAAAAAAAATCAAAAACCGAGCTCTAGTTTATTGAGCTCGGCCTTCTTTTCACTATTCATTGGGGCTCGATTTTTTTTATTTTTTAGAATTTTTTAAGTCATCTGATCGGAGATCGGGTCATATGGACATGTAGGGCATGGCAGAGCTGAATGCAAAAAAAATCCTCATTTTTTGGGCTGCACCCCATGCAGTGCAGCACGTCATTTCTCATTAAATACATAGCAGCTGCCTGCTTTACCAACATTGGCCTCAAAATGAGATCAATTGACCATAGATTATCTGAATATTTTCTACAAGACAACGATGACGATGATTAGGACATATTAAGCATCTTATTTTTTTTCTTGCATAATATATTTGTTCTTTTTTTTTAAGTGATAATTTCTTTGTTCTGTTATAAACTATTTTTCCCCAAAAATTTCCAATTTATTCTCCATTTTTCCTTTTTTCCTAGTAGACCAATTGCAGGGAAGCCAGTGCCTGGAACCTCTGGACCTGCTAAGAAGGCTGATCTAATCTTATCTGAACCGAAATTGGACTTGGCATGCCATGGTACCCAAATCTGATCTTTCAGTTGGTGATGCAAAGGGTTAATTAATGTGTTAAACAGTAGCTCTATCCATATCCTCAAAATGAAAAGTCCATCCTTAACTTTATCCTTATATACTTGCATTCTGATGGTTATCGTTAAAAATATCAAAATGATATATAAAGATTAAATTATAGGATGGCATTACAACTCTAAACAAACTTTCTAATGTTTCTGGTTACTCATTTCCCATTCAAGACTCATTCTGAAAAGCATAGCTCCAAAAGGGACCGCAGTCTAGTGTAGAGGACGATTTCGCAACAGAGGTGGGCCGTACCAAATGGAGGTGGTAACCCAGGTTTAAGTGCCGGTGCCGGTGCCGGCGGGGAAGACCCATCTCTCTCTCTCTCTCTCTCTCTCTCTCTCTCTCTCTCTCTCTCTCTCTCTCTCTCATAGTGTAAGGGTATTAAAAGAATATTAATATATTTTTTCATTAAATTCCACAGTTAATGCCATATTCTAGGTTTATTCTCATGGCGCAAAATGGCAACTAATCTTAGGGCAGTTTTGCAGGTATTTACATCCATATTCTAGGTTTATTCTCATGGCGTGAAATGGCAACTAACCTTAGGGGCATTTTAAGATAGTCAAAAGTATAATTAGCTTTCTAACGGATTATATATGTAATTAACCCTACATTGTATCTTATGGGCCACATTTTCATAGCCAATGTTGCAAGAATCATACTTCCTGCATTGCCCGCATTGCAGTACCAGCAGACAACCGATCAGCTTTGATCGGACAGCTGCTGCAGCAAGTCCTCCCCCCCCCCACCTCTCTAAAGACCAGGGGGGAGGGCAACCCTAAGGGGCTGATCTGTTATGTCGGATCTTTGATCAGATGGTTAAAATTTTTCAAAAAAATGAAAATAAAAACCAGGGTTAAAAGGGCTGTTCTTTTTTTATTTTTTTAGAGTTCTTTAAGTTTAGGTGCCGGTGTCGGTTCCGGTGCTGGAGAGGGGGACCCATCCTCCAGTCTCTTTCTCATCTCATAGTGTAAGGGTATTATAAGAATATTAATATATTTTTTCATTAAATTCAACAGATAACAGCATCTTCTAGGTTTATTCTCATCGCATGAAATGGCAGCTAACCTTTGGGGCATTTTTGCAGGTATTTACATTTAGTGAGGTTATTAATAACAATGAAAAAATAAGACAGTCAAAAGTGTATTTAGCTTTCTAACAGGGACATATATGTAATTAACCCTAAACTGTATCTTAATAGGCTGCATTTTCACAGCCAATGTTGCAAGCATCATACTTGCTGCATTGCCCACATTATAGTGCCAGCAGTCGTCCGATCAGCTTTGATCGGACTGCTGCTGCAGCAAGTTTTTTCCCCCTTAAAAACCAAGGGGGGGAGGGTCAACCCTAAGGGGCTGATCTGTTCTGTCCGATCTTTGATCAGATGGTTAAAAAAAAAATTAAAAATAAAAACCAGGGTTGAAAGGACTGTCTGTTTTTTCATTTTTTTAGAATTTTTTGACTTTACAGATCGGCCACTTGGGGGGTCCCCTGGATTTCTAGAAGAAAAAAAAAAGCATGTTGCTGGCGCACATTGCAGCAAGTATTAAGCATGTTGCACTGTTCTTTCTGACAAGTTCAAAAATAACGCATAGAACTCTGCCCTTTCAGCTTAACAACAAAAAATAATCATCCAGTAACATTAAAATAATAAAAGAACACAAAAGAGAAATCAAACACTTTAAAATACATGTAAAATGATTGTTACAGTATACAATAATCTCATGCAGTAAACATCCTAGCATCAAGTTGAAGTTAGCAGATAAAGACAGATACAACAGGAGAATTGTAATAATGCCAACAATCAGATGTCAAATGCAAGCAGCAAGGTGAAAGTTTCTTACAACACAAGTAAAATTTTTCCTTGGCCGACCTCTTCGCGGCTGCACAACGCACATCATTTGGCTACTAGATAATGTAGATGGGTCCTCTGAACAGATCAGCTGTGTTGGCACAGATCTTTTCAACTGAATATCATTAGTTCTAATGTGCAAAATCTTGTTTTGAGGACTCATGCTTGGGGATTCAATTTTTTCGGCACCCTGTTTGGAGTTCACCTCTGATGATTCTTCAATATATCTCCGAGTAGGTTTCCTCATCCTCTTCTTTGTTAGAAGTGCATGATCTCTGCCTTCCAATTCTAAGATTCTAAAACTACCAGCACCCAAAAAATTGGCACTAACAGTATCTTCAGCGGCGTGTCTCTTATTGAATGATTTGCCTACAGAAGCTTTTTGGTCAAGAGTGCTGGTTAGAGATCCACATGAAATTTCAGGAAGATTGTTAGTGGACAAGAAAATCATATCTTCGTTCTCCTCTGATAAGAGTCTGCTTTTCGCATTGCTAGATGTGTCATCCAAGCCCATCAGGCTACTTAAGCCAAATAAGATATGCTGTTTAAGCTGCTTATCCACAACGGGTGCACCTTGTCCACAACTGCCCCTCAAGGCATCATGAAATTCATGGATATTGATGTTACCTACATACAGAGTGTTCTGATCAGATGTCTCATTGCTCCTCGGATTAACAGTGTTTGTTGGATCCAGTGTCTCATTGGCATCATTATCTATGCCCAAGGTTTGGGAATACTCTGAGCTTGAATTTCCTAAGCAATATCCACCATGCAGATCATAATTCAGGTGGGAACTCTCTGCAAATCCACTTTCTGAGAAAAATGAAAGATACATATAAGCTAAGCAAATATGACATAATGAAATTGAATAACATGTAAAACTTTTACCCAAAAGATAATCAGGACAATCATTAGGAAGATTCTCAAGCCCATGGAGACTCTGATCCTTGTCATGTTCCTGGTGCATGTTATCCAGACACTGCAATAACAAGTATGCACCGTGTGACTAATGAACTCAAGTTTGCACAAAGACAAAGAATCACCAAGATCAAGACTAAAGACATGGAAAAGTGGAGTATTGATGCGGAACGAGGGGGGGGGGGGGGGGGGGGGGGGGGATAAAAGTGGAGTGTAGAGGAGGGGAACCAGTCGGCGTCGCACCGATGGAAAGGCTCCGGCGTCGCACCGGAGCTGGGAAGGGGACTGGCGTCACACCAGTTAGGATACCTCGGTGTCGCACCGAGGAAGAGGGATAGGGCCTCCGTCACAGAGGCAACAATCGAACAAACAAGTAATTTTTTTTTTTTCTTCAACAACTCCCCTCTCCATCTCTGAAAATGACATACATATAGGGAGATATGTAACTCCTGACTCTTAAACTCCCTCCCTGACTCTAGGACTTCCCATCCCTTATTCCTGTTTTTGTAACTCCTAAAAAACATGATGGGCCATAAATTGGCCTAATAAAAGCAAAAGGGAATGGGGGAGGGATCCTTTGCTTCGTATTCTACATCAATCTCCCCTGGTTCGAAAAACTCGTCCTCGAGTTTTGAAATGCGCCAGTATAATCAAGCGGACGATTGGATCATCTGTGGGAGTCTTCAAGTAGATAATCATATCAAGAATCACCACCCAGTCTGCTGTTTGTGAATCACATAAAGTCTGCCATATCATATCCCCGGGAGACTGTAGCAAGTCATACATATCCTCGTGCAGAGTAGCTATCATCACATCTTCAGTAAATGTTGGATGAGGTTTTGAGTCAGCAAAAATATCATCAGTAATAAGATGTAACTCTGCCTCAACAAGTAAATCCTGATCCCATGAGATAATAGGAACTGGTGCAGTATCAAGTAGATCTGTGCAAAACACATCATCATAGATGCGATCCAATCCTGACCGTCTAAGTAATGCGTGATCCCAACTGTGAACCACCCATGAGGCATCAACTTCGAACACTGTATCATCAATCAAATGTAGTCCAGAAGTAATGAATAAATCGTGATCCCAACCAGTAATAGATGAGGGTGCCATTTTTGCTAGACAAGTTAATAATTGTTGAAGCTTCTCCTGAGTATGATAAGTAGAATTGAGAATGCGAAAGGGTGTATGGTAACCCTCGGGTCGTAAAAGACAATCCCGCCCTGTGGGATCAATCACAACTTGTCGCACGTCCATCCATTCTTTGCCCAAGCTAATATATGAACCCTGTGGTGTAACCTTGCACCATGCATGATCATAATATCTGACAGATCGGGAAATGTCTTTGCCCTTTAGAAGATGAGAAAATTGCACACAAGCTCGGTCTCCAGAGACAATTATATAGTCCGTATGGGATAGAGAATCCACAATCGATTGCGAAATAAAATTACCGAACGGACTTGCAGTAAGAAACACCCTGGCTTGCATAGAATCGGGTAGGTCCACCTCAAACGTAAAGTCCATCGTGAGGAAACGTACCTAGGATTCCGACTTGTGAGACAAATTGGTCCAGATAGAGCAGATGACGTGCAGATCAATGCACCACTAGGTGAAGAAGAGCTGACGAGGTCCGTCTTGCTGCTGGGATGCCAACGGTACGATCGGTGCGCAAAACGGGGCACAAAAGATCACCTCGATATACATGCAGAAGTGGCACGCAAATCTATGCAAATCGGGTCTGATGTGTTGCTGAAATTGGATGGGCCTCGCTGAGACGAATCCAAAGTCACTGACGGTGCTCAAATTGGAGTCCGGGACGACTCCGAAACGGTGAACACAAGTGTCCTCGTAATGCGTGCAAGTGCGGCACGCAAAACAAGGCAAGTCTGGCTGCTGGCCGCTGTGAAATCAATGCACTGGGAGGCTGGTACGTAAATCGAGACGGCTGACGTGGGCCTCGAGTTGCTGAAATTGATGCAGAATACGAAGCAAAGGATCCCTCCCCCATTCCCTTTTGCTTTTATTAGGCCAATTTATGGCCCATCATGTTTTTTAGGAGTTACAAAAACAGGAATAAGGGATGGGAAGTCCTAGAGTCAGGGAGGGAGTTTAAGAGTCAGGAGTTACATATCTCCCTATATGTATGTCATTTTCAGAGATGGAGAGGGGAGTTGTTGAAGAAAAAAAAAAATTACTTGTTTGTTCGATTGTTGCCTCTGTGACGGAGGCCCTATCCCTCTATCCTCTCGTCGGACTGGTGGGGCTACTGCCTGGGGGCAAGCGGGAGGGGTAGGAAGTGGTGGCGGCTGCTCTCGGATAGGAATACGGGGTCTGGGAGCAGAAACCTCCTGACGAGACGGATCCTGGGGTCGGATCATAGGTCCTCTCGGTGGGTAAGCAGGTGCACCTCGAGTGTCAAGAGGGCGCTGAAAAGGGGGCCTCGGGCGCTGGAAGGGCTCACTCTCAATCTCTAATTGCTCGGCCTCGAGCGCCACCTGATAGGCATACTCTAAAGTGGACACATCCCTCCTGAATAACTCGCGCTGAAAAGCGGGTCGTAAACCCTTCCGAAAGCGTGAAAGGGTCATCGCACCCTCCTCTCGAACACTACATCTCAAAAGATAGGTATCAAACTCAGAGATGTACTCAGCCACGGTACGGTTCCCTTGGATGAGATTCTGCCACTTATCAATAAGACGATGACGGTATGTGGCAGGAAGGTACTTCTCCCGAAGTTTCACCTTCATCTCATCCCATGTCTCTACGGGCTCCTGATATCGCTGCCTAAGAAGGGCTTCTACATTAGACCAGAAGGTCTTAGCTTGGCCCATAAGTTTCATTTTGGCAAATCGGACCCGTCGACTATCAGACATCTCGTACCAATCAAAGTAATGATCCATACCAGCCTCCCAATCCATGTAGATCTGGGGATCCAAGGATCCGTCAAAGGTAGGCGCATCCACTCTGACATTTTTGATGGCCTGATAATCTAAATCCCCATGATCATGATAGGGCCTACGCTCGTACTCAAAGTCTTGGGCTCGCCTAAAATCAGGGTGAGGACCTCTCCGTGCAGGCGGAATTCGATGAAATCCGTCATCAACTGCCTCAAATGGATCGTCCTCATAACATGGGTGGCGACCTCTTCTATCATCATATCGAGCGTGGCGAACAGCCGGGGGAGGTGGGAGTGGCTGACGCTCAACCCTCACGGGTCCTTGATTCGGGATTCTCACATGATCCTGTGGTCCACGGGGAACTCCTTCTAATGCAGTGACTCGATCAGCTAAAGCCTGAAGGGAATGATCAGTTTGAGTCACCCTATCATGAATTATTTTGAGTGATCCTTCCATCTGGTCAAAGCGTTAACCTAAAGTATTGTGGAGCTCACGGACCATACCTGATAAGTCAAGAGTAGACTGGACTCTAGATTCAGTTTGAGTTTCCTCAGGAGATTCATTGGGTGACCTAGACATGGTTGCAAATGGATGGTACTCAGTACCACTACGCGTGGGCATGCAAATCACTATGACCCAATCAAGACTCTCAACTGACTCCCTAGACAAGTTGAACCTGGCTCTAATACCAAAAATTGATGCGGAACGAGGGGGGGGGGGATAAAAGTGGAGTGTAGAGGAGGGGAACCAGTCGGCGTCGCACCGATGGAAAGGCTCCGGCGTCGCACCGGAGCTGGGAAGGGGACTGGCGTCACACCAGTTAGGATACCTCGGTGTCGCACCGAGGAAGAAGGATAGGACCTCCGTCACAGAGGCAACAATCGAACAAACAAGTAATTTTTTTTTTTTCTTCAACAACTCCCCTCTCCATCTCTGAAAATGACATACATATAGGGAGATATGTAACTCCTGACTCTTAAACTCCCTCCCTGACTCTAGGACTTCCCATCCCTTATTCCTGTTTTTGTAACTCCTAAAAAACATGATGGGCCATAAATTGGCCTAATAAAAGCAAAAGGGAATGGGGGAGGGATCCTTTGCTTCGTATTCTGCATCAATTATGCACTAAGATAAATCTGAAGTTAAAACAGAGCTTCTAATGGATTTGCCTTTTTCTTCTTAGCATCCTAACAGTGAAATAATGACCTCAAATTCTTTTTTGTTCATTATGATGAGCTCTAACATGGTACCATTACATATATGATGTTAGATGGCCCTGACAACATTACTGGTGAAACAAAAGTTGCTGGTGAATTTCTTCATGATTGCATCACAAAAAGTGCCATCAGAATAAGCCTGTACTTGGGCATATGGATGTTAATACACTTTAAGCCTTCAAGCTTGATGTTTTCTCAAAATCAATTAAAGAGGTTGGCCTGTTTCAGATTCCCTAGCTTCATGACTCCCTCTACCATCCAACTTCACATTTTTTAAAGAATCAATCGTCAAGATTGGCATGTGTCTCTCCCTCCCTCCCTCCTTCATGAGAATGTGCACACACACATGAAAAAACAGTACGTATTGAAATCATGCTCCAATAGAATGACTTTGTGCAATTCTAACTCAAGAAAATTGCCTGAAATCATAGTTTCAGAAACATGAAGTCAAAAAGTAGAATCAATCAAACTTTGGGTCATTGGTTTCTTGATTTATAAACATGGATCTGGACAACTGAAACAGGTACCATTCATTTTAGAGTCATTAGTAGTATGGTACTAGACTACCAGTGACATCCAGTGCATGATTCATCTGTGGGGGGAACAGACTGTCATGACAGCTGAGATATCTTTTTTCAAGAATTTAGTATCACCACCATAAAATATTTGTCATCGTATAAGACAAATTGAAGTAACATAATGTTCTCTGCACAATCCACGTGTTATTATCTGTCAACTCAAACTTCAGGTAAGGTTGTGATAGAGAATGGGAGTGATAGACTGTTCATTGCAGGAAGATGACTCCCCATGATTACTCACTGACCTCTTCAGGCAGATGACAAACAAGAAGGCTTTGGTGGCTGATTGTTTTCTAGGAAGATGTTGAGGCAGGATACCCATCATTTTTCTGTCAAGATCTTAGTTTATGGGAATCTGCATGGTCACTTTACTCTTGTCCCAGCTAAGCAGCAGGCCCCCTGTCGGAGAACTTGTGATGCTAGAGATCAGGTGCTACTGGGACATTCCCAATGAGGCGTGCAAATTTTTCATTGTATGTGGACGATTGAGGTGCACTGCAACAGAGGTATGGGAATAAGCAGCTAAACCTGTTCATCCCAAACCGGATATTTTACCTGAAGCTCATATGCATGACTGACAAATTAGGCTTTCCAACTGGTGATTTCACTTAATTGAATGGTTCAGAGAAGTTGATCACAGCCAACATCCATTGTTGTACTTTTCCTTGTATGGGAGAGCGGTTGGACATTGGTGGATGACTTGTTGCCCACCAATCTTTTGCTTGTTTAGGAGGTGAGGAATTCATGGCTCTTCAGCTGGAGAGGTCCAGTGATGCGGGACAGCAAGGGGGGGAAGCCGAAGAAGGAAGAAGAGAGGGGGTTGGAGAAGACGCTAGGGCTCACACAGGTTCTCGTCCCGTCTCAGGAGAAAACGCACAGCGGCTCATTTCATTCAAAATCTTCTTCAATGCCTTCCCACGAGGAGATACAGGACAATATATAGACTCCTCAAAAGAAACCCTAATACTAAATGACCAAAATGACCCTTATTTAAAGTAAAAAGACTCAAACATAACTAAAACAAGAAAATACACTAATTGGGCCTCTAATGGGCCAAACAAAATACAAAATAAGCCTTGGGCTCTGTTCTCCACTTCTTGGATTCTCATCATCCAGCAGATGGTGGAGATGATTGCCTTATTCACAGGCCAACTGGTTGAAATTTTTAATGTACATCGTTCAGTCAACTTCCCTGGTTAACTCAGATATCCATGGTCCAAACTAGCCAGATCAGATTGGAACAAGTGGAAACAAATTAAGACCAGTCTGGATAGGTCAAGTTTTGGGTAGTGAGGTCCGGAACCAGAAAGATGAACTGGAGTATCTAAGCTGGATAAGGCATAAAGTCGTTGTCTCCTGAAAATTGTAGCCAAAATCGTCCAGTTTGACATGACCATTCAAACTACATCAGCATGCTTCCATTTGATGGTTACAGTATTGCACAGTCTAGTTCCATTCAAAGGACCAAAATATTACAAGGCAACATGTAAATTTAATTGAAAAAACCCAGAACTGTTCACCAACTATATGCAGAACAGAATATTCAGTTTGCTGTCTTTCACTATAAATAATCATCATCCGTAAACATGAAAATAGTTCAAACTTCACTACCTGTCCATCACTTTGTGCAGTCTTGGTATTGGATATGCCTAGATAATGATCACAATGGAAAAAATTTCCCAATCAGTGGATCATAGAATGAAAGAAATGGATGGCCATGCAAGGAAAAATGAAGTTCATTACTAGCAAGACATGATTAGAAGCTTAGCACAACCACAAAAGGTATCTTTAGAAAACTTTTGGATGTTCACTACAAGTCTACAACATATCCTCTTTCTGGTGAGAAGAAAGACATAAACAGCATACTTGGAAAATGGAGATTTAGTTGATAATATCTGGGTTATCAGAATATACATAGCAGAATTACCATAAGTTGTATAAACTCATGTAATGCATGATATATGAAACACCACTAGTTTGGATATCAGTTACATGAAATTTATGAGTGCAGTTGAAGCCTTGAACGATCAGATCAGGACATTGTGCATTGGGGTATTTTTCTAACATGATTTATGATTCTGTTGGCAGCAAACTATAGTAACTAATGATACTCGGATCAGAAATTTAGCCATCAAAACTGTGGATTCTAGCTGACATAACATAACGTAAAACAATTTCTAAGCAATTTACTTTCCACAACCCGGCAGCACACTGGCATGGTGAAGACACTGATTTGTGCATTTGATCTATAAGAAAATAAGAGCATTCAGAAGCTGTTATCACATTTTTACATTCATATTAGTATCTTAGATATGAAGAACCTTGGCCTTATGGTTAATGTTGCATAAATATCAATACAAGACATATTCAATTTAAAATATAAGGGATATCTTCACTACTGAAAAATACATTTTTTTCTAATATTGGTACTCTAATGAAAGGACAAAAGGTTACCAAAGTGGACATTGACGTAAGATCTAGATATGCAATTAAAGAGATGAAGATAATCATTGCCCAAACATTAGACTTTCACTAGGATATTTGCTCACTAGCCAATCAGACATCAATTTTTCATCGATTGTGGAGTGCTCATTTGCTCAGGATGTGGCAATTGGTTCTTTGTAAGGTGGGTATGACGGCTGCGATGGGGACTTCCACGGATTCCTTGCTTCTCTTTTAGGGCAGCCAAAGACTATCAAAGAAGGACGCTCGTTCGCGGTGTTAGTATCATGTGTGCCCTATAAGCCAATCAGATATGATGTACAAATTTATTCAGTTACTTATTATTTAATGACAATAAATTCGTTATGTGTAAATCATTTTTTTTATTCAACTGCTTCATAATAAAGTCTTTGAATATATGCAATAGTTGTCAAATTATAATGAGATCATAATAATGAGATTGACAACTTATAAATACATTCTTAAGTGTTCCTAGTCAGAGGATATTTGAGAAGGACATCAAATATCCTATGAAACTAGTACAGGTCACTCCTACTCATTTGATGAGGATGACTGGTCTCATAGTCACTCTGTGGAGACACTAAGGAGAACATATAAGTGCTCATTAGTGAATGAGTTCACTGAACTGATCCGACTTGAATAGCTGGATGGTAATTTATTTGACTGTCAGCCAGTTTGATTCAATGTCACAATTGTGTGGTTGGTCATTGGACCTAAGACACCAAAAACATATTATCAGACAACTTCTAAACTTTGACCTTAGCTAATGGATCTCTAACCAGGGGGTCATAATCAGTTAAGTGATCTGATCCAACGGAATACCTTCGAAGGTGATTGAGTGTTCAATTCGAGATCATTCGCTCTCGGTAATTAGATAGAGAATGCTTTAGACAAGATGCGTGGGAGTCCCCAGCCAGGGCTGACACTATATCAGAAAAAGAATTTTCTGATATCGTACGACATCATATAATCTAAATGAGTTGACTTGTTAGGATTTGCAATTGGCCATGCCTTAAGTTGACTCGAGAGCATTGAACAAATGAAGGATTATAGCCATGCGGTAACTAACGACGGAAAGGTTCCTTGAGCGAGTTGTTAAACCCCAATGTCTTCCAGAATCATGCGGTGTTGCTTGACACCCAACTTGATCGAAAGCCTGATCCATTATCGTGAGATTATAACTCGATTATGTAATTATTTAATATGAGATGTTAAATGAATTGCTTTAAGTCAGTAAGGGGTTACTTGACTTATTGGGTTGAAAACTAGACTGACACTTGGGCCTAAAGGGTCATAGGCACAAGGTTCTCGGTCGATGGATATTAAGTAGGATTTAACTCAGAAACGTTTGTGAAAAGTCACCATAGATTAATATTAATACATGTCAGAGGGGAACCCTGGGCCAAGCACCAAGGTTTCCCCAGACTTGGTTGTCCCCCTCCTCCTCTCTCTCTCCTAGCCGGCCCCTTTGGAGAAGGGCCCCCCCCTTCCTCTCTCTCTTCTGCCTCTGCTCTAGCCTAGATCGAGGTATCGCTCGCATGCCGTAGGCACCCATGACGAGAAGAAGGGCAAGGAATCTGACGGATCTCTCTGGAGACGAATGAGGACAATCCCTAAACAGGAGAACCGCGTGGATACTGCTGGAGGTCAGGCACCTGCGCGGCTAGAGGTATCACTTAGACAGAATCAGGCTTCAGTCGCGGATTTGACTCCGCGCAAGGTGAAGAATCGTTCTTCTTCCTTCTAGTTCTTAGAAACTGATCGGGATATCACAGGAGAATTTTATTTTTCGTTGTGTAATCATTCTGTAATGTATTGTCCGTTCTCTCCGTACAATCCTAACATATGGTGGCTTATTCTTTATGCAACTGTCTGTGCTATCTAGAATGAAAGAAATAGGAGGATTTTCCATAATGAAGCTCTTGTCCCGATTGTTAGGACCATTTTTTTGTAGGCTGAAAGAATGGGCTGTTGCATTTTGTATAGGTACTATTGAGAGCCCTTCTGTTTTTGCCTTTTTTTTTAGGGAAGGGTAATTTGTATTTTTTTCCCTTAATATAATTGTGGTACCGTCCACATTCAAAATCAATTTTTCATCGATAAGCGATCCTATTCAGCAAATATCAAGAAAAAGATTCTTCCCAAAGGGAGGGGTGTGTTGGCCCAAAATATTTCAATACATGATAAAAATAATATCTAACATGCATGTGCATGTTGTCATGCAATACAAAAATACATACATGCATGCATACAATCGTGTGGGATGTGTGCACATGCATGAGGAGGAGAGATGAGAATTATACCTCAATATGGAGGCTCTTTCGAAGCCTCAATATGCTGTCCAAAAAGACCCAAGACAGCCTGAGAGGATGCCCAATGTGCAGTCCAAAGGAGGCTCCAATGTGCAGTCCAATAACCCACAAGACAGGCCCAAATGAAGGGCAAGATAATGGGCCCAGACTGCAGACCAATAGGCGTCTGACACGGGCCTGGTTGACAGCCCAAAATGTCTCTGATATGGGCCTGATATGCAGCCCGATGTGCCCTCAATAGATGTTTAAGGGCAGCTCAACAAAGAGCCCAATAACCAGTACAAGTGGACCCCCAGGTGTGCAACCTAAGTGCGCCCAAGTTGGCAACCCAAAACCAGTCCAAAAGGAGTCCTATAGGCTCTAAATGTCAAGAAGAAGAAGGCCCAACAGCAGCAAAAAGGGGAGGAAAAAATGGCCAAGTGGTCTCTCCTCTCTCTCTTTCTCTCTTTAAATAATAGAAGAAGAGGAGGAGGAGGGGACCGGTGGGGGTCTCTCCTCCCTTCACTCTTCATTTAAAATTCAAAAATAGAGAAAGAGAAAGAGGGGAGTTAATAGGCCTTTTAAGGCCTTTTTATACGGGTCTTTAATGCTCATTTGGGCTCCCCATGATAGTGGATTCTCCACTAATAAAGCATTTAATGACCAATCAATTGGCCTAATCATTGGGAACCCCTTTTCCCACATGACAAAAGAGGAAGGAGGAGAAATGAGGCTCTCCTCATTTAATGCAACCAGAGAAAAGGAGGAGGGAGAGAAAAGGGAGAGAGGGGAAGAGGTGGCCACCAGTTGGGAGCATAGAATTCTGGATCGGGTCGGGGGTCCGAATCGGACCCCCGCGATCCGATCTGATTTGGATCGGATCGGCTCGATCAAGATCTGCAGGGGTCGGCCGAAATTGGCCACCAAAAAAAAGGGGGAAAATGCCCAGGATCGGCCCCCCATAATCGTATCGGCTACGGCCGAATCGGGATCAGTCGATTTTGCATTCAATAGTTGGGAGGACCGGTGGCAACCCCCCCCCCCCCCCTCCCCTCCAACCAGTGCTCCCTCCCTAATCGGCTCCTTGGCCAGTGGGGAGGTGCTAGCCAGTGGCACCCCCACTGGTTCCCAACCAATGGGGCTACCCACCGGATCCTCCCACCTCTCTCTCCACTGTCTCTCACACTCCCTCTCCCCCATGTAAACGGTGGCACCCCACACCGCTTTGGATTCAAAATGCCCTATAAATACCCATGAAGGGAAGACGAAAGGGCATGCCCATTTTGGCCTACAATTTCTATAAATACCTATGAAAGGGAAGACGAAAGGGAATGCCCATTTTGGCCTACAATTCCTAAGGAAAACGCTGCCAATTTGAAGACAAGAACTTGGTGCTCTGCACAAATTCAGCGTGTAGAGGATCTACATGAGGCCCTTTTGCATTTCCTTTTCAAGATTTTCTTGAGGGAAAACTCTGCCGAAATTCTGCTGTAAATCCGGCTATATACAAGCCTATATTTTGTCCAAACTTTAATAAAATAAGCATAGTGTTATCCAATGTTTGATGTGTGATATGTGATGCATGCATGTTCATGTGTGCACATGCTTAAGTCTACACTTAGTCCATGCATCTAATTAAACCTATACTTAATTAATCATCTAGCTAATTATACTATCATGCAGCCAATTAATCATATACTTAATGACATAAATGCCCTCGTCCTCTCCCCTAAATCTAATTAAGTCCTAAAACATACCCAAAGCCTAATTATAAAGTTAACCCGAAACAAGGACTTCTGGATCGGATCGGGTCCCCGAATAGGGACCCGCCGATTTCGATCCGAATCGGGATCGGATCGGCCGGAATCGGCCTGGATCGGCCGGAATCGGCCAAATCGGGACCTGCCGATCTCGTTCCGAATCAGCCGATCTGGATTAGGATCGGCCGATTCTGCATTCCATGTCCCGAAATGACCAAAATACCCCCTTAATGACAAAAAATCTGTAAAAATCACAGAAGATCCCAGAAAAATGTGAAAGACCACCCAACATACCTCACATATCTTAAACACCCCTAGAACTTTGAAAATGACCAAAATACCTTTCTCATGATAAAGAATCTGTAAAAATCACAGAAAAATCCTAAAAATATAAAAATCACCCAACATATCCTAAATGTCTTCAAAATCCTAAAAATGAGAAAAATTACCACAATACCCCTACAGCTCCAAAATGCTTAAAACAGCCAAAAAACACATCCTATGATTTTAAAACCTTTCCTATCCATTGAAACACATTGAAAACACTAAATGGCTATAATGTCCCTATACCCCCCCCCCAAAACTCTGTATAATTACCAAAATACCCTTATGGGCCTAAAACACTTGGAACCAATCCAAAACCCTTTCTAAAAAAAAGCCTCCCAACTCATCATAAACCTATCTCAAGCTTGGGCGAGACCAAGGGCTTAACCTAAAACATATCTTCATATGCACGTGCCGTGTGTAGTAGTAGTGTTGTATGTTACAAGGGCATCAACGGACAGATAATCAAGGGTTGTCGAGCAGTTGCTCGACATAATTAACACTGACCGAGCTCAATGAAGAGAGGTCATATACTTAGATCTTCTAGGCCAGGTCTCTCTGAAGGCTAATCTCCAGCTCTTATAGTCCAAGAAATAAAATAAATAAAGCCGACCTATATTTCTCTAACTAAATAAAACAAATAAAATAGAAACAAAAAATATGATAGGAGAGATTATAGGCCAGGTCCAAACAAGGTGCTAACTCATCAAACGAAATTGTTCATTGTCATGATTTACATGGACTGAGAAAAAGAAAAAGGTAAATGGTAAAAGAAGCATCAAGAAGAATGCTATGGCTTGTAATCTACCACAATAGTTTGCTTTTTTTTTTTTTAAGGTGACATTAAGTTACAATTCATTGAAACATAAAAGAGAAGAATGAGCAAAGAAACACTAGAGTAACCCATTACAAGGATACTGAGGTGTACCCCACAGAAACAAAAACAATACTGCTCTTCCAAATGTCAACAAAAAAGAGCACAGAAAGGGGGGAAAAAAGACCACAAGAGTAAGCTCAATTCTACCGAGAAAGTAGAACAAAGAAAAATGGGACACCACTCTAGACAATGAATCTCCTCCGGGCTAGAAATCAAACTAAAAATAGTCTTCCTCCAAAATCTCTAAACCTACAGTATTGCACCAGGTTCCAAACCATTGGATAGCACTCCCAAGGATATCAAAAGAACAGCTGTCATCTTGTCTAAATCTCTTCCGATTTCTGTGGTACCAAATAGACAACAACATAGCCGGAAGAAGAATTATCCACTCATCTTTCTTCAACTGCCTAGGATAGGAATAATTCCACCAATACAAGATCTCCAGACAATTATCACAGCCCTTCCAAGGAATATCTATTGCTTTAAACAGCATTTTCCACTGAACCTTGATAATCCTACTTTGACAGAACAAGTGAGTCATATTTTCCTCCTGATATCCACAAAACATACAGTTAATTTTACCATCTGACTGAAGAAATTTGAGCCTATCACAGGTGGGGAGTTTCTCTTTCATAATTTTCCACATAAACAATTGAATCTTTAACGGAAGTAGCTTTGACCACACAGAGGTCTTCCACCACACTCTAACCCCACAATTGAATGGTTAAACAATGATTTTCAGTGATCAAATTGCTGGTCAGTGATCACAATTCAATGGTTAAACAATAATTGTCCATGTGAAAACAAAGATATGCAACCTCCTTGCACAGCATGGCTGGTGCTGCCTGGAACTAATTTCAGTTCCATCAAAAATTGATATCTATCCCTCGAATTTTAGTAGAAACATTTCAAAAAAAAATTACAGTATGAACCATACATGACCAGATCTACCTCCTTTGACCAGGGGAGGTTATCTAGCCCTAGGTTGATTAAGAATCAGACAAAGACCTAGGAAGTTGAGAAGCTGAGCCAGAACATATTGACTCAGTTGCAACTGCGGCTGATTAAGTTCCAGCTATACGACCTATGCCCAACATTCCACCAAAGTAACATTAATCCACATTCTTCAACACCAACTGGCACTAAAAGTGGAGATTCCTGAGATAATTTTGATGATATTTTCTTTGAATAGGTAAGATGGTTCCTGCATATTCACTACCTATAGGTTTTTTAACTTTTTCCTGGATTGAGGAGGCATGGGGATTGTCCTCTGAAGCATGAGAGAAGAAATGACTTATCAAATTTTGAGAATTCAAGAAGTGAATGGTTATCATGATAGAGCTTAGGGGAGAAGACACTGGTTTTGTGGTCACCTAAGATCTAAAACATGGTACCACCAAAAGTTTTATGCACATCAAAACATAAAGAATGAAAGGACAATTACCAAGTTTAGCATATAGGTATTACTGACAGATGATCAGACCAACCAGAGTAGACAATCTTTATCTTAATTCCCTCACTAATGATATTCAAACTTCTCTTAATTTTATAGGAAATATGCATTGACAAAAAGAAGCAGGCTATCACACATTTAAAAAAAAAAAATACAAGATCTTACCAAAATCTGTATCTGTACCATAAAATTCATCTGAACAAGGAAAATTTTCAAGCATTAGGTATTTTTCTGTATCAGCTGAGTACAAGAAGTTGATATCATCCTCTAGAGCATTCTCATATTTTGTCTCTGCAAGTAAATGTTCAACCTCCATCACCTCATCTTCTGATGCAGGAATAAATGCTTCACCTTCTTCAACCTAATCACATGCCAACAAAAACTACAGTAAGTTTTTCAGCAAGCACCCACTTATTTCATTCTGCAGAATTAGAAGGAAGATCCCAAACTCCAAAGGGCATGAAACATAAACAAAACCTTCTCTTAGTTTTATTAGATGTATCCCCATTTGACATGGAATTTTATTGTTCAAGCAGGAAGTTTTATCGTTTGACTTTTGCTGCTGAACATGGAACTGTAGAGGATTGTCACTCATTTTTCCAATTCAAGTCATTTCACATTTCAGATATATGAATGTTCAAGCAGTGGAATTTGGTGTATGATAAAAAGGAAACCAGCTTTGGCGGCGTGAAACCTGGGCTTTGTATCAGAAGATCGCCTGTGAATAGTGTTGGTGATGAAAAGGTCACATGTACATAACCAAACATTACTTTGCATAGATAACAATCACTTCCAAACTGAATGGGATGCCCTCTTGTCTCATAACTTCAGTTCTCTCCCCAAGGTCATAAGTTCAACTCCCATAAATGATATCCATGAGTGCAGCACATATTACAGTAAATAGCTTGTATTTGCTGCAACAGCATCAATGCCTTTCGTCCTGTCCTGTTTCATGGAATTTAGTGTATGAAAAAAGGAAACGTCTTTGGAGGCGTGAAACCTGGCTTCATATCAGAAGCATGGATGGCAGTATCGGTATCGATACTGGTATCAGACGATACCAGTACCTATATGTACCAGTATCGGTTTAAAATGGCTAAACAATTTTGGAAAAATCAGAAAAAATTAAGAAAAATCAGAAGAAAAAAATCAAGAAATTTTTTAAAAAATTAAGTAGATACGTCTTGAGTGTGACAAAGGTGGATTAAGGCAAAGAAGTATGCATAACGCATACTAAATGACTATTTTGATACATATTAAACATGAAAAATATTCTACTAATGTACTAAACATTTAAAAATAATAAATGTTAATGAAATCAAACAATCCTTACCAATGAAAAATAGAAGTGAGTATACTAATATGGATAATAACCCATAGAACCTTGTGATTCATCCTCCGGTAGCTATTACTGGTATCCATAATAAGGTTGCAGCAATAAAGCTTAATTAGACTTCAATTGATGTTTAATTAAGATAATTAGACAAAAAATCTCAATTTTTAACCACTAATTAGGGTCAAAATTAGGATTTTTCTCTAATTAACATTCAATCAACGTAATTGACAGCATGCTCCTACTCTAAGTATGCAATGAAGCTTAATTAGACTTCAATTAATGTTTAATTGAAGTAATTGGACAAAAGGCCCAATTTTTAACCACTAATTAGGATCGAAAATTGGGGGTTGTATCTATTTTGCTAAGAAAACAAACATAAATAATCTAATAACATTTAACAACTCAAAAATAATAAAAATATTTAAATATATATATATATATACACCTTCTTCTTTTCCTTTTTTTCTTCCACCCAAAACCTTCCCGACGATGACGGCAGCATACTGCGGCAGCAAAGGCGGCGACTTCCCTTCCTTCCCCTCCCTCACTTCCCCTCCCTCCTGTAGGCTCCTCCCTCTTACAGATATGTTTATGTGATAAGGGAAAGTGAAAGGCCCACTAGTCCGTACTAGCCTAGTTTCGGGTGTATCGGCCAATACCGGCCCGATACGCCCGAAACTGGACCAATACTGGCTGGTACAAGTTTCTTTTTTATCTGGGAATCGGCCTTTTTACCTGGTATCGGTACCGGTACCGGCCGATACCGATACGTATCGATATCGGCCGATACTGCCAACCAGGATCAGAAGAGATCACATGCAAATGATGTTGGTGGCAAAAAAGGGCACATGTACATAACCAGACAGTAGTTCGCATAGATAACAATCTCTTCGAAACTGAATGGGATGCCTTGGCTCATAATTTCAGTTTGCTCCCCAAGGTCATCAGTTCAACTCCAATAAATGGTGCCCATTAAGTGCATCACGCATTCTAATAACATGGCTTGTATTTGCTTCTACAGCATCTATGCCTTATGTTCTGTCCCGTTTCAACAAAGCTGGGAATTTCTAGAAGCACAACCTTGCTTAGCCAAGGCATTTGCCATGGCCCGTGATGGGCAGCATCAACCACCCATGGCAAGGAATCGAGTCTTCTCCACCATTGTTTAAACAAAGTACAGTAAGTACCAACTTTGCCAATTTTGCTTTGTCATGCATCTATTTACAAGAACAAGCACAAAGTGAAGTGAATTGTAAAAGATTGACACACTGGAGCAATTCTCACACACAGTTTGGATTTTACAACACCAACATACTTCATTACTAACAGTGAAGGAAGCACTAGCAGTAAGCTCCGCCAGTTATTTAGCATGAATGAAGGATTTGGCTTCACTAATGTTCCTCGACAAAAGACCCACATATATCAGGTTTTGCTCCCTCCGACAACCCCCCCCCCCTCCCCCCTGCCGCCTTTTTTTCCCGACCTCCACATGTACCATGTTCCTTAATGAAAGCCCTGCATATATCATGTTTTGCTCTCTCTCCTTCTCCTCTTTCACCTCATCTAAATGTATCACACTTTGCATGCATGAGTCTCTAGTTCCACTGTTCCAGAAATATTTCTCAACGATGCTTTATGTATAGCATACTTCCCTCCCTCCCTCTTGCGTGCAGGCACAATCGAAGCCTCTCAATTGCATCTCACTTTACTAACCAATTAGGAATATCCACATCTGCTTTGACAGTTTGTTTATCCTATTGGTTCACATTGAAAGCCACTTTGCATCATATTTTGTGTGCCTTCTATGCTGGACTTGTCTGATTTAGATACACATGTCCCCCAAATTTTACCATTTTACCTTAACAAGTGCCCAAAGGGGGCCATGTTGAAAGGATATTTGTAGTACAAGGGTTATTTGTGATGATCCATGCCTGCACATGTGTATAGGTAGGTATTTGTGAGAATTCATGGTTGTTCATATGTTAGCAGGTATTTCTAGCAATGTACAGTGTGGGTGCACCTTTGGAGGAAAGGTAACAATCAAAATAAATGATAACTGTAAAATGTAAAATATTAATCTAAACATAAAATATTAATCTATCATTTTTACACTGATAGTTGACAGTTATAAGGGGGAAAATGGTCATTTGAGGGATGCACCTGTACATACATCCTTGTACTTTTTCCCATTTTCCCTTTATCCTCTTGAGTTTGTAACCCAACCTAGAAATCTGTTGGCACAGATAAGTAGAGACAGAGGAGGAATAAGAGAGACAATCATGATGAAAAGTTGACCACGAAAGCAACATGGTATTTACAACTCATCCACCTAGAACTCTGTCGACACAGATAAGTTGTTCGTTACCATGTATATTTTTACCAGAGGTCAAACAAAGTTATTGCACTTGCAGTACCTCAGTGGTCTATAAATTGGAGAACTGCAAGAATTTTTGTATCTGTTCATACCAAAACAAAAGTCTGCACCAGTTACCTCCAAAAACTACGATATACTCCTGCCACTCCTTTGCATTCTCATTGTCACTATAACTTGCAGTGTTGCCTATCAAATTCAACCTTCCATCTGTCATAACTCTTCCAAGACTCTTAATCTCCTATTCAAACTATGTTGATCATATTGAGAATCGAGGCGAAAGCCTTACCCTTCAATTGGGAGTCACTTAAGAGTTACCAACAATGGCGAACAATTTGTCACGTAGTCATTGATATGTATGAACAAAATACACAGAGGAGGTCTTATGAGCTCTTCCATATCAATGAAATACGGGTCCCTAAGATCACATGCCATTTGCCTCGTTTAGTGATGCCACGGCAGTCATTGATATGTATGAACAAAATACACAGAGAAGGACCTATGAGGTCTTCCATATCAATGAAACACAGGTCCCTAAGATAACATGCCATTTGCCTCATTTAGTGATATGGACTTCTGATTCTGATTTACATGAAGATGTAATAAAACCTACTTATTTACTACAAAAACAAAGACTTATTGCCATTGCAATAAAAGAAACAACCTTATCTAATGGAAAGATTCCAACTGACAATCGAGTCAAGGAATCAAGATAGGCAAGTTCCATCACTGCCGCCAACTCATCATTAGGACATCACCACATGGTGATATCACCATGCATAAATTTGACCCTGTTTAACAAACCCACACAAGGCAGAACACCAGGCAGCCCACCCACCAACAAACCAGCAAAGAGACCACAACATTCTACCAATCACAACCCGCCGCCACAGCCCATTTCGCTCACTGTTCAGCTGCAAACAGCCAAAAAACCCAGTTCCCACACCAAACCCGGCCACAGCCGGTGCGGCCCCGCCATTCCCCTCCCCGGGTCGCCTCACACGCTCGACCCCACAACAGAGCAGCCAACACCCACTGCCACCATCCCCGACGAAGAAGAACACAAACTTACCAAAAACAGAAACTTGGCTTGCAACAGTTCCTGCGGCCCCTGTAAAACTCAACCTCCCCGGCACCTCAAACTAAAGAACACTCCCGTTAGAGCCGCGCAAACAGCAAGCAATAACCAAGACTCCGGCGAGAAAAAAAACAAAAAGAGCTCAGAAAAAAATGCAGCTCCGAGCCACACAACACCATTTCACATCATAAAACAGCACAAATCCTGAGCCATCAGCCACCACCAGCAGCAGCAGAAGAAGAAGAAGAAACAGAAAAGAAGAGGAGAAAGAGGAAGAAGTCACCATTGATGGGGAGATTTGAGGGAAGAGAAGGCCCTACGCCTGCTCCAAGAAGCCGAAACAGGGGAAGGAGAACCGCCAAAACCTGAGGAGCTCGCGTGGGCGCGTGGTGATGGGGACGGGGAGAGAGCTGGAGAAGTGGAGGCCGCTTGCTGCTGGCTTCGCCTTTTTGTGCGCCGCTACGGACGCCAGAGGGGCCTCCAAAAGCCGGATTTGAAATTTTGCGCTTGGCGTCCGGAGGGGTGGGGGGACGCCTTGTCGGGACGCGGGCAGTTACAGCTTTCTCGGGTCCGGAGAGCGGACGGCGTCGGTACGGATGACGAGGGGGAGGGAAGTTGTCAGAGGCAGACCGCAGCTGCTATCGGAGTGTTGGTTTGTACGGGGGTGGTGGGGTCTGTTCGGGGATTCGGGTGGGGCCCGGGGCCACCCATGGGGTCCGTTAACAACGTGTTTATCGGCTAACGCGTTCCATGTTAAGTACGGATAACTAGTACGAGTACAGATCAACGTGCATGGGCATGTCGGGTGTGGGGGTTGACATGGGAATTGGGATATGATGATGGTACCAGGTAATCTGGTTAATTTTATTAAATTAATGGACTATATACATATATACATGGGCTTTGATTGGTTAACGATATGAAACGGACACAAATTTTAAATTTAAATGAATATGAGGCAAGCTTGAGACGTTGAACATGAGTGTACTCAGCTCCTTTATGTCTTGAAGAGTTGGGTTTTCCCAGTTTGTTTTGGGTTCTCATTTTTATCTTGTATTTTTATATGATGAGATATTTTTATATGATGAGATAATTTCGACTGAAGAATCCTTTCTTGTCCCTCCTAAGCAGTAGTTATTTTCTCAAATTAAAACTGACTTTATAAATGGATTAAATTGTACTTCAATTTTGAGTTTTATATGTCTCTATTTTATAATGGTTGGTTATTCTATAACCTACCAGTAATTGTCTCTCCCAATATTAGGTACTTTTAAATAAAATCATTACTGTTAAGCAGACAGCTTATGATTAGGGCTGCAAATGAACCAATTTGCCCGATGAACAATTCATAAGACAACTAAAAAATAGCCTGACTCGGCTCACTTATTAAACTAATAAATAAATTTAAACAAAAGTTTAAATCGATTCACTAAATAAGTCAACTTTGAACACAAGTGAGTTTTGCTTAATTATGTTCACAAGCAAGCCCATTCAAATACTCGCTAATAACTCATGTCAATACTTCTTAACTCATTTACACATTCATTAAGAGCTCATTTAGGTACTCACTAAGACTTCTCCTGGGTACTCATCAATTTATTCTATTTTATGAGTAAACTTGTTAATAAGATATTTAATATCTTATTGAGTTTCCTCTCAAGCTAGGGTTGCATATAAATTGGTCCTTGCATGGTTCATCCTAAATTTATAAGTTAAAATTTAAAAGAACATACTAATAAGTCTTTCATGGACTCATTGGGCTATGAGGTACTCAATATTTAGCTTGAGCTCATTCAATATTTAAATGAGCTAACTTAAACAATCATCGTAGATACTTGACTGGAACTTGAACTTGATTAACATTAGTGAAACTAAATTTGAACAGGACAAAAATTGACTCGACTCAGCTTATTTGCACCCTTACTTATGAATACATGATTTACTTAAGTGGATATGGCAATAAATACTCCATTATCGGATTGCATCTGCCTCATCTATAGTTTATTGCGCACTTGTACCTGACTATGGCAAGTTTTTGTAATCCAAGGGTGTATATTCATTAGAGATGGTCAAACTAAATATTTTCTTTATTTACCCTTTCTAAAAGTTCTAGTAGAAATATAATTTTTTCGTACGTTTACAATAGTTAATTATGTGGAGTCACAAAAATTAATTCTAGATTCATCAACATCATTTGTAAGAAATGTAAGGAAGCTCAATGTTTTGAAACCCAACCTAGCGGTTAACTTGGAAGATGTTACTAGGTCGAGTTAGTGGTTACAATGGCAATGACAAAGGCACAAAGAATTTGTTAGAATTGTAATGTTGTTTGATAATTTAGCTTTTATGTATCCATGTTCAATAATTTCTAACTTAACCTTTATGTATCCATGTTCGATAATTCATAATGATAAGAATAAGGATGCGAATATGTAAGGACAATGATAAAGTTAAAGATTAGCTTTCTATTTTAAGGATAGAGATAAAGCTATTATCGTCACCATTAAGAACATTTTTCATCCCTACTATTGACCTTGACCTTGCTGCCATCATGATTTGCACCTCTGAAATGAGAAAACAACGTGAGGAATGGGAAAGGTGATTAACTTTATCCTTGTAAACATGGTCGTAGTAATTGACATTTAGAGGATCAAGTGTGCAAACTAAACTCATGAAAGTATACAAAGCAAATAGTAATTAGGTTATCTGTTTACACCTTTGAGGTAACCCAAGTATCCACAAGAGTCTCAGCCAAAGTAGATTATATCTGTCGAGCAAACTCAATGCTCGTATGGTGTTATTAACAAAGGAGAGAGCTTCATAACCGAAAGATATTATAAAAAGAGCCTGACTTGCTGTATTATGTGTGGGTAGCCGTCATATCTCTTAAATCAGACAGCTTCATTAATAATATTTTTTTTGTTTTTTTTATTTTTTGATTTTTTTTAGATCGGCCCCGTCATGGCCAACACCTTTTGTACAAGTCAATCCATCTATTGGACAACCCAAAAACATCTGAAAAATAAAAAATCGAGCTCAAAAAAATTGAGTCATCTGATTAGAGATCAAATTATATGGGAGTGTAGAGCATGATGGGGGGCCACCAAAAAATTTTAAAAAAATAAAAAATGGGTTGTACCCCATGCGGTACAGTAACTCGCTACATGACACACAATGCAACAAGTATTATGCTCATATAAAACCTTAAATCCGGGTACCCCAAGAACCAACCCCCCTACGAATGAGGAGCTCTCACCTCCAACCAGCGCATAAAAGCAAGCAGCAATGCCACAGACAGCCTATGGCTTCTAGAATCCCCATGATACCTATCTCACCACACACAAATGAACAGGGATTCTCATATACAATAGGGAGAGGAATCGATGGATAGATGAAGAGTAAGTACGTTGGAGTGGCTCTGCTCTGTTTCGGAACCTCACCGGATGGAATCCTCTCATCCCCCGGCGGAACTCTCGCCTTCTTAGTCTCCTCTTTACCTCCGACAATGGAATCTTGGGTGGGGAGTCGCCTCTAGGAACTCCCCCCACCTCCCAGCTTGGTGAGTTTCTCTTCGTCAAATCTTCCTTCCTTCCTTCCTTCTTAACCATCATTCTTCTGCCACTGCATCCCCCTGCTTACCTTCTTCTTCTTCTCCATATCACCACTGTCCTCTTCCCCTATCTGTGCTTTCCTCTTTTTTCCCCCCGCCACTTACTTCCCCCACCCCTTTCAGCCTCCCCCACCCCACTCTATGTGGATCTCTCCCATTTTGTTCCCTACCCATTGGAGTTTTGATTCTGGCGCCCCTTGGCGTTTGACAGTGCTTGGCTGGTACGTTCTCTTCTTCCAGTGTATTTTCTTCTTCCCCTCCTTCTTCTTGTAGTTCGTGGTTGCCATTTCTCTCCTTGTTCTACCAAGTCGTCGCCTTTGGCCTTGGCCCTTGTCGGAGGGAATTGGTGACCTTGCGGAGGTGTTGATCTTGGAGGTTCCATAGAGGTGCTCGAAATCTAAGCACATTTCGTACGTTCTGAAGCAGGTTGCAGCCTTGTTCAGCAACTCTTTGTCGGTGGCTCTGAGGGGGATTTCCTTCCCCATTTGATCTTCACCACCTCTGAAGTGTGAAACAGGTTTTGTTTGTACCTAAATGTAAAACATGTTTTGTTTGTGTCTAAGTGTGAAATATGTTGTGTTTGTGACTAAGTGATTCGAATTTTTTTCGAAATTACTTATTATGTTTTATTGTGGAGTAACTTATTCTCACCTAAATTAATGAATCTAAACAATTAAAGCGAACAAGCTTAGGTAACTTGACCAACCAATACTATTCTCAACTAATTCTATCATATAAATGGTTGAAGGATTAGATCAGGATGTGCCTCTTTGTCGCAATTTATTCATCTATTGAGAAGGTTAAAGTTAGGGATATTCTAAGTCTCTTGAATAAAGGTAAGTTTGACGTTGAATGAGAAGTAACAAAAGATGTGGTATTGTAACACATTTCAGTCTACATGTAGCACTCATTGGATCTCACCATGACGGCATGGATTGTGGAATGAGCTTGCATACGTTTTAATTTGTTTGACTACATGCGATGGCTAGGATCACATTAGTGTAGATGCCCCCCCGCCTTTTTTTCCCTCCCACTTGTCCATTCTTTAGGAGTTGAAGTAGGGTGATCTCAAGTTTGGAACCTTTTATCGAGCTCAAAATTTGAGTTGTCCAATCAGCATTAAAAAGGGAATCCTATCCAAACACTTGAACCATATTACGACAAGATCCGTCAAGTGCAATCACATAGGGGAGTATTACTCTATATTCATATTTAAACAGGATTTTCATTCATATTATGCCATTACAAGAGGGGTGAACTTCTATTTATAAAGAGCTCATAATACACTTGACTCTTACGCCATTTAAACAAAACAAAAAGACTCTCATATCCTAGATAGACATTAAAAACTAAAATGTCCATAGAAACATACTGGAATAGCAAAACTAACATAACGGGCCATATAGTGGGCTTTAAGTGTTCTTCATAAACTAGAACAAAAATAACATAACTAATAGTATCCATTATCTCCAAGCCATAGTGTGGGGCTGTAAGTGCCCTCACTAGTAGAAAAAGTAACTAAATGGGTTCTAAATGGGCCAAATAGAATATCTATGGACTCGTCTAATAATAAACTACGTGCTAGTCGTGCTTTAATGAGTCTTTGATCCATAGCGAAGTTAGAACGGCTTTTTGATGACGATAGACATACTACATCATGTGTAATGCTTTGGTGCGCTAGTCCTAGATCCCCGTCAAGAAGAGGATAAGAGAGAAGGAGAGTTGGCACAAGAAAGAGAGGTGACGGTCGTAGGTTGGCTGCATCCCCACTCCTTATAGTTTATTAGGTCAAACTCAACACTAATACAAAGTCTACACTGTCCCTCTTATATAAAGAGACATGTAGGGGTGTTTATGTAAGCAATAACATGAACTAAGTTAATTGAATACACCCCATTGGGTCTAGTAATGAACCAATGCCCCAGTGGCAGGTAACGACAGTGTATGAAATACAAAAAGTGAACCATCCTTATTAGCAGAGGATTCCCCAGGGAAGGAGCAGGGGGAGTGAAGTAGGACTCAAACTCACTAAATGCCACATCGTTAAGAACACACTTTCTCCCCGTCTTGGGGTCAAAACACTTGTACCTCTTTTGAGAGAGATAGTAACCCAAGAAAATAGCCTTGATGGTACGAGCATCAAGCTTAATAGTACTAGGCTGCAAACAATGGATAAAGTATAGACATCCATAAACTTTCGGTGGTCGAGAGGAAAATGAGAGTCCTATAACCAAGAATCTGAGAGGGCATCCTATTGATGATATACGTTGCAGCCAAGACAACTTCCCCCCAATATCTTTAGGGAAGATAATGTTGAAACAAAAAGGCTCGAGCAATCTCCAAAAGGTGATGATTTTCCTTTGGGCCACACCATTCTATTGTGGTGTATAAGCAAAAAGGCTCAGCAGTTTTCAAAAGGTGACAATTTTTCCTTTCGGCCATACCATTCTATTATGGTGTGTAAGCATAAGAGATTCATAGAGAATTCCTTCATTTTCTAGGAAAACATTCAAAAAATTTTCAAAGTACTTTTGTGCATTGTCAGACTAGAAGAGTCTGATTTTATATCTGAATAGATTTTCAATCATTTTGCAAAATACTTGTATTACCCTTAGGAGTTCATCTTGAAATTTCAGCCAGTATAATCAAGTGCATTGAGTATAATCATCAATAAAACCCACAATGTGATGACAACTATCAAGAGACAAAATAAGGGAGGGCCCCCAGACATCAGATCCTAGCAGTCACTAGCAATGTGGTTTTCTCGCCCATAATGGCTGCAAATATTCCTTGCCTTAGATTTGTCCTCGTGCCCTCTAGAGCCACTTTTATTATTTTTTTGTCCTGTACCAACAAATGCTAATGACTCTTTCTATTCGAAGTGGACACATTGCTGTCATTCATAGGCTTATGATGTCTTTATTCACTTAACACCTTGTAGTACACTTGCTCAAGTGAAGGAAGAAGATCCATACTCAAAATCTATCCTCTAAGGATTTCAAATTCTTGGTTTAAACCAGTAAACAACTTGAAAATCCTATTATGTTGAGCATAGGCCAAATTTTCCTTTGGTCTGCAGAACAAGTCCAGTCATCGGGTGCATGATAATTTAAATCCCCCCACATGCTTTGAAGAAGACCATAATAGTCAGTAACAGTGCGACTTCCCATTGAAGCTCATAGATCTCACTTGTCAGCTAGTAAATACGAATCATATCTTTTTTCTATCCAAACATTTCTTCAAAAAGAATCCATGTGTCATGAGCGGACTTCTTTCGAAGAAATAATTTTTGGATATTGGCACCCGCCAAATTGATCAACCAAGACACAACCACGATGTTCTCTAGGTACCACTTGTCAAACCTAAGGTCCTAGACATTCGGTCTCGTCAATTTTCCATTGATGTAGCCAATTTGCTCACGACTAGCAATATATATCTTTGCTGCAAAAGACCACACCATGTAGTTGTGCTCATTTAATTTTACGAGGGGTGATTTAGAGGGATACATGGTCAATCCTGGTGACCGGTGCGAACACATCCACGGGGCTCAGAGTCATAGAAGTGGCCTGGGACTACATAGAGTCGGATATGATTGCTCACATTGAGAATGGATGAGGATAGAGAGGTTGGACGAACCTCTTGAAGTAGCCTTTCCTTGTAGAATATGAAGAACAAACAAAAGAAAGGTGAGATAAATATGCCAGATTATACTGACCTTTTGAAAGGGCATGCCCTTGTTGAGGAGGGAAAACAACCACCAGAACTAAGAGGAAGACCTTGAACTCCAAGGTCTTGAGGTCCTCTTGACTACGCACAAAACCAAAGAGTCAACCGGCTCCTTTAAAAACGTGCACACAGCTTCCTTCACGTCTGGGCTTCATGGAACATGCTAACAGCTGAAGGTAGCACCTTGACAAGCTCATCCGCAGCCCTAAACAAGATCATTTTGCTCTAATTTACATGGTGTGGCGTATGTTGGAAATAATAGAAGAAGAGAAGAAGAGAGAAGGAGAGTTGGCACAAGAGAAAGGTGACTAAGACTGTCAACGGAAATTCGATTATCCGATTTTTTGACTCATTATTGGAAAAAAAAATATCCGTTTTTGATAATAAATAAATGTCCAATAATTATCAGATTCGGAAATGGATATTTCCGATAAGTTATAGGAATCGAAAATGAAAACACCTATTTTCATATCTATTTTTCGATTTCTAATTTCGATTGTTATTAAGTTTATTATTAATAATAAATATTAATTTTTGAATCATTTTTAATCTAACTGATGAGGCAGAATCCGATTCGGCCCATTAAAGCAAGCCCAAACCCAGTTCAGCCCAGCAGCAGCAATAGAAGGCCTTCAGGAAGCCTTCGGCCCATCAGCGGCCCAACAGGCTTCGGCCCATCAGCGGCCCAACCCCCTTCGGCCCAACAGCCGTGTTCGGCCCACTCCGGTGGAGGATTAGGCACTATGGCGGTTTACCAGTAAGCTCGGAACATAGTCCTATATCGGCTGTCACCGTTAACCATCCTCTATCCTTCGCTATAAATACATCGCTATTTATTACCAAAGGTATGTCTCCGAGACCCTCAAGGACCATAGTCCAAATAGCATTAAAGCTACTCTTTGCCTTCTGAATCGAATCTTCTTCAGAAGCTAACTTAACCGTCGGAGGGGGTTCCTAAGGGCCGAAGCCCGGGACTCCTGCTGACCGGTTTCTTCTTCTTTCCCTCCTGCAGGAGCTCGGTTCGAATCATCGCCGACCTCCCCGAGTCGGTCTCGGCCGCCGGCCTCGGACTTCTCTCCCCGGTCTCGACGCCGAGCGCCGGCTGCCCCTTCAACCGAGGGAGAATCGGTTCCACGCTGCCCGCCCGTCAACCAGAGGAGTCTCGGCCCACCTTCCGGAGACAAGCCAACCTCAGACCGAGCGACTCTCGGCCGCGGATCCTCAACCGCGTCTCTGCCTCCATCGCCTTCCGGATCCCTGTCGGGCCTCTTACACCGATCCGACCCAGCTCCGGATCCAGAACTTCGGATTCCAGCTTCGGAATCCGGTCGTGATAGCTTCGGCTACATCACGTGGCGCCGTCTGTGGGAAACAAACAAACAAGTCATGTCTCAACGACCTCTAACTCGACGATCCGGACAGAACGAAGCAGAGGCACGGGAAGCCTCGGCACAGCTGTTGCCCTCCGAAGGCGCCCCTTTTGCTCCGCCGAGCGTGGCTCTGCCTGTCATACCAAAGTCCCTCGCTGCGGAAGACCGGGTGGGAGTGCTCCAGCAACAAGTGGCGACGCTAGTCGCTGCCGTCACGTCCCTCGCGCCTCTTCAGGAGATGATATCCGCCATCGCCCAACGCATGGGATTGCTGGGACAGCCTCCTCAGCAAGCACAGCTCCCCCCGCTCTATCCAGTCCAAGATGCAAGGTTCCGACCAACGCCTGCACCGGTTTCCCCCGACGAAACCGCTACGGCACGCAGCGAGCCCTCGGCGCTACCTGCCCGAGCTCCTCGCACCAGCCGCACAACGGAGCAAGGTTATGCTTCGTCAGAATTCCGCCCGGCCAAGACCGGAGGGCAATCAGTCGCCACTTCAACCGCCCCGGACCTAGACCAACGGCTGACGGCAGTGTGGAAGGAAATGCAGCAGATGGTGTCTCGGCCATACGGGGCACCCCTTGCTAGCAACATCCTGGAGCAAACCCCGTTCACGCCAGAGCTCCTGGCTGCCGAGGTGCCTCCCAATTTCAAACTGCCGAAGGGTCCTCTCTACGACAGAATGACAGATCCAGTCTGTCATTTCCAGAGATTCAACACATACCTCTCGGTTCGAGGGGTCGCCGAGGCAGTCCGCTGCCGACTTTTCCCCCTCACCCTTGAGAAGACTGCCCTAACCTGGTTCGAGGCACTGGCCCCCAACTCCATCCACTCCTTGGTCCAGTTGGGCCAATTGTTTATCGACCAGTTCTATGACGCCACCCGGCAGTGTAAAACCTCCGCCAGCCTACTAGCCATCCGGCAAGGCCCCACCGAGACTCTCCAGGAGTACTTCACTAAGTTTCGGACCGAGGCCGCCCAAATCCCAAACCTTGATAGCTCAATTGCGGTCTCGGCCGTGATCAGCGGGTGTCGGGACGAAGGGCTCCTCGGCTCCATCGGGAAGCGCCATCCCCCTACCTTCCAGGACCTCGTTGCCCGGCCCCACAAATATATCAACCGGGAGGCCCTGATGATGTCCAAAGGTAAAGGCGCGGCCGAAGCAGCCTCGACACCTGCCCCCTAGGTGGTCCGCCCTTGGCCCGAAGATCAAGAGCCCTCCCGAAAGCGATATCGCAGGGAGGAGTGGGACCGAGAGAGGTGACGGGACCCGCATCAGCGGTACCTACCCCTGCCTGCTCCCCCATCCCGAATGCTCATGGAAGTGAAGGGCATGATCCGGCGTCCAGAGCGCATGAAAACTGATCTTCGCCGAAGGGATCCCGGCAAATACTGCGAGTATCACCGGGAGATCGGCCACACGACGGACGAGTGCCGACACCTTCGGGAAGAAATTGACCGCCTCATCCGGGAAGGTAGGCTGCCACATATTCGACGAGAGCAGCCCCCGCCGCAGCGAAACCGGGACGTCTCTGAGACGCCCAGGCAACAGCAGTCCCCGGTGAAAGAAGCTGCTCCACCGCCGAAGGTCACCTCGGCCCCGGTAGAAGCATCCCATCAGAGACCCAGCTCTGGGTCCATTATGATGATATCTGGGGGACCGGGAGAAGGATCAAAGCGCCAGCAGCACAGCTCTGCCACCATAGCGACGGTCGACGTCGAGCCGAAGCGGCCTCGCCAAGAAGATATTACCTTCGGCTCAGAGGACCTGGCTGATATTCAGGTCCCTCACGACGACGCCCTCGTCATAAACGCTGTAATAAATAGTTACGATGTACATCGTATTTTTGTCGATAATGGAAGTGCTCCGAACATCTTATTTTACGATTGCTTTATAAAAATAGGATTGAGTGAGGCTAATATGAAGCCTCACCGGGGCCCCCTCTTCGGTTTCAACGGTTCGCCCTGCCCGGTAGGGGGCATTATCCGACTCCCTGTAACCATAGGCTCCGCCCCCCGACAACTAACCGTTGAAACGGATTTTGCCGTTGTGAAAATCGATTCAGCTTACAACGCCATCTTCGGCCGAAGGCTAATCGGCGGGGTCGGAGCCGTGTGTAGGTGCTTAGAATGACCGTGTGATTATCATAAAAAATCTATGTTATTTAGTGTAAAAGAAACCTATTAAAAACAGCAACTACGCGAAGTGATCGTCAGAAACTTTTAACTAAAAAGTTCCAAAAGAAGTATGATCGCCTACCTGTTTAAATGCGGAAGATATGGAGTCCTTGGTTCCCCTTCCTCAGCCGGCTGAAGAAAGAGAGCCCTTCTTTGCTTTTTGTTCTTGCTGTTGAATTTGAAGTTGAGGATCGTCCAGAAATCCCTTTGATTTGTGCTTGATTTCCTCCTTTTGATTCTCTTGTTGTTGAGTGCAGCAGAAATAGAAAGAAAAGATATGAAGAAACTATGATGAGAACTTTAAGCAAAAATAGTATCTATTCTAATCATGATGTTAAACATGCAATTAAACAGTAAACTTACTTGTTGAGTGGCTTTTGAAACCCCTTAATCAAGTAGGTTTTGAAAAGGATGAATGTGTTGTGTGTGTTTGCATGAAGTGAATGATGAAGAATGTAGAACTAAATGAAATTAATGCAGAAATGAAAAACTTATGCCCAGTTGTTGAATTCTTGAATGGATGAAGATCTTGAAAGGACGCCGACTTCTGGAAATGGCAGCGCTTCAGCGTTCCGACGTTGTTGCTTCGATCTTCAACTCGCTATCGCTCCAGTAATTCTCAACTCAAGATTACGCTCTCTCTTTTTTTTTTTTACTCTTCAACATGCAATGTATTTATAGACTTCTTTTGCGTTCGTGATTTACATAGAAAAATCTCTGAATTTATCCATCTTAACTGACAGATAAATACTGATTAATTCATCTTTATCTGTAATTATCTAAAACGCGTCCACCATGGCTGACGCTTTTCAGATTAATTAAGATAAGGATAAATATCCGGGAAAACTTATCTTTATCTTTATCCGGTAAAACGCGTCCACATGTGTCGACGTCTTTTACACTAATTAAGATAAGGATAAACATCCGGAAGAGAAGTTAAAATAGCTTAGGAAACCTAAAACGCGTCATGATTAACAGACACCTTTTAGTTAATTAATCAACTGATTAAAATTCAAATTTAAACGTTAAAATAAAACTAAACTCTAAATCGCGTCCACACAGGTCGACGTCTTTTAGACTTCTTCATATTTTAACTGAAATTTGAGTTAAAATCAATTTAATTGATTAACTTAAACATGTTTGTTAAACTCGACATTTAAAAAGATCAATAAAAATTAATCAATGATTAAATATTAGACCATTATGAGGCATTATTATATGATATGAAATTTACTCGGAATGACGTCAAAATTAACGTGTCTACACCGTGCCTTCGTCTTTCCATCAAAAGCTAAAGTTTCATACTAGCCATGGAATAGGCGAGGCCAAGGGAAATCAAGAAGCAGCCCGGCAATGTTACATGATCTCGATCAAAGGGAAGGCTGCAACCGAAACCCTGGCAATCGAATCATCAGCCGAGGCGTCCCCGGGAGAAGCACTCGTCGCCATTCCGGTTCCGGGAGGCGAAGGACGAGCCCTGATGATAGGCTCCGGCCTGGAGAAAGCCGAAGCGGAGAAACTCACCGAGTTCTTAAAAAAGAATCTCGACGTCTTCGCCTGGTCTCCGACAGACATGCCCGGGGTCGACCCGGAGGTAGCGGAGCACCGACTACACACCGATCCCGACCAGCCTCCAGTTAAGCAGAAGCGGCATACCTTCAATCAGGAAAGGAGAGCCGCCATCCAAGCCGAAGTGCAGAAGGGGCTGGACGCCGGGCACCTCCGAGAGGTGCATCACCCGGACTGGATCGCCAACGTAGTGATGGTGCCGAAGAAGGATGGCAAGTGGCGAATGTGCGTGGACTTCACCAACCTCAACAAGGCCTGTCCGATGGATAGCTTCCCGCTGCCTTGGATAGATCAGGTGGTGGATGCAACCTCCGGCCACGAACTCCTGAGCTTCCTCGACGCCTATTCAGGCTATCACCAGATCCGAATGCATCCGGATGATGAAAGCAAAACCAGCTTCACGACCGATCTGGGTCTATATTGCTATACCCGGATGCCCTTCGGTCTGAAGAATGCCGGCGCGACATATCAGCGCCTCGTCAATAAAGTGTTCGCCCCGCAGCTCGGCCGTAACATGGAGGTCTATATAGACGACATGCTGGTCAAAAGCCGCGTCGCTGCAGAGCATTTGGCCGACTTGGCCGAGACATTCTCCCCCCTGCGGCGGTATAAGATGAAGCTGAACCCGGCCAAGTGCGCCTTCGGGGTAGCCTCCGGGAAGTTTCTCGGCTACATGGTTACCCACCGAGGGGTAGAAGCTAACCCCGAGAAGGTTTCGGCCATCATACAAATGCGCCCCCCGGCAAATCTCCGAGAGGTACAGAAGCTAAATGGGAGGATCGCAGCCCTGAGCCGCTTCATGTCAAGGGCCGCGGATTACTGTTTCCCCTTCTTCAAGCTGCTGAAGAAGGCCAATAGCTTCGACTGGATGGATGAGTGCCAGGCAGCCTTCGACCAGCTGAAGGCCTACCTCTCCAAGGTCCCCATTCTGTCCAAGCCAGTCCCCGGGGAGCCTCTGAGCCTTTACCTCGCGGTATCCGAGACAGCTCTTAGCGCCGTCCTCGTCCGAGAACAAGACGGCATTCAGAAGCCAGTCTACTATACCAGCCGAGCCCTTCAAGGAGCAGAACTCCGGCATCTCGCTCTGGAAAAATTAGCTTTGGCCCTCGTCTCGTCCGCGAGGAGGCTCCGGCCTTATTTTCTTGCTCATTCAGTAAAGGTTCTCACCGACCAACCCCTGAGGCAAATTCTCTCCCGGCCGGAGGTGTCCGGCAGGCTGGCAAAATGGGCGATTGAGCTAGGAGAGTTCGACATCTCCTACGCACCTCGAGTAGCAATAAAAGCCCAGGCATTAGCAGATTTTATCGCCGAGCTCACTCCCAGCGCTCCCTCGGCACCTCAGCCGGAAGCTGACGTACCCGAAGCCGAGGACACTTCGGCTCATACACCGACAAATGAGTGGCGACTTTATGTGGACGGCTCCGCGTGCTCCATGGGCAGCGGCGCCGGATGGATCCTGGCATCGCCCGAAGGAGTCGTCACGGAGTACGCATTGTGCTTCTCCTTTCCAGCCACTAATAATGCCGCCGAATACGAAGCCCTCATTTCCGGCCTCCGGGCCGCAAGGAAGCTCGGCGTCCGGAACCTAAAAGCCTTCAGCGACTCTCAGCTGATCGCCAGTCATATTTCCGGGGAATACGAAGCTCGGGATGCGATAATGGCAGCTTATCTCCAGGTGACTCGCAAGATCCTCGCTCAATTCGATTCATATAAAATCGTGCGGATCTCGAGAGCCGAGAATGCCCGAGCCGATGCACTTTCCCGGCTGGCCTCAACCCAAGACGGGGGAGGAGGCCGAATGATCCTCGTAGAGGAACTCGCCGAACCAAGCCTCGGCGAGCCTGAGGCCATGCAAATAACCGAGGCCGAAGCCGAGACCTGGATGACTCCCCTCATCGCTTTTCTCCTCCGAGGAGAAGTCCCGTCAGATTCAAGGGAGGCGAAGCACGTTCGGCAACGCTCATCCCACTTCCTCCTTCTGGACGGGCTATTATACAAGAAGTCCTTCGGCCGACCGCTGCTACGGTGCCTCGGCCCGACTGAAGCCGACTACGCCATGAGAGAAGTACACGAAGGGGTATGCGGAGCACATGCGGGAGGAAGGGCCTTGGCTCACAAGCTTCTGAGGCAAGGATACTGGTGGCCGACACTCCGAGAGGACGCTTTAGCCCTCGTACGGCGCTGTGATCAGTGCCAGAAGTTCAGCTCCCTCATCCACCAGACAGCCACCCTTCTGACCCCCTTATCCGACCCCTGGCCTTTCGCTCAATGAGGAATCGACCTCCTGGGGCCTTTTCCCATCGCCACCGGCCAAAGGAAATTCCTCATCGTGGCAGTAGACTATTTTACCAAGTGGGTAGAAGCCGAACCCATCGCGTCAATAACCGATAGCAATGCTTGGAACTTCGTATGGAAGTCCATCATTTGCCGGTTCGGCATCCCCCGGGCCATCATTTCGGATAACGGAAAGCAGTTCGATAGCTGTCGATTCGGAGATAACTGCGCCGGGTTCGGCATCCTTCATAAGTTCACTTCGGTAGCACACCCTCGGGCAAACGGCCAGGTCGAAGTCACCAACCGAAGCCTGTTGCAGGGACTGAAAACCCGCCTCGGCAAAGCCAAAGGCCGATGGGTAGAGGAGCTACCGAGTGTTCTATGGGCATATCGGACTACGAGCCGAACCCCTACCGGCGAAACTCCGTTTCGCATGGCTTATGGGATAGAAGCCGTTATTCCAGTGAAAATCGGCCTTCCCTCTCCAAGGGTCATTACCTACGATCCAGAGGCCAACGAAGAAGTCTTGAAGGATCATCTGGACCTCATAGAAGAAACCCGAGATAACGCTTGCGTTCGGCTGGCAGCTTATCAGCAGCGCATGGCCAGGTACCACAACACTCGAGTGAAGCCCCGAAGCTTTGAAATCGGGAGCCTCGTGTTAAGGAATGCTCATGCTTCTAAACCAGCCGAAGCCGCAGGAAAGCTTGCCCCCAACTGGGAGGGGCCGTATCGGGTCAAAGAGGTAATCAGATGAGGGGCTTATCGGTTGGAGACCCTTTCAGGCCAACCTCTCCCTCGCACTTGGAATGTAGAACGCCTTCGGCGTTATTTTATGTAAATCACTTCTCCTGGACTTTAGCCGGAAGGCACGAATAAAGGTCTCTTTTTCATAAAGCTAAGGTATATCTCTCTAAGTCCGTGCAAACCGTACCGGGAGTGGCTTCGGCCATGCAAACCGTATCGGAAGCGGCCTGAGTTCTTATTCTAAGCCCGCAGGTAACCTGATCCGAGGGTGGCTTCGGCCATATATACCGGATCGGGAAGCGGCAAGGTATCTCTAAGTCCGTGCAAACCGTACCGGGAGTGGCTTCGGCCATGCAAACCGTATCGGGAGCGGCCTGAGTTCTTATTCTAAGCCCGCAGGTAACCTGACCCGAGGGTGGCTTCGGCCATATATACCGGATCGGGAAGCGGCAAGGTATCTCTCTAAGTCCGTGCAAACCGTACCAGGAGTGGCTTCGGCCATGCAAACCGTATCGGGAGCGGCCTGAGTTCTTATTCTAAGCCCGCAGGTAACCTGACCCGAGGGTGGCTTCGGCCATATATACCGGATTGGGAAGCGGCAAGGTATCTCTCTAAGTCCGTGCAAACCGTACCGGGAGTGGCTTCGGCCATGCAAACCGTATCGGGAGCGGCCTGAGTTCTTATTCTAAGCCCGCAGGTAACCTGACCCGAGGGTGGCTTCGGCCATATATACCGGATCGGGAAGCGGCAAGGTATCTCTCTAAGTCCGTGCAAACCGTACCGGGAGTGGCTTCGGCCATGCAAACCGTATCGGGAGCGGCCTGAGTTCTTATTCTAAGCCCGCAGGTAACCTGACCCGAGGGTGGCTTCGGCCATATATACCGGATCGGGAAGCGGCAAGGTATCTCTCTAAGTCCGTGCAAACCGTACCGGGAGTGGCTTCGGCCATGCAAACCGTATCGGGAGCGGCCTGAGTTCTTATTCTAAGCCCGCAAGTAACCTGACCCGAGGGTGGCTTCGGCCATATATACCGGATCGGGAAGCGGCAAGGTATCTCTCTAAGTCCGTGCAAACCGTACCGGGAGTGGCTTCGGCCATGCAAACTATATCGGGAGCGGCCTGAGTTCTTATTCTAAGCCCGCATGTAGCCTGACCCGAGGGTGGCTTCGGCCATATATACCGGATCGGGAAGCGGCAAGGTATCTCTCTAAGTCCGTGCAAACCGTACCGGGAGTGGCTTCGGCCATGCAAACCGTATCGGGAGCGACCTGAGTTCTTATTCTAAGCCCGCAGGTAACCTGATCCGAGGGTGGCTTCGGCCATGTATACCGGATCGGGAAGCGGCAAGGTATCTCTTAGTCCGCATAAAACCAAGCCGGGAGTGGCTTCGGCCACGCAAACCGCGTCAAGAGCGGCAGGATATCCCCTCGGATCATATGAACCACGTTAGTAAAGGGCCCGGCCGCATATACTATCGGTGGCGATATTCTATCGACTTCGTGTCCGGACCTACGTCGGGTCTCGGCCATGCAAGCCGCAACTAAAACGACGATAAGGTCTCGGATTCAGTCGTTCATTCACGATACAAAGGTAAAGCCAAAAAACACTTCCTGTATTTACAGTGAAGGAAGTACAAAGTCGGCCATCCACCTGGCCGCAGGCTTACAAAAGAAGAAAGATAAAAACCGGGACAGACCCCCGCACTAGCCCTCGGTATTCCCCTCGTCCACATTAACTGGGCTTCGGCCAGGAGATGGGGAGGGAGAATCGACTATCTGCACAGCCTCAGACGGGGTGGCTTCGACAGGGGCCTCCTCGGCCGGAACGGCCTCATCACCTTCCGCCGAAGCCGGGGCCCTCTCGGCCGCGAGCCCCTTCCACCAGGACAGGAGCTGTTCGCCTTCCTCGTCCGTCGGCAGGGCAATCCCGGTCAGGTCCACGGTTGGACAAGCCTTCTGGGCAGCAGCCAGCCCGATGTAGAAGACCGAGGAGGAAGCTAGAAGTTGCGCCTGGATTATCTCCTCGGCGAAGTCTGGGCCAGCCTTGTAATCGGCCACGGCCGAATCGACCGCCTCCTCTGGCTCCAGCTTCAAGGCCGATACCTCCTCGGCATGGCGACGGCTATCTGAAGCCCGCCGGGCGTCCTTGTCCTGGATCTCGGCCTTAAGGGCCTGATTCTCGACCCGGACCGCCGCCAGCTCTCGCTCAAGCTTCTCCTTGTCCCGCTCGGCCTTCGCTTTGGCCTCGGAAGAAGCCCGAGTCGCCGCTGCCTGCTCCTCCAGCTGCGCCCGCATCTGGGCATTCGCAGCTATGAGCTGGCCGACGCCCGACTCGAAGTCGCCTCCCGCCGAGGAGCCCTCGCCCGAGACCGCCGATGCCGACGCCCTCTCGGCCTCCAGGAGTTGATCCCGGAGGAGCGCCTGATGATGGATCAGGATGCTACCCGTGACCGCGGCCTGCGGCCAAAAGCGGATAAGGGTCAGCAAATCCGAAACAAGCTAAAGGAAAGCTAGATTGAAGCACACTGAGAAGCTTCTTACCTGGACCGCCAATCGGGCGCTGATCATCGCCAGATCAGTGACCGAGTGGTCCTTCAGCTCCTCTAGAGCCGACGAGAGGGTGAGGCCGCGAAGCAGACGCAGGCACGTCTGCGAGTCCTCCACGCTCTCGTCTCTATAGATCCCCAGGTCGGGGACCCATAGCTCGCGCTCCTGCGCGCGAGGCACCTGCGGCCCGGCGCCTTCCTGCTCCGCCCCCGCCCTCGCAGCCGGAGGAGAGTTGCCCCTCGGCGCTTCGGGGGACGCCGGCCTCGCGGCCCTTCGGGCCGCGGCGGATCTCCTAACCATGGGGGGGGGGGGCTCTGCCTCATCAGGCTCCTCCACCCGGATCCGCTTAGACAGACGACCGCCCCTTCGGGCGGCCGACTTGCTTTTCCGCTCCCTCTCGAGAGCGGCGGCAGCAGCACGGCCCTCGGAGGAGGCCGCTGTCATTGTGACCCCGGCTCGGACGCTCGGGGCCACGACACCTCGTCCAGACCCTCCTGTCGCCTGAGGGCGAGACGGCTGGGATTGGCCGCGCTGCTGGGCTATCCGGCTGAGGAGGCCCTGGATCCCAGACATTGCTGCAAACAGAAGAAGTGTTAGAAACAAATAACACACAATGGTTGCAACTCAAGACCGACTTACCCTCGGCCGAAGCTTCAGCAACCTCGGCGGCCGGAGGAGCGGCCCCAGCACTTCCTTCGCTCTCCCGTGAAGTCTCCCCAGGAGGAAGGTAAGGGAAAGCCCGCTCCGGATCCCTCGTCAGGTCCGGCCATGCCCCGGCACCCACGAGCAGCTCTGGCTTGCTAAAAAGCTCCGAAATATTGTACGGAGCCGCGGCTTCAACATGGCCCACAATATCGCGCTGAACGGAATTAAGGGTGGGAGGATCGGAAAGACCTGCGGCCAGCGGCGCCCACTCAGTAGGAAAGGGCCACACGCTCCTCTCATTCTCCGGGAGAGAAACTAGAATGAAGTTCCTCTTCCAGCCATGAATGGACGAAGGCTTCCCGGAGAAGATGCCTCGGCCGAGACGGGGGACAAAACTGTACCACTCGGATCTCCCCTGCCTCTGAATTTTGAAGAGGTAGCGGAAGATGTTGACCGAGGGCATGAACTTCGCATGGGCAAACACAGCCAAGAAGACATAGACTGTGCGCCAAGAATTGGGAAAAAATTGAGACGGGGCGAGGCCGTAGAAACAGAGAAGGTTGATGACGAAGGTAGAGAGAGGAAGACGAAAGCCCGCCCGGAAGCTTTCCTCGTAGATAGAGAAACTACCCGGGCGAGGAGTGTTGGCCCTAGTATGAGAACAGGGCCGATAGGGGGTCATCTAAGAAGGGAGTTGGTAGTAAGAAGCAATGTAACTGAGCCCATCATCCGAGAGGGCGCAGGCTGCTTCCGAAGCAGTCTCGGGACGACGACGTCCCGAGGAGGAAGCCTGGCCCGGGGTATGAACCTCCTCGGACCCCTCGGCACCGGAGGGCTCGGCCTCTTTGGCCATAGCAGAAGCGAGGGAGTCCAGAGTAAGAGGAGATGACAGAGAAGACTTGGGAGAATAAGACGGAGTATACTCCTCTTCTGAAGGGGTAATCTCGCTCGAAGGACTGCGTGGCATAAGGTCACAAAGATGGAGAGAGGAGATTGAGGCTTACCCTCAAAAGGAAAAAGATCTCTCCTGGATCAGACGTAGCCTCTCGAGCCACAGAACTCCCCCAGCAATCGCTCCGAGAGATGGAGATCTTCCTGCAATAGCCGGCGAGCTGGGACAACGCCTCCAGAGGGCTAGCCTTTCGCCGGAGAGGAAGGAGAGCTCAGATGATCGCAGAGGAACGCAGGCGCGGAAGCAAGAAGAAGAACAGTGCTCTGCGAGGGGCTCCTATTTATAGGCGCCGTTCGAAACCCTTCCCGCCGAAGCCGACGGCCGAGATCTTCCCCGTCGTCTCACCGCTTCTCTCGGATGCCCACCACTTGTACCTTCCTTCGGTAATGATGACGGACAGACTCCGGGAATTGGAGTAGAATAATCAACGGCCGAAAGCGCTCCGACCCTTCGGCTGATCACTCGGATGCCCGCCACGTGTCCCGATCCACGTACCGGGGAAGGAAGAGGCGGCAATCCGAGTGGAACCTCGGGCAGAGAGCCGAGGCGACCCGCGACCCGCGAGCGGTCAGGATCTCTTTGTGTTTTTAACGGGGCGGCCGGATGCGCGACGCGTGTCTTGTGCTTCTTCGCGAGGCGACCGTTCTGACGGAAAAAGCGACGCCCGTCCCGTCCATTTAATGAAGCCTGACACGAGTCAGAAGGCTCGGCCATTTGCCCTTACGAGGTAAAGGCCTTCGTCACTACATCCCGAATGAAGACGGATAAGTGACTGCCGACCCTCGGCCGACCGAGGGCATCCTCTTCTCAAGAAAGGGAACAGAGAGCCTCGGGGAAAGCACCTGTTACGTTATTTCTCAAAAAGCTTCGGGCTATACTCTCGCCATCTCAGAACTGAGGAAGACAAGAGTGAGGGGCTATGTGATGAGGCAGAATCCGATTCGGCCCATTAAAGCAAGCCCAAACCCAGTTCAGCCCAGCAGCAGCAATAGAAGGCCTTCAGGAAGCCTTCGGCCCATCAGCGGCCCAACAGCCTTCGGCCCGTAAGCGGCACAGTAGCCCTCGGCCCAACAGGCTTCGGCCCATCACCGGCCCAACCCCCTTCGGCCCAACAGCCGTGTTCGGCCCACTCCGGTGGAGGATTAGGCACTATGGCGGTTTACCAGTAAGCCCGGAACATAGTCCTATATCGGCTGTCACCGCTAACCATCCTCTATCCTTCGCTATAAATACACCGCTATTTATTGCCAAAGGTATGTCTCCAAGACCCTCAAGGACCATAGTCCAAATAGCATTAAAGCTACTCTTTGCCTTCTGAATCGAATCTTCTTCAGAAGTTAACTTAACCGTCGGAGGGGGTTCCTAAGGGCCGAAGCCCGGGACTCCTGCTGACCGGTTTCTTCTTCTTTCCCTCCTGCAGGAGCTCGGTTCGAATCATCGCCGACCTCCCCGAGTCGGTCTCAGCCGCCGACCTCGGACTTCTCTCCCCGGTCTCGACGCCGAGCGCCGCCTGCCCCTTCAACCGAGGGAGAATCGGTTCCACGCTGCCCGCCCGTCAACCAGAGAAGTCTCGGCCCCACCTTCCGGAGACAAGCCAACCTCAGACCGAGCGACTCTCGGCCGCGGATCCTCAACCGCGTCTCTGCCTCCGTCGCCTTCCGGATCCCTGTCGGGCCTCTTACACCGATCCGACCTAGCTCCGGATCCAGAACTTCGGATTCCAGCTTCGGAATCCGGTCGTGATAGCTTCGGCTACAACACTAACAATTGAGGAGGGACTTTTGTAAGAAGGGAGGACCCTAATAAGTTTTAAATAAATAAATTAAGAAATTAATAATTTTCGATAATTATCAAAAATAATATATGATTCCGATATGGGAATCGGAAACGGAAATATACTTTCCAATCTTATCGAAAACGGAAACAAAAAATACATTTTTCAATCTTATCGGAATCGAAAACAAAAATAAATTATCATTATCGGAATCAGAAAACGGAAATACCTACTTCGTTTCCGTATCCTACCTGTTTACAGCCTTAGAGGTGACAACCATAAGTAGGCTGCGTCCCTACTCCTCATAGTTTACTAGGTCAAACTCAAGACTACTACAAAGCCTAAACTACCCCTATTACGTAAAGAGACCTGCAAGGGTGTTCACGGAGGAAATAACATGAACTAAGTTAATTGGATCCACCTTACTGGGCCTAATCATGAACCAGCACCCCAATGGATAGACTGGCCTCCTAATAGACTCAAACATGCTATCTTCTACACATCTTATTACTGTTTTAGGATGAATGATGGTTAAATTTTGCGAGTATTTTTGGGCATAGATGTTTTCTATATTAGAAATCGTTCTGGGGGATCATCAAATATGCTGTGGTTTTTCAAAATCAGGTCAGACTGAACAAAATCAGAGTTGGTAAAGATGGTATCCCGAACAAGAGGCCTTGGGATGGAACACAAGAGGGTCCAAATGGCTCTATTTGCAGGTTGATGAAGGCCAGTAGAGATGGTGTAACAGCATAGTACTGTTTTGAGGCAACTGTCGCTGGAATTGGACTGTAACAGCACTGTTTGGAGGCAGCTGTTGATGGTATTGGAGTCCTCCATTGATATTATCACCAGGGGATTGGAATCCTCCATTGCTATTGTCACCATCTCATCTACTGCTGAAAGCCGTCTGTATCTGGATTTAGTGCTCTCTCATCATTGTACCTCTTTAGAGGATGGTCTTATGCGTTGTAAGAACTTGTCCATTAAGCTTCCTTGTTCCTTTCTTTATTGAATCAGGCCATTAGTGCATTATGTTGGTGCGCCTAGTTTTACTGCTGTCCAACTAACATCTGGGGATTTCAGCACTTGTATCCAAAAGGTTCATATTCTCTGCTCCCTTCTTTCAGACGTGACAGCTAGAGGGGTCACTCGGATATTAAGTCATAAGTATGGTTGAGTCAGTAGAGTCTTAGACTAAGTTATATGGGATCTTGAATTAGACCAGTGGAATCTTGAGCTTGGTCAGTGGAGTCCCAGATTAGAATGTTTTGAATTGGATCAATAAATTTGGAAAAATTTAGTGGAGTCCCAGGACCCCACTGCGTTAAAGCTGGATCCGCCACTGGCTCCGGCAAGTGTTTAGTAGGTTTGACAATCAAAATAATTGGATGGTAGAATTAGAAGAGTAATGTCCGAGGAAACCCTGTCCAACCCTTCGGGACCTGGAGTCCTACAGCGGGTTGATGGGATAAGATTTTATGATAATGATTAAATAGTTATTTAGACTGATGCAGTAGAACACTGAATTTTCCTATATTTGTTCCTTTTTGCAGGATTGTCATGATGTTTAAGTTGATGTAAAATGCTCTCCAAAACCGATGTGGCAGCGATTTTCTAATTTTATTCTTTACGCGAACTGAAACCAGGGCTTCGATTTTCGTTAGTTTTAGAAACCCATGATTTCGGAGTCCTCTGATTTCATCATTTTGCAGCAACAAAAATGGCTCTTTGCATCCTTGTTCGTGTAACTTCCGATAAAAATAGTAATCAGTAAAAACCTGATCTTGAAATCTTCTATGTAGCCATTCTGTTTTCAGACAAAAGGCATCTCACATGACTCTTTACAAGTTGTTCTATCATTTTTTATTGTGTGGATACTTCTTTCACTATTATTTGACATTTAGATTGAGCTGCTTCGCCATTCCATCTCTCATTTGGTGGTACTGTTCAGTTTGGAACAGAGGAAATTCTGATTTTTTATTTTTGCCTGGTTCGGTGAACATTGACAAGTTTAGGATTGGTTTGTGCAGATAGATTTAAAACTCTGAATTATCTGGATTCTGAAACCCGAATCAACCATATTACTAAGAAGGTTCTGATTTTTGGTTCTCGTAAAAGATAGCCATAAACCAGAATCAGAGATTCCATTTTCCCTGTTTAGCGGGATCCGAAAGTCCATAAATTCCAACAATGGGAACGGCCACCAAGTCTGTATATTGTTATTTGAGAAAGTGTTATAGTGTTTTTCCCCTGACACTTGATGTGCTCAGACTCTTTGTTATCTCATCATTCCCAAAGGAGATTTTATTTGGTGTGTAGTAAAGTAATGCATAATACAGCAAGATGCCTTTAACGGGTAATAATATTTGCCGCAATGCCATGTACAGCAGTTGTCCGATCTGATCCGAATGGATGGTTGCTGTGCAATCCGTCCATTTTAAGACTGAACGGTTGGGAGGTGCTTTTCATTTTTCTTTATTTTTTTGTCGAATTTTTTAAATTTTTTTGGGACATCTAATAAAAAATCCGAGAATATATCCGGATTGCTCGAGTCGGTCCCGACCCGAATCCATATTTTTCAACAAAAAAAAAAGACACAAACCTCAATTTACATGCAAAGTTTTTTTTTTTGAAAAAAAATATAAATTCGAGTCGAAGCCGATCCAAACAACCCGAATATACTCTCGAATTTTTTATCGAACGTCTCAAAAAAATTTAAAAACTCTGACAAGAAAACAAAAATAAAATAAACCCCCCCCAACCGCTCCCCCTCGAAATGGTTGGACTGCACAACAGCCGATCGGTCCAATCAGACGGCTGTTGTGCATGGCGTTGCAATCCCCGTTGGATAGCAATGCCATGCATTGCAGCAAGTATTACTCTTCTTTAATATTCTCTTAATATTTGGTGTGCTGTAAATATTTGAATTTATTGAAATACAGCCAACTTCTCCGAAGCCGATTTCCAGTAAATCCAACCGTATATCAAAATTTTAAGGTTTTAAAAATCAATAATTTTAAAGCACAAAGATTACAATAGTTTATTATAGAACCACCAAACACATGACTGTGACCAAAATATGGAGGATAAAAGGTATTCTATTTATAATCACAGGAGCTTCCACTACAAAGATCATGCCTAACGATTACCTGCTTTTGGAATCAAGATTTCCCGGCCTTCTCAGGGGAAAAAAAGAAAAAAGGAAAAGGTTGGTGGCACTGAGGAACCAAAAAAAAGGAGAACAAAAGGGGAAGGCAAGGACGAAATCGTCCTTTCGTCCTTGCCAAACAGGAAAAAACCCGATTGCAAACAGGAGAAAACCCGATTCCACGGAATAATGAACCCCTTTTGTAATTAATTAGCGCGGCCCCTCCAAAGGGCGCATCAATCCTGGGAGCCGGAAGGGCGGCGCTCCTCCCCCTCCTCCGTTCTCCGCCTTCGCCTGCGCTGCCCCTCCTCCTCCGCCTCCTCCTCGTCGGAGCCGCCGTGAGGGCGCATCAGCATCGCCGTGTAGTAGGGCACGTGGTGGAACGCCCCCCCGCCGCCGGGGGCGAACAGCTCCACGCCGCCCACGCCCAGCGGGAAGAACGCCGTCGGGATGGCGGCGATGACTCCCCCCGCGAGGCCGTCGCCGGCGCCGGGACCGCAGAAGGCGGTGGGGTAGTGGTTGCTGTCGCTGTTGGTGGCGGTGGCGGGTGTGGGGATGGAGGTGGTGCCGGGGGAGGAGGAGGAAGGGGAGCAGGAGAGGGCGACGGCGGGGGGTGGTGCCGGAGCCGGTGGCGGCGATGATGGAGGGCTCGGCCTGGTGGAGGAGCCACTCGATGGTCTCGCCGTCGGAGCGGTGGCCGAGCTCGCGCGTCAGCTGGAAGATCCTGGCGGCGGTGAGGGCGGGCATGCGGACCCGCCGCCCGCGGCCGTTCACCTTGGTGTGCCGGTCCTTGGACCCCCCCGCCGACGCGTTGGACAGCCTCCTCGCCCTCCCAGCACCCGAAGAAGCCGCGGTGGCGGTGATACTGGTCGACGGCGGCGGCGGCGGCTGGGTGTGCGGGGGGAAGATGAGTGGGGTTGGGGTTTGAAGGGTGGGGGCGGGCGGGGCCCTCCCGGCGGTGGGAGCGGAAGGGGGAGGGCTGTACAAAGCCAACTCCGATTCCATGGTGGGGGCGGGGGAGGCCGAAGGGGATTGGTCCAGAAGAGGGGCGTGGTGGGGTGGGAGGAGAGAGAGAGAGAGAGAGAGAGAAGCTTTAGAGAGAGAAGAAAAGGAGTGAAGTGGGGGAAGGGCGTTGGAGAGACCGGGCGGGGGTGGGAGAAGGGTGGGGACCGTATCTAGCTAGGGTTTTATTTATGGGAGGGGATTTGAGACCCTGAGGGGACCAGACGACTTCGGAATTAGGCTTCGGACGCGGAAGAGGATGTCTGGTGTTTCTTGGCAGGGAACGATAGTTGAGGGGTCAGGTTACCTATTGGTAGCTTATAGCGATGGGATTCTATGGATTTCTTTCTTTTTTTTTTTTTTTTTTTTTTTTTTGGGGGGGGGGGGGGGGGGGGGGGGGGTTGTTTTATCTGAATGTGTCTTTGATAACAGCGAATCTATAAATCTCACACCTATTTTTTTGGTGAAATGATCAGTTTATTTTCATTTATGTAAGTAGGGACATACTTTACAAAATGAGACGGAGAGAATCTCATTTCATAATTTAGAGTTTATTAATAAATTTATTTTAAGTTTTGAATGACAGCTCGTTACGGTGACTAATGCAGCTCCGATGGATGATGACAGACATACATATTGTAGAAGTGACAAGCAGAATTTGGAATTAATTAGACTGAGTTTAGACACTGTAAGAGTCCGAGAATGAGGTAATTGTTTTTCTTTTTTCAAGGGGGATCAGTTAGTAGTCCGATATGTACACATACATATGGAATATTATTAGGTTTTTGTTAAACTCTGATGTTTTTCTTACAAAAAAAGAATATTTTACGTAGTTCTAATAATTCTGCAGAATAAGGTAATTATTTTGAACCCAAGTTGATCTCTCGAAAAATAATTCTACGGACAAAGAAATATAGTCTCACAGCCCATTAAGGCCGAACCACAAGGAAAATTATTAAGCTCCCGATCGATTTCCCAAAAGGAGGCCAAGAGGTGAAGCTGACAGTCGTAACCGGTTGGTTCAAGGGTGAGGTAACTCGGTTCCAATAATTGGGGACCCAACAGCATGAATGCCATAGGTCTCTTCATAGGTACATAAGTTTATTTTTGATAGGGAGAAGAATCTGGTACAGTACATAATGTACAAAGCAAGGAAATGGTGTCAGGTGAGCGATAACAGAAAGATAGGGAAGAATCCCACTGTGGGCTTGTGATGCAGCTGTCCTTTCACTGTAATCTTTAACCTATTTAGACTGTATTTAGGTTTGGGATAATTTATCTGTCAGTTATCCCCAATCCGGCCCAAGAATTTCTCAAACGGCAAGTGAGTGGATGTTTGAATTCAAGCATTATGGTGAGCAAGCTACCTAAACATCGGAAAGTATTTACGAAGATAACTTCCCGACGAGGCAGTGGCCCGTTGTCGTGGGCCCAGGGGTTAGTGGTAAGGAAACAAACACTCGGGTTGGGTAACAATTCTCGCACCAAATCACTTCACTAAAAGGAACAAAGTTTTCTTACAACAATTTCAAAAGATGAATGTTTGTCACACAAACATGCTTCTAAACTTTATTTATCAAACTAGACTTCTCATGACATCTCAAAACATCAAGAGGAGCTAGTCCACCCGCACCATCAACAGTCCTAGTCGAAGGTGGTAAAATAGATGGCATGAGACTTGATTAAATTTTACGTTCGATTAGAGTGCCCCTTCTTAAGCGGTGACAACGACTGGATTGAAATAGTTAATAGAAATTTCATCTGAGAACTCAGAACAGCCATATAAACGAGTAAGCTAAGAAAATAGACATTTATTTGTTTATTTATTTTTTACAAGCACAATGTAGCACCCATCTCAACTTTGCTACGATAACTACGATACAGGTCACCCAGGTTTTTGGAACCGAGAGTCGAAACCAAGGAATGACGACGGTCATAACAATGTGGTAGCAAACATTCACTGATTCATGACGGTTATGACTATCAGCCACCGCACGAACCACACCACATTCCTCGTTATGCACTAAAACCCTGCTCGACTATTTACGCCTAAATATTGTCGAAGCAAAATTTAAAATCAAAAGTTCCGATTCTAACCCAAAGCACCCACCGACTCGAGCATTTCACGGTTCAACCAATATTATTCTTACTCCCGTTATATTCACTATCCAGACTGTTAAAAAACCCCTCAAGACGGAGACAGCTGAAATAGACACAGGCACCAAGCTGAGATGCTAGGACTATACTGGACTAAAGTAGCATTTCCAATCACAAATCTAAAAACCGAGCAATATCCCGAGGAAAAAGTTGGCCAACAAACATTTTAGCAAGATGTCGGCACAAACTGAGTTTGCCCCCCTTGTGCAGTTCTCTGATATCGATCTAATTATGCAATAGAATATAGAAGCCAATGGGCACGAACAAAGATCATAGCTCGAACTTGCCCGTGATGAATACCACAGAAAGAAAATTTATGAAAATAATGAAAAGGAACTCAAAATATACAGCGAGCAAAAATCCCTCAAGAGTTTGACACTCCTGACCTAAACATGGGCCACTAAGCTTATTTCCCTTAACAGTTCCACTTCCCGTTACAATCTAGTCAGCGTTATATAATCAACCTTGTACATTTTCTCCCCGCCTAGACATGTACACGTGCCTCTGCTAGATTTTTCTATCTATCCTTGCTGGGCTGACACTTGCCGTCATTGATGCCAACTTACAAAAGCAGAATATACAACGGGACAATTAAAAAAGATTATTCCAAGGAGCCTGTCATTTATCTACAAGTAGGCCGCACTGCTGTACCCTTTTTTATGCAGAGAAAGATGGACTGGTTAATGTTAAGAAAAGCCTTCTATCTGTACAAAGTTCATTCCATCACCTGCAGTCCGCAGCTTGGGCTCATGGGGTGTATGACGACATACCGATGCGCCTCTCTGTAAAACATGAGACAAAAAAGGCACATAAGTTTCTGTTACCAGCATGGCAGAATAAACCAAGAGAGAGAATTGCACATCTACCTCCAGCTGCAATGACCTTCTCAACCCGGGCAGCAATGTGCTTTCCATAGGTGTACCTCTTCAAGGCATTTACATGGGCCTTGATGCGTGATAAAATAAGTTCACGGTTTTTATCATCACAGGTCTCCAGAGCCTTCTGTACAACATAGTTACCAAACTGGTCTTTCATCATCGCCTGCGGACATGTTTCAACACCCTTCGTGAATTGTGATCCAGTTGGTCAGACACTATGTTGTCACAGGTCTCACTTGCCACAATGATAGTTTTTTTCACCAAACACTTAACAGTTGATTACCTCACAGAAGCATGCCACCATGAACCTCGATATATTGAACTATAGATGCTTCACATTCTTGCTTTAGTTATTCTTTCACTGAGAAATACATGATTAAACTTGACCACTATCTTTAATGGAAAATTTGTGTTCGATTTTACAACAAGTGGTTCAACTTTTTTGAAAGAGATGGGATATTCTAAGTCCCCTGCTTAAGTTTGCAACTTCTGTTCCTGCTCCCACATGATTTTATAATTTAGTGTGCAACAGATGCTAAGCAATAAAGATCCATGCATTGTTCACAAAGTTCGAGATGCCTTTGCGAAGGTGATGAAGAGGCCATAATTTATTATCCAATAAAAGAGAGAGGAAACACAAGAAAACTCAGAAGCCCAGAATGAAGAAGGCTAAGGCCGTGTTTGGCGTAGCTTCCGTTTGGAAGCACTTTTACATTTCCATTTAATTATTTTTTATGGAAGCTATTGGATCTTAGAAGTCATCTATGTAGTATTTTCCCTGTGTTTTGGCTTCCAACCAAAAGCTACAAGGGGAAGCTACCAAGATTGGAGAAAAAGTGAGATTGTTATGAGAGAGTTGACTTTTGTAATAAAACAAAATTAATTATAACCTCTCTCCCTCAACTCATTCTACGTAAGAAGTGGAAGCCAAAAGTAACTTTTAAGTAGAAGTTTTGCCAAACACGTCCTAAGTGTTTCTGCTTAGTAACTTTTAAGTAGAAGTTTTGCCAAACACGCCCTAAGTGTTTCTGCTTAGGTAGTGGCTGCAGAGAGCTTATCCAGAACTACCCCACACGCCAATAAAAGAAACCAAAAGGTTAAACTAGGAGCTAAAAAGTTCGATTTATAGATAGCTTCACCCAATGAAATCATGACGGTCTGGCGGAGATATCCTTGTTTGTACTACCTCTCTTTAATTGTAAATGTCATACAAGCCATATCTCCATGCGGGGAAAAACATTGCTTCAAGTATATGATTAAATACGCACAACCATGCCTCAGTTGGACCAAGTCAGTAGGTAGATTAATCGACAAATCATTTGGTAGGACCAGCTCAGAGGTTCAGTTGGATCATGATGATTTATACCCTACCTAAATTGTCACATAAAAGCCACTTCTACTGATTACCATGCGCTCTCCAAACATATAAATGACTGAATCCAGTTAGGATCAGGTCAGATAGGGTCTGACTAGAACTGCCACTTTTGCCAACAGGTGCACATGAAAGAATGGGTAACCCAATCCATTTCAGATGCGGTCATGTGGGGTGGGGCTAAGAAACTGGCAGGTCACAAGGTGTGCATGCATCAATAGGCGACTCAAAATCTGGATTGTATCATGTCAGCTAGGTCTATAAAAAACTTGGAAACTTATAACCAGGTGCACATGTAACAAGAAAGTACTAAAACTATCCATGTCAAATGACCATGACCACTGAATTGAATCTCATGACACTACACTAAAAAAAATCGATGTTAAAAACAAAAAAGAAAATGTCAATTCTAAAGTTGAAGAATAACATCTGTGCTTAGGCAAGGGTATCAGATACCTGTAATGGCTCGTTCTCATCAGTAGAACCAAGCATCTCATTGATCAGAAGCTGACGTTCTTCAGGTGCACCATAAGTCAAACACTTCTCAACAACATTGGATGCAAATTTCTGTTGACTCATTTTTACAATTTGCCCACCAAGCTTTTTTACGATAGCAGATCGTTCTTCTTGTTTTCCATGTTGCAGGACATGCTAAAATAAAAAAGTTCCAAGGTCACAATTAACTAAATTGCAACCAGCCAACACACTGACAGCAGTTATCATAGTTAAAGTATAATTGAAGACAATACAGTACAAGAAACATTTAGCAGTGACAACCCATATGACCAACAACAACGGGACAAAAAAAAAAACCAAGGAAATCTTGGACAAGATGATTAATAGTGCATTCCAATCTCACTATCCCAATGTTATAGAATTGAAGAAACAGAAAAACATAGGTCAACAAGAAACACAATTATTATGTAAAAGATGTCTTCAACAAAAACTGGCAATACATACTTCAAGATAGCTTTTAAGTAACATGCACCAATCTCACCTCATTGTCCCCTTTTTCCAGATGGAACATGTGGTATGATGTTTGGCACCCTTAAATAGAGGAGATGTCTCTACCAAACAATACTTTATTTTATCTTACCATCTAAAAAGATCATTATAGGACTGGGTTCTACATCCCCGGATACTCTCACCTGGAACAGGGAAAAGGTAGAGCTCAGTTCATCTCCAAGCTGGAGGACAGGGGGAGAGGGGAACACCAGCCTCTCAGAACTAAGCCTAATACAGTAGAAATGCTCCAAAGAACTTCAGCTTATAATTGCAGGGATATGGAAGAAATCCAAAGAAAATTGGGGGGGGGGGGGGGGGGGGGGGGGGGGGGGGGGGAGAGGGGGGGGGGATGGTGTTGTGGGCAGGGCAGACAGGAATGATAGCAAGGGAAAGATAGGATACCACTGCAGCTTCGACTCTTTACTCTCATGGTCTCACCTCATTCTGAGGTGTCAAGGTGAGAGAGATCTGTTGCAGTCCAGGATCCTGAATGCTCAGAGGCAAAGTAGGGGGGACGTTGGATGCCAAATTGCATGAGTGTTTCTTGGGAAGGTTCTTCTGGAGATTTGGTGGCTGGCACTGAGAGCCTGTGTGCTGATTGCTCCATGTTGTGTGCGGGGCAGAATGATAGCAAGGGAAAGATAGGATAGCACTGCAGCTTCGACTCTTTACTCTCATGGTCTCACCTCATTCTGAGGTGTCAAGATGAGAGAGGTCAGTTGCAGTCCCGGATCCTGAATGCTCAGAGGCAAAGTAGGGGGACGTTGGATGCCAAATTGCATGAGTGTTTCTTGGGAAGGTTCTTCCGGAGATTTGGTGGCCGGCACTGAGAGCCTGTGTGCTGATTGCTCCATGGGTCATCTGGATGGAGTTCATAGCAATTCCAATGCACATCTAACGTGCCAACTACAACGTCGACAAGAAAGGCCTATGAGATAAGTCTGGGCAAATGCATTCATCGCGGTTGGAGGGGAGCCTCAGTTTCCCAGAGAGCTCCTCATTGCACAATGGGGCTTAGGGTTAAGGGGAGGGCTGACTAAGAGACTAACTGTGGATATGTGATAGAGCGATGGGGTACAGAGGGTTTTGATGAGATACAATCAGGGTTTTTCTAGTTGTGGTTTTCGTGTGTGTGTGTGTGTGTTTTTTTTTTTTGGGGGGGGGGGGGGGGGGGGGGGGGGGGGAGGGGGATTTCCTTCAGGTTCATATCTTGGAGGCTTATAATTATTTCTGTGGGTTTACAGGGATGGGTAGGCAGGGGTGCCACTCCTTTTACTCCCCTCTTCTGCAGCCTCTCTAGTTCCAAAGGGACAGGTACAAAATAGTTTTAACTCTTAGTAGTACTAGTACTACTCTTGTTTGATTTTATAGGAACATTGCATAATCCACTTTCACAAAAAGAACCCTGTGCAGCATGCACCCATGTTTCTGAACAATCACCTTCTTTCATGAGATCTTCTCATCCTCTTAAACGTTCACTGTGTCTGCAACTTCCCCACCAAATTACAGTCTAACAGCAACTTATATCCACTGGCTATAGGAAATATGATAACATGCTGTTGCTACAATTAGGGACTAAGGAGATAGCCTGCCATCACAGCATGAAAATTTGATTAACTTTGTACATAGTATGAATGTTAAGGAATCAAACAGTGATTTTTTTTAAGTGGATGGTACCACAAATTGAGTAGAACCAAAATGTGAAAGATATACAAAAAGGTACACAAAATGTCACCTCTACGGAAGAACAAAAGGAATCATGCACCAAGAAGGTGCACCTTCAGCTCTCCCCCAAAAGGCCAAAAAAGGATGAAGAAAACATAATTTTGGTACTACAAATTCTCACCCATTCCCTCACCCTGTCACAAACAAAAAGAACTACCCTCTCAGCATCCATTGCCTTTCTTGAAGATCCGTCTGTTCCGCTCACCCCAAAGTGCCCAAAGTGTCACATGAAGTATCAGCCACCAAATGACACAATCCTGTTTAGGTAAAAGAGTCTTAACCCACTGCAGAATAAATAGGTCCACCTGGCACTCCATCGTCAGATGTTGTTGAACCTTACCCACCAGCTTCGTTCACACTTCCATAGCAAAGGAACAATGTAGGAAGAGATGATCCAGGGACTCATTCTATTCCCCACACAAAACACACATCAGAGACACATCACAACCAAACCTAATAAGTATGTCCTTTGTAGGAAGCCTGCTAATAGAGATTCTCCACACAAGAATTTTAACCTTCAGCAGGGATTGTGGATCCAACTATGATGAGAGAAGGTGCTCCACAGACCACCATCAGCTACAACATGGTACACCGATCTGACAGAGAACACTCCCTTAGAAGACCACATCCATCATGGACTCATTGATCATCCAGTCCTGAAGCAGTGCAAGAAGAAGAGCCAGCTCCTGAATCTCGTCCTCCCTAAGGTTCCGACGGAAAGAGGGGATCCAAACTTCTCTCCAAGTCCACCAGTTGGGCAACAAGAGCAAAAGGATTAGAGCATATCTCAAACAACAAGGGGAACATCCGACAAAGAGATGTAGGGCCACACCACTTATCGGTCCAGAAATAACAACTCCTACCATCACCAAGACCCACCTGAGTAGCTGCCAGGATAATATATGCTGCCTGAAGAATACCAGATGATACATTGTATTCATTGCTCAGTTAAATCCCAAGCCCTCCCATTGGTATAGTACCTTTGGTTGGTAACATCCAACCAAAGCGTCGACTGACCTGTACAGATCCTCTACAGCCATTTGAAGAGAAGAGCCAAATTGAACTCCTGAAAAGCCTTAATGCAAAGGTCCCCATTCTCCTTACTCTTGCAAACCCTCCCCCAAGGCATTTCATATCCTTCTTTCTTGAAGCCGTCAAAGCAACCCTCCTAAAAGAATCTGCAACAGATGGATTCCAACTGTCTTGCAAATGACTTCGAAAATTTGAATATGGAGAGGAAATAAATAGGAAGACTGTTAGGATGGATTTGCATAAAGCCAATCTGCCTCCATAGGACACCAATCTTCCTTTCCACCCGGATGGACAGGAGTGGAAGTTCCTAACTACTGGCCACCAATCTCTACATTTGATCTTATTAGGAGCAAGTGGAAGGCCCAAGTATGTGACAGGGGATGAACCAATCTGACACTCCAAAATGAGAGTTGTTCTCTCAAGGGAAGCATTAGACATATGGATCCCAATGATGGGCTCTTGTGGAAATTCATCCTTAAGCCCGTAACCTCATCCAGCACCTCCAAAATAAGCCTTGCATACAATAATTGTTCCTCACCCCCATAAATAAAAAGAAGGGTATTGTCAGCATACTAGAGATGAGAGACCCTCCTGATCAAAGAACCAACTGGAAACCAGAGACATACCCAGCATCCTCTGCTCTCATCCACATTCCACTAAGCACATTAGCAATCAACACAAACAACAGCAGTAACATAGGGTCTTCCTGTCGGAGACCCCTCCTGCTATGGAAGAAAGGTGTAGGCAACCCATTAATGAGAATGGCAAATGAGGCCGAAGAGACACGCTCCCTTGATCCAAGAGACCCATCTACTGCCAAAGCCCATCTTGAGAAGAATATCAACTAAATAGGCCCAACTGACCCTATTGTAAGCCTTCTAGAGATCAACTTTCAGCACCACTCCATGTCTCCTACGTTGTCATGTAAGCACTCGTGAGCTACTAGGAAGCCTTCATGAATCTATATGCCTTTAATAAATGCACTCTGGTTAAGACTAACCAGCCCATGGATGACCCTCTCCAATCTAATAGCCAACATCTTAGAGATAATCTTACAACTAGTGGGTCTATAATCAATCAGAGACACTGGTCCTTCCTTCTTGGGAATGAGCACAATGTTAGTCTTATCAATGCCTTTAAGATATGCCTTCCCTTCTTGAAATTCTACGGCAGCCTCAACCACAAGGGATAAATCACCTCCCAACAATGCTGAAAGAAGAATAAAGGGTCACCATCCGACCCTGGCGCCTTATCCCCTTACCAAGCAAACACCGGTACCTTAACCACATCAACTGAAATCTGAGGAAGGAGATCCCTAGCAACACAAGGCCGATGAGACTCATCTTTAGCAAAAAGGCTAGAGTAAAAGGAGATGACATGTCTAGAAATATCACTCCTGCGAGAAATATTATGTCCATTGTCCTGTAGAGATGTGATCATGTTCAATCTCCTCTTGTCAGAGGCAATCCTCTAGAAATAGACTGTTTCTGTCAACCCCCCCCCCCCCCCCCCCCCCCCCCGGACCATTGCTTCCAATACACTTCTTTGTTCAAAAGGATGCCTTGGTACTCGCCTTTTAATTTCTCCTAGTGTACGTTATCCTCCTCATCAAGCAATCCTACCTCCTCAAGAGCCTCATACCCTTCCAAATGCACAAGGATACTATCCTTCACTTCTCTACCCAATAGCTTCTCAGAAGTTCCCCAAGTGACAAGCTCCTTCAAAGTGAATTTAAGATTGCTAATCAGAGTAGCCATAGCTGATCCTTTACACGACTCCGAAGACCAAACCCTTTGAACAGTTTCCATGAAGTCCTCCTCTTGAATCCAAAATTTCCCCACCCGATATTGCAGCCTCTGACAAAAGGAGAAATTGGAATTCAAAAGGATAGGCTTATGATCCGACAGCGTGCATGATGCTTGTAGATTAGAAAAATGATCTTCCCAATCCACAGATACCAGAAACTTACACAACCTGCAACCTGGAGCAAGAAGACTGCACCCTAAGGTTGGACCAAGTAAAGAAGCCATTATCAATATGCACATCAATTAAGGCAGCTTAAAGAATGAATTCCAACTTCCGTAGCATCTAAAGCTGAGGTACTATCCAACCTTTCGTCCTCGAAAACCGCAGCATTAAAATCACCTACCACGCACCACAATCTCCCTGCTTGAGGCCTGCCAGATAATCAGCTCATCCCATATAACCTTCTTCTCCTCCCTTCCTTGAGGAAAGTCCCGTGTGAAGCCATCCTCTAAACACGTAAAGGTGATAGAGGTAACATATCTTCCCACATGTCTGCCGACCTCCTCCAGAACAAACTCATTCCAAAGCACCATGATACCCCCAGATCAGCCAACCGCCACGGATACCGCCCCTTTCATGAGTCTGGAACCCCCGATCTCCCTCCACACCTCATCACCTACCTCCTCCAACTTTGTCTCCTGAATGCACAAAACATCAGCCTTATGCCTCCTAATCAAATCCCTCACCACCACTTTCTTCTCCCTACTACCCTACTCCCTAACACTCCAGGAAATAATATTCATGGAAAACTAGCAGCTTCCACTACTCCCTTCACTGAAGCACCACCCACGTTTCCTTCTCACCCTTATACAAAACTTCCCCCCTTCGCACATCTAGCAACCGCCAACTACCGTCTATTATGGATCTTGTGAATCACAGCATGAATGTCCTTCACCCTCTCAAATGAAACCCCAATCTTGGCGGCCACATCCTTTAGCCTGGTCCTCCATCAACCTCTCCATCTCAAACAGTAATCTCCTGACGTCCTCCCTATCAAGAGAGTCCACTTTAGCACAAGGCAACTCCAGAACTGCCTCAAGGTCCACCTCAGCTTCAAGCACACCCTCACACTGGTTGGCTTCCACTATCTCCTCCCAACACTGTAACAGGAGTGGAAGCAGATCCTGCTGGTGGACAGAGTTCTCCCCTCCCCCTGCCACAGCATTGCCCATCTCCAAGCCTTGCATTTCCAAAGCAACCAATGATGGTTGATCAATAGAATAATATCTCTTCAGCATAAAAGCATGACATGGCCACGAACCTCATCATTGTCATCAAGTTAAAAAATAAATATTCTAAAAAATGTGACTACTATTTTCCAAGCAGGCATATCCATGTAGCTGATTTAGCACTAAATTCAATCTCTAAGTATTTAAACTCAAAACCCATCATAATAGATATAAAGGATGGCCTTCTGTCCAAGAGCTTCACATTTAAATTCAACAGCAATTAGGAAAAAGAGGCAATTCATTCCTACAATTTAAGATTGTGGCAACTAAATATCATTTAGATCTATAGTGAGTGTAATACAATTACTACAGTATGTTATCATTTCCCATTAAAGGATTCAGAATATATTTTCAACCACTGAAACTATACAAAAGATCTAGGATATTTATGTAAGACAACAATACTCAAACAATCTCTTGTAGAAGATGAATTGTCTTTCAAACTGTATCTGGCACAACAGTAGCACAATAAGTAATCATATGCAGATGAACAGCAAGCATAAAACAATCTTAGCTTAATGAATAATAACATACTTGAATAACATAGTTCCCGTACTGGTCTTGTGCCAATGCACATACAGCTTGTAGGATTTCACCCATCATGATGCTTTGTGTCTTTGCATCATTGCAGTGCTCTAGCACCCGCTATCAAACAAAAATGTAAGTTAATGTTGAATCGAGAAAATCTTATCTGGGGAAGGATATTAGCAAACAGGAATTCAGCTTTTTAAACCTGAATGACACGGCAGCCATATGGATGGGTTGATAATGGGACGACTTGTCCATAAAAGGATGATATAATAAATTGAATCCTCTCTTGAGGGACACACTCGATGCACTTCTGGATCACATGGTTACCATTCTGATCACGAACACATTTCATGATTGAACCATCAAGTTCCATCACTATTTGAGTTTGTTGATCCACATCAGCAACTTCTAAAGCCTTCAAAAAGTTCATGAAAAGGTGCTAGCATCATTGATGGCACAAAGGTTTCAGAAAAAGGCTAATAATCAAATGCATGGAATACTGTACTAAATTTCATGCATGTTTAAATAAATAGCAAACAGTAGGAATAAACCAGATTTTGCATCTCCAAAACACAGTGCAAATAAGCTCCAAATCTCAGTCAATGGTTGGAACTTGGAAGTACTCCCAAAAAAAATGCAAACAAGGAAAACATCATATAACTTCAACTGGAAAAAGGAAAGTGAGAATTTTCAGACGATACATAGTTAATATTGGTTGTCAAGATAATGTCCATTCAAACATGAAAAAGCATGTGGGCACACAGATATGCTATCCTCCCTTGCATACGATAACCCAAGTTTTCTGATACTACAGCACTTCTTCTTTCTCCCCAATGTTGTGCACCTTCAAAACTGGATCCTTTGCTCCCTCCTACCTATGGAAATACGTATTTAGGATCCAATGGTTTCTTACACTCCTCACAATGCCTACCCTGAAATGGAAGTATTCTCAATGTTTGCATTCCCAGTTAATGATTCACCACTCTTCTTCAGATAATGATGTTCTTAGAATTTGCTACTGGGTTCATGCAGCGGTCCATTGGATCCAGAAGTTTGCTTTTGTGACTATTTCTGAAGCCTCTTCATACCGTGCTATTTTGTTAAGGCATTTAGGAGCAGGCATATCAATTGCACCTCCAGGGAAGTAGAAACCTTATATCTGAAATTTTATAGTCCCTCATTTCTTCTATTCAAATTCGCACACTCTTAATTTGGTAGGGAGATGGAGGACAATATTTAAAGTCTGTACTCCAACTTTCATGTAGTGGCTTTGTAGTGGGTGGGTGAGAATCTCTCTTCCCTCGCATAATTGTGTACCGAGTCTACTGACTCTATTTGTTTGAACTAACATTGGTGGTACAATTCACCACATTTTTGAAAAATATTACAATCCACCATATTGGGAGTTTAGCATCTTATGTTGAAAAGTGCAGACAAGGGCCATACAGATCTGAGCAGGAACCATATGGATATTTTTCTCTTTTTTTTCTTTTTTTTTTAGAGTCATAAATATACAGCAATTCCTTAATGGTAGAGGAAATAAAAAATTATTCTTGCCACAAAAAAGGAGTTTGTCCATTTAGTTACCCATTCCCTCCTTTCTCAATTTTCTCCCACCACAGGATGCAAGACTGGACGTATTGAATTAGTCAACTTGGATGGTGATTATTGCTTAATGATCAATTTCTTGGCAGTTGAGTCAAATTTTAGCTGTTTTACGGAATGAAGTCTAAAATAAATAAAAAACAAATTTCCTCATTTTTTGCACATTATCCATTTTAATATTTTTATTTATCATTTTCAGATGTAATAGTAACTATTAAGGGACTAAAAGCTAATGTTCTCATGCTCCACGCCAAACAGATGTGCAATACTCATCAATATTGACCGTTGATGCCAGCACAGGCTTTGCTGCTAATGATGCTCATACGCCTGCTGCTCCCACTGAATGTTCCTGTTTCACAGGCTTCTTCTGGTGCACATACTCGCCAATGGAAAAAGAAGTAACCCCTTGTCTATCACCACCATATGCAGCTTGTTGGCCACCATGCCCAAGATGAAACATTCGTGTTACCTTCTTCTCGAGTGGCTTTTCACTTTCTCCCCTTCCCTCCTTTCTTCTCGTTCCAACCATTCACTGACACAAATTAACTGGACAAACATTTAGTGACAGAGAAATGAGGCTTTTCAATGAAACTATAAAAGGTTGGGTGATGCATGCATGAGCTTGAAGGTGAAGATCTATAAAATGGTAATCAATCCATCTGTGTTATATAAGGCAGAAAGTTGGACAGTAAAGAAAAGCGATACTGACCATAAAAGAGTAGCCAGCATGAGAATGCCTGGATGGAGGTGTGGGAAGACCAGAAGAGAATGTATATCAAATGGCTGTCCACTAACAGAAAGGAAGAAAAGCATTGCTGGTCTTGTTAATGTATTCGAATCAACAAGAGAAAAGAAGGATTTGATAATAGTTGGGTCTTTATCTTGTGAGGAATTTGGGCAAGGGTTTCCCAAAAGTGGGAGAAAAGGAAGAAGAAAAGCCAATATCTAACGACTAATGTCCTTATGGTAACTAGCCCGGTAGGCTAGAGACAAAAAAGATGATAATGCATGTGCAAAGGGGATTTCCCTCACCTCTCCACTTCATATAACTTAATCAGACTCCAACAAGCATACTGGGTGTATGAGAAACCAAACCACCCTGGTAAGGTGCCTGAGGAAAGTGTAGGTGACGGCTCAAGGCGAGCACGTAAAGCACTCCAGCCGCCTAAGCACTTGACCTGAGTGGTTGGCCCAAGCATAAAAGGGCTCAAAAGGCCTGTTTCAAGTCTAACACAATCTATGAAACGGTTCGCCTCAGCCTCAAATGCCTAGACGATTGAGGCGAAGTGTTTTTTTTTCTCGTAAATCACCATGAAGGAAAAAATGACAGTAGAAGGAAAATATAGAAAACATTGAAAAACACTGGTCATGTCAAACATTTAATGGTCAATTTATATAAAGCAGTCATATAAGCAGTGGATGGTCTTAGGAATCACCAAAAAAATAAAAAGAATGTGGGACATGTAAGAGAAAAAGGGTACTGGATATCATTAAAAGAGGGAGTAGCTACTTTGGAATACCTAAGAATAAGAGAAAGTAGTACTATACAATTAAAAAAGATTTGGCATAGACATCATAGGCAAGTGCCTAGATGAGTGAGGCAAACATGAGGCAAGGCAAGACATTTTTGGCTTGTGTCAACCTACTTCATCGCCTAGGCGAGTGAGGTGATCGCCTTTGATAACAAAGACCACAATCCTAAGTAGACGAACAAGGCCCCCAACAAAGGAAGCCATATCTCCTCAGTAGCCATCATCAGTAATCCCTGGCGGCAGACCCCCCCCCCAACCAGCTGAGCATCTTTATTCACTTGCTCCTTTGCGTCCAACTTGCCGACCTTCTTTTCCACCTCTGGTGGTCCTCCATTACCTTTGATGTTCTTATGCTGTTGTCCTCCACCTCTGATGGTCCCTCATTCCCTCCGATGTTCTTCTCCACCTCCTGTGGGCTTGTCAGCCATTGGCAATTGTCAGGAGTAGAAGAAATAAGCTGGCAGTCTTGCATCAATGACCAAATCCATATACCAGATGCCTGCTTATGAGATTATCTATTAATGAGATTAGATTTTGCAGTTTAAAAAGGAGATTAGATTTTGCAATTACATAGTATTTACGTGTATGAATTTGCTACCATCTACCTGTGTGTTGACATGTTTACATACATTTAATATCTATCATTCCCACACAAAAAATAAATAAATCATCTTAGGTATTTCTGTTTGTTTTTTTTTTTGGTAAAATGTCACCCCAAACATCCAGGCCATTGTCTAGGCATTTGAGGACAAACCGACCCCTTGATTGCCTTCATTGCCTCATGCCTCCAATTACATGGGTAACATGCTAAAAAAATTGTATGCATTAATTCCTGCAGGCGATAAATTGAAACAACAGGAACTGTATAATTTAGAAGAAAGTCTGTGAGTGCACCTTCTGAATTACTCTACAACCATACATTTGAAGACTGAGTGGCAAAACATGGCCGATGAGTTGACTGGACAACTGCTTCCTCTGGCTTTCACTACCATGCTCCAGAAACTGCAAATTCACGTGTGCATGATGTTAATGCAAACTCTGGATTGATGGTATACCACGCTCAAAATTAAAAAAGGGGGAAAAATAGGGGGAAGCATACTTTCTGTATCACATAATTTCCAAAGACATCCGTCATCAAAGCACGAGCATGAGGAAAAATCTCAGGAAAAATTTTGTTCTTCTCTTCAACAGATGCAGTCTCTAGCTTCTGTTGGATAAATCGACTCCCGTACTGATCCGCACTAAATGTAGATAAGAAATAAAACTCAGAAACTTCACCAATACGACTGCCATGGTGCAACAGGACTTAGGAAACAGGACACAGAAAAAGGAAAAAGAATACCTAAACTCAACTACATGACCCACAATGTCCAAAAGTTCAAAATTACTAGATTTGTTGCTTTTGAATTCTTCCAGCAGAGACAACGCAAAACCTTCATCCATAACACCATATTCAGAATTCCAGGATCCTATGGATGCTCCTGTAGAACTTTTCATCATGGAAGGGAAATGTGACAGCCTGTCACCCTGCCTTGGAGGACTTATAGAACCCAAAGAACAAAGAACGGAGCTAGATATAGGATTTACTGGATATTGCATGCCCAGGCTGGAAGCTGAAGTATCATAATATCCATGGCTAAAAAGAGCTCCAGATTTTCCTAAGAAAGGTAACTCGTACTGTAATTTGTGCTGCGTCAGCAATGCCTTAAGGTATGCTTTTTGATATGCAGATATGTCCATTTGTGAAGAGCCAACAAAATTCCTCCCTAGGTTTGCAGCGCCATTTGGGAAGGAATCATTTCGTTGTGATTGCTGTGGAAATAACGGATCCATAAGGGCAGCCTGGATCCCAGATACAGTGTGCTCTCCATTACCACTCAGATACTGACCTATAGCACCTGCCAAATTCATGCAGCAAATAAAGTAAACCATAATGCACAGTGGGTGCGGGGGGGGGGGGGGGGGGGGGGGGGGGGGCGGGGCTTAAATCATCCTCACAGCTTTCCACAGAAAAGGAAAAAGTTATCAGAAAAAACGCACCGAGTAGTGAGTAGATAGAAAACCCACCTGCATCAATCTGACTATTCATTGATGTCGGCAACCTCTGACTCAGAGGAACACTGCTTATGTGGCTCCCAGAAAAGTCAACACTTGTGTTTCTCGGATTCTGAGGGTTACCAAATCCATTTGAAATCACCAAACCGCTTGGTACTGTTGGATATACGTTACCTGAAGTAACACCTTTTGGCAAGTTGATTTGCCCATCAGAAGTCAACTTAGACATATTAGCATCTGAAACTCCAAGTTTCTTAGATGATATTTGGAAAGAGGAAATGTCTGATGAATCAACTTCAGGCTTGGTTACATTCTGCTGCAGAAAACTATTGTGGCTGTTGGATATACTAAATAGATTATCGGTTTTGCCAGTAAATTCTTGAAGAGATGCACCTCGTATATCATTATCCTCATTTGACAATCTGTTATTCATAAGGTTCAAACCAGAAAAAGCAGCTGCAATATCATGCTGAGCAGTCATGCTCATAGAGGCACCATTTGATGGGAAATTGTCTCTCCCTCTCAAAGCAGGAAGACAGGGGCTTGAAGATCTGCCAACAATTTCAGGATCAGGAGTCGCACTTCTCACAAGGGATGAACCTAAAGCAGATTCAAAAGAACGCGAAACAGATGAACCAAGGCTCTGGACCCGAACAAGGCTTGTAGAGCTTGCTTCTGATTTCAAGTAACCTGCTGTTTTCAAACTGTCCTGGAGCTGTGCCCGAGGTACGTCAGTGGCTACCACTGGATCATCAACATTGACAAAACCATTGCGACTTGCAGAGCGTGACAAATGTGCAGATACAGAAGGAGACTGCCCAAGTTCATCCTGTAACAATCAGATTATCCTTCAGTGTTACATAAAGGTGATCAAACCAAAAATTGATAAGCATTTCTGAGACATATTTGTCCTTAATGGATTGCATCTCATTAGATTTTCTCTCATAATATATTGGTTCCATGATTCACTTCTACATAAGACCAATTGCTTTCAAACAAGTAATAAGTAAATGGTGAAAGGAAAAGGTAGAAGATGACCAAATAACTTATTGCAAAGCACAATATAGAGAGTACATTATTTACAAATAGGTGCAACTAACAATGATTTTGAATTAGATGCAATGTTGATTTCTTTATAAATGAACAATTTTTCAAATAATCTAGTTAAACAAAAATCGAGAGATATCAAATATCCAACGAATGTAGTGGTGTCAATTGACCAGCCTGAAGAAGCCCAGGAAAAGGGCCAGGTTTCTGAGTAATTGGCCCGGCCTGGGTAATATATCTTTTAAGCCCGGCATTCAGGCTAGCTCAACCCACTTGACACCCCTAGGCAAAGGAAAACTTTTGAAAAATAATGCCCACTGAACACTTGGAACAAAAAATAAAATGTCAGCATAAATAATCATCGGAGATATGAACAAAATGACAGCACAAATCAATCATTCAAGTTCTGACATAAAACGATTTATGTAAGAAACAGACAGTAAAAATGCAAATCCATTTTTTTAAGTGGATGGTACCACAGAATTGTATTAAAGTGAAAAGAAGATAACAAGGATGAAGACAGTATAGCTCTCAAAAAAAAAATCACACTATACAAAGCACCAAGAGGGTGCGTCATTGTATGGCCTCCAAGAGAGCAAAAAAGGAGGCACTAGCAATGCGCCCTTTACGAAAGACCCTCATCCAGTTGTTCAATGAAGTGTTTGAACCTTGGGCACATGGATCTAATTCACAAGGCATGGAATCCAAGTAAGATAAAAAGAGAATTAACAAAGATCTTAGGAATTGAATTAAACTTGTTACATGAGCTTGAACGGTAATCGAGAATGTAGCTTTCTGCCCATTGAATAGACTCATAGGAATTTTGACAGACTGCTACTCAAAGGTTTCTTGATCAAGCACTCTGCAGTATGCACCACCATGCAGATGGTTAAAATCAGGCAAAACAGCTGATCACAGAACTGCAACAAATATTTGGATCCTTTGCCAGATCTAGCTGATCTCAGATTGATGAGATAAGGAATCTGATGCTAATGCTAATCAACAGTATGAAGGAAAGTCAAATTAGACCACGATACATCAAAATGTTGCAATGGTAAGGACATGCATATGTTGACTTGCAATAGAACTTCATAACTTCGTATAGAATGTTTAGCTCATAAAATGTTGTCATAAATCCTTCACATACTTTGGTACAAAAATAATTGAACCATTCGACGACAAAAAATATTTTTCTGTTCTACTTTTCTAATAAAATGTGGGAGAAACCATCAACGTGTATTAATAGTGACGAACAAAGATGGCCCATCCATAAACATATAGAGATAAGATATGACAAATACCAGACCAGAAATTTTGTGCAATTATTTTCTAACTTCAAGAGTTGTATGCTTTGATTATATTATATTTCAAATAAGCATGTGTTATTGTTAATATATTCTGCATAAAACATAAAAATAAATGAAATGAAATTTCTCATACAGATCTTCAATCACATTGCCAAAATAAAATATATATATATAAATGTATTTATTATTAAAAGAAGCGTCGAGTAAGCTTGACAAAACATGGGAAAGTATATACAGAAAAATGCATGCACCAAGGACCATGAAGATAACAAAAAGGAAACTGTTAGCAGAGTCTAAACGATGCAAGCTAACAATAATCAAATCTGTGTAAAGAAATGCCAGTACTGTTAAAGAACGTCAATACATAGGCACGCCACTCATGAATAAATCATTAAGCAAAAGAAAATTAGAGGAAACAAACTTTGAAAAATAATTCAACAAGCTGCCAAAGAAGGTAACAAGGTCCAGAACCTGAGCCTGGTCCATCTCTGAGGTATTACTTCATATGGCAGGGTGAACCTTTGCTCAGCATAGTTCTAGCACAGGCCTCAACATGCCCAACCCAGCCAGGTTATAGCCATGATGGATATGGAGTAGTACATGCTCTGAATGAAGCAAGTAATTTTATTGTTTAGGAAATTGGAAGTTGTGAGGATGGGAAAAACCATTGAGGGTAAAGCTTCTGTGGCTCCATGACTGTAATGGTGAATGGATTTCAGCTGACCATGAGGAGGTCCAGAACATAGAATTACCATGAGGTGAGTGAAAAGAATTCATTTCGGAAAGAAAAGAAGTCAAAGATACACCTTTGAGAGGAAAATACTCACGGAAGCTTTGCATTCTTGAACCTAAGTCGAATATGAACTTGTGGCCCAACCGGACAAAATGCCAACAGTCTCAAGAAAGAGAAGATAGCTGAGCTACAAAACGAAACACTAGGTCTTCTTCACAAAAGAAGATAGAGATAAACACCTTTAACCAGTTGTTTATGCATTTGGTCCAAGACCTTTAAGTTCTGAACACACATATTCCCCTTCCATAAGCCACAGGAAGTACATAGATTCACCTTGCCCTCCCTCCCTCCCCCTCGCCCTGCCTCAAGGTATACGTGTAACACAGCTCTAATGACACAGAATATAGAAGCAACTACATAAGAATTTTGAAAAAAAAAAAAAAAAGAAACAAGCAGATGTCTTTACGGCTATAATCTTCTCACCTTCGAACAAAACTCTAATGTTCTATTAAGTAAATACATCAGTGTGCATATACACATATACATAAGTATAATCATGATTCACTCAAGTTATTGAGATTGTAGAAAGATAAGCATTAAATGGGATATAACAAAAAGGCTCACAACCTGTAGCACATCTGCGAAGCTTTTCCTCCTCATCCCCGAGCCAACGCCAACCAATCCAACCAAATCATCACTTCCCTGATCAGCCCATGCAGCTGAGGGTTGCCGAACTAAATTCCTCTGAGAACCTATCCTCCGCTCTGCCAGCTCCCCGTTCACATTAAAACCAGGCGGCAGCGAGGACAATGACCTCCTATTCCCGTCACCAACGCCAGCGCCAACTACCTCCTTCCTCCTGTCGCCAATCCTACCAAACGTGGACGCCCCCACCTGGAACCGCTGCGCGACGCGCCAGTCCTCCTTGGAGAGCACTGGCGGGGGGAGCCTCGGATTCAGATTCTCGTTCGAATAATAGTACGACAGGTACGCCGGGTGCGACGTCATCTCCTCCTCGGAGATCCCGGCGCCATGCCCGTCCAACTCCGCGAGACCGGGGCCGCCAAACAGGCTGTTAATGGCATTCCGAGACCCCTCCACCGTCGGCGGCGCGCTGCCGCTGCGGAAGATGTTGAGCTCCCTCTCCCGCTCGACGCCGGCCGCCTTACTCCGGTGCGGCTGCTGGTTTTCCCGGATCAGCGCCTCCACGTCCTTCTCGAACTCCTCCAGGCCGCCGTTCATCAGGCTCGCCGGCGCCTTCATCGGATTCACCGCCGCCATCGCCGAAACCTAGCCCTGGCGCTCCTCCCGCGCATCAGAACCGAATCAAATCGAAGAGGAACCCAAAAATAGAAGCTGCAGTCGGATCAGAGCGAGGGGGAGCTCACCTTCACGCGATCTTCCGCATCAAACCCGCTTTGGAAGACAAAATGCCGGCAAGGAACGCATCAACACGAATTTTCAAAGATGGAAAGAACTGCGCAGAGATTGGAAGGGGAATAACAGGAACTATGGAGATCTGCTCCGGATGGGAACCCGGGCGGTGGTGTTGTTCGCATCGCCGCCACGCGAGGGGGGTTTCGAACTGACGAGAAAGGAAAGTTTGCTCGGCGAGGAGGGGGGCGGTGTTGGAAAGGGGAAAGGTTAAAAGGCTCAAGCATAAATAGAAGGGCGAGGGGGCAAATAACGGAAAGGCATCTTTTATACGTACCCGGTAAGTACGTACGCAACCTTTCTAAAATATCTATTTGCTTATATGCTCTTGCTGCATAAAAACCTCCGCAAGCGCTTCCTTCCTAAAGCCTCGTCTGGTGGGTCGCCAGTGAAAATAAATTTCCGATTTTGAAATTATCAATTTTAATTTACAAAAAAATAGACTAAAAGTCAAAATTAAGTAACTTTTTTTCTAGATCCATCAATCTCAAAATACTACGATTTAAGATACTCTAGATGTATAAAAAAACAATATAAATAATTACTTCAATTCAAACATAAGGAAAATATCATTTTACAATTATTACAGTATTTATGATAAAATAAACCACCTTTAAATAGCAGTATTTTAAAGGCCCAACCTGTGCCTTTGTAGTTCCGATTCATGGAAAACTACCGTCTTTTAAAAATTTGAAGGAATCTTTGTTTAATTGGATTCAAAAATTGGCCAATTCAAAGCCAAGTAAAATATTATATATATATATATAACATATTATAGAATGCCATTTGAGCACGTTAAATTTACATTTAAGATCATTACTTAAACGCAAAATATATACAGCACAAAGACCTAAAGACTTTTGTGCAAAATAAATAGTAAATATTTAATATATGTGTCAAACATTATTTAATTAAATAAAATAGTCTGGATGAAAGACCGATTCTAAGCATGGGTTCAAAATAGATTGGATCGAAGGCTTCTCCGATTCAATGGCCGATCAAAACTCTGATTTTGAAAACATTGGGAATTAGTCATAGTGTCTTTTCCTCCAAAGTCAGAAAATAAAAATAAATTGCAGTCTCTCTGTATTGTCAATTTAACAGTGTAGAGTGATTTGTGGGTCTATCCACGATGAACAGAATAAATAAAGATAAACCATGGAAAATTTTCAACTAATAAAGATATGGTACGCTGAAAAGGATAAAGGCATAATATTTTGTATAGAGATGGTATACGTGTTAAAAACTCGTGAGGTATGTGGAAAGGGCGGGCCAGATGGCCCTGCCGAATCCCGAATCTCGGAGGTCAAAACCGTCCGATCAAGTTTGGAGGGCCAGGAACTCGTGCTGGGCGTGCGTTGGCGGGGCCCAGAAGATGCTTTCGATTGGTTCTTCTTCGGGATTTTGAATATGCAGTCCAAAAAAAGAAGTCAACTTTAATTTTCGATCTTTTTACTAGAAAACATCATATTAAGTCTACTGTTTGGGATTCTTTTAACTGCAAATCCATTCCATTCTTTTTTGCCGTTTAAGACCGTTTAGAAAAATAGAAACCCCAAAATACCCCCCATCCCACCCGTGACCCCCATCTCCCCTCCCAACCTGTGACGCCCCTCTCCCTTCTTGTTACGCCCTCGCCCCTCTCTCTTGTCTCCTTCTGTTAACATTGCGGCGGTGACGACGTAGAACCGGTGGGTGCGACGGCGACATTAGGCGGGAGGCGTGGCGGCGGTGACGGTGGTGAGGAGGACATGCTAGGAGGTGCAGTGGTGTCAGGGGTGGTCTCCCGCGAAGATACATGTGCTTACAGTTGAGGGGGCAGAGGAACTCGGGGACGGAGGCTATGGCCCTGCGGGGCTTCGAGCACACGAGGAGCGCCTCCCGACGGAACCCATCGTGGATGGCCCCCAACTCTAACACCAGGACGTCGTGCGGCCCCGCGATGTGGTGCATGTCCTGCCCCCCTCCCTCCTGCAGCCAGACCCAGCAAGTTGCATGCAGAGAGCCAAATCGCATTTGGCCGCAGCCACCGGCAATGGGGCGCTTAAATGGATCGGGCATTAAAAGGAGTAAATGGACCGGGCATTAAAGGAAGGAATGTGGAGGGCATTTTTGTCTCAAATTTTAAGTCATGTTAACGGGGGTTAGAGGGCCAATGGGTTTTGGACCGGGAGTTAAAAGATTTGTCAACTTTGGACCGAGAATTATGAATGTTGCCCGGGAGACTTAGAATTAAAGCTATGGTTGCTTTTTAGACTGCAGGTGAAATTCCTAATCTTCTTTTGTGGTTTCTATTAGCGGGGGATGTGCAGGCAAAAGTAAAACCACTCCATGTCTTTTGTCACGTGAAGCAACTCTTTTGCGCACGTGATGTTTCGTGTGGAAAAAATACTAATTTTACTGTTGGATTAATTTCATATTAACTATTCTTACGTATAAATTATCAAATATGTCACTATTACTTAAACAATATCATATATGTCATTCTTATAACTTAAAGTATCATAATTAACATTGTCGTTACCTTCCGTTCCTCTAACCAAATTAGACTCAGGTTAACATTAGTCAGATTGTGAAAAGGCTTTTATACCCTTTTGGTTAAAGGCTACTCCCTACTCCCCTTCACCAACCTCCCCCCCCCCACTCCATATCCCCCGAACCCTAACCCCAATCCCGACCTCAATCTCACCCTCTCCTCCAAGAATACAACGCCGGTGCCGCCACTGTCAACAAGGGGCAGCCCAAATGCCCCTGTTTGCAGGCCTCAATGTAGCCTTCTACTCATCCCCCAACACCCATCCCATCACCATCCAGCCCAGTCCATCATCGATGCCTACATTCTGTAGATTCCTCGGGCTGCCTTCCTCATATTTTAGCTTCCCTTCTTCGGCGAGCTGCGATGCTCCCCAGATTGATCCGAGGGTTCTCATGTTTCTGTGAATTTGCCGTCCACGAGTATCCAATGGTTTCCTAGGAAATCCCCTGATCAGCTCCAACTTGCTCGTTTTCTTGCAATTCTTGTACAAATTTTCTTTGACTTTTTTTTACTAGTATGATGGCTCCGACGGAGCAAGGTCTTCAATCGGATTTGTTGGCATCCACATATTCCCCTCCAAAGAAGCTGCTCAGCAGTTGGATTTCATTGCATTTGGTTCTACATCGAGGATGGCGGCCGCACCGGAGCAATTGCAGAGGCCACCGTAGGTGCTGTAGTTGAAGGCCCAGGCGCAACAGCAGCTTCCGCAGTTGCAGCTACTGACGTCCCACCGCTTGTGATAGTGACAACATCAGCAACAGTGCTGGGAGCTGCGAAGTCTTTGCCGGTTTCTACGACGCCACTCCGGCGAGGGTCTATTCCTTTGCCCATCTGAGTTGTTCAAATTTTGCCTATGCAGGTTCGTGGTGCCCAACGCAGTGCCGGAGCCGTCGATGATTAGGGAGTTCTTGGAAGTGCCCGACTCTACCAATGAGCTCACCATAGTGGTTTCCAAGAACAAGAAGAATCTCGCAAGATTGCCAAGGAGCTTGTCGATTACTTCTTCCGGTGGAAAAGGCATTTTTACTTCTGCCACCTACTTTCTGTTTCCTTCTAACGATTCTAGAGAATATTTCCAACATATCCTAACAATCGGAAACAGACATTAACCTTAATGGCAATTGTGATACTATAGTGTTATAAAGATGACATATATGATATTTGTATAAATAAGAGTGATAAATTTGATATTTTGCATGTAAGAATGATTAATATGAAATTAACCTTTTACTGTTATAGTCCTTGGCTTTTAGCTTGTGTTACTCTTAGATAACAATATCATATTAAAACTATGAACTTAAAAAAATTATAAATGTACAGATGTAAACTACCATACTTATATCATATTTTTAAGTCTGACATAGTGTTTTAGATACTCTTGACATCTTTAAAAAAGTTACCATTATCTCCTTCTAATCAAACTGTCGACAAAAATTGATAATGTGTACACAACAAGTCACGGGTATACATACAAAATATGCAAGTCTTTCTAGCATATTGGGCATTTTGACGTGAATTGGTAACTTTTCTCGCTGGAATATTTACAACAAATTAATCACATATGAGAGTTAGGAATATACATAGAAAGGTACGAAAACCTCAATAAAAATTAAGGTGGATTGCTAATAACCATGCCTTTTTTCCTCGATTCTATCTTCTTTATCTGATATAAAAATGAGATGGCAAAGAATATTAAACTCGGAATGTCGGGTTTGATATTTCTAAAATCAAAACTTAAAGAGTATTGAATTTAGCTTCAATGTTTAAAGATATATTAAATTCATTTGAAGATTGAATGATGAAGGTTGTACTTTAATACAACGTTCTTTTGAATGTGACTCTATCATTTCTTTAGTATAAATATAACATTGGATGTACTGGACATTATAAATTAGACAACCTGATATCATACTTTAGAGTAATACTTGGGACAATGTAGATTGCAATGTCGTAGGTATTGCCGTCAGATCCAATGCATCCGGCAGCTGGCGAGCTCCCCACCCAAAGGGGGAGTGGGACAGATTTTTTATTTATTTTTTATTCTCTTCTCATATTTTATAATTCTTTTTTGGCGTGTCCAAGCAAAAATGATGATATAGTCAATGAGTTCAAGGCAACTTAGATTTGACTATGTATTTTTTTGAAATAAATATTTTTTAAATTTTGTTAGAATGCTGATAAAAAATCTGATTCTACAGCCAGTGAGTTTGGGTCAGCCTCAAATCGACTATATATCTTTGTTGAAAAAAAAATTGAGGAATGCCTTAGTTTGCGTGATTTTTAAAAAAATATATATAGCAAGCTCAAGGATGACACGAACTCACTGTCTGATTTTTTATCTGATGTTCTAAAAAAAAAAAATCCAAGAAGAAAACAAAAAAATAACAAATTAGCCTCACTTCCCATTGGACGGTGAGCTGGAACAAATCAGACGACAATATATGGGACATTGCAATCCATGTGTATTGGCAATAAGTATGACTTCATAATTTATGGTCATATTTTGGGCCAGTATTATATGATTATTATTGTACATATGTAAGACTTTAAGTTGAATTTCATAATAATTTATGTTGATTGGCAGTATGAGATAACAAATATATTTTACTTAACATTTTAAATTTAAGCTAAAGAGCGAAATAACTTGTCAATTTAAAAGCAAAGAGTATCACTTAAATCGTATCTTTTATCATGTCGTCAAGAATGTTGTTTAAGTAGGCAATTTTTTTAGGTGTCATAGGTTCTTTTCGTGTATGAAGGGAATAGTTTTTTAAGAGGTGTATATATTCGGATAAAAAAATGACAAAATAATATGGTAGCATAACATTCTTCAAAGTAAAAAGTATCTTGCATGTCTTTAAATAAATAGAATAACTTACAGCACCACCAGGGACAATTACACTACCTGTCGGTGTAGCCATGTAATATATTTTTTTAATTCTTTTAAAAATCCTATGGTGCCCGACCTAATCTTACAATCTGATTTTAGATTGGACGACTCAAAAAAGATGAAAAATAAAAAATCAACTCCAAATAAATAGTAAAAAATACTATGGAAGCTCTAGAACTAGCGGCTAGTATACCACCATAATGAAATTGCTTTTTCCTTTTAGTATTCGGATAGGATTTTCAAAATCAAGTAACCGTCAGTTGATCATTTCCGTTTCTTCTGAACCGGCATATCCAACTAATAAATGAGGCATCCAAATCCACATAGCAATAGAGAGAATCACAAGATTACTAGTTAAATCATGTTATTCTTACTATATCACTAGATAGAGTATAATACATATCTATTTTATGTGGATATCCGTATGGGTCGATTTTTAATTTTTCATCTTTTTTTGAGTCATTCGATTTAAGATCCGATTGTACGGTCTGGTCAGACACCATGGGACATTTCAAAAAAAAAAAAAAACCTAGCTGCACCGCCAGGTGGTGTAATTGCCCCTAACGGTGCATCAAGTTATTTTCTTAAATAAAGGTTCACCCAACCCCTCTCGATATTTTCAAGGTAAGTTCTCTCTCTTACCACTTATATTCTACCCCGTGGGATGGCAGCTTGGACATTGGAAGGGCTTTCTCGAGACCACATCAGGGACCCACTAACAAGTGCTGACTATGCAGGTGACGGCGTTGCAGGCTCTGTTTGTGTGGCGTTGGGCTCTCAACTGCTTCAATTACTATGATGACCATGCGATCTTGATTTCAAGTGTTTTGATTTGATTATCCATTTACATGGATTTAAATCCTGAATTGTAAATTAAGAAAAATCAAATTTAAAATATTTTTAAATTATAAATTAGATAAATTAATATAAAATACTTTCAAAATGTAAATTAGCAAAGTCAATTTAAAACATTGCTTTGACACGTGAAATCTTGGTAAATTTAGCAATTCTATCAAAATCATAAGTTAAATTCTAATATGGGACTATTACCTCAACTATCAAGTGTCCTTTCCCCTACTCGAGTGGAAGTTTCGGTCTAAATTGCTCAGATGGGTGCTCCACCGTGAATTGGGCTGAGTGGAGGGATGAGACCTGGCTAAAGGAGGACGATAGGCCATGCTCTTAATGGGTCGAGCCTACATGACAATTCCACACCTCATCATCAGTAATAATTATGGTACTTTTTACAGTTAATCTAATAATCAAAATTATCTTTCAAGTGATACTAGCCAAAGAGCCCTTGGTACGAGTTTGATTCTTTCAAACCATACTCAATTTAGAGTACTATTTAATAAAGAATACTAGTGTTCTAGTATTAACTTTGATATTCTATTTTAAAATTTAAAATAAGAATACCATAGTTGAGATAAGATCAATGTAGAAGACAACAATTGAAGTAAAAGAAAAGAGATAGATTGCGGACAGGAGATGATCAAATCTTATGACTTCATTAAAAATGAAGATGAATGTTGTTGTGCAAGAAGACTAGTAGGAAAAAAAAAAAGAAAAGATGCTCGGCTTGACTCAATCCATACACATATGGTATGGAAAATTCCAAAAGGGGCTTCATACTTGTGAGACATGAAATTAACCTTTTTAATAGAGTCTTAAGGCTTCGACAATCTAAATTATAATTTTTTTAGTACAAGTTTAAATATATATTGATTTATTATAGCCATAGGACATAGTAGAATATAGCTAAATGCATATACTTCACTATTATTAATGGCATTATAATTGTCACAAATATAACTCCTTAATGCACCGATCAAACACCCATTATATACCAAAATAGTCATTTTATGAATCCTTTATTATTTCATTCACAATTATTACATTGATAAGAAAAAATCACCCCTTATAAAACTTGCAACCAAACTAAAAATCATTTGTTTTAAATTAGATTGCTAAGACTTACAATTTGATCATTTTAAACTTAGCAATAACCAATCAAGTATTGAGTATTGAGAATGGGAACTTAGACATTTTGATTCACATTCTTGTTAATGAAAATCACGATTTCACATGACAATAGTCATTTTATGATGCCTTTTTTAAGTCATGTTTGTGATCAATTGGAGAAGTCTTAGTATGCACGTTGAGATGTGATGGAGTAAGCGTTCTCCAACCACTTTATTTGGTGCAGATCCATAATCATAATCAAATGATATGTTCTTTGTTTTCGATTTCACAATGTTAACTTTATGTCAAAACATCAAAGAAAAATCAAGTAGATCAAAACGTTTTCAACTGTAGCCTTAAGCATTGGTAATGCTTCATGATTCAAGGGAAGGTAAAAGATCAAAAGTGAATAAATTTGGTATTGTTTTATTGAATGAGAAAGCTAAGGTATCCACTAATTGCTTAATTGTATGATTCCCTTCAACTATGAATAGTAGGGGGCACCTTACATTCTTCTAGAGAAAGATTTTTGTCATTGAAGTAGTAAAACACTAGTCCCCTTATAAGTGAGGGGCTAAGACTCCTCCATTTATTTATTCAAACTCTCTTTTTTAAAGTTTTTATTATAACTCGAACTTGACACCTCCATTTCGACCTCAAACTTGGAGTGGCTAAAGACTCGACCCTCACTTTTACCTCAAAAAGAAAAATTCTGAGCATATTAAAAATGTAATTGTTAAATGATATTTCATCTATTTTAATACTAAGAAACTTTCAAAAGAATGGCAAGCTAATCTTCTATGGCTTGAAAGGATCAAACTATGATCAATGCCACCTATGGCTGAAGATAGGATAACACAAAATAGTGAAAAAGAATTTTTTTCGCAAATTTAATTGAATGTAGATAGGCATGTAGAGATTATTTTGTAATTTTGTCGACCATCTCAAATAAGCGAGGGTCATATGGTCATGACATCAATCAAGTTTGGCCCATCTAAATTTGTAAATGATCTGCATCTCAAAAAATGTTTATTATCTTAAGTATCCAATCTCATATCATATTTACCATGATAAATTTATAGAATAAAGTATGGTAATAATTATGAAAAATTAAAATAATCAAGTTAATCAATTATTAGTTTATTTAAAGTAATCTACATTATATTTTAATAAAATAATAATGCTAAAAATATTAATGAGTATCATTATCTTCTAAATGCATCTTCTATTGCTACATCGACATTATGTTGATGATCTGATACTAAATTATTATTATTGTTGTTAGTAAAATGACTTGACATTACATGGTTGTCATTGTAAACTACAATGATTTCCTTGGAAAATAAAACAATAATTTTTTCTTCTCTCTTTTCTTTTCAATCATCCAAACTCCCCTCTCTCTCTCTCTCTCTTCATACCTCTTTTATAGTCCGCTAATTTTAGTTTAAATAAACTTGTTATAATATATAACAAATTTATTTTAAGGGTGAAATCATTAGATATTAGATTATGTGATTGAAATAGATTACCATCTTAGAGATTAGGGAGCCTACTGACCCTTATATATTTAGGCCAACTAAAAACGATTTTTCGTCACTTCATTTCTTTTTGTCCAAGACATTTCCTTTTGTCATTATGAGTATTGGAAATATCCCCATTCATAGGTCCAAGATCTGTATCTATGAATTGAAAGGCTGTGATGAACTGTCGGTATCAGTCCTATATCTTTTCTCAATGAATCGAGGAGAAAAGGAAATCTACGAGAAAGAGGTTATACCATGAAGAGAAGCAGAACATGCTTTACAATGGATAGATTGGGACAACTCGCCTGCCTAACATCACAGAAAGTTTCCCTCCAACTCAAGGGAAATATCTTTGTTGGAAATACCTTAACAGGATTTTGATATAGCTATACTTAATTTTGGACCAGTTAATTCAATAACTATAAATAAAGGATTAAGATCTCCAATGTAGACTGCACCAATTTAAGTGGGACCCATCAAGTAGGAGCCAATAAAATTCTTTTTGTGATTGAGATGGATCACCAGCTTAGTAACAAATTTAATTGAAGACTTATATGGTAACATGCAGTTGATTGATTTTGCCTGTAAATTATATTTTGCAATTTAAGTCAAATATAAAATTAAATTGTCAAGTATAAGATTCTCTAATTTGCGCTCACAAAAGGTTTAAAAGGGAATGAGAAAAAAAGACTATTAAAAAGTAGGACAAAAATGTTGGTTGCAACATATTTTTGGTTGGTGGCCCCTTGTTGAGGTATTGTCCCTAAAGCAGAGGCATGATTTTATATTTCTAGAAAAGGACCCTTGATAGGGAAAGGAGAATGGACCCACCTTATAAGCACACGACTACCTTGCCAACATCTAATTTAGGACTAAATATTGATAGAACAAGTGTAAACTTCATTTAAAATCCATTCTTTCTTCTCTAAAACCTACTCGAAGATTTCTTTTTCCAGAAACCAGAAAATAGATGAGTCTATCTCTCTCTTCCTCCTCAATTTTCAAGATGCACTAAAGCCTAAGAGATTTTGATTATTTGGAAATAGGGTTTAGCTTGTCAGAGATTCTAACCATTGGAATGTTGCTTATCTTTGCTCCTAAACACTACTTTACAATCTCTCTAGTTATGTTTCCAAATAATTTCTAAGTCAACCTCATTTATAATAACTTATTTTTTCTTTAAAAAGTTACATGCATGTGAATGCCAACTTTGCATGATGTGAGCCAGATTAACATGATATTAACTATCAGAAAAGTACTTCCATTATGTTCCTATCATGAAATGCAAGTTTAATCTTTTTTAGTGATTCAATAACTTAAAATAAGAATTTTAAGTTAATTCTATTAAATGAATAACCGTTGAATAACATTTCATTTACTTTAATATTAATGCACCTAAATGAATAAAATGTTGATCTTCTATACTCTTAAATGGGACAAACTGAATTGATACCAGTTAAGAGTGAAGGCACAGCCTCATGTAATTGTGAAAATGTTGTTGCATGCTAAGTTGAATATAGCTTTATGATTTTCACTATCATAAACAAATAGAAGTCATGTCATCCGTCTTGAGTGATAATGTTTGAGTTTATGGTGTATGCACAATCATAAACAATTTGTATTCTAAAGGTTATTTTAATTCTTCAAACCACACTTGATATTTTATTAGGATAAAATTTTTAGTAACTAGAAATACATCTGAATAATCAACTTTATCAATTATCATTTCCTTGGAATAATCTACACTATCTTTTACTAAAACCGTAATGTAAAAAAATGTTAAAAAGTGTATCATTACTTCGTCAATAGATCTCATACCACTTGCCATCATTGTGTGATTTAGATGATGGCCTTTAAAAATAGATGTAATTATTAATCAAAATTACTCGACCTTACGTGAAAAATATTGTAAGCAAGAATCATTTCTCTTTAGACTAAAACCATAATTTCTCCCTACTCACTTTCCTTTAGACCCTTCAAACTCACCCTTTTTTAAATTCCCCTAACTATTTTTAATTTAAACAAAGTCATTACTACGCACAACAATTTTATTTTAATATTGAAGTCATTAGAAAACGTATAAATGACAATGCTATCTCAATCATCAAGGAATCTATTGGATCTCATGTGTTAGGATCCACAAAAAACGATATTTTGTTGATGTCAACGATGTCAATTTCTATGGAGCCTACCAAATAAGAGATAATAAACGTATCTCAATCACTAAATGAAACTTAAAGGCTCATTTATAAATGTTTCTCATTTGACTAATGTTGCCCTAAATAGATTTTATAGCCCACGTCAGAATAACATATAAATTATTAGTTAGAAACAAGTGTTGAGATTCTCATTCGATAGTTTAAAGGCTCAAAAATAGATTTTAGTTTAATTAATATGAATGCCCTTAGCCTTTTAGGCAACATATGTATAAGTCCTCCCAAGGTTGGGGGGGGATTAATTTTTTAACAAGGACAATATTTTCTTTTAATAGAGATAGTGCCGCATAACAAAGATTCTTTGACATCTATTTGGATAATATTTCTTATTTGAAGATCATCTTTGGAAAAGAAATTCCATGACTGCACAAGTTAATGTGTAGGGGTGTGTTCTTACATGTCTAACCTTCGACAAATCCGTGACCTCCTCATGTGGAAAGGTCATGAGATACCAATCGAGTTACATCTTGGTGGTATGGATATTTCTATCAATTCATTTTAAAAGTACATTTCTAATCATTGAAATCTAGTTACATTTTTCAAAACTTCATCTCAGTTCTCTGTTGTGCCTATTTCCATTACCTTACCTTGATTTTGGATAGTTAGATATCTAGACGAACTTTGTTTGCTTGAGAACATTGGTAGAATTGTAAAAATTTTAATGATTAGAAATTTTCCACTTGTTCACCCAAATAATCCTTAACAACTTTCATTCCTAGAAAAATGAAAATCACAGCTAGCTAGTGCCATGACAAGAGTCATGTGGACACTATTTTGATAAAAAATTAATGATGTTATTTTATATAAAAAAAAAACATTTGATTCACATGCTATATAAGTAGGGATGTCAATGGGCTGGGTCTTCAAAAGTCCGGCATGGAGAGGGCCCGGTTTATATGTGAATGAGCTTAACGTGAAACTTCTTCTTTAGGCCCAATAAAGACCCGGTTCGATCTACTTTCTCAACTGTTTTCCTCTTGCTACCATGCATATTTCAATATATGAAACTTATATTATTTCCACAAAATATTTAACTTATTAAGACTTCAAGACATCATACAAACGAGTATAATTCACTTGTAAAATTTTTCATCTAAATAAGTTAATTCTCACTTGAAAAGGGAACACATTCTCACTAGAAAACAACATCAACACATTCTCACTAGAAAACAACATACTTTAAGAAGAGAAAGAGAGATAGAGAGAGGCCATCACGACATAGCGGCCGAGAAATCTCAGCCATGACTGAATTTTAACAATCGGTCTGCTTATGCTGCCCAAGTCCTTTAAAACCGGAGTCACAACTGACGGGCCTCCAAATTGGCCCGCCTCATTGACACCTCTACTAACATAAGTAAAATAAAATAATATATTACATAGCTCAATATTGTAGTATGGCCATAAAGATTTCCATTGTATTTTGTGGATATTCAAATCAAGATGGCATACGGCCATGTATAGCTCTTGTTCAAGGAAACAATACAAACCTAGTGCATGATAAAAGGTGTCTTTATATTGATATGTTTGGGCCATGAATATGCTCATTAGTGCCTACCTAGAGAGGTGGGCCAAAGGTCTGTGTATATTTTCAAAGCATCATATCTCATGCATTTTGGTATCACCTCTCATAATTAACAGTTAAAATCAACCTAAGGATTAAGTTGTAAAATCATTATGAAAAACTAAAATTGGTACCAATGTGTTTATGTTAGTCAAAGATGCGGGATATTGTCAAAGAATTAACATTATCCAATAACTATTTTGCCCAACCTCACGATTCAGTTCTCTGACTACAAAAATCTCATGGTCCTTCAACTCAGGCCAATTCACATTAGACTCGGATTTTTCTACTTATTGACTCCCAGTTCCTATATGATTTGATGAGTTGGATAGGAATATAGTGAACATATTAGAAAACCTCAAAGTCCTATATTTTGACCACATATTTTGTTTTTTATTAAATGGAGATTTTTTCTATTTGTTGGAAGGCTTATATGTTAAATTCTGCAAACATTGCAATCGAAAAGAGCGAGTTTCCGGTGAACATTTTCCCTATCCAATTTAGAACAGTAAATTTTGAATGGGGTATGCATCTGTTGACTTTTCAAATGCCAAAAGCCAACTTTGAATATCCAAGTCAGCCAGCCTTGAATGTATCAAATTCTCTGAATGACATCATTCTGCAGCGTTTTTGGTTTGAATATACTTGCAATGAGATAGGACTTTCTAGTAAAAATGGCATAGGCACGATTTTCCTTTTATTCAATTTTACCTAAATGAACCAGGAATACTTCAGCTCTGTAGAATTCAATTTAGAACAAAACTTCACCTCTCTGTAATTCAATTTGGAACAAAGGTGACAACAAGAAATCATCATTCTTAAAACTTCTAAAGAAATCTATCTAATGTTTCGTTTATATTTTACAAGAAAGGAATAACACCAATAAAATAAAGGCCTAAACATATGACTTTTCGAGGGATGCTCAACTTAAACTTTGTATAATTCTAGAGACTGAAGATATTGTGCCAACAGTGCAAAATATAACTCCAACTGTAATTATTAAAATGCACAAGGATCCCTGCACGCAAAGAGGAATATGTCAGAAAAAGAGAACAAGCAAATAAAACAACCATGAACTACCATTTTATTGAAATGGGCAAACAAAACTTCACAGGACCTAGAACAATTTATTGACCACCCTATATATGATAATATAGAAAAATTAAAGCCTACGTAAATATGCACAACATGCTTTAAATGTTCACAGGAAAATTTCTAATTGTGTACATTGCATTCTTTAGCCAATAAATGCGAAAACTAACACCATCTCAAAGTCCATAGCTAAGTAGGATCATCCAATCAGTCAATCAATCAATGGAGAAATTACGCAATCAAGCAATGAATGATGTATCTTTGTTCTAATGGTAAGAAGTCAAAAAGATGCTCCCAAAAAGGACCAGAAATAGATGCTTGGCTGTAGATCTGATAGCCAATTTCATGTTCAATGAATCTGTGGGCATTGGAGATCTATTTTGGTAGATGCCAGATGAGTGTAGTTCTGTGTTCATAGATGCTGTTAAATGCACTGCAATATAATATACCTACAGAAACTTATGGAAAAGATGCCCCATGCTATAATTGATATCCATGCTAATAAATGCTTCCTTTATGTCATTATAGAGAAACTTGCAATTTTAATCAGCATTGTGTAGAAATGATGAATTATTCTCAACATAATTTTGAATTGACAAAGCCAGAAAATTAGATCAGATTAGCTCAAAATCAAACATATACGAGGCATCCAGAAGAAACTTTAGCTTCTACAATAGATGTAATTGCAAATAAATATTTAATATAATCATTAACTGTTGATTCCTAATGACAATAAAATGTTCTCTTAAAAGGAAAAGAGAAACAAAGTCTTAAAAAAAATTGAAGGATGTTGATTAGAGTCCTTAGACAACATTCTTCTCAAAGCTCCACCCTGAAAGGATCCAACTACCCCAAATTTGAGGTATTTCTTTTTAATTTTCTTGAGCAACATTCACTTAAGTGCCAAGTGGAAGACCATCAGTTTTTGAAAATTTGAAACGGGGCAAGATTATTATGAGAAAATGCTCATTTTGTCTTGAAACTTGTCCAGAAGTTTGTATCAAGTGAAGGAAACTCATCCACAATAAATACAATGACATGAGAGACCGAAAGCTCATAAGCAAGTTGTATAAGCTCATTTTTGTGGTTTTAATTGATAGCAAATCCCTTCTACTAAAGCATCTGTTTAGTCAACATCATTGCCCTTCATAGTTTCATGTTGAATTAACGAAAAACATCATGCATAAAATTAGTCCACCAAGTTTCAGATTCTCTGCCAACAAAACTTTCAAAAACAAGGTTTACAGTATGTCTCAATGTTAGTTTAAGTGACACTACTCCATTCACCTCTAAAATTTATGGAATATAATCCAACCAAAGAGCCATGGCAATAGCACAATGAAGAGGTCCCTTATCAAGAAGTGCCTCTTCCATGGTTCAACTATTTCATTTGTTTCTTCACATACAGCTAAGATAGCAGATCAATAACAGAAGAAACCTTTTGTGTTGAAAGCAGTATAGTTGAGGTCACATATCTTAGAACATATGCCATTTGACAACAATGCTATTTCTGTGAAGGACACATGCATATTGTTCACTGGTCATAATTCATATGAATTGAGCAAATTTGATGACAGCAGAAACTGCATCTGGCCAGTAATGTTGCACAAGGAATATGTTGGGAAAACGAAAAGTTGTATACTGTTGGATAGCGGTTCCATGCTAAAGGTCAGCATAAATCTTCTAGGTATCAGCACTAAGTTCCAGTGAAGATATTTTTTATTTCCCTTCAAGGTGATCCTTTTTCTTGTAATATCCACTCTCACCAATAAGGAAACCTTGACTTGGATATCTTCACTCATTCACAAAGTTCAACATCTGAACCACTTCTCATGGGTAAGACTCTTTTTTCTGCGTACATCATACCAAGAATACACTAACTGTGAAGAATATTACAGCTTGGAACCTATATGATCACAAAGAGTGATGATTATAACTTATTCTCATGGGTAAGACTCTTGTGTGAAGATAACCAACCTTTAAGTGTTGGCAAGATTTCAAACTGACGTGATGATGCAAGAATCATGTTGTACCTACTGATAATACCTGAACATTGACAAAGGTATTCCTGGATGTTTAACACATAGGGAATGGGAGCACCATGATGTACATACTTTAAACGTTCATGAAACCTGACAGCATTGATTTATTTCGCTGAGCATGAAATGCATTTGTGAAGAGGAAGTAACTTGCCTCAGAAAACATAAATTCATCAAAGTAACACTATAAGCATAGATCTCAGAAAATTATTTGGGGTCCAACGAACCTACCTGGAACCAGGTTACTCTGCCTTTAAGAATGCTCAGAAAGCAAGCACAAGGAAGAATCAGACTCTGCAGGAAAGAAACAATCAACAACATCATATCTATTTCCTTGAAGAGATCATTACAACCAAATATTTTATCGATCTCCACTAATTCTGGTTCTAGCATAAATATGACCCAAAAGTAAAACGTACAGATGATTGCTAGGAGAAAACGAAGCTGAAATTGGAGATGAAAATAGCTTACCACGAGCATGGTGAGGAAAGATCCAATTAGTGACATCACTAGGCCTGAAATACATTTTTTAAATAAATAAACAACATATTAGATTTGTTTCATACTTTTGACATTACAATGCGGAAAATGATTATTCAGATATTACTTTCTAACATGATAAAAAGAAGCTGAAAAGAACACATAGGTCAATGGTCAATTCCCTGAATGGTGGTGAAGCTTATTAGTGTCAATCAATGTTTGTCCTATATTTCCACGATAATGAAGCAGGGAATGCCTTCTAATTGTAGTTCATCCGCGATAATGAAGCACCAACAACCAGTGACTACATAGTAAATGTTTCATTTGACTTGACCATTACATCATCCAAACCCTAGAACATATATTCCGGGCCTTTACATAATGGCAGAAAATAATAGCATAATACTTGCGTAGTAAAACAGCGTGAATTGAAAGAGAATTACCAAAGAAAGGCACTGAGAGTGCGACAAAAAGTGTAGAAATCACCAAGGCGGATCTGATCATAATTGCATAAATATGGGTTTTACGCTGGTTTAGTGGTATCAGCTCCTCCAAACTCAGGGCCAAGGGAGTGAGAGTTAACGCATATGTGATCTCTTATTAAGGAAAATAGCCCTTTGATCTGTCAGACTTGACGTTAACAATAACGCACAATTGATTAGCAAGAAATTTGAATAAAAGGATATTTGGTTAATGGATTCACTACCTGCAAAATAGAACAGAACAGTGAAACAAGTTAGGCAAATGAAAAAAGAAAAATCAGCACATAGGGTACACAGTCAATGTAATAGTGGGCGTCTCTTTTACCTCTTTACTTTTATTTAAATACAGTTTACTATTTTGTTGTCTCGATTACTCTGACAGTGTGTGCAACAGTGCAAACGATGACTGAGCTATAAGGATCACACTGAGGTATAAAAAACAGCCCAAAACATTGTATCCACTCTGAGGTGTAAAAAACAACAGGGATAGCTGTGTCATGTTGCAAACTTAAAATTCGTTACCAACATTCTAAGAAATAATGCAATCATTACCGTTGTCCATACGGCGATCCTCGATGCCACCAGGTCAGGCGGCATGTTGAGGGTGAACTGAGATTGGGTGGATTCCCCAAACATTGTGTAGCCCATGACAGCAACCCCAGCAAACATCAGTGTGCAAATCGTAAAACTGCGAACACATAGGCTTATAAAAGATATTTACACATTTCATGACGTTTGATTCTAGAGAATGATGCTAATAAGGTAGAAATTTACGTTGTGAACAGGACAGAAGGGTATTGTCTAGGTTCCTTCAGCGACGAGTAGATGTTGGGGAAGACAGCATGACCTGAATAGCAGTATCCATAGAGCCCAATGGCAATAGGAAGACTTTTAAAGTCTACTACTGTCCCTTTGTTAGCAAAGCCGACTTGATCAACTAGCCCAACCCAAAACAAGCATAAAACCACTAGTATGGAAGCAATGACACCACCAGCTGCAAACAGGAGGACGACGGAGTAAGGCTAACTATGAGTGAATGTATTTAAGTAGGACATCATCGAGCCATAAAAAACATAAAAGATTGGAATTCAAGTGGGAAAAAACAATAGCAAATGTGAAAATGCATAGAGTTGAATAGTAGGATTCAGCAACATGCATGTTGACATTTCTCCACTGATTTTAATTTGCACTATGCTAGTCTATATCATGTGATAGAAGCATATGTTTTAGATAATACTACATTAGATAGATTCTTCCAATATCCTTCCCATTATAACTAATGCTAGCTCCAACTTGCAGCATCCACATATATTGCTGTTTGTTTGGTTTCATGTAAAATGCCATAGAATATTACAAAACATCACATTTTGTGAGACAAGAAATATAATATTTTACAATATTTTAGATCAAACCGAACGATCAGTGACGAGAATAAAACATGAAGGAACTCATATTCACCTGAGAGATAACTGAGAAGGCTTAAATCGCGAAGCCACGTGCTGGGAAGAACGATGAGGGTGGTCATCACGGCGAAAAGCACGTGCGAGCTGAGGTGCAGGCCCCCCAGGTCCAGCTGCGCGTGTGGGAACAGCGACGACAAGTTGTCGCTCTCCAGAATTACATACTCAACACAGCAGCCCTGGAGCAAACAATCGCATGCAGAGAGTAATTAGCGGCCGCCATGGCCATTATGAACATCTATAATCCAAATCCTTTTTATTTTAAATCAACTAGGAATAGAAAATTGTGAGGCCAAATGGACCTACCGAGAAAGGTCACCTTCTAGATAACCAAAACACTCCATTAGTTCCGGTCAGTGTGGAGTCCACAGTTGATGTCTAGCTACAATGTCAGCTGTTCTTTTTTGTACTAAAAAATATTTAAGTTGACAAAAATATTATAAACTAGAATAAAATATTATTTTATTAATAAAATTTATGTTTTTCGTAATATTTTACGGTGCCTTTACAACTCCCGAAGGAGAACCAATCAAGATTTTTTATCATTCAAGAAGTGGCCTATCCAGTCACCCAATTTAGATCTTTTTTTTGACGGATTGACTTTGACTCTGTTTTTTATATATTATTTGTACTCTATTTGATCTTATGAGTGTATCCACTATGAGAGAATGGAAATAAAATATCTACTATGAGACAATGTATTAAATAAAATATCTACTATGAGAGAATGGAAATAAAACTTACAAAGAAAAAAATCATTTACTTTTTAAAGAACATAGACTGGTAAAATGAAGTGAAGTATATTATATATAAATGATGTTTAGAAAATGAAGCTGACATAAAAGAGACTACCCAACGTACGCAATTGGGTTTCAAAGGTGCACGACATGCTAAAAGTGCTTAGAATGGAAGTACTTACATATAGCTCCAGATAAAGAACTACCTGCACCAGCCACAAAAGAAAGCAAAAGCACAAGAGTAAACTTAATGATACTTAAATTCCAAGATATATAGAGCAAAATGGGGGGTGGGGAGGGGTGGAGTATTCCTGCTCACCGAGATGAGGATACGGCCAACGGTGCCGAAGGCGGCCTGGCCGATGTCCGGGTACGTCTCGAGGCCGGGCTCGCTGTCGAGGCACTGTCGCAGGAGGATGCCGGTGTACCACGACAGCGCCGCGAAGACGAAGAGCACGGAGAGGCCTGCCCACCCACCTTCCTTGATCGCGTAGGGCGTCGAAAGGATCCCCACCCCGCACAGCACGTTTATCCCTGCGCCACCAGAAGCCAATTAGGACAGTGCATGGCGGGTGTTACAACGAGAAGCAGCGTTGAGAAAGAAGGTATCACCGTTAAAGATGGCGGCTTTGGGAGGTGAAAGGGCACCCGATTAGTCGAAAATTATAACTTATGATGAGAGTAGCAACTTACTTGGTTACATAATATTTAGACACTTAAATAAAAATCAAAATTAACATAAGAAGGTACAGATTGCTAACTCCATTGCAATGGCGAAAGATATGGTCATCTTTATAATACTCATGTCGCAGTCTTTAAATCCGGATCCCGACAGTGTACTAGTTGACCGAACTCAATTAGTACAGTGACAAAAAAGTGAGAGAAAATAGGACCGTTGAATTTTTCAGTTTCACTAAAAACATTTTTTTTTAATCTGCCTCTCCTTTCTTTTGTACTGACTAAATTCGATCAATCAGTACAATGAAGAGATCCGGATTTGCAGCCTTTACACCTACTATTGCAAGATGCCTTCAGAGGTTGGGAGATGCCACACGACTACACCGTCTTGTCGCACTCGATCGTCACTAATTATTTGATCAAACCCCTCAATTATTCATGCTTGGAAGACATAGGGGACCTCCTTCCCTGTATGATCTACCTGTTCTCCACGTCTTGGAATCGTACCTCTCCTCTTGGTTATCCAGAGAAAGATGCCACATCAACCCGCTCACTTATAAAAATTATCTGAAGTTTTCACTACTTACATGCATGTTGATGCATCTTTTAATTTTGTGATTCTATTCAACAAGTTTATATGAATAGGCCGGCATAACATCGTTCTATTAGTTAATAAGTCAAAATCAACATAAAAGATAGACTTATCCACATGTTTATTATCGACTGATGAATCACACAACATGAAACATAGATGATGGGCTTCACATGTGTCCCCTGTAAGATCTGGGAAGCGGAGAACCGACCTGTGATAGCATGTGCTGTCCCATGCTGTCCTTGGGGGTGACCCAGGACACGGCAGCGGTGACTCACCAGCCATGTGCAGGTGCCCCAAGGGCACATGCACCTGGGGGCTCCCCCCCCTCTGGTTCAACGCTCAGGACAGACAGGCCTCTGTCTGCACATAAAACACGGGCTCTCTCAGCCGCGTCCGGCTCTCAATCGCCGTCATTTGAGATTGAGGACGCTAAATAAGGTATGAAAATAATACGATAAAAATACATTCGAGTATAATTTGATTTCAATTTTAAAAATCGCATGTTTCAAAAATTTGGTGCACGATGAATTATATGTTTATTCTTTAAAAATACAGAACTAAAAATATGGATAATATATCATTAAATATAAAAATATATTGCAACTATTTCACAAGGGAGACCTGTATGTATGTCGTAAAGTAGAGAAAAAAAACTATTATGCAGTATCTGTATGAAAATATCCAAAACATTATTTTTATAATGTACTTAAAATTTTTAAGTAATGTACTTTTACAAGACAAAAATTAAAATGTGTTAGAAATGACACAAATTTTAAGAATGGGCAGCAAAAATTCAACTAAAATGGAAAATTTCCCTGCGTGCCCCTCAACTGGTCAACTGGCACCTCCCGTACTAAAGGCCCATTTAATGCTGCAGTTTAATAAGTGGGGGTGTATCATACCCGGTATTAAATGGCCGTTTGATAAGTAGGTGTCTATCATACCCGTTTTAGACGTCAGAAGGCCAAAAATGACGTACAGAACTGTCTCTTTGACAAAAGGATGGAAAACGAGAGTATTTTTGTTTTATACGTATGTACGCGTACAATACACGTACAATACGTGAATTCACTAACTAGGGGTGGGTTGCCCAGACTTGAGAGGATTGACAGGAGGATTGACAGCAATCCCACGACAGTCACCTGCCGGCAGCCGATAGGGAGATCCTCGGAGCCTTAAGGATCCGTTTGTTTCTGTGTAAAATAGATCACATGAAAAACCTTTCCTAAATAGTATATCTTAATCACCTATTTGGTAATCTATAAAACTTTGTCAACTGAAAACCTAAATCATTGACTCCTTATTTTCCCCATCTTGGCATCTATGGGAGAAAACTGAATGCTATTTTTTAAAGAAATTAAAAATATTGTCATAAGTACCAGATGAAGAATTTTGTTTTCGTTTTCCACGTAAATGTATTTCCTTGAAAAATCTATTCCATCTCATTAAATTGTATGTACAACTAAATAGACCTTTAAATTCTTTAAGTCAACTAATTTCATGTACGACAGTCATTAGATTTTATCTTGTACGATTTAAACTATGGGATTGTGTGAAAACACATTCTTTCTTTGTCTTGTAACAGTTCATCGACGATTAGTCAGCGCGGAAGTCAAATTAGAATGATGTCCGAATTTGACAATTCTTTTAAAGAAGTTTTCTTTCCTGATTGTTTCAAATAAATTAAATTAGACAGTAGTATCCCGTGCAATATTATCGATTGAACTGAAGGGACAGTGCAGCAAGTCATACTCTATTTTCCTACTCCTCTTGGTCTACTTGAATGAACTAGTTATATATGTTTTAAATCATATCAGGGCTCATTTATAATAACTGTTTTATTGTAATTTAAAGGGGGAGTTTAAATATAACTGAATCAATCAAAAAGAGTAACAAGACACATTTTATTCTAACCAATCTCATTACCAACATCAGCCTCCTCACTTGCCTTAAGAGCGATATAAAGTGTGGGCTTTCGTGGGCTCGGTGTTTTCAATTCCCTCTTGTATGCGGTTTTGATATATTTTAAACTTTGCCTCTTCTAAATTCTTCAACCTTATCTCTTTGATCCTTTGTATTCTTTTTAAAAAATGATCTTTTATCCGTTAAGATGCCCATAAAAATATCATGAGCTGTTAAATTTTGATACAGGTTCTTACATTAACCATAATTGTTAACTTTATCCCCCTCCATTATAATTCTGGCTTTTCCGTTGCTTAAGAGGGTAATTAAGTTGTTTATTTTTATAAGAATGCTACTATATGTAGCATGTCGTTTATCACGATCAAACAGCTCTTACTAAATATACTGATTGGCAAAAAAGCCGTATATCAAGATAACTTAGCCATGAGCCCTCAAATTTACTGACCAAGGATTTTATAATGAACATGACAAAGAGTGTGGACCAAATGTTTTACTATGTTGGTATTCCTCTTTTAGAAATATCTCTGGCATTGCAAATTCTACCATGCTAGGAGGAAGGAAAATTTTCCAAAACACAGTAAGACATTTCAAAGCAATTATGTGAGAGTTGCTTGGAGGATATATACATACCATTCAGCACTGCTTGGCCGTAGGTGCACTGGCACGAGACTGGCAATTCATGGGCAGTTTTGGAGGGCTTCTGCTCGTCTTTGATCTTCTTCACAGAAGGCCTCCTGGTTGGAACGGGGGGCAGCAGCGCGTGGGAGCTCCGCCTCTCTTCTTCGTGGGGTTCTGGTGCTGCACCCGGCAGCAGAGGCTTTATCAAGGATGATATAATGTCGGGAGTGTGCTTCCCCTGGAATGAGGAGCTGAGGAAGGAACTGCCCAGCCTGCTCAACGTGGGTGTCCCTAGAAACCCAATTGTTGGAGTAACACCGCTGTATATGTCTATCGATTGCCTGCAGGAAAGAAACAAGGAAGAATATGTTGGTTTAGTATATTCAAGTGATTGAATTAGAAAATAAACAGGTAAACAAGATTATCTGCGTAGGAATTTTATGACTATGTATTGAGATGTTATAGTTGTAAGTTATTTTAGAAGGGAAATGCTCCTGTACTGTCTTGAATACTTAGTATTAAGGGAGTAGACGAAATATTAATTCTCCTGCTCTCAAAGTTTTTTTCTTCTTCTTTATGTGTGTGTACGAATCGTTGTTCCTTTTGGAAGGAAGAAACCTATAATATATGTTCATGAAAAAACTTTCTTATTAGGCTTGAAATTAAGGCCTTCAATAACAGATTCCGGACATTAGGAATCCCAGAAAAGGTGTGAATAATTTTTTAAAGAACCAGGTATACCTGTATAATAAATAAACACAAAGCATCCACAAAAAAATACACATCTAAAAGCTTCTCACTCGTGGGTTATCAGTGACGGACAATCTGGAATGAGTGTCTGCAACTAGGGGGATTTAATATATAAGCCACTAGCTATTAGAAAGAAGAGATCAAAGTAGCTGTAGTTCGCAGGAGCATGAGTCAAGACCCTCGGATTCCTTCTTGAAAGTTAGGGTTAATTTCATATAAACTTTTTTTACATGTAAAATATCAAATATATTCTTCTTAATTGTGTAATATCATATAGACCTTCGTTATAACAATATCGTATCAAAATTGCCATAGATGTTACCTTCTGTCTCTTTAACCGAACCAACCGTAATTAAAGGTTAACCATAATGTAAAATACAGTTGTATCCTCTGGTTAACTCTATCTCCAGATAGAGCCTGCCATTATCTCTCTCTCTCTCCCTCTCTCTCCCTCTCTCTCTCTTCCTGTCTCTCCAAATGGCAATGGAGGTGGCATGCCGTGGTGTATAGGACGGGGACATATTGCAAGAGGGTGATGATGTTGGCACGCATACCGCTCCACTGCCCTGGCGGCCATCTCCGCCCTCTTCTTCTTCCTCAAAGTGCTCGCCTCCTTCATCTGGGCTTTCACCCTCGCCTGCTCGGCCGCGATCCTCTCCTCCCTGCGCTGCTCCTTGAGCAACGTGCTCTTCTCTCTTACCTCTCTTCCCGCCGTGTCCCCAGATTTGCCGTTGCCTTTGCCCTCCCCACCTCTTATGCATTTGCTCCTCCTTGGCGACCTTCAAGACATCGACATTGCAAAGGAGGTAGCGGAGGATCTTGGGGAGGTCCTCGAGGTAGTCGAACTCGACGAACGCCCAAGCATGGAGGGCTAGGGTCTTGGGATGGTGCTTGTGTAGCCACAGTGCCGCCGTATGAACCCCTTGGTCAAACTTGCCCTTGCTGGAGATGTCCTTGAGGTGGGAGACAAGCTTGAGGGCTGCCAGTAGGCTTTGCCCCCACACGGTGCCCAATAGGGTGGTGAAGGTCTCTGGCGGGGTGTCGGGGACAACCTAGAAGAAGAAGTTGAGGCAGGGGTTGCCGGAGGAGAGGAAGGTGGGCGAGCAGTTCTCTCCCATAGGCGACCTCGAGGCCGTGACATTGAACTTGGCCGTGAGCAGGTCCACAAAGGGGTTGCTAGTGGTGGGGCTCAGCTCTTTGGTGGGTGCACGATGGATCTCCGATTGGCCAAGAAGGCGAGGGGCCGGAGCGGCAACCTGACTAGAGCGGCTACATCCCCGGTGCTGGCAGCTCTCTCCCTCTCCCTCCCTCCCTCTCTCTCCTTAGTGGTTCGATGCCACGAGTATAGATTAATTATTTTTTTCTACCCATTAATTTGACTGTTATTTTTTAACGATTACATTGAATATTCTTAACATATTCTAACGAAAGAGAATATATATTAACCTTAGTAGCTATTTTACTATATCGTTACAACGAACATTTATATGATATTGCACAATTAAGAAAAGTATATTTGACATTTTGCATGTAAATAAAGTTTATATGAAATTAATTCTAAAAGTTTTGTCCGTACTTTTGTCACTTTCGTAAGAGGTATACTTTTTACCTCATGTACCCTTTTTGCACCCCAACCTGTGGACAAGTATACTTCATCTATCATGCTGGCTAAGGCCGAACTTATTTGGTATTTACTTGGGACTTAGTCCTGTTATTAAAATGAGTTTTTTTTTAATCTCAATTTTTATGATGCCAGTGTATCCTCACTAATGACATACTATCTGATCCCGCGGCCGGACGACGTGCAGTCACTATACCGCCTTGCAAGAGTACAACGAACTTAGAACTTAAAAATTGCACGCTGTTTGATCCCACGAGGGGAGCAATACCCCTAGGACAGTGTAGAGAGAATTGTAGAGCATTACAACAAGTATGGCCTGAGATTCTTTAGACCTCATTCATCTCAATGACACTATATTATGGTTTTACAAAAGCATTTGATTTATACTAAATTCACGATCAATTGTTTTAATTAAAAATTGACTCTTTAACATAAATAAATATCATAAATCAAGTTTTAGATCCATATAAAATCAAAGTTCGCTGATTCGAAGTGTCAGACGAATTCGGATCTTCCATAAGTTGGGTCGACTCGTGCCAACTCGCACGAGTCACAATCAAAAAGTTATTCCAATTACACAAACTCGGTCGAGTCATACACACTTAGATTCACCCTAATATAATACAAATTACTAAAGTCAACATGAGTCGGCAAACCATAACAAAACCATCCGCTTCCTTGATACCTTAATATCTTTCGTTCACTTCGTTTCTTCCTATTTCAAGATCCTCCGAATCCTAAATACAAATACCCGTCGCCAAACTATCCCTCACCTTAGCAAATGACACAGACGGCGTAGCACCTTCTTCACCCTAACAGCACTCCGTCACACCACGTGTTAACGCCCACACGCCTCAAAGCCCCAAACGCCAAGAAACCTCCCGAGCCCCGTCATTATCCCCACCCAAAATTCTCAAAAACCTCGTGTCCTTTCATGAACCCTCCAACCCACCATGTAGCGCCACGTGCGAAGCGCAGGGGGTCGTGGCGACCTGTGATTCGGATTGGACCAAGCTGGCCCAAGCCTTTAAGAATTGAGTCATGGACTACCCAATAGAAGCGGCATCCTGACCCACCAATAATAAAGTAGTACGTAAGGGGACAAGAGGACAAAAGAGCAGGAAAGGGTCACCAGGACGACGGGTAAAATATCCGTTTTGTTTAATGTGCGGCCGGGCGCGAGGGCGCCAGCCAACCCGCCGATGGCAAGGGCAGCGCATCGCCAAGCGAAAAATTAGGGCACGGGCTGCCACCCTCTCCCCTCCCCCCTTCCCTCTTCACATAATTCCACCTTGTCCTCCCCTCTCTATTCACCACATCCTCTCCGCAGAATTTCCTACCTTGTTCTTCTCTTACGAAGCGAGAAATCATTCTCATTGTCTCGAAATCCATATCCGTGCTCTCAACACAGTACTACGCAGCAGACGCACCAGAGCGGGCATCGGGCGCATCCGGTAGTGCTCGGCTCTGTTTTGAGATTAAAGGATTATTTGTTTTAATGTAAAATTTTATAAATCATCAGTTTCAAAATTATCGGTTTTTAAATAAGTGAAATTTTTTCTTCTAAAATCAAAGAATATTTATTTAATTGTTTGCAAAATACAATAAGAAGAATATTTCAATCTTTTTATTTTAATTTATATTGAGTCTTTACTGTAAATTAAAATAAGATAATTGAACTGTCAAGTGAATAGAGAAGATTTTACTTTATCATTCTAAACAACTAAAAATATTACAAAATAAAATAATTATTTTAAATTATGTTATTTTACGTTAAAACAAACAGCTTCTAAATGGTTGTGGCTGTTTCAAATATTATAAACTTTAGAAGCAAAATTTACTCATTTTACTATTGAACTCGATCCCGTCAACAAAAAACAAAAAACTATCAATCTCATTTTCGACCAAAAAATAATTGATCTCACACTCAAAAACATTTTTGCATTTTTTAGTGAATTATAAATTAAAAGATGTCTCCCTTTGATGCATCTCCTTCTTATTACTAACAAGACGAGATTTCCATTCCCGCTCGTGATTCGAGTTATATAGAATATTAGAGCAAAATTAACGCAAGGTATGGTTGTTGTTGTGGTGGTTGTTCGTACCTGTAACTCTGCGGCCAGGAGGTGGTGTAGGAGTTGGGGCGGCTCCGCCTGGGGCTGCCGCCGGAGGAGGAGGAGGAGGCGGCATCCGTGTCGGAGTCGTAGCCCGCCTTGCCGCTCTCCAGGCCGCCGTCCTCTTCCTCCTCCTCCTCATTGACGACGTCGTCGTCCGTCTCCTCGGCGTACAAACTCCGATCCGACACCGAATTCTTCATCCTCCTCCTCCTACCCGGATCCCCTCCGCTAGCCCGCTCCTGCGAGCACAAGCAGACACCACCAGAACGGCAAATAAGAACAAGCAAAGCTAGGAAAAAAAAAAAAACAGAGGTAAAGAAACATCGGAGTTGCTCATTGCCGCACAGCTGAGATCTCGATCGGGAGCTTCGAAAGGGTGGCGTCCGGGGATTTGGAAGAGATGGGTTTGAGAAGAAACTTGGAGGAGGGAAGAGGGTGGAGAGGCCCAGCAATGCTAGTTTAGAGAGAAGGTTAGAGAGATATATATAGAAGGTTAGAGAGAGAAATAGAGAGGGAGAGGGAGAGACTCACGATGGGTTTTGGCTCCCGCAGTTTGTGTTGAGCTCTGCAACCCTCTGCCGCGGGTGGTCGGGGGTCTATGGTCTTTTTGTGGGGGACGAGGGAGGGGGGGAGCTAAGCAAAAAAGATAACGAGGAGGGGGGGATTTTACGGAAATGTCCCTGGTTGTCTTAGCTGGTTAAACTCGCTAAATGGTAAGTGACAACTCATTCCTCATTCATTTGATTGAACAGTCATTTTTTAAATAATTTTCACTCTCAGATCTTGACGATTCATCTGAACAGTCCGATCGAATAGATATAAAAAATAAATATTTAAAAATGTTAAAAAAATAGTCAAAAAATAAAAAAAATCGTCAGATGTCTTTAGAATTGATCACATCCTCTGCTATTTTAATTTTGATCCTCAAACAATGATGAATAAGATTGGACGGTTACGGTTGATTTCGTTGATCCAACGGTGAAAATTGAATCCAAAAGAGTGAGAAACCACCTACACTGAAGTATTTAAATATCTTAAAAGAATTAGTGATTTTTTTTTTTTTTGAAATCGGAGTGGAAGATTTTTAGGGTGTCGCGTTATATATATATATATGCACCTAACTTCCATATATTATATAAAAAGACTGTCAAAAGCTCAGGACGGTTGTAGTTGTATAACCATAATGCTTCTGAGATTTTAGGAGGTATTTCAGATTATATAGGGGAGTTGGGAGTACAGACATAAATACACTAAGTTTCTAGGAGGTGTATATGTAAACATCTTTTTTTAAATCGAGATGCATGATATATAAGATAATAAATAAAGATATCTTCTGAAGTAAATGCGTATGGTACGTTGAGAAAATAATTATGTGGTTGATTGTTAACTTATAATTAGTTAATAAATAGTTTTTCTAGATCGGAAGTATAGTGGATAAGGTAACGGATCTACCTTGAATCTGACTCATTTGCATCATTATGTGGTAGTACAACTCACAACTGTTCTTTTCTTAATTAGCATTCTGAACTTCTAAACTTTGGGGACCATTTCTTATTGTGTGCGAAGTATTAAAATTTAAGAAAAATTGATAAGGGTAATTAGATTTGTAACCTTTTGTTTGAGGCATCAATCATTTGAAATATCTAAAAAGATAATGTCACAAATTTTTTTAATATAAAATTAGGGCATTAATTATCTGTGTGTAAACTATTCTTCCAAAACTATCCTTTTAAAACATAAACACCAGTACAGCCCTCAGTCAAAGATGACCTAATAGTTAATCAAACATGTCAACATTTAACAACAGAAGCATCACACAGAGAATCTTTTAAGAAATTATCATTTTCAAGTTTTAGAATAACATTTTTACAAGAAAATGAACCAAACATAATCACTGCTCTTGTTTGATAGTTTTGTGATTCTAGCCCTATTAGATAATTTGACGGCCTAAATAGAAATTTTAAAAATCTAGTTACCCTTACCAATAAATTTTTCTAACCACTTTGTGCCTACATTTTATAGTGAATTTTCCGTTCCACCTTTATAACTTGTTTACTCCACGTATGCGCATTGCGCAATAAGGAGGATGATTAATTGAATGTACATGTTATTACATAGGTAAACTATACATGAAAAGAGTGAATGTTTCTTAACAAGCACAGTCAAAAAATCGTATAAATAATTTAAAAAGACAATTGCTTTTTAAGAGGCTACCATTTTTAAGAAATGATTGGATTCGAGAACTCAAAGTGAAAGTATATTAAAAAAAATAAAAGAAGAACATAGAAGTGATTCTAGTGTCTTATTTGATAGAAGTGATTCGATGTTTTATTTGAGAAATTCTTTTTACAAAAATAAAAGTAGAACATAGAAGTGATTCTAGCATCGTATTTGATAGAAGTGATTCAATGTTTTATTTGACAAATTTCTTCTTCTTTTTTCGAACTACAGGTCATTTTGTTTAATGTAAAGTGCTGTAAAATGCCATAAAACATTGAATTTTATGTCTTATGAAAATGTGATGTTTCTTGGTATTTTATGCAAACCAAAGGACATCTTTGGGGAGGTTTTGATCTCGATGAGAAAATTAAAACTTTTTGGGCATTATCAAGAAAGACAAAAGACTTGTAAAATTCTTAATAGGAGCAGTTTGAGTTCAAAATAACTACAAGGCAATGCTCTAGGCTTCTAGCTCTTATATCATAAAGGAAGAAAGGTTGCCTTTTTTTTTCTTGTATACCATTAAAAATGCCTACAAATATTCAACAAAAGATTATCTTACACCAAATCATGCGGAATATAACTTTTGTACGCTTCGTCAGAAATTATTAAGAGAGAATCCTTAATTTTTATAATTATGAAAATAAAGAGTTTAAAGAGAGGTTGCTGCTTTGAAATTTGATATCTAATGGGGCGTTTGGTTGTACTACAATTTTTTATATAGTTTCGTGATAAAAAGTTATAAAAGGATGGAATTTATGATAATTTTTAAAGATGTAACAAGCCTAATTATTATGTTTGAAAAAAACATTACAATTTTTTTAAAAAAAATTAATGACTTGTTTGGCAATGTTGTTAAATTAAATGTTACAATTTTCAAAATAGTTGAAACATAAAAAAACTTTTATAACTGTAAAAATAATAACATCACCAAATATGAGACAAAATAAAATAATTCAAGTGCCATACATTTTCTACCTCATTATACAATAATAAAAATAATTAAGAATGTACTAATTGTCACATCCATCAATAATAAAGTTTTCTAATTCATTACACAACAACAAAATAATAAAAAATATATATTAATGGCTACACCGATTAACATGATGCTTTCAAAATTTTATGTTGCTACGTTATCTCGAAGTTATTTTCCAATTCAATTTTGCTTATAATCAATCTTTCCCCTGCAAAATAGGTAGAACAAATTCCATTTCAGATTTTTATAAAAATAAAATAAAATTGAAGCACAAATAAGTAGAACATAGACCACCTAAGCAATGAAGTGGCTGCCAAAGGACAGAAGACGCCCAGGCATGGTAAGCCAAAGGACACCCAAATATGACTATTAAACAAAAATGACGTCCAAACCGCAATCTATAATGTATAGATCTAACATCTACTAATTAGTCTTCTTAAAAGGATTGTTCTGGGAAGTAGTGGTGTTTTCGCTTTCCTACAGTTTGCCAATCATATCTCATTATTTGCAATTGGGAAACACCCTAAATTATCATATGATGAAGCCTTATGTTATTTGAGAATCTACATCTCTGAAATCAACTGTTCCAAGTCGAAGTTGATTGTCTTGGACATAAAAGAGAAATTGATACTGACTGTAGCCTGGTATAACCTAGGTCTTCACCACATTTTCAGATGCTCATACAAGTGATAGATAACCCGAAATAAACCAAAAAGGTTTAGGGAAGAAGTGGTAATTAGCTTGTTTTTTTGGAATTGGAATGAGTATTTCTGAACCACACAAGACAGGCTACCATCAGCCGGCAAATGATTGGAAACAAAATACAAAGTAGGCCCTCACTTGGCTCACAAATTTCTATCACATTCTTGCATTAAATATTTCCACAACACTCCAACCCAAATTTTCTTGTCCCCCCCTCCCCAACCTGTTCTTCCTCCTCAATGTTGAAGTTGTACAATAAATGGGCATTTAACTCTTGCATTTGATTGTACAGTAAATGGGCATTAAATTGTAGAACGTGTTTGACAAAACTTCCATTTGAAAGTTATTTTTTGCTTCCACTCTTTACATAGAATGAGTTGAAGGAGAGAAGTTATAACTAATTTTGATTTGTTATAAAAGTCAACTCTTTCATAACAATTTCACTTTTTTTCTAATCTTGATAATTTCTCGAACAGGATGTGCGTAGCTAGCTAATGGAAAATGGGAGATTCCTCAATGCATTCCAAAACATGTTCAAATTTCAAAAATAAGAAAGCAAGTTTCAACAATCACACTTCCATATCTGATGCCGAACAACACATCAAAGATAAATGATTGGAGACTTCAAGAGACAAAGTCAGAAGAAAATCTTTGGAATTCAGATTAAACACATTCTGAACCACATGTCATTCCTTTCGATAGTTCAACGTGATGGTACAACGCTCTTAGTGCAGTGGTACGTCCTCCCCGCAGTGGCGGAGAGGTCGTAGTATCGATCCCGTCCGTGTTGTGTGCGGACGGAGATCGTGCCGTGATTTTTCTCGCTTCTTTCTTGAGCGGAAAAATCGCCTATTTCGGCGGATATTTCATGTATTTCGGCGGACTCGAACTTAACTCCTTGAGCTTAGATACTTGACCTGCAACCATTGACCCACTTCGACCAAAAAAGAAAAAAAAATAGTTCAACGTGGTGACAACAAAACATTGGAAGATTTAAGATTTCCTTCCTCTAATTTCTCTTTAAAAATTTCACAGACATGAAGGGGAGATGTTGATATTGGCCGTGGCAATGGACAGTAGTCCCCCCTGGGGACAAAGAAGCACTTGGCATTGATGGCCTCCAGCTTAAGAGCTAGCTAAGAGTAGCATCCAGCTAAGACACGCGGTGTTAGCCAGCCTCAATCTAGACGCAGGTCACGGTAGATATATATATATATATATATATATATATATATATATATAAAATAAGAGAAAAGATGCATCTATTAAAGCATTCTGGATTTATGATAGGCAGCCCTAGAAAATTATTACATCACACACAGATGGAATCGACAAAGCAAAAGCTGTCAAAGGGAGATTAAATTATACAGTAGTCATAATATCTCTCTTTTTCTCTTTGTAAGATTTAGATCAAGATGAAAACCTGGACTTCCAGGATCTCATACCAATTAACTTGACCAAATTCGAGGCTTGTATCATTTTTTTTGACAAAATAGTTTACTGGCCAGATATTTATAGTGCCGACTAATTAAGCATATTTCTATATAGAATGCAATTATTCTACTTATTATATAATAATTCCAAGTTCAATCTACCATTCTGAGGAGAAATCCTATGAACCTCGTCCCATGCATAGGATATCAACAGTTTGATCTAGTCTTGTATCATTGTAGAAGGATTCACTAATGTCCACATGTCTGTTAGCAGCTTAGCGGTGCAATTTATAGTCTTGCAGCCGAGCTCCACATCATGTGATCGTCTACTCTGAAACCCTAGTTTCACCCGAAAATGGGTCACGTTCATCATATTTGGACGTATGCACTGCATGCAGTGATCTTAAAACACAAGTGGGGTTTGTTTTGTGATATGTTATGGATCAACACGAAGAGTTGGACTGCCGGAAGAAGAACAATTTATTCGGGTTGGGAAGAAAACAACGGTCACGACATGACAGGAATATGGGACAGCTCGCCGACAGGATTATTTTTATTTATCCCAGCTAGCTGTTGCACATTAACATCGCATGTGGACCCGGTAATTCTTCCGAACATCTAAGTTTAAAAAATGTTTTTCCTAAAAACAGTTTTGTTTAGTGGATACAGTATTTCATATTTCTTATATCCGGATCTCTTATATTTAGATCAACAAGAATTCTTTTTAGAACATTTTTTTTTATTCTATGAATAAATAATTCGAATCTTGTAGGTGAGTTGAGTTATTCCACTTATGTTACGTGTCCCCGCTCTCAAATTCGGATTCGCGGAATAAACGGCGTAAGCCGTCCCACTCGACCCCTTATTCCCCAAATAAGACTCTGGCCCACTTTGTTTGCATAATAAGTTATTATGTGGGACCTACTGACAGAATAACGTATATTAGAATAAGGAGTATTTGGGTTTGATAGTTTTGTGGGACCTACTGACGGAATAAGAAGAATAAGTAATTTTTGGGTCTAGGATGAGATAACTTATTTTCCTTATTCTCCGAATATACTATTCTGCACGGTCTAAGTCATTCCGCTTGTCAAAGCAAAAATAAACTTATTCTCCCTTCATTCACCTTTATTCTTCTCATATTCTCTAATCAAAGAGACGCCTATAGTTCAATATTAAAAGGTTCATAGGGTGTTTAGTTTGTTTAATTAGACCAGTCTACTAGTGGTAATTATTTGTTATTACCAGCAGTAGAAGTGTTTAGTGTTTGGTAAGACTATTCATTTTGGTGTTTATATACTAAAAGTCTATTGACATAATAAGTATGGTACCTTTGAATAATGTGTGTTAAAAATATAACAATTTAGTACTCGTTTTAATGTCGATGCTATAAAACTTAAAAATACTAGTCTAAATATTAATACTAGCAAAATGGGGGATTACATAATGTAACTTACAATTTTTCTTTTTTCTCTTTTTTTTTGGTGTGTATGTGTGTGTGCATTCCTTTTGAGCCATGCATTTACTTCTTCAAAAAATTGCAACCTATTTGAAAATTTTAGTTATATAAATGTTTTTAGTAACTTACATGTAAAGTTTAATAAATTTAAATTACACGTTGATCAGAGATACAATTGAGTATATATCCATTGCGTGTAATATTAAGTAAGCACTAGGGACCTAAATTTTTGTCCCTTGACGGCGGACAGTATCTAGAACTACTGGATCCAGATCCGAACAAAAAAAAGGGAGAAATCAGAGGAGATGGAACGCATGGAGTAGAGGAACTGCTCTTGCATGGCTGGCACTCCATTAAAGCCTCTTGGCAAGATCAGACATTACTTTCCATTCTTATTAGTTTTTCACTAGTCATCTGCCCGGTCCCTATTTTATGAGGATATTTATTTTTTACTCTTTTCCATTAACACCATTTACTTTTTATGTAATTTTCATTTTATATCTCGACTTTTTATTCATCGTGAAACTACAACATGTTAACACCTTAAGGTATTAACATATTAACTATTAACATATTAAAACCTTAACAAGTTAACATTGTTCACATCTTACCATACTGCATGTTACATGAAGTAAAGATGCTAACAACTTAACACGTTATTGTTGGGTTTGATCGGCGAATATGTTGACATGTTTTGATAGTTAACACATTAATTCACTCTTTGGTTAATTAATAAGTGGTGCATGAACCTGGTTATGGTTAGGGCTGTAAATAGATAGTATACGAAAACGGAAACACATGTTTCCGTTTTTCGATTCCGATAAGAATAATCTATTTTTGTTTTCGATTTTAATAAAATCGAAAAATACATTTTTTGTTTCTATTTTCGATAAGATCGGAAAGTGCATTTTTCGTTTCCGATTTGTTTTAGATTCCGATATCGGAACTGGATATCATTTTTGATAATTTTTAAAATTTATTAAAAAAATTTAATTTATTTATTTAAAACTTATTAGGATCCTCCCTTCTTACAAAAGTCCCTCTCCTCAACCGTTAGATTAAAAATGATCCAAAGTTAATATTTATTAATAATAATAAACTTAATAATAATCAAAATTAGAAATTAAAAAACGGATACGAAAACAAGTGTTTTTGTTTTCGATTCCGATAATTATCGGGCGGATATTTTTTAACGAAAACGGGTATTTTTTTCAGTAGCAGGTCGAAAAATTGGATAATTAAGTTTCCGTTGACGATCCTAGTTATGATCTATTATGCCTAGTTATCGAGAGAGGTGAAAAATAAAATAAGTTTCTGTACAAAGCAAGAGGCGAATGGTCAATGGAAAGCTAACAGCGATTGAAAAATATCAGACTCTAACTAATTTTTCAAGAATTATGTGTGAAAATCCTTTGGGGCTCTATCCTCCTTTGTACACGAGAAATCTCAGACATTGCCTTGCATATTATCCTGATTTATGTTCAGTCAATCTTTATACATCATTATTTTTTAGGACTTTTTGTTTTTTGGTTCTTATAATCATCAATATTCCCTATTAGTCCTTGTAATGTACATATTTCTTTAAAACCTCCCACAATCTTTGGACCCTCCTTAAAAGATTCCTCCAGAAGTATTTCTTAGCAAGTGTTGATCAGAGACCTTTAAGGGACATTTTAAATAATTGTCAAGAATAATAAGAAATATAAAGATTGCAAAGATTAGTAAAAATATTAAATGATTGTAGACACTGAACAGTAAAACATACTATTTTTTATTACTAGGCTCAGGTAAGCTGTTCTAGTACAACTTTGTGAGGGGATCACCTTCTAGTCACTCGGCATTTCTTTCCATGACATGCAAGAGAGAAAAAATAAATTGACGACTTAGAACACGTGTTGCACAATATAATGATTTGTGAGATGCTACAATGCTTGCCTATCAGGAAAAAAAAAAATTTGAAGAATTCACTAAACCTCAAACCAACTCATTGGAGGTGAACAATATGTGTTCTCTTATGGTGATAGATTTGCAGTAACATTTTTTACATACGATTGTAGCAGATCTTATAAAAGGATGTGAATGATAAGAATTAAGAAGTCAGTGGCAAGATTGTAGAAGTTGATGTTTCATTGTCCAACGACCAAACATTTTGAGCATTAAAATTTATGTTGGATATAGTGCTTAAATTTTTATAAGAATGAAAGAGAGGCATATTAGCATGCCATGACTAGTTCAGCATGCATGTCATAATCCCTTCTTTTTGTCTGCACTCTATTTTTATGGTTCAATTTGAAGATTAGATGACAGAAATTAATGAAATCAGCATTTAAGGAAAAAAACATCAACCTTAGGTTATCTTTTTTGGCATTCATTCATAGAAATTTCTTTTCATTCATCGTTATAAGAAGTAAAAAGACATTCTCCATTTCCTACTCGTAGAATGGGAATACTATTTGGCTATCAATATTAGTTTATGTAAGAATGTTATTTTTAGTCTAAAGTTAATTCTAAAGAAGTTAATGTTCTTTTAAGAGAAGGCCTTTCAAATATGAGAATGAAGCTTTAAAGTCATTCTCAATCTCTTCGGAATGACCTCTTCTTTTTCGAAAGATTTTCTTGAAATAGTTACCAAAGACATTTAATTAAATGTGCTCATTCCTCATTTTAAGTAAGAATGACTTTCCAAGAAGAGATGCTAAAGAGTACCTTAATTTAAAACTTTTTGCCATCTAATTAATTTACTAACTGGACAATAGAAAGGGTTGTACGTGCCACCTAACATCCCAAAAGAAACAATAAGATTCGCATCTTAGCCTTATATCTTGTAAGTAGTTACTTGATATATTTGCACATGAATTGATCAGAGAAATGACGTCACATCATTCAAGTCTACCCATCTAGCTAGTATCTCTTAAGGGGTATCTTAACATCCCATTTATAAGGGTGGGCTACCAAATTTTGTAACATTATATAATTGATGTGGAGATTCCAGAAGGTAGCTAGACTTGACATTCACCAACACACATGCAGCCACCAACATGTGGGGTTTCATTTGTTTATTGCGGATAGGTTTCCCTCATGATGGGTGGAGCCATTGCCATTATTGTACCGTGAACTGGTTCGTTATCTAAGGTAAGTTCTAGAGAGATGAAATATTTTATTCAACTTTTGTATGGTCACTCACATCTATGCCAATTATGTCGTTCATTATATGATTATTCAAACATAGAAATGCTATGTAAAGTAAGGTATAATGAGGATGATTCATCTTTGTTCACATACAATGTAATGCTAGGGGAGAGAGAAAAAATCCTCCTCCTGTCCCCACCCTGCACTAGGCCACAAGCTCTACTCTGCTGGGCAAGGGGTTTTGAGTGTTTGAGAGAAACCGTAGTTAACAGTAATATTTACTGCACGTTGCCATGCACGTGTACACTTTCGACTGGCTGATTAGACATCAAACTGACGTAGTCCCCCCAACTTGACAATCTCTCAAATGAAATACTCAGCTTCAGTTTGATAACATAATCTAGAAATTATTTGCGAAACAAATTATAGGCGAAATTCATTATTCCGACTTAGAATGATGTATTTTCAAAATAAATTGAATAAATTATTTTCCCCTTAATCCAAAAATATGGTGCTCCGCCGCCAACTGATAGAGGACCGTTAAGACAGGTTTTGAAAGGACATATGACCCATTTGAACCTCTACTATTGAGAATGAGATCGTCTGGACCGTTGTGTCTGGACTTCGGTGTCCCTCTAGACTCATCAAAAGATAATGTACTTGGTCGATCCTCTCACTTCAAATATAAATAATCTATTTGTCCTCTTTTTATTGAGTCTGGATGTACACCGAGGTCTAGACAAAACGAGCTAGACGATCTCGCTCCCTACTACTGTGTGCAGTGTAATGCCATTCACACCATATGATGGTTTAGGTCATACGAGTATGCAACCATAGGAAACATACAATCCGTTGTTTTATTTTTTAACCACCCGATCAAATATCGAATATTACGAATTATGCCAAGTCGAGATGAAACCCGATAAGTTTTTTTAACTAAAAAGTTTGAAGACGGTGAAGCAAGTATTACTCAATCTATCATTACCAGGTTCATTACATGTTAGAAATTATTCAAACTTCTATGAATTTGAGCATGAAATCTGATCTCTTTGTCAGATTTATAAGAGTTCAAGAGAAATAGTTTGCGTAAGCCTGATTACTTAGTGCAATAAATGGATATCCGATTTTTATTTAAAGGCCTGTTAGGTGCATCGTAAAATACTGTAAAATCTTGATTTTGAAACTGTCAGTTTTAAAATCAGCGAAAATAAGATCTCTGATTTTAAAATCATTGGTTTGGTTTACGTTGATTTTGGGTTAAAAATCAAAATCAACTCAAAAGAGAATGTTCGGGGTCAATCGGTTTTAAAATATGACAATTTATGGCACTTCAAAAGTACGAAAAAATAATGTAAAATGATTTATAGTACTCCAAACATACGAAAACCCCATTTTACAGTTGTTTACAATGTTTTGCAGTATTTTTCGACGCACCAAACAACACTTTATTGGATTCATTTTTTTCTCAAAAAAAATAAGAATATGGAACTCCAGTAACATGCATCTGTATAGTATGGAAAATGAAAATTAGATATTGGATAATTATTAGGGTCGAAAGTGTAAACATGTATTACCATAACCCATTTTCCATTTCCGTTTCTGAAAATGAAAACACCCTCTGCCTTGAAAGGCCTTCCCAATGTTCCATGCTTCTTTATCTCCTCCATTTTAAATGAGGAAGGGCAAGCTAAAATGAGTACCAAGGGCAATAGCATAGTATAAGAACACTTCTCTCATTCCAAGCTAGACAATTGAGGGATAACTTCCAAGAAGAAATATCAAGGACTATCTGAAGTATACACCATCAATATCTCAATGATGCTCTTCTCTAGTCACTTTCCCACATCTGTTGCTGACCTAGCATTCTAATCCCAAAGCTTTGGCCACTAGTCCAGTTTTAGATGAATCATCAAACCATGTGTTCACATGCCTACTCCAACAAGCTATCTATTCTACCTGTTAACAGTCATACAGGTATGAAGTCACCAACCACTTTGGCATTTGGCAATGAATCAGGCCAACCCTATCTAGACCAACCAAAAGGGACCCGCATAGAGCCCGAACCGGCCCAAGTGTCGAAAGCACCCTTCTTCCTTCCAACACAATTCCGAAAGGATGAAATCGAACCGAAACGAATTCAGTTCCTTTTTATATTTATGCCCAATTTTATCAAATATGAGCATATATTTTATGATCATTTTAAAATGACTTTTTATATTTTTATGGTTATTTTCCACTAAATATGAATTACCTATGGTGTCTAATCTGCATCTATATTTATTCGTTACAAATACGGATATTAATTTTTCAGTTCGATCACTACCTAGATTCATATTTGTATATTATATGCAAATATTTCTCATTTGAATAATATTTGCTGTAATGCGGGCCAACAGCCATGGATCAACTTTGATTAGATGGCTGGTGGAGCAAGTGTACCATGTTTTATGAAAAAGTCATGGGAAGGGAATAAGTTTTGGGTTGATCTGTACTATTCAATTTTTAATCAGACTGTTAACAATTTAAAAAATTAAAAATATTTTATTTAAAAAAAATCTAACTGTCCCATCTGTGATCAGATAGTACATATGGACCCTTAGGCCATGTTTGATTGCGGGTTAGCCCGCGAATAACTCGAGTTAACCCACTTTTAGCTCATGTTGTAGTTTGATTGCGGAATTAATCTATCTGAGTTAAAAATGGGTTAAATGAGTGCTAATCAGGTTTTAGCCCGGGCTAACGTATCCCACCCTCAGGGGTGGGATAGAAGGGGTTAGCCCATATATTAATGTTATATTTAAATATCAATAAATGTTAAGTAATAGATGTTAACTATTATTAATAAAATTAACAAAATATTATATTGATTAATACATATTCATAAATATTAAATAGTATTAATAAATGTTAATTAATATTGATAATATTAATAAATATTATTGTGATTAATACATACTAAACAATATTAATACAGATTATTATGATTAATAAATACTAGTAAACATTAGTCATAGTTAATTATTAATATAAATTTTATTATGCTCCATTTAAATAGTATTAAATATTAAAAATGTTAAGTAATAAATGTTAATTATTATTAACAATATTAATAAATATTATTAATAACCATTAATTCATATTAATAATAAATATTAATTCATAAATATTAATATTAATAAATATTAGTATGATTACTAAATATTATTTAATATTGTTTTGATTAACTAATATTAATTAACATTAATCATAGTTAATTATTAAGATAAATTTCTTATGCTCCATTTATTGATAAGAAATTTGAATAACAATTAACGTTAATCATAGTTTATTATTAATTTAAATAGTAATATACTAATTACTAAATATTATTTAATATTTTTTTGATTAACTAATATTAATTAACATTAATCATAGTTAATTATTAAGATAAATTTCTTATGCTCCATTTATTGATAAGAAATTTGAATAACAATTAACGTTAATCATAGTTTATTACTAATTTAAATAATAATTAATATTATTTTAATGTATAAAGCACACTTAATAATTATGTGAAAAGATAATAATAAAATTTATTATATTTTTTTATTTTTAATAATGAAACTTATTTATATAAATTATTTAAATAAAGATTTTATATACTTATCCTAAGCTAACTTCCACTTTAAAATATGAACTGCTTATTTTAGAATAGTCAAAAATAGATTAAATCAAGGCTATCTTGATCGGGCTCCTTTGGGCTAACCCGAGTTAGCCTTTTCCCTATCTTGAAATCAACAGATCCTTAGGGTTACTTCCTTCTCATAGTTTTTTTTAATAAAAATAAAAAATATAGTTACTGAAGCTTTGAGGCTGCAATGCGGGACACCTCATTTTCATCGCTCCAGGCAAAGGAGGCCCATTCTCAGTCTGGTGAGTAGACAGAAGCCGGCTGGGTCATTTCGCGACGAGAAAAGGAAAGCCCACCTAATTTATCCAAGGAATACTTGCTGCACCAAGCCCAGTGCAGCAAGGTTATCCGTCTGATTCATTTCGATCAGATGACTGCTACAAATAATATATTTTTTAAAAATAATTTTTTAAATATTTATAATTATTCGATCCAAGATTAAACAGTACGGATAACTTGTTTAAAATTGCCTCCTCTCCCGTAAATTTACAAAAAAAATTGAAAAAGAGATACACCTGCTGCTGTTGCCATCCGATCAAAGTCTTTGGAACGGTCGGGCCCACGGGATACAGCATTTATTGTCGGACTGACCCTGGGTACCTCATAGAAACCGATCCACACCCGAAAAGGATGAGGGCTTGTAATAACGCCTGGTCCTCTCAACATGATAATTTTGAGGAAAGGACAGACTATAGAAATGGTAAATTTGCGACCGCGATTACCAATATTTGCGACCACGATTATTTAGCCATCCTAATAAATATATTTCCATCGGAATAAATTAGTCATCCGTGAACTTTTTGTCGCTAATAACTTGATTTTTACTAATGAGATGTCTTGAATTATGCGGAACCCGATTTCTACCAGAGGGATGCCTTGAATTGTGCAGAGTGCCGTTTTGTCTCTAAAATGATTGTGTGCGGGGCCAAGCTGTGGACCTCAAGACTAGGCCAAATTATATATATATATATATTCAAATAGACTCTTTAGAGCTACAGGGCTTTAAATTTCGATGTCTGACGATCAATCTTAACCCTTCAATCGGATGCGTACTCAAAATCAATGTCCAAAAATATTAAAAAATAATAAAAAATAAAAAAATGTGTACCTTTAGGGTTGATCTCATCGTATGAGATTTTAGTTTTAACCTCAAATAACGACGTATTTAATTGGACAGCTACAGTTAAAATTTTTAATCCAACGGTTAAAAATAAACTCAAGGTTAAAATTAAACTCAAAAGAGTGAGAATCAACTTAGAGGAGAGTATTTGAATATTTTAATTTTTTTTAATAATTTTTATTTATTTTTTGACATCAAAATAAAAAGATCTGAAGAAGTACGCATCTAAGTTAAATACATCATTAGATCCACACGTAGGCCCCAGTAGATCGAGAGGATGCATCGTTGGTATACTCAAGGCATGCAGTGAGAATGTGCTTAAACTCAGGGCATTCCCATCTCTCTCTCTCTCTCTCTCTCTCTCTCTCTCTCTCTCCTATCATGGTCAATTAGGCCATAGTTTGTTCGGTCATCTGGGATTACTCACTCAAATTTTAAACACACTCTCACCCATCTTACACCAAGACTCAAATGTTATTCTACATTTCATACACCCCATTGTGTTACCCATGTCTTTTCCATATATATTGTAATATACAGATCTAAAAGATATCAAACCGTTCTGGGTTGACTCTCCTGACCCGGTGTGTTACCGGTTCGAATTCTAACTCATTCTAATTGTCTGAAAATAATTAGTGCAAATTAAATAAAATTGACGAGGGAAAGCATGCATAAAGAATAAATAATTGAATTATTCATAAATTGATTCTCAAGGTAAATAATTGACATGTTTAAAATACTACTTTGAAATGAGAATCATACCAATATATTAAGCTGGCCACACCACAACCTCTGTGCACTCTGATGCCCCAGAGTAACATGCAGCTATAGAAGGGAAGGAGTCTCATAAACGAGAGCTCAGTAAAGATCACGTGCCCATAATGATCCATGAAATCTTTATTGAACACTAAATCACATAAAGTCAATTCAATTATCGTAACCAATCACTGTTAATAGAAATACATCAATTACACCTATACTTGATCTCATATTCTATATAAATGGTGCTCATCCATCTATCTTTAATTCTGAGATTAAAGACACTATCTACGAATCATCATATACATGATGAATCGAAAACTAGACATGGATCCCGAATGTTCATTTCACATGGTTCGCATTTATGTTCTTCTTCGATTAAATAACACATATAGTAAGTCAAGATCAGACATTTAGTCATCTTTCCATTCTCAAGTGAGACTCATATGCAATTTATCTTACCACTTCCACTCATGAATGAGAATCATCTTTAAATCATCTCAATACCTCATTCAATCACATGAGGCCTATATCAATATAAATATATATCCGTAGTTGAGAATCATATTTTAGTCATCTCACATGACATTCAATTCTTCATGAAATCTATAACTAGATCCATTCACTTCTATCATGCATGTCAATCATGCTCATCTATCACAAATCTAACGTATTCATCCAGCATATTTTTATTCATCATTTCTCTTAACACATTTCAAAGCTAGTTCATATCTTTCACGACTCATAGGTCTATTAATATTGGGTCAGTTCTCAATCTATCTATAATCATTCAATCAATCAATAATATCTATAATGACAAGGAACACATCACTAGCATCATCATATCAGTGTCATCATCAATGTCATCTATGAGTTTGAAAAAATTCCAAATGATCCCTTACCCGATCAATGTTGTTCCACTCTTCTTGGATCTCCAAAAATTCGCGAATGTGTGGCAAAGAAGTAAAGACATCTAAGATATCTGGTACAACGCTCACGCAATCCATGCCCTCAGTCGAGGTGCGGACACAAGTGGACTCCACCATTGTCCTTAGTCAATCGAATATCTAAAGTCAGATTTAGACATCTAACCCCATCATATGGCTAAGCCGGGTCCTGATCTAATGTCATTACATGGCTAAATTCCCACACCCCTTTTCTAAGGGTACACCGTATTGGGTCTCTATGCTAGTGAAGTGGTTATTCCTAGTTAGGTAAGAATATAGCATCACAAGTTCGACCAAAATCCTTAACATAATAAGAAGTTTGCACAACTATATATGATAAATGGAGGTTCACAAGTCTATTAATTATTTGTCAACTCGAGCATCACATAACTAGAGGTTCCCCGATGATTCGAATAGCCAAAATAGGCCTACGGGTCCTCCAGAGTCAATGGTGCTCCCAGGACCTAAAATAGAGTTCTGAAGCTGGTGGTGTAGACACCAGCAGCAGTAGTGTTGACACCCTGGATATTCCAAGACCCTGAAAATTAGAGTGCACAATTACCTTAACTTCAAAAATTCAAAATTCGATCAGAAGAATAAAAATATTAAAATAATATTTTATTTTTAAAAAAAAAATTCTAGACATTGAAATAGGATGTGTCTTGTTCGGACGTGTAGGTCAACTCGATCTCAACCTAAAAACATAATTTTAAAAAAATAAAAAAACTTGGTACACGCCATAGGTGTGCACTAATACCTAGCATGCACCATGTATTTCTCCCAAAATATTGGCATGCTTAGCCATAACCTAAATGCTAGGACGACGCCCTCAATTCAGCCACAAAAGCTTACTTATCAAATAGCAGGACTAGAGTTTGCGAGACCATGATTTAAAGAGTAATGCGTGTTGTAATGCAAGATGTTATTTGTCTACTAGGTGAAGATCACATGGGTTAGGTAGTTTTTTCTATAGTCGACTTGACAAACATTAAATGAGTACAAAGTTCTACGCACGACAAATGTAGATAGACGTGACAAATGTTTTGTAGACGTGATAAATATAATTGGTCGCATTCACGAAGTATTTGTAATACCTAAAAATATTTATCATCTATGTGCATTTGTGTGCAAATATTTGGATGTGACAAATATTCAAGTGTGACAAATACTATGTAGCGTGACAAGTCTTGTCATGCTCACGCATTATTTGTCATGCCTAAAAAGTATCTATCGTCTTTACGTATGTGTATATAGATTTATGGGCATGACAAATGTTTAACAGACATAATAAATATTTTATGAACGTGACAAATATTATTTATCATGCTTACGAAATATTTATCATGCATACACATATCATGTCCAGAGTATTTGTCAGGCCACTTATGATAAAAACTATCCAATCCATGTGACACCCACCTAAGTGGACATATGTCATCTTACATTGCAAGATGACTCAACTTGTTGTAATGCCAATATTACTCTGATTTAAATTGTGCTAGGTTACTACACAGGACGGCCAGCATAATAGGCTTTACCGGATGCTAATGTACTTTGGGCCCCGCCAGTGGCCCACAGTAACCAGTTAAAAGCTACATGTTATAGTCAAACATAGAAACGGCTAATTTCACATCCGCTAACCAGTTTTCCTTTCCAGATTATCAATATATTATTTTACAAGATAAAAATTGAACTCATCAGATAGTACCTCTTGTATCCAATGGTGAGAACAGTTTGACAAATAGGAAACTTTCTTAAAATTTTGCGACTTTATGATGCATAATTTGAAATAGAGTTCAAAATTCTTAAATCCTTGTAGGTTTGAAAGTTTTGATTATTAGAAGAAAGTCTATTGAAAATAAATTTAAAAACTTCCATTTATGTCTGTTTCTGTTTTCAACTTCTAATTTAAAATTGAAAACAAATGCAAAAACGAAACACTCATTTCCGTGTCCACTTTCATCTCCGATAACCTTACAAGAAACGGAGACGGAAGGTGTCATGTCCACTCCCGACCCACTTACAGCCTTGTTTCGAACGGTAAAGTAACCTACACCGTCTGACCTTGCAATCAAACAACCGTTGTAGCCCAACATTGCAGCAAGCATTACTCGAAAAATATTTGCAGAAAACTGCCGCCATAACCGCCTTCCCAATCGACAAATCATCCAAGTAGGCCACACACATACGCCGAGGACCAAGTAGTTTTTAAACATAAACATGTATGATGGCATCCCAAAAAAAAAAAGGCCAAAAAAACTGACTAGAAATCTTTTAAACGATAAAAAATTCACAGTTTGATCTTAAGCAGACAGCAGATCGAACACAGTTGTCAACTCAACGCCTTCCGAGAATGGAATCATAACCTGCGGATCAGTATTTAATCTTAAATCCACTGTTCCGCTGCGATTAAAGATATGATCTAACTTGCGAGATTTAAAAAAAAAAAAAAAAACAGTATTAGGGTGTGGGATTACAACATCAGTAACTAGCTGTATAGATCGTCGTCGTCAGCACCAGCAGCCGCGGATCCAAATGGATCAGCCGCAGCAGCAGCTCCCGCGCCAGACTCGGACCGTTCTGAGAAGCGGAACTCGCTGCCAAATCCCCTGGACTGTTGCAACGTCTGGGCAAAGGCCTGGTATTTGCGGATGTCCGCATCACTAACACTCCGGCGAGCATACTTCATTGATTCCTCAAAGTGAACAGCTTTGATCTCTGCAACTTCATCGGCGACGTCCTCTTCCATTGCCTCGGGATTCTCGCTCCTCCTCCTCTCCCGTTCAATATCCTACAAGCAACAATAGAATGAGACTAACCTCAAGAATGACGAGATTAAAAAAAAGGCCTACTCTCCTAACTGCAGGTTCAGTAACAGAATAAAAGCCCAGAAGAAGAGGAAAAAGATCTATATTTATATTTTACTTCTACAACATGAAATAAGATAAGATCCATCCCAGTTGAGAATAAAGGCCGAATCAGTAGTCTAGCAAATCAGGAGTACAGACTCAAGTACTTACCTCTTATCCACAAGTAATATTGTTACCGTTGAAAAATAATAATTTATATTCAATAAGTAATAACATCTTTTCAGCCAAATAAAAAATAGGACAAAAACTCAAACACGTGTGCAACAGAACACGTATCATTAACTAATGCGTTATCCCATTACAAAATTTAGGTTGTCCAGCCAAAAGTATGAATCTGATACATTGTTGTTTGCACAAAATTTCCCCCCAAGCCAGAATCACAAGTGAGACATACCAGATAGGAAAAGAGAAATGTGCTTTCAAGTTAAAGGTGCCTAAAAAAATTAAAGAGAATAACTTGCTGCACCGCCAGGGGCAATTACGCCGCCTGGCGGTGCAGCCAGGTTAAAAAAATTGAAATTCCGTTTTGAACCCCCCCCCCCCCCCCCCAATAGTGCCCGACCCAACCGTACAATCCAATTTAGAACGGACGAGCCAAGTTTTCAATTTCTCATCTTTTTTTGCTCGTCCGAACCAAGATTGGATTTGAACAGTCGCCTCGGGTCGGTTAGGTGGTTTCAGAAAAGGAAAAAAAAAAAAAACGCCATGCGGGGCATAATTGCCCTGGCGGTGCAGCAAGTTATTCTCAAAAATAAATGAACTAAACCCTCAACGAGCATACTATCAAAAACCATTTGTACAAAGCAAAATATCAACATACCTTTTCAATATTCTCTCTGATGGCATATTTGCATGCCCTTTGGCATATTTCTGTGATATCTGCTCCACTAAAACCCTGAGTATACTTGGCAAGTGCCGACAGGTCAACATCTTTTGCGATAGGAGACTTTCTCAAACAGGCCTTAAAGATCTGATGTCGTGAAGCTTCATCAGGCAAGGGAATATATATTAACTGATCCAAACGGCCTGGCCTCAGTAAAGCAGGATCGATAATATCTGGCCTGTTTGTAGCGCCAATTATGAATACAGTTTTCTTCGCCGACATTCCATCCATCTCAGTCAGCAGCTGATTGAGGACCCTGTCAGCTGCACCTCCTGCATCTCCAACACTGCTCCCTCTCTGAAATGCCAAGAAAATAAGATTATTCCAAAAGTTTCATGGCTGCAAACAATAGAAAAGAATGGCAAAGATAATAATGAACAAAACAAATGACAAACCTGCGTTGCAATGGAGTCAAGCTCATCAAAGAACAAAACACATGGAGCAGACTGCCGTGCCTTGTCAAAGATTTCTCGTACATTTGCCTCACTTTCTCCAAACCACATAGTTAACAGCTCGGGACCCTTGACACTGATGAAGTTAGCCTGACATTCGTTGGCAATTGCTTTGGCAAGAAGAGTTTTCCCACAGCCAGGGGGACCATAAAAAAGAACTCCCTTTGAAGGTGACATGCCAAACTTCTCAAACTTCTCTGGATGTTCGACCGGATATTGAACAGTCTAAAGAACAGGGCAAATATAAGGTTAACAACACATGCTTGATTGAAAATTAGGAATCAAATAATCTTCTCAAATACAATACCTCTTGAAGTTCCCTCTTGACATTATCAAGGCCACCAATGTCATCCCAGCTAACATTAGGCACTTCAACAACCTGTTACACAAACATTGCTCAAACAAACACTACAAACAGCTTCTTTTTTCTCAACCAAGACAATAATTCAACTCAGAGAAAGAGACTGCACAAATTGCATAGGAATAACTTACAGTTTCACGAAGGGCCGATGGGTTGCTGGTTCCAAGTGCTGTCTTGAAATGTTCGTTTGTGACAGCCATGGAGTTAAGTACCTCAGCATCAATTGATTCATCCTCCAAATCAATGATATCCATTTTCTCCCTTATGCACTGAAGTGCAGCTTCAGTACAAAGAGCTGCAAGGTCAGCACCGACATAACCATGTGTGTCCTTGGCAATTCTTTCCAAATCAACCTGTCAGAAAAGTGCATAGTTGAAGCAAAAAGAAGCTATATGATAAAGTTAAAAGAAACTAGAGCAGTTCAGATAAATTACATCATCAGCCAGCTTCATGTTTTTGGTATGAATGCGAAGGACCTCGAGCCTTCCAACTTCATCTGGGACACCAATGTCAATTTCTCTGTCAAATCTTCCAAACCTTCTCAGAGCTGGATCAATGCTGTTAGGCCGATTTGTAGCTCCAATTACAATAACATGTGCACGTGATTTCAAACCATCCATTAGTGTCAACAGTTGAGAAACAATGCGTCTCTCAACTTCTCCATGAGTTTTCTCTCGCTTTGGCGCAATCGAATCAATCTCATCAATAAAAATAATTGATGGTGCATTCTTCTCTGCTTCTTCAAAAGCTTTTCTGAGATTGCTCTCACTTTCTCCAGCTAATTTAGACATAATCTCAGGGCCATTGATGCAGAAGAAAAAAGCACCGGTCTCATTTGCCACGGCCCTAGCTATCAACGTCTTTCCAGAACCAGGTGGCCCGTATAGCAAGATTCCCTTGGGTGGCTTGACACCAATTGACTTGAAAAGTTGTGGGTGCCTAAGAGGGAGCTCAACCAACTCTCTGATCTGGGCCATTTGCTTCCTCACCCCTCCCACATCATCATAACCAACTTCATCAAGTCTTTCTTCATCCTCCCTCTTTACAGGCTCCCCCTCACAAAAGATTTCAGTATCAGGAGCAACCACACAATACTCTGCAGGATCCGTCTCAATTACCTTGAACTCCACACTCCTCATCCCCCCTCTAACAAGGAAAAGATCTCCTTTTCTCACAGGACGATACGCTTCCAAGAAGTAAGCTACACCAGAGAACAAACAATGAACATCAATATAACTAGCATTCATGAAAAACATGAAAAAGCAGTAGTTAGATGGGTGGACAATCTCACAATCTGGGTTCAAGGGATTTTATAAATTTTGTGCTTCCAGGCAAGGTTAACTTGCCAGTCTATAACAATAAGCACCAAACCTAATAATGATGCAAATAAAAAAATACGAAATGAAGAAAAAATCTTCTGCAGTTCATTCTAGTGGCAAACAGATTAAGCTAAATATGCTAATATGGTTGACTTCAGTGGCAAAACATAAAATCATGTGTAAATGAAGAACCAAACTTCATCAGCATCGTTTTTACTTTGACATGTCAGAAACAATGATGCAACCTGCCTTCAAATATCTACCAACGCATGAAATTGTTGCATGTACTAAGAATATTTACACACAAAAGGAGACCTGGAATTACCTAGAAAAACATGACACACATTTTACACAATGACAAGTAGCTAATAACCAAATTGTTCAGAAGTCATCCATCGGCTAGATGATGAGCAATACACAACAACGTGAAAGACAGGCTCTCTTTTACAAGCTCTCTACCATCAACCACCATTTGATGCATAGTTGTGTGCATCCATGCTTCCTACAGTAGTATTCATATTCCAAAATCTAGCCTCCATTAGATTGATACGGGGCATGAAAAGAGAAAAGCAAACTCCAAACTGATTTATGTACTTTATTAGAGAAACAACTATGGTATCCCCAGAGCAATATTTGCTTCCAAAAATCTGTCTCCTGATATGAGCTGCATATACTGCTGAAGTTTGGTAATACTAAAAGAATCAGCTCTAAGTTTCCCACGGACCAACAAGTTATGCATTCGAATTATTATTAGTCTCTTCTCAAGGCTCTCCCTAACCAGCCCATTTTCCACAGATGCAATCTTTGAATAGATCTGTCACTACATAGATTCCTTGCATACCTTCATTGGAGAACAAGTCTGTCACTTTTTTTTTCTATTTGTCACATGGGTCATGACCTCTCCCTTTGAATCTCTTTCTGGAATCCTTCTCCATCTCAGATTATCTCTAGTCAAGGTACGCCTTGACCACAAAATGTGCATGAAGCATTCTTGTCTTAAAAGATATGTATCCTCCACTCCCCCTTCCATCTGTCCCATCAATTTTATGCTGTCTATCATTTCACTGAAGATCCTCAATCTCCTCCTCTTCAAAGAATAATATGTCTAACCCGAATTGATATATAATCTGTAATTCCAGTTCGTAATTTGAACTTTACCCTAGCAAATACGAGTGGGGGTAGGAAAAGTTATCCATCAGGTCAAAACTTGTCCTTGAGATACTCTTCCCTCAGCCACATATCTTTACAGAAAAAAAAATCCCTTCCAAATCTGAAGTAACATACCCTACAATCCTAGCTCGCTATTTGAACCGTACCCTGCCAAATACGAGTAGGGATGCATTAGCTTATCCATACCCTATTCTTTTCTTGATACTTCAACATTTTGAATAGTGTATCCTTACCTTTGTCCTTAGTCTTGTGTATTCTTAGTTCTCACCCTTATTCATATCCTCAAACGCTATAGAACCCATGATCAGACAAACTTACACCGTAGTAAATTTAAGCAAGGAAATAATATATAGGCATGTTTTCTAGTTATTTTCTAACATCAAAAAGCATACAACCATAAACATAAAAACAAGCTTTGGACAAATTACTGTGCATACCGATGTATAACATACGCATTAATAAACTCGGAAAATTTATGGTCAAAAACGAACTTTAAGATATCTGGTGAGAGAGTGGGAGAATAGGGAGAAAAAAAGGAGGCAACCGACAAGTGGAGAAAAGGGACTGCTAGGGTCTGGGGTGAAGGTTTTCTCAAAAGACATGGAAGTGTGGAGAAACCACAGCCATTGATACCACTCAGTTTTTATCGGTGATCGTGTTATCGCAAAGTTACATTAGATATAAACATATACTATTCAGAGAAGAATCAGGAAATCAAGTTAGGAATTATCACAAAGCTACCGATATAAAATATAATATTCAGACCATGGAATACAGGATTGGATCAGCTCTCTGGATCGGCCGGTCCTGATCCCGATCCAATCCAAATCCAAATTGGCCGATCCGGGCCAATCCAATGGAAGAATGATCGACTCAGGATCGGTTAGATTAGGAAAACGGAAGACAGTAGACGAATAGGGGCGATTCGGCGATTCGGATCTGCCTCAATCCCCCTGGATCGAGCCGGATCGGCAATTCGACTGATTCCGGTCTGATCCATGGCGACCCTGGCCTATTCCTGTCGATTTTTATTTTTTATTTTTATTTTTATTTTTTAGGTATATTACTCCTAGAATTGGATTGGCTAGTGCCGATCCCAATCAGATTCCACATTCCATGATTGAAAGAAGAATCAGTCAATCAAGATAGGAAATCAGCACATTCATACAACATCCTTGTCTGAGTTCAGAAACTTCAGAAAATTTATATCAGCATCCTCAATGTAAGCTTTGGGAAGAACATATTATGTGGTTCTGGGTTGAATAGAGCAAGTCAAGCTTCTACTTTATATTCGCTAGTATTAATGATGTCCTCCCATATGACTTGCATTTCGTCCTAAACAACCATAATGATTTAGTAAATAATGTGCTATTCTTTGTTTTAAGGTTTTTCACCTCTAACCACTATGAACCTGCAGATCGCTTTTCCAATCCACACTACATAACTTTCCTTGTTTCCAGATAAAACACCTTCCAAGGTTTTGAACAGGATTGGTTGTGGGCTGATGTGGTGGCGGAATATAGAAGATACAGGACAAACAGAGACGGCGGGGCTGAAACAGGGCAGCCGGAACTCGGTGTTCACCCAGGTTTGGTTGAGTCCGATTCTGAGTCAGAAAAGGCCTCTTACCAGTCGTACTCAGGTGATACGAGTCAGAAGGAGATGAAGAGGCAGGTAGGTGTAGGCAGAGGCCTTCAAGATTGTAGGGTTCCCAAGTTAAATGATAGTAAAGGAATACTGGGGGTTCTCCCATATCCCTTGAGAGGCCCGTTTAAGCAGCAATCAGTCCAGGGGAAGGGTGCCAGTTACTTTAATGTGCTGGGTTGCGGTTCCGAGGCGGAGGTTGAGCAGGGCATAGAAGGGAGCTCTGGTGTTGGGCTTCCGGGTGAGGAAGATGAACAGGTGCGGGTAGATCCGTTATTGTTAGGGGATCCGATTCTCAATGAACCTAACATATCGGATCCTGACTTAACTTCGAACCGGGAATTGATTCGTCTGGTTCAGTGGTTAGACCCTAAACCGCCTCCGAACCGTCGTCGTCTTCCCCGAGCTCTCATCGCACTTCACGGAGAACAGAGTATTGGAAGAGAGAATACTCCGGCCAGAGGAGAGAGGTTTTCTTCAGTGTGGGATCAGCAAGATGATGCACCTTATTCGAGGAGTGGCCAGGTTGACATAGTTCCTATCTGGACTGACGGAGGGGGGATGGGGAAAAGCGTTGGTCTTCCGGAGGTCCAGCTTCTCAAGTTTGCAGGGAAGGGTTGGAACTGTGATAGAGAGGATGGGTCGTCACAGGAAGAGATAGGAGCGATTGTTACTTATAGTTTGCAAGATGAGCTGGAAGAAGAGGGTTCAAAAAAAGATATAGGAGCAAGGGAATTGCAGGAAGAGATTCAAGCTAAACAGATAATGCCATTTGAAGGTAGTGAGGTCCCGTTGGCAGTGAAATTGTGTGATGAGGAAGAAGTCTGGAAGAATGAAATTGTGCAGTTTGGACAGCGTATAGGTGTATCCTTTGAAGGCAGGGAAGATATGGTCTTGAGCTTTCTCAAGAAACTGAGAAGGAATGACATCTTACAGCAATCAGCTAAGAGGAAAGGTACGGGTGGTGGAATGAAGATTGGAAAAAGAGAAGTAAGTTTTGTGAGAAGCAATGAAGTCCTGGACAGTTTGAGAGGGAAGAAGACCAAGGAAAAAGGGAAACAGATTGTTACACGATGAATTTGATCTCATGGAACATCAGGGGTCTCAATGGGGACTTCAAGATGAGAGCTGTAAAAGATTTGGTGTACTCTCAACATTTGGACTGCATCTGTTTACAGGAAACCAAGATGGTCAATATTGACAAATCTGTTTTAAGTAGAATATGTGGGTCTATTTTAAATGAAGTGGCAGTTTTTCCTGCAGATGGAATTAAAGGAGGACAACTGGTGATTTGGGATGGAAACAGGTTTGAGGGCAATGTCTGTGATGTAGGCAACTTTAGCATTTCGGTTGCCTTTAAACATAAGAATAGAATTTCTAATAATGACTGTTGGGTCATCACATCCGTGTATGGACCCCACACTGATCAACAGAGGGAGGGTTTTGTCCAAGAACTATATAGGTTGCATACTCTTTTCCCGAAAACCTGGTGTATCATGGGAGACTTTAATTGTATAAGGTTTCCACGGGAGAGGTCTGGTAGACAGAGATGGAGCAATAGCATGGATATTTTTAATCAGTGGATCAGAGATGTTCAACTAATAGAGGTGGATGACCCAAACAGAAATTATACCTGGTCTAATTTACAGCAGGTCAGCATTCAGTCAAAGATTGACAGAGTATTGATCTCACCAGATTGGTTCAAAAGATTTTCCTTGTCACATGTGAAAGGGTTGTGCAGGTCTGTTTCGGATCATATACCTTTGCTCATTATGATGGAGGATAAGAGGAGGAGCTCTAGAATTTTCAGATATGAACTGAAATGGCAAAGGGAAATTGGATTTAAGGAAATGGTTGGCAAATGGTGGCAGCAAGCACCGGTGGCAAATTCTGCAGTGCATAATTTCATGGGCAAACTGAAATGGATCAGGAAATGCTTGAGACAATGGACTAAACAGAATTTTGGAAAGGAAAAGGAAAAAAGGCAGAAATTGAAGAGCAATATTGAAGAACTGGAATTGAAAAGTGAGGTTGCTGATCTTTCTAATCAAGAGTTATACTCTTTGAAGGAGTTCCGGAAGATTTACAATGAAGAACTTTTGAAAGAAGAAATTGGTTGGAAACAAAGAGCTAAGGAGCATTGGTTAAAGGAAGGTGATAAAAACACTTCTTTCTTCCATGCGATGGCTAGTGCTAAAAGAAGATACCTGTCTATTGATCATGTCAAAGAAGAAGAAAGTGTCATTGAAGATCCCGAGGAGATCAAAAACATATTTGTGGATTTCTTCAGAAATCTTTTCTCAGAAGAATTTCAGATGAGACCCCACATACAAGATGGATTACTTCCTAAGATAGAAGATTCAGATGCTGAAAATTTGAGTGAACCCTTTGTGGAGGAGGAAGTTAGATTGGCTGTTTTTAGTATGGATCCTAATAAAGCTCCGGGTCCCGATGGTTTTTCTCTTGGGTTCTATCAATTTTTTTGGGATGTTATTAAAGAAGATTTGGTTAACTTTGTGCAAGAGTTTTATGACAGGCCGGAAAGGATTCAATCGGTTAACGCTACATATGTTGTTCTTATTCCAAAGTCAGAAGGAGCGGAAAGAGTGATAGATTTTCGGCCCATCAGTTTACTCAATGGATGCTATAAGGTTAATGCCAAGATCTTAGCAACTCGGTTCAAGAAGGTGATTCATAAACTTGTGGGCATTAATCAATCAGCGTTTCTGCAAGGCAGATTTATATTGGATAACTTTATGACAGCTTATGAGGTTATACATCATTACAAGATCAGAAATAAGCAAGGAGTGTTATTAAAGCTCGACTTTGAGAAGGCTTATGACAGAATCAATTGGAATTGCCTCAAAAAAACAATGATCCTCATGGGATTCAATGAAAGATGGATAAGATGGGTCATGAGCTGTATTTCATCCTCTAAGTTCTCTGTGTTGATCAATAGAGAACCGTGTGGATACTTCAGCAGTTCAAGAGGTCTTAGGCAGGGAGATCCATTGTCTCCGTTTCTTTTTCTGCTTATTGGACAGATTTTCAGCTCTCTTTGGGATAATGCAGTTCAACTTGGCTTAATTGAGGGGTTCAGAATAGGCAGGAGCAATATACACCTATCTCATCTTCAGTTTGCAGATGATATGCTACTGTTTTCTTCAGGAAGTAAGGAGAATATCCAGAATATCAAAAGATTGCTTATTTTGGTAGAACTTATCACAGGGCTGAGGATCAACTATGAGAAATCAGAAATTGTGGGTTTAAATGTGCCACAGCCTAGTCTTCTGGAGATTGCGAAATCCTTAAAATGCAGAGTGAATAGTTTCCCTATTAAATATTTGGGCTTGCCCTTATCAGATGGAACATTAAGGGTGAGAGATTGGGATGGTTTAATTAAGAAATTTGAGAATAGATTGGAAGGGTGGAAAGGCAACTTTCTTTCAGGAGGAGGGAAAATGATATTGTCAAAATCGGTCCTTTCGTCTTTGGCAATCTACTATGCTTCTATATTTAAGATACCTCGAGCTGTGGAAAAAATCATTGAAGCAATTCGAAGTTCCTTTTTTTGGTCAGGAGGGAGAAGGGAGAAGAGAGGTATCCATTTGATCAATTGGAGCAATGTTTGTAAAAGTAAGGAGCAAGGAGAAATTGGCCTCTGCGGTGTGGCTACTTTCAATAAAGCAATGCTAGCTAAATGGTTGTGGAGAAGGGGAGAGCATCCGGATGCACTTTGGGCTGTGATTGTGAAGGATCTATACTTTCATGGTGAGAACAAATGGAATTTTTATCCTTCAATCAGCTACAACATGTCTTCAATCTGGAAGAATATTGTTAGATGTGCTGAATTTATGGATATTTCGAGTACTATTCAGGTGGGAAATGGCAGGGATACACAGTTTTGGAAAGATAAATGGTGTTCCAGTGTGGTCTTTTCTGAGCATCTCAACAATATTTTCAATATAACCCTTCACCAAGAAGCTACAGTGGAGGATGTGTTATGCCATATAGATGCAGGTCAGATCAGTTTGCCTTTGAGAAGGAATCCCACGGATGTGGAAGCAGAAGAACTAGTATTGCTAATTAACACCATTAGTGAAGTCAGAATTTTTAGTGAGGTGCAGGATAAAAGAAATTGGAGATTGACCAACAATGGGCAGTTCTCGGTTAAATCCATGGTTCAAATGTTGAATGATGGTGGTACTAGGGTGTGGTGGAAAGAGTTAGTATGGTCTAATCATCTTCCAAATAAGATCAAGGTTTTCCTGTGGAAGCTTGCTTGGTGCAGAATTCTTACGGGAAGGAGGGCTAAGAAACTACACATCTCTGGGAGTTTCTCGTGTGTTTTTTGTGCTCTTTTTGAGGAGGATCAAAAGCATTTATTCTGTGGCTGTGGTATTATTATCATTCAGTGGAAGATTATTTGTAGATTATTCGGACTCAATTGGGTAGAGCAATCTTCTGTGTTGGATCTCCTACACTGGTGGAGCACTAATTGTCCATATAAAGATCTTAAACAATTGTGGTTCTTGACTTGCCCGGCCCTTTTGTGGGCCATCTGGTGTGAGAGAAATAGAAGGAAATTCAATGACCACTTCAGAAGTACAAATGAGCTGCTGAGGAGTACATTTAGATGGGTGGAAGAATGGGGAAGTGCTGCTGGTATCCTCAAGGAGGGGAGTTCTGATTTTTTTGACAAGGCCAGAAAATGGAAGGAAATGATCTCCTGATAGGCTGCTCTTAGTGTGTCTTTGTTTTATTTGCTTGATAAAACACCCTTGTAAATTTTCATCCTTTCAACTGTAGATGGGGACCATGACGGGGGTTGTCCGATCCTGGCGGTGATGGCCCCTGGGCTATTCATTCTCTTTGTAATCCTCCTTTTTTTCAATGAAATTGTGACTTAATGTCACCTTCAAAAAAAAGTTGCTTACCTTCCCCTTATATCATGACCAAATGAGTCATCCAGTCATCAATCTGAGGCCCATGAGGGTCAAATAAACCTTAAAAGGATAAACTAAATAGGGAACAATAGTCAACTTGACACCCTAAGTTGTGCCATAGTTCGGAAGGCTGGAATGGACTACCTATACCAAGATCATGACTCTAGAGAAAATAAATCCATCAAAGAATAAAAAGAGCTGCCTAACATAGACAGTCATGATGATTCGCCTCACATCCTGCATCACTTCATACAGCATGGATACAACTCTTGTATGCAGCATCATGCACAAGCTTTCTCCTCCACCATAAAATTTGACTTACTAAGCCTCTCTCCTAAGAGGTCTTCATAGTTCATACCACACTGCCTGAACTTCTCACCCACAAGTCAAATTGGCAATCATACATATTTAGGTACTTTAACATTCTAAAATAAAAATAAGCATCCCTAATCCAACACCTAAGAATGCAAACTATTGGAACTGATCATGTAACTCATTATGCTAACTTTCATCATCTTTCCGTTGAAGGAAATGCCACTCAATAAATTATAGCCCAACAACTCATGTAACACCAATAGATCAGCAAACGAGACACCATTCTTTTGATCATCTCACCAAAAACTCATGATCATCCACAACACTAAAGAATACTATGTACAGAAAACGCAAAAAAAAAAAAAAAAAAAAAAAAAAAAAAAAACTTCTATCTTCCCTGTCAAAGTGCTTGAAAGTGTTGACAAAGTAACTTTCAAACTCTAAATTAATTTCAAAGTTTAAAAAAAATGTCCAAAATATCCTGGTCGCATATCAACACATAATGCTATCCACTGAATGAACCAAACCATTCAGATGATATGATTGACATAATAAGCTTACCAAAAGAATTATAAGATGTAGTGTGACAGATATTTTGTCACATAAAGATATTTATGCCCAAAGGAATATGGCAATGGGACAGGAGAAGATTTTGAAAACAAAATCTTCCAATGAATCCAATCACAGAATATGCAGCTTGCAAAATCCATCTCAACTATATACATCTACCGAACTGCCTTGCACACACTCAATACAAGTGCAAAGTTTGCATGTCTCTCTCAATGCATGTGTCAGAACACAACATATCTAGCACTGTGTACCATCTACAATTTCTAAACATTTACCACTGCTGAAAGAGAAGAATCAATTGTATAACTCAGGAATAGGGGTGTTCACCATTTAGTTCAAACCGAAAAACCAAACCGAACCAAATCAAATTTTCGATTTGGTTCGGGTTGTGACACAGTTCGGTTTGGTTCGGTTTCAAAACCTGTCAAACCGATGAAACCAAATAATGTTTGATTTAATATTATCCATACCTATGGGTTCCATTTAGATCTTTGATTTTTAAAATTAGTTTTCCCGCTGCCTGGTTAAGTTGAAGACGACTGCGTTGCCTTCCCAAGGCTTTTATAGATTTCCCAAGGCTGCCGTGCCTTTGGTTTCCCAATGTAGGACTAAAGGATGGGAAGGAGGAGGCTGCTGGGGCAATGTGAACAGGCTTGGCATGTGCTGTGTCCCTGTGTTTAGTCCTACATCGGGAGGTAGAAGAATTGGCACTGGACAAAATTCTACAAATCAGCTTTCCATCATTCGTTGAGCCAGCCCTTCAAGCGTGCAACCCATGCCATGCTAAAGGCCCATTGGTGCATGCAGATGGGCCCATTAGGCATACCCTAACTTAGGTCTGGGTGTGCTAGTGTATGTGGGTCAGGGCATCAGTAAGTTCAGTTCAAACCGAACCAAACCAAATTTTTTCGGTTTGGTCTGGTTCGGTTTCTAAGTCTCACTCGGTTTGGTTTGGTTTGGTTTGGTTCGAAAAACTTTCCTCTTAAACTAAACCTAACCGAACCGTGAACACCCCTACTTAGGAAGAATGTCACCAAATGCCAGTAAAACCTGACAGAAAGCAACAAGTTTAGTGACCAATGGGTGCATCAGTCGGAAGAAATATTTTGACCTATCAGACACTGTTACTGGTTTAATCGGGAAATATAATCAGGTTAACCTATTTAAAAACCAAGCTGATATGACATAATGACCACAAATTCATGTGTAATGAAAGGCGATTTAAAATTTCAGATCAATAAGACCTGCAGAAGATCTATAAGAGTCAATCAAGAGAGGTTAGACACAAACTAGACATCTGCCAATAAACATGCAGCACTAACACTACCAAATCTGACCAGATACAGACAATGCTTCATCCCGGTTTCCATATGTGTTTCAAATATGCTTATGATAAACAGGCTGCAGTTAGAGTCTACATGCAAGTAACACGCACAACACATCATGAACAAAAACAAAGACATTATAAGAACAAATTTTCAGATAAAAAGTTATGTGCAACGGAGAAAACGACAATCAGAAGCAAAATATGCACCACAATCATGCTACGACGATACAAAAGCCTCTGAGCAAAATTGAAGGAAAAAACAATTTAGCAAACTTACGCTTTAAAAATGCGTCAAAAATATTCCCAGTTATTCCCTCAATAGTATCATCAATGGGCAATATATGAACCCTTTTTCCGTATTTAACATCTTGGCACTGGTGCACAGAAACCACGTCGCCAAGCCGAACCCTCAAGTTCGATCTAACAACCTTATTCATCCTGATCTTTGGCTCTTCACATGTATCATCGGCTAGCGCAATGCAAATGGTATCCCTTCTCTTCTTTCCCTGAAATTGTTACAAAATTTTATTAAAACATGCGGTTGACGTGAACCGCGAAGTCCCAAAAGCATCCAGATTAACCAAAGAAGCTAATTTTTTTCATTAGAAGAGCAAAATCAAGGTTAAGAAACAAACAAGTTACAATCTTGTAACCGACCTAACATAAAAATTGGCCAATTTGTTTAAAAACTGAAAAAGAAATCCAGGTACATTGTCAATACTCTGGAATCCTCCAGGACCCTAGCAACTGGCTAATGTCCCAAGCATGCATGCAACTACCAAAATCTCTCCTTCTCGTACCCGCAGCCATATTAATCAAGTTTTGTTCCACAGATTATACATACCACCAAATTACCAGCTAAACGGGCGGGCACCTAATTAGAAACCCAACCACCTGAAACCCTAATCCATAAGCCCATAACCTCTCCCCAATTACAAACCCCAACGAAACCTTACCCAAACAGACCATTCAAAATCCAAGCCTTCCCAAACACCAAAAACCCATCTTTACCGCGAAACCTCAGGGAACCCCCCTCCCCACAACAGAACGCAGACGAAAAAGAAGTAAAAATAATAAAAACCCATGTCACCTTGACGAGGACCGTGTCGCCCCGGAACAGCTGCAGCTTCTCCATCGTCTCCGGGTGCATGGAAACCACCGAGTTGTCATCGTTGACGGCCTCATCCACGACCAGTCGGTTCGCCGCCTTCTTCCGCTCCAGGATCGCCGTCGAGAAATCCCTCTTCGCCCCCTTCCTGGGGTCAAAAAGAAAAAAAAAAAAACGCAGGATCCGAAGTAAACAAGCAACTCCCCCGAGATCGAGCAGCCAAGAAGCAATCTTTCTAGGGTGAAGGGGGCAGATCGTTACGGATCGGAGGCAGAGGAGGAGGACTCCCCCTGGTTCGCCATCACGAGTTGGTGCGGAGGAAGCTGGAAAGTAAGCCGCGAGGGAGGTAGGAAGAAGGGCTTGGAGAGATCTGAAATCTCGAAAGCGGACGCAGCAGCATAAATAGGGCCTCCTACCTCCTCGGGGCTTCGGAAAACATCATCACCGTTCATCTGATGGGTCTCCAAGGTCTATGGATCTGACCGCTGTGATGGACTACGTCCATCCCACGGCGGTGGTTGTGTCCGATTGAAACGTGGAAATCGGAGTTGGAATCCGACTCGCGGTTCGGACATTCGTCAACCTTTTAGTTTCCTTTTAGACTTTTTACAGATAAACAATATTTTTAAAGATGTTATGCAGATGTTTGTCTCTACACCTTCATTACTGGTTGGTTTGATTTCACTTAAATAAAAAAATATAATAAGATATTATTTTTTAAGATAAAAATGTAAACAGTATTTTATGATATTTTACATCAAAATGAACGATATTTATATAAAAACTCAAATTCATCTTATTAGGTTGAAAGCCATTTCGTGCCTATTTTGTTCATATATCAGTACCCCTTTTGGGAGAGGAAAAATAAAAAACTGATAATAAATTATTTTTCGTTTAAAATTATAGCTAGAGCGAACTTTAGATATGATAAGTTAGGAGATCCCCAAGAGCAGGTGTGAAGTTGTTTCCACAGAGGTACCAAGCAAATATATTCAATAATAAATAGTAATTTTGCAAGTGATTTAAATAATAGAGGTATATGTACAGAATCTTTCCCATTTTTGTAAATTTAAGTGCAACCAACAGAGCAATGGCCTCTGACGTGTTCCCACGCGCCGTCTTGTTGGCGGCATCCAATCAGAATCCGCGGTTGGCCACCCCAACCAATAACAGATTAAGAGGGCTTTCTTCTTGCGCAAGCAGGAACTTTGTTGGTGCGGCTTTTACAAGCCCAACACGAAAAGGAGACGTCCTCTGGCCCAGTTCGTCTGATGGGCCCTGAGAAGGGCCCACCTGGCGCGAACAGATGGCCTGGTATGGGTGGGAGACCGTGTCAACGTGGGACTGCGGGAGGAATAATGCAGAGCAGGTCGGAATATTAAATCCAGGAGTAATATTTACTGCAATATCAATAGATGTTGTAGATGACAGACGACTTTTAGGTTTTGCTACACTCTCTGAGACACCGTGTATATCCGATTCTATAATCGGACGGCTATTGTCTTAAGACATTGCAGCAAATATGAGTATGATGCACAACTACCATGTTCATTCATTAAGTATTATATGATATAATTTTGAGATTTTTGTATATATATATCTCTGTAAGGAACAATGCCTATCGTATATTACTGATTCTCCCATGTTGTAATACATATTACTAACATCTTTAAAAATATTGCAATTACATCCTTCCATCGAAATGTCATGAATACTAACTGAATATCTTAAAAATTTTACTTCACCAAAGTTAGGTCTTTTGTCAATTTGTTTTCCGGCACATTATATTAGAGTTAATGACATTTTGATTGGAGGAATATAATTACAACTTTTTAAACATGTTGAGATATTTATAGCAATATGCGTGGGGGTCCAAATATAGAAAATCCTTATAGTTTTTATCAACACTACAATCTTTTATATTTAAAGTATTGACTCAACGGTCAACCTTAGTATTTATTTTTTATCTCTTACGGCCACACGTTCACTTGTTTAAGTTATTGGGTCATCAAACTCAAAATCTTATGGGAATGAGTAGAGTAGGCATGCGGATTTTAGCTTCTGTCACGTATACCACAAATACGGGATGCGCGGCCCAATTCGTAATTATAGACTCTGATATCATGTTAAAATTATTGGGTCATTCAACTCGAAATCTTAAGACAATGAGTGAAATAGGCACTATCTACTAAACACTTTTTGACTTTGTCCTTTCCCCACTGTAAGACTATTCTAACACATTTGATGAACTCTTTTCTTCGAGAGAAGTTTCTAAGAACTTGAAGGAATTAGTTCTAACTTTTTTGAGAAGCTCACCAAATAACTTGAGCTTGCAAAGACCTTTAAATAAATATCAGGATTTCAAATTTTGATTTAGAAATATGACAAATTGTAGGTTCCAAAATTTAAAAAGTATTTATAGTCATACCATATGGAAAACGTGAATATTGCACCAATAAAAAAATGTCCCCAACAAAAAAAAAAAAAAACTTTTTTATTTGTGAACGAATTCCACGGCACAAATATTAGGATAAACATTTGACAAGCAATTTTCACAAGGCTACGCAACGGATGCATGTTTAGTGTATACATCTTGACATAAACCTTTTCTAAATTATTTACTACAATATTTTGATGCAACCATATTTATATCAATATTCAAGTGAGATATGCAATTGATGCCGACCATTGCCAAAAATATAGTGTGGATGTAAAACACGGACACAAAGTTGATAGGCTGTATTTAGATCCCTAAACTTAAACCGGGTTGTTTTGAATATACTGACCATTACATACGTGGACTGCAGTTAATTTCCCTGTCTTCTTTTAAACATAACCACAAAAATTGGACAATGCTTTTTATTATATTTTTTGTCAGTCTTTGTACCTTAGAACCACTTTGGAAAGACACTTGCGGCGTATTTATTTCTCTGTTAACCTGAAGCTATGACTTGATGGACACTTCTTATAAGAATTTTTGTATATAAAATAGTTGTACGTGACATCTTTAGAAAAGTTCCAATTATACCATTCCGACCAAAATGCTGTGCTATTTAACCAATACATGTTGGAAAGATCTATACATTTCACTATACTATAATACAAAAATTACACAATAAAATATCAACAATATTTAAGAACTGAAAGTATCTTAGTTTAAAACACGTCCAAATAAGAAGCCGTCATTTAAAACACATTAGCTCTACTGCTTCATAGTTGATTACATTATACCAGTTTTCAAATGTGCGTGGCATAGTGGCATGTCATTTGTTCATTTTACAGTGCACTTGGATTATGTTAGGCTGTCAGTACCTTAACTTTATTCATTCCTGCATCAAGAGTAAAATATTAATCTTAATTATATTAATTATAATTTTTTATTCAAATCAATTAATTCGTCGTGTATTGCACAGGATTACAACTAATACTATATATATAAAAGAAAGTTTCATGGTGACACGTGTCAGCACCATAAAATTCTATTTTCCGCCTAAATTATCTCCTCTCTCTCCATTCAGTATTAATATCTCTCTCCCCTATTAATTCTCTCTTATTAATTATATATCTCTCTCCTCTCTCTCTCTCTCATTAATTCTCTCTTTCTCTCTCTCTCACGATCTCTCTCCCTCCCTCCTCTCATTAATTCTCTCTTTCTCTCTCACGATCTCTCTCCCTCCCTCCTCTCATTAATTCTATCTCTCTCTCTCTCTCGCTCTATCTCATTAACTCTCTCTCTTGGCACTCTTTTCGTAACAAAAATTTCTTATGTGTAATAATAATAACAATAATAATAAAAGCTTCTTATATACTATAATTTTTTCTGTCTCCTATTATTATTATTATTATTATCAATGTAATATTAAGAGATAACAATAATTAATTTTGATATTATTATTTAAAGTATTTTATTATTATTATTATTAAATTATTATTATTAGGATAGTCTCATAGGATAATAATAACTAATTTGAATATTAATATTATTATTTAAAAGATTATTATTGTTGTTTTAATTTAAGATGGTGAAAAGTACTATATTATTATTATTACTATTAAAAGTATTAATTTAAGATGGTGAAAAGTACTATATTATTATTATTACTATTAAAAGTATTATTTTATTAGTATTATTATTATTGGTGGTATAGTCTCCTGTGATAATAATACTAATTTTGATATTATTATTATTATGATTAAACTAATATCAAAATGATACTTTTATGAGATCATAATAATTAATTCAATATTATTATTATTATTTATTATTATTAACTCTCTTTCTTCTCTTTCACATTTTTTTCTCCCCATATTAATGTTTCAATCTCCTCTTTTTTCTATTTATTATTATTATTATTTTATTGTTGTTGTTGTTGTTGTTATTGTTGTTGCAATCTCTTGAGACAATAATAACTAATTTTGACATTATTATTATTATTGGGACAGTCTCATAGGATAGTAATATCTAATTTTGATATTTTTATTATTTTTTAAAAGATATTTTTTTATTATTATCTCTCTTTCTCCTCTTTTACATTTTTCTCACTCTATTAATATTTCTATCCCCTATTTTTTCTTTCTCCTATTATATTATTATTGTTATTGTTGTTGTTGTTATTATTGTCCTTACAATCTTTTGAGATAATAATAATTATTTTTGATATTATTATTCTTATTGAGATAGTGTCATGAGATAATAGTAACTAATTTTAATAATATTATTATTATTAATGAGACCAAGTCTTTGTCTCAATCTTCTCAGTCATATCATTATTATTATTGTTGTTGTTGTTATTATTATTGTTAATATTAGGATAGTTTCCTGAGATAATAATAATAAATTTTGAGATTTATTATTATTATTGAGATAGTCTCATAAGAGAATAATAACCAATTTCGTTATTAACGATATTAGCCTCTCTCTCATTTTTCTCTCAATCCATATTTCAACACAACATTTATTGAGATAATCTCATGTGATAGTAATAATAACCTTCATTTGACCTTTTAGTTTTCTCTCTCAATCCATATTTTAATTGGAAATAATAGTTCTGAACTTTTAATATTTACGAGACAACTGATCTAATATTCACGCAAAAAATGTTAGTATTTCTGAACATATATTTTTCTGTAATTATTTTTTCATTCCTTCACAAAGAGTAAAAAGTTAGCTTCATTGATATTAATTATAATTATTTTATTCAAATTTGTTAATTTGTTGCACGGGAATGCAACTAGTTTTTGTATATAAAACAGTTGTATGTGACATCTTTAGAAAAGTTCCAATTATACCATTCCGATAAAAATGCTGTGATATTTTAACCAATATATGTTGGAAAGATCTATACATTTCACTATATTTAACATCTTTCCAACATATTGAATTAGACCTCATCATATTTTGATCATAAAGGTATAATCAAAGCCTTCTGAAGATGCTAGGAATATTTATAACAACACGTGAGTTAAAAGTACACTACAAATATGATGATTTAGAAGGGTGTACATACAAAAACATCTATCTTATATTAAGAAGTTGCATCAAACACACGGACATGATTTGTCCCTGGACACCCATATTTGATATTCCACCTTAGGATTTTAATATATATATTTCCACAATTCTATAAAATATTTTTAGATGTTAACATTTAATAATTTAATTAATACCTTATTGATTATGTTTTATTTTAAACAAGCTTCAACAGTTATGTTCTATCACGGATATGTGTAAGTACAAACGAACATACATTTCTCATTCACATCTTAAAAAAACAAAATCTTATTTTTTGGTCAATGGGAAATTATCTTATATAATGCATGCGTTTATATCCACGATTGATATCTGTACTCATGTCTCACTATCACGAATCATAAGTCAGACTATCTAGTCAAATGATAGGACAGTACTTGGCATGACAAAACACAGTGGGAAAAAGTGTACTAGCCGGGCATTCCTTCATCTGGCGAATGTTGCACTGCATGCAGTGCAGCAAGTGCAGCCTATTCTTTTTACTTTTTTGTATTTTTTTTTACGATGGGTCTAATCATATTAGACCGTCGATCAAACATTAGATCGTATGGACATGTCGGATATGATGAGACCAACTATAAAAAAAAAAATTCAAAAAATAAAAATAGAAAAACTTACTATTACACTTGTCTGATCTAAACAGAACGGACGGCTGCCTGCACTGTAAGTGATGCAGCAAGTATAGCTCTTATCTGGCATTTGCCTCCGTTGGTCAGTACAACTGAGAAGCCTCCAACCAGGGCTTCAAATTCTCAGATACAGACGAAAGTTCATTCCCGATTCCCCGTACTGCACAACCGTCGCACAAGAGCAGGGACATTAACCATTTCTTTAAGCCGTCAAACAAATTAATAAAGGATTTTATATTTACCATTTCTTAAGCCATCAAACTAATTAAGGAGATCAGATTAAGTGACCAGGTTGGATGACCAGTCATGTCACGAATCCAACTCCTTCACCCAACGAGGTGGACCTACTCCAAAATATAAATTCGCATTCATGGTGTCAACCAGCATAGTATTTATCCTGTCCAAGCCAATCAGAGACCTTGGCAGCTAGGTTGGTCTTCTAATCTGAATCATCTGATCTCACCAAGAAGAACAATCCATGGAAAGCATGATGTGATAAAGCTGCCCTCCACAGTGATGGAAGGCCTGGTGTTCTCAGTTAGTGTCTCGTATGAGAAACATCAGTCTATTTAGCCCACCATTCTGTCCATCTAGAAAAATGCCAATCGGTCTAGTTGGGCAAACGAGAGCTGATTCCCTGAACAATATCGCTACTCAAGGAAATTACAAGCCAGCATGCAAGAAAAAGGAGCATGGCGTATCAGAATGCCAGAAAGGGAGAAACAATCTAAGATTGTATTTATATAGCCTCGTGTTGCAATGAGCAAAACACAACTCTGATCATTTTCAGGTAAAAAAAAAAATTCTCACTGTGTATGGGATTGGTAATTCTTACAACGGTTAACCAGCGGCTCCAATCAGGAAGAAGATGATGTCCTGGGCAATCTCTTGGCAATCTCCTGCAAAAGATGGGTGTGGTCAGACTTTAACAAACGAAGGATAGATAAGGAAAGGTAGTGTCCATATGTTACAAATTGCAATAGATAAAGTTGGTGCCTTTCAACATATTTGGAATCTGCTCTCTTGGGCAAAGACAATTGTAAACATTGAAATACATATGACATCGTTCAGTACACAATCATATGTCAGCTCAATCCTTTTGATCGAATCAAGTGAAAATTTTCCTTTATTTCCAAAAGATCAAGTGAAAAGAGGACACCGGGGTCCTATATGGAGACGCACAAGGCATAATGAGGTAGGAATCCAATCCATGAAACAGGTGAGAATCAATAAAATTATATTTTTTCCATTTTTTTTTCCATAATAATACCATCGTGAAGTTCTGTCAATGGAATAAACCACCTAATCAAAGATATGGGAAAAGATGGAGATCCCTGGTACCTATCCATGCATGGATTGAGACGACAATTCCATTAGCAAAGTCACCATTAACATAGAGTTGGACAGTCAAAAAACTCTGCATTATTTCACAGTAGACTTATTTAGACCAGAGGTTTGTTAGCATGACTGTGAATGGAAAAGTAAACCTGAAATACATCTCATGCTGAATTCAACCTAGATCCAACTAAATGGACTATGGGAAAGCATTTTCCTAAATAGGTTAAGTCGTTTGACCTTGATGCCCATCAAATCATTGTCCTATATAGAAGAATGAAAAGAGCGAAGCCAACTTTCAAGAGGAATGAAAAACCAGAACTCGAACAATATTCAAAATGATGTCCTTAGAGTCTAGCATGAAACGTGGTTGCAACATAACAAAGCAAATTATATAGCTTTTTTCTCCCCATAGCCATAAGAAATGCAAGCTCAATCAAATTCACAGTCATTTACAATGAAATTTGTTTCAAACTTCATCTGGAAGCACTCATGGAACTAGATACAATAATCTCACAAATACATTATGGGCACTGGGCGACTGGGAAGTTAACACTGATTGGATAGCCCTTTTTTCACCTATTCACATCAAATTTCAGAGAGTCAGTGTCCCTCTTTCAACCGCTGTAAGTCAGACTACTGACCACATCCGGTATCCAGTTTCCCACTACTGATTCATTTTTATGCAGAAGATCCAGAATTTGGAACATCTGCACTATTTTGTTTAAAATGAAGGATATCATAGAACTCGTTTAAGTATAAAGGGAAAGAGAAAACATGGAAAACTATTAGCAAAAGTGGAAAACCATTTGACAGACAAATGAATGATTGGGTAAGAACGAGTAATTTTTAAAAAGATTAATCCAAATATCTCGATTTAAGCTTGACAAAGAAAAATGTCTCCAGTTTTTGGCCCAACGTGTGGCAAGAAAGCATGGACAAACAGCTTCAAGATTCAATATGAAACATATCCTAGTGTAATTGGCACTCTTTAATTCTGAAAAGGGGAATCAAACAAACCACCTATGCGTCCTAAACCTGTGTGCATCCTTGGGATTGTCTTGTGTACATCAGGTGTCGATAAGTTTCAGAGGCAAGGTCACTGGGGAGCAAACACACGCATGTGTTTGTGTTTACACAATGGAACAAAAGATCCATTGCGATACATGAGTATTTTAATACAAGATATATGTCCTCATAAAGAGGAAAGAGTCTAAGCATAAGCTCATCCTACAAGTAGGTCACAGTACACATGCTTCCCGGACTGGACCAGCAAATGCACCCCAACCCAGGAATGGCAACGCTTTTGCCAACAGGATGGCCTATAGTGGGCCACACTCATAGTGCAACCTTGAATTTGGAATTCACAGTGCTGACCCTGGTCAAGCCCGACTTGATGTTGCCTTTAACTTATGTAATATATTTTCATCCAGCAGATATGGACATCCATGTGGACCATGTGCATGTATAGTATATTAGTATATGTACCTAGCTATAAAAGGACAATTCCTTTTCTTATCTACCTGGTTCACAGGGACATATGTCCGTAGATAGATGACATGATGTACTCAAATAAGGTTCCTTTAAAACCATCACACATGTGATAATCTTTTGGACAGCGAAGTCCAAACTCACATGGGGCCTGCATACCTATGGCTAGATTGAGTCCATGAATTCAGGATTCAAGCACATCCGGGAAGGCCAGAAGTCAGTCCACTATTTTCTGACTAATGATTTATCAAGCCTGGCTGGCACAAAAATTATTGCTCACCTGCCTGGCAAGGCCGAACTTGATCAAGTTGCAGCTCCAGGACAAAAAACACATTCATTTTGATTCAAGGGTTAACAAAAGCCATGCATTTATAGCCAGAACTCACTTCTTAACCATACCTTAAACAGTTGATTGATGTTATCGGCAGTCTTAGCTGATGTCTCAATAAAGAACATCCTATTCTTCTCTGCATATTCTATAGCATCCTTCATCACAAAAATGAATGAGGATCAACCTCTTAGGCAACACAGTTCACTAATTACCATGTAATACCCTCTTGTTGGCTAAATTTAGTTTGAGAAATACAGAACCATGGAAACCAGGATCAGTATACTTACTTGAATTGGTACACTTCTATTCTCGAGCAGATCAGCCTTGTTACCCACCAAAGCCAAGATGATATCAGGGCTTCCATGTTTTTGTAGTTCCTGTTTTTGAGTGTCAATCATCGTTTGTCATTCAACAAGTTAAACAGGTATATAGATATTACCAAATGTTAATCGGATTTGATACCATGACAAACAAATGCAATTCAACCGTAAACAGAAATGTTTTCTCAGGCAACTGTTTCTTTCTAATTTGTTGTGCAAATATCATTTAAGTTTGTGCAAGCATTATAAAGCTACAATCATCATAAAATGGTTCCCAGAAATTTATTTAAAATTTCAGTTGTTTAAAGTGCTGCAGCAAGTCCAAAATAGATCTCTTTTCAAAGTAAACAGAATCACCATTCATTGAAGAAAAGAAGAACGTATCATGAGTAGTCATCAACATTATCGTTGTAATGAACCTTGCGTCATCAATCTAATCTTGCATCATCAATCTAGGGTCCGATAGATATAATAGTGGATACAGGAATCTATCAATGTTCCATGACCAGATGACTTCTAACTGAATCGACTTTCCATATGGTGGTGCAAAGTGTGGCCGAGATTGCTTTCGGCAGAAACCACTCTGCCATAGTCACATGAGACGAGTTGGCATATCATTCGCTTCCACAGTCTAAATTTAACTGTCACAGAAAGCAAGCCTCAAAACTTTCCCTAGACCTTGAAAAGAGGGAAAGAAGATTGCTTAGAGCTAAAGGATCTCATCTTGGAGAATTATAGCCAAATTGTGAGTTTACACTCCCAAAAATATTCCCACAGAATAAGCACAAAAGTCTGTATGGTATACTAGCAAATGAGGGAATGTGACCACTGCACACGTTTATAGAATCAACCACCAAAGCAAGCCAAAAATAAAAAGTAGAGGCTGGCACAGAACATTCACAAAGTGCCTTTACCGATATCCTAAGAGCCAATCTTCCACCATCCCTATACTACGCCCCAGAGCGCACCCCCCCCCCCCCGGTGAGCAAATACATGTATTTCTCTGCTAAAAGGAATTGATCTTTCAGTTGAGCAGTCGAGGTCCATAAAGTCTTTTCATATCTGGATCTTAGCATGCAACTAGTAATTAACTCCACCAAGAAAGCACTCTGACCTTCCGACTACAATATACACTTTTTGAACGCTATCCACATGTCCTGTTCCATCAGAAAGAAGAGCGACTAATCCAATAACTAAATCTCGTAAGCCAGAATATTGCTTCTAAGCCTCAGTATCCAACTACCCAAAATTGATTTATAACAATTAGTGTGGTCCTCCTGCTTACGGCAATGACAGACAGCACCAAAAGGCTAAAGAATGCTGACAAAGCAAGTGTTTGAGCAAAACCTTTTCTATTCCATTCTACTCGACAACATGAAGGTGAGACTGCATTTGTCACTCTAAGAATCAGCAGCAGCTTATACTCATGGAGATGATTCATGACAAAATGGCATGAGCCAATACATGATCTATCCCATTTCCCCTCAGCAACATGCAGGGGACTCTCTCCCGACTGCATTTGCTAAGCTAAGAATTATCATCGACCAGTATCACAATAGATTGTACTACAATTTCCTATAACTCACTTTGCAAGCTTGTATACAGGTGTAACAATACTTCATGGATGCAAAATTGTAATAATAATAATAATAATAATAATAATAATAATAATAAGAAGAAGAAGAAGAAGAAGAAGAAGAAGAAGAAGTCCCCTTGGTTTAATTTGACCAAAATGTTTGAGTGACATTTCTTTAAAAGTTTACAGAGCCACAATTCATTTGAATGAAGTAAAATTACAGAACCATGTAGGTACATTTCCCTCTTGATGTACTGTGGGAGACATGAGGGCAGTTCGAACCCTCACACTTCTTTATTTTTATTTATTTGTTTTGATGATCTTGGTAGGTTTTGAGAACTTAGATTGAATCCTCATGGAATCTGAAACTTTGGATCAAGTATGCGGATCCATAAGTTTGACCTCTCCCAAAGTAACCTAGGTCAATGTTAATTACATCAATCAAATGATTGAAGACCCTTGATTACCTACCATGGATGGTACCCTTAAATAAAACCACATGAAATGTGCAAGTCCATTAATGAAAACATGATTTGAACTGAGCCCAAGAGCTTTACCCAAGTCCAGGATGGGTTTCGGATGATCTTGAAGACTTTTAAGGGGTTTTGGATTGATTGCAGATATTTTAGGCCCAAAAGGATATTTTTGGTAATTTTGCAACGTTGAAGGGTATAAGGATTTTAGGGTGTGTTTTAATAGTTTGCAAAATCAGCCGATCCCGATCCAAATCAGCCGATTCGGATTGGAATCTTTTTAAAACCCCACAATGTGTTTCTCAGCCATTTTAGGTGTTTTTTGGGTCAAAGGGTATTTTGTCATTTTTTAAAAGTTTTGGATTTTAGAGACATTTGGTGTGTTTTAAGTGAATTTTATATTATTATGTTTTTCTATAGTTTTTAATGATTTTTGGTGCATTAAGGGAACTTTGGTAATTTTAGCCATTTTTAGGGTTTTAGCAACATTTAGAGCATGTTTGGTGGTTTTTACATTTTTTTGGATTTTCTGTGATTTTTACAGATTTTTATACTTGGAGGGGTATTTTGGTCATTTGGGTTGGTTCTAGGGTTGAATGGGTCATTTAGGGTTATGAGGGTGCATGTGCCCTTTATAGGCATTAGGTCTTTTATTTAGGTAGGGGTATTAGGGGATGTTGTATGTTTGGTTAGCTTATTGCTTATTCAAGGTTAAAGGTTTGAGTTTAGGTGAGGTAGGCAAGAGCAATAGGGTTATTTGGACAGTAATCAAAGAAAGTCCAAGACCATGGGAGCTTATTAGGCTTTGACCATGTTGAACCCCTTTGGTTTGACTTAGTTTGGTTTTGAAGCAAAACACTTAAAATTATAATAGAATGCTACTAGTTATGATTAAGAAAATTGAGGGATTTTCAAAAAGAATATATTGTCAAAATTCTTTATATTTTGGATAGGAATGCAATAGGTTTTTGAAGTTTCAAATAAGTTTTTTTTTAGAGCAAAATGATCCCTAAAAGACTCCCAAAAATCTATTTTAAACATGAAGGCCAAAACCCAACTAGGTGAGTGTTGGTCGACCAGAACCAATGCTCAGTTTAATTGAATAAATCTGGTTGGTGGACCAACCCGCATGTTGGTCAACTAGAAACAGGGCACAATTTTTCCTATGCCTGGGTGTTGGTCGACCAAGCCCGGACCTAGTTGATCAGAGTCAGTAGAAGTATGCCATGGCATGTTTCCCCTGCACTATGTCAGGTGCCCAGCACTGGGCCATGGATAACCAGAGTGACGCTGGAGCCCATGTGCACCTATAGACTGACGCGTCCTTTGGCTATCCAATGGAAGGACAATCCCATGGGTTACTTTTTGAGTCAAGGACTGACACGCCAGCTTTTTCCTATGATAGTATTATGTGTTTTAATGTTTCTTAGTTCTAGAAGTGCTTTTTATATGGCACCTTTTTCTACTTGTATGCTATCCATCACAATCATTTTTTTACCTACCACTATAAGTACTCCAAGATAACCATTTGCAGCATCTTTTTGGAGTAAAAGATGTCACATGCAGGGTCTTCACTAGTCAATACATATGAAGCAAAAAGGTAGAAGATTTCAAATCAACCTTAGAGAATCCTCTACAGAAACCTTTTGAAGGGAAAAAGGAACATTTTCCCACCTATCCCCCAACGGTTATGGATTCCCTTGGGCCTATAAAAGGAGCAGTTGTGGGCTGCTTTATGAAAAGGTGAAGAGCAAAACGTGCCTTACATTCTTGAAAGTCTGAGAGAGTTTCTGGACCTAACTTGTCCTCCTCTTTGGTTCATATTCTAACTCCTTAAGAGGAAGATTTCTTAGGTAATTCTCTCATGTGTGCAAGTCAAGAAGGAATGTGCTAGCTTTGTAGATCTTCATCTTTCTTGATCAAGACCAAGACCATGAGAAACTACCTCGGTGCTAACAACGTCTTCTCCTTTTGAGGAGAAGATCTTGTGGAGTTTCTCAAGAAAGGGATGCTAGTGGATCTAAGGAACTTCTTCTGCATCAACTTGACACCTAAAGCAAAGGCACCACAAGAGTGAATCAAAGGCTTGAGCTTTTTTTGTTTAGTTCAGTGTTGTAATATTTAAGAAAACTAAATTATCTTGTGTATGTAGTGTAGAGTAGGAAGTTAGGGTTCCTATCTTTCTTACTCTTATTGTTTGCATTCCCTTGTGGAAGAGGCCAATCGTTAAGAGGATTGGAGATTGTTTTCCTTCCTTGATAGAAGAGGGCCATCCTTTGCAAAGGGTAGAGATTTTGTTCTTCCGTAGTGGAAGAGGATCAATCCTTGAGGGGATTGAAAGTGTGCCTTACTAGAGGCCTTGTGTCTAGGGAGAGCCTTACTAGAAGCTTAGTATCTGGTTATTTGGTTGGCTAGGATTGTATCTACTAGCGGTGTACTAGAAGTATTTTCTAGTGGAAAAGTCCAACAGAGTTGAAGAGTGGATGTAGGTCCATTTGGTGGACCGAACCACTATAAATCTTGCACCTCTTATGTGATTATGCTTGCTCACGATTTAGTTTAAAGTACACCGAATTAGTTAGAGGTTTTGAGAAAATTTTTTGAACATCCTATCCATCCCCCTCTAGAGTGTAGGCCATAGTTCTAAATCCAACAAATCATATTGTGGTCATAGACCTACTATAGATCCATTATAATTATATCCTTTAATGTAATCACATGCGTCAAATATTGAGAAATTGTTCATGTTTGTATAAATCTAGTAAACGATAACCTTAATGGATATTGATCAAGGACACAAAGAGGTTATAGACCTATTATAGATCCATTAGGATTATATCCTTCAACAAACTTTGGGTGGATCCAATTAAAGGATATACCTTAAAGGATAAAGGTCATGTACTAAGGAAGGTAATGGATCTTTGAGGATCTGTTAAGAATCCCTAAATAACATACTTTAAAGGGTTTTAGTGAGACATATCCAAGATCTATTAAGAGTCTATTTAAATATCTATTTAGGAAACAAAAGCTTAATGGGTTTAGGTAGACCCAATTAAAGTCCAATAAGGATCTATAATATTAATGGATTTGAATGGATCCAATATCGATCCACAATACTAATGGATTTGAATGGATCCAATAAGGGTCCAATATGGAGCCGCAAACAAAGAATCGAATAAAATTAATATCACAAGTGGATCAAACAACAAAGTTCTATTGATCTTGAACCAATTTACAAAAGAAACCTTCAAGAACCTAATGACTTGTAAAGTACAAAGAAAACAATTTCTCTTCTTGGGAAAGAATGCTCTTGATCCCAAGAGAGTGATCAAGCAAACCCAAGAATACGTGAGTTCTTGCTTATACAACTCAACATTCAAAGTCTCAAATAATTGGGCAAAACTCAAGAATACATGAGCTCTTGCCTCTTCATAAGCCTTCAGGTCTTCAACTCTTTAAGTAAAAGCTAGGCACGAGCTCTTCAAAAAATCCCCCTAGAGCAGCCCCCCTTGAGGGTTTTTTTTCTTTTTTTTGGGTCTTGTGGCAGCCCCCAACGGACTGCCCCTCTTTTTCTTCTCTTTCTCTCTTCCTTTCCTTTTCTTCTTTCTCTTTCTTTTTGCATTTATACTCACCCAGTGAGGGGTCTACCACCTCTCTCTCTCTCTCTCTCTCTCTCTCTCTTTGCATTTATACTCATCCAATAGGAGGTCTTTGTTGGACAAAGAGAGAGAGAGAGAGAGAGAAGAAGAAGAAGAAGAACATGAAGAATATTAATAAAAGAAGATAGGGGAGGGGATTACCTGTCAAAGCATCACTAACAATATCTGCACCAGCACATCCAGCCACCATCAACAGCAACAGGGAGCAACAGCACCACCAAGAGCAACCAAGCATCAACATCAACAAGATCAGCAGCATCAAACAACCAGGTGCAGGATCAACATCAACACCACCATCAGCATCAACAGGGAGCACCAACACCAAACAACATCAACAGCACCAGCAACCTGCAGCAACAACAACAACCAAAAAATAGACAGCAAGAAAATAAAAGAAGAATTAAAAAAAATAAGAGAAGGGAAGAGATGGAGGTGCAGCATAGAAGGAAAAGAAGGATATGAGGAAAAAGATGGGGCGTTAGGGTAAGGAGAACCCTCCCATCGGGGGTTTCCTCTATGCACAGCCTAGAGAGAGAGAGAAAATGGAAAGAAGGGGAAAGAGAAAGAGTCCTATTGGACTCTTCCCTCTTGGGCGCCAGCCAAGAGTTGTCTTTACACGAGAGAGAGAGAGAGAGAGAAAGAAAGAAGAGTCCAAAATAAAAAGAAGTACAACATGGAGAGTTTTACCCCCCACCGATAACTTCTCCCATGTCATCCAATAAAAAATAGGAGACAAAAGGGAAAACAAGAAAAGTGGAAGAAAAATAGCAAGAAACCCCCCACCGAGAGGTTTCTTCACAAACAAGCAAGATGGAGAAGAGAAGGGTTGTGGGACCCACTAGACCCTCACAAGCTACCTCTCTCTCCCTTCCTTCTATTTTCTTTCTCCATACCTCCTCCCACTGGCTATCTCTCTCTCCTTCTATTTTCTCTCTCCATACACACCCCCAACCGGCTACCTCTCTCTCCTATTTTTTCCCTCCACACCCCCCACCCATGGATGGCAATATCGGTACCGGTACCGGTACCGGCCGGTACGACCGGTACGGGCTTAAAAGGGTCCAAAAAAATCAGAAAAAAAAAAAATCAGAAAAATTCAGAAAAAATCAGAAAAAAATCAGAAAATATGTAAACAATTAATTAGCTATGTGTTGGGTGTGATAAAAGTGGGTTAAGACAAAGAAGTACACATAACACATACAAAATGACTATTTTTATAAAGATTAAACATGAAAAATATTATGTTAATGTACTAAATATTTACAACAATGCAAAATATTAATGAAATCAAACGATCCTTACCTATGAAAAACATAAGTGAGTCCCTTAATATAGATAATAACCCGTAGATCCTTCTGATTCATCATCTGGTTGCTGTTACTGGTATCCATAATAAGGTTGCATATGTTCCCTATATTCACCATAACTAAACAATGATGCAGCCAAGTCGTGCATCCCTCTTTGAATCCCTCTTGGAGTATATGCTTGTTGACTTGATGAAATTCCAGAATCATGGTGCAAAGAAGTAGCATGAGGATAAGAAGAAGATCCTGACCCATAACTGCTACTGGGTGGAATCGGTGGATGGAATTGAAAGCCTTCATACTCTACTTGATCTCCCCAGCTATACATGCCTGCTTCTTGTTGGCCACCTCCATAACCTGACTGTTGTCCATGCTGACTTTGTGAATCATAATCTCCTTGACTTTCATGTTGTCCTCTTCATGTGTCAATATGTAAGGAGAAAGAAGATGCATACACTCCGCCCCCGGTACTAGCACCTGCAGCTGCACCAGCATCATCACTAGGAGACTCTGTCCCATCATCATCATCATCTTGATCATAATCAACAATTAACTTTCTTTTAACAATACTTGATTTTTTCTTTTGTGATGCCTGTTTTTGCTGGCTTTCTTTTTTTTTAGATCCTTTTGCAAGTTCAATCGATTCAATACTCCTTTTCCTCGTGGTGTATGCCTCACATAAATTTGCTTCATCTCATCAATGGCAGGATCGTCTCTGGCAGCCAGATTAGTCCTCTCCAATGTAGATGTACTCCTTTTCAAGAATGATGGTGGCCCAACCATTCTAGGAGTGACTGGCCTACTATCTGATTCTGAGTGTCTAGCAGGCTCAAGCTCAGTATCAGGTGCAAATAAAGGCACATGCTCAGTCTGACTCTGATGCTCATGTGAAGGAGGAGGTGAATTTTCTTTTTGCCTTTTCGAGATTCTTAATTCTGGATCTCTAGCAACAGCTCCATCTAGTATGCCTTCTGCCCATTCTATATCATCAGGATCAAAAACTGGCTCATCGACAGTTGCTCGTGTCTCAACCCAAGTCTGCAAGGGATTATCATCATCAAATAACTCTTCCACATCAATTTGGCCAACCACATCTTCTGCGTGCCCTGCAGCTCGTTTCTCCCTCAATTGTTGTCTCAACCGGATGTTTTTGATCCTCAATCTCATATTGTAATAGCAGTACACCAATTTGTCCAATCGTTCAGCCTTTAACCGGTTACGAATTTTTGAGTGTATAAGGCTGAACGTACTCCAGTTTCTTTCACATTGGCTTGCCGACGTCGTCTGACTCAAAACCCTCACTGCAACGGAAGCCAATGGATTATAGCACCTATCTCTGTTGTACACCATTATCCACCACTCAGCTGTGCCATCATTAAAAGAAACCAAAAAAAAAATTAATCAATATATGTTCTCGTTTTTTATGCACATTTGACAACAATGCAATGACTAAGTATACCTGGGCTCACTTTCTCTACAGCAATTTGCACAGAGTCTTCATTATATGTCTCCAGCCTTAGCCTATAAGCCTCCATCTACAAAGATGGAATTAACAATTAATAGAATTCATAGGCTCTTCAAATTACAAGTAATTGGATAAATCTTAAAGTCAGATCTTCACTAAGTATACCTGTCTCTCTGCCTCAATCCTATCTTCTATTGTCCTCGACAAACGTGCAATCACATTTAGTGTGCCTTGAATCACCTCTCCATCAATATGCACTTGACGACTGTACATTACTCGAGGATTTAAATAATAACCTGCATTCAGGTGAAAAATTACTAATGTCAATTTAATAAATAATCTCCCATGTAACAGTATAAGACTTCACTTACCAACTGCATGCAAGTCGTGGTGTAATGTGCTTTCCCATCTGACATCAATAAGGTCCCACCACTTCATATAAGTGTTGGAAAATGCGTTCTTGATGTGCACCTTAGCAATGTCAATTGCCTCGTACAAATATCCCATGTAATTCTTATCATCCCCATCCACCAATTTTAACACCTGTACGAGAGGTTCCACCAACTTCAGATAAGTCTCCATATTACTCCAAATTTTTTTATTCTCTATGATTTTTCTCACTTCCAAATGTTCAGATTTAGATTCATTGGAGGTGGTCCGCATATACTCCAAGAACTCCTTATTAAACATAAAACCCTTGATCTCATTCTTGAATTTGTGCAAAGATTCTAAAGAAATAAAATTAGATGCAAATCGTGTAGGCCCTACACGGATGAGATCTCGACCTCCAGATGCTTTTTCTCTGAACATATTCAAGATCCTGGGAGGACCATAAATAAATTGGGTAATTCTTTGGGCTCTCTTTACAGTCTTGCTGATAGTTGGATCCTTACCAATGTCTTCAAGCATCAAGTCCAGACTATGCGCTGCACATGGGACCCAATAAAGGTGTTTGCGCTTGTCCATTAACTTCTTCCCTGCAACTTTATAACTTGGTTCATTATCGGTGACCACCTGGACAACATTTTCCTCTCCAATTTCCTGCACCATCTGATCCATCAAACCAAATAAATATTTTGCATTCTTTGAATAGTTTGATGCATCAACATATTTCATAAATACCCTTCTGTGCAATAAACAAGAAAATTAATCATGGACTTCTTCGTGGTACCAGTCCAGCCATCGCACATAATTGTGCATCCTCTCTCCTTCCATACTGCCTTAAAACTTTCAACCCACTGTTGAAGTTCCTCGTATTCTCCATCAAGCCCCCGTCCATATATGTCTCGACGTGTGGGGGCTTTGAACCCACGACCATAATCTGCTATCGCATCAATCATAGGCTGAAAATAAGGAGACTGAGCAGCATGTGAGGGAACACCTGCATGCAAAAACCATTTGCATATGTTTTTAAAAGTATGTCCTGTCGCTTCAGCTGACTTTTTTACTCCTCTCATTGCTTGCTTGATCTTTGGCTGAGTAGAAGTCTGTCTTCTAAAAAGATAACTGTCCATAGGACCCACTTGGCCTGTAGGTTGACTTGTGCCTCTTATTGATGGTCCATCACCTCTCCTTCGGGCTTCATCTTCTTGTTGATGCCACAAACTCTCTCTTCTAGCTGCAGCCATGTCAGGATCATCATCATCATCATCATCACTAGAATCTACAATTTGTTCAGCCCTTTGCCTCTCACGTATAGAAATGCCAATGGCCGCAGTATACATCCCTTTGCCTTTTGTATTATGTCTACCTGAACTTTCGCCTTGGAGTTCAACCTCATCTTCATTCTTTTGTTCTTTTTGTGCTTTTCGGCCACGCAACAATTCACGCATCTCGTTGGCAACTTGTTGGGGACAGATAGTACACCTTGTCACCTATCCTGTCTTCCCTGCTAAATGTTCTTTCCCTCGGGTGATTCCACCACCCATCTCTTTGCCACAATATTTGCATTTCACTCTCCTCTTTGCAGTATTAACTAAGGTGATATGGGCCCACCCTGGGTCTTGCTCTTGCTGTTCAGCCATGTTCCTACAACACATAAAAAAAAAAATAGAAACAAATATAAGAACATTTGGCATTATGCTCCTAGTTTAAAACATGTAAACTTGGGGCCCCAAAATTGAGGATTTCCCCTAATTAACTGTCGATCAACACAATTGACAGCACACTCCTATTTTAAAACGTGCAATGAAGGTTAATTAGGCTCCAATTGATGTTTAATTTAAATAATTAGATAAAAGCCTCAATTTTTAACCGCTAATTAGGGCCAAAATTTTGGATTTCCCCTAATTAACCGTCGATCAACGTAATTGACAGCACACTCCTAGTTTAAAACATGCAATGAAACTTAATTAAGCTCCAATTGATGTTTAATTTTAACAATTAGACAAAAACCCTAATTTTTAACCGCTAATTATGGCCAAAATTGGGGATTTCCCCTAATTAACCGTCGATCAACGTAATTGACAGCACACTCCTAGTTTAAAACATGTCATGAAGCTTAATTAGGCTCCAATTGATGTTTAATTTAAGTAATTAGACAAAAGCCCCAATTTTTAACCGCTAATTAGGGCCAAAATTGGGGATTTTCCCTAATTAACCGTCGATCAACGTAATTGACAGCACACTCCTAATTTAAAACATGTCATGAAGCTTAATTAGACTCCAATTGATGTTTAATTTAAGTAATTAGATAAAAGCCCCAATTTTTAACCGCTAATTAGGGCCAAAATTGGGGATTTCCCCTAATTAACCGTCGATCAACGTAATTGACAGCACACTCCTAGTTTAAAACATGTCATGAAACTTAATTAAGCTCCAATTGATGTTTAATTTAAGTAATTAGACAAAAGCCCTAATTTTTAACCGCTAATTAGGGCCAAAATTGGGGATTTCCCCTAATTAACCGTCGATCAACGTAATTGACAGCACACTCCTAATTTAAAACATGTCATGAGGCTTAATTAGGCTCCAATTGATGTTTAATTTAAGTAATTAGACAAAAGCCCCAATTTTTAACCACTAATTAGGGCCAAAATCGGGGGTTGTCTATTTTATCAAGAAAATGAACGTAAATCATCTAAGAAATATGTAACAAACTAAAAAATAATCACTACATTAAAATATAAATCATACCTTCTTTTTTTATTCCACCCAAAACAGTGAAAATGTCTCCGGAAAAGGATGAAAACGTCTCCGGCGGCGGCGGGCGGCGGCGGCGGCGGGGGGTGGCGGCAGCGGTTCTTTCCCCTCCTTCTCCTCCTCCTTTCCCTCCTTCCCTTCCCCTCCCACTGCAAAAAACCGGAATCCCCTCTTACAGATCTGTTTCTGTGAGAGGGGACAGTGAAACACCGGCGTACCGGCCTGGTACCGGCCCGGTACAGTCATTTTTATCTTTTTTTTTTTTTTTTACGGTACCGGCCCGAAATGGGGGTACCGGTACCGGCCGAAACTGCCATCCATGGGCCCTACCAGCTAGCATAGAGAGAGGGAGAACCGAACCTCTATCTTCCCTCTCTCTCTCTCTAACCAATTAAAAAAATTTCAAAATCATTTGGAGGGAAAGCCACCGGTGGGGAGTGCCACTAGTCATTACCCTCCCACCGGTTGGCTCCCCTTGGCCCTATAAATACCCCATAAAGGGGGCTGCTGCAGGAGGATTTTTTTTTTTTTTTTTTTTTTGAGACTTTGAAGAAGACCCCTTTGTGCAAGTTTGTGGGAGAAAGATCAAGATCTCAAGGTAAAACCAAGCTCATGTTTTCTTGAGCTTCGCTTTATTTTTTTGTGTGTAATGACTCTTAAGTCTTACATGTTGTAATGATTATGTGGTTAATGTTCCACACCACAATTAAATGTGATCTCATGCATATGAATTCTTATTGGACCTTTACTTAATGGATCATTATTGAATTTTGTGTGAAGCCCATTTAAACCCATTAAGGAATATTAGTTCAAGGACTTTTATAAACCATTAAGGATCTAATCTTTATCCTTTGTCCTTTAAGACATATCCTCCAGTGGATATAACTGGATCCATTTAGAGTTTATTAAAGGATACAATCTTAATGGGTCTATTATGGGTCTACGACCTCCTTGCCCCCTTAACTAATATCCATTAAGGTTATCCTTTAGTGGACTTGGACAAACTTGTGCAAGTTCATCATGACTTGACACATGTGAATGCGATTTGTTAAAGCCCAATAAGCTGGCTTGTGATTTTTGGATTTTGTTGGATTTTGTTCTATTGCTGTCCAAATGACCAAGTTAACCTTTGACTCATCATCCAATCTAACCTAAGTCCTAAAATACCCTTAACCTTGAACAAATAACAAACTAACCAAACATGTAACATACCATAACCCAAATAAAGAACTTAATGTCTCTAAAAAGACACAAACACCCTCTTAAACCTTTAATGACCTATTCAATCATATAATCATTCCAAAATGACTAAAATACCCCTTCAACTGTAAAAAACTGTAAAAATAACAGAAAATCCCAAAAATTGTAAAAATCACCTAACATATCTCAGATATCCTAAATACCCTCCAAAACCCTAAGTAAAGGTGAAATTACCAAAATGCCCTCAACTTTTCAAAAATCATTAAGAATCACGGAAAATCTCAAAAAATATAAAAACCACCCAACACAACTTAAATACTCTCAAAACCTTAAAAGTGATCAAAAGTACCAAAATACCTTTAATGCACCAAAAATCATAGAAAAATCATAAAAATGTTAAATAATCTAAAACATGCCAAATATCCTTAAAACCCAAAACTTTCCAAAATGACCATAATGCCCTTATACCCTTGAATCTTGCACAATTACCAAAATATCCTTTTGGGTTTAGAACACCTGGATCATGGTTGGCAGTACCGACCGATACCGGTACGTACCGACCGGTACATACCGGTATCGGCCGGCACCGGTACGACCCCTGTAAAGGGTATCGGCCGATATCGACCGATACTAGGCCGGTATCGGCCGGTACGTACCGGTACCGGTACCCACCAATACCGGTACCGGTACTGCCATCCATGCCTGGAATCAATCCAAAACCCCTTGAAAGCATTTTAGACCATCCAAAACCAGTCCTAGGCCAGGGTAAAGCTTTGGGTTCAATTCAAATTGTGCTTTCATTAACTGAATTGCATATTTTGTGGTTGATTTTATTGAGGGCATAACAGTAGGCAGTTAATCAAGGGTTTTCGCTAGTTATAGCGAGGTAATTAACATCGGTCAAGGCCGATGGGGACGGTTCAACTTTTCAAAACCTAATTTGCCCGTCTCATTGGGCAAACATAAATCAAAATTTTCAAAATCAAACAAGAAAAGGATTGAGTGTACTCTCGAGATTCCCCCAGCAGTCTCCCACCTTTTTCTTTCTCTTTTCTTGCATTTATACTCATCTAGTGGGTATCTCCACCTCCTCTCTTTCTTTCTTGCGTTTATATTCATCTAGTGAGGGGTCTCCCACCTCCTTCTCTCTTCTCTTTTCTTCTTTCTCTCTCCTGCTCCCTTGTTCAAGCCAGAAGGAACCGCAGGCTTCCCTTTCTGCCACTGCTACTGTTGGCTGCTGTTGTTTCTTGTTTTGCTGCCGCCGTTGCTTGTTTTGCTGCTGCTGGCTGCTGCTTTTGTTGTTGCCACTGCTTTGCTTGTTGCCGTTGGCTGCTGCACACGTGGGGAGCACATGGGTCTTCCTCTTGACCTTTTGTGAAAGCCCGCATCAAGAGCTAAGCTCATCAAGAGCTAAGGGTTCTTTGTTTATTTTCATTTTGTTTTTATTGATTTTGCCATAGACAGATGAAAATCTGTCAAACATATACATATAGACATCTATTCTTTCAGGTTGCTAAGACAAACAATACAGCTGTAAGTAAGACTCAAAAAGAACACAGGGTTCATGACACAAAATATCTTGGTTTTATGGTTTTCTCTGACAATTATAGCATGTACCCCCAGGTACCATGAAAGCCTAATCAAAAGCCAACAGGTCCTCCAGGTATTGTTGGAGCAAACGTATGTCTCTATAATTTTTTCTAGTGTTCTTCTCCTTCAATGTGAAAGAAAGAATAGTTGGTAGAAGCACATTACAACAATTCCTCTCCTGTATGAGCAACAAGTAAACTTTCCACCAGGTCATCAAGTCCTGGTAGGTCATCAGTGTCCAGCCACCTTATCTGAAGCATCTAGCAATTACCCTCCAAGAAACAATTGATCCATTGATTACTCTATATGGTAGTCGCCATGTCACAGGGTATCCCGCCAAAGACAATTAGTGACTCATAAAAAAAGTTAAATGAAAATAATTGCCTAAACATGTCAGTCTTCCGGGGGAGCCATCACGTCACGGATGCATTTAACTACCCTATCAACCAACAATAATTTACTACCAAACAAAACCCACCTTTAAAACTTTGAGACAAATCCACAACTAGGATACATCACCAAATATGTCTCAAAAAGAAATATAAGCAATGGGACATCTGTTGTTTCATCATGCATTGGATAATAAAGAAGAAAATACCTTCACCCAGTATTGTGCCTTGTTGAATGATTCTGAACTTGTTATGTCATATACCACAACTGCAACTGCTGCTCCTCGATAGTAAAGTGGTGCTAATGCAGCATACCTAGTTGGACATAGTTAACAAATATTCAAGGAAACACTCCAAGAAACCAACACAAGAGTAAATAAACATTTAGATACTCATGAAAAACTTTTAGATACTCATACCCAGAAGACACCAATTACAAGTTACTGAATGGAAAGGAGCCCATACATAACCGAAGCGGAAATAGCAAAAACTTTGATTCAACTTTTAAAAGGAATTGATTTAGCTGTTCTTTAGAACATGGAGTACATATTCCACCACTTTCATCTTCTATCACAGAGACAAAGATATACTTTCTGTGGATCTCAGATACAATTTTTCTTTTTTCCCTGTGGATGTAGAACAGTAGATGATACTTTTCTATTATTTCAATTCAAGGTTCACCCTATCGCTTGACCCCTATCGGATCGTATCTTCCCAGATATGATACGATACGGATCTGACTCGGTCTGATGCGGACCGACTCAATCTGACTCGCGTGAGTCAGGCCGATTCGGGCTTGTTTTTTAGTTTTTTTTTTAGATTCTTTAATTTTGTGAAGAATTATGACATAAATAAACTTTTAACTCTAGTGGTTTATTAATGGCAATGACTTTAATTCAAATCTAGGAGAAATCTACCATATTAATCCATATAGAAGTGCAGATCACCTATTAAATTAGAGAAAAAAAGTCTAATTATTTATCACTTAGAGAAAAAAAGTTCAATTGCTTACCAAATTAAAAAAAAAAGAGTCTACTCAATAAGATACAAGTCACATTGGAATTCCGGCACATATCGGGCGGCCGGAATCGGCTGAAATTGGCCAGAATTGGTCAGGATCGGCCAATTCCGGCCGGATCGGGACCCGCCGATCCCAATCCGAATCGGCCGATCCGGATTGGAATCGGCCGATTCTGCATTCCATGCATCGAATAGGCTTGAGCCGGATCACAGCGACCCATGCCAGGTCGCAGTGTATCGCACGAGTCGTCACGAGTCACATCTAGTCGACACGAGTCACGTACGAGTCAACACGAGTCAGACTGAGTCGCATCGAGTCGGCTGCGACTCGGCGACTCGAACCGTCCCAACGACTCGGACTCATCCAAATACGAGTCGACTCATAGAAGTGGCCCCGATCCGGTACGATACGGCAAACCATGTTTCAATTATAAGAAAGAGGATCTAGTTCCTAAAAGATTTTACATGAAGAAATTACCTCTCTTGACCAGCAGTATCCCATATTTCAAATTTAACTGTTGTAGAATCTTGCAAGGCTATTATTTGTGATAAGAATGATGCACCAACAGTCACCTGAAATACACCATAGACCAATATAAACTATTGTCTCATCTTATGAACGGAAAATACCAACCACATGCACTATACCTTGGATGTTGGATCAAACTGACCACGCACAAATCGAAGAACGATGCAGCTTTTTCCAACACCAGAATCCCCCAACAACACCAACTGCACAATGAGATTGACTTAAGAACAGTACAAGAACTTGTAAAGATGGAGATTCTAATGCAGCCATGACTTAAATGTCCAAGTAAACATGTTGTGATTCTTTTTTAGAATGTCAATGTCCATGTTCTGCCAAAGCCAGTGACACGCCCAATAGGTCGAAAGATTGGTCAAAGGATGTTGATTCATGTTGGACTGCCTTAACGTGGACGAGATTAGTTTCCCAATTTAAAGGATTGTTTTCCCAATGTTATAGATTATTTGAGTGGGAGCATTTTCCCACACAGGGCGCTAATGGTTCTAGGAAATCTAGCACTTTCGATTCTTGTATTAACCTAACCTAAGCATCCTATCAAGGATGGCAGTACCGGTACCGGTATCGGTGGGTACCGGTACCGGTACGTACCGGCCGGTACTGCCAACCATGCATCCTATCAAGAAAAGTTCTTCCTTCTGCAGTCTATATAGCAATTGTCCCTGTGCTCTAAAAATTCAGGCTCAACTGCAATTTATCAAAATATAGATAAAGGAATATAAAACCTTTAAAAATCAGTATATCATTTATCCATTACTTTCCATTCATAGTCAATCTTCAAGCTGGACACTTCCTCATTCCTAAAAAATCAAAAACAAGAGAAGTAAAAGGTGCCACAAGTTGATCTATTTAATATAGATAACCTGACACTCCCTACAGCAACCTGAAACTCTTCTACAACACAGCCCGTGAATCTTGAGTTACATGCTATTGATTGGCAGTCAAGTTCTGAGATGGAGGGCTCTTACATAAGCACCATCTAAGCAGCACGTTAACTTCATATAGCTATAGTTGATACTACCCCATCTGTAGATCACATATATGCCAAACACACGTGCTTGTCAACGCAAACATCTTGACACCCCATTCTAGGCTTCTATCTTATTTGCCTGCTCATTGACCAAATCTGATGTTGAATGGTCTGATTTTTCTTCTCAACCAGATATCCTATCTCTGAATGAGCCCTGGAAATGAGTGAAAGGTGGGGAAAATGGCTCTCTAATAGGCTCTACTTTCTGCATGAAAAAAGGAAAAGGTAATTGAAGGAGAGAGAGAGAGAGAGATGGGGTGGGGGTTAGATGGAAACCCCACATCGCAGAGCAGTGGTACAAAGGTCCCAAGGTTACCAATATTTTTAGTTTTTAGCCTTTACTTGCTCTAAAACCTTCCAAGATGTAGATATTATTTCCGCTTCCCCTCTTCATCCAGACTTCTTCCTAAGTCTAAGAGAACCTTTGAGGGGTTGCTCCTGGTTGCATAGAATCTATGTACCCAACAAAGCAGCTTTCTCGCTACAATCTAGCCTCTTCTACAAACCTTATCCAATTGTTCAATTACTAGGAACCACCTGACTGATTTTTTTCACTATCTTCTAGAAAGTTGATGTTGGACAAGCAGCCACTCGGAAAACTTTTCCAAATCATTGGATCCTTCAGCCGATCCAGGTCATCCAACGGCTCCAGACTGATGGGATACTTATGAAGTGATGATATATGACTATGGATACTTATGAAATGATGATATGTGACTATCTTGTATATACCCAATACCATGTCGACAAAATAATAAATATAAATTTTAAGTACTATCTTTGTCCAAGTCATTCTCATCTGTCACCCAATTTTCCAAGTCATGTCATCCAAGTATCTAAGTCTTTCCTATTTGTGTTTATTTACCATTTCTGATCCAAGTCAACGTGCTCATTTTACGCCTTGTGTTTCCTTCATGGTCATCATGAATAAGGTTCATACAAACCATTTTTCTGCATGCGGTAGATTTCCTCGTCTCCCTTTCTCAACTCATTTGCAACATCTGTATATAGTTTCTCTAAGGTCCTTCACTCAGATTGTTTCCCTATGTTTATTTAAGGATTATTTAGCATAAAAGGGCAGGGGACACAGTTCACATAGTAAACAGTCCTCCTCCTAAGCTATTTCTGCCAATGAGGAGATTATATTTAAACTGTGCCAATGTCTCTTCCATGTCCCCGGTGTGGTCTGATATTATTAAGTTTGGAAGGCATTTCCAAGATCATATCCAGTATAAATTGGGTGATGGACAGCATATCCTTTTCTGGAGGGACAGATGGTTGTGAGAATATCCTTTGAAGGATACGTACCCTATGTTATATGGCATTGCTGTGAATCAGTGGTGTTCTGTGGAAGAGGCTTCTGAGATGCAAGGAAATAATGTTAGCTGGTATGTTATGCCGCGCAGAAGTCTGAAGGATGATGAAGTGCAGGAATTTATATAATTGCTGAATGACTTAAATTCAGTTACACTGAATTTCACTCAGTCTGATAGAATGATCTGGGGTCCTACAAAAGGGCATTTCACTGTCAAATCTTACTATGCTGTCCTTGAAGGTATCTTGCCGAGAAATGCTAAGAATGAGGACGTATGGAAGGTTAAAGCTCCATTCAAGGTGAAGGCATTTATGTGGCTTGCATATGAGAAGAGGATCATTACAAAGCTGTATAGATGCAAATGGTTCCCTAATGGGGAGACTGTCTGTTCATTATGTGGCAACTATGATGAGGATGTAGATCATTTATTAGTCTGCTGCATAGTCAGTCAAGCAGTATGGAATGTCTTTGGCAGCTTGATGAACTTCATCCCAACATTCCAGTCAGTTCAGGAGATGTGGGTCTTTTTTTAAGCAGTTGCGGAGAAGGACGCATCATCGGGAGGTGAAAGTATTCTAGGAATTCTTCCTCATGCTATCTGCTGGAACATCTGGAGAGAGGAATGATGCCATTTTTAGGGGAAGTAAAATTTATGTTAAAAATATTTGTTTTAGAAGTCTAGCTTTATGTTGAAAATATTTCTTTTAGAAGTCTAGCTCTTTGTATAGCTGGTATCGCCATATTATAGGGCTGTCACGCGATATTTGGCGCAAGTTCTTTAAGTAGAGTTGTGTTTCCTTGTTTTTATTTTTTTAGGATAGGAATCTCTCCTATCCTTCTTTATTGTACTTCCTCCTTTTATCCCTAATAAAATTGGTGGTACAATCGACGTTTTTCTTGAAAAAACCTGATCCAACTCAAATCATATGATCCTGGCTTAAGATCACTGAGTAGTAATTGATATTAAATATCAAAGCCAATCCCCTTTTGGCATGATTTATCCAAATTTTGAAAGGGTTTGACCAATTCAAATAATCTGTAAGCAGCAGCAGAAATAGCTTAGGAGGACTGTTTACTATGTGATTTACTATGTGAAGTCCTACATTCTACTCCTTTATATTTTTTCCTATTTTCTCTTTATTTTTCTGAATTCCTATTTTTTGCTGGTAGCTAGCTTTCTTGGTTTCTATAGCTAGACTTGCTTGGCATGGATTGACTGATTGGTAATCTGGATTCCTATTCTTTTTCTAATGTCAGGGGAGAAGAAGACGTCACCCTGCCTCCTCTAGACTCAACTCAAACGCCAGGTCCTTGATAGTCAGTATTTTCACATTTACAATTGCTTGAACAAGATGCCAAACTCTAAACCTAAATACACCGTCAGTGGTTGTCGTGGGACCAGCACCCTACATAAAGAGTCTCTGGTGCTTGGTCGACAAAGAGCAGAAGTGCCATATCTTGCTCATAAACCTTTTGTGCTAAAGGTGCCAGTGGTAAACACAACAATGTTGAACCAGACTAAATGTCCGAGGAAATCCTCAGCATCTCTTTCTTTGGGCAATGCCACTGTAACCTCAACATCTTTTTCCTTGGGAAATACCACCGTAAGTGCCATATGCTCCAGAACTACATTGCCTTAGAGGAGGAGGCAGTTGCCTCTCAGCTCCCCAAAGAGACAACTCAAAGGGATTGGCAGATTTCAACAGAATACTTGCCTAGATCCATCCAGAAGCTCACTCCCAATGCCGTCACAGTATATGGGTTAGAGTTCGACCATATCTCCCACTTGTCATTCTACAGATACCATACTTATGAAGGCTCATGTAGAAAATTTTCCACAATATACATTCTGAGTTTGCCAATTCAATGTCTATTGTCCTATGATTCTTACCTCATGTGGCACAGATAAAATAAGAATATATGTACTACGGCCTTCTTTGATAATCGAATACGCATTACGCCTAGAATAGGATGGCTTATTTGCACTATCAGAGCCTGTTCACTTTGTTCCATGGATTCCTTGTTTTGGTTGAGAATAGCTTGGCATAAGCAAATTGACCTAAAAGCTTGAATTGCTTATTCTAGCTAGAATAGGAGTTAATTATATTTATTTTCTTAATGTATTCCACTTTTTATTTATTTTTCTAATTTATTTTTCTTATTCTAGGTGGAAGACCAACACGATCACAAAGCAAAATGTTTCTTATTCCATTTTAAACAATCCCAGATTGCTTACGGTAGGATAAGCAATCCAGTTATCAAAGAAGACCTATATAAATCCCACTTCCACAAGAATAAATAAAACATGTATAATGGACTAATCAAGGATACACTATGCAAAGCTCCCCATTCCTAGGTAAAAACTTTTGCCAACAAAGATGCAAACTGAGCAGAAAAAGGGATAATGGTATGCAATGGACTGATACCTTCACTTTTAGGTTTTGGGGGTCAGAAACCATGGCCGTATCATTGTTTAGATTGCTCAACAGCCCAGTATTCCTATCTGCAAAACATAATCTTCACTGGTTACAAAACATAATTTTCACTGGTTACTTTATCTCCCTTATATTCCTCATGGTACATGTGAATTGGAAAGATAAAGACTGATTTTAATGTGAGATCAAGAAGAAAAATAAGGCACAAGATTGCTACAAAATAACATCTCAATTTAAAGTCAGAGGGCAGCAATTTCATCCATGAAAAACTAAAGAACAAGGATGGAGATGCTTAAAATAAAAAATGATCAGAGGTTTTTCAAGTTGCAATTTCACAACGTGGGAGCTTATCATCTGTCTCATAAAAAGGGTAGCCACCACTGGGGGTCTGGGGAGGGTCAATTGTACACGGCCTACCCTTGCTTTTTGCAAAGAGGTTGTTTCCAGGTTTAAGCCTAGGGCTGCAAAAGTGCAAATGAACCAATACGCTCGATGAACAGCTCGTGGGACTGCTCGATAATAGCTTGACTCGGCTCGTTTATTAAGCTAAATAAACAAGTTTGAACAAAAAATTAAGCTCGATTCACTAAATGAGCTGAACTGGAACACGGGCGAGCTTAGCTTGATTATGTTTGTGAACAAGCTTGTTTAAGTACTTGTTAATAGCTCGTTCACTCATTAAGAGCTCGTTTATATACTTGTTAAGAGCCCATTTAAGTGCTCATTTAACTGTTCTATTCACAAGTAAACTTGGTTAATAAGATATTTTATATCTTATAGAGTTTTCTATCAAATAACTAGAGGTGCAAATAAACTCACACTCACCATGGTTTGGTCTAAGTTTATAAATTTAAATTTTAAAAAATGGATTAAATCTATCATGCACTCATTAGGCTTGTGAGCCTATGCTTGGCTCGAGGTCGTTCAATACCTAAATGAGTCAAGCTTGAACAAGCATCATAGATACTCGGCTCGAACTCGAACTCAATCAAAATTAGTTGAACCAAGCCTGAACAGGTAAAACTTGGCTCAACTCGGCTCATTTGCACCCCTATGTAAGCCCATGACCTTTAGGTCACCATGGAGCAACCTTACATTGCACCAAGGCTCCCCATCAAAAAGTAACATCGGATAATAAACATAATTAAGGAAAACATGCTTTTGGATTGTCTTGAATAAAGGCTGAAGAACAATACTTCAATCATGCCTGCAAATTCTAAGATTATGCACAGATGAACAGTAAAGAGACAGCATGCAGAAAACAGCACCAGAAACCATGGGTTACAAAAGCTATCATATGATTCATATCCTACTGCTAGTGATTGCAAGCTTATGTCTTAGGTGAAAATGATCATAAAGTGTATCATATATATCTAAGGATGTTACAAAAGTTTAAAACTTCTATTTCCTGATGATTGGTGCGGTATAGGTACTGGCTTTAACATACAACATCCCAAAACTGTTGAGAGACATCCCTAATAATGCATTATCGGTATCACTTTGGGTGCAACAAAAGGTACAGATTGGATGTAACCTGGGGTAGATTAAGAGAAACACTCCAATATTGGTTAAATTTTGGTACGATGATCATGGCATAACATGGTAATTATTATCGTAGATAATAGCTCAAATAAGAAAAAATAAAAATCACAAAATATACGTAAGTAAATGCTAAATTGATACGACAACTAGAAGAAATGTGCAGTTCTAATTTGAGGCCACAGTGACATGTTTATTATTCAAAAGCTAGGTTCAGATAGTTAACATAATTTTGACAAAAGCAGGACCCAGTTCAAGCATATCCTGTTTGGCTTTCATTTACAGCTGGATTGTTTAAGATTTTAAATATGATGCACTGCCAATACCTGAAGAGAACATAACAGGTAGCCATGTGGCCATATTTCAGGCACAGGTCAATGGGGTGCAAACTAAGGGACAGAGTTGAATGACCTACCACTTCCTAGATATATCATAATAAGAAGCTGGATTATTTCTGTTTTAATTGCATCTGCAGAAACCCACCAATGTTCATGATTATGACACCAGAGAGTTACCTGTCCCACCAAAAACACAAGAACATGACACCAGACAGTTACCTGTCTCACCAAAAGCACAAGAATGTGACACCAGACAGTTACCTGTCCCACCAAAAACGAAACACTACTCTAGGAAAATTCATCAGGTCCAGCCAAGCTCTTTCCTATAACCATACAATGATTCAGTTTTGGGATAGTTTCTTCTTGGTTTTGCTTCAGATCTTTAGAATACAGGATGAGTAAAAGCATTTTCACTCTATTGTGTCATCTGAGCATGAAGCTCTGATATATTTTATCTTTCCCATGCTTCACTACAGTTTATTTTATTCTGCCTGTCCACATCATAAAATCAAATAAAACAAGCAATAGGGTATAGTCCCTGAGATACATCTACTCGCAAAAGAAGTCCATTTAAACCCTTTTAATTAATTTATGAATGTTCTGGTTAAGTACCTCTTGAATAGTTTACACTACCATAATTGGTACTGAATTAAATATCACACAGAGCAAAAATACGAATTTCACATTAACATCTAAAAAGACATGAAGTTCCCTATGTGAAGGCTCGGGAATTGAACACATCTGCAGTCAATGCATGCTGCAGGCTATAAGGTATGGTGGTTTTAATTTTAAAAGATGCCAAAATGACTAAAAAATTGTGCTCTACTGTTTGCATTTCATTTAATCACTTATAGTTCAGCTCCTATCATCCTTTGAATATTGTTTTCACAGCAAGCTTCTCTTGTAATCCAAGGTATTCTGCTTTGGAAACTGAAATAGTAATATTTGTTATGGAGTTGGCAACCACTTAACAACAAAAATAGCTAAAAATGCAAAAAAAAAAGCTTTATGAGAAAATAAACAACTAAAGCTAAATGTCTTTAGCAAATAATAAATCCAATGAGCTATTCATTTACATGGAATTCCCTACGTGATTTTCATGAGAAGGGGTCTGCGGGGGCAATCTCAGTTCACCATTGATAATGATTGAACATCGGCCTTTGTAATGGTTAATCCTCATATACAATAACAGGTTTTGATTCAAACAGTTGACAGTGAGCCATTAAAAGAAAAGAAACAGAAAAACAGATAACTGCCGGAGTCGGAAAAGGAAATGCATAAATATTAAGCCATGAATGTGGACAATGGATAGAGAAATAGGGTCAAGATAGAAAAATTCTATGCATATAATGATGTTAAAATAGTCGAGTTAACAATGGTTAAAAGGTTTCTACCAAATCAATAGACTTTTTCACTGTACAGATTCCTTCCTTTTTATTCTCTAATTATCTTTTATGGCCACGCTTCAATGTGCACAAAATAGATGGCAGGCATTTCATACATTCCTCTGGTGATAGGCTGATAGCTATCTTATACAGTTATTTCCAAGCATCATTGCACACAAGATTCAATGGCAGGCATTCCATAACTTCTCAAACATAAAAACATGGCTCTTTGGAGATCTCCTGAGGGCAGCACCATCGCCATTGCTTGATCCGCCAGAACTCGCACACAAATACCAGATCCTTTTCCCCGTGTGTTCATTAATTAATAGACAGTAAGCTACACTTCCTAATTCCGCGAGACGTGTATACTCCGTCAACATTCAAGTACAACCCCCTCTTGCTCCTGGCATCGCTCGTCTCTTCTATATCTTACAATGCATGCATCAAACAATCAGCTAATAGCCAACAATAAGAAAAACAAAAGAAATTAACAAGCACATTGCTAACGATTCCACACGAGAACATCAGAATGCAACTTCTTCCGACCAGAACCAAAAATTAAACTTCTATAATTTGAAAAGGGGAGAAAACGGACAAATAATTGAGCAACAACATGCGTTTAACCACACAAGAGGAACATAAAAAACGCAAAATTAAACCCTAGATGGGAAATGGAGAGGATGGGATGGAGAGGACCTGGAATGGAGGAGGAACAACCCATTTGCGAGATGGGAGGGGGCCTGCAGAGGGGTGTCGGGATCTGCAATCCAGCAGCCAAAACAAGAGCGAATCGAGCGGAAAAATGGAGGGAGGGGGATTGGATTTGGTGCGCCCCGCGAGGAATCATGTGTCTCAGGAAGTGACACGTTTAATTTTTGCGGACAAGCTCGCATGTGAGAAACGTGCGTAGGTGGCAGCAGCAGAAGGGGCTCTATAGAACGGAAGAGATTATGTAGACCATTAAAGTGGATTCTGGTATGTTTCACTCTCGTATTATTTAGAAATAAATAGCTGCTCAAGTCATCAAATGTCGTAGATTGATTTTTTTTTTTTAATGTTTGAATGATTGTAAAATAGCATTTGTTAGACTTAAATTAGTGTAAACTGTTTTATTTGAAAATAAATTAACTTCTATAATATCTTTAGTTAATTTTTATTTTTATTTAAATTGCAAAAAAAATCAAAGTTAAAATAATTTATATGAAATAATTTCATATTAACTACTCTTGAATGTTAACGTCTGCTTTTCAATCAAGTCTTGCATTGGGTGATAAATTCTTTAATTTGCTACAGATTTCTTGAATTTGCTACACTTTAGCTTTAGTTTGTAGAGTAATATTTGTTGCACCATTAGAAAAGGAAATTTTAAATTTTCTTTTAGAATGGTTTCCTGTATCTTACATGTTCATATAACTTGATTTTTAATTGAATGATTCAAAAGTAAATAAAAAAATTTGTCAAATAAAAAATCAGACTGTACTAACACGTGGGATATATGGAACTCGACCTATTTTTTAAAATATATATCATTCCTGTCAACGGTGTAGCAAGTATTATTCTTACTTGTATGGTAACGGCAATCACCATATGACTTTCTCTTACGCCCTATTTAGTTTTAGTATTAGAGTCCAATATTATTATTACTTTTAATATTTATAGTGAGAGAGTTTTTTTAAAGTGTTTGGCTGAGTTATATTAATTTTAAAATTCATTCACAATTAAGTCCTATAATTTTATCTAGTTTAATACAAAATTATGCTTGTATTGAACTTGATATGAAAGAGTAATACTTGTTGCAGCCAGTTTTTCATTTTTTATTTTTTGTTCGGACTTTTTAATTTTTTTTAGAGCGTCCGATCAAAGTCGGACGGTACAATGGAGTTGCTTGGGTCGGTCCCGATCCGACTGTGTAATTTTTTAAGATTTTTTTTTTTTTTACTTAAATCGAGGTTTGTGCTAACTTAAAATATATATATATATAGTTGGGTGGGGGTCGACCTGAACAAACCGGGTGCACCGTCTGATTTTTGATCGGACGCTCTAAAAAACTTTTAAAAATCCGAACATAAAATAAAAAATGGATGAGTAATACTTACTGAAACGCCCATGCATTGCAATCCATGTAAATTGCAATGCCTAGGCTAGCAGTTGTATGATCTAGTCGGATCGGACGTTGCTATCCAGCCCGTTTGGGTTTGAGGAAGGCAAAAAAAAATTTCTTCAATTTTTTTTAAAAAAATTAGAACGTCCAAACAAAAATCGAAGGTTTCAATCAGGTTGCTCGGATAGGCTCCCACCCGATTGTATTTATTTTTTTAGAAAAATAAATTATAAAGTCGGGTCGGGGGCGACCTGAGTAATCCGGCTGTACCGTCCAATTTTTGATCGGACGCTCTAAAAAAATTAAAATAATCTGAATAAAAAATAAATAAAAAAATCGACTCGATCCAATTAGATCAGACGGTTGTTGTCCCGTGCGTTGCATGGCAACGAGCGTTGCAGCAATCATTATTCTATAGCGAAATAAATTGATAGCAAGAGTCATCCAAACAACTTCTTGTATCACTTTTCATATTGTTATTACTTCAACTAAATACCAAAATATTGTATCATATCAATTTTAATATTTATATTCATTATCATAATAATATCAAGATCAAAATTGATACTATACTAAATTTGATATTTCAACCAAACTGGTGCGGCAACTACTTTTACAACAACTTGGTTTCCAAAGGAGAATATGGAGCTGTTGTTTAAAAATAGCGGAATATTAACATACCATATTCTATGAGCGTGATATATTACGCTCTGTGTCCATATTTCTCATCCGATGGTTCTTTTCAAAAGCATCTTTAACACATTAAAGAGGAGTTCTTATTTCTTTTATCTAATATTAGAAGGAAGTCATCTAATGAAAAAGATCAGATGGACTCAAAAGAACGGGGGAATACTACACTTTGTATTAACATTTGTTAAAGGTTACTTTGACTTCCATTTTTAATGTGAAAATTATTGGGTGGAAGTAGACTTAACTAATCTTGGAAAGTGATACTGGTAAATTATTACTCTGTAATCTTATTTTGGAGGAAGGTCCATTTCGTAGGTTATGATTGGAACTTGGAAGGGCGAAAAACTACATAGGTCCAAGTAAATGGCTTTCATTACTTTATTATTCTCTCATCAAAAATAATTTTTTTGAAAGAATCTTATCAAAAATAATTGGTTTGGTTTCAGAGACCCACTTAGATCTAAAGGACTTTGATTTTAGTTATAGAACAGTGCCCATTTAAGGAAATGCCCTAGCTTTGCATAAGCTAAAGCAAGTTTTGGATTGAAACCTACGCCATGCATACCTTAAGCTAAGAGATCAATGCTTGCAACTTTAGAATGATCTTATGAGACTGGAATATGGAACAGATGGTGGAGATTAATGCTTTCCTGTTTCATTAAATGTGGATTGTTTATTTCAAAAGGGGGCAAGACACTCCTTATTTCATCAACGCATGGATGAGTTTTTCCAATCACGAAGTATTTTACCTCTAGGCCATACTTTTACAAGATGTTTGGGTTATTACATTACATACATCTATCCGTTTAATATTGTATTTTAGACTCTAAAAATATTAATTTCAAAACTAATATTATGATCAAATGGGAAGTTGCATAAAATCTAAGGAGGCATTTAGTACAACTTTCATTTGGAAGCACATTTGCACTTCCATTTAGTTATTTTTCGTGAAAGCAATTAGATCTTGAAAGTTCATTTATGTAGTATTTTGCTTGTGTTTTTACTTGCAACCAAAAGTTGCAAGGTGAAACTTCTAAGATTAGAGAAAAAGTTAAATTGTTATAAAAGAGTTGACTTTTATAACAAATCAAAATTATTTATAATCTCTCTCCTTTTATTCATTTTATGTGAAAAGTAAAAACAAAAGGTAACTTTCAAGTAGAAATTTTGCCAAATGCGCTCTAAATCTAAGTTATGCTAGTAGATAAGGAAAGCTATTTTAAATCCAAAGACAGACACATTGCTCTTTCTATAAACAAGAAACATGAATCTCTGCTCCTTTTTAAGTAATAGGATGGATCATTACTTGTACTTGTCATATACAAACAGAAGGAAAAGTGCTGTCTTTTTATTGACACCCAAGTAATAGCAACAATATACATTTCCATGACTTTCAAAGTACTTGACATATCTCTAACATGTGGCTTTCACATAGGATTTATTTGGGAGGGGCACACATACAAACACACAAGAAACACACATACAAACACACAAATAGAGAGAGAGAGAGGGAGACAGAGAGATTACTTGCATGCCCATTATGTTCATGTTTCTGATATGTTTGTATAATAGCTTACAAGTCTTCATCTTATGGCAGGAAGTCTTTGTCATCCACCGAGTATTTGGTGTTCTTTAGCCAGTGACACCGTCTCAGTTGGGAACGAAGGTGCCCACATAGCCAAACCCCATGATAAAGAAGGCCCCCGCTTGCAGCAGCAAGTAGATGTAGAAGTGATCTCGACCAAATATGATGTCATAAATTGCACAGTAGAAGAGGAATAACCCCATCAGCAGCTCTAAGACATGGATCCTGCCACAAAATTAGGGCTAAAACATGTAACTCTGGATTTAGACATCAAATAATGTAAAAAAAAAAAAAGATTATGACTTCTATGAAGGCAAACCAATTTGACCTGTCTGAAATCAGGGCTACAACCAGCCTAGCCAAGCCAATACTCTCTTTAGTTGTACAGTAGTCATTTCATTTTCTCTTAAGTAGTTTACTTGTCATTACATAGTTGAGTTAAATATTAACATCATGAATTCCCTTCCTAGAGGAAAATAAAAAAAATACGCTTGTTACCTTTTTCGCAGCCATCCAAAGAGTATACATGTAAACTATGCAATTATACGTAGGAAAACTCAGGATGTTAGTGTCTAAGGGCATACTTATAATTTTAATAGATATATTCACATAAATAAAATATTTGTCAAAGTAATTCATGCAAAAGCTTCAAATAACAATATGATCCAATTCAAGAGTATAATCGCAAATATGATGAATTCAGGTTACATTACTTCTAAGATAAACTAATACTCTTACAAGTCGGTCAAAGTAGAGATTGCTTTTATATATTATAAATACTCTAAGCCTTAATATAGTACGATGTTTTTGACTCTCACATATTATTATAAATATCTCCACAACATATTGCAGTTATGTCCTTTCAATTAGAATGCTGTAAAATGTGCTAAAAGGAATCACCAGAAGTTGTTAACTTTAGAAAAGTCAACAGTACATATATAGGAAAAGTTAAATGTTTTTGACATATTCAATTTATTGTTCAGAGTGTTTTGACAGGAGGGTACACATATAACTATACATGTTTTAAAGATGCCAGAAGCATTTATAGTAATATGTGAAAGTCAGATCGAAAGAAAAGAAAAAAAAAAAATATATACATATATATATATATAAAAAGAAAGAAAGAAAAAACCACCACCGAGCGCCAAGTGACATAGCAGTTTACCTCTCTCCTACCCGAGAGCGCGGCTTCTTGGCGGGCTTGGCCCTCTGTTTCAGGGCGTTGCCGAGCTTCTCGGTGACGACCCACTCGTTGGCGCGGCCGCCCTCGAGCAGGCCGATGATGGCGGCCTTGCTCCGGTGCAGCGACATCACGTTCTCGAACAGGATCCAGAAGATGAGCAGGTGGATGGACCGGGGCGTGCAGATGGCGTTGAGCACCGTGATGACCGACGGCACGTACACCGCCACCAGCTTCGGAAGCCGCACGTCCGGCACCAGCACGCACGCCGGTATCACCACGCAGTAGAAGAAGAACGTCACCAGGTGCGCTACTATCTTCCGAACGAAGAAGAACGCGTATATCACGTGCACCTTCTTCCACACCGACACCCTCTGCACCGACACCACCCACCAACAAGAACAACATCCCCAGCACGGGTGTGTGTGTGAGAGAACAAATTCATATCTGTTGGAAGATGACCATAACCTCTCTATGATGATGCATAATGTCATGTATATGCCTCTCTTTCTATAAAGTTGCAATCTTTGGTCCAACTGTAGGGTGCCCATGTCTTGTTTGATGAAAGGTGTTGTCTTATGCAAGCTTTGACTCAAATGTAGGGTACCTATCTATCGTTTTTGGATGTTGTTTTATGCAATCTTTGATTCAAATGTAGGATGGCCATGTCTTTTTTTTTTGGGTGGTTGTTTTATACAAACTTCGATTCAAATGTCTTGTTTATGGGTGTTGTTTTAACTTTTAAGAAGTGCGTAGGGTGATCACCCTTCAAAAAGACGATGAACTTTGATCCCAAGTGTAGTGTGCCCGTAGTTCGGTTTTGGGTGCTGCTTTGAGAAGTGGGTTGGGTAGTCACCTCACAAAAGATGATCTCTTTGAGCATTTTGCGGAGCAGGTTGGCAGGCCCGCAAGACCATCTGTGTTGCTGGTACCTGTACGCCTTGTATGTGCTTGGCAGCTCATTTTTCACCTGTTACAAGAGAAATTTTAGTTCCTTCTTTTCCTTTTATTTTGATTTTTTGAGGCTGCAAGAAGGAGGAGAGAGAAGCCATTTATAGTGGGTGGATGCAGTTGGATCATTAAGATCCAAAAGAGGTAATAACTCACTGACAAATCTCCCACAAAGAGGAACTTCCAACCCCTGAGGCTAGCCCTCACTGCCAGGTCCATGTCTTCCACTGTTGTTCGGTCTTTCCACCCGCCAGCATCAGTGAGTGCCTGGATCCTCCAAACTCCAGCAGTTCCTACAAGAACATTTAGTACTTGTCAAGAAAGTATGCTCTGCTAGGTGGAGATCACGTTAATATGTCTTAAAAGTGTTGCTCTATGATGCATCAACTGGAGTCCTCTTTGGTTGAATGTGATGAGGAAAGGGCAATAAGTGGTACTCAGTGAAGAACCAACCGTTGAATCCAAAAAAGGAATATGCAGAGGAGCCCACTTCTTGCTCCACGCTGAAATGGTAATCTAGAGACATCTCCTGCAGGCGTGTCATCAGGCACTCATCTGCATTAACTGCACAGATTAACAATTTCCAATTCATTCACCATTAGTTCCCTCAAATTTGCACAAAGACTATGAATTGGCTTTCAGAAAAAGCAAGTACTGTGAATGGCCAAGAAATTCCCTAATCTAGTGGTCCCCTCAGATCTGATCAAACATTATAACATTGCTCAAAAACTCTATAATCATTGTGTCTAAGCTGTGGGATTCTCTATTCCATAATAGAGCTCACCCACCAAATCGCCATCTGGCCTGTACCAGAGCAAGTTCTGGGTTGCTGAGAAGAAATGGAATTGTCCTCCATAGATAGTCTGCCTCGGGCTGGAAATCAGCATCAAATATCACGACAAATTCACAATCCCTGACATAATGCTTCTTCAGGCCCTCACGGAGGGCTCCTGCCTTGTATCCATTTCGATTGCTCCTGTTTTCATACTTGACATTAACTCCTTTGCTTGCCCATCTCTGGCATTCTAGTTCAACATTTTCCTAAAAAAAAAAAGGGAATGCCATTCAAGTTAAGTTTTTATAAGGCCTCATATCCAGAGGAAAACAAGTGAGATTTTATTTTGGCAATTTTTTTTTTTTTTTTTTGGGGGGGGGATGGTTACCCTGATGATTCGGTCTGTTGAATCATCAAGAACTTGGATAACAATCTTATCAGATGGCCAGGAGAGTCCACAAGCTGCTCCGATCGATAGTCTGTAGACCTGTTAGATAGAGGAGAAAAAAAATGATTTTTTTTATGATATCTAAAAATGTTATCAAAGAGAACAGATGGCAAACTAATCACGGGCATATAAAACTGAGTGACAGGGCACATGTATTCGGGGTTTATTCCTTTGAGGGGGCACATGTAATGTTTGTTCTCCACAACTTTATCCTTTTGCTATTAGACCTGTCTAAAGGAAGGGATTCTCCAAAGCTTGTGTTTTAAAAGTAAAATAAATATTTCCATTGGAAAATAACTCCTTAGCTTTTTGGATGCATGCTTCAAGAGTGTTGTAGGTATGCCAAGGGCTACAGGGCCTTCAACAACCTACATATATGTAAAATGGCATGCACTACTGCAAACCTCGTAAACATTTTTGTTTGATATATATGGAGTAGTGGACCATACTTTGGGTACCTTTTTTGTCAAATCTTAAAGAAATTTTCTCCATTAGGCATCTCTAAAGGGGGAAGGGGATTGGGGGAACGAAACTTTTCTTGAATGATTTGTTAGACTAACCATTTTGGGTCAATTACAATGCAAACCTGGGGACAATTCTTCTAATACTTTTCTTTTTAAATTCCTAAATGTGTGCATTACAAAATGTTCCATAAGAAGCTTGGAATGCATGAGATGCCTTTTCCTATGGGTCTCAAAGAAACTCTTTGTACTTGGGCAATTCCCTGATAATGTGCTACTAAGACATACATTAGGTCTCCTGATTACAAAGAAAAAAAAAAAAGATACAGTGAGCATGATTTGTCTATCATAGTCACAGATTGGCGTGATAAATAATTATAGCATCCATAAATTCATCCGGTATCCTTGCTAAGGACTTATATTTGTTACAACAATTGAATCCTTATGAACAGAACATAAAATATCCCTTTTTGTATGTAAATCCTCAGATATTGCTTAAGATATCCCCCCCAAAAAAGCTGAAATCTGCCCTTCAAAATGCTTGACCCAAAATCTTATGTTTGCCATAATATCTTGGCAATGTATAAGCAAAAATAGAATGAAAATCCTGTTGAGAAACATGTAGTTGTACCTCTTTCTCATTATACATGGGTATCTGAACCAAGACCGTGGGATGGTTGTTGTTGGCTTCGAGATCTTCTTTCATGGCCTCAAGTTTATATTTGGTATACCTTTTCTTTCCTAAAACCTTTACACACAATATTACGGCAGCCATGTACACTCTCTCCACAAATAACATAATCGACATGATTGCACAGAGATAGACTGCACCCTGCAAGAGCGGCAGAACAATCGGTGAACGGATGTATTGCCATACCAGGATGAGATTCTCTGTAGCTCCACCTTTATCGACTTCTGCTTGATTTCCTAGCACCAAGTCTCTCATGGTAACCCCTACAAGACTATGCAGTACTACACTACTCAATGTTTAGGAGAGAGTGTGAGAAATCCCTCAAATTACAAGGCGAAGGGCACTTGTGATGATGAAGAGGAGAAGGGGGATTATTAAATAGCTCAAGGGTGTGGATGGTGAATAGGGTGGGTGTGAGGTGGAAGAATGTGGTGAAGAGAGAGAATGGCTTTGGGCATTTCGAGACACACGGTTTGCATGCAGTCTGCAGGAAGTCACGTATGTAACAAATGTCCATAGTTGCTGGATTTCTGCAGCTTTTAGCCTGGCTACTTTCTTACCAGAGATCCTTCTCTTTGACGGGTGATTTTGCTTTAAGAATATGAATTATTTTCTTTTCTTGTTGAGACTCCCATGAGGTAAACAGCTTTACAAAGTGTAGCCGACAAGGATAAACGAAACCATGTGGACGATTTTGTGGAAAAGAACATGAATAGATGTCAAGCGACAGATGACCCGAGTTAAAGCGTCAGTCTGGCAATTCTTGTCTGCTATCCATTACAACTGGATGAGTGGAGGGTTGCATGATAGGTTTGAGGAGTACAGTTCATAGGCTAGAGGTGACAAAAAAAAAGGAGATGACGATCCAGTTTTTGCGGTAAAAAGTGGCAGTTCGACTAGATCAAGTGCGGTTGACTATTGAACGAAATAAGTCGACATTTCTACTTCTTTCAAGTTATAAATTGCTTATTCTATGTATGTATGTGTGTGTGTCTCTCTCTCTATATATATCTATATAATATGATTTTCATGTGAATATATTGTTTATATGCCAGGTTCGTCGGTATTTATTTAGACCAAAGTAGAATCAATCTAAAGTTTTAGTAGATTGGCTTGTAATCCCTTTAACTTACTAGATCATGTAAGACCAAGTTAACATATTTTATTACACTGCTTAATATAATTAAGAAAGTAATGTTTATTTTATAGACAAGGGGGGGGGGGAAGTTGCAAATAATATGGTCCATTTATTATTCAGGTACGTACTTGTGATGTTGTCCTTATGAGTGTGCAACTTACTCTCCATATGGTGTCACATGTAAAGGAGGGTTAGCATTAGGTTTTAAACATAGCAAGTTGTAAGAACATTAAAACAAGCCAAACTTCCAATGAGCATATGAAAATATTTAATTCATTTTTCATGTCCTAAGTAAGACTGCCAAAATTTGAGCATTAATCTGACTTGTAGCAAGTCAGCATGTCCGTTCCAAACAACCATTTGATTGTTCGAATCTCTTGAAAGAAACTTTGCAAGTATAGCTAGCCACTTTTTTAGAAACTACCCAATGTATATAGAAATACTATGCAGAATCCAATTCCTGATCTCTCGCACTATGGAAAGAGCATCTAAAATCAATTAACAATTGGAGGATGGTTGTTTTCCAGAACTGAAATGTGTAACCTTAATTTTCAGTTGAATTTTCCCTTTTGGTGAAGCTACTGTTCAAGCATTGGCTAAAGATGACATAATTTTTTAACTACATTTATTTTGTTCATGTTAATTTGATGGCTAGTCTGATATTCATACATACACTTTTAATAAACCTCTTAAATTGACTGCACATTAGAGAAGGTCAACTATTAAAGGAGAGCACATTCGTACGTCACTTCAGCTCTAGCAAAATAAATAATGAAGGTGATTCTGTCCAAATGTGAATTAGGGTAATCAACTTAAAGGGCACATGAGAAAGCAAGGAGACGGCTTGATGGGAATCCAAGACCAATGTACCACTGCATTACACATGATGGAATGTATCTACCGCCGTTGGAGAGTCGTTCCGGCTTCATTGTCGCTAGAAAATTCAACAAAGTTTGTCTGATGTGTAGCTTATTGTTAGACGAGTCCGTAGATATTTTGTTTAGCCAATTTGAGATTCGTTTAGGTCCTTTTCTATTTTTTAAGAATTTTTTGTGCGATTTTTGCACTATTTGTTCATGTCAAGGGTATTTTTGTCCAGAGTAAAGTTTAGGGAGTCATTAGGGTTTGTTTTCTCTTTAAATACTCTTGTAAGACATATTTCTTTTTAAAAAATGAATATTTCCTGTGAATTTTGAGTTATTTCTGGAGTTCCTCTCTACGACGGAGAAGATGACCCTGCGAGGGGGTTGAATCTGCCCTGCGACGGGGCCGGATGTGACGTCCAAGCCTCCGGTGCGATGCTGGAGGACTCCCCACTGCCGGTGCGACGCTGGTAGTCTCTCTCATCCCCTTCATCCTCTTCATCCCCCATCACAGCTGACACAGTTGGGTGTACTCATATTAATTGCCTTGTAAGGAACGTATTTCCATTGCCGCCATTGCTGCCACCTACACTTTTGTTTTTATTCATATGTTCTCCTTTACTGACAGAAGTCAGTAGGTGCATCCGTTACTGGAGCATGAAAGAAGCTCACTGCAGGTAAACCCTCCCTTTACACCTGTCTCTACCTTCCTAATGCATAACTTAGGAGTCAAAGGTAGACTTTCATATAAACTCCATATATTAATTTCTTGCAAAAAGTAAGATCAATATGGTAATGATTAATGTAGAAATTAACATTTTGTTTATTCTGTAGAGGCATATTCATGGAAGGTTGACATGTGAGCCTTTTTATCACTGAATGTTGCATTTGTCTGATTGTTCTGCATTTGAGGTTTTTGGGTGAGCTAACAGATTCAAAGTGCAACAACCTAGTAGGCTGGTCATACATTAAGTAGAGGAAGACTCGCATTCCATGACTTCTTTCTGTTTAAAAAAAGGGCTCACAATGTGCATTTTATAGTTAAGTCATGAGAATTCCAACTGGTATTTAAATCAAGAATTTGAAAAAATGTTAACTTCTAATCAAATTGTTGACATCCTATTTCAAAACTTTCCTAAAGTTTCTGATTTGTTTAGGCACTTCTATACATTTATTGACAAAAATCAATACACCCATTTTCAAGCTGGCAGATAGATTCCTCACACACATAGTATCACTACATTTCTGGCTCCCACCCAGGATGTTTCCTTATACAATGTGGATAATGATCACTTTAAACCAACTTTCATCTAAGGTTTTTGGCTTCTCCCTATACATACCTCAAGATTCTTATAAATATAATTGTGTGTATACATTATAGATCTAATTATGCATGTATACATGAATGAAATAGTCGGACTAATATATTTTTCTACATCAAAATGTGCTTGTCTTGTTCTTGATTAGAATAATTTGGAATACTGTCTCTCTATGCATGCGGTAGTTTATAAAGTTGTTAGACCTTGCTTATTATGTCTGAATTTCCACTGACATAATGATTGATGACCAGAATGTAAAGGCTATGCTTGGGGATAGGGTTCATAATTCTGGTTTTGCTTTGTAGCCTGGGGGATTAGTGGGTGACAGCCATGTAATGAGAGGGTTAGTTCTTTTTGATCTTTTGGGCTTGGCAGGGGGGATAGGCCATGACCTCGGTGGTCGGGCTTTTGTACAGGGCAGGGGTGGGAGCTTTTGCCTTGTCCTTTGGATAGCTAGTTTAATTCTCTTTTCCCCAACACAAAAAGCTAAATGGCATGTTTTACATGCATAATACATCTTTTAACTTATATGCACAGAGAATGTGGAAAGGTTTTTGTATAATGCTTCAGATGTTATTGTCCCTTGCAGGAGCTGAACATAAATGTGGTAGCTTATAAATTTGCCCAAAAACTACAACTTTGTTATGTCTTAGTGTAAATATTTTTTTTCATAATGATTTTGAGTGTAAAGACATTGTATGACAACTGTTGTTGAAGTGAAAGTCTTTCCTAATCCATGGCAAATAACACCAAATATTGATATTGTTACAGAGAAAGTTGACAATTATTATGAGGTCTGCTTAGTAGCCTCATGCAGTTTTACCATTTCAACGCATTTTGTTCAGATGTTTAGCAGACTTTTGTAACTTTATTTCCCAGCATTGATATGCTGTAAATACCCATAAATCCTATAAAAAATCAGTATAAACTTGTAATGACTAAAAAAATTTAAAGCCATTTAAATTTTTTCCCTGTAGGTGTTACCCTGTACTACCTCATTTTTCCCCTATTTCACAAGCATCAAGACGCCTTGCGGCCCTTGCCCCGGTTAATCTATATTCAGCATTTTGCCGTCATTGTTTCTATTATTACCAAAGAGTTTCAGGTTCACACACATGTTCATTATCACATGGAGACAGAAATGAAAAAAAGTAGGGTTCACTAGGCATCTAATGCTATTGCTAGAATAACCTCATTCTATAAGAAAAAAGGTGTAGACAGAGCTAATATGATCTAAGGGATGAAAATTTTGAAAAAAGAGAAGAACCAGTTTCCCTAGACAATAGCTATAGGTGAGAGATTCATTGGCATTGGTTTAGATATTTAGACTTCTTGATTGCTTGGGGGGGGGACCATTGGGGTCAATGCTTCATGATTCTTATCTTTGGTTTTGGACATTTCTTTTATCTTTGGTGATTGCAATGTTTGAAAAACATAAACAAAATGGGAAATGGAAAAGCCACTGCCTATTTATAAGGAGAAATACATAAATATAGCATAAATGCTTCATGATTCTTATCTTTGGTTTTGGACATTTCTTTTATCTCTGGTGATTTCGATGTTTCAAAAACATAAAGAAAATGGGAAATGGAAAAGCCACTGCCTATTTATAAGGAGAAATACATAAATATAGCATATTATTAGTTAGCCATATAAAAATGTGGAGTATAATCAAAGATCATCCTATAAAGCGCTTTCATAGTCATGTTTCTAAGTGATTGAGTATGAATTGTTCCCCATTATTCACTTGACTTTTGAATTGTGCCATTTTGGCATGATGAGGTTACAGTTTTTTGAAGTGCTTTTTTTATTCCAATCTCTACAAACATAGTGAATTATGAATAAGCCCTATTATTTTACATTAGCAATTATCCCTCATATATTTCATATTTTTAGTTTTAACCTTGCCATCTATTTCCATTGATTTTTAATAACTTAGTTATAATGTGCCATGAATTAGTGTTAATTGAAATGTTAAATAACTTCTTCTCTCTAAGCTAAACCCCTACACCCCTCTCTCTCTAATCTTTGCTAGCATCTCCATCTTTCCAAGTAGTGGCATGATGGCGAGAGATGGCCAACAAGGATGCTTGATATGGAGGCAGTAATATGGTGTAACAGTGTGGATTACATGCATATGGTAATGATTCCAATGCGTGGCCTCAATAGATGACCTCCATGTTCGTTGTTGGTTGTGTATCTTGGCTATGGCTGAGATGGAGGTAGCAGTTTTGCTTTTGTTGCTGTTGTTAGTGGCACACTCCCCTTGAGCAATAACAATGGGAAGGGGAGGAGGCTTGGTTGACTTTGTCAACCTTCTCTTCTTACACTACACTCACTTAACCCCTCTCCTCCTCTTCTTCCTTTGAATTGGACCACACCCCAAAATATGCCACTCCCTTCTCTCTTCCCCCTCTCCCCCGGCTTGTGGGTATGCTTGTGTGTGTGTGCACATCCATGAAGATGGAAGCCATGGCCACCACGAAATCTCTCTCCTTGGGTCTTGCTACATGCACAAGTCCTTCACTCATCTTCTCCTGATCTTTTTTTTTTTAGAAGGTGTCTAATAGTCACTATTCCATTGATGAAAAAAGAAGGAAAATAGTACAAACAGATCTCAAACAGAAAACACTCCACAACCTGGTTGGGACAAACCCCCAGCTAAACCTTAAGACACAAAATAAAATTTACAATAGAACAGTTTTATAAAGGAGATAAAACCTGAATTACAAAACAAACCCTCACAAAAACAGAGATCTCCACAATGCTGCCTTCTGCAAAATAACTGAGTTGTCTTCATTAATAATACCAACAGCTCTTCCCCATTCTTCAACTCTTCTAAATGTAATCTTCAATAATTCAATAGCACTATTATATTGGTCACTGAACTTTCTCCTGTTTCTTTCACACCAGATGGTCCACATCAAAGCCGGTCCAATAAGGGACCACAGATAGACCTGACCAGGAAATGGACAGACATTAGACCACCACATAAGAAGATCCATGACTGAAGACTGATCCACCCAGCTGATACCAAATATTCTACAGAGAACCATCCACAGAATATTAATAATGCTACATCCCATAAACAGGTATATTAGGTCCTCAAAAAAAGCGCAAAAGACACATGCAGAATTATCTGAAATATGCAGCTTCTTAGCCCTCTTACCCGTAAGGGTTCTTGCCCAAGCAACCTTCCATAAGAACACCTTAATCTTACTAGGGAAATTATTTGCCCAAACTAAATTCTTCTACCAAACTCTACAACCACCGTCATTCAAAACATGCACAATAGACCTAACTGAAAACTGCCCATTGGTATTCCATCTCTAAACTCTCGTCTTGAATCTTTGCACACATACCAACTATGTTAATAAGGTTAAACAGAGATAAGAATTCCTCTAATTCCACCTCAGTTAGGTCCCTTCTCAGCTGCAAATTGAAAAAGCCTGAACCATACTGAGACAACACATCTGCAACCGAGGCTACCTGGTTAAGCGTGACATTGAATATATTATTGAATGATGAAGACATAACCAGTCCGAAGCACCATCTATCTTTCCAAAAAGATGTGTCTCTGCCATTACCAACCTGAATAATGTAGGAGATATCCAAAAACTCATCAGTCTTCAATAATGGGAGACAAATTGTAAGTAGTAGAAGGACTTAAAGACCACTTATTATCAGTATAGTAATCCTTAATAATGATAGTCCAAAGGGTTTCCGAACACTCCCCCCTTCTCTACAACCATTTCATTAGCAATGCTTAATTGAAAGTGTCAACTCCACAAAGGCCCACCCCACCCTGCTCCTTACTTTTGCATATATTCTTCCAATTAATTAGATGAAGCCCTCTCTTCTCTCTTTTCCCTCCCTCCTGACCAGAAAAAAGAACTTCTTGCAGATTCTAGAATCCTCTCTACAGTCCTCGGAATCTTGAAAATAGAAGCATAATAAATGGCCAGTGAAGATAAGATTGATTTAGACAAGATCAATCTCCCACCCCCTGAGAGAAATCTACCTTTCCACCCTTCTAGCCGGTCTTCAAATTTCTTGATAAGATCATCCCAATCCCTAACTCTGATCACTCCGTCCGATAAGGGCAATCCAAGGTATTTGATAGGGAAGGATTTAACTTTGCACTCAAAGAAATCTGCAATTCCTTGTAATATATCCTATTCCACATTAATCCCAATAGTTTCTGATTTCTCATAGTTAATCCTCAAACCAATAATTACTTCCACTAGAATCAACAACCTTTTGATGTTCTGAATTTCCCCATTACTTCCAGCAGTAAATAATAAGATATCATCCGCAAATTGAAGATAAGATAAAAGAATGTTGCTTCTACCAATGTTGAACCCCTCAATTAAACCCTTTTGAGCAGCACTATCCCACAGGGTACTCAAAATCTGGCCAATTATCAAGAAGAGAAGAGGTGACATAGGATCCCCCTGCCGAAGCCCTCTAAAACTCTTAAAGAACCCACATGGCTCTCCATTGATCAAAACAGAGAATGTGGGCGAGGATATACAACTCATCACCCACGTAATCCATCTCCCATTAAAACCCAGAAGCTCCATAGATTTCTGAAGACAAGACCAACTGATTCTGTCATAGGCTTTTTCAAAATTAAGCTTCAATAAAACTCCTTTCTTCTTTCTATTCTTATAGTGATGAATCGCTTCATATGCTGCCATGTAATTATCCAGGATGTTTCTACTTTGCATAAATGCTGATTGATTGACACCCACAATCTTATGAATGACTTTCTTGAGCCTGGATGCCAACATCTTTGTAAAGATTTTATAACACCCATTGAGTAAGCTAATAAGACGAAAATCAGTCATTCTTTCAGCACTATCTGATTTTGGGATAAGGACAATGAAAGTGGCATTGAAGACTTTAATCCTATCCGGATTATCAAAGAATTCTTGGCCGACTTTGATAAGATCCCCTTTATTGATATCCCAGAAAAATTAGTAAAACCTTATGGACATCCCATCGGGACTCGGAGCTTTGTTGGGATCCATGCTAAACACAACTTCTTTAATTTCCATCTCTGAAAAAGGTAAAGACAGTTCCTCAGCGTCAGAAGCATCTAACTTTGGAAGCAACCATTCATCCAGGTGAGGTCTCAACTGAAAATCCTCCAAGAATAGGTTCTTATAGAAATCAACAAACCTCCTCTTAATCTCTAGAGGATCTTCGATCACAACCCCATTATCTCTAATATGATCAATGGACAGAAATCTCTTTTTAGCACTAGCCACCGCATGGAAATATGAGGTATTTTTATCTCCTTCTTTTAGCCAATGTTATTTGGCTCTCTGTCTCCATCTGATTTCCTTTTTCCATAGCTCTTCATTCAGCTTGATCTTAGCCTCTTTTAGTGACTGCATTTCCTGTGAAGATAAAACCATAATCTCACTTTTCAACTCCAAGTCCTCAATGCTCTTCTTCAGTAGCTGTCTCTCTTCTGAATATTCTCCCAAATTTTTGGATAGCCCATTGCTTCAAACATTTCCTGATCCACTTTAATTTACCCTGAAAGTTATGAACTGTTGAAACAACCCTAGGAGCTTCTTGCCACCATTTGGTAACCATATCTTTGAATCCTTCTTCTCTCTGCCATTTCAATTCATATATGAAGATTCTGCATTTCTTCCTCTTATCCTTCATCATTAGAAACAGTGGGATATGATCCGATACAGACCTACTAATCCCTTTGATGTGAGTCAAAGGAAAACTGTTGAACCAATCCGTGGAAATTAAAATCCTATCAATCCTTGATTGTATGCTAACATGCTGGAGATTTGACCAAGTAAATTTCATGTTCGGGATATCAAGATCTATAAGTTGGACCTCCCTGATCCACCGATTTAGGCTATCCATCTCCTTGCTCCACTTATGCCTACCAGACCTTTCCCAGGGAAATCTCACACAGTTAAAATCCCCAACAATGCACCAAGTTTCAACAAAGAGAGAATGCAATCTGTAGAGCTCCTGAAAGAACAATATCCTTTGCTGATTTGTGTGTGGGCCATACACTGATGAAATAACCCAACTGATGCTGTATGAACTTCTACCCTTCCACTTGAAAGCAATCGAAATACTGAATCTGCCAACATCACAAACATAGTCATCTAATTTGTTTCCACTCCACAAGATCAATTGCCCACCTTTATGTCCATCAGTCGGAAGAACTGCCACCTTGTCAAGCAAAGGCCCACCCAATCTTTTGAAAGAGACATTGTTCAAATCTATCATATTTGTTTCTTGCAAACATATGCAATCTAACTTAAAGGATAAAACAAGGTCTATTACAGCTCTAACCTTGAAATCCCCGTTAAGCCCTCTAATGTTCCATGAAATCAAGTTCATGTTGGAACCATGTGCTGCCCTCCCTCCTTAGCCTTACCTCTAAGGCTGTCAAGAAGTACATTATTTTTCACAAAGTCAGCTTCTCTCTTGCCTATTTTTATGCCTCCACCCGTACCCTTCCTCTTAATTGATAGTTGCAATGCATCACTTCTTTTCAACTTCTTAAGGAATCTCAAGACCCTCTCTTCTCTGCCTAAGAATGATACTCTTATTCGTTGTCCGAAGAGCATGATCTCCGTCGTCCAGGCTTCTTCATCAACAACCTGTTTTACAGCCAGCGGCGCAACACACTCTTCATAAGGGATAAGTTGAGCACACAGGTTATCATTCTGAACGTGTCCTTCTTTCACTGTACTATACACCCCTATACTTGACAATTCACCTTGAGGCCCAACCAAATCAGAAGACAGATCTTCCATCTGTAGAAGTCCTTCCGCACTAGCATTGTCACATCCATCCTCCGCATCCCCGCAAGTAAGGAACCGTTGACCACTGAACATCCCCGGCCTATCTTCCACTGTTCTCATCTTCCCATAAACCCTCTGACTATTCCCGTATTCCATCCCTCTGTTGAAACCTGGAACGCTGCTACCGGAACTCTGTTTTCCCGAGCACGAACCAGAACCAGTCCTGCTTGGAAGACAACGACGGTTCAGGCCCGACTCGACATAAGATAAGTGAACTGACCTTGAGAAAGCCCTTAGTACCTGAACCGGTACCAAAGAACTCCAGTTCAAAGTTAAGTCAGGATCCGACATGACGGGATCCAAAAGCATCGGATCGCCACCCACTACGGGATCCTCCTCAACAGAAACCCGGTACTGTATATCTTCTTCGCCCGATAACCTATCACCTTCATTCTTATAAAGGCCAGTCATCACGCTCGTCTCGGGAGTAAGCAACAGAGCCTCCCCCACGTCTTTAAAAGAGTTGGAGCCCTTTCCACTCCCCAAAAAATGTTCTTTTCTGCATTCCGAAGACGCTGGGATCGGCCCAAGAAGCCCTTTACCATAAACCATCCTCGGGACCCCACTATCATCAATGCCTCTGCCAGTGCCATCCCCTGCCTGACGGTTCGCCTCCTTGCAACTCAGATCGACCAAGTTCTGAGCAATGTTGACTCGTCCTGACTCAGAACCTTCATCCCCCTGGCTAGGAGCAATGGAGGTTTTTGGCACCCCTGATTCGTCTGCACTACTTCTGTTCTTCCTGAATTTCCTGTATTCAGCAACAATTTCTGCCCACGTCCAATCATTCTTAGTAGAAGAAGCTCTACTAGTACTTTCCACAATGATAGAGACCTAATAAGCACCACCTCCCACAGAGATCTTCATCTTCTCTAGAATAGCCCTCCCTGATCAATGGTTATTTTGACCCGAACTGCCGAGATGTTAACCCCCCGAGTCCTTTCCCATCTACTTCTCCAACTCTACCAAATCTTGAGCAGAATGCTTGGAATGAAACAATGTTCCACATATGAAGAGGTATCCCATATAATCTGCACCAGACTTCAATCTCGTCTTCCACAGGGTCTGTCCCAACTTCAACTTTTCACGGTGAGAAATGCAGAGTACCACCCTCCTTGAACTCTACACACCCCTTAGAGCAAGCAAGACTCTTCCAAGACTTCAAATCAGCATTGACAAGGAAGGAACACTTTCCAAGTCTTCGGATACACCATTTGCGAACTTTCGGCCAAAGAGTCTTCAATCTTCCCCTAACCTCCTCACAATCGACTTTTGAATGAAGGAACTCTTCCTGGATAGAGATCACGACACATTGATCCAAGTAGGATCTAGCAGGTCCAACCTCCGGTGACCATGGTAGCTCCAACACTCCAGGAAGAATGTTAGTGGCAGGAAGAACTCCTGAATGAACTCCCCTGATCTTGCCCACTGCTCCCCTCCTTGCGCAATTGGGAGCTGTGAGAACAACACTATTGGGATGCAACCTAAGAAAATTTTGATGGAGTCATAATAAATGCATTTACCATAAACTTGTTTATTATAAATGCATTTTTGTTGTAAACTCCTATATTGTTAATTTATGAGGGGCATCTCCCTAATAAACTTGCATTTGTGAGAAGCGTGTTTAACATGAACATACTCTAGGTAGTTTTAGGGAAGACATATTGACAAAGACATTTTACTTTATGATTAATTCAAATATGTTTATGATAACTTTCATTTAAACATCCAACTAAGACATCATTAAGGCTGCAAGTAGAGCAAGTTAATCCACAATCCAATTCATCTCAATCCATGAAATTTGATCCAATCTGTAAAATTATGGATTGCCTTAGTGTGTAGGTTATTTTAGTGTGAATTAATTAAAGACCTAAAATTTTAATATGTATGTAACAAGGTTTTTTGTTTGGAAAATATAGATAAGTCGATACAATACATGTTTGTTATTAGATATAGGTTTTAGTCATCAAAATACTGATTTTTAGTACTCTATGACCCATAGTAGAACACACTAAACTATACCCACTCTAACCTATGAAAAAAGTAGATCACATGTAGATCATGATAGTCCCAATCCAATCCACCCGTGGATGGGGAAAAAATAAATATAACTCGATCTGATTTGTGAAATATTTTAGATCAAAAGTTTGTCCCCCTCAATCTGCAATAGGCCGCATATGGATGAGAGTATCTCCTGATATCTTCCGATCCATTTGCAGTTCTACTTATCATACAAAATAAATGTTTCATAAACTTAAACGCCCCTATGCCTGCCTTGCATCCAAAAGGGTCAAGTTCGAGCCAGCTGTGCCTCGTGAGGTTGCCCGGGGCGGGGGTAACTCCTCCGTAGCTCCCCCCCCCCTCCTCTCTCTGGTTTGTCTCATCTCTTCTTCCTTCTCTTCACTGTACTCCCCCTCCCTTGTGTTGGTTTGTTACCACTGTAGCCCCTCTGTATTTCTCACCACCCTCCGCCGTATACAACCTTCTCCTTGGTTGCCCTCCACTACCTGGAAAACCTCTTAGGCAAATCTACCCCACCCCACTTTCGCAAGCCATTTCACCACCTCATCACCACCGCCACCCCTCCCTCTTCACCTTTTGTTAGATCTGTTGCTTTTGTCCCCATTGTGGATTTTTTTTGGGTTCGTTGGCTTGCGGCTTCAAATGTTAAAGTAAGATTGCCTCTCCTGTTTCCTTCTCTACCATGTTGCCTTTAGTATGAATGAATCGCAGTCCCTACCCTCTCCTACGGCAGGAAACATTCACTCAGCTTGGAGTTTCATCTCTCTTGAGAGGTTTTTGTCAGCTAGTAAGTCTTGGACTTCCTAGTTCTGGTTCTCTGTCTCTAGACAGAGTTTAGTTCCTTTGGTTTGGTTAAGTTATCTACTACTTTCTCTCGTTCAACCTAGTTTTGGATCACAAAGCTTTCCTTACATCTGCTCCACTTGTATTGTTCAGTTCTTGCCCCATTAGAACTTAGCTGCAACTTCTTTGCTTTCGTTATCTATCCCCCGTTCAGTTCGCTCAACTGTCCGGTTGCTTATCACGGCTATTATGTCGTATCCCGTAGAAGACATCGATTGCTTGTTCTTATTCTATAGTGCAGCTCGTTCGAGTTCTTCTTCGGCATTTCAAGACCTCGGTTGTTTGTATGCAGTCACCATATTCCGAAAAAGGAGTATGTTCTCCGAGGCCGCTGTCCAACTATTCAAGCAGTCAGTTGCTAATCGTGGAGTCGCTCGCTTCTACGCGAAGATGAAGCTCTTCGTTTGGTGCCTTGTTCAGCAAGCCCCAGTTAAACTTCTTTAGAGGTTTAAATCGCTACAGTATCAATTCTTTTGTCTGTTTCAAGTGAATCAAAGTCCTTGGTGGGAATATCATGGGGGCATGGCTATGTACGGTCCGTATCTGGGGGTGTGGTTTGGCAGATGGGAAGCTGTAAAAGTCTTTGTTATGTACGTTTCTGTGGTTGAATGAAAATATATTTTATTGACCAAAAAAAAGTTCGAGCCAGCCAGTCCGACCCTAAACATTTGGCCTAGGGCCGGCCCAATCTCGGTCCATTTTGGTTAACCCATTGGCTGGGCCAATCCAGTGACACTTCGGGATGCAAATGGGTCAGATTTGTTGTGGGTCTAAGGTGGATCTATTACTGTATCTATTACATACTATTGGTTTCTAAAGTCTGTTCGTTAATTTAATGATCCATTCGGATTCTACTATCCCATACATATTTGGACAGGAAAAAAATTACATTCATTATCTTATTTACTATGCATATTAATTTTAAAAAAATATCAATTGACGGATCGATAAGTTAATAATTGATTAAATAATCGAGTTATTGATTATCATTTGCATACTCAATGGTACCTTATAGGGATGTCAACAGGTCTGAAATGGTTCAGATAGTAAACTACAAATAGACCCTGAATCCATTAGCTATCCTATAACTATTGGAACAATGTGTATCTTAAACTGCTTTTGCATGTACAGATATAAATAATTATTGCTATATTGTTGAATAGTTCACAAGCCGAAACGAGATGCTTTGAAAGCCAAATTTGAAGTTTAATTTTATTATAAATTTTAAACAAAATATAAACACAAAAAATAACTATACCTTAAAGAAGTAAATCACTCAAAATGAAATTCTCTCATCAACAACATAGCATAAAAATAATGGTACAACTAAATCACACTAAGTAAACCTCTCACTAAAAAGTCCAAAAAATATAATAAAAAAATGATAAGATGCATAATAATATTAAAAAAATATATTCATAGATAATAGTGGACAACTGTTTTAAGAATAAGATTATCCGTTAATAAGGTTTTAAAAATCTTATCCATTTTCATATCTGTTAGTTAATCGAGATAAAAATTATCCGGAAACCATCCTTTAAATCAATGAGTCAATGCGGATAATCGGATTATCCGTTAGCGTTTACAAATCCCACCCCACCGGCCAAGGAAGAATCCTCTCGGCTCTCGTCCCCCTTTTCCAACCCCACCGGCGAAGCCCCCAGAAGGGGAACTCCTGTCCGTAAATGCCAGTTGCAGAGCTCAGCATCCCGCCAGCTGCCTCCGCGCGGTCTCCCCTGTGCGCCCTCGCCCTCCCTTGACGCGCCAGCTTCTCTCCGTTCATGTCCGCGACTCGCCTCTGCGCCACCCGCCTGCGACTTCGACGCCCCTCCGCAGCAAGGTAGAGCATCCGCTCCCGATCCCTCCACCGGCGTTGTGGTTTTCGTTTTCCTCTCTTCTGCTTCCGTCTCGAGCAACCCTGGATGGTGCCATTTGGTTCTCTCGCTGGCGGAGGCCCGCAGGCCGTTTGGTTTGCGCTGGGGTTAGATTTGCGCTACCTTTTGATGCTGTTTGATCCCTTTTTATTTCTGATTTGTATTGAACATGCCGTTGCGAAGATGTCTGTTAATGCCGCCTTCCGGCGTGCCAAATTGAAGCAGTGTTGTGGGTTTTATGGGTTGGAGTTGTCCTTCGTGGGGGGTCTTCCGTTTGCGAATGATCGTTTCTCGGGGCGTTGCAAATAACTTGCGTTTTATCTTCACGCTGTTCTCATTTATTTTTTATTTTTACTTCATAGAAATGCTGCATTGTACTTAATTTGGTTGTACTTCGTAATCGCGATGGTGGTTGTGGTAACCTTGGTTCTGTTTGGTTGTTAAAAATGTAAAATCACCATAACCACAAATGTAGCTATCATAATCTATGTTTGGTTGTTAAAAAGGTAAAATCATCATAAGCACAATTGTAGCTATGATAATCTCAGATAGTTCTTGTAACCGAGCTTACCGGAGACCAACTCCGATCTGCTTATGTTGAAAAGAGCCTTTATAACCATGATTACGGTTTTGGTAATCTAAAAAGGAAAAAGAAGACAAACAACAGAATATGAAAGTCTTGGTTATCATTAATGTAGTTATATAATTTATGGATTGGATTATGAAAATCCACTATGATGTTTGTCCATTATATTTTTGTACTATCAAAAGCATGAGGCAGGTGGTCACTTCCATGGTTGGATTCTTGTGATCAATGCATCACGGGGACTATTGACCATCTTTTGTGCACTTCAGTAGTCCTGCTGTTTTCAGATTGGAGCTTCTGCAGTTGAGTTTGCACTTGTATGAACTTGCAATAATTTTTGTGCTGTGTTTCATGGATGCACTTCTGTTCCATGTTTCATGAACACGCTACTGCAGTTCTGCTGTTCGATGTCATTTTTCCTCTTTTGTAACCGGAGATTGTATGTACTCCAATGTCCAGCTAAATGATGACCTTTGTCACATTTATGCATGTATTACTGTTTTTTCATGATATTTTACAGCTATCTGTCATTTATGTTCTCTCATCTTTCTTGGGTATCTTTTCCAATTTAACGTCTTAAGGTCTATATGAAAAATGCATTTGTTTTCCAGATAAAAGCATCTCTGATCTCTTGGGCATAGGGATGGTTACTGATGCTGATCATCAGCCAGGAGATGGTGATGAAAACATGCCAAGACTCACAAATGGAACCACTAGTAAGTCTTCTCGGGGAACTCCAGCACCATCTGGAGGAAATTCAGCATCCTCAAGCGGAAGCCATGTATCCCCCTCAAGCCAGAATGAGACAGCAGCAATGACACCTGAGAGTGAAAACACTTTTTTTAGGCTGAACCATCTTGATATTCTTGGAGATGATGCGGGATCACCCCAGTGGACTGCCACGTGAGTTGTTGTTCATTATTATCTTTGATTCTTTCTCCTAAAATTCCTCCTGATTCTGTACAATGACACTTAGATGTTTGGCAATTTAGATGGAGGTTTTGAGTCCATTTTGTATATCATTCCAAAATAGATATTTTTTTATTATTTTCATACCAAGCTCCCTGGGGAAATTTTACTTAATGAAGAAGATGCCATCCACTTTCAAAGAGAGATCCTTTAAATTTGTGCACTAACCAGGACAATGTTGTCATGAATGGTGCTCTTTTTATATACTCTTGCGAAAAGCTGTGAATACTTATTTTCACTTGTGAAATTGTTGTATTTATGCAATTCCATGATTATTCTAGAGGGTAAAAACGAAAAGGCATCAATGCTAGTGTACTTCACCTTCCTAATAAAAGTAAGCAATTTACTATGTTTTAGGTGAACTCCTAGAGTTGCGTAACAAGCAGTAAGTTGGGAAATAAAAAAGATTAAAGCCTATGTATGAAACTGATCTTGTCATTTTTTACTTGTTTTGCATGGTTTTCTGTGTGTCAGCTGCCTTTCTTGGACATTCATAGGAAAGGCAATGATGCTTAATTGGATTTTATGGTAAAATTAGTTGTTCATGATCTCAAAGTACGAAATTTTGGAGGCCAAAAGATATGTGCTAAAGTGAGGCTGCTAGGGTGAAATAATCTGAGGTGCTCTGGCATGCACATGGAATGCCACAGGAGGGCAGCAGGTCTCTGAGTATTAGGTGTTTGAAGGGGAGAAGGAAAGAAAGAGAAAGACATTGACAGGATGTAATGCACAGGTGGTCATGTAAAGTTTCCATATGGGTGCATTAGTCTGAACATGTACTACTAGTGAATTAGAAATCTGAAACAATTGTTTAAAATAGTCAAATTACATGGGTGATGTGGGTCGTTATGTTTCAATTTATTATTTTTTTCTTGGTATGACAAAATTTCTAATTTATATCATTCCCAATTAAATTTGTGGTACCACCCACTTCAAGAAAAAGAAAAAAGAAAAAAAATCATTCCCAATTAAATGCTTGCTTTTGGAGCAACTATTATTCTGTTCCAAAATGTTGTCAAAAGATAAAAGTTATGGGGATGTACAAATACCACTTTACTACATGGTGCACCTCCTGATGAAGCAACATAGAAGTTTGAATTTTTCTAAGAAGCACATTCTTTAATCTTTTAAGTAGTCCTCTGAGTAACTGAATCTCTGATGAAAGCAGCCTGATGACAGCTTAGGAAATGGATGTCAGGATATGTAAATGGGATTCAGGTGGGATTTTTACAGTCAAGTCAGCTGTGAAATTCCTAAATACAAGGGGGAGAAATGCTAGCTTGGGAAACCTGGTATGGAACAATAATTTGCCTATTATAATCAGAATTTTTATGTGGAATCTGGCTTGAGTAGAGTTTCTATATATGACAGAACCAAATGGATTAGGAAGAGGACAAAGATAGATGCATTTTCTGTGGGATGTTTCAGGAAAATATGGAGCATGCCTTTATGAACTATGGTAGTATAGAAAGGGTGTGGAAGATCTTCTTTAAAACTCTACACATTCACAACAGGAATTATCACAGTGTCAACACCTTTCTAGAGGGGTGGGCTAGACTCTCCCCAGTTTATCAAGAGCAGAAACTTTGGAAATAGGATTCTGTGAGCTATGTTTTGGGCTATTTGGAGGGAGAGGAATAATGGAATGTTCAAAAATCTGTTTGCAAACCCAGCTGAGGTTATTAGCACTGGTCTCCATACACTGCTAGAAAGGAACTTTCTCATTTCAGGGGATACGATCAAATGGCAGGCTCCCCACTTCTGCTAGACTGATTTGTTTTGGGTGTGATGCGCCTCCCACATGCTCATTATGTGGGGACAAGGATGGATCTTAAATCATCTCTCTGTGAGCTGTAGCTTTGCTTTAGAAGTTTGGCAGGCTGGTCTTATCAAAGTGCATCAATCCAGGCAGCTTCCAAACAACGTGGATTCCCTCTTCTAGCAGTGGTTTATGCTTATGGTGCCTTTTGCAGATTATATTATTTGGTGGTTGATCCTTCATGCTACACTATAGGCCATCTGGGGTAAGAGGAACAAGTGGATTTTCAAGGAGGAGGCTTATGCTTTTGATAGACTTCTACTTTTTGTATGTAATAGGGTAAGGGAATGGGTTTGGGCCTTCTATATTGACCTTATTGGTATTTCCTCCTTTTTGATTTATTAGGGGAAGTCGAAACATGATAGCACCTTAATGTTTTGTATAGACCCACTTTTTTAGAATGTCATTGTATATCATCATGTACTCTTTCTCTCTCATTAATATATTTTAGTGGTACGGCCCACTTTCCCAAAGTGTATATTACAAAAGAAAAGAAAGCATGTACAACATAGGAGATATAAGAACAAAAATCTCTCCATACAAAATCATTAAGAGGGTGCTGCTCTGCGTCAACTGTCTCCAAGGAGAGAAAACAAGGAAGGACAAAGATCCACCCTACAGGGAACCCTCGCGCACTCAACTTTAGAACAAATAAAAGCGGACACATGCTCGGGGGGGGGGGGGGGGGCGCTGCAGCTTTGGGTGGTCAACCTGAATCCAAACAGGTCAACACAATGGTTGGGTTAAGTTTGAACCCAACTAAGGTAGGGTTGGGTTGGTGGGTCTTTCAAGTTTCAACCCGACCTTTGATGGGTTGGGTTGGGTTGAGGGTTGGCCAATCCGACCTAATCCAAACCCGATGTTAATATATAAAAATGATAGCTTAGATCACTAGAATATGTTTCATTTAATTTTATATCCTTGAACAAAAACTTAGATTATCTTCCAAAAACAAAAACTTAGATTAACAAAGATGTTCTCAAGTAGTAGCTATGTAATTTTTTTTTGAAAGTGGATAGTATCGTATATTCATTAAATGTGGAAAAAAGTGTACAAGTGTAAAAGAAAAGGAAACTTCTCTATAAACCTCCTCCTATACAAAAGACACCAAGAACGTGTAAAACTCACAAGCCTCTCAAAAGAACTAAAAAGGAGGATTTACAAGTATGCCAAAATGAAGGCTCATTCCCTCACTCTCTTCCCTACAAAAGAACCTATCTGCAAGCAAGGCTTCCTTCTGAAATATACTTCTGTTCATTTCACTTTAAAGCACCCATAGAGTAGCGTGAAGAATAAGCCACCACATATGAATGCCTTCCTTGTGAACCTTGCACATAGACCATCTGCAGAGAAGGTCCTCCACTGAATGCGCCATGATTGTCTGGTGGCCGATGGAAACAAAAATCATGCTTCTACTTTCTTTTGTTAGTTACTTTGCTAAGGTAGATGGATAAATTCATTCATCACTTTATACATGAAAATTTAATAGTAAGAAAGAAAAGTTAAAGATATGGACTATTGAGGACAGAACCCGATTCAACTTGACCCGACCCGATGAAGGTAGGGTTACATGGGTTTGGTTGGGATGGGACATTGTTGGATGGGTTGGGTTAGGGTTAAGTAGGTTGGGTTGGATTGGGTTAGAGTTGAAGGGCTCTTGACATGGGTTGGGTTAGGGTTGATCCCAACTTGACCTAACCCGACCCGAGTTGCAGCCCAACTCGGGGGTATTAGCCTCACTCCTAAAGATACTATTGTTGCGCTCCATCCAGAGGGCCCTATAGTCGCATGGGAACCTTTCTAAACTGTATCACTTTAAGAAGTTTTGCTTGTAAATCGGTTTAAGGATGTAATGTTTTTTGGGTTTGAGAAGAGGAAGGACTCTACTATCTTGGTAGATTCCTCCTTATCCCTCTTTTTCTTTTGTTTTTGTAATATCTTTCTTTGTCTTCTTTAATGAATTGTGGCTTTCAACTGCCTTCCATAAGAAAAAAAGAAAAAACCTCGAAGACAGCTTATTTATGATAGTTATTCATCTCAGAAAATTTGAACTAGGTGGCAGACCCCTTTCCAAATGCTCTGTAAAAAGGCATGTGAGCAGCAGATGAAAGAGGTTACTGTCCCTTCCCTGGTTGGAAGTATTGGCCAATATCGATACGTATCAGTGTTGGTGGGTACCGATACTCGGGGGGGGGGGGGGGACCCTGATACCGGTCATTTAAATTTAAAAATAATAATAATAATTGTATCAGCCGGTACTGGGTCGAAATAGGCCCGTACCGAACCGACACGCACAATGATACCGATACATATGGGTACTGATGCCGATACTGCCATCCTTGGTCCCTTCTGCAACAATGCGAGAGACTGTCACTAAAAAGTAAGAAAAACTCATGAGGAGATGGTACACCATCATCTTTACTAAATAACAGATGGAATATCAGGGACTTTAACCTGGCTCTTCTTGCAAAATGGCTATGGAAAATATGGTCTGATGAGGGTGGTCTTTGGATGGAGGTGATCAAACACTGACAGGGGTTCCCTTGGGACCCTGGAATGCAACCTACTAATGCCTCACACCTGTGGAAAGGGATCCTCCAAGCTACAGATGTGGTTAGAAGTGGTTCCCGGCAAATTCTTGGGGACGGAGGTGGCAGTTTTCAGCGGACAAGTGGTGTGGAGACATGGCTTTGAAGGATTTATTTCCCTGCTTATTCCTCATTGCATCCTCTCCCATGGGCTTGGTGGCCATGATGTGGAATTTGGCTGATTGGATTCCCTCCTTCCGAGGGAATCTTACTGATGCGCTTCAGCAGTATCTGGCCCTTTTGTTGCACCTTCAGGAGTAGTCTCTAGTTCCCAACCATCATGATGCATGGGAATGGATTTGGGATACATAATAGAAGGTTCTCTATCAAGTCGGCATATAAGCTCATTAGAGATAGTGGAGTTAAAATTTCCTTACTTCAAGCATGTATGGCAGATGAAGAGTCCATTGAAGGTTCAGATTCTTATGTGGAGACTCGCTCATGGGCAGCTCCCCATTCATGATGTGCTGGCAGCTTTATGGAGGATGTGCAGATCAATTTTGCCTTGTGTGGGTTAGCAGCTGAGAGTTTGGACCATCTTTCTGTCACGTGCCCATTTGCAGCAGAAGTTTGGAAGCGGGTACTAGAGAAGATACACTCCTCCCTTGCTTTACCTGTCACAGTGGCTGACCTCTTTCTTTTTTGAGGAAGGAGGGGGATCCCATTTCAAGATGGCAAGATTTGGTGGCTTATTCTTCATGTTACTGTTTGGGCATTATGGGGAACTAGAAATGTGAAGATATTCCATGATGGAGACAAGACGGTGGAGAATGTAGCTAGGTTCATTTGTGATAGGTCCGCTGAATGGGGGCTGTTATGTTCTGTTAGGCCCCCTCAATCAGCTTTTTTGTCTTTCTTGGGATTGGCTTGATCACATTGGCTTGGTGTAATTTTGTATATGGGACTCTCGGGGGCTTCTATTTCTTGTACTTGTATATCCCACATTTTATTTTAATACATTTTGTGGTACTATCCACTTTCCCCCAAAAAAAAAGTTGACAACCAAATGATTGTAGTTGGCAGCGTTAGCAGCTTTGTAGTCATTTTGTGAAAACTGTTCGTTTTAATTTAAGTTTTACCCATGTGTTTGTTAAACAGTGTTTGGTGGCATTTTTGTTGAGTAGAAGAATCCAAGAGGTTCCTGAAGTGCTTCTCGTGACACTGAAAGTTATCTTTTTACTGCACCAGTCATTGATATATGCCCTTAAGAGACTTGGCTTACCTCACTTGTTTGTCACAAGACATTTGTAAACGAATGGTTATTTTGATGCATCATAAAATGTCAATTTTTTAATATTGGTATCCGAGTGACAATAAACAATGACAGTGGGATGAAGAAAAAGAGGGGTGCACGTCAAGCCAACGGTGATAAAACTGAAAGGGGGCTCCGGCAATTTAGCAAGAAGGGTAAGCATTTCAACCATTATTCTTCTGCCTTGCAAGCAAAATGGGCTTATTCAACCTTTTTGAAAATTTCAGATTAGACTGGAAATTGTAGCATATTCCTCTTCTCCTGAAGTTAAATCAGTAATTGCTTCAATTTTTTTTATAGTATTTAATGGTCGATTAATTTGCTGATTTTCACTCATTATTACTTTGATTATGCTTAGTGTGTGAAAAGGTCGAAAGCAAGGGGAAAACTACCTACAATGAGGTGACGTGACTCTTTGTATTGCCTTTTTACTTTCAGTTGTTTATTTTCTTTGCATCCTCAGATAACATTCTTAACTCTGCCGTGTGACTTGGTGAAATGGGTATCTACCAGTGCACCAGGTCCATAAAAAATGACTTTGCTTTCTTCCATATAGAAAGTTGTTCTATTTGAAAGGATGTTTTCATGACGTTACATGCAAGAGTTGTTATGGTTATTGTCATATGGTTTCAATTCATTCAAGTTATAACACAATTTGACAAAGTATCATATTGTGGATCACAAGATGCTTTTGGAATTTGAAATTAATTTGTAGAGAGACATGTCTTAGGGAATGATTATCTTGTCCTGTATGTTTCTTGGATTGTATACGGAAATATGTTAACGCTGCACGTAGGATTTTCGTTTATTCTTTTTCCTGAAAGTAAAATCTTGAAAAGGCTGCGCTAATCCTATAGTTGTCAAGGCGGTAAGGCGACCCAAGGTGTGCTCGGGGTCCTCGAGTGCCTAAGCGCTTAGGCATCCGCCTAGGCGTACACTTCATAATAATATATTTTATATCACACTACATGAAAAATATTAAAAATTAACACTAATATGACATTAAAATGAAGAATAAACATTACAATGAAGCATCAAAGTTAAATATGTTACTGAAAAATAATTATAAAAAAATAAAAGTTCAAGGATAAAAGTATTAACCCCATATTTGTGGTGTTCTTGTTCCAAAATCTGCAACATAGTACTCATAACAACAATGTATATATGATGCAAAAATGTAAAACACATAATAAAAGAAAATAAATTTGTTATACTAAACAAGGATTCATAAAAAAGGACTAGAGAAGGCACACACTGTTCACAGTGACAGTTCACGGTGCTGTGGTACACACTGTGCACTGTGTGAACAGCGATTGGAAGCGAGAGAGGAACATGGGGAGGAGTGGAAGAAGGAGAGGAAGGATGGAAGAGGGAGGAGAAAGAGGGAGAGAGGGGGCAGGATGAAGGAGAGGGGTAAAGGAAGGGAAGAAGAGGGAGATGGGCCTCGGGCCCATACTTTTCATGGAAACAGTGCACTGGGAGGAAGGGGGGACAGGAGGAAGAGGGAGAGTGGAAAGTGGAGGGAAGAAGAGGGAGGGGAGACTTCTGTTCGCCGGAACAGTGCACTGGGAGGAAGAGGGAGAAAGCAAGACCGGCGGGAGGAAGAGGGAGAGAGGATGGGAGATGAGGAGGGGGAAGAGGGAGAGGAAGATAGGGGTATCGGCCTACCTGTGGTGGATGACAGTGGTTGATGGTGGCGAATAGTGGCGACTGACGGCGGTGGCTGAAGGAGGTGGAGACAAGGGCAGACGGCGGTGGAGCCCCGCGGTTCTCCTAGAACCCTAGCTCTTATGCATCGGGGGAGTGGGAGGGGAATGAGGGCATGGTGGGGTTTGGGGACAGGGTTTAAGTCTGGATCCGATCGGGTCGGATCCCCGCTTGAGCGGTCTGGGCAGCCCGCCTGGCTCGCCCGGGCGCCTTGGCAAACCGCCTGGCCCTCCTTTTGGGCACACAATAAGGCGCCGGGTCACCTTCTTCTTCCAGGGACACCTTTATGCCAAGGCGGTGCCTAGGCGATCGCCTAGGCGCCCACCTTGACAACAGTGGCTAATCCTTGCCACAAGTTCCAAGTTATTCTGATTTACTGGCAGAGATGGACATGAAAAGGGACTAAATTGACAATTTATCATCTACTTGTCTTCTCTTTGTGCAGTATTCTGCAGTTGCACTAAAATGCATTACCTTCATCCTTGGATATCCAACAAAATGGATAAAGTTCTCCATCATATACTCAGCTCTAATCCCAATACATCAGGAACCAACCTTCCTGTTGAAATATAGATTCTTCAGCCAATCCAGTGGAGATTTGGATGGTTTAGATTGGGATCACCTCTTATCTGTATTTTTGTTTTGACCAAAGTTATGTTCTTTAGCTGAAGTATTTACCTGAGCCAAGCCAAGTCAATACTGGCCAAATTGGATCAACTTGTGTAGGTTTGACCTGTCACCAATACTGAGGGTTTGACTGCTAGGCAGCTGGCTTGAGGGCAGCAGCAGGAGGGAATGAAGAGGAGGGGTGAGAAGGAGCAGGTGGAGGGGGAGGAAAAGGAGAAAAAGGAACAAAGGAGAAGGTAAATGAGCCAGAAGAAGTACAAGAGGACAAAAAGAAAATGAAAAAGAGAAGATGGAAAAGGATGTGGAGGAGGAGAAGAAGAAAATGAGGATGATGAGGGGAGACAAACGAATGGGAAAAGAAAAGGTTGGGTAGGGAGGGTTTGTCAGTTGTACAATCTCCTCATCCATCAGGTTCCTCCAAAATCTCAGTATCATGGTACTAAAAACTGGCTGAACCGGATCGGAATCGGTACCGTACCGTAACTGGTAATAACCAGTCCGGTTCAGAACCGGCCATAACCAGCCTTGGAACCGGAACTGGGATCGGAGCCGGCCCTGGCCGGTCCGGTTTCACAACCCGGTTTTTAGAACCTTGCTCAGTATGCACTCAGCTCCTATGGCACTGTGGTCATAGAACTCTGCAATAACTGCCCATCTGTCGGAGGTAAGCTTGTATAATAGAAGAAATCAATGGTCTAGAGATAGACCATCTGTCCTTCCAAAACTGTATCCTCCGTTCATCCGCAGGCTGAAACTCTACACATGCCTAAGCCACATCTCTGGTTTGAAGAATTCTTTTCCACAAACTGAATATGTAAATCTGACTGCCGTATTGAAGCTCCCACACTCCAGACCTTCTATAAAATTTTACCTAAATCCCGCTTTCGACAACCCTCCTTCCTCTGTCCAAAGCTCCCATAACCACTTACTCAGGGGAGCCAAGTTGAAGTCACTTGCATTTTCAATGCCTAGTCCTCCGTTGTCCTTGCTTTTGCAAACTCTCCCCCGATTAGTGTCATGCCATCTTTTGCATTTACCTCCAGTACCATGCCAGAAGAACTTGCACTGTGTGGACTCCAGCCTTCTAACAACTATTTTTTAGAACCCTGAATAAGGAAAGGAAGATATTGGTTGACAATATAACGCTGATTTTTTAGACAACCAACCCTCCCTCATATGAGGGAAGTTTACCTTTCTAACCTGCCAACCTGATATCAAATTTCTCCACTATCTTCCCCTATTGCAGCATTGCTGCAATGCTGCCTGATTGTCAACTTGAAGGCCCATACATGTTATGGGAAATTCCCCTTCCTTCACCCCCCAATATTTTTGCTGCTTTCCTCACCAACCCTTCTTCCATGTTCACCACGCTGCCTTGCTCTCTTTGATGTTCACCTTCAAGCCACACCTCCTCTGCCTACTTAAGCATTTCCCTATCTGATCCTTCAATAATATCACGCCACTTGCATATTGAAAGAATGGTAATTTGCATACCATGAGGTGAGCTTGGAAGCCCCTAAGCAACCTAACATTCAGCGAAGAACTTGAGCAATCAGGATGAATAAAACTAGAAATGGTGACATGGGATCCTCCTGTTGAGTCCTCTTCCATTGTGGAATAACATATAATATTCTCCATTGACCATACCTGGATCTGCTGAAGCAATCCAGGATCTGGTTTGGCTAAGCCATTGATCATTGTATCTCATGATTACCATCAGAGTTGTTGTCTGGAATAAGCACTCCCTTTGTAGCACATCATAAGCCTTCTCAAGGTCTAATGAAGACCAGCCGTTGCCTATGTCAATGTTTAATGGCTTGGATGCATCTAAAAGCCAGCAAGAAACTTTCTTTTATTTGTCTTCTTCTAGTAAAGGCACTTTGACTACAGCTGACCACTCTATCAATTGCCTTTCTAACCTCGAGGCTCCATTTAGTGAAGATTTTCTACACCTCATTCAACAATCTAATTGGTCTATACTCCTACACTCTATCTGTCCTTCCTTCTTCAGGAATAACACCAACATGGTGTTGTTTATACCCATGAGACTGAGAGGAGAACTGCTTTCTTGAAATTCCTTTGCAGCCTCCAAAAGAGCTTCTTTAGTCTCATCCTACGAATGTTGATAAAAGGGGGGAAAAACCATCAGGACCATGAGCTTTATCCTGACCAAGGCAAATACTGTTGTCATCAACTCCTCCTCTGCAAAGGGCTCGCTTGATTCTCTATCCTCTTTAAGTGAGATTTGCAATGAAAAGCTCCAGCGATAAAAGGTCTTTAACTTTAACTGTCTTCTTTGGTGAATGACCTCAAGTGGAAGTCCATGCATGCCCTTGATGGCCGCCTCCCATGTAATAGAGCGAGTGAAGAAAAACCTGCAGCAACACAAAATGGCCAATCTACCCTCTTAAGTCCAAAGGAAAAGAGGAGGGTATGGAGGTCTTTTACTATGTATTTCTGAGAAAATCTGAAAAGAACAAAAAAGAGAAGAAGCTCCCCAAAATAAGGGTCTTAAAACACAAGAAAATACAAAAAGAGTGGGCCTGTGGGACCCACGTACTGCATGAGCAGCAGTCCCCAAGCTGGAGGCAGCGCCCTTTGGTGCTGCCGCCCGTAGATGGAAGCAGCACCCTTGCTGCCTACCCTCATGTCCATCACGAGCCGCCACAGCACCACCCATTCCGATCGGCAAATCCCTGCAGTAAAAGATTAAAAAATTTGAATTCAAGAAACAAGGACAGAGGTGGGCCCCCACATCCGCACGCATGGACCAATCGAAGCAAGACATGATATAATTGGACCACCAGAGGACCAACTGCATTGCACGAAGTGTCGCTATTCTATTTGCTACGTATTCGCCAATCATGTCGCACCAAGTGGCATGATATAATTGGTGGGTGACTTCCATAAGTATCCCCTTCTCCACCCCTTGTAAAAATGAGAAAATTAACACGGTAAAATAGCAAGAAAAGAAAAAGAGATAGAAGCTTTCTCTTCAAGGTGTGTGATTTTTTTTACGGCGTCGCGAGAATTTGCGGCACAACGATAATATGACATTGCGGGTTTCTGTGGCGCAATGGTGATATGACGTCATGGGTTTCTGTGGCGCAACAACAATATATGGCATCTCGACAAGGATGGTAGTACCAGTATCGGAGGGTACTGATACCGATACATACCGGTCTCGGTATCTGCCGTATCGGCCGGTATCGGGTCCATTTTGACCTAGTATCGGGCTAGTATCGGCTGGTATCGGTCCACTCACTATGGTATCGGTACCCACCGATACCGATACGTATCGGTATCGGCCGATATTGCCAACCATGCATCTCGGGTTTCTGCAACACAATAATAACATGGTGTCGCAGGTTGCTGTGACGCAGTAGTAAAAATGACGTCGCAGATATTTGGCGACGCTGCGATAAAATGGCGTCGCGGATATTTGGCGACACCTCCACAAAATGGCGTCGCAAGTATTTGGGGGCGCAACCATAAAAATGGCATCGCGGGTATTTGGTGACGCAATCGTTAAAATGGCATTGCGGGTATTTGGTGACGCAATCGTTAAAATGGCATCATGGGTATTTGGCGACACAGTCATAAAATGGCGTCGCGAGTATTTGGCGACGCAGCCATGGAGTTGCATTGCGGGTATTTGGCGACATAGCCAACATTCTGTCACAACATGACGAAGGCAAATCACGACAACAACTATTAGGACCATGAAGATGGCTGCCCGACTGAGAATGGCATCCCCCTTGAAAAGCATGCCACAACATAAAAAAGGGGGAAAATACAAAAAATAATAAAAAAATAACAGAAGCAGATGTCTGCTGGTCACTCACACAACGATTCAAGGTGTTCATTCTCAATAACGTCCATCCCTAAGTGGCCCCTTGCAGTGCATGCCAACCACAAAAACACTATGAATCACAAATTGGGTTGAATCAAACAGGGTGATCATGGTGCTGCAATATTTTACATCCCAAATACAATGAATGGGAGCAGACAACATGCGAATATGATGCTTTGATTTGCCTGCCATACGCATACGGGCTCCAAATACACCCAAACACGCATAATCCTATCATCAAATGGCAACACATGTTTAAAGCTGTCCACAAATCAGGGGTCAGCAGGGTCACACAACGTGCAAGATATCACATTTCGAAAGGCATCTAATGATTCAAACGTGAGGAGTAAAGAAATAACATAGGAGACAATGCTACAAAATCTAAAAGAAATCAAAAGGTTTTCTTGCCATCCGCAAGATGTAATCAACACCGGTCCAACGGCCGGTGGGAGGAGTTCGGACCGAAAAGAATCCCAGCAACCTTTCTATTGGGTGTGTCAACATAAAGATTGCTAAAATTTCTGCATACTTGCGTTGGTGACTCTAAGTCAACATGACCATTCATACCAGCCAAACAAAAAAGGCTGAAGCATAATGAACAAATCGCATCGTTCAAAAACGACCATCAACATGGAGTTATGGGCCTTCTCCTTTGATGCCACTCTTTGGAAATATGTTGTGTTCATGTTACTTCTTTCACCATCTTTCGCTTAACCTTTTCCTCCAGTAGATCTCTCGGGTATCTTTCTAATCTGCTTTGAGATACTCCCTGCTTTTTCTGTCCTCATCCAATAACCAACCTCTGTAACAGAATCTAGCTCCTATGTTCTAGGCTTCTAGGTGCCTCTCTTTAGCCTCTCTCCCTGGAAGTGTCTTGCTTGCCTTCCACTATGCTAGAGCCTGACCAACCTTCTTCAGCTTTCTAATGATCCTAGACATGGCTGAATTCTCCCTTGTAGGTTCTGCTTCTACCCTAACACTCTTAGCCAGCTCCATAAAGTCCTCCTTGAACTGGTATGATGCGGGACAGTAGAGGGGGGTAGACCGGGAGTAGAAAGAAGAGAGGGGGTTGGAGGAGAAGAAGATTAGGATTCCTGTCCCATCTCGGGAGAAAACACGCAACGGCGGCTCTTCATTTCAAAATTCTTCTTTTTCTTTTTCCCACGAAGGGATACAGGACAATATATAGACTCTTCAAAGAAACCCTATTAGGCAAATTACCAAACTACCCCTAAGACTCCGAAAATAACTAAAAAACATGTGAAAATTCCAGATAAATTAAAAGACTCTATATGGGCCCCTAATGGACCAAATAAACTACACATTGGACCTTTGACTCCATTCCAGCCGTTCCTGGATCCCCATCATTCTCCCCTGGTTCGAAAAAATTCGTTCTCGAATTTTAAAATGAGTCTATATCCATGGGGGAATGATGGTAGCATGCTCGGAAAACAACACCGATGACCCATGAATCATCGCGCGCATGAATGCTCCAACCTGAGGAGAAAATTGTGCCTCGACGTCGCTCAATATGTGGTCAAAATCATGCAAACTGATGACATCTTTAACGGCCTTCGGCTGATCGACTACATCTCCTAGTAGCGGTTCTGTCTTCGGCTCATTCCCTTTAGTGGGGAAGAGGTCATTATCTGCTATAGGCGTCACTGATTCAACCTCCCCCAAATATTCATCTTCTAGGGCTGGATCGGCCACATAGTGCACCTCCTTCATTTGATTTTCATACTCCTCGATCATCGTTGGGTCGGCCTCATAGATAACATCTTTTGGTTTGGTCAGCCTGGCAAGCATGGCAGAAATCTTCTGAAGATCACTCCTCAGCTGGGGCGACTCGCGCTTCCAATCCTCTCGGAGGTCGTCCCAATCATCTGCTAATCGGTTCGAACCAAGATCCTTATACACCTCCCCATGTCGGCTCGAGTAGTAAGAAGCCATCGCCTCGGACGTAGGGCAAGTGGCACGCAAAACGATGCAGTCAATACTCTGGTTGCGGCTGCATCAGTGCACTAGGAGGCTGGCACCCAAATCGAGGCGGCTGACGCAAGCCTTAGGATGCGCAATCGGGGTCCTCGATAGGTGCGCAGAAGCGGCACGCAAAACGAGGTAAATTTGGAAAACAACACACTGGATCTGAGTTGGCCTCGTCGAGACGAATCCGACGGCGCGAACGATACTCAAATCGGAGTCCGGAAAGACCTCGAACGGCGAGCTTGAGTGCCCTCGTAAAGCGTGCAAGTGCGGCATGCAAAACGAGACGCTGCTGTCAAGCAGAACGTACATCGAGGTCGGCCTCGCCAATACGATCCCAACGGCACAAGCGGCGCGCAAATCGGAGCACGGACGTGCCCCGGGCGTTGGCGGTGCGATTAGGACTTTTAGTGCACTTCCTGTGCACTGCAATGGACCAAATGGGGGTCTGGCTCAAGCCCTACAGTGCTCTGGCTTTGATCTACCGGGCCCTGGCTCGAACCAGGGCTGGAATCTGGTTGAATCGGCTGGTGTAGTGGGCTCGGACCCTTCTTGATTGGACCCGGTTCGGTTAGGCCTGGTTTGACCCGGCCCCAACTTAAAGGGTACGGGCCCATCTTCTTCGAGCTATCCAACCCTAGCACAAGGGGAGGCGGGGAGGAAGGCAACAGCGGTCGACGCAGTGGCGGTGCCCGGCGTCGGCGGTGGGAGACAGCGACGGCGACAGCGTAGGGCGCCGGCGAGGGCGGCGCCGGCAGCGAGGGGTGCCGATGATGGCCAGGGAGGGGCCCACGCAGGGAGGAAGAGAGCGGGGGAGCTGGCGTTGGCGACGGCGACGGCGACAGCGACGACGATGGCAACGGCTGCCGCGGCAGCAGCAGACGACCCGGTCGATCCTTGCCACACCAGGCACCGCTTCGCCGATCTCCTCTTCCTCGTCTTCTCCTTCTTTCCTCTTTAGCCCTGATCGAACCAGAGGGGACGGCTGGCTACAGCGGGGGGGGGAGAAGTGAGCCTGCGGGATTGGCGTGGAGGACCCGCTGGGGTGGGGGTGGGAAAGACCGCGTGGGGTCCGCGTCGCGCGGGGTTGCCGCGGACAGGACCGGTGGTCTGTTGCCGATGGGGAGGGTACCTGTGGATGGCCGTCGGGCCTGGGTTGCAGGGAAGGGCCACGCTGAGAGGGATCACGCACAGAGAGAGAGAGGAGGAAGAAGACAAGGGGGAGGGGAAGGCTTCATGCCCGAAGCACACATGCAGGCATCCATGGCAGGGATCGAGCTTGGGCTCTGATACCACGTTGATGCGGGACAGCAGAGGGGGGTAGACCGGGAGTAGAAAGAAGAGAGGGGGTTGGAGGAGAAGAAGACTAGGGTTCCCGTCCCATCTCGGGAGAAAACACGCAACGGCGGCTCTTTATTTCAAAATTCTTCTTTTTTTTTCCCACGAGGGGATACATGACAATATATAGACTCCTCAAAGAACCCTATTAGACAAATTACCAAACTACCCCTAGGACTCCGAAAATAACTAAAAAACATGTGAAAATTGCAGATAAATTAAAAGACTCCATATGGGCCCCTAATAGACCAAATGAACTGCACATTGGACCTTTGACTCCATTCTAGCCGTTCCTGGATCCCCATCATGGTATCTCTCCTTTCTAATTAGGTGTCTTCTACTCTGAGCGGCGCTAGTTTCCAGAAAAAAAGTGGCTTGATGTAACGTCCCAACTTTTATGGATCTCCGGTAGGTGCACAAGAGCAAAAACAAAATAATAAGGAATATAGTTATAAAGAGACAACAAACAATTCATGTCCATCATATAACAAATATACAATGAAACAAACAACATATCCCAATTATTTTATACAAACTGGCCATACCTGGAAAATTTTTTCTTCTTTATTTGTTGGAATTATCTTCTCTTTCTTCCCTTTCACTACGAGCCTCTGAAAATTATATTAAATAACTATTATGAGAATCTATGAAATTGAGTTCTCAGTAGGGATTATTTTCATCCCTACTGATATCCTTTTCTAAATCCATATTTCTTGAAATATTTCTGTGAAGTATGCGTCTAAATGCACTACTAATTGCATGACCCATAATGTAGTGATGCAATGAATGCTCATGTCACAGCGTATCGTAAAACATCGGGAATCCAATATAAAAGACAACTAACAAATTTTACAATTGTAACATACTTCTTCCTTCTAATGATATTCTATAATAACATAGGATATGAAAATATCTTTCATTATATGTTATATTGTCTTTAACCACTGAGTCGCTCGTTCATCATTCGTTCATTTCTCAATCAGTCATAAAATTCATTGATCGTTCATAATTCGTAAGTTCGTAGAGCGACTCATCTTTCTATTAGAAGTGACAAAGATAACTAAGAACTAACAGTCGTACAGTGAGTAGGTCGTTCCTTCTACGCACCTACCACTCTTCAGCCTACCCAGTCCAGTAGGTCTCTGGATACCTACTGAGGAGGCTGGAACCAGGGCTAAGCCGGGTCTATAGTGTACCTACACTTTTTCACTACAACGTCCACGTCCCAACTATGAGTGCACCCAAGAAAAAACTCCGTCTTCTGGCCAGTCGAGGTCCCGACCCTGAACTCAAGATTGTCTCCACAGTGGGATGCTCCGTGCCTCGGCTCTACACATCGTTAGGGAGCTTTCTGTTGCCACCTTATCCTCGGAGGCGTGTCGTCGTCTTGCTAGCCATGATGTCACTTCTTTTATTTTCTTTTACACAAATCAAATTCGTGGAGAAACTACCGGCTATAAATTCATACCATAACTTAGTTTCACATTCAACATGATAACAGTGTTTCATGTCCATCATCATGTAGGCTTCCATGTCTCGTTTTCTTTCATGATCTTTATTCCTTGTCGTCAGAGTCATCATAGCCATGAAGTTATTAAATCCTTTTATTCAATCGTCATCATGAAGATTTATTGTTGGAGAAGACTTTCTAGCCTTCTTCTCATTTCTTTTGTAAGTTTCATCCTATGTTATCAAAGGCGATCGCCTCGCTCACCTAGGCAATAAAGTAGGTTGAGGCAAGCCAAAACGCCTCGCCTCGCCTTACGTTCGCCTCACTCACCAAGGCACCTGCCGATGATGTCTATGCTAGATATTTGTTTCCTTTTAATTATGTGGTATTATGTTTTTTTTTATTCTTAATTATTTCAAAGTAGCTAATGCTTCTTTAACAATGTCTAGCACCTTTTTTCTCTTACACATGCTTCCACATTTTTTTCCTTATTTTTGATGATTCCTAAGCCCATCCACTACTTATATGAGTAGTAGTAGGTCTTAGGACACTATATGTTGGGCATGATCAATACTTCTCAAAGTCTTACATATTATTATCTTAGATATTTTATTTATTTTTCTTATATTATTATTTTCTTCCTTTATGGTGATTTATGAGAGAACACATCGTCTCAAATGCCTAGGTGATCGCTTAGGCATTTGAGGCTGAGGCGAACCCCTCGTCGCCTCGCTCGCCTCTCGCCTCTGACTACATAGGTTTCATCATAACACTAGAGTGTGTCATCCAATATTTACATTCGTGTTCTATGATGAGAATCTCTCACTGTAATCTTTTATACCAGTAAAACAATATGTGGATCATAAGGAAAAACGTCGGAAGTAACGCGCAAACATACATATGGTATATGAGAGATGCAAGTCAACTTCTTGTGAATCATACCCCTTTTGGTCACACATAAAATTCAACAAGGTCATTGATCCATACCACTTCCATTCAAGCATTCAACATAAACATGCCCTCAATTATGCATGATGCATATTCACCAATATCTTATTTAAATCGTAATTCAACTGTTCCTATTTTCCTAGAATCATAATAATCCTCACATATTATTGGGTCTTTACATAATCTTCTCTTTTTCAATCATTCCACCATATAATTATTAGAAAGCGAATTTTCTTCTTTTCTTTCTTTCTTTCTTATTATAAACTATATTCTTATATTTATTTTCTGAATTAATAATTACAAATAATATTGAATATTTATATTTATTTCCAGAATTGATTAATCACCACGAATATCATTTAAACAACTATATTTATTTTCAAAACCACTAAGCACCACTTAAATTAAACAGTTATATTTATTTTCAAAATTTAATAAACACAAATAATATTTAATAATTATTTTTTCAATTCATTTATAATTAAACATCATTAAATAATTATTTATCTAATTATTTTTGAAGTAAATAACTTTAAAGAATTATTTTTGAATATTCATAAATGACATTAACAATTAATATTAATTTTTAAAACTAATATTCACAATAAAATATTTAATATCTATCATTTTCTTTTATTTAACTAAATAACCAAATTTTCATCAATAATTTAATCTAAGTTACAAGAAATATTAAATAGGGAGTATCACCCTACCTTAAACTGAAGACCGCCGCCGATCGCCGTCGAACTGCCGCCGGACCGCCGCTGGACCCTCTCTCTCTCTCCCTCTCTCTCCTTCCTTGCTGCTGCCCCTCTTCCCCTCTATTTATGGAGTGGGAAGAGGCGGTGGAGAGGGGCTCCCCCCTTAATGGGGGTGGTGGTCCCACATGGGCCACTGCTGGCCCACAAGAACCAGGCCCAATGGGTCCTGGTTCAGCCACCAAATGGACTTTATTTTGGCCTATTTAGGCCTCTTAAATATGGCCCATTAAGGCCCTTTAATTTCAGCCCATTTAGGCTTAGAATTAGGCTCATTAATCCCCTTTAATTAGGGTCCATTTAGGCCCAATTACTCATTAAATTTTAAATAGATACTTTTGCATTTAAGTCCCTGAACTTTTATTAATTGTGTATCTGCCCTCATTTCTTTCATAAGCAACCGGTAATGAGTCTTTTTCACTGTTTTAAATATCTTTTGGACTTTGTATAATTTCATTTAAGATCCTCTAAAGATAGTCTTTGACACCATAAATCCTAAACGTTTACTAATTGTATTTATACGTTTTAAGGATTTACATACATGCCCCTGAATTTTTATGGGGGTGTTACACTTGCAATCTAATCCTAGACAAGTTAAACTCAAGGCCTCCACCATCAGAATGCGAACTTCCTAATCAATAGAAATTAAGGTCCTCCTTGAGATCAGATTAGATGAACACATAATTGGAAGTACAAATATCAATGAGTGTTGTCTCTGCAAAAAAACTCTGGAGAGTCTTCCATCTTCCCATCACATGATGTCTTCTAGCCTTCTCTAGACTGTGGGATGCCGGCACCCAACAAGGTCCTATGAGGACCTGTTTTCACATTCCAAAAGGTGGGACTGATGGAGTACCACCTAGTCTTCCAGAATTCTTCAATCTCCTTCACCACAAATGCTCCAAAGCTTGGGAATCCAAGAGCTGCGGAAATGAAACCAAGGGTCCATTGCATATTTTATTTGGCCATTCGAGGCCCAATTGATATATTTTTCTATTTTTTTTCAGATTTTAGGTCTGTTTTAGTCTTTTATTTTGAATAAGGAGCACTTTGGTCCTTTAGTATTAGGGTTGTTAGGGTTGCTTGCTCTATTTATAGTCTTGTACTCCCTCTTGGGAAAATTATAGATGATGATAGAATGGAAAACTTTTGCTTGAGATGAGCTGTTGTCATTTGTGTTTGTGCTCCTCCTAGGATCTCGTGAAGGGCAGCATCGTCATCTTCCCCACCCCTATAGATCTCCTCTTCTTCCTCTATCTCTCTCCCTTGTTGTCTCCTTAACCCCGACCTCCGAGCCATTCTTCCCTCTTTCTCTTGCTGTCCCACATCATTTTTGATATTAGAGCCTAACTCCAATCCCTACCTCCGCCGCTACCTCTCTTCTTCCTTCTCTCCCGCTCTTTCTATCTCTATCTACAGCCTGCCCAAGCCGGTTACCGTTCATGGCTACTGTTCCATGAATAGTACCACCCACCCACCATCCTTCTCTCTCCCTCCCGTCATCTCATTTTCTCCCCCTCTCTCTTAATTTCACTACAAGAAGAACTAGAAGGAGGAGCATGTGGATCCTTCTGCCGTCGCCATTGCTAGTTCCCGCCGGTGGCCTCGCCACCCTGAGCCAACGCTGCCTTCGACCCCTTTTGCTCTCCCTCGGTTTGATCCGCAACAACTCAAGAATAGGGAGAGTAGAAAGAAGAAGAAGAAGAAGAGGAAGGAGGGGAGGGCTCGGGTCCTCATTGGTGTCGGGTGTCGTTGGCACTGCCACCGCTAGCACTGGAGCCGCCCACATGCCCTTCCGCCGGCACCGCCATCGCCATCCTTAGGCTCTTCTGCTGCCGTTGTCATCATCCTCCCCGGGTGCCGCCATTGCCTTCTTCAAGTCCCGCTGTCGGTGCCAGTTTCTCCCCTCCTCATGTCATCGCCGCCGTCTCTGGCCCCCGCCGCCGTCACCGACATCCACACGAGAACACCCCTCCCTCCCCTCTCCCACTCTTGCCCTTGCTTTTCTCCCTCTCTTTCTCTCCTTGTGAAATTAGAGTTAGCAGGGTAAGAAAGGAAAGGGCATGTGCCCTTTAGTTTTACGGGTCAAAAGGGAAGTTGACCAGTAATTGGATCGGCCCCTATGTCGTCAAAACTGTTTATGAAGGAGGAGTATACACCCTCACCAATCATAAGGGAGAAGTGTAGTTTCCTCCCTTAAATGGCAAACATATGAAGCGTTATCATGCGCCACCTCCGTACTTTCCAAGCGAAGGTTAAAAAAATATATGAAGCACTGTCTACGGTGTGAATATGATCACCATGAAGACAGTCAAAAGAAATCATCTAGTTCTCGGGATGTATTCTCCTGAGACTATAAATCTTAAATGACATGGTAAAATTAACATGCCTATATGAGCCAAGGACATTGAAGAGGCTCCAAAAGGTTTTACGAAGCCGCCCCAAAGCACCTCATGGGTTGCCAATGACGAAATGCCATTAAAAAAAAAAAAAAGTTGGCACGACTATTCCACTAGTCGGGCAATGGTGCTGAAGCAAATCCGGTGCGGAGGGAGTATAAATCATTTTCCGCTTCCCGTTTCATAACCGGTCGAAGTTTCCAATCAAATCGAGCTGAATCGATGATGTTTTCCGATTCTGAAATTGTTTGATATAAACATGCATATGTCTTGCAACCTTGTCTCTTCAATGAACAGAGGGCAAGAAGCTACAAGGAAACAGAGAAGATGGCCTGAGTCCTGCTGGACCTTGCCATTCAAGTACAAATTCAAACCCAAGCTCAAATGCAAGTACAAATTCAAATACAAGCTCAAAGTCAAGTAGGGACTGGCCTAGGTCAGTAAGGCTCCGCCACTCAAGTTCAAAGCTCCAGTTTAAACTCGAGTATAAAATCAAATTCAGAATTCAAGTTCAAAGTTCAAGAACCAAAGCTTAGCTTAGGAGCAAAATTCAAATTCGAATTCAAATCTAGAGCTCCGCCTGAAGGGCAAGCTGAAGTTCAAAGGCAAATTGGCTTGAGTCAATAAGATCCGCCGCTTAAATTCAAGCTCAAATACAAGTCCAAATTCAAAGCTCCAGTTCAAGCTCGAGCTCAAGTTCAAATGTTAGCATTCAAAACTCAAATTCAAGTTTAAATTCAAATCGGCTTGAGTCAATAGGACCCGCCACTTAAATTGAAACTCAAGTTAAAAATTCAAGTTTAAATCCAAGCCCAAGTTCAAATCGGCTTGAGTCAACAAGACCCGCCGCCTAAATTCAAGACCAAATTCAAGTTCAAAATTCAAAGCTCCAAATCAAGCTCGAGCTCAAAATGCAAGTTCAAATGCAAGTTCAAAGTTCTAGCCAAAAAGCAAGCACAAATTCAAGTATAAGTCAGCCTGGGTCAACAGGACCCACTGCTTAAATTCAAGACCAAAATCTAAGTTTAAAGCAAGAAGATGGCCCGGTTTCATTTGATTCCGCCATCCAAGGTCAAAACAAAGAAGATGGTCTGGGTTTATTCAACCCCTCCATTCAAAGCTCAAGTTCAAGTTCAAATTAAATACAAATTGGCATGTGTCCTACTGGATTCCGCCATCCAAACTTAAGACAAGAAAAATGGCTCGGGTTCATTCAATCCCGCCATTCAAGCTCAAATTCAAACCGGCGTGGGTCAACAGGACCCGCTGCCTGAAATCAAGCTCAAATTCAAGGTCAAATCAAAATACAAATTGGTATGGGTCATGAAGACTCTACTGTCCAAATTTAAAACAAGCTCAAAACAAAGGAAGTGGCCTAGATGTATTCAGCATCGCCATTCAATTCTAAGCCCAAATTCAAATCCAAGTGCAAGCAAAAGCAAAGCAAAGTAAGTCGACCGGGGTCTTCAACGACTACGTCGCACCGGTGGCTGGCCCGGGTCCCTCGTGACTCTGTCATCCCCGAAAGACCGGGTCTCCGAGAGGAGTACTCCGTCAACAATCAAGCAAATTTAAATCAAAGCAAAGTAAGTCGACCGGGGTCTTCAACGACTACGTCGCACCGGCAGTTGGCCTGGGTCCCTCGTGACTCCGCGATCCCCGAAATTACTGGGTCTCTGAGAAGAGTACTCTGTACTCCCTATCTACCTCGGCTACAAACCTATGAGTCTGCTGTGGTAGTTAGGGTTCATCCATTCAAAATCACCCATAGTTATCATGACCAAAAGCCTTTAAGCCTGTCATTGATAATTAGGGTCCTCATGACCTAGGTATCTAGGTTTGCATCATTCAAACACCTCTGTTTACTTCGGGATACAAACCTATGAGTCTATTTGAAGTATTCTGGGTTCATGCATTTCAAATCATACCTATGTTACCACGACCAAAAACCTATGAGTCCGTCGTTGGTACTTAAGATTTGCATGGCGTAGACCCTTCCGGTCTATTGCCACCCTGCATAGTGGTTAAGATCCTTACGATCTTTGCCACCCCAATAAAGGCTCAGACCCTTACGGTTTGTGCCATTTTCAATAAACAAGTGATTGAGGTATTCATTGCCCCTCTCACTCTGTTCTTCATTTTTAAGCTTCAATAATCTCCATAACATTGTTAGTTATGGAAGCCAATAAACATCGTTAAGTCATCTTCATTTGAAATTTTTTCCTTTCAGCTTAGCAGTTACTATGGATGTACACTTCACTCTACTTCATGTACAACAAGGGGAGAGAGAGGGATAAAAAAATGAGAGAAAAGTCAAAAGGGGCTTAAAAATAGAGATGCCTCGCCGGACTTGATCATATCTTTTGCGGTCAAGAGAAACAAGGGCTATATACCCGGCTGTGGTGAAAATCCGAAAGGGCGCTACAGGCAAAATCAGGAACCCCACCGTGTGAAAACCCGAAAGGGCGCACGGGCAAAAGCAAGAGGGGGCCGACTCCGGTGAAAACCCGAAAGGGCACTTGGGTCGGTAAAGTGTATAAAAAAAAGGGGAAATTCAAGCATGTCATTCATTGAAAAAAGGATATGATAGAAAATTCTCTTTATATATGGCGAAAGTTACTAAGAGTGACTTTCTTCCCAGCTTACATAGAAAAGCAAAAAAGAAAATACCCTTCCCAAGTACAAAGTTTAGTTATAAACAACATCATGGATCCTCAAGTAGCATAGGCAGCAGCGGAAGTCCTTCTCCAACTTGAGTATGTAACTCAGAAAGAGCTTCCTCTTCAGTCTGCAGTTTGGAAACTTCACTGGATAATGATTCAAGAAAGGTTTGGGAAACCATAAGATCATCTTGACGTCTGTGTAAACTGTGCCTTAAAGTTTCCAGTTTGATTTTTGCAGCAGCTAGTTCATCCTCTAAGCGTTGAATATTTTCTACCAACAAGCCTTCTTTCTGTTCAAAGCCAGCTATTTCTACTTCTTGTTGTGAAATTTGAAGAGAAACAGGCTGCATATGCAAGGTATATTCATGCCGCTGAAGAGACAAGGCTTGGCGTCGATCTTGTATAAATGATTGAATATATTCTTGACGCTTGAAAAATCTCAAAGCAGTAGAAGTAATAGGAAGCCACTCATCCAAAGAAGCTCCTGCGAGATGAATCCATGTAGTCATGCTCTCAATTTGCTGGTGAAGAAGATCATATGATGAACTAGGCTGTCGACGTATTATTTGTTGTAAAAGCTTGATATTGGCGCCAAGGACATCAATACCCTGTATGTTTGAACCAGCAGGAATGGAAGGGATAGTAATATGTACAGATTCATCCACTGAAGTCCAGTCCATGACCGTTTGACGGGAAGAGGAAGACACTGAACTGGATGAAGGTTCGGTAATAGAAGGGGCAGATGTGACAGCTACAGTGCTTGATATGGCTGGGGGCAGGTCACTTTCTGTAAATTTAGCTGTGGGCAGAGCAATTATAAAGGCGGAAGGTCCGGCTAAAGTAATTGACTCAAAAGAAATATGTACAAGAGATGATGTGCATATATGAGTCACAATATTAATAAGCCGAAGAATATGTTCAACAGAGTTTAATCTACAGGGGACAGGACGGGATACTATCACCTGTTGACTCGGTGAACTTGTTCCCGAGTCAACCCCGTCATGCTCTGAAGTAGCCACAATATCCGCAAGTTCAGGAGTTGAAAGTTCCACAGTCTTGATAGCCGAGAAGGTAATGACTTCTGTCGAAGTTATAACAGTTGGAACCATTGAAGTCTCTTCTGGTTCCGCACCCTCAGCAAAACCAACTTCTGCCTCTTCAGAAGAAGAAATTGGCATGGAGGCCGATATTTCAAATCCATGTCCCTTTCAATCGGGACACGAGGAATCTCCACCCTTTCAGCATGATCCGGGGATGCTTGATATTCAAAATATATACAAGTCAAGTTTAAATGATGGAAAAAGTAGAAAATATGTAGTAAAGAGAAATTACCATAGCAGACTGCACTGTTTCAACATGACGAGTCTTTGATATCAAGCCCTCAGTTACTTCAAAACCTATATGGCTAAAGTCAGAAATTCAGTAGTGGAATGAAATCACTATTGCTATAAGTCTCAGAAGGGTTACCTTGATCCTTCGGGGACGACCAAATAGTTGTCTCTGGCAAAGCTTCACTACTAATGTGTTCAGTAGTATGGGAAGAAATAGAAGGTGAAGGAGGAATGTCACTTATTTCTTCCACACTGGAAGAAGTATCATCAGTTTCTTCTTTCCTCGCATGAGCCAATAATCTCGAGGATTGGCGTTTAGGCAGTACAATCTTTTCATGGGGGGACAAACTCTTTGGGCCCTTTGCGAAATCTTTTCGCAACTTGCTTAACCCTCCCTGTGAAGGAAACGAAAGGAAGTTGTTCATCATCAATGTCAAAATTCTGAAAGGCATAAAATCAAAAGCACAATTCATACCACCCTTGGCTGGGGATGGAGAAACCAGGGAACTCGTCCGCTTGGCAGTTTTTGTTATGAAAGCTTCAAATTCAGCAAGTACTGACAAGTTGACAGGAGGAAGAGGTTCAGGGGCAGGTTCTTGTCTCTTTTTTGTACGCGCCTCTTTGGCAGTGGCAACCGCCCTCCCTATAACACTGACCTCCACAGGGGATGCAGGGGTTGATATTTTAGAAGACATAGGAGGAAAGAAAGAGGGTCTCGTTGCAATGGCCACTGCCCTCCGATGTTGTTGAGTCAGATATTTGGCCGCATGCACTATAGAAATATGCAAAGGAAAAAATCAATTTATATAAGCAGAGAAAAGGCACAAAGCTCAAGAGAATTCAAGCACAAATACATATACTTACAGCAATCGCCTTCATAACAGTTTGATAAAGGCCAGTATTCATATATGGAAGACTTATCTCTAAGCGAAGCCTCTTTCACAATATATATAACATCATTCATCGTCTTTGTTTGAGAAGCTAGACTATTGAGATCATAATGCTTTTTATCGCTCAAGCAAATGCCCAAGCGTAAAGCATTAAGTCCCCACCCATCTATATGGTCCCAAGAAGCGGGTAGTTTTGCATCTAATATACCCTGCGCAGTGGAGTCCTGGGATACACCACAATATTTCAAAAGGGCAAGTAGCCAGCTGGTGTCCTTGTAAAAATCAGGTTTCTCTTCCTTGTGCGGGACATGAAATCTCTGAACATCTGAGAGGTTCCTGGGAACTTGCTGAGAATCTCTACCATTGATATCTTCCTCTTCCGGGAAATCGATATCAGGACAATCTTCAGAGGTCACATAAATATTAAATTGCTTCAAGAAGGCCCCCTTTAGCTCTTTGGTATCCAGTCTTGTCAACTTTGGATCAATCGAGGGTAAAGAATCTCTGTGACGAGTCTTATAAGTTGCCCGTCTCTCTGCATATTTAGCAGCATTCTTGTCGTCTAAGAAGTGCAGATAATGGAACTCTATATCAAAAGGGATTTCCCGCTGGGTCTCCAAGATATTCTTCTCAGCATTGCTCTAGCATTGGGTCCTCTCCTGGCTATAAATATTGGTGCGCATTCGCCACCATCTAACATATTCACATGTCACACGAGGAGTATGGACAACAGAAGGAATTATGAAAGAAACATTTTCAAATCGGTGGAAATAATCCTACCATTCACGGGCTCTCTACAGTCCGCTGGAGCCCAAAAGATGGCGGTCAGGAAGCTGAAATATGTGATCACAAGAAGGAATGCACTGATCATATCCAAAATTCCGGCCGAAACGGAAGGGATAATAGGGTTCTAAATGAACTACAAATCCCTTCCAGTATACTAAGACACTAGGTCTGATGGATAGAAGCCATGATCTAATATGACTATCCAATACATATTTCTTCAGTAGCTGCTTGGTCTGAGAATGGGTGAACTCAATAGGATTACCCTCGGCAAATACTTTAAAGGGGCTCACTGAAGGACGAGAATTGGTAGTGTGCTTCCAAAAAGTAAGTCCCCTTCAGTTTTTCGCCTGGTGTTAGTCAAGATATCGCGAATTTCATAAAGTTGCTTCTGGGTATCCCCTCCATTAACACTTGCATATTCAATCATGCGTGGAAATATGCGAGGGGAAGCCAGGCTCTTCGGGGCAAATTCTGAAAAAATAGAAGCCACTCAGGCATTTTGAAGAAATGAATGGGACCTACAACATTAAATTCTCGTGGTTTCTCCTGCTCAACCACTTGGCCAAGAGTTTTGAAAATCAGGTACATAATAACTGGAGCTAGAGACAGCTTAGTTCCCAAGGCTAGTTCACAAGCTCCATAAAGGGTCTCAGGACGAATTACTCCCTCATCCTTTGAGGAAAAGCAAAATTCGAAAGCCAGTAGGCCAAGTATGCTGCATGATGGGTATTCCTATCCAATCCCAATGGATTGGCATCTTTCTTGTGTTCCTCAAAGATGATATCAGGATATCCCTTTTGGTGCCTGACTGTCTGCCCCATGAAGACTGGAGTCTCACCAGCCCTAGGAAAGTCTGTATATCGAATGTCAACATTATGAAAGAAACGGAGCCAGACAACTCCGCGGACTCGTGTCCTCTCTCTGCGGGATCTCTTTTTCAGAGACTCTTCACCAAAAGCCAGAATCATGTAAGCCTTGAGCAGGAATCTGTAAGACCTCCAGGTTGCATAACGGCCCTTGCCGTCTATTCTGTCCTTGACAATGTCGGGATGGCATATTTCTTTATAAGGTTCTCCGTCAATGGGCAAGCCAGAAAGCTGATGTAAAGTCCATAAATCCAGAGATGTCTCTCTTTCCGGAGTATAAAAGGTATTGAACTCCTTCATGAATACCTCGATCATGCAACAACAAAGGCCTTTAAAGATCGGGTATCGGAATCGAGCGGCATACACACTACCGAGAAGATCCACTCGGCTCAGCAAATCATGGTAATGTTTCAAGATATAATCAGTATATTCTACAAAATATTCTCTTAAACTGTGGCCGAATTTAAGCTTCAAGTCGCCAAACCAGCCCATTGCTGCCTTCAATCTAAACCTCATGGCTAAACAGTCAAAAATCAATAGCTCTTCTCTGAAGCCCCATTTATATGGAGAAAGAAATAGCCCATGCCGCCTCTGCTTCGAGTCTGGGATACCTCTGTCATATCCCCACTTGGCAGGAATAAATGAAGGTGATCGGGTCATAATGCCGTCCTGAGGACGCATGATATTAGTCCCACTGGGCATGAGCATGTCTCTAGTATAACCCGGCTTGAACAAAGAGTCGCCACGGATTATAGTTCCCCTCAGGTTGTCTCGAAATTTCAAAATGGCATCCTCAGCATAAAAAACCCTCCTTTCAGAACGCACTTCATGGACCTTGAAGTCAAGCAAGAAGTTGTACAAATGCTGATCGTTGGGAAAGTGAATTGGATAATCTTTGTCCCGTCTATATTTATAGAATCCTTCTGAAAAGACAAGTATGCTCTCATCAACCTTGCCATCTGATTCATCGGCAAAGGGATGGTCCAAGACAGCAACCTCAAAAAATTGTTATAGTTCACTGTCCTCATCTATGCTTGCTGCATGTGTCAAGTAAAAGGGACTTATCACAGGCCCACTCTCTTCAGCCATTGTAGGAATATGTTCAGAAGACCCTGTCGGAAAAACTGGCACATCTTCGGAGACAGCCTCGGGCATCACGCCTTTGTCTTTCCTTCGAGAAGCCATTATACTGAAAAAGAAGAGACAAGAAGTCAAAACCAAATGCAAAAAGCCCTTATCGAGAAGGAAAATTCTGTCGAAATTTCGACAGCATCTCCCCTTAACAGAGGGTTGTTAAAATTTTATCGAGAGTCATCCGGACAGACCGATATGCTCCGATAAGAAGAAGACCTATGTCAAACACAGAGGGGTGTAGAAATGGCATTCCAGTGACCCAATTCCCGAGAGCCGGCTACAATTGGGACTAGGCACTGAAGCCGCAGCTCCAGGGATTGCTCCCATGGGAACTACCAAAGTCAAATAGCGAGATGCTGAAGACGAGCCACCCGACCTGCAGTTGCTACAGTGATGAGTCTGCGTCTACTGTAGATCGAAGGGTCCAAAGTCGATTTTCTGCAAAAAAAAGACAAAGAAAAATGTTAGAACATCAAACGAGGTAGAAGAGACCCTCTTCACTCTCCCCTTGCCCAAATCCATGGTGGACAACAACCTCTAAATAGTCCCACCGGCCAAAAAATCAAAGAAAAGCTCCGCCTTTTACCTGTAAATCCTGGTGCAGCTGAAGCTCTCTCCAAATAGCAGCTTCTAAATCTAAACGATACCCCTCCGTGGCAGAGGCAGTGTTCTCCTCAAGCCCCTGCGATGCAGCCAATGAAGAAGAAGCAAGGAAAGCAGGGTGTACGGTTGCAAACCCGGCATGCCTCATACCCACAGGCGATGGCAATAACGCTCCCCAACAGGGTTGCAGCGTTTGTCACCGACAAAGGAAAAAGAGGGCGATCGGCGTGCCAAGCAAACGGCACCCCCCCAGGCGGCGGAAGGCCAACGCACAGACGGCGGCGACGGCAGCTCTCGTCGGCGATGGCGCTCCCCGACAGCTGCTGTGGGCGCCGGTGACGGCAAGAGAAAGAGAAGGAGAAAGCGTGGGAGGCTCGGGATCACCCAGGGCAGCAGAGAAGAAGAGGGAGAGGCAGACTGGCGCTCGGAATCCCCCAGCGCAACAGGAAAAAGTAAAAAGGATAGGCCCGCCCCCTTCCCTCTTTTATAACCGACCGGGTCGGTTTTGAAGCCCTGACCGGTCCAAGGTCCGTACTGGACTGAACCGGCGCAGACTCAAGGGCATATCCCTCCCTCTTTCAAACTCTACATACACGGGCTGGTTCAAAGTCAAAGTTGAACAAAACCGGCGCAGACTCGAGGAGATTTGTTCCCTTCCCTCAAACACAATATTTATGGCCCAGTTTGGAGCCAAACTGAAGCCCAAACCAGCGCAGACTCAAGGGACTCTGTCCCCTTCCCTCAAGCTCAACATATATGGGTTGGTTTGAGGCCCAAGTTGAACCGAACCGGCGCAGACTCGAGGGGATTTGCCCCATTCTCTCAAATCAACACATATGGTCCGGTTTAAAGTCCAAATTGAACCTGAACTTGCTCAGACTCAAGGGCACATGCCCCTCCCACTGAAAATCAACGTACGCAGTCTGGTTCAAAGCACAAATCGAGCCTAAACTAGCGCAGACTCAAAGGGCACCTGCCCTTCTCTTTCAAACTCAAGATATGTGGTCCGGTCTCAGGCCCAAATTGAGCCTAAACCGGCGCATACTCAAGGGGCCATATCTCCTCTTTCAAACTTCACGAACCCCAGCCGGCTTTAGAGTGTTGGAGTGTTGGAGAAGAAGAGAGTAAGATTGTGGGCTTCAAGAGCCATTCTCCCTTCTCATCCCCTCTCCAAGGTAGAGTGGGGGTGAAGAAGGGGTTTATTTCTGTCTCTTTGCTTTCTTATAATGTTTTTCTTTCAACTTGATATTTATAGAAACTTCTATCTCCCCTTTGATGTTCATCCATGGTGATTGAAAGCAATGAAATGCAATGTTCAGATTTTCTGAGTCTGTTTTGTGAGTTTGCTGGTTATCTTGCTTCTATGCTATTTTTTCCTTCATAAGGTATATGTTTCTTGTGTGGGGATGGTAGAGGGGCCTTTCTAGTATATAGAAATGGTCTCCTCAAGCCTTGAAACCCCCTAAATATGGAGATATGACCCGAAATGTGCCTTGCTGTCCTGATTTCCTGAACTTTATGTTTCCTGGTTTTCATTATGTTTCTCTTGGGTTTGAGGGTTTTCTCAAGATGGCTTGGCCTTCCATGACCCTTAGGAGCACATCCTATCTATGGATGATGTTCCCCCAAGACCAAACTTCAAGAGAAATCCCCTAAGTTTCATATATATTAAGATCTAAGTTTCTGTTTTCATGTTGGAACCGAATGAGTTTTGTTTGGATTTTTTTCCTTTAATGGTTAAGGGTTTAGGCCCTAGAGGTTCTTAAGGAGGTTCCCTCACTAGTTGGGGATGAGCTTCTTTGAGTATAAACCCTCTAACATGGAGCCAAGAAGGAGAGATCCATGGAAAAGATAAAAATATACCTAAGTTTCTCATATGTTCATATTTAATTTTTCATGATATTTTCCTAAAAAAATGCATCTAAAATATATTTTAAATAAAGATTTTAGGTTTTATATCTTTTATACTTTATTTTCCATCATTTGGGTTAGGTTTAAATCCATTTTTCCCAAAAAATTCGGATTTCAGGTGAATCTGCGCCTATACAATGCTACAGTGTTTGAGTCTGCGACACTGTTCACGAGTCTGTGCCTCCCTGCGCAGACTCAACGCTTGTTGCAGTTTTCTGAGTCTGCGCTTCTTTTGACTTGATTTTTGGGGTTGAGGTGATTCTTTGATTCTCCCCCAAGTTGTCCAAAGGTTCTTTGGACCTATGGCTGTCTTTTTGAGGCCCAATGAAGGTCCTAAATGGCTTGGACTTTGGGTTGTTAAGCTTTTAATGTTTCAATCCGAAATCTTGTTATATGTTTTAAGATTTTAAATGTTTTCCGATGTTTTTCAAGGATGTCCCGATCCAAGGGTGCTAACAATCTCATGTTGGGCAAGGGCCCTCGTACAAAAAACATCATTCTTATATTCCCATTTCTATGGGTTCATTTAGATGATATGTCCCAAAGTTCCAATGAGTTGGTGGAGTTCCTTGCTCCCCAAATGTAGAAATGGAATGGTTGATTTCCTGTAGATAACTCTTCCATTTTAAAGGCATTAAGGGCACCCTTTGGGTGAGTGGTTGGATGCTTGGCACGCCCCCCTTTATAGCCACCTCCATGGTTCATGGCTACATGTGATCCTCTAGGAAAATTGGTGGAGTTCCTTACTCCCCAAATGTAGAGATACTTTGGATTATCCCTTGTGGGTTTTTCTTACATCTTGAAGGCATTGAGGGCATCCTTTGGGTGAGTGGTTGGATGCTCGACACACCCCCTTTTACAGCTATTCCTATGGTCCATTAGCCATTATATATCCCTTTAAGGGAGTTGGTCTTTCGTGTCCTTTCATGCCATGATCCTTCATGAAGATCCTAAACCTTCATTGGGTTCTCCTAATAAAAGGTTGAAATTCAACTTGAAATCATTATATTAAGCATTTTTAATACTTTATAAAGTGATCCAAGAAGAATGGGATAAACATGAAGAAATCATGTCATTTGAAGAAATCCACATAAGAACCACTCATTGAAAAGGCTTTATGTAGCCATACTTAATTTCTGAGATTTCTCAGTGTTATCCTTCTCAAATTTGTGGTGATTCTTGGATCACTTCAAGTTGAAAGAGGTATAAACCAGAAATTATGCTCAGATTTTGAGTATGTGTACCTATAATCATGGAAATTTGATTGGGAATGGGATACAATCTATTTTTCTCGACTCCAGATTTCATATTTTAATTTTAATAGTTGAAACTAACCCCTTGATGGATTTAATTGCAGCTTGAACTGTACAGAAAACTCAAAAAATCAATTTTTAGACTTGAGTCTGCGCTACTGTTCTGAGTCTGCGCACCCTTGCGCAGACTCAACTCAAAACTATCAAAGATGTCTTGCATGGACTGATAACCCCATTTATGGTTCAAATAACTCAAATAATTAAAGTTAATTCATTTTAAAAAAAAAGAGTTTAAGATAGCCATTTTCTATTTTAAATAAACACAAAATTCTAAACTTAAGTTGAGTCTGCGCACCTATCTTAGGCTCAAAAGACAAAAAAGATTGGTTAATAACTCCAAAATCCAAGTCAAAACTCCATCAAAATCATATTCCATAGCAAATAAATCAAGATTAGCAAACTTCTTTCAAAATTGACTTTTGAGTCTGCACATTTTTCATAAGCTCATTTCAAGTGAAAAAGTCAGATAAACAGTAAATCCAATTGCACAAAACACTTGCAATCATATATTAAACACTCAATTTCATTTAAAATAAACATCCATTTACAAAAAGAATCCAAATTCATTCAAAATAAATAAAAAAGTACAAATTCAGTTGAGTCTGCGCACCCCTTGTGCAGACTCAAACTCATTTTTCTTGTCTCTTTGAATTTTGAAGCTCCTCAATACTTTGAAAGTCTTGGAATTCCCCTCAACCTCATCAGATTCTATCTTTTTAACAACCTTGCTCAAAATCCTCTTTAAACTTAAGTTTGCGCATCAATCTCAAGGCCAAAATCTCATCTCTTGGCCCCAAATCATGCCTGCAGCTCCAAATCTGTAAATCATCACCAAACAAAACATAAAATCAAATTATCTCACCAAAATCCTCTTTAAACTTGAAAGCCTTGGAATTCCCCTCAACCTCAGGAGATTCTATCTTTTTAACAACCTTGCTCAAAATCCTCTTTAAACTTGAGTTTGCGCATCAATCTCAAGGCCAAAACCTCATCTCTTGGCCCCAAATCATGCATGCAGCTCCAAATCTGTAAATCATCACCAAACAAAACATAAAATCAAATTATCCCACCAAAAATCCAATAAAATAACTCACAAACAAGAAATCCACAGTTCAGACTTGAGTCTGCGCATCTTGGTGCAGACTCAACCCTGAAATTCAAAAAAAATAAAAAAAACAACTTCCCGATCACTTCAAGATGATCTAAAACTCTCTGAAAATCAAGTATATTCTTATTTATCAGGAAATCAAATAAAAACATCAAGTTGTTCTTGAAAAAATATAAAAAACAACTCAAAACAAATTAGTGACAAATGAGTCTGTGCTACCTTGCGCAGACTCAACCCTGAATTCCCAAAATTGATCTTTTTGACCTTAAATTCTCTCCAAATTAAATCCAAAAATTAACATAAAAACTTTATACTTTATATAAGTCAAAAACCTAAATAAAAGCTTAAAACTCATTTTACAAAAAATATAAAAAATACTTAAACACTTTGATAAACAATGAGTCTGCGCTCTATAGTGCAGACTCAACCCTAAATTCTTAAAATCTGGTATTTTGGCCATTAAATTTTTCTCAAATCAAATCAAAATCTTAATGATAAACCTTATATTTTCCACAAATCAAAACCCAAACAAAAATGATAACTTTTCTCCTTGAAATTACCTAAACAGGCTTGTGACTAATGAATCTGCACTCCCCTGCGCAGACTCAACCTTCAATTGATAAAATCCAATTTTTTCAACCTCAATTCCTTTAAAATTGAATAAAAAACTCCAAGATAAAACTCTATACTTCTTGTAAATCAAAAAATCAAATAAAACTCAAATTTGTCCTTTTGCAAAATATAAAAAATACCTTAAATAAATCTCATTTTAATTGAATTTGCACATCTTGCTTATCCTTCAAAACCTATAAATTCAAAACATAAAAAATATAAATCCTTGAAGTATTTTTTATTCAAATCAAATAAGAAAACATAAAAAACACCTTTCCATACCTCACAAATCAAATCCAAAGTCTCTTCACTTCAAATCTGAAAAAACACAATAAGAAATGTTTATTAGACTTTTTTTGATAAAAAATGTCATCCACTTCAATCAAAATACCATAAAAAAGATCTTCATTCCTCTCACAAATCAAAAATCAAAATAAATTCAAGCGTTCTCATTGGTAACAAATGTGCAGACTCAACTTCATGTTCATTTCCAAACATAAAAATTCAAACAAATTTTCAATGCATCCCCATAAATCAATCCAAAAAATACTAAAAAATGTCTCTCATCATTATCCATCAATAAAAATCAATAAATCAAGTCTTGCGTAGACTCAATTCTAAACTAAAAAATGAGTTTTCTTCTCAAATAAAAATTGAAATTCATTCATTTTTCGAATGCAAGCTTGTACATCTTATTTGTATCATTTAAAGGGTATTATTTTATTCTTCCGACGATTAATCAAGGCTTTTCCTCTTAGGAGGATGTAATTAACGTTATTCCATTTATGGGTAGCGGGATCGGGTCGAAGAACTACGCAATCATCTGATTGAGTCAGGTAAAGCGCACAAATAACAAATCTAAATATAAATCAAAAAATCAAGATCAAGTGCATTTTTTCTTAAAAAATGTACGACATTCATCTTTTTGTGACCTATGTGGGGATTCGGTTTTAAACTTCAGAGTTCAGGCATCACATTGTGAAATGAAACCTACATGAAGCATTATCAAAATTATTTCCATGGTCTGGAACCAATTTCCTGCATGTGCATGAACCACATGATCTGAAATTGGGGTAACTCAACATGGAGCATTCCTAAATGGAACTTCCATAGAAAAGAATCATTTCTAAATGGCTCCTATAGGTTCGTATTGAATTAGTGTTATTGATTGCAAAATTATTAACTTTCGGCTTAACTGGAGCTTTGATATTGTAAATGAATGGTTGATTCATTAATTAACAAGGGGATTGGCTGGTTGTACACTGATTCAAATATGAATTGGTGGTTATTTGAATAGACTATATGCACGATTTCATAATTACTAGTGAGCTAAAAAGGAAAACAGTGTTGGGAGTTATATGGAAAATGAAAATAAAAATAGAAAATATGGAATATGGGTAGATAAATGAAACTTCACTTCAATTTAAAGCCGCAGCTCTTGTTTAATTAATTAAATGATCAAATTTCTCAAATGTATTGTTTGTGCTATTGACAATAGTTTATGGTACCATTATTATAAATCAAATCACACGTCAATGACTGAGTTTTTCTGTTCAATCTTCCTCAACATTAAAATTAAGCTTATTTTTGCCCAAATTTATTGTCTTATTCTGCACAATTGGTGGAATTCATGCTCCAATAATGGCCTTCCTTTTTTTTTTAAAAAAAATAAGGTGGATAGTACCATAGTACCACATGTATTATAAAGTGAAAGAGAGCAGTACATGTATGAGGATGATACAAGAACCAAAATCTCCCTTATACAAAACACCAAGGTGTGGCTGTCCATCAACTCCCCCCAAGAAGACTTGAAAAGGAGGAATTAGATTGATCCACATGACAAGAAACCCTTGCTCAATCCCTCACTTTGTCACTTTTCATGATCCAAGAATGCCCTTCCTTTATGATTTGGTAAATTTTTAAGTACTCCTTATTAATTTTCTGTTTCGGAAATTTTCAAAGTGGACCTGTGTTTTGTAGTGTGTCACACAGTTGTCCTACTGGCAGTTATCAACTGATTCCATAAGGGATCAGTTGAGTACCTTTTTTTTTTTTTGGAATTCTGAGAGTAAACCCACAAACCCAGGATCAAGCCCTGCATCATCAGTACCCCGAGCCGTAGGCTTGCCAAACACATCTCGGGCATTGGGCCTCCCCTTGGCCCAGCAAAGTCCGCGAGGTCGGAACTGACGAGAACCCCAGGTTGGTGCCCGCCGCGGGTATGTCCACAGGTGAGATTTGATACCACGACCTCACGGTAGCCCATGAAATGCATTATCCAACTCTAACACCCCCGAGGGACCAGTTGATTACTATTAAATGTTCCTCTTCTGTTACCTTTTTCTTATTTCTATTGATTTTGAGACACTTTTGAATTGAGCGTGCTGATTCTTTAGATTATGTATTGACTTCTTGAACTGAACTTGCTAGGTCCCTATGTTTCTTGTTTGAAGGAAGAACCAAGAGGCATTGGCCTATCAGAATTTTTATCAAGTTAGTGGAGTCAGTGTGCTATTGCATTAGATGCATTAGATCATAGGGAGATGTCTAGCTGTTTTCCCTTTTTGGAGTGGCTGGGGGTTTGTTGAGTTGTTCCATTTTTCCCCTTGTTTCTGTGAAACTTCAGTCTAAATGTGCATCTTGGTTACTTTCAAAAAGAAAATATGCTTCTTGGTTCATATCCACAATGTTCTCGAGTCTCTTTATATTTTCTCCGCATAAACAGTGTGTTCATTTCCTATTTTGCTTCCCAGGTTGCAGATGAACTTGTGGCTGAATTTGCAGATCCTTCCGGTAATCTTGTATCCCCAGATAAGGTATGTTGCAGTCTCACAGGGATAGAAAAGTGACGTCAGGATTCTTGGTCCTCTTCTCCTCTCTTTTCCTCGTGTTGCTTTGAAATTTGACACTATGTGGCTTTGCCAAACAGCAACAATATGATGATAAAAACATACGTCGGAGGGTGTATGATGCCATTAATGTTCTCGTTGCAATGGATATTATATCAAGAGATAAAAAGGAAATAGAGTGGAAAGGTTTGCCTTGCACTAGTCAAAGTGATGTTGAAGAATTAAAGGTTGGTTAAATTGTGAACTTTTTGCAGCAAAAGAATAAAAAAGCCTGATTCTATTTCTATGCTTTCCTTTGCCCTCTAAACTACAGAGGAATGGTCAATGCTTTAGTTGTTTCTTATTCTTGTGCTCTCTTATTAACATAGGCTGAGCGTCGCATGCGGAGAAGTAGGATTGAGAAGAAGGCAGGCTATTTGCAAGAGTTGGAGGAACAAGTAAACTCTTTTACATTTCAATTAGGTTCAAGTTTCGTGACTTTTCAAATTGATCAAGTTCTGCCTCTTCATCTCTTCATTGACTCTTTTAGTTCACTTTAAGGAGACAAAACATTTTTTTCGGGAAAGTGTACAATATTGTATCAGCATCAATTACCTGTCATAGAAACTGGTATTGTACTGTAAATAGCATTCATAATACTATTGTTAAAACACAAAGCGTCTTTGCAGCAGATGCTTGTTCGACTTAACAAAAGACTTGTCCATCTGAAACTTTCAGCACCACCAAATAAAAAGAGAGGAAAACAAATAAAGATAAGTCAACTTTTCAGCAGCACTCTTATTCCCAATCCTCTCTCGAAAGAGCCTCACTGTGTAGCTGTAGAGTGAGTCCATTAAATCTGCCATTACTTCCTGAAAGCAAAGATGTTCTGTTTCTTCAAAAATTGCTTCTCTTGACAGTATGGACCAAAATCTGCACCTGAAAAGTAGTCAGTAACTGTCTTGGCATCTCACAACTCCTGCCTTTCCTTTGTAAGAAATACACCTCTGCAAGCCTTCACCTGCCCCACTGCCCGAAAAAACCTTGCATGCTTTGTTTTAGGCCCTTTAGACTTCCATTCATCATGAAGTTGTTGATGGAAAAATAGCAAAAAACAAAGTATTTTAATGGAACAACTCTTACAAGTTAAATGATCATCCTATGGGAAATACAATTCCACTCGGAAAAGTGAATACACTTTCTTACAGATTAAGAATCTCCAACCCATTAATTTCTGCAGCATCCTACAAACACATTAATTTCTGCAATATCCTAGAATCACCTCAGTCCAACTGCTGAGCTCCTATTTGCCAGCCCCTTGGAAGCTTCTCTGCTGACACTGCTACCCATCTTGGGATGTCTGTGCTTGGCAAGGATAAATCTGAATCTTCTATTACTATCTTCCTTCAAATAACCCATAGCACATCAGACAAATGGAAGCTCAAATTAACTTTTCTCTCATTTCTGGACGGTCGAAGTTCCATTCCAGTAGCAAAGCAGCACAATTTTCAAGATAGCACCAATAGATAATCAACAAGGATGGCAGTACCGATACCGGTACCGGTATCGGTGGGTACCGGTACGTACCGGTCCAGTACCGGCCGGTATCGGCCCGGTACCGGTCGGTACCGGCCCAAAACCAGTCCGGTACCGGCCCGGTACCGGTCGGTACCCACGGTACCGGTGCCGGCCGATACCGTACCGGCCGGTACGTACCGGTATCGGCCGGTACTGCCATCCATGATAATCAATGATTGGCTGCATAAAAATCTTGTTGCATTGACACTCCCACAATGAACAAACTGTTCTAATTTTCAGGCTTTACTCCACAGAAGACGCTAAAGTCTATAATCATGGGCTCTGTTCCTTGATTATATCACGTCTCCAGCCTGCCCTAGGCACATTTCAGTTAGTTAGGTTGATTTTTGTGGGATACAACTCTGGACCAAACCAACTTTCACCCGTCTACCCTGCAGCCTCCTTGGACGTGAACCACATGGCAGATTTGATAGGAAATAGACCATCACCATTCCATCTCCATGTCCCCTCATTCTCTTCTGATCTTGATACATTTGCCTGGTGGAGTAATTTCTTGTGCAAGGAATTCTTTGATTTCCTTCTCAGTCAGATTCAACTGTATATATATATATATATATATATATATATATATATATATATATATATATATATATATATATATATATATATATATATATATATATATATATATATAGAGAGAGAGAGAGAGAGAGAGAGAGAGAGAGAGAGAAGCACATTCTATTCAAGGCAGGAGACGGTTGGGATATCTTTGTTTGGTTTGATACATGGTTGGGGAAGAAATGCCCAAAGGAGGCGTATCCTAGAATATGGTCATTGGCTGAAAATAAATGGGCATCAGTTTATGAATGTTATGCAGTGGCTGGGAATGGTATTCAGTGGGAGATCAAACTTCGTAGGAATTTGAAAGAAGATGAAATTGAAGATTTCTGCTCACTTCTGAATGAATGAGTTCTACTCAAATTCAATTACAATCTTCTGATAGATTGATTTGGGGGTCTAGTAAGAGCAAGTTCACTGTCAAATCTTTTTATTCAGTGCTGGAAGGAGAATCGCCTAACTATCAGAAATATGATGAAGTGTGGAAAATGAAGACTCCTCTCAAAGTAAGGGCTTTCATGTGTCTCTTATATGAGAAAAGGATAATAACTAAACTGTACAGGAGGAAATGGTGTCTTGATGGGGATGTGCTATGTGCATTATGTGCTGTTCAACAAGAAGATGTGGATCATCTGTTCGTGCAATGTGTTATTACCAAAGAGGCTTGGATCATTTTTGGGAGGATTCTTCACTTTCAGCTGACATTTCAAAATACTCTGCAAGTATGGCGTTTTTTCAAGGAGAAGAGGAAGCAAACAAACAAAGGAAGCTGAAGATTATCTATGGTATTCTGCCACATGCAATCAGCTGGAGTATATGGAGGGAAGGAAACGATGCAGTTTTTCAGTGAAGTAGAATTTATGTTGAAAACATTTGTTTGCGGTCTTTATCCCTCATATATTCTTGGTCTAGACATATTGGAGGCTGTGCTGTTGAGTCTTGGATTAAAGCATTAGACTTTAATAAGTCTAAGTAGTTTTTTGTTTTTTCTTTTCTGCGTAGGACAAGGTAGGCCAACTCGTGGGTCGGACTCGGATCGGTCCGGTCCTGACCTGACCGAATGGATCGTTCGATCCGACTCGATCCCGGACCGGTCCGGACTGAGCCGGACCGGTCTGGTTGATCCAATTTTAAAAAAGAGAAAAATAGAAGAAAATAGGGAAAATTAGAAAAACAAGTCCAAAAAATAAGAAAAAATTTCAAAAAATGAGAAAAAAATATATTTACCCAAAACTTATCTAGGACCTTGGGTAAGCCCTTGAATTTTTATTAACTTTGAAAAAAACTTAAATACAATACATGGGGGGGGGGGGGGGGACATAAAACCTTACCCTTAAGTATTACATGATAGTAAAAAAACACACACACACACAAAGTGACAGAACAAGTAGACATACATTTATTCTAACCTTACATTGTAGGTGCTATACAAATGTTGCACATAATTGGTCTAAGACATATAAGCTTGGTAGCATTGTTCATATTCCTGTACAAACCGGTTATACTCATCTGTGAATGGGTAGATTATTGTCACCGGTATCCATCCTTGTGTCTTTGGCCCATGATAAGATCCTTCTGAGGTTGAGGATTGATAAGAGGAAGCATCTGAAGTTGGAGGATAAGTGGGATATCCTCCTAAGTAACTCAATGTATCATAGGGTGGTGGATGTTGATAATATGTACCTAGATATCCATAAGGACTATAACCCTCTAATGGAACTTGAGAGGATGCATCAGACGAATGCTCTTGAGAGGATGTTCTCTTTAGGAACTCTTGTTGTTGTTTTCCTTTGCCTTTATCTGTTGCTGATGTGTCCTTAGCCAACCTACTTGAGTGGTCATCATCCTGCGTAGCATGCGTAAATTCTTGCTCTCCTGTGAAAATCATTGGAGGAGCTTCACCATGTTGACTTGATCCACGTCCTCGAGATGACCGTTGTTGCAAGGATCCACCTTGACTTCCATGTGGATCATCATCGTCATCGTCAGGGGTAGTCGTTGCCGAAGTAGAGTCGTCTGAAGTTTGGTAAACGACTTTGTCGCTCGGCTCTGGTGTCTCGTCTGACTCATCTTCTTGTACAATTTCTAAATCTGCAATATCAACATGAGTTCTTTTATCTTTACCCTTATCTGAACTTTGTGGGGTAGATTTCTTTTGCCGTTTTGAAGGAGGTGGAAGTTGAAACTCAACGGACAAGGGGACACCATCTAATTGTCCTTCTGCCCATGACAGATCGTTTGGATCAAATTTTGATGGACCCAAAACATTCCTTGCATCCACCCATACATTCAGTGGGTTCTGCTCCTCAAATATCTCGTCCAGATCGATTGGTTCCTCAACTTGTTGTTCTGCTTGCACCGGTCTTCCAGCAACTTCATCTCTCCATCGTTCTTCTTTTTGGTTCTCTTGAATTTTGTGAAGATTCTTTAATTTCAAGCGCATGTTGTAGTGGCAAAAGACCAATTGCTCCAATCTCGCTGAGCTTAATCGGTTCCTTTGCTTGGTGTGTATCAAGCTAAATGTAGACCAGTTCCTCTCACAGCCAGAAGAGGAGGTGGTTTGGCTCAATACACGGATAGCAACATAAGCAAGATCTTCATAACCTGGAGCCTTTCCATGATCCATCCATCAATCAGTTGTAATTCCATAATGATCCAACTAACAATTAGCATTGTAATTTGTAAAGCCTAGGCATGATAACAATTTCGTGAAAGTATTAGTTATGTGTAAAATTCTAAATACCTGGTGAAAGCAACATGACTGCCCGTTGAGCACGATGAGTACCAAAATATAATGTCCGGAGCCTATAGTGATGTATTTTGTTGCATGCTATGATAGCTCGATCCTCATCATGTAACAAACGCCGAATTACATTTTGAGTCCCACGGAGTACTTCTTCATCATTGGGCACATTTTGAGTAGCAGAGCTATATTGGTATCGTGGGTTGAAGAAATGACCTAAAGAATTGAAAAAAAAAATTAAAAAGGAAGTAAAACTTATAGGAAATAAAATGGCAACCAATATGGATTGACTTATTTTGTACCTGCCGCATGCAAGTCATGGTGGAGTGTCCTATCCCATCTTGCATCTATGATACCCCACCACTTTCTGTATGTATTTTTGTTGGCCCTAGCAATGTCTTCCTTTGCACGGTCCATAGCTTCATATAAATATCCCATTGTGGCCTTCTTATCTCCATCCACCATCCTCAGAATCCGCACAAGAGGTTCAACTACACTCAAGATCAGCTTTATATCCTTCCAATACTCCCGGCTCTCAATCAAGTCCTCAACCTGTTTCCCCTTGTCTCTAGCATCACGCTTCGCGTGCCTTGTCATCCAATCCTTCCATCCTTTACTTGAAATCATCTGCTTCAAGGGGCGTTTTTGTGACTGTATACTCTCCAAGGAAATGTATGTGGAGGCGAAACAAGTTACCCTAGGACGTAGTATCTCCCTCTGTCCAGTGTGTTCACGTATCAACGTGAGCACATAGTTATGGTTGTAGATATAGGATCTGATAAATTGGGCTGACTTCACTGTTTCAGTAATTTTTACATCTTTCCCAATATCTTCTAGCATCAAATCTAGGGAATGAGCAGAGCAAGGAAGTCAATATAGATGTGGCCTCTTCTCCATTAACATATGGTCAGCAGCTTTATATGAAGCTGCATTATCTGTTACAACTTGTACAACCCGATCTTCTCCCACCTGCTCTACAATGTCATTAATTAACTTGAAAAGATATTCAGCATTCTTTACCTTTCCACTAGCATCTACGGACTTCCAAAATATAGTCCTAGCTTGACAGTATATAAGGAAGTTAATCATACTTCTTCTCGTAATTCCTATTCAAATAATGTTATAGATATTAGAGAATGTCTAAATATTCTAAATATGTTAAACTAATTCAATGTACTCACCTGTCCAGCCATCTGTCATTATTGTGCAGCCTCTTTCATCCCAAATTTGCTCGAACGACTTGATATCCTCTTGGAGATCACTTACCTCTTGAGGAAGATAAGTGTTGTATATCTCATTGGGGGTTGGTCCAGGAATATCCTTACCCACATCTCCAATAGTCTCAATCATGTCCTCCCAATAAGGACCCTTTGCAGCATTGGCAGGTACACTGTTATAAACAAACCATCTCGAAACAGCACGACCAATCTTCTCCTTGCATACCTTTAGGTTCTTCATAGCAACTGTGATTGATGGTTCTATCTCTCCGTCTTGTTAGGAAAGCGACTATAGGACCCACTCTAGGATCATTGTCCCTAGTCAATCATGAATTTCCTCCTCGTTGGATCCATGTCCGGATCCACTCCCTTGCCCAACGTGTTGACGGGTGCGTCTATACACATCCTCATCAGCAAAAGATCTTCTACTTTCGTCCATGGCTCGACGTATATCATCTTTAAATTAAAATAGATGATTAGACTAATTTAACCGAGATGAAGTATAAACAAGTAAATAATTAATTGAAAATTTTAAATCAAAGAATACATCGAGAAAAGTCTTCAAATGCAGTGGATCTCCTTCTGGTAGGGTCTATGTCTCCCTCCCGAGATCTATCTCCCGGAGGGTGAATATGAATACCTTGACTTGAGGGCCGTGTCATTTCCTCCATAATTTGGCCTCTCATCGTTGATGTTGTTCTTTTTTCCAATTCTCTTTGTCGTAGGTAATTTTTGAATTGATTTTTTACCTCTAGTGGTGCAGCAGTACAAGCCTTCACTTCTCCTTTGACCCCCCCCAATATGTTGTTTTAGACGAAAAACTCCATCCGAAATAATCCGACTACAGTAATTGCATTTGACCTTGCGTGAAGCCATGTCCACCACGGTGCAGTGGTTCCATCCCGGCTCACCACGAGAGGTGACAGATGTGGCCTCATTATGCTCAGAAGTCGACATCTTTAAAAATAAAAAATATATTAATAGAGAAAGAGATAATTAGTAATTACATAAAGAGAAATTGTGAGAAATAAGAAAAAACATAGAGAAAGAGAGTGAGATTTCATATCATACCTCGAGGGAGAGTGAGAGACAATGAGAAAGAAAGCTATAGAGACAAAAAGAGGTTAGAGTGAAAAATTAAAATGCAATAAAAATAATATGATGAAAAAAATTTGATGTAGTCCGCCCGTCCGTCCTTTAGAGTTTAGAACTCTAGAGAGCTTTGGAAGTTTGGAGAGAAAGAAGTTAAGAGAGCTTTGAGTCTTTGAGAGAGTATGAGAGCTTATAGAAAGAGAGAGAAACGAGAATTTGTGTGAATGAGGGAGAGAAGGGTAGGAGGGGGTTTTATAGGGACTTGGAGGGGCTTAGAAGCCCCTTCTAACCGTTGGAAACCCATTCAAATGGGTTCCCAACGGCTAGTTCGGAACTAGCCGTTGGGGGCCCGGGTCGACCGGACCGGTCCGACCTGGGACCGGGTCGGCCGACCCAACCCGATCCCGGGCTGGGGTCGGGGCTCGGGGTCGGTTCGGACCGCCCGGTTTCTGAGCGGACCGGACGATCCGATCCGACCCGGACCGACCCGGCCTACCATGGAGTAGGAACCTCTCCTATCCAGCTGATTATACTTCCTCTATTTAATAAATTGGTGGTACAATCCACAAATTTTCTCTAAAATATATATATATATATATATATATATATATATATATATATATATATATATAGAGAGAGAGAGAGAGAGAGAGAGAGAGAGAGAGAGAGAGAGAGAGAGAGACATATACATACATGCACACACATATCGGGAAAGGATCAAATGTGCCCTAGGATGCATCTAACATTGACGCACCTCACCCGAAATCTCCCCCATGTCTATGTTAAAAAAACATAAAAATCACAAAAAAAAATTCTATATTCAATTACCCCTAGGGTTGTTCCCATTCTGCACTCAGCCATAGCCGTGCGATCGTATGTGTGCAATCTTTTTAAGATTTTAAAATAATAATAAAAAACTAAAAGATTACTCCAGTTAGCCCCTGGGGTTGTTCCCATCCCTTGGGGCTTTAGTTTAATCACCAATGAAGGGGTTTAGACCCCCCAAAAAGTGGGGTGCATCTACCTTAGATGCACCCTGGGGCACATTATAGCCACCCCCATGTGTGTAGTACATTCCTAAAATGATGTAACAGAGGAGACTCTGTTAACAATTTATTTTCAACCCTTGGATCTTTATCAAACACTAAACATGGTTAAAAAGTAAAAAAATTGGTGGTGGGACCCACATGGGATCCCACTTCGTCCGCGATTCCCAAACCAATTTGCGGGGTGTTGGGCGTGTGCGCTGGCACTAAGCGTGTCTATGTGCTTCCTGCACATGGGCGCTGGGCATGCTGCCCGTCTGATCAGCGTGCTTTGCGGATCAGACGGCCACTATTTATTAAATTATTATTACTATTTTTTCTTTGCCCAAGTTGAAAAAGAAAAGAAAAAAAATTGCCTTCCCAACACACCACTCTTTTGAACCCATGAATTTTGGGTGCCGACGGCATCGCAATGCAAATCCTCCATTGACCATTAGATGCTATATCTATATGACTAACGGTTAAGAAAAGAGTAACAGTAAACTTTCCTGCTACCTTGTTTCAGGAAATCCATTCCTCTACGCGCGCGCGCACACGCGCACATATATATATATATATATATATATATATATATATATATATATGTATATATATATATATATGTATATATATATATACATGTGTATATATATATGTACATATATAGATACATATGTATGTATGTATGTATGTATATATGTATATGTAGGTAGATAGATAGGTAGAGACACACACATACATATGTATGTATGAATGGAGAGAGTATGATCAATTGAAGCTTGTATAAAATGTAAAAAACAAATAAGATTATTAACCAAAGAAGTGACCTTTATTCTATTTTATACCACTTGTGATCTTTTGGTCACCTTAGGGGGAAAAAACTGTTGAACCTTACAATTCAAACACGTATGTTAAAGAATTATTTGTGTTCATTCAAAAATTTTGGAGCGGACTGTAGAACATGCATGTTCGTGTGTTGTTCCATGTTTAAGTGTCCACCAAATCATAGCTTATGCCTTTCCCCACTCCAAAAAAGTGGACACATCAATGAAGTGATCAGATACATTATTAGTTAGCATCAAATGATGGCATGCATTTTAATCCCAATGGATCCAAAGTGCTTATTTTGTATAGTTCTTTTTTTTAGAAGGTGACATAAAGTCACAATTCCATTGAACAATAAGAGGAGTACAAAAGAGAGCCCAAGAAGGCAACACAACCTGGATAGGACATTCCCCCATCCAAGTCCCCATATAAACTCAATAGAAAATTACACTTCTGTCTTATCAAGGAAATAAAACATTGTTACAACTATAAACCAAATTCATCAAGAGATCAGCTCTCTCCACTGTCAGGCCTTTTCAAGGATAACAGAGCTCCCTTCATTTAGGATACCAGCAGCTCTTCCCCACTCTTCCACCCATCTAAATGTATTCTTCCATAATTCATTAACACTTCTGAATTGATCACTGAATTTCTTCCTATTTCTCTCACACCATATTGACCACAACATAGCTGGACATATGAGGAACTACACTTGTTTAAGATCTTTAGAAGGGCAGACTGAAATCCACCATCTCAACAATTCCAACACAGAATAATGCTCCACCCAAACAATTCCAAATAATCTACAGAGAGTCTTCTACTGAATACTAATTATTCCACAGGCACTGAATAAATGCTTTTGGTTCTCCTCAAGGATAGCACAGAAAACACATGAGGGACTCCCAGAGAAATGCAGCTTCTTTACCCTTTTTCCCGTAAGAATTCTATTCCATGCAAACTTCCACAGAAACACCCTGATCTTGTTTGGAAGATGGTTTGACCATACCAGATCCTTCCACCAAACCCTGATACCACCATCATTCAACAGATGAACCAAAGTCTTAACCGAAAACTGCCCATTTTTTGACCATCTCCACACTCTCTTATCATGCACCTCTCCACAAATCCTAGCTCCACTAATTAAATTAAGCAGAGTTAAGAGTTCCTCTGTTTCCACATCCGTTAGGTCCCTTCTCAATAGAAGATTAATCTGATTTGCATCACTATGAGATAATACCTCCCCAACCAAAACATCTTGATTATGAGCAATATTGAATAGATTGCTGAAGTGCCTAGAGAAGACCAAGCTGGAGCACCATTTGTCCTTCCAAAACTGAGTTTCCCAACCATTGCCCACTTGGATATGACAAGAAGTGACCATAAAATCAGCACATTTAACAATGTTCTTCCATATGGGAGACAGATTGTAACTGGTTGAAGGGTAGAAACTCCATTTATGCTCAGACTGAAAATACAAATCCTTAACAATCACAGCCCATAGAGCATCCGAACACTCCCCTCTTCTCCACAACCATTTGGCTAGCAAGGCTTTATTGAAGATGGCAACACTACATAGACCAATTCCACCTTGCTCCTTACTCTAACATACATTCTTCCAATTGATCAAGTGAATTCCTCTCTTTTCCTTTTTCCCTCCTGACCAGAAAAATGAACTCCTTGCTGATTCAATAATTTTTTCCACAGTTCTAGGAATCTTGAAGATAGAAGCATAGTAGGTAGACAATGAAGATAGAACTGCTTTGGACAGAATCAATCTCCCTCCTCTTGAAAGAAAACTGCCTTTCCATCCTTCCAATCTATTCACAAATTTTGTATTTATTTTTTATAGTTCTTAGAACCATAGATTACATGAATGCATAAGTGATCATATATTCTATTAATTATAATAGGATATCAAGCTATAGATATGCAGTCCTTCACCCAATCTATCTTAAAGCCTATGAAATGATGGCATAAATTTTAAGTCCTTCATCCAATCTATCCATTTATTGTTAAAGCCTATCAAACGATGGCATAAATTTAATCCTAGTCGATACTGAGTGCTATTTTTTATAGTTTTCAGTAACATGGACCACATTAATTTATAATGTTTTTGTGTCTTTTATTATATCTGAATTAGTTTTTCGTATTACTGACAAGTGCGTTCTTTTACCCTCGTTTCCCTGGTTAAATTACGTGGCAGTATCTTGCTACCATTACGATTGCTGATTCAGAATATCTTAAGCATGCGGCTGACCTTTACATACTTTTTCCATCCCCTTAGTACATGGGTCTTCAGAACTTGGTAGAACGTAATGAGCAGCTGTACAACTCAGGAATTGCTCCTTCAGGCGGAGTTGCATTACCTTTTATTCTGGTTCAGGTACTATGGTCTAACAGTCTCAGGCTAATTGGTTGATTGTGATACCTAATCTGTAGTTCATGACCAGAATGATTTCAGTGACTGTTGCTTATGGGGCTTCCATTTTCTGTTTATTGGAATATCTTTTCAAAATGGTGCAGTCAAATGGAAATGTTTAAAGATGATTCTTTCAAAGTGGAAAGTGTCAAAAGTAATGACCTTGAATTTCAACTTTTGAAGTGGAGAAGTTGGAAATTTTCTCTTGCCTTTTTTAACCAAATGAATTTTTCTAATAATTTTATTGGAAACTATTTCCTTGTCATTGTTGTGGATTATTCTTTCATATTTTTGCATGAACAACTTTGATAAAAATTTCCTTGCATGAAAATACCATTAAATCATAATTGCATGAATACCCTTTGTAGAGGAAAAATATTATGATTACCCTTTTTTATGCTGTTTGAAGTGCACAGGTGTAAACTATACTATTATTATAAGAGGGATATCATGCAACTAAAAAGGGCATTCATGACACATTTCTCTTTAAGGGGGGTGTTGAACCATATTGTTCGTTTTAGGGTTTCATTAAGTAGAATGGACTGTCCTCGTTGATGAAGTGCAGTGAAACAATGTTTTAGACTATAAGATTACGTGGGGTTTCCATAATATTAAACAATTTATCCCTATCAATGCATGGTACAACAGAAATATTTATTTAACCCTTGGATTTTCTAAGATCCCGTCATGTCCAATATGCTGTCACCTATGTGTGTTTGACAGCGAAGGGAATGAAATATAGGCATGAGATATGTAAGACTTACCTTGGACGGCATTTACTGTGGGTCCAAAAGCAACAAAAAAACCCCTCTTTTGGGGCTGGCAATAGCAATAGATGAAGGAGAAAGGTGCAGCAGCAGGCAATGTTATCTCCTCCAAGCATGGATGGCAGTGCCGGTATCCGTACCGGTATCGGAGGGTACCGATACCGGTACATATCGGCCGGTATTGGCCGATACCATTTACATGTATAGTGTCGGACCAGGCCGGTACCGATACGTATCGGTCGATACTGCCAACCATGCCTCCAAGGGCTTGGTCTTGGGAAGACAGAACAAAGAAAAGGGAAGATCAAGCATCCAGGAGAACATATATACATACATACACGCACACCGGAGGAGAGAGAAGATAAGTCAGGGCCTGCTTCCGATCCACCACTATATATACATCAGTAACACTAGGAACACAGGGAAATCTTACTTGGCCTTGAGGGTACGTGGACAAGTTCTCATCGATAGTTCTGCAAAACTGAGCATCAACCAACTCACACTTCCTCATCTTACTGTAGACATAATCTGTCTTTGCGAATCCCCGAGTCAATCTTCCTTGAATCCCAACCCCCAGAAAAAGAAGTTTCAGAGCTTAGATATTTCTTGTTCATTTGTTTAAAGTGATAAAAGGTCTTTGTGGAATATAAATACCCTCTGCAACATCTTTTCCAGCAATTAGTTTTGTTCAGGACTTTTATTGAGATGTTTGCCTACCTTTTTGCCATAAATGTAACAGACTCGTCCTCATGCAACTGTGGAGGTGGAAATTTCAGAAGATATGCAGCTGGTGCATTTTGATTTCAATAGGTAAAGCAAGAAAATTCTTATTTAATGCAGTTACATGACTAGTAACTAGATTTCTGGTGTGACCTGCATTATGTTACCATCTTATTGATGTCTGAAGATACCTTTCATACTCATCAGCCCGTCATCGTTTCATCACTTAAATTCTGATTAGAGCACCAGTAAGTCACAATCATAAAAAACTTAATTCTGTTGATCTAGGGTCAGTTTCTGGACTGAACTTGTTTTAAGAATTTTGTAAAGCTTTACATTTGGCTGTGTGCCTGATGTCAGTCTCCTAAATGAATGTGAAATTCCTGGTATTGGCGACATGGTACAGTGACGAACTATACCAGTTGGTAGGCAGGGGGAACAGCCTCTAGCATCATTTGTCACTCTTATCTAAGATAACATCTTTTTTGCATTTGGGAGTAAAGCAATGCAATTTTCTGAAATGTGATGTTTCATAATTGGAAGCCCATTTGCACTTGTCAGAAGAAAAGGACCCACTCTACAAAATTCATGTTTTGTACTTGAACAGGATCTGCACTTTTCTGTTTTCTTAGGTTCTGCCATCTGAGGAGACATGGTTGTCCATTATGGTAAACGGACATTTGTTCGTGTATATGTTCTTTTACTTTCCTATGGACCAGGTTGAGAGAAGATAAAAGAGTTGTGACAAGGGATGATATAGACATAAAAGGTCAGGCATAGAGAGGGAGTTGAGACCAGGAAGGATTTTGTACATCTGTAATGTGTATTTTTCCTTTTTCTTTTTCTTTGAAACCATGGTGGTAGTTTTTGCCCTGTTCTCTTGTCTGGTAATAATTTAGTGTTTGTTTAGGAGGTCGCCCATTGTTCTTCTAGATGTTGAGGATAAACTCACTGCGGCTGGGAAAACTCCCTAGGGAGAGAGGGAGGAGGGTTGTGCATATGCGTGTCTTATTTGTTTTTTTTTTTTCTTGTGTTTTTTTTTTGGGGGGGTGGGGGGGGGGGGGGGGGTTGGAAGGGGGAGAGGCTGCGACCGATCACTCATTATTCAGCCCTCAGTGGGTTATGTATACACAATCTTTTGCCTTTTAAGGTCCATCCTAGTTTATAGGGTGTTTCCCGAATATAGCGTTGCAATGCAAAACTAAATCAATGCTTTTCTTTGGGATCCTCATCTAGGTATAAATTTGCTTGACCTTGGCATTCTTGCGTAGTCATTGGAGGACTGCTCTAACAAGTGTCTTTGCATGCCTATGGCTGTAGTACCAATCCTTTATGGCAAGTGTTTATGACCTTGCTGGGGCATTAAACTATATGATTAAAAGTTCATTGATGATATTCACATACCTGATTTCTTTCTATTTGAAAATGCTAAATTGCAGCACCCCATTCGAGTTGCATGATGACACGTATGTTCTCAAGGCCATGAGATTTAATGGAGGACAAAACAACAATGACTCTGTGCATCCTAGTGTAAAATGGCGGCGAGAGGTGGAGCCCATTAAGCATGTATCAGCGTTAAAGGCCAACCACTTGGACACCAAGTGAAACTGGTAGGCATGCCGGTCCAACTCATATTCCAGGAACACCGAAAGAACGAAGGAAGCATGAACATTGATTTTGTAACTGCAGGCCTCAAGTTACATCAGGCCTCATTATTCTTTTTTCTGTACAGTCCAAATATCCTTTTAAGAGTGGGGAAACTAACCGGCTGTCTTGTGCTAACAATCTAGGATGATAAAAATACCCAACTAGCTCTCTAATTGCACTTAGGGACCTTGACCGGAATGCGGTATCTGCAAGTCCATCTTGTAATGTAATTGTACATCATATTCTTTTCTGATAGTGGTCATCGTATACTGGATTGTAAACTTACAACAGCTGTCACTTTTGCGAAACGTCAACCACCTGTAAGTTGGGCAACGATGTGCCATTTAGATGTTCATCTTTTTTACCGACGCCACTATCATTTTGCTGCCACTTCAAGCATGGGTCATTTTATCCTGCAAGGATAATGGCAACTGCAATGATCGTGACGACAGTGACGGCAATGAAACCATGTGGGTCATTGATTTAGTTGAATTCATTTTTCTCTCTTTTCTGATTGGAACAATGAGGAGGAAATACCCTGGTACAGCAGAGTGGCCTGGCCTCTATCATACGCTTCAGTCACAATACCTGCAAATTATGGTCGGATTCATAGTTGACTCGAGAGCAAGATTGAAGGTACTACCCAAACGAATTCACCATCATCTCACATATGAGGCTTCAAAGATCACGTCTCATTTAGAAATGGTCGTATCCATGGCATCAGCGTAACTAACTGCAACCTCCAAGCATTCCTCTGGTTCAGTCATCCCTCCCATTTGCCCATTGGTTCATTGGGAGGAGGTTTTTCCCCCCACGTCGTCAATATGGCAGGTACCCTCGCACATATATGTTTGCCTTTCTTTGAAGAGAATATTCGCTGCAATCTCTCTTGAATATTACAGTACAACTACCGTCCGATTGGCGGATCAGATGGTGCACGGTTGCTGTACTGTCTCACAGAAGGTATAATGTGTTTTAATTGGGGTGCATCATCCAAACTCCCAATCAACCAGCAGTTGCACTACAGTATTTGGAAAGGGTATTGAAGCAAGTATTTCTCGTTTTTTCTTTTTATTAATCCATGAAGTCGATCAAGAGCTCATCCTTTCGATTAGTACAATATCTGTGCTATCGATATGATATGCAGGAGGTTCAGCAACCTGCCGTTGGTTGATAAGTTTTTGATAGTGGCGCACATTGCAGCCGCCACTATATTTTGAGTTTGGAGTTTCGCAGTTTACCGACTGCGATAGATGGGCGTTCTATAGCCAGTTAAACTATCAGATTGATTCTCTTATAGAATGATGTGAAGTATCGATTTTAAAACTATTAGTTTAAAATTAGAGAAAATAGAATTCTTGGATCTAACATCACCTGTCATGGTTTTTTCTGGTACTGGATTGAAAATCAAAATCAGTTGAAAAGAGCTCTTCATTCGTCACCTAACTTTGACATTTTTTATCACACTCCAAAAATACAAAACAAGATTGTAAAATGATTGACCGCAATTCAACAACCGATCTTGGAATGGAACAATTCATGACGCTCCAAAATGTATGACAAAAACCGTTTACGGCATTTAACAGTACCTTATGGCACACACATACCCTCTTAGATGAGAAATACTTTCTGCAAGAATGTTATAGTACAACCGCTGTCTGATTGACAGATTGAAGCATGGCGCACCTCTCTAATCTGCTGATCTGAAGACACTTGTACAGTAATGTCCTAGAAGCATTGCAGCATGTGTTGCTCATCTTGAAAAGAAACGTAAAGGGGACCTGAATTGGGTCTAAGACCATAAACGGTGTGCCTCTAGGGTTCAGCATGTTAGTGGGCTGGGTTGAGACCCAGCTTACACCAGATCCCTCCGTACGCGCATGGATGTGGGACTGCTCCACTGGTTCATACTATTTTTATTTTTTCTATTTCTGATTTTTTTAAGATCCAACCTATCATGTCAGACATATTTATACAACCAGATCTCGAATCAGGCAACCCAAAAAACTCCAAAAAGTTAAAAACCAAGCCACTAGCAATGCAAAAAAGTATGATCTGTTTTGATGGATGGAGCCATGGAGGTATTGGCATTGATACATACTTTTGGGGACCTCAGTTATAGGGCACTATTCCTTTGGTCTTGTTTGTCTTAAAAAAAGTTGGTTCCTCTCGGGAAAGTTATTGACTGACCTCAATTAGTGTAAAGAAGGGGGGGGGAAATTTTTTAAAAAAATCCTTCAATGAGAATGAGAAAAACTTCACGTGAGATTTCTTTTTTTTAAAGCTTCTCTCTTAGCACTGATTAAGCCTGATCAGTCATCGCACTGAGAGAATCCCAATTCTTCTTAACATGTTGTCAATTGTATGTGCAGAGATGTCCAATCTGTCATGAATCTGGGAAAGCACCGGGCACCTCCTCAATTGTCCTTGTGAGTTTTCTAGTTTTCAACAGGAGATGAGAGATTCCTTTATCGACTTCTGTATGTGTTACCATTTATATGAAAATAAGGATAAACAAATCACTTGCCATGAAAAATAGGAAAATAGAAGTACATACACCTCATTCTCTCGTGAGTGGAGGCAAATAAAGATCTAGATGATCTTCTCTTTCAGGACCTAGTGCTATTATACTCAGGGGTTATATAATATTTTTCTTATACTTAGAGAGTTGACAATTATTTTACATGATTTTTCATATATCTGAAGTATCATAAATTATTAGATTTCAAAATCATGTCGACTCATGTGGTATTTTCTTATTTGATTTCAATTTTAATGTAAGACTACTAAAAATCAAAATAAGATATTTTAAAATTGATGACTTTAAAATAAGATATTTTACTTTTATTAATTTTAAACCCAATGAGGTGTGTATATTTAATCAATATCTGAAGATTTGCAAATATTTAAAGATACGTTTTACTTTGAGGGGACAACTTCCTCTTTTCTAAATCGGGATTCTTTAAGTGCAAGTGAGGATCGGACTCAATAAGTACAAAAAGAAGACAATTTTGAAAAGGACCTTCACACGAAACATTTCCAATCCGAATAAGAGATTTTCTTGAAAAATACCTTATCTACACTTATCTAATTCCCTCCTCACTTACACTTATAGATAAAAATCAGACTCTTTTTTTCATGATTTGCAAAATGTTTCTTCGTTACAATATTCTTGACATTCCTACTGCAGCCTATTCATACTCGGTGCTCATCGCCATCATAAACTGTTGGGAGTGGAGGTGAACCCTTTCTATGAAAGATGAGACTAATTTTATTGATGCCCAAAAAATTACAACCTCAAATCTCTCACTCTCTCTACCTATACTAGTGCACAGCCACAAACACACTAAGAGACTCACAGTGGACACTTAAACACTCCCGCACATGCTATTCTCTTTACATCAAACACACCCCACACCATCTATGCTACGGGAAGATGGCACTCATATGCATACCTTGCATGGGGTGCATGGACCCCTTTTTGTAGATGCTCTTAACCGAGCCAGAGTCCGTATGCTGCTGCTGGAAGCTTCAAGTGTTAAAATTATTGAGCCATCCAACTCAAAATCTTAAGACTATGAGTGGAGTAAGTACCATTTATTAAATATTTTTTGATTTTGTCTTTTTTTAAATACATGACTATTTTAACACGTCCTCTCACGTGCAGACCGATTTTAAGTTCTGTCACGTGGACTACAAATATGGGATACATGCCCGATTCGCAACCATGGACTTTGATACCATGTTGAAGTTATTAAGCCATCTAACTCAAAATCTTAAGACTATGAGTGGAGTAGGCACCATCTATTTAACACTTTTTGATTTTATCTTTTTTCTAATACATGATTATTCTAACAATAATACTTGGGTGATGGGTTATTTGGCGGTGGGAGAATTCTGGAGAAGTGTTGTGCCAAGTTCCAGAGGGTCGGTGGTCTTGGGCCTTTTCTAGAAGAGTCGGTGTTGCACCGACATAAACCACCACCCGGCGCCACTGTTCCCCCCTGCCATACCATTGCTCATTGCTTGCCACCGTCTGCCTTGTTGATTTCTGTCTGCTGCCATAGCCACTGGTTGGGTGGCCATGCAACAAGAAGTATGTATGTCCTTTTCAAATTACCTATATTCATATCTTTATCAGATAATTATATTAGAACTGAGTCGTATAATTTCTCATTTGTTATGGCTTAGATCTTTTATAATAGATGTTGACACACACACTCACTTTTTTTATATTTTCAGAGAAAAAAATGTGATTCATAATCTATTTAAAACTACCACAGGTATGCGAATGATGCATAATCTTTTAGAGTTTTCATGAACATATATACTAATATGTTAACCGGAAATTTAAGACTTTAGATAATATAATTATCGGCAAAATGTGACCTTATAGTCCGATAGATCTGCCCTCTCATGCGAGGTCTGTTCTAAAAGATAGAGTTGCGAGGCTTGTGAGCGAAAAGGGACAGTATTTCACATAAGCTATATTTGGCGTAGATTCGTCTAGTAATGCCAAAGTGTATGATAAGCCACCCTATTTTGATTCGAGCTAGGGCCCTTCACTAAAATAAATTTGAAGAAAAATGGGGTGTGCACACGAGATGCACCCGGGCGAAGCATGATCATATGACTTGAACATGTTGAAGATTTTTTCTTCCACAATCAGGATTTCCCCATCACCACCAATTTCTTGTATTTTTTCTTCCACAATCAGGATTTCCCCATCATCACCAATTTCTTGTATTTTTTCTTCCACAATCAGGATTTCCCCGTCACCACCAATTTCTTGTTGGCTTTTGGAGCACTGAAGGGATCTCTTTGTGTTATCAACTAATTTAAATAGGAGATTGTACAGTGTGATCTCCCATGCATGTGTGTGTCTCTGTGTGTGAGAGAGAGAGAGAGAAAGGAGGTTCCCAAATTAGGCTCATGTTTCTCGTGCAATTGTAGAAGAGTAAAATATCTACAATTAAAGGCTAGAAAGGAAGGATAGACAATACGGGGATAAGATTGGATGACACTTACGATTCCAAGGTGCCATCCACCTCCTGGTCACTGTAGTGGAATAGAGGAGAGAGAGAGAGAGAGAGAGAGCGAGCTCAGGTTCCAGTTAAGTGGAGACCAGATGTCCCACCCACATAGTCAGAGAGAAGTGGTATTTTTTCCTACCTGCCTTCACGGTAAAAGTGACACTAGGTCACTAGACCATCAAGTTAAGTGGAGACTAGATCAAATGATGCAAGGATAAAATTAGTATTTCACTTATTTTTTAAATTAGATGATCGATTCATCTTTATATTTAGGTAATGCCCGATTGATAAGAATTTTACCTCGTGATAGTAAATCCTCAAGAGATGTGAGCCCAGTGTTGTTAGGCTTGGAAAAAAGAAAAATACAAGAGAGTTAAGATATCTGTTAGACTCGAGCCCGAAACTTCTTACACTTCCTATAAAACTTAATATTGTTGTGTTAAATTCTTCATCATCAAAAAAAGAAGAAGACATGAAGGACCATCACCTTCTCCGTGAGTGCAAGTTTCTGGTACATACATAACAAAGTAAAATATTAAGATAATTAAAAAAGTACAGAGAATCTGTCTCCCCGCCATGTCAAGATGCCAAAACCATGGCGTGTGGCCTCCACATGTAGGACCTTCAACCTTTATGATTATGGTTTTTATGTAATATAATTGGCGAGCACAACTGATTTACTAGGCTTCACCTTCACGTAGCCTTCAACTTAATGATGGTCTTTAATCTTGTTATCCGTGGAGGTTTAAATATATAATTACCCACTCACCATAATTTATCATCGTCTAACTTGCCTACGTGACTTTCGTGTAATGAACGAGATTGTGTCGATAATATCAACCAAAATAGTTAAATAGCAAAATGTGTTTGATGTTGAACTGGTCCAGTACATAATTCTTTTGTTTACGCATGGAGACTCCACACGTTTTGGATCCTTTGCCTTCTGATCGTCCGTGTCACCATCTTGGGTCTACGTCCGGTCTTGACCCGTTTTGGTCCTCTCGGATCTGCATGTTCTGATTAGTCAGAGTTGGACGAACTAATCAGAATAATTCGGATGACGTAGGGAGGAAAGGGGACAAGGAAAGGCTCTAATTAACGAGTATCGGATTGGTGGAAGGGGGAAGGGGATACCATACCACTTTAATCATTACCAAAATCTGCATTTTCACAGGGTGACATTTTTTTTTCAAAAATCAAAGACTTGGGCCTTGGCGTTGAGACATGCAACAAAATATCAGATGAGATCGTCCTGGTGCACACCCCATCGGATGCGCGTCACCTTGTGATTAAAAACTATGGAATTCCTGTTTTCTCGTGCTGAGGTGATCTTGATCCTAAAATTCATGGTACGTAGCTTCTCATGTGTGGCTACACTGAATATGGCTGCATTCAATGTGATAGGAGGAGAGATATTTTATTCTCAATTGTCTATATTTTGATGCATTCTCATTCATATTGTTTAAAGATAAAATAATTATTTAATAGGATGAGATAAAGAAAGTACCAACCTTACTATACAAATGAAGACGTAAGGAGGTGCAAAACACGGGTAAACAGAGGATCACCTCTCGCACTATAATACCAGCTGGTATCGAATCACTCATTTTGTTGGCAAAATGTGATGACACCCAATATGATGAACAAATAAATAATATGATGATGAACAAATAATATGACGATGTTCAACATGGTCTCGCTCAAAACCACAGCATTTTACTTGACCCTTCCTCCCATAAGAATGGTTTACCTTTAAATTACAGGCATATTCCATCGATTTTATATTTTTATTTTTACCTAATCAATATAAGTTACCGATTCTCATGATAAAATTTTAATTTTGAATTATATTTATAATTAATATTGTTGTAATTAATATTTTAATGACAAATAAATAAATATTTTTAGGAATTTAATTATACCTTGTCTTCTCCTTCAAAACTTCATGGCTTGCCACTGCATTAATCTGAGTTCTACAGATTTCGGGAAGGCCATTTATCCTTTTATTAGAGAGAGCATGGGTTCTTCCATGGAAATTGTCCGTTCTGGGTATGCTTGAGTTAGCTTCTTAGATTTCAGCATGCTTCGTGATGTTATGCTCTTTTTTTTTTTTTTTTTTTTAATGCCAAACGAAAGTCATAGCCATGAAGTGTTACATAAGATGCTTTTAGACTTCTATAAATTTCAGTCTAATTATTTTGAAGAAATGATTTTCAAAGTCATTTTTAATGTATTGTTCTTTTTAATTCTGAACCAAAAATTACAAATTAGAACTTCTTATTATGATAAAAATAAAATTGTTACGAAAGATTTGATTTATATAAATATCTAAAATCAGTTATGAACATTCTCATTCAATAATTTTCATAACTAGAAATTTTGCCAAGCTGGCCTAAAAAGGCAAGGACAAGCTCACTTTAACGATCAAGTCGTGGAGGTGAGATTTTTTGTGCTTTTTTTTCTCTTGAGCATGTATAAGTCATCTGTTATGAAAAGATGGAAGAATATCCATCTCATTTTCATATGCAAACAAAAGGTCTAAAGAAAAAGATTTAGAAAATCTCATCTCCAAGCCTAAATGAGATCTTCTGAGTCTCTTGAAGTCTTTATACATTCTTAGACACACAATGATGGGATGTATTTGATATTTTTTCATATTTTCACGAATAATGACTTTAGTGTCTAAGAACGCATCAATGCTCCTAAAAAGTCTATTCCCCTTAGAGTAAGACTTGCGTTAAGTCATCTTGTAATTACAAGATGTCATTAGTTCACCTAAGTGGGTGTCAAATGAGTTGATAACTTTTCTCCACAAATGACCTGACAAGTATTAAATATCAGTACAAAACTCTGGACATGACAAATATATACATACGTGACAAGTGTTTCGTGGACATAACAAATACTACTTGTCATGTCTACGAAATATTTCTCGTGCTTGAAAAATATTTATCATTTTTATATATTTGTATATAAAATTTTAAGTATGACAAATAATATTTATCACATCCATAAAATATTTGACATACATAAAAAATATTTATCATCCCTACATATGCGTATAAATTTGTAGCTATGACAAATACTTTTAAGACGTCTATAAAACACTTATTTAAGAAAGTGGATCAACGGCATCTAATATTACAAAACAGATGACTCGAAGCATTGATCTTCCCCTCTGACAAATAATGGTGCGTCCTGCAACATGATATGGTTTGTCATAAATAAATATAACCTCAGTGTCTGACACGTCAGATCCGTTCGCATAAAATTATGTCCCATCCATCGCTAATCATAGTCTCTCAATGCAAAATGACAAATGATGGGACCCTTCGCGAATCATGTGAATCTCGGGGTTACCTCTTTGCCTTGCTTGTTTGGCACTTCTAAGTTCTAAGTAGAGCTCGACAAACAAACAAACTATGTCAACACATGTATACTTCTTTGATGTGGTTGTCGTTCGATATTAATTCCAGCTGTTATGTCTGCATGGGTTAGTCTGGGTCTATTAAAAATTCAGGATTAAACATGGGCACTGTTGGTCGTGAGGGCCGGAATCAATTTGCCAAAAGGGAATGAGATTGTCCAGATCAAATTGTGTAGATTTTTCTATGCCTCATACTCATCAAGATGAGGTACCTGCTCTGTCACATCATTTTAAGAGGATAAATGACTCGTTCACCTCACCTCCCTCTTGATGAGTCTGGAAGCTTTGAGGGGTCCAAACAATTTGATCCAGACGATTCCATTTTAATAAAAAATTATTATACATAAGCAAGCAGAAAGCATTTAACAGATCAGGTATAGATTCGCCTTGTATTTAGCTCCACAGTTGGTTAGGAGACTAGGGTTTGATTCTGAGTAAAGTTTAATATAGTTCCTTTTAAAGAAAGAGAAAATTTTTAAACTCTCAACCGACTTGGATCTGAAAGATAAAGTCAACCACTCTGCAAGATTAGTTCGATTCCACTTGTGTGTGCATACGTGCCAACGTGTGGCGGATGATGTTTAGTTTGGCTTATGGGTTTAATTGGTTTTGGTTCAAAAGGGCCTCCTAAACTTTGACAAAAAGGGCGAGAGAAGGGAACTTCTCTGCACTCTAATGAGTGGAGAAAATAGTAAAAATGAAAAGAAAAGATTACACTCAGATGATGTATGGTGTAAGAGAGCTTAGATGTATCTCTAGCACAGTGTGGCTGTGAGTTCTGACAAAGGGGAAGAGAAAGGGTTAAAAATGGGGATGAGAGAGAGTACTGTATGAGGAAGGTCTTTTACAGGTGGATGAAATATGATCTTTAGGCTGAGTTTGCTCACTCTTTATGTCTGGATGATTCTGATATTTTTTATTTTAAGTAAAGTTAAGAGAGTAAGAAGTTTCAACAAATTAACAAAAAAAAATCACATTAAAACTTTTGATTTGCTCAAAAGCCTAGCTTTCAAAAATAGACATGTGTCTGCTCAGATCTTCCATTCATCTTTCCCACGTATTTTATGAGAATTTAAGAAAAAATGGATATCCGAAAACCTCCTCACTCGTAGCTGGGCCTGTCAACAGAGGTGAATATTTCATTATCCGTATCTGCTCCATTTACACATTTGAATTAACTGAATATACTCTGTTATCCTGCAAATAATTATAATATTTATCCACATTTGAATTCAAAACACTTAGCTAGATAAAAATAATTATCTGGAGAATCCAATTTGTTTGCTTTAAATGTAGACTAAAGACACACGCATACAAACCTGTATAGTACATTATGTGTTTATATAATATAGATATATAAGTGCATATAGATACAGGTAAATATGTGTATATACATCCATAAATATACAATATATAGGGTTTTTTTACCTTTGGGCCCTTATAATCTTTCAATATTTTGTATTAAGGCTTACAATCTTCATATTTATTTTAAACTCTTACGATCTTTGAACCTTCTTTAAAAAGTTCTTCCGATAATATTCCTTCCATATATCATATTCTATCAAAATTATGTTATTCCTAGTATACTTTTTTTTTTTTTTTTTTTACTGTTGCTAAAAGGAGGAATTTGTAAAGGAAGGTACAAAGATTGTGGAGGGTTTAAAGTAAATATGAAGATTGTAGATATTAGTATGGAATATTGAAAGATTATATTATGGAGTATTTTTTTACAAATATATTATGGGGCGAATACGATTATATCTTTTATACGTTCCATAGTTTGTTCGGAAATTATCCATATTCAAACAAATAGATATTGAACCGGATAAAATCTACTCTTATAAATATGGATCTAAAATAAACGCCGAAAAAAATCTTACTCATACCTTGACACAACAAATATACACTGTCTATACCTTTGGCCTAGTTTTACTGCACAACAAGATAGATAAGATGATTTATCCGGCAGCTTATTCCAGAATAAGGGGAACAAACAATTCGAACAAAATGCTCAAATTACTTATTCTAGCTAAGATAAGCATTAATGGCATTTCATTCCTCATATTTTATTCTTTTATTTATTTTACTTAGTTAAAATGACTTATTCTTAATAGAACTAAAATGTAGTTACAAAACAATTAAAGATGAAACTTGTTCCGATATAAGCAATCCCAGATTACTTATGCCAAATCAGCAATTCAGCTATCAAACTGGACCCAAGTTATGTGCATGCTTCTCGTCATGAGGCAAAATATATAAGCATTTTTGCATATATACTCCTATAAGCTAGTAATTTGTATATATACCTTGACTTTCATATATTGTCATAAATACTTTTGACATCCTCAAAAAAGTTGTAATTATATCCTTCCAATTCCAATAGAATATGCTAAATACATTTTGTGAGAGTCTTCCATATGTACCCCTCAATTTATTAGAATTGATGAAATCTTTGTGGCATATTTATTTAAAATAACACCATTTTTATCTTAAGAGTATAAATGTAACTTTCTTAAAGGTACCAGGAGCATTTATAGTATAATAATATGTGAAAATCAAGAATATACATATAAGTAGTTTACAAAAGTGTGTGTATATATATATATATATATGTACACAAAAAGACAAGAGTGGGAGGCAAGTCGACGCCTCCCACCTACTCCCACCTACACCTTCCATCAGGACCCCAACAACGTGGAGCCCCCATGTTCTAATCCCTTCAACCTTCCTCGTTATAATTTAGAGTTTTTTGCATATATACCATTTAAATACACCGTAATTGCATGTATATCTCTCATTCTCACATATTATCATCAATACCCCTGCAATCTTCAACATATTGCATTTTATATCCCTCAATCAAATGATTTGGCATTGATACCTTTAAATTCATTAATATTTTGCATACATACCCATCAATATACTAAAATCTTGCATTTTGTACCCCGATACCTCCAACCATGTCATAATTTATGTAATGTTTTTGACATATTGTATTAAAATTAACCTAAGTTTGACAGGAAGGACATAAATGCAACATTTTGAAGATTGCAGGGTACCGATGATAATATGTGAGAATGGGGGGTATACATGTAATTACGGTATTTTTGAGGGGGCATATATGAAAAAGCTTTATAATCTATACTATATAATAAAACAAAGTTTCTGAACTAGCTGATGTGGCACTCCCACATTCTTTCCCTCCAATTTTAAACATTCAAAGTAGATTTCTTTTCTCAAGCTAATGGTGTTGTAACATTAACACGTCAGCTGTCTCATAATGGCTAGAAAGTGGGAACTTCTCATGCTTTAAGTGGAAATCTGCTCCACTATACCATGGTGCATTTAATACTGCACCAGCTCTTAAGGGAAGCTTAAGAAATATCCTGATTGCCCAGGAAGGCCAAATCCTTTTTAAAATGCAGCAAAAGTAGGAAACTCATTAATAGGGCTTTCCCATTCCCATCCTCTCTTTGGTTCCAGGACAAGCAACATTAGAACAGGTCGCCATATTTCTATAGGTGGCCTCCTTCAAACACTCCCATATCTCTGGTTTTAGCCCCTTAGCAAATTGGAAGATCTCCAGACTAGTGAGCATGCCTCCTGTTACTACCTATTTTTCTTGACTTTTGTCAAAATGCTGGTTTCTTTGTTCCTTCCTTTCTTAATATTTCATTAGATGCATGATTGGTAGATTTAGAGTTAAAAAAAGATGCGTTGATGCAAAAAAGATGATGTCTTTAACAAGTCATAGAAACGAACAAGAAAACTTTTATTAAGAGGATGTGATCTTGCTTCGTTGAGATCGTAATAACTCTTCTTCCAACTTCAAATAATAGGTCTTAGGTTTCATTTTGGGCACGCCCTGCACTGCATCAAGGCATTCGTTTAGGAGTTGCACATCGAGATTTCATCTTCAACACGTTCAGGAGCTACACACCGAGGCGCTGCGCAGTGTGAAAGAGAGGACGTGAAAAATGGACATGGAACTAGGCATTTGCATCACGTACACCTTCTTACACCCAGGTGTGTTTGTTCACCTCTGTATTTGTTTGTCCATGATCATGTTAACTAGCATTTGTTCTTACTGAATGCAAATAAATGAAAATGTTTAAATATTTACTTGGTCTGCATAGCTAGGCACTGTGGGATTTAAGAAAAATCGCTGTCACAATTTTTGCAACATGGTCGCTTACATTTATTTTAATAGTTTAAATACTACAATTTTTTGTGAGTTCGACTATCATAGGAGACGGCAAACAGGTATCCTGACACAGGTCCTATGTGAGAAACATTAGTGCAATGTTCTCTTATGGCATTAGGGCTGTAAATGGTACGGATACGTCGTTTCCATGCCCGTCTATTTATGATAAATGGATAATATGTATTTACTCTGTTTACAAATCGGATACGGAATGGATATGTTTGGCGGATAATTTTCAGAGTTGGAGTGAGTACGGATAAAATCAAAATATTTAAATTGAGTCTTTATAAAATATAATATTTCTCTAAAAATTCATACAATTGTAAAAACAACTGTAAAAAATAATGGATATCTGATACACAATAGTTAAGCAATAAAAATCACTACTGACATTATGCTATAATAATTAAGCAATTATAATCTCTCTCTTGATTTCTGCCTCTGTCTAACGTATTCTAAGAAAAGTCCATCCCCGTCAAAAAACGCTTCTTAAGAAGAATCCCCTAATATAGTAACCACTTAACTAACTATATTATCAATATGGTTAACAATTTTTATCTTTTTATGCAACCATACATATGCGGAACATGTTGCCTAACCATACATATAACCTCTTAAATAATCTAATTTCTTTACGTAATGGTACATATGTGCAAGTCCTTAACTAAGTATATTATCAATATGTTTAATAATTTTAATTTGTAACGTATATTTTTTTCTTCACTTTCGTAGCCAAGTTACTTAAATAGTTTCATATGGTAAAATAATTTCTTTGAGTCTATCCATCCATTTTTTTACACTTATTTTAACTCTTTTTATCGTCACTCTCTTTCGATTTATTCACTCACTCTATAACTCTCTCTTTGTCATGCACCATAATGCCCTCGCCCTCCATGTTTATCTCTCTCTCTCTCTCTCTCTCTCTTTCTCTTAGAATCACAAATAACTAACGACCTATAATTAGATCTCTTCAAATTTACATTTAAAAATTAATCACTAGACTAAAATTTCAAAAATTAACTCTTAGTCACACCCGCTCCCTCTTACTATACATAGCTAAAGAGTTGCCACTCAGCACAGTTGTACCGTTTCTATTTTTTATTTTAGAAAGGGTTCTGAATAGTTTTTGTTTTTGAAAGATTGAAACTTTTACGAATTCACTGTCGAAAAGTTTTTTGATTAACATGAAGTTATTTAAATTAATATTAAAATATTTATCTTAAAATTAAATTTAATATTTTTAAAATAAATTCAAACAAATACCGTGCATCGGACGGATTTGAAACTAGTTTATAAATAAGTGGGAGCATAACCGGGCTTCAGGTTCACGTCCCTTTCAAGTTTCTAGTTTCAACTAGATTCCAGAGGCGTGGTTAGTCTCCACCCTCCATCATGGTCGAATTTATCTATATATGATTTGTATTTTAACAATAATAAAACCATATTAATGATATGATTAGCTGAATACTTAAATAAAAGGCTGCATGCTTTTTGTCTTTTTGGGTCCTTTGGAGCTGATCCCGTCACTATCTTAGGTCTCCATCTCCTTTGATTCCCTCATCTGTATATTTTAACCCATCACATCTTGACGAGCTCATCACAGTCCCCATGATGAGTGCGGGCTGATTAGGGAAATTAAGGAGACATGAAATGGTTTTTTTAAAGAGGAATGATTAGATGACTTCGATCTCACGGTGAAGTTGAGTTCTATAGTTAGAAATATTTTTTATTTTATTCTTTTCATTTTTTACGGAGAGAGCAAAGTAAAAAATGCTTCTGACTTTAGGACTCGTCTTCACCGTAAGATCGAGCTCGCTAAATCACTTTTCCTTTTTAAAGAAGATCGCTTGGATGATTAAGATCAATGTCTCTGGTGTTCAAGTAACTTATTGACTTAGTTGACATTATTTACATCAATGTAGTTAATTTTTTTTACTTAAGTTAATAAAACATTTTAATTATCACGATTATGATCTATCTCAATTATTTTGTTTGATGCATGACTTGTGAGAAATGGGGATCGAATCTCGCCTGCATCACTACTACATGCAATATCTGAATACTGATCAAAAAGTAAAAGAAAGTAAATTTGTTATGGAAGATTTGATTTGCATAAATTTCTAAAATCAAATATGAACACTGTCATTCAATAATTTTTACGTCAAAAATGAAAACTAGAAATAATTCCCAATTAAAAAATTTGCCAAGCTTGCCTAAAAGGGTAAAGACAAATGCACTTTCATGATCAAAAGGCTTGATACCTCCAGTTGATAATTGGTGTTTCCTTTCCCTTGGCTACATGATGTGGTCTGCCATAAATAAAGCCTCAGTGCTTCACATATCAGATCCAGCAGTGACTAAACAGGTAGACTGTGTCCTATGCTTCATCAATCATGGTATTGGCATGCTGATCAATGGTAAATGATGGGGCCTTCATGAATCATGTGAATCTTGTAGCCTCTCTTTTTTTTTTGGACCTAACTTGGGTAACCTCTTTGACCTGCTTGTTTAACACTTTTAAAATCTTATTTGGAAAAGCTTTTCTCAATGGTGGATTCTTGTTCATTTGTATTTTCTCTCAATCCTGAAATATTTAGGATGAGAGAAAAACTTAGGTGAGAATTCTAAAATGGTGTAAAAGATTAGTAAAAGATTAACACCTCGTACTAAGAATCCGTGAAAGGACAACTCTTCCTTGGGAAAAGACATTTTCCAAAAAATTATCTCATGTTTATTCTAAAATTCAACTTTAGAATTCTTTCCAAATAGAGGCTTAAGGGTAGAGTTCGACAAATAAACTATGGCAACTCACATTGATTGCCACTTGATCCGGCAATACTCTTGAAATTCCATATGGTAGGTGAACAAGAAATGACAGGTTTCAGGACTTTGTGAGAACAAACAAAAGACTGCTCTACACTAGGTTCATATATATCATGCAAGACTAATTTAATACCAATTTGATGTAGATCAAGAGTGCCTAACTAGGGTTTGTGAGGACAAACAAAAGAATGCTCTACACTAGGTTCATATCATGCAAGACTAATTTAATACCAATTTGATGTAGATCAAGAGTGCCTAACTAGGGCTTTGTGAGGACAAACAAAAGACTGCTCTACACTAGGTTCATATCATGCAAGACTAATTTAATACCAATTTGATGCAGATCAAGAGTGCCTAACTAGTATATTGAGACGGTCAATTAGTCTGTAACTGATCAGAGGCATGAGACCTGTCATTCACAAGGGATTTTATCTGGGCCTCTTGTATCCCATCTCCTATAGTATGCATGAAGAAAGATTTGTCTTATATGTTGATGTGGCCTACCTTCAAGTACTCACTGCATATGACTAGAACTATAGAAATATTATTACTTCGATAGTGAGGCCTATGTATCTGAAATAATCACCCAAATAAGGCTGAGAGAAGGAATAAGAAGCTTGAATAAATGAAAAAAATTGTGTTGATGTTTTTAAATTTTTCAGAAGCCTAACTTTCAAAAATAGATGTGTTACCTGCATCACTTCCATCCTTCATACTCTGTGAGCATTTAAGATACAGGAAAATCTCTTCACTCGTAACTAGAGCTGACAATAGAGTAGATACGAAGTGAATATACCATTGTCCTGACATATTTGAATTAACTGAATGTGCTCTGCCACTAAAGAGACTGTGGTCCACTGGTGTAATAGGGGCTAAATAATTTGTATCAGTTGTTGAGAAGGTAATTATTTATTTATAAATAGGGTCTTCTATCTTCCTCCCAACAAGGACTCTTATCCTACAAAGACAAATCATGAGGTTCATGAGTCAAAACGGACAAGACATTGTTGGTGAGAGCCCAAGTTCTTTCCTACAATATTGACGCCGTCTGTGGGAACTCCAGCTCATACACACACTCTTACCTTCTCGTAGGGCTGTATCGAAGTATAAAAATATAAGCTAGATAATTTCGTATCGTTATTGAAAAGGCAACTATATGCTTATAAAAAAAGTTCTCACCTTCCTAACAAAGACCCTTATCTAAAAAAGATAAAATCATGAGGCCCATGGCCAAAGTGGAAATATCTTGTTGGAAAATTTATCCCATAAATTCGTGTGGCCTATATTTGTATGTTCCCCATAAGTGGTGGGACCTGTAGAGGGAGAAGGGGTAGAACTATCGCAGTTGTGTGTAGAAGAATTCCTACTTAAGTAGAATTGGTGATTGCCCATTTGTACTATTTTTACTATGGAGGTCTTGTAAATATATCTAAAAAGAAAAAGAAAAAAAAAAGAATGTGCTCTCTTATCTTGCAAACAATTATAATATTTATCCACATGCAAATTCAAAAATAGATGGATACAAATAATTATATAGATAATCTGATTTATTTGCTTCAAATCTAGACTAAACACGCGCACCTACATGCGCATATAATACATTATGTTTGTGTACATATAATATGCACAATATGTACGTGCATATAGGTGTAGGCCCCTATATGTATACGTGTGTATACATGTATTGTGCGACTGATATAATAATATATATGTATCCTTTTCTAAAAATTTATCCAGTTATTATTCATACTCAAACCTTTAGTGCTATGAGTATTACTCTTCTTCTTTTGATACGTGGTTGATATAATTAAACTTTAACCTCTGAAAATGTAACGTGTTTACAAAAAAGCTCATATAACAAAATTATTTATGAATAAGTCTTCACTGCGAATTGATGCAAGGCTTCTAAGTGTTACAAAAAAATCTCTGAGAGTATTAAAAAAATGTCCCTCAAGAGGGCTTTTTGTAAAAAAATTGAGATTGTGGAGACTTATCTGTAAATAATTAGATTAGGAGGAGTTACAATATTAAGAGTTTCGGATGGTTAAAATATATATATATATTTATTTATTTATAATGTCTCTTAAGTAAGAAAAATTATAAATCTCATAAATTCCTCTGTTAAGAATAATTCTACACCGAACGTGAATTTTTCACTTAATTTTTGACAATTCCAGGCCAACTTAAAAGCCCCCCTTAAAAGTTTCCAGCTTCAACTTATCAATGATAGGCTTCAAGCTTGTACTATCTAGAAGCATGATTAATGTCCACCAACCTTGATTTATCATCATCGAACTTATCTATTCTATGATCTCTATCTTATCAATAATAAAAGCATATTAATGATTAAACTTGAACCTTGTACTATCTAGAGGCATGGTATCAGCTGAATAATTAAATAAAAGGCTGCACCCCTTTTTGTGTACTTTGGAGCTGATCCCATTACTGTCTTGGGTTCCCATCTGATCCCCTCATCTGCATATTTTAGAATATCACATCTTGACCAGCTCATCAGAGACCACAGTGCAGGCTCATTAGGAAAGGAGACATGAAATTTTTCTTTCCAAGTGAGATCAGATTGAATGATTGAGATCATTATCTCAGATGTTCGGGTAACTTGTTGACTTAATTGACATTATTTACATCAATGGGGTTTTTTTTTTTTGTGTGTCTTAAGTGAATAAAATGTTTTAATTATCATAATTATGATCTATCTCAATTATTTCATCCGATGGCTTTTGAGATGTATGCTAATTAGCGTGGACAAATCTCGCCTAGGTGTGATATATCAATCTTGTTTATTGTGTGCCCATTCACTGGGTTACTGATTTTTTTTAAAAAATGACACCAACACGTGCCCGGATGCAAATCATCCCGGGATGTTCATTAGTAAATATGATGTTTTATTGTTACTATAATTAACAACTCCGAATGCAACTAGAATATTAATTTAGACCTTTTACAAATAATCTACTAAATTTTTTTATATTTGTAAAGAATTCTCTGCAGTTTATATATGCAGAAAGTCCCCAGTATAATCTTGTAAATAACTCTCTATGAACAAGCAAAAGACCTCTTGTAAAATACATATATGTAAAAAAAAAAAATCTTTTACTTAGTCATTATATTTGCAGAGAATTCCGGCATTATGTCGGTCATCACTCATATCGCTCACAAATTAAGACTTATTTCCCGATAGAAAGAAACTTTAACACATTTGTAAATTACTAGGGCATTTTTCACACATATGCGATTCTTTAGGAGCCATTTGCAAAAAGCCCTAAATTCCAGCTTTCCCACTTTTGCATCAAATATTCTAATATGAGAAGTTATTGCACACATGTTTTGAAACTGATGCATCAATGTCCCATTAATTTCTTATCGTTTAGAGTTTTATGTATGGCAATCATGTCCTTTAAAACCTGTTATTAGACCGCCTTTTAATTTTTTTAACGACTAATTAAGGAGATATTTTAACTAAAACTCAAACCATTACTTTTTTTACTTAGCACTAACCAAGCTTAACACATTAAATTTGGACGGGAAGACGGTTCTATCGCTCATTTTTAATTTAACACATATATCTACATCTACATATAAAATAGATAACAGCTGTAAGAACTTTGATATTGTTATTAGAAATTATATATACATCCTATAAATTATTATATTTGTATTTATACCTCTAGCTCCCACACATTAGTATGAATACCTCTGACATTTAAAATACCATGAACTCCTATGCCAACCTAATTCAAACAATTTTACATGTAGACTTCAAAATGCACCAAAGTTTTGCAGATATACTACTGATTTCATCAAAATTTATAGAATTTCTTTTAGCAAATTCGGTTGGAGTGTCACGGCATTTTAACATAAAGGTATAACCACAACCGTTCTGAAAATGTCAGAGATAATACGAAGAAGTCAGGAGTGCATATACAAATACGATAATTTGTACATAAGTACATGCAAGCGACCTTTTTAAATTGGAATTTTTGCATATACCTCTAAAAGATACCTTATTTGCATTTATACTCGAACTCTCACATATTATTATAAATACTTTTAAAATATTTAGAAATGTTGCAATTATATCTTTCATCGCTTAAATCAAACCTAAAGATTTTACAGAAATATCCCTAAATGCACTAATATTTACATATATATCCCTAAATTTAGAATTTTACATATGTTCCCCCTGCCGTTGTCAAGATTTACTAAATCATTTTGACCTATTCAGTTGGACTTGGAGTTCACTTTATTTTAATATAGGGATATAATTGTAACTTTTCTAAAGTCTAGAGGAATGTTGACGTCCCATCAAATGACTTAAAAAATTTGAAAAATCAAAAATTATTATTAGATTCGTCTCTATTAAGATATATTTTTTATTATTTATTAAATTATTTTTTTAATTTTTTAAAATCATTTGATCAAATATTACATTGTACGACCAAATAAAAAACCTCAAAATCGACTTAATTTTTTTAAAAAAATTCTTTTACCCACTGCCCCCGATGGCAACAGGGGCATTGCAACAAGCAAGTATTCCTTATATGATGACGCGGCGGCTGTTCAAAACCTGATTCCAGGATCCGTGTGGAAGACGACGAATCTTCTGGGCTAAGGACATCCGTCTTCAAATCCACAAACGAGTGGAGGTGAAGAAGAGGTGTTTCGTTTGCAAGCAAACCAGAGGAGAGAGAAGGTTAGAGAGAGAGAGAGAGACAGAGGGAGGCAGCTTTGTTGCAGGTGCGATCTCTACTCTTACCTCTTTCCTACTTGTATTTTTATAAAAAAAGTACAAAACTTTGGCACCCCCTCCAACCAGGAGGGGCACCGGGTTTGATCCTGTCGCCAAAGCTTTGTTTGGGCAACAACGACCTCCGAAGCCAACGTGAACGCTGCTCCAAGCGCTTCTCCCCTTGCAGCCCTGCCCTGCCAGCACACGCACTCCTCAACCCAAATCGGAATTCCCCCCACCCTAAATAGATTGGAAGTATACGTCTACATAATATATATATATATATATATATATATATATATATATATATATATATATACCTGTCCCCTTCTCCCATCCCGATCTGTTGAAGCTCCAAGTCCCGCGTACGCCGCGACCCAAGTGCTCTTCTGCAACACCCTCCAGTGGCCTGCCTGTAACCAGTCTCTCTCTCTCTCTCTCTCTCTCTCTCTCTCTCTCTCTCTATGTATGAATCTGACCCTCTGTGTCTGTGTTCTTGTGTACTTTCTTGTTAGTCCTGTGTCTGTGTCCGCCACAAGTGCTTCCGCGCCGAGCAGGGCACGGAAGTTGTGGAAGCCCAAAAGTGCTTCCGGAGGGCAGAATCGAGAAATAGACAGAGATAGAGAAATATACAAGAGAGCATGGGGATCACTTTTACTTGATAACCTAGGTTTCTTATAAAGATGCATGTTAATGGCACTGATTGGTGGTCCGTGTTGATGCGTATAATTAGTTTGATGCGTTGTGATTAGTTGGCCTAAGCGCGTCATAAGGATGCATCTTCTTGTTCTTTGATGTGCTTATCTGTTTACGGGGGAAGGCTTCTTTTAAAATTGTTTCAACAATGGGCTTGTTTGTTTGCTCTGGATCTGGTAATAAAGTATTGTGGCACCAAGAAATGTTATTTCAAATTGAGATTTTTATGGGTGTTTGTCTAGTATTACTTCATCTGGGATGGCGGTTATTTGCTGTTACAAAAGAGGGTGACTTGGCCAGTTCTGTACAGTGTTCGAGTCTTTATGTTTGGTTTGTGTTCTCGTATCATATGACGATCGGGACAATGCACATGCGTTCTTTCTCTTCTTGACTAATTCTAGTGGGGAAGCCTTGGTGCAATGGTAAGATTTCTCATCATGTCCTAGAGGGTTATGAGTTCAAGATTGGATACAAACTCTCTGGGGCTGTGTTTGGCACAGCTTCCAATTGGAAGCACTTTTAAACTTTCTATCTAGTCATTTTGTGAGAAAAAGATAGGTGTTGGAAGCCACTTACATCACATTTAGGTTGTTTTTTGGTTTCCAACCAAAGCTCCAAATTAAAGCTACCTAAATTAGAGAAAAAGTGGGGATGTTAGGGTATGTTTGACTTTTATGACTACCTCAAATTAGTTATAACTACTTCCATATATTATTTTTTACATTGTAGGAGGAAACTAAAAGTGGTCTCCAATTAAATAAAAGTTACGCCAAACATGCCCCGCAAAATGTAGAGGTAAGGCTGTGTACAATGAAGCCGCCCTAGTCCCTATAGTGGCAGAACCCATGTGGCACCGGGCAACCCTTTCACTGTTTTCCTATTCTCCTCGACCTAACCTAATTCACTAGTTGCCATTCTTGTACTGGTAGATGATTGTAGGAATGTGTGTGTAATTGTTTGACTCGCCATCTCTACTTCCTCTGAACTGCATGGTCACATTACTGATTGGCAGTCCTTCCTGCTCCCTAAAAACACAAGTGACAAGAACAAGACCAACCAGTAGTGCCATGCTCACCAGGTCTCATTAGTCACTACTCCAACTTGCTTTAACAACTCTCCTAGGTCAGTGCACCTATTGGCAGTTGGGCACCTCCCTACTCATCCAAAGTCCGATGTCTAAACCATCTCTACTAAGCTTCAGAACCACACAAGGTGCGGCAACTGAGAAAACAGTACTAGCTGAAGTTTGTGATGTGTCACGGTGTTTTTACCCTGAGCCACTTGTGCGCACAAGTGGAGTCTACCACTATCATAAACAGTCGGGTTCTCTTGATATTCAAACTCAGGCTAAACATAAATAGGCTTGGAAAACCAGTTCAAATCCGGTTACACCATAGTGCAAGGGCTAACCTATGAGCCCTTGTCCCTAAGGGTCAAATTGTGCTTTTGAAGGTGTACACTAGTGATAATCATTGCTCTAAAAGCCTTAGAAAACCCGCCCCCAATGCAACACCAACCATATAGCATGGCGGCACACTTACACATACGCATCATCATCACACATACACATCGCCACCTAATTACCCTACGCATGATTGCATGTACACGAAGACGCCACTATATACATTGCATCATTTAACATGCTATACACAAAGTATACATAATTATAAAGCATAGGACATGAATGCATAATTGAGAGAAGATGCACTTCGATAAGGCTCAAGTGAAATATTGAATTCGCATCACCAAGATGTTTGCCTCGCCCTAGGGTGATGCCTAATCACGTCACCTACACAAGATATGAATGTAGTATTTTCCCCAACAGTAATGCTTGCTGCAATGGGGGAATTGCAGTGCCACTGCAATGCGCCCCAACAGCTGTCTAATCAGCTTTGCTAGGACGGCTGCAGTAGCAAGTATTTTTTTTATTTTTTCTAAAATTCCGGGGGGGGGGAATCCTAAGGGAGCCATCCATATTATCCGATCATTCAAAAAATAAAAAAACCCCAAGAATTCATCCCTTTTTAGTTTTATTTTTTTATTTTTTGGGACCATCTGATCAAAGATCGGACGGTATAGATGGTTCCCTTAGGGTTGCCCCCACCTCTTGAGTTTTAAAAAAAAAAAAAATTTTGCTGCTGCTGCCGTCTGATGAAAGCTGATTGGATGGCTGTTGGTGCTCATTGCAGCGGCGCTGCAATTCCTCCATTGCAGCAAGCACAAGGAGGGGGGGGGATCCTAAGGGAGCCATCCATATTATCCGATCATTCAAAAAATAATTAAAAAAGAAATCCCCAAGAATTCATCCTTTTTTAGTTTTAAATTTTTTTTGGGACCATCTGATCAAAGCACGGACGGTACAGATGGTTCCCTTAGGGTTGCCCACACTTCCTGAGTTTTTAGAAAAATAAAAAAAATATTTGCTGCTGCAGCTGTCCGATGAAAGCTGATCGGATGGCTGCTGGGGCGCATTGCAGCGGCGCTGCAATTCCCCCATTGCAGCAAGCATTACTCTTTCCCCAAAGACCTGCAGCTCCTCCATAGCATAACTTAGTACCCAAAACATGGAAAACACAAGGGGGAAGCCAAGCCCTCATGTGGGCACAACGCCACTTCGATCTCCTAACCATTTACGCATATCACATCAAAACAGCGAGCAAATGAAACGGAAGAGGGGAAAATAAAGAGATTTGCACAAGGGGACCATCACCCGACCTCAAGCCTTCTATTTCTTCAACCCACAAGGGGCCTTCGTGAATGATGCTCCCTTGGACATGCCAGCATCCCTGAGCTCGCCTCAGGACTCCCTTGTGACGAGCTTGTTGTAGTCGCCACCACCTTATCATCAGCGTTGGAGACACCACGTGATCACATAGTGGACGGTTGCCTTCACTTGTCACCACCGTCATGCACCACCCCTCCACCACCATGCTCAACTTCCCTCATCATTAAAGGAGGAGGAGAATAATAGGGAGATGAAGAAGAAAGGAAGAATGGAATGGAAGGGGAAGGTGTAGAGGGAGAGGCAAGGGGAAGGAGGAATGAGGAAGGTGAAAAGGGTTGAAAACCCATTCTTGCCTGGTGCACGGCTCGAGGGGTGCAGCCCCCAAGGCATAGGCATGTGTTGGGGCACCTATGAAGAGAAAAAGGGAGGGTTATGGGTGATGGGTGCGTGTAGTCAAGGTCAGAGGTGGATGAGATAGACCAATAACCAACATCTGCGTACCCCCTCCCTTACAGCATCGGCAGATCATCATCAATCCATAACTTGGTGGTAAACCCATATGCCCCTTAATTTTCGGAAGGAAGCGGCAGATTGACTGCAAATCAATGTTGTTGGCCGGTGTGGATCCACAAAACCAAATATATATATGTGTATGACCAAAGTCTAGGCCTGATGATCATGTAGGTGAAGAAGATGATGAAGATAAAGGAGGTTACAACATCAATGGCCACTGAGACAGAGGTATAGTGCCAATGAGGAACCTGACTTTGGGGATGCTATGGTGGGTGAACTCAAGTCTTTGGCAGGGTTCTTAGGCGTCTGCCTGAAGGGTCAAGGACCATTTAAGGATGTGATGTCATCAGTCATAGGTAGAAAAGGAAGAATAATACATATTCAATAGAATCTAAATTGAAGGGGAAGCATTGGGTGTGTTTACTAAGGCTTTTAATTGAAAGTCACTTGTGGCTTCCAGTTCCAACATGAAAAATATTGAATGGGGTGTCTATGTCCTTCTAACTGATTTTGGGTAGTTTACACAAGTCACACCTTCCCTAACAACTCCATTTTTACCTCAATGTAGAAAGCTCTAGTTTGAAACTTTTGGTTGGAAGCAGAACCCAACTAAAATATGAGGGATAATTTCATATTAACCACTTTTGTATGTTAAATTTCAAAGATATCATGCTTGCTTGCATATTATCCCACATACCCTTACAAAATAACATGTCTATCAAACATGCCATTTTAGTAGTATATAGTGGCATATATGAAACTTTATAATCAAATATGTCATCGCCGTGGCAATTTTGAAACATTATACATATTGGGATAGTATGTAGGATAATGTGCAAATAAGCATGCCAACTTTTAAGTTTAACATACAAGAGTGAATATGAAATTATCCAAATGGCTTTGGAAGTTGAGATCCTCAGAGGGAGGTCTGTGGCAGGATATAATTAGGCAAGGATATTTTAGGAGCTCCAAATTGTGGGATTTTTTTGCTACCAAGCTCTTCACATGACATTTCATATGTATGGAGAGGAATTTTGCAATCATTTGATGTCATTCAGGCAGGGAAGTAAATTATTTCTTGGTGATTGGAAATCTTGCTTATTCTGGACAGATCGGTGGTGTGGAGGGGATTCCATTTACAGTTTATTCCCTAATCTGTATGCTCTTGCTTTGGATCCATTGGCAGTTGTGGCACAAGTTTATGATGAAGGTCAGGTAGGGGGAGGTTGGTTCCCAGGTTCCGAAGACCTATTAGGGATGAAGAGGCTGCGGATTTTTGTGACCTATTACTTCTTCTGAAGGATGTCACTCTAGATCCTACTAAACGGGATGGATGGTTGTGGAGGTGGCAGGTAGATGCTGTTTTTTCTGTGAGGTCAGTCCATTCCATTATAGCAGATGGTGGTCTTCGTTTCCCATTTTCCAGGCTTATTTGGTCCACCGAAAGTCCACTGAAGGTTCAGGTTCTCTATTGGCAGAATACCAACCTCTGACCGGCTAGTCCTGTTTATGCCTGATGGTATTACCACATGTTCTCTCTGTGGTCATGCAGATGAGTCGGCTGATCATCTTTTTGCGGAATGTTTATTTACTGTGAAAGTGAGGCAGTTGATCCTTGATAGAATCGGATAGAGGATGCTGGATGCTCAGTCCGTGGGGGATCTTCTGGGCAAATGGTCCAAGCGCAAAGTGCTCAAGGATGATAGATTCATGTGGCGGCTGATTCTTCATGGTAGACTTTGGGCTATCTGGGGTGAAAGGAACAGACGGATTTTCAGTAAGGAAGCTTTGATAGCAGATAGGGTCGCTTCTTTTGTGGGTCAAAGGGTTGTAGAGTGGGCCTCTATTTTGTGTAAAAAGCATACTTGTAAATCTTCCTTTTTTACTCTTTTGAAGAATGGATGAGCTACATAATGCTTTGGTGATATTCGTATAGGAGTTGTTTTTGGGGAGGTTTTTTCTTTTCTATATTTCTTCATTTAATGAAGTTGTGGTACCATCCACTTTAAAAAGAAAAACGAAAAAGAAAAAGAAATTATCCCAAAATATTACATAAATGGCTTGCAAGTCTGTTGTCATCCCTTCAAAATAACTAGACTGAAACTTAAGCTTCTGGAAGCCAAAATGTGCTTCCAATTAGAAGCTGCACCAAACACAGCAGGATTCCATGGCTTCAATGGCTTATGGGGACATCTGGTAAAGGGCTTTTTATTTTCTGGATTTTTTTGGGTCATTGACTTTGTTTGGACATACTGGCAAGGACTGTATATTTCTGGGACTTTTTTTAGTTGATTGTTTTGGGTGCGTTATTTCTTCTTTTGGAGTGTTTTACCTGATGGTTTTTGGACCTTGTTTGGGGCACAGACTGTGAATTGTTTGGACCTTGTACATGGGTTGTAATTTGCAAGGAAGAGGGAGTGGAATGATGCACAACTTACCTGTATTCCTTGATCTTTTTTTCACTTGGATAAAACGTGATCCTGTCCACTTTCCCTTAATAACAGGTTCTTGTTCTAACTAGGGAGTGGTTTGGATTTAACCTTTGCAAAAGTTGTGTCATGTTACATTTTGGTGTCAGGTCAGATACTTAATGTCATGAAGAATTTTAGGTGAGGTAGCCATGGTTTGGATTTAGTCTTTGCAACAGATACGTCATGTTACATATTGGTATCAGGTCAGATAAGTTAATGGCATGGAGAATTTTAGGTGAGGTAGCAGACTATTTTTAAAATGATCGATGTTACATGTTCCTTCCCTTCCTTTCCCCCCCTTATTCTTTCACCCATTAACAACCCCACAGGAAGGAGAAAAGAATCTGCCTGTGGCATGCACCCTGCAATCCAATCAAACTGCAAGCTGCGATAACATCTGTTTCCATTCAAGCTAACCACACATGCTCTGCATCTCAGTGTCCTTGTTCACATAAATAGTATCCACATCTGTTGGCTGCTACATATCTAATACCCCTGCATCCTTTCCCGGTTCCCCAGAGGTAGTATCTGCAATCATCGTCCCTTCATTCATCAAATCTTACCATACGTTCATGACAATGAAATCCATCATTATAGACTTCAGAGATCAAACAATCTGCCCTTTAATCCGACCTTCAGTTCTTCTTATACCCTTGTTTCTCTCCAATCTTTACTCCTCACTGCAATATGGCTGTGTGAGCTTTAGTGGTGGACATGTGCTGCATGGCAGGATCCACCTACAGGTGCTGTCATCCACGAGAGGGAGGTGCTTCCCTGCATCCATCTTCAACCACCTTCCACCATAGAGGAGAAACAGTGATTTTCTGAGGACAGGAGGGATTGGAGATACAAAAGGCTTATATTAAATTATATATCTAGATATTTTAAGAAGGAAGTTAGCTCAAATTTTGTCAGTCTTTCATATTTTCGTAACCTTTTTGAGTTCTTGCAGAATAAGGTCAACATTAATGAAATATCAGGTAGGAATATGGTTAAAGTTATGCTAGTTTTAATGATGACTGAGCTAGTATCCAGCTGAATATTCTTTCCACATCCCTAGCTGCACCTGGTGTTGTTTTATTGTTTTAGAGATATGTTGATCAATTTATACACCATTATACATGAATCTTAAAATTCCAAGTCTGCTCTCTTGTATTATCTCTTCGACATGTATTTATCTGTTAGAATAGTCCCACATGGAAAAGGGACAAAATCAAACATATGTTTAAAGTAGTGGTGCCAATTCCACTCATTGTCTTGAGGTTTTGAGTTGGATGGCGCAGCAACTTTGATATGGTATCAGAGTCCATGGCTATGAACTGGGCCACGCACTCTACCTTTGTGGTCCACGTGACATAGCCTAAAATGAGCCTGCACGTGAGGGGGGCGTGTTTGAATAGTCCCACATGGAAAAAGGGACAAAATCAAACATATGTTTAAAATAGTGGTGCCGACTTCACTCATTGCCATAAGGTTTTGAGTTGGATGGCTTAATAACTTCGATACTATCAAACACTGTAATAGTCACCAGGCCTTTTGGTGCGTCAGAGTCATATTGCTTAAAATTCAGAGTTTCTTTAATTAGCAAGTTTCTAAATGTGGATTGTTAGAATAATCCCACATCGGAAAGGGACAAAAACAATCAAATACTTAAAGAGATGGTGCCTACTCTACTCAATGCCTTAAGGTAAATTGGCCTGCACGTGCGGGGGCGTGTTAGAATAGTCCTATATTGGAAAAGGGACAAAAACAATTAATGCTTAAATAGGTGGTGTCTAGTCCACTCAATGCCTTGAGGTTTTGAGTTGGATGGCCCAATAACTTCAACATGGATCATATCTGCATTGGAACAAAGATACAAATTTTTAAGGCTTAAGCATGAGTTTATTTTGACGGCTTACTTTGTGGGAGGTTACATTCTGTTTTAAGTTTTGGTTCCTGTAGTATATGGACTCTTTCTTTGTTTATGATTTTTATTTCTGTTGTTTATTAACTTTAGTCAAGCAACAAAATATCTGTTCAAATATAAATGTGATGCATGGTAATGTGGAATAGAGGCTAGGATCCATGTCCCTCACCCTAGTTAAATAGGATTTGGGATGTCGATACCTTTTTTTTCAATTAAATATAGTGTTGGTAAGCTGGTCAATTTGTGGCTTGTGGCTTAGCTGTTAATGACACAGTCAATGTCTTGTGCCATATGACTTATTGTTGCCCTACAGACCACACACCCCTCTGTAGCGGTCAATGTCATGTGTCATATGACTGATTGTTGCCCTAGAGACCACACATCCCTCTGTAAAATGTTCCTTTTCCTTTTCCTCTAGGCTCTGTCCTAATTCTAGGAGATTTGCATGAGCTAAAGCTATATCTAAGAAGACAGCATTATGTCCACCAAATGGTCAAACGGAATTTCTTGGCGGACCTTTCCTGTACAGAGACTCATTGGCTAGATCCTTCGCATCACTTTGCAGGCTTTGCATCACTTTGCAGGCAGTTGGTCAGGTATTTTGCCATAGTTTTAGATCTTTAATTGGATCTAACTGACTTCAGATTATTGAGATAAGATCTATGATGATGCCACAATAATTTGAAACCTTGAAGCTCTTTATTCATCATGAATGTTGAAGAGCGTTGGATTATTCCTAGAATTGGGAACCAAAGGTATAAAATATGTCTTGTCTTTGTGGTTGAGGTTTCTCCTGAATCTCCTTCCTTATCTGTAAGTTTTAATTAATGGGCTTTTACTGTAGCTATTCTTGACTAATAGTCGTGCTCTCTCTTGTGCTTTTGTTGATATAAGTTTACTTTTTATTCCACCCTTCATTGCAGCAGTCAACATCATTTTTCTGGGTTATCTGTCAACTGTACTCAATTATATGTCATTGTCCACTCTGTTTCATATATCCAATACATATCTTTATTTTGTGGTTTGTAGAACTTGCCATATGGGTAGCATACTATATGGTACCCTTGTACAAAAATCATGCTTATGGATTTCATTGCTGTCTCAGATGGACACGCAGAGCCATCAGTCAGAAAATCTTCCACAGGCTCAAATTATTGAAGTTGGTGGAGATGTGTCCGAGGGGAAAGTTAACCTAGGCCGGAAAAATATTTGTGGTGGAGCTCCTTGTGGTTTTTCTGATGCAGGAACAACCTCGAAAGATGCCAGGGAAAGATCGGCATCCATGCGAAAGCTTCTGATAGCAGTTGTCCTCTGCATAATTTTCATGAGTGTTGAAGTGGTTGGTGGCATAAAGGCAAATAGCCTGGCAATTTTAACTGATGCAGCTCACTTGCTTTCAGATGTTGCAGCATTTGCCATATCTTTATTCTCTCTTTGGGCATCAAGCTGGGAAGCCACGCCACGCCAGTCATATGGTTTCTTTCGAATTGAAATACTAGGAGCATTAGTTTCAATTCAGCTTATATGGTTGTTGACTGGTATCCTGGTTTATGAAGCAATTGCTAGGATCATCCATTACACGGGTGAGGTCCAAGGGTTCCTAATGTTTGCAGTGTCGACATTTGGTCTCATAGTTAATGTTGTTATGGCTGTGTTGCTGGGTCATGAGCACGATCATGGCGGGCATGGTCATAACCATGGGACCGGGGAACATAGCCACGGTCATGATGAAGACGGTCATGATCATGACCATGATGTGGAGCATGGTCATGCCCATGGGATAACTGTCACAGCACATCATATTGATCGTCATCACTCGGGAAAGTCCAAGCACATAGATGAGCATGAACCTCTCCTAAAGAAATCAGAGGATTGCATGGATGTGCATACCAGCTCAAAGGAAAGGACAAAGAAGAAAAGGAACATCAACGTCCAAGGTGCCTACCTACATGTTCTGGGAGACTCCGTTCAGAGTATAGGAGTGATGATTGGAGGTGCAATCATATGGTACAAGCCTGAGTGGAAGATCATTGATTTGATATGCACTCTTGTCTTTTCATTGATTGTGCTAGCAACAACAATCAAGATGTTGCGAAACATTCTCGAAGTTTTGATGGAAAGCACACCCAGGGAGGTTGATGCAACAAGACTCGAGAGGGGGCTCTGCGAAATGGATGGTGTCGTTGCTGTTCATGAGTTGCACATATGGGCTATCACCGTGGGAAAGGTCCTCTTGGCTTGCCATGTTACCATTACGCCAGAAGCAGATGCAGATCACATACTAAATGAGGTGATAGATTACATCAAGAGAGAGTATAATATCAGTCATGTGACGATACAGATAGAGCGCCCGTAAGTTCTTCCCTTCGGAATGCAGTATTGAGTCTCCGCTATTTAAGTTCATATGTTCCACTGTGAAAATTTCTGGTCCGTGATGACCTTGATGGGTAATCTTTTGTGATTTGCTTGATCTGCATTTCCCTATGCACAGCTGAAGACCATGGTCCTTGGTTTCTGTCTAAATTGATAAAATGAATCCTGAAGGACAGTGGAACAGGTGTTAAGCTTTTAGGTCCAAACATTCAAAAGCATATTTTCGCCAAAGACCATTTTATGGGTATGTTCTTGCATGGCAATTCTTTCTTTTGCAGATAATAGTTTTTTTTTTTTAATGAAATTGTCAGCAGCCTGTGTTTATTCTGTTGCTTTTGAAATTTGGGCTGCAATGCGCTGCTGTTTTTGCCCATCAGGATAATTTCCAAACCCTGAACTAGAGATTTTTTATTCCTCTCTCTATAGGGGAAATTAAAACTTGCACGATAAGTTTCCACACTTGCATCGATTTGTTCCTCCTATAAGCATTATTTATCGCGAGGTCCGAGACCCCACAAGAGAAAAATCTTGGCCTGGCCAGCTTACATTGATAAGTAGACTGCATTTGCCATGGTATCCTACGTTTCGTCACATCTTCTGCCACAATTGGAGTGGTGACGAATCGAGTGGAGCCAAGTTTTAGTAGGTTTAGTTCGACTCAAAAGACTCGAGTTCAAGCTCAAGCTTGAGCGTCTTTAGAGTTTCTTGTCTGAGTTGTGTTCATTCCTATCATTTATGAAGCTCAGCTCGGATTTTTCAGTCTCATAGTTACTGGGGAGCTGTCTGATCATTTGATTTGATGACTCTGGCTAGGGACACCTTAGGCACATCAGTTAACAAAAGTAATCATTTGGGCAGCACAGCTTGTCTAAGATTGAAAACTTTCTTGACAAGATCACTGCACAGTCTAAAGAAACTGATATTGGATAATATGCAGTTATGGACGGTAGGAAAATCAAAGGAAGGTATGAACAAAAGCAAACGAAGCATTGCTTTTGAAACAATGGAATTCAGAGAAGTGGAGTATTTGGGTATGATTCTCGCCCATCCTTTTCTAATTTTCATGCCTTTAAATCTGCCTCTCCCATCATTAATTGGAGTTGGATACTAAGAGAGAAGAGAGTATTCTGGTAGGAGAAGGTTGGAAACATAGAGGTTGGTTTGATTGACCTCCATACTTAGATATAAAACTAACTTTTGCATGCGAATAGGGCTGCATTGACTCTATTGACGTCAATATCCTATGATTCAGTCAGTAGCAACTTGAGGTTGGTCTCCAAGGGCAGTTGTCAGGGTCAGCCAATGCTAAACAACCTTCCAAAATATGGACGATGCCCTCTATTTCTTGACTTCATTGCCCTCATTGTGTTCCATCTCAACTTAGGTGTTGTTTGGTTTTGACATAAAAGACCATGAACATTGCAAAATATCGTCTTAAATTTTTTAGGCATCTCTTAGAAATAACCCTAATTACGTTAAGAGTAAAATATACAGATTCAGCACATATATACAGCTATAAATGTCAAAATATATAGGACTTTTTGCAAATAACCTCCTAAGTATATGCGGAAAACTCCCTGAAAAATGTGTATACGCAAAAATCACTATATAAGCATTATATATATAAAGAATCTCGATCATCAAGCAAAGATCCCTTGCAAAATATGTATATGTAGAAAATCCTCTTAATCATTGTATACGTACAGAATTCAATTGTCAAGTCTAATGTCACTTACATCACTTACAAAGTAGAATTTATTTCAGAATAATAAAAAAAGTTTAGGAGGGTCCTCTACATATAGATAAAATATAAGAAACTTTTGCATATACAAGATTCTTTAGGGAATTATCTGCAATAGTGTAAATAACAAATTGCGAGTCCATCAGCTACAAGGTCGCCGTGGCGCTCCTAGCTCGTTGCTGTACCACAGATTTTGTGCTTCCAAAAGCTGGCTCTTTGGGCCATTTCAAGCACAAGGAGAATGTTATGCTGAAAATTTGCAAGAGAAAAGACTAATTTTGACGGCATACTATTGCCTCTGATCTCTTTGAATATTTAATTTTGATGTTATTATTTTCAAGATATAAAATATAAAAAGATTTTTTGAAAATTTTTTGAATTGTCTGATCAGAAGTCGGATTGTACAGTGTTATATGTGGCGTACCCAATCTTAAACAAATTCCTTAAAAAAAAATTCATTTTTTTAGGGTGCACCATAAATGCAGTGCACAAAATATTACTCTTTTCTTAATACTTCAATGTTCCTTCTTATCCCCCATTTTTTGAATTTTTGAAGTTACGATGAGGATAACTCATCTTATTCCCAATTTTTCTTGATATCAGGCATGGCAGAGAAATTGGACGGGTTTGTAAAGTGTGACATAAGAGACAGTCTCATAAACTAATTTAAACCCCACTCTTGACTTTTACCCACAAGATAAAATTAAGGGAGATATTTAAAATAAGTAAAACTTTGTTGCACTGACCCTCAGTGCGGCATTAAGGATCAGTGCAGTAGATAAATAAAAAAATTTATTTTTTAAAAAATTTTAGGTGGACCCAGAAATACCCTACATATTCTTACAGGTCGATCTCTGATCGGACAACTCAAAAAGATCTTAAAAATTGAAAATCAAACCCTAATGAACAGTAGAAAACGCTCTTTAATGGGCGAAGTCCAATAACACTTTTTGAATGCGCATGTTCAGCCATCTGTTCACATTCGTCTATGATCTGAGTCACCAACTTGCATTGAACACGTCTTTTCTTTATTAAGTATCAGATCGAGAATTAGATGATATAGAAGTCGACTTCAAATGATCTTCAAATTAAAAGACAAAATTATTACAAAGGCAAAAAATAAGTCAAACTTCAGAATGAACCGACCTTGCAGTAAGCTATGTTACGCTCTAGCCTGATCCTCCCATCAGATCAAAATGACAAACAAAATCAGATTAAGTTTTTAGTCACTTAGATACCACTGGACGGAACTGACGGAGCAACGTCGAAGAGGCCAGAAAAGTTGATGCAACTGTTAGGCATGAGGGGCGTTGCAGTAAGTATTTCTCATCTCTCAAAGTTTCTCACTAAGTGTCAACTGTTCAACTTGTGCTAGCATATCAAACCTTCCACCCATACGTACTAAACAAGGAATTGAAAAGAACATCCCACATTTTTACCCATTGTGATCCGACCCTGCAGCGCATGTGACCCAGCAAGCATTACTTAACTAGAAATACTAGAAAGGGTGTGCTTCTGAAAAGCCCAGTAGTTACTAGGCATACGCATACATGAGATGAGAAGTCAAAAACATTAGACTACTATGAGCTAATGAATAACATGGTTCTTTCTTTGGTCGATCAAAAACCGAAAGGATCGACTAAGCTGTGAAAGATATGTAACTTGGAACTTATATTACCACATAGTTAGTACACGCACATATAACAATGTTGGATCCCTACAGCAAAGATTAGCCCAATTCTTTTTCTTCATCAGTTGTTTTGACAATGTACTGCTGGTTGCCAGTCACAAGAATCTCTGGGTAGTCCAGCTCTTTAAACTTAAGAAGGCTTCTCAAACAAGAGATCAACCAAAACCCTTTTCTTGAAGAGACCCAAGTGCGAAATGGCTGAAATATTTTCTTGTACTACGGATCTTCTTGGTTTATATAAACAGAAACAAACATGGCGAACATAAATGATGGTACCTTTTAATATCAGAAAATTGAATTTGGAAACCACTAATCACAGGGAAGAACAATGGCATCAATAACTAGCTCAGAACTGATAATAGATGCAAAACAGCAGCTAACTGTCAGAGCCGCATCAAACATCTCTTCCCACATTAGATAAGAAAGTCCACAAAATTTAGGCATGGCAAGTGCAGCTATTCAACAAATGAAAACAAGAAAAATTTCGAACAGCTGAAGTGATATAAGGGGAGCAAATTATATTCCTTGCAAATGGTCTATGAGTACATCACTTCATCCAATCGGTTCTAGCTCATATCTAGGTACACAAGCATAGACCTAAAGACTATAGACCACTGCTAGTCCATCGAACTTTAACTAGTAGTGAAACGACTAGAATCTGGAGGCCGACCTCGACAGGAGTCACAATAATGCTGATGTACTAAATTTTATCATATGAATGCCCTCGCTGCACTAACATTATCTTTTTACCTAAAAATGTTAAAATAGAATTTCTGACCTAACATGGTCAATATAGGAAACCTCAAGAATTTCAAGGAAAGGGTTAAAGTTCAAATATATAAATAGATGAAAAGCAAAAGCAACAGATGAGTCAAGGAAAATTTATCATTAGGAACGAATAACATAGATTTTAAAGTGTTGAAGGATTTCCAATAATATGCCTGAAGAAGATGACAAAATGAAAACAAATAAACAAATAAAATTATCAAGAGGTTAATTTGCACTAGTTAGCCAACTCCAATACCCATACAAGAATAAGTACATAAAGAGAGTAAAACTATATATAATGAGCATTTATAATGTGTAAGAGGAGCATTGGCAGGAGACATATATACTTAATATTCACTTGATGTCCATTAGATTAGAATAATAATAATGAGCACAAAAAATAATGATCCAACAATCAGTGACATAGGTGAGAGAATAAATAATCACTATTAAGTAATTCCATAAGTCATAGTCACTCTAATAGAAGCTTAAAAGATTGACAGAAATGATGAGATAACAAACTTAGATTGAATGTTCAGACATCAAGCAATTGACCAACGCACGTCGATAGCTAAGCAAGCAAGCTTAAGTAACCAAGGACTTAAGTAAGTATAGGCAATCAAGTAGATAAATAACAAGTAAACAAGTGTCAGGATTGGTAACAATTCAATCAAGGCAAGTGGTGCAAGGTTAACATCATGTGGAACTGCGCTCATAGAATCCCTTGACTAAGCACTTATACAGAAATAGTCTTCAACCATATCTCATGATTAAAAAACTCTCAAGGAGAAATCTCTGGCAAGAAGTTCTATAAAAGGCTTCGAAGGAGACTTTTAAATTTTTAACAAGTCTTAGATAAATGTATAATGACCTATGTACATATACCTTGAGCATCACATGTCATAAGCCCTCAACGTTTAGTGTTATCTACTTATATTTTTGTTAATATGCCAATTTTCACTTTAGTGGACCTAGTTAGACTTTTTTTTTTATTTGACCAGAATAGTTAGACTTTTATTTTATTTGACCAGAGTCATTACAAATAGAATATGCTAAGTTTCTTAGAAAAAAAAAGTGTGGACAGATGCCTATCTTGAAAGCAAGCTTAAGCTTGTTTGAGACACTAGTGATTACATCATGGCATAACCCATCCAAAATCCCTTGAACTACTTGATATTATCACATCACAATCAGCCAGTTCCAACTTCCAAGTTCTACACCACTCGTATGTGCTACCCCACAAAAGGAATCGCAAATGAGGCACAAATCTATTTTCCAACCTGTTACATATCTTTCTTGGACCTTTCAAACCTGAGTATATTATCTCTATATAGTTTTCCTAATATTCTAGAAGTACATGTACCACTAGAGACCCTGTACCATCAGCTAGCCCTAACGCCCCCCTCCTCCTAGAGAACAACCATTTCCATGATCCACTTCCATGATCTGCCATATGTGTAGATAAGTAGAAACTACATATACCTTCCTGCTCATGGACGACTTGTTCATGGTAGGAAGACGCCTGCGAGCATATCCGGGATGGCATGCAAAAGGATCCAAGATGGCATACAACTGCAGCTGCAGCTGCACCTGCTGTTCTCCCCCTCGACCCAGCTGAGGAGATTCTTGCTGTAGGTGCAGGTGCAAATGCAGCTATATGGGCATCTCGGGCTGACGAGAACACCGTCACAAGAACCTCTCAGAACTCCAGCCTCTCACTCTTAAAGGGACCCTACTGTGAAGAATGTTTGAGAGAGAGAGAAAGAGAGGACTAGTTCAGACAAAGACCACGTGAAACGGGAGGATTTCACGTGAAAATTTTACACGTGGACCAATGGGAGTGAAATGCCAGCACTGATAACGACTGTCTGCAAACGAGGTTTGCAGAAAGTTCCAAAGGCTAGAGCGACGCGGGAACGCTGCTGCGCCTCGTCTCGCAGAGCTCGGCTGCGTGAATGATCCGTGTCAGACACGTGACGTCCAGCTGTGGAGCTTGGCAGTCCTCCACGCTGACCAGTGACCACCAATAATATACACTTGCTGCACCGCCTTCCGTGCCGCAACGCGCTGCACGGCGTGCAGTACAACGTCGCATCGTGTCGGGCACCGCCTTCCGTGCAGCAACGCGCTGCATGGGGCGAGTACAACGTCGCATCATGTCGTGCACTCGTGTGTGATCTGGCGGTTTAGATTGTGTAAGTTCGTGATTTTTTTTCTTATTTTTTAACCGTTGGATCTAAAGCATCGTCTGAAAATCCATATGAGGTGGATTTTTTAATTATTAAATTTTAATATAAATTTTTAAATGACCGAGATTCTTTTAACAAAAGTTAAAATTTAGAGTGAGAGGAGATGAAAGAGAGAGAGAGGCACGGTAGATAAGGAGGAGAGAGAAAAGCCAAAGCAATAAAATGAGAACTTTTGAAAAAATAACTTTGATTCCAACGACTAAATAAGTGGAAAAAGATCAAAATGTCATTTTTTTATACTTGAAAAAAAATAAACATTTTGATAAATGACACTTTAAATTCCACTTTTACCTTCTCCCACCTTTTTCCTTTTTTAAACATGAAACCGGAATTCATTTAATCAAGGAGAGAGCAGAGACGAGTCTACTGGTACAGCATTAACAATACTGTGGAAGCGAAGTAGAAGACCAATCTGCTTCCCGACTCATGTGCAGTAACAATTTTTTTTTTGAAAGATAGCCCAGTGGCCTAGGCATCATGCTCTTGATCTAATGAGCGGTACGAGACCGTCAAGTGCAAGAGCTCCTTCGAAGGAGAAGTTAAAAATTCGTACAGTTGTTCGTCCAGATAGACGTGAAACGTACGAGATTTTCACGCTAAACCCGCATGATGGCGGGATTCGAACACGCAAACTCCCCATCGCAAAAGCGCGAGGTGTCCGCCCGGTTACTACTCTATCACAGGCGCTGGTTAATGCAATAACATTAGCTAATCTAGGAACATAACAAAGGGAAATATGATTCTTAGTAATTGCAAGGACCCGATACTGATCAGTGATACGTCGGGTTCTTCAGGAAGGATCAATGAGACCCAATGCAGAGTTTATAAGCACCTGAGCATCCCCTTCAATAGAGATTTCCAAGGAGGAAGCAGAGCATCCAGAAGTGCTACAGCTTCGACCGTAAAAGGATCCGTGGAATCAACTACCCTGCCACGACCAAAGGTAGGTGCGCCAAGACGATTGCGAATAATAATGCCAGGAGACCCATAAATAGATCCAATCGTACCATCAAAGATGAGTTTTAATGAACCATGGGACCTAAGAGCGCATTTGGATGCACCGTAAAAACTTGTCACCTCCCTCATAATCCATGCAAATGCCCAAAAAACAAGTTTTTGTTGCTTTTCAAAAAACTAGTTGTACGGAATCATTTCTCTCTATATCTCTCTTCCTTCTAATAATCTCTTCTTCACCAAAACTTAGGAAGGGCAGGGTCATTTGAGAATACTTTTCACGCGTCAGAGATTTATGTATAGATAATCCCAATTGGAAAGTGCACCCAAACGCATCGGGATTATGAACCAAAACCTAGCAGACTTTGTGAGGTTAAGAGAACTCTAGAATTGAAAATCACAACATACATTTCCGACAGTAATGGCAGGATTTAGAATATCAGAGATCCAATTATTTTCCCATATTCTGGTAGAGAAGCCATTATGAATCAATCTGAAACAAATATGGGCCAGGGAAGCTCTGAGATGCATCATAGCAGACCAGGCTGGAGAATAATTTGGTGGAGGAGAAATATTCCAAAAGGAATTGAAAATAAGATACTTTGGGATATTTCTTAATTTGACTGAAGTGAAATATTCCGTCGGATTATGCACTTGTGCAATTGATTTGAGGAAAATTCGGTCCAGAGAAAAAATCTTAAGTCGGCAAAAAAATTGAATAAAGATATGTTAACTTTTTAACATATAAAATAATATTTTAAAATATAACATAAAAGTTTATGAATATATAATATAAAAATAAATAAATTCTACTTAGAAAGGTATACGTTTTTTTGAAAAATACATGGTTAATCACTACTTTTAAATTTATGAAGATTTTAGAGATTCTTTCAATAAATTGAAATGTATTGGTCAAAAATATGTTAAGATGAAAAAGTGTGATAAAATCGTGATTTTTTCAAAAGATCACATATGTATGTTACGTTGAATCCAACAACTCAAATCATAAAACTGCATGATCTTTTCTTTTGAATTTTTTAATCATCAAATTAAAAATCAAAAAGTATAAAAGTAGAGATGGTCCAGCAACTTGACAAATATCTTTTTGGCATGCTACTCAACAGTTGTCCAATCATGCTCGCCCAAACATTACAGCAAGTCTTTCTCACTGAGGATAGGTCTATTGGTTTATGGGCAACTTTGATTCCACGAGGTTGTATTTGCTATCAATTTAAAAAAATATTTGTTAATTGATCTATAAACTAAATAATTAGACAGATAAAAGAATTATCAATGTATCGTACGTATTTCTTCTAAAAAAATGAAGACTTTTTGCAGTAATCCCTTAAAAAATCTTGTATATGCAATCAACCCGTTTAAAGTACGGACAGGGATGGGTTAAATGCATTTTATCCTCATTCTGCGTTTGATAAGTCATTTCCATACATGGATAAAGAGGGTCAAATCTTTTGGGAATATCTCTAATTTTGTGGTCAAGTATGAGGATAAGTCATTTCAACAAAGTTTTGGGGATATATCCGGTTAATGACTTATCCTCATTTTCTTAACCCCATTTTGGCAACTTTTCCCATATCCAATGCCCCTAATTCTCTTTCCCTTTTCCTTTCACCTACTTTAATGACTCATGTAATTAAAGTTACATAATAATTCAATGTTAATACTAAATGTCTAAGTATTCAAAATAGGTTACATACAATTAAGTGTAATTTATGTTGATACATTTTTAACATGTAAAACAATTGTTGTTGTTAACCCCATATAAACACTTAATACTAATATTTTATCAATATTAGGCTTGAACAATTGTTGTTAACACATATTTTATCAATATTAGGTAGAAAATATTAACGTATAGAACAATTTTACTTGGTTTTCAAAAAAATTGTCTATGTAACGTTGGTGTATTTGAAAATATTTTTAAATCCCCTTATTTTTGCCAAACAAAGATTAGTGCATGCTCCTTTAATCTGAGATAAAAAAAGGTGTATTGGTCTTTTTTTAGACCTTATTCCCGTTACCATCCCTATTCATACGCAATAAGGAACAAGTTATGATTATTTTTTATCTCTTGTAATATCAAATGCACCCAGAAATGAGGATAAGGATAACTTATCTAAGCATAACTTAAGTTTATTCACATCTCACCTTATCTCGATACCAAGTAGGACCATATGATCAAGCAAAAAACTTCTTACAAAGTGCATACATGGAAAAGACATGTATATTTATTCTATACATGGAGAACTCCCTATCATCAAGTTTACCTTCATCCATATCACTTAAAAATTAAGGTTTAGTTTAAAATAAAAATAAATTCTAAGGATTTTCTCTATATTATACTATAAAGGATTTTTTTACATATGCAGGATTCTTTAGGAGCTATTGGGAAAAGAGAATATCTTGCTCCCCGCCAGGCAGCGGAGCAGCCAAAGAAAAAAAAATTTGCCTCGACCCACTTTACCCAACTATATAATCTATCTTAGATCAGACAATCTAAAAAAAAGATAAAAGAATCAAAAATCGACTCCAAATGAACAGTAACGATCGTGGATCGAGTAGGACACCATTTGGAGTTACTTTTAAATTTTTCTTATTTTTTTAAATTGATTGGATTGTACAGTCGGGGAACGGTCAAGCTGCATAATAACATCGGGCTGTGCAGCAAGATATTATCTCGAAAAAAAAAATCAACATCTGTTACCTTATCCATTATAACCGAATCTAAACTAATAATTGGCCCACTCATCAGGTTCAGAGTTACCGTTTGCATCCTTAGGAGGGTTAGCAGGGTTCAAAATTTCAAAACTTCCTCCCGTACTCTGGCGCTGCTTACTTGGCTCCCCTGAGAAGGCCTGCGTTGAGGTTCTGAGCATGCAGATTAATTTGCTGCCGTAGAAACATACGGAGCATGGTGTGGCGGCTAAGCCGATGGCATGGCAGCGATGGTGGCATGGCAGCGATGGTGGCATGACAGCGACAGTGGCGTAGCAGCTAGCGGCCGTGGGGGCGGCACTGCAACATGGTGGTAACTGCCTGGTGACTGATAAATCAGATGTAAAGGAGGGAAAGGAACAGAGAGTGCATAGTTGGGTATGGTGATGGGTAATGGCGGACGCAGAAATTTTGTCCAGTAGGGTCTCTGGAACATTTAGTTGTAAATAAGGTTGAGCCAATGAAATCTTAGACTATATTATATGGGATCTTGGATTAGGCCAGTAAAATTTTAGACATACTATTTTACATTGAAACAATAGACTTAATAAAATTCAGTGGAGTCCGAGAACCCCACTGAATATGACTGGATCCGCCACGGGTGATGGGAAGTGTGTGAAAAGCCAGGGAATCAAAATAAAAGACTGGCATCGTTTTGGTGCGGGGGTTGAGAGGTCCCCGGCCAGTGGCACAGTGGACACCCCCTCGCCCGATCTCCCTATTGGTCGGATATCGAACACTCGAATGGAGAATAATCAAGTCAGTTGTGGTGGATCTGTCACATATATATGTGTAGATTACTTCTTCCGTTTGGGAGGTCTCGTGGATCTCAAACCCAAATGATTCAATACGGTTGGACTCTAATTTGTAAACCACTGTTCTATACGTTCAAACAACCAAGTGTGGAGGCGGAGAGAAGTGTTGTTGTAGCTGCTTTCGGTAAATGTCTCCCAATGAGAAAGTTAGTTTCTTTTATTTTTTATTAATTTTTTTAAAAGTCCTTTTAATGATCGTCCGACCAAAGATCATACTGTACATATGTTGAAAGAACTCGCGTGATATCTCAGCTTGAGATTTTTTTTCAAAAAAAGAAAAAAAAGAAAAAAAAAAAAGAAAAAACAACTCTTTTCGCTCCATGTTGGGCCGTGGAACCGGCTGAGCCAGTTGGAAAAGTTGTGAAAGACGAAGGAATCAACTTTCCTCATTGCAGGAGGCCCACCTAGGGCAGCTATCACACACATGGCGTTGAGCCCGTTGCAGAAAGCTCATTTTCCTCTTTTGTATTTCTGTGTCTATTTTTAAAATATCAAAAACAGATCGAAAATAAAAAAGTTAAAGTACCATATACAGATCTGCCATATATGCTCAGTCTAGAAAGAGTTTGTATCTCTTACCTTATCCATTAGTATGTCTTACTTACCTTATCCATTAATATGCACTTCGGTTTAGAAGGGTCATTTGTTAAACAATCTTTTTTTAATATAAAAATAATAGATAAATATTATTATAATTAATTTTAAGTTGTTATAAAAGTCAGATCATCCTTAACTATTTTTATTTTTCTCTAATTTAAGAAGCTCTACAATTTCTGGTTAGAAGTCAAAAAAATAACCAGGAAACTATACAAATGACTTCTAACACTTAACTTTTTTCCTCACAAGATAACTAATAAGTAAGAGTCAGATCTTCCTAGCAATCTCTCTTTTTCTCTAATTTAGTAAGTTCTACTTTGGAGCTTTTGATTAGAAGTCAAAAAATAATTAGAATATAAATAGCTTTCCATACTTATCTTTTTCCTATTAAAATAACTAAGTCAGAGTTTAAAAATATTTCCATTGAAAGTTACGCCAAACATGACCTAATAAAGTTGGTGTACTGGCACTTGCATGACGGTGCAAATGTGACACCCAATTAAACAATCTGCTGATGATCAAATAAAAAGTTCAAATTTTCATTTTTTATATCATTTTTAAATGCCAAGAAAATAGAAATTATGATATTTTATGTCTACCTAAACAAAAAATGTGAAGGTTGCAACATTTTAATGTGTTTTTTTTCGGAACCAAACGAGACAGTATATAAATAAAATGATCATCATTATGAGGATGCCTGAGGAAATTTTAGAGAGAATGATGATCAAAGGGTTCCGAGCAACGTCATGGAGGGAAATTTTCGGATGTTTAGGTTAGAATGAGAATATATGGTTAACATATAACCTCCTTGACTGTAGTATTCATTTTGAATTTAACTTGAGATAAAACACCGTTATTCTGCATACAGTGTTTTATTATTGGTGAAGGTTATTAAATGAAAATACTATTAATATTGTCAATTGAAATACAAATGTTAAAACATTAATGTCTGAACAGGGTAAAATATCAATTTTTCTGCATCTTACATATTCAGACATTTAGCATTTTTTTAGTATAGAACATACTGTGTTATTCAAAAGGCATTTGCATTTTAGCTAAGGATATTATTAGTATTCTAGCCTTCACCGGTAAGAGGATATTTTATGCAGGATAGGGGTGGCTTATCAAGTGAAAGTTAAAATAAACGCGCGTACGCCTGTGGCATAGTGGCGCATCCCCTGTGCTCGCGCAGGCAGCGTCGCGAGTTCAACTCGCACTTTCTCTTCCTGCGTGGATTTCCGTCCCTTTTCGAGCGTGTTATAATTGGGAGGAGAGTCTAGGGTTGGGGGGAAGGGCCTGGGTTCGATCTCGGGTGTAGGTTAGCTTGGTCTTTGGCCGTTTAAGCCACGTTTCAAAAAAAAAGTTAAAATAAACATCATATTTAACGATGGTTATATGCAAATAGGTATTGTATAAGGGGTTATATGCAAATAGGTATTGTATAACTTGGTCAGTATAAGACCTAATATGATTTGTTCGATTCAACTTGATTTGATTTCAAAAATAAGTTCAGATCAAAACTTTTGATGATCAAATCCAAAGTTAAGCGAGTCTTATACTGGCCAAGTTAAAGTCAATATTTTTTTCCTGAACTCACCTCCAACTAATCTAATTTGGAATTTTCTTTTCATCTTAATCCGTTTTGACCCATCTTAACCTACTTTAAACTCACATCAAAACATAAACAACCAAAATTTAACCTTAAATCAGACAAGAGTCTTATTAAAGTTGGAATAAATTTTCTTAATCTCCACTAGCACTTCCCCCTATCCACCCCACTGCCACCTCTACCCACCCCCCACCCAGTGGCACCCACGGCTTCCACCCCCACTCCACGCACAGGTGGCGCCGCACCTGTCCCCTGCCCGTGGGCCGAGGGGAGGGCAGCACCGGGTCGCAATGCAAATGAAACCGGTAGCCTCATGAGTAATATTTGCTGCAGTGACCGCTGACTGTTGAGCGTGACAAATATTATGTGGACATTATAAATACTATTTGTCACACCTAAAAAACATTTATTATACCTATAAATCTATACACATACACGTAAAGATAATAATTAATTTTTAAGCATAACAAATACTACGAAATGTTTGTCATGTCTGGAAAATATTTGTCATGTCAAAAAAATTATATACAGATATATAAAGATGAAAAATCATTTTTAAACATGACAAATACTTCATAGATATCACAAATAATATTTATAATGCCCACGGAACATTTATCACGCATACATTTGTCATGCTTAGAGTTATGGACTTGTATTTAATACTTGTGTGGCCCACTTGTTAAAAAAGTTGGCCAACTCATGTGTCCCCACCAAATTGGACCAATGATATCTTACATTGCAAGATGATTCAGTTTAATGTACTAACCCTCAATACAGCAAGTATTATTCTACTTCGATTATTCGGCCGATAGTTTACTTATAGGTCAATAAATGAACATTTTTTTTAGATAAGATAATACAAATATATGACCAATTACATATTGAAAGAGGAGAATTTTACTTAACCCAATAGCAATTTGGTTAGTCCGTTATGGTGGGGTCAGATGTTCAAGAAAAGTTTTATAAGGTGCCGGGTCGACCCGATATCCCAAGAGGATACTTATGGCTAGATCCAATTCCAGGTACAATGGGTGAAGAGTCCCCTTTTGTAGAATGAGGGGAGAATCGGACTCTCCTTAAGTCCCAATTAGGGACGGATTGCCATAAAGACACCGACCTGCACAGTTCTAAGGCCATGAAAATCTTAGGAGGATTAGATCTCATTTAACAAGCAAACCCCAGTCAACCCGAGAAGATCTAATTACGATCAAGGTTTCACCAAAAAAATCCCAAAGAATCTATTACAATATGGATACTTTTCTCAATAGAAACCCCTCATATTCTAGTAAGAAGATCTCACCGGAGACTACATTTCTTAATCGGAATCAAGCGATAATTAAGTCATGAACCACTATATGAGGACCCCATGCTTTAATCCTTAGAGGTACGCTCTCCAGAACCTAAGTACCCCCACTTTCTTCTTCCTCTCCCAGCTATATGACTTAAGCGTCGGAGAGGGATTCTCTAAAACTTTGTCAGGAGCCTTTTAACAGTGTTCTTTCTTGTAGGTTTCAATGCTTGCCGGTCCTCTAATCCTTGGTGAAAGATGGTTGATCATGTGGACGAAAATCTGCCCCATCACATATGATATACTATGATCACATTATCTAATCGATAGTTAATACATAGCATTTTTTAATCGATAGCATTACGGATACAATCATGGATTTACTTTAGATCCACGCTAAATCCTACCAGTTTTCATCCGTAGTTAAGAGCCCCCAGGAAGTAACTCCTTGCCAATAGAGATGCAAACAAGTCGAATTTAGTGCAAATCTAATGTAGATCCATGACCATAGCTAAGGATGCAAACGGTCGGATGTGGTCTAAAGTAGATATATGGTCATATCTCTTAAGCTATTGATTTAAAAATATATTCGTTAACTGTCCTATTAACTAACAATCGGTCGAATAATTAGATCTCAATGCATCATATGTATTTGATTAGAAAATTTTCTATATGTTACCTTATTCGCGATACATATCAATTTAAAAAGGCTATCGAGCTATCGGTTATCATAAACTAATAAACAGTGGAATAATCGAACTATCGGTTATCATTTGCTTTCCTTACCATATTTGCTAAGGTTATCTATTATAAATATTATTGATTAACTGTCTTATAAGATAATAAGCAGTTAGATAATCAGATCTTAATATATCATATGTATTCGGTCAACGAGAAAATGTATTCATTACCCTATTCACTATACATATCAACTCAAAAAGATTATCAAATAACTAGCCTGCACGCTAAGGATCGGTCACATAATCGGGCCACTGGTTACCATTTGCATCCCCACTTGCCAGGGGCTTTTCCATAAATTCACAAAACCAATCCACGGCGTCGGCTTCGAAGCTCCTACCTAGGGGTGTAAACGGATCCGCGGGGTCCGAAAACCCGATTCGAATCCTAACTAATTTTCGGATTCGGATCACCATTTTAAAGCTCAGGAAGTAGATAGTTCCGGATTTCAAGCGTCCCAAAATCACATAGACATAGACTGGATTTCGGAGCACCCATGATCCGAGTCTCACACTCGGATCCCTCCTTCTCGCCTCCCCCCCCTCGGACCTCCACCTCCTCCACTCAACAGCAACGCCGCCTGCCCTATGCAGGTTCGTCTCCCTGATCCATCTGGTACCACCACTCCCCCAAGGCATCCTCAACCTCTCCACGCACTCATTCTCATCTTCAACCTGGCAGATCTGGGCGGCCCTCCATGGTGGCAGCATTGAGGTGGTCCTCATCGCGAATGGGGAGGGCTTTCACCTGTGGCAGACTATAGGAAGAGGTGGCAGCGATGGAGATGCCGCCGCGCGAAGGTTGACGGCATCGTCGGCCTTGAGCAGGGGCCCATGGGGGGGCACCATGGACCTATTAAACATATGTGCCCAGCGGTCCTCCCCGCAGGCAGCATCGTGGTTGTTCACAACAGTCCTCCATCGCAGCGGCGGCGTGGTCCTCCCCAACGGCGGCGTCATAGTCGTTCACAACAATCCTCCCCAGCGGCAGCATTGTGGTCCTCCCCAGCGGTAGCGTCGTGGTCATTCACATCGGTTCTCGCCAGCGGCGGCATCATGGTCCTCCCCAACGGTGGCGTCGTGGTCGTTCACATCGGTCCTCGCCAGTGGCGGCATCGTGGTCCTCCACAGCAGCGTGTCTCCGGCGGTGCTCGACAAGGTTCCGTGACGCTGTTGGCGTCTGACAGTGGTGGCAGCTCCTCCATTTGCACCAGTGGTGACGCTGGGAGGGGTGGAGGATAGGGCGGAGAGGCTGGCCTGGAGCGGGCTGTTGGGTGAGATTGGGGGTTGGGGGCAAGGGGGTTGTGGTCGCCACAATGTAACCCGAATTCAATCTGAAATCCGAAAAAGAACATAGGTTTTGACCCGAACTGAACCCGTTTCTCATAGATGTTTCGGATCCGGGTCAGATCCTAGATTTCGGGTTCAAATTCGAATATTGAAAAATCCCCTCCGGATCCGACCCATTTACACCCCTGCTCCAGCCTACTTCCCACGCAAACGCAACCCCCGTCCCCCCCCTCGCACTATAAATTGCCGCCCGCGTTCTTTTCCCGTTCTCCTTAAACGGGGCACGCCAACGGAGAAGGGATTTGGATTTGGCGAGACTCCTAGAGGTCGAGGGGGGCGCCGGCGACGAGGGCGGAGCTCTACCATGGCGGCCTCCAGGCTGAGGGTGCTGAGGACCTTCGTGGCGGCCGCCGGCGGATGCGGCGCGGTGGTCCTGTACAACCCCCTCGTCTCGGCGGAGAGCGATGCCAGCGCCGGCGAGGGCGGAGGCGGCGCGCTGGAGGGCGTGAGGAGGAGGATCGCTGATCCGGGCGCCGTGCTGCCGTCCCGGGAGGTGCAGCGGGCGGCGCTGATGGGCGCCAGCGCCGTCAGCCCGCTCGACGTGCTCGTGGTGGGCGGCGGGGCCAGCGGGTGCGGTGTGGCGCTGGACGCGGCCTCCCGCGGGCTCAGCGTCGGGCTCGTCGAGCGCGAGGACTTCTCCTCGGGAACCTCCTCCCGCTCCACCAAGCTTGTCCATGGAGGTGACGTGCCTTCCTCCCTCCCTCTCTCTCCATCTCTGTTGGGGTTAAGGATGTGTCTTCCTAGTTCTGTTCTAATGATCTTGGATATTTGTTCGTCTGATTTGATGCGGGAGTGGGAACCGTACGTCAATTTGGTGCGGAATCGTTGTCAGGGCTCTTGTAGCACGCGATTAGCCATCAGATCAATGCTGTCGTTGTGTTTCCATTTCCAATTCTTCCATGAATTATTTCATACTTTTTAATTCCCAGATTACGGTGTTTTGTTGGACATCAGAACCATAGCTTAGAGTATTGTGTAATTGGCCTGCTTGCTTTCTTCTTGTGGAGAGTTGGATTTCATGCCTGTAAACATCTGATATGAGTTTCTTCATTAAATCTACAAATTTTACACGTAAATGTGTAGTATGAATACTCGAGGTTAGAACAGAAACAAACGCTGAAGACCATGGAGCTCCTTGTCTTCCATACTGATAACCACAAAGGATGGGAGTACAATCTACTGCAGCTTGTTCAGCGCTTTCTCATCTGTATTTCATTTCCAATACCTTAAACTCAAACCACAAAGAAAAAAAAAGTAGAAATTCCAAGTGATAGAGTTTGTTGCATGCCAGAAAAAAAGGGAAAAAGACTATAAAATCTCCGGAAAGTCATAGTGACAGATTAGCGCTATGGAGTCTTCATTGTCTTTAAACAGGAATATTGAAATGGAGAAGATAAAGAAAATTGTAATGGATTTTTATCTTCTTGTAATGTGCACGTGATTAACCTCCTACTTGTTTTATAATTAAATATACATAAGAAACTTCTCCATAAATACCAACCAATCCAACGCTTGTTGGTAAGATGACTCTAGCATTTGAGTCTAAATCAATCTTCAAGCTTCATGTTAACCTTATCGACAAGTGCATGGTAGACTTACTGAACAGGAGCTTCACAAATTGTATGTCAGGGAGACGAGGAGCATTTTACAGATTAATTCACTTGGTGCGCTGAGAAAAGCATCTGAGAGGTTTGGTTCAATGTGACAGATTCTATGACTGGGTATATTTGGGAGTACATCAGCAGTAGTTAGTAACTTAGTGTTAATCTGTGTGTGAATCTCTCTCTCTCTCTCTCACACACACACACAGTGCAAAGGTTGTGAACATGGCTTAGATTTGACAAATTGCTGCAAACATGTGCACATAACAGTTTACTGTGCCTTGGGCATGAAGATTGAACATTAAAGCACCTCATGGTTGTCCATGAGGTTGTGGGTTTGACTCCACCATTAATACCTGCTGCACACTTAGATATAGGGATCTTAGATTAAAAGTTATTCACTTGCTGCGCTTACCTGGAGGTCTTAGTACACCTACCCCCATTACAGCCAGCAATAAGGTCAGCAGGGCATGGGAAACCCCTATGTAGTCATTGTAGATTAGGGCTTACTTTAGAATAAGAAGAAAGTGTAGGTGTTTTCTGCATACATGTAAAATGAAGGGTTTTTTGCATTACAAGATTCTTTAGGGGGTTATTTGCTAAAACAAAAAAGAGTAAAACATTGAAGAAATGATGGCTGTGCTTGGTAGAGAGGTGGGAGGGCAGAGGTCCATAGCATATCTCACTCCTATCCTCTCATTCATTCTAACTTCATTCAAAGGAAAGATTCAAGATACTAATATTCATATGAATTGCGAGCTGACTAATCATTTTTCTCTCCAAAATTTCAGTTTGGATGTAGAGAAAGTTTTTTAGACTTACTCGTTAGAATCAAGGAAGGAAGGAAGGATCGGGAATCGGGCACGGATCGGCCTGATGCAGACCAATCAGATCAGCCAATCCGATCTGATTTCAAAGCGATCTGGTCCGACCTCCCTTCTCCCTTTGTTAATTTTTAAGTGTCCCAAAAAATTTAAAAAAAAAAAAACTTAAAAATCTTTAAAATGTACAAATGATTTTCTTTGTCTGAACATTGATTTCTTCACTTTACCTTGTTTAGGTCGACTCTATCTTGTTTCTTTAGTAAGTAGTCTCTCTATAACATACATGCTCTCTTTATTTTTCATCTCTAATTTTTTTTCTCTCTTGCTCTTTTTTTCTTCTCTTAGATACATTAGTATTAAGATTCTCTACAGTAACTAAAAGTAATGGGTTTACTATGTTGTATTTTGGAAGAAAATTAACAAATATGCACCACTCTTTTTTTTCTGAGGATTATCAAATTATGGATACAAGTGACAATAAGGGTCTGTCACTCGTATACATATACTGAAATATTTTATTAGTGACTAGAATGCATACTCTTTTTGGCATTAATACCACATTCTCATAGTATAAGATCGCACATTGATAAAATTTTAGTACGATCTTGTACTATAAGAATGTGAAATTGGCACTAAAGGATATATGGATTTCAATCATTGATAAAAAAAAAATTAAGTAAATGTATGCAATTGAAGTACTCTTATTATCGCTTGTATCTAGAACTGGATAATCCTTTTAAAAAAAAAGTGACACATATTTCTTAATTTTCTTCCATAGCACAACATAGTAAATTAATTGATTTTATTTACTATTAAGAACTATTAATACTAATATATCCTAGAGAAGAAAAAAAAATTAAAGAGATAAGGATGTTAGAGAGAGTATGTGTATTATAGAAAGACAACTTACTAGAAAAGCACCTTGATGAGTAAACCGATCGTTGTAGAGTGGCACTTCCCAAAGCCAACTCGAAGTCTCAAACAACTGAGAGCTTTTGTAGAAATTAAAAATAAAATACTAGAGGTGAGAAGAGAGCTTAGAGAGAGAAGAGAGTTTAGACTTTAGAGATAGAAGAGAGTTTAAAGAGAGAGAAGCGATTTAGACTTTGGAGAGAGACAATTTAGAGATAGGGGGAGAAAACTTAGATAGAGAAATGTTAATTAGATAGAAAAAACTTGGAGAGAAAGGAGGGGAGAGAGAGAGAGAGAGAGAGGAAGCAACTTGGCTGGAGTGGAGTTTTTTTTTTTTTTTTTTTTTTTTTTGGGGGGGGGGGGGGGGGGGGGGGGGTTTGGGTTATAGACCCCCTACAGCCCAAACTAGCCGTTGGGAATGTTCCTAACGGCTAGACAATGGAATGGATCGACTGATCCTGGGCTCCTATCTTTGCCCCGATCCTTCTGTCAAGGATATGTGCCGATCTGGCACACCATGATTAGAACCCTTCACAATTCTCCCAAGGCATTCTTGTCTTGTGAAGGAAACCGGTTTCTTTCTACATTTGAGTAAGTGTAGAGCTATGGGGGATTTATATTTCTTCAAGATTTCATGCTTGATAAGTGAAAGCAAGACAAGTTTTCTAATTGCTTATGGAAATCACATGTTTTTTATTATGAAGTTCCATTTCAAAATTTGAAGTGAACCCTATAAGATAGATTTTTTACTCCCCTCTAGGTGTGCCCCCACAACCCCTTCCTTAGGGGCATCATATAAACTACATTGATGTGCTTTTGGTGGTATGGTCAGAGAATTAGTCATCCCTTGTTTATGTTTATCGTTTTGGACATGGATAGAATCACCAATGTGCTTCATGGTGACTAAGACCTTGTTTGGGAACCCTTTCCCAACTATAAATTTTGGAAGAATTCAAATTTTGAGAAGTGTCGACTCATCAACTCAAGTATTTATATTTGATAAAAAAATCTCCTACTTTTAAAAATCTCATTTGGAATGAATAAGAAAAGTCAGATTTGGGACTACACCAAAAGACAAATGTATCATTCATTTCCTCCCATGGATAACTTTTTTGAGGGTAAAAGTGGATAGTAGTAGGGTAGGTGCATGTGAATCTCTAGATTTCCTTCCTATCTTGTTTTCATGGGGATACGGGGAAAATCTAAAAGGGTATCTTTTTCAATATGAACCCAAATCTGGATTTTCCTTGAATTGACTCTGCTTTTTTTTCATTCGAAAAAATTATCACTTTATGGATTCGTGCCGAATCTAAATGTGTTGAATCTGAAGTCCATTCTTTCCAGACAAGGCAATAAAGTAGTAAACCAAAATGGTTGGTGTGTTTGTATTTGTTGTATTCTTTTACTGCTGTGTTTATAGCTTCAGTAAGTTATATATCATCATCCACAACATCCCATGTATATAGCCTGACTGTGATGTGGGGGCTTCGCATTTTGTTGCAGTTGCCACTTGGCTGATGGCTCATTGACGAGCATCTTGTCACATATTATTGTGATCCTGCTGCTATTTGCAGACTAGCTAAAGCTTGGATGCACATGTAGATCCTACTATGTCCTGCCAATCTGCATATATCAAGCATACATTTAATATAGGGCTGGACTTAGGTTGACAGCCAACTCAAAACTTGCTCAAATATTTAGGGATCAGATCAAATCTGGAGTCCAAGTGATGGATAAATCATGGTGATGATAATGATGGTTACTCTCTGTCTACACTTAAGAAAGCATTTAATTCGCCAGTATTCCTTGGTCGATTGTGAAACTCACAGTTCAATTGGGAATACGTCATGGTAAATTTTTTTTTGCTAGTTTAACACAAGGGAAGAGTAAAAATATGGGGCAAAGCAGGTTTCTCATAATTATAGGTATGATTGTGAACATGACATTAGACCTCTAGGTAAGTTGTCCGAAAATTTGGCATCTTCTTTCTGATCAGTTTTTTTCTGAATAGAGCAGTATGCTAATAACATATTTTGCTCGAGTTACTCGTGGTCTTATTCTCCTGTTGCTTTTACAGGGGTTCGCTACCTAGAGAAAGCTGTTTTCAATCTTGACTATGGGCAACTGAAACTTGTTTTTCATGCACTTAAGGAACGGAGACAGGTTATTGAGAATGCTCCACACTTGTGCCAAGCGCTACCATGCATGACACCGTGTTTTGAGTGGTTTGAGGTTGTATACTACTGGCTGGGGTTAAAGTTGTATGATATTGTTGCCAACCGGCATATGTTGCATCTATCACGATATTATTCTGCAAATGAATCGACCGAACTTTTTCCTACTTTAGCTAAAAGGGGTCTTAATAGAAGCTTGAAAGGAACAGTGGTGTACTACGATGGACAAATGAATGACGCTCGCCTTAATGTTGGATTGGCATGCACTGCAGCCTTAGCTGGTGCAGCAATACTTAACCATGCAGAGGTGTTATCATGTATCAAGGATGAGTCAACTGATCGAGTAATTGGAGCTCGAGTTCGAGATAATTTATCAGGTAGTGACAAAGGGTTTTGATGGATCAAGTGTTATTAACATTTATTGTTAACTTGTTTCGTTTTACATGTCTTTCACATTTATCGAAATGCTTCATCTTACTAATTACTCCTCACATTCAAATGTTGCATTTCCTTAATGTTCTTGATGTTGGTACTTTAGCCAAGAAAGTTTCATCTTAATCAGGCAAGTGGCTTCTTCTTCTTCTTCTTCTGTTCAAGGTGGATGAAAAGAAATTGGTGTTTGTCTGTGTGGAGACTGTTTTCTTTTTTGATTTATTTATTTTGTTTTGGTAGACTTTGAGAACTTAGGTTAGCCCTCAAGGAGTCTATGAATTCGGATCAAGCGTGGATCTACGAATTCGACCTCTCTCCACTGACCTCGATCAATGTTAATTACGCTAATCAACGATTGGCGACTCTTAATTAATCGTCTGTTGATATCCTTGAAATAATAATGCACTAAAGTTTGAAGTATTGAAATCACACCATCATTTGATTGATCTTTGTATTAGACACGTTTGAACTTGATGTTCATTTTGAATCCTTTTAGAGAATCCTAGAGGATACTTAAAGGATGCCACTCCCCATGGGGTGCATGTGAGCTTGAGGCCCTTAAAGGATACCAAGAGGATATGCCTTCGGCAAAATTCTTTTTAGGACCCTTAAAAGATACCTTTTGGTTCGACAATATCCTTTATGAAACTCCAAGGGTTCACGAAGATTACTTAAATACAAAAATATGTTTCTTCTTTTATCTTTTTGAAGATTTGAGAGACTTGATCAATGGGGCGTGATGGCCACCACTTAACCAAACTTAACCAAGATCATTCCTTAAGGATAGTGGTCCTCCAACCGATATGAAGGAACCGAAGTTAATTAACTTAAATCAATTAATTTGGGCAAACACATGCAATAGTCAAATTGAACACATCCACAAATCGTGTACAATTTCATTAAGTGTATTTCTCACAATTACACTTTGGTCATAAATGAAACACATCAAATTGAGTCATACTTTGGTCATCCCGCCAATGGGAATGAACCACAATTTTACAAACTTTTGGCCACACCAAGGTTAGGAATGGACCAAGAGAGGAATTTTAGCCACTCCAATGATATGAGCGAACCATGATTTAAACTTTGGTCACCCTAACAATAAGAGTGAACCAAGATTTAAACTCTGGTCTCTTTAACCATAAGAGTGAACCAAGAACTTATGGCCATCCAACTGTAGGAGTGGACCAAATTTTAGGTCATTTAATGACAAGAATGGACCTATTAAATGAATTTTTGGCCATTCTAACAATAAGAATGGACCAAAAGAGGAACTTTAGCCACTCCAGTGATAGGAGTGAACCATGATTTAAACTTTGGTCACCCTAACAATAGAGTGAACCAAGATTTAGACTATGGTCGCTCTAACCATAAGAGTGAACCAAGAATTTATGGCCATCCAACTATAGGAGTGGATCAAATTTGAGGTCATTCTAATGATAAGAATGGACCTAATTAGATGAATTTATGGCCACTCTAACAATAAGAATGGACCATGATTTTATTTCTTTATTATACAAAGGATTTGTGTCAGTCTTCCATGCACGGTGTCGGAGATTCAAATTTGTCCACGGGCGGAGTTTTGGTGCTTCTTCGGCAGCGTATTCCCCCTTTTTTTCTTCTCTTTTCCAGGCCTTCCAGCAGCCCCCCAAGGGTATTTATAGGGTGAGAGGAGAGGGAGATATGAGAGAGAGATGGAGTAGGGGGGGTGGAGCCACTGGTGGCTCCTCCTTGCCCTCTCTCTCTCTCTCTCTCTCTCTCTCTCTCTCTCTCTCTCTCTCTCTCTCTCTCTTCATTCCCCCTCCCTTTTTCTTTTATGTACATGTCCTCCCCCCCCCCTTTTTTTTTTAAAGAAAACATGTTCAACAGTCTGCCATGTTCATCTCATAAAAATAGCAATAACTCTCCTGTATAAGAACTTTAGAATGTTGTTGTTTCATCTTGTAGTTGTAAGTTATTGTTATTTTTGAGGAGAAGCGTGCAAAGGGGACCATCATTTAGTGGCCTGCCTATCTTGCATTTTACTTATGGTTTAAGCCTTGACCGTCATCTCCTAGCCTATGAGGTTATGGGAGAGGAATACAAAGGGGTCCACCATTTAATGACCTGCCTACCTTGTGTTTTACGTGTGGTTTAAGCCTTGAATGACCCATGGGAGTGGAATGCAAAGGGACCATCATTTAGTAGCCCGCTTATCTTGCATTTTACTTATGGTTAAACCTTGAATCTTCATCTCCAATCCTATGAGACCGACCACAGACCAAGGTTTATACTGAACACTGGACACTAACCACGATATGAGAGGATATCCAACTGGTTTACCAGTTCATGCTGCACACTTGTGGCATAGATTGATCTAAGTGGAACCATATGTGCTCTATCATATCCCGTACTTCACCAGTTACTTAGCTACACTTCACTTGTTATCATCTTTCCCAGATGAGTCTTAATGCATCTAGTCTGTGAAGAAACATTGAAATCAGCTCTTCAAGTGTGTACAGTTTGTAGATTTTCTTCATTGAGTGACCTATGCTGTTATCATATTTACTCCTAATAAAGCAACATAAACTTTTTTGTTCTCTATTTCTTTGTTGAAAGATAATTTTTAACCCAATGAAGTCTTTAAATTTGATTTTCTTTCATCAATCTAAATGCTTCATACACTTCTTGGTACAGTAACATGCTTTTGAAATTCTATAAAGCTGTTTAACTTCTACTTTTTCTCATCATGTTTACATCTGTCAAATTTCATCAGGCAAAGAGTTTGATGTGTATGCAAAAGTTGTTGTGAATGCTGCTGGACCATTTTGTGATTCTTTAAGAAAAATGGCTGACAAAGATGCAACACCGATGATCTGCCCTAGCAGTGGTGTACACATAGTTCTCCCTGATTATTATTCGCCTGAAGGGATGGGTCTCATTGTTCCCAAAACAAAGGATGGCCGTGTGATTTTCATGCTACCATGGCTTGGAAGGACACTTGCAGGAACTACAGATTCCAACACTACAATTACAATGCTCCCAGAACCACATGAAGACGAGATACAATTTATATTGGATGCCATCTGTGATTACCTTAATGTCAAGGTCTTTACTTTTCTGTGCCACAGAATTCCCAGTTTCAGCTCTGTTGGTAAAACTGTTCCATTCTATACTAGTTCGCTGAGTTTTGCAACCAGAAATTGAGCTCAAAATCATCCTTTTATTTCTTCATTAAAACAAAACTCTAGATATACTGTTCTAAGTTTTCTCATATTATACCGCTTTGTTTTTTAGAATACCTTTGACATGAATCTGTAGAAAATTACAATTAGTTTTTGTAGGTTGGTTATTAAATGCTACTTCTATATTTTCATATTCATCAACTAAAAAAAGTCTGGCATGATATGACTCTATAGAGAACTCTTTTTTTTCTAAATTGCATATCCTTTTAGTCGTCAATGTGGCCAATTGATTCTGTGAGACTAATCAAATTAAATTCTTCAATTTTATTATTTTAGTACTTTTGTCTTCTCAAATTTTCTATGGTACTTAAGATTTCTGATGTCTGGACTGCATTTCTTCTATAAAATTAGGTAAGGCGCTCAGATGTTCTTTCTGCATGGAGTGGCATACGCCCATTGGCAATTGATCCATCTGCAAAGAACACTGAGAGTATCTCTCGTGATCATGTCTTAGTGGAAGATTATCCTGGTTTAATCACAATTACAGGCGGAAAATGGACCACATATCGAAGGTACGCACTTCTTTCAAATTACATAAGTTATTTATTTGTGAGGAGGTTTTTCTTCCATGACAGTTGAAACTTCTGCCATTAATAGTAGACGGGCTAATATCCTACCGGTGTTAGTTGATTTGTCACCATCAGCAGTCAAAGGCTGCCTCCCCCTTCCAATAAACTTTGTTGACTAAGAGCCAAGGATGACAGTACTGGTACCAGTGGGTATCGGTATCTGGCGTATCAGCCAGGTACCGGCCCATTTGGCCTGGTACCAGCCAATAACAAATATTTTTTTTATTTTTTTAACTGTAAAGGCTGGTTTCAGGGTACCCCCCGTATTAATATCGGTACCCAGCGATACCGATACGTATCAGTACGACCAATATTGCCATCCATGCTAAGAGCCATTGTTGGTGGAAAGTTTCAAATGGTTACCAGTTTGGTTATTCTGTTGTCCAAAATAAGTTCAGTTCTAAGGAATCTCACCAAAAAAAGAAAAAAAAAACTTCTATCTCCTATCTTCAGAAAATATTATTATCGAGAGGGAATTTGGGAATCCAATCTAACATCAAATCATACAGAAAGTACTTTTTTACAAGATATTGTGTTTCTATTTCTGTTATCCATTGGGGAAAATCTAAATAATGGAAACAAGCATGGCGACATTGTCCAGAGGTGAGAAGCTTTTCCCAGGCCTCATACTGCCTAAACTCCCATGTTTCAACCTTCAAGTGAACACCCAACCAAGATATCGCCCAACTGCAAATCTGCCCCTCTTCTCCTTAAATGAGATAATAATTAGTTAGAGCTTGCTTTCTTCCTTTGATTAATCCTGAGAAGTGTTCCTTTTCTCCTTTAGTTGGATTTGAGACCCACAATGAAATCATGTTCTTTTAAGGTTTTCTTTACACAAACTCAAACCATAGACAGGCATAAACAGATCATTTATACCTGGGAAACCTGCAAAGAAGCCAATCTGTTGTAGCACATAGTCACATGTCCTGAGTCTCCTGACCCATCCAACTTTAGACCCAGTTCTGCAACCCTTCTTCCAAACGTGCTTTATCATCCCATTTTCTTAAGTTCCATTCTCATCCCATAGTCATTTCCTAACCATTACATGCTTAACTGACTACAACCATTTGAATTAGTCAAGAAAAAAGGACTGCAACCATTTGAAATCACAATTACTTGTTTTCTGCCCAATGTAACCACTATCTTTGATCCTCTGCACTTGTCATGAATCAATTGATCGGTGAAGTATGTTGTCAATTTCCTTTTTCAAATTTACCCATGAAAATCTTTAGTTGTTAGAGATAAATCTTTGACCAAGAAAATAATTTAAGTCAGCAAAAACAATCTGATCTTCCAACATATGAATTTTATTGAAAATTAATCCCCTAGACGTAATTATGTCTTCTCATTTTATATATCCATAATCCCTTTGCTTGTTCACAGACAGAACAAGAATGGCAGAGCAGTTGATGTCCTCCATTTCTAAACATGTAACTGGTGGCAAAGATCTGGTGGGTGTGGAGGGAGCTGAGTCTTCCATTTTGGCCTTTTTGCCTTCTTTGCTTGGTGACACCATCTTGATGAGCCTGGCGGAGGGGGTTATTTTCAAGGGAGTCTTTGTGCATCATGGAAGATCTTTTGAAGTATCTTTTGTCAAGTTCTCTGGGGGGTACACAGTTAGGGGTTCTATACTTTTCCTTTCCATGTTTATATATTGTTTCTTTTTCCAATAATGAGGTTTTGGTACTATCCCACCCCCCAAAACACACACACACACACAAAAGGAAAATAAGGAAACAACCGCATGACACCCCCCCCCCAAAAAAAAAAATAATAATAATAATAATAATAATAATAATGTTCTTGAAATACTTCTACGGACTTTGTACGTTTATGCCGCATGTTATGCTATCAATTTGTCATGTCTGGCAAGGCCTATGCTATAAATTGTCATTTAGGCATTTGGAATGGGCATGTTCTTGTTACATGCAACATGGCTTAGTAACCTGTTGGATATCGATATAGAAAGCTGCACTAAATGATTGTAGTTCAGCTATATCAATGATAAATGAACTCAGGGAACATTCTTTCTTTCTCACAAAAGTATGAATTCCATCTTGCAGACTTTGTTATTGCTTAGAAGTAAAAAGGATAATTGCAGGTCTTATTGGATAGATACTTCCAATACCCTTCCCTATGGGATTTTTTTATGGTTGTCAATGTTTGATCAATGTCCTTCTTAGAGTTTTTGTTGCTTAATTGCTGCCCTCACTATTTCAGCATGGCAGAAGATGTAGTTGATGCAGCTATTAAATCTGGGAAGTTGAAACCATCCAGTGGCTGCCTGACTGGCCATTTGCAGATTGTTGGTGGACATGGATGGGAGCCCTCATCGTTTACTGTGCTTGCTCAGAATTATGTACGCATGAAGAAAACTCACGGTGGGAAAGTTGTTCCAGGTGTAATGGACAGTGCCGTAGCCAAACATTTGTCACACGCATATGGTACTTTGGCTGAAAGAGTGGCTATTATAGCGCAGGTGTGGCCTCTCTGTAGATCTGTCGCATAAAACTGCATGAGTTGCTTATAAAACATTATGTTTTCTTGGAATCTTCCAGGTGCTGGAATGTTGCAGACTGATGAAACTCAAGTTTTCTTGCATGCTAACCCTTTTCCAATCTTATGTTGTTTATTACTTTTCTTGCGGACTGCACCTCCAATTTCAATCACGCAAGGTGGTTTTGCAACCCCCTTCCCACACATAAGAGGGGAAAAAAAATCTATTTCACGATAATGGCATCCGTTTTCATTCGTATGTAAAACGTCCATGGGACAACATGTATGATAGTTATCCCCCAAGCAAATACATTCAGGTGTCTTCTTGGGCAGAAGTTTCTTTCTGATGGTTATTTGGGGTTCTCTGAAACTGTCTGCTATCTATTTATTCAGGTTTTCTTTGATGTATGATATTTCTGAATAGTCATACAAATTGGGATTTACTTCCTGTGCTGTATCTACATTGCATTTTTAATTATTGTTTTAATCCTTGGTGTCTTCATGGTCAGAAGTTTCTTTCTGATGGTTATTTTGGGTTCTCTGAAACTGCCTGTTATCTATTTATTCAGGTTTTCTTTGACGTATGATATTTCTGAATAGTCGTCATACAACTTGGGTTTTATTATTACTTCCTCTGCTGTATCTACTGGGCATCTTTAATTCTTGTTTTAATCCTTACATGAGTTTTTTTTGCCTGCCTGGATAAAAAGAAAAGTCAATGTTTAACAATTTTATAGTAATTTCGCTTGCAGAATGAGAATCTTGGGAAACGGCTTGCCCATGGGTACCCTTTTCTAGAGGCTGAGGTTGCATACTGTGCCCGTCACGAGTACTGTGAATCTGCCGTCGATTTTATTGCTAGGAGGTGCCAGCTTGCCTTTCTCGACACTGATGCAGCAGGCCGAGCGTTGCCACGTGTTATCCAGATCTTGGCTGCCGAACATGACTGGGATAGGGCAAGACAGAAGAAAGAGTTACAGGACGCAAAAAAATTTCTCGAAACATTCAAATCATCTAAGAATGCACAATTTCACGATGGAAAACATACAGGTAAACCCTGTTCTTCATCTGTAGTATACTGTTGGCTGGAGTTGAATAATCTGATGGGGTATTTGATAGTTTGATACGTATGTTTCAGGTTCATGAGTTGGATCAAACTTAAGAGCTGTAGAGAGGAGTTTATAGGAGGTTTACATGCGTTGGCATCTGATACATAATGATGTCAAAAACCACCCTTTTTAGTGGTTTTCATTCCCTTTTTCAGAGAAAACCAGGAAAGCCATTCATTTTTTCTTTTATGTTTTTTTCTTCTGAGCTGATGACGTGGTGGTCATGCATCCACTCAGTTCAATAAGATTCCATTATGCATCTGGAAAAAGGGCAAATTTCTCTTTTAACTTAATCCATAGTGTACAAAATAAAACAAATGTACACAATTTTCTTGCCCACGTCCACTGTTCGTGTTTGGTTATAACAGCAAACCCGGGTGTGTGGATTTGTCTTCCAAATTTTTGGGATAACTCAGTGATAAATCCAATGAGGATGTGAATGGTGCAGAATTTTTTTCGAACAGGAAAGAAGAATTGTGTGGTTCATATTGTAGATTATGTTTTTTTTCTCCGTAGTTTCATAATCATGCGTTTGGTGGCACTGTGTGCTATCCTTTCCGCAGCCTGTCACATTCTCCTCCATACCAGGCTCTATATTTAGCTCAAAATTCCCACGAATGGGAAGGGGGGGGGAACTTAAGTGACGTAGTAAGAATCAGATGATTTGTGCTTCTAACCAATAAAGGCACTTCATTTCTAAGTAATGCTGTGCAACTCTTCACGCCGTTTGTTCCGGTGGTGTTTTTTTCGGCTGGGGCTCTCTCAGAAAATTCTAGTTCGAACGATGTAGATCCCACGGTGGCTTCCTTCATACTCTCCCCTTTGGCTTTGAGGGCGTCGATGAGAAGGGTCCGATGGTAGGATGAGTGGGACTATTTTGGAGCGAAGGCTCCATTCAAAGATTTCTATGGGGACTTACATTTCTCGAAATTGTGGATTTAGAGAGTTATTAATAGAATTATGGATTGTTTGCAAATATATATTTTTTACATGTAAAATTAGAGAATTATCATTCTTACAAACATTCTAGTTTAAATAATCTTGTTGGACAAAACTAATATCAGACATATCTCTAGTATCATTAATTTTATTAAAATAATTCTAAGACTTTAACTTAAATGATCTTAGTGCACAATTAGTGTCGGATGCCTCTACTATGACAAGATATTTATAGCGTCAGCAAAAATATAAATATAAGATAACTTTGAACGAATATTCATTGGATGCTATTTTTAAGATTAATATGAATATGTTCAGATAATTGTGTTTATAACATAATTAAATTGCTAGTGAAAATACTAGAGAAAAGTCAAAAAAAAATCCTCCAAAAGTATTTGACTGAATGAAACCAGACTGAGTTCAATCATTTACCCAATAATTTTTAGGAGGTTTATTAGATCTGTTATCCTAATTAATAGAAATAATAATATGATACAACCGCTCTCTGATCATAAGATTACACAGTGCATAAACTTTAAATTCCGGTGCACCTCTTGAACGAGTGCAGTGATCGTGCACTGTCCAATGTTGTGATCGGGCAGCAGTTGCCGCTGCAATGCCTTGTAAAAGTGCAGCAAACATTATTCTTTAAATATTTAGTTCGTTCTAGTCATCCTGGGTCCGTGGACGGCCGGCCTTACTCTGTGGCGCCCAAGCATACTCAGCACGGCCGCCTCTACGAACTACGAAGAACAGAACAGAGAGCCTCACGTCTCTAAACTTGTTGGTGCGGAATATTGGATCAGAACTATCAAAATTCCATAACCACGAGACCTAGTGGACTTGAGAATAGTACACTTTGTTTCAAAAACCAACAGGAAATTATGGACGATTGAAATAAGGGAATTTTACTTTTCAGCCCCTATAATCTTTCTATATTCCTTATATATTCCTATGTTTGTTATATTCTTTATTAGACCTTATAATTATTTAAAACATTCCTAAAACCGCCCTCAACCCTCCCTAAAAAGTTATTCTGGAGGGGCCTTTGAAGGATGATTCAAAGATTACAAGCGGTTTCAAGGAACTATGAAGACTGCACGGGTTTATAAGGAATATTGAAACATTAAAGAGACTGAAAAATAAAGCACCCTTAAAAGAATCCAAAGACCAGTAATAGTAGTAGTACCCATGTTGCAGATTTTTCTGATAATAATGTGAGGTAAATTTGGCGTCTTCCCTTTTTGTGCTCAAGTTCTACAGCTACTTCCAGGGGATAAATCTCTATCCTTCCCTGCGACTAGCCTCTATGGCCGTCTTAACTGATCACGGTTATTAAAACTTCCACATGTAAATAATTATTACACAAAAGTTTGCCTCACTTGATAAAACTATCATCATAATATATACAGTCATCTGCCAACGGAACAGCAGTGATACCCTTCGCTCCTGATAAAACTATCATAACATATAAAGTCATCTGCCGACTGAACAGAGTATTGATACCCTTCGAACTGGAGATCCTTAGGGCGTATTAGGTAAAACTTCTACTTAAAAGTTACTTTTGACTTCTTATATAAAATGAGTTGAGGGAGAGAGGTTATAACTAATTTTAGTTTGTTACAATTTTATAACAACCTCACTTTTTCTCTAATCTTAGAAGCTTCCTCGTTGTTGCTTTTGGTTGGAAGCCAGAACATAAGGAAAATACAACATAAATCGTTTCCAAGATCCAATGACTTCTATAAAAAACAACTAAATGAAAATACAAAAGTGCTTCCAAATGGAGTCTGCCCCAAACACGGCCTTAGTCTCCTCTACAGTCCATTTGATGGTAACTTTCAGATTTGGCGTATTAAGTTACCCATCAGCAACCCATCCCCCCTTCGGATGCAGTTGGGTCCCCAAGTTTGGAAGACGGATCAGCAAGATTACCTGTAGTCCACCTCCTCAACATCTCCAACGAAGCCTTGGGCTGATCCATCGGAACCATGTGACCAGCATCATGGACCTGTCGAGGTTTTACTCTCAGTTAGCGAAGGTTATCATAAAAAAGAAAGAGAAACGCTTGCTCCACCCTCAAAAAGAAATGCACACCTTATTGGGGTATAGTTGGAAGTCCAAACACCAGAAGATTAAGGAAGCTTCCAGTCGGATGCAAATCACTGCTTTAAACCAAATAGTCTGAAAGTAAGGAGAGGGAGACCTTTAAGAAGCTGAGAGGTCCATGGCTTTTCAGTACTCCTGCTTCTACGCCATCCACCATAAATGGTGTGGAAGGAGAAGACACAAAGTCTTCCTGACCAGACCAGTCCATGGAGTGAACCCACCTTGAATTACCTGATCAAACCAAAGAATGCAGTGTAAAACTGAGTGAAAATGCTATGATTTCATGAGAAATGTGCTCAACTTATTTTTAAATTACTCTGCGGTGACAACTTTCTATAAGGCTTGTTACATAACAGGCACATGGGACCGACACTGCTTTGTATCAGAGCTTCCCTTGTCCAAGACAGTACCGGAAGAAAGTTAGGTACATGAGTTACATCCACAGACACCTTACTTCCCTACATCATCACAGTCCAAAACATGACTGAAGAGAAATGATAAGGTGTCAATCTTTGTGCCATCCTCGTTCATTCACTATGTTGCCCCTGTACACCGACATCCCCGTTAACCAGGTTAAAAGGAAGCAAGCCACAGATGTGACATCACACAAACCCTACATACAATATACAGTTATCTGATAATCCCTATGAAAAACTAATTCAAACCATATCTCATACATGTAGTTTTATAAATCTGCCATTTGCAGTCAGACTAAGAAAATTGGTTGCTTCAAATAACCTGCTTCTTCAAATAACAATTTCATCCAGAAATTAAAACCCTAGTTTCATAAAAAGATTTCAGCTCTTAGTCACAAGGTAGCTTCGGAAATCTGAAGTTGAAAAGCCAAGAAAATTCAGTTTTCTGGGAAAAGCTTGCTTGGAAACTTGATTTTTGTATGGTTATTCATGGCACCTTAAACCATGTAGCATAGACATTAAAAAAAATGAAAAAGACACATAGTATGCCACCAAAGTAGAACCACAATCTTAAGGGACCTTACCTAGCCAGTTGCATATCAGATCATATTCTCCAGCATACACTAGAAGCTTTACACCATCCTCAATAAGAGCTGGAATACCCACTTCCAGGTTTCTCATCCAGTCAGTGAGCATCGCTTGATAAACAGAAGGGCTACAAGAGATGAAATCTAAGTTTCCAACTCCAAGGGCATCTTTTACAGACTTCTGGCTATGAAATTTCTCCAAATTTGAGAAATCGTAACAGAGTCTCCCCACATGTCATGATACTGCAAATTTGACATCCATTGAGTTAGAGAAAAGAACAAGCCTTAAGAGGCATTCGAAATGGTACCAATAAGCATATAGGTGCTTACATTTATCTCTCCAGCAATTCCCATAATTGAATTGAATATAGTGTTGCAAACCAAATATGAAGCTAAGCAAGAGGCCGTCCCAGATGTACCTGAACAACATTTGTGAAAATTACAGTTCCTCACTGTACAAAAGCATCAAGAAGTAACAAAATTTGTATGACCAATGAACAATTGCAGGGCTACATAGTGCAGTATAGACACAGTCACTGCAAAGTGATATAACCCGGAAGCAAAAAAGGATTACCGCAGAGTTTGATCGCCAGTTCACATGCAGGTAAAAACTTGTTGATGCGTTTGTAATCAGTTTCCTTAATTATTCCCATTTCTGAAGCATAATCTGTGTATGCTTGGTACTGGATTGCAGGATCTGTAAGTCCATTGCCAATGGCAAAGCCCTGGAAGAATACTTCTCAATTATTTAGAAAATAAACTAGATAGTTAGAAGATATCAAACTTCAAATCAGGAAAAATTAAATATACACAAATCAGGAAAAGTTAAATATACCTTCAAAATGTGAACTCCTTCCCCAGCTTTGTCCTTGGTAAATCCTACTGGCAAATGCAGGAATGTAGTGTCCAGCATAAGACTCTCCTGTTATATAAAAGTCATTCTCTGCTACTCTGGGTGCTCCGCAAAGAAAGCCTGAACTTATAACAAAGGAAAACAGAAAATGAATCAGACTATTCGCCTTTCAAAATTCAAAGTTACTTGTCCCCAAACCCAAAGAATTAGCATCTGAAGCATCAGACCTGCTCACATCAGCCACCATACAAGGTAACATGGAAGAGAACCATAAATCCAGCTTCTCATAAAATCACTTGAGATTTTTCCTATTTATTGTGCCATTATTTGGTGTTTGACAGGCAGCTGCCATCATACTCATTCCTTAAAAAGTGGAGTGATCTCTCATGCAAAGTGGAAAAAAAAAACATAGAAATGACAAAAGATGGTACAAGTGTTGCAATAAACAAGGAAACAATGTTATGTACTAGTATCAATTTTTCAAATGCAGCCCAAAAGAAAGAGTCATTCAAGATAAAGTCTATTTACAGTTTTTGAAAGTGAAAAAAATTGAGAGTGAAGATAAAGTCTATTTACATTAGCCACCGATGTATAGTGGCCTACCTTGAAAACTGCTCACAAAGATACCCAGCAAACAAAAACTATATAACAAGCTTGACACCCCAAAATGACAAATTTTTTAGTGTATTATCAGCTTTACCTTTTTATGAAATGATGAAAGTGACATAATAAATGATCCCAGGTTTTTTTAGACCTGGAACCATAACAGATAACTTACAGGCCTGAAAAGGAATAATTGAAATGATCTTCTTTTTTTTTTTGGTTCAAGATTCAGATAATCAGTTCCCTTCACAGGCCTTGGCTCAGTTATTTTGAAGTAGATGGGCTATTATATAAATACATATCTATATCATTGTATTGATGAACAAGGAATCGTGCAGCAAGTCCATAAAGTACTCCATTTTTTACCAATAAAAACTACTGTCAATTAAAGGAAAATAGAGGCAATTGCCAAGATACATGTAACCCAGAGCATACCTTTAGATAAGCACACAAACCTGAAGAAAATCATATAAATCATTACTGACACCCTCTTCATTATGATGTAGGTGGCGCCTGTCATGACTGTAGCTAAAGCCAGTTCCCGTAGGTTGATCAACATATATAAGATTAGATATCTGGAAGACATCACGAGAGATATTTTAATGGTACATAAAAAAATCAGAAACATGGATGAACAAAATGTGAAGGAAGAACAAAGAAACAAATAAAAATGCATTCACATAAGAAAAAATGTAGAACAAAGCTCAGTTATCTCTGTGACTTTAAATCATGTCAGTAGACCAAGAACTCATTGAGACTTATTATGACATGGTCGACATGATTATCATGAATATTCAATTTGGTATACGGAACATTATTCTTTTCTGCTGCTAAAACTTGTTATGTAAGTTGAAGGCCAAAAAATGGCATTATGAGATGGATACAGAAACTAAATTAATACAGAAAGACAAATAATGTGCAAACTTTAGATCTCTAGCAATAGATGTATTATTCTCACGTTTTGTTGAAGTATAGAAGTATAATCTGAACATAGATTTAATATGTTCTCAAAATATTTTAAGGCATGTACATGCTTGCCATGGTATGCAAAATCGGCTGATTCCGATCCGGATTGGAATCAATTGGTGGCGATCCGATTTCAAGGGGGGAATCCAATCCCCTAAAGAAAATTAAAAAATAATAATAATAATAAGTGCCAAATTGGCTCGAGATTGGCCAGAATCGGACTGAATCAGCCATGAATCAAGCCTATCCTACCCAGATCATCCGATACACGTCCGATCCGGCCGATATGAGCTCAAAACCTTGAAATTTTACTATTTATCCATTTAATAATGCAGTATGTATCAGATTTCTCATATTGAAGGCATTACTTGGTGTTATTATACTGTATGTTGTTATGTCATTAAAGATTTGATTATTTATTAAAGTTATATGTTTAATCTTGAACTCCAATTGACCACTACCAACCCAAATCAATATAATCCCATTAGATTTGATTATTAGTATGTGATTTCCACTTTTTTCATTTCTTTCCAAATTTTCTGATTTTTTGTGTTCTTTTCCTTTTTTTAGAGTTTTTCAATTTAAAATTTCAGGTCGATCCAGGGATCGGCCTTTTCCCAATGGATCGGCCAATTCTGCCAATCTGATCCCGATCTGGATCGGATCGACACTGCACGATTCCCGGTCCCGATCTGATTCTACACACCTTGATTCTAGTAGTGAATCAAGATAGACAAATTGATGCGGGACGAAGCAAGGGGAAGACTGGAAGAAGGCTTTGAGGCCCAAAGAAGGAGGAAGAAGATGTGGGGAAAGAAGACGAAGCAGGGGAAGAAGAACGGCGGAAGAAGAGACGAACAGCAGGGCCTTCACACCCCTACTCTGCTTACAGGCCCTTCACTGGCTCTACACACACAGCATACGGTGGCGGCTAAAGCAAGACCCCTTTCCGTTCCCATCATTGGCTTTCCTAAATAGGCATTCATAGGTATATATAGGCTCCTAAAAAGGTAGGCCTAGGTCCCCAAATGACCAAAGTAGCCCTAAAAATAGAAAAGACATAAGATAGAAAAAGGCACATGGGCCACTAATGGGCCGAACAAAATCCTAAGGGGCTAAAAAAATAAAAACAAATACATCATGCTCAAGCCCAAAGTCCAAATAAATTAGAAAATATAAATGAGCATCTCCTAGCCATAAAGTTGCACGAGCTGCTACGGACGTCCTGCGGTGGCGGTAAACCCGGGCCAGATCATAATGGAATCGGGCCTACGCTCTGGTGTCCTCACCACAAATTATGTCACTGGTAGTGGTTGAATATATTCCCCATAGAAGTCAAAATTTGTATTCTACATATTCTGTATGATTTTGACAATGTTCTCTGAGAAATATCCATAATTGTCTAAATTTAGACATTTTCAGGAATGCACCTAAATTTGTCAAAGCTTGGAGGTATAAATTGTGCATATGTTCAGGAGAAGGAAGGGCGGGGCTGGAGCAACGATTAAGTTGTCCCGTTTGTGACATGGAGGTCACGGGTTCGAATCAAGGAAAGAGTCTCTCTGCTCAGCAAGGGTAACGCTGCGTACATCATCCCTTCCCTAGACCCCACAAATGGTGGGAGCCTCATGCACTGGGTACGCCATTTTTTTATATGTTCAGGAGAGGGCAAATGCATATCGTTGCCTCCCCTTACAAACAACACACCTCCACTACTTGTCTAAGAATTTATTCAGTCAGTTTATTTTACAGGAGCCGGAATTGCATTTAAACCCGTAATTTCCAGCTTTTGAGTGAAAGAATAAAAAATTCCCTTATTTAATGGGTAAAGCTATAAATTCAAATTTCCTACTTGGTTCTACTATAACAAGTCGGAGATCAGACGTGTACCCATCTTTTTGTTGGTACTTGAAAGGACTAGTTCGAGAAAAGACATTTTGTGCTTGCCACTATCGGTCAAAAAACATGTTAAACCTTTCCCCTCTTTAACATATAAATATTCCAACTCGAAGGCTCCTATTTAAAATGTTAAACATGATACTAGTTGGATATTTGTTTTCCTACTCTTCCAAATTTCGTGGACTAATACAATATTCGACATAAGAAAACATCCAGATGCATAATACTATTAGAAAAATGCTCAAACAAAAGAAAACGCAACAGAACCAAATATGAAAAAGGTGTAGTTTCATTCACTTGATCCAAGTGATATAATGTGAATAGTTCCTAAAGTGGAACAGACAGGAAGTTGCAGCAAATATGAACAATCATGAACTGAATGGACCAACCACACCATAAAAAACCAATCGTACCTGATCCCAACCATAATCGTTCCACACAAGAGACATGTTATCCGCTATGGCAAACGGCCCATTTTCATAGAAAACAGCCAACTCGCTGCTACATCCAGGTCCTCCAGTCAACCAAATAACAAACGGGTCATTCTTGCTTTTCCTTGACTCAAAGAAAAGGTGGAACATCCTACAGATAGTGAAAAGCGCATTAAGGGGAAGATAAAATGAGCTACAAAAATAAGGAATCAAGAACACTAATAGTTAAGAAAGAATAGGTGCTTAAGTACAGGGGCTACGCATGGTAAGCATTTTAACACCGAAGATACTGGAATATCATGATATATACTTTCAGCCCATTTCTACCAGTAAAACACTACAATTCAAAAATCAAATGCAGAAGTCTATAGAATAAGATGTCGATGGCAGTCCATATTTGATGAATTTCATATCCAAGTGAAAATTTAAACAAAACCATCGTTACTTCGGTCTCTGGGGATGAAAAATATCCATGAGCCAAGCGCTTAGATCACCGTGTGAGATACAGCTAACAAATGCAAAATAGTTCGATCCACATGCAAAACTGACCCCAGGTAGTACCCTTTTCATGTTCATATTCACTATTAAAGAAAAAAAATTCTCCTAACCAACCAAATGCATCACCAATGGGTTGATCATACAGCTGATGCACATGCATGCCAAGAACATGCAACAACAAACAGCGCTGAAGGCGAAATTATAGCAGACTTTACCAATTGGTGCCCTAATTCCATCAACCTCGAGCTAGGATGCGATCCATATTAGCCATCGTAGACACCGAACCAATTGCTAACAAGAACAACTTCGAATCCACACCAATTCAAGTATCTCCGCGCTTAATCATCCAAAACAAATCCAGAAGAGCTCGGAAAGCAAGAACCAGGAAATCCAGATCACCTGGCATCGTACGCATGCGCCAGCCGGTAGTACCCCGCGTGATGGCCGAGGTCCTCCACCGAGAAATCTCCATCGCCACCATCGCGGGCCCGCGCGAGGCCCGGGAGCACGAAGCGCCTCTCCACGATCCGCTCCCCGGCGCCGTCCCGGGCGCCGCGTGGCGGGAGCGGGGAGGCGTCCCTAGGGAGGAGGAGGTTGAGCTGCCGGATGAGCTTCTCGGCCTGCGCCCTCGGGAATCTGGCCTCGGAGGGCAGGCGGAGGTCGACACGGCGAAGTCGCTCACGCCCATGGCCTCCCCCCCCCCCCCCCCCCCCGGAGATGGCGATTAGGGTTTCGCCCTTCTCTGAGATCTGTTGGGAAGGGCAACGCCGCGGGTATTTAAGGTAAGGAGCTCTAGAGATAGAGAGAGATGGAGGCGTGCAGGGAGATGGCGGAGGAGGAGTACAGTTTTCGTTTCCCTTGTCTTTTATTTTTCGAAAAGGGAAGTGTTGCTCGTTGGAGGCCGGGACGGCGGACACCGTTAGGTGACGAGGCTCCGTTTTCTCCCCTGCGCTGTGGCGCAGTGCGCCTAACCAATGGGAAGGCGCCTCATTTGCTTAAAAATGTCTAGCATGACAAATGAAAAATGTATTTTTCTAACATATTTAAAAATTAATGTTTCAGATATTCAGACATTGCTACACCTTCCTCTCTTAACGTCAACTTGAGATGACATTTTCTTAACATCTTTTACGAAGATAAAATTTATTGAATCTTTTCTCGTGAACCCTTATATGTCTCATTCTTTCAAATACATCAGAATTAAGTGTACTAGATATTTTCTTATCTTTTTATGACACATGACCTAATTATTTTCATCTCTATATATCTTGGTGCATACAAAAGTGCAAGAAAAAAGTCTAGAAAATCTCATCTCTCTCTTACATGGGTTTTATATGTTTCACTTATATGGAGATGATGTGAATTTAATATTCAATCATCTTTTCATAATAAATAACTTGTTGACTTTTAGTTTTCATATGAGTGATGGCATATAATTGTAGTAGCTCAACAGTTGGTATTGATTGCAGCCTCAAAGTTTAGGATCGATAGTTAAAGTTAAAATCTTATTAGAAATTAGTTCAAAATTAAATGAAGTAGTCATCCGAAGTTGAAACAAAACATAAAAAATGTCAAATATACTTGAACCTCCGTCTCCTTGCTCTAAGTGGGGAACCGTACAGGAGACTTCTCGTGGTCCTTTATTTTATTCTAATTTTTACTTTTTCTTCTTTGTTTTTAACAACTTTTTTTCTGATTTTGCAAATACTTGACATAATATCTTAAACAAAATCTCTTAACTAAACTATATATACATATGTATATATATTATTTTCAACATTTATTTTATATATTAAATTCATAATTAATTCAAGTGTTATCTGTGAACTTCTATTTGTCCCAATTATATAAGGACAAGTGGATTTGATCTTTACACATCTTTTTATAGCAAATAACTTATTTACGTTCGTCTCCATATGAATGGGTATATACAAAAATCTAAACAAAAAATACTTCTCTTACATTTTCATTTATTTGCTAATATTTTGTGGTTAATCACCTTTATCCGAATGTCTACGCTTTTTACTTTTTTGTAACATACATAATATATTCTCTCATTTTGTAGATACTTGATATAACATTTTAAAAAAGATAAGTCTCTTTACTTATATAATATTGGTGAAGTATACATTAAAAACATTTTTGACATTTTTCTCTTTGTCATGTTAAATTTATAATTTATTTTAGCATTACCTGTGGATTTTTATATATCCCACTCATGAATGAATGAGATGCATTTAATACTTATCCTATAGTAAATTATCTATTTATCCTTATTTCTATGTAAGTGGAGATATATAGAGATCTAAAGAAAGAAATGTCTATAAGACATCTTTTATTACTTTTTCATCTTTTCTACTATTTATCTTCTTCTAATAGTCTTTCACTTTTTTTTACGATCTGACATGTTTGCTCATTTTTTGTATAATTGATAGAATAATACTTGTTGCAATATCTTGACATTGTAATCCAAGTGAATGACAATGCATGGGCCAACAACCGTGCGATCTAGTCAGATCGGATGACTGTTGTGCAGTCTGTCTGGGTTAGGGGGAGTCAGTTTTTCTTTTCTTTTTATTTTTTTTATTCTGATTTTTAAATTTTTTGAAACATCTAATCAAAAATTGGATGGTACATCCGAGTTGTTCGGGTCGACCTCGATTCGATTGTATATTAAAATAAAAAAAAAGTACAAACCTCGATTTATGTGTAAAAAATAAAATAAAAAATTCTTAAAACAATTATATACTCGGGTCGGGACCGACCCGAGCGACCCGGTTGTATCGTTAGATTTTTTATTAGACGTTACAAATATTTTTAAAAAATCGTAACAGAAAATGAATCAAATAAAAAATCAACTTGTCCTCCACCCAAACGGGCTGCATAGCAGCCGTCCAATCTGATTGGATCGGAAGGTTGTTGGCCCACGCATTGCAATTACGTGGATTGCAATGCATGGGTATTGCAACAAGTATTTCTCTAATTGATACAGTATTTTACAGATAAAAGACTCTTACCTTATATAATCTGATGAAATAAATATTAAAAATGTTTTTATCTTTTTTTTGTTTTCATATATGTTAAATCCCATAATTAATTTTAGTGCTAATCTTTGTTGAAGTTAAAATTGTATGATATTATTGCTAAAATGTCACATATTGTACTAGTTGTAAATAGTATAATTGTATATATTATTTAACTTTTAATTACAAATTATAATAAATAGTTAGCCCTATAAAGTAATGCACATATGGGAGGTTGAATCTGTGAGTGCTTAGAATGACCGTGTGATTATCATGAAAAATCTAAGTTATTTAGTGTAAAATAAACCTATTAAAAACAGCAACTAAGTGCAGTGATCGCCAGAAACTTTTAACTAAAAAGTTTCAAAAGAAGTTTGATCGCCTACCTTTTTAAACGCGGAAGATATGGAGTCTTTGGTTCCCCTTCCTCAGCCGGCTGAAGAGAGAGAGCCCTTCTTTGCTTTTTGTTCTTGCTGTTGAATTTGAAATTTGAGGTTGAGGTTGAGGTTGAGGATCGTCCAGAAATCCCTTTTTGTCGAGTGCTTGATTTCCTTCTTTTGATTCTCTTGTTTGAGTTGAGTTGAGTGCAGCAGAAATAGAAAGAAAATGAGATAAAGAAAACAATTATGAGAACTTAAGCAAAAGCAGAATCTATTCTAATCATGGTACTAAGCATGCAACTAAATAGCAAACTTACTTTTTTTAATGGCTTTTGAAACCTCTTTATCAAGTAGGTTTTTGAAAAGAAAAGGAATGAGGTTGTGGTGTGTGTTGCATAGAGTAATTATGAAGAATGAGATTAATGAAATGAAAATAAAGATGCAGAAATGAAACACTTATGCCCAATTGGATGAAGCTTCGAATTGGATGAAGAATGGACGCCGACTTCTGGAAACAGCAGCATTCGGCGTTCCGACGTCGTTGCTTCGATCTTCAACTCGGTATCGCTCAAGATTACGCTTAACTTCAAATTACGCTTAACTTTTTTACTCTTCAACATGTAAGGTATTTATAGACTTCTTCTGCGTTCGTGATTAACATTGAAAAACTTCGGATTTATCCATCTTAATCGACAGATAATTACTGATTAATTCATCTTTATCTGTAATTATCTAAAACGCGTTCAGGATGGCTGACGTCTTTCAGATTAATTAAGATAATGATAAACATCCGGAAAAATTTATCTTTATCTTTATCAGGTAAAACGCGTCTACATGTGTAGACGTCTTTTACACTAATTAAGATAAGGATAAACATCCGGAAGAGAAGTTAAAATAGCTTAGGAAACCTAAAACGCGTCAACTCTCACAGACGCTTTTTAGCTAATTAATCAATTGATTAAAATTCAAATTTAAACGTTAAAATATGAATAAACTCTAAATGACGTCTACACAGGTCGACGTCTTTTAGACTTCTTCATATTTTAACTGAAATTTGAGCTAAAATCAATTTAATTGATTAACTTAAACATGTCTGTTAAACCCGACACTCAAAAATATTAATAAAAATTAATTAATGATTAAATATCAAATCATTCTGAAGCATTATTATATGATATGAAATTTACTCGAAATGACGTCAAAATTAGCGTGTCTACAGCTGCCTCACCTTGGCATCGTCTTTGCAAGGGAGTGAAATGAAATGGAATGTACTGAAAAGGTGATGCCAAGGTGTGATGAGACACGCTCTTAACATCACATGATTGGAATTTTTCTCGAAATTATCAATGAAGGTAGCTCAAGGAGATCAATAGAATCAATCCTGTCTGGATGAGGTAGACAAGGAAATAAAATAAGGTCGATCAACCTCTTCGGAGTGGGAAGTACCCCAGGTCATAGACACTGTAGGTTTCATCATGGGGAGCGTTTGCCAGCCAATGTAGATGTGCTGCAGCCATGATGGATCTTTAAAAGAAAACAAGAAATATTAGATAAAGAATCCAAGAAAGGATAGAATTCCAAGGATATCTTCAAGCGAACCTCAAAGATAATCAAGATACTCAATTTAGAATGGAATATTTCATATCATGTTGAAGTTATTTGATTAATGGTCTGAAACTTAATCAATAATTAATCCTTATCACAGTGATTTCAAAGTCCTATATGATACATGCTGGACTAAAGGAAAAATATAAAGTCAAATAAAATATAAATTAATCAAGGATAATATTGTCAAATTGTCATTAATGAGTCAAGATACCAATTCTTGTAATTCAGTGCTAAGCCGAAGCTCGTTTATCCACGCACCGTTTCACAAAAATGGAACCATCGTCCTCACTAATCAACAATCCAGTGGCCTATCCGTGCGATTAAGAATTCTCTGGAATTATCATTGTTTTTGTTGTAGGGGAACTCAAATTCCAGTTTCATCAAAACCACAAGGTCCTTGATATACTCTAATAAATATTTATCATATAGTAATGCAAATGATTTATAAGGAATAATACAAGGATAGAAATAACCGTCTTTTTAGTCACGGTCGGGACTTCATGGCTCCCACAGTGGGATCTTCTTGATATTTCAAGTTTTACTCAGGTTTTCTTGAATTTCCTGCAATCAAAATCGTTAAAATTCCAAACAAATATTCAACTTAAACACCAAAAACCACAGAATTTCGGATAAATCACAGAATTATTGAAACGCGTCGTGTCGCGAAGACGCCATTCAGTGTTGAAACGCGGCAGTGCTCCTCGACACCTTTCACCCACAGAAACAGGTTCTGGTTGTTTTCAAACCGAATTCCAACTCTCTTCAGGCCTTGTGTCCTGTATATGACTTGAACAAACAGGTTAAGTATCTGTTTAGGCTTAGCCCCTTGCCTGGTTAAGTAACCGACTACTTAATCCTATCCTTGGCAGAAGGGTCAAGGGGCATAGCCTTTATTAACAAAGGTAATGAGAATAATCAAACTTAAGCAAAATGCAACATACAAGCAAACAGATGCTCACTGAAAATAAAAGGAATGAAACACACTAAATGCCACAAGCAAATGCTAATTAAAATATTTTTTTGATGTTTTGAAATATTCATTTTTGTTTGGGTTTTGAAATATATGCTTTTTTTTTAATTTTGACATATATATATTTTTTTGAATTTTTGACATATGTATTTTTTTTTTCAATTTTTGACATATGTATTTTTTTGGATTTTTGACATATGTATTTTTTTTGAATTTTTGACATATGAAATTTTTTTTTTTGGAATTTTTAACATATGAATTTTTTTTTTGAATTTTTTTGACTAAAAGATCAGCATAGTACTTAGATCAAAAGATCATATTCATTTATTAACTTAATTTCCAAATTGTTCTTTGACAATTTAACTTAAATCCATCGTGTTTGAACTTGTGTTTCCATTCGTGATCCCATTTGATGATTTGACCTTCAGTCAATCTCGCCGTTCCTTAAGTTTGGAGTACACTCCTTTAGAAACAAAGGAAGAATAAGTTTAGAAAGCCCATGAGAAGGTTCCGGAGACTTAAAAAGATGTTCCTTTCCAACCCTAATATCCGTTGGGGTTCGGTCATTTCTTTCCGGGGTATTTATCGACCTTGCGTTCCTTTTCGTTTCATTTCATGGCCTTGATGTAACGTTTGTAATGTAATGGCCTTTTTGATTTGACATTTGCCTTTTGTTTTTACTTTTCTATGTTTTTTTTTTTTTTTTTTTTTTTGGGAACGGATCTCCTCCTTTTTTTTATGACGGCATCCTACTAAGATGGCGGGTATTCTTGGTAGTCTATTCTAAGCCTCGTTCCAACATCATGGGCCGAGTGTAAACAGAATTTTGCTTTTAAAATGAATGACTTGTACTTTACACTTTTAGTCAAGCTTTTGATATTCTTCAGGACTTGGCATCTCTTGTTACTCACGAATCAAACGTGTCAGTGTGTGTAGTAATGGGTTTGAAATTACGTTATCCAGACTAACTGGGAAATTTGAGTTTATAAACTTTCTGATTCCACTGGTCTTTGTACCATACTGATCGACTATTTAACCTAAGGGTAGTATTTCTTAAGATGTAAACCATTCCATAGATGATTTAGCTCTTCTCCTTCTGCATTAACCAGACGATAAGCATTACCAGGAAAAGCGTGCGATACAACATAAGGTCCTTCCCAGTTTGGTTGGAGCTTAGAACGCGGACCACCAGGTTTTACAAAAATTCTTTTAATGACTATTTCACCGACTTTGAACTTACGTTCAATGACTTTCTTTTGATAAAAACGGGCTAGTCTATTTTGATAAACTTTTGCATGATTAGCAGCTGACCACCTTTTCTCGTCTAAAAGTTCCAATTGAGCAAGAAGTGCTGAACGATGTTCATCAATGGAAAAATCATTGTTCAATTGTACTCTTAGCGACGGTATAAGGATCTCATATGGAACTACCGCCTCCATTCCAAATGTTAAGGAATAAGGAGTTTGCCCGGTGGGCGTGCGGATTGAAGTTCGGTAGGCCCATAGAGCCTCAACCAATTTTTCTGGCCAATCTGCGAATTTGTTAGATTTACACGTCTTTTTGATGATTTTTATCAAAGTCTTATTTGTTGCCTCTGCTTGGCCATTGCCTTGCGGATAATAAGGAGATGAATGATGCAATGCAATTTTATACCTGTTGCAGAGGTCCTTCAATTCTTGTGACACGAACTGCGGTCCGTTGTCGGTGACGATGGTACTTGGAATTCCGAATCTCGTGATGATGTTCTTTATGATGAACTTGCAGACGGTTGATGTTTTGACTTCCGTGTACGCTTCAGCTTCTGCCCACTTGGTGAAGTATTCCGTTGCCGTGAGAATGAAAGATTTTTACTTGATGCCGGAATCTGGGTTACCAAGAGGTCCAATAATGTCGAAAGCCCACATGGAGAAAGGCCATGGGAAAGAAACATGATGGAGTGAAGATGCAGGAGAATGAATTTTGTCGACGTTAAGTTGACACTTAGCACACCTACGGACATATCCTACACAGTCTTCTTCCATGGTTGGCCAATAAAATCCTTGTCTAAGGATTTTTTTTGCTAGCATCTGTCCATTAACATGGCCACCACAAACTCTACTATGAGCTCATTCCATAACCTTCCAAAGCTCATCTTCTTCTAAACATCTCAGAAGAACTCCATCAAAACCTCTCTTATATAATGCTCCTCCAAGTAAGGTGTATCGTTGAGCAACTCTCCTGATAGCTCTTTTCTCCTCAGTTGTAGCTTCCTCAGGATACGATTGATCTTCACAATATTTTGCAATTTCATAATACCATGGCTTATGTTCCTCATTCATCTCTTCTAACAGCTCTATCAACATAATTTCTCTCTTTTCCACAATACTCCCATCTCTGAATTTCTTCAGCAACTTCTCCTTAGTTTTAAGAAATGAAGGATCTTTCACGGCCGGTGAAAGACGCCTATGGATTATGATTGATTCAGATTGCTTGCTGATCGGAAAATCAAGAGAAGATGCAAGTGAAGCTAGAGCGTCAGCTAAGATGTTTTGATTTCTCGGGACATGGACAAAGATCAATTTTGTGAAAAGCTTTGAATATGCAGAAGTAAGTTCTTGATAAGGCTTGAGCTTAGGATCAAGAGTTCGATACTTGGTCAGCACTTGGCGAAGATTAGTTGGCTGTCACCCACAATCCTAAGTTTAGTGGCACCACGAAAATGAGCAGTCTCGAGGCCAGCAAGAAGTGCTTCGTATTCAGCTATGTTGTTGGTGACTGGAAAATCAAGCTGAAAGGCTTGTGGAATGGTGACACCTTCAGGTGATAACAGAACGATTCCAGTACCCTTTCCATGAGAATTCAGAGCTCCGTCAAAATGCAGAGTCCACATATCATCTCTGATTTGATTTACGGACATCAGTTCCTCATCCGGAAACTCTGATCGCACTGGATCAAATCGAGGAAGGGGATGATGAGCGAGATGTTCTGCTATGGCATAGCCCTTGATCGCTTTCTGCTGAATGTAAATGATATCGAATTGAGATAGAAAGCTTTGCCATCGCGCTAACCTATCAGTAAGAACATATTTCTCCAGAAAGAATTTGATCGGATTCATCCTAGGGATGAGGTGGACTTCATGGGCCAGAAAATAATGCTTCAATTTCTGAACAACCCAAACCAATGCTGCACATGTTTTCTCCATCGCCGTGTATCTCTGTTCAGCGGGGTTGAGAAGTTTAGAGAGATAATAGGCTGCCCTCTCCTTTCCTTCTTCATCTTCTTGTGCTAGGACAGCCCCCACAGCATCATCCAGGACTGAAATATAAAGTATCAATGGTTTGCCTGGAGATGGTGGTCTCAAAACAAGAGGACTTGCCAAATAGTCCTTTAATCCATCAAATGCCTCCTGACACTTATCGTCCCAATTAAATTTGACTCATGGCTTGGTAAGCTCGTAGAACGGCTTACACCTTTGTGAGTGCTGGGAGACAAAGCGGCGAATAAATTGTAACCTCCCGATTATTCCTCTTAATTCTTTCAAGTTTTTGGGAGGTGGCATTTCTCTGATAGCCTTCGCCTTATTGGGATCGATCTCAATTCCCCGTTTGCTGACAATGAATCCAAGCAATTTTCCTGAAGATACCCCGAATACACATTTCTTGGGGTTCATCTTTAACTGATATTCTCTCGATCTCTCTAATACCCTTGCCAAAACTTTGGCGTGCTCAGCCTTTGTTTTAGACTTAACCAATAAATCATCCACATACACTTCCAGATCTATATGCATCATGTCATGAAATATTGCCATCATAGCCATCTGATAAGTGGCTCCAGCATTCTTCAGTCCAAATGGCATGACAACATAACAGTATGTTCCCCAAGGTGTAGTGAATGAGGTCTTTTCTTGATCCTCTTCTGCCAGCTTAATCTGGTTGTATCCTGAAAATCCATCCATGAACGATAACGTTTCATAGCCAACAGTGTTATCGATGAGTACATCAATATGAGGCAATGGAAAATCGTCTTTAGGACATGTCCGGTTCAAATCGCGGAAGTCAATGCAAATCCTGACCTTCCCATCCTTTTTCATAACCGGGACTATATTGGCCACCCATTGTGGATAAAGGACAACTCTAATAAATTTGGCTTTGTGCAATTTATCGACCTCTTCCTTCATCTTTAGAGCCATTTGTGGGTGGAATCGCCTTAATTTCTGCTTGACCGGACTAGCTCCATCTTTTAATGTTAACCTGTGTTCAACTAAAGATGAGTCTAACCCCGGCATATCTTCATAACTCCAGGCGAAAGTGTCCTTATAGTCCTTAAGTACTTGTACCATTGCCTTCTCATCCTCCGTAGAAAGATTTTTGCTGACGAGGACAATCTTAGGTTCGTCTTCAGTCCCTAAGTTTATTTCTTTGGTGGGCTCTTCTACGGCAGCTGAGGGTTCATCAAATCTCTTCACTCCACTGGCATACGTCTCAGCCGCGTCCTCATCATCTTCCTCATCTTCAATAATGGGGTCTTTTTCATGCACTAACTCATATACCCCATACCCATCATTAACTGACTCATCGTCTGTACAATCTTCTGGCATCTGAATTGGATCTTCTAAAAACTGAGGGATTAAAGAGCAAGAAGAACACTTATCAGCTAAGTCCCGGAGGTATCTATCTGGAATTTGCCTACCCTTAGGCTTCCTAGACTTCCTAACCTGACTAACCTGCCTAAAACTGGACTGCCTAACTTCACTAAACTGCCTATCATAACCTAATGAAGATGAAGCAGGATGAAAATCCTGGGATACAAGTGGAAATACAGGGGAATCCTCCTGTAGGGAGGGACAGAGTAGATCTAAGAGAGAATCTTGACCGACGGACCCGCGCGGTAGGGGGCAATCGGACAAGTAAGATGTTTCCTCGATGAGGATTTGGGAAGAATTTGTTGCCAAATTGGCGTTTTTTTTTGGACCATCGAGGAGTTAAACATAAAGCAAGAATGGATGCAAATGGAAGGAAGATCAGACGGAGGAAGCGGCACCAAGGCCAAAGGATTAGGGGGATCATATAGCAATATGTCCCAGATTAGATCATACATCCTCTCTAGGTCGAGAGGAGGGGATGGAATGAAGTCCCGAGGGGACAGAGTGATCATAACGGGCGGAGCCCGTGGAATATCTTCAGTGATGACCCGCGACCAAGTCGGGGTCAAGAGCAGTGTGCGGAATAGAGTATGGAGCATAAAGATATGGGAAGGATATGTCCCCCTCCAGAGCAGATCTGTTGTATAACCAGCTTCATAGGGGTCATCTGGCTCCCCTTCATCGATTTCTTCTGACAGCAGTATCCGCTTATCAAAGATGGCACCAGGACCTTCAATCAGCTCGTCGATCTGCGACGGCCACTTGGGTTCTGCAGGATCTAGGAATAATCTGTTCAGTACTATATAGAGGTCCCTCAGATCGAACCATATGTACCATTCACATTCGGGGTCATGGAATTTCCTCCTTTTCCTAGGCGGCAGAGCCTCCAAGGATTGGTACGTAAGTAGTTCAGAACAATGTCTGGCCAAGTCTCTCCCATATATGTCATGGAGGTCAAAACATGAAGTAATGACCACCGTGTTGTCGTGACTAAGTATGGGCCCTTTTATAAAATGTGTATATAGGGTCCATGTTAAGGGATCTCGGCCTTCTTTGGGTGGTATAGACATTGTCTCCAGGATTTTTCGACCTTCTTCAATCTCTGCTTGCTGAACCAGATCTTGCTTCAGTCTTCTTGGCCTATAGCCCAGACCACTTCCAGGTGCTGCTCGATGATCTTTAACAGGAGTGATCATGCCTTGCAATTGTGTGTCCAGACCTTTTCCAGGCTGATAGCCGTTCTTCATCATGATTTTCCATCCTGGGGTACTCATGCACTTCCCCCTTTTGATAGCATTTAATGGGTAAGGAGAAATGGTGGCGGCTTTCAAGGGATCAGCCACTGGACGGTAGACCTGTAATACCGACAGAAAAGGTTGTCGGCCAGGTAAAACAGCAGATTTAACATTCAATGTATGAGCAGCAGCAAGGATCGGCATGCTCGTCACTTTGATAATTCGTCCTTTGAAAGGGAATTTGAGGCATTGGTGATTCGTAGAAAGAATCGCCTCAAGAGTTTTAATGTAAGGACGTCCTAGAATGGCATTTATAGAAGGGTCAATTTCGAGAATGTGAAATTCAACCTCTGCATGACTTACAGGACCTAGCTCCACTTTTAAATAAACCATTCCCAGAGGGGAACGGGTAGAGTTGTCATATGCTGTAACCGAAATGGGGCTAGGCAGCCACTTCTCCTTGGGCACACCGCACAGCTCTAGGGTCTTCGGGGGTAGAACATTGATTGAAGCCCCCGTGTCAACCAGGCACGCATCCACGACCTTCTTGCAGATATTGACCATGATGCTCAGAGCCATGCTTCTGGCGGCTGGCGGTGCTAGTTCCGATGTGTGGAATGTAATAGAGGGTTGATCCCCCTGAGGAACTAGTAGTGCTGCAATTTTCTCTACCGGCACGTCCTCGTTGACCATCACCTTCCGTAGGTATTCCATTAAGGCTTCTTGGTGAATCTTGGACCTTTTGATCAATTCAAGTACGGTGATCCGTGCCGGTGTTCTGTCCAGATGTTTCAACAAGTCATATTGAGTGCCTGGTGCACTCTCTTCATTATGGGCTTCCTCAGTCGGCCGTGATGGGCCGTCTCTGACTGTGGACTGAGGGAAGACTTTGTTGAAAATCCTTCCACTTCGGAGCGCATGTTCCTCAACCGTGGAGGATCTAGGTGACACCTTGAGTACCGCAGAGTCGGGTGGCATAAGCGGTGCGGAGGGTTGATATGTAGGTGATGGCGTAGGGTTAGGTGGTGATGGCGTAGGGTTAGGTGGTGGTGACATGGTGCGGATTAAAGGCCTAGATGGTTGGATGGTGGATGGGTAAGTGGTTGGTGAAATGGGGAATGGGACGCGTAATAGCGGTCTGGATGGTAAGGGCATATCTGGGTAGATGGTGGTGGTAATGGGCGAAGTAGGGAATGGTACGCGGAGTAATGGCCTAGATGGTAAAAGGGGTGCGTAGTTGGTTTGCGGGGGATTATATGGTGGAGGCGTAATGGTATGGGGCATGATGGGCTTAAGAAAAGCGGGTGGCGGTAATGGGTTGTGGCCTAGGTATGCGGATGGTGCGGCGTGGTGGTTGTTCTGCGGTATTCTGAATGTGACCCGTTGAATAAAGAGAAGAAGAGTCTTCTATCCTCCACTGTTGCCCACGACTAGCCTCAGACTGGCTGTTCGTCAGAATGGGGGCAACTTGGTTTTGGTTATGGTGCTCCGGGAGCGGGTTCTGCACTATGCCCATATTTGGTGGCGGTGCTGCCTGTGCTGGTGGTCTTACTTGCTGCTGCTGCTGCTGCTGTTGCGGTCTTCTCGCTTTCAGGGCTAATATATACTTTTTCATCTCCTCCCAGTCTATGCCGCCCTGCTCATTGAGATCATGGATATAATCTCTGAATTGGAAGTAGGTGTCAATGGTATGCCCAGGTTGCCTATGGAAATAGCAATACCTGGACGTGTCGGCATTTTGAGGCCAGACGGCCTTTTCCCTTGGCAAGACTAAGGCATTAGCTGCCATTAGAGCACTGAAGATATCGGCCAAGGATTCTGGGAGGGCAGGGTATTCCGCCCTCTTCGGGCCTGGAGGTCTTCTCGGCTGGTTATAATCACCAGGAGGAGGGACATTGTGGTATGCCGGCGGTGCGCGCGGCTGATATTGCTGATGTTGGGGATATTGTTGTTGCTGGGGCTGCTGGTACTGCAATTGCCTTTGTGGCGGCTGCTGTGGCTGATGCTGGTTCTGGTTCTGATTCGGCTGCTGGGGCCGTTGATACTGTTGCTGATAATGGGGGCTCTGCTGCTGCCTGTACCCTTGCTGGTTCGGCTGCTGTGGTCTCTGGTACTGCTGCTGACTCCTCACGAACTGGGGCGAGTTATTGTTCATGCTACTGACTTGCTCGTGAGAGAGCGTGCCCTCAGTAGTCGGACCTGTGCTGGGAGAGTTCGGCACTGCAGGCTTCCGAGATGGAGGCCTGCTAGGTCTGTGAGGATCAAAGACGCTAGAGAATGTAGCGTCTTTAAAAGCATTCTGGCAGTACCGTGCTCTTTCATAGAGCTCTGCCATGTTGGTCAGATTGTTCAAGGAGAGGACTAGCTTGAATTGGGGCGTGGCGTTAGAAATCAACATTTTCACTTGTTCGGACTCGGACAAGTGGTCTTTCACCTTTTCGGCCAGGCCCCGCCACCTGTCAGCAAAACTGACAAACTCCTCATCAGGTTTCATCTTTTCGGCAATAAGGTCAGTGATGGACAAGGAGGGTGCAACTCTGTCCTGGTATCGTTGGATAAATTTACGTGAAACGATACCGTAATCCTCTACTTCTGAGGGTTCCAAAGAAAAGAACCACTCGAGGGCTGGTCCCTCTAGAGATCTCCTGAACAAAAAGGCCAACGACCTCTTGTCGTTCTGCCAGAAAGAGGATTCATACATAAACTCCTTCAGATGTGTGAAGGGGTTACCAGTACCGTTGTACTTCCGGTACACTGGCATTTCAGAGGGTGGTAGGTAGAATACCGACAGGCTCGGTAAGTTGATTTCTGGTACAGCTTTGACCCCCATCATCTTCTGGAGGTTGTTAAATTGCTCATCCATACGCTCCATTTTGGCCAGCAATGCTTGTGTGGTCAGATCTGCCTGGGGAGGAGGAGGAGGTGGAGGTACTTGATAGGCCTGCTGCCTATAGTACGTTGGATAGGGGGGACAATAAAGGGGAGGTCCGGCAGAGCTTCCGCCATGTCCGAGGGCATTTTGATAAGCAGGCGTTTGCGGTCTAGCCGGTTGCCTAGAGGATGAAAGCTGTGGCCCAGCTGGCCGAGAAGTAATATGAAGGCCCTCCACGGCCTGATGGATATAAGGAGGAGGAAAAGAAGGTTGCTGAGGAACAGCAGGGGAAGCCACAGGGTTTGGCTCGGCCGGCTGCATGGGTGCCTTCCCCTTCAGAATCGATTGGATCGCCTCGAACTGCTGAGGGTCCAGTCGGGAGGCAAGAACTCCCAAAGCGTTGACGAGATCCACAGGATCAGAGGATGATGGATCATTCTGATTCATGTCTCCCTCAAGATCGGGATTAGGAATCGCATATTCATGCGGGGAAGGATCAGGATATCGATCCTGGGGACGAAAGAGAGGGGTCCGGACGTTCCCATCATGTCGATATGGAATGGGGGCAGAATTACGGGAGGCATCAGCATCTCTCCCGTTCTCGTAGTTGTAGTCAGAATCCCGAGGGGCATTAGCATCTCCCTCGTAGTTGATGATGGCGTCTTGAGCCATACTCAAGTCCCTGCCTGATCGTAGCAGCATGATGTTAGATTTTTTTTCAAAGATTTGTCAAACAAGTTGCACAGAGATTAATCAATCAAGTGGATGCTTAACGTGATTTTAAGATTCCTTTTGAGTTATTTGGATTCAATTAAACCTCAAATTCTCTCAAGGAAAGGATCTTGGTTTCAGTTCAGTTTCCACCGTTATTCTCTAGGGCTTTCTCTCACAACGCTTTCAGAATATAACCGGGACTTCAATTGGTACAACCAACCCGATGATCAAGGAGGAATACCTTGATTTTGGGGACTTATGGAGGTCTCAACGCCAACTTCTCTAGCCTGATCAAGGGACCAACCCAATTAGAGAGAGTCGCTGATGTCAAGTAATGTGTTCCTAAGAAAAGGAGGGTATTCGCCTCAATGCGTATGTCCTACAGCCTGGATGGCCTCTAATGCTTAATAATAATGGGTAGTTAGTACTCAAGCCACAAAAATCTGAAAACTGAAAAATAACTAAGAAACTGTCTGAATCGCGTCGATGGTAGTCGACGCTATTCAAAACAGAACTTAATTTTTCGCAGAAACAGATGCAGACAGCAAAGAAGATATGAAGACTGAAAGGCGTCTGGGTGTGGTGACGCGGTTTGAAACGCGTCAGTTCTCCTGGACGCTTTTCAGTTCGCAGAAACAGTTTTGCATGAGGATTTTCTGGGTTGAATCCTCCTCAAACAGGTTAAAAGCAGGAAATAATCAGCTCATGTAGATTTTTTTTTAGTTCCAAATTTTTAACAGGATAATTTACCAACTAAATAACTAGAAAATCAATCAATCACACATCATTTTCATCACAAAAACAACTTTTTAACTAATCAAGGGGAGGGCAAGATCTTGCCACTGGGGTGTGCACGTGGTGCACAAGGAAAATTAATTAAACTAAAACACTCACCAATTGGTGAAGATGTGTCGAAAGACACAAGTGGTGCACCGTGGGTGCCCGGTTGATGACAGCAAGAACGAAAAAAAACTTAAAAGATGGCGAGACCAAGTCCCACCGTGATCGCCAAAAAAGCTGTGAGTGCTTAGAATGACTGTGTGATTATCATGAAAAATCTAGGTTATTTAGTGTAAAATAAACCTATTAAAAATAGCAACTAAGTGCAGTGATCGCCAGAAACTTTTAACTAAAAAGTTCCAAAAGAAGTTTGATCGCCTACCTTTTTAAACGCGGAAGATATGGACTCTTTGGTTCCCCTTCCTCAGCCGGCTGAAGAGAGAGAGCCCTTCTTTGCTTTTTGTTCTTGCTGTTGAATTTGAAATTTGAGGTTGAGGTTGAGGTTGAGGATCGTCCAGAAATCCCTTTTTGTCGAGTGCTTGATTTCCTTCTTTTGATTCTCTTGTTTGAGTTGAGTTGAGTGCAGCAGAAATAGAAAGAAAATGAGATAAAGAAAACAATTATGAGAACTTAAGCAAAAGCAGAATCTATTCTAATCATGGTACTAAGCATGCAACTAAACAGCAAACTTACTTTTTTTAATGGCTTTTGAAACCTCTTTATCAAGTAGGTTTTTGAAAAGAAAAGGAATGAGGTTGTGGTGTGTGTTGCATAGAGTAATTATGAAGAATGAGATTAATGAAATGAAAATAAAGATGCAGAAATGAAACACTTATGCCCAATTGGATGAAGCTTCGAATTGGATGAAGAATGGACGCCGACTTCTGGAAACAGCAGCATTCGGCGTTCCGACGTCGTTGCTTCGATCTTCAACTCGGTATCGCTCAAGATTACGCTTAACTTCAAATTACGCTTAACTTTTTTACTCTTCAACATGTAAGGTATTTATAGACTTCTTCTGCGTTCGTGATTAACATTGAAAAACTTCGGATTTATCCATCTTAACCGACAGATAATTACTGATTAATTCATCTTTATCTGTAATTATCTAAAACGCGTCCAGGATGGCTGACGTCTTTCAGATTAATTAATATAAGGATAAACATCCGGGAAAACTTATCTTTATCTTTATCAGGTAAAACGTGTCTACATGTGTAGACGTCTTTTACACTAATTAAGATAAGGATAAACATCCGGAAGAGAAGTTAAAATAGCTTAGGAAACCTAAAACGCGTCAACTCTCACAGACGCTTTTTAGCTAATTAATCAATTGATTAAAATTCAAATTTAAACGTTAAAATATGAATAAACTCTAAATGACGTCTACACAGGTCGACGTCTTTTAGACTTCTTCATATTTTAACTGAAATTTGAGCTAAAATCAATTTAATTGATTAACTTAAACATGTTTGTTAAATCCGACACTCAAAAATATTAATAAAAATTAATTAATGATTAAATATCAAACCATTCTGATGCATTATTATATGATATGAAATTTACTCGAAATGACGTCAAAATTAGCGTGTCTACAAAATCCAAAGAAAAATAAAAAAAATGTCTACCAACATGTGACCATATGCGCTAATACTTAGACGACATTAACATATATTTATTGGGAGAAACGTCTCTCATGTGGCTTATTCAATTGACAAGACGTCTATCAAGAAGGTCTTAATACTTAGACCGATACATGGTATATATAGATATTATGAGTAATCATATATCACATTTATTATACACAATACATTTAATATTCTATTCAGAAACATACGACTTGTTACTCAAATATCATAGAGATGTACGACTGAAGAAGGTTTAAGATACAATACTAAGTATAAAATATTTTTATATCATTTGCCATCATTTTTCGAGAAAACTCTTTTTTTATAAATGTTGGTTAATTTTAAAGTGTTCATAATCTGCTAAAACAGTTGAAGGACATGTTTAGACTATAAAGAAACAGATGTGCATTAGATCTGCATTTAATGTTCTTTGGCTAATGTGATACTGAGATGTCACATTTTTATTCACTCTCATCTTTTTAATCAGATTCTTTTTACTATCTAACTTTTTTTAGATTTTAAGAAAAACGGTAACATTTAGAACAGGATCCTCTAGACTTTCTCTCTTTGCACCTATGTGCGCCCCAAGAGATATGAGGGGAGGAGACGATGGCCTATGAGACACATCCCATCATTTCAAGGTCAAATGACTCATTCACTCATCTCTCCCCTCCCATCTCATGTATCTTAATACGCACGCGGACATGGTGGGGAGGTATAAAGAATTACGTTTTGTAACATTTTCTTCCAAAATTCAAAAAGTATAACATTAACAAATGTGGCCTTAATATGTTTAAAAGTCAATCTTGTCAAAGTTGGCCCAATAGTCTTCACAGTCATGACTTAGTTTGAGTTAATATCTTCATCTATCATCATCTTTTGAAACTTTTCAACTGTTACTTTTGGAGTTTTAGGTTCAACATGATTGAACAACATATTATCTTTTGTTATCATATATTATGTTTTATTTATTCTAAATTTGTCTTTAAATATGGGATTATACTTGAAAGGTATCACAAATACGTAATTATGCCAAAAATTATCTAATAGAGAAGATCTTCTAATAACTATCTTAGAAAAAAAAAATATCTAATACAGAGTTTATCTTTATGTAATATTATTAAGTACTATGTGAACGTGAAAAAACTTATATATTTTTTTATCAATTTTTTGAGATCAGCTCCAACATGTCCACGTGTTAGTACATGTCGATCTTCTATCAAACAATTCAAAAAAAATAAAAAAATATTAATTAGCTTAGCCTATTAAAAACTTTTTTTACTGTTCATTAAAGAAATACTTGTTACACCCTTTGAGGTGCAACAAGTCTCATGTGGAATACGTCATCTAACTTAAAAACGTCATCTAGTGTCCACACATGTCTCTATGCAGCGTAATAATAATACATGATGCACGCTGACATCAATACACATAAGCTCCCCTTAAAAATGAAAAAAATACTAATGTCATAGACTTTCTGAAGTATGTACCCCTCTCGGAAGTATGTACAAGATTTCAAGAGCATGTGCTCCCTGAGAGTATGTACATGCTCTCAAAACATGTACATAGTCTCGGGAGTATATGCTCCCAATAGCATATATATTACAGAACGTATACATATTCTCTAGATAGCGATACAGTTATCCAGAATGAACATGACCTCCAAAACACGTATATGTGCTCCATAATGTATACATGTCATCTAGAGTACCTACTTTGCCTCTAAAATTTATAGCAAAAGTTTTTTTTTTTCTTTTTTTAAGAGATGCCTACGTACGTTGACATTAGTCCGTTTCAAACGTCATTATTACGCTGCAGGGAAGATATGTGGAGTTGTCAGATGACATTTTTGAGTTAGAGGGTACATTCCATGTGGGACTTGCTACACCCCAAGTAGTACAACAACTATTTCACTTGTTCATTAGAGTTCAATATTTGAGGCCATCCAAAATAAAGATCGGCATATACGAACACGTAAAGTATGTCGAGGTCGACCTTACTTTGTTTTTTTTTTTTTCCCTTCATATAATCTAATTCTTATCTTACAAGTAATGTTTCGTAGATATTTTAATTCATTGTGAGTTGCAATGTCTTATACACTATCATTTGATCATTATTATTTGATAGTATTACGTTAGCATTTTTTTTTTTTTTAAGACAATTTAAGGGATCACCCTAACTTGATATCCATATTATCTGATATTCGATTAAACAATTAAGAAATACAAAAGAAATTGATAGGCACACAGGTATGAGCAAATGTTATTCATCTTATAATACACTTCTTAAATAAATTCGATTTTATATCCATAATCATAAAATTTTAATTATAAAACAATGCATCATATAATAATGCAACTTAAAAAATACTTTTCACATCTTCAAAAATGTAGATTGTTATCTCTCACATCAAAATGTTACCTTATAATCATTGGAATCGAGTGACAATATTAATTATATATTTTTCGATTTTTAGGAGAACCACTCAAACTTGATATTCAAAAAATAAAAAAAATCATACTTGTACACCATTTAAGATGTTGGATAATATGTGACAATAATCTCACAGTTGCATATTATTTATGATGATGTAGTGAATATTTTTTTATATAACTTTTATTGGATACGTAGTTATATCTAAACTTGAAATGTATGTTTTAACAATCCTAACTACAGCTTTTACAAATTAGTATGCAAATAAATTTATTGAATTTTTTCTCATTTAACTATAATGAATCATTGTAAAAGTTTGGAAAGAATAATAGTATATTATTATCAACAAATGAATGACATGTGCTTTAATATTGTATGGACATCATTGTAATTTTAAAACTAATTAGGACGTGCACAAGATAAAAATAGGTTGCTTCCTGTCCTATAGCCTAACAAACTTGTATAATGTTCACGTTGAGAAGACCTCCATCTCCATTACATTGAGGTGATTTAAATCATAATGATTAAAGATACATTGACTTATCAAGTGAAAGTACTTGAGTTTCAGATTATTTATCAAATAATGATAAATTAATTTTAATAGACTGACTATTATAAAGTTGATAGTTAAGTTGTTCCATTTTTATCACCCTTTATATTTTTAAAAATATTTTATAATATTGATTTATTTGTCAAATTGTTTATTTTATATATGTAAAAGTTATTTTAGTATCAAATATTGCATTTCCTTAATGTTCTTGATGATAATACTTTGACTTAGAAATCTTTCATATTAATTAAGTTACTGACCTTTTTAAAAAGTGAATGAAGGAAAATTGATGTTTGTCTGCCATATGCATATTATAAAAACTAGTTAATTATATGCACTTTATGCGTATATATTATTGAAATAACATAAAATGACAAGATCATCTATTGCTCTTCTATTAATGAGGCCACATAAACAATAAAAGGTATTTCTTGTCAAGAACAATGTTTCATATTAAAAATATGATTACTTAATAAAATTAAATAAATGCTCCTTATAGTTTTCTATAATCCACTTAACATAAAAACTCTTTTGTTTGTAGAATAACATGACTTAATATTTTTATATTATTAATACTTGTTCTTGCCAACAACTTTTGATTGCTATATTGTCGTCAAAGCTATGTTGAGTCATATAAGTGAATTGTCACAATATACTCAATATTAGAGTGATATTCAACATATAAATAATTATACAAATGATATGTTAAAAAGTACACACAAAAGGTTCACCTTATTATGCGTCATCAATAAGATAACAATGAAAGAAAAATGATGCAATTGTATATTAAAAAAGAATGACTCATTATGTCAGGGGTAGAAGATTTTGCAACAAATCATATTATTTTTTGCATTATTTTTTAAAATAAAATTTACCTTCTAATATATATAAAAAATTAATCACATAGACGTACACATATAATGCAAACAAATGTACAATATATGCTAGGTATATTAACACAAAAATATATTTTTTGAGAAAGACTTGTTGCACACTAAGGGAATGTTGCAATCTACATGGATTTAGTTGTTGTTCGATTTAGGAGGTGTGTAATTTTTTTTTTTTGAAGAAAGTACGATAAAGTCATAGTTAAATGAGCAAATCATATGTACTGTCTACTCTATAATCAAATGCTGCAAAAAAATAAAAAATAAAAAAACTACCCCCAATAGAGCGCACCCAATTACATGGTCACAATGCGACAAGTCTTTCACTACTTTTTATAACATCAAATACATATAAGTTTTGGACATAGTAATTAGTAATCATTTTTTTAAAGTTTTACTTGAAATTTGGGAAAAATATGTCTAAAAAAATTACCATAAAACTTAAGAACCCATTTAGAATTGCTTGAGATTTACACGATTCTCTAAAAAGATGATTTTAAAAGATCAAAATCTTAAGCATGTTGAAGTCAATTGGGAAGGCGGGACACCATGTCGGATATTTCAATGAGTTGCAATTATCCAATTCTCATTCCCAAATAAGACCAAATTTAAAGAACAAAATTTAGAATGTATTTGAAAGTATGTCTATGCCCAAGGGATTAACAATAAGTTACTTTCCTGCTTGGTTTGTAGATTGTACAAATTCACAACAAATATAAGGACAGGGTAAAAGTGCATCCCCCCTCAAAAGCAGACACATATCTATTTTTTAAACGCAACCAGATAATTCAGTCTTTAGTCACTCTTTCTTCTCCTTCCCTTTAATCTATATGATGCATAAGTTGAGGTGTGTTGGAGTGTTTGGGACATATCAAAGTTGTGTGTAAGCCGTACGAATCCAAAGTTGAGACAGCCTGAAGTGTTTGGAAACACTTGTGTTTATTTGGACATTTTAATCATTTAAATTCCTCCAAAAAGTGTTTCCAAAGGGAGCCTTAGTGAGAAATAACTAAACTTGTTTTTAACATAGAAAGTACAATGTTAATTAAGAAAATTTACAATAGAAGGGAAACAAAGAATATAACACATAACGTGATACAGAGGGGAACGTTTAAAACATGCATAACATGATCGAGAGGAAAGCGGGACATGCCAATAGGATCTTATAGGAAGGGGCATATAGATAAAACCAATCAAACAATAGATAACTCTAGGGCTAGACTGATGGATAAAGTAGGCATCATATGCTCGTTAGCAAAAAGGTCGTTAAAGAAAGTAAGAATGCAATGATGAACTCTCAATGCGGAAGGACTACCTTCACAAAGCAACATAGGTAAGAGGACAAACCAAATCTCACCTGATTTGCACATAATAACTACGAGCATAGTAATTGAGAATGCGAGAGAGATCCAAAATATACGTACTATTAAGATGGACGTTGGGTGGTACTCAACCTGATAGAGCCCAGGATATACCAAGACCTCCACAAAGGGCTTTCGTAAGGATGGAAGTTGATAAACACTCCAGAAGGTGGATGATGGCACTGTCTCATATACATCTTACTAAAGAGCACCCACATGAATAAGTAGAGAAAAATGAAAACAACAGTTAGAATAGAGAGATGAAATACTAAATAAAACACGAAAAAAAGGTCGTTGTTCATAGCTTTCGAGACTGACTATAAAAACTTCTTTAGAATATGTCGAAGATAAAACCTTCCCTTATGGAGAGGGGCCAAGAGAGGAGTTCTTGAACAAAACGCCCTAAAAGGGGAAGGGTACACCTATAAAGGGAGGGGAGGAGGAGAGCGACCATCAAAGAGATACCCCCTCCTTCCCAGAGAAAAGTCAAAAATAGGAGACTAGATAGTGGGGAGGGAGGAATGTATAATCTAGAGGCAGAAGGCTCATCTTTTTGTCTATCATTTCAAAAGAAATAACTAAACTACAAGGTTAAATTGAACGACGAATAATAGCTTTAAAATAAAAAATGCTCAGTTAGAAAGACAACGGAATATTTACACATAATATATATACATAAATGTAGGCCAACAATGGTGAAAAGTTAATGCAATTGCATATGAGGCAAATAGAGAGTGTATTGCAAGCGTTATCTTGCAATAAGGTATAGAAACAAATATTTATTTATTATAATAGCAAACACTTTTTTAACATAGGTATATTTATTGTTCACCTTTTAAAATATATAAATCCAAAAACTATTTCTTAGAACAATAATTAAGTTTAATTTGAGACAAATATATTTCTTTTCCTTACAAATAACTTTAGATTAACACAAATATATTTATTGTTCAACTTTAGAAAATGATTTTAGATTAGCAATTTTTATTTATTTTTAGTCCCTCTAATCTTAATTTAGGAAAATCTCTCAGAAACTTTTATATTTAATAAGATCTCTTTATAATCTCACTTTTATTTGAAAAAGACAATTTTGTAGAAGTTATTCAAAAATATTTCAAAGTATTTAGAAATTTTTTTCAATGTTTAAGTTTGCCTCTAAATAAAAGTAAGATTACAAAATAATTTTTTTTTCAAATAAAAGTGAAATTTTAAGGAGTTCTTATCAAATATAGAGGTTACATGGAATTTTTCCTAAATTAAGCTGAGTAGAAAGACCAAAAACTAGAAAAACCTTTAAAGAATGGTCACTAAACAGAATGAAAATGAATTACAACTTTAATTTCATAGTAAATATTAGCAATTTTATGCACTCAATCGTATTCTATAAATTTATACAATTTTTTGCAATAATAAGCTTCTTAAAATTTTAATTGTATATTTGTCTGTCTTATTTTTGTGTTACCTCATTCTAATGCAATACTTACAAAAATGAGAAATGAGATCTTTTGGACCTCCTCCCTCTTCACCGTTATGAGCCACCATACACAAGATGAGAAAATTTACTTGGTACTTTCTCATATTTCAAGAAAAAACGACTTATTTACGTTCCTCTTATGTTTGGGGCACATAAAGATGGGGACAAAGATGCCTAGAGAATTCCATTTAAAAAAATACTTATATGGCTAAACATTATTAAAGATGCAATTAATGTTCCTTTTTCAATCATCAAATTGAATGTTTGAATGAAAATAATCTTATTTAAAATTTATGTTATAAAATAATATATTTTTATTGACACTTTGCGCAAAGAGAGAGAAAGGGAAACAAAAAATAAAATTCTAAACCTTTTTTTTAAAAACTTATGCTTAATAGTTAATTAGAGTTAGATACAAGAGTTTTAACGGAATACTAATGGATTGTCATGATAGGGGCATTTATGTAACTATTGTAATGTAATGAGGTTATTTATAAATAATACAAAATAAGAGAGACAAATCTATAATTAAAATTTTAAGCATATTATTTTTGTAAATTGTCAAAATACAAATTAGTAAATTATATGCCAAAGACTAATGCATCATTTGGAAATGGACGTCCAATAGATTCCAATCATAATAATCGACCGACAATAGTGCTTTATTCTGAAGTGACAATATGATGCCTCAACTTTCCTACTATTTGATTCTCAACTAGAAGAAGAGAGAGAGACACTAAGAAAGTGCATGTGTTTCTCCATAAAAAGGGAGCATAGTGGGCTTCTTACTATGGTTTGAGTAGAGAAGCTAATGCCCATCCCCATGTTTTAGTACCGACAGTGATGGCACAGAGAATGACATCCTCTTTCGATAGCACAACCAATGCTCTTTAGATGACAATCAAAAGAGCCGACAATGGCATCCTCCTTTTTCTATCCAACAGAGATGACGCATAGAACTCTTTATCTTCTAACATCGGTGTCAGCTTTAGAGAGTGTGGAAGACTCCTCTCTTCATCCACGACAATCTCGGTAGAGGGTGTGCCCACCTCCCTATTCATATGTGGTGAACCTAGCGCGCTTGAATAAGTGGAAGAAAATAGTCACTGAGAACATCAAGGGGTGATGTTGGGATGAAATAGTAAAAGTCCATACACACCATCCATGCCTATTCATCCTTTCCCAGACATGAGAAGAAGATTAAAAAACAATCATGCAAAAATCAAACAAGTTTGACATGGGCCAAAGGAATCTTATTTTCTATAATCCTCTCCAACAAAAATCCCTACTAAATGGTGCTAAATATGATAGAGAGGAGAGAGAGGGAATAATTGATATACAATGTATACTTTTTTAAGTTGTGGAATAATCTAAATTAGATCAATAGGTATAGATAAATAAAAAGTTTCATAAACCCTAATTAGGATCTTCTAATTAAAACACCTTCTCTTTCTCACGATGTATACCTTATTGGCAAGCTTTTCATTCCATGAGCATATGAAAGCACTAAAATACCAACATTTATAATATGCTACATGTAAGCAACATAATCATGGAATAGGTGCCCGGAGGTGTACTTATTTATTCATATCAGACTCTTGAATCAAATGATTACGTGAGAAGTTAAAAACTTTTGTTCCTCCAAACAACACCTTATCCATGAAACATTGAAACATGACTTTAAGCAAATGTTCAGAGAGGGGAAAATAGTGAATGTTAAAATTAGAAAAGTATGATTCCAAAAAGAGAGGGAAAAGGCAAACATCAAAACTGAAATTTGGAATTGTAAATTGATTTAAATATTGGATTGGGCAAAAAACTCAAACTTTCATGTCAATAATTATAAATTACGGATTAGGGATATCCATGGCTATGGATAATCCAATCATCTGCCATGTTCATCATTCTAACAAACAATTCATATATAGTTCTTTTGTCTTGATTAATGAATAAATAGAAAATAGATAATGTCTTCAAATCATTTTCTATGTGATAAAAAATATCTAATTTTATTTTTAAATTTTACTTTCTTAAATTGATATTTGCTAGTTGTCCATGACAACAGTGCAAGCACTGGCCATTGCAACAATGCACATAGGCCTATAACAATAGCAATATTGATGACATCAACAAGAGTGCGAATCAATGATACCTTTTCCTTCGTGAGTAGTGCATCTCTTTCTCACCCTCTTTTTTTTGAACGTTAACTATTTAATAGTTATTTTTGTGTTGGTATTTAAAAATGATTTTAGATATACTATTTTTTCAATAGTTAACAAGCAAAAAGGTTTTCAATAGTCAATAGACAATAAATAGATCACTCTATATAATATGTTGACATCCTTATTATAAATTAGAGTTTTTAATAAACAACTCCTTAAAAGTCCTTACACGCATAAAAAATTCATTGAAAAATATTTATTCATAAAAAAATCCTACATAATCATTGTACACCTAAACAACATCCCATCATCAAACTTATCATCATTCACGTGGCTCATAAAATAGGGCTTATTACCATAAACTTTATGAAGAAAGTTTGGGGACTTTTTCTACATACATGTATAATACCTTTTTTTTTTTTTTTGCATACAAGACACTTGCAAGGGATTATTTACAAAAAAATAATACTTGTTACATCGCATGCGATGTATTTTTTTATTTTTTGAAAAAAATTAAAGTAAAGTTATATTTGAATAACTTGATTTTTGATTGGACGATTAAAAAAATCTAAAAAACAAACACCAAACTCTCTTTTATTATGCTCACCTATTAAGGATGTCTTTTCACTCTTCATTAGGATTCATTTTTTGATTTTTTTTTTAGATTGTCCGATCAGAAATTGAATTGTACAGACATGTCGGATATGATAGGCACGGTCTTTTTTTTTTAGTATGAAAAATACGAGGTTATATTCAAATACTAATTACAAATAATACACATGAAAGGAGATTTGGGAGAAGCGTGCCAACATTCCAGTAATTCTCAGCCAAAGAAGCCAAAGCAAGCTTAGCTATGGTATGCACTACATTATTAGTCTCTCTAGGAGAGTAGATAATTGCGATATCCTTGTACGTATTTAAAAAAAAAAAAAAAAAAAAAAAGAGGCTGGACGGTCAATCCGGTGCACCAATTTGCTGCATTGCATTGAGTGCAGCAAGTATTACTCGTGAAAACCAATATATATAAATAAACCCGTCTCGCCCATGGGCTGCCCTCCAAACCTGAGCAGACTTAGTGGCCCGTTAACAGGCCCATCGGCCCATTAGGGCTTTAACCTCCTCACCCCGCACCCACATCCCCGCACCGTCTTCCTCTCCGCGCTTCCTCCTCTCTGTTCTCCGCCGGCACCCGTCTCTCCCAGCCGGCGACTATCGCCGGCGTAGGTGAGCGCCTTCCTCGTACAACTTCCCATCTCTTGATGAGCATATCCTTGAAGAAGAACTAGTTCTATGTTTCACCCCTTGGATGCTAATTGCTGTAGAATAGGAAGTTTATTTTTGTTTTCTGGTGTGCATATGTCCAGGAAGATTAGGGTTCGGCGATCTTGGTGTCAACTTTGCGGTTGCATCAGTTTTTTCTCTGCGTTTTTTGGCTGTTGGTGGTCTCTACCTGCCTTGCTGTGATTGGATTTGCTTGTCTCTCTCGCAATGCCGACCGTTAGCGTCGGAAGAGACTTGCTCTTCCAAGCTATTGGAAGGTCCTATAGTAAGTACGATGTAGATAATAGAACATAGAAAGAGTAGATGACTAGTTTTGATCATTTTGTTTTTCTGCATTCTGTTTTAGTCCTCTCCAATTTAGTGATATATGTTTCTTCGTTTTCACTCTCAGCACAAGAGGAGTTTGATGAGCTGTGTTTTGAGTTCGGTATTGAACTTGATGATGTGGTGAGCTGGATGTAACTTTTTTATGTGTATCTACTATTTAGCTGCATTTTACATCCTATTTTTTCTTCCACCTTTTGTCCATCCTTGATGAATTTTACTGTGTTTCCACAGACTACAGAGAAGGCAATCATCAGGAAAGAGAAGCACCTGGAAGAGGAAGTGGTTCCGGACTGTGACGAGGAGGAGGAGGTCATATACAAAATTGAAGTTCCAGCAAACAGGTCAGTCGCTTGCATCTAAAACACAAACGTGTCATGGAATTGCTTCCATCAATACTTGGCATACTGCTACCATTTCCATAGCCATCACCATCGGCATCATTGTCATTGGATGCTAATCCCGTGTGTCTATGTTTGTGGGTTTGTTATAGCTTGCCTGCATTTGGAATCGTTTAGAAAGATTTACTCCAAAGTGATGCCAAATTTCCCAATTGTAGCAACACAGGACTAGCACAAACCTAGTTGAAAGGTGGCATGAGCTTCCTGTCTTTTTCATGCAGTATTCTGGATAGTGTGTAATAATAGTGTCTAATAAACTGGTACTGTTATACATGTTATAACAACCCTCTATATTATAAGCAAGCATGGGATATGTAGAGAAAAAGGGAAAATGAGCCAGCTGGTGTCTAATAAACTGGTACCATTATACATGTTATAACAACCCTCTAAATAATAATCAACCATGGGATAGGTAGAGAAAGAAGGAAAATGAGCCAGCTAAGCAATGCTCATATGTCTTCCATACACATTTTGTTGCGTCCCAGCCATTCCCACTTTATATCTACTAGGCTACTCAACCTGACATTACTGGAAAATTAGTGGACCACACACTGATTGGTTGTGCCAACAGGTCCAACACCTTGTTTTGCAAGGGCATGCTGGAATAAACTTGGAAGGGCCACTGATGTGCAAGAGTCAAGAACTTTAAGAGCTAGAATGAAAAATAAACATATCAAAAAAGTTTTCGGTGGTCCAAGTAACACAATGTTTAGGATGGTTGGCCATGTGAAACTATATATGGATGGTAATACCTACGAGGCTACGAAACATGGGCATGTAAACATGTTGAAGATCTAGAGAATGTATCACCCATAAAACTTTTAAACTGTGTAGTGTTCTTTCCATGGCCCAGGATATCACAAACACAATGATGCAGCATAGGTCACCCAACTTTCTTTAGATGCCGCTGAAACTGGAGAGCTTTGAGATGATGCAAAGTTTTGAAAAAGATGTTTTCAAAAGTATCCTTTGAGCTATTTGGAGAGAGATGAAACAAATGGATCTTTAAATGGTAGTGAAATTCTGATGAAAGAAATTTTCCTTAGCACCTGAGTTTTTTTTTTTGAAAGTGGACGGTACCACAATTATGTATTAAAGTAGAACAAAATGGGTACATACTTACAAAGGCAAGTTATACAAGACCCGTATACAAAAAGGTAAACAAAAAAGGACTCAACACCAAGATGCTGTCCCCCCTCAAACCTCACTCAAGGACTCAAGAAAGGAAGATGTACGAATGTGTGGTGTACAAAAAGTAAGTCCCAACTTCCTTGCTCTATCATACACAAACCTAATCACTTTATTCACAGCTACCATTTCCTCCTTAAAGATCTGCCAATTCCTCTCCCCTCAAATAGCCTATAAGGTAGCGTGAAGAATCAACCACCAAATAAGATGATCCCCCTTAGCACTTGGGTTGGTGATCCATTGGACAAAGTTTTGGGAGTGTTACTGTTGAGAACTTATCTTTTGTGCCTCATGTGTGACATAAAGCTTGGTAGGCATATAGCCTCAATCATGTGTTTTCTATATTTTTGGACATTTACTACTTGCTTTTCTTGTAATGTGGATCCAAGTCAAACGAGAAATTGTGTTTCGAATGAAAATGTAGGGCCCCAATCCCATGGTAATGGTATGACTCTACATAGGAGATGGCAGAAAGCCGAGTATGCATAATTTTCATTAATATTTTGGGAGATTATTTACAGTTGTATGCCCTAGTTGTTGCGCTATAGGCCAATGAGGTTTAGTTGACCCTTATTATGTTGTTTATCAGACTTGGTACTTTGGCATAATCATTTTACTAACATGGTGGCATAATCATTTTACTAACATGGATTGCATGATCGATCGATCTGGATCGGGATCGGCAGGTTCCGATCCGTTTGGGTGGGTGGGGGGGGGGAATCATTGCCCCCCCCCCCCCCCCCCCCCCCTCTCTTTTTAAAAAGCTCGGGATCGGCCCGTATTGGGACCGGATCAGCCGATCCGGCCGATCTGGGTCTGATACGGGTGATCCCATACGGTGATAAGACCTGTGATGTTGTATGATAGCGAGTGTTGGGCGATGAAGGGGCAAAATGTTTCCAAGATGAGTATTGCTGAGATGAGCATGTTAAGGTGGATGTGCAGACATACTAGGATAGATAATATTCGTAATGAGTATATTAGAGAAAAGGTGGAAGTGATATCAATTGAGGACAAATTGAGAGAAGGGAGACTGAGATGGTTTCATGTTAGTTGTAGACCTAGGGAGGCTCCAGTTAAAAAAGTGGAGCATATTAGGATAGAGGAGGGGAAGAAAGGAAAGGGTAGACCTAGATTAATTTGGAAGATGGTAGTACAATATGATTTGGAGGCTTTAAACCTTTCAGAAGAGGTAGTCCAAAATCGTCTAGAGTGGAGACAGAGAATCCATATAGTTGACCCCAATTATTTGGGATTAAAACTTGGTTGAGTTGAGTCGAGTTGAGAGTCTTGACTATTTGAACGGGGTATCCTTTTTTTTTTTTCCTTTCCCCTTTGGTTGTTGTGGTTTTGATAATTTTGATCACAAGTGCAATTTGTCAACAGGTATGATTTACTTTGTCTTGAAGGAATCGCACGATCTCTCCGCATTTTTACTGGAAGAGAGGAGATACCTAAGTATACAGTTTCCATTATTCCATCTGAATTGAGGCTTACCATGCATGTAAAAAAGGAGGTAATTATAGTGTGTGCCTCTTTCTTGTGTCTTTATATCCATGCTGTGAGATTGAATCATTGAAACCTGCCCTGTTTCAATTGCAGACTGAATCAATTCGACCATATGTTGTTTGTGCTGTTTTGAGAGGAATAAAGTTTGATCTAGCAAGATATAACAGCTTTATTGATCTACAGGACAAACTTCATGAGAACATCTGTAGGTAAGGCATTTGCTTGTTTTATCTCTTTTTGAGAGACCTATATTTCAGTGTTCCTTATTGGTTTCCTCATGTGGAAGTTTTTTTTGCAAGATCTTAATTTTTTATTAATTTACGCATTTCTTAGGAAGAGAACACTTGTGGCTATTGGAACTCATGATCTAGACACGATAAAGGGACCGTTTACTTATGAGGTAACTAGTTGCTTATGTGACTCTACCCCATTCTTACCTCTGGTAAAGGCTTGTCATTGCTTCATTCTGTTACTTTTAATTTTCAAGAAAATTTATTTCTGTAAGCTTTCACAACGATAATACAAGTACTTTTTTTTTTTTTTTTTGGGGGGGGGGGGGAGTGGATCGTACCACATGTTATATTAAGTACAAAAAGTAATGTTTAAGAGTAAGGAACAAAAACTCTTGAAGGAAACCCCAAAAGTTCATAAAAAGTGGATGAGGAAGCATCCAAATTACAAAAGATCCTCACCCACTCGCTCACGCAAGAGCACACAAAAGAAACAACTCTATCCAAATGAAGGCTTCATGCTTGAAAATTCTTCTATTCCTTGAGAGCACATCATAAACATGGACATGACAGAAGCGGCTGTTGTTTTGCAATAGGTGAGAGCTTTGGCTAGGTCAAGATTGAAGGTTGAATTTTAGAACTTGGGCTTATCCAATGACCAGAGTGGCAAGTTAACCGAGGAGAAACATATAGCAAGTAGTTATTTGTATTAGTTCCCAGTTATGGTGGTGAAATCTCAACTTGGGCAAACTAAGGGGTCTTTGACCAAGAAACCTTTCAGATTGATCAGTTTAAACCTGAATTGATCTAAACATTTGTCATTGAGTACAGCCCAAATTGGACACCTCGTTTGCACCGTTGGCCTAATATGAATTCTGGCTTTTGTTTTTTTTTATTTGAAGTGAATGGTACCACAATTGTATTAAAATGAGAGAGGATGTACAAGTATAAGCATTATGCCCACAAAACTCTGTTTACAAACACCAAGATGGTGTCAAGAATTGGCCCCCCTCAAACAACCAAAAAAGGATGACTTTTCCACCTCCACATTACCCAAAAAGATTTGTCCACTCCCTGACCCTATTACATATAGGTTCAACAACTCTATCTGGAACCAAAGCCTCTTTTTTGAAGATCCTCTTTGGTGTTAAATAATCCATTACATGCCGAGGCACATACATATTGAACTGTGTCCTGCTTACCCATACATATAAGAGTAGCTCTGCCAGTACAAAATAAAAAGGAAATGTCTATACCCCTTTAAAACACCTGATAAACTTGTGGAACATTGCACATTACATTTCCTTTTCTCTAGCAAAAAGAGAAATTGTACATTTAAACTTAATTTAGGCACACTTCATGTTGTAAAGACAGGAATCTAAAGGCTGATATATGTTAATATTGGAAGAAATTTAGTGTAAAGTTGATGTTTGCTTGCCAAAAGAATTTTAAATTCTCGAGATGATTACTTATGCATGTTGTCATGTTAAATTTAGAATATTAGAAGAAACACCTTTCTGGAAGTGCAAACTATGAATCAACACAAATCTCAAATCTTGAAGATATATAGAAAAGGGATTCTGAAGTGAGGAGACAATTATGGCAGCCATATGGACCCTGCAGGAAAGCAGCAGAAGAGAATTAAAGTAGTCAGAACAAAGAAAATTAGAAGGATATTACTTGACACAACAAAAAAAGTAAACATCTTGAAGCAAAAAGGGGGATTCTGAAAACAAAATTTGTTCTGCATGTTGGAATGAGAACAGGGAAGCCAAAGTAAATGAAAACTACTGGGTCTATGTGTTGCTTGCTAGTATTGTGTGTGAGTTGTTGCCAAATGTAGGGCCTGCAGCCTACTTGTTTGCTGCAGCTCAAACAGACTGCTTGCTGCCTTTGAGTGCAGGCACGTCTGTTGCTGCTGTGCAAAATTACTTGATTGTTTTTTGGAAGGTGACATGAAGTCACAATTCATTAAAGATAAATAGAATACAAAGAGGGCCAAAGGCCGAGGCCAAGGCCAGACGTCATGACAAAATGCCAACCAAAGAAAAGCAAACCCTAAGACTTCTATTTTATTAAGGAGATAAAATAGAAGCTAACATAAGTGCCTCATGAAGAATAAAATCAAAACAGAAAGTCTTGACACTTACAAGCCCTTGAAATAAGATCTCCTTCTGAAGCCTTACAGATTTCAGCTGATCTTCCCCAATCTTTCACCCAATTGAGAACTCTTTGGAGAATATTGGAAGGGTTTGAAAATTCCTGATTGAACTTCCTATTGTTCCTACCTAACCAGACAGACCACAGCATTGCTGGAAGAAACAGGTACCATGTCTTACTGTCGGTCTGGTTACTTGATTGTTATGCTGTGTGAGGGCCTAATGTCTCATAGTTTTAAACTCAAGTGTAAGAGATAGACATTGGACATGAGAAAGCTTCAAAGAAGCCTTTATTTCAACCTTCTTGTCACAATTCTGCAGATTTTGTGGAAGGCAGAGGATGGAGAAGGAGAAGTGTGCTCATCCATACCTCATCTTCTTCTACTTTTTGTTTTAATTGTCATGTTCTTTGTTGTACAGGGAAGCGTTTTCAAGGGGATGGCAGCTGGGAATTGTCTCCTTGCTGCAGAAGCAGAATCTCATCTGTTTGGTGAGCTATTCCCATCAAGGAAGATGTGAGATCCTTCTACTCACTTCAGATTGGGAGATGGCAGCACAGCAGGTTTTGGAAAGATGCATGGTACCATCAAATCTCCTTCTGTAAAAGGTTCCACAGGATTTACTCATTATCCATCTCATGCTTCATCCAAGAAGAATCTAACAGAGAATGGAATCTCCATTTCAGAAGGGGTTCGGGAAGAGGAGTTTTCTGTGTTCTTAGGACTTTTTGATGCATTGAGCATGCATAAATTAACCTGGGAATTGAGGACATAAGTAAATGATGATGGGAAACAGGAGGAAGATTCTTGTTAGATCCTTAAAGGAACTTTGGCCCTGGTTAGAAGATTCAAGAAGACCATTCCAGGAAGATGGCTATTTTCTGGTAAGGCATTGGAGACCTTGGAATATCTATTCATCCAGTGTGGAGCAACTTAAGTGGTATTGTCAATGGTCTTTAAGAAATTAGGCCTCAAATGTGAGCAATCAAACTCAGTACTGCATCTGATTATGTTCTTGAGGGAGCTTAGCCCAAGTGAGGATGACAAACTAGTATGGATGGTAATTCTTGCTTCAGTGTTGTGGCAATGTGGAAGGAAAGTAATAATAGATTTTCCAGACAGTAGTCCTTTAAATATTATTTTGTAAATGGGGAGGGGGAAATTTTCATTTGTTATCCGTCCTTTGTAATTGGAACAAGGTCCTTGTGTAATGATCTAAGGTGTGGGCTTTGGGGGAGGGTTATTATCTACCATCTAGGTAACTAGCTCTCATATTTTTATTTTGAAGCTTTGCTTTTTCTACTCCTTTTTCTACTTAATGAATGAATGGCGACAATGTGCTCATAGTCATGGGTTGCATGGGCTGTGCATAACCCAGCCATTTGGAATGTTTTCCCTGGGTTTCCGGTTCCATGCAATTCAATGTAATCCAACCTGTTTTTGGTCACGGGTCATGGGTCAGCCAGTTGGACTGGCCAATTTAATCCTTTGGTTGCTCCCTTTTAGCTTGAGAAAATAGACCTGTATTTTGGTGGTGGCCTTATTGACATCTTCCAAATTCAGCAAGTGCCCCTCTCTATCATGCTTTTACTTCTTGTTTCAAGACCTTTTATAAGATTGCAGATTCTGGATCAAAGCCCTGCCTTATTTGGCTTGCTTACTTGTTATCATCATGCTGTTCATCATAAAACGTTGCTGACAAAGAATAAGAAGATTGCTTGTATGTGTCTAGGTGAAACTTGGGAATCATAGTAACTAGTAAGTTATGGTAAAAGAAATAATAGATCATTGTATATGCCTTCTGCTTCATCATCTGTTTAGCTATTGAATCATTTTTTTTCAACAATGGGGTTTATTTTCATTTTTAATGGGATAATTATGTATATAACCCTGTTAGATTGCTAATTACACTTTTACCCCTCTTATTTGTGCCCTATTATTAATAACCCTACTAAATGAAAATTCTGTCAAAAATGGCCCTGCTGTCACGTCCTGTACCCAGGCCCAACCAGAAAAACTAACTATAATTAAATCTTAACTATACATAAAAAGACAATAATACCCTCACCTTTACCCCCATTTTCTTCTCTCCCCTCTCCAAACAGAAGACTCATCCCTTCTCTCTCTCTCTCTGTGCCAGCACCCCAAGTTGGGGGTGCTGGCGCCGGAGGGGTGAACCCTCTCTCCTCTGTGTGCCATCGCTGTGAGCTCCATGACCTCCCCCCCCCCCCCCTCTCTCTCTCTCTCTCTGTGCATGCCATCGCTGTGAGCAGTGCACCATGACCGGCGTCTCTCTCTCTCTCTCTCATAGACTATCGTTCTATTCTTACTCTTTTCTTTCTGTCATCTTTAGCTATCTAATGCAGCCTGTTTTTATTAGGGATAATTTCACATTAACCACTTGTATGTTAATTTTCAAAAATGCCATGCTTATTTACATATTATCCTATGCACCCATACAAAATAATGCGTATCAGGTATGCCATTCAGCTGCATGTATGAAACGTTTATACATATTAAATATGCCATGCCATGGCAATTTTGGAACATTATACATATTAGGAGGCTATGTAGGATAACAAGTAAAGAAGCATCACCCATGGCAATTTTGGAACATTATACATATTAGGAGGCTATGTAGGATAACAAGTAAAGAAGCATCACATTTTTAAATTTAACATACAAGAGTAGTTGAGATGAAATTATTCATTTTTATTATTGTTTTTACTTATTTATTTAATGCATTCAATTTGAATGCAAATACTTACATTAGTCTTTTTGCAGGCTCTGCCACCATCAGAAATTAATTTTGTGCCCTTAAAAGAGGTAAAATTTCACATTTTGCATTTTGATTGCTCTTAATAATCAGCAATGTCAACTTTCATTTTTTTGGTGGTTGTAAATAGACCAGAATTCATTAAGAAGATAAAGGAAAAGCGCCCTTGCGCTACTAAAGCCACAAACTCAATAGATCTGTAGACATATTGATATGTTAAAGAGAAGGATAAATAGAGTAATTTTAAGTTCATTTTTCTCAGGAGTATCATCATCTCTTCATCATAAGCACTATCTTCACAACTTCATTGCCAGTCAGAAATTTATTTGAGATGTTTTGTGACTTTCATAACCATTCAGAACGTCAACTAATTCTGTTCTTTAAGCAACAATTCGCTTGTTTGAACAGCAGGAGAATTTTGGATTCTCCTTTCAAAAAAGGGTGTGTAATAGCTTGGGTATATTGGACCCTTGGTGCCACTGGTGAGAAGGTTTTAACTTTCAAGGATGCAAGTAATAAGAATATTGACTTCTCAAGTAATTCGCTGGCAATGATGGCTGATTGCTGTAGGATAGATTCTCCAAGTTGAGCTTGATGGTTGGGTTCTTTATTGGGATTGGGCGGTTTCTTGGGATCCTGAGGTTTTCATTTCCAGCAACTCGTTCTTAAATCTCTTTGATATCCTTTCCCCTCATTTTTGTTTATTACTTTGATCATAGAAGCTTGGAGTCAGATTGGCTACAGGGTCTCAGATCCATCATCCTTGTGGATGGTGCCTATAAGATCATCACATGGATGCTCCCGGTGAGATTGGAGGCAGCAATGGATGGTGATATGCTGGAACCAAAGTGCTCTCAACATAGGAGGGATTACCCTTGTAAGGCCTCATAGTTGCTCATTAGTTTGTGCGTGGTGAGATACTTGTGGAGGAGGGGCCTGGTGGCTGGTGCTTTTTTGAAAAAGCCAAGGAGAGAGTGCTGAGGAGTGCCTTTTTAAGGTGATGAGGCTGATGGGATTTGATCGTCATATGGATGGTGCCTATAAGATGGTCACATTGATACTCTTGGTGAGATTGGAGGCAGTGATGGATGGTGATCTACTGGAATCAGAGTGCTCTCATCAGAGGGAAGATCCTTGTAAGACCTCCTTATAGTTCATTAGTTATTTTATGTAGGGGAGAAACTAGTATAGGATGGGCCTGGTTGGCCTTTTGAGAAAGCCTATGACCAAATGCTGAGGACCGCCTTTTTAAGGTGACAAGGCTGATGGGATTTGATGTTGTATGCGTAGGTTCGACAAAGTCATGTATTTACCTTTGCAATGTTTGGAACATTTGTGAATGTTCAATCCACTGGATATTCTCTATTGCCGTTAGGCAGGGAGTTCCTATCTTGTCTTTTTTACAATTCATGAGCAATATGTGAGAACTGAGACTGGGCAGCTAGGTTGGTCCTTAGCACAGGTTTTATTACATGTTCATGGGGGTGTGTGCAATTCATCTTCAATGTGAAGATGACACTACCTCATCTGTGCCGAGGAAGGGTTATTATATGTTCTGCATGGCTTCTCTTATTGAAGTTTGTGTGCTAAAGCAAAATGATGCACAAAGTGAATAGTATGTTTGGTTTGGAGAGTCACTTTGACATTGGGATATGGGTTAGTGAGTTTTCTATCGTGTATCTAGACATTTCACTGGAGCTAAGTGCTATTCATTAGAGAATGATAAAGGCCGTGTGGAAAGGTGATATGTTCTCTTTATTGAAGTTAGTGCTGAAGCAAAACTTTAAATTGAGTTGGTAATTTGTTAGGTTAGAATAGCTACCATGATGCTGGGATATGGGTTGGGTGAGTGGTGAGGACACCCGTGCCCGAGTCCGATTCGATCCGACCCGCATCTACCGTCGGAGGAGGACGATTGCAGCGTTCCCGGCATCTTTGTGGCTCGACGACGGCTCGCTTAGGGATTGACTTGTATTTATTTTGATGATGATGCATTTGAGACTTGTGTACGGCCCATTATGAGGCCCAGTTATTTGTTTTCATTTTTTTATATTTATCTGCACGAATTTTCATGTATTTATCAAGAGTCAGGGTCATTGTAGTCTTTTGATTCATTAGGGCATCATTAGGGTTTTCTTCTATTTAAAGACTGTAGCCCCTCAAAGGAGGGGGAAGGATAATGGAATGAGAAATTGAAAATGCCTAGCCGCTAGATTGCGTGCCCGTGCGTTTAGGGCGTGAAGCCCCCCCTCTGTGTGCTTTGTCTTCTTTCCCTCCCTTCCCTCTTGTCGTTTCCTCCTCCTTCCACCCTCAGCATGCACCCTGTCGTTTCCCTCTGTCTCTGTTCTCTCTCCCTTGCGTTGGCTGCCTCCCCCAACGTGCCTGAGGCAATTAGCTGGTCCCACGCCCGCCCAAAAGGCGCCCCGCCAGCCCCCACGAAGACGCGTTCCCCGGGCATTGTCGCCCGTGCCCAGGGCGAAGCCTCCCAGTGCGCCATGCGCTTTGCCGCCAGCGCTAGGGCCACGTGTCGCCCTGCCCACTGCGTTCGCAGCCGCGGCATCGCCGCCCGTGCCCAGTTCCCGCTCGTCACCATCCACCCCGAGACGCGGAGACGCGTGCTCCCTTGAAAGCCCCTCGTCGCTCGGGCCCGTTCGCGGGGGAACTGCCGCCGCCTGGCGCGACGCGGCGTCCATTCCGAGTTCGCAGGGGCAGGCCTCGTCGCCCGTGCCCCTCCCCTCCTTTCGTCCCGCATGACGCCCACGCTCCCTTTCCCGCCCAAGGCCGTCGCACCCGAAGCTGCTGGTGAAGCCCGCGTGACCCGCGCCTCGATCGCGAGCCCGCACGCCAGGCCCCCACGCCTACGGGTGTACTACATCGATTGCTGGCCGTAGCTAAGCGGAGTGCCCTCCATGCGTTCGCCTAGCCCCTCGTAGTGTGCCGCTTGATGCACAGTACCCACGCCTAGCACCGTCCTGCTCACGACGTGCTGGTCCACGCCCCACGCAGATCATCCCAGGTCGGGAATCGGATCTCCGCATGAGTCCAATCATACGCGGTTACTACGCGTTGGTCGTCAAGGTCCTACGTAGCGGTCGTGATCACACTTGGCTTCGGTACGACCCCACTTGACAGTGGGTTGGTTAGTGTTGTTTGACCTTTCCCGTTTCAATTTGTCGTCCTTTATCTGGTCATGTTTGCTCCCGTGCGTATGAGATAGGTTCCTAGCTACTTGAATGTATATTGTTGCCGGATTGTGAGAATGAGGACCGTTCGGTGGTCCGATTTGAGCGTGTTGGGATGCGTTACTGTTGCCCTAGCACTACGGTAGTTCCCACTACCGACGATCCCGTTCGTTTTATCATTTGCAAGGGAACGACTCCCAAGTTCGTGTGTGCTTGAATTACGTGGTTGTTTTCATGAAAAAACAGGGAATATTTGGTGTTCATTCGCTGTTCCTTTGTGGCACTTTTGATGATCTCAGTTCGTTACATGTGTTCGGAGTTGATTCGGTAGTTGTCCCGCATCAGTGAGTCGTCTATTGCATATCTGGTATCTCCACTAGCGCAGAAAAGATCTTAAGATTTGAGAGAGAGGGATTGGCAGACTTGATTCACATGGTGGCAGCTGGATGAGTTAGAGCCATATTTTGAAGGCACATGGGTGTGGAGGTTGGAGGGTAATGTGGATCTCTGTGAGATAGGCCTACCAATTTATAGCAAACATGAGGATCTGATTTCCTGTGACAAACTACTGTCAGCTGAAGAATAAGTTTCTCTGTTGAGATAAACGTGAGATTTCTGGTAGCTTGTCTCAGGGAATGAACTATTCATTGCTCATTATTATCTTCAGTTGATGACCTAATATAAGGAACTTATTTCCCTCGGGCAATTTAGGAGATCTTCAAAGTTGTTCAACTCATCTGGAATCATACCAGACAACATGTAGATGTAAATTCTAGGCTAGATCAGGTTTTTTTCCCTTTTTTTTTTTGGGGGGGGGGGGTTCTAAAAGGAGATTGATGGATTTGTTGGATGTTTGTACATTCCATGTGTGGACCATCTTTTGTGTGTGGGTGGGTTGGGGGCGGGGGTGCACAACTGACTCTTTCCTTCAGGACCCATATCAGACTAGAAGATCCATTTGTGATCGGGTGCATGAGTGTTCAACAGTCTTGTGCCAGGTAGGAAGAATCAGGGATCGGGCACGGATCAGCCGATCCGATCGGATCCTATCCTGGGTCAATCTGGACTGGTCCCCCATTTATTTTTTAATTATTTTGGGAAAACATTGGTGTGATTCTAATCCAATTCAGTCCGATCCCGACTGATCCCAACCGATCCTGACTAATCCTGACTCAGACCAGTGGATTGGGGATCGGGATCAGACCCATTCGGGTCAAAACCAACCGGATTGGCTGATCTGATCCATGCGGATCCTGCCTTTCTTGGTCTTATGTGGGGAGGAGGCACATGGTTTTTGTTGAACCCAAAAAATAATTTCATATACAGACATGCAGATTTGCATTGTATGAGTATGCATATATGACGCATGCTCGCGTCGATGTGAAATTCCCATAGGAGAATACACATGCATAAGCATGACAATATGTTCATGAAGGACTATGTCATGCAAAATAAAATGCACGCCTATGATATAGGTGAATACTAGAAATCCATAAGGAACCACGGGCTCGTATTGCGAGGGCAGCGGAGTAGAAGACATACCTAGGCCACGAAGGCCTTAATCAGATTTTTTTTTAGGAGTCTGAGGCAGCCCCAAGTTGCTTGCTTCGGCTCCCGAAATCAGCTCCCGAACCGCCCTTGCAATGCTCGATAATGGGACCCGATGGGAGACCCCAAAATGCAGCGATAAATGGGACCCCGAACGCTGCAAAACAAGGGTCAAAATCAGTCCCAAGGTGGACTAAAATCTGTCCCAAAATGGGGCAAAATCAGTCCTAGAACTCCCCCAAAATGGCTCCGAAATGGAGGCCCAATAGTGGGGGAGATAGGCCCAATAAGTAGCCCTATGGGTGGGGTCAATATGAGGCCCAATAAGCCCCCAAATGGGCCCAAGTTCAGTCCCAAAAGTGGGCTGGAATCTGTCCCGAAATAAGGTAAAACCAGTTCCGGAAATTACCTAGATCAGCCCCGAAACGGAGGCCCAATATCGGGAAAGTTAGGCCCAATAAATGGCCCAATGGGGGAGCCCAAAAAGAAGCCCAAGAGGCACCCCTAGCAGGCCCAAATCAGTCCCGGAATGGGGCTAAAATGCTCTCCAAACTTGCTCAAAATGACCTTCAATAGGGGCCCAATAGCAAGGGAGGCAGGCCCAATGGGTGGCCCAATAAGGAGGCCTAATAGGGAGCTCAAATGGGCCCAAAACCAGCTCACAAAGAGGGCCTAAATCTGCCAAAAGGGGGAAGAAAACTCCAGGATTCCCAAAATGGCAAGAGAAGAAGGTGGACCCCTCTCTCTCACTCCCCCTTATTTAAATAGGCAAAGAGGAGGGAGGAGAGAGAGAGGGGGAACCGGTGGGGGGAGCCCCCACCGGTTCCAAGAGGGAAACCGGTGGGGGGGGGGAGGAGGATTTCCCTCCCTCTCTTCTTCTTTAAAAATTCAAAAAAAGGGGGGGTGGGGGAATTAATTAAGAGAGAGGGGAGTTAATGGAGTTCTTAACCCCATTCATACTTGGTTAAGAACTCCATGTAAGCCCTCATTAAAAACCCCATCTTAAACCCCCTTTCACACCTAGCCCAAACCTGAAATTAATAGGCAAAAAGCCCCCTTTCACACTGGAAATCTGAAAACCAAAGACCCAAGGCTCATTAAGAGCCAAAAAGTGGGAAAGAAGGGGAGCATGGGGAGGGAAGAACCCCCCCCCCCCACCGGTTTCCAAAACCGGTCGGTGGGGGGCCAACCGGTGGCACCCCCCTCCACCGGTTGGAACCGGTGGGGGTGCCCACCGAGGCCTCCTCCTCTCTCCTTTATTTGCTCTCTCTTACCCCCCCTTGCCACCCATTGGCTGATATGGAATAAAAAATAAAAAAAAGAGAGGGAAGGAGGGAAGCTCCAACCGGTGGCACCCCCCACCGGATCAGATTTTGGGGCCTATAAATAGGACCCCAAGGCTCCAATTCAAGGGGGGACCAAGCACACCACAAGTGCACACCATAAGCCTATAGGCTGCCCACATATAAGGGGGAGATTGTGGTGAAATTGTGAGGGAGAGTGCTGCCAATTGAAGACCAAATTCGGGTTTTTTAACCCGGGTTTGCTGCGAATTTGGGAGTTCTTTCGTCCCGGGGAGCTCTCTCCTAAGGTTCAATCATAAGGGGAAGCTCTGCCGAATTTTATTTGTAAAATAGTCTTATTATAAGGCGAAATACTGCTGAAATAAAATCAGAATTTCTGTGCTTATGTGTGTCATTTGAATTTTATAATTATCATACCTTTTAAAAAAAAAAAGAAAATAATATGTATATATGTATATATTTTCCTAAAACTAAATAAAATTGTGTACATCCATAACCTAATCCTAACCTCACCCCGTAAATAAACCAAATTCAGAAATCTGCATAAAAATTATAATTAAACCCAAGGATAATTCATAATTAATCAATAATTAATTAATCAATAAAAATCCACGAAATTAATTAAAAATCAGAAAAAAACCAGGAAAAATCAGTAAAAATCTGTAAAAAAACCTGAAATATGATACAAAAATTATAATAAATTCAAATACCCTTATATATTTAATTAATTAATCAGCTAATTAAATTAATAAAAAAATGAATAAAATGAATAAAATTAATAAAAAATCAGAGAATTAGAAATCTGAAAGAATGTTAAATCATTAACCATATATCTAAAAACTTAATGTAAAATTACGAAAATACCCTTGTGCGTAATATTTACACATATAACCTTGAAAACATTAAAATTCATATCATAATCAGGGTTTCTTCCCATATATTCTGAATATCATTAAATATAAACCTTAAGACTTAAAAAGCCGGTTTTAAGGTAAAATTACTAAAAAACTCCCATATGTTTGAAAATCAATTCCCTAACTCCTATAAAGCGTGAAAACCTCTAAAATTCACTTCTATATGTTTATAAGCCACTATATTTCCATAAAACCCCCATAATTACATAAAAACCCCTGAGAGTGGATAATTGCAAAAAAGCTCCTGTGGGACTAAAAATTGGGAATTGACCCGTATAACCTGGAACCAATCCACCTAACTTGGAACCAATCCTAATAGTCGAGAATCAATCCCGAATCACATAAAAATTGTCCCCCGAACCGGGGTGAGGTTAAGGATTCACCCTAAAATATACCTTCATCTGCATACGCATGCGCTTCCTATAGTAGTAGTTTTGCATGACTAAGGGCATCATACGGACGGTTAATCAAGGGTTGCCGAGCAGTTGCTCAGCGTAATTAACACTGACCGAGGTCAGTGGAGAGAGGTCATATACTCGAATCTTCGCCTGATTCGAAGTCCCGGATTCCCTGAGGGTTAATCCCAAGCTCTCATAATCCGATAAAAAAATATAAAACTGACCTATAATCCTCTAGATAAACAAAAAAATGGACTTCTGAATAATCCGACATAGGAGGAGAGATATGTCTAGGTCAGGTCCCGACGCCAGGGTTAGAAAAAACCTTCGCGCAAACAGAGATGGCACGCCCGGTGGGACCTCTCTTCCCCTTCATCTCTCCGTCCGGTGATGCCCTCACCATAACTATGCTACTAACTTTGCCATGTCTTATACAGGTGGTTAAGTCGTCCGCCCGTCAGAGTGATAATGGCAGCAAGGGTCACTTATGGCCCCCTTGCCGTGGCAGCCCACGTTCAGTGTGGGTATCTTACTGTGCCGACCATCTTCGGCAACTTCCCCGCGGTCGTGGGATCTCCGTACTTCCTGGGAGTAGTCCCGGCACCGGAGTCGGTTCCGGCAGAAGCAAAGAAGCGCGCCTCCCGCGCGAAGGAGGCCAACAAAGGGGAAGCGGCAGATCGTCTACACCGCCAATACTATTACTACATTCCATGCTTCCTCGTCCAGCAGGGGGCAGAAGAAAAAGAATGCTTCCCCGAGTCCCTCTCGGACCGGGAAAACAATATTGGTTGGGGACCTGCGCATTCGCTTGGATGGCGGGGAACCAATCGTTCCAAAAACTCGGTATGTCCCGACGGTCCCGGTTCACAACCGTTTCGGGATTTTGCCGAAGGTTTGCCAGGAGGTGGCAACCTTCAAAAGGAAAAAGAAAACGCAAAAAGCCGTGGTTCATCGGCCTGCGTACGTTACATCCCGATGCACATGGGGCAATACTATACCCCGAGCGCAGGATGATACTATTCCGCAAAATGGGGGCAAACGTCAGGAGGGTCATGCGCCCCGCCTAAAGAAGATATGGGTGACCAAAAAAGAAGCCCGTGAAATCCGCGAGGCTAGGTTTACCCTAGCAGAGCAGCAACCTCCCAGGCCTGCAGGGCCGATCAGGGAGGCGAATCATCCATCAACTCAGCTTCATCATAAGCGAAGCCGAGGAAAGAAGGATGCTCGTGAGGAACAAGAACCTGCCCAAAAGCGGGTTTCGGTCTTCGGAAGACTCGGTGCGCTGGTACGCCCAGCACAGAGGAAAAGGAGGACCGCCCGCATGACGGATGATGGCATCCGGATATATACCTGTTATACTTCCAACGTAAATCGGCAGCCTTCGGAAGAGCCGAGTAATGCCGCTGGGATAATGCAAAGAGGTGGGCCAGTTACCCGCCAAATGGAGCAAGCTATGCGCCTGCTGGGCCAAGTAGGCCAGGGGGCAGAACCGTCCCAAGCCAATGAAGGTGCGGCCAATGCCAAGGAGCCAGAAGTCGCGCAACTGCCGCAGGAACAACCTCAACCTCAGACTCTTGAGGAAATTAGGCAGGAAAATCAGCAATTAAAGGCCTCGCTATATGGCCTGATACAGAAGATGGAGGAACAACAAAGGGTTGCCCCCGCTCCTCCAATAAATCTGCCTCCGCCTAGGGTCATTCCTGCACCAGCAGGACCCCCGGTTGTCGAGGTCAATTTCAGTCCTGAGGAGATTCAGGAAGATAGGGCTGAAGAGCCCAACTATAATGCTAATCAATCACGTACATCGGCAGAGGATGCGACAACATCACAAAAGCACATGATTGAGCAAATTGTTGAGGCCAAGATGGCCGAACAAGACGAAGGAATAAGCACATTTGATTTATATAAGGTGCCGTTTCCGGTTCGTCATATGTTCAGAAAGCTTCCAGCAGATCACAATAAACGTCCCAAAGTAACAAGATATGACGGGGAGGGCTCAGCTCAAGAGCATATAGCCCACTATATGAGTGATCTGGGAGAGTTGGCAACTGAGGAGGCATACCTTTTAAGGTTCTTCTCAACTTTCCTCACCGGCACGGCATTCCAGTGGTATGCCAAATTGAAGCCCAACTCTATAAGCAGCTGGGAAGAAATGCAGAAAAAATTCCTTGATCGCTTCAAAGTATTGGAGCGGAAGGTCACTATTACTGAGTTGGTGACACTTAAACAAGGGAAGAATGAATCCGCCGTGGATTATATCAAGAAATGGCGGAACCTCAGCATGAGGTGCGACAATCCCCCCGTCCACGAAGACGCGGTAAGATTGTGCAAAAGGGGCTTGAAGCCCGAGATAAATGAGAAGCTGATCGGAGCTAATGTCAGAAACTTCGATCAACTCAATAATATCGTGACGGAGATCGAGATGTTCTTCGCCGATTACCCCACTATACTTCCAAATAAGGGGAAAGCGCCCAGGGAGCGGGGTGCTCCGGCTAAAGAGGTGAATACAGTCGACTTTTCTCCAGCTCCAGAAAGGAGCGAGGCCAGGAGAGGTCCCAGTGCCCCAGCGGCTAATAAAAAAGGGGAAGGGAAGGCGCCAGTTTCTTCTCTAGCCGAAAGAATGAAAAAACCATACTCTTTCACCCGCGAGCATACAAGAAAATTGTTTGAAACATGTATGCGGGCGAAACTCCTGTTGCTCCCTGAACCCAAAAAGCCAGCTGAGGCAGGCAGGGTTAATGAGCCAAATTATTGCCCATATCATCGCATGCTGGGGCACGTCATAGAAGACTGCTATGTCTGTAAAGATGAAATAGAAAAACTCATCCGTGAAGGCGCAGTGGAGATGGGTAAACACTTGGTAAGCCCTCTCCAGCCTCACCAAAGAAATAAGCAGGCATTTGCTGTCAATGTCATTTATATGAGCGAGAGCTCATCCGGGTATCATCCCGAGGAAGAAGCGGTGAGGCCTTCGCCGGAGCGCGAGGCAACCCCAATATATACCTCAGCAACTCCTCCCCCTGGGGACTCGGTCATGATGGCATTGGAAGGAATCCAGACCAGCCTGACAAGACTCTCATGTCAACAAGAAGAGCTTACCCAGATGATGGAGGGACTCTCCAGACAATTCTCAGAAACTCTGTCATTCAACAAGGTCGACAGATTCTTCTCTTCTGAGGGGATGGAATCGGATCCCGATCGCCCTTCGAGGAAAAGAGGCAAACATGCTATGTTTCCCAGAGAGGACTCGGAAATATATCGCCAAGAAGAAAACACCTCTTATAGAAGAAACCATGAAAGCGTGAGAATAGCCGAAAGGGGGCATCAAGCCAGGCGGATGGTCGATAAAGAGGCTGGAATACGCTTCAGAAATTCACTAACTCTAAGGGAAAGGCGCGCAAAGCCCTACTCATTCCCCAGAGACAAAGTTCGTGAACTTTTCCGACTTTGTATGAAAAAGAAAGTCATCGTTCTTCCAAAGCCAAGAAGGGAGGAAGAGATGCATATGACAAACGATCCTAATTTCTGTCAATACCATCGTGCCCTCGGGCACCGAACGGAGCATTGCTTCGTCCTCAAGGATGAGATAGAAAAATTAATCCAAGAAGGACAAATAAATATGGGGAAGTATCTGGTTGATCCCCCACAACCCCATGTGACTAATTACTCTGTGAATATGATCCATAAGTTCTCCTCCAATGTGAGGGACATCACAGATAGTACACATAAGGGAATGGCACTTGATAGGCTGTCCACCTGTCACGCCATTGATACCGTGGCAGCCATAGCCACGAGAATACAAATGTTGGATATAAAATGTCAACAAGAAAATTTGGAGGTGGGTCCCTCCAAAAAGTCCATAAAGAAAATATTTGGCGAATATCAAATGTTGCCAGATTCGATGGTCGAGCAAGCTGTCAAAGTTACTCTCGACCACGATCAGCCAGGAAGTCCGTGGACTAAGGCAAAGAAGAAAAAAAAGCCTAAAATGGCTAAATCCTTGCAAACATATGTGACAAAAGAGAAAGCTGCGGTTCATTTTGACCCACTTCCAGAAATGCCGGTCCAACCCAGCTTCATTCAGGAAGCGGCAAGGAGAAAGAAGCAGGAAAAGAATAGAAAAAGAAGTGAGAAGAGGAGGCTAAAGAAGCAGGAAATGCTTGCTAATGCCATAAATATGTCTGAGGACAAAGACTCACCACTTCGAAGATTGCAGAAAATCATAGATGAATTAGAAGAATATCAGCCAAGTCGGCCAACAGAGGATGTCCCTCTGAATCAATATATCCCATGGGAAGAGTTCGACCGACGAGCTCGCCTCAGAGCATGGCTGTTGGACCTCCAGGGCCGCATGCGAAAGGCCAGTGAGGATGAACTCTCCATTTCGGACGATGTCAGTTTATTCTGGGATGAGGGGTTAACAATAGAAAAGATGGAACAACAATATCGAGCCTGTCATGTGGTGTCGGCTCAACTGCAAGATAACTCCGGCGGTGAAGCGGGGCACGCTCCACCAGAAACCGGGACCCCGTTGGCTACCTATAAAAGGAAGGGGAATCGGAAAAATCAAACTAAAGGCCGAGGCCGAGGCCGGGGTCGAGATCGCAATAACGGTCGGGATGAAAATCAACCCAACCAAGACAAAATCATCTATTTCAGGGGAGAAACCCCAGGGCCAATTCCAAGGCCAGAGGTCCGGGGTAATGTTCGCTTCTGCCTTTCTTCTGATGAAGAAGAATGCTCTCCGCAGGCAGAAAATGCTTAATCCATCAAGGAACCAGAAGAGATAAACCCCTCGGTCCAGCCAAATCCTGCAGAGGGAGTCGAGACCTTGGCGGAATTATTCGCCGAAGAAACACAAATTGATCCTACAAGAGGGGAAATGCAGACAGAAGAATCCCCGACTTCAGGGGAGCAGTCAAAGGCCTTGAAAGAGACCCTTCACAGCATGGCGGAAATAATGCCCCCTATCGAACAAGCCCGAGCCAGGGCGGATCGAAAGGTTTTGCAGAATATGAAAAGAATGCCAGCATCCCTTAGCATATGGGAAGCAATAGCCTTGAGCAAGGAATTAAGAGAGGCGTTGATTACTGCCTTGCAAAATCCTGAAACATATGAGGTCCATATGGCCGAAATAAAGGCTCAGGCATATGAAGCATACGAGGCTACGGTAGCCTTCACTGATGATGACATGTTGTTATCGTCGCCATGCCACAATAGACCGCTATACATGCGGGGTAAAATCAATGGCCGGGAGGTCGATAGAATATTGGTAGACTCAGGCTCTGCCGTAAATATACTGCCACTCAAAACATTTCAAGCGTTATACCTCACCCCATACATAAAAAAGGTGCAAGGCATAACGATATCGGGATTCAACCAAGAGGCGGAAGAGGCCCTCGGTCGAGTTGATGTGGAGTTGTGTTTGGACGACTGGGTGACCCAAGTGTCCTTCCTCATAGTCGACTCCAATACTTCCTTCAAGGCACTACTTGGTAGGCCTTGGTTACATAGGAATTGGGTGGTGCCTTCAACTCTCCACCAATGCCTCAAATATACAAAGGACGGTGAGCAACACCGGATATTTGCCGATTTGGAGCCGTTCAAGGCTTATGACTGCCATCTGGCGGATGCACAACTATACTTTGATAAGGCCTCGGACCCGACGACCGGCGAAAGCCGTCGTAAGGGGAAGAAGATAGCCGATAAGTCTTCCGATGAGGAATGCGGAATTACAATCAACGAAGACAAAGCTGCTAGATTCCGACAAGGAATGAAGCCCAGCACGTCTCATCGAAAGTCGGCTAAATTTGGCAGGTCGGCCATCAATCTGGAAGCTAATGCCATTAGCAAAGAAATAGAGGCCAGCATATGCATACCTTCCGGCCTCACAAAGCCCATATTCCCCAGGGAAGTCTACACTGTGGAAGAGTTGAAAACCTTCGCAGTCCGTCACAAAGACGGGCGGCGTATCATATTCTATAAGGGGGATCTCGTGCCAGAGAGCCCTCCCGAAGACGGTTTTGGACATGAAAATGTCCGGCTGGAAGCTGAAGAAGTGGTCCAAGAAATGGATGATATGCCCCAATATATAAGACAAATGTGCAAACGCCAAAGTATCCCAGAAAGACAAAGTGCAGCCAGGAATAAATTCTTTCGAGAATTATGGCATCCTGCACAAGTCAGGGGGCAATCATCCAATCAAGATAGAAGAGGCCTTGGATATAGGCCGCGCCAGGGGTCTTCCACCCCATATACGATCCATATGGTGAGCCTACCATCGGGAGTAGAGGAACCAACCGGCCATATCAAGCTTGGCAGTTCAGGAAATGGAAATGAAGAAATCCCTCCATCTGTCGACAGAGCCTTAGCTGAAGCGAATGCTATTTGTGAATGGGAGCAATGTCCGGCAGGGCCTTCCCAATACACCAATAAAGGCCATGATACCAATATGGAAAGGCAAAAAGGATCTTCGGAAGCCGCGGATGCGATCTCCCAAGGCCCGCGTGAAAATACAGACAAATGGCATGAAGCCTATTCGATCGATATGGATGAAGAGGAGGACTTCATCGATCTCCAGCCAGCTCCTCGAGAGATAGAGGACGGAGGACAAGCCACGGTTGACGAACTGGTAGAGATCAATCTCGGCAAGCCAGAAGACCCTCGGCCGGTTTTCCTCAGCGCCCTCCTGAGCGATGGAGAAAGACAGGCATACACTGAACTCTTGATAGAATTCAGAGATTGTTTCGCCTGGAATTATAAAGAAATGCCTGGTCTAGACCCTTCAGTGGCGGAGCATGAATTATCAATTCTCCCTGAAGTCAAGCCAATAAAGCAAGCCCAGAGGCGAATGCGCCCTGAATTAGAAATTATGGTGAATGCCGAAGTGGACAAGATGCGAGAAGTCGACTTCATCGAAGAATGCATATACCCAATGTGGCTGGCGAATATTGTGCCGGTGAAGAAGAAGAATGGCCAAGTCCGAGTCTGCATTGACTTTCGTGACTTAAATAAGGCATGTCCGAAAGATGACTTCCCATTGCCAATAACCGAAACCATGGTGGATGTCACCACAGGATACGAAGCCTTGTCCTTTATGGACGGGTCATCGGGCTATAATCAGATTAGAATGGCCTTCAAGGATAAGAATCATACAGCCTTTCGTACCCCGAAAGGAATATTCAATTACAAAAGGATGCCCTTCGGTCTGAAGAATGCCGGTGCTACATACCAGAGGGCTATGACCAAAATATTTGATGAGATGCTGCATAATTTGGTCGAATGTTATGTTGATGACCTCGTCGTTAAGTCTGCAAAGAAAGACGACCACCTCGGGGACTTAAGAAAAGTCTTCGAAAGGCTTCGCCAATATCAACTTAAAATGAATCCCATGAAGTGCGCCTTCGGCGTCTCTAGCGGGAAGTTTTTGGGCTTCATAGTCCGATATAGGGGAATCGAGATCGACCCCGATAAAATCAAAGCAATCAGAGAGCTGCCCCCTCCCAGGACTCTAACTGAGCTTAGATCCTTGCAAGGCAGGTTGGCCTATATCAGGAGGTTTATCTCCAACCTATCCGGAAGGTGCATGCCCTTCTCAAGATTGACGAAGAAAGGAGCCCCATTTATTTGGGACAAAGAATGCCAGAAAGCACTTGATGATATAAAGGAATATCTCCTCAAGCCGCCAGTGCTGGGGGCACCCATAAAGGGTAAACCACTCATACTCTATATTGCAGCCTTGGATGCTTCCTTGGGAGCTTTACTGGCGCAAGAAAATGAGGATGGGAAAGAGCAACCGCTCTATTACCTCAGCATGATGTTGGTGGGTCCTGAACACCGGTATACTCCAACAGAAAAGATGTGCCTGGCACTTATTTTCGCCACAAAGAAGCTAAGGCATTATTTGTTGGCACATGAGGTCAAACTCATATCGCGGTTTGATCCGCTAAAATTCCTGCTTCGCCAGCCTGTGTTGTCTGGGAGGTTAGGGAAATGGGCCTTACTCCTCATGGAGTTTGATATTACCTTTGTCCCCCAGAGGGCGATAAAAGGACAGGGTATGGCCGAATTCTTGGCGGCACACCCAATTCCTGAAACCTCCCCTCTGAATAATGCATTGTCGGATGAAGAAGTCTTGCCTGCACGGAAAATACTGGACGTGCAGCAAGCAGAAGTAAAGACATGGCAGCTATACTTTGATGGGGTCTCGAGAACCATCATGAAGCCGGATGGCACATCGACCACAAAGGCGGGAGCTGGTTTGGTCCTAGTCATCCCGGAAGGTGGGATATTGCATCACTCATGTGCCTTAATGGAATCCCTGACCAATAATGAGGCAGAATATGAAGCTCTAATTGTAGGGCTAGAAATTGCCTTAGAAATAGGCGTCAGATGTATCCAAGTATACGGGGACTCCCTGTTGGTCATCCGACAAATTCTCGGCATATTTGAGGTGAGGAAGACCGAACTAATACCCTATCATGCGGCGGCCGTCCGGCTGAGCGAAAAATTCTATACCTTCGCAATAGAACATATCAGAAGAGGCCAAAATGCCCAGGCCGATGCGTTAGTCAAATTAGCGGCAGCGCTAAAATTACCTCCCGAAGGAGAGACTGAAATAATGGTGAGAGACAGGAGACTCTTTCCTACCTCATTAAATGAAGGAGATGGTCCGACAGCATTTGAGATCAACGCACTGGAAGACCATAATACCCAAGAGGAAGATGATTGGCGCGTCCCTATCATCAAAATGAAGAATGGCTGGCTCCCCGATAGCAAAGCCGAAAGAATCCAATTGCTTCGAAGAGCAACTTCATATCAGCTGATAGATGGCGTGCTATATCGCCTTGTCCCTCAGGACAAAAATGCGGTTCTACTCCGGTGCCTTTCCCTAAGGGAGTCCCGCAAAATAATGAAGGAAGTTCACGCCGGGATGTGCGGAGCTCATCAGTCAGGCGCAAAAATGAAGATCAACATCAAAAATAAAGGCTTCTATTGGCCAACTATGTTCGCAGATTGCGAGAAAATGGCGAGAAGCTGCCCCCAATGTCAAGCCTACGGTCCTATCCCTAGGCGACCTCCCAATTACTTGCACCCGACAACCCCGACATGGCCTTTCGCCCATTGGGGAATGGATGTTGTGGGTCCATTGACACCATCATCCCGGAGGTGTAAATACATTCTTGCCGCAACGGAATATTTTACTCGTTGGGCAGAAGCCATTCCTCTGAAGGAAGTGACCGGCGAAACGGTATCACGCTTCGTCAGACATAATATCATATACCGGTTCGGAACTCCCAGCCGGATCACATCAGATAATGGCACGCCATTAAAAAATCAAACAATATATAAGATGGCAGCCAAACTTCATATAGACTGGACTGCGTCTTCAGTATACTATCCCCAAGCCAATGGGATGGCAGAAGCCTTCAATAAAACCCTCTGCAAACTTCTGGTGAAGATTAGTAGAGGGCGAAAGCGAGATTGGGACGAGAAGATGCATGAAGCATTATGGGCCTACCGCACTGTCTACAAAACCCCAACGGGATGCTCCCCATACTCTTTAGTCTATGGAGCAGAAGCCATAATCCCGATAAAGATAGAGCTCGCATCTTATAGGGTCGCCCTACATTATGGAGTGCAGGAAGACGACATAAGCGAAACTCAAAGACGCTATGAGGAACTATCGGACCTCGAAGGCGAAAGATTGCAAGCATATCAGCGTCTGCAAATATATCAGGCCCGAGTGTCTCGCGCATTCGATAAATTGGTGAAAGAAAGAACCTTAAAAAAGGGGGACCTCGTGATGGTCAAGCATAAGGATGTTATGGCCTCTCGGCCCAAAAATAAGTTCAAGCCAAACTGGGTTGGACCCTTCGTAGTAAGCAGAGTCTACGAAGGCGGTGCTTATAGGCTGGTGGATGAAAAAGGGAATCTAGCCTTCCCACCATTAAATGGCCGACATATGAAGTTGTATTACGCTCCGGTGCACGATCAACTCGAGCGACAGCAGCAACACAAACTGGTGCCTTGAAGCCCAACATATGTCTCGAAGGACAAAATAATCCGGCAACTCGTCGGGGAATAGCGCGCGAAAGCCATCTGCGCCAAGGAAAGCCAATAATGCTCGTGCGCGAGCACATAGGCCCATAAAGCCGCATACTTGTTCCCCGGCGGGGGGAGAACTCTCTTGGCCTGCTAAGGGCAGAGATTGAGTTTTCCCACATCCTTACCCAGGGAGGATATCGGAGGATATCAGAGTCGCCAATGACGAATAAACCCTTGGTACCACACTAGTGGTACAATAATGTCCTATCAAGGGCTACGACCGAGGCGATGATGACGATGACCTCCCGACTTGATAAGGAAGTGGGAAAACTTGCTCTTCTGCTCGATGCAGTCTGAGGGAACAATCCCCGTCCCTGTTATACGCGATGTAATACACGGGCATATACCCGAAAGACGTCATATCATCATGAGCAATTCACTTTATAAGAAAATATTTTCCTGTCAGGAATATCATACGATGAAAATTTTCATATTTCGCCCACGGAAGGCGTTAAACTCCGGAATTTGCCCGCGGGAGGCATTAAATCCCGGAAATTCATTTTTTGCCCGCGGGAGGCATTAAATCCCGGAAATTCATTTTTTGCCCGTGGAAGGCGTTAAATTCCGACATTCGCCTACAAAAGGCATTAAATCCCAGAATTTTGCCCGTGGAAGGCGTTAAATTCCGACATTCGCCTACAAAAGGCATTAAATCCCAGGATTTTGCCCCGAGGAGGCATTATGTTCCAAGTCCTCCCTGGACATACGCCAGTCCCACTGGCATACCATAAAAGGGTCGAGAATTTCCCTACTGCCCCAAGGAGGTAATATATCCTGAATTTCCCCTTCACATACTCTAGTCCCACCGGCATGTCACGAAGGGTAAGGATTTTCTCATTCGCCCTTGGGGAGCAATACGAAAATATCATTCGCGTCCCTGGGAATGTTATACCCCAAAATTCCCCCCCCCCCCCGTAAGTTATAATCCCATCGGCATAACCATATAGTCCCATATGCTATAGTCTCATCGGCGTGCCGTAGGCGTTCGAATTCACCCCAAAGGGACGCTATACCCTGAAATCGACCCTGATACACGCCAGTCCCACCGGTGTGCCTCAATGGCCCGGAAATTTATATTTCATATCTGCCCACATGAGGCTTTATATCCTGGAAATTCATATTCGCCTACAGGAGGCTTTATATCCTGGAAATTCATATTTCATATTCGCCTACGGGAGGCTTTATATCCTGGAAATTCATATTTCATATCCGCCTACATGAGGCTTTATATCCTGGAAATTCATATGTCATATCCGCCTACAGGAGGCTTTATATCCTGGAAATTCATATTCGCCTACGGGAGGCTTTATATCTTGGAAATTCATATTCGCCTACAGGAGGCTTTATATCCTGGAAATTCATATTCGCCTACGGGAGGCTTTATATCTTGGAAATTCATATTTCATATCCGCCTACAGGAGGCTTTATATCCTGGAAATTCATATGTCATATCCGCCTACAGGAGGTTTTATATCCTGGAAATTCATATTCGCCTACAGGAGGCTTTATATCCTGGAAATTCATATTCGCCTACGGGAGGCTTTATATCCTGGAAATTCATATTCGCCTACATGAGGCTTTATATCCTGGAAATTCATATTCGCCTACGGGAGGCTTTATATCCTGGAAATTCATATTCGCCTACAGGAGGCTTTATATCCTGGAAATTCATATTCGCCTACGGGAGGCTTTATATCCTGGAAATTCATATTTCATATCCGCCTACAGGAGGCTTTATATCCTGGAAATTCATATGTCATATCCGCCTACAGGAGGCTTTATATCCTGGAAATTCATATTCGCCTACAGGAGGCTTTATATCCTGGAAATTCATATTCGCCTACGGGAGGCTTTATATCCTGGAAATTCATATTCGCCTACAGGAGGCTTTATATCCTGGAAATTCATATTCGCCTACAGGAGGCTTTATATCCTGGAAATTCATATTTCATATCCGCCCACATGAGGCTTTATATCCTGGAAATTCATATTCGCCTACATGAGGCTTTATATCCTGGAAATTCATATTTCATATTCGCCTACGGGAGGCTTTATATTCTGGAAATTCATATTTCATATCCGCCTACGGGAGGCTTTATATCCTGGAAATTCATATTTCATATCCGCCTACGAGAGGTTTTATATCCCGAAATTCATACTCGCCTGCGGGAGGCCTTAAATCCTGAAATTCATGTTTCACTCACGAGGAGCGTTAAACCATATATAACCCTATTCACATACTCATATTGTATCAAGTTCTCATATTGTATACTCCCCCAATAACTGTTGGTTCAGTTATGTTATATGTTTATATTTATATTTAATAATAGTTCTTTATTTAATAATAGTTCTTTATTTAATAATAGTTAGAACGTGTCAAAAAAAAAAAAAAAAAAAAGGGAGGGGGGCTTAAAAAGCGAGGTGCCCCGACGGACTTAACCGATCTCATCCATATCGGGATCGGCTAAGGGTAAAAAGGTCTTATACCCAGCTAAGGTGAAAACCCGGAAGGGCGCCTTAGGCAAAATCGGGTAACCCCGCTGCATGAAAACCCGCAAGGACGTGTAGGCAAAAATAAGAGGGGGCCAGTGTCGGTGAAAACCCGAAAGGGCACTGGCATTGGTTTGAAAAAAAAAAAAAAAAAAGACGAATATCATTTCTAATAAAAAAACTCTTCATATAAATGACCGCGAGATGGAAGCCCGAGACAAGCCCTCGGGGTAACTCAAATATGCGGTTCAAAATGAAACAATGCCAAAGTCAAAAAGAGGGGGAGGGAGTCCCAACAGCTAGTCCCGAGTCGGAGTCGGCTCCCGCACCACCAAAGCCTACGAGGCGTCTAATAAAAGACGGAGAGTCTCAACCCTGTCCACCGACGCGTCTCGCTCTCGAGTGAGTTCGTCCAGACGGCGGTCGAGGGTCGCCACTTGCTCGACGCCCTCTTCCAAGCCCCTCTCCAATTCTTCTAGCTGAAGACGGAGAGCGGAGACTTGGGACCTCGCTTCAGCAATGCTGGAGTCTAATGTCTCTTTATCGGCTCGGAGTTCGGAAACTTCTGCAGTTCGAGCGGCCACATCCTCGAGAGCGGACTCCAGCTCAGCCCGCAGTTGAGCTCGTTGGGCAGCAGGTACGGCAGAATCATCCTGGCCTTCCCCACCTGATAAAAGAAAAGAGAAAGAGAATATCATGAAACCAGAGTTGAAATGATAGTGTCAGCGAATAATGCCGGCAATGAAACGAAAGAAAAAAAAGGGATGTTACCTGACTCCGCTGTCTTTTCGGGGTGGGGAGGACCCACTTTCCCATCCTTATCGGGAGAGGCAAAAAGGGATTCGGTATCCCCCGAGTGACACGAAGGCGACAATTTGGCGGTGGAGCCACTCCACGTCGGCGAATCCACCCTCCGGTCAAAGGCAAATGGGTAGGTGATTTCGGGCTCGCCCTCGTCTCCGGAGTAATCGAGCAGCTCGGTCGAAGTATACGCCGATTCCTCAACCCGAGGAGTTCAGGGAGTTCCCTCCGAGCAAGAAAGGGGGACGGTGTCCCCTGAACGAGCCGGAGAATCAGGCAGTGAAGCCCTCCAGGCTGCATAATAGAAGTAGGGTCAATACCCGATAATATTTGATGAAGAAACAATAAGGGATAAGAAGCTTCATACATGCTAAGGTGGCAATGTCCTCGATGGCTGGGACATGGCTGAAGCAAATTGGGAGGGACCTAGCTCTGGCACGTGCCGCTGATGTTGCTAGTCCCTCAATGCCTCCTGAAAGAAGCTCAGGGGCTGATCTGACCCCGTCCCGGCGTTCCCACCTTTGGGTGAGCACAGGGAGGGCATCTGTGCCAAGAGATGAAGACAGGCAAAAGAGATATAGTCAAAAAGGAAAATAAAGACATAATTTGTGCAGTCTTAAGCACGGGGCAAAGAGAATAGATCCACCTGGTGGTGAAGCCGCGGGCTCTTCTTGAGCAGCCTCAGTCTCTGCAGGCTCCCCCTCTGCCGAGGAAATCGCAAGAGGGGCAGCCGGGTCGTCCTCCAAAAGAGGAGCGACGGAAGGAGAGGCAGCCGCAGTTGGCGTCATTCCAACAACTTCTGTAACACAAAAATTTGATATTGGTTACCAGAAGAAAACAAGGTGGATAAGAATGCCATGAAGATCAAAGCAAATATAACTTACCCTCGAGAGGAGGACTATCCACTGCAGGGGGAGCGGTCGAGTCCCCTACCAGGCCCTTCATGAATGAGGAGCCTGAATGGCTGGAGGCTGAACGCATCAGCTCTTCAAAAGTAAAATCTGCATAGAGAAAAGATAAAAAAAAATTAGACCCGGTGCAAGGCAAAAAGCCATAGGGGCTGCGATATGTCGGCAAAAAGCTGTATATTACCGAAACGGCCCTGGTCATCCAAGAGTTCATGGTAGAGCTGGTCGACTAGAGGGACATCCGACCTATAGGGCTCGTAGTCGGCCCAATTGAGGTCCCCCAGCTCCTCATCGTTGCCCAAAGCGACATTTGCAGTTATAGTCACGTTCTCCTGCAGAAAGCAAAAAGGGAGAATGATTAGAACCGCAGTCACCCCCAGCAAGGGGTGAATACCGACTTGCCAAAAATATATATGCATATGTCCGCACACCTCCGCAATGGCCGGCGAAGCTATCCGAATGGAGTCTTGAGCGGGAGGCTCGGGAACATATGCCCCTGAAAAAATAGAAATAATGGAAGGTAAGAACCTTCTGAATGTGGCAAGAAGGGAAATACAAACATACAAAAAATAAAGCGGCCGGTCAGCCTCACCTGTTGTAAGCGGGACTTCGTCGACAGCAGGCTCCATAGCCACCTGAGACTCGTTCTCACCAATAAATTCACCTTCCTCTGATGGGAAGGAGAAAATATATACAACATAAGAAGTCATATTCAAAAGGGGAATTGATCCTCAAAACAAAAGAAGCCAGCAAGGTTCTTACCAATAGGCGAAGGTGGCCTTTCAATAGGCGCCGGAGCCGGCGGAAGGGTAGGAGACAGTCGGGGCCGAACCGATCGACCCTCCGTCTCACCTTCGGCCACTCGCTTCCTCCGAGCTGCCTGTTTCGCAGCGGCCACTAGGAGTTGCATCTCCGATGTGGGGCCGATGCTGGCAGACGGTGCAGCCACCTCCTCAGCAGGGATTTGAGGCCCTCCCTCAGGCGCCTGATGCGCGGGAGATCCTCCAGGAGCCGCGGGCAAAGGAGAGACAACATCTCCTATAAAATAAGGAGAGTAAGGTAAATGCGATGCATATCCACAATAAAGAGAAACAATGAAAGAATATAGAAATGGAATACCTGCTGCGGCAAAAGACCTCGGCGGTTCGGGTATGAGGGAATTAAAAGGCATCCCTAACTGGGTCGCCGCTTGCCCCATTACCCGCCAAACATCGCCGACGGTCTCGGCCCGCAATATCAGGAAAGCCTCGCGGCGAGGGCCAAAGCAAGCAAACATGTGGCTGAGATAACATAGCCAATCTCTGGCAGGATCTCCATTGAAACTGCCTACGGGCAGCCGGGTACTGTGCTCAAATCTTCTGGGGATTTTGCAGTCCGCCAGGAACTGATGAGTCCATATATACCCTGGAGCGGCGAGCTCATAGAAGCCATCATCCTCGCCGCCCTTCTTCTTCTTCGTCTTCGGCGCCGATGGGCCAGCTCGGCCCTTATATGTATGTCGGCCGAGTCCTTTGGTGGACTTAGCCTGAGAAGAACTCCTCGTCTGCTCGGGATCGGGTCTGAGCCGCAACTCCCCTTGGTTCTTGTGCCACCAAGCAGCAAAGGAAACAGTCATACCCCATTCATGAATGGGGGGAGGTACTGCCACTGGGCCGAACGAATTTTGATGCTGGAAGTAATTCCACCATAGTCGGGCGACAAGATGGCTCTTCCGCTTTTGATATACTCGAGGCAGCTCGGCAAAGACAAGACTGGAGGGGATCATCTGATCATAGCCAAAATTCCGCGCAAAGCGGTTCGGATAATAAGGCTCCAGAATGACGTCTCGCCCTTTCTTCAATATGAGCAGGGATGGGCGAGTGCTCAGAGTCCACCTATCTAATGCAGCGCCATCATGGCCCATACGGCCCGTCTATGGGTCAAACCAAGCTCGGTCGGCGGCTCCTCCTCTGTCGAGATATGGCCGGAAGTTCTGTGAGGAATGGTCAAAATCCAGCTTCCGGGGAGAGCCGAAGGGTATAAAACTCAAAGCTGCACGGGCATAAGAGAGCTGACCCGTCCCTTGGCTGGCGGGCTGGCTTGCCAGTCGAAGCACGGTGGGCAGTGAAGAGTCCATCTCCCTGCCAAGGGGAGAATAACCCGGAAGCAGGAGTCCCGCTCAGGCGCTGACATAGTGAGTGGCCATCACCACTGAACATGAATTCGGGGTAGCCGAGCTGCAAAGAGCCCCGAAAGAATGATATACACTAGCAAGTGCCGCCGGCGCAATAGCGAGGCGGGTCGCCGCTGCAAGTCGGGAAGCCGCTAGTAAAACCTCGGGCCGCAAAGCCCCCTCGTCCCCGTACGGGACAGCAAAAGTAACTAGCCAATATGCTAGATAAGCCGCCACATAAGTGATATCATCCAGGCCCCATGGGTTCTCGGATTCATGCTCCGGCGCAATGATAATGCCTCTCCGAGATATGTCCCTATGTGACAAAATAGAAGGGACCCGTTCATTGAAGATGCTGGCGAAGCTTCGGTGATAGCAGAATGGCCCTCCAAAGAAGAATCTGACCCAGGCAGCTGGTGATACCTTCCCCGGGCCGGAAGAACTCCCCCCAGTGGAGGACGATGCGGCGCGCTTGGCTTTGGACAAGTCCCGCCATACCTTCAGCAAATATCTATAACAATAGGGGGTGGTATAACTCCCTGTGCCGTCGGTGGTGCTGCGATGAAACTCATCCAACACTCCTTCTTCATAGGGCTCCCCTACGATCGGCAAAGCTGAAATCCGATGTAAGGCCCAGAGGTCGATGGCGGTCTCGCCTTCAACAGTCGCGATAGTATTAGTATCGCGGATGTACCGCTCGGCGATCGCCTGGATGAAGCCGTGATGGCAGGGATAATCATACTGAGCCGCTGAAACAGCCTCATATCTACCGGCTCTGTCAAGGATTGGCCGGTGATGCTTCAATATATGCAGGAGCCACTCTGTAGCCCCCAGGCGGAAGACATGGGAACTCCTGATCTGGAGACGGGCGTCCCATGCGGGGCGAACGCCCCGACATATGTCCGATAATAGTATGCTGAAATCGGACGGGTCATGTATGGAACCTTCCTCCAGTTCGGTCAGACACACCCCCTGAGGGTGTCGGGCGGCCTCAAGAGGACGACTTCCTGCTCTCGTCCACATAGCTGGCGGATAGGTCCGGCTGATGTCGTGGACCCGAAGAATAGCCCGGATGGGCCCCATCTGTTCGGGAGTAGGAAACTCCCACAATCGGTCAACGGCAAGAGGAAAGGCTGGGTATGAAAAGGGGAGCAGCCCCTCCATATTGTCCCGGTCCAATAAAATGGCACGCTCCAAGTCGCGGCGCTCCGCAGGAGATAGCGGTCTTTCGACCCCATCTTCAACATAGATGAATGATTGGAGCAGCTCGTAGATGGAAAGATATGAGGGAAGATGCCGGGCGGTCTCACCCCGCAAGAAATAGAAGAATTCTCCGTCTCTATATATGCTTTCGTGGCGAATGGGGACAGCATCTTCAATAGTGATCCGCAAATGTGGCTGAGCCACCCAGCGGAACCCCGCGTATGAATAAGCAATCTCCTCCTCCTGAGGACCCTCATGGGAGAAATCGCCGAGTGCGGCCATAATAATGAGACAGGAATAGCAGCCTGTGGAAAAACAAAGACATACATATCAAAATAATGCACAAAGCAGATGATACAACTAAATCCCGACAGGAAGTCAGGATAATGCAGCAAAGCTTATATATTGCCAACAAATGGCAAAAATGCGGTTAATTCGGGTGTCTCGTGTAGAGCTCCTGGAAATGCCCAAACTATAAGAAAGACGAAGTGCTAATACTAGCACAACACCCATACCATGCCCTTATATGTGTGCCTCAATGGCGGATACTTGGCCAATCCGGAATGTCTTGCACAAGACTCCCGGAGATGCCAAAATAAGGTACTAATATCCTTTAAATAGGAATGACATTATCAGGATTGAGTGACCCGCTCCATGTTCCCAACCGATCTCCAAGTCACAAAGGCCAAGAGATATTCGGGACCGAGCAACGTGTCGAACAATCCGATGATGTCAGTCTTATAAGGATCCTCCAAGTCACAAAGGCCAAGAAGATCCGAATATAAAGGAAATTTCATAGCTCCAAACGTCCCCAGAAGGTCACAAAGTCATAAAGACAAGGCTCCTGGGGTGACGTTGGACCACTCAAGTACCAAAATACATATGGTGTCCGAACCCACAAAAGGCGAATTGGGCAATTGATTGCGCAGAGGATATGAGACAGCGCTGCTACCTTTCCGAAAAAGGCCCACATACGCTCAAGTCGTATGGAGCGGGGTGAAAAGGGTTAGCAAAGCAATATCAATACATGCTTGGCATGAATTCGGCCCATCGGGATCAACCCGGAGACATATACATATACATGTACATACACATAAACACATGCATATATATATGGAAGAATCCACGGGACACCCGCCTTTGACTTCGTCTCCGGCGAGCATCCCGTGGGGGGCATTTGTTGAACCCAAAAAATAATTTCATATACAGACATGCAGATTTGCATTGTATGAGTATGCATATATGACGCATGCTCGCGTCGATGTGAAATTCCCATAGGAGAATACACATGCATAAGCATGACAATATGTTCATGAAGGACCATGTCATGCAAAATAAAATGCACGCCTATGATATAGGTGAATACTAGAAATCCATAAGGAACCACGGGCTCGTATTGCGAGGGCAGCGGAGTAGAAGACATACCTAGGCCACGAAGGCCTTAATCAGATTTTTTTTAGGAGCCTGAGGCAGCCCCAAGTTGCTTGCTTCGGCTCCCGAAATCAGCTCCCGAACCGCCCTTGCAATGCTCGATAATGGGACCCGATGGGAGACCCCAAAATGCAGCGATAAATGGGACCCCGAACGCTGCAAAACAAGAGTCAAAATCAGTCCCAAGGTGGACTAAAATCTGTCCCGAAATGGGGCAAAATCAGTCCTAGAACTCCCCCAAAATGGCTCCGAAATGGAGGCCCAATAGTGGGGGAGATAGGCCCAATAAGTAGCCCTATGGGTGGGGTCAATATGAGGCCCAATAAGCCCCCAAATGGGCCCAAGTTCAGTCCCAAAAGTGGGCTGGAATCTGTCCCGAAATAAGGTAAAACCAGTTCCGGAAATTACCTAGATCAGCCCCGAAACGGAGGCCCAATATCGGGAAAGTTAGGCCCAATAAATGGCCCAATGGGGGAGCCCAAAAAGAAGCCCAAGAGGCACCCCTAGCAGGCCCAAATCAGTCCCGGAATGGGGCTAAAATGCTCTCCAAACTTGCTCAAAATGACCTTCAATAGGGGCCCAATAGCAAGGGAGGTAGGCCCAATGGGTGGCCCAATAAGGAGGCCCAATAGGGAGCTCAAATGGGCCCAAAACCAGCTCACAAAGAGGGCCTAAATTTGCCAAAAGGGGGAAGAAAACTCCAGGATTCTCAAAATGGCAAGAGAAGAAGGTGGACCCCTCTCTCTCACTCCCCCTTATTTAAATAGGCAAAGAGGAGGGAGGAGAGAGAGAGGGGGAACCTCCCCCCACCGGTTGGGAACCCCCGCACCGGTTCCAAGAGGGAAACCGGTGGGGGGGGGAGGAGGATTTCCCTCCCTCTCTTCTTCTTTAAAAATTCAAAAAAAGGGAGGGTGGGGGAATTAATTAAGAGAGAGGGGAGTTAATGGAGTTCTTAACCCCATTCATACTTGGTTAAGAACTCCATGTAAGCCCTCATTAAAAACCCCATCTTAAACCCCCTTTCACACCTACCCCAAACCTGAAATTAATGGGCAAAAAGTCCCCTTTCACACTGGAAATCTGAAAACCAAAGACCCAAGGCTCATTAAGAGCCAAAAAGTGGGAAAGAAGGGGAGCATGGGGAGGGAAGAACCCCCCCCCACCGGTTTCCAAAACCGGTCGGTGGGGGGCCAACCGGTGGCACCCCCCTCCACCGGTTGGAACCGGTGGGGGTGCCCACCGAGGCCTCCTCCTCTCTCCTTTATTTGCTCTCTCTTACCCCCCCTTGCCACCCATTGGCTGATATGGAATAAAAAATAAAAAAAAGAGAGGGAAGGAGGGAAGCTCCAACCGGTGGCACCCCCCACCGGATCAGATTTTGGGGCCTATAAATAGGACCCCAAGGCTCCAATTCAAGGGGGGACCAAGCACACCACAAGTGCACACCATAAGCCTATAGGCTGCCCACATATAAGGGGGAGATTGTGGTGAAATTGTGAGGGAGAGTGCTGCCAATTGAAGACCAAATTCGGGTTTTTTAACCCGGGTTTGCTGCGAATTTGGGAGTTCTTTCGTCCCGGGGAGCTCTCTCCTAAGGTTCAATCATAAGGAGAAGCTCTGCCGAATTTTATTTGTAAAATAGTCTTATTATAAGGCGAAATACTGCTGAAATAAAATCAGAATTTCTGTGCTTATGTGTGTCATTTGAATTTTATAATTATCATATCTTTTAAAAAAAAAAAGAAAATAATATGTATATATGTATATATTTTCCTAAAACTAAATAAAATTGTGTACATCCATAACCTAATCCTAACCTCACCCCGTAAATAAACCAAATTCAGAAATCTGCATAAAAATTATAATTAAACCCAAGGATAATTCATAATTAATCAATAATTAATTAATCAATAAAAATCCACGAAATTAATTAAAAATCAGAAAAAAACCAGGAAAAATCAGTAAAAATCTGTAAAAAAACCTGAAATATGATACAAAAATCATAATAAATTCAAATACCCTTATATATTTAATTAATTAATCAGCTAATTAAATTAATAAAAAAATAAATAAAATTAATAAAATTAATAAAAAATCAGAGAATTAGAAATCTGAAAGAATGTTAAATCATTAACCATATATCTAAAAACTTAATGTAAAATTACGAAAATACCCTTGTGCGTAATATTTACACATATAACCTTGAAAACATTAAAATTCATATCATAATCAGGGTTTCTTCCCATATATTCTGAATATCATTAAATATAAACCTTAAGACTTAAAAAGCCGGTTTTAAGGTAAAATTACTAAAAAACTCCCATATGTTTGAAAATCAATTCCCTAACTCCTATAAAGCGTGAAAACCTCTAAAATTCACTTCTATATGTTTATAAGTCACTATATTTCCATAAAACCCCCATAATTACATAAAAACCCCTGAGAGTGGATAATTGCAAAAAAGCTCCTGTGGGACTAAAAATTGGGAATTGACCCATATAACCTGGAACCAATCCACCTAACTTGGAACCAATCCTAATAGTCGAGAATCAATCCCGAATCACATAAAAATTGTCCCCCGAACCGGGGTGAGGTTAAGGATTCACCCTAAAATATATCTTCATCTGCATACGCATGCGCTTCCTATAGTAGTAGTTTTGCATGACTAAGGGCATCATACGGACGGTTAATCAAGGGTTGCCGAGCAGTTGCTCAGCGTAATTAACACTGACCGAGGTCAGTGGAGAGAGGTCATATACTCGAATCTTCGCCTGATTTGAAGTTCCGGATTCCCTGAGGGCTAATCCCAAGCTCTCATAATCCGATAAAAAAATATAAAACTGACCTATAATCCTCTAGATAAACAAAAAAATGGACTTCCGAATAATCCGACATAGGAGGAGAGATATGTCTAGGTCAGGTCCCGACGCCAGGGTTAGAAAAAACCTTCGCGCAAACAGTTTTTCACTCTGAAAATTGGCTAGGTAGTGAAGACTGCGCCTCCCTCATGTGGGGTGCGCTCCTTACATGGAAGGTTTTGTATGAGTTAATATTTTTAAGTCCCATCTTTTGACTTTAATTTTATTGGGTGCCGTCTACTTCAAAATGAAAATGAGGAGGAAAGAATGAAAAATAAGGGGCACATATTTGATCTGAAAGGCATGTTGTACACATTCGTGTGCACATGGATTGGGAGAAATTTAACGGTTTATGATGCCATGTCCTTCCCATGTCAAACCATCAACTTTTTGTCAGCTTTTTCTACCCGAGTATCCTTTTTTACAATTACACCTTGTTTTTTGCAGACGCGCCTTATGGTTACAAGTATACCTTTTTCCTTAAAAAAACTTGAGGACATGTTTTCAGTTTTACAAGTTATGCTGCTTTTCTCTTTTACAGACAAAAAGCTTCAGGGCTGATGAACTGATGGAACATTACAGAGTAAGTTCAATAGGCTGATTATCTATTTACTTTTTACTGATTTTTTTGACATGTCGTTTGTTTTGTGTAATGCTCTGGCACCACAACAAAGTTCAGCGTTTAATGTTTGTTGCTAATGTAGTGTTTCTTAAATTTTTTGTCTTTATGCCTCTTAGTCAGATAAAAAGCTGAAGAAATTCTTGCACATAATTGAGGATTCACCTGTTTACCCTGTCATCTACGATAGCGAGAGGTAAGTGGCTTTCTCGTGTGGCTTATTCTTGACTTTTCTTTTTTATGGGGGGATTTTAAGTTAGTAATTATTGGATGTCTTTTATATTCATTTGTATACTGATATCCTCAATTTCAAAAGGTAATTATGCGTCAACTGGAATTCGTGAGAATTTTCTATATGCACCTACTTTCTCATGATCATGTGGTTAATTAAAGTTGAGCTAAGCTTGCTTGACTGTTGTTTAAATTTACCACTGTACATTTTTTGATCAAATAAAGAACCAAGTGATGTAATCCTCACTTAGCCATTTCCCACTATTGTTTTCAAGTTGGCACCTAGTCAACAAGACATTATTGATGGGCAATGGGACCAAGGCACCCAGGCAATGAGGCAAACGCATCCGGAACTTTGATGTGCCTTGTGCTTCATTTGATGCCTTGGTTGCTTTGAGAAGGAAAAATGAGCACCTTTGCCTTTGTTTTTAAGTCCTTAACTGGAAAAGGATACTTTGGTAATGTAGGCTAGGCTCATTGCTTTGGTCTCTGAGACTCTGAGCAGCAAGGCGGGCTTGATCACCTATTCACCTTGGGAAGTATGTTTCCCACAATGTGGGTAATGTCATATCTTTTTTTGAAGAAATTGTGGATTGTACCATCAATTTTATTAAATAAAGAGAGGTAATACAATCAAATGTCAGGAGAGATCCGTGACAAAGAAAAATAAAAGCACTTTATCCCAGTCTCCTTGAGCCAAGCCTCAAGAGAGATCCCTAAAATAAACCTAGCCCAATTAAAAATCAGATTAACAGCTTTAAGACAAATGTTTTCGACATAAATTTTACTTCCCTTGAAGACTGCTTCATTCCTTTCCTTCCATAAGCTCCAGCATATAGCGTGACGAATAATTCCAGTGATCTGGCTTCTTTGACATTTACCAATCAGCTTCTTCATTCTTTTGATTTGAGACCATGTCTTGAATATTTTGAAAATTTGTTGGAAAATGGAACAGCCAGCCAAAAAGCTTCCAAACTTCTGAACTAACAGGGCAACATATCATCAAATGATCGACATCTTCTTAATCCAACAGAAACAACAAATAGTATCTCCATCCATACTTCATTTTTGGTGGTACATTTTTGTGACAATTCTCTTCTGAAAAACTAGCCACATGAAAGCCTTCACCTTTAAAGGAGACTTAACCTTCCAAACTTCATTATAATTGAAAAATGAAGGCAAGTTAGTATCCAGCAAGGAGTATAAAGACTTTACTGTGAATACACCATTGTCACGTCCCCACACGACTGAATCTCTGCCTTCAGGATGAGCTTTTACAGAATGTAAAAGTTCCAGTAGACTGAAATATACCCATTCCTCTTCTTCTTCAGTGCCCTTTTTAACTGAATGTTCCAGCCAATGCCATCCCCATGGATCTCATATTGTTGATACACTGTGCACCACTGATCTGCAGCAATTTTATAAATACTCTGGACTTTGTCCTTCAAATAATAGTCTCCCAACCATTTATCCTTCCAGAATAATGTATATTGACCATTGCCAATCCTCATTCTGACCCATTTCTCCAAAATTCTGCCAATCTTGAGAATTCCTTTCCATAGTGCCTCAGCCTCAGACATTAAGTCCCATAACCACCGCAATGAAGTCAACATTTTCAACCTTTTTGTAGATACCTATGTAAGATAACATGTTTCGAGGGACCTTAATTCATTTTTTTCTGGGGTTAGAAGCAGACATGCATGATGTAGGAGACCTCCTCCTTTTTCATATTTCTTTTGTCATAATCTAACTGTTTCTCTTTGCACACACCCTGTTTCTGATCTTTTATTTTAATGGATTTTGTTGTGGCTGTATCGATTCTCTACTGCCATCTGAGATAATGGCTTTTGCTACCTTCATTTAGGGAACTAATCAAAACTTGTCATTGTCTTCGGTATTTGTCTTAATGATACTGCAGAAACTTGATTGACAATTTTAAATGAAGTTCTCAGCTATTTTGGATTTGGACCTCACTTAGCTACTGGATCTGTTTTTAACCACAGAACCGTTCTCTCACTCCCTCCGATCATTAATGGTGCGCATTCTGCAATCACTTTGATGACAAAGAATGTGTTCATTGAGTGTACTGCAACTGATATAACAAAAGCAAAGATCGTTTTGAATACCATGGTAAGCAGTACTGATTCATCAGAACGTGCTAGCTGACAGTATCATCTCCTACAAGTGAAATTTATATCCTTTTCTCCTGCTATGTTTCATGTAGGTAACTATGTTTTCAGAATATTGTGAAAGAAAATTTGAGGTTGAACCTGTTGAAGTGGTGTACCCCAATGGTGCATCACACATTTACCCTGATCTCTCAGACTACTCTCTGGAGGTACCGCTGTCATGTATCACAAGTCAAGTTGGTGCAAAAATGGAGGCAAATGAGGTATCATTTTCTCTCTATGATTCTGTACATATTTGTGATAACTACCTGCATGGGTGATACATATGCACAATGAGTTTGCTCTCAGGGTCTGAGTGGCCAACTCTATCCATTGCTGATGCAGAGGTTTTACATGTCATTCTGCCTACCAGGTTATACTTCAACCTTGGTTGGGCCCTCAACAAATGGAAGCAGTTAATTTTTTTTTTGTTTTTTTATTGGCAGGAAAAATGTAAAAAATTGATCTAGTGATGAAACATAGGGATGAGGAAAAGGGGGAGGAGGGGGTAGGTTTTGAGTGTTGCGGAAAGAAGGTGAGCAGTATTCTGCTATGAGCTTCGGGCATGTCTGCCTCACCCTTACTCCCATTACCAATGCGGCAGGTGCAAATACCTGGGGTCCGGTTGTGACATTGATGTCCCGACAGGGCCTGGCCAACCTTGCTGGGATCAGATCAGGTGAGCAGACTGGGTTTGGTTACCCAGGCCTCTGATTGGCCTGGTGAGGTTCGGAGGATAAAAAATAGGCTGTAGGAGCAGGAGAAGGCAAGGCCAAATGCCTCGAATTTGGTTTGTGTATATATACATTAGGCTGACAGACAACTTGATCACAACTTGATTATCATTTGTATCTCTCATGTTTCTCAATTGTCTATGTACATTTGCTCCCCTTATTTCTGAAAGATTGACTCCTGTCACTGTAGATGGTTTACATTACATTTATCGTATAAGGTGTCTAACTGGTTCAAATTATCCACCTCAGTTGGGTCCCTCCCAAAAGAAACGGTCATTGGTTTATGTATTTGTTTAGCTATTGAAAAGAAAATGTTACAAGGATTTTGGTGAATAAAAGGTAGACTGCAGGTCGAAGGCCAAGCCAAATGCCCGTAAATTTTGTCACTGGCATATATTTGGTTGACTGTTAATCTATTAGTGTGATACTTTTTTCGGAGGTGGATAGTACCACAGTTGTATTAATAAAAAGAAGGGGGATATACAAGCATATTGAATAACCAGTCATCAAGGCCCCATCAAGCAAAAGAAAGCACCATGCAGGTGCAGGTAAAATCAAGCTTCAAAACCAGCCCTTTCTTTCTTTGACACTTCATAGCATAGAGACATTCATTGGCAACAAGGAAATTCTCCTGAATATGCCTACCCTTGATAAACACCCCATGGTAGCAAGACACCATTCTATCCACCACCCTCTCCAACCTGCCTGCCAAAATCTTGGTGAGAATTTTGTAAACCCCATTTAACAAGCTGATGGGTCTGAAATTTGACAAAAAAATCTGCCTCTTCCTTCTTAGGGATCAAAACAAGGGAAGTCTTGTTAATCCCACCCAAATGAGCACAACCCTCCTGAAATTCCTACAAAGCTCTGCAAATAAGATCTTTAACAACCACCAACAATGCTGACAAAAGCACAGGGGGAAACCATCTGGGCCTGGAGCCTTGTCTCCTAGTAGCAAGAAAATTGCCTTCCTATCTCGTCCTCAGTAAAGGGAGCAAGTAGGTTCCTCCTCTCCTCCATAACCTGAGGAATCAAATCATCTGTAATAGAGGGGAGAAAAAAGGAGGCTGTTGTGTGTAAAATTGATTTCGAAAAGGCTTTTGATCGAATAAACTGGAATTGTTTGTCAAAAGCTATGCAACTGATGGGATTCAAAAGGAAATGGATAGAATGGATAAAAAGCTGCATAGGGACAGCGAAATTTTCCATTTTAATAAATGGAGCCCCATTTGGCTACTTTGATAGCTCGAGAGGACTCATACAAGGTGATCCCCTATCACCTCTTCTCTTCATAATAGTGGGACAAGTTATGAGCTCCATGTGGAATAAAGCAAGAGAATGTCAAATTATTGAGGGTATCAAAGTTAGAAGAATGGAAGAGGAGGTTACCCACCTTCAATATGCTGATGACACGATTTTATTCTCATCTACAAAGGAAGATAAGATGGTCAATTTGAAGATTCTGTTGAAAATTCTTGAAGCGGTGACTGGACTTAAAATCAATTTCACTAAAAGTGTTATGGCGGATATCAATGTTCCAGAAGACAAGATGGATAATCTATCAAATCTGATGAATGTGCAACCAGTTATCTTCCCTATTTCTTATCTGGGTTTACCACTTTCTGACAGGAGGCTTAATAATTGTGATTGGAACCCTTTGATTAGGAAATTTGAAAGTAAACTTCAAGGCTGGAAAGGCTCCCTTCTTTCTGCAGGAGGTAGATGGGTTCTGTCCAAATCAGCGCTCTCTTCTTTGGCCATTTATTATTTATCCATTTTTGAAGTACCTAAGATGGTATGTAAGAAACTTGAGTCTATAAGAGCCGCTTTCTTTTGGAAAGGTAAACTACCGGATGTAAAGGGTGGGCATCACATTGGTTGGAAATTTGTGTGCAGAAGTACAAAGGAAGGGGGAGCTGGTTTAACACCTATTCAAAACTTCAATAAAGCTCTTTTGATAAAATGGATTTGGAGATTGGATAAGGATGTTCAATCTATATGGGCTGGAATCATCAGAAGTAAATATTTCTCTCAAAATGATCTTTGGATTAGTAGCTTCCAGATCACTGGCTCTGTCTCATATATTTGGAAGAGTATCCTCCATAACTTGGATCTCTACAATTGCTCAATTTACATAACTGTGGGTAATGGCCGAACTGCAAAATTCTGGGAAGATGCTTGGAAAGAGGGAAGGGCTTTCAAATATAGATTTCCAAATCTGTACAGCATTTCAGAGGATAAGAATTCTACTATCAGAGATGTCCGAGCTTCCACATCTCAAGGTCTTGTGTGGGATTTCAGATTTTGTAGAAATTTTCACTTTGTAGAAGAGAGGGAGTTCCTTCATCTCAAGTTCCTGCTTCAAGACTTTCAAGAGATGAATGAGAGGGAAGATGTCAAATGCTGGAGTTGGGATCCAGGTGGTAGGTTTTCTGTCAAATCTATAACTAAATTGCTGAACTCAGGAGGGATTAAGGTCAGTTGGGAATCTCAGGTGTGGAATAAAAGTCTTCCCATCAAGATTAGGATTTTTCTGTGGAAAATAGCATGGGGCAGATTACCTACTGGGGACAAGCTTAGGTTCTTTACTCTAGACAAAAAAACATGTTCATTTTGTGGGATGTTTGAAGAAACTGTGGACCATCTTTTTATTAATTGCGGTATAGTGGATGTTATATGGAGGGCTTTTTTCAGAGTCTTAGGCAATCATCCTAGCAGCTTCAATTCGGTTGGTAGCCTCATGATAAACTGGAATCGGATGTGTCCTTACCAACATGAATTACGTCTATGGGAAACCCTTCTACCAGCAATGCTATGGGCCATTTGGAGAGAAAGAAATCTCAGAATCTTCAGCAACCAATTCTCTTGCCCAACAGGGATTTTCGGACACTGTATCCACTTCATACAAGTATGGTCTTTTAGAAGATTTGGACATAAGATCTCTGATTCTGCAACGTTATCAAATTTTGCTCATTGGAAAAGTGTCTTTCTTTGAGGATTCTGGTGTAAGATGTTATGGGTTTTATTTTTTGGGAAGGGTGTTGTCTGTGGTTTCTGGGTCTCTTGTATTGTCTACTGTCTTGGTAGACATTTTCTTTGTTTACCTTCCCCTCTCTTTTTCCCTTATAATCTTTTCTTGATTATCTCAATGAAATGAATGCGGCTGCTGTTGCCTTCCAAAAAAAAATCTGTAATAGAGGGTCTCCAAGAATCCTCCTCAGAGAAAAGGGCGGAATAGAAAGTCTGAACATGTCTCCTAATTGCTCCATCCTCTAAGAGGACAAGCTCTCCATCTCTAAGTGCAAAATGTAGTTGATTCTACATCTCTCTCTCTCTCACAGAAGTAATCCTCTGAGAATATGCAGTATTTCTATCCCCCTCTTTGATCCATCTGTTCCGTGATCCTCTGCTTCCAATGCATCTCTTCTTTGAGTAGGATGTCTTCATATTCTACCCACAGCTGTGTACGACAATCCCTGTCTTCATCATCTAGAAGACCAACCTCTTCAAGGGGATCCGGACCTACAGGGCTGCAAGGTCACTGCGATTGTTGTCCTTTTCCACTGTGCCTGGAAGGGTCCTCTTGGAATCCCACATCTGAAGAGACCGGGCCAAGGCATTGGGTCTACTCGTCACACATAGGGCCCTCATTCCACACTTTGTGGACCATCTCCATAAAGCCATCCTCTTTAAGCCATAGTTTCTCTAACCGAAAGATTCTCTTCCTAAACTACCCACGGCTGCTCTTGAGCAATATGGGCTTGTGATCAGAGGTAGGGTGTAGAAGAACACTCACCTGTAGGTGTCGGAAGTGGACTTCCCAATCTACAGACACAAGGAATCTGTCCAACCTAGAACAAGACCGGTCCACACGGAGATTAAACTACGTAAAGAGAGCATTGCGAGTTGGAACATCAATAAGAGTTGCCTCTGAGGTGAACTCTGAAAATCTTCCATACTCCCAAGAGAAGGAGGCATCTCGGATCTCTCCTCTAAGGATGCAGTAGCAATAAAATCACCATCAACATGTCATGGCTTGCTCGATAGCCGATGAAAATTGAGCAACTCTTGCCATAACACCACCTAATTCTCATCTCTCCCTTAAGGCCCATAGACACCTGAGAAGGCCCAAAGAAAGCCATCAACCACGCTTCTAAAGGTGATGTAGATAGCAGACCTACTTATCTCTCTCCCTTCATCCACCTCTTCAACCTCAAAGCCATTCCACAGAATCATAATGCTGTCAGAGTCAAAGAGTTTCGGATCGGATCGGGTCCATGAATTGGGATCCGCCGATCCCGATCCGAATGGAGATCGGATCGGCCGAAATTGGCCAGGATTGGCTGGAATCGGCCGAATCGGGACCTATCGATCTCGATCCGGATTAGGATCGGTCGATTTTGCATTCCATGGCCAGAGTTCTCCATTACAAGTGACCATACACCCCTGGAAAGCCTCTGACCATCAATATGCTTCATAACAGCCTCCCCACCTGTCTCACATTTGATCTCTTGGATACATAACACATCAATCTTACATCTATGTATCATCTCCCTCACCATAGCCCTCTTGTCCCTACCTCCCCCCAACACCCCTCATGTAACGGTCCAGTTATGGATCTCCGGTAGGTGCACAATTCTAAAACAAAATAATAAGAAGTATAAAAGTGCAAGAGCAACAATGATAACATGTCCATAATATAATATAATGGTGCAACAATTAAAGCACATATCTTAAGAATTAAAACAAACTAATTGTACTTGAATTTTTTTCCAATCACACATTGACTTCATTCCTTGTCTTCGATTCTTGAAAAATATAATTTCATATTTTATGAAAACTCGTTAATCGAGATCTCAATGGGGATCATTTATATCCCTATTGTTATCTTGCACACACTACCCCATTCTCTTACCTTTTTATATGCATGATTTTGCTTACTTTTTTGAGATGTAACATGATATACATGCAATTTCTATATGTCTAACTGAAACAAGTAGTAGATGTAACACGAACAATAATCATAACTTGAAATCATAATCTAATATTGATCAGGTTTCATACTTTTCCTTTCTTTTCTTTTATCTCTTATTAGTAGTAAACTATATTTTAATGGTAGCTATAATAAATGTTTAAAATGTAGAAACTATTCTTTATTAGCTATCATCTTCGGGTTTCAGGAGTGAGCCTTTTCTTTCCTTCTCTCTCTCTTTCTTTCTTTCTTTACCAGTCAGCAATTCATAGTCGGAATTCACACCAACAGTGACTCACCCTTCAACCCGCAGTGATGGGGATAATCATTAACTAATAGTCATAATAGTAAGTAGGCCATCCCCTGATGCACCTATCACCCTACAACCTACCCAACCTAGTACGTCTCCAGAAACTTACCGGGAGGCTGGGAAGGGCTAAGTTGGGTCTGCAGTGTACTCCTTCACTCCTACTACAGTGTCTATGCCCAGTCTATGAGTACACTCAAGTAGGATCTCTGTCCTCTACCCATCGAGATCTCGAACTTGGACTTTAGAACCATAATCAAAGAAGAGATGCTCCGTGTTTCGGTGCCGCATATCGTTAAGGAGCTTTCGTACGTCTCCTTATCCCTATAGGGCGTGCCATCTTTCCGCTAGCAATGATGTCATTTCCTTTCTTTATAACAAGAAAGACAAATCTTTGTAAGAAAACACTAGTCGTATATTTCATAACAGTTCATCATCATTATAGAAGGCTTCTATACCTTATTTTATTTTCATCTTGAATGCTTCCTTGTCTTAAACTCATTTCATGAGTTCTTTCATAGTTTTATTCTTCATAGAGACTACACTAGAGTGTGCTTCCTAATTCTTTCTCTCCTGTTTTGGAGTCCTTTTCATCATATGCATTCTTTTATCCCCTTCTTGGGGTCATCATCATCGTATGATTTCTTTCATATCGTGTTAAAGTAAAGATCTTATAGAATGAAATAACATATAGGGCTTTGAGTCTCCAAATTATCATTTATTTTGGGAGGTAGTCTATATGTTCATGTGAGCCTTAGATAGACTTAGTCCATCAAGTTCTTTTTTTTTCCCCCATAAACAAAAGATTTCACATGTATCTCATATTAAAGTATATATAACATATCTGTTTCATTTGGGGACATGGAATTCTGGCACGGATCGGGGGGTTGCATCGGGACTTGCCAATCCCGATCTGAATAGGCCGAAATTGGTTGAAATCGGCCGATTTCGGCCGGATCGGGACCTGCCGATCCCGATCTGAATCGGCCGATCCAGATCGGGTTGGCTGATTCCGCATTCCATGTTTGGGGAAGTTTCATAGTCGAGTTTATATAAAGATCATCATAGACTTTCATGCTCTTCATTTCATGAACACCCTATCATGCTTTCTAGCAAAACTACCTATCAAATCATAAAAAAATCAGTGAAGAACATACATATGATATGTAATGTGTAATTTACGAAACAAGTATTTTTTCTTACAATTCTTAACCCCTCTCAATATACTTTAAATCAATAAACAAACGGACAAGACCTCTCCTTATTCAGCATGTTTATACAACCCCTAAATTACCTAAAAAAACTCAAAATAAGGGAGATGAACAGATAGAGGTATCACCCTACTTCTAGGAAGAAAACCCTTGTAGGAAGATGTCACCTCCCTCTCGCGTGTAGAAGGAGATGCCGCTGCAGCCTCGCGATGACGGAAATCCTCTGCTGCAGCCCTCTTTTCTTGCTTGTATCTTCTTCTCTCCAACAGTTCTTCAAGAATTCTTCTCTTCTACTATTTTCAACATTCTCACTCTAATTTTTAATTTCTCCTTCTTCTCTCTCAAAATTCCACTCGATATCACTGTTCTCATTCTCAATGTCTATCCCTCTTTCTCTCTCTAACTAGCTCTCTCACAATCTCTCTTTCTCTCTTTTTATTCTACTCCTTCCCCTCTTCACTTTCTTCTTCTACCTCACCATCAAACTCCCTCTCTATCTCACTCTTTTCCTCCTCCTCTCATAGTTTTCTCTTTCTCTCTCTAAGAGACCCCTCTCTCTCTTTAGCCTCCTTTCTCTCTCCCTCACAGTGACTCTCTTTGTCTCCCCCCTGCTCTCCTCCTCTCCCTCTCCTTCTCTATTGCTGGATAAGACCAGCAATATCTACCACCCCCTATTATATAGGAGGGGAGAGGATGTGGGAAGCTTCTAGATGGGAAGAGGAGGTGGATTGAAGAGGTGGAGGGGCTGTGGCGGTTTAGGACTGTGGGCCTTCAAGAAGGTCCATTAACAAGGCCCAATATAGGTCTATTATGGCCTATTAAAGGCCCAACACATAGTTCAATAAGGACCTAGTGTTTTTATCCCATTTTGGGTCCAATGATAGCCTAAAACTGCAGTCCATTAACAGTTTAAAATTTCAGTCTATTAAATTCTTTGATTCTTGGCCTATTAGCAGCCCAATAAGAGCCCACTAAAAGCTCATTAATGACACATTAAAAATTTAATATCTCAGGCTAAATTTAGTCCATAAACAGCCCACTACATTATAGATTAGGGCCCATTAAACTATCTATTGTAGCCCATTTAAAGGCCCATTAGAACCTATTAAAATTCCTAGTTTTCAAACCCAATAATAACCTATTAAATAAGCCCAATAGCCTTAGGAAAAAATTATATTTTAGACCTTGGTTTTCTTTCTAATTGCATACAAACCCCTGTCTAATTTAGTGGGTTCTTACACCTCACATTCCATGTGACCATCTTCATTGGGAAACAAAGATAAGTTCTCTCTCCCCCCCCCCCCCCCCCCCCCTTCTTAATGCTCTTTCCCCTCTCCTTTTCACGTTATTAGTATGGTACTTCTCCTGCATGAGTGTCCCAATTGCTTCTATGATGATATGAAATATAGAAGTGTACAAGATCATATTACGTGCTGCACGCCAAGGCCCTTTGCCTCTTTTTTCCCCCCTCCTGGCAGACAGTATCACAAAGCTTATTAATGAAAAGATGGGAAGATGGGATGTAAAAGTGTAAAGAATCTAAGGACATAAAAAAATCTTAATAGAAATTCTTCCTCTAAGATGTGCTATCCCTCAAAATAGCATAGATGAACATGTCTTGCTCATTTGTTGTTTTGAATCTTCTTTCCTTGTAGTTACCACCAATGGGCTTCTCTTTGTTTCATCAGGTTATTTCCTTATTGAACAAAATGCAATTGCATGTCAAGCATTCAACATCAGGAGATGAAAATAGTGTAACTGTTTCAGCACCTCCGACTAGAAGTGACATTCTTCATGCTTGTGATGTGATGGAGGTATGCTCAACAATCTCCTCCATTTACATTGTTAGTGAGTCGTGTGTTTCATTTCCATTTTATGTCACATCATAATCTTGCATGCTTTCTGTTTTTATACTTTTCAAGGATCTTGCTATTGCATATGGATTTAACAGAATCCTGGAGACAATTCCTGAAACTAGAACAGAGGGGAGAAGGCAACCATTGAACCTGTTCTCTGATCTTGTTAGATCGCAGGTACTAATATATTTCACTTTTGCTGTAGTGTCATGCTGGATCACTGATTCTGATCTCTTTGTATGTGACATTGGAAGAATCTATTTTCTGTCAGCTATTGTTGGTTAGGTGATAGTTTTTGGAAGGTGGCACAGGCAAGGTTAGGTGATAGTTGCAAATAAGAAAAGAATAAATATAGCACTTTTGGGTATCCTTTAAACTTCATTTCCATGTAACCGTTAGTGCTACTGTGTACTATGTCACCGTACAATTTTACAGCTTTCTTTTATTGAGCTTGAGAGGTGTATGTTTCTTTGCTTTGTGGATTTGAAGGAAACTCAGATTTTGGATGATTTTCTTTTCTTCTACATCCTCCTCCCCCAAAGGAAGCGATTGGCTGGTGCATTTATTGGAGTGATTTTGCTTGACCATTTATATTCTTTTGTAGGTTGCTATGGCAGGTTATATGGAGGTGTTGACATGGGTTCTGTGCTCTTATGATGAAATTTTTTCCATGTTAAATAGGAAGGATGATGGAAAGACTTCAGTTATTATTGATAATCCTCGTTCATCAGAATTTGAGGTCTGTTTACTCATCTTTTGCTTTATATACCTAAATCATTTACGTTTAAGCGTTAACTTTGTCAAATTAGTAAGGATAAGGGCTTGTAGAAGGAAAAAAATGCATAATCTCATTCTATTATAAGATATATATTTTTTTAACTGCAAGCGATCTGACAATTTTGCCGAACTGCTCCTTCATCATGTGGAAATTTTGCCTAGATTTTTTATTTGTTAAAGTGCCTGGCTTTTTGTTAAATGCAGTTCTATCAAGTGCTACTGCTATGCAGTTGACTGAAATTATGTATTTTCATTTGATAATGATTTTGATATCCTGGTTTGCTTAGTACCATGCATCATCTGGTACTTTCGTTTTCCCTTTCTTGTTCTTTTCTCTTTTTCTTTTCCTCTCTTTCCTATTACAAACTAAAGGTGTTTAGTTTTTTTACTCCTTTTGTGGACCTTTCTGTATACATTTGTTGGTGTTGCAAATTTATTGCTTCGGTAGTTTCTCGTACATTAATAAACTTGCTTGAGCTCAGAATTTTGTCCCCCTTCTTTGAGAAGCCAGTTCTTCCCTTCCTTGTGCCAACTGTCATCTTCTGGATCTTGGCACAAACAAATGGATGTCAGCATTAAGCCAATAAATGCCAAAAAATGTATTTATTCTGTAAAGTCCTTAGCCATGTAAGGATTGACATGATACAACTTTTTGTATGTTGACAAGAGTCGCAAAATGGTTGCTGTGGTGTGTATTCTGTCATTGTCATCATTGTTAAGAGCCTTATCCCATATTTGGGGTCTCTTATTCTCCTCCGCTCGGATTTGATCACACCGTCTAGCTGGTGCGGAACTTGGATGCCGGTGCACATGACCGAACCATCTGAGTGTATTTCTCTTAAGCTTAGTGTTGATGAGAACTACACCTGAGTCTCCATGGATCTATTAATTCTGGATTTTATCCTTTCTAGTGTTTCCACATATCCACTCAACATCCTCATCTCTACTACACACCATTGCTCTTTCCTCATAGGCTAACACTCAGTCCCATGCACAGAAAAAAAAGTTATATGGGACTTCTCTTTGAGAACTGAGCTTCACGAGAACCAGTTGATCACGAAGGACTCTAAATGAACTTCTCCACTTCAACCAGCCTGTGTTTTCCCTATGTGCAACATTCTCTTGGATCTCTATTCTCTTGAAAAATAATAGAACCTAAATACTAGAAGCTACTATTGTTAGGAATAACTTGAATAATAGGACCTAAGTATCATAAGTTAATATTTTAGGGGGTAACTTGACAATCAGTCTTCCAAATCTTCTCGGTCTACCCACATATTGCTGAACAAGTCTCAACATATATCCAGAAGAAGCCTAGTCTCCTTTGAATGAATAGTACACTATTCTTGAGATATACCCGCAAGAAGAAAGCTTTATTGCTTGTGGTCCTACAACTTGTGACGTGTGACTTATGGGATTGTCCTTTGTCCTTTCCTCTTATGGCCTTTCAGGATTGTTCCCTTCTGCTGAGTATTATCTGCTAGCTCTCAGCACAGGTAATGGGGCTCCAAGTCAGGTTCAGGCAAGTGGGATTGTAATCAACCCTAGCTTAATCCATGGCAAAACCATCAACCTAACCTGACCCGACCGATGTTTAACCCGAAGGAGGACTGAACCTAACTCCTGTTCATCCACTCTCACAAGTTGGGTTGGGTACTAAGGTAAGCTCCGCATATTTGGCTGCAAGCTGGGTCTCAATGTAATCGCTAGACAAAGATGACAAAAGGAGGGGGAAAACAATACAAAGAATTCAGACGATGGAGCAGCACACGTGGCTGCAACCTGGGTCTTGATGTAATCCCAGACAAAGATGACATAGGGAAAGGGAAAAACGACGTATGGAACTCAGCGAAGGTAGCCGCATTCAGCTACCGAGTTCATGGGTTTGGAATCTTAGATCAGGGAAATAGGGTAGAAGTGAGAAAGATTGCAGTGTGTACTCGTAGAAGTCCATAGCAAATAAGATCAGCTGTCCACAGCAGATTGAGAACATATGATCAATGGCATTTGTGTTGCCAGATGGTCTAACCTCACCCGACCCCATGAGAACTTGGGCTGAAGACTTTGTCAACCCAACGGAAGTCCAGTTCAATCTGAACTTGACCTGCCCCAACATGCAGTTCAAACATTTGTGGAAGAAGGCTTGTTTTTGTATATCATGGCCTTGTCTTTTCAAGTCCTAAGCTGCCCTGGGATTGAGATTGACATGATAAAACTTATGATGTTGACAAGATAGTTAGCGCGGTCTGTCCTCTGTAGTCTATGAATTCAAAATTTGTTTCGAGATATATTTATAATAAAGATTTATTCTTTGCAGTCCCTATATCTTATACCATGTGGCCTCTCGCCTATGTCCTTTCTTCTGTATGATTCTGTGGTTGTTTCACTAGATGTTATATCTATTAATGTTGCACACATACAATGGTCAGCCTACTTAGTCCAGTTTTGTCGGCAGTTGGGCAACATCATATGGTTATCTGGTCTGGACACACATGGGGCATTCTAATATTTGTTTTATGAAGTTCATGTGTTTGTTTTTGTTAGGAGAACCCATGTCTACCTGGACGAGAAGGGGGTAAGCCCAAGACACAGCAAACATACAACAAACCATCTGCATTTTCATTTCACAGGATGGTGATGTCAAACTCAGTTTCTGTTGGGAGCAATCCCTTGACCAGAGCCAACTACCATGTGGACTAAATGTGTCCAGTTTACTTGTGACTTATTTCTCATTGACTTAACATTTGCCTTCAAATCTAGCCCTTGATGAAACCCACTAAAAGGATGGACCGGGATTCTCATAACGGGGGGCTGATATCAGTTAAATAGAACAGTGTGTCAAATTTGAATCGCCTGCAAATGAGTTGGTTGTGGTCCTGTTCTAGTTCCAGCCAGTTCATTAGAGGAATGAGAGGCTAAATATTGCTTCCAACTTTGGTTAGTACAAGCTGGGCTTGGTGTTTCAGTCCTGGATTAGATTGATCAATTGATTCCTGGAGTAATGCAAGTATTTTCACTGCTTCTAAGGAAAAAGGCAATGAAATGACACAGCCATGGAGCTGATGATATGGAATGATGCCCTAAACTGCAGTGTACCCATCTGTCTGAGGATCATCTAATTGGTAGCTCACATTGCCTTATTTGTTAATTAAATTATCACTGATTTTACAGGCTGTTCGGACAACTCTCTTGCCAGGTTTACTTAAAAGTGTGAAGCACAACATAGACCATCCTAAGCCAATTAAGGTATGATTTGCATTAAGTAATGTAATTTCTTTTGCATGTTTACCATGTTGATGTGGTTCTAAAGGATATTAAAGCATGTATGTGTGTAGAAGCCTGAATATGATTGTAGAAGTTGGATGTCAATGAATTTGGTTGCCTGTGATTTCTTACATGTTCTTTTGAACATGTGTATTAAAAAGAACTGATATTCTTGTGGTATATCGTTTAAATACTGCTGAATTTTTTTCAAATGATTAACAGGTGTCTGTAGTGTTTCAACTTTTTCTGCTTAGTGAATCTCTCGTAAATGCCATATTACTCTAGTTTTTCTGTTCACTGAATCTCTCTTAACTGGTGTATTGGCAATTCAGAAGGCCAAACATTTACAAGCACCTCATTTTCCTGTGAATCTAAAGTGTTCTTATTTTGAGGTTGATCATTTTTTTTTGAGTTGCTACTAAGATATCCTGACAATATGTGCTAAAGATAAAATAAAAAATCCAGAGTATTTCTTCTCTATCTTCTCCAACTTGGACTATGTTTTGCATATTTTTCCCCTTGTGTCTTTTATAAAGCCTTTATAGTGACATGCAGCGATTTTCTAATCCTTGTGGGATTTGTTTTGGGATGAATTTGGTGCCTTCATGTATCCGTCTTGTTGATCCTGTCAATCTTTCAGATGAGTACCGTAAGATGCTTGACCAGATGGACCTTGATTCTATGAATGTGATACCTTATGCTGGTTTAATATGCATAAACCATATTTTTATATGGTACCTTGCAAGTCTTGCCTTGTGAACTGCAACTTGAGTACTACCTCACTCTTGATCCAGGCAGAAGTACACTGTTTGTCAGCTTGACCCAGTATTCCTTGCACTGACACCTATTATCTAAACAGAAAAATCCAATTAATGATCACCACAATTTCCATGTAAATTTATAATTTAAGTGGTCTCTCTTTGCACACAAGAGACGTACTTTCAGAAAGCCATGTAGAGCAGAACATTTACCCATTATCTTAACTATTAAGACTAGGCATACAGGTTTTCAAGATTCTCAAGGCTTGAGCCACATTCTCCATTAATGATAAGTAGTTTGTTGACTTTTGTCTGGAAAACATCCCAAGTCCATTTGCACTGGTTGGCCTACAGATTAACCAGTTGCACTTATGTACACTTTAAGGCCATGTTTGTTATTGGAATAATTTAGGATCTATTTTTCTTGGAAGCTATCCATAAGGTGCAGTATGTTGGTGTAGACTGTAGATGGGAAAATGGAGAAAGGGGTTGAGAACAACCCATTCCCCTTTTTGACAACTGACTTTAGTCCTGACCACCACACTGAAATTGGGGATAAGGAGGAATAATCTTATATCCTTTTGTTCTTCCTCATCCATAATTTTAGGTGGAAATCAGTTGATACTGAACAGGGGATGGGACTATCTAATTTCATCTCCCTCTTTTCTCCATATCAAACTTGCGCTAAATGTTGTGGAAATCAAAGAACAGTCCTGCTACCAATGGCCAGACTGGTTTCAGTGCACGTGCCTTTGTACAAGTGCTCATCAACCTACAAAATACAAATCTAGCTGTCTTGTTAGAAGTGATATGCATTCTTGCTTGTTCTTATTATCCTATCAACTCAGAACTGCCATCCCCTGCACTTGACGGAGTGGACACCCTCGCGCCTGTGCGGGAGCAGGGAGGTCGTGTAGTCGAGCACGTTGGCATGCTTTGTGTGTTGCATTTAGGTGCTGGTTTCATTGCATGACATGGAGTGCGAGGAGGGAGGGGGAGGTGGAGGAAGGGAGAGATATCAATGATTGAACCCAGTACCTGTTAAGTAAATGCATGCCATGGAGTGCATCCAATTTCATATTCTCCTATGATCTCTATGATCTCCTCAAGGTAATGGTGATGGAGCTTTGAATCTCTCTCTCCCTCACACACACATCACCATTACCTTGATGAGATGTTTGACAATTTTTTATTGTTGTATATGCACAACCAATCATGACATATTCAGTCGTGTGTGTGCTCATCCTAGACATAGCATGCATGCATGCAAAAAACAAGGGTTTTACCCCAAGCAAAGAAGAAAAGGTGATCACGTGACATGGATGCATGGTACAAGGGGTATTAGGGTTACCTTCTGAGGCCGAAACCTCAACCAAAACAGCGGCAACAGAACACCAACACAGCAGCAGCAGAACACAGCAGCGGCAGCAGCAGAGGGAGAAGACAAGTGCGGCAGCAGCAGAACACAGCAGCGGCTGAAAGAAAAAAGGAGGGGAAGAGAAAGAGAGAGAGAGGGGACAGCGGCTGAGACAGAAAGAAAAGAGAGATAGAGATAGAAAGAAAAAATAAAAGGAAGGAAGAAAAAGGAAAAAAAGGAAGAAAGAGAGAAGGGGGAGTGGCTCCCCCCTTCTCACCGGTGGGGGTCCCACTGGTGGCACCCTCCCTCCCCCTACCCCACGGTCACTCCAACCGGTTGGGGGGGGGGGGATGCCACCGTCTATGGAATGCAGAATCGGCCGATCTCGATCCGGATCGGCCAATTCGGATCGGGATCGGCATGTCCCGATCCGGCTGATCGCGGCCGATCCAGGCAGATTCTTGCTGATCTGATCGGCGGGTCCCAATTTGGGGACCTCCCTCCTCTCTCTTTATCTTTCTCCCTCTCTCTCTCCCTCACCACTATATAAAGCCCATAAAGGGGCTGTTGCAGGACTTCTGGAGAGGCATGGACAAGGACGAAGACGCTGCCCCGATAGTAGAAAGGGCCATCGTAAAAGTAGGCCGGCTGAAACTGAGACTCGACCATGTCCCTTTAAACTACCTTCTTCAGAAGAGGAGTGTCTTTTAGCTTTGGACAGATGCCTCCAAACTTTCAACAAATAACGGTAGCAATAAGGTGTACCGTAATATGACCGGTCTTGTTAGTGGTGCTTCGGTAGAAGTCATAAAGGACCACTTCTTCGTACGGCACCCCCACAATTGGGAGTCCAGAAATATGATGAAAGGCTCACAGGTCAATCGCCGTCTCACCCTCTTTAGAGGCAATGGTGTCATTTTTCGAATGTACCTCTCTGCCCAAGCCTGTATAAAACCAGAGTAAAAAGGATAGTCGAAATGTGCTGCCGCCACTGCCTGGTAGAGGCCAACTCTTTCTAACAAATAGCCGTGGTTTGCCAAGATAAACTGCAACTACTCTATAGCTCTTGGGTGGAAGATATGGGAATCCCTCAGCTTCAAACGACCATGCCAGCCTGGGTAGATCCCTAGCATGATATCGTATAACAATAGCAGCAGATCGAAAGGTTCGTGCAGTGAAGCCTCATCCGCTGAAGTAAGATAGAGGCCCAAAATGCGCCCATACTTGGTGGAGGGGAGACCACCAACAAAAATCCACATAGCGGGCTGAAAGGCACGGGAAATGCTGTGAACCCGCATCAAAGAGTGTAATAAGTCAATATGCGGTGGAGATGGAAACTCTAGAATGCGATCAGTGAATGGCTGGAAAGAAGGATATGAATAGGAAAGCAATTGCTCCATATTATCTCGCTCAAGTAAGATGGCTCGCTCCAGGTTACAGCGAGTCTCTGGGGTAAGCGCCCTCTTGATGCCATCATCTACATAAGTAAAGCTACCCAATAACTTGTAAATCGAGAGATCTGAGGGAAGGTGCTACGCAAAGTCATCATCCTGTGCAAAGTGGAAGAAGCCCTTATGAAGGACAATGCAGCCTCGGTTGATCAGGGTTGCATCCTCCATAGTGACGCTCAAATGGGGTTGGGCCACCCAAGAATAGCCTTTATCAAGAGCTAGCAACTGAACATCCGGCTGCTCGGGGATGTCACCCTCCCTATGATTACCTCGGGCCCCATAGCGGGAATGTCTCCCATTTCAGCCATCACGCTTAAAGAAGGAAGCTTCAAGCAAAAGATAAGAAGTCGTCAAATGTAGTTCAGAATAAAAGGATTTGGAAGCCAAAATAACACAAAAAAGTAGAGCATAGATGTACAAGTGAAGACGCAAAGTAAACGGGCTCGACATGAGTCAAAATTTGGGCCAATTCAAAGCACTTCCTAATGTGCCTGAAAAAGCCAAAGATGGGGGTTACCCACACCCTAAAGCCGGGCCAACGTCGAAGAAGATATGAGGCATTACCCAAACGTCCTAAAAAATGTCTCCGAGTCATGAATACTAGAAGGCCTTATGGCTATCTTTGAATACTATTGAATGCCATCGGAGAGCCAAATAGGAGTATGAAGTACTCTAAAATTTTTCAAAAGAAGCGGAGGCAAGTCTGGTTGGATACTTCTTGGTCCCTCAAAGTCACTTGGAACAAGACTTTAAAAGCTCAGAGGTAATTGCAGAAACTCCAGCAGTGCTGATATCCATTTGATGTGTAATTCAATTTATCAGCTAAAGAAGGGTGCGGGCAGATCACATGGTTTCAAAATGCACAAAGTTCAAGTTGAGGTGTTTGCAAGTCCCAAGTCAAAAGAAGAAATCCACCGAGTTCAAACTAGGTTTGTCAGCCTGAAAAGCTTAAATTAATGTTCGCGAACCCTAGAAGCTTGAAAACTCAAAGTCAAAGAAGAAGTTTACAAAGTCAAAAACTCATCACACATGTGCAGAGTTTACAAGATGATCTTTGACTGGACCAGTGGGTCGAAACGGGTGTCCTAAGGCATCACAAGAGGCCATATCCTAGGGATTATCCAAAAAGAATACTCAAGGACAGCATGACAAAAACCAAAAAGAGTTATTTTTGCATGTGATGAAATGCTCAAACGTGCAAAACAAAGATGTGTAACATGGTTGAAGGAAAACAAAGGGCACGTGCCTTCGCCCCTGCTTCCAACACGTCCTGTGGAGGGCATTTGTTTGACGATTTTTTATTGTTGTATATGCACAACCAATCATGACATATTAAGTCATGTGTGTGCTCATCCTAGACATAGCATGCATGCATGCAAACAACAAAGGTTTTACTTTTATCCTAAACAAAAAAAGAAAAGGTGATCATAAGACATGCATGGATGGTACAAGGGGTATTAGGGTTACCTTTTGAGGCCCAAAACATCAACCAAAATAGTGGCACCAGTACACCAACACAGCAGCAGCATAACGCAGCAGCGGCTGAAAGAAAAAAGGAGGGGAAGAGAGAGAGAGAGAGAGAGAGAGAGAGAGAGAGAGATAGAAAGAAAAAAATAAAAGGAAGGAAGAAAAATAAAAAAAAAGGAAGATCCCACCGGTGCCTCCCCCCACCGGTTACTCCAACCGGTGGGGGGTGCCACCGCCCCCCTCCTCTCTCTCTCTCTCTCACATCTCTCTCTCCTTCACCACTATATAAACCCCATGAAGGGGGGCGGCTGCAGGACGAGTTTTTTTGGAGAGGCATGAACAAGGACGGAGACGTTGCCCTGCTGAAGGCTTGAAGCTTTGAAGACCCCGAATCCCTGCAAGGGTCCTTTGAGAACTTGTTAATCTTTTTTCCTTTTCTTGTAATTGATCACTAGAAAGAAGAGAAGATTATAGTAAATGGTTCATTCATATTGGTGTAATGACCAAAGTCTTGTAAAATAAATGGCTCATTCATATTATTTAAATGACCAAATTTGTTTAAAATGAACGGTTCATTCATATTGGTTGAATGTCCAAACTTGTTTAAAAGGAATGTGGTCCATTTATATTGTTTGAATGGCCCAGTTTCTGTAACGTGAATGGCTTGTTTAATATCATTTGGATCTTTAAGTTTGTGTAAAGTGTATAAAATGTGGTCTATTTATATCGTTTGAATGGCCAAATCTTGTGCGATAATTGGTTCCTCCATATTGTTTGGACGACCAAACCTTCATTCATAAATGACTTTGGTTAAGTGGTGGCCCTCATGTCCCATTAATCAAAGAGCTTCATGTTAAAAAAAAGAGATTTTGTTTGAACTAAGTGACATGATGATGTTTGCTTAAGAACTGATTCTTAAATTATAAGGTGATCCTTATGGTTTCTAAAGGACATTTAACATCGAGGACATCTTTTAAAAAGTATAAAAGGAACTTTGTCCAATGCATGTCGTTTTAGTATCCTTTAGGGGTTTCAACTTCATATACACTATATGAAACCATGTCCTTTTAAGTATCCTTTAGGCTCCTTAAAGGAGACTAAAAAGAAGCATCATGTCAAAGATCACGAAGGAATTTTAAAAGAAAAAAAAACCAAGAAAAAGGTGAATTCCACTTGGGTGGTACCTTAATGAATTGACTCGAAGCTTATAATGGTTAGTTCTTTGTTTATCTTAAAAAAGTATTATTGGGCGGTTAATGAAGGGTTGCGAATCATTGATTGGCGTAATTAACACTGATCCATGTTAGTGGGGAGAGGTCAAATTCATGGATCCATGTTTGATCTAAATTTCTAGACTCCCTGAGGGCTCATTCTAAATTCTTAAAGTCTAACTAAAAAAAATCATAAAAATATAAATAAACATTCCCACAGGAGATCGTAAGGATTCAGCATTTTATCTGCGTTATCTGGACATTCATCTTATGTTTTTTTTCTTGACATGGTGAATATGAAATTGCATGCCATGGATATATATTTGGGATGTGCAATCTCTTTTATTAAATAAAAGAGAGGTGGTACATCCAAACTCCCTGGGGAAGATGAGATACCTCCGCTAAACAAACGAACACAAAAAAGTACAAATACTAAAGAAGTTACATGAAGAGTGACACATGTCCAAGACTCTCAAGATTTCCCTTTAATGAAGGCTATGTGATCCTGTCTAGATACTCCAATTAGGGCCAACTCTGTAGATTCACTATAGAGATTATGTTTTGCTAACTGTTCATATTGGCTTTTCTAATTGCATTCCCCTCTGTGCACATGCGATGACACATTGCATGAGGAAAGATTTGAAGCATCTTGATCTACCTTTAGATTTTCGAAGTAACTCTACTTTCTGTAGCTGAGTAAAAAGAAGGCGTGAAATGTGTAATTTTATGTAGAATATGAAATTACGAATCCTTATGTTCCTTGATGTTTCTGCTAAGGACGAATCCTTATCTTCCTTGATGTTTCTTCTAAGGGACAACTTATGAATGATCTTCATTGAGAAGAGGCATATAATATAGGCCTTAGAGAATTGATTTTGTGAAACAGGTACTCCATGATCCATGATCTGATCTGTTGTACGTGGATAAGTAGACCTGGCTCTTCTCAGGAGATGCATTTCTTGATGTTCAAAGTGGAAGATGTATTTTTTGTGATTTGTTACTTGTAACCATATACTATTTTTAATACTCTGATCCATGATCTGATTCTGTTGTACATTGATAAGTAGACCTGGTTCTTTTCAGGAGATGCATTTCTTGATATAGAAAGTGGGAGATGTATTTTTTGTGATTTGTCACTTGTAAGCCATATACTATTTTTTATGATCAATGACTCTTTTTATACATGACTACATTGACATGTTCTGTTTGGGAATTTAGACGAATCCTGCCTTACTATTGACCTCTTTTAAGTGAATTTTTATAGATATTTGAAGTGGGAGATGTAGTATTTATTGATGAGAAGCAAGATGTTGGAGCTTCTAATAATCGCAGGCTTGCAGCATTATATTGTAACAACAACTCAGGATATGAGGTATGAGTATTGCCATTCTATGCAATAAACTATGCACGTCCATGGTTATAATTTCAAAAGATTGTCAATTATTGTTGTTGTAAGAAATGTTGGCTTTTCAACATTCCCAACCATCTAAACTGACGCATCTTTGTCAAGCATATGGACACTAGCACTTTGTTTCAGTTTTCAAGTTTGATGTTTGTCATATTTGCTGAAGGCTGGAATTAAGTGGTGAGTCAACTTTTTAGAGAGGACAGATGGAAGGGCCAGTTACTTGTTTTCTAGTGGCCTTGGACATCTTTCTGCTGAGACCTGTCAATTCCTGTAGAAGAGCATGTGAGATAAGGGAGATCTTGGTTACAATATCCCAATTGCTGATGTTATGTATCTGCTTGGCGGCTTGGCCAATGCAAGGTTGAGTTTTGGTTCTCAATATGACTGCTTATTTTATGTGAGACTATTTCTGATCTGAGTACAGCTGAAGATGAATCTCTGTTGGTCTCTCCGTACCACAAATCCCCTGGAGGGACCACCTTTGCAGTAACTGAAAAAAGGGCCATACACTCAAGTCAGGGCCTGAAAAAAAGGGGGTGGAGAAGGCTGTATACCATCAAAGATGCCGTGTCTCCAGTTTCATGATTTCATCAGATTGGAGGAGGCAGGGAGGGAAGGAGGAAGAGATATTGACAACTGAATCCAGTACCCGTTAAGCAAAGGCATGCTATGGAGTGCATGCAGTTTCATGTTTAACGTGTGTGTGTGTGGGTGGGGGGGATGACATAAGATGGTTTCCCAGAGTATGCCGATGAAATTCTGAATCCTTATGATCTCCTCATGGTAATGGTGATGGAATTTTGACTGTGTGCACACGCACACATGAAGGGAAGTATGGGATGTGCTATCTGTTTAATTAAACAAAGTGTTTCCTTGCACAACCAAGCCCCTTAAATAACAACTTCTAGTCATGGCAAAGTATTATGCATATAGACTAAATTCCATTCATAAAAAGAAGCTGGCGGACCTTGAACGTGCACCAAGTTTGGATTAATGTCAGAGACCAATCTCTTGGATACAAACTAATTTATTTCCTTCACTTACAGAGTTTTTGATGCCAAAATACTTTATGGGTAGCGACATTCCAACTTTATTTTTCCCTGTTGGTTCTGATCTTGTTTGAATTAATCATTAGAGGGGGGGGGGGTTGGTTCTATTGAGACTGACACTCTAGAGAGCATGCTCAAACATTACCGTACAAAGGAACGATCCTAGGTACATCATTGCACATATGGTTTTTTTATCCCTAAGACATGATTGCCGAGGGGCACCACCATGCCCTGTGCCTTTCACCAGTGTCTGCATTAAAGGTTGGACCTTCTGCCATTGGCTCCTGTTATTGGCAGATTGTAATAACACATCATTGTTTATTGATAGCTGGGCAGCTTGCTGTTGAAGTTTTTTTTGTTTTGTTTTGTTTTTTTTAATGTGGATTGTACCATTTGTATAGAAATGAAACAAAAGGGAGAATGTATAAGTAAGAAGGGAACACACAACAAAAGTCCCCCCCTAAAACACGAAGGTAGTGATATCTTGCTTGCTGCTGAAGGAACAGAGTCTCCGGAGAAATGCTGAAACATAAAAGCCTAATTTTGGGATTTTATACGATTCCATCCCTTGGTTGTTAATTTCCCCCATACAAGATGACGTTCTCTCCGTCTAAACTCTCTCCAAAACTTAGGGGAATCTTTGAGGACCGCACCTTTGTTCCTTGAGGTTAAACTATAGAACTGAAGCTTTCTATGTACCGACTGCTCATGGGAGCTTAGCTTCTCCTTTTATCCTTTATCAACCTTGGTGAGGGGCTTGGAGGGTTGACTTGGGTAGCTGGTCAACTCCTATCTCACATGTCTTTACCCTCTCCTATCTCAAGAAATATGTGGACTTTTCTTTGGACCTTTAAAGTATGAACTTCTTTTTTCCCCTTAGTTACGACTTTGGTACATAGATCTATTGTATTTAGTTAAATGGACATATTCAACTACTTTCTGTTTCCTATCTCTCATTAAGTTGATTCAAATTGATTGGAACTACTATGTCCTTCTTTTGGTTTTTATAGCTCATATGATTCATTCTGATTGCTAAAAATCAATTGTAAGGTGCCAATTAGCCATATTATTCTCTGTTTGCTTTGGAGTACTCCTGAATTTTAGTCTTGTTGTAGTACTTTAGGACTTTGTGGATTTGAGACTTGAGTTCATCTGTCTTCCCTCGATGAATCCATATGTGGAGGAGCTGGAAAAACATACTTCAATGTTTTTGTGGCAGAGGGGCTACAGAGAAAATAGGAAAGGTTAGGAAAAGGCAAGGATAGCTGATCCTTTTTCTTTTTCCTCCTCTACTCCTGCTGATATTCTTAAGTTGCTCAGGCTTGACGAATCCAGTCGAAAATCATGTCCAGTTGGACTAAATCATGGTTGGACATTTACTAGGCTAGTTTCAATAAAATATCAATAGAATTGAGTAAGTTCACTAAACTTTTCCATGGTTGACCGTAAGCTTGGGAAGCATCTAAAAAATGCAGGATCATCCTCGGGTCTTCCCAACCTGAATGGCCCAAATCCATGTTGGGTCTTGTGATTTTTGAACGTGGATAAACAACAAAATTCATTAAATAAATCCCTCTATACAAAACATACCAAGGTGGTGTTTCCCTCATTATCTCCCCAAGAGAAACAAAGAGTAGATTGATTCTCATTTACATCGATATTAAAAATGGCCCCACTCCCAAACACTTTAAAAAATGAACAAGACTATCTGCTTGGTGGTCTTGGTCTCCCTTTTGAAGACCCTGGCACTTCTCTCACTCCATTTCACCACAAAGGTGGCATGGAGAATCAACCACCACATTGGTCCTCCTTGAGGCCCTACCTTCAATTCCATCCCAGGGGAAGACTGTCTGGATGATTGGCAAATGGTGCACCTTCTGCAGCCTATCAAAGTTAAGGGCCACACCTCTATGGAGAAGGAGCAAGTTTAGAAAAGGTGCTCCATAGGTTTCCTTTCCTCAACTCAATGACAGCAGGTGGTGTTAATGTTGTCCAAGAAATGGCCAGCCGATCACTGTTGGGCCTTATGATTATTTGAATCATAATGGAGTGAAACATTCACTCAATGATGACCGATTCATATGTGATTTCATGTTCTCTTCACTTCGGATGCTTTTCTTATCCAAATGGAGCATCTGAGAAGTGAAGTTAACTCATGCTTGTTGGAACTCCCAACTTGGAAGTGTTTTTGGGGTGCTTGTGAGAGTTTGAAAATAGTATCATTATATATACTTCTAAATCTGATCACATGAACTTGGAATTGGTTTTGGCATCTGTGTTTGATGTTTCTGTCTATTGTTAATTCACGTGTCAATAAAGGTCTTTGATGTGGGGGCTTCATGAGAGACAATCCTACAGCTGCTTTATGCTCTATTTGCAGAACTTTTGGCATGCCAAGATTGGTTAGAGAAAGTAATCCACAGAGGACCAAGTTTGGAATTTTAGCAGGAAGGTGAGAAACAGGGTTGAAGGGGGATAAAATTTGCTGAAGCCAAATCTTGCTCTTTGGAAGGATATTTGGGAGCTTTTATAAGAGATCCATTGTCCTTATATGTGTGTAGTATATAGCTCTACATATCTGTTCACTTGAGCTTTGAATTGGTATTTTGGACCTCCAAGAGACATTTTCGTCTCCTGTTGGTTTAGGAGTCAATGCAAGACTTTGTCTTAGAGCTTTATGAGAAACCAATTAACAGAATTGTTATGCTTTATTTGTAGATCCTTCGGTATGGAAATATTACTAGTTAGAGATTGTGATACACAGGACAGTTTGGAGTACTAACAGGAATACAGGACAGTGTGGAATACTAACAGGAATGCAGGATTCCTATAGAAGCCATGGAAGGGGCTCATTTTGGAGAATGGTTGCCCATGAAAAGGTCTTCACCGACATGCCAGATAATTTTGATCAGAATAGTCATGAGGTCTTCCTAATTTCTCTACATTTTAAACTCGGTAGGCCCTTTAGAATGTTTTTAACCCATAGACCAAAAAAGACAAAACTAGTTTCATATTCAGGCTTGATATGATTTCTACTCAAAGTTGAGTATAAACAAGATCCATCTGCAGCATGCAGCATGCAGCATGCACCATTACACCCCATCTCAAAGTTCATGTGTGGGTTCAATATGCATAAGGTTGCATGGACACCTTTTCAAGGGTACCACAATTCGGCATCGGTAGGAAAAGTTAAAAAATATGCCTACTATTGACGTGCTTTCCTCAATTTTGTTGCCTTTCATTCCAATTTTTGTAGTCTGATCAGACGCTTAGAAACTGAATAGTAGAGGTGTTTGCACTTGTTGCATCTGCTAAAAGCTATCCCATCCGGTTGTTGACTCTAGAATGGAGCCACAATATTATATTTCTAGAGCTATTCTCATCAAATTGACTCAGGTCATCACCTAAAGGGCTAAAACCACCTCCTCATGTCTGGCCAATGTCACATTCCCTTTTCGAACTTGCGCTGAGTTTCCTTTTCTGAACTTGCTCAAATTGGATAGGTACCAACTCAATTCTGGAGATGCATATGCTGAAACACTGTCAAGGCTTTAATGTTTGAACATTGATGTATGTAATCATTTTCTTGATGCTCGTGGTTATCATCACCTCGGTAGAGGAGGATTGGGCATCATAAAAAGTTGGAACGGTGATGGTAGATGATGGTAAGTTGTGATTTTTTTAATAACTCCAGATTGGGACCTCTATCTCAATCATTTTGTGGCATAATGACATTCTCTTACCTAGAACGTTGCTCTGACAGCAGAACTTTCTGTTATGGATGGTCCTTGTGACAATTATGCCTTCTTGCAACTTAGTGCCATCATTCAGATGACTCTAGGCCAATGTACATTATTTGCTTAAGTGAAGAAAAGTCAGACAGTTGGATAGAAATATGTTCATCTATATTTGTATATTCGTGCATCTTGTTGCCTGTAAGCATCTGTTGGGACAGCCAAATGATATCATTGATCGTCAAAATTGCTTTTGTAGGACATCCATGGTCTGGTCGAGAGAATTATGGAAGTTATAGGTATACCACTTGGCCTCACTGGGGACAGGGGCGATTACTATTACTTACAGCCCTCACATGTAAGAATTTTTTCCGCATGTTTTATCTTTATGTTTTTTCCTGGTTACTTCATTGCCTACTATGTTTTGGTAAATATCAATCTACTGATGTCCTTGCTCGTCTGTCTTTGAAGGAACCAGAATTTTTAGAGGGCAGGCAATGCTATATTATTTTCAAGGAGAAAGTGATAGGCACTTTTGGCATTGTTCACCCTGAGGTAGTTTAATATCCCAGTAAATCTCCTACAGCCTACACGGTGTTCTGTAACTGTAATCGAATATCTCTACAAAATATGCTATACTTCCTTTGGTAAAGCTCATACTTTTGTTTGTATTGATCACTTTTTTCGTCAATGAGATTCTTAGTTAAATTGGAAAGAGCAGATCAGATTGTGTAGTAAGCCAATATTTTTCTGATGTACTAAGATGCCCAAAGAAATTAACAAAAAGGAAAGTGGAGAACAACAGCTCAACCTATCACTGTTTGTCCCAAGTTCTATAAAAAAGGAACCTTGCATGTTTATTTGAGCCATGCTGTAACTGTAATCGAATATCTCTACAAAATATGCTATACTTCCTTTTGTAAAGCTCATACTTTTGTTTGTATTGATCAATTTTTCCGTCAATGAGATTCTTAGTTAAATTGGAAGGATGTGTAGTAAGCCAAGATTCTTCTGATGTACTAAGATGCCCAAAGAAATTAACAAAAAGGAAAGCGGAGAACAGCGGCTCAACCTATCACTGTCTGTCCTAAGTACTATAAAAAAGGAACCTTGCATGTTTATTTGAGCCATGCATGATATTTTAATATTGAAAAACATGGCTTGGTCACAAGGCTTATCACTTCCATTTGCGTAGAAAAGCCGGGTTGGACATAGACATGAAATGACACTTGGACATGCCAACACTAATTTTAGGACATACAAGTGAATATTTCAACAAATTTTGAAATTGCCTGTTGTTAAGGTTCAATAATTTAATTAATATTTTATTTTAAATTTTCTAATTAGATAAAATTTAAGTGACTGTACATCGCTACATACATTGCATGTACATGACATGTATGCACTTCCGGTTTCCTCATGCCTTGCTTTTGAGAATTTTGTTGTGTTCAACATGCGTGTTTGCATCAACATTTGACACGTTCATGTTACAGAAATCATTAGTTGAAAACTGTTAGAGGATATGTGAAGAATAGGGTTCTGATGCGCCAGCGAGATGTTATTTAGACCTGGCAATTGGTTATTGGCCTGGTCAGTAGAGTTCAGGTCAGTCAATCAACAACAGCAGATAGGGAAGATATCTGATGCATGCTTGTGCTGGATTTGGGTTATGATATGTTACGTGTTCCTGGCCTCTGGTCAGACCAGGATAGGTTGGATTCAGCCAAATTCAGTGCAAACAACAGAGGGTCGGTTGCTCCTGCTCGGGCTGAAATTTGTTGATCATAATGGGTCACAAAAATAATGGGTCATAGATAGGGGGAGAACAAGGACTGGGTCAAGAATAGGTAACTTGTGGATAACATGGCTTCACAACCTGTTGAACAAGCTTCTTTGGGTCAGGTTAGGAATCACCAAGCCTACATGTTTAGGGAGTCTGGCCTGACACATGACACCTTGTTGCATTGGAAACACCTTTTTGTGATGACTTGATCAAATAGGATGTAGAATCTGTCTAGTATGCATTGATAGTTTTGTTATATCTTCCTTCAAAGGAAAACAAAATCTTCTCGTCTGTCTTGCAAGGATAGTTAACTGGATGACATAAACACTGGATGATTGAAGGTGAGAAAATGCCAAGCCTAGATTGGCTGATTCCGATCCGGATTTTTGGCCAATTCAAATCGGAATCGACATCTAGTGATCCGATTTCAGGGAGGGGACCCAATCCTTTCCCCCTGAAAATAAAAAAAAATGAAAGTCAGGTCAAATTGGCCTAGAACTGTGCTGAATCAGCTAGGATAGATGGATTCTCCCCACCCCCCTGTTCTTATTTTTATTAAATTTTAAAATTAAAAATCAAGTCAATTCAACATTGCTTTTCTTCCTTTGGATCGGCTGATTCGTTTGTCTGATCCTGATCTGGATTAGATGGGGACCTTCCGATTTAGTGTTCCAATCCGATTCCACCTTCCTTGGGCCTAACTATCTATTATCTAGAGAGTAGCCTTACACAGACACACCTTGTTACATTGTGAACAGATCTTTTGGTGTTAGATAATTAACTAGATGCTGTAAAGACCGGATGATTAAAGGTTATTGATGCTTATCTTTGACATGCAATTATTTTCCTTCTGTATATTTATCATGTGACTTGTGGGATTCTGACATGTGATGTGAAATGCAGGTGTTGGAGAATTTTGGAGTTCACCCTAATCCGTGCTCCTTTGTTGAAATTGACATCCAATCCTTGTTATAAAATCATATTAAAAAATGCAAGTAAATTTTCTTTCTTTCTTATCTATTTTAGTTGGTTTGATTTGTCTTTCCGCTGCTAAGATTTCAAATATTTAATGTCTCCAGTTGTAAAGAAAACTACTAAATGTTCTATTGAAGTAATTATCTTGCTGTTTCTCTTGAATTTTATCATCTTGTTTTGATGAAGTTTTCTTCAGTCTCTGAAATTCTACATGTTATACCACATGACATACTCTGTAAGTTGCGGTTGCTGATGCTATATGGTACCTGTAAAGTTTAATGTTTTAACTTAGCATTGTTTGTTGTATATGGATTATCTATTACCAAACAAGTTCTTATTGCATTGATCTGCAGTTGATTAAGATTAGAGGAACTGAAGAATTTGATGAGAATAGCTGTATGTTGACAAGTAGTAGCTATTTTGGGTATTCGTAATGTGGCAAACAAGGGACATGTAATGATTGAAGAATACTATACTGGAGGCAGTAGAGATGGAGGTTAATGAACTAGCAGAATTAAGGAATAATGGTGGAAAGGACTTTCAGTGGGAGCAGATTGGATGGACTCCAACAAGGGGAACAGGATGGTGGATAATGGGTCTAACAGGTTGCCTTAGCCCTGAATGATCTCAGAGCTGATTGATGAGTAGGAGAAATTTGAGACTTTAGAAAAAGTGTGGGTTGTACGACCAATTTTATGGGACATTATATAGAAATGATATAACCAGACCACAAGGTGAGATGCTTCAGGTTTTGCAAGGTCATGCTTGCCATGCCAGTGGGCTGGTAGTCAAGAACTTGAAACAAAATAAGCCTTCTAATCTAGTTCAGAAATAACCGGCTTACTTATGAAATTACATTTCTTTCAGTTCAGTCTCCATCAAAGGTTCTTCCCTTCAGTCCCCATTAGAAGGGAACAACGAATCTCTTCTGCAAGTTCGTCATTTTGTTTGATTGGTCAAATCCTTTTTACTTGGACGCGTATTTTCCTGCGTAGAGTGTCAATCTTGTGCTCTGTTGACCTGGCAGTTATAAAGTGCTGGAACCATATGTGAATGCCTTCAACCCAGCAGACTTTCTAATGTACCCCTGGAGTACTACTAGATAAGCAAAAGAGATATAGGTAGTCATGCTACTACCTTGAGATGAAAGAACATTATAAAAGGATCTTTTAAAGTATATTATTATGAAAAGATTATAAAAAAAATGTAACTAACACAGTTGGAAAGTAAATTATTATTTATCACCTTTTTGACTATTCCAAGCCATCTCAGCTGCCATTTGGGCATTTCTGGCATTTCTGGCATTTCTTTTCATTTATGAGGTTTATTGAGCATTGGGAAAGTTAAAAATGACTTCTCTGAAGTTACTCTACCCTGATTGAAGCTGTCTTATGCTATAATGATTTCTGCTAGACAGAAGTCCTGTAAAAACTGGCAGAAAGCTTATCGTGAATTTGGGCGCTTGCTTAGATACTTTTGGGGGACTTCTACTTCATCTGAAAGTCATCCCTAGGAAATTAGATAATTGGCTTTCCACCTCTCTGCCACATGGAGTAAAAATCCTCGTCTGAATAGACGTCCAAAAAAAAAAACAAAAAAAAAAAAGCTGGGGTGGTTTCTCTGGAGAGGCCTAATGCCATCCTTGTGTGCTTGTGCTGCTGCCCCCATCTCGTTGCTAACATTCTGACAGAGGTTTCAAATGTGGGAGCTTGTCAGGAAGATGGGTCCTAAAGCTGTGTCCGGCATCGCTGATCTGCAGGAGCTCTTCCAGAACTTCTCCAACTCCTACAACTTCAACAATGGCATTTCCAGCACCTTAGCTGCTGGCATTCATTTTTGTGATGTGCTCATAAAAGCTGTTTTAGTGCATAACCTTAACTTCCCAATCTGGTTCCTGGGTTTTAGGGTAATGGATGATGACTTTCAAATGAGATACATGCGGTTATGATGCCGGTACAGTCCTGTGTGGATAGATTTTGGTTCCTCGACATCATCAATTGAGGAAGATGATGATTGACAGCATGGGACTGCTTCTTTGAAGGAGAGCAAGAGCAAGATTAGGAACTGCTCCTCTGGCTTGGGCATGGAGAAGGTGAGACTGCAGTCAACGGGTCTGTTTTTATTAAACATGTCTTTGTGAGAAGTGGAACCATTTTTCAGTTTCAAACTGCTTCATGAAAATCCTTCACCACGAAGGTACTTCTTTTCTTCTTGGGGGAGTTGTTTCACATTTGAAGTACTCCAAAAACCCACGAACATAACCTTAGGTTAGGCTGCACTTGGTAACTTGTAGGAGTCCTAAAACTCTTCCACCATAGAGAATTGCTTGTCCCTGAATATGAACTGTGTGGGAAATCTGCTGATATTTACTTCTCTGCAGAGTGGGAGAAAACCTGCTCTGTGTGGAAGGAGACATTTTGTCTCTCCATGGAGTGATTTTCTCCCCCACGCTTAATGAAAGGAACAAGAGACGGCAATGCGCCTCCCACATCAACCCTTGACTTGCCCATATCAACAGCTTCTGCCTCCTTTTCCTCATGATAGAGGAAGCTCCGTGCATGGGATGCCTCTCTTCTCTAGAGGGTGGGGATGGAGAATTCTGTGATCCCCTGTTCTTTCCAGGATGGGCCTGTTTTCTGACATGCATATTGGTCGAGCGCCAGATGGGTTGAAGACAAGTGTTGAATGCCCTATTCTACCCAACGGTCTGCATTGTGGGGTGGATATCCTTTTACCTATGCTGTGTGACAGTGAGAGTGGAAGGGAAAGAAAGGTTTCCACCTTGCCAACAGAAGATGTTTGTCGTTAGAAGCCACCACGGGAGAATGGATGTTTGTCATGCCGTCGCCACCGACCAATACCACCATCTTCTACACTTTCTTGAAACCTTAGTTGCAAGTTGCAACCAACCGTCTGTTACCAACAATTGTTTTTTTTGTCTCATGGAAATCTATGTCTAACATGCTTGTCGTTTCCTGTGGGTGTATATTTTCTCCTTTTTTCCAGCCTTCTTCGCTATGATGACCATATGTTTTTGAGATAGTTCAAGACATGTTCAGCCCCATAAATAGAAATAACTATTTGATTTTCATGTTTAACTACCATCCTCTTTTAATGTTTATTTAGGACTCTATTTAGTTGTCCTTTTTTTTGGGTTCTATGCTGCACACACACATGTACACTATCTTTTCAGCTCATCAGTTGTCATTTATCATCTTTGGGTTCTATGCTGCACACACATGTACACTATTTTTTTGGCTCATCGGTCGTCATTTATCATCTTTCAAGTATTATATTCTACGTTTATGTATGGTTATTTATGGAATGTGACAGTATGTATTTTTCTATAATAAATGCTGTATACTACACAATCTTATTTGTGAAATATTAATAGATTTACATCATCTTGATTGTTACATTTAACAATTTTGTATGTTTATAACAGGTTATAAATCATAAAAGATACAATCTCATAGGTATAGAAAGGTTATTCTCGTCATAATTCTATTCTACCATGTTCCCAAACTATTACTTCTAAAAGTGACAATTTACTTCTAATTGAAGACACTTCTACGTCGAGGTATTTTTGTGACGATTTCTTCAGAGCGAATTCACAAACCACGCCTTCGTCATTGATTCCCTTGTTTTGAGAAATGACAAAATGAAGTGTTTTGGTAGTCTCTCCTACCATCATCATTTAGATATGTTCATTTTGCTGAAAGCCTGAAATGGTCACGATTTTTTTGACTATTATTATCTGACTGGAATTTTTACTCTTTGCAGCCATCTTGGTTCATTTGCTTGATGGCTTATAGCTTTGCAAATGGGTTGCTTCGAATTGCGGCTTGCAAGGCAGAACTGTTGGTATTTATTGAATGAAAGGGGAGCCTGGAAACCATTTTGGTGGGCTGTAAAGTTATTCTTGTGTCATTTGTAATTTGGCTTCATATGATGACAATTATTTCAGTTGTTTCGGAGTTTGCAACATCTCAGATGGGAGCATTCTAGAATCGTTGTTGTATCCATTTACTGAAGCCACCGTTTTTCGATTTTGCCAAAGATGCCCCTCATAAAGCATCGGATTGCAGAATTTTTTTTAGAAATGCAATTCTATATATATCCTTTTGGCATTTTATTATGTTATTTGTTGACAGATTGTGATTATACCCAAGGTTATAACATGTATCAGTCCTAAGTGCATACTGGAATCTTTGTTTTATCCAGTTATTCCATTTTGAAGTACTTGTTTCATCATTTTTGTGTTGAACATTTCCCACTTGGATAATCTCCTTGGACTCTGCTAAGTGCGAAGCATATGTGCGAGAATGTGATTGCCTTAATCTTTCTACAACCATGTGTGCGTATTCACTATTACCATCGCCTTTGGAATATCTTTTGAAAGGCACATACTAATCTTAAACTTAGCTGCCCTCTTGTTCTTTTCTCATGTCTTTTCCACTTACTGATGTCTCCGCATTTGATGCGCGGGCAGAAAAGGGGCACAAGAGACCGTCACAGTTTCGAAGTTGTAAAATGAGAACCGCTGGATCGAATTCCGCTATGCGTTTGAACGTATTATAAGATAACCCTCTATTATTATTAGGGTGTCATACAAAGAAATTGTATGTTTCTATCACAATGTGTGAAGATTAATGCAGCATTAAAAAACGCATGGAAATTTCAATCTATGGGGTCTATTCAGAGGTATAGCCATGTGCACTTGACATTAGTGAGAGCAGATTGGAGTGGGGAGGTCGTCGGAGATGAGACATCACCTTTACATTGAGTGATCGTGTAATCTTTTGTCTCATTAAGAACCAGATGAGACATCTGAGATGGATCCCCATCTTACTCATCAAAGTAATTTCAATTTATTGGCTCCTGTTAAGTGAGTTTCAGCTCGACTGATGATTGGAGGGTAAAATTCTGGGTGGGTATTGGTTTGATAAGTTATTATGAGTCAATTGTTTTACACAATACTTGATTTTACACATGGGGGATGTGCGTGTGAGGAGATCCCAAGTTGCCAACTGGGAGGAACCGCATGCGAACTGCAAGCTCTTCAAAAATAGGAACAAGAAAATGATATGATCACCTGCTTCTTGGATCATTAATGCAGTTCGATTTTATTCCCCATCTTTTCCGAAGAGATTAAGTTGTCTCGCATGATGCGTGCATCTTTAGGGTGTAGAAGATCTTCTGGTTTTCAAAGAAAACCATCCGATGAACATTTTTGCATGAGAATAAGCAGATCTCTTTGGCTTTGTTGGCCAAGTATTACATTCTCATCACACCGACTGAAACCCCCTCCCTGTGGGAACGAGATTGTCTGGATTGTTTTGTCTGGACTTTGGTGCACCTCCAGACTCAACAAAAGGAAGACAAATAGGTCATTTGCATTTGAAGTGATAAGACTGACCAAATACATCATCTTTTGTTGAATCTGATGATGCACTGAGGTCTAGAAAAAATAATCCAGACGATCTCGTTCCCTCTTTATGGTCAATTCTGCCCTAAGAATTTGATTCCCCGATAGAAAACACTAGTTATAATGTCTCATGAACACTGGAGTACAGCCGCCATCTGACCGGCTGACACTACAATGATGCCTCATCTCTCAATTGTGAGCCATTCGTAGACCTCAACATCTAGAAGGCGGCCGATGAGAAGTTAGAATCCTCTGACCATCAGCTAGAAACTAGAGATCGGTAATGGTATACGCAAAGGAGGCTTTTCCCTACTTGTTAATTGGCATTTGCCTCTCTAAAAGAACGTATGCTAATCTAGCTTTAGGATGATAATGAGATGATTAGTTTGACACCTCTCGGTAATTACGTGCAATATGTGTACCTCCTATATTTCACAAGTTAATATATGAAACTCGTACATACACTTTGTGAAGTAACCTTTTGATAGCTCTTGCCACAACGTTTTTAGTTCTTCGTTACTTGTTTACAGTGCTGCTCGTCCACAAAACTCGCTCAGACACCCATGTGACAAAATCTCCAAGTTCTCCCCATCCAATGGTTAAATGAATTGAAGAAACCACATAACTCTCCAACAGTAAGTGGGAAAAGAATGGATCCATTATCCATAAAAACTTGTTTATTTCAAACTGTTACTTCTGTCGGTATTCTTTCTCTTCCTCTGGCCATCTAGCTACCACTTTAGAGGAGGTACAGCTACAGCATAGAAGGAGCCAAAGCAGGTGAGCTGGTGATCTCGCTCAGCATCTTTAGTGAGACGCAGGGTTGGTCCACAGGAACCTGCCCAAACAAATAGGAAATCTGTGTCAATAATTGTAAACCTCGTGACAAAGCTATGTTTCATCCCTGGGCTTGTACTAAATGCTTGTCCTTGTTTTGTATGCATTTAAGACCATATGTGAGGAGGGCGGGGGTAGCGGAGTGGTAATTCAGGGCTTCGGTTGGTAGTCATTAACAGTTTATAGGTTCGATCCTCGCCATCTCCGCATGATATGAATTGGGAAGCCGTGCCCCATCCTTTGCACAGTAATTTTTCCGGGGTTTTCCGGGCAACCGAATTTTCCTCGACATTAAAAAAAAAAACATAAAACTCTTCTGTGCGAAACATAGTATTGAATAAGGTAAGGAAATTTTTTATACTAAGATGGAAGAAGTAGATCGTTTATGTCAAGGAATGAACTGAATTTGGCCAAATTCTCTTATTGACATGGCATTTTAAAGGAACTTTGAAAAAAAATTGCACCGACCTGAGTATAATTTGACGCAAGTTATTTTTGTAAAGATTCTTGACGCTGCACGTACAATTGGGGGTTGTGTCACGTTGAGAAAAAGAATACTTTGATGTTTAGATACCCTTTTTCTTGCTTCTTTGTTCTTTTAAATTTAAAATAAAAAATCTAATACGGAGAGGAACATGTATATTGGAGGAGGAAGACCAACTATCCTCCCCCTTTTTTTCTTTATTTTTTTCTTCCTAACATCACCTACATAAGTGGCATTGGAAGATCCAAGACTGTAAGAATTCTCTACTAACTGAGGTGGTCCTCACCTCTTTCGCATAAACGATCTTCCTCTATGCTAAATTGGCCCATGCTGCCATTGGATGGCTAACACAAAGGAAGTTTGTCGACGTGTCGATTACCAATAACATACCTTGCCGGGTGCCTTATAATAAAGAGAGGAGATTCTCTTAGTACACGTTTGGACCGGAGTCTAAAAAGAGGAGAGTCAAAGATCGTAAAAAAATCTCTCATATGATTTCAAAATTTAGTAAATACTTGAGCCTTCCTCCTCTAAATACTGTTGGGCTCCGATTCAATTCGTGTGCACTGAGAGAATGTCTTCTCTGTAATAAAAGAAAGATGTAGCACTTTTTTGTTACTGACCCGGGACATGACACGGAGGGAGGGCATGCATGGGCACCCAAAACTAGTGCAGGGACGAGAGACCTCAGTGGCCCACAGCTCTAGCTATCTGCACCGTCCACCCATTTGGGTCAATGATGCTTCTTGAGTGGCCATCGCTATCCGTCCATTGGATGGACCCTACAAAAGTTTGGACCTCATGCTTCCACTTGAGGGAAAGCTAAAGTGATCAAGTCCATGGATGAGAACGTGTTCATTCCCTGTGGATATGTATCCCCATCGGGGATTTGATGGCTGACATCTGAACAGCATATCATTCCACCTTGGGTAGAATAATTAGCTTTTGAATGGCCTTTTTTTTATTGAGTTTATTATATATACACCCCTCAAATACATTGTATCTGTATGTATACCTCCAACTCTCACATATTATAATCAATATTCTTAAAATCTTAAAAATGTTGCATTTATACCCTCCTATTAAGCTTAGGTGAATTTCTACAAAATATGTCAAAATATTACATAAATCATGATATCATTGGAGGTGGCGGGGCTATATAAAGGTATATATGCAAAATATTAGTGAATTTAAAGGTATTTATATAAAATCATTAGATTGAGGGGTATAAGTGTAACTTTTTAAAAATTTCAGAGGTATTAATGCTAACACGTGGGGGTTGGAGGTATACATGCAAATACATTATATTTGAGGAGTATATACGTAAAAAGTCCATCTTTATTTGACCATGTCGTTGTTGGGATGTAAGATATTTCATCACTTACTGAGTTTATGATTGGCCCAAAAAACTTTTGTGATAGTACATGTGGCTTGACATTAGAGAGAGAGACATCATAGTGGAGAAGCTAGGATTTTTCTTTGGAAAAAAAAAATATGTAAAGGTAGGGACCCACGGTATGTGCTCATGAAAAGAACTTTTTTTGAAGTTTGTATTATATACTAGACATGGACTACAAAATAATAATTTATGAAAGCAATAGACTAAATCCGTTCATGTTTGACTGGAGAAGAACATCAGTTAACTTATTCCCAGCCTTCAATGGTTCCGACTCCAAAGAATTCTAACGTTTCTTTTTAGGGAAGTCTTTCTAGTCAACTTAATTTTGGAAAAAACTTCTTATATAACCTCTTTATTTAGTAAAAATTCTTTATAATCTCATTTTTATTTGAAAAATACTACAAAAATTTAAAAATATTCCCTGAATATTTTGAAAAGACTCACAGGAAAAGAGTCTTCTCTAAAACAAGAGTGAGATTACAAGAATTTTTTTTACTAAATATAGAAGTCATAGGGAGTTTTTTCAAAATTAAGTAGATTAGAGGGACTAAGAACTAGAAAACCCTCCTTTCGAATATGCTGACCTTGAAATAGGGGCAGATATAACTAATTTTTTGATGTCATCAAATTGCTACAAAAATATAGGACAGTGGCAATATTTTGACTAGAGGATGTTTTACTAGCATTCTCTTTACCAGAAAATTTGTCACTGATTTTGACTGTCCGATAAGGTTGGTGCTTAACTTTGGTTTAGAGTCCTCGAGCGTAGGTCCGTAGGAGTATCAAACTTAAGTATGACACTTTTTACTATCTGATTTTTGAGCCGACGTAAAAAAAAATGCTGTAATAAAAGATATAAAAAAATTTGTGGCATTATAACATTGAGAAATGATTTAGTGAGTTCGACTTCACCATGAGATCAAGTTCCACAGTCATAGGCATGTTTCACTTTACTCCTTCCGTAAAAAGAGGAAGGGTTTAAACAAAAATGTCCTTGACCATAGGACTCAACCTCACGGTGAGATAGAGCTCACCGAATCAAATCTCTATAGCATTTCTCTTAGGAGTATGCTGAACTATGAGAGAACTTACAAAGTGCCCAGCTCCAAAGATCCAGTAGAAGTGCAGATTCCTGTATGACTTTGTAAATCCCTTGGTTGCTCCATCCCCACCGCAATAAAGAGGAGTCCTTTCCATACTTGTGAAGTTCTTCAGCCCTTCCCATCTGAAGGAAGGTTAAAAAAATGGAAAAAAAATGTGGAAACTTTGCATTTAGGGTCCAAGAGGGAGATGAGAATTACATAGGGGAAAGGGTCTTTTAGCCTATAACTCACTTGAGCTTCTCAACCCATGCCTCAACACCCTTGGTAGAGCATATTACATCAAGCTGCAAGGCAACAAGATGAAAGCCCATGTCACCGTCAAGAAATTGTGATCATGTTTATTATGGAAATATGAGTTTAATTAATTAATTTTTTAGTGAACAGGAAGAAGATTACCTACGTGAATGAATAGATAATTAACCTTGAGATCGTTATGATGTCACCGTCAGGAATTTATCATGCACAATTTTTAGCTTTAAGTTACTTTCATACGTAAGTTCTTGTGCCAGGGAGCCAACTGGTTCAACTTATTGAACTCTCATTTAAGAATGCAAAGAAAAAATTGATATTGAGAGAAAATTGTTTTTTTTTTATTATTATAAGTAAGATTTAAAGCTATTCTTTACGTACATATGCCACACTATTTATGTGGAGATTCAAATATCACAACAAATAAAAATATAGTGATAATTAAAAATCTCATTTAATCATAACGACAAATATCTAAAATTTGACATGTTATCATGGGATTATCCGACAATCTATTACTTTGGTAAAACTAGACCTCAAAATTCACACGTTGGCTTGGTGACATAGGCAGATCAAGGGCATTTAGACAACCAACTGTACGGCTCTCATGTATCAACATCTGTTGGCAATGAAATCATAGGGGCCATATAGAAACAACGTGCCATTGAATCCTCTGTCAAAATTTCAACTAAATTAATAGTGTGATATTGATAGGGCCAAAACATAAACCACTTGGTGATCAGTAGTGCGATATTGATAGGGCCACAACATCAACCTATGGTTAAGCATTTATATTTCCTCTTAAGAATGGCAAAGTAAACCTCCTTAATCTATCTTTAGACAGACGTTCCAATATTGCTATTATAGTGCATCTTTCACCACTTTTTTTCACAATACTCATTAAAAACCATTGATCAAAGAGTTCCCATTACGTCTAATAATAACAAAAAATAAAAAAGCAATTTGTGACAAAAGTAATCTTAACATGCACCACTTGATTAAATGATCAAACAATTCTCAATAAGTATAATAATGCGAGTGGTGAAAAGTGAGTATAATATATAGCACTCCTCTTCAAACTTAAGATCCTACTTAACAGATGATCCCAATAAATTCTCTTTTTGTAGCAAGTCTCACAAATATTAAGTCCCTCTTCTATTGAGAAGGGCACGTGAATCACCAGGGTTTGCCGACTCCGACTCGGATCTCCCATAATCTGGTACGAGTTGGGTCAACTCGTGTCAACTTGTACGAGTCGTATGGCTAAATCGTACAAGTTTGATCGAGTTGTACCAACTCGAATTCGTCTTGATACGGTACAAGTCAATCCGGTACGGCAAACCATACTTATAACAACGGAGGAAGGGAAGGGAATCCATGCCATACCTGCCCATTGTAGATGGTGACGTTGACCCCCTTGGACAAGAGCTCGTCGACCTGTTCCAGGTTGGTGACGGGCATCCATTAGATGGGGTTAGTTTTATTTTGCTAATTCAAATGATCTATTAATGAGAGAAGAAGAGAGCCGTAGCTAGTAACATGGTAATGATGCTATGGATTTGGTAGTCATTGTGAACAGCTCTCTTATTCCTTTTTGGTCGTCTTCTTCTTCTGGAATCTTAATTGAATACCCAAGAAGAAATTGCTGAACATGCTTGCCAGCAGATCAGAAGTTATTTTTTTCTATTAAGTCTACATCATCATTATGAGAAGGAGAAATTAACTTGCTCTCTGCTTAATTATAGATCATCCCACTTGAGAATTCTTTTGTAAATTAAGAAGATTGCGCTGTCTCTCCCTCGACCTTGACTTAAAATTTGAATTTTTGTAAATTAAGAAGAATCTATTTGGATCTCTCTCTCTCTCACACACATGTACACATCCACCCACACCCACCTACCGTTGAACTTGGTAAATAAAGAAGAACTTTGCGCACTCTCTCTCTCTATTAACGCATGATGCACCCTATCTTTTGAGGGTTTAAAATTTTTAATTAGGGATTAAAACTCAAACTCTAAGAGATGAAAACAACCTTAGGAGTTACTTGGAGTAATTTCTGAATTTTTGATCATTTTTATAACTTTTGAAAAAAATTGGCCGCACCCGATCAAACGGCTGCGGTTGAATTTACAATCGGATGGTAATATTTAAATCCTAAGGATCGAATAGGAACAACCCTCTATGAGTATTTGAATATTTAAGAAATTATGATGTTTTCTATTTTTATTACTAATATAAGGATAAGGGAGATTTGAGATTAGATACATCTATGTTAAATGCGTCCCAACGGAAATTTCATCATTTTCTTAAATCTAACTATCTATTTATGCATCTTTGCTGGAGTTTACGCATACCTCGTCGATCCTAGGCTTCATGAAGTCGCTCTCCAATGCTTCGAAGACGAGGTTGGACTGCCCTCCCCACCTACAGTAGAGAGCACACAAAATCCCAAGACTTCTTAGATGAAACACACGTACATACTTAAATACATATATATATATATATATATATATATATATATATATAAATGCATCCTACACACCTCACGTTGTCAGGAATTATCTTCAGCTTCTCCCTGATGGGCCCGTTCAAGAGGCTGCGTAGATCACCATTGGAGGAGGCCTTGGAGCTGAGGTATCTCGAGTACTTCTTCATGGCTATGATGCCCTGGGTCAGCTCAGCAGCCGTTGAGGAGATGGGGTCCTGGCTGGAGTCGAGCATGAAGTTGTAGAAATCCTTCATAGAACAAACATGTAAGCAAGTCCAGCTTCCAAGCGTTGCTGTTGAAGGCCCAGAAGGGGGAGTGGTAGGAATGCATGCAGATGGTGATCATTGATAACTAGATTATTCGACCCATCATTAGTTTATAAGTTAGTTAACTAATAGTCATTTGAAATCGGTATGTACAGTAGATAAGATAATAAATACAATTTTGTCCGACCAAATATGTTTGATATATTAAAAATTTAATTATGCGATTGATTATTAACTTATATATAGGTCAATTAATGATGACTGGACTATGGTTTACCGTATCGGATTGACTCATGCCGACTCGTATCGTATCAGGGCGAACCCGAGTCGTTGCGACTCGATCGAGTCTATACGATTTAAAAGAACTTTTTCCTGTGACTCGTGCGAGTCGGCACTGAGTCAACTTGACTCGTACTAAATTAGGGAGATCCGAGTCGGTCCAATTCTTCGAGTCGACGAATCTTGGACTGGACGAAGGGAGGGGCCTCACCACTGAATTGCTGCTAGAGATGATGACGGACTCGAGGTGGCTCCAGGTGTTGGTGGCTTCTGCATACTGCTCGCTCTGGATCTGTTCCCTGATCTGTTCAGCTATGCTGTGTTAAGAGATGTAGAGTGTAGAGGTGTAGGCTTCTGTTAGATGAAGCAATAAGTCGAGTTTCTTTTCTTTTTTATTTTAAACATGGATTACTGGCTTGGTTAAGGGAGAATACTACTCCAACCTGTTGGCCCTTTGGAAGCCATTAACGTCGAGCCTGGAGACGTCTTTGAGTAGCGGCCCCCATGAGAACTGCAGTTTGGGCATCACCACCAGGAGATTGTTAATTTCATATATATATACGACATGTATATGGGGAGATAATTAACAAAGTTTCACAAAGACTAACCACAAAATCTTCCGGGGAAATCCAACTGTCACCCAACGCAACTCCTGCAGTCGCAATATTAGAATTAGTAACATGATATATATGAGAGACTAGTTACCCATATCCTTGTTTTTGGTTCAATTTTTTAGTCTATTTTCCTAATTAAATAAGCCTAAAATAGGATGAATGACTTGTTCAGATTATTCTGGCTTAATTGTTTTGATTACTTAGATTAGTTATTCGGATGAGAATGGGTTACTCCAGAATAAAATAAAACAACAAATTTGACTGGCTAGAGAACTCGAATTACTTATCCTAATTAGAATATGAATTATTTATTCTACTTAGTTTATCTTTTTTGTTCCAAGCAGAGTATTAACAAAGTTAATTATTAAACTAAACAACTACTTATTCTAATATAAGCAATTTTGATGTAAACAATCCGACAGGGTAGCTCACCTCCGAACTGGAGCTTCAACTCTCCGGATTGGATGGCCTTAACCAGGGATAAGCCAAGGGTCACTGCATACTTCCCTCCATAGGACTCTGCCACAACATAGAGAGGGCTCCCCTGCAGCTGCTTATTCCCATTGAAGAGCTCCTTGAGCAGCGTCGTCAGGTCCGCCGCCGCCCCCTCGTCGGTCGTCACCAGCACCTTCTCGTCTTCTACGTAGCTGTACCCTGTCCCAACCGGGTTATCCTAAACATGGCCACAACATATTAAATTTAAAGGAGGGGAGGAGGAAGAATAGAGAATAACTTAATTCGGACAAAAGGGTTGACTTGGCATAAGAATACTCACCACAAAGAGGAGATCAGCTTTTTGCAGCCATGTGGAGTTCCGAGGCTTCAAATCCGTGTTCAGTGGCCCAATCTCTTGGAAGTTCCCAATCCCAACGCCAGAACCCCCCTTCTCAACACATACCACAACAAGGAAGAGCCTTTTGCATTAAAAATTCAGATGGGAAGGACTAGTTTATTGTGAAGTTTACTGTACAAATCTATTGGGCTGTTTCTTTCATATTTGTTGTCATCAAATTTTTTTTTTGAGCAAGAAGTTTGTTCTCATCATAATATACTAAAAAACTTACACAAAAATGTAATATATGAAAAATACTTGCTGCAATGCGCCGAGCACTTTGTACTGTAACCGTGCTCCTGTTGGTGGCGTGCACCTTCTGCTGGCTGTACTATAACGGCCAAGTGCAATCTACTAATTGGACGACAGTTGTAATATAATGTTCGACCAGTGTTAAGTAAGTATTTTTTGATATGTTCATGTGCATGTGCATGAGAGAGAGAGAAAGAGAGAGAGAGAGATTACAGGTCCGCCCTGCAGCCAGAGAACAACAGGCCAAGGAGTGGAGCCATTGTCAACTCTTTGGGGACTTCGGTAGAGCCACCAGAACATGTGGGCTTCTGCATTAAGCCAAGAGGGGAAAAAAAAAAAAAAACTGAGAACAGAAGGAGAAGAGAAACCCACCATAATGAACCAACCTATACCCCGTTATCTCCCAGAACTCAGAACCACACATAAACCAAGACCCATGGAAGCCCAAGCAAAAGGAACCCAAGCCAGCGCTTTGCTTACTTGGTCGGACAGTAACATATCCCCACTCTTCAGACCCATCAGCCGTCCCTGCAGCTCCTGCAAATTCCCCATGGAAGAAGAGAAAGGGCAGCAGCAGAAAGAGGAGTGGAACAAGAGAAAGAGGAGTGGACAAGGATCTCCCCATGGCAACAACACTAAAGGGGGTCTAACAACAGTGGGCAGACGTTGCTGTAATGAATAGATGACGCCCACCAACCTATCAGCAGGTCAATGAATAATAATTGGAGGAAGGAAACATAGAACAGGAGGCCTTCTTATCTTCTGCCCTGTGGGTTGCCAGTGAAAAGGAGAAAAGAGAGAAGAGAGACAAGAGAGGAGCAGATGGAATGAGGCAAAAAAGGGAAGTGATAGAGCCCTTGATTTGACCAAACGGAAGCAACCCAAGATGGGATAACCTATGGAAGGATGGGGAGTTACATAGCAGCAAGGGGAGGGGACTACAGGGTGCACCCACATATGGTAGTCTTTTTAAACCATTTATACCAGTGGGTTTTCCCCTCTCTCTCTCTCTCTCTCTCTCTAACCTTCTCTCTATCTCTCTGTTAGGTGTCTCTCTCACTGGTTGTTGCTTCCTTGTCAGTATTTCCTTTCCTTGTGTGAAACCTTGGAGAGGGAGAGAATTTCTGATCATAGATGTCAAACTAATTGTTAATGTGGGGGAGGCTGGGAAGTGGGGAGATGGCGTGCTGAGACTGTCTTACTAAACTTGCTGATCCAATGAGGGAATCAACTGATGTTAGATCAAATCATCACAATTTTGGTTGGATTTCATCTACATCAGAAAGTTAATATATCATGTATTTTTTTTAGTGTTTAGTCTATGTAATCTGCTTAATTGAAGCAAACGTCTTTATAACCTCTCTATTTAGTAAAACCTTCCTATACACTTTTATTTGGAAAAGGTCCCTTTTAGGATTTTTTTACAATATTCTAAAATATTCAGGGAGTTTCTTAGAATGTTAAAGGGTAGTTTCCTAATAAAATTGAGGTTATAGGGAGTTTTTACTAAATATAGAGATTTTTTTTCTAAATTAAGTAGATGAGGGAGACTAAAAACTAAACAACCCATGTATATATGATATTAATTGATTAAACATTATAATATTTTGATACTAACTCACGTGTTGAATTATCTGAATCACTAGAAAAATTGGGATCGGTGGGTGTCTGGTCCAATTCCAATCTATAAATTTTAAATACTTGGGAGAGGCTACTTACTATCCGGATGACCAAAGTGAGCAGGATTGGATGCCTGAACCCCTAAACATGCATGGGTTTCCTCTCGATGATTGTGATGTTTTCTTCCTCTTATTTATAAAGATAAAAGAGTTATCCAATACCTGTCGAAACTATCCCAAGCATGTAGCACAACTATGATATTTTCACACTTATTTAGTCTACATTTTTGAGTTCGAGGTCATGATTAAAGAAATAATCTCAAAGACCACAAAACCTTTAGAATGAAGAATGTTTTGTTTTGTCCTTTTCCTACGTTTGTGGTGCAGTGGACACCTGCTGCCTCGCCCGTTGGAGAGGGCAGGGAATCAACTTTATTGGAATATGGAATGTGAGATTTTTCATCCTCATAGACGAAAATTTCGCTCGGTAAGGTGTGGACTCTCCGTCATCCGGATATTTCTTATTTAAGATAATGTTTTGTCCGGATGATCCTCTAACCATGCTCCCCCGACCAGATCGAAAGAATCTTGTAATGAGATCTTCTTTTTTCCTGTTTGGTGAATAATATTCTTTCTATTCTTACGGGAAATTTTGATTTCTTTGTTTAGTAGAAGTAAATTAAATGTTGTCTCTATCAATCTTTTTGCCTTGGTTCTTTCCACCAGAACAAATCCAAAAGATTCCCACTGAAAGGCACATGTGGACAACACGAGTCACGACATGAGCTATGAAACATGATATGGCCGAGCCTACCAAACTGTTCCTAATTCCCACCATTCATTCCAGGGCTGCCTTTATTTTGGCTTGTTAATGTTGTTGTAAATAGAAAGATTTTTAAGATTTTTAAGTGTGAAATTAACCTTAAAAACTTCACTTGAGCAAAGTAATTTGTCCAGCACTGATATGATGGCGGCTTTTATAACCTGTAAAATTTACCTCATCTTAAAAAGCCCAGGAGAATCCGATTTAAACTATTTTGCCTACATCATAGAATTTTTCTGCAAAATTTTTGAGGTAAGGTTAGGTGTACCAGGATGTTACAGATTGATAGGGTATTGCTATTCTTTCCTCCTAGGACTGGCAATGAGTCGTGCCGCTCGCGAGCCACTCGGGCTCGACTTGATTCGGCTCGACTCGAAATCTCAAATGAGTCAAACTCAAGCTTAGATTAAAACTTGAATAGCTTAATGAGCCGAACTCAAGTTTACTGTGGCTCGGTTCGTGGGCTTATGAGTTGGTTCGATATATTTAGTAAATTCTTTTAATTTCTCCAAATTATTGTGTATTTAATTGTCTTTGTTGAGGTTTTAATTGAATTGACTATTTTTCGTTTTATATGTCTTGATAGAGTACACAAGCTTGAATAAGAATACTAAAAGATCCTCATTCCAACTGTGCATCAAATGACTAAAACTAAATAAAATATATCCAAATTTGTGTGGTTCGAGCTAGAGCCGAACCAAACTTGAGCTTAGCAAAAACGAGGCAAGCCAAACTCGAGCCCAAATTTAGAGTTCAAACCGAGCTCGAGGTCGAGGTTGGCTTCTTTGAGCCAAGCCGAGCCCAAACCATCCAAAGCTCAGCTCATTGCCAGCCCTATTTCCTCTTAAGAGACTTGATCTTGACCTTCCCCATTAACCTTGTGTTTCAAGGCGGAGGCAAGGTCATTAATTCAGTTGGTGGGCTAAGATGTGAGTATTTTAGGAGGAGAGCATCTTTAAAGAGTACAAATAGTAGACCTCCCACTCTCCCAGATTGTCTCTAATAAGAGTGGGTTAGGGGTTTAGGGATTGTAGGAAATAGGATAAAAACCTTGGAATGGGTTAAGGGTTCTGGAAACCAGGACGAAAAAGTCTATTTCTTGAAAAAAGTTGTTTTCCTCAAGGGTAGAAATTTAAGAAAAAAATAGTTAAGTCCTCTTTGATAACCAAATAAGTCTAAAACAAGATGACTTGTCCTGATTATTTCAACCTATTCATTTTGATTGCTCGGATGTGTTATATATTCAGGCAAAGAATGAGTTATCCAAAATAAGTAGGTAAGAAATTCGACCAAAAAAAGTCAAATTACTTATTCTGGTTAGGATAAAAGAAAATTTTGTATAATTTTATAATTATATTTTTATTTTAAATAATTTGTTTCTGTTTCAATTATAATATCAATAAAATTATCAAAGCAAACGCTCACCTATTCCAAAGCCATCTTGAGACTAGCAATCAAAGCATCAAAGAGGGCTTAAGGAGAATTATTTGTTTCTTGGGTTGATAATTCTTCAAAAAATTTCCTACCTCAAAATTTAGGAAAACTTTCTTTTTGGAAAGAGAATTCCTCTTGCTCTCCATTGTTCTCTCTCTCTCTCTCCATTTCTTCACAAATGCTGAAATTTAACATCAATTTACATGAGATTTGACATTTTCAACAATTCCTAACTTTTTTCTCAAATCATATATATATATATATATTAAAATAAAACGTTTTTGTTCCCGAAGAAATAAGAAATCTTCACAAACCTTTAACCCATCCACCCCTTGATTTCGTTGGCAGCACCACAAAGGACTGACATAAGGTCACTATAGCATACGTCAGCTCCTTGTGAGCTGCCACTGAGTCGTTGGATTTATATGTATAGATATATATATATATAGTGGCTGAATTGGTTGGATATATACAAACAACAATGATTCATATCTCCAAAAAAGTAATTCTACAAAACAGAAGAAATATCTTGTGGCACACTTGAGCCGAATGGCAAGGAAAAATTTTAAGTTTTCAACCAACATGAAACTATGACTTCTCAAAAGAAGGTCAAGAGATGAAGTCAACCGAGTTACTCAGTTGGTGGTGAGACGTTGAAGTAATTAGTTTGGAGAGTAACACTAGCTGCATTGTCCAGGGATTAGATAGCACGCAAATTTCAAAATTCCATTGCTCTTCTTGCGGAAAGGGTGTAATGATCAGATATCATCTAATCGGACGGTAGTTGCAACTACATGTTTTCAGACATTGCAATAACATTACTCTAATATGAAAGGACAAGTAACCATGATGGTCAACTAATGGGTCTAACATGCATGCGTTGAGGTCTATAAACCCTCAGGTGGTCCGTCCTGGACTCTGTACTTTTCTCCTATAATGCTACCTCCTTGGCGTTATCATGGATTGGCTTGTTCCGCCGTGATGTGCGGGCTTTGGGGGCCACGGGCCTTGGGTTTGTGGGTGTCAACAGGTCGGCAAGAACATGTGGAGACGGCATTGTGTCATGTGTTGTGATTTATGGCAGCATTTGAAATTTTGAATCAACCAATTATGAGAAGAGTAATATTTGCTATAATGTTCTCATAAAAATATATATTTGCTGTAATGTCTAGATACACGCATGGTACGGAAGCTTTCAAGGTCTAATGCATCCTCTGTGAGGCGATGCAATGACCCCACACTATCCGATCTTGCAATCAGATGTGATGGTGGTTGCAGCTGCATTGCAGTTAGGATTTATTACATTAGAGTAATATTTGATGCACCATTTGACTGCAATGTAGCTGTAGCTGCCGGATCACGGCGGTGCATGAGTTAAGTTTTGTTGCATCTTCTATGAGACGATGCAACAACCCCGTGCCGTCCATTTCACGATTGGATGGCAAATACAACTGCATTGCATCATATTAGATGGTTATTTTCATAGTTTTTTTATATATGTTTTCGTAAACTATTGTGTTTATTCTTATACTCTTGACTCTCGCATATGATTACAATTATTTTTGATATCTTTAGAAAAGTTACATTTTTTGTAAACTTCAACTGAACATGTGGGAGAGATTTCCTCAATTCTGGTGAATTCAGGGGTATACATGAAAAATTCTTAGCAATTTAGGGGTATATGTGTAAAAATACTATAATCTATTTAACATGTTTTATTAGAGTTCATGACATTTTGATGGGAAAAGTATAACACAAGCTTTTGAGGATGTTAGGGACATATTTAATAATATATGGGAGTCAGGAATATATATACAAATACACTATTTTACAGGAGCATATATACAAAAATTCCCATCTTCTTTATAAGCGGCTGGCTCTAGATAGAATGCTGTAAAATATTCCATTCTATCTCTCACATAAATATGATACTTATGTTATCTTATGATATTTTATGCGAAATCAAACAATTCTGGACCATCATCTCATCTTTATTTTATTTACTTATAAAACCTTATTTTACCATTTTATTTTAAGAGTTTTGGCCAATAACTCTCCAAAAAATCTCATACATGCAAAACAATCATCTTAAAATTTCCTCTTATTTTTAAAACAAATCTTTAATTTGTAAGTATTGTGAGTGATGGTAGACTTGACTGCAAGTAATTCTTTATGAATACAATGATTATATAAGGTTATTTTCACATATACACATATGAGATTCTCTAGGGGAGATTTGCCAAAAATATTTTATTTTATTTGATTAAGCACCATATTTGCAGTTAAATAAAAAAAAAATATGCCTTTTCTTGATGCATGGTCTCATTTTGAGTTCAGCATCTACCAGAAAATTACGGTCTCTAAAGTTCAAGAATCAGCGCTGTGAATGTCACTTGGATGGTCTTGAAGACTCCAATGATGTAATAGAATCTTGGTTTATCCATGGACTAATTGGGACACTGGCTATGTGGCTATTTTTTCGTTTAATAATTATTAGACACACTCCTTACAATTTAAGGGAAGGAGTAATTCATTTTTTAATTATTAATAAATTGCCTATATATATATTTGTTATATTAACCTGTGGTAGTATATATATATATATATATATATATATATATATATTTTGGCTTTATGATGCGATCAATATATCCTTCCTGTGTATGCATGTTATATTTAGGAAATGCGTTACCTATACTTATCATGTATTTTAAAGGAATGTGTCCTATATTTTTTTTAAATTATATGGATTGAATATTAGGGAATAAGTCCCTTAATGTTCTATTTTTATCCCACTCTTATTTTAATTGAGAATGTAGTTTGTAACATATATTAAGGTGATGATTACGAACCTAGCAAAATTTTCGAACTGACATATGTGAAACAAACTATATGACTAATTAATTTTAAGAAAATAAAATTTTTAAGTGTCTAATTTTTTTTTACTTGCGAAATATAGAAGGTAATAATGGCCTCTAAAGGTTTATACCACGAGTTGTCTAGTCAAGATAAATTAAAGGTAGTATTTGCCTTCAACTACTATCATAATTTAAAATACACCTCAATGTAATATTCGTACATTAATTTTAGGTTGTATCCAGGTGCACATTAGGAGTGTATTTTAAATTATGGTAGTAGTCTTGTACTCTTAATGGTATTTAAATGCTTTGCATAGTATTGAGAACTTGCTCATCAAGTTGTTGGACACAAATGCAGTTCAAAATTTAAAAGAGAAAGTAGATAGGAGTTATGACTAGTAATGGATGCAAATGCAAAGGAAGATGATGATGCATGCAGGTGAATTAAAGATAGATTATGTCTAAAATAAAGCTTTTTTATAGACTATATGCAGCTATAGTTTTCTCAGATTAAACCTATACATCAAGAGAAAGTATTTAATTACTGATAGTATTACTTGCATAATGTGAGATATTTGATGCATGAAAAAATTGTTCTAATTATGATCTTCTGCCACAGTTTTAGTGGAAATTTCTGTACTTATATCTAGAATCAGTGTTGGTGGAAGTAATTTACAGGATCCTTGTGAAAATGATGCTGGAATGACTGCCAGTCATTTCCCACATACACAAATCAGATGTCATCTCTACTTTGTTGTTATTGTTCTTAAGATTTGAGAATAAGGTTGCATTTTGAACTGACATTGAGAATATGCACTAAAAGGTTTATGCAGAACACCGTTTGGAGCCGCTTCTGCAAACAATCTTTTCCTCATCAAGACAAAGAACCACAATTTTGGTAATTATCACTCTGATATTTCTCTTATGATTCCAAATGATATATAATTGAGGAAAATTATTGACTTTTACGGTTTTACTCAGATGTGTTATGGGATCCAATCTACAATAATAGATGAACAAATGACTCACACGTGGAATAGCAATTTCGAAGTTAAAACAATTTTGAGGTCATAAGTAAGTTTGTAAACAACAACATATTAATTTTCTCTTCCATTTAGACTAGTAGGGCTGACAACGAGCTTTGCAAGGCTTGAGTTCGGCTCAAGAAAAAAAAATCGAGCCCAAGTCCTAATTCAAGCCCAAAACAAAACTCGGACTCGAGCTCCAGTTGAGCTTGAACCCAACTCGAGCCCAGCCCATGTAGATAACAAAGCCCATTCAAACTGGCCCAAAAACATTTAATTTGTATTAAATAACTCATTTAAGTTGGTCAACTACCACTTAGCTAGGCTGAAAGGGCCCATTTAATAGCCCATTTAGTTTCATGGGTTAGAACCATTTGGTTTGTCCAGCCCACGGCATGGAACGGAGGAGTGGTTCATTTATAAATGACCCTGGTGGTACAGAAAAGTTAATATTTGATCTCAAGTTTATCACCAACCCTCATCCATGAAGCTCCTGTTCAAGACCACGGGTTTATCACCAAGTTGCGGCCGTTCGTTCGCACGTTCTTACGTGAGGCCAAGACAATGCATCATCTCTGCATCTGCATGATGGGAAACAAGACCTACGTGCAGCAGATGGCCCGGCTTCTTGACCCCGACAACATATAGCGACATTGTGTCGAGGTCGTACTTCACAGAGAAGGACGGGAAGGGTTTGGACGTCCTCCCCTGGGGCGATGAGTGCACCACCGTGATCTTGGACGACATGGCGGCTGGGAGAGGCATCTGGCCGACCTAGCCCCCATGCCGGCCGATCATTACTACGCTCACTCTCAGCGTAAGCGCGGCGTCACTGGGAAGTGACTGGTGGAGCTGGGGGAAGATGGAGATGAGTCGGTCGGAGCACTCTCGACCGTGCTCCATCTCCTCCGACGGGTTCACGACCAATTCTTCCACCCGAGTGCCGGCGGTGAGGGCGACCTGGCTCATAGGCATTTGAGGGAGATATGGCAGGATGCTATGCACAGGGTTTATGATGTTTCGATAGGAAGAGTCAGAGGGTTCCTCCTTCCTTGTGGCCCTGATGAATTCTGATGTTTACAAGTGAAACACATATATTTAAGTATATGTTTTGAATTGGATGGTCCACTAGCTTTAACATTGTATCAGAACTCATAGTTATGACACTCATATCTACAGTTCACATGACAGAGGTTAATAACGGTTTGTATGTAAGGAGGCATGTTAGAATAATCTTATATCAAATATAAAACAAAAGAAATAATACTTTTTTTTTTACCGATAAAACTAAACTTTCCTTAAGTCAAGTGAAGATTAGCCTTGATTTCCAAGGGGGAGCTTTATGAGAGTTAACTGCATTGATTAGTACTTGGGCATCTCCCTCAATAGTGAATGGGTGGAAACAGTCCATGGCCAAGGTCAAAGCTTCAAGGAGAGCCAAGGCTTCTACCACACAAGGATCATTTGCAAGTGTGAGTTTAGACACCATCCGATTAGGAGAGCCTCTATGGTCTCTGATAATGATACCCACAGCTCCCCCGTCATTACTAGTAGCACCATCAAAGTTTATTTGGGATGCTCAAAAAGATAATACTTAAATATATAGGCCTATTCCATTCGATGACTTAAGATTTTAAGTTAAATGGTCCAAAAGCTTTACCATATATTACTTTAAACATGATCCATATATTGTATTATGGGACCACCAGATTTGATATGGTCTTCCTGAATTGATGGATGCTCTTGTTATATATAGCCCACAATTAAATTCCCAATGGATGTCAATAATAATTTGTTGCTGGAAATTTTCTGACTTACAGAGTCTTAATCTAGCACTTCACTCTTCCAATTCTGCATGAGGGCCTCTCTCTATCTGTAATAATCCGTTGAGTTAGGCGGAATCTTTGAATATGTATGCGGAATATTCTCATATAAGTAACGGTCCTCGACCGGAGGGATTAATAAGTAATATTTATATATTTTATAAGAATAAATATCGAAATACACAAGAGATAAGGATTAAACATCAAATTTTACCTATGTATAGGGACCGAAACCTAAAAATCCTGTTTTTTTTTTTGGCCCTCGACTAAGGAACCTCCTTCCACTTGCAAGCACCCATTCTCTGCGTTCACTACTCTTCAGTGTTGGTTTATGATCACGCACCCATTTCTCTAAATAAATTAGAGAAAATAAAATTAGATCAGGTCTCTATTTTGACATCATCAAACAAATTATAAATGTTGAATTCGCAGGACCTAAGATTACAAGCACCAATCATCTTTGTAGTTTTTGGTTGGAAGTCAAAACACAGTAAAATACTACATAAATGACTTCTAAGATCCAATAACTTTCATAAAAAGTAACTAAATAAAGATGCAAAAGTACTTTCAAATAGAACCTCTGCCAAACATGGCCTTAGTAATGCTCTTTTGGTGTTGACCATTTAATCTTAAAGGTTGTACACGTACTAGCCAAATCAGTAATGAATGCAGTAGAACAGGAGAGAAATAGTGAGTGTACTCTTTTTTCCTTTTGGGTCCATTTTACTAGAAACGGCTAAAGTTCCCTCCAAACTTGTAATGAGATGATCTACACTCTTATTGTGAGTTCGATCTAACAATGAGATTGAATCCCACAGTCAAAAATACTTTTTATTTTATCTTAAAGGAAAGTGAAAAATGCTTCTAAATGTGTTTTTTCGTTTTTTTTTTTGAACCTAAGAATTTATCTAGGATCCTGGGCCGGCCCTTTGAATTTTATATCATTAAAAAATTTCAAAATATAAAAGGGAGACATACCACGTTACCTCTGAAAGAGTACATCAAAGAAACCAAAATCCTCCTAAAGAACTTAACTCCCATAAACGAAGATGAGGAATACCATTTTTTTCAGAAGTGATCTCGCCTTTGACAATAATAGACAAAGAAGAGAAAACATGAAAAATCTGATCAACCTACGAATCACAAGAGTCGTTGATCAAAACATCAACAGTCCTATTGCCTTCTCTAAGTACATGACAAAACTGGAGGTCCATGCACCTTTGAGATTGCAAAATTCACTCCAAAGGAAGAGGATCCAGGGAACAGTAGCTTGAGTAGCATTAATCAAATTGATGAAGATTAAGCAGTCAGATTCCACAATGAGAGAAGAGGATCACAGTTGGACATACATCTAAAGGCCAAAAGTGATAGCTCTGAGCTCTGCAACTATACTGTAAGTATGACCAAAGAATTCACAAGCAGCAAGAATAATATTACCCTTATCATTTCTAAAGATAACAGCACCTGCAGAATAATCAAGATTACTTCTACTACAATTATCAGTGTTAACCTTTAACTTACCTGTAGAGGGAGACCGCTAATAAGTACATATAAAAAAAGAAAGAAAGTATCAACTATATCTAAAGATTGTAAGAAAACTCTTTGAACAACAGATGAGAAATACTTTGGATAGTACATAGCGACAATATCTTTCAAGAGACATACTCTTGAATGTGGGGTTGATATCAAGTTCACTGATTCATTGATAAAATTTGAGTGTTGAGTTTGAAGGACCCAAGATTATAAGTACCAGTCACAATGAAAATTAATCGATGTAAAATTATTATTTAGTCGCTCTAACACTCTCCTTCGCAGCTAAGATAGACTTTTAAAATTAAATAAGAAGAGGCAACGTAAATTAGTAAATAAATTAGAGAAAATAAAATTAGATCAGGTCCCTATTTTGACATCATCAAACAAACTATAAATTAGATCAGGTCCCTATTTTGACATCTCCAAAAAGTTCCCTCCTTTTGGAGCGACTTCTGCAAACAATCTTTTCCTCATCAAGACAAAGAACCACAATTTTGGTAATTATCACTCTGATATTTCTCTTATGATTCCAAATGATATATAATTGAGGAAAATTATTGACTTTTACGGTTTTACTCAGATGTGTTATGGGATCCAATCTACAATAATAGATGAACAAATGATTCACATGTGGAATAGCAATTTCGAAGTTAAAACAATTTTGAGGTCATAAGTAAGTTTGTAAACAACAACATATTAATTTTCTCTTCCATTTAGACTAGTAGGGCTGACAACGAGCTTTGCAAGGCTTGAGTTCGGCTCAAGAAAAAAAAATCGAGCCCAAGTCCTAATTCAAGCCCAAAACAAAACTCGGACTCGAGCTCCAGTTGAGCTTGAACCCAACTCGAGCCCAGCCCATGTAGATAACAAAGCCCATTCAAACTGGCCCAAAAACATTTAATTTGTATTAAATAACTCATTTAAGTTGGTCAACTACCACTTAGCTAGGCTGAAAGGGCCCATTTAATAGCCCATTTAGTTTCATGGGTTAGAACCATTTGGTTTGTCCAGCCCACGGCATGGAACGGAGGAGTGGTTCATTTATAAATGACCCTGGTGGTACAGAAAAGTTAATATTTGATCTCAGATTTATCACCAACCCTCATCCATGAAGCTCCTGTTCAAGACCACGGGTTTATCACCAAGTTGCAGCCGTTCGTTCGCACGTTCTTGCGTGAGGCCAAGACAATGCATCATCTCTGCATCTGCATGATGGGAAACAAGACCTACGTGCAGCAGATGGCCCGGCTTCTTGACCCCGACAACATATAGCGACATTGTGTCGAGGTCGTACTTCACAGAGAAGGACGGGAAGGGTTTGGACGTCCTCCCCTGGGGCGATGAGTGCACCACCGTGATCTTGGACGACATGGCGGCTGGGAGAGGCATCTGGCCGACCTAGCCCCCATGCCGGCCGATCATTACTACGCTCACTCTCAGTGTAAGTGCGGCGTCACTGGGAAGTGACTAGTGGAGCTGGGGGAAGATGGAGATGAGTCGGTCGGAGCACTCTCGACCGTGCTCCATCTCCTCCGACGGGTTCACGACCAATTCTTCCACCCGAGTGCCGGCGGTGAGGGCGACCTGGCTCATAGGCATTTGAGGGAGATATGGCAGGATGCTATGCACAGGGTTTATGATGTTTCGATAGGAAGAGTCAGAGGGTTCCTCCTTCCTTGTGGCCCTGATGAATTCTGATGTTTACAAGTGAAACACATATATTTAAGTATATGTTTTGAATTGGATGGTCCACTAGCTTTAACATTGTATCAGAACTCATAGTTATGACACTCATATCTACAGTTCACATGACAGAGGTTAATAACGGTTTGTATGTAAGGAGGCATGTTATAATAATCTTATATCAAATATAAAACAAAAGAAATAATACTTTTTTTTTTTAACCGATAAAACTAAACTTTCCTTAAGTCAAGTGAAGATTAGCCTTGATTTCCAAGGGGGAGCTTTATGAGAGTTAACTGCATTGATTAGTACTTGGGCATCTCCCTCAATAGTGAATGGGTGGAAACAGTCCATGGCCAAGGTCAAAGCTTCAAGGAGAGCCAAGGCTTCTACCACACAAGGATCATTTGCAAGTGTGAGTTTAGACACCATCCGATTAGGAGAGCCTCTATGGTCTCTGATAATGATACCCACAGCTCCCCCGTCATTACTAGTAGCACCATCGAAGTTTATTTGGGATGCTCAAAAAAATAATACTTAAATATATATGCCTATTCCATTCGATGACTTAAGATTTTAAGTTAAATGGTCCAAAAGCTTTACCATATGTTACTGTAAACATGATCCATATATTGTATTCTGGGACCACCTGATTTGATATGGTCTTCCTGAATTGATGGATGCTCTTGTTATATATAGCCCACAATTAAATTCCCAATGGATGTCAATAATAATTTGTTGCTGGAAATTTTCTGACTTACAGAGTCTTAATCTAGTACTTCACTCTTCCAATTCTGCATGAGGGCCTCTCTCTATCTGTAATAATACGTTGAGTTAGGCGGAATCCTTGAATATGTATGCGGAATATTCTCATACAAGTAACGGTCCTCGACCGGAGGGATTAATAAGTAATATTTATATATTTTAAAAGAATAAATATCAAAATACACAAGAGATAAGGATTAAACATCAAATGTAACCTATTTATAGGGACCGAAACCTAAAAATCTTTTTTTTTTTTTTTGGCCCTCTACTAAGGAACCTCCTTCCACTTGCCTTTCTCGGCGTTCACTACTCTTCAGTGTTGGTTTATGATCACGCAGCAATTCCCAGCAGCAGCAGCAGCGCACTTCTGCTGCAACCCCTACTTCTCCGCCAAGATCCCACTTTTGAACCACAAACTTCAACGCCTTTCCGCCATCGGCCACTTCCACACAATCCTCGCCCTCTACCGTCTCCTCCGCCTGTCGCCCACCCAGCCCGACAACTTCACCTTCCCCCACGTGCTCAAGGCCTGCGCCGCCACCGGGGACTCCAGGGCCGGCCAACTCGCCCACGGTCACATCCTAAAGACTGGGTATGGATTCCATGTCGTGGTCACCAATTCCTTGGTCCATATGTATAGTAGATTGCGGTCCCTGGGATCCGCACGGAACATGTTCGACGAAATGCTCCACCGGAACCACGTCTCTTGGAACTTGATGATTTCTGGGTATGGCACTAATGGGTTGCCCGAGACGGCGCTGGGGTTAGTTAACTTGATGAGGCGTGATGGGCTGGAGCTGGATGCGGTGGGTGTGAAGATTGTTGTTCCTGTGTGTGCTCAGCTGGGAGCTCTGAGGTATGGGAAGTCGGTGCATACGCGTGTTGTTGTCTCGGGTTTATTGGCGGAAACTGCAGTGGCGACCGCTGTTCTGGATATGTATGCGAAATGTGGCTGTTTGCTTGATGCGGAGGAACTCTTTGGGGAATTGGTGAGTAAAGATGTGGTGGCTTGGAATGCGATGATTGGTGGCTATTTGGAAATGGGGATGCCGGGTGCGGCGGCGAGGCTCTTCCCCAAGTTGATTGTGGAGGGCATCGAGCCAAACCGTGCAACAATTCTGATGTCGCTGAAAGGTTGCGCTCAGTTATTGGCTATTCACATGGGAAAAACCTTCCATGGATATGTTGTGAAAGTTGGGTTTGGCCGTGATGTCTTTGTGGAGGGTGTCGTTGTTGACATGTACTCAAAGTGTGGAGAATTGAGCTCAGCTTGTTGGGCCTTCATTGAGTCTTCCAAAGGAAGTGTTGAAGCATGGAGTGCTATGATCCATTGTTTGGGCATGCATGGCCTTGGGAAGGCTTCTCTTATGTGTTTCTTCAACATGCTCAAGAGAGGCATTCATCCGGACGGTGTTTGCCTTCTCCTTGTCTTATCTTCCTGTAGCCACAACGGATTGGTGGAGGAAGGGTGCAGCATCTTCTACTACTTGGCGAGACACTTCAAAATTCAATTAGATATGGGGCATTTTGCTTGCCTAATTGATCTTCTTGGGAGAGGAGGATTGGTTAATGATGCATATAGGTTTATTTGTGATATGCCGGTTGAAGCAGATGGTGATGTCTTGGGGGCATTTCTGGGAGCTTGCAGACTCCATGGTGAGTTCCAAATGGGAAAGACTGTTCTAGAGCAGCTGGTTCAAAGAGGTAATATGAGTGTAGGATATTGCAAGCTTCTTTTGAATGTACTTGTTGACATGGGGAGATGGAATGATGTCAGCAAGATCAGAAGACTGATAGAGGACAATAAACTCCAAGGGATTTCAGGATGTAGTGTGATAAGTGTGGGCTGAAAACAATCTGTAATTGGGAATACTATCTAGTAATCATCCGCCTCAAGAACTGCAAATTCTCAGGACGGGGTTAATAGTACCATTTTTCCCCCTTACAGTCAAGTTCACCCAGAATTTCTGATTTTGGGAGTGAACCAGCCTCTTATTTTGGAGATTGAACATCTAGTGAAGAGATTGTTTACAAGTTACCTATGGAAGAAGGGTCAAAGAGGGTTGGCCTGGAATTCTTTGTAGTATTTATTTCCTTTTTCTCTACCACTTCTGCTAGCTGCTTCTATCAGATTTCTCATTTTCTGCACAAGCTCTTCCTTTGCTGCTGTTTATATCAGATGCCTCAACTTTTACCTGAAGCAACAACTTCTACTGGATCTATTCACACTTTGATCTCTCATTTTGTCATCGTAGTTGTTCATTAGTGATCCTAGTCACAATTTACAATCTTTTGCGTTATTTTAATGAACATTTTTCCATCATTCTTTTCATTCTCTTCTGCCATTCATGGGAGTTTAATTCAGAGTGCCAGTAAGGATCTGAACATCGTGGAAGTGCATGCTTTCTCAGTTTCTTTTAACAAGTGATAGATCACTAGTTCGTTCTGTGATTTGTGACATGGATTTCTCATGGAGTTATAGGTCACTAGCTCATTCTGTGATTCGTCACCTAGATTTTTCTCAGAGTGATAGATCACTACCTCGTTGTGTAATTCGTCACATAGATTTTCTCATGGACTTTTTTCTTCGACATCCTAGCGTGGTGTAGACCATTAGCCTCGGTATAAATAGGTATGCTCATCCGTTCCTCTTAAATACTTATCTTCCAACTTCGATGCATTTACAGCAATGCCCTTCACAGATTTAGTAGTAAAAAGCTCATGGTGATGGTGGACTTCTCATATCTATTACTATTATGTAAGCGAAAGAAACTTCTTTCCTCACTATGACACAAAAAGGAGAACAAATTATTGTGACAAGGAAGAAGTTATGAAAAGTTATGGAGGAGGTAGAGACAAAAGTAAAAAATTAGTAAAAGAAGGATGAAAACATGAAAGTGGAGATGTCTGTTGCGTGGGGTGGGTTGGATGGGGAGAGAAGTAGATGGGTTGTCCTTCCAGTGAGATTTAATTTGGAAGGGCGACCTCTTATACAAGACTAATATTTGCTGGAGTTCTATTTGTTGCACCGCAGCAAGTTGATATAGAATGGGCCTCCCAACCCTGTTTCATCATAGGCTGTCCCTCACATAAATACGTCTTGACGTCAGCAAAAAAAGAAAAAGAAAATTGCTCACAGGCTGTGCTCCTCGAGCGCATCCTGAGGCGTTCAAGAACATCCTGATGCTTTCAAGCGCATTAGGACACTCTCCAACGTATGAGTGCACTGGATGCGATTGTACTATAATATTCAGCTGAACATTACAGTAAATATTTTCTTATATAATAATGTAGCTCTTTTGAGACTATTACCCTACACCCAGCATCTTTCCTTTCTCCATTTTGTGATTATGCAACAAGTAAAACTTTTACATTAAAGCCAACCTTCAAGAACGGGCCAGCTTCTACCGTCCTGCAGCCTCCAGCCGAGGCTGGATTTGAGGACGGCAGAGGAGCCCACACAGCCCGCCGACAGAGCTGCCATAAAAGTGACCAGCCCACCATGGGTGCCATGGGACTGAATAGATTGGATTAAGGCTATTAATGGAAACCCGATTATCCGATTTTTTGATCTGTTAACGAAAAAAATATTCGTTTTCGATAAAAAAAATATCCGCCGGATAATTATCGGAATCAGAAACGGATACTTCCGATAAGTTATCGGAATCAGAAATGGAAGTATTTGTTTTTGTATCTGTTTTTCGATTTTCAATTTTGATTATTATTAAATTTATTATTAATAATAAATACTAATCTTTGGATCCTTTTTAATTTAACGATTGAGGCGAGGGACTTTTATAAGAAGGGAGGACCATAATAAATTTTAAATAAATTAATTAAGAAATTAATAATTTTTGATAATTATCAAAAATAATATCCGATTTTGATATTGAAATCGGAAACAAATCGGAAATGAAAAACGCACTTTCCGATCTTATCGAAAATGGAATCGAAAAATGCATTTTTCGATTTTATTGAAATGGGAAACGAAAACAAGTTATTGTTATCAGAATCGAAAAACGGAAACACCTGTTTCTGTTTCCATATCCTACCTGTTTACAGCCCTATATTAGATGATAGTCGCAGTGCAATACTCGAGATATTGCATCAAGTATTTTTCATTTGAAAATATTCAGATTTGGGTACTAATTAGTTAGCGGGCATTAATCATGCATATCACAGTGGCGTCTTAATGTCCCATCTTCTCTGGCAGTAGTTAATTTGCTCAATGTCACCAAGTCGGATTAGTCATAGAAAAAACTCGAGTAAACAAAATGATGCAGAATGTTTAAGGGAGTCTAATGCAGGGCATTAAAGAGAACTTGTAATCGTAGACTTTTAAGCTACCTAGAGTCTTTTGTTTCTTTCTATAGTGTTTATAATTTACAAGTTTCTAGAGAGAGTCTTAATGATTGGGAAGGGAGTTAAGGTATCTTAAAATAATATTTTTGTCGTTCATATTTTGTTTCTTATGAAATAATCCTTTTGTCGTTCATATTTTACGTCTCCAACCAAATGAACCCTAAATTAAAAGGTGGAACATATGTAGTACACCAATTCTGGCCTGAGTTCATCTACCTGTCTGATTGATACACAGCGTTGGATGTAGGGATGTAAATTGGGTGGGCTAGGCTGAGTTATGAGTTATGTGATACTTTGGGTCTAATTCAAATTCAAAATAATCTAGCCTAATTTTAGCCCAATTCAAATTCAATCTAAATTTAACCCAAATTCATCACAAATTCAGCCCCAATTCAATAGTGAGTGGATTGAGTTGAGTTAGGTTGGACTGGCCTGTTTATAAATGACTTATTAAAAGTGTTTTATTTTTTTTATGAATTATTGCAATAATTTAAACTGGGCCAGCCCGTTTTCAACCCAACTTAGTTCAGATTTAATTGATGTCAACTCAAATTCAGCTCAACCCAATTTATATAATTTAGGCCAACCCAAATTTATTTAATATGAGTTGAGTTGGACTGGGGCACGGGTTAGTCCACTCGATTAACACCCCTAATTGGATGTCACTCTCTCTAACTATGCACCTGAACAATGTGTGTTGTCTTGCTAGGCAGATGATCCACCTACGGCAGCAAGCAAATTCGTGGGCGAATGCGTGTTACTTGCGGTTTGATGCTGCCTGTCGTCAAATGTCCTCCACCATCTATCTATCTATTATGAGCCCATCATCACAAGGCCACTGCAGTGATGACAAACGGTGGGTTTAGATAGCACCCCAAGATGGGGAATAGAGACAGTACAAAGTGTCCCATTCAAGTATGGGAAGTAGCAAAATGCTATTTGTATTCCTTGATAAGATGGGAGTGGATTATCTCAGCCGCTTTTCCTCTCACTCTCTAGCTTTTTGTTTTTCTGTCTTGTGAAATCTTAAGAAGTGTTTGACAAAATTTATACTTGAAATCTTCCACTTCTTAGATAGAATGAGTTGAGGGAAAGAGATTATAACTAATTTAGAGTTGTTACAAAAATCAACTATTTCATATTAACCTTACTTTTTCTCTAATCTTGGAAGCTCCTCCTTTATAGTTTTTGGTTGGAAGTCAAAACACAGTAAAATACTACATAAATGACTTCTAAAATCTAATGACTTTTATAAAAAGTAACTAAATAAAGATGCAAAAATACTTTCCAATAGAACCTCTGCCAAACATGGCCTTAGTAATGCTCTTTTGGTGTCGACCATTTAATCTTACAGGTTGTACACGTACTAGCCAAATCAGTAATGAATGCAGTAGAATAGGAGAGAAATAGTGAGTGTACTCTTTTTTTCCTTTTGGGTCCATTTTACTAGAAACGGCTAAAGTTCCCTCCAAACTTGTAATGAGATGATCTACACTCTTATCTTGATGAGAATGGACCCCAGAAGGGATATCTAAAGTGGGATGGAGCTAAAAAAGATATCTAAAGTGGGAGAAATAAACATGGTTAAGACATGGTTAAGGGAGAAAAACATATATATGGCATTATCCACCCGTAGTTGGTCTGAAATTGAATTGTATATATAGTAAGAGATGAGGATCACGTATAGATGATGAACCGAAGCAATTAAGAATTCTCTGTTTTTTAAAATGAGTAACTGGGAAGGAGAAATAGAAAATTTTGAGGGTAAGTCATAGTCACACATGCACATGTTGTTGAAAGTTATTCATCTCTAGATGGGACGGATAATCCAAGCTTTTGAGTCAGATAAGGTGGTTTTGAAGTTTTGAAGATGAAATATATTGAGTCGATCTCGAAATATTTTAATTAGGTGATCTCCATCTCTAATCAAATTCATCGGAGAGGATATTCAAGATACAAAAGTTGTAGAAAAGATTTTGACAACATTGACGGTCAAGTTTGATCATATTGTTTGTACAATTAAGGAGTTAAAAGAAATCGATGATTTGATAGAAGGCTTTATAGGTTCCTTGCAAGCCTATGAGTACAAGTTATAACATAGATCAATACAGTCAATTGAGCAAGTTTTCAAAATTCAACTGATAGTGAATAACGAAGCTCAGTAAATAAGTAGAGGTGGCAGATCAGGACGTGGCCGAGGCCAAGGACGTGGCAGAGGCTGTGGTAAAGAGGAATCAACATCAAATGACAAAAAAGAAAAGCTGAACAACAATACAGGCAGAGGCAGAGGCAGAGGAAGAGACAGATCAAACCAACAGATGTATGACAAATCTTTGATCCAATGTTATAACTGTGATAGACATGGTCATTATCAGTATGAGTGTAAAAAGAAGACAATAGAAGAAGAAAATAATACTAATTTTGTTTAGAATAATGATGATATTTTTATGCTTTTAATTTGTAATTCATTTGAGTCTAGCAACAAGAACTTATGGTACATAGACTCAGGATCACATGTATGGAAAAAATGATATGTTTGTAGATTTGGGTAAGTCAGTTAACACTATAATCAGATTGGGAGATAATAGTAAAATTCTAATCAAAGAAAAGAAAAATATTCTAACTCGTACACGTAATGGTGATCATCTTATTTTTATCAGATGTTTACTACATGTCCGGAGTAGAATGTAATTTATTGAGTACTGGCCAATTACAAAAAAAAGACTATAGCTTACTTTTAGAGAAAGGAAATTGTAAATTAAGAGATAAGTAAAAGAGATTAATTGTTAGAGTATCTATGACAAAAAATAGAATATTTCCAATAAAGATAAAGAATGTTGCTTTACCATGTTTTAAAATAATTATTCATGATGAGTCATGGAAATAGCACTTGAGATTTGGTCACTTGAATTTTGAAGAGTTGAAGAATCTTTCTAGATAAAATATGATAAAACAGTTATCTAGCATTAATCATCCAAATCAAATTTGTGAAGGTTACATTTGTAGAAAGCAACATAGAAGTCCTTTTTCTAAAAGAGAGTCTATTAGAACAAAGAAAGCTCTGAAGTTAATTCACAGTAATTTATAGGAGATAAATTCTCTCTCTTTTGGAAAGTGTAGATATTTTATAACTTTTATTGATGATTTCAATAAAACAATATGAATTTATTTCTTGAAAGAAAAGTATGATTCCTTTGATATCTTCTGCCAGTTCAAGTTACTAATTGAGAAGCAAAGTGATTATTACGTGAAAGTTTTAAAATCTGATGGTGGAGGAGAATACTTCTCTTTACAGTTTAATAAGTTTTGCACGAAGCAAGAAATTGAACACCAAAGTAGAATTGCTTACACCCTTCAACAGAACGAATATAGCAGAGAGGAAGAACATAATCATTGTGCAAATAGTGAGGATCATGTTGATTGAAAAAAATTCTTTCTAAAATATTTTGAGTTGAAGCATGTGCCCACCAGGGTTCGATCCCTGGTAGGCGTAAGGTGCCTTCGGGCCTTTAATCATTAAGTTACATTGATGAAAAAAATAATAATTCTGAGATAAGTCCCAAAACAAAAAAGAATAATCTCTAAGGTTAGTAATTTTTTTATTAAATAAATGGTCAGTTTCATCTTCGTACTAGTGGGAAAAACGAGAGTGGACGGAGCCGGTTACAATTCCCACTGCTCATCCCCTCAATCCATATGCTGAAGGCCTAGAGTTGAGATCCTCTAAGTCCCTTGGCGGATCGTAGAGGGTCAGTAAAGAGAGGGGAAGGGGAGTCAAAAACTGCCAAAACCCACCTCACTCGTACCTCCGTGAATTCAAAATTTTTGACCCTCTTATCCTTCTTTTTACTGACCCTCTTTGGTCCGCAGAGAGACGTAGAGGATCTCAGTTTACCCGCCTAGCACGCGTCAAGAACACTCAATCATAATATTAATGCAAACTTTTTTTTCCAAATGAACTAACACGCGCAATGACGCATTTGTTAAACTAGTTATCTTTAAAGTCAAACAGATAACACCAATGAATTATATTATAATATTACTATATAATAATACTATTATAATAATAGATCATAATATAATAGGTTACACTAGAATTGTTAAGATTTTAAAATTATTATAATAATACTATATTATGATATTATATTATGTGAAAATTAACCTACTAATTTATAAATATAGTATTGTAAAATTAATAAGTAATGTTATATTGAGTAAACTTACCAACAAAAATAACCAACTAAGTCAAATTATAGACGCTATAAATAAAATAAATAAAATAAATACAATATAATATAAAGAAAATTATTCAAAAGGGCACAAAACTTTTAGGAGTTTTTGTAAATAATGCTTAAAAGATTTTATATTTATAGGTATTCCCTTGCATAATTCATATTTGTATATAGCACCTTAACTATGGTGGTATTTGTATATAACCTCCTTAACTATGTAATTTGTCTTGAATTTCATCTAAATGAAAATATTTTATTTTACATAAAAATAAAAGTAATTTTCTTGATGTTGAGTATATGCAACAAACTTACAGATAGATGCTTACACGATTTTTCTCGTAAGGTATTTATATTTTAACTGAACATATTATTAATATTTTGATTTAATTGCTTCACATATTTTATGTATGGAAACAATATTTTAATTCAAGTAGAATTCAAAGTAAATTCACATAGTTAAGGGGGTATATGCAAATATAGATTATGCAGGAGATTATCTACAAATATAAATCTTTTAGGGTGTTATTTTTAAAAATTCAAAACTTTTAAAGTATTCAATAGGGGCATTATAAGTTCGAAATACCTAATCCTTCCAAAGCTTATATCTATATGGGGCAAAAGCCATATTTCTTATAAAAATGCTACACATAATGCCCTTAACCATTTTACAAATATATTGTCTTAAAATTTTCTCATATAAAATTTATTCTCAAATTAATGATAAAAATGAATTTATGAATAATTAGTAGTATACTTATACTTATTTTATGCATTTAATAAAATTCAAAAGTTATACTATTGTTCCCATATTTTATTTTATTTTACTAATTATAAAAACTTAGGAGCTTCTTCTCAAGTTTAAATTTTAGAGGAAAGAGAGAGATGGTTTCTGTGGTTGCCTCCGTCTTCGAGCAAGGCAAACTGCCGGTGAAGAGCTACGAGAAGAAGACGACGGATGCTTCTTCCCCACCAAGGCCCCTTTTGATCGTCACGCCGACTGAAGCAGGCGGCTACCCTGTCATCCTCTTCCTCCATGGCTTCTTCATGCGCAACTGTTACTATCGTCAGCTCCTCGAGCACATGGCCTCCCACGGCTACGTCGCCGTTGCTCCGCAGGTCTGGTCTAAATCTAACAATAGCATCTCTCTTCTCTCCATATATATCTTACCATTTACCATCTTCCACCGGATCCCACCCTCTTCTTTGCCATTTCCCCCACAGCCACTTTGTCGTGCCTTCAATTCTCTACTACTTAGCAAATGGTTTCCATCGTTAGAGGGCATATATATGTTTTGTGTTTAGAGAGTGGCTCCGTGTGCTCTTCTTTGATTACGTGGTGTTTTCACTCTTCATGCTTGCTGTCGAATTCGGCAGATGAAACAGCATAACACAACCATGTATATAAACTCCAAGGCTGGGGGCCTGGGGCCATGCCTTACTGCAATATAAGAAGCAAAAATGATAAGAATATGGCGATCAGTCCCCAATATGAAGGGATAGTATCTTGCTTAAAAACAAAAATGGTAAGAAAAGTGATTAAGTGAATTCTACCTCACGGTGAGGTCGAGCCTCATTTTTCACTTTATTTCTTTCGTAAAAAGTGAAAAGAATAAAATAAAAAATACTCGTGACAGTAGAACTCGACTTCATCGTGAAGTCGAGCTCACTGAATCATTCCTCTAATGATAATATGGTGATAAGTCCCCAACGATGGAAGTTGATGGAACTTGCAATTTCTAGATGGTTGAAGCCAAATTTATGATCTTAGACGATGCATTAAGTTTCTACACTATTTACCTTACTCTAGTAGTATTTCATTCAGATTGTTTTAAAACATGGTGATTTGACTAGAAAATCTTGCGATACAAACTAGACCGCTCAGATTCTTGGATGGATAATTCAATCTGATCCGGTCGTCAAATATACAAAGAAAGTATATATATATATATAAATCAGTCTACGTTTATACTCCATATTTATTTCTCAAATGTGTGTGGATATATATAATAATTATTTTAATGTTAGCTCACAAGTTGGGTTATCCAATTCACTAAAAAATAAGATCCATAAGAATTTGATTCAACCCTAAATTACTAGTTTTTAATATTAACTTAATTTATTTTATTGATCTAAAATTTTGGAAAAATAAAAAACTTCTTCCTTTTCAGTCTCAACTTCTCTCCTACGCATACTGACTAACCAGAAGTTCAAATGGCAAAGAAAAATTGGAGTCAATGATCGAGTCCAAGTACTGTATATATATATAGGTGGTGTGCTTGAGTTGATTTATAAGAGGGTGTTATAACAGAAAGCCTCGACAGCACTTTATATGATCTATTAGTGATCGAACAATGGAAACAAAAGTAAGAATGGAAGAATAGATGAAGAAGAAACATATCATATATATATATATATATATATATATATATATATATATATATATATATATATATATATATATATATATATATATAATACATTTACGAAGAAGAAGAAACATATCATACAAGAGATAATAGATTTTACATGATTTAAAGGTGAATCTGTTATTCCCGAATTAACGGAATACCGTATTTCAGCTCTCCCCCTCGAATTGCTTATGCCGCGGTTGAATTAGTCATTTGGACATAAAAAGTGTTTATTCTCCCTCTTATTCTCCCGATCCCAATCAAAGTAACTAGAATAACTTCTCTTCCACTCGTTATTTATAATTCGTTATTAAATCAAAATATCTCTTGTTCCGTCCTAAGCAATCCGGCATAACTTATGTCCGTCAGCAAACAAAATGAGGCTAAGAGATCTTCAGAATAATGCAAATCTGCTTTGCTCAAGTCCTTAAGGTCAACATCAAATTTATTGAAAAAACATCGACCAGCTGAAACAGACGTTATTGAAAGAACTCCTAGATTTTTCTCTCTCTACCCTCCATGACAAACCTGTCACCTCTCGAGGGCCCCACACTTAGGTGCTTTTTCAATGACAAACCAGGAAGTGTTCTGAAATTTTTTCTCTCTGCATTATTTAGTCCTGTCTAAACCTGTACTCAAAAAAGGATCTCTATTCGGTTACCATCATCACCCAAATATAATCCATCCATCAAAATGTAATCCAAGGATCATTTGGAAGCCAGTAATATTAGAGAACATCTCTGCTATCAAGTAAGATCAGCTTTTTGCAGATAACCTCCTAAAAAATCTCATATATGTAAAAAATTTCTTGTACTTTACATATATGTAAAAGGCCCCCTATATAATTGTTGTATCCGTAAAGAACTCTTCTAATCAAGTGAAAAGCATTAACCTTCTATATAATTATGTTATACGTGGAGAATTTTTTTCCCGTTAAGTCTACCCTCACTTACTTCACTTAAAATTTAAGGTTTACTACAATGCAGAAAGTTTTCTGCATATATGTTCGGTACAAGTAGTTTTTTGCATATATGACATTCTTTAGTGAGTTATTGCAAAAGAATTATACTTGCTGCAATGCCGTATTCTGCTGCACATAAAGATATTGCAGTAAGTAAACAGAAAGAAAAATAAAAATGTGAATTATTTTCAGGTTGACCCCAAAGTGCATTTGTACATGTCAATCTTTGATTGGATGTTTCAAAAAAAATAGAAATTTAAAATTTGAGCTCTAATAAACAATAAAAAGTATCTTTAATGGATTGTGCTCAATAATAGTTTGTAATTTTTAGATTTTTTGAGACGTCTGATCCGGTGATCTATCTGTACAGATGTCTAAGACATCTAGAGACTGACCTGAAAAAAATTCAAAAATATATTTTTTTTCCTATCAGTTAATCGCCTATGATTCTGTGAGCCCATTTCCCTCTCATTTATATTATTATATATACACCAATTAACCAAACAAACTCCCTAGCTGTCCTTCACAGTGCTGCCTGCTTGCAATGGAGACGCCGAGTCCGCAGATATGGCGACCAACTTATCACCATCTTCTTCCTATGAGGATCTCGAGTTCGCAGCCATGGCGACCATCCGATCATCCTCTTCTTCCAACGGAGACATCGATTCTGCAGCAGCGGTGGCCAACTGGCTGCCCCAGGGCCTCCAGTCGGTGCTCCCCGACGGCGTCCAAGCCGACTTCCAGAGGCTCGCGCTGGCCGGCCACAGCAAGGGCGGCCACACTGCATTCGCTCTGGCAACCAAGAAGTACGCGAAGACCACGCTCGACTTCTCCGTGCTGCTGGGGATAGACCCCGTCGCCGGCTTTCAAGTTTTCGACCACAAAGTTCCCATCTCGCCCACGATCCTAACCTACAAGCCCAACTCCTTGGGCATCAACATTCCAGTCCTGGTCGTCGGAACCGGGCTTGGGGACAAGGGGAAGCTGCGGGTGATACCGCCGTGCGCGCCCTCGCGCCTGAACCATGCCGAGTTCTTCAACAAGTGTAAGCCGCCCTGCAACTACTTCGTGGCGAAGGACTACGGGCACATGGACATGCTGGACGACGACGCGCCGGAGGTGGCGCTGATAGCCTGCAAATGCGGCAAGGGCTGCAGGAGAAAGGTGAGGAGGAGCATCGCCGGGCTCGCCATCGCGTTCCTGGAGGCATTCTTGGACGGGAACAAAGGGGACCTCGCGGCAGTGGTGGCCGACCCCAGTGTTGCACCGGCAGCACTCGACCCAGTGGAAGAGAAGCAGGTGTCCCGCTTGGCTGTGCTTTCTCGGTTGTGAGCTCAGCTTCATGCATGGCCCCGTGACAGGGGTATCGTTCAGTGCTTTGCTTGGTTACTTAAATAAGAGAGATTTTTTTAGTACACATTTAGATTAGAGTCCAGTAATAATGATAGGAAGAGGATTTCGGATACTTGCTAACTTCAAAAATTATATGGGACGTTTTTTACAATATTTGGTCTTTCTCTCTTTTTCAAAACTGTTGGACTTTCATTTAACATATATTGAGAAAATCTCCTCAAAAAAGGTGAGGTCACATGTAATCGAGAAAACTAAGTAAGGAGATATTAGTAATTTAGTATCACGAGAGCTAGTAATTGTAATGTTTGCAAGAGACATGTGGTGACTCCATTTCCCCCTCTCGCATGGTGTTTCCTCCTCAATGTGGTGGACGATGGTGGCGTTCAACGATGCTTCCTCGGCGGTGTGCGACGGCAGCGCGGTGGACAACGGCAGCACACAGTGGCTGCAGCCTCGAAGATGATAGTGGTGTCGGAGCGACTATATAATTAATAATTTTACGTTGGTTAATTTTAATTATGATTGGTGCTTGTAATCTTAGGTCTTGCGAATTCAACATTTATAGTTTGTTTGATGATGTCAAAATAGGGACCTGATCTAATTTTATTTTCTCTAATTTATCTACTGATTTACGTTGCCTCTTCTTATTTAATTTTAAAAGTCTATCTTGGCTGCGAAGGAGAGTGCTAGAGCGACTAAATAATAATTGTACATCGATTAATTTTCATTGTGACTGGTACTTATAATCTTGGGTCCTTCAAATTCAACACTTAAATTTTATCAATGAATCAGTGAACTTGATATCAACCCCACATTCAGAGTATGTCTCTTGAAAGATATTGTCGCTATGTACCATCCAAAGCATTTCTCATCTGTTGTTCAAAAAGTTTTTTTACAATCTTTGAATATAGTTGATACTTTCTTTCTTTTTTTATCTGTGCTTGTTAGCAGCCTCCCTCTACAGGTAAGTTAAAGGTTAACACTGATAATTGTAGTAAAGGTAATCCTGATCATTCTGCAGGTATTGCCATCTTTAGAAATGATAAGGGTAATATTATTCTTGCTGCTTGTAAATTCTTTGGTCATACTTGCAGTATAGTTGCAGAGCTCAGAGCTATCACTTTTGGCCTTTAGATGTATGTCCAGTTGTGATACTCTTCTCTCATTGTGGAATCTGACTGCTTAATCCTCATCAATTTGATTAATGCTACTCAAGCTACTGTTCTCCGGATCCTCTTCCTTTGGAGTGAATTTTGCAATCTCAAAGGTGCATGGACCTCCAGTTTTGTCATGTACTTAGAGAAGGCAATAGGACTGTTGATGTTTTGATCAACGACTCTTGTGATTCGTAGGTTGATCAGATTTTTCATGTTTTCTCTTCTTTGTCTATTATTGTCAAAGGCGAGATCACTTCTGAAAAAAATGGTCTTCCTCATCTTCGTTTATGGGAGTTAAGTTCTTTAGGAGGATTTTGGTTTCTTTGATGTACTCTTTCAGAGGTAACGTGGTATGTCTCCCTTTTATATTTTGAAATTTTTTAATGATATAAAATTCAAAGGGCCGGCTCAGGATCCTAGATAAATTCTTAAGTTCAAAAAGAAAAAAGAAAAAACACATTTAGAAGCATTTTTCACTTTCCTTTAAGATAAAATAAAAAGTATTTTTGACTGTGGGATTCAATCTCATTGTGAGATCGAACTCACTAAATTACTTTATTATATATTTTTAAAAAATTATTTTTAACCGTAAGATTCATCTGACAGTAAAACCGAGTTCACTGGATTACTTTTGAAGCGCTTCCTCGTTAGCTTGGTGGATGACAAGATGCTCAACGGTACTTCCTCATTAGATACAGGCGGCATATGACGGCTGTGCAATGGATGACGATCGCTCGTGATGGTTAGGCAGGGATGACGATGGTGGCATCCGTTAAGCTAATTCGTTTTCATTTTTATTATTGGATATGTAACTCCGTTGAAGACCATCCGTTAAACTATAAAAAACGAAAATAGATATCAGATAATTATAAGAGTCGGAAACAAAAATACTCATTTTCGCATCCGCTAACTCGTTTTCGTCTCCGAATGATCATGTTCCTTATACATCCTTCCACACACAATAGTGAGAATATCTCTTGACATTTTAATAAAAGTAAGGCACATGTTTTTATCGTACATGAGTATATTCATATGTAAATTAATTTAGATCGATAGATAAAGTAAATTTCAAAATTCATAGATTGTTGTTTATTACATATATTAAACTTTTGTAAGTTTAAATTTTTTAATTACTAGAAATTTTTTTATCAAAAAGTAAATGCTAACGATGATTTTAAATAACTTCTCATTATAGTGATGATGATAACGAAAACTTCCGTTTAGTTCTATTTTCGTTTTCGATTTTCGATTTAAAAGTGAAAATAGATGCGGAAACGAAAACATTCGCTTCGTCTCCGTTTTCATCTCCGATAAATCTTATAAGAAATGGAAGCGAAAAGTACCATTTTCGTTTCCGTCTCCGATCCGTTGACATCCCTAATTGTGAGTGTATCGAAATCTTGTACTTGATTTTTTAATTTTATTTATATTTTATGTGATTTCGTTAGCTCATTTATTGTGATATTCAAATACCAAAATGAGAATGTGAGATTCTCGTACCTAAAAATTATAATCTACAAAGACTTAAATGAGATTATAAGATTCTCATAATTAAAATCTATATTTTTTTTAAAAGAAAGAATTGTGAAATTTTTCATAATCTACCATACCCATAAATGTTATCAAATAGTGCCTTGAAAAAGAACTTTTTACTTTAAAAAATCTTCACCCATTGAGAGCAACTGGAGTACAAATTATATAGCAAAAGTAAAGTAAAAGATCTCAAATCACCGTAAGGTGCCCTTGCCCTACGCTCTTCGATGCGAGTGGAATATTTCTGATTTGGATTTATAGCGCTGGGGTAGGTTGAAGAGTGGTTTCGGATCATTAATATTCGATATCAGAAGTGGAATTTCAGTTAGGTCCGAATCCAAATCTAGTACGTAATTCGACAGTCAAATTCGAATCCAAGTTTAGATCAGGGAACTTGGATTCAAATTCATATTTTCTTAGATCCGACCCTAACTCGGTTGTTTACACCCCTACCTACGATAGACTTGATGCTAGAATTGTTTCTCATTGGGAAATGAACAAATCGGAGATATGATAAAAAGAAAAGGCATACATTTACTCATTATCTTAAAAGTTTTTGAGTTAGATAATCTAATAACTTCAATATAATATCAGAACTTATAGTTACAAATTAGATAATGCATCTTATACTTGTGATCTATGTGATAGGACTTAAGTCTGTCTACAGGTGAGAGGCATGTTAAAATAGTTTCATATTAAAAAGAATAAATTAAAATATATTTAAAATAATAATATTTATTCTAGTTAAAGCCATAATATTTTGAGTTGAACAGCTTAATAACTTTAATATTTGATCACTTAAATGGCCATATTCTTTGAGCCTCCTGTAGACTTGCTCTTCATTTATGGAGGCCCGCATAGGGCGTTAGGCCTTGCAACCGGAACCGCACGTCACCTGAATGTGGGGTTAAAGGTAGAGTCCACCGGATTGAGGTTGAGTTGTCGTCAGTGACCGATGCAAAAATTTTATTCAATGGGTTCACTCAGACATTGAGTCAGTAGGATCATTTTATTAGACTGAAATCTATGGACCAGTAGCATCATTCTAATAAGCCCACATAAATAGATTAGTCGTTTTAATAGACCGAGAATACGGAACCTTCTTACATCTTATAATATCCAGTGAAATCATAGGATCACATTGAACATACTCTAAATCCGCCACTAGCTGCCGCGGCCTTTCCAGACAATCCAGTTTCTACTTCATCACCCTACATTTAAACTAGATGCAACGTTTAGCTACAAATGAAACCCTGTTACCTTTGTCCTCTTCTCTTGCAGACTTTAAAATGGATTAAGGGAACCAGGAGACCAGCCATGTGAATGGGTGTTCCCAGTGGGGCCATCAGGGCTTCTCCTGTGTTCATTCTAATCTGAAAGAACACCTCTACACTTGTTTAATGTTCTTTATCCCATGGGGATGGAAGACCTTGTGGAGTCTTGAAGCAAACATGAACCTGTCATTAATGGATATAAACCCAGAAAACAGTCTACATATAGTGCCAATAATTGTCTAATCTGTGGGGGGGATGAAGTTAGCATCATCAACGGCTGTTGCATTCATCTTTGGAAGGAAACTAGGCGAGTCTGGGGTCTGTTTGGAAGGACGTATATAAAAAGGTCATGTAGGAGCCGCCGCCTTTTGGCTCTCAATAAAGAGTTATTTGGTTGCACTTAAAAGATTCAGTCAACGAAATGAGATATATTGACCAGAAGGAAATCCCGATTTTGGAATCTGACGGATGAGAACGAGGTCATTTTGCAGGCTGGCCCCTGGACTCGGCCATTGGTCTTTCACCCAATTGACAATGGTGAAGTGAGGTAGAGTTACATGTCACCCATTCAACAGGAACTATCATATTTATGTGAGTTATAGACTATTTGGTTAAATTGAACGGCGGCAGCAATAAGTATATTTTTTTTATTCTTTTTTATAGTGGACTTCATTATGTTTGGCATGCTTAGACAACTTGCTCTGAGATAGGATAAGTTAAAAAAAATAAAAAACTGTCATTATTCATTGACTCAATTTTTGATCTTTTAAAATTGTTTGGATCGTTTGATTGAAAATCGGATTGTATAGTATGTCGGGCACGATGGGGTCCACTATAAAAATATTTTAAAAATAAAAAAATTAGGTTACACCTCATGCGGTGCTTGCTGTGCAAGTATAACTCTATTTATATATACCCCTCCAACTTTTATATGTTGCATAGAATACTCTCAAAAAACTGAGAAGGGCTATGGTTATACCGTTTTGTCAAAATGCCGTGAATATCAACCAAATATATTAGAAAGGTTCCATACGTTCTAATAACGTTAGGGACATATATATAAAATTCTAATGAATTTAAGGATATATATGTAAAAATAATTGAAATGTTTTAGCACATTCAATTGGAATTCATGACACTTTGACCAAGGGGTATAACCGTAATGCTTCTAGGGTTTTTCAAAGTGTATCATACAATGTATGGGAGTTTGAAGTATAGATACAAATATGTTAGTTTTTAAGGGTATATATATCAAAATTCCTTTAAGAAATGTGAAGCTTAAATAAAAAGCTCAAAATTCTTTTGCAAGCAAATATATGAATAAAATTGTTTTCAAGAAAATATTTTTCAGAAAAACAAATGAGGGAAAACATTTTCAACAAAATATTTTCATGAGTACCAAACATTGATTTTTGTTTTTATTTTCCTCGTAAATTTGGTTTCCTTACAAAAGCTTTTCCAACATAAAAAGTTTTAGGTACAACCAAACAGACCCTATGTACTGAATAGAATTCTGAGTGCCTGCAGCTGAAACTAACTAATATCTTATCTATCATGAGCTCATGACAGATCAAGGAACAATAATTAGAAACATACAATTAACAATGAAGTGAATATTAAAGTAAGGGCATTGTTGATGACCAACAAACGGGAAGCAACTACTGTCTTAATTCAAATATTTTTCCCCCTTTCCTCAAGGAAGCAAGCATGTCACTGTAGTGTAGTAAATACTTTTAAGGAAAATGTTCCTTGTACTCCCTTAAGCTACTTCTTTAAGATACTCTTTATCTTTCAACCATCTAGATGTATTTATTGAACCTTTCATTATGACGATATTGGAATGATAGAGATTCACTTTGATAAGTGCATATTCCCTTTATTCAGCATAAGCTATTTTAATTAAATAAAATAAACAGAAAACTAAACAGGAAAAAGAAATAATATTAATATTTATTCTAACAGGAAAAGAAAAAATAAGGAAAAATTCTATGCCTCACAGTATAAGAAATCTGCACCACTTCCATCAAAACTAAATTAAAATAATAAGGAAAAATTCTGCCTCACAGTATAAGAAAGGGAAGTACTCAGCGCACAGCGGGTGTGGGTGTGCAGCCAGTGTTGCTCTGTAAGAAATTACATTCCAATGCCTTGTGGTATATTACGGGTCCGTTTAGTTGCACCTAAAACATAATCAGATGGAAAACGTTTTTTAAGGAAATTAATTTACGAGGAAAATGATAACGTAATCGACTATTTTGCACTTTTGAAAGTATTTTTTTGAAAATCTTTTCATTCGATTGTTTGCCCGTAAAATATTTTCTGAAAATAATTTCATATATTTATTTACTCATAAACTAATTTTAGCATTACAAAATTTTTAATATAGATAAGACAGAGCTAAATTACTTTTTTTATATTTTTCTTAATTGAGAAAATACCCTAACTCTACATTTGATTTGACAATTCAAATAAAAAAGGTCATATCTTCACATGATCAAAATTCAAACCTCAACATTAAATGATACTTTTTAAAAAAAAAAAAAAATTCAGCTTGAGGATCGTTGGTATGTAAAGTTATAATTTTTAAGAGTATAAATATAAGTAATTTCAAACGGAGAATAACTTACCGCACTTAGGGGTTATTATGATACAGTCAAACTAAAAAACTTTTTAAATTTTTTTTTTTGAAGCCCCCAATATATCTTACATGTCTACATAATTGGATTTTTTTATAGGACTTAAAACATTAAAAAAATAGATCGAGGCTCCATGAACAGTAATGTACTTTTCATTGGGGATTAGTTTTTTTTATTTTCATAAATTTTTTTTGAAGGCTTCTAACATGACCTACATGTTCATATAATTCAATTTTCGATCGAATATCTTAAAAAAAGATGAAAATTCAAAAATTAAGCCCCAATGAACAGTAATATACTATTAATTGAGGTTTGATTTTTTATTTTTTTTCATATTTTTTGATTTTTTTGTGAAAGTCAATGAACAGTAGTATACTATTCATGGAGCTAAGGTTTTTAAATTTTTATATTTTTTTTTGAGTTGTCCTATGAAAAATCTAATTATATGAGATAAACGCAATGTTGGAGGCCTTCAAAAAAAAAAAAAAATTAGCTGTGGTGATATAGCAAGTTATTATCTTTCTAAGGTAAGAGAAGAATAGATGTATAATTAGTTATATCGATTGAGTGCAGTTCAAAGTTTTTACTTTTTTTATTTTTTGAAAAAAGTTTATGGTGGACCCCATCATGTTCTTGTACAATCCGATCTTGACAATCTAAAAAATCTAGAAAATCAAAAACTGAATCAATAAACAGGGATAATTTTTTATTCTTAAAATTTTATTAGTCACCAGATCAAAGATGGGGTTGTCCTGACGTGTCGAACATGAAAAATATAGGTGACTAACTTTTCCCGAAAATCTCACAAAGAAGGAACTTTTCTCTGCAATCAAACAAACAGACCTAAGTTGTAAGGAAGTTACTGAGTGGCCATCTCATTAATCAACCCTTACAGAAGAATCCAAGAACAGAGAGCTATGCGCTGCTAATTGAATTCAAATTTAGGCCAGCGTTGCGGGTGACAAGCACCCTCCCGTCATTCATGCCTCCTGCTGCTTCCTGTTCACCCAAATCAAGTGTTCCAAGCTTCCCACAGTTGACTTTCTTGTTGTCATTAGAAATCTCTCTCTCTCTCTCTCTCTGTATAATATGCATGGAGCATTGAACAAATGTATTTACATTTAGCTGGAATGTTTAAAGCCACATGTGCATCTGCTTTGCAGCATTTGGACGTTGAAGAATGTATTAATTAAGTGGCGAAGCCCTAAGTACCCATGCCACCATTTCTTATTCCCCGTCTCTGTATATTTATATCCCCACTGCCTTCTTTTGCTTACCCCTCAAACCAACCAAATGGCTCCTCCCTGCTCCCCAGAGACAATGTCCTCGCTGCCTGAGAACTCTCTGCGGCTCCCCATCTTGGACATCCACCAGCCTCTACTCCCCTCCAGGCTCTCCTCCCTTACCGAGGCATGCAAGGAATGGGGCTTCTTCCACATCGCCAACCACGGCCTCTCCGAAGAGTTCCGCCACAGGCTCCGCTCTCTCTCCCACCAGGTCTTCTCCCTCCCCACAGACTCCAAGCTCAGGGCCGGCCCCTTGTCGCCCGCCGGCACCTACACCCCACACTTCATAGCCTCCCCTTTCTTCGAGAGCCTCCGCGTCTCCGGCCCGGACTACTACGCCTCCGCCGAGAGTTCTGCCGGCGTCCTCTTCGACCAGCAGGATGCGAACACCACCGAGTTCTGGTAAGAACCCCGTAAGCAGCTCGCCAGGGTTCCGAGGAACTCTTCTGATCTGCAGCTTCTCACAAGTCCATTATCCGCTATACTCTTGCAGCAACATGTTCCATGAATACGGAACGTGCATGATGGAGCTGTCGAGAAGGATCGTCCGGGTTCTGCTCAGGTGCTTGGGCGAGGACTGCGAGAGGAAGTACTACGAGCCCGAGTTCGGCAGCTGCCGTGGCTACCTGAGGGTGAACAGTTACTCGCCGCCCGGGGACGTGCAGAGAGAGGATGGAGGGGTGGAGGGGCTGGGGATGCACACGGACATGAGCTGCATCACCATCCTGTACCAGGACGACGTCGGTGGGCTGCAGGTGAGGTCCAAGGAAGGGGACTGGGTGGACATCCGGCCATGCGAGGGGACCCTGGTGGTGAACATAGGGGACCTACTGCAGGCGTGGAGCAACGGGCGGCTGCGGTCGTCGCAGCACCGGGTGGTGCTGCGGCGGCCTCTGAGCCGCTTCTCCCTGGCTTTCTTCTGGTGCTTTGAGGACGACAGGGTGGTCGAAGCGCCGGAGGAGGTAGTGGGGGAGGGGAACAGGAGGCTCTACAGGCCATTCGTCTGCCTGGACTACGTTAGATTTAGGGAGACCGTTGAGAAGGGGAGGTTTGAGAAGGTGGGCTACACGGTCGACGACTTCGCAGCAGCAGCTGAAGCTTCACAAGTAAAAAATCCGAACTTTGCGAACAAAGAAGCTGGGATGACGAGACGTTGAGGGTCAGGTGTTTGTTTATATTTTATGATCAGGTTGCTCTGGGTTTGTGAAACTGCAGTGAGAGGAACCGGCTTTGGGCATATTTGTGGGATGTTGGGGCATATTGTCCCACATCATGAGACTTGATCTTTTTATTGCAGACAAAATCTAAGTGGAGATCTATGCATGTACCTTGTACATTCATGTTAATTTGTACCACACCCATTCTGGGATGGCAGTCCTAATATTATTTATGAAATGTTTTCTAGTCGTTACCTGTCCAGTGGCTCTGCCAAAAGTTGATGCATGTATGTTAGACCGACATGGAAATTTTGACCCAGTTATAAAGTTCACTTTGTTTACAGAATTATTTATATTAGAATAAGGTTTTGAGAATTTCTTAAATCAGAATAAAAAATATTTTAATTTGATAAATCGTTAGTATTCCATTCAGAATACAAATAAGGAGAATTACATTCCGCTATTTCAAATGATTTGATAGAAAGAATAGAATTAGAATTAGAAATTTCAAGTAAAAATAAGGAAATTAAAAAAATTGGGAGAATTAAGCATCCCGATAACCAAATCAGGTTCGAGCCCTTATACCGGTTAATCCCGGTTATGTAGGTTATAACAAGCCTTATTCCTTGTCTGGCAAACAAACTTTGCTTAGGATCACCTTGATAAGCGATGACGGAATTAATTATTCAAGAATGAGTTGTCCCGAATTAATTATTAATGTCAGAATAAGAAGTATTTCAAATTAAAATACTTGTTATCTTACACGGCCGGGTTAAGCAGAATAAGCAGTGGAGGCGGCTTTGGTTGGGTGCAATGCACCATGGTGCACCTTCTCACCATATGCTAATATGCGGTTGGTAGGTTAACGTGTATAGTCTTCTTGGCATGTGTGGTTGTCGAAGCTGCAGTTGGGCATTTGCTTTCAGTACTATGCTACTCGAAATTTCCTAAGGATCCATTTCAAATAGACATCTAACGATGTTGTCTCGTTGAAAAGTTGATTTCTTATTAGATCAGCATCTAGTCATTAAAGAACATAGAATCTAGACACTAGAATATGGAAAGGAGAAACTGGGCTTTCTATGAGAAACTCAAGTGTCTATTAAAAATCAACCTCTTCAGAGTTCAGATCAATTGAGTTCTTTTCCTTGGCCAATTGTGTAGATCTTCATATGTTTCCTTCTTCTTATCGGTAGAGACAGGTATGCATTAAAAGGAGAAAAGTGTCAATATTGATCCATACTGTAGACAGACGTAAAGGGAGAGATCTAGGGGCCCTACCGAAATGGATTCATGTTTGCTTCCACTATCTCCAACCTTTAGGGAAGCCTAGGCATTGTTTCCCCTGCTAGTATTGAAAATATTTGAACAAACACAAGCACCTATAGATTAATGCATCACTTGCCGTGACTGTTTAGCTCATGCACGTCCGCTTTAAAATAAGAAAACAGATCTTCTCAGTACATGTTTGAACATAAGTCCAATAATATTAAGAGGGAGAGGGGTCCAAATATTACAAAAAAAATCTTTCATATGATCTAAAAAATTTGCAAATACTTCAACTCTCCTCCTCTAAGTACCGCTGGACTCCCGTCAAAATCGTACTGAAAAGATCTCTTCTCTTAAAATAATACTTGTTCTTTACCTTGAACGGTCAAAATATTAATCATCCAAAAGAAGCAAATCATGAGCTGTTTTGACCAGATGGCTTCAGCTAGCTGATTATAGTTTGCCCACTTGCTGATGTGAAGGCACAAAGGGGTGAAAAAGCCAGGTAGTATGTCTATAAAGAAGTGCAAGTGTCTCATCCACTTTTAGTTATAAACAATCAAGAACAGCCTAGAAAGGAGACTCTAGACAACAAGGTCAAAGTTTGCTAATAAGTAACGCTTGCTGTACGCCTCAACAATATAGTCCTATCTCTTTGATCGGATAGTAACTTGGTGTTGTAATATATATTTTTTTAAAACTTTAACACAAAATTGTAAAATTAGAAGTTCACCTCAACGCATCTGTACTATTCATTTTTTTTATCGAACAATTAAAAAAAATCAAAAAGTAAATATCATGCACTCGTATGATCTGAACGATTAGATCATGCCACAAGCGTGATCTATGTTGTATCGCACATAGTGCAGCTTAAATTTAGATGCCGAATCAGTCATAATAGGAGAAAGCTGTTCTTGTCCTTTTGAGACTTTTGCCATTTTAAGTATCTACAAATGATATTCAAAAGTTATTTTTCCTTTTTAGTGGGGTCACTCTAACATCGTGATCGGTGATGCACCCATGAAAAACACACCAAATTTTATTATTTGATAGCATGTTATGGCATCATTTGTTTCTGTTTAAAACAACTGTTGAATTAATGTTATAGATTAACTACATGGAGTAATCCTATAGTACTACATTGAGATATCACACCTTTTGCCGTTCCCTCTATGACTTTTTGAGAAATATTTTTAACATATTTAAAAAAAGAAGAAAAAGGGTTTCTTGAAGATAGATTTGATGAGTCAGATTGGACAATTATTGTGAATGTGGTAAAGAATGTAGCATGAAACTGTCATACTATATCATTTCTCTAACATATTTCATTGTTAAATTATTAAACAACAACTTTCATACTATGGTCCATATCATTATTTCATTGGTAATTAATCACTATGGTAAACAGCAATCTTATGTCACTGCCTGACCATCCTTTTGCTCCATGACTCTATATCTGCGCACTTCATACACTAACAGTGACCAGGCATCTCTTCTTGGTCACACTATCCTCTCAAAATTTACACCATTATATGTTAAAATTTGAGATTATCTATGCCCTGTTAGACCGAAACCAATTAGTATTAATAGGATCATCGACAGAACTTTTCCCACAACTTCTAGTGAATGGATTTAAATTGACACCAATCAATTTGTTATAAGTGAGGACAAAAAAAGTGCAGCTAATACATACATGTCCGAGCTGTTGCAATAAAGAAAGAAAATATTTGAGATTACTTCAAAACACATTATAAAATGATGCCAGAAAATTTGTTACTATCTAACTTAATTTTCATCCAAATTAAAGTTTGTTGCGTAGAAGCCAACCAAGCTTTGAGATTGTGTAACTTCATTTTGATTTAATACAGCTTTAAGAAAACCTTTGTGCTTGTTCCCCAAATTTTGTTAACAAACTCCATATTAGTATCTTTTGTTCTGATTCCCATATATTGTTAACTATCTCTAATATCTTCAGAAAGATTATGGCTCTTCTCTTTCATTCAAAATGCCAGTATTACATGTCAAAAGGTTTTTGATATTGTTGTCCTAATATATGGCAAAACCTAAGAGGGAGGGTGAATTGGAGCTTTGAAAAATTCAAACTATAAAACTCAAAGAAGTGAAGGGAGAGTTGTATTTTTGAAACCCTTTTTGAAATAGCAAGAAATGGATGGAAAGATGAAAAAGAGAAGGATTAGAGAGCAAATGAACCAATCACACTAATAGACAATTTTATAGTGGTTCGATCTATCAATACCTACAGTCACTCTCCTACAGCTCGTATGAATCTACACACTATATCCATGCACAGTACAAAAACTAACAAAAGGGCTAACACTAAGTACACACTAGGTGTTCAAACTTCAAATACCCAAAGGAGTCAAAGGGCTCAAGCACATAAGAACAATACACAAACACTTAAATCTCACACAAAGATATAATCTTTAAATGTAAAATAAGAAAGAGAGAGGGGCAGAGATGAGTCGATGTTGATCCGACGAAGTCTGATCCCCCAATGAGAGCGTCGATAGGGGATAAGCCGGCTTCTTCTCTCTTTTTTCTTGGCCTTCTCCTCTAGATGGGTAGCTTCACTTAAGCTTAGTGGAAGAGAAGGTGCAGCTCTTTAAAGGGTGAAAAATCTCTTCAAATGGATACCCTCTCTTACCTCCAAAAGATCCTAAAGAGGGCTTAAAAAGACACTTTTTGATGTTGCTGTTAGGTTTCCCAACATTCAAATTTTGGAAAAGTCAGTCTAAAGGAACAGGTGAAAAATAGGATTTCGGTCAACTGTTTTGAATGAATTGATCATTTTGAAAGTTCAAAATACACCTGATGAGAACATATAAATGATCAACCGTCTATCCTATTTTGCAGTTTGGTTGACCGTTCTCTTGGAGTCGGTTGACTATTTTTCTCCAGCCGAATCAGCTGCCTAGGGCAGTTGGTTCACCACCTCCCTTGCAAAAGGGAGGTCTCAGGTTCGATTCTGGTTGGGGCCTTAAAACCCCCAGACATGCAGTCTCTTGGGTTTGTTGGAATCTTTATCTCCTGGTCTATGAGATTACTTCGTCAAAAATCAGACGGACCTAGAATCGTCACCTAGTTAGGCGGACCCATTGACCGTTTCGGAATTATCTCAATCTTTGGAAGATTATCTCGGGTTCCGATTAGAACCCCGGTCGCTTGTAAATAGCTGTACATAATCGGCCTTTAGACCCCTTCACAAAAAAAAAAAAAAAAGAAAAAAAAAAGAAAAAGAAAAAAAAGAGAGACTATTTTTCTCCAGCCATCAGACCTACTTCTATTTTCAATTCAGTTAATCTTTTTCCTCGAATCGGTCGACCATTGTGCCTTGTCTACTCATATGTTTTCTATTTACAATATGATCAAATGATTACCCTGCATTGATCAAGCGTCTGTGTTGTAAATTTTCTTTGTCCTTATAAATTTTTTTAATGTTCAAGACTCTAACCTTGGAACTTTTTTTACACGACAACTTAGGTTGTTTGAGGTCTTTGTGACTTGCCACACTTATACATTATGTTAAACACTATGAAGAGTTTTGTTATCATCAAAATTAAGTCCGAAGACAACATATATTTAGCTATATATACTCAAACTTCACCAAAATTAAAGGTCATATATATATAATATTTAAATTTTATGAATAATACTTGATGCACCACTTGGTGCAGTTGCACCTTCACCATTTGGCTGTACAGTTACACCATCAATATATATACAGACGCATATATAGGAAAATGATACAATCTGCAGCCAGAGTTCTGTCCGTTAGTAGCAAATTGTATCCAAAGACTTCGGATCAACATCTGATGGTCTAATATTAAAAAGAAAAAAAGGAAAATAGGAGGGGAGGTTCTTGCACGGGCGACTACACCTGTGTGGAACGTGCCCCCGCAAAAAGATCCGTCCGATCTTTTTGATCGGATGGTGCAAGTTTTTTCAATTTTTTAAAATCTTTTTAAATTTTATCATCTTTTGAAATTTTTAAGGTGGACCCCACGTACAATTTGATTTTCGATGGAACAACCTAAAAAATCTAACATTAAAAATGGAGTTCCATTTCGGCGCATTAAGGATATTTTTTGCTATTCATTGGGACTCGGGCAGCGTTTATTTGAGATAGTGAGAAATTTCAATGTCCAAGATAGTGGGAGAAGTCCAAACAAATGGTCAGTTGTCCAATCAACTTTTTAGATTATCCCAAAAGTCCCAAATTTAAATTTGGAATACTAGGCAATTTCTCGTTCTACTTCCCTCCCCCTTTTGGATTCTTATAGAATCCTATAAAAAGTAGATAGTGGGAGAATCCATCCTACACATAGTTTCTACAAAATCCAATATGCTCTAAAAGTTCAAATGAACACTGCCTAAGTTTGAAGTTTTTAGTATTTTTTGAGTCGTCCGATCAGAGATTGAGTTGTATGGACATGTAAGATATGGTGAAGCCCACCTTAAAAAAATAAAAAAAAAAATTGGCTACTACACCAAGCAACACAACTAGCATTACTCTTTTCTAGAGTTTTTGAATCGTCCAATCAGCCATTTAGAGATCTGGGGCATGTGAGCCCGACCTAAAATAATTTCAAAAAAAAATATGGTTTATCCAAGTGGTGGGGCTGTCCAAATGGGTCTAAGACCAGGGACTTGACCCATTAGACTTATTAGTAAATTTGGATGTGATATACCCAATAACCCAAAAGTAAACTTGTTAATTATTGCTAATTTAAATTCTCCAAAATAAATTATGTGAATCTACGCCGAAAAGTGGGCCTCTTTTTAATTGTACAGGGAACAAATCATACCCAATTTCCTTTTAAACTAATTTAAAGTATATATCAACAAAAAAGGCAGACCCAATAATAAACCTGTTCATCTACTTAGTAAAAAATATTAGTGGTCTGTTTTAGGTGTAGGTCCATACATTTCTGATCTGAGTATAACCAGACCGGCCCACTTACAGCCATAGGTGCAGGAATTCCTCAAATTTTATAGAGGATTAATATTTATTGTACTGAGGGTTAGTACAACAAGTTGAGTCAGTCTTGCAATACAAGATGTCATTGGTCTAATTAGGTAGGAGTCATATGAGTTGGATAACTTTTTTCACAAGTGAGCTAGACAAGTGTTAAACGCGAGTGCAGGGCTCTGGATATGATAAATACATGTGGGTGTGACAAATACTTAGCTGTGTACAGATTTTTTAGCCTGACAAATATTTTACAAGCATGACAAATAATATTTGTCACATCCACGAAGTATTTGTTACGCCTAAAAAATATTTATCATCCCTACTTATATGTATATAGATTTATAGGCGTATATTTTTCAAATATGATAAATTCTCCATAGACATGACAAATAATATTTGTTACATCCACATAATATTTGTCACACCTACGTTCATTTGTCATACTCAAAACCATGTATTCGTATTTAATATTGATTTGGTTCACGAAAAAATTTGCTTAGCCTATATAACTCTTGCCTAAATAAATTAATAACATTTTACATTGTAAAATAACTCAGCTTATTACACAGTGACCATCAGTGCCACAAGTATTACTCTTTTTACTATTTATTAGAACTCAATTTTTGATTTTTTAAGTCTATGAGCCTGTTGACGTCAGCTCGTGGTTTCGGTGAATTTTTTTTAAATTTTCGTCACAAAATCTGACATTAGGTCCGCAGGGCTCCCGTTTTCCGCAGTCCCTTCTTTGGTTCTTGGCTGATTAGGTTTTTCTTGGATCCAAAAGCCCGGCGCCACACCGCCACCAACCACCAGCAGGTAAATTAAGCACGGCCTTCGTCCCATCTTGTCAATTTCTGGTTAATTGCAGTTATAAATCGATTCATGTGTGGTTTTTTTCTGGATGGATCATGAAGATTTCTCGATCTGCTTCCTCTCTCTGAAATAATCGGATCTTTGTTTGTGCTTGCAAAGACCAAAGAGGAACAATTTCAATCAGTTGGGCAGGATTTTTGATCATTTGTTTGTTTATAATTTCTTTGTTCTGCCATCCTTGCCCTGTGATCATTCGTTTTGCATGGGTTTACACTCAGATATCTGGATTATTGTTGGAAATCTTATTACTAATTGTAATGGGAAAATTCTTAGCTAACTTAAGAAGAGAAGCAAATAGATGGTGGTTCTAATGTGGTTGACTGTAACCTGTTTGATGTAATGCCTATGTAAGAAATGATTGCGTTGTATGGTGGTATTTAGGATTTAGCGTGACTTGAGAGGTGGTCAGATGATTTTGAATGTTGTCTTCTCAGTGGAATTGTTGCCGTCTGTCAACTGTAGTTGCAGTGGAGACTGTATAATCGCCAAGTGCAAGTTGATAGGACATCTTTGCAGTTTTAGGATCATGAAAGAGAAACAGCGAGGAAGAAAGCGCCTGAGGATGCCTATTAGGGTGTCTTGTACTGTGAACTTTGGTTTCTTGCTGAAAGCAAGTGATAGGTGAAAACAACCTACTTCTGTTATTTTGTGAAATGTTTATCTTTTTTTATGTGCATAATCTATAGCAAGATATAAAATGGACTGTATAGCTATCATCTAGTGAGGACAGACATGTTAGCCTTTTTAATATAGTTGGTTGATGATTTCTTTTCGAGATGATTATTCTCTCAGCTTCAGCCTTACTATAGCCGATCATGTATGAGACTTCTCTTGTCATTCTGCAACCCTATAGGCTAGAGGAGGTGTGGTGATAGTTGTTTTATCCTATGGCTTTTCCTTAATCACTTTTATTGTACATCGTCTCCAGTTTGATGCAGAGTTTAGCTGATATCGAGTTGTTTTGTTTGCTTAGCTTGTTTCCAATATGGAGTCTATAGCTGAGAGATCGGAGACTGGTATGAAAAAACTTTCTGCCTGTGATGTAGAAGCACTGAAGAAGTGTTTGGATGAACATAAAGGGGATTACAAGAAATGCCAGACAGAAGTTGAAGCGTTCAAGTTATCCTGTTCTTTGAAGAAATCTTCTCCACCTGCGCAGGACCATTCAAAGGATGCCTAACATTGAAGTGATCTTGTTCATTTTTGTCTTAGAAGTAAAATTCCTGTTTATGAACGGTTGCTAGTGATTTTGCAACCAAACAGTTCATTGTATGTCTTTCAACTCAGACATCTGATCCACTCTCTTGACATTTTTTAGCATTAAAAAGCACATTGAGGTTGTATCGCTCGTATCCCAAACAACCATAACTGGTAATCAGCCATTGTTTTCTTATGAATCTGCAAGACTGGTACAAATCACAATTTTATCAAAGCTTGAACATCCGTTTTTGTTGGCTCTTCATGTTCAAAATGTCACAGACTAAGATGTTCATTAACTATAGAGAGTGCATAGGCGATGAGCAGCAACATAAATGCATTAGTTGCTCATAAAAGTTATCCTTAAGCCCACTTTAGCTGATGTTTAAGAATTGATGTTTTCGTTCGTGAAACCTATGGTTATAGTTGGCTAGCTAATCATGACGGCATAGCATTTAAATAATGGAATTCGGTGCTTTTACCAGAAATAGCTGCTAATGTTGGACATATGTATCAAAGTTGGGGGGAAATAGAATGTGAAAGGACTGCAAAATCAACTAGGAATTGGAGTTTGTAAGCCAGTTAGGAACTTTTGAAACAACCAGACATGCACTGGAGCCCAAATTTTGTTTAAACTAAGCTAAACTCCCATCAAGCTCTCCTGGGATATTTTGATGGAAATGATCGTTACCCTTGGTCTAATTTTGCCTGTTGTCATAGATTGTGTGCTCAACTTGAAACTTACCACTTTATTGGACAGTATTGACATGACTTTCCATCTTATGAATTTTGCATGGCAGGCACACTCAAATGTTTCCCCATTGTTCAAACTATGGTAATTTTAGTTGCCCATGTTACAAAAGCATATAATGACTAGGTATCCTAGGAATAGCTGTGTACAAGATGATAGAAAGTTAGTAACCTGAACTCAGTGTCATACATCTATTCACTGTACTTGCTGTTAGAGTTTCTACAAGTTAGAGTAGGCTTTCTTATGCCACAAGGCCCCTACAGATCATCTTCTGCACCAAGAGTCTCTTATCTTTAGATGGATCCTGGTTGGCTTACAGAGCCCCTTGAAAGCATCTTAAATTTGACAATTAAAGTTGGAATCTTCATAGAAATCTTCAGCTCTGGGGTGTCTCCAGATGGATGTCCTTAGACAAGGCCATAGAAGACAACTGGACTCAGATTTGAAGTTCCAGCTAGTGGCTTGCAGTGGCATCATTGTGCAATTGGACTCAAATGTTTCCCCATTGTTCAAAATATGGTACTTTAGTTGCTCATGTTACAAAACCATATAATGACTAGGTATCCTAGGAATAGCTGTGTACAAGATGATATAAAGTTAGTAACCTGAACTCAGTGTTATACATCTTTTACTGTACTTGCTGTTAGGGTTTCTACAAGTTAGAGTAGGCTCTCTTATGCCACAAGGTCCCTACAGATCATCTTCTGCACCAAGAGTCTCTTATCTGTAGATGGATCCTGGTTGGCTTACAGAGCCCCTTGAAAGCATCTTAAATTTGACAATTAAAGTTGGAATCTTCATAGAAATCTTCAGCTCTGGGGTGTCTCCAGATGGATGTCCTAAGACGAGGCCATAGAAGACAATTGGACTCAGATTTGAAGTTCCAGCTAGTGGCTTGCAGTGGCATCATTGTGCAAGTTTCTTTACTGATCCATCAACATAAAGTACGTCATCAATCCGAGCAACAATATTGAATGCCAAGGTCTCCAGCACTCTTGAGTAGCTTTCCAGGATTGCCTGCCCTACATCCTGCATGATACAAGGTATATTCAGAATTAATTACCATTTTACAGAATTAACTCATCTCCCTCCCTCTTTTCTGCAATAATGGGTTTCAGACATCAAACATACCTTATTGTACTGGATTTTGTATGTGTCCAATGTGGTCTGTGATAACTCGGGGAGTCTTTGCTTTAAGGATTGGAGGAGATTCTCAGCCCTGTTTGCTAGTATCTCATTTTTGTTCTCATCAGCCATGAAATCCTTAACCAGGTCCCATGATGACTTTGAGTGGTGCATGCTGGCCTTACGCTGCCATATGTGCATGGAAGCCTCCACACGGTCTGCAAACTCGAGAGCTTCATGTTCTGATGATATGTCAAGACAATCAAGATGATACTCGGGGCAGTATGGATCTGTCGTAGTGATGTAACGATAAACATTGTCACCAAGGCTTGCTTTTCCACTCTGCAAACAGATCAACTGTCAGACGTCAGAAACTTCCACCAGTTTCAGTTTTTGTGCAATCCGAAGGAACAAATAAGATGGTGATCCTTCCTACAATTGCTCCCTTTACCTTTAGGTACAGAATAAGTAACTTCCTACTTTTCTTTTCTTCTCTCTCTTCACACTGACTTGTTTAAAAGGGGAGGTAGCTGTCTTACTGATAGCCAAGCTGATAATTGTGCTCAGATCTTTAGAACTTTCAAATCCCAGGTGAGGTCTAAGTGGGTTTTATAAGACCATACAATGCTGATATGTGACAACAGATTCATAAATGACTTGAGCATCAGAATGGCAACTGATTGACTAACTGATGATAAAAGAAACTATAGTAGTAGTTTTGAAGGTATTGGAAAGAGATATCCATGCCGCAATGCCTCAGGACACTGCAGCTGCAACTGCTATCCAATCAGTGGACCGGATGGTGTACAATCAATGCATTTCCTCGCAAAAAGTGTAGCGCACCTTAGGTGCACGTCGATCAGACAGAGGTTGTACTGGGGCATTGTAGCAAGTATTTCTCATTGGAAAGTAGTTTTATTTTAGGGGCACTTAAAGGAGTCTAGTGGCATATTTGAAGGGTATATATATGTTATTCAGAGATAGAGAATTCACCTTTGGAAGTGCAACCAGATATGAATCGGGGACCTCCATTTCTGCAAGAATGCTGCCGTTGATGGCCATGGCGGCCTTGTGGATTTGGTGAGCGCACTCGCGCTTCTGGCGCAGCCTCTTGCGTGACTTCTCAGGCAGGCCAGCGGAGGGGACGCATGGGACGGGCAGCCACCACTTCTCGTCATTGCGGTGGATCACCCTCCTGAAGGACCCCATCATGTTGGCATGTGGTGACCGGTCCCCTTCTTCCACATACCAGAACTCCGCATCGCGGAAGCTCTCCATTATTTCCTGCACAGATGTGATCCATTTTTTTGGGGGGGTTAGACAAAGTAAACTAGTGTTAATCTTCAAACGGAAGAGAACAGAAACTTGTTAGTCTTCAAATGGAAGAGGACAGAAATTTTGCCTCTTGTAAGCATACAATTTAATTATTTATTTATTATATAGTTCTGTTCTTTAATTTGTTTCCAAGTTAATTTCCATATCTTCACAAATAAATTCTCATTCCTATTTAGTTTGTTAGGCTCCTTAATTTGCCATCTTCCATTTGTTTGACTGGATTCAAGATGAATTGTACTCAATTTTGTCTTCAGTATAATCCAAGGTGAATTATAGTGCTGAATGCTGAGAAATCTTCTGGTCCTTTTCTTGGGAACATTAGTCCGTGGACTGAAACGAACAAAATAGAACTGGAGTTCTGCGACATGATGGTGATTTTCCTGTTTTAAAGTGAAGTCGCAACAGCTTTTATTCATGTATACAAGCTGGAAAGGAGGGAGAAAAAAAAATGGGACTTTTGTAAATACACCCTCTTTAGGAGTCGATTGTAAAATTGTGGATCTTATTTTTGTATTCTTTCTAATGAACTTCTTAAATTGAAATACTGTAAAAAATACTGTCCTGCACCTCCGTATTGATCTCTGATCAGACAACCAAATAAATTTAACAAATTAATAATCGAGCCACAATGAACAACAAAAAAATATCTTTAATAGACCGAGACCAATAATAATTTTTTATTTTTCATAGTTTTTTAATCATCCGATCGGAGATTTGCTTGTGGCACCTTGGGGCCCACTTAAAAATTCAAAAAATAAAAAAAATTACTTGCTATACTGATGGGTCAAGTGCAGGCCAGGGAATCAATGCAGCAAATATTACTCCTGAGACATAATAAAATTTATGAACCACATGGAATTTTCAAGATTCTTCAGGGAAAAACAACATCTTTTGATGTTACTTACAAGAAGCATTGTATCTAGTTTCTGAAGAGCGGGGAGGTTGATGTAGATATCTGTCCTTGGTCTGCTTTCCATCACCTGAAATTAAAAATCTGTGTTAAATTCAAAGGCATAGATAAGCATACCACTAACTGGTAATTTGATATCATTTCTAATTGGGATTAGCTTTTGATTTCCACTATGTTTAATTAACTCGGTTATGTTAAGGGAAAAAACGCTACACCATGAGAGTAATTTGCCATTTTTATGCCAAAGCAAAAAGTAAAACTCAGAAGAAGGGTTGTGGCTATTTAAAATTAATTGAATCATGAAAATAGAAACTAAAACCAGCTTTCCACAAAATTTTCACAGAAGGATCTTATATTTAATTTCTTATACTTACCTCTAGAGTAGTCCCATCAGGCAGGTTGTGGACGGAGGGGACGAACTCCGCGATGTAATCGCACACCGACAGAAGCCAGTCCATCTCTCTCCTCCACATGGACTTCTTCTCAGCAGGCACAGGCTCTAACCTCCGGAACTGGCCAAAAACGGTTGCTGTGGAAAGAAACAGATCACAAAAATAACATCAGATCACAGATCCTTCTATAGAGTAGTGAGCCCTAAAAAAGAAATAACTTGTTGACCTTTATGTACAAGTAAAAAAAAAGACAGTCGATTAATTAATATTCTCTTTTAGATAGGAATTTATAGCATACTAATAGAAGAAAATAATTTGTTACACCGTCAGATATTATTATATTGTTTGACAGTGCAGTAAAAATTAAAGATAGAACTTTTTCAATAATTTTTTAAAGGATGAGAAGACGTTATACATGTCCATATAATTCAATGTTCGATCGGAAGGATTATATAGACATGTAAGACATCTTCAGACCTTGCAAAGACAAGCCAGTTTTGGAGTTGGGTCAACTTAAGATTGTGGCTTGTCTTTTTGGAAAATTACTACTTAATTTGTTAACATCTCTTATTGACAGTTGACACAGACTTTGACACCAACAAAGTAAAAAAATATGTTACATCATCAAAAGCTGTAATTAGTTTCTTGCTTTTACTACTTGATGCCCAATTATGCATTAACTAAAACCACTAACAAATCCAATTTAAAAACAAATGGCTGTAAGAAGAAAAAGATGCAACGAAAGGAGATCAAAGTTCTATTTAGAGGATTAACATTAAAATTCTTTTTTCGTCATCACTTACTGAGTTGTCATCAATTAATAACTTGATATTCTACTAATCACGCTCGAATTTATTCATTAACTGCAACCATTAAAATAATCCAATCTCTAAATTAACCAAAGGATAGAAACCATACCATACAGGTTTGTGATAGCATTTGATATTGCCACAGCTGTGCACACACCCTTGCCACCTCCGGACATGTCCTCCCCAAGCAGCAGCTTCGAAAACCTCTCCTTCATCATCTCCATCTCTGAAAATTCCAACAACACACGCAGACACATCTCAGCTCAACCAAGAAGGGCAAAGTAATGGTGGGTGGTGAGCAAATTGACAAAGATCAGAACACAGAGACGGCCCTCACCTGTGCTGGACACCTCCTTGTCCTCCACCTTCTCATGGAGAAGGACCCGGTCGTGCCGCTTCGTGCCCAGCCTGGCCAGGATGGCCGGGGCCTGCGCCATGAAGTTGGCCATGGGCCACCCCATGGGGGACGCCTCGCAGGAGGTGGTGTGCAGGTCGGGGGGTTCCGACAGGGTCGAGATCTCCGACGCCGTCCGGCTGTACTCGAACGAGTCGATGCTGGTAGTGGAGCACGCCGTGTCCGTGTTCGACCGGGCGATCCGGCCCTCGCACAGTGGAGGGCTCCGGTCCAACTCGGGGCCATCCTCACACTTTGATCTATCCATAGCTTTGTGACCGGAGGAACACAACAACTTGAGCTTCTACACTGGCCTTTTGATGATCAAATGATCAGCGACGAGGATCGAGAAGGGCTGAGATGCACTGTGATTACCTGGTTACAGTTCCCTTCTCTGTCAGCAAGTGGGAACTCTGGGAGTTGCCTGCACAGGAGAGAAGAAAGTTGTATCACTGTAGCAGAACATTTGAGAAATTTAGAGGCTCCCCATGGGCATAAGTAGAAATAAAACCAGAGGGAGGAGGCCAGAGAGACAAGACCCATGAATTCTTCTTTCTCTCTCCCTCTCACACACAGGGAAAAAACAAGTTTTTTTTTTTTTTTTTTATCTTACTTTAATTTGATCTCTGCAAGAAAAGGTAAAAAACAATTAATAGATACTAATAAGGTCTTCAATCCATGCGTAAAAAGCCCATTGCCGTGGAATTCAAACAAAAAGGAGGAGAGAAAGATCTGCTGTCTCGGAAAAGGATACCCATGTCTCCAGTTCATGCTTATAAAGGACCAACAGCATGGAATTCAAACATAAAGGAAAATAAAACCTGCTGCTCCACAAGTGGATGGAACACCAAAATAAAAAGGAAAAAAAAATTCCTCACCTTTCTTGGGAACAGGGAGCTCAGCTGCAAAACCCAGCTGCCAGTTTGAAACCCTTCCCTCCCAGAGCACACCTTCCTCCCCTGCAACATTGTTCTCCTTTAGAAAGCCAACCTTATGATGCACACTTGTCCATGTTGCTGCCTCCAGAGGATTCTAAACTTGAAACACCCTCTCATTAAAGGGCTGCAGGTGGCTTGGCAAACAAGAAGGGGCCTTTAGCCTTGGAACATTCTCCCTGCTCCCCCACAGAAGCCTCCCTTGGAAGGACCAGAAGACTCCACGGTGTTCATGAGGGGCTGGGCTCAGAAATAGCTGTTGGACGTGGTCATGTAGGGGCTCCCAATGGGACCCAGTGGCCCTCTGAGGAAGAAGAAGAAGAAGAAGAAGAAGAAGAGGAGGAGGTGTTTCTCCAAGACAGATTTTAATACAAGGTTGTGGAAGAGTAGTGGGGGTTGGAAGAAGACTGCTACATTCCTTTCATTCCTATGGAAGAAGAACTAAAAATATCAGCTCCCCATGACCATAGTTTAGCCTTGAAACATGCACGTGCCAAGTAATTCCTAGGGGAACCAAAGGATATGGTGAGGACTGAGCAGGCATACCCGGCAGAGAGTTTTGTTTGCTTCAAAAGAACGTTTACCTATTCAATTCACATGCCCATTGTGTTGTCGTTAAAAACTTAAACTATGGCCTTGGTGAGTCGACCTTTTTTTTGCTTCAGGACTCTTTTTACAGTAATCCGTTCTTCATATTTTGATCATAGTCATACTCATTATACACCACAGTTAGTTCATCAACAACCGTGTCACGTATATGTAAGTTTTATTAGGGTTAGAATTATGCCTTGTTGTTTGTAAGAAATATATTGGCAAGTATACTCATCTTGCATGATATTACCTGCAAATGGACTTTTTCGCAAAGAACAAACGTATCTCTAACAAAAGATCCAAAAGAAATGGTTCATGAGGTAAAAGCATCTACAGGCTGTTGAATAGTCTGGCAAAACTATATTGGGGTCGAGACTGCTGTGCAAGTTTCAAGAAAGAAAGTTGTGCCCTTAGTTAGTGTATAATCTTTCTTTGAAGAAAGATACTTGTTGCACTATGCGTTGGAGATCATGAAATCTTATCGGCACACACCTAAATCGTCAGAATTACGTGGATTATCATAAATATATTGTGTACACTCATATTCGTAACTATGAACTCTAATATTGAAGTTATTAAATCATCCAACTCAAAATCTTAAAGTTAAGAAGAAAGGACATCATCATTTAAGAAAATATCTTGCTGCACCATTAAGTTGCCTGGTGGTGCAAGCAAGGTAAAAAAAAAAAAAAGTAATTTTTGAAATTTTTTTTTAAACCCCTCTAGATATCCTACAACCCTCTACAATCTGATTTTTTATCGGATATCTCAAGAAAAGATGAAAATTCCAAAATTAAGCACCAATGATTTACTGTTCATTGGGGTGTGATTTTCGAATTTTCGTTTTTTTTAAAAAAAATATCTGATCAAAATAAGATTGTAGGAGGTTGTAGGACATCTTAGGATGTTTCAAAAAAATATAAAAAAACTTTACCTTGCTTGCACCGCTAGGCGGCGTAATAAACCCAATGGTGCAGCAAGATATTCTCCATCATTTAAATATATTTTATTTTATCTTTTTTTAACGTATGACCATTCTAATACTATTCTTATGGTAGACACAATCGGACGGAGGCTGCCAAGTTTAAAATAAAAGTTGACGTCTAACGGTCATCAATTAGGTTCATTGGTTTCACTGAAGTGGGCTCTACGTTAAATTGGCATTTCATCAATTCAACTCCGTTCGAAAATATCTTTAGTTCTAATTTGTTTGCAAAATAGGTTATCTAAAATTACTTATATGAAATAGTGTATACTAAAATAAGAGGTGTTTAATTTTGATAATTTTGTGACATCTACTGACCGAATAGAAAGAATTTGCAATTCTTAGATCTAACATCGAATTGCTTATTCTCCTTATTCTAGTATAATCAATTCTAACGTGGTATAATCTATTCTGCCCATCAAAGTAGAATTCGCCATATTCTAAGACAAGACTCCTTATTTTGTTCTTATTTTTCTATCAAATTGGTGCTTTAGTGATTGAGATAGTGGACCATCTTATAACGATACTCCCCAAACTAACCTTATTACACGTTACAACTGAGTTACGTGTCATTCTCATTAACTCAAAATATATCTTACCCTATGACGATTCTCAACCTTCTACCTGACCATAATATCCTCTTAAAAAGCTAGCAAGCAAACCCATCCACCCACTATTATAGGTTTCTTAATCCGTTAATGCCTTTTAATTCTCCAACCATGGAAAAAGAGTTAGGTTAAGAGGGTGGCAGCTGAGCATGGGAGGTATGTGGAGTACTATAGACCATAAACTAAGGTCAAACCATGCATCAATCTATAAAGAAGCCCATGCATGCATGTTGCATTGCACGTTCTGGTATGTACACACAGGATATATAAGATTAGACAGCAATTGAAAGGCTTTGGGGGAGGAGATTCCTGCAAGATGTTGTGCTCTTCGTGCTTCCCATGATCTCTCTCTGCAAGTCTAACATTTGATGCCATTTGCTTAAAGGGTGATATGCACGTAATGCAGGGATCGTGGGCAGCTCAAACTAGTGAGCCAAATCAGAACACCTTTAATTAATCAATACCCTACCTACAAAAAAAAATGTATAGGCTTTTTTGCCTATATACCCCAAAACGTCTATTACTTGATGTTACACCGTTAAATTCATCATTTTTCCACTGTACCTTAATTAAAGTGGACCACATTTTTACCCTCATACTGTAACCGTCCATGCCTTTCTCCGTAGCCTAGCAACAAGTGAGTTTGGTACTAGTCTACTAGCTACAATTAAGTTAGTACTTAACTATGAAATGACACCTATATATACCTTCGAGAAGGAGAAAAGAGAGAAAAAGATATGAGAGAGAGAGAGAGAGAGAGATTTAAAAAGGCAGGATAAAAGTATAATTCATTCCTTCTTATCAAGAGTGTTAGAAAACTTTCTTAGAAGATTCTCACAGCATTTGACCTAAGTAATATGTTCTTAAGTTATATCTGAATTTTAGGGTTCTAACAGCTAATACGAGTTTCCGAGAAGTATGCAATCAAGTACATAGGATGTCAGGATGTATAGGCCAAAAACCCTAAAATATATGCGTACACATCTGCCTTGACAGTTATTTTAACTGGGATTAAAACGCATGAGCTCTTTGTCCTTTGTTCGCATCATTTGCTCCTTAACCACCATGTAACATAATGAACTTTATGAAACACGTTTTGTGGTGGATTGCAAGTACCCATTAATGAAGACTAAACGTTTTATAGGCTTTTACAAAGATACATCTGGAGGTAATTAACACGTCTGAAATTCCGTCTATTGATAAGTTAACCTAAAACTACTTCTGGAATAAGAAGCTAGTATGGCTAATAGTTAGATATAAATCTTGCAACTTAGTAACAAGACTTCAGGGATGTGAAACAAACGAAACGCTTTAACCTAAAGGGTGAGAAAGCATTACTTCTGGATGCCATCTTTGTCTATATAGTATGATAGGTCATTTAATTTTCAAACTTAAAAGAAGCTTTGCACTGATTGAGCTCTGTCAATTTTGGGGCCAACAAACCCTGTAAGGCTGTAATTAGGTGCCTGAGTTGGTGGGAAGCCTAAATAGTTGGTGAGGAATCATAATCTTAAAAATGATTAATGGCATCTCTTTAGTAGTGTTGTACAAAGCTTATTAATTAATCTTTGGGGAATTAAAGAACTGTACCAACTGAGGTCCTCTTATGCTTTTACCACGTCTTTGATGACATTCGATTCAAGTTGCAGATTTTACTTAAAAATCCTAATAATATGATCTGTGTAGCCAATGTCTACTTCATTTTTGTTGTCCCAAAATTATAAAAAATCTTAGAGTGGGAGGAATAGGGTTTGTCAAGGAGTAGGCAGAAAATCTTAGAGGCTACTTTTTGTATCTCCACAACCACAAGTTACTCTTAATCATGAGAACAGGAGTAGCTTGTGGGGAACTACTTTGAATATTATATTCTCCTACCGCGCAACATATGATGCTATTTATATACCTTTAAGTGTACTGCCTTAAGTTACTCCCTCCATCACCACCGTTAATTGAATGTACTTTGATCATCATAACAAAAAGTTCACTGCAATAAATCAGTTGGATGGTTGAGAGTAGAGATAAAAATAGAAAAAGATAATCTAAAACATCTATCCTTATCTGTAGCTTAAAGGACACATGAGGATATAAAATGAAGGATAAAGATAAGAATACTATCTTTATCCTTTTTATTTAGAATAAGGACAAGTAAATAGTTGTTCCCATATCTTGTAATCCAATTATCCATACTTTTATATCTTATATTATAATATTGCGATATAACATATTTATGAAAACATATTTTATATTTTATATTATAATATAATATATTTATGAAAACAAAAAATCTTTAGCAAGTTTTGACAAATGTGGAAGTTAAAGTAGGTACTTTAGTATATACTTATAGATGGCATAGTGTTTACCTTCTAGATTTTCTTTTACATGTAGTTAGTAAGCTTGTTAATTTACTTTCTTCTATGTTTGATTTCATTATGCTATATATTCATTCACATGATAAATTTGAAGTTAAAAATAATTATATCAATGCATATTTTATGATAGTTGCATTTTATGCATATGATAAAAATTTTATTATTCAGTTTTGTTGTGTAAAAAATGTCTACAATTATATGTCTTCTGATAATTAACCTTTACATTATGTTAACTTTGATAAGGATAAGGATTTAGGTATATAAGGATAAAAATAAGATTAAGGATATATTTTTTATTTTAAGGATAATGATAAGAATATAGCTATTATCCTCGTTATTACATAACATTTTTTATCCCTAGTTGAGAGATTAGGAGTACATTAAAGTTCACCGTGATAATGAAATTAGTTATTCAACGATGAGGTAAGGGGGATTACTTATGTCGGAATAAGAGGTATTTTGATTTTGGAATACTTTTTAGCTTATATCTGGTTAAAGTGAAATAAATAGTTCTACCGTTTCACCTAGAATGTTTATACTAAGTATTTCGGAAATAATTCATTCCTACATAGAATAAGGGATTCCACTTATCGAATTAGAATAAGTGGGTCAAATAGAATAACAAGTCGTATTTCAAGACTTTTTCTGCAAAACAAACTTAGCCTATGGGAGTAATCGAAGGGAGTACAAAAAGCATTTCCTAAGATTTGGAGAAGTCACCTTTACATAGGCCTTCAATACTCTCCTTATAGATTCGGTTAGTCAAGGAGCTAGTAGGCAGCTTCCAACATTTAAATTACAAGCCTAGTCAAAAAGCAACAAGTGCAAATAGATTGACTAATTGGTTTAAAATAGTCAATTGTTTTTGTCCTAAGTTCTATTTTAATGGACTTTAGTACTCCTCTAGCAAAATGGTTGAATGATCTTCTAAAAAGGTCGACCGACTAGATCTAGTATTTTGTGAGATAAATGTGCATGCCTTTTCATTCTAAGGACTTCTTTGTTGTCTTGGGCTTTTGAACTAAGATCACTCAACTTTTTAAACGTGCATACTTACATCTTTTTGTACTAAGCAAAACAGAGGACAAGGATGGCCGAAGATGGTGGACGGCGAGCATAAAGAAACCCCAGTATTGTTGAGGATGATGATTTGTTACTCTAGGTAGCAATCTATGGAGGTATTACAAGCTACTTGTTCCTCAGTTAGATCACTAATTTTTCAAGTTAGATCATTCACCTGTTCTTACAAATGATCCACCAAACAATGTAAGCTAGTCACCTTTCCAAAAAACAAAAAAATGTAAACTAGTAAGGAACTTGGACATATTGCTCTAGAAACCTTCTTTGAGCACTCCTCCTAATGCTTCTCTCCCTAAATTGTTTGGAAGGTGCATTATCTACCTATTGTCCTTATTGGCTTCCTCTTTTCCTTCTTAATCTCTTCTTCTTCTTCAACTATGAGAGCTTTGTTCTTCTTTCCCCTTGCTATATTTTGGTCAACAATATATTGTGTTGCACATTCTTAAGATTCTCTAAATCATACGTAGTATTGGATCAGTAGTGGACTCATTTGTCTTCTCAATGAGATCAACTCTAGCATACTTCAAAATACTTATTATAATGGTAGCATAAGATAGCTCCCTCCCCTTAGATTAGATCTCAGCATTTTACAAACTCCCTACCACATAAATACAGAGGTTGATCAGGGTCCTTGAAGTATGTGAAGCAAGAAAAAAAAAAAAGAAGATTGGTGACTTCATCTCGAAAATATTGTGGTGAATTCATCTCGAATTTCTGTCATAGGGATAATGATAGTGGCAAGCATGTGAGAAACACTATTCCCTCCATAGGTATATCCAAAGCAATAGAAAAGGTTACAAGGGTGACATTAATCTCACTCACTTTTACAAATGTATGCCAATTTCCATCAACGATTCATAGGTGAATACATATGATTCATTATTCGATTCAAAAATTTGGACATTACATGTGATGTTAAAAGGACAGTTTCAAATGTAACTTTGTTAAACATAAGTTTTGTTGTCATTAACATAGTTTTTTAGTAATCAAAAGGCAATATTTAAAGCCCTATATTTTGGACAATATTTTGCACTCCATAAAAAGGATCCTATCATTGATTAAAAACTGATCAATCAAGACCAAGAAAGTAAATATAAATTATCCAAAATATAGTCCAATCCAAATTTAACTAAAATATCCCTGCATATTAATCAACACCTACCAAAATTTCAACTTTGGATAAATAAGACCACCCAAGTTATTTATTCTATATTTAATCTACTTTATGTCTAAGATTTATAAAAATTATCAACATAATTTTTATTTATAATGAATTGTATATTCAATAATTTTTTTTATTAAAAAATCAACTAACTTGAATCATCATATAATTAGTTGGAGTTATGTGAATCAAATTTAATTATCATAATTAATCTCACAACAATTTCACAAACTTTACAATCTCACTATTATAGTACCTTTTTATACGTGTCATAGATTACATCTCGCAAGTTTATCAATTTAAAATAATTCAAGAGCATATGCACAATACAATTCTTGACACAATAAAGAGGAAAGTGATGAATACTTTCTCTATTGAAAAAGACTAAGTTAACCAAATCATACTTTGAAGTATTGTTGCACTATAAACACATCACATTCTATTCCATTGGAACATAATGCTAAAGGTTATTATGCATCTAAAACCCTCCTTTTATGTTTCTAGAATTGAATCAGAAAGACTAGTTGTACTACCTATCTCATTTTAACTCATTGTGATGAATTTTTTCATGTAATATCTTGAGGATGTCTTTGATCAAAGGTGATGATGTACAAACTCAGTTGAATTGAATGCATAGTTGTTGTGATGGAGTTCCTCTCTCTACAAAATAGTGATGTGCAGTCCCTCCATAGACTTGTTGATGTGTGGTGGTCCTTTATGGAGGGAGGAAATATAAAACTCTTAACTTTTTTTAACATCTAAAGCATCAACATCAAGGCACTATCCAAGTATGCATGTAATAAATGTTGTGTTCCCTTCTCTAATTTTCCAGTCCTGATGTTATTCTAGTAAGTGACATCTGACTATCGACTAGGAGCAAGATCCATTTTGCATCTTGTTAGGATGAAATAATCAGCTTCTTTTCAAAAAATTAATCGCACTTAGAAAAGATAAAATATGGTACAACAGATTGATTCACTCTATTAAAGAGTTTATTTGATTTCACTTAAAATATCATAAAATATCAGTTTTTAAATGATCAATTTTAAAATAGATGGAATTGAATTTTTTTTTGTTTTAAAATAAAACTTGAATTTCAATAATTTTGAATTGAAAGCAAAATCAGCTAAAAAGATTATCTTTTGAGACAACCAGCTTTAAAAATATAGTAATTTATGACATTACGAATATACAAAAAGTACTTCAGAATAATTTATAGCACTCTAAATATAAGAAAAAAAATGTCATTTCATGATATTGTATGAATATTTTACAGTATTTTATATCAAATGACTCCAAATAAAATAATTCTTCAAAAGTAAATTGATTAAATCATTCCCATTCACAGTAGAAAGTCTAATGCCTAATCATTCTGTTGAAAAGAAAAGAAAAGAAACCACACATGAATTTATCATGGCCAAAGAATTTAGGTTTTACTCCTGGTGAGCAATCTCAAATGGCATGACTTTGGTCAGCATTTTTCATTCAATTGCAAGCTTCCTATGATTCCAATACTCTTCTATAGTAGATCTTAGTTAAAGTATGCATGGAAGTTCCTTAAGTGCCTAAAAGTATGACTCGGAGATTACATGAACTTTTGAAAGATTTTAGAATCAATGGTTTCTAAATAAGTGAAACCAAAATCTCCAGGCTTTGTTTACACTACTTTTTCTATAAAAACCAAAACCAGCAAGGCGCCACCAATTTTGGATTTGTTTTTGTTGCTTTACATCAAATGAAAAATTAAAAAAACAGAAACAAAGAAAGTCTTCCTATAGGCCATTTGGAAGCAAGTTTTTTTTTCAAAGTTATTCTCAAAGTTACTTTCAACTTGATTTTTGCCCCAACTTTTAAAAATGTTGTATCTCATTTATTCAATCGGTTGGCAAATTTAGAATATTTTTCAAAAGAAGAGTGGCTTTTGGAGAAGATCTGCATAAGATAAAAGGAGATGATTGGGGATGGCAATGGTGGAGAGGATTAAGAAGAAACTAAGGCACAAAGCCTCCTTGAAAATAAAAGAATCCATGGATTGTTTTTCCTTTAGAAGACTTTAATTAAGAAGAATTAGACTCTTACCTAAAAATTAGAGAAGAGGTTTCCAGATACGTTCTGCCTTCCTTTTCCTTCTTAAATAAAATTTGAGAGAGAAGGCACTAAAAAAATGTAATCAAATATCCTATATAGAAGTTATTCCATACTTGTTTCAAGAATTTGCATGCTGGAGAAATCGTGTAGAATGGAACAAGTTCACACAAATAGGTAAAAGTAAAATCCACATAGGAGAAAGTAAAAACTCTAATTTAGGATTAGTAACTTTTTGTTTTGATTTTTGGTAGTTTTGAACTAAAAATTAAATCCAAGAAAAGAAGCCACATGGGTTAACATAATTTCAAAAGTCAACAATTTTATATCATTCCAAACATTTTTTAAAATGTTTTACAAGACACAAGAATATATAAGTATTATCTTACAATACTTTATAATATTTTGCAATATTCTATGACACCTCAAATGACACCATGGAAGAAAATTTCCCAGGTTTACTACCACGGCTGTGCATGTCATCGTTGCGCAATGAACCGGTGCTCAAAATAATTAAATGTACAAAAAGGCCTTGCAATCCAATTACTAATTGTTGTTCTCAAACGATAGTTTAATTATAATTATTGTAATTTTTGTATAGTATCTTGATTCTCACACAAATGATGTTGTAGGTCATGTCTCATTAATTTCCAGTTCATATTTCTCCTTTAATTCAAATTTCTTAGATAATTCAAAATTTCAAAGAATCAAAGAGCTATGCGAATGAAAGGGATTAATTGGTTCTTTGTTTTCTTGTCCAGTTTATTAATCCCACTCAAAGCCATGGCCCTCAAATACTTACATAGTTACACACCTGTTACCTACGTGCGTCATATCTAAATCTTATATCTGCGGACTTGTAGATCAGTTTTAATGTAATCAATTCTGTTGGAGGTTTTTAGAAATATTTTAATTAAATAAATTGGATATATCTAATTTTTTTAGATAATTATTATTTTGGATGCAAAATAATTAACTAAAAAGTCTCTTTTCATATCCATATTTTTGTTAATTTTTAAGTATATTTTCATTATTAAAATTTTAAGATGGTATCTTGAGTGGTTAGACTGCACCAAGTAATCATCACTTTTGGATGCAAACAAATTGATTGACAAGTATATTTATCATTCGACTATATTGTTTTATCAATCAAATTTTTAAGGTATTATGGGTGCTTTGAAAGAATTCTTATGTATCCACAAATAAAATGTGAATTGATCCTTATGAAATAAGTATTTCTGCAGATAATTATTACTTTTAAGCATCACAAGGCCTTCATGTTTGTGTACATATACATGTGCATATGGGGGTACCATCGTTTTAGCCATGGGAGGAGATAAGCAACGGCTAAAAGGATTGAGATTAGTTATGCCTCTAAGAATGTTGTGTATTATCACAATATAAAATTTTCACGACTTTTTAAGATTTTGATTTTATTATTAATTTTGACTTCTTTAATATTCTTTTATTGAACTTGGTAAACGTTTTAATCCTCTTAAACGCATTGCAATTCCTATTATGATATACTGGTGCAATCATTAGTAAATTCCGCTGCAGCCCATTGAAGAAAAATACAATTCTTATCAAAATTATTATTATATATCCTGATGCACTCTATCCTATTGAAACAGATATGAGAGGCGTCTTTTATAAGATATCAGTTAAAATGTTTCGTCTATTGTTAAACTTCTAAATAAGTAATTCGATTAGGTACATGTGCAAAGCAAGCAGTATTAATTAACGAGTAATACTTGATGCAATACTATGCATTGTAATCTATGCATTGCAATCTAATATAGATTGTAATACATGGCACGGCAGCTGTCCGATTGGGTCTCATAGGACGGTTACTGTGCAGCCCGTGTAATCTAAGGGAAGCCCGTTGGCGGACGTTTTTTATTTTTCTTATTTTCTTGTCAAATTTTTTAAAAAAGTTTGGAACGTCTGATCAAAAATTTGAGAGTACATCCGAATTGCACTGGTCGGCCCCGACCCGAACATATATCTTTTTCCCAAAAAAAAAGACACACCTCGATTTACGTGTAAAATATTTTTTTTTAAAAAAAAGTATTACATTCGGATCGGGGCCGACCCGATCAATCTGAATGTATCCTCGGATTTTTGACCAGATACTCTAAAAAAATTAAAAAATTTCAACAAGAAAATAAAAAAACATGAAAAATGTCTCCCAATCGGCTCCCCTTAAATTAGACGGGCGTCAGATCAGACCCGTTTGGACGACTGTTGTGCCATATATTATAATTCATGTTGGATTACAATGTATAGTAATTACTCTTAATTAACATTACTTGTTCACCAAAGAGGACCAAGCCTGTGCCAAAAATCTAGGTCTTCTGGGCCTCGTGGGGACCGTTCCCTGCACCCTGAACGGCATACCCTTGCACCAAGGCTCAGTGCGCCGAGAGACACAAATGATAACCGATGATCCCACCGTTCGACCGATTGTTGGTTCCCTCACAAATAATCTTTCTAAACTGGTATGTATAGTGGATAAGATATCGAATATAATTTGTATTTAAATTAAATATATATAATACATTGACAGTCAAATTATCTGACCAATTATTATTTTATAGGTCAATCATAGTCTAACGGACAATTTACATTGATAGTATTTTAATAGATAAGGTCAACAATCTACCTTAGCTCTGCACAAATTCAACTTATTTACACCTTCAAGTGAGCCTAACATAAAAGATAAAAAATGCTTGTCGGGGTATGGTACTTGTTGGTCAGTCCATCAATCTGGTGTAGTGCGCCATAGCAGAGGGGATCTGTTACTTACCCTATTTGGCTGGAGTAATGTTTGTTGCACTGCACGCGGTAGTGCAGGTCACGTGTCTTGTATTGCTGAATGCAGAGTCGTCCGATCTGGTGGACTGGACGTGTAGTGAGCACATCTTATTTTTTATTTTTTTGTCAGATTTTTAAATTTTTTTTTAAATATCTGATCAAAACTCTAAGAGTGCATTTGGAGAGCTAGGGTCGACCTGACCCGATTGTGTATTTTGTTTTTTTTAATCCTCTGAAGAACACCTCAGTTTTCGTATAAAGAAAAAAAAAATCCGACCAAAAAATAAATAAAGAAATAAGAGTGCTCGCTGCATGTCATCAGATCCGCTAGATCAGACGGTCCTGCACGCAGCAGTGCAGGACACGTCTTACACTGCTGTGTGCGGCCCAACAAACATTACTAGGCAAGTTGGATTGATTTGCCTTTCAGATTTCAGCGATCCCGTCCTTATGTTTTAGAATAATTTAATATTGATCACTTTTGTTTGTTAAATCTTAACATTGCATATTACTTGGCGTACTCTTACAATAACGTGTCAATTAGATACCCTATTAAAATAGTATATGAAATGTTTATACATATTAACTATGTCATTATCATATAATAATTTTAAAAAATAATCAATATAAGTAAGGTATGTAAAATAGTATACAAATAAACATAATATTTTTAAAATCCAACATAGAAGAGTGATCAGTATGAAATTCTCTTTTTTTTATGTCAGAGAGTGGCTCTGTTGTTGGTTTGATAAGAACATATAGATATTTGAAAATATAACTTTTACATATAAACTTATAGAATCGTCCTTTTCATATGCACAGTAACGAATATAAATTTATCTTATAAAAATAAGTATGATATTTTTAAATTAATATAATTAATCACCCCTACTACATCCAAGAAAAGGCTTCACTTATTACCCATCAAGACCCATTTCTGAACGGTAGATAATTTCCTAAATGATAATTTTGAGGGTTATATTGGCAAATGAGTAGCTCCTACCCTTGTCTTCCATGTTGAGGGGATCTTGTCTGGCTCCTCTGTCAGCTCGGCCTCTCTCCAGTGGGTGGTCTTCCTCCATAGCTTGGGTTGACCCTGGTGATCTGATCTGCGCAAAGTTCGTCTCTTTTTGTTCGATCTCTCTCCAATCTTGCTCCCTGCAGCAGAGAGCAGCCTCATCAGAGGCAACCATCTTCTGGCAGGTGGTGTTATCTCTGCTGTCGTGTTTAACTTGAGCAGTTGTACAAATTGCTTTGCTTTGCCCCCTTTCAGCTCTTTCTAGAATCTCTTAATCCCTTTCTTGTGTCAAAGACTCAAATTTCTTGGTTAGTAACAGTAGCAATCTCCTTAGCTCTCAGCTAGAATCCTTTCCAGGACTGTTAGCTTCCCACACTTGTAACTACAGTGCTGCCATACCCACAAGCTTGTGAGAATCCCAGAAGCTTTATTCCTCCCAAACTTCACATGCCCATTTGAGCAGCCGCTCCAAAGAGGACTGTCTACGGGACCTTGTTCTCCAAGATCCTCCCTTTTCCATTCCCTACATTGGCTTCCTTTGTGCTCCTTTACGGGGTTTCCTTCCAATGTCAATCATATGTGGTTGCGTTCCCCTGCTTGAGTGTGTCTACTGCTTGGCCTGTGCCCGCTGGTGTTGGAAGCGGTGCCTCCACACGGGTAACCGTGACAGTGAGGCATGGAATGTGGCATCTGCTGTCGAATTCGAGGCGGTACCCCGCCTCTGCCGGCTGATCATGGCTGTGTATGAGGATGACCTTGAACACCCCTTATGGGCACCACCCGGTGGCTATGGCATCAACCCACGGTGCGTCATAATGCGGAAGAGCTATGAGGAAACCCAAGGTCGAGTACCGCCTCATATGATCTATGTGGATCATGAGAATGCTGACATAGTACTTGCCATCAGGGGCCTCAATATGGGTAAAGAGAGTGATTATGCACTGTTGTTGGACAATAGGCTCGGGAAGAAGAAAATTGATGGTGGTTATGTGCACAATGGGTTATTGAAGGCGGCCGCATGGGTTTTGGATGTGGAGGGTGAGATTTTGAAGGGATTGTTGGATGAGCACCCCAACTATAGCTTGACCTTTGTAGGCCATTCTCTAGGGTCTGGAGTTGCTGCAATGTTGGCTATGCTGGTGGTTCAAAATAGAGAAAGATTGGGTATTGTGGAGAAGAGGGTGCGGTGCTATGCATTGGCTCCTGCTAGATGTATGTCACTTAATTTGGCAATTAAATATGCAGATGTCATCAACTCAGTTGTGCTGCAGGCAAGTTTATGCCTTTTCCTTATCCTTATTGTTCCCATTTTGGATTTATGTAGTAGAGATTGAACTGTGATGAGGAAATGTTTGTTGATGGGTATGTTGTAAAAACTTAATGTATTGGTTGAAATTCTGTCTTTTACATCAACATGTTCTTTGGGCAACCGAGCAGCATGTGAAGGCTTCTTTGGGGAAATTAAAATTGAATGACTCCTTAAAATTATGACTTGACAGCGGGAAGTCGAAATAGCCATGTATGTGGAAGATATTCTTGTGTAAATTAAAGGTGAAAGAATTAACTATCATGTTTTTGCGTTTTACTGCTTGCTGAATGCCATCTATGAACACCATCCACAATGGTACACACAAATCATTGTGAGGATGAAGAGGAGAGTAATCATCAACTATAGGAATAGTAATTTTTGCATCTGTTGTAAACATGTAGACGTCATAAGTCGTAAAGCAAAAGAATTGTAAGGTTGAAATCATATTACTTTTGTACGATCATAACCTTTTCTCTAAAAAATCATACTGCTTCAATTGAAACAAAAAAAAAGGAAAATGCCATTCATAATTAAGCATTATGAAAATTGCAACTGTAGAGTATATAGTAATGAAAACACAAAAGGTGATAAGAGTCACCATATCTTTCTCATCCTTGGCTTGTTAGCTTTTTCATCCTTGGCTCATTATAAAGGATCATAGGGTTTACATGTGCCAAGAAATGCATAAAGAATGGTAAAATTCACCTTAAACTTTTTGCATCTTTGGACCTCAACTTGTTTTCAAATGCTTTCTGCGCCACCCACTTGCAGTTGAATATAACATGGCTGCTGAAATGATAGTCTTAGGATATTAACTGATACAAAATTAATATTGTGACAATGCTTAGGGGAAAGGTGTGCTTTGGTGTTTGCAAATGATAAACAGAAAAACAGAAATACATCAGTTCTAAGAGCCAGCGGTGATTTTGCATCTACATTTTTGTATCCTAGATTTAAGTGCTTGGAAATAAGAAAGGTGCTCTTATTCCTTCAGTGTTGGGGCCGTGGCGCATTGTTAAGCAGCGTTCTTTTGAATGGATGTTTGTCTACATATCTTTTGTTGGGATAATTTCATATTTGACCACTTATATGTTAAGTTTCAAAATTGCCAAGTTTGTTTGCATATTATTTTAAATACCATTCTAATATGCATAAGGTTTCAAAACTGCGATTTCAATGGCATATTTGATATGTTTTGGTTGACAAGAGTAGCTTTAGGAAAATGGCTCTAATCCCTTTCCGCCTGCCTGTCGTTTTTACTGTAGCAGAACTTTCTTAATACACTTTGTCATCATTCAATGCCTTAGTACATGGACAGTGATCTATTTAGTGTACCTCCATTATTAAGTGTTCTAAATTCTGTTGATGATTGTTCTGACTCAGGATGATTTCCTACCAAGGACAGCTACTCCTTTAGAAGATATTTTCAAGTCGCTCATTTGGTAAAGTATAAGCCTCTCCTTTGTTAATCACAGTCCCTTTTTTTTTTGGATCTTTCTCTGCCTTTTTGACATCAATCAACGAAAATCATGCCTAGGTGATCTAATGCTCTTCAGATGACTGGTGCTGCTATTGCAGCCTAGGGGATGCCTTTCCTTGAGAATTGGCTGTTTATGTCCAGACAGATATTGTTCTTGCACAGTGGCTACAGGATATTCTTTATTCTGGCTTTTTTTGAAGTACACTTGTTGGTTTTATCTAGTTGGGGTTGGGGTCTTGAAACGGTGGCTGTCCTGTACATGTTATACAGTCTGGATCCACATGTCATAGGGGTATAATCCACTTTCAGAGGAAAAAAGGGTCTTGATATGTCTGCACATTTGCTGACATCTGCATTAGGAAACGCACATGAGCTTGATGATTTCACATGGAAAAATATGGTTTCCCCTTTTACTTGATCTTTCAGTGGGCATACTTCATCACACTCAGGAAACTTTCTTCCATCAAGTTGAGTTTTGCTTGATCCCTGGAAGGCCAAACCTGAAGAATTAGAGTTCTCAAGCTGGCTTCCAGCCTGGCACCAATTTCCCATGTATTATAGTAAAAATCTGGCCAACACCAGTTGACACTTGACAGGCATATCAGGAATTTGTTTTGAAGACACCAAAACTAGCTGACACTAGTTGGCAGGTAGCAAATTGATTGTGCAGTTGTTAGTCCTTGCAGTTTTCAGATAAAAAGGATGTCCCCATAGTTATGCACATGAATATTGATTAGACTGGGACATAAGGCACATGAGAAAAAACATGACACAAATCTTGTTTTTGCATGTCTTTTTGGAGACTGGGATTTTTGATGTGTTTTGTGTTTGAACAGTTTGCCATGCTTACTATGCCTTAGATGCATGAGAGATACGTGCATACCAGAAGAGAGTATGTTCGGAGACCCAAGGCGGCTTTATGCACCAGGGCGTATATATCATATTGTTGAGAGGAAACCTTTCAGGTAATCCACATTTCATCATTAGAGAGTGATTGCTAATATTCTTCCCTGCTAAAACAACTAACATATGAAGACTGTTCAAAGTCTACATCAGGATAGTCAATATGACTTGCCCAGGCACATTAGAAGTGACGGCAGTATAGCTGGATCTCATCCTAAGCATGTTGTATATAGGTGACTGTTTAGTGGTTGGGTGGCCACTTGTCTTAGCCATCTCATATTGCAATTTGCAAGTGAGTGTGTGGGTATCTGCACACTCAGGTGATCAAAATCCCAATTGCCACATACAAATTCTAGCACATGATTTGTTGTTCATTAAATACAAACCCTTTATTGAAGATATGTTTGCAATCTTTATAATAAACGGTGGCAGCATTTGTGAAACAAAAATGAAGTATAACGATCCTCTATTCTGGCTGGTTGCCTAGATCTCTTGGAAATCATGGCCAGCTAGGGGATTTGACTTGGCAGAGTAGTCTCCAAGGTGCTTAGATTACCTTGCTTTCTACATGCGTAAAATCCCACGACCCCAAATTTATTGGATGCTTATTTACAGCAACAGTAGCCAAGAAAGACTGATGCAACTGGAATGGTTTTTTGTTATTTTATTTGGTTTTCTTTCATTGGGGTTGATTCCATCATGGAAGTGGGATACAACTTTTATTGTACTTTCAGAGCCAACAAGGGGGACAAGGCATCATTATATTCATTGAACAGATCTTGGATTTGATTCCAGCTCCACTGCTTATGCATCTGCTTGGCCATTGGCCACTCGATGATATGAAGATCATTTGCACTAAGCTATTCGAAAATTTATAAATGTCGTGGATGGCCTGCCTTGTATGTAGGTTTGGAAGACTTCCACCAGTTGTTCGGACAGCGGTACCCGTGGATGGCAGATTTGAGCACCTTGTCCCTTCTTGTAATGCTACTTCAGACCATGCCATCATCTGGATAGAAAAAGAAGCACGAAGAGCTCTGGATGTAAGTTTTGAAAGTTTCTGCCCTTCTGTTTATCGAAATTTATATACCACCACTAATAACCTTAGAATTTTGGCCATCTATTTGAAAAATAACATACAGTTTGAATTGAAGTCTGTATTCAACGAAATAGTTAGATGCAAAGTTTCAGAATTCACAAATTAGAAGATACACTTTTGCAGATTTTTTTTTTTTTTTGTTGATATCTGTATTCAATGAAAAATAGTTAAATGCAAAGTTTCAGTACTCATGAATAAGTAGATTTACTTTTGCAGAAATTCACTGTTTTTTTCTGGTTTGCTCATAATAATTTAATAAGATCACATATCAATTTAAAAGGTGGTGCTGCTATGACATGTTAGTACATGCCACGTGTTTCCAATTAGTACTGATGGATCATCACAATCCATCACACGGATCATCTCCCTGTACCTCGTTTTGCAGAACCTGCCTTGCAAAACTTGAGGCGTCCAATTACATCTGATATTACTAGATTAGTTTAACAATCGATAACGCCCTGTCAATTGAATAAACCTTGCCGGTTAGATTATTTGCTCAAAAATCACAGTTGAATGATTTGCCCATTGAACAACCCTTGCTGGTCTTCATTACTACCGTAATAGTTTGGCTTATGTCAGGCAGTCTTGATTATCTAGATTTTGACCACCTTGAAACAAATACCCAAGTCTTCATCCAACAAAGAACAGTACCATTTTCTGGGTGAGATATCAGTTATATCCTTCATACTATAACTATCCCCAACTGGCAGCTAAGGTCACCATAAGACAACTTTATCTTCCATGTATAAATGTGTATGCCTAGTGCCTACACAGTTTGGATGGCTTGAATTATAATGGAAGATGGTCCTTCTGAGCTCAGCTGATGTTAGAGAAGGAGAGAACCATGGAGATCCCTGCAAAGCAGAAGATGGAGCGGCAGGAAACGATCGCAAGAGAGCACAAAGAGGAGCACAAGGCAGCTCTCCACCTAGCTGTCACCTTGGCCATCCCACATGCATTCTCTCCTTCAGCATATGGCACCTTTGATGAGAACCCCAGTGAAGCTGGAGAGGTATCTTCATGCTCGAGGGAGAAGGAGAGCTGGGACCAGTTAATCGAGCGGCTTTTTGAAAAGGATGAGTCTGGACTGATGGTTCTTCGGAAATCGGCAGTTCATGGTGTACCTTGAGGGATAAAAGTTATATGTCTTATTGAGAGGTTTGGCCAAGTTGTTGTCCAGAATTGACAGTTTATGATGTAAAGCTCATGTTGTTGTACTCAGCTATTGTTACGATTATTAAATATATTACCAATTTTGTTGGGCCTATGTTCATCCTTACTAGAATGTCAAGGGGTTCAAGTTGTTCCATGGCATGTCACATGTTTGCTCTATTGCTACCTCAAAGTCGACCTCTCCGATACTAGTTCACAGTGATGACGTTAAACAATTTAATTAGATGTCACTCAAGTAGAGAAATGACGATATTGAAATGAATTGTACAGAGATAACAATTAGGATTTTGGCACATAATATAGAGTGCCTTACATATTTGCTATTGCGAATATATATATATAGGCATCTGCATGTATACCGTTCATGTGTTTTATGTATGAATCTACCGGCCGTGATTAGAATAAGCTGTCATTAGAATATCTAGAGTACTCCTTTTGAATAGATCAAAAAATTGTTTCTTGACCAAAATGCCTTCACTTTGGCATAAAGATCAAATTGGACCCTTGCCTTCTTGCACTACATGGAGAGAGTTCTCTCACTACATGAAGAGAGACGGGAATTCTGTGATTTGGACCATATAAATATTACCTAAGGATGGGGATGTTCACTATTTGTCCAAACAGAAAAATTAAACTGAACCAACCAATTAGGTTAGGTTTGATTTGGTTTATTTTTTGAAAAAAAAACTTTTGAGTGAATTAAGAATTTTGGTTTGGGTCAGTTTTCCCTGTTCATAAACTGAACCAACCCAAATAAACTGAATACCTTAAAAGGACATAATACTAGTGTGAAATTATTTGGATTATAGGTACGTATGTTTGTACATTCTAAAACATGGGATGGTAACATTAGACTTTTGAATTTTTTTTAAAAAAAAACAGCCCATGTCCGTATGCATGATTTGGACGGCTCATAAAAAACTCCAAACCACTGTATGTCCACATGTATGATTAGGCCAGCCCATTAGAAGGCCCAAACCGCAAACCAAACTTAATTAGTTTGGTTTGATTTGGGGACTTTGCAGTTTGGTTTGGTTTAGTTTAAGTGCATATTTTGATTTAATTTGATTTCTACAATTTTATTTTAAAATTGAATAAAACCAAACCAAACCAAATTGCTAACACCCCTGCCCAAGGATGGACAATTTTTTTTAGAAGAAGAAGAACTGAAGGTAAAGAAAATGACAGATTTCTACTCATATAATAAGGGTGTACATACAAATAACTATCTTGTAGTGACATACATGCAATTTAATTTATAACGTTGATATAACCTGATGAGTGATGAATGAAAGCCCGTTCAAAGCAACCAAGGTAATCACCCGTCTATATCATTTCATATACAAATTCATCTTAAAAATATTAGAAGAGTATGCCCAATCTCAGTATCTGAATTATACACTTTTATTAAATTATGCATTGCGTGTTAACTTACACAATTTCATTATATCACACATTTTTGTTCCAAATTAGATAATTTTATAAAAAATTTACACTATTTGATAAGTTATGCATTTTGCTTCACAATTACCCAATTTCATCTAGAAAACTACGCACTTTTAGGAAAGTCATACAATTTCGTCGGACTGCATATATAGCTTTGCTCTAAATTACAAAGTTTTTCTCTAATCTTGACAGAGCTTTAGACACTTGTAACTTTCAAATAAAACACATTTTGCAAGATATTTGTACTTGCAAGTACATTATTTTTATAAAAGTCTGGAATTTAGTTAAAGTGGTGGTGGCATAAGCCCATTAAACTACACCAAACCATCATACAAACAGGCAAATAAATGTAAAACCAAGCAGTCCCATGTACAAAAAATAAGGGGCTATTCGTATAGTATAATCATGATTATTGCCCCTCCCAAAAAATCATGATTGTGGTTATGACAACTGTGACTTTTGTTTTTTTGTTTTTAAATTAAAACAAGTAATGATAACTTCAAAATGATCCTTGTAATTTCAGGTTCTTGTGAATCAATTATAAGAATCTGACTCAATTTTTTATTAAAAATTTTTCAATTTTTCAAGGGTTAGACAACTGACTTTAGAAGTTGTTATATAATTTGTTGACTTCTAACTCAAAGTTCTAAACTGAAGCTTTCTTATATTATCCGGAAGGTTTGACCTGGATGATCACCCAAATCCGATTATAACTACTCAGACTTGGTACTATTTCACATTAAAAATAAATACTAGAGTCAATTTTCAACTAAAATTTTCGTTAAACACGTCCTTAAATTATTTTCCACCAAAATGACAGGTCGTATAAATCAACTGTAAATTGAATTGAGCTAAAAGCCTTCCAATTACAACACACTTATGATAATTTAATAAAAGGGATAAGTTTATATTAACCACTCTTATATGTTAAATTTCAAAATCTCCATCCTTATTTGCACATTATCCTAAATATCATTCTAATATGCATAATGTTTCAAAATTGCTATTGCGGTAGCATATTTGATATGTATAAACATTTCACATGTGCCACTGAAATGTCATGTTTGATAGACACGTTATTTGTAAGGGTATATAATATTAGATAATATGTCAATAAGTTTGACATTTTTAAAATTTAATATATAAAAATGATTAATATGAAATTATCTCTTAATAAAAATTAAACAATGACACAAACCCTACAATTATCATAAATATATTTATAAAAATTATTTTACAATAACTCCAATTATGTTATCCAAAGATTACAACCAATATAAGTAGACTTCTATTATGCACAGTTCTACTACAACTCCACTACTTATCATACTTAAAAACATGTTTTCCGCAGCCTTCCACTCCATGCTATACGCTTCACAGGGGGGACTTCGCTCTGCTGCGAAATGGAGGAGACGACGCCGCAAGCGCAAGGCGGGGAATCCCCTGGCCGCGGCGCCCCGCAGGAAGCCCCCTTCCCGGATGCGAAGCCGCCGGTGGACCGCGCTGAGATCCTGAGGGCGCTGGAGGTGGTGGAGAGGGACGCCGCCGCCATCGCCGACAGCTTCGCCTCCCTCTTCTCTTCTCTCCGCGTGGCCCTAGCGGAGGTCCATCCTTCTGATCAGAACCTACCGATGCCCGTTTATTCGTAAATGGCGATTATTCGAACCATCTCACCTGGATATCTCTGTTTTCTTCTGTTTTTTTTTTCTTCTCGTCTTTGTAATGTGATTTGACTTTGTCATCTTATGGGAAGATGAGACTTTTGGGCAATTGGCAACTTTGATAACAGATGGTTCTTAAGCTTGGTTTCTTATTTGGAATGAGACGGCTTGCTTAGTTGGTTAATTTTCAATTATTTTTGTGTATTGGATTCTGCTGAGTTGTATTGCGATTCCATGAGGAGATAATTTTTTTGGCCAAACATGTGTATCGCGATTCCATGAGGAGATAAAATTTTTGGCCAAACATTTGTATCGCTGTTCCATGAGATAAAATTTTTGGCCAAACATGTGTATCGCGATTCCATGAGGAGATAAAGTTTTGGCCAAACATGAGAGATACTTGTAGGTAGAAATATAATTAGATTATGTCCTGCTCCATTACTCTAAACATGTTGAAACTCCTCTACTAAAAGGTTTGAGCCAGACGAAAAGTGACCCTTTGCTCTAAGTTTGCATCACTCTTGAAAGACTCCCCTTCCTGCCCATGTGCTGGAATGGAAAAGGTGGTTGTGGTAATATACTTTTAAGGTCCATTTACACCTGTGGAAAAAGATGGTTGCCAAAAAGCGGCTTTCTATTCCCATGCAATATGGTTATGAAAAGCATCTGATCATTTATCAACCCAGCTCCAGTCATTGCCATGATAAGCCTTCACGAAGTCGAGCTTGATTAATGTGACAATCTTTAAACTTTTTGCAGTTACCAGCTTTTCATGTGTTGCAAGAGGTATTTATGAATGAAGTCTGATTTGTTCCCTAAGCTTGGTTAATGGACAAAGCTTCATGATTCATGAAGGTCTCGTTCATGACTCATCCTCATATCCCAGCCTGTTATTTTGCTCATTAAAAACTTGAAGATATCCATGAGTATTTTTCAGAGTACTTGGATGAATCCAGTGCCATTGCAACTTGTCCATTCCCTGAAGATTACTACAACTTTCTCAAGTATTCCAACAGATTGATTCAAGGGGATTGACCTCATTGCCATGGATGCTGAAAAAAAGATGACCAACAATTATTGGAACTCTAACTCGCAGTGACATTTTGACAAACATTGCTAAGCCTGCCATGGTCATGTCTTGGTAGACTGTGCCAGGGCAACAATACACATCCCATATAAGTATTTACTAAGCACTACAGGTAGTTCTATGGTGGATTTCTGGTCCAGTTCTTTGTGGACCTGGAACCATGATTGTGGAGTCTGCCAATTTGGATCACACTTAGGTGTCTCCAATATGATTTAGGGGGAGCAAATTTAGGAAAACGATTTTGGACCTGAGGACTAGAAATAGCCGTAAAATTGAGTAATTTCAGAGTACATCAGCTCATTTTTAATTTTGTCCAATTTCAGGCATTTCAAGAGAAGGGGAAAGGCTTTTAAGTTCCTCCCCCTCCCAATAGCCTCCATCATAGCTGGCCAGATTGGCTGCCAACTGTAACAGAGGAAGTGGAGTCCTGATGCTCTCCAAACCCCATCCCCCCACCCCACACATCCAAAAAAAAAAAAAAAAGAAAGGTGTCCAAGCCCTCTCCAGTGACCAACCGACCAGATCAAGTACAATGTGCTGGCGAGGAGTAGGAGGAAGAAGAACTAGATCCTGGTGAAGAAACAGGAAGTTGTCATCAATCTGTTTAGTCTGAGGAACTGATGAAGAGAAGGAAAAAGATGACGACGACGACAAAGAAGACAAAAGAGGAGGGGAAACTAGAAATCAATTTTTTTTTTCTCTTTTGATTTATTTTTTATCACCTTTTTTAGTCAATTCAACACATGCTCCTGGATCAGCTGATTCATTCAGGCAATCCATTTTTTCGAGCTGGCTGGTCTTATTCTGCGATGCCCACCTGGAATTGGTCTTGCTCCTCTCTTGGTCAGTTCACCCAAACCTCAAATTTCGAGGGTGGGTCAAAAACATTAATGAGCAAGCAGGTCATTTTGGCAGACCTAAGCACCATGAATATGTTTCTGTAAAGTGGTATCTACTTAGGCCCTTAAGTTGGCTCTGATTTAATGCTGTCCTTCTGACTGTCATTCAAGGGGTAGGCTTGTCTTTTCTTTACTCTGTTGTCTGTGGCTTGGGAATTTCAAAACTGATCTCGTAGTTGTGTCAGCACTATCAAAGGCGAGGAAGGGTCACATCATCTCTTAGCTGGCTGTTGGTAATATCTACCATATATAAGATGAATGACCGCTGTCCTATCTTTGTTCAGATTTTCAACAACTATTGCTCAGTGAATTGTACATGAATCCAGAATATGGCTGTTCTGTCCTTTCAGTGAACAAGTAGAGCTCTGGGTACTAGCCCACCTTAATTCCTAGATATTGTCAGTTGCAACATATGTTTAGAAATGTTTGTTCTCTCTTTTATTGCATTATTTTTCTAATCTTCGTCACTTCTAATAAAATATTACATTCTGTGTAGGTCAGTAGTACTTCAGTGGAACATATGCATTGTTTCAGTGATGTTGTGGGTCGTCTCCAGGAATCTGGTAAAGATCTGAAAGTACCAATGTCATGTTAAGGTTTGAGTTAGATGACATGCTACATTGCTTAAATTATTGGCATCTTGCAGTATTCAGTATACTTAAGTTTGGAATAGATTTCTTTAAGTACAAATCTGTTAAAATGCATTTTTCTCAATCACCTGAGATATTATGATAACATTTTTAGAAAGATTCCTCATTTGGGATTCTTATTCAGTTTTTTTCCTCTGTTTTGCAGCACTTGATGCAGCAACAAAAGGAAATCGATATATAAATTCTTGTCTGAGGTTATTGTTTATCTCTTTATGTTTAAATTTGCTTTTGGATATTATCAATAAAACCTCAGTATCCTGATTCTCGTTCTGATCTAATATGATACTACTTTTTGGATCATGAAGAATAGTTGTTAAGCCTTTTTATTTGCATTTATGTTGGATTTTTTGTTTAGCTGTATAAGATTTTAAGATTTTACCAGTACGCTTTAACTGGTTTTACATACTACTGTGCGTGGCTCAGTTGGTATGCCGTCAGTCAGGATTTGCAGAGGGTTGGGTGGCATTTTGTAGGACCAATGGTTTCATTTTTCATCAAAATTAGTCGAAAACTAAAAGCCAAGATTTTGTTTCCGCTAGATTCGAAACCAGTGATTTTGAAAATTTAAGGAGTTTCTGTGTTTTATGCCAATTCAAACAACTCTTAAATAACAAAGAAAATAAATAAAACTTGCATCTTGATTTGACATATGTTGGATACAATGAGCACTCTGCATGTTTGTTCCCCGTCATTAGTAGAATGTGAACCCTAAGTGTCCCCATGTTCTATTGGGGAGCCACTTCAAAGAATGAAACCTAGATATTGAACTTTTATACTAGCCAGTTTGAATTCATTCACAGAGAGCATTATAGAATTCCAGTTGGTTTGTCAATGACACAAGGTTTTAAAGTAATGATAAAAACTCTTCCACTGATTGGATAATTTCTCACAAATAGATTTTGTCGCAAATAAGTTTATTGAAAATTCTTCATATGACTGGTAAGTTTAATTTAAATAAATCTTCAGAAGAAATATCAATGAATATCCATTTTTTTCATAAAGTTCTTTTGTTGGCCAGCTATACAAGCAATTTTTTGAAATGGTTGAGAAAAGAGTGAATTCTAGTGTTTTTAACTTGCTTCTCACATATTTGCAAATTTTGAAAGAACAAATAGAGGCACAGAAGGTTCTTTTGTTAGTTTATATTTGATATTTTGCTTTTGTTATAAGTTTAATCTACATTTCCCCAAAAATTAAGCTTATTGACAGTCAATCAGAAGTTTTAACAAAGTTGTGTATAGTTTAACATGGGTCGATTCTCCAAACTTGAAATGATGCACTATGGGCATTTGGGCACAATTCTTCAGTGATGGAGATGACTGTATCAAGCGATTCAAACCTGCTCTTTGGATCATTTGGAACAATTTACTGCAAGGTTGGCCAACTACATATCAGAGCCTAACTCATGTTCTTTGGAAAACTGAGCTGACTTGTACCAACTCATATCAACTAGTACAAGTCAGGTGGAGTGAGCAAAGTGTTTTAAAAGTGAATAGGCTGGCTTGTATCAACCGACTCTAGATTTAAAGTTTGAAAACTGTGGACCGTGATAAGTTTGCATGAGTAGGACTGAGTTAGACTTTTACAGAATCAAATCAGTATGTCTTGGTACATGCTGGTAATGGTTTGCTCCTCTTCTTATAGAACCATAAGTCTGTGTATAAATTGTGAAGGATATCTTTTAAGCTTGTGATTCTTGCCCTGAAGGTACTGGGAACCAAGTAATGGAAATAGTATCCATATTTGGTCACTATTCTTATAGAACCATATATTATATGTATTGGTGGTGATCCCCACCTGTCTCCCTTTTGAGTCATATTTTCAGTTGTGCAATTGTTGTCATGAGTAAAGATGCTTGTCCAGTATCTCTGTAACATAAATGTTGGAAGAGTTTGTGATAAAGGAGCTAATTGTTAGGAACTTAAGATTGTGTCAATGGACCTGAAAACCCTAATATCTAAAGCCAAAACCAATGTTAAAGGTGGATCCAGGTGAAATTTTAACTTTGATAAGGTTTCGGATTCCCTTTGAGATAATTCCTGACAGAAATCCTATGTGATTTTATTTCGTTGCATTTTTTGTGAGCCTTTCTTGTGCAGTCTGCCCTCACTTTTAGCTGGTTATTGATAGATGCTTTTTATGGTGAAGCCACTAGTGATCGGATAGTGTGAGAAAAATCTGCCAGTGTCAATCACCTGTGCCCTTGCAGTCTGCAGATGGCTGTTATGTTCAGTCTGGTCATGCACAAACAACAGTTCTTCCTCTTTATTCTGCGGAAGGAATTGGTTTTGTCCAATATATAAGCCTATGCCAAAATCTATTCTAATTTGGTTACACAGAATTCTGGTTTAACTAAGTAACATGGATACAATATAGCTTAAATTAGATCATTGATTCACATGCTGAATACATGAACCAAAAAGGCCTTTCAAAACACACCAGGAACAGTTTTCTTCCCTTTCAGAGGTAGAAGTTAAAGAAAGAATGTCCTTACTTTTGTGATTAATAAAATTGTGGTACTATCCACTATCAAAAAGGAAAAAGTTAAAGAAAGAATGTATGAGAAATAAACTGAGAAGAGCGGGAATAAATAAGAGAAAGGGGGAGGAGAGGACTGCTTGTCTCTTTATAGTGTTACCCCTTGTTGAGACCATACTGTAGATGCTATGTACTTTCCTCCTCTCTTTTCCCATCTCCCATAGAATCAGTAAAAGTTTGACTTGACCAATTTCTGTGAACTTGATGGTCTAGTTACGAAAATGAGTGATCTTTGCACAGTCTAGCCAGTCAAGGAAATAAACTAGATTTTTAAAGTATACATTGACTCAGTGACTTAACAGCTGCGTACTCAGGGGACCCGTGGGGGTTAGAGGAGCCATGCCCCTCACAAAAATTTTGCAAACTCCTTTTGATTTCTGCATTTCATGCTTTTAGAAAAACCATCGACATGCTTCCCCCAGGATGAAAATTCTATCACTTGGCCCCCTCAGGCAAGATTCCTTGCTCCGTCTCCATACTTTCAAATGTTGCCATCTTATTTTATGTAATGGTATTTTATGTAATGGCTATAAAAGTACTGGGTACTATAGCTTTCTGTATGGTGGGGATGCAAATGTTAACTGATAATCTGGTAACTGAGCTGATTATTTACATTTCGGTCAGCTGTTGGACATGGTAGTCAAACCAGAATCCAAATGGATGTGATCATTGATGTCATATTTGAACCAGTAATCATATAGGGTAAGAGAATGAATATGTGTATAAACTTTGTAAGATAATGAATATGCAGATAACTGACACCTAATAACTGATAGTATCCAAAATGAATAATTAAGATACCATTGCTTGTAAATATGATCTTATGTATAAATGAACTATTTGTTTAAAGTGTTATGGCTAATGTTTATTTAAGGAATAAAAATAATAAATTAAAAGTTATCAGATCATAATATCATCAAGGATAAGGTTACAATGTAATATCATCGAGGATAAGGTTACAATGTTGGATAGCCATATCTTTTATTGATATCGGACAGGTTATAAATCAGATGTCTTTTTACTGGAGTTGGACTTTGATTTGGATACACCCTGTATCCATACTGAATAAAAACCATTTGCATCTCTGCTGTTTGGTAACACTTGTTCTAGAATAAATGATACTTTTTTTGAAGGTGACATTAAGTCACAATTTCATTGAATAAAAGGGAGGGTTACATAGAGAATGAATAGCCCAGAAGGCATCACAGCCAGGATCGGACAAGCCCCGTCCTGGTCCCCATCTACAGCTGAAAGGATGAAAAAATTACAAAGGATGTTTTATCAAGCAAATAAAACAGAAACACACTAAGAACAACCTATCAAGAAATCAATTCCCTCCATTTTCTGGCCTTGTCAAAAAAATCAGAACTCCCCTCCTTGAAGATACCAGCAGCCCTTCCCCATTCTTCCACCCATCTAAATGTACTTCTCAGCAGCTCATTAGTACTTCTGAAATGGTCATTGAATTTCCTTCTATTTCTCTCACACCAGATGGCCCACAAAAGGGCCGGGCAGGTCAAGAACCACAGTTGTTTAAGATCTTTATAGGGACAAATAGTGCTCCACCAGTGTAGGAGATCCAACACAGAAGATTGTTCTACTCAATTGAGTCCAAATAATCTACAAATAATCTTCCACTGAATGATAATAATACCACAACCACAGAATAAATGCTTTTGATCCTTCTCAAAAAGAGCACAAAAAACACAAGAGAAACTCCTAGAGATGTGTAGTTTCTTAGCCCTCCTTCCTGTAAGAATTCTACACCAAGCAAGCTTCCATAGGAACATCTTGATCTTATTTGGAAGTTGGTTAGACCATACTAACTCCTTCCACCACACCCTAGTACCACCATCGTTCAACATTTGAACCATGGACTTTACCGAAAACTGCCCATTGTTGGTCCACTCCAAATTCTTTTATCCTGCACCTCACCAGAAATTCTGACTTCACTAATGCTAGTAATTAGCAATACTAGTTCTTCTGCTTCCACATCCGTGGGATCCCTTCTCAAAGGTAAACTGATCTGACCTGCATCTATATGACATAACACATCCTCAACTGTAGCTTCTTGGTAAAGGGTAATATTGAATAGATTGCTGAAATGCTCAGAAAAGACCACACTGGAACACCATTTATCTTTCTAAAACTGTGTATCCCTGCCATTTCCCACCTGAATTAGCAATACTAGAATAAATGATACTTGTATTTTACTTCTAGGTGGTCATAAATGATCCCTACACAGTATCATATGCTAATGAATATCAAAGCATAATACTGTTTGTGGTGGCATCTATATCCTTTATGACATGATTACTTGGCCATAGTTACTTGTCCTCATTCTTCTTTTTCCTATCACCTGTTTTCTACAGATTGAATGCGGAAATGAAGGGCGTGGAAAGTTTAGCTGTGCAATTGTATCCTTTTCTCATCTCATTCTTAACACTAGTGGAGAAGGCAAGCTTTTTGCTGTATGGTTACGGTTTTGGTCAGCCTTAAGACATGGTTGAAGTAATGCATGCATGATCATAAATGTTTGATGAATTGATGGAATTTTGAGCTGACACTGTCACTTACATTTCATGATTCAACTTTTCCTTACATTTATCATTCATATTGACTAATGAATTATCATTTATTTTGTTTTTAGCAGACCATTTACTTCATCCATCTGATTAGTACAATGTAGGAATATTAAGTCATCAATACAAGATGATCTGCAGATGAAATGTTCTAAGATTGGTAAAGAGAGTTGAAAAAAAAAAAACAAGAGTATGATAGATGACAAGGAAAAGAAGGCTTACGGATTTAGGGTGTGGTCCTGCGATTCATTTGCAATCCATTAGGTTGGTTTTGCATGTGGGTTGCATTGATCTTTGAATATTTGAGTTGTTAAGGTATTTGCCATGGAAGATCAACTGTGATCAACTATTTAGGGGTTGTTTGGTATTCTGAAAAAATTTAAAAATGCTGTAAACCAGCATTTTTCCCTATGTTTAGCTTGCTATAAACTGTTTTACAGTGTTCTTTGTATATTTGGAGTGTCATAAATTGTTGTATTTCAAAACTGGTTGACTTATGTAATGCTTTTTGGTTGGTTTTGGTCTTTAGTCCAAAACTATCAAAAATCAAAGCCAGGGGTCTAAAACTTGGGTTTTTTTTTGTTAGTTTTAAAACCGATGATTTTAGAATCAATATTTTACAGTATTTTACGTCAAAGCAAATAACCCCTTGGACGTCAAAGATATCCTGTTTTCTCTTGTTTGATTTCTTAATGCTATGTGAAAAAGGAAGATCTTGAGGAGGAACGTGGATGTGTTGGATTCAGCTGTCAGCAGACTTGTACGGCTTCAATAATCTCCTGTAGTCTCTTGTCGCCGGGATTAGCTTAGTGCTTTGCTTTGGTAAACTCACCATCACCACATAGATCAGCTTTTAACCATAGATTACATTTTACATTGATCTGATGAATATCGACCTCACTTAAAGTTCAAGGGCTATTCTTAGCGTTCACTATGTTTTCTTTTGTCCACCATATCTGTGTAGGGTCAAGAATTATAGAGGTGGTGGACACTTTGGGGCATGGCCGGCTGTGTTTGGTAATCGGACTTGCATATAAGTTCCTTGTGGACGATTTGTTATGTATTTATATCTTGTTATTGATGCTATAGAAAGGAAACTTTCACAGTCTAATTACATTTGACGAAATTCTATGTTGGATCTTCACCTTTTTCCATGTAATTACCATTGAGATCGTTTTAATTCAATTCTCCTTCTCAACACATTGAAGAGTTGGTTAATGGGTAGAATTGATAAGAACATATATAGAGGCTCTCTAAATGTCAGAATAAATGGCAGTCCAATGAAATCTTTCTTTGGGAAGGGGGGAAGGGTATTTGTCATGTCTACATGTATTTGTCATATCTATAATCTTGTATCTTCATTTAATGTTTGTCTGATCCCTCCCAAATAAAAAATTATCTAATTCATGTTTACTAGTTCATGTGGATTAATGTCATCTTGTATGACAAGATGATTCAGCTTGGTGTACGAACCCTCGGTGCAACCAGTATTACTCAGATGTCTAGTACATTGTGGCATTTTTCTGAAGCACCTTTTTTGGGTTTGTTAGGTCATCTGCTCATCAGTTCGCGATGGTTGGGGATCTAGAAAATCCAGATGGGCTAGCCCTCTGCCAATTCCGGTTTACAGTACCTATCAGGAAAGAGGTATTTTTTAGATGATGTCACATCAGCATCTAAGTGTAAAGAAAAATTATTATGTGTACACAAGAAAAAGGTTGTGGTAGATTAGTTACTAGAAAAGAAAAGAGTGGATACTGGGTTCAGGGTGTGGAACAGCTTTGTGGGTTAAGGGTTGGAGTCCTGGTGATGGAGATCCTCTATGGTCCTTTATGTGTGTCAGTATGTCTTCAATTATATAAGCCAGAGGTAAATGAATTATTTGTTAAGATAAGTTAGAGAAGCAACAAATTTACTCTTGGCCTCATGTAAAGTTGTAAACTAAGCGGATCATGTCTTGCCAAGTTTTGTCTGAAAAAGTTTTATTGTTTACCACTTCGACCTGTAGACCGATGATTGAGATAAATCATTTTCTTCATTATATACAATTTTACATCAAAATGTAGTATAGTTCAAAATGTAAAATATCATATTCGCTAGCTATCTTAGATAAGTCAAAAAGTTTAAAAAAATATCTTATTAATATGTTAAGGGAAAATTTCATGTCCATTATTGTAATGTGCCAAATATTTGCTTTATCAATGTTACAGCCATTATATCTCCTACACAATACAGACTCGTATTCTTATCTCTCTACCAGTTGGCGGTCTAGTCATTAGAGCATGTATTCTATGTATTTTTTAAATATAAGCAACGAAAACCAATCTTAGGGGCGAATTTTGATAGTTTTCTAATATATGAAGGAGATGTGAGACATTATGCATGTAACGGTTAAAACAAATCTGATATTTTATATTTAAGAGGGTTAATAAACAGGTTTCTGTTGTATGTTAAATATGCCTTTAACAAAGAAATAACATGGTAATAACATCCTAGCATTCGTGTTACATTTGCTCCAAAAATTCGTCTGATTCCATTATTAACTGGGTTGTGGGGCCCACACCACCAGAAATGGGATCCTATGAACCTTTATACGCCTTTTATTCACACGAGGAAGAAGGTGAACATATCATTTGCAATTTGCTTTTGTAAAGATGAAAAAATATAAGATCCATCTCATCCTTATGTGAGTGAGGGCATGCAAAAATACAAAGAAAGAGGTTAGTAAGGGTATCAATTGGCGGGCTAGCCCGTGGCCCAGTCCAGCCCATATTATAATAAATTGAGTTGGTCTAAATTATTTAAATTGGGTTAGGTTAAATTTGAGTTGGTGTTAGTCAAAGTTGGATTGGGTTAGATTGAAATTGGGCTGGTCCAATTTGATCTATTAATTTTTACATTAATTCATATAATAAAGAAAATGCTTCTAACAAACTTTCTACAAATAAGGTTAGTTCTACCCAACCCAATCCAATCGAGCCCACTCATTATTCAATTTAAGTTGAATTTGGACTAAATATAGACTGAATTTAGGCCAGACTGAAATTGAGTTGAACTATTTTGAATTTAGGCTAAGTTCAAATTATCACATAAACCAGTCCAATCCACTCAAGTTACATCCCTAGAGGTCAATCTCACTGGGAATGAGGTAGGCCAAAAGATTGAGAAAATAAAAGGTCAATTCTATCCATATCAATTTTAGTACTGCTACTTATAGCAGGTATTTGTTGCACCCTATCTATTATCATGTAATAGTACAGTGTATTATCATATGAAATTCAATATAAGTCTAAATCTATGCTAAAAAATGATACAGATTAGCCTTTGAGAGTCTAAAAGCCTCCTGTCCTCCCTCTTTTCCGTTCCTAGCTGTATTAAAACTAATACTCCAACTGGATAGAGCATTAGGTTCTGTTTGAACATGACGTGTAATATTGTTATGATCTATTCTGAGTTAAATCAAAGTAAATAATTGTACCAAAGATTTTAAATTGCTTGTTTTAATTATAATAAGTATTAATGATGTGCATTTTTTATATGTAGACATAAATAATCTCAAATTGCATGTCAAGATGAGTGATACATGAATCAAAGAGGACCTTGTAGAAAACAAGTATGAGGTGAGACGATAATTATTTTCTCTTTTTTGCCGAAGAATCAGGGAAAATCACCTTAGCCTTTTCTTTCATTTCTATCAAATTGATGTCAACCACAATCACTGTCTTAGGAGCCAGTTTCAATTTAGTCAAACCTCACTCATGACAGTGAACCCTTCCCTAAAGGATTTTAAAGATTTTTTTTTTTTTTTTTTGGCAAGAAGACAAAGAGTCGCTTCCAACTCTCTTATTTACGACGAATTAACCACAACGGGAGACGTAGAACCCTTAGACGTAGGCCAATCATGTGTCTCCACGTCTGCCGAGTTGGGGCACACATGCCGCGATAACCGCCCGCCTTCGGACATACGCGAGGCCTGCGGGCCCCGCCTCCTCCATGCGCGTGCGGGGTCAAAGGAATCCACTCAAGAAATGGCAGGCACAAGCCCGAGACACCCAATGGGCCCCACTGCCGCCACCGAACAGAAGCAACCGGCTATAGCCGGTCAAGAACCGAGCTTTGTTCGTTAGCGGACTGCTTCCTTTTTTTTTTTTTGCTCAGATAGCATCTTTTTGCCATCAGTAGATTAGAGGACGTGTTATCCGATAATGACATTGTCCATATTTATTCATAATTATCTTTGAATTAATGTTCATAAGTCAATGTCAAATGAAACTTTTGGTAAGATTAACCTTTCAGTTATAAATTCGTGTCGCAGTATAAGGTCTGTTTCAATGTGATTTAGGTGGATTTTATTTTTATTCTATGTTTTACATGATGACACAAGTTTAAATCTAAATATACTTTTTATCCTCTCAAAGAATATATGTTTTACTTGATGACACAAGTTTAAATCTAAATATACTTTTTATCCTGTTAAAGAATATATTATTTTTTATAATTTTTATTTAATTTTATTGAATTCTCTGTAAGGTAACCTTATCTTTAAATTTTAAGTTTCTTAAGAGTCTCGTGTTAACCTTAAGACCTACGGATAATTGCTTCTACGCAGACGTCATAAAACACTTTACAAACATAAATTTTTAGATTTTTTTTCCTTTAGCAAAGTGAATATATATATATCATTTCTGATGTACTTAACGGATACGTGACGGATAGACACCATCCGTACAGTATCCGACCGGTTAACATCCTTTAAGGAGAAGAACAGGTGAAACAGGAAGCGAAAGGGGCAAAAAATCCCAGCACAGTGCCCGCGGGAGCAGATGTGGTGCGGCCGAGAGTGGAGAGAAAGCAGACTTCAGACTTCAGAGCTTCACCAGAGCTCCTCCCCACCGGCGGCGAGGCCGCGATCTGCTTCCCTCCCTCCCCCGATCCCGTTCTCCATGTGAATTTCTGATCGCTTCTGCTGCTGCTGCGGGCTTCCAGCGGAGGGAATCCATGGAGCTGAAGAGGTTCTGGGGCCTGATTTGGGCGCTTCTCTTGATCTGGTCGCTCCCTGTTGCTGTGCTCGGAGGTGACATTGTCCATGACGACGAGGAGGCCCCGAAGCAGCCCGGCTGCGCCAACAACTTCGTCCTGGTGAGTTCTTCGCTGTTCACGCGCTTGGATCCTAGCTCTGTTGATCGCTGCTTCGTGGTCCGGTGGTGGCGGCTTCGCTGCTTCTGACAAGGCGTGCTCGTTTTTGCTTGGATCTGTTCTTCGTTTCCTGTTCCTGTTGCTGTCTCCATCTCCCCTTTCTCCCGAGTCACATCGTTGTTTTGTTGGGGATGGAGAGACGTTGTATTCGGCGGTACGAGTGAACTGGGGGCCTTAGTTCCTTTAGAGCACTTGGTTTCGTTGTGTTTCTCTCCTCTTGAGCCCAACTCCTCAGTCTTGCACCTGAATCATCTGACAATTCGCTGTTTTCGGAGTAGGCCACTTTTTTTCCCGGCCTAGATGCACATCCCCCTCCAAATTCCTGGACTGTCATGCGAAGAACCACATTTTTCGGTGTGAAAGTAGGTTGTTGCTGAAAATTTTCTATAACTTAATCACTGCATGAGCTTGTGGTATCATTAACTTCTTCTGGAGGTCCTCCACATTCCATGACCAAATTTTGTCTGATAGCAATACCGAATCAGTTCCCCAGTGGCAAATAATCTGCGGTTCCTCCAGAGACTGAGGATTTCTTTGGTGAATATGGTGATTTATGAACGAAGATGAGTCATCACATACTTCTGATTTCTCCTTTGGGAAGTGCTTCATCAACAAGGTTTCTTCTAGAGATAACCTATTTGTGTGGAGAGATATTGATTGGTTGCCAGATCTGGTACCCTTATGGAGAACTTGGAACCCAAGGAGTTAGGAGTAATGTTGTTATTCTGTACTTCATGGTCAAGATGCTTTTTGGATCTGATGAATCTAAGAACTTGTAAAAATGATATTCAGATACAATTGTATGGATTACAACACTGGCAATAATATGTTGGAATGGATTTAAGCAAGGATGCCTTTGCAGACAAAGTGAAATTTGCTTGGATTTGGCAGCTAAAAGCTACATGTGGAGGCTCGTGATTAATTAGTTTAGATGTGATGATTATGAGGGTCTTTTGAGTGTGGGCTAGGTTGTTTTTTCTTGCACAATTTATGTTCTCATTTTTGCAGTTTATTTTTAATACAATTGTAGCACTTTCCACTTTCCGAACTGAAATTGATCATGGTCAATGAAAAGTAATAAAAGCACACAGCTGATTTGGAAAATGATCTTGCTGTCTATCATAAGTTTCTTGATTATTTCCAACTGGATTCAACCAGTGCAAATGCCCGGCTCATTTTTATCCCATTAGCAAACCACCGGGGTAGTCATAAGCAGTATTCAGTGGGGACATAGCCCAATCTGGTTGTAACATTGGATATCATTCTGTCTTAGGAAGTTGAACAGTGAATCAGCAACTGACTATTCAATGCCTCCCCCTACAAAGCAACAGCATTTGTTCGTTGACATCTCTGATGTATGAACATCAACTTTATTCATTCTGTCTTAGGAAGCTTTACAATGAAAAAAACTTGAACTCTTTGTTTGTTTGACTAGTGTTTAGATGCATCCCTTCTTTTCGGTGTAGATACAATAATCTAAATGCAGCTCCACTGATTAGTTCACAATCTTCTTTGTGGCTTTCACCATCACAGGAAACTGCCACATTCACATTGTATACATCATCTAGAATGGTTGGATTCTTCACATACGCATTGTTCTGATCTGATAGAAAGCTCTAATTTCATTGCATGCTAATTTGTATTGGAAACTTGATTGTCAAGTGTGATTCTATAGCATTTGTCATCTTCTAGATGATGATTAGTGGGCATCCCTCCCCTGACTTTAATACTCAATTGGTATGGGAATCTATAGTGCCTACCATCCACTTAAAAAAAAGGGAATCTACGGTGCCTGGGAAGAATCTACAAGTATCCAAGTGTCAGTAGGCATTAGCGTGCTATTCATCTTTCATTGTAACAGTTCATGCAATACAGATATCTCCCACTGGATAAAAACTGCAGAAGAACATAGAGGACTGACTCTTTATCCCAAATCAAAGTCTCTCATGATTTGTCTCCCAAAATTTTATAATCTTACTTTCTCCAATCAAGAGCCGAGGGATTTTTCTTTTTTTGGTAGAAACACCTTGAATATTTAAAACCTCACTTAGACTTCGGAATGGTTGACAGTCGATATCGGCCGATACGTATCGATATCGGTGGGTAGTGATACCATACTAAGTGGACCGATACTGGCCTGTTACTGGGCCAAAATGGACCCGGTACTGGTCGATAAGGCCGATCCCGATACCGGTACGTATCGGTACCGGTACCCTCCGATACCGGTATTACCATCCTTGCTTTGGATTGACTATCTTTTTTTTAACTTCGGTCTGGACTATCCAGAAAAGAATACGGTTCATATAGTCTTCAAACAGCTGTTAAATCATATAGAATCATGTTTTTTCCCTTTGTTTCCTCCACCTTACTTGCACTGTCAACATGAAGGTTGCTGCTTGCCGCCCTCCATGGTTGGCCTTTGGGTCACCATCAGCATGTGACATTGTGAAAGTTGCTCAACAGCCTGTGATGCTGCTCAGCGGCCCGGGCTTCTGTGTTGGCAGCCCAGCCTGTTGAGACACAAGTATGAGTCACCACCTTGCAGCATTGCGGGTTGCTGCTGCACTGTAGGCAGCTGGGTTGCTGCACAATAACCTGTGTTGCCAGGGAGAGGGGGTGGGTTTGCTGCACAATAAACTGTGTTGCTGGGGAGTTTCAAAAGGGGGGGGGGGTGTTGGATGCAGGTGGTTGTGGGTAAAGGGCTGCAGTGCATCCATTAATATAAGAGGGAGGAGGAGAGGGAAAAGTGGAAATATGAAGCACTGTATAGAGAGAGTGGAGAAGAGTTTGAACCAAAATTTTAAAAAAATAAAAGAAATGTCCGGAACCTCTCCTTACTCTTCCAATTGTATTACCTCTCTTTATTTTATAAAATTTGTGGTATAATCCACAATTGTTTCAAAAAAAATAAGTGTAAAATGTCATTTGCCACTTAGATTACACCTTCTCTTATAAAATGCAAGGGTTAAACTCTAGTCAACTTTAAGATGATTAAAGACAGTGACAAGGAAGTAAATATAGTCTAATCTATTGCTTACACAATATCATATATACCCTTCTTATAAGATTATGCTATCAAAAATGCCATTGTTGTTATCCTCCGTCCCCTTAACTAAACCAAAGGTGAGTTAATGTTAACTAGAGTGTGAAAATATTTTTAAGCCCTTTGGTTAAAGATGGATGCATTCTCTCTCTCTCTCTCTCTCTATATATATATATATATATATACTAGAATAGGGAGCCTGCCGGAGTTGGGGTGGGCCACTAGAACAGTGACCTATTAAGATGCTCTGATGTCGGAGGGGCATAGCAGGGGCGAAGAGGCCCTCGTTTTTTTTCTGTCGGGGGGTGGGGGGGGGGGGGGAGGAGGAGGAGGAAGAGGAGAGGGGCCGCTTCAGTTTGGCTGATGGTGGAGACATCTTGGTCCTGATCGGTGTTGTGGGTACCAGCCTGATGTTTTCTTTGTTGATGTTCTCATCAAGGTCGTTGTCCTCGTTCATCCTCTTTGACATCCATCGCAAGCTCAACAACGTCAATGATGTCGGGTTCAGGGGAAGGGGGAGGGGCCTTGCAGAGGCCTGCTGCCTTGTGGGCTGCGCTGGGGGTGCAGCCACCGTGCCATTATTGTTGTTAATGTTGGAGGAGCTACCGTTGTTGCTGCCCTCTCCAGATAGGGATTTCTCAGAGATCTCACTGGAAGGGTGGGGACTGGGGAGATACAATCCCGGAAGGAGCTATGAAGCCATTGAGGTGGTGATGGAGACAGCAACGTCTAGAGGCCTATACTCAAAGGACGTGGATGAGCTGTTTGTATTCGCCCAGCTTGGGGATTGACCTCAGCTTCTTGAGGATCCTCTCCTTCATCCCCTTCCATCCCCTTCATCTCTCTCTCTCTCTCTCTCTCACAGGTCAGCGCCCCACAGAAGCTGCACCGGAACAGATCCGATTTGGGTCGATGAAGCCTAACCCTTGGGGCCTAATGACCCATCGCTGGTAAGAGAGGATATAACTGACACCATCTCTCTCAAGTCAACGTGGCAGATGATCGGCACCATCTCCGTCGACACAGGAGACAATTGGCACCATCTCTGCCCGCTGGTCTTGGGTCGATGAAACCTGCCCTTGGGGCCTGATGACCCATCACCAGTGAGAGGGGATACGAGTGACACCATATCTCTCAGGTTGACGTGGTAGATGATCGGCACCATCTCCGTCGACTCAGGAGACGATCAGCAACATCTCTGTCCCCTCTCTCTCTCCGGTGCCCCGCAAAAGCTGCAGCGGAACAGCTCCATTTTGGGTTGTTGAAGCCTTGGGGCCCGGCAATCCACTGCCAGCAAGAGAAGCTGAGGTCTCCTGGAGGTGATGATCATCATGGCATCAGGGAGGAAGCCTCACTCGACAGATTGGCATAGGAGATGATCTGCACCAGCTTCGTCAAACGCAGGAGATGTTCGGCACCATCTCCGTTGCTGCTCTCTCTCTCTCTAGTTGGCATTTGAGAATAGAGGAGGTTGGGGCCAGCCTCTCTGCAACTTGAGGGACTCTCTCGCCAGACAATGCTCCTCCTGGTGAGCGACAGTTGTGAGCTTCGGTCAGAGCAGCCGCACCTCACCGGTGCCCTCCCAGATTCTCTCTCGCTCGCTCGCTTTCTCTCTGGGGGGGCATTTTAGTCATGTTGCTCTCTACGAACCTATTTCCCGTTATGTTCTAACGGTGAAGGAATATTCTTGGCATGTTCCGATAATTTGAAACAGACATTAACCTCGATGGCATTTTTGATAGCATAATCTTATAAGAAGGGTATGTACCATATTGTGTAAGCAAGAGTGGCATTTTTGATATTTTGCATGTAAGTATGGTTAATATGAAATTAACCCTATTTATTAATAACTAGGAGGTCTTTTAGGCAATTCAAGTATTTTATAAAGTTACAGAATAAAGAAAAACCAAAATAAAAATACCCAAGTTTGAATATTCCTGCTTGTTGATGGTTCTAGCGAATTCCAATTATTGTCCTTTGTACTCTTCTTGGGTTAAGTATCCAGCTTGAGTCTCTAAATGTGACAAAAGATATTCCATCCAGCCCCTTTACCTGTCAAGCAGATCCTGATTCTGTTTTCTGCTTTAAGAATGTCCCTCATTAAAACGATGCCAACCTTGGTCGACCTAGCTACCTAGCTAAATACTGCTAGGTGAACTGATGAACCATTCTTACAGGAAGCCTTTTCTAATGGGTTGGTATTCCATCCTATAGCATCCAAAATATCCCTAAAAGAGCAACATATGACTGTAACCCAAGAACGTCTTAAAAATTTCCAGCTTCTAGAAATTTGTTTTGCCTCTAAAAGGATACACTACAAATTACAAATACTACTCTTTTATCATACTGTGAAAATCTACCCTCATTCAATTAGATTTATATCATGTTCCTTTTATTATTGGTCCTGTGCTGTCCCTGATGTTGACTTTCGATGAATGAAACAATCTATGTGCCAAAGTGCAGTAGTATTCTTGAAAATAACAAAGGGAAAAAAAACCAGGTGAAAAGGATGACGTAAATCAAAATGGTGAATCAACATAATATACTCCTGACAAGGAAGAAAATCTGCCCTTGCACCTTCCAGTCAATATAGAAATTCAACATGGAGAAGCCATTTCGTCCACCCGGGCTTCCCAATCTCTGTTAGAGGTATAAGGTACTTGATGAGAAAGAGCTTCAGGGAACAAACAGATGCGAATTTGAGCGTTGGTCTCCTTCACATGTAAACCTTTAGGGAGCTATTACCTAAAAGGAAAATTTAGTATAAGAAACATAGTAAGCAACAAAGTTCCATAACCAAATTGTACACACAATTCCAAAATTCATGCTCTCCAAGAGCTACCAGAGACAACTCTTTAGCATCACATGCCTTTTCCCATAATTAGTTGGAAATAACACTGGCACCCTTGGAGGTAAGGGGAGTAATAGTTGAAATCTTGATGAGAGTATCAGATAATGAGATTTGATGAATTCTACAGACTGTAGAATCATTATTGGTCCCTTGGACATTTCATATTAATCCACTGACCATGTGGAAGGTTGTTTCTCACTAAATGTTAGACGTATAGGTTCAGTTGTAACTGTTGATTAGCAGGCAAAATGAGAAAGACAAGACAGGTTAACATGCTATGACTCTTTGGGTCCTCAGAGGACAGAATAATTAAGTAATAAACATATTCACTTTCTTAGCTGTTGGTGCTGCATCATTAAACTTCTCCTCATTTGAGTCATTGAACTTATTACAAATACAGTTGCAGGTTTCTTTCGTAGTTCAAACTTTTCCTAGATCTTGTGTTTGGGTAAACTCCTTGTGCTTGCATGGCGAGGACTTTATGTTCTCTCTAGTTTTTATTACTGTGTTTTCTTACTAATCATTTGATGTTTTGTATCATCAATTGGAATGCCTTTATTACAGAATACACTTGCTAAGAAAGTCCTTGTTACGATGTCCAATTACTATTTTCATATAGTCTCAACCTTGAGGGCAGAGGTTGGCATATAATTTTTGTCATTCTTGCTTATGGACACGTTGCCACTGCCTGACTGTTCCCAGGTAAAAGTCCAAACTTGGATTAATAACACAGAAGCTGATGAGTTTGTTGGTGTTGGTGCTCGATTTGGCACTCCAATGGAGTCGAAGGAGAAGCATGCAAACAGAACTAAGCTTTCCCTTGCAGATCCTCCTGATTGTTGCAGTGCCCCCAAGAAGAAGGTTGCATTGTACTTTATGTTCTAATCAGGTGCAGATTATTCTGCACTATTCATGCTTAATAAATAAAAACTGTTTCCTTCCTCTTTTTGTGTTAGCTTGATGGAGATGTCCTCCTAGTTTACCGTGGTAGCTGCAAATTCACAACAAAAGCAAAGGTTGCTGAAGCTGCTGGTGCTTCTGCCATTCTCATTATTAATAGCCGCAAAGGTGTGTCTTATGGTGGTACATAATACTTAATGCATCTTCGAAATGACGGGCTTATTTAAATCAAGGGAACATAAAGCCTTGATGTGTTTGTAGCTAATTTGATATGAGGCATGTTAGGGATTTGCTCCATATCCACATTACACAATTAAAAAGTGTGCTCATCATGCAAGATATGATGAGAGAGTTCAACGTGTTGGCATCTCGATTGGGCAGCTCATAGGATGACCTTGCTAACAATAGTTGGCATCAAAAAATTGGATTTTTAAGCTGCAATTTTTTATATACTTGAAAGGTTAACAACTGAGTGCCCATCTTTTTTTTTGGCAGAACTTTACAAGATGGTATGCGATCCAAGTGAAACAAATTTGAATATAAACATACCTGCAGTCATGCTGCCCAAAGATGCTGGTGCAAATTTGGAAAATAGACTAAAAAGTGGTATCTCAGGTAAAGTTTTTTTATCATACATGATTGTTGTGGGACAGCTGTGGTGTGCTTGGCATGGTAAATACTCCTGATTATCTTTTAAACCTTGTAATAGTTAATCTTGAAAAGAGGAAGCTACAAGAGAACCTGCCAATTTTCAGCATTATGCCAGAATTCTCCAAATACAATTTTATGCATTGCCAACATTATAGAGTACTTCTGGTCTTGTACAACATGTGTGCCGCTTTTACAAGCTATAAAAATGACATGGGTTCTCTTTGATAATGTGCTGGTCTGATGTGTATCTGTTCTCCACAATATTTATTGATAACTCGTGGAAACCAGCTTCCTTCAGAAAAAAAAAAGTGATGTCATGAAGACCATTCCATGCAAATGTGGCAATGTTTTATGTCTAATTTCTTATAGATATCTGTGTGAGTCTGAACTTTTAGGGTGGTGTTTGGGAACCTAACCTAGCTGTCTCTCCTATCGGATTATTTAAAAATCCTGTCGTTTTGGGTCTTTGTTGTTTTTATCTGGAGAAATATAGGTCGGTTTTATTTATTTTATTTATTGGACTATGAGAGTTTAGGATTAGCCCTCAAAGAGTCCGGGACTTCGGATCAGGCGAAGATCCGAGTATATGACCTCTCTCCACTGACCTCAGTCAGTGTTAATTACGTCAAGCAACCGCTCGACAACCCTTGATTAACCGTCCGTTGATGCCCTTATAACATGCAATACTACTACTATATGCAGCACATGCATATGAACATATATTTTAGGTTAAGCTCTTGGTCTCACCCAAGTTTAGGATGGGTTTATAATTGATTGGGGGACTTTTTAAGAGATTTTGGATTGACTCCGAGTTATCTGGATTGATTCCAAGTATTTTAGACCCATAAGGGTATTTTTGTAATTATGCCAAGTTGGAGGGTATAGGGGTATTATGGTCACTTTAGTGTGTGAAATTAGTTTTAATGATTTAGGAAGGTTTCAAAACCTTAAGAGGTATTTTAGAGTTATTTTAAGTGTGTTTGGGTTGTAAGGGTATTTTGGTAATTTTATCCGAATTGGATTTCTAGACTTAAAGTCTATTTTTTGGGTATTTTTGTAATTATGTTGCATTAGGGTCATTATGGTCATTTTAAGTTTTTTAGCATTTTAGGAAAACTTGAAAACCCTTAGGATGTATTTTAGGATCATTTTAGACATATTTAAGTTATCGGGGTATTTTGGTAATTTTACCCATCTTATTAAGGTTTGGAGGGTATTTTGGACATAGGAGAGGTATTGATATTTTTAAAGAATTTTCTGTGATTTTTACAGATTTTTATCATGGGTGAGGGTATTTTTGTAATTTCATTAAGTCCTAGGGGCATTTTGGTCATTTCGAGAATTTTATATATTTTCAGATTTGGTTCTCTGATTTTTACTGATTTTTTATTAATTTTACATATTTTTATTAATTAATTAGATATATGAAGGATATTTAAGTCATATTTTTTGGTTTATGTAATTTTCAGATTTGGTTTTCTGATTTTTACTGAGTATTATTGGTTTTTACAGAATTTTTCTGATTTTTATATTCATCTTACTAATTTTAGATATTTTTTTACATATTTTATTAATTAATTAAGTATGGGGGGTATTTAAGTCATTTTATAACTTAAGTATATTATTTTATGTTTCAATGTTTCATTATTGAGTTTTGATTATGAGTTTAAGATTAGTTATATATGGGATGAGGCCAATGATATTTTAGAATATTTAATTATATATTTATGTATTTTAATTAGTTATTAAACTAATTAATTATGTATATGAAAATATAATAATATAGTGTTACTTAAGTAGTAGATTCATGAACACATATGCACATATATATGCTCAAAGAACAAATATTGGCATTTCATTCATTATTTCGGTATAATCCCGTCTTATAAAACGGCGATTTTACAATATAAGTTCGGCAGAGCTTCTCCTTAGGAATAAACCTTAGGAAGAGAGCTCTCCGAGACGAAAAATATCCTCCAAACGCAGCAAACCCGGGCAAGAGCACCGGATTTGGTCTTCAAATGGGCAGAGTTTCTCCTAGAAATTTTGGGCCAAATGGGCATGGAGTTCTTCGTACCCCTTGGGGGGTATTTATAAGCTATGGGAGCCTCAACCGGTGGGGGTACCCACCGGTGTTTACAAGCCGGATTCGAGTCATAATTTTTTTTTTACTCAGACTTCGACTGCGTAATCTCATAATAAATCTTATTATAACAAACAGCTATGGGAGCTAAACAACTGCAATATAATTTAAATAAATGTCATAACCATCAATTAATCTAAAATATCTAAAATATAGTAAATACTGAAGTCCACAAATCACAATATCCATCAATAAATATCTAAATTCTTAATCTCACCAAATAAAAGAATGTACATCAATCTCTCATAATTCCCTACTACATCAAATTACTAATTTGATAACCAAAAGTTCTTTTGAAAATTTAATACGCTTGATTGTCCACTTTGGCAGATCCTGAATCGGTTTCTCTTGAAAAACGGTTGGTCAGATCTATGAGTCCACCACTCAGTAAGCTTCAAACCATCCATATAATTTAATATATAGTAATTTTACAAATCACATTATATAATTAAATTAAGTATGATGATTTTGTACAGTTTTACATATAGCTCAAATAAAAAAATGATAGAAAATATGGTCACATATAGATTTACTAAATCAGATGTATTTTCTAATAAACATGCTCAGATCGAATAACATACAACTAATAGTTTTAAGTTAGCATAATCAGAGTTTACTTATAAACTAATCATAGATCTCATGCTTAGGATAAATTCATGAAATGTCCAAGGAATAGTTAGACATAGTGAACAAAGAATTCAAATGAATATACTAAACTCAAGGATACATAATAGAGCATAGATTTCAGATTTATGTGCCAATCAAATCATATCAAATATATCATAATGGGCATGTACTCAAATCACAACATAAGGAGTCGAACAAATATATATCAAAGCATCTAATTAATGATGCAGAGGTCTTGGTTACTGTGCAAAACCGGAGAGTCTAATGTCCCACCCAACTCCATTGCGCTACGTATCGCCGTCCCATGGTTTTACTGGTTGGAAATCAAGATTCCATCCGTTGCCCTCGGGTTCATAATGTCTTATCCAATACGAATGCTTATACTGGAATTAAGTCCTACAATCTCCTTAAGATGATGATATCCAAACAACTATAATCACATATAGAACAATGGCCTTACAGTAGCTGCAAAATGATCACATATTTGAAATCTTAATTTAAATAATGATACATATATATACAAGTCAAAATACAGTATTTTAGTACAAAAATAGTCACTTAAAGAGTTAAGTAGATCAAATAAAGAGATAATCAGATTAAAATTGATTCCAAAAGGTTACTGAACTGGAAAGAATGCTACATAGATTTTCTCAAAAATTTTAGATCATAGATCATAATTTTCAGGTACTAAAATTTATTATACATGGTTAAAAATTCAATAATTATGATGAAAATAGCAATCAGATTCAAAAATTAGTCAAACTTGAGGAACATGATAAATAGGTCATATGTGAAGTGTCTATAAAATTTCATCAATTTATGGATCGATTTGATATGATTTCGAACTTCTGATTTGATTTTAAAAATAAAACTTTAATATAATTTCAGTAACTTAAAAGAGATGGTAAAATAAATATCAAACGGAGTCAGAAAATTCTCAAACTTTACAGAGAGATCAAGGACAATATGACATGTCTTCACAAAATTTGGTATGATTTGGATATGAATCGAGTAACATAGAAGGTCCACAAGTTGAGATTTTAAAACTATCAGGACAGATTGTATAGTCTGATAAAAAATTATTAAATAAATTTAAAAAATTATCAAATTTATTGGACATGAAGATAACATCCAAAATAATCTTCTGTCAAAATTTCAACTCAATTGAACAATGGACATTAGATAGAGGAGAACAAACATTTGCAATTCAGGTGATTACAATTGGAAACATAATAGGCTGAACAGACAGATTAATTATGGAATAAATAGGAAATAAAATCAGAATAATTTAAAATTTGATGAGCATTAAGTAGGCATCCAGATCAAGCTTCTTATCCATTGATTAGTTTTGACAAATTTAAAAATAATATAGTGTTTGGTACAAAATAAATTATGCTTAGAGTTTCCGCCTATCTCTTGAAGAAAGATTAGTTTTTGGTGGCTCCTAGATTCTTCTGAGTAAGTTTCATGATCTTCAGCCTTTCAAAGCTTTTTTTTGTTATCAAAGGCTAGTGAGGCGCTCGCCTAGGCAACGAGGCGTGGCGAAGCAGTGGTAAGTCGCCTCGTTTTGCCCTTTGTCGCCTAGGCGAACGACGAAATCGCCTCGCTTTATCCCCGTCTGACTTTGCTGCGATTCCTGGCGATCATCGACGCCACCGATGCTGCCATCGTCACTGATCGTCGATGCTGCTGTCATTGTCACCGGCATCCGGTGAGTTTGCTCTCTCTCTTTCTCTCTCTGTGATGAAGCCGATGCCCCTATCTCTCTTTCCTGTCTCACCCTCTCTCTCCCTTTCTCTCTCTCTCTGTGTCTCTCTAAGAAGGGCCCGACCGGCCAAGCCCCCCTCCCTCCCTTTCTTTTAGGCTCTTAGTGCCCTCTCTCTCTTAGGCCCGACCGGCCAAGCCCCCCTCCCTCCACTTTCTATCTCACAAAGACAGGGGCCAAAGTCCTATCTCAATCTCACTCACACACTCTAGTCTCTCTCTCTCTATCTATCTATCTCTGTGACTGCGTACACAGTGCACAGGACACATATGGGCCGAAGCTCTGTTTCAATCTCTCTCCCCCCTCTCCCTCTCTCTGTGTGACTGCATATATTTGATATTAATATTGATGAATCTACAATTGATATTAATATATTTCATATATATTTTAAGGAGGTGCCTAAGCGCCGCCGCTTAAGCACCGCCTAAGCGGCCGCCTTAACGCCTAAGCGCTTAGGCTCCCTGGGAACGCTTTGGGTCGCCTTGGCGCCTTGACAACTATGGGTAAGCCTCACACTCTCTCTCTCCCCACCCGCTCTTTGCCTCTCTCCCCTCCCTGACCCTCTCATTTTCTTTGTCGCTCTCCCTATCTTTCTCCCCTCCCCCGAGTCCCAATCCTCTCACTCTCTCTGTCTCTCTTCCTTCCCTCGACCGTCTCACTCTCTCTGTCTCTCTCTCAGTTTCTCTCCCTTTCCCCGACCCTCTCTCTCGCTCTATCTCTCTCCCCTTCCTTGACCCTCTCTCTCTCTCTCTCCATGTCTCTCTCCCTTCCGGCCCTCCCCCAACCCTCTCACTCTCTCTGTCTCTCTCCCCTCCCTAGACCCTCTCTCTCTCTCTCCCTTGGCCCTCCCCTAACCCTCTCACTCTCTCTGTCTCTATCCCTATCTCTCTTCTCTCCTCCGACCCTCTCACTCTCTTTGTCTCTCACTCCCTTTCTCTGTCTCTCTCACTCACTGTTTCACTCTTTTTCACTCTCTATCTAGCTCTCCCACTCTCTGTCCATCTCCCACTCACTTACTTTCTTTCATTCTCTGTCCAGCTCTCCCACTTTCACTCTCTGATCTCTCACAGTTACTCATTGTCTTACACTTTCTGCATGTCTATTGATATTATGTTTATAATACGTTTATATTATGTTTCTTTAGCATTCTGTTGATAAAATTTCATTATGATAGGTTTAATTAGTAGCAAAATTAATTTGTTGACTACATATTTGATTGATTAAATTTTATTTCAATTGGCTTGATTTAAAATTATTTGGTTATATTTGAATGCATGAATATATTATTTTGTATGATTTTTTTCTATTTTTTTACATTTTATATAAATATTTGAATTATTTATATATATATATTTTTTAAAAGGTCGCCTCAAACGCCTAGGCGAGCCTAGGCGTTTGAGGCTGAGGCGAACCCCCGGTCACCTCAGTCGCCTCGTGCCTCTGACTACATAGCTTTTCACACATTTTAAAGCCCCAAAAGAGTCTTCTCACGTTGAAGAAGCACTCCCGTGCAACATAGTAGCCTTCCCACTCTCTTTCTCTCAAGATTAACATGAAAAGTAGCCTTACCAAGTAAAGTTGTGATCCTAATGGCTCCAGCACGTAACCAAGGGCTTATTTATAGCTAATTCCCTTTTTTATACCCGATACTAATTCTTCCTTCCTCCTTGAGATTGGAGTTTCACCCCACAAGACTTTTTATTCAAGTTAAAGTGGCAATTTGAGTGCAAAACAGACATGTTTCCACAACCTACACTTTCCTTTCTGGAAAATCTCTATATTTGACCTCTTAAACGTTAAAATGAGAGAAAACTCTATTTTACAAAGTTTTATAACCTTTTTTCCTCTTTCTAACGCAACAAACCTCATAATTTTTGAATTTTTGTGCAAAAAGTTATCTTTGTTTTACTAACTTGCTGTCTTGAGTACTCTGAACCCAGAAATATGGCAGATTCCATTTCCGTCCAAAGATGGCCAAATTTTAACTAATAAATGACTTATTTTGAAAATATGATCTTCATGAAAGTTTTAGAGTTTTTAGTTATCTTTCTAACATGAGTTCTCTCATCTAATTTAGAATTTTCTACATAGAGTTATGCTTAAAGTACCAACACTGTATTAAGTAAATTTGTTCGCAGAATCCTAGTTCAAGTAAGATTCAAATTATAATTTTCTGCCCACAAAATGAAATCCTAAATATACTCAAATATTTTATGTTACGCTTCTATTTCAACTCAAAAATCTCTTCTAAAACTTTCTAGGTCGTGGTTAACTTTAATTATACTTTTCTTTCTTTCTTTCATAATTTGAATCTTAGTCTTTTGAGGATTTATTTCTCATTGGTGGCCCTCTCTAAAACTGATCATCGATATTTTTGACCCTTAAAATATCTGAATTAGTGAATATTGCCTTCTTAAGAGTTATAGATCTTTTCGTTCTCTTTTCAACTAACCAACCTTAATATGAGTTCTCTACTAAAAGTTATTACCGTTTTATTAAGCTACTGTCTAATGCATCCGAACTCAAAGTTTTAATTTAGTGGGTTGTTCTTAGTAGTATCATTGGGCTAATGGACTTTCATAATTGAGTTAATTAGATTATATTAAATTAGTCAAACTCACTAACGGACTTTTATGATTAGTTAACTGGTCTAACTTAAATTCATTAAATTCATTAATATGTTGTAAAGGTTCAAGGCATAATTGGGGGTGGGCATCAGGAAGACACCCTACTTATGTGGGGAAGGAAGAGGAGATGTTGCACCATTTTTTCGCAACTTGTTACTCTGCTAAGGAGATATGGTTGCCGGTATTTTAGACAATGGACAGCGCTTACTGGATCCCTGACACAATGGCAAATCTAATTTTGTGCTGGAATTGTGGATGGGCTTTTAAAGGTGAATGTAAGGTTTTGTGGCCGATTTTTAATGCAACTCTATCAGTTGTTTGGGTGGAAAGGAATGACGGAATCTTCAAATGTCCAAGTAGAACTTTAGAGTGGGGATCATGTATTATTTGTTAAAATTTCAGGGGGGTGGTTCTTTTTTTGTGATAGGGTTTTTGAAGGGACCTAAGATCTTGTGTAATGTGGGGGGTCAATAGTCTTCCATTTTTGGTTGCTTGGGTGGATAGACAGCTCTGCACTCTCTTGATGTGGTCTATGTGGTTTATACAGAGGGTCAATAGTCTTCCATTTTTGCTTTCTGGGGTGGATAGACAGCTCTACACTGGCTTGATGTGGTCTATGTGGTTTATACACAGGGATTTTTAAGGACTCACTGATACTAGTACATTCCCATTCCTTTTGTGCTTTACTGAATTTGCAGTTCTATCCACTTTAAAAGCAGGAAATACTGTGATGATCCTTCAGTAAAGAAAATATATTTTTGCTAAAGCATTATTCTATTTCATGAGAACAAAAGTTGAAATGATGGAACTATTGCATTGTCATGTAAGCCCACATCCTGTTGTTTAGTTGGCCATAACGCTCCTTCAGGAAGCAGATGTTGTGTGTTCAAACCAGCTTGAGGCTGGAATTGTGAGGGATTTGTCATGTATGCTTTACTTCCCCTTTTGTTCACCTGACACTAGCTAGTGTTATCCTTATCCTTGACGTCCAAAAACTGGATTGTCTAGAAGAAAAAGTGTGAGAAAGTGTTGTCATGAAGGATCCGTCTTCAATGGCTGGCTTATTAAGAGTCAGACTAGCGGCAAAAGGGTAATGTAGTAATTTACGTGTAAATATTAGACAAGTAACCATGATTCTTCTAATTAGATATTATTTTTTATCTGCTTGGATGTTGAACTTCTGGCATATAATATCGCATCAACCTTGGTTAATTTCTGGACTTCGCTAATGGGTTAATATCTTCCTCAGTTGCAGTGCAGTTATATTCTCCAGACCGCCCACTCGTAGATACAGCAGAGGTATTTTTGTGGTTAATGGCGGTTGGCACCATTTTGTGTGCCTCCTATTGGTCAGCATGGAGTGCTAGAGAAGCATCCATTGAACATGAGAAGCTATTAAAGGTCATCTCCTGTTCTAGCCTTCTAGGCTTATCTGCAATTATTGGCATTTGACTGCCTTGACCTCATGCTTCCTGATGTGTTATATGTTTCCTTTTGTTGTGAAATCTTTCCAATGATTAACTGAGGCTTTTGACTTTATTCTTGTCTAGGATGCTCCAGATGATTATCTTAACGCAGAAAACACAGGTTCAGGTGGTGTTGTAGACATCAACACGACATCAGCAGTCCTCTTTGTTGTGATTGCATCATGCTTCTTAATCCTACTTTACAAGTTCATGTCCTACTGGTTTGTGGAGATTTTGGTGGTGCTATTTTGTATCGGAGGTGTAGAGGTGCGTATATCATTCCTCATTCCTAACTTTGTGGTAAAAAATTTATCTATACATTTTTTACTTTTTAAAAGAAAAGACAATTACGAGAAATACATAATGGCATTAGCAGACTGGCAAAGGTGATGTAGCTATTGTTGTTGCGGCTAAAAATTGATGGACGGGAAGATAATGAAGCAATCACTCTCAGTTGCTCATGTATTTTGCAAACGAGGTGTTTCTTGAAGGATTTTTATGTAGAGTTAGGTTATTATAATCTTTTCCTGAAAGTGGAGTTATGTTATTGTAATAAAAAATAGAAATCTTGCAAAATCATGGAACATTGGGAAGACCTGGGATGGTCCAATAGAGGCAAAGAAAGACAGATGTTCTCCTCAGAGCATTCATGATTATTTATTTAGATAATAAACAAAATCTCAGGTTGCAGCATTAAGGATATAGGACAAAAGAATGACCCATGTAATAAACAATGCAATGGTGAAAATGTATTAAGCTTCATCAATCATGTGGCGAAAGGGTGATGGAAATACAGCATTGATCGCGGTCACGGGCTGGGATGCAAAAGTATCCTTCGTACAAACCTATGTAATCAGAGGCGTTAGGCGACCAAGGGGCCATCTTAGCCTCAAATGCCTAATCAATGGTCTAAGCATTTGAGGAGACATTTTATTTGAAAAGTATATAAAATCAAAATCATCCTAGTATTATTAAATATGCACAAACCTGTACATAACTATAAAGTTACTAAATTCATGTACAAAATCTACCAACTTCATATCAAATTTAACCTAAAAAGATGCAATTACAAAGTTTATATCAAATTTAATGCAAAAAAGATGCAATTACTAACAACAAGAGATGAGAATAATAAAAAAATAGAGTAGAGATTATAAAAGGGACTGCAAGAGAGAGAGAGATAAAAGAGAGATGAGAGAATAATAGAAGAGGGAGATATGGAGCATAGAGAGAGAGAGAGAGAGTGAACAGAGAGAGGGAGAGAGAAGCTAGAGTGAATAAGAAAATAGAGTTGGGGGGAGGGGTTGCATGTGCATCCTCCTTGAACCAATCAATAAGGGTGGAGGAGGGATCGACAAAGGTGATGGACTTGAAGGTCGACAAGGTCAGGCTGTCTGATGACAGTGCAAAGCAGGGACAAGGTGGCGACAACAACTTCAAATGGGACAAGAGGAAGAAGATGAAGAGCACTGAGAGGAATTTGGATGAGTCATTTGTGTTGCTACTTCTGAGGGTTTGGGGGGGGGGGGGTTGCAGTGGAGGGAGGGAGGGAGGATATCTGATGAGGCCGAACACAAGCAGCATACGGGGGAATATCACATCCATACCAGATCAATCTGTCGGCCGTCGGTAACCTACCAATCGAGATTCTCCACATCAAAATCTGCACCTTCAAAGGGGACTTCGGCTTCCACACCTGACGAGCCCACGGGTACCAAAGTCCTCCATCTGCAATGGCTGCATAAGCCAACCAGACTGTAAAAGCACCATCAGGAGTCCACGTCCACATCAGCGAGTCTGACCGAGCTGAGTCCAACCTGAGTCCCTGCAGCAACCTCATAAGAGACATGCACTCGTGCAGCTCCTCCTCCCTCAGATCCCTCCTAAATAAAGGTGTCCATACAATTCCTTCTCTAGACTTGTCCACCAGCTGTTCCACCACTACCAATGGGTCTGCAGTAAGACTGAATAATGTAGGATAAACCTATGAGAGTGGCACCGGCCCAGTCCATCTGTCTGTCCAAAGAAGGCAAGACCTACCATCACCCAAAACACAACGGGTAGCCGCTGCAACAACATCACCGTTTCCAAGATGCCCTTCCAAACATAAGAGACATTATGATGGCTTCACATCTGAAAGTCCCACGCTCTACCCCTCTAGCAGTACTTGCCAAGATCACCTCCTTCCATAATGCTTTCTGATTCTGACTAAGTTTCCACAACCACTTTGACAAAAGTGCCAGATTGAAGTCTCTAATGTTTTTTATTCCCAGCCCTCGATTCAGCTTACTCTTACAGACTCTGCCCCAACAAATGTCATACAAACCCTTCCTATGGTTGTCCAATTGTCCACCCCAAAAGAATCTGCTTCTAATACCTTCAAGTTGCCTGACCACAGATTTCGGGATCCTGAACAGGGAGAGATAATAAACATGTAAGCTATCAAGAATAGCCCTGCAAAGTGTCAATCTCCTACCATAGCAAAGCAAATGGCCCTTCCAGCCCGCCAATCTGGACTGGAATCTCTGGACTATAGGCTGCCAATCACTACATCGGATCTGCCCTGGGGAAAGTCAAGCTCGCCCATTGCAATTTATACATAACTCAGGAAACGTAGTCAGAAATTTAGTTGATATGTAAATTGGGTTTTATATGCAAACCCAAAAGGCACATGTTTATGACAAAGCGTACATTGGGAAGTATTGGATATCATATAGACAATAGAGTCTAAGAAAACGCATACACAGACTTAAAACTTATTTCTAAGGATAACAAGGTCCACTTTCCTCAAGGATTTTAATGATGAAAAAGAGGACGATATAGAACGTTAGGAAATGCTGCCGCTAATGAAGAAAATATGTCAGGCTTGTCAGCTTGTGGCTTACATGGTCAAGGGCAGAGTCATGTATTCTTTTAGAGAAAAGAATCGTGTTGACTAGTCTCATTGCAAAAAGTAGCTATGAACATAGAATTTGGGGTTTGGTGCACCTACTAAATAATTATGTGATCAGATTCTTTATCCAGATGATGTCAAAACCAATTAAATGATCACACTTATTCTAAACCAGCCTGGTTACATGCATGAAATTACAAGTACAATTGATTCTGACAAATCCACAAAAAAGATTCAGGAAACAGGTTCGTAAGTACAAGTTGAACCTAAGAAGTGACTGTTTTGGTTAATATAAGAGCCACAGAATTATTTCTGAATATATCTGTCAGTCAAAGACCAAATCTTTGTTTTAATCCATGTAAGCATTAACGATTCATTACAACATAAATCGGGCTCTCTTTGATTGAATCCATTATAAATGATGATTTCAGTTTTGAGTGGGCTGTTCTGAAAAAAAAAAATGAACAAGGGAAAAAGGAGAATGCAATAATTGAGCATTAGGCACGGGCCGTGTTCTCAGCCCTGCATCGTCCAAACAGCCTGTGGGGGGCATTTGTTGCACCCTAAAATAATTCTTCTGTTAGGATCACAAGTTCTTATAGTTTGTCCATCAAATGCAATCATTAATTGACTGGCATTCAATAAGCGCTAACAGAAAATACATGGCAAGTTCTGCTGGGGGAGTACATGCATTACTATGTGTTGTCATAGTATAAAAGACATACATATGGTTAAGTGGATCATATCTTTTTAGGAAGGTGCAGAATCATATGCATATGGAATAAAGAATCCATGGCCAATTACTTTATGTCTGTATGGTGATTTAGATTAAGGGATACCTGATGAACCTTGCCTATATTATCTCTATTGGAATCGAAAAGATCAAGAGTGAAGCTCCCACATTTGTTCAATTCCTGAGGGAAGTAAAAAAACTCTAACGGCAATGCACCCTCGCCCTAGGATGACTTAACCATGAACATAACAGAAATAGAGGGCAATTAACAATCTCTCAATAAATAAAAAAGCAGAGAGCAGCAGTTGGAAAGCAAAGGTACCTGTTGCAATCACCAACAGGGTTTCTCAGGCAGAAACAACATCAAAAGCATGCACACTAGGCTTCACCAAGCAGTAGAGGACCATGCACAACAGTAGAAGCTAGGAGCGACAGCAACAAGTGCCCCAATGGGGGCTGTCGGAGTGGCAGATGCCCTCACCAGGGGCCGGTGCAGCAACAAAAGCCCAATGATAGTTGCAAGAGCAGCACCAGCAGCGAGAGTAGCCTACGGCAGCAGCAGAAGCCCCAACAGGGGGCAGGCGGCAGCAGCAGAAGCCCCAACAGGGGCAGGCGACTGCAGCGGCAGCAACAGAGGCATACAGCGGCTGCAGGAGGAGGGAAAGAGGGCATGTGCCCTGTTTTTTTTATATATAAAATATATAAAAAAAAAGGAGGGGGGGGGGGGGGATAAATCCACCGGGGGAAGAGTCCAAGAGTCCACCCTCGGTGGGCTTCCCTACCCTCACCGGGTTGGGAAGAGACCACCCGGTGGGGGTGGAAGCTCTTCCCACGACCGGTGGGAAGAGTCCACCATGCAGGTGGACTCTCCACCCTCACCGGGTGGAAGAGTCCCACCTGGTGAGGGTGGGTGCCTACGCCCTTCCCCAACTGTCCTAGGATAGTTCTAAAAAAAAAAAAAGATAAACAGAAGAACAAAGGAAAAAAAAGAGAACATGAGGAGAGAGAGGAGTCCACCCACGGGTGGAGTCCTCATGCACCCCGGGTGGATGAATCCCACCCGGTGAGGGTGGGAGGGGCCTGCGCCACCCCTTCTCCTCTCTCTAACTGTCCGGCGATAGCTCAAAGAAAAAGGGAAGTGGAAGGGGAGGAGTCCACCCTTGGGTGGACACACCACCCTCACCGGGTGGAGGATTCCCACCCGGTGAGGGTGGAGGGGCCTGTGCCACCTCCTCCACCTCCCAGGTCCAGCTGGTGAGGGTGGCTGTCCAAAGGACAGCTTTCTTAAAAAAAAGAAAGAAAGAGAAAAAAAGAAAGAAAAGAAGGGAGAGAACTCACTCTCTTTAAAAAATTTCTTGAGCAGGAATATTTTAACTGCCACCTAGTGAGGGTGGAACCTTGGGCTCCTACGGAGGCTATAAATACCCCTCGGGGGTCTCATTTGTGGGGGGAGAGAGACAAGGATAAAGGTGAAGGCCTCTTGTACTTAGAGTGGTAGGCACAGTCCCAGGACATTGGTCCTACACTTATATAGACATGTCCTAAACTTAGGAATGTGTCTTAATTTCATATTATAATGGTTATTGGCCATGAATTAATCATGTCCATTAGTGATACTAATATGATACAAAATATATTAACATATCATTCGATTGTATGTTTGTGTCATATGGTCTTATGCATTAATAATACGTGATTAATCATATGAAAAATTAATCATAAAATCATTGGTCCACCAGTCAAATGACAACTAAGTTGATCCTGATATGGTTCACTGATCGAGCGACTTAACTATGTTGATTTTGACATGGTCCTCAGATCAAGTGATTTAAGCATTTTAATCACGATGTGGTCCATTGAAACCTTAACTTGGTTACATCAATTAGGCGATCATACTATTTGTCCCTGATCGAAATTCAGATTTAATGGTCATATCCTCGCGATCTCGACCTGATCTCATAATTTAATGGTCGGATCATCTCGATATCGACCGAACTTCAAATCTAACGGTCGGATCCTCGCGACCTCGACCTAACCGAACTTCAGATCTAACGGTCGGATCTTCGCAATCTCGACCTAATCTCATAATTCAACGGTCGGATCATCCCAATATCGACCGAAGTTCAGATCTAACGGTCGGATCTTCGCGATCTTGACCTGATCTCATAATATAACAGTCAGATCATCACGATATCGACCGAACTTCAGATCTAACGGTCGGGTTGTCCCGATCTCGACCTAACTTCAGATCTAACAGTTGGATTTTTGTGATTTCGACCTAATCTCATAATCTAACGATCAGATCATCCCGATATCGACCAAACTTTAGATCAAACTGTTGGATCTTCACGACTCGACCTGATCTCATAATCCAACGGTCAGATCATCTCGATATCGACTGAACTTCAGATCTAACGGTCGTATCTTTGCGATCTCGACCTAATGTCATAATCTAATGGTTGGATCATCCCGGTATTAACCGAGTTTCAGATCTAACGGTCGAATCTTCATGATCTCAACCCGATTTCATAATCCAATAGTCAAATCGTCCAGATATCGACTAAATTTCAGATCTAATGGTTGGATCATTCCGATATTGGCCATATTTTAGATCTAATGGTCTGATCCTTATGATCTCGACTTGATCTCATAATATGACAGTTTGATCACACCGATCTTGACTGTTGTCATAATCCGACAATCCAATCTTATCGATCTAGTCTATCACCTTAAACCTAACGATTTGACTATACTAGTCAAGATCGTTAATACTACTTAATCAAGTCAATCACTCTTATTCAAGAAATCTCGGCACGGACCGGGAGGCCGAATCAGGACCCACCGATCCCGATTCAAATTGGGATCAGATCGGCTGAAATCAGTTGGAATCGGCTGGGATCAACAGATTTCGGCCGGATCAGGACCCGCCGATCCGGATCGGGATCGGTCGATTCCGATTTCAATGTTCTAATTGTACTTTTAATATTAGTACGATCTTTTGATCACGCCAATTGCGTCTCTGAAGTATGTTCGATCACAATTGATCAAAGTTCCGATTACAAGTTTGTAATTCATGGTGTAATAACTCGATCATTACGATTGAAATTTTGTCATATTGTAATGCCCTTAGTCATTTGGGCAACATTGTAATATGTAATATCCCAGATTAATGAAATCTCATTTTTATTTCTTCCATTATTTCCATTGTTGTATATTTTGTTGTCTTTCATTTTCCGCACAAATTCTATGGCGGTTAATCAAAGGTTTCCAATGATTTCACTGGTGTAATTAACATCGATTGAGGTCGATGAGAGGAGTCCAAATTCGAATCCACATGCTTGATTTGACATCTAACTCATAATTCATAGGTCGCGTATCAAACGAAACTTTCATATATATAAAAAATAAATAAATGTAAAGATCTTTTATATTTTTATATTTATCATTCCCACATTTTCGCAAAACGATTTATCTTGGTTGCATTTAAAGTTCTTGGATTTCATTCTATTACTAAGCCGGAAAACGTCAAGAAATAGAAAGGCTCAAAGTGTCAAAAACATGAATTCTGTTCTACTACATGCATGGCAAACTTAAAGGATCAGAATTCTCTAATTTCAGTTTTGTTATTCTTTAAGGTCAGAAGAGAAGGATTAATTGTGAGACCACATTCCTTTCTTGCTTAAAGACCTAAAATTTCTCCCCCATAAGCTCATTTTATGATGCAACGGTAACTAAGGTGTCCCTTTCTGGTTTATCTTTTCTCATGTTAATGCTGTCATTTTCTGCATTTCTCAGACTCGGAAGTGTTAAAAGATGTAAATATGGAGGTGGTAGCCTTAAACTATGATAAACCGCAGTCTCTATACAGTACACTATTCTTGATAAAAGGCTGAACATAGGATAATAGGCAGTGAGAAGCTAATTCTGTTTACTCAGTGGTGGCCATTTGTCTCCACCGGGCATTCCAAATTAAAGACCTCCATGTGAGAATCATTGGATTGACTCACGGTCTCAAATATTTTAAAGCTCTGACTTTTAAGCGGCTGCTTTACAGTGTTCATGTCTTGCGTCTCTTATATAACTGTTCAGGATTATATATTTATATTACTATCTCTTTTGATCTTTTTTTTTTTTCTAATTTTAGACTGATCATGTTACTCTGCATTTTCAGGGCCTACAAACTTGCTTGGTTGCTTTGTTGTCACGGTATGCCTGCTAAATTTTGATTTATTTTGAACTTGCTTTTACTTGTATACTAGGGGATCTTACTAAATTGAAATTCAGGTTATGTAGTTTCCAATCAGGGTAGTTGGATATCCTTGACTGTTTGCATTTATTATTTTGGGTGTCGAAATAGATTGCAAGATTATGTAGTACTTCCTGCTTAAAGGATGGAATTTAAATCATTTACCCATTTCCTTTCTGAAAATATATTTACATGTTCTTAATATTTATTGCTCCTGAGGAGGATGTCGGAACATCAAGATTATTCCTCTTCTAAAGCCTAATTATCTGGATGTTTCCTCATCTAAAACTGACTATTACAGATAGTTTATTCTCTCCTGTATTCCCTTTTCATCTATGTGATACATGACACTATGGTTGCATCACAGTTTATCCACTAAAAACTCCAAATAACTTATTGTAGTTGCATTACTGAATACTATGAACTTTGGGACATTGACATGACTGTCGTGTCGACCCTAACGCATGTGTTGGACATGCTTAAGTTTTAGCAACAAGATATGAGGACCGAGGAGATATATATTTGCAGACATTCATACATATACACACATGTAGTAAAGTCACCAGGCATCATTTGTAATGAAGCAAGTTCTCTTGAATTTCTGGTGTCCAAGCAATCTCAACACACCTGGCTAAGCTATCCCAACAATTTTCTGTTTTCTTCCTCACAAATGGCTAAGCTATCCCACCTTCTTACTGGATGATGTCAAAAAGAGAATATTCCTTCTGTTCAATCCCTTAAGAGAATGGACTCTTTTGTGTCTGGCAGCTCCAAACCGAAGCAATTTAATTTCACTGCAGCAATCAACAGCTTTTTGATCCTCCCCAAGCAGTGGATGCATTGATCCAGTCCCTTGGGTGATCTCTCCAAACCACTCTTTTTGGTTTAGTAGGGCCTCTTGAATCCATTACTGCATCTTTCTTTGTCCTATCCTCAACCCCCGGTTTTAGGTGGGCGCTGCGAGATGAGTAAATTCAAGACCTTGCTGATCTCTTGCTGATATTGGGGGATTTTGCACTTGACACATTCTCCCAGGATTCATGGAGGTGGGGATGGACATCTTCAGGGAATTTCTCAGTCAGATCTGCATACCACTTTATAGCAGACGGTGGCACTAGGACCCCATTCCTTTACCATGTGGGATCCCAAATCTCCTTTGAAGGTTAAGGTCCTGGTGTGGAGGATTTCCATGGGTAGGCTTCCTACGTCTGACAGGCTTACCCGGTTTGGTGTGGACGTGCCTGCCCTTTGTCCCCTTTGTGGGAGGAGGCAGGGTCCCTTGATTATCTTTTTGTTGGGTGCAGCTTCGCCCAGGATGTTTTGGCTTGCCATTTGCTCCAAGGTTGGACAGAGAAGAAGGGAAGCTAACATGGTGGACACTCTTCTCCGGATGTGTGGAATTCCTTGGTGGCCCCAAGGAGGATTGTATCGTTTTGTGGTTGATCCTCTAGGCTACTTTTTGGGCCCTATGGGAAGAGAGGAACAACGGAATCTTCAAGAAGGAGGCACTAGAGGTAGAGAGCGGTTGCTTTTATTTGTAACAGAGTAAGTGAATGGGCTAGGATTTTTTGTAATGTGAGTTCTGACTTTCTGAGAACTCATCCTTTTGGTCTTTTAGAGGGGGTTTGACCGAGACACCTTCTTGGTGCTTTTGTACATATGGTTTTCGAGAGCTTTACTTGAGACACACTTGTATATCCCTTTTTATACTTGAATATAATGATGTGGTACTATCCACTTTAAAAAAAAGACTCTCATTTCACCAATCATGTTGCAGGGGTGCCTTTGCCAGAGCATTCTAGAGATATTCCACATAATCCATTTGTATATTGAATTCCAAAGTGGAGGGTGACCAAACTGCAACTGCATTCATTCCAGCTATGAGGACTACATACTAACCCTCAATATAGTGGTAGTCATGGAGCATTGTACATCATACGCCCGATGTCTAGACAAATATGCAAAATGTCGCATGGTTTCACTCAGGTGACATGAGACAAGTCCATAACGACTGTTCTTCTGAAGGGATAGAAGAAAGTAGCTGCTGGTGCTGTTTTTCCTTTGGGAGCTGTAAAAGAGTATCCTGTATTGTGCTTAACACAACATTGTCAAGCACATATAGAGAGGAACTTTGGAGCATTATGGAGGAGTTCTAGAGATAAAAAGGTCCTTGGGGTGTTTAGGACTCAAACAGGTGTTGATGGCCTTGAAGTGGATCCTTTTTACCTGATAAGATTTTGATCTTAATCAAAAGGTCATGGAGTCATTTGGACTTGAATGCTTTGCAATGTCCTTGAACTGGGCCCTTTTATCTGGGGAAAAGTGTGGTTATTAATGAAATGGTGGAGGGTAACAATCTCACTACAATTGGCCATCTTTTTGACATGGTTGGCAGTATCGGCCAATTACATTGATACATACCAGTATCGGCCTGGACCAATATGAAACCAGGGCCGAACCCGGTCATAAATTAAAGGAAAAAATAATGGTATCAGACTGATACCAGGCTGAAATTGGCCAATACAGCCGATACAAATACCAGTACGTATCAGTTTTGGCCCGCTCATTACTGATACCGATACTGATACTGCCTTGCTTGCTTTTTGAGGGGTTCTTCTATAATGTGTATAACCTTTCAGGGTGGCCTCGGAGTTTTTCTAAAGAAGAAGTTCATCGGGAGAGAATTTTTTGTTAATCGATGATATCCGATACCAATGACTGTCTAGGCATAAAAGGAGCAGATCTAAAAGCTACTACTAGTATGATTTCTTCATTTATTACAACAAGTGTTAACAAAGGAGACTGCATGTTGTAACCGTTTCAAACTTTGGCAAGCAAATTAATTAAATATGATAGTTTTTCTTCAGAAGGAGGTAAAGTCAAAACCTAAATTCCAGTTTGACACAAACCAAGAAAGGTCAAAATGCTTCAAAACTAGAATTGCTTCAAATACAATACTGCAATAATTGCAAGCACGTAAAACTGTTAAATAGATGAGTGTAGCTAGATCTTAGCTATAAAGGTTGCAAATGCTTCAAAACTAGAATTGCTTCAAATACACTGCAGTGATTGCAAGTAGCTAAAACTATTAAATAGATAACTGTAGCTAGATCTTAGCTATAAATTTTGTTGTTTCATTTATTAAGCAAGATATTTATGCCACATCTGGACTCTTGCTTACAATTTGGATTAGCCGCTATCACACAAAAATAAGCCTTTGGTATTGTTCATGCATTTCTTGGCAAATATACCTTGCTTTAGTTCTCTGCTCAAGCATAATGATTTTTCTTGAAGGGTTAAGCCGATGTTGAGTCAAGTGCCATTTTGTTTGTGCTCTTGATGTTTCAAAGGTCGAGTTTTATTAATTTATTTATCCTTAGATTGTGCTTTTGTACGTAATAATATAATTTTTGCATGTAATGTTGCTTGTATAAGTTCTGGTCTTAGACTAACATTTTGTACCTATGCAAATTTACTCTGCCCTTTTCTGCAAATATATCCCACAATTTTTTAGTTTTTGATGATTCATAAAGTTACCAATGTTTTCTCTTTGTCTTTTTAGGATTCATATCAAATATATCGTTGATCGCTTTCGTGAAATTTCAGGTGGTTTAAATGTGCTGGAGAATCTTTCATTAAAGTGCCCTTCCTTGGAGCAGTTTCATATCTTACACTGGCTGTTTCTCCAGTCTGCATAGTATTTGCTGTTGTTTGGGCTGTTTATCGCAGAGTATCCTTTGCCTGGATAGGCCAAGATATTCTTGTAAGTAATTTCCCATAGCTCTTGGTACAATATATTATGTATGCTATAATGGCTTGGAACTAATACGCAGTAAGCAAATTGTTTCCCTTCATTTTAAGGAGTTCCTAGTGTATCTACTTATTTAATGTGCCATACCCCCAAACATTCCGTACATGAATAACTACAGCCCATGAATTACACTTTTTGTGCACCCCGCCCCTCCCCCCCCCCACCCCAAAAAATGGAAAAGAAAATACACCCCTTTGAAAAATGGTTGCATACTTGCATTGTGAAACATAAACAAACAGTCTGAACCTGCCACAATAGAGAGCACAAAAAGGGGAAAAAAGCTCCAAACTTCCCAATGCTTGTTAAAAGAACAAACTCTTCCACGATGCTTATAGAAACATCCGTTTGCCCTGCAAAACATACAGTATACTGTTGCAAACAGGACAACGTTTTCCAAATTCCTATTTGTAGACCCCTGTAAGTGACTCTCCACGTGCCCTCAACCTTGCAAATGATTCTTTCATGAAAAGTCTTGGCCATTCCTTCTAAATGCGCTTGGTGTTTCCTACACTTCATGTTCAGGTTCTTTTACCTATGCAGTTCCATAAGATGCAATCTCATTCATGGAAATCAGAATCGGCCGATCCGGATCGGGATCGGCCAATTTGGATCGGGATTGGCAGGTCCTGACATGGCCAAAATCGGCCAATCCCCAGCGATTCTGGCCGATTTTAGCCAGAATCGGCCGATCCAATCCCGATTCGGATCGGGATCGGCGGGTCCCGATCTGGCCTCTCGATCCGTGCCGGAATTCCTTGATCTCATTAGCCTATCCCTTTGATCTGCCATTAGGTATGTGGAGCTAGTTTCCCTAATTTTCTGCTTACCTAATATCCTTCCTGCCTCTCCCTATGCAAGTGCAACAAACCCTTGGATGTACCACAGCTGACTAAGCATGTTAGGATGTCGACCATGGTCCATGACAAACCTGTCGCCCATATACTCCACCACAGTGTCAAGTATAAGGCAAGCGCATTTTGGGAACAAACAAACCCAAACTAATTTGATTCCTATTCTGGCACAGCAGTGATGGGCAGGTTTGAGATTGGCATGACATTAATTGGGGATGAGTTTGTGGGAGCAAGACTAATGGTGGTCTTGGCATCAAGACTAATGGTGGTCAGACATTAATTGGGGAAGAGTTTGTAGGAGAGGGTCATGAAGGATGCGACTGGGGGGAAGCACAGAACAGTGGGCTGGAGTTCGGGCGGAAGGGATGAACAGCAGTGGGTCTACGAGCAGGCCCAAAACCTGTGAAGGTTCCGGGTAAGTTGCAGGTGACCCGATCATCAGCTGATTGGTCCCTAAAACCAGACAAGGCCCGGCGTCCACTCCCTATGAGATCGCTTCCAGGAAAGGCGAGCTGGGCAGTTCACACGCCAATTCAGATGAAGTGGCAGGACTTCTGAAATTTGAACAACCAGTCACAAGCCCGGCTCATGAATGCTCCATCTTCTTCCTCGAGAAACCCTGATGCTTCTGCCCTCTCCTGTGGCTGCTGTGTCACACAATCTTCTAGGACCTTCACCTCCACCAGGAAGCGACCCTCTCCACTGTGGAGATCCACTACCCCCAGAATTTGGCTTCTGGAGTATGTTCTCACTCTCCCAGTAGCAATGTTAGTCGGTCCGCCAAATCCATCTATGAAGTGTTCCGCTCCCAGTTTCCCAAAGCTGGGCACCCTGGAGATCGCAAAGAAACACTGGCACTCCTGAAGGTTGAAGCATCACAATGATGGCCCATGGATCTGGATAAGTCCCCTGTTGAGCATCCTATAGGGAAAAGAAAACCCTACATGAGAACCCATCAGTGAGCAGCCATCCGATGTTCACAAGGCCCCGCACTTCCTCCTCTGAGCCTCCAATGGCTAGAAACCGTCCCCCTCCCACTGCCCTAATGTCATGGACTCCCCCTCCTCCTTTATCCAGCATGGCCTTGATGGCAAGATAAACTGGTTTTCCGCCACTGGGGAGGAGCCATAAGCACCTTCAGAGCCAGAACATCTGCTCCAGCAGTGTCTCGGGGATGACCACCGTAGCCAGCAATGACTCCATTGTTCTCGAGCCTCCACCATTCCTCACCGTATCTGCATATGACTGCTCCCCCCTCCCTGCAGGGCGAGGAGGGGATGGGTCCTTGCAGGATCTCCGGATGTGGCCTACTCCACATTGAAGGCATTTCACCGGAGCCTTAAAATGCTTGGAGAAGTGGCCAAAGCTGAGGCAGCGGAAGCAACGGGGGCCTCTGCTGCGAAATCCGAAGGAGGAGGGCTGATCAGGAGGCCTGCTAAAGGGGTACAAGCAGGCGCCGGATTGGGTGGCGGGCAGCTGGTTGGTTCCCAGGGGAACCCAGTTGGCTCCGGGCGCCATCGACAGCATCACTCTCCCCCACTCTCCCGCCCACATTGCTCTCGTTTAATGTCCCATCTCAAAAAAGAAAAAAAAAAGATCACATGTTATCGATTGTAGAGTCAAAACTACATTTTGATTGGCTAGAAAGCAACTTATGTTGAGAGAACACGTCCATAGGATTGGCTGGGTACCAATCAGAGGGAGGATAAATTTCTGCCCTAAAAACTGATTCCTTAGTAAATTGGCTCTAACTTGGCCAAATCAGACATGGATGGACCGCTTGCTTTGTGAGTAGGCTGATCCTGGCCAATTTGAATCAGGCTGGCTGATTCAGCCCCAATTCCTGTTAACCAAAGCCACCTTTTCCCTATCGAAAGCAACCAGTGGCAGGCTGGCAGCAGCAGCCAGTGGCAACGAGCAATGGCAGCTGGAAGGAGAAGCAGTCACCAAAACACTGCTGTCATGCTGCTGCCGTCAAAGCTGCTACTGCCATCTATTACCACCATTGAAGCCATCGAAACCATCAGCCTCTTTTATATAGTATATGTATATGATGCTTATTTATATAAAAAATAGTTTTTACTTGTGGAAGTATTTTTATTTCCTTTTTAGTGGGGATCAAATCAGTTGATCTGGCCAGTCTGGATGGCAAATTTGATGTATTTCATGCTGGAGAAAGCAGTAGCAGTAAAAAATTTCAAAACTTAGCTCTCAACATATGCCTTTTGAGATATATGATGTATATAAAGTAGATCCTAAGGTTGGAGATGTGCTTAATAGGACTGTTGCATTACTTATTTCTCCTATTGATCATGGACTAATATGCTGTTCCAGAGCATGATTTTTTTTCTTTCTTGTCAGTTGGTTGTTTCATGCATTCATGTAGCATTTAATATGTTTACTAAGCATGCAAGTTTGCACACCTTAGAATTAAATGCAGCCAGGAAATTTTGCATAGTAAATGAAAATAATCCTTTCATTACCTGTCAACCAACTTTTGTTAGGAGAGCGTTGATGATTTTTTTTTTCTGAGAAATTTTTAGGAGGGGAGGCCAATGCCCCAGAGTTGGTATCTTCTTTTGTTTGTGCCAGGGTGAGTGAATGGGAACAAAAATTCTTGGAATGTGGATGAATGTAAATTCTCCATTTTTGTCTTGGAGGGGAGGGGTCGATGGTGACCTTCACCTTCTTCATGTTTCGTGTATAGAGGGTTCATATACAGGGGTTCTTTTGTTCTTGTTCTTTTTCCCCTCACACTTGTACATTCCGTCTTTTGTTTTATAATACATGTTGTACAATCCACTTTGAGAGAGAGAGAGAGAGAGAGAGAGAGGGGAAACTAGGCTAACTGCTGTTTGTAAACAGCAGTTGCCTGCTTCAATGCCTCAACAAGAGAAAAGGGAACTTCTTGGTATTCTTCCCCATGCCATATGTTGGAGTATCTGGAGAGAGAGAGAGAGGATGTTATCTTCCGGGCAATTAGAATTTATATGGAGAATATTTCTCTTAGAGCTTTATGTTTCCTGTAGAATTGGTCTCGTTTCATTTTGGGTATTCCTGCTATATCCTGGATTAATATTTTTAGATATGCTTGGCTGGTGTTTTCTTTCTTTTTTGTTTCTCTCATTGGGTAGGATCTTCACCTATCCTTTCGTTTGTACTTCCTCTATTTATTTTAATAACAATGGTCGTACAATCCACGTTATTCTTAAAAAAACTGCTGTTTGTAAATATCATTCAGATCAACTCTATTATGGATTCCTAGGGTCAAACCCATTTGATAGGAGAAGGCTTTCTTGAAATTTTCATGTATTAAATGTAATGCCATTTCTCTTTTATCTCATGAATATGTCGAAATTTTTTTGGGGCTCATAGCTATCTGTTGTTTTATCTTCTATATTATGGTGTTGAATATGTACTCAAACTTGCACATTAGCAATTGTCTGTTGTAGTTTTGTATTATGTCATAATTCCCTGCAATGCCCTGTGCAAAGGAATCTTATGGCAAGTTTCAAGCTTTTAGATAGCAGTTTGTGCTTTGTTTGGTACTCATATTCCAAGTACCACACATTATATAGATTGTTTCACTTGCCTTGTGTTACTCTTGGCGCTTATTTTCTTCTGCCTAACTCTCTTTCTTGATTCTAATTAGGGTATTGCATTGATAATCACAGTATTGCAGATTGTTCGAGTGCCAAACCTAAAGGTGAGTTTTTTATTAAAAAAAATTATTTTATGGATTGAGTCAACATTTTTTATAAGCTTTTAGTGCATTCATTGGACAATTCTATTCCTATGGCTGCTAGCGTCTCTAGACTCGCATAATTGCCATATGATGTGATATATGTCCGAGAATATAAAGCTAGGTAAGTTCATGGGGACAACCAGCATGATGATAAGGTGTAGTGGAATAAATGGGACAAGGGCTCTGGGAGGGGTAGCCTGGGTCCTTTGACAGGTGTGGGGGATGGGATTCTTTGTGCTTCTCAGAAAAAGGACACTAGGAAGCATTTCTTTTGGATGATTCAAAAGTTTGGGAAAAAAATAGTCGGTCTACAGGTTATAAAGTATTCCATGTGGCAGTATGCTCGTCCATGGCAGCCTTGTATACTGTTGCTACTTTCTGCATTGCATCCTTTTGCTTGGCTACATACTAGCAGAGGTCTTGCTTACATCATATCCATGGCCCAGTGAGAGGACCGCTTGATTTACCTTTTGTATAGACGTGTTGATGCAGGAGTACTCTTAGGTATGGATCATTGTTTGTAAGCTTTGAATTGGCTTCTTCGATGAACCCCTGTTGGCCGGTGGGTACCCCCCCCCCCCCCCAAACCCTCACCGGTTTGGTGGTTTGGCCGGTGGGTACCCCCCACTGGTACCACCCCATCCTTTTTTTTTTTTTTGTTCTCTCTCTCTCTTCTTTTTTTCTTCCTTCTTTGAAGCACACCCCAACGGTGGAAGCTCATGATCGGTGGGGGGGTCTTGGCCGGTGGGATCCCCCCTCCCCACTGGTGCTTTCTCTCTCTTTTCTCTCCTTTCTTGGAAACAAACCCCCTACCGGTGGGGGTCTTATTTTATTTTCTTTCACCCTCCTCCTTTTCCTTTTTTTGCTCACATGCCCCTGTTAAAAACCATGTCAAACACACTTAGTTTTCAGCATGAAGTTTGTAAGAGACACAATAATAATTCTAGAATATTGAAAAGAAGTTGTGAGAGAAATCTATATATTTATTCCCATGTCATAGGATCCTCTCTTGTTCGTTCTAATAGTTATTAATTATGCCAAGTTTCAAATCTTCGACCCCCCTTGTGATTGTTCTCAGGTTGGCACTGTCCTCCTTGGTTGTGCGTTCTTTTATGACATCTTCTGGGTGTTCATTTCAAAGAGCTGGTTCCATGAAAGTGTAATGATTGTGGTAAGTAGTTCTTTCTTGTTTGTAAATCTGCAAGGAAACCTGTTCACTCACATTATAATGAATTTTGGAGATTTATTCATGCATCACCTTTTTACCTTGTAGGTTGCTCGTGGTGATAAGAGTGGAGAGGATGGTGTGCCCATGCTACTAAAAATCCCGCGTATGTTTGATCCCTGGGGTGGGTACAGCATCATTGGCTTTGGTGATATCCTTCTGCCAGGGTTGCTAATTGCATTTTCACTGAGGTCTGAACCTACGCCTTTTTTCTCTCTGGAATTTTTGCTTTCATGATTAAAAGTGTCTTTCAACAGTGGGGATTGTGTATTCCTCCACTGATATTGTTTTTGTGTGTTGCACATTTGCAATGTTTAATTAATTCCACAAATGGATGCAATTTTATTCTTATAAATTCCTCACAATCTAATCCAGTTTTAACTTTTTACCTGTATTGTGTTAAGTAATTTGGTGATACTTGTAATTGTGGCTTTATATTGTCTATTTGAGGTGTACCCGTAACTAATATGGGCTTGGCGTGGTTCGTCAACATCTGTATGGGACAAAATGGCTTTTGCCTACTCTCTCTATTCCTATCTCGCTCTCCCAGCATGATCTAATTCTTTCGGAGTGAGAGGCACTCTGCAGAGAGGGGGGAAAGGGAGAAGAGGAGGAAAAGGCTGAGCTTTCAGGTTTTGCATCTTCTTCACCTGGTGATTGTGGAGCTCAGCCATAGATGCAGCAAGTTGGGCAACTAGCAAGAGGGGATTGGATAGGAGGAGGCAGGTTCAGTTAGTCTCATACTGATTTCAAGTTTTATCACATTCTGAAACCTTGTTGTTTAATATTATATACTAATATATGAAATAAAATAATTAAGTGACATTTGTTTAAAGCTTGTAACTCTTGCAAGCCGAATAGGTCGGATTTCGAGCTTGGCTTGAACTTGACAAAAGTTGAGTTGAGCCTAGCCAATCTCAAGTAGCTTGCAGCCATAGATGCTAAATATGCCACACTTTTTACCAGTCTCTTTTTCCCACATTCATTTGGAGCCATTTGATCACTTGATCAAAGAGCTTATATTAAATGCACCTGTTGAAAAAAAAAAGTGCCAAAAGTAACTTCAATATGGGCTCTTTGATCAACTCATCAAATGAGTCTCAGCGTGTGGTAAGGTGTGGTATAATAGCATCCCTCACTGGGAGAAATGCTATTTTTCTAGGATAAGCCAGTTTAATGTGATGATGCTCTGAATAAAGGTTTGTCTATATGATATTTGTCTACTTTATAATGGTGGATAGTTTCATCAAATTCCGTGTATGTCATGTCATTCAGCCTTTGATCTCCTATGTCACATCCTAGTCAAGTGGATGTTAGTATTGTTTACTTCCGACTTTACTGAGGGTTGGTCATAGTCAAAAATATCAAGATATATGTTCTTGTTAACCGTTTCATATGATCAAACAGTCATTTTGTATTTCCTTGGTCATTAAATGTTCAAAGCACGGACTATCGAAGAATTTCTACAGCTGATTCAAATTTATGTATCCTTTTTTCTTTTAATCTGTTACATTTTCTTGTGAGCAAAACATTGGACAGGAGAGAAGTATGCCAGAATTCTGGAAATTCAGTTTTCAATTGAGAGAAAGGAAAGGAAACTTAGATTCTCATTGTTTGTTTGTTGAGCCAAGGAAACCTTGTGAGGACTGACGCCATATCCAGAAAGCTAGTGTGCACAACCTGTGCCTCACAAACCCTGTGCAACAGGCACTGATGAGGAAAGCCACAGCCTACGGGAGCAAACCCACATGTTGGCCATGTCTGCCATACAAGGAACAGGATAGAACATGCTTTAGTTTTGCAGTTTTATTTTGGTCAAATCATCAAGCAGAAAGAACCACAAGGTTCTCAAAGAAAAGAAACCATATAGACAAGCATGATATAGGGCATTCATACCGCACTTTTTACCACCCCCTTTACCATTCATTTGGAGCCATTTGATCACTTGATCAAAGAGTTCTCATTAATTATATCAGTTGCATAAAAAGTTGTGTCAAAAATACCTTTAATGAGAACCATCTGGTCAAGAGATCAAACGACTCTCAACGAGTGTGGCAAAGAGTGTAAGAAGTATGGTATAATTGCATTTCGCTTCACTTTAAGTAATTCTTGTAATACCGAAGCATTTCCCTCTTGTGTGCATGATATTGATGGAAGCACCTTTTTAGAAAGTTTAACTTTTTGACTGTATACATCAATTCATTTTAAATTTTCTGTTGTCCTATTGCAGATATGATTGGGCTGCCAAAAAGAAATTGCGATCTGGTTACTTTTTATGGTCAATGGTGGCTTATGGTTCTGGTAAAGATACCAGCTTCCTTAAATTTTATATAAGAACACAGACCTCAGAATGTAAAGAGACAAATTAAGTAAACCCACTGCATGGAAAGCCAGTAGTTTCTTGTAATGAGTTCAGTTAATATAAGTTTTCTTGCAGTTGGCTTATATCAGTTTTCCTTGCAATTGACTCTTCTCATATGATAACACTTTTCCACTGAAACAGTTCCTTTCTAGATAGAAATTATCTTTTAAAATTGAATTACCATGCAGCTTAAACAAGTAATGTCTCTTGCTTACGATCACAAAAAAAAAAAAGACCTTCATCTTAGACGATAAAGCTCCCACATGTTTTCCCTTTCACATTGTTGTCATGCTCGATTAGTCGCTGTTGTTCTAAAAAATGTGTCGGCTTGCAGGTCTTCTGATCACCTATGTGGCTCTTAATTTGATGGATGGACACGGGCAGCCAGCTCTTCTTTACATTGTACCCTTCACACTTGGTAAGTAAGATTTAACGTTTGCTTCTGGAGAACTTGGATTTACATGGCTGCCTGGTTAGTTCCACTATTTGCAAACATCTTATCTGCCTTCAGGAAACGAAATTCTAATTGTCTCATAATTTGCTCTAATATATTTACACTACAATAGAAGGCAACATCTTACTGGTGTTATGCCCGGCCTCATGTCTATATGAGGGGCCATTTTTCACGTCTGGATTTAGTTTTGAAACTATTGATGGATATTTCTCTCTGGATTTTGTTTCGAACTGTCATGGGAATCATGGGATATTTTGTTGGCGACTATGATCTGAACTGGATTTCATTTATACATTTTTCATCTACCAGGTATTGACCTCTTCCTAATTGGAATCTATATGCAGGCACTTTCTTGACCCTGGGAAGAAAAAGAGGAGAACTTAAAAACCTATGGACTAAAGGGGAGCCAGAGAGGGTATGCCCACATGTACAACTTCAACCCACTCAATGAGAGCCGAGCGGTGTCGCATCACATGTCCAACATCAGCTTTGGAGACTTTTCACCTGTAACATTTACTACTATGCTTGTAAATTTGTATGATTCGAGGCTTGTTACCAAGTTTGAGTCCCCACCGTCGCAGTCACGTTACTTGCCATGTTGTAGCCCCTGAATAAGGAGACAATGTTATGAAGAATTTTTTATTAAAATTAGGATCCCTCTCGGTCTTCATCTGGCAGTCAATGTTATCATATGATCAAGTAAATCTAGGTAAAGATGGGGCATCTTCAATTCAAGTAATGCTCTACATGCTTCTTCATTTCTCAGTACTGTTAGTTCTGGAAGCGACATTGCAAGGGATACTTGATGCCCATGAACATGCCCCTGCGTATCATTTTTTTTGAAGGGGTCCAGAGGCCGATTATGTACAGTTATTTACGAAGTACCGGAGTTCTAATCGGGAATCCGAGATAATTCTCCAAAGATAGAGATAATTCCGGAACGGTCGATGAATCCGCCTAATTGGGCAACGATTCCAGATCTGTTTGATTTCTAGAAAAATAATCTTACAGACCAAAAGATAAAGATCTCAACAAATTCTGGGAGCTGCATTACTGAGGGGGACTCCAACTAGAATTGAACCTGAGACCTCTCTTTTGCAAGGGAGGTGGTGAACAAACTGCCCTAAACAGCTAGTTCATGCGTATCATTTTTTTCTCTCAACTATGAAGACATTGCTTTATCAACAACTATTTACGTAAGTTTTCTTGGATATCGGTACCCGATAAACCTTTAGAAAGGCAATACGTACCCGTTTTAATACTCCCTCGAGGAAAAATGATTTTTAGTCGGGTCAAATGCCAGCTTTCGTTTCCATCGTTGTGCGTGAGCTTTAAGTGAAAACTGTTCTAGCTCAACGTTACAGCTGTGCCAATCCAATCCAAGACGAACTGTCCCAAAGTCACAAATGAAAGAAAATGAAAACAGGAAATAACTCAGATTGCACAGATTTGGTACAAAGCCCATAGCCCCCTGCCAATGGGTTGAGGGCCGGGCATAGTGGCCGAAACAAAGTAAAAACAAAGGACCGTCTGCATGGAATCGCAGCTCTTATATTACAAGGTCCTCCTTAAGGCAATCAGCAAGCACAGAGAAAAACTTGCCCAACACAGCCTCAACAGATCCAACAGCCCTATTCCTAATGCTGTCAACCACCGTGCATCTATCTGATTTTGTACGTTTCCTTAATCGGACCGTGCTGCCACCATAGAGCCTACCTTCCATCCAGCCCTGCATGAGCAGAGATAATGACAAGTTGATGAGCCTTCTAGGTTCCTTGTTTTCGATAATGAGGAAATTTCTGAATCAAACCTTTAAAATGGCAGAAAAAAAACAAGTTTTGGCTAGTTTACGGTAATGTATTTGTTTGTGATTGATCAAAATATCTTCATGCTGTGAACCTATCTGTCCTCGTTGCTACAGGAATTTTCTATAAAGACCTGGGAAACAAGAACGGGCTGCACCACAAGGCAGTTGAAATAGAGGGCCCATTTATGGTGAAACTGAAGGAAATGGTGTCATGTCTTGCCACGATCTTGAACCCAAGTACAGGCTCAAGTTGCAGACTAAAACGTAACAATGGAATTAGGATGCCAAAATGATTGGGGATCAAAGGACCCTGTGTTGATCGTACAACTGTGGTGGGTACATTGCACGACTAAGAGTGGACTTGTCCAGTAACATTCTTGTGTCCAGATGAGTGAATACACAAATTTGAGTAAGCAAATCCAACCAAAACAACTCAGTCTAGGTTACAAAAGTACACCATGCAATATGGGAAGAATCAGAGAAAAACCAAAATATACCTGTACATCTCCTGATGGAACCATTGCCATTCACAGATAGTGGAACTAGCCTCCTTTCCTGACTCACAGACAAGATTTGTTGCATTCTTTCTGGCCAGTCTGAATTCAATCTCCTGGCAAAATCTTCCACTTCCCTACATTTGCAACACAGTGAAAGAAGTCAACATGCCAACACTCGCATTCCATAATGTTCAATCCCCACCCCCAACATCTGTGTCAATTCCATGATGTTCCCAACTTTTTTTAAAAAAAGAAATACTTTACAGGAAAAAAGATTAATTTGATTGAAGATGGAAAAAGAGCAGAACTTGTATAAATTACATCACCAATCAGAAAGCAAGTGCACAAACAGTGGACTGAAGTCATCAAGGAAGATAAACAGAAATATGACTCAAAAATAACTTCTAAATCTGCTTGGGAGGGGGGGTATCATGTTTTGTATGGCACATCCGAATTGCTGAAATGCTAGTGATATGCTCTAGGAAAGCAAATGACTGGATGGTTCTTCACAAACAATTCTAGCAGATTCACCACCTTTCATCCTTGCAACTGAAGATGAATCACAGGCATGTGGCATAATCATCCTAAATATAACTCATGCATCAGCGTTGATAGGAAAAAAACAATGATTCAATAAAGTGAAAACATGGCATTAACTAACCTGTCAAGCTCTTCTTTCATTGCAGGATCAAGTCCATCATCAATATCGACCTCCTCAAACTGATCTCTCTGTGCAAAACCATCACCTTCAACATCATGAGGTTTCAAACTTCTGCTAGAGCTAGAAGCAAAATTAGCTCCAACTTCAACAGACAAAGTAGTAGAAACATTGCCATTCTGCTAAAGCAACAACAACAGTAATTCCATCAATGACAGATGGAAAATGATTTACAAAGTATAATCCTTCCAAACAAATGTAAGAAACCTGCTTATGGTTTTTGATTGAGCTGACTGAACAAGAATCCTTTGGATGATCCTTTTTTCTGCGATTCTTCTTTTTATGCTTACCCACTTTAGCCCCTTTAGAATCTGTGGAAGGAAAACAGATGAATGATCATAAGCACTGGTACAGGTACAGGCTGCTCGTAGGGTATACCTCTGAAAGGTATCCATATGTGCTTAATGATAAGATGTTGCTATGGTTTAAGGCATCAAGTAAAGCATGAGAATTGTGCAGAATGCGTTGTTACTATTTTTTTCTGGTTTATATATATATATATATATATATATATATATATATATATATATATATATATATATATATATATATATATATATATATATATATATATATATATATATATATACGTACGTGTGTGTGCGCGAGGAAGATAAAGAAACAAAAATCCCCCAGTAGACAACAAAGCGAAAAAGTCTCTCTCTCTCTCTCTCTCAACCCCCCCCCCCCCACATGGTAGCACGAAGGATTAACCACTATAAATGTATTGTTGTCAAGGGTTTTTTAGTTTTTAGTCCTTCTAACCTATTAATTTAGGAAAAACTCCCTATAAATGCCGTATTTGGTAAAAAGCCACTGTAATCTCACCTTTATTTGGCAAATACCCTAATTTTTTTTTTTTAAAAAGTCCCTGAATATTTTAGAATATTTTGGAAAAACTCCTTGAAAATGGTCTTTTCAAATAAAAGCAAGATTATGGAGAGCTTTTACTAAACACAGGTTACATGGAGTTTTTCTTAAATTGTGTAGAATAGAGGAACTAAAAACTAAAAAGTGCTAGTTAAAAATGTTAAGATGTAACATCTGTTATAATTGTAGCCCTTTGTAAAGGGTCCATTGTGAGGACTCCTCTTTTTGGTTAAAAATGTTAAGATGTAACATCTGTTATAATTGTAGCCCTTTGTAAAGGGTCCATTGTGAGGACTCCTCTTTTTGGTCTTTTGAGTAGTAGTTTTTGGGCTGCACCGCCTCAGTGCTCGCCTTTTTTGTGTAGGGTGTGATTGGTTGATTACTTGTACATCCCCCCTTCCTCTTGTATTACTCTTTCTCATTTAATATATTTGTCGTACTACCCACTTTCAAGAAATTATAGTATACCATGAAATAATTGGCACGAAATGTTCATAAGAAACAATAGTAAAACATTAAGGCAAAGGAACACACTTCTAATCAATTTGGAACAAAGTGGGAACCTGCGGACAATCCCTATGAAAACCCAAAAGCCAGTTTACAAAGAAGAATTTTCACAAATTTCCCTTTAAATACAACTTAAAACATATGTGCTGAAAACAGAGCATCGGAAGGGAGGTTCCTCTGAGCCACGGAGCGAGAATTTCTCCCTCAAAGGCCCTGGTTTGTTTTAAGTCTTCAGTGGGGATTGACCAGGCAGAGAGTGGAGAGTTGAGTATTGGCCAACCGGTATCATGTAATATTCCTGTAGGGGAAGCATGGGTTAGTGACAACTCGGAGGAAGCCAGACAGATCAATGAGGAGTCATTTGCTTCAATTGGCAGACAGGATGGCATGGAAGAAGAATGTTTGAATGCTGTGAGGAACACAGGGAAAAGGCAGGAAGCAACGCTGAGTACCCAGATTGTACCTTTCATTGCGAGTCAGGAGCCGCTGGCAGTACAGAAGGCTACTGACGAAGATGTTTGGATCAATGAAATTATTCTGCTGGGCCAACGCATTGGTGTGTCCTTTGCTGGTAGGGAGGCTATGGTCTTAAGCTTTCTGAAGAAACTGAGAAGGTACGATGCTCTACATCATTCAATTAAGAGGAAGGGAACGGGTGGAGGAATTAAAATAGGAAAGAGAGAAGCCAACTTCGTGAAGAACAATGAAATTGTGGATACTCTAAGAGGGAAGAAGCTCAAGGAGGAGGGGAGGATCACTATTTTACCATGAACCTGGTTTCGTGGAATGTCAGAGGTCTCAATGGGAAGAGCAAGGTGAGAGCAGTAAGGGACCTGGTGCAATCTCTCCAGCTGGACTGCATCTGCCTACAAGAGACTAAAATGCCTAGCTTGGACAAAGACATCTCAGACAGGTTGAATGGGACGAATCTGAATGAGGTTGCTGTCCTCCCTGCAGATGGAGCTAAAGGAGGCCAGGTGATATTATGGAATGGGGATAAATTTGAAGGAAAAATATGTGATATGGGCACTTACAGCATCTCGGTTTCTTTTTCATGCAAGAACAGAAGGTCAAATAATGACAGCTGGGTCATTACTTCAGTGTACGGGCCTCATACTGAACACCAGAGGAAGTCCTTTTTTGAAGAATTGTATAGATTGCAGTCCTTGTTTTCTGAAGCCTAGTGCATCTTGGGGGATTTCAATTGTGTTAGGTACCCTTGGGAAAGGTCAGGGAGACAGAAATGGAGTAAGGACATGGAATCCTTCAACCAATGGATTAGAGAGGTCAAGCTAATGGATATGGAAATACCGAACAGGAAATTTACATAGTCTAATCTACAACAAGTCAGCACACAATCAAGACTTGATAGAGTTCTAATTTCTGCAGAATGGTTCAGGAAATTCCCATTGACAAATGTTAAGGGGCTCTGTAGATCGGTTTCAGATCACATCCCTCTGCATCTCAGAAAGGAGGATAAGAAGGCAGGGTTCAGAATTTTCAGATACGAGCTGAAGTGGCAGAAGGAAGCTGAATTCAGAGATTTGGTGAGGGATTGGTGGAATCAAGCACCAAAGGCAGTTTCTGCAATTCAGAATCTCCAGGGGAAACTTAAATGGACTAGGAGATGTATGAAACAATGGGCAAAAAAGAAATTTGGAAGGGTTTCAGCAGAAAGGCAGACTATGATAAGTAAAATTGAAGAGCTGGAGCTGAAAAGTGAGTCTGGGGATTTATCTACACAAGAAGTGCAATCTTTGAAGGATCTCAAGAAGGCTTACAATGAAGAGCTTTTGAAAGAGGAAATCAGATGGAAGCAGAGGGCAAAGGAACACTGGCTTAAGGAAGGGGATAAAAACACCTCTTTCTTCCATGCAGTGGCAAGTGCCAAGAAGAGATTTATGACCATTGAGCATATCAAGGAAAATGGAGCAGTCATTGAGGAACCTGAGGAAATCAAGACCAGGTTTGTTGCCTTTTATAAGAATCTTTTCTCAGAAGACCACCCACTCAGGCCCCATCTACAAGAAGGGTTGCTACCTGTGTTAGAAGATGCTGATGCTGAACAGCTGTGTGAACCTTTTTCAGAAGAAGAAGTCAAATTGGCAATTTTTAGCATGGACCCCAACAAAGCCCCAGGTCCTGACGGCTTCTCCCTAGGATTCTACCAATTTTGTTGGGATTTTATCAAGACAGATGTGGTAAACTTTGCCCAAGAGTTCTACGATAGGCCGGAAGGGATTAAACTTGTCAACTCCACACACATTGTCCTGATTCCGAAATCAGAGGGAGCTGATAGAATGGTTGATTTTAGACCCATTAGCCTTCTCAATGGATGTTATAAAATCATGACCAAGATCCTAACAACCCGGCTCAAGAGGGTCATCCATAAGCTAGTAGGGTTCAACCAGTCAGCCTTTGTGCAGGGAAGATTCATCTTGGACAATTTTATGGCTGCTCATGAAGCCATTCACCACTACAAGATTAGGCATAAGCAAGGTGTGTTGGTAAAGCTTGATTTTGAGAAGGCCTATGATACAATCAATTGGAATTGTCTACTCAAAACTATGGAGATCATGGGATTCAATGCTAAATGGATAAGATGGGTAAGGTGTTGTATTTCCTCCTCCAGATTCTCGGTGCTGATCAATAGAGAACCATGTGGTTTTTTTAACAGCTCAAGAGGATTAAGACAGGGAGATCCTCTCTCTCCCCTTCTTTTTCTGCTCATTGGACAGATTTTGAGCACCCTTTGGGATAGTGCAGCTCAACAGGGCTTGGTGGAAGGGTTCAGGATTGGTAGAAGCCATATCCAATTATCTCACCTTCAGTTTGCAGATGACACTCTCATGTTTATACCTGGAAGTATTGAGGAAATCCAGAATATAAAGAGTTTGCTAATTTTGGTGGAAGTCATCACGGGGTTGAGAATCAATTATGAGAAATCTGAAATTGTTGGGTTGAACATGACTCAGCAAAGGGTACAGGATATTGCAAATTCCCTAGAGTGCAGGGTAAGCAACTTCCCTATCAAATATTTGGGGCTGCCCCTCTCGAATAGTGTCGTTAGGATCAGGGATTGGGATGGTCTCATAAAGAAATTTGAGAACAGGCTGGAAGGATGGAAGAGCAGCTTTCTGTCTGGAGGAGGAAGATTGATCCTATCTAAGTCGGTTCTTTCTTCATTGGCTTTATACTACGCTTCTGTTATGAAGATCCCTAGAACCGTGGAAAAAATCATTGAATCTCTTAGGAGTTCCTTTTTTTGGGCAGGAGGGAAAAGGGAAAAGAGAGGAATGCATTTGATTGCTTGGAAGAATGTGTGCAAAAGCAAGGAACAAGGAGGCATTGGCCTTTGTGGGATTGCCATCTTCAACAAAGCCTTGTTAGCCAAATGGTTGTGGAGAAGAGGAGAGTACCCGGATACTCCTTGGGCTGTAATTGTCAATGACTTGTACTTTCATGGCGAGAGCAAATGGAGTTTCTCTCATTCTGCAAGATATAATTTATCTCCCATATGGAGGAACATTCTTAAATGTGCTGATTTTATGGTCACCTCTAGCGAAATCCAAGTGGGTAATGGCAGGGACATACGATTTTGGAAGGACAAATGGTGCTCCAATCTGGATTACTGTGGTTTTCAGCAATCTTTTCAACATTGCCCAGAACAAGGATGCTTCGGTTGAAGAGGTTCTGTCTCACAGCAGTACAGGCCAGGTTAACCTAATGCTTAGAAGAAATCCTACTGATGTGGAAACAAAGGAACTGATAGTCTTGTTTAACTTAATCAATGGTGTTAGGATCTGCAGTGAGGTACAAGATAAGAGAGTTTGGAGATGGACCAATAATGGGCTCTTTTCGGTTAAATCCTTGGTGCAGCTGTTGAATGATGGTGGTACTAGGGTTTGGTGGAAGGATCTTATTTGGTCTAACCACCTTCCCAATAAAATAAGGGTGTTTCTATGGAAGATTGCCTGGAATAGAAGTCTCACGGGAATGAGGGCGAAGAGACTTAAACTTCCCGGAAGCTCTTTATGTATGTTCTGTGCACACTTTGAGGAAGACCAACTCCATTTATTCTGCAAATGTGGCATTATTTCCATCCAATGGAAGAGTATGTGTAGGGTACTTGGAATTGGTTGGGTGGAGCACACTTCTGTGTTGAATCTGCTGAAATGGTGGACTGATGCTTCTCCATCAAAGGATCTCACACATGTATGGTTTCTATTTTGCCCGGCCATGTTGTGGACTGTATGGTGTGAAAGAAATAGAAGGAAATTTAGTGACCATTTTAGCAGTGCGAATGAACTCTTAAAGAAGACATTTAGATGGGTGGAAGAGTGGGGACGTGCAGCTGGTATCCTGTCTGATGGCAGCTCTGTTATTTCTGACAAAACCAGACTGTGGAGGCAGCTGATCGCTTAGTTAATCTTCTTTGTATCCCTGTTTTATCTTCTTGATAAAACAGCTTTTTGTTTTTGTTTTGTTAGAATCTTTTAAATCTTTGGGACTTGGATGGGGGACTGTCCTATCCAAGAGTGTGCTCTCATGGGCTTTCCTGTACCTCTTTCACATATATCTATGGAATTGTGACTCTTGTCACCTTCAAAAAATGTGCTGAAAACCCCACACAGAAGCTTAAATACAGAGTAACTTTGCTAGATAAATGTACTGCCATGCCTGCATAATGACTATGTAAACCCCAGGACAATCTTTCAGTAACATCAATCGACGATAACTACAAACAGTGAGGGGTTTTACATTTTGTCTTGTGGTCAAGGTTTAACATTTTGGAATCTATAGTAATATGATCACGATTCACGATGCTCTCAGAATTCATCTTACCACTAAGTTGTTGTAGTTCCCTTACACTCATAATACAGATTTAGAAACTGACACAGAAATGAGCCCCTTCCCCACAAAAAGCCTTTTCCCATATAATCATACTCTCAAAAATAAGAACCAAAATCTGCTCAGGATTTCACTGTTTTTACTGAAAACTCTATTTTTCCTTTCTCCAAATGAGCCAAAATATATTTTGATAGATTAAGATGGCAGGACAGGATTAATGTAGCAGACCCTAAATAGATGGGATAAGGCTTTGATGATGATGATGATGATGATTCTCTAAGCTTCCAATCTCCACATGATGCACACCTCCCATGCCAGGTGCTCAGTAAAATCCCTAGGGGGCTTAGAATCCTTCACTCCAATTGTCAGTGACTTCTGGACCCTGATAGCTTGAGTGAAGTCATAACTTCTAAACAAGCTGTCCAGGGTTCTCCCCCCCCCCCCCCCCCCATATGGTAAGATGTTCCAATCCCCTGTACAATCTGGGTCACCAAGTCACGAATGTGCAATCACATACTATGCCCCAAATTTGAAACTTCATCTGTTGGGAGTAAAGAGTGTTCCAAGGAAAATCTGACTACTCCCTTAGCTATAAAATGGTATGCCAACTCCACCGTGGCTACTATTCTCTCACTCCTATTTCCAGGAGTCTTGTTTTCAGGTCAGGTATTTAGGATCTTCTCACATGCATTCTCCTAAATGTAACGTTGTTCATATGTGCCTGACAGGTACTGACCTTCCATTTGAGGCCATGCCTATCCTCATTAGATCCTTAAAGTATAACCAATAAATCAGACTGAGATCCTTTGAACCATTTCAGACGTCTTTGGTCCCCTCATCACTGGTTCACACAGCTGAGATGGCTCCTTTATTGTAAGAGACCAGGACAAGTTAGCATGTTTACTCCATGTGACCTAACAAAAATCAGCTTGCAACCATTGATAAAAATCTTCCTCAGCTTCTGGGATATGCGTTTGGAAATTCATAAATTCACACAGTAAAATTAGAACTATAAACCAACAATGTCTAGTTCTGGGCCAGCTGTTAGCTGGTGAAATCAGTTAAGGCATGAATGAGGTAGAGAACAAGGGACAGAATGACAGCAAAAATGACAGGGAAGCATCTGTCCATACAAAACAAGGGATCATGTGATGGAGGAGCATAACAGAAGTTATCTGAGAGAGATGAATAACTATGGTTTACACTCGGAGGGCATTAAAACCAGGGTTACTTGTTAACCTACGGCAGCCAAGTACCTAAAGTAACCTATGCTTCTGGTGCCTCGGCAAGGGACATCAGGCCTCAACCTGCCGCAATGCACCTGTTTCCTGGAACTGCAAAGCAATTGGACATGGACGTTTCATCTGCAACAGTGACTTGGCCATGAATCAACAGTTAGGAGACAGCAATCATCCAAAGGCACAGATTGGTAGTAGCAAGGAGGATGGACCATCCAATGCCATTTTGTGGAAGCTCTATGAAATGTGAATTCCTGTAGTTCAAAAGGAATCATCATCATTTCCAGGGTTGTCTTATGAATTATTAACAAAGAGGAGTTTTAAATAAAGATGAACTCCTTAAAATCCCACAATGAAGATGGCCAGATAAGCGGGTATAGAAGATTGATCTTCTAGATGACCAAGTTACACTTCTATTTGCTCATGACAACATAGGGTATTATGTTTAATTTTATCAAGACATATGTCAGATGGGCAGAGTGGGCAGACCAACTGGACACAAGTCGTGGACAAAGGTCCAATCACTTGGTGTCATCTTCATGATATACCTTTGAAGTTGTGGAGTGTTGAGGTTTTCAATAGCATGATCACTTTTGTAGTTCTTAAAAGACGTAGATGGAGAGTATCTTGGAACAATTAGGAGTATGTTTGGGTGTTGATGGAAATTGACCATAGATCAGAAATTCCACAAGGCATAAAATTGAGATGGGTTTACTCCTACTTTTGGATTGAGGTGAGCTTCGAACGTAAAACTCAGAGTGCAGCAAACAGCAGGAATTTGACATACAAAGAGGTCATCCAGTCCTATAGGAAGTACAAGGAAAACCAGGTTAAAAAATAAACACAACAAAGTCATCTTATGTGATACAAGGCAACTCAACTGGGTCAATTCAGGGAGGAATTGCTGCAGGCTCTGGGCAATGCATTGTCTCACCAGCACATGTGCCCGTGTGCATTCCAACCAGGAAAGAAGGCTTCTTAGAAGTGGACATAAATATCCCTAATGCAAATTTCTCACAGCAGATAAGCACATAAGAAATAGTTTCATCATCTCAGCTGATAAGGCTTAGAAGGATGTGATCGAACAGGTCGCATCACAAATTTAAGATAGTCTCTGCAAAGATTGTACCCAAAATAAGAGAGGTTCCCATCTTTATGTCCATAAATGGGATTGCAATAGGGATTCAGTTAACGGAGATTCTCTTCCAAGTAAAAGGTGGATTATAAGGAAGTTGCACCTTTGATGGATGGCCACCACGAGATCTGCAAGGAGATTTCATATAGAGAATCTGTTGCAACAAATTGTGACCATGTGCAACAGTCTCCTACATTGGTGACATCATCAAGCACTGCAGAAATCAAATCCATGAATATCCCTTGCAGCGACGATCATGAGTCGAAATTTAGGAAGGGTGACAGCCCATAGAAGGATACAAACGGGAAGAAACAAATTACCCATTCAAGCTTTCTCGCAGGATGGAGTAACATAGAGCTGGTTGAAAAGCTGCAATTTAAGGTTTATCAAGGCGAAGGCATGAGAGAGCTCCAGAGCTTATTGAAAGGTAGTCATCAAATACAAACTGAAGGAGAATATGCAAAATCTCGCATGCAGATGCAGGCCACTTCCATGATGTGATACATACAATAGTGGCAGCGAAGCTTCATTATGAAGAAGTAAGGAGGTTGTAAGTTCGTTATTATATTTTCACAAAAGTTTTGGGGTTCTTGTAGTTGGCAGATGAGGAATCTCTCCTTGCCCCTCCCATTGTACCACCTCTGTTTATTGTGAAATAAAACTGGTGATATATTTACTTTTGAGGAAAAAAGAAATAATGTATAGTTCAGGAAACAAAGTTGACAAAATGAAGCTCACACCAGGGAATAATGAATTGTTCTAAAGTCCACACTAGCTGATGCCGACTAGTTCCTACTGTTGAATAGTGGCATTTTTTTGTTAAAGGAGATATAGATTAGAGACATTTCTAAATAAGCAGTAACCTCTGCTGAAAAACTAAAGCTGTCAATGGTATAAGGAAATATTTGTTTGCTTCTATAAAGCCATAGCTAAAAAGCAGAAACTTTGCATCAAACCAGAGATAAGGAAAACTCTTGTTTGACTATGCTATACTCAATTAGCTGCACACCCAAGTTTCATCTCATGAAAAGGGACGAAACATGCAAAAGCTGTAAGATATGTGCTTGGTAAGCAGATTTAGCTTCCGAAAAGTCAACTTAGCAGTAATTGAAACAAGGACTGACAGATTCCAGGTAGTGAGCCAAATATCAGTGATCTTATAAATGAACATGCACCACAGATAGTCAAAAAAATGCATCAGTTCTACGAGTAATAAATAAAAAATCAGATTTTTTTATTCAGTGGACAAGCTTGGGTTTCTTTGCATAATGTTCAGCAATTTCAAAAAGGAAAAGAGAGGAAATATAAGCACTAAGGACAATGTAGCAAACTGAGATGCAACAGAGCAAGAGTTTGTCAAAATTTACCTCCATTATCCCCATTTATAAAGGACAAAAGGTCATCAACTGAACGTTCATCCACATGCTCTTCCACTCGTTGCTCTTCAACTTCAACTTCCTTAACCAGGTACAAAATATTTAGGTGATTTCCATCACAGATTGGTCAAATATAAATCAACAAAATGTGCAGTCAAGGGAGTAACAAATTGAAAGTAGAAGCTGGTTCTTTGCGCCATACAAAATAGTGTTACAAACTGGATCAAGAAAAATCTCAATGCATACGAAATTATAGACACTGTTAAGAATTTTTTTAAAAAAATTAGTGCCTCAACAAAGATGAATCTGAAAGCTGAAAAGAAAAACTCCTTAAACAAAATAACCAATAATTCCACAAAAGATAGCATAACTACCTTTAATTTCTGTCTCTCTTTTAATTCATTTCTTTTTTTAGCATAAAGTCGATTTAGTAGCCGGATCCGAGGATCATCAGTTGTGTTTCTCAAAGGTTCCAACTTTTCTTCCTGAAATTTCCTGGTTTAGTAAGAAATTAAAGAAAAAGCAAGGATTAGAAAGATGGCTCATGCAACATATACCTCTGTCAGGTCATCAGGCAGATGAAAGGTCTCTCTGATTTCCTCAGGAGTTTTCCCTTCAATCATACGAGCAAGCGCCCGGCTAGTCAGGTCAACCAAAGGCTTCAATTGAAGGCTATCAGCGGCAGATGTCAGCTCACATAACCGTTTTGTGTCTATCCGGATGAATTTCTCATCAAAGGTTTTTCGCTCCTAAAGGAAGGTTAAAAACAAAACACCCTTAAATGAAAAAGGGAAAAAATTAGCATATCAGAGTGAAGGATCACAAACATGTACCACAAATAAATAAAATTAAGCAAGACAATTGATGTCATTAAGTTTTAATGGAAGATTTTAACTGTCATAATAAAGTACCACTAAAGAAATGAATCTACATTGCCATATTATGCATCAGTCCTAAATATGACACCCTTGTAAGGGGAAAATAAATAAACAAATAATGTGATAAGGTGAATGTGACAGGCCTTATTAGATCGCCCGGGAACTTGATGAAACCGGCAATAATCAAGTATAAGACTAAGGATTGCTGGATTAACACGCTGTGGGAGTGAAATAGCATAATTTTTTGAGGTTCCCGTTCCTGTCTGAAGTATTTCGCGGCATATCATGGGGCAGAACATGGCAACCTCCTCCTCCACTTGCTGGATCGATCCATCAGCAGTTTGAAGCCAGATGTAAGATTTCATAGCCTGTAAGGATTTACAAGAGGAAATGATATAACTTATCATGTAAAATCATAGAAACAGTCATCAAAGACATCAGTTACAAAATAGAACAAGTTATAGTTTCCTGAGATTTGAATCCAGTCAAATGATAACAGCACTAAAAGATGGTCAAAATGAATAGGATTCATGGATATGTGCTTCTATTTCAGATATTAGTTCTAAAATGCCAGAAGAAAGCTGAAAAGGACAGAGTGCAAGTTGTGCACCTCAGGTTTGACGATTGCCATTTGATGATTGAAGTGGACCGTGACTTACAAGAAGGCTATATGACTCTGGAAAAAAGTTGAATGTAAGAACTTAATACAACAGCCAAAAGAATATCTCTTCTGATGCAGAGAAGTGCTGGCTCACTAATGATTTCCCACTCGTTGTGTGCACAGCCATGGAGAGGAGATTTGACCCTGATAATATTACTGCCCTCATTTCTTCCTCCAGTAGCTCCTCCAACTATTGCCAAGCCTTGCACAAGCAAAGTTAAAAGACAGAATTGAATCATGAACAACTAGATATCAAGTAAAGGATTACTTCTCATGGGTAAACTAGTGAAGTATGACCGTATAAGCATTGGCAACAAAACCATACCACATGATACAAAACACACCTAAGCTAAGGGGAAAAGGGATTCCACAATTCACAAGCATAAAGTCTGTTCTTTTTTTCATAAAAAGGTGCATAAACGATATCAGCTGCAATATTAATGTTTAAAATAAGAAGAAAATAAAGAGAAACAAGATAAACCTTGGCATAAAAAATAATGAGCTACAGATAAAAGCAATTCCGTGGATGGAAAATAGAAAAAAGAAGCTAATAAAGAATAATGATGAAGAAAGGGTAAAAAGCATAAAGATGCTTGAAATTATAAAAATAGTAACATGGTTCTAAGGATGGATTTCATGCTGCAATGATGCCATCAGTAACATGCATATACCCACCTCATCCCAGACACACACACACACACACAATGCATGCATTGTGTGTGTGTGCACGTGTGCACGCACGTGTATGTGTGATAGAGCAGCAGAAGATTGCTGGAAAACAACTCAGTCACAATAAGAAATTGCAGCTAATTGGGTTATGAAATGCCAGTTATTTTCTGACAGATGGATATGCAGATTATTAAATTAAACAAGAACAGAAGAAAAAGAGAACTATGATTGAAACAACTTGCAAACGAAATGAGAAAATGAAATAAAGAGAGAAAATGAGTAAGAACTAGGAACCAGCGATGCACATGCAGACCAACACAGGCATGCTTATTTTTGTATATACTTTATGTCAACAAATATTCATATCAACTTGCACTAAGTGATCACATAATACTGATTCATATAATATGAAATCACATGTCTGAGTTTTCTTGTTACTTCAAGTCTAATAATGCAAGCTTGAATGTATAACTAGTGTTCACAAATGGACCCCCCCCCCCCAAAACTCAAAACAAACACCCCAACAAACTTCAAACCCTCCGTTTACTTCTCTAACAAAAGAAAGATGCAAAGGGCATTCAAAATATAAGGAAAAAATAGTTGGAAATATGGATAGCATTGATGAGTAAGGATTATGTAAGCAGTAATGAGTATACTCATTAAAGAAAGAGGGCACAGATGCCCCCACAGGGCATTTTGTGTCCCTCCTCTTACGTGGATATACACCACATCGTATATGATATGAAAATTCCTCTAAGGATAGCTGTTCCTATCACAGTTTTCAAGGTGTCAGAAGGCGCTAGAAGTCTCAGGTGTCCCAGCTCCCCCACACACACCCCAAATAAGTTGCTCGCCCAGGTCATTTCAGGGAATACCCCATCTGCTCAGGCCCAATAGGCAGGTGGTTCTAAGTGACCCAATGTTAACATTGCCACCCACACTGGGAGTAGTTTGATTAACACATTTTCACATTAAATGAGAGATGTTGGAGGGCACCAGTGAACTCATTTGATCTCAAAGCGTGGCTAGGATTCTCAAGTGAAGAAAGAAAGAAGAAAACAAAACATTAGCAGAAATTGCTAGGTAAACAGAAGCTAGAAGGCTGGAAAGGTAGACTTCTTTCAGTAGGAGGGAGGTGGATCTTATCAAAAGTTGATCTGTCCAGTTTACCTATTTATTACCTTCCTGTATTTAAGATTTCTAAAGGTATTTGTCAGAGACTAGAATCTATTAGAGCGGCTTTCTTCTGGAATGGCAGGGGCCCAGCTGAGGAAGGAATTCACTTCATTCATTGGCAGTATGCTTGTAGAAGCAAGGAGGAGGGTGGAGTGGGTTTAGTTCCTTTAGATATCATCAACAAAGCTTTGCTGACCAAATGGCTTTGGAGAATGGAGAGGAAGGATAACACATTGTGGGGTTTGGTGGTTAGACACAAATACTTTTTCAGGCTGTGGAACATGGATCAGGAACACTCTGGCATGTTCCCTTATGTCTTCCATTTGGAAAGGCATCTGGCAAAATCTGGATTTCTTCCATTGCTCAACTACCATTCAGGTTGGGAATGTCTCTTCTATTCTTTTCTGGGAGGATCCCTGGTTTGAGCACATGCCTTCTGTGGGTAGATTTCCCAACTTGTATGGGATTACAATGTCTGCTCATAAGACGATCAGTAAAGCGTGTTCACTTGTTGATGGTCATACAGTTTGGACCTGAATTTCTATAGAAATCTACTGGATCATGAAATTGCAGATTTTTTAGAACTGAATTTCATATTGTCTGACTGCAACCTGAAGCAGGAAGTCAATGATATCAAGAAATGGAGATGGGACCCTGGTGGTACTTTTACAGTCAAATCAGCTATCAAAGTTTCTTGGGAGGGGAGGTATAAGTGTTTCCTGGCACAAGCAGGTTTGAAATAGTAGATTACTTATTAAGATCAGAATATTTATGTGGAGAATTGCTTGGGGCAGACTTTCAACATGCAACAGGCTCTCGTGGATCAAGCGGACCAGAAATGATAACTGTATCTTCTGCGGAAGCTCTAAGGAGAATATAGACCATATTTTCCTGAACTGCAGGATTGTGAACTTTGTTTGGAGGCTCTTCTCTAAACTCGTGGCTATTTCGTGGGCCCCTAGGAGGGAAATTAAGACCCTCATGGGGGTCTGGGGGATCTGAATCCCTTTAATCATGAGAAGAATGTTTGTCTGGACAGTTTACCAGCTATGCTTTGGGCTATTTGGAAGGAACATAACAATATAATCTTCAGGAGTGAGTTTAAAGACATTTCAGTATTTTCAGGGATGAAACTTTAGTAGGACAGGAAGAAAAAAAAAACTGTTGATTCTCACGGCTTAGTGGGAGCTGGTGGCTGGCTTTTTTACTCGTCCATCCCACCCAGATTCATGTGTGCGGACATGGGGGAGCAAAGGAGATTTTTCTGTTCACTCAGCTTATCAGATGACTGCAGATGGGGGACTGAAGTTCCCATTTTATAAGCAAGAGTGGAGGCCTAAATCTCCACTAAAGGTTAAAATTCTCATTTGGAGGATTTCACATGGTAGGCTGCCCACGGCTGATAGATTGAGACATTTTGGTTGTGAAGTGTGCCACCCCCCCCCCTCTTTGCCCGCCATGTGGAATTGATGATGAATCTATGGATCACACTTTGTCAAGTGCGACTTCACCAAAGAAGTGTGGCGCATTATCTTGACTGAGGAAGGTGCACCAAGCATTTTCGCTGCCCCACTCTATCGAACAACTGCTTCGCTCCTGGCCAGCCGCGGTGGTCAACAAGGATAATCGGATTATTTGGTGGCTGATTTTGCATGCTACTGTGTGGCCCATTTGGGGCGAAAGAAATAGACGGCTTTTCAAGAAAGAAGCCTCTAGCTCTAACAGAATTGTATCTTTTGTTTCTGACAGGGTGCGAGAATGGGGCATCTTATTTTGTAACTCTAGTGTGCAGTCCTCTCTTTATTTTGTTCCATTAGGGGAGGGTTGATGGCGTCACCATCTTGGTGTCTTTTGATGTACATTTTGGGGCCAGGTCATTTTTTGTTTTAGGCTCTGTTCTTGTGTGGTGGTCTGCACACTTTTGTAATTTCCTTTTTGTTAATACATTATTTGTGGCCCTGTCATTTTCCCCAAAAAAAAAAACTGTTGATTCTCTTTTATTCCGTAACCTGTTGTCTTGGAAGGATTCATCTCGTAACTGAGTGTCAGGATGTATTGGGTCTGGGGTTCTGGAGTGGTTTCACATCTACATCTTGATAGATTATACTACTCCTTTGTGTTTTCCTTTCTTTTGTACTCTCTGTTTTCGGTTTTCTTATCTTTCAGTGAATTGTGTTCTTAGGAACATCTCCAAAAAAATTGCTAGGTAAACAATTGTGAACCTCATCATTCATGCCGTCCATTCAGTCAGTCATTCATAATTCTGATATTTTGGCTTTCTATGGGCAGAGAAAACATTCCTCCCACATATGACAAGGTGACCTGGGCTACCCCTTCATAAGGAGACCACAGCAATTGATTCAACTGCATCTGCATGAGATATTTTGTATATTTTTATTTTAGGTAATACCTGTCATTGTTATGGACATGTATTCTCAATTTCGTGTCAATTATTATTTGTAATTTGATTTGTTTTAAGGCCTGTTAGATATTCTTTTCTTTTCACTTTATGCATGGATGCCCCAGTTTCTAAATGTCAATACTCAGGGAGTCAATGGCCCATGCAAAACCAAGCCTGAACTCTTTAAAGTTAGCATGGTAAATTTCAATGCTCAGAGGGAGAATGGCCCATGCAAAACCAAGCCTGAATCCTTTAATGTTAGCATGGGCCAGTATAGGCCCAACTGGTCAAGTCCAAGCCCAAGCTGAAATCTTTCTGAGTCCTTGTCTGGCCCTTCTGAATCATCTATATCATATGTTACAGGATGTTAGATATGAATATATATGCCAAATGGGCTTCAGATTTGGGTCTCATTAAAGTTGAAGCATGCAAAAAACCTATAAACGTCATCAATAGTCGTAAGGTACTTAAATATATGCATGTTATACAATCATATCATTGTATGCACATGGCATGCCGAGCCGGGCTGGGCCTAGTTAAGCTCAGGCCTGACTCATGTGAATGGCAAAAGGGGGACAAACTGGACCTTTCTAATGTTTTGGGCCTATTTTATGACCCAGGGTTGGTGAAAGTCAAGCAGGCTAGCCAATCCTTGACATGATGTATAACCTAGATGTTATAAGGTTGTTCTATGTGGGAGGAAGTACCAAAAAGATTACAGCTCAAATGGCACCCAACAAGTTGTGCCAGAAAGTTGATCCGTGGATGGACTAAAAGTTGGACCATAGTTTAGGAAGTCTACAGACTGTTGTGACTCTTGTGAGGCACTTTGTGAAAGCCCCACATGGCATAAACCTTCAGACATAACAAAGCATAAGTCTCACTAGTTTAGGAAAAGACTTCTAAAGCTATCAAAAAGGCCAAAATGCTACTGATTTTTTATGTTTTAATGTTGTCTCAACCCAATGATAGAGCCTAGAAAGTAAAATTATGGGGTTGGAAGCCATGTACTACTGGGGTAAAAAAGCAAGGAGGTAAAATGACAAGGAGAGAATATGGGATAACTAGACTAGGGAAGAAGAAATGAGGAGTGGGGGTGTCTATAGACCATTAAAATAAGAAAAAGGGATGGGGGAGAAGGAGGAAGAGGGAACTACAACTTTCTTGTACAATGTCAAAGATGCCACCACTGTCAAGCCTGTCACAGACTCACAACTATCGTTGAAGCAGCCAACCCTTTGCCATTTGTAAGTAAAAGAGTTGGGTTCAATTCAACCTTTTATTCACTTATCTATCTGAGTTGTCATCATTGAATTATTTTTTAATAAACAACAAAAGAGCCATAAGCCTTCCCCATATCATCATTGATGTAGTCATCCTCCCTACCAGAAATTCAAAGAAGTGTGGAAGGTGAAATCCCCGCTAAAAATAAGGGCTTCTATGTGGTTATTGTTTCAGCAACAACTCATTACAAAGATGTACAGGACGACATGGAGTGTAGATGGAGACACAATTTGTTCTTTACGTGGTCAGGATGATGAAGATGTTGAACACCTTTTGTTTTATGTCTGATATCTTGTGAAGTTTGGAACATTTTTTTCTCAGATTCCACAATTTTCCATAGCACCCAACACAATTCAAGGGATGTGGGAGCAGTTTAAGAAGCTTAGCCAACAGTGCGGGACAGGCAACATGAGTAATATTCTCCTTCTCATTCCTCATGCCATCTGTTGGAGCATATGGAAGGAAAGGAATGGCTGCATATTCCAGGGGAGTAAAGCTTATGTTGAGAACATTTCTTTTACAGCTTTGTCTTTGATTTACCATTGGAGTGGATTTTTGTTAAAAATTCATGTAGATGTCTGAGGAGAAGTGCTGCATGTTAGGCACAACTTCTTTTAGTGTTCTCCTTTTATTTGGGTGAGGAACCTCTCCTATACCTTCTTTTCGATTGTACTACCTCTTATTATTCTATAAAAAAAATTGGTGGTGCAGTCCACTTTCTTCTCGAAAAAAAAGAGGCATAAGCCTAAACACTGGCCCAAAATATCTCACTACCTTATTACTTCAAATAACAAAAAGGTGCAAGCCTCAAGCACATGGCCTAAGGCACATGCCATAAGACATTTTTCTAGCACCTTGCGACACTGCCTTTTTACACAATCGCTTGAACCACCAAGTGTGGCGGTTAATCTGCAAGCCAACGTGTGTACTATGTGGAGGGAGAGAAATACTAGGATCTCAAAAGTGCTCCACCGTTGACTAGCTTGTGCAGCTCTTGTTTGGGTATACTTGTATCTTTTTTATTGATAAGTGGATTAGCTCAACCCTTGTACAAAGGGTTTGGAGGGTTATTTACTACCATTCTACACCCTTTTTGCTTACTAATGAAATTGTGATCCTATCCACTCAAAAAGAACTAAAAAAAAACTTTAGGTAGACCCAACTGAAACCTAGCCCATTCCTCAGGTTACTTCCTCACCCTTACCTACCATTGCATCTCATGTTCCTCAAATAGAAAACTAGGTTGACCAACAAACCTACTCACTCAAAAAGAAATAATAATAGAAGCATCAATTCACTCTCACTCGTTTTATGCAAAATATTGGGTACTTATATTTTATATTAGTCCGTACCTTGATAAGTCGGTGGCAACATAATGATACCCACTAAGAAACAAATATTACTGATCTTGTCTCCAATCATTTCTTGAGGAGACAATTCCCTGTTAACATATGTGTTTTGGGTCAAACAGGCTTGATCAGCTTATTATTTACACCTTTAGACAATTCCAGCAGGAGTTAGCTTTGATAATGAGTTTCATATAGGACTGGGCAAGGATAAACACTAGCCCATGTAGCTGGTTTTTTTTCCTCCAACCACGTCTAAGTTGGAACCTCCACTCCTAGGCCCTGATCAAGGATAAGAGTGTTATCTGCATATCAACCTGACAGTCACTCTATGTACACCACAAACCCAGAAATACCTACGGGTTCCTAACTGCATCGAGACGCAGCACAACTAAACCTCCATAAGAAAGCACAGGTTTTTGTTGCCCAACTTTAGCTTCTTATAAAACAGAAATCGGAACCATTGTTGTGGAAACCACAAACCATGAATAAGATTAAGAATTCACAAGCTACTCTTTCAAGAAGACCTAGACATTTCCCAAAAACATGTCTATGATGCGCTAAGATCAACAGCTTCCAGTTGCTGGATGAAAATTCAGATCAAAAAATGATGGATAAAAGCTTTTAAGGCATAGCCTTGAGAGGGAAGAAATACCACAAGAGAGACAACATAGCTAGGGAGAGCTCACAAATAAATATAATATATAAGAGACCATGCGGCATGAACAACATCAACATTTAAGAGGAAAAAGAAACAAACATCTAGAGATAGAGATAGAGGGATAGAGTTCATATTGTGGCACCGCCCACCCTGGCCCTATCAATCAATCTTCTATTATCCTTCCAACCCAACCCCCATTAAGCAAAAACAGGGATCCATAATAAACCCGGTAAACCAAAAAAAGAAAAAAATGTGTTCCCCTGCATCCTTTTGCCCTCTCCATTCCACCATCCAGACCACAATTCTACCCAAGTTCAAAACTTTCGCTTCTCCCACACCCAAGCACGAATGCCCGACGGGAAAAAGCCAGCTCTCCTCAACATATCCAGACGAAAGATAACCAACACCTCAAGCGAAGCTGTCCGAATGAGACTGCCAATACCTGAAACCAAAGCGCCTCGACTGCGATGGGATCCCAATTGCCCACTTTGGCCGCTATCCAGAACAGGGGAAGAGCCCAACTTGGAACTGGAGATAACGGATAACGAAGTGCGAGGTGGGGGAGATAGACGGAAAGGAGGGAAAGGGGGGGAAGAAGATACGTACGGAGGGGGGGGGGATGGGGACAAAGCGCAGGGGGCGTGGTGGTGGGGAGGGCGTGCGATGGGCCTCTAGGGTTTCCAAGTTTGTAACTTTTTTGTTGTTTTCCCCTAAAGGCGCCTCCTTTTGGTCGGGTGGGGTGAGCTCGAGCTCGCTCCTCCCCTGCTCGCCCTTGTCTGACGCGCGATGAGATGCTGCGCGGGCGGCGCTCGTGCGGGGACTGGTTGGGGTGGTGCGAACAGCGCCGCGGCTCCTGGCAGGGGGTGATGCATCGTTCCGCACCAAGATGCGGGCGTAGTCGCTGGCCGGTTGAATGAGACAGGGCAAGCCATGGACACCGGCCGCAGCCCCGCACGCAGCACCCACACGCGTGCACGATGGTTCATTCACGTGTTGCTAGACACGTTTGGCTATCCATCCTCGGCCCTGGAATGCTGACACAAGTGTTTTAGCGTGTGTAGAGAAAGAGGAGGGTGGATGGGACGGATAGGAGGGTTTGGTACCCATAGTTCAACCGTTAGATTAGGTAGGGTTTCTAGTAGGCAGTGGTGGATGGAGCCAAGAGCAAAGGGGCCATTGACCTACTGAAATTGATAAAATGTCCATAGAAGTTTGTGAGATTTTATGATTAGAACTTATATATATATATATATATATGGTTCAACTTCAATCATTTGATTAGGATTGGATTCGTAGTAGGCAGGGGTGGATGGAGCCAATAGGAGGACTAAGTGGCTTTTGACCCCCTGGAATTGACAAAATGTCCATGGAAGTTTGTGAGATTTTATAATTAGCCCTTTATATATACATATAATTCTTAATTGGTATTCAAGTTAAAATTGCTCTTCAAGTCCTAAAACCAAAAAAAAAAAAAAAATGGTGTTCACATATTGTTTGGTTTGATGTCAAACATCATAAAATATTATAAGATATTATATTTTCTGAGATATAGAAGAATACTTTTTACGGGAATTTACGCCAAATGAAATGACCCCTTGGTGTAAAATTTATAAGAAGCTTCATATACATGACCTCTTTTCTGTATATTTTTTAACACAGTTTAACCACATGCCTTCCTTGTTTTTGTCATTAAATCTATCTTAAATGAGTTGTTTGAATTTTGATCCTATAAATGTATGAATTATACATATACTTTAATCCTCATATATTATGACTTTTTTATTTGTTAGCCCTATTATCTACTTTTGTCACATTGTAGTAACCATGGTTAAAAATGTGTTAAGATTAATTAGACTAGCAAACAATCTTTATACTTTCATTTTCTCTCCTTATGTTCTACTTTGGATGGGTTGGACACCTAGGTAATTGTTGAGTTTTCTCGGTTTCTCCGGATCGCTCACGCAGCGGAAACTAAAAAAAATACAGCGATCCGTTCCCGTTTCGAAATCTAAAATACGATAATCGGATTATCGAAGTTCTCACCGTGTGCGGATTCGAATCCGCAGCCGTTCGGTTCCGTCGGTGTGATACCGCAAGCCGCGCAAACGCCCGGCCTCTAGCGAAGTCCACGCGATCCTCCCCGCGACGGATATCCTCGAGTTCCTCGTTCTTCGCAGCCCACAAAGCCTCCACCGGTCGCCGCAATGATCGCCGCAACGCGCGGACGATTTCCCGTCGAACGGGATTCGGAGAAGCGGCGGAGCAAATCTGGATCTGCCTGGACGCCAGAAGAAGACAGAAACTGAGGAGGGGCGGCTAGGGTTAGCAGCAGCTTGGCCTGCTCAGTCTGTTCGCTATGTTTTATACTAACCGCGCGGTTTTTCATAAAAACCCCCGGTTTGTATAAAACCCACTTATTTATCCATCGCCTTGAGAATCATTTGCGTGTGACCCTCTAAGCCCAAGTACCAGTCCAGTTAATGGCCCAACAAGCCCAGTGACTCATCACTGGCTTTATTAATTAATTAATAATCTTTTATTAATCAATTAATCAATCGAATTGATGTCGCACATCGAATTCGACCGGACCTCCGATCACGTTGGGTGCCAAGCAACACCGCGTGAACCTAGAAGGTATTTGGGGTTAAGTAACCTACTCTTGGAACCTTTCCGCCGACAGTTACCGCGTGGATATAATCCTTCATTCGTACAATGCTCTCGAGTCAACTCAAGGTATGGCGAGTTGTCAAATCCCAACCGGTCGACTCACTTGGATTGGATGCCGCTGATGAATATCGGAAAACTCATTTCTCGATATTATCGTCCGCCCTGGTCAGAGACTTTCGCGCATTTTTTCTAGAGCATTCTCTCTCTAAGTACCGAGAGCGAATGATTCCTTATTGACACACAATTCCCTTCGACGGTATTCCGCTGTACCCAATCCTTGGCGTATTAGAATCTCATGGCTAGAGATTCGTTAACCAAGGTCAAAGCACAGAAGTCCACCGACAAGGTGTCCTTGGTGTCTCAGGTCCGAGAACCATCCACGCAACTGCGACAATAGAATCAAGCCGGTTGACAGTGAGGTACAATACCATCCAGCGATTCAGTCCGATCAGTTCAGTGAACTCATTCTCCAATGAGTACCTACAGATTCGCCTTAGTGTCTCCACACAAGTGACTTATGAGATCAGTCACCCTCATCATATGAGCAGGAGTAATCTGTACTAGTCTAACCGGATATCCGATGTCCTTCTCGGATATCCTCCGACTAGGAACGATTAAGAATATGTGTGTTTAAGTGATCAGTCTCATTAATATGATCTCATCATAATCTGATCACCATAGCACATATTCACGGACTTCATTATGAAACGATAATTAACGCGATTTACACATAATGAATATTATGCCATTTTATTAATAAATGAACGAGATTTACATAGTCAGATTGGCTTTTAGGCCACCTAAACTAACAGTAATGAGTGACATGGTATCTTAATCATCGTGTGGACTAGACCTAAATCTTATTTATTAATTTTTGTTTTAATGTTTTATTATTATAGAGATTAAATAGACTATTTTACATATTTTTTATTTATCTTTACATAAATATTAATGAAATATATTTATCTCTTAGATAGATTCTTTAAATAGAGGGACTTATTATTAAGAAATATTTAAGTTTTAAGAGATTAATATGTAAGTCTGACATATCTAGGGAGCTATTCATAATTCGTTGTATTTATAGAGATCGAAATCTACATTTGCATTTCTCATGTGAACATTTTGTTCTCGAGCATCCCATGAAATGGGGTATAAGATCTTCTAGATATCACTTTAGTAAGCCTCCTATCCTGTCATATGACTTGAGGGTATGTTTGTTGTACTTCTTATCTTATCTTAGATGAATTACTAAAATATCTTGAAATCATGTGAAAGGATATTTAAAGGTCGACTAGAACTAAGGCCCAAATGATCCCATCTCATGTAATGAGACATCGTCTAATTACTCTAAAGACTCATTAGGTCATGCCCCACTGTATTGAGGGCCCTCATCTTTAGAGCTTTTTTTTTTGGTAAAAAGTGACTTGACGATCTGAGCACTAAGAGAACTCCCCTGAAAGAGGAGGTTCGAATTTGGCCAGTGACCCAATAATTTTCCGTCAGAGGGTGTTTTTGTGCATGGATGAAGGTTTCACCATAAGACGAATTTTTTTCGTCCAACACAAGGCAAACTGTCCAAGGCCTAAAGTAGGAAGAAATTTACTTTCGCTCACAACAGTTTTGAATTTGAATGGTCGCCACATGGGGCCAGAATGCCATTGGTCTACGGCGTATTGGCACCCACATCATGCTCTACATAAGCTACAAAAAAGATAACAGTAGAGTGTGATTAAGACCGTGGGTATTATAGTTCAACTTCCCAATTAAGATTAGACTACTACGACATATTTCATTTTATGTGCAAATGCAAGAATGTTGTTCCTAAGCACCCCACATAATGGAGCGCCATCTGATCATGTAGAAAACTTAATTAGATGACATCTTTGTATGATACAGATGTATGCCTCTACAAATGTTGCAACATGCTCTCTACTCCTAGTATAGCAAGGGCAATGTCCTGAGCAAGGCATAAGGCAATCATTTGATACCACAAGTGGGCATGGTTACATACACCTCATTCAATGCTCCAGGCACTCCCGACCTAAGCCGTTATCCCATTTTCAAATAGAGTGGGCATGATGGTCAAGAAAAAAAGGCATTTCTATCTAATTGTCATTAATAGCTAGAGTGTTAACCAAATTATGTCAAAAGAGATGAGATCCTTCGAATCTCATTCTCTATAGTAGAGTGTGCCTCTACTCATAGGAGGCAAAGATGAATAAGTCATTTTGCCAAAAAAAAAAAAAAGAAAGGCAAGACCTTCATTTATTTCCTTTTTTTTAACGAAGAATTTAGCACAATGGTACTTCAGTCTATGGAAAGTGTGAGAGGTTCTGGGTTCGAGCCCAGTAGACACCTCAACCCCTGTCTCCCTTTTTCCTAAGGCTATCAAACTCCCACAAGGAGGAGTGGGAGGTTTAAACTTAAAACCTCTCTACCATGAGTCAAGGTTAAGATCCACATTCACCTTGCTCCATGTGAATGGAGACACACTCTGGTCTAGAGAATGAGATCCAGAGGATCTCATCTCATATCAAAGAACATGGCTACATTCTAGTAAAGAGAATGGTATGGATCATTCTAGTCATATTCTAACATTCATCTCTTTCTCTAATATAATATAATATAAGAAGTAGGTTTCGTTGCTTATGGCTCAAAAAATGTTTCTTGACAATGAATAAAAAATAATATTAATAAATGTAAATGTAACTTAAAACATTTATATGTCCTAACATGTTGAGGTGGCATGTGAAATGCTACGGAAGATGAAATTACTTTTAACTTTTCAAATTGAAGCCAATACTTGAAATACTATTTCCTTAAAACAAAAGATTAAAAAAAAAGAGGAATGCTATTATACTACACTTTTTACCACTCTCTTTACCACACTCATTAGGAACCATTTGATCTCTTGATTAAATAATTCTCACTAAAATTACTTTTGACACAACTTTTTGTGCAACTAATGCATTTAATGAGAGCTTTTTGATTAAGTGATCAAATGCCTTCCAATCAATATGATAAAGAGGGTGGCACAAATGTGGTATAATAACATTCCTCTAAAAAAATCAACAATCATTAAAAAGTTGTTTGTCATACTGTAAAATACTGCACAACACTACTTTATAGTGTCTTCCTTATCTACGAATTGTTCGCAAAATCTATGGCTCCAAAATCTTATAGACCAACATGACATTCCTTTTCTTGGAATATTTGGTTATTTAATCTATTAGACATCAAAATCTAAAAGTTATAGCTCCTCATTCCAAGTTTTAAAGTAAAAAGAATTCATCAATTTTAAAACTCAAAAGTTACAACGTTTATCTTTAGGGATTTTTATTCATTATTTTTTATCCTTAAAAGAACTCTTCCTCAAGGAATGCAACTCTCACTTGTGTAAATGACTAGTATTATATGAGTAATATTACTACACCGCGCCGGCATGGCAATTCAATCTCCAGCGAGTCATGTAATTTTTTTATTTTTTTAAATTTTTCGAGTTGGGGGCCTATCTCAACTCGGCATGTACCATCTAATCTTTGATTGAACAATTAAAACTTTTTAAGAAAAAAGGGGATTGCGCACTCGCACGATCCGAGCCATCAGGATCCGATGTTAAACCACTTACGGTGCAACAAGTATTATTCTTATATATATATATATATATATATATATATATATATATATATATATATATATATATAAGAACTTTCGAACCTTCAATGCTATAGATACTTCAATATCAAAAGCAGTTTATCAGCTTATTTCTAACATTTCATCGCTTGTGCTATTAAAAGTAGGGTGCCAAACCTCATCGAAGTGGAACCCAATAGAATTTCAAACTTTATGGAGAGTTTTTTTTTTTTTTCCCACCTTACAGTCTTGTCTCCTTTCCATTAGTAACAAACTTAATTTTCCTTCCCCTTAAAAGCCAAACTTAAGTAGGTCTCCTGCCCATTATATAATAGTACTTCTTTCAGAGGCCTCCTTTTATGCCCCACTCCTGTATGAAATCAAATCCTCTTCTTTATTAAATTCAAATTCTTTACAAATTAAACATATTGAATGGATGGTCATTCCCTCCGCTCCTCCTGTCCACTAGGTATTCTCTATCTTTCTCTCTCAATTTTATTAAATTAATGTCTTTTGTTTCCCATCACACTGCAATAATCAACAAGAATTTCTTGCAGTTGAACAGAAATATAAGCCCTATTTTTTGGCTTCATTTTGCTTCCAAATCATGTCCATAGAGAACAAGACTATCTCTTATCCTTCCACTCTTCTTTCTAAGATTTCACATTTAAGTGTAAGCATTATTATATTATTTGTAGGTTAATTTTCAATTTTAAATATTTGTTATGTTTTGTTGCCTTTTGTTTAATTCTACGAGGTTTGTGCTGTCATATAATAATATCTCAATAAGCATATTTTTAATTATTTTTTCATAGAGGTAACATAATTTTAACATACATTAGTATTAACCTCTTATGTTATTAAGAGCAATTATAGGGAAATCTACATTTGATGCGCCTTCAAATAAATTAATATTTTTATAACTAATTCTAATATTACTCGTTATGTTTTACATATATTTAGGGATTATTGCACACTTATATTGGCCCAAGGCGAGGGTCTCAGGACTCAAGGCATCAAAAGAAAAGAAGCCATGCTCTCCCACAGGAGCCTTCGGAAAACTAGAATGGGAGAGAATTGTCACCCGCTGTCAAAGAGTAATGCTAGCACGATCGGAAAGTTTTTCCATTTCTTTTTTACCCTACTAAAAGAAGAAGCCTAAGGCCAAGGTATTTTCACAAATTTATCTGCTACAGTTATTTTCACTTTTTAAACCCAAGCCAACCAAATACACTCACGTCAGGTGGATAAGAAAACTGGAGAAACTTTCCCGTCTATATAGTATTATCCCTGTCAAAAGACCGCCAACAACTAGATCAAAGAGATTTGTGAAAGAATGGAGCACAGCAACAGATAGAGAAAAGGTGGATAATTAATGGTAAAAGAGTCCTGTTGCCCAATTGGTACGGAGTAGAGAGAAAAGGTTTGTTCATCTTAATTTCTAACTTGAGGTGATGGAGAATCTTTTGATTTAAGTGAACTATCTTGCCATTCCAAAAGAGACCCCTCCAAAAATGCTAAAAGAGTCATGAGTACTCAAATCTCCAAGCTCCTTTTGAGGAGCCCATGTTAGAGAAAGAAATAGAGTCACCAAGTATTGACTAGGATCCTAGTCAAATATGAAAGAGAGAATCCACAGTAGAAAACCATCTAGCAACCCCTTAATTAGATGACAGGAGATGATCTCAGTACACGTTTAGACCAAAATCCAGTTGAGAGGAGGAGGGGGGCCAAATATTACAAAAAACTCTTCATATGATCCTCAAAGTTGGCAAATATATGAGCGCTTCCCGTCTCAATATTATTAGACTCCGGTCCAAATATATACTGAGAGGATCTCTTTTCTAATCAGATGGGCCTCATCCCACTGTATTTGCATTTTGAAACTGACACTCCAGTCGTTTGATCAGTTAGGCTCTACTCAGCACCCCACAACCCTCTCTCTCAAAGGAAATTAAGATATTTACTGTAAGTAATGCTCCTTAATACATATTCTAATACAACCACCGTGTCACGGACAATACATTTAATGTGTATTGCACCTTCCTCAAGGAGTGCAGCCATCGCATGCCGTTCAATCCATTCGATTAGATGAAAGTTATACCACAATACAACACGTTGCAGAAAACAAATCTCTTTCATATGAGATATGGTGCCTGTTGCCACAATGCCACCAACCCAAACATACCAATATTAGCCTACAAGATTATATCTTGGAAGTTGGAGCTGCATGTAGCTGATATGTTAACCGACTGTCTTACTTACTAAAGCTTGAATTTTCTTTATTTTAGAGCTATTCAACTTTGCAAGGTGAAGCCCCACTTTAAAGCCTAAAATATCACAAAATTTCACTGAGGAAGCTTCAAGAAAGGCATGTAGATTATGGTCTAGTGGCAGCAAACGGGTCGGGTTCAATGCGGATTTAGAGTTTAGAGTAGATCCATGACCGTTTCTATTCGGTTATCGGTTTAGAAATACTATTCGTTTATTGTCCTATAAACTAACAATCGGTCAAATAACTGGAGCTTAGTGTACCATATATATTTAACCAGAAAAAAATTATAGCTCTTACCTTATCCGTTATGCATATCGATTTTAAAAAAAAAACTATATGTTAACTGATCTATAAGTTAACGAACGATCGGATAATTGAGCTATCGGTTACCATTTGCATCCCTAGTAGCAGCTGCAAACACGTCTGAATATTATTAGATCTTGTCCATCCCAGTGCTCACTAGGTTAGTAGCAACCTCCATAATTCCATCTGGGCTCAGCCTCCCAATTCCAGAAGTGGTATCTTATTTGAATCTACACTTCTTCAACCTTGTCTGAAAAAGTGGACTCCCATGACAGGTGGGCTTGGGCTTCACGGTGAATTGCCCTCAGCTTAATTTGCCTCGTCATGGAGGATAGGAGTGTAATGATCATCAAACAGCATGATAAGAATGTCACATTTTAGGGCAAGTTTGATGCAGTTTTAATTAATTGAAAACATTTTTCAAACTTTCACATACCTTGCTCTAGTTAGTTTGAGTTTTAGGAGGTATTTAGACATACAAATCTTTAATTATTTAATGTTTAACTCCCAACTAAAATCTTGAGATTAAATTTTCCTTAATTAGAGTAAAAATATAGTCGTTAACAAAGGTTTGACTTGCGTAACTATCTAAAATTAACTGTGTTCATTTTTATTAATATTTTCGTGTTAAAGATAAAAGTCAAAAATAATTTCAGACTAAAAGTTTCATCAATTACATCCTTGGAGGATTTGTTTATACTGTTAGACTAATGAGCGGTTAAATCAAGATTTCAATGCAGCTAAGCGGACAGCCTTCGGTGGGAGGGAAAAGTACGCTGCTAACAGGGAGCAAGACATTCTAGTTTAATTTTGTTACAATGTGCATCTTTATCGCTATATATATATATATGTATATGTAGGATCAAATGAGTCCTACTTCGAAATCCTCTTCTCCCTTGTTTAAAAAAATAAAAAAAATCATTAATAATTTTTATATATTCAAATAAGTTCGTTAGCGTTGTTCTCATTCCTTAGATTTTAACTTTCATTGTTTGATTAGGTACATATAAAAAAAATAATATTTAAAAATATTTAATAAATAAAAACATTTGTCAATTAACTTTTAGGGTTGATCTCATTTCTTGACATTTTAGTTTTGATTTTCAACGAAAGACGCACTTGATTAGACGGCTACAATTGAGTTTTTCGATGTCACATTAAAAATTAAATCTTAAATAGTAGAAATCAACTTGAAAAGAAGTATTTGAATATTTATTTTAAAAAAAAAATTATTTATTTTTTAAGATAGAGCTTTGATGGGAGTGCATCTAAGCTAGATGAGTCTATAAGCTCATTATAGCCATCGTATATACATTATGGGAAATGATTCAACGCGCCCCCGAGACACTAAGTTGAATGTGCCTACTTCTAAAATCCACCCTTCCATAGTTAAAAAAATAATTTTTTTATAAATTTTTAAATATTAAAATAGGCTGCTTAGGGTTGATCTCATCCTCGGAGTTTTATTTTTCTTTGTCCGATCTTAACCATCAATCCTAGTCATCTGATTGAGTAGGTATCAAAAGTAGGCGTTCAAGAATACGGAAAAAATAGTTTAAAAAAAAAATTACTCAAATTAGTCTTTAGGGTTGATTCTATTTCTTAAGATTTTAGTTTTGATCTTCAAACAACGATGTATTTGATTGGACGATTAAGGTTGATTTCGTTGATCGGACTGTGAAAATGAAATCCAAAAATGTAGGATACAACCTACAGGGGTTCGAATATTTTAAAATTTTTATTTATTTTTATTTTTTAGAAATTGAGAATGAGGGGATTCAGGAGACGGGACGCATTTATATATATATATATATGAAATTGAGACAGTCTGCTGGCCCTGTCCGTCAGATTCGAATATAATGGCAGGTTTTAAGAAAACAAAAAAAAGGAGTAAGGAAATGGGCCAGTGCGTGGAGGACAGAAAAACCCAGGTGGAGCGGGGAGCCCCATGCGCTTCCACGTTGTGGGCAGGACGCCTCAGCGCCCATGGGTCATTGCCATCCAATCAAATACGTCATTATTTGAAGATCAAAATTAGAACTTTAGGGAATAAGATTAGGGAATAAGATCAACTGTAAAGACTAATCTGATGATATTTTTTTGACTATTTTTAGTATTTTTAGACATTAATTTTTTATACGAGTTTGATCAATGATCGTCAAGATTGCACAGTAAAGATTAAAGTCTTAAAAATGAGATCAATTATAAAAAACTTATTTGAATATTTAAAAAATTTATCAAAATTTCTATATTTTTAAATATGAGATGGATGAGTTTTTCAGATAGATGTGTCTCGAGACGCGTTGAATCCTTTCTCATATATATATCATGCGCTTCTATGCGCACTAACCACATGACGCTCCGCCTCATTGATCTTTAATTGGACGGCGCACTACCCGTTTTAAAAAATATATTATTATACAGACTCTTACGCATCAGATAATTTCTAACTATTTCTTACATGTAAGAGTCTTTGCCATAGCGTCCAATGCAGCGCATCCTCTGATTGTTGATCGGACGGACGTGCTGCTGTGCTGTCAGACCGCACACGAAGGAACTGATTTGCACAGTAGCATTCATCTCTTATATATATATATAAGATAAAAATGCAAACCATGTTGGAATCATACTTTTTGGTCTTCTGTGTGTGCCCGACCAACTGAACGGCCATATCAAAAAAGCAGAAAGAAAAGAGAAGGGGCTTCTAGGTCTCATCATTCATCAATTATTTCTCCTTCGTGGTAACACAAATTCGATTCCTACCCAAACTCAACACAAGATAATTTATATTTCTTCTCTCATTGTCATGCCGTCGTGTGTGTATACAGGCACACACTAACCATGAGATTGATGTACACACCCGAAAAATGAGCTCCACCTATTCTGTCGTGTGAAATGGTTACCCCGACTATGAGATTACTGTGGTTGCACCGCCGTTTGATCGTGAACTTGGACAGCCATGCTACATCTGATTTGCAGTCGTAATTATATATAATGTTTCAGGATATTACAAGAATAACTTCTCATTAAGGTGCGGAAACGAGCATGAGATGGTGGCGAATGCATCAACACTAGCCATTGGCTAGCTGCTGTTTAAAGCAACCTTTAGACATACTTGAAAGATGCACGGGATCGGCAGCAGGGCGATGGCCACTGCTTACCGTTGGACTTGACAGTGGTGGATAGGGCTGGCAATGAGTTGAGTGGCTTGTGAGTTACTCGAATTCGACTCTAATTGAACTGGACTCCTTGATTTAAATGAGTCAAATCCGAATTTGACTCGGTAAACTCGTGAGCTAATTCCTATAAGAAAAAATCAATGTGCATACACCACCCTTCATCCATTGATTGCTACAGACCCACCGAGTCAACTGGACACCGAACACTTTGGAAGAAGGTAGCATTTGAGAACAATATAGGGCCAGCAAGTTTTCTTAGGAATCTCATCGGACTAAAGTGCTCGCACACCCATGCCCACCTGCCTACCGGGCGTTGTCGGTAGTCAAGGCATTTTAGGGCGTGTTTGGCAAAACTTTTACATAAAAGTTATTTTTGATTTCTACTTCTTATATAAAATGAGTTGATGGAGAGGTTATAACTAATTCTAGTTTGTTACAAAAGTCAATTTTTTCATGACAACCTCATTTTTTCTTTAATTTTGGAAGCTCTTTCTTGTAGTTTTTGGTTAAAAGCCAAAACACAAGAAAAATGCAACATAAATAGTTTTCAAGATCCTTAAATGGAAATGCAAAAGTACTTTCAAATGAAAGTTGCGCCAAACACGGCCTTAGTTTAGTCCTACACCACTTTTCATATAGTTTCTCCCCTCCTGGCTTTTCGAGAGTTAGTTACAAGTAATTTCAAATGGGCCATTTCAAGTGGTTCGATAAATGGGCTTTTTAATTAAAACAAGTTGGGCTCGAAATAGGTTTGAGCTCGGCTTGTGTTCGGCTATTCTCACTCAAGCCCAAATTCAAACTTTGTTTCAAGCTTGAATTGAGGTCGGCTCGAGTTCGATTTTTTTTTTTTTCTTCTTATTGAGTCGAACTCGAATATATCAAATTTAATTCGACTCAACTTATTGCCACCCTTAGTGGGGGAGGTCAAGTCCATTGAACTGGAACGATGGACCAAACAATGACCATGGATGTAGGGCTAGCCAGTCCTCTCCAAACTCTTTCACCTGCCACTGTCAGCATGCCTGCCGCTCATTGCCTTCATTGCCAACACCTGCCTCTGGGTTGTCAAGCCCTATCTTTTTTTTTAAATAGTAGCCTAATGATAAGTGGGAAGAGAAATTCTACTAAGACTTCGTTTGTTTCAACTACTACCTTAGATTATAGGAATAAAAGTGGAATAAGGGAGAAAAATTTGGAATAAAGTTGGATGCAAACAAACAAGATTTTGGGAAAATGATTACACTTTTTGATACATTGGCTAGCGTGCAGGACATGTGGCATCTTCTCGTTCTTTCTCACATCTTATCCCAAATTTCCCCACTATATAATAAAAAGAGGATTCCTGCAAAATCTGTTGACTTCTTCCAAAATCTAGAAAGGAGCAGCCGAAATAAACGCACCCTAAGGGGAAGGGGTCCAAGACTCAAGTCACCATAATAATCTGATGAAGCACAGGAGAAAAGAAAAACCCCTGACAACATACGAATAGAACTCGAGACCTCCTACGTAAAGGTAAGAGGGTGAGTCAGTTACGCCAGAGCGTATGGCTCACCAAGTCTTGTCCTTTGTGGTCATTAGCTTCCTATAACACATCATCTTTTCCTCCTTCCCTGACCGCCTCTGCGCAACCCTTACCAGGTAACATGTCATCTCAAGGCCTCCAATTTCAACTCTCTCTCTCTCTCTATTGCTGATTTATTTTTATTTACAAACCCTTAGCTCAATAAGTTTGTTATGATTTAGATGTTTTACTTGTTTACATGGTTTTGCTCGGAGGTACAGTTTCGCTTTTACATTCTTTCACTCCAGCAATGTACTTATTACCACTCCAATTTATACATTATCGCCTTTACTTATATAGTTGCTCGAGGTTACACTAACAATTTTCTTTACATATATAGTTCCACTCTTGTTATACATTTACACTTCTCTCCACTCCAATTATACATGTTTACACCTTCTGTACCCATTCTCACACACTCTCTCTCTTTTAAAACTTTGGTTCTAGGGTATACGTTTTCACTCAAACACATATAATTCTAAACAGTGTGAGGGGTGACGCACGGGGGTGGACTTAGTTTACCTAAAGAATGTGGTCGTGTGCATGGGAGCTCCTGTGCCCCCGTGACTCATGAAGGGGGGACGTGATAGAATACAGTCCTATTATTTCAAGGTCAAATGATCTATTTATTTTCTTTTTATGAGGACGGAAGAAAAGAAAAATAAAAATTCCGTTCCATGTGTGTGTGTGTGAGAGAGAGAGAAAGAGAGAGAGAGGGGCTGTGGAGGGGATGCCAATGAGATATCATGACTCCAAGATATCAACCAACATGTTCCTCATTTAAAGAGCCATAGTCGGCAGACCATGGGAGCCTATGACTGCAACCACAAGCCATTGAGAGAGCAAGAGGCGTTTATGTGGATGGACCCATCCTTCTTTATGGTTGCCAAGCATCAAACACCAAGAATTGTATGCTGGCTATTTTGAATTAAATGCGCTCCGGTTTGTATTTATGCTCGATTTGATATAGAGAGTATTTTTAACCAAAAGTAATACTTGCTACACTGAGGGTGCGATTTGCACATCTTTCGACGTAGTGGGTAAATAAAAAATTATTTTTTAATTTTTTTTTTTAGGTGGGCCTTATGATGTCCTACATATTTGTACAGACTGATCTCTAATCGGACGACCCAAAAAAATTCGAAAAATAAAAAATTGTGTCCCAATGAATAGTGAAAAATACCCTTAATGGGCCGAGTCCAATAACGATTTTTGATTTTTAAAATTTTTTAAATCTTCCGATCGAAAATTAGCCTATACTGACATATAGGGCATCTCGGGACCCACCTAAAAAAACTTTCAAAAAAAACATATATATATTTTTATTTACCCACTGCACTGAGGGGCGGTGCAAATCGCACCCTCAATGCAGCAACTATTACTCTTTAACCAAACGGTTTGAGATGTGAACACAATTTGCTAAACTACATTAGTAAATCTTAAATCTTATGTAATCAATAATTATCGATCAATTTGTTTATTCCCAACACCTGAATGATGATGATGTAATCATTTTGAAATTTCTTAGGTAAAGATAAAGTAGTATTCTTCTACTATATTTTGGATAGGGAGGGAGGGACACATTTTCAAATCTGATTATCTTTGTTTATTTTTTTCTTTATTCAATATACAATTGTTGACATCTTATCCTAACTGTCATTCCTCACTTGTATATAATAAAAGCTAAATAGATGTATGATATATAGAAATTGTGGGCATCCCCTATCTTCTTATTATGCTTTTTTCCCACCCCACTCCCCTAACCGATTTCCTTATTCACTTATTTATAGAGTTCATTTTTTGCACATAGTACATGTTACATAACTACAAGGTGTAGATATTTATTTGGAAGAACTTTTACATCGTTATGCTTTAAAAGTAGAGTTTCTATGTCTACAAAGAGCACAATATGACTCTTAAATCGACCCATGACATTATCTATAAACTTTATATGTTTATTTTCAATAATCTTAAAGGATAAAATAAGAATATAAGAATACACGTAAAGATACACGGATACTGTTGAACTACAAACCTTGATTTGTTATCTGGATCAGTAGAAATGTATTTTGAATAGGGATTGTTATTCTTCAATAATAATATTTACTTTTTATGGGAAGTGGATAACATGTAGACTAAGCGTATGTACAATGATATAAGTACTCTCTTATTCTAACATGGGTGAGAATTATATTCGATATTCTTGCAATATATTAAGTATGGATAGACTCATATCCTTGTTTGAGTCAGGTCTCAACCCTAGCTATTATATATTCCTTTCCAAGTTATCAAAGTAAATGGGAAATATGGATTCACTTACTAGATCTGAATTTATTTTGCTAGACCAAACGCATTAAAGATGAAGACAAGACGAGTACCCAACCTTATGCGTATTCATTGATGAAGACAAGGCCAGTTTCCCACCTTAGTTATGGGTTCATTAATGAACATTTGTATTTGCACTGGTCCGTACGCATGTGGACATTCTTATTTGTGATGGTTCCATCCACATCAAGAGAGCACACTTGTCTACTGGACATATCTTGTATTTTTTTTTATTAAATAACATCATGGTCAAGCAATTGCATTTCCACTCCACTGAGGAGGATTTAACTTTAAGGGTCCAATTGCATATTCTTAGGGTCGAATTGCTATTCTGGTTCCACTCCATTTGTATTTTTCTCATAAGGGTCGTAAGATATTATATAATATTAAAAATACTTACTTATATTTTAAATTATTTTAAATTATTTTATAATATTTTCTACACATTTGGAGTATTATAACTTAATGTATTTCAAAATCAGTTGATCTTTAGCTGATTTTAGAATCTATGTCAGTGATTTTAAAACCAAGAATTTTATTTTATTTTTTGCATAATTTCAGAACCAATATTTTACACTAAAAAGGTAAAATTTTTACTATACACCAAATAATCCCTTAGTGAGAGATTTTTTTTCGTAAGTATGTACATTCTGCATATGAACAGTTAGATATTTTAAAGAGGAAGACTTGCTGTACTAGTAGGGGTTCTATTTTGCCCGGTGGTGTTTTCATTTTAAAAAATTGTAGGTGGGTTCCAACCTAACTTACATGAGCATGCCGTCCGATTTCCAATCGGACAATATTAAAAATTTTAAAAAATAAAAAATCCGCCCAAATGAATAGTAAAAGATAGTTGAAGTTGGTTTTTGATTTTTTAAGATTATCCAATCAAAAATTAGATTGTACAATCTTTAAAAAAAAATAATTCTTTTAAATAAAAATACAGTCAAATGATGTAAAACCACCCGACGGTGCAGTAAGTTTTTCTCTATTTTAAATCATCAAATTGTCATTGGAATATAATTAAGGACATGAGGTACCAATTCGCCATGACTGGTTGGAAATGAATTGTGTACATATCCTCTAAACTCATATTTATGATGGTTATAAAGAAAAAATGACAAATCTTTCTTGTGACACTGACATCGCTTAACATATATAAGGAGTCACTGATTCTTGTCGTCTTCACAGCCGGTTCCAACTTGCAAACTGCTCTTTTCCTGGCTGTGAACGAATGTGATGCTCTCTCCCTTTATGAATCATGATTTCTAAATTATTTGAGAGAGATTATCCTAGAATTGAGTTTGGCTCGCTGACCTAATAATTTGAAAATTTCTTACTGTAATGCTTCTCAGAGGTTACATCGGCCGTCTTCAGTGCGTCCTGCAGTGGTGGACACTCCTCCAGAGGGAACGAGATTGTCTGACCCCGTGCACCCTAGACTCATCAAGAGTATCTTAGCCATTTGGTTTATGAACCTAAAAAAAGGTGTCATTGATGACTTGGATGACGTGCAATTGTTGCACTGCATAAAAAAAAAGCTTAAATAGCATAGCTCATTCCCTCTGTTGATCATATGTAATTGTACTGGAGATATTACGGCAAATATTTCTCAAATATCTTTGAGACAACTCAAGCCTAAAATCAAAGCTTTGCAATTCATCTTTGCTTCAAGTCTTCACCTATAAGCCGAATTAGACTTGAAGAGCTAGCGCATGTTTGAAGGGGACTGTGGTAGGTGAAGAGAGAAAGGTCAAAATCTTAGAACAAGGTCTTCTAGACTTCATTCTTGATATATTTCATGATATCTTCAACATAAATTAAAAGTATTGATTAATAAAAGTAAAACAAAATGACAAAAATGCTATCGACATAGGAGATATCAAGAATTCAATAAAAAATGAGATCTAAAAAGTCTCATGCTTAACATCTAACACAAAGCCAACAATCAATAGCAGAAACGCAACGGAGGACACTGCGATAATGTAATCTAGAAAGTACGACAAACCACACTGAAAAGTGGGTTGGCATTGGCAATGGTAGGTCTCAACCATGTTGATGTAGTAGATGTCAACATTGATAGCAATGGCACATTTAAGGTAGCGAAGGTGTAGAGATCCAAACGGCAAGCAATAACCCAATTTTAATCAATTATTAAATTTATAAGTCAGTTAATGGATAGTCGTTTTAAAGTGATCTGTATAATTAAAAGACAGTTGATACAATTGTTTCTCGACCAAATATATATGGTACAATAGAATCGGATTATCTGATTGAATATTAGATTGTAGGACTATAATGCCTCCGTCGACCCGTTTTGATCGTGCTGACCAAATACAAATCTGGTAGGACCATCACAGTAGAAATAATCCAAATATCTTCTTACTTTCAGAGTAAACATATACATACATTCATAACAACATGAAATACTTTCATAACCACAAATTAGATCTACTAAATAAAGTGCAAATAATAATAACAATGTTTGTCTAGGATCTTTAAACATATCTAAACAAAATAAATTACATCACTTAAGTTTCTACCAACTACTACATAAACAGAAACCTACTTCTAATTAACTCTTTAAAATAAGTTCCTAATTATCTTTGTAAACTTAACCTCAATCCTTTATTTTCGTCTGAAAAATGTTAGTGAGTAAAGATGAGTCCATAGTGAACTTAACAAGTTTATAATCCACAAAATTACAATGTTTTTACTGTATAACATAAAGATAAAATTTCACATAATACATCTAATTATCTAAGCATGGATATAACATATACGTAAAATTTTCACCCAAAGCATGCTTCATCATACATGAACGTGGTAAAAAGTCATAAATATGATCATCTAACATGTATACAACATGCAACTATCATGAAATTAAACATGCATCATATCATTAAATCTACGTCATAACATATGTATCACCAACATGGATTATCTTATAGCATGGCACATCATCATAACATAATATAATATGATTTATAACTTTACGTATTGTTATCATGCATCTTATCATCATAACATCATATCATAACTTAATTCATCGTGAATACACTCATATCATGATCTTACCGTTTTCTTAGTATAGGACAAATAACCAAATTATGACATAAAGACGTCATCATATCATCTTCTTCTTTACTTGATAATTAGGTTATAACTTACCAAGTCTTTAACTATGTAGTCGGAAGATGCTCTCAAATCCCGCCTAGTGCATGCAAGCATATATCTAGGATTTTTACCCTGTGCCACGGATCAACATAACCTCATGGTTGTAACCAATTAGACATAGAATTTTAAAGGTAGCTCCTATTAGTTCAAAAGATGACCCCTACCACGTAGTACTTTGTCCTTTAAGAATTCAAGACGTGGCTCCCATAACGTGACAGTTTGTCCAACGTGGCACTTATTTCTTAAGCTACCGACTAGTGCATCCCTACATAGCATTTTAAACTTTATTAACATATAGGTGCAACATAAATTTGTACGATGCATAATATAACAGTGCATGAAATATGACTTTATACAGGCAGAGAGCATCGTAGCAAGTAATGCTCTACTCGGATATACATATATCGGAAATTAACTGACCCAAGTGTGTCCAGAGACCTATTGTGACAGTCCCATTTCTAATGAATTCATTGAAAAGAAGTACCGACTTTTGATGTAGTTCTTGGGCATAAAAAGTTTCTTTTGAAGATTTCAATAATTTAGAGATCACTTGAATTTGCATTGAAATTATTTTAGAAAAATCACACATGCACGTGATCCAACTGCTTTTTTGGATAGTGGCATATTTTTCCAAGTGAAGAGAGTTTTAATCTCAGTTTTTCTGCACAACTTGTCTATTCCACACTTATTCGGACGACTATTCCGGTCTTAGGACACCCACCGTCAAGAAGCAATAGACTTCCCACAGGCTCCCTCCTCTCTAAGGGTGCACACGACATAGCTAGGTTCCATGAAATTGTGGGTTAACTCTCAAAACTCTTATACATAACAAAAACTATGAATTGAATTCAGGACCTCCTCAAGATAAGATGCAAGTAGCGCTTGTCCATTGGTCCATGTGATGCAACTAGGCATTGAAAGCAGTGATCAGTTTCCACCCATCTGGCCCATGTCACCACTGGAATTGGGGAACATCCGTTGTGCATAAACACATTCCCTCGTCCTCAAAGGTTCACCAAGGATTGGATAAAGGCTAAACTATAGGATACATTATATACGCTTCTATAAATTATTATTGCATTTGTATATATAATCTTGACTTGATATATTGTATAAATACGTCTAGCATCTTTGAAAGTTTGTGGTACATCCCTCCGGTCAAAATATCATCTACTCCAACCTAATATGACAAAAAGAATACGATATTTTCACATATATGCTGCTGACATATATATATATATATATATATATATATATATATATATATATATATATATATATATATATCTCTTTTGTTGGAGTTGACGGTATTTTGATAAGAAGGATGTGATTGTAGTTTTTTGAAGACGCCTGCAGGAGTATTTATAACAACATGTGGAAGTCAAAAGTACCACACGAACAAACACGGCTGTTTACAGCAATACGTATACAACAATCTCTATATTTGTAACGTTATATTTGTGAATAACAGGCACACCAATTTAAAAACTTGAGGAATGTGAATGCATCAGTTTGCTGTCTAATATTTATATGTATACATTAATATGAACTTACAAGTGATCTTCTCATATTGGTGTCATGGTCACCTTAAAAAGACCGCAACTTCATGAATGTTCGTAATATCTCACCTTGCCCTTGCATATAATATTCTATAATGTTAAAAGTTCTATAATAATCTACCATCATTCATTGCGATTTTATGAGAGATGTAATTTTAGGGAACAAAGATGTGAGTTTTTTTAACGAACGAGTTACTCATTATGCACAATTGCGAGCTTCCTTCCTTTTCTTGTCAAGTGACGACACTAATGAAAATCTCGAGGACAATATGATATATTCTCGTTTTAACATTAATTAGAAAAAGAAATCTATAATTGTAACGAGGTATGCATTCTAATTAATGATGACATTGAAATAAAACTACGTTTGGTGGGGCATTTTACCTAAATTTTTGACCAGAATCAGCGCTTTGAGCAGCGAATTTAACTCAAAACATCATAGCCTACGTTCCCTGTCCGAGTTTGAACCTAGTGACCAGAGAGCTCTCATTAAGTGTGCTAGTTACACACACACACACACACAAGTGGAGCCCATAATAACTTGAATATTAGGCATCTGATTAAACAATTATATTATTCTTGATGGATAAAAAGTATAATATAATAACATTTTTCTTACTTCAGAACTGCAAAGATGATCCTCTTTGTGGAGTTTTACTCTATAAAAGGTTGTTCAAAAAAGAAGGGATCTGAACTCTCTAAGAAATAGTAAGTTCAAATTTAATTTTTAGATTTTTTATTTTTTATTCCTAGTAACTTTCAATATTATCTAGTAATCCCTGCAATCTTCATATTTATTTTAAATCTTTCAACTCTCCTTAAAAACACTAATTCCTCTGGTTAAAAATTGTGGAAAGGAAAAAAGAAACATTCCCAAAATATTCCTTCCATATGCCGCCATATTCCGACCAAGATATTACCCCATGTTAGGAATTTTCTAAATGTATGCATAATGTAGGTGCTTTTTGCATATGAGATTTATCAGTGGTCATTTGCTAAAAGGCCTTTTAAATTTTTAATAATCTCATAAGTAGGACAACAAGACGAGCGGTTAGCACCAGGCTACGCCTTCACTTGCCATCGATTCCTTTTTTTTTTTTCGTTTGCTTTGAAACTAGCTATAAGAATTGGATGGTTAGAAAATTATCAAACCAGGTTCACACGTGCATGCATGGTTACAACTGCGTAAACAGGACGGGTCCGATCCACTCCCCGGGGATCCGTAAGCAAAACTACAGATTCGTACGGGCGAAATAGGAATTGCTTTAGAACCGCGTCTTTTTTTAAAATCTCGCAGCAACTGCTGCCGTTAAGGGTAGGCGAGGTGGGTGGGCGAGTGGTGTGGAGGCGAGTGGTGTGGAACACACGCAAGTAGACGGCAGCTGATCACATGGAGGCAATGAAACCGTATTAATTGGCAGTTCGTGAATTCGGGGAAACACAGAAAAAACACGAAAGAACACCTTTTTTAATCTTTTCCTTCTACCTGTTGCTGCTGGGAAGCCTTCAAGAGGAGCAGCAGATTGGCCAAGCTGCTCAGCAGCAAGGCCTCTGCTAGCTAGCTAGAGAGAGAGAGAGAGAGAGATATTATAATTTACATACATTCAAAAGGTTGGAATTTAATCATGTAATGAGAGACCATAACTTTTACGAGCATCTCAACTCTAGAGAGCTTTTGTGTTGGCCTAACTTAAATGATACGTGAGAACTATGAATATCTCTTTTGTAAAACTAAAGAATGTTGGGCTCTATGCGTTGTTTTATATATATATATATACACACACACGTATCTCTTATGGTTACAAGTGGTGATAATAACAAGACGCATTTGCTTGGCTGAGAGAACTAATTATGTTTATCCTTAACACTCTCCCTCAAACGCAACGTGTCGAGAATGTTGAGTTTGTCTCTGAGCTCTTGAAATCTTGGTCCATGCAGTGGCTTTGTAAGTGCAAATCTTGGTCCATGCAGTGGCTTTGTAAGTGCATCGGCAAGGTGATCCTTTGAGGATAGATATCGAACATCTAGATCTTTCTTGGCAACCTTATCACGAACAAAATGTAAATCGATTTCCACATGTTTTGTGTGAGCATGAAAAATTGGGTTAGTTGTGAGATACGTGGCCCCAATATTATCACACCAAAGAATTGGAAGATGACCTAAGTTAATTTGAAACTCCTTGAGAAGAGACTGAAGCCATGTTATTTCAGCGGTAGCATCAGCCAAAGCCTTGTATTTTGCTTCTGTATTGGAACGAGCAACAGTCTGCTATTTGCGGGCGCTCCAGGAAATTAGCGAGGGACCAAAAAAGATGAGAAAACTACCAGTGGACTTGCGATCATCATGGTTCCCTGCCCAATCCACATCACTATAAGCATAAAGTGGCAATTGGGATGTTGGGTGAATTAGGAGTCCACGATCAAGGGTGTCCTTTAAGTACCGCAAGATCCTTTGGACGGCCAACCAGTGCACCTCTGTTAGATTTTGCGTAAATTGACAGACCTTATTGACAACAAAATTAATGTCTAGTCTAGTCATGGTAAGATATTGTAATGCACCAACAATACTTCGATATTGAGTAGGATCTTCGGTTGGGGGTGAGCCATCAATGGCAGATAGGATTGTAGAAGCCGCCATGGGAGTATGTATAGGCTTGAGACCATCCAACTTCATTCTTTTTAGCAAATCAACAATATATTTACATTGAGAAAGAAGAAGCCCATCAGAAAAATGATGAACTTCGATGCCTAGAAAAAAATGAAGTGGGCCAAGGTTTCGGAGGGAGAAGACATTCCCAAGCTTGTTAATTACTAATTAGTGAAGAGATGGCTAAATTATTGTTGCTCGTGACAATGATGTCATCAACATAGATAAGCATATGCAGTATAGTGGAGCCATCATTAAAAATAAATAAAGAGGTGTCGATTTTAGAAGTAAAACTAAGACTGACCAAACATTCACTGAGTCGTTGAAACTAGGCTCGTGGGGCCTGCTTTAGACCATATAGAGCCTTGCGCAGATGGCAAACATAATCTAGCTTATTTGTATCAATGAAGCCTTGGGGTTGAGACATAAACACATCCTCTTGTAGATCGCCGTGAAGAAATGCATTAGACACGTCAAGGTGACGGATTGACCATTGGCGAGAAACAGCTAAGGTAAGGATCAACTGGATTGTCGTGGGTTTGACCACTGGGTTGAATGTGTCACGGTAATCAATACCCTCATGTTGTTTGTAGTCCTTAGCTACAAGTCACGCCTTATAACATTCAATAGATCCATCGGCATGATGTTTTATCTTGAAAATCCATTTGGAATCGATAACATGCATGGATGGTAGTCGAGGAACAAGACGCCAGGTCCCATTCTTGAGTAACACATTGTACTCATCGGCCATAGCACATTGCCACTCAGGATGAAGAGACGCCTGTGAGAAACAGGTTGGCTCCATGGGAATAGAGGCATGCAAATCAATAGCTGGGAGTGGATGTTTGGTTGCTAAGTATAGCTTGGGACGTCTGGTTCCATCTCGAGAACAAGTCACTATCGGATGGGAAGACCCTGTCATGTTTGCTGCAGAAGAGTGAGTAGAATGCCCAGTCTCATTAGTAATATCTGTAGTGGGTTGGTTGGATGCAATAGTGAAATGATGCACTTCAAAGGCAAAATGATAATTAAATGATGCACTTCAAAGGCAAAATGGACTTAAAGTACCGAATGGTAATTATCATAACATTGTCAATGTTGGTCTTTATGTGTTATATATATATATATAAGCTTCAAAATAATAATTATCATTTTTTTATGTAGGAAAATATTTCCTTGCAGATGTTGGCTATTCTACAAGGCCGGGTTTCATATCTCCTTATCGTGGTATCCGATATCACCTCAAGAACTTTGGTGATCACACTTCTACTAACAAGAAAGAGTTGTTTAACTTACGGCACTCTTCTTTAAGAACAATGGTGGAGCGAGCTTTTGGTCTTTTAAAGGGACGTTTTCGTATTATAAATGAAGCTCCTTGCTTCCCATTTTCCACTCAAGTGGAGATTGTATTGGTGTGTTGCATTTTATACAACTTTATTTTGGGATTAAATCCAAATGATGAGCTACTTAGTGAGTTAATCACAGAAGAATCTACTCACATGACATCACAACAAAGGACAAGGAGGGAAGAAAGAGAGGATAATGTAATGTGGACGTCTATAAGAGATAGGATCGCAAATGAGATGTGGAATGACTATTCTAATTAGTTTTCATTTTTATGGTTTGTGTTGTTTTGCCTAAGTTATTGTTTATCACGTACATATATGGGTACAGTGCCTAATTTATTCTACATGGTTTGTTTCATCATCCCTATTTATTTCCCCCCATTCTCTTGGTCATAAAGTTCCAGGTGTCTGAATAAAAACAAAACACAAACTGTTAGGGAATAGATTCTCATGTTCTTTCACGTATTAGCTTTCATGACTCCATCTATGTATTTATTATTTCTGATGCATGGTTACAACTTTGGTTTTAGGTGCAGACAAAAACAAGGAAATGCCTAGTAATGAAGACTATTGTGGTCTTAGAGCATGAGTCTAGTCACCAAAATACAAGCGGCAATTGGAGAAATCTAAGCACAATTATGCAATTTCAGAAGAGTCATGAATGAAAATCTGGTCTGCTAAATTTGTTTGAGAAGTGTTGCAGAATTGAACTACTTGAGTCAGATTCTTAAGAAATTACGTTATACTTTTTTTAATTAGTTACTCGTGACTGTTTATCAAAGTTTTAACCACTCGTTGCTCATGCGAGCTGTCTTATCTTTGTTACTTACTGGGAACATGTCCAGTTTTGTTGTTTATAATTTGAACATCTCGTATGTTGTTGTGATTTAGTTCTCGTTAATCTTGTGTATAAACAATGACAGTTGAAACATAGAACAAAGGTTGACTTAATTCTTCCTTATGTGGACATGATGTTCTTTCTTTGGACTGTCTGATCAAATATCGAGTTAGGATGTTCTCTTAAAAAAAGAGGAACAAAAAAAAAATTTACTCTATGATTCAATTTTGATCACGTGGGGTTATATATATATATTTTTTATTTGAATCGTCCACTCAAATGTCGAGTTGGTCTCTCAACTCAAAAAATTAAAGAAAGAAGATTCTTTGACTCTACCATATTTATGTTTGTTGGTAATGTGACCAAATAAATACTTAGTTAGGGTGTTCTCTTAAAAAAAGATGAACAAAAAAAGTTTTTTACTCTACAATTCAAATTTTAACCACGTAGGGGTATAATTTTTTTTTCTATTTGAACCCTTTGCTCAAATGTCGAGTTGATCTCCCAGCTCAAAAAATTAAACAAAGAATATTCTTTGACTCTGCCATATTTACGTTAGTCGGTAATGTGAAGATTCTTTACAAACAAATAAATATATGAAATCATTTTCAGGAAAAAGTTTTACGGAAAAACAAACAAATAAAAAGGTTTTACGGACAAACAAATAAATAAAAAGATTTTCAAGAAAAAGTTTTACGGACAAACAAACAAATGAAAATATTTTTATTTTTCTCGTAATTTAATTTTTTTAAAAAATATTTTCCATCCGATTATATTTTACGTGCAACCAAACAAATCCTTAGTATAACAGCAGCAAGTTGACGAGATCTGCAATCTAATCCTCATTCACCTAAGTGGTACATCCGTTAGTCCAGTTGGCATGGCCTTTCACATTGGATCGAGAAGACGCTAATGGTGCAGTGATGTGACCCTCATTAACGAGGATTCCATCCAACATGAGCCTAAATTTTTAAATTTGAAACTACCCCGCACCCTCATACGCCCTCACGCGCTCAAGGCGGCTCCCATTAAAAGCTTTTTCCCTCCCTTTTGACCCCTTCTGATTCCAGTGGACGCAAGGCCCACCCTACACATAAGCCGACGGGTGCGAGGCCCACCTTACGATGCAAGTTGAAGGACACGAAGCCCACAGATGGATGCGTTCTCCTCCCTTGCGACGGAACCTCCAGCCTTCCACATGAAGCCTTCCGACATGTGTGAAGCCCCAAGTCCCCCTCTCTCCCAGCACAATTTTATGCTTTCAAATGGAATGGACAACATGTAATGTAGGATGATGGCTTCTTTCTCCAATGCATGGATCCTTTTGGCTCTTCTGTAACACATGGCACTCCAAATATTGGTATGGGTCGAATACCAATTGTTGTGCCATCTGGGTGAATGGGAGATTGGGATTGCACATCCAACATTGCCTTTCAGTGCAGTAAACATTACTCTAGCATTAGCTAATAAATGGGTTAAGGGGTTTGGTCTCGGATCTAGTTTTTATTTCTTAGGCATTAAAAGATGACTAGCTCCTAGAAAGAATTAATTTATCTTAAATAATATTACAGTAAAGCAGGCTTTGAATTCAAGCCCAAAATTGGAAATTATGGTGATAAACTTGAGTAGCATTGAAATGGGTAAAAACAGAAAAAAAAAACTTTTTTTTTTTAATTTTCTTAAGATCTGACCCCACATGCTCTACGTCGATCTTCGATCGGAGTGCCCAAGAAAATTCAGAAAATAAAAAAATATTAATGGGCTTGACCATTAAGGACCTTTTCACCATTTATTGGAACTTTATTTTTTCCATTTTAGAATTTTTTCATTCGTTCAATCAGGGCCTATACGGATATGTAAGTTATGTGGGATCCAACCTTAAAAAGTTCAAAAAAATGAAAAACATTAACCACTACAATGTCCCGAACAGCAGCAGTAGAGTGCATTGCAGCAAGTAACGCTCACACAACTTCCTACTAGGTACAGAAATACATATATCCGAAATTAACGGACCTAAATGTAAATTATGTGGGATCCAGCCTTTAAAAAATTTTAAAAAAAGAAAATAATTAACCACTACAGTGTCTTGAACAACAACAACAGCAGAGAGCAGAGAGCATTGAGAGCATTGCAGCAAGTAATGCTCACACAACACAGTTTCTACTAGGTACGGATATACATATATCTGAAATTAGCTGACCCAAGTGTCTCCACAGACCTATTTTGACAGTCCCATTTCTAATGAATTCATTAAAAAGAAGTACCACTTGTTGATGCAGTTCTTGGGCATAAAAAGTTCTTTTTTTTTAAGATTATAATAATTTAGAGATCACTTGAATTTACACTGAAATTCTTTTAGAAAAATCGCACATGCATGTGATCCAACCATTTTTTTAGATAGTGGCATATTTTTCCAAGTGGAGAGAGTTTTAATCTCAGTAGTAACAAGTAAATTTTTCTGCACAACTTGTCTGTTCCACACTTATTGGGACGACTCTTCTGGTCTTCGAGAAGCAATCGACTTCCCACAGGTTCCGTCACACGACATAGGTTCCATGAAATTGTGGGTTAATTCTCAAACTCTTATACATACCAAAAATTAGAAATTGAATTCAAGACCTCCTCAAGATAAGAGATGCAAGTACCGCTGGAGTTGATGGCATTTTGATCAGAGGGATGTGATTGTAGTTTTTTGAAGGTGCCTGCAGAAGTATTTATAACAACGTTTTTACCTAAATTTTTAACCAGAATCGGCACTTTGAGCAGCGAATTTAACTCAAAACCTGGTAAAGAACCGCTCGGTTGCGCCATGATGCTTACTTTGCAAATATTTTTGAGGTATAACTACATGTGAAAGTTATATTTTTTATAACTATTTATTAATATTTGTCCCGCAAAATTCAAGAGAGGCAGTGAATTAGGATTTAAAAAATTCACATCAAATTGGGAGGGGGTGCAAGCGCACACATAAGTATACAAAGGCCTTTATAATTTAACTCATGGCCTACGTTCACTGTCCAAGTTTGGACCTAGTGACCACAGAGCTCTTATTAAGTTCGCTAGCTAGTTACACAAAAAGAGAAAAAAAAGTGGTGCCCAAATAACTTTAATATTAGGCATCTGATGGAACAATTATATTATCCTTGATGGATAAAAAGTACAATATAATAATATTTTTCTTTCTTCAGAACTACAAAGATGATCCTTTTTGTGGAGTTTCGCTCTATAAAAGGTTGTCGAAAAAAGAAGGGATCTGAACCCTCTAAGAAATAGTAAGTTCAAATTTTAATTTTAAGTTTTTTAATTTTTTGTTCTTAAGAACTTTCAATATTATCCAGTAATCCCTGCAATCTTCATATTTATTTTAAACCTCCTATAATCTTTCAACTCTCCTTAAAAAGGCTAATTCCTCTGGTTAAAAATCGTGGAAAAGAAAAAAGAAACATTCCCAAAATATTCCTTCTATATGTCGCCATATTCCTACCAAAATATTACCCCATGCTAGGAATTTTCTAAATGTATGTATAATGTGGGGGATTTTTGCATACGGGATTTATTAGTGGTCATTTGCTGAAAAGCCTTTCTAATGTTTAATAATTGTATAAGTAGGACAACAGGTCGAGCGGTTAGCACCAGGCTACGCCCTCACTTGCCAACGATTCTTTTTTTTTTCTTTTTTTGCTTTGAAACTATAAGAATTGGATGGTTAGAAAATTCTCAAACTGCGTAAACAGGACGGGTCCGATGCACTCCCCGGGGATCCGTAAGCAAAACTACAGATTTGTACGGGCGGAAATAGGAATTGCTTTAGAACCACGTCTTTTTTAAAATCTCGCAGCAGCTGCTGCCGTTAAGGCTAGGCGAGTGGTGTCGAAGACACGCAAGTAGACGATCACATGGAGGCAATGAAGGCGATGAAACCGTATTAATTGGCAGTTCATGAATTCGGGGAACACAAGAAAAAAACACGAAAGAACACCTTTTTTACTCTTTCTTTCCTTCTACCTGTTGCTGCTCTGAAGCCTTCAAAAGGAGCAGCAGCAGATTGGCCAAACTGCTCAGCAACAAGGCCTCTGCTAGCTAGCTAGCTAGAGAGAGAGAGAGAGAGAGAGAGATGTGGTGGGTTCTTTGCGGGAAGGGGCCATCTGGGTTCTCATCCTCTTCCACTGCAGAAGAGGTTACAGAAGGAATAGATGGCAATGGCCTCACCGCGGTTATTACAGGTTCTCCCTTCGGTCTGCCAGTGTAAAAATGGCTCATTTCTTGCCTACCTTGCTCTCTATGTCTCAGTTCCTGTTGTTTGTTTTGTTCACGTACGTAATGGTTCATGAATCTGGGTGGCTGCTGGAATATTCTGGTTAATTTTCGTTGAAATTATATATGGACTAGCATTCCCTTTTTGCTTGGACTGGTTGGTGGTTTGGTTGTCTGGCGGCTGCAGGTTCTTTACATAGAACTTTGATTAGTTTACGGTCATATATAGCATCAGAAGGTGTGTGTTGGCTCCTCAATTTGAATGTAGGAGCAGTACTTAAGATTGGCATGGAACCAACTTTAAATGACTCCCCATTAGCTCACAAGCTCCATGGGCAGGGAACCTATGGACAAGTCCTGATTTTGGGCTCCTGTCAATGAGAAACTTTATGATGATACATATAGAAATGGGATTGGGTTGTGGCTTTGGCCATGCCTGTTTTAGTTGCATTTATACTTTACAAGTTAAGGTTGCATGGAGGGAAATGCAAACCTTCACTCACTTCCCATGTTTGGCATGTTTAAGGATCTAAGCTGGTGGCTGTTTCAAGCTTCTCTTGCTCATATAACAGTACTGCAGGGGCATCAAGTGGCATTGGGAAGGAAACCGCCCGTGTTCTTGCACTGCGAGGCGTCCATGTGGTCATGGGTGTCAGGAACTTGTCTGCTGGTAATAGTGCCAAAGAGGCAATTGTCAAGCAAGTCCCTGCAGCTAAAATTGATGTGTTGCAACTAGATCTCACCTCCATGGCCTCAGTGAGGAAATTTGCCTCGGACTTCAATTCTTTAAACCTTCAGCTCAACATTCTAATGTGAGAAGTAAATCTTCTTTATATGGTTATGCATTTTCCCCTGAATTTTTGGTAGCTTAAATCTTTGGCAGCAATTTTTTTGCCCTTTATTGGAGATCTCCCTTAAGCATATATTTACCCATGAATAAAAGAAATAGTGGATGACTTCCTTTCTCCTCTGTCATTGTTCAGAAATAATGCAGGAGTCATGGCATGCCCCTTCGCCCTTTCATCTGATGGTATAGAGCTACAATTTGCAACAAATCACTTAGGTATGAACCAAACTATCTCCATGCATGTTTTTTTCTTTTTTCTCCTTATCCTAGTAATGCCAGCTTCTTTGTGGAAAGGAAGTAAAAGGATTTAGTAGATTTGTATCTCGATTTTTGAATTCATCACCATATATATATATATATATATATGTGAAGCCAAGCAATGCCAACTCTGTTGTCCTGCAGGTCATTTTCTTTTAACTGATCTTTTGTTAGAGAACATGAAGAATGCAGCCCGTAAAGGTAGCATCCAGGGAAGGATTGTTAATGTCTCATCTATCGCACATAGGGCTCCATATCGTGAAGGCATTCGCTTCGACAAGATCAACAACAAGTCTAAGTAATGTTTATCTTAATGTCATAAGGATCGACTTGTGTTTAACTTTTGAATGGTTTGACATTATTAACTTTTCATGCATCAATGATTCAAGAAATAACCTTCAAAGATGTTGGAGCGATTATATAATAGTCTTACGTCGACTAATTTCAGTTGTGGCTAGTGCTTATGATCTTGGGCCCTTTTAACTCAACAGCCGAGTTTTGCGGTTTGTAAGATGGTATCAGAGTAGGGACTTGGTCCAACTTTATCTTCCCAAATTTATCATCTAATTTGCATCGCCACTTCTCATCTAATTTTCACGGCCCATCTTGACCGTGAGGGGGAGTGTCGGAGCGACTATATAATAGTCTTACATATTATTTGCAACTTCCTTTTCTTCTAGATGCCTAGTCGGATATGCTAATCTTCCCGTTGAATTGCTTAGACCATCTACAGCAGGACAAATTATTTTCAGTTTCCTTGCTTTTTAGATGCCTAGTTAGATATACTTATCATTTTGTTTAACTTGCAATTTTCACAGGTACAATTCTGTCCTAGCATATGGGCAATCAAAACTTGCAAACATTTTACATGCAAATGAACTTTGTAGACGTTTCAAGGTACAGTCTTAATGAATTTTATTCTTTAATGTGCTTAGAAAAAATAAATTCTATGCATTTCCCTTAATCTTTCTAGGTACATAGAGAGACACATTGAAGCCTACACATGGCACCAGCAAATATGATTATGAAACAATAACCTATTTTCTATGCCTCTGTACATCCACTAATCGATTTCACTGCTTTTATATTTTCTAATTTCAATGTATTTAGATCCGTAACTCAGTAACATCCTTTTATGAATTTAATTAATTAAAGGATATTCAGACTTCCTTTGATGACCATTGGTCAGCTTGAAATTTCCTCTGTTCAGTGAGACAAATTTAATTAGTCAGGATGTCATTACTAGCAGCAGATTAGTCCACTTCTTCTACAAGTATATAAAAGGTCAACCAGATTGGCAGGACAAGGCAATGATGGTTTGCAACATCAGCAGTTACAGAAAAAAAAAATCATGCATGCTTGTGTTGCTTGGGTTGGTGGTTTTGTTACAATAAATCAGGGAAGTAAATTATATATTCTAGTCAGAAGAAGAAAATGGTGGATTATGACTATACAGTGCACCATGTCATAATTAGAGCTTCATTAAGATTGGACCATCACATAAGGAATTGGATAGATACAAGTACCATTCATGACTTTCAAGAAACAAAAAAAAGGTGCCATTCATGATACTAGGCTCAAGTTGCACCACTTATGACTGCCATTTGATATTCATGCAAATGTATATTGAATTAACTTTCATTAAGACATTTTTCGTGTTTAACATAAAGAAGTAGGATCTACTTGGAGAGGCATGCTTTGTTAATTCCTTCTTTTGTGTTTACCTCTGCTATATAAAGATTTTTCCTCAAGCCATTTATTACTTCTTTGTTTCATATATGACCAGTGTCAATTGATTATCCATCTGCTTCATTGTGCTTTCATGGTGTGTCTGCCAAAATCAAATCAATAATGTGTTGAAAAGTGTTTCGTTTTCTTCTTTTGATGGTTACTAGTATATGAAGATGGTTTAATTGTTAGATCTGTTTACCATAGTCCCTCGATGTATATTTTAGCTGTAATGTTTCATTGGAATTTATGATATTTAACAATTTTGAACAGGAAGAGGAGGTCAACATAACTGCTAATTCACTTCATCCAGGAGTGATCATCACAAATCTTTTTCGATATCATAGTTTTCTGAATGGTAAGCACCAAACTCTTAATGCCTTTTGAACTTCCTGCTGGCAATGTTTGTTGGCTTATTGTTCTTGACATTTTTCTCCAATCTAGGAAAGAATATGCTTATGATGCATTTTTTTAGCTTTATGAATGTTACACCAATCATTTTTATTTTAATGATACATGCATCTGCCATTTGTTCTACCCTAGAGTGCAATATCTATACAAGAAAAGCCCTGGGAACAAGCCCCAAAAATTATTTGAAAATGATTTTTGACTATTGAATATCTTGTACTTTAGGCTCTCAAATCTAAATGCCTTCATCTTTTGCATTTGTTACGAGAAATTATTTGTTACGACAAATTATCTTTTACTATGATAAATATTATATTTCCTAACCGTTCAATTTTCCTTGTTTTAGGAAATTATATAATAACTCTTGAGAACTCATTAAAATAACAGCTGAAGATCTCATCAATTTTTATAATTATCTAAACAAATAGACATTGCAAACTATTGTTTTCTCAACATTTTGGAGAATCACATTTGCACTTGAGGTTGATGGCCTGAGCTGCATCAAAAACTTGAAAAATGACGGATTACGTCGAGAACAGTCCATTGCATCTTTATAAATGTGTGGTTATGTTCTTCTTTCCTGACTAGACCTACTGTATGTTCCAAGTTTCTGGCTGATCAAAGTATAATCATTATACAACCCAATGTAGCAGTCATTTGACTATGAGCCTTTATGGGGATGATAAATAAAAGTTCAGTCAGGATTACCCATCCCCTATTTTCAGCCATAAGGAATGATCAATTAAGGTGATAACCTTTCTTATTTAACCCCAGTTTGAGCTATCAAGAGGGCTAGCAGATCCCTGAAGGCTTTCAATTTAGATATTCATGTAATAAAATCCCTCAACAACTTCTACGCCTATAACATCTTACCAAAATTCTATTTTACTCCATGTTTGGTTTTATTTTAATCCATAAACCAGAAGTGTTTATATTGGAGTATGATAAATTAATCCTTCAATGAACTATTACATCCAGGTGCTGTACTGGTGCATGGATGATAAGCTGAACAACGGGGATACTTCATCCCCAATCTGCTCATATTGTGAGAGCATAGTTTAAAGGTCAAGGACATATTTAATAGCTTGAAATGGTTATTTTGTAGGCCTAATGGCTTTCATTAATGGATGTGGACATCTTGTTGAAACATGGACATAACCATATGGAATTAACACATTCCTTATGGACTGTCCCTTTGGATGATTTAACTCCAGGAACAAATCACAATTATCTCTGATTTTTAGACATTCCAATGGAGGATGGGGATAAGTTAACCTATTCCCCACATTATCTCTACATCAAACAGATACAAGGTTTGTATCTTTCATACCACATAGGCCCCTATGGAGTTGGCATCCTTTCATAGAACAAGCATGGAGAGTGGCTACTGTAGATGCTTAGCTTTTCAGGTAGATGTTGCATCAGAAATCCCCTCCCACCTATGGAAACTTGCTTCATGCAATCTTTTTGTCTTTCTTTTTAATAAATGCTCTGAAATTCCTGTTGGCTTGTAGATGATACAATTGTAGACCTTGTATATTAATGACGTATTGTCTGGGTTCTCACAGTGCTCCTGGGTTTCATTCATCTAGCAAACTTTATATTAGTATTTGGAGATTGTTTATAGAATATTTACTCTTTTTTGTTGGTTTGATGCAGCCATTTGCACTACAGTAGGGAGATTGGTGATGAAAAATGTTCAGCAGGTATATTTATGGTTTCTATGCTTCAATTACCAATGTTTAACTTTATATTATCTATAGGCAAAGCTAAAAACCCAAGCTCTTCCATCAATAAGACTACAAATGACTACTTTTTCTAAACTCTCAATAATTCAAGGAAATCAAGTAATTTTTTTAAATTAACTGACACCTGGATCTTAGTCATCATTTCCTTTGTGTTCCTCATCTCACTAAGGGCCTCCTATTGATGATGTGTCTATTCATGTTTTCACCTTTTTCTACAGGGAGCAGCAACAACATGCTATGTAGCTTTGCATCCTCAAGTTCAGGGAGTGAGTGGGAAATATTTCAGTGACTCCAACATATCCAGGCCGACATCCAAAGCTGAAGACAGAGAGCTGGCTAAGAAATTATGGGACTATAGCATGGGTCTGATCAGTGCTTAACATATGAATAAGGTTCTAATATAAGCAAAAAATATCATATGTTGAACTTTTACTATTTGTTGGAGAGTTCAGACCCCTTCTGTTCCCAGTAACTTTTTAGTGCTAAACTCTACAAAAAGGGATCATCTTCGCATGCACTTCTTAAGTAATTTTGGCACATCTATACATTGAAGAATGCGTTATCCTACTATTGAGAGCCATCACTTGCTTTTCACATTGAGAAAATATTCTTTTCAAAGTTTCCACTTGAACTTTCAAGCAAGAAGTTTAAGTTAGATTGAGATTTAATGGAGAAAATTTTCAAAAAGACTTGGACAGTTGACCTAGGCCAAGCGTTAGATTATGAAATTTTTTGTATCCTCATGCGTATAAGCTTGCCTCTGTTGTCACCTCTCTCTCTCTCTCAGTTTTCTTTTGATTACGATGTGAATTTAAATCCTAATTTATTGCCTGCCTTGAATTTGCGGGACAAGTTATTAAAAATACGATTTTCGCAAGTAGATATCTTTTCACGTTTTAAGTTAAACTTGGTGCTCAAAGTGCTAGTTCTGGTTTAAAATTTAGGGAAAAAGTCACATCCTTCTTGTCAAATTAATCAAATAGCAATGACTAAAGAGTTAAGTTATCAGAAAAAGATATACATCACATCTCTCATAAACTCACAATAAATGATGGTAAAATATTATAAAACTTTTTTAATTTGTATTTTAATATGCAAAGACAATGTGAGACATTACAAACATTACGATGCTTTGAAGGTGGATATGACACAAAGATAACAATATCAATTATAAATCGTATGAATGTGTACATATAAATATTAGATATGAAGCATTAAGAAACAAATTCATTCACATTCCTCAAGGTTTTAAATTGGTTTGCCTGTGGTTACAAATGGAATGTTATAAAATAAAAGGACTTTTGTATATCGTATCTATATATGTATACTCTTGGCTTCCATATATTATTATAAATATATGTTAACCGATGGGAACTTGCCCACGTTTCTGTCCACATTGGGCATTAAATGAAGAGGTGGTGGGTATGAGACCCACGTGATAGAAGTCATATTCCCATCTTCTCCATATTTTTCTCTCTCTCACACATGTTCCCTCCTAGATTTTGAACGAGAGAAAGAGAAAGAATAAATAGAGAGAGAGAGAGAGAGAAACGGAGATAGAGAGAGGAATTCTAACAGGCTCCTCTTCTCTTCTCCAAGACACTGCACTCCCTCCTTCTTGCTGTGAAAGTTCTCTCAGAGGCTCGCTCTCCCAAGGAGGCCATCATCACCGAGGTCAAGGTTTTGGAGCATGGAACTTAAGGAAGGCACCCCCTTCGTGGTTCCCTCCTCGTCCTCTCAAGCTTCGCCCCATTCTCTCTACATTGACATAAAGGTAAACAACTCACCCCATCGCCATGGTTGTCCTCCTCCGTGTATGTTTCTGTTTCTTCTTTTATTTACTTTATACATGGAGGATTTTCGACAATATCCCTTATATCTTTAGAAACGTTGTAGTTGTATCCTTTCAGTCAAAACACTAAGCTTTTAATATAAGTCAAGGATATATGTGCAAGAAATACGGGTCATTATTATCATCATCATTAAGCCTTATTCATCTATTTGGGATCTGCTATATGAATTTTGTCCCATAATCTTAATATATCCAATGTCATACTTGTGGTAGCATGTGACACTATCAAGTCTTTTCTAACTACCTCTAGTTACCTTGTTTTAGGTCTCTCTAATGTCTTCTACCCTCCTCCACTCTAATTATATCACATCTCTTAATCAGCGACGATATGTACATGATCAAACCATCAATGACTATTCTTTCTAAGTTACACGTAAATCCTTACATATATATTCAATCATAATTTTATCCTTTTAGTCTTACCATACATCAATCTCCATGTCCTCATCTTAGTAACATATAATTTTTGCATATGATCATTTTGGCAACCTTACACTCAAAATCATATAACGTAACAAGTCTCATAGCCATCCTATAAAACTTGTCTTTGAATTTTAAGGGGATTTGTTGGTCATGAAGGATTCCAAATGCACTTTATCACTTCAGTCAACTTGCCTTGACTCTGTGTGTAACATCTTCTTAGATCTCTCCATTACCTTAAATCATAGATCTTAAATATCAAAGTTTACTGCTTTTAAGAATAACTTGAGCCTTGATTATAACCAAATCCACATAATCAACCTTTATGCTACTAAAATTACATTTCATGTATTCTGATCTAGTTCAACTAATCCAAAAACCTTTAGATTCCAAAGTGGAACTTTTTCATTATTCTAATTTATCATTCAAATCATCAATATTCTCATCAACTAGAACAATATCATCTATAAAAAATAAGAAGTATTTACATTAAAATATTCGAATACTTTTGACACTAGGTCGAAGTAGGTACAACCTATCTTCCGGTATCTCTCTCACCTCCCCCCTCAAGCATTTGCTCACCTTTTATACTGGTAAGGTCGGCCATGCTCTTCAAGTCTAACTCGGCTTATAGGTTAGGACTTGGGACAAAGATGAATTGCAAAGTTTTGAGTTAGGCCTGAGCCGCCTAAAAAATGTTAGGTGAATTGAGCAGAGCTCAGTTCTAGGATAATCTTTCTCATATAATTTAAAAATCATAAAGGGTCAAATATTGAAGGAGATAACATCACATTCATGAGTAATATTTGTTGTGATGTCTCTGGAACATTGCAGGATGCGGAAATAAGTGTTTTCGTTTCCGACTCCTATAATTATCGGAGATCCATCCATTTCCTATAACTTAATGGGTGGTCTTTAATGGAGTTCTGCATCCACTAATAAAAACAGAAACAGAACAGATAATCGGAACATAGATATCCATTAACAGCCCTACCTTCCACCTACTTGTTAGCACGCAATTTTAACAGCTTCAAGAGAAATCCACACTTGTAACATAGAAGCCCAACACTGGGGCTTATTAGAATATGTTTAAATTTTCGGTTTGAGTAATATTTGCCACGCGTTACGTAATGTCCGTGTGCAGTGTGTAGTCGTGAGGTCATGCAATTGAATGGCATAGAAGAGAGGCCCTTTTCTCTTCATTTTTTGACCATTCAATCAAATATCAGATGGTATGGATATCGAGTTTAGATAATCTTCTAGGTTAGTAATTTTTTTGAAAAATAAAATATTTTTTTTACGTCTCGATCTCCTGATAGTGTAATATTTTTGTTTTTTAACTTCTTTTATCATTCAATCAAAGATTAGATAGTATAGATATTAAATTGAGATGGTACTCCTGTCACGGTACTTTGTTTAAAAAATAAAAATAAATTGTGCCTGCAGTATTTCTATCATTAAAGTAATTGGATGCCATACTCTTCTGCTTTATGGTCAACATTTTCTTTTGAGAAAGAAAAGTTTCTCTAGCATGTGCAAACAGAAGAATGTCACATAATGCCACAAGTTGTCCGATTACATATCAGACTAGGTAAATATTCTCTTGGTAGACCTTTCTACAAGAGTTTGCATGTTCATTTGGTACACTATGGGTCAATTTGTTTTTACGTAAAATGGATCATACGGAAAGTTTTTCTCAAAAAGTATATCATAATCAGGTCAACGGAAAACTTAATTGGTTAGCTCATTTTCCTGATTTTGACATCTATGGAATTAGACCGAATGCCATTTTTCAAAAAGAGCTCAAAAGATTTTCATGAACACCAAATGACAAATTTTGTTTTCATTTTTCTTGTAAATATATTTTCTTAGAAAATTATTTCCGTCCGGTCATATTTCACATGTAACCAAACGGATCCTATTCCACAGGAGTTTTATGCAAGAATCTGACCATGTGAACGGATGGACAGCCACATTCTAATATCAGCATCAGCATCTTTGGAGACTATTTCCAGTAGGTTTCTGTCTCATGAGAAAAGGGTAAGCTGAGTAGTAATAGTTCCCTTATTTTATGCTTAGTGTGGAAGTGTCTTATATGCGAAAAATGGGAGGAGGGAACACATACATATGTGTATATATGTCAATCAATTTATTATTTAGCGTAGGATTACTAATAATGTGTACAGAAGATCGCGAGTTATGTAGAAAGATTTTCCCTTGGAGAGAAACTATTTTAAAAGTTCATAAATAAATTCTTCCCAACGGAGATGATAAGGAATTGCTTGCCATGGAGTTATATTTGATAAGACAATACACGATGCAACAGGTGTACACTCTAGATATGCATAGATCATCGCAAATAGGAATATCAATGAATGCCCGACCATGTGCTACTGCAAATAAGAATGCTAATGAATAGCCATAACTGAGGCAGGAAGCTGGTCCTGTCTTCATCAATGAATGCCCACAAGGTTGGATACTCGTCTTATCTTCTCACCTTGAATGCAAGTTTGTAGCCAATAAATTTACAAGTAGTAGTGCTTGCTGCACGGCCTTGCACACGATTTAATGGTTTAAATTGTCTGAATTTGTGATTTCTTTTTTACTTTTTTTAAACTGTTCGATCAAAGATGAGATGATATGGCGGCCGAGTTGAGGTGTGCCCTTAGTTTGATTTTTTTTAACAAAATTTAAAAATATTACACCATTGCACTATCATTCGATCAAAGAGATCAGATGACAACATTGTCGTACAGCGCAACAAGTATTAGTACTCTAAATTTAGAGCTAAGGGTCCATTTGGTACCTAGTAAAATAGCTTATAGTATCAAGTATTTAGAAAAAGTATTTCAAGAATGGTTACTTGGTTAAAAATCAAAAGTCAATTCAAAAGCTCATCCAATGGCAACCTTAAATCCCGATTTTTTCGACATCCATCAAAAGCAGACAAATTCCGTTATTGCGAGGTGTTCTAAAGCAGGGAGGTTCTCCGTTGACAAAACCTCTGCTGATAAGCACACAATCAAAGATCATCATATAGTAAAAATGTCAAATTAGGATGGTATCTTAGGTCGGAAAAATTTAAGAAAAAATAAATAAAAATTAGACAATTGCAGGTGCCATTTGATCACCAGATATTACAATCCCGGTGAATTTACAATGCTGGGTGTATACAGCAAGACTTTCTCTTTCAAAATTGGTTAAAGGCCCGTTTGGGCCTCCTAGATTTTGGGTTTGGATATGCCTGCTTACCTGTTAATGGACGTATTATCTCATTTCACCTTTGCCCCTAGTCGCGTATTCATGAAGGTAGGCCCAAAATCACTCTATTTCTATTCGGATGTTTTCAATTTAGGCACATACATTAGAAAGAGAGGAACCATTCTTTTGCCATTTTCACATTCATTTTTGAAACATAAAAAATGGATCGGACATCAGAGAATCACAGTGCCATGTACAGCCTCAAGTGAAACCCAAGTCGAGTTGACATGGCTTAAGGCTGGCTGTCTCAGCCCATTATAACCGGCACTCTCAAGCAGTTACTTTTCTCTACAAAGCCTTAACGGGCCTAACCTAAGTCGGGCTCCATCTTAACCCAAGACATGGGTAGTACGGCTGCTCTCCCGGCAGTTCTAACGTTTGGGGGTTTAAACCTCTTAATTGCTGATGAAAATTAAAACCTCAAAAGATTGAATAATCCCAAAGGCTAATTAGAGTTTTATTAAGGGCAAACAATATGATAGATCTTTTATCTGACCCAATAGCTATTTGTTGACATGTCCACGTGTCATTTCTTCAGACAAGAAGATACCCTTGCCGACATTGTGAATATCACCTAAGAAAAATCCCGTTGGGTTAGTCCTACCGTTCAGAGAAAGATGATAAGCTTTTCTTCTTAGCTAGGAGACTGGTAATTAAAGCAGCTTTCTATAACCCAACCCCCTCCACCCACCAAAGAAAAAAAAAAAACTGCCTTCTAACCAATAAGCTCCAAATGAAAGCTTGAAAGTCGAGTTTCTTATGCCTAGTTTAATTGGATATTGGTCGATATAAACTTTTGTATCAATATTATTATCATGTTAACAGGAATATGAAAAATGAAACATTTGCAAAAGTAACTCTGTTAAATTTTTAATTAAAAAATTATCTAAATTATTTTTCTATTAGTATAAGTAACCTATCTACATCACAATATTTGCAAAATACCCTTGCTGTTATCGTTTGTTAGCATTCCATTAAAAATCTCTTATCCAACTTTAGCTAATTTTTAACCAAAATTAAAAACGTCTAAAATATCTTACTCCTCTCTCTCTCTCTTCGACACACTATGTTAATCAGAAGGGCTCTTTTTTATAGGGATATTTTTCATCTAAATATTGAATTTAATGATTGAAGAAGACTATTCATGGCATCCTTATAAGATAGACCAATCTGCAACTAAAATTTAAGAAGGTTATTTTGTAAAAATTCCAAGGAAAAATAAAATGCTAGGGGCAGGGGAAGAAGTGGAGTGAGAGTTTTGAGACTCGAGAAATTTGAATAGTAATATTTTCAATACAAGTGACAACTTATATTCAACTTGTTATAATTATGAATTTTAATATGTAAGTATCAAAATTGATAATGATATTAAAATTGCCGTGGATATACATATTTTTTTTACAACAAGTAATCTCCTCATTACAAACTTAATTCACCTTCCCATTAGCAACAACAAGGAAAGGAAAGATCTTGAGAAAACTTAAAAATTAGTCTTTTCCAGAATTTCAGGTATGGTTTACCAGGCGAAAGTAATTTCACTATGGTCTTCATGCATCAAACATTTGGCTTTTGGAGTCTTAGTTTTGGTTTAAGCCCCCAAATGGCTGGCATGAAGCCGAACGCATAAGCATTTTATACATAGGTTGATGTACTCGAAATATCAAATATAAAAATTGTGGATTCAAAATATCCCAATATACATTGCATGATTCTTATTATACATATAAATATAAAATATCCAGGTACATGACGTGTGACTATATTTTTTGGGTGGTTCAAATTTATGTAGTCTTGAAGAGTAATGCTTGCATCAAGATGAGATCCTTTTTTTCTTCTTAATTATAGTTATGTGATCAATGATCGGATGGCTTTAGCTAGAGTTGTATTCATGTGATCTCAACATTGGATGGCTATAAAAAAATAGATCTCGCCCAATACAATTTAGGGTATGTTTGATAAAAAGTTTACTTGAAAGTCATTTTTGGCTTCCACTTCTCAGTGTTCTCACAAAAGGTAAGTTGAGGGAGAGAGGTTACGACAAATTTTAGTTTGTTATAAAAATCAATTCTTTCATAACAACCTCCATTTTACTTTAATCATAACTTTTAATTAGAAGTCAAAACATAAGTAAAATATTACACAAAATAACTTTCAAGATCTAAATACTTCCATAAAAACTAACTAGATAAAAGTACATAAGTACTTTTAATTGGAACTATGCGAAACACGCCCTTAAACTGTCTAAGGGCATGTTTGACAAAACTTTTACTTGAAAGTTACTTTTGACTTCTACTTCTTACATAGAATAAGTTGAAGAAAAGATATTATAATTAATTTTGATTTTTTACAAAAGTCAATTCTTTCGTAACAACCTCACTTTTTCTCCAATCTTAGAAGCTCCCCTTTTATAACTTTTGGTTGGAAGCAAAAACACAATTAAAATACCACATAAATGGCTTCTAAGATCCAATGACTTTCATAAAAAAATAACTAAATGAAAATGCAAAAGTACTTCCAAATGGAAGCTGCGCCAAACATAGCCTAAGTGAGATCAGGTGGTTGTACTTGCATGGCTGCAATTTAAAACCACAAACGTATGTAATAATTAAAAGATGCAAAATCACGTTCATCATTTGAGGTACAATGGTGAACTTGAAAGGCTTGTCTTCCATAAGAAGCAAGCGTTGATCTAATCATGTTTTTGCGCAGGCTGTGTTTATTTCTGTTGCCATCTCCGGTTCCCCATTGTTGAAGTGGGAAAAACATCAAGTACGTACCCTTTAGACTAGAAAAATGGTTTAGATGATCTTGGAAAAATGGGGAAAGATTTTCCCTCAATGTCATATATTAATTAACTTAGAAGGCCTTTAATGTAAATAAAGAGTCTTCCATACGCAAAAGAACCTATAGCTCAGTATTAGCAGGAATCAAGAAGCCTAAGAAGAGAGGGTAGGATGCAATATTAAACCACTGACTTGTCATATAGAGTAAGCTTTTAATAAAAACAAAAAACAGGAATAAATTACGTGCAAAAATGAAGTACAGTGGCAAGTGGCAACAAATGTTAAGTAGTCATATCAGAAAAAGAATTGTCGCAGAAGTACCCTTTTCTAAGGATTCCGTATGAGAGGTTATGTCATAACATGAATCTTGAGGGAAAAGATACGCTTCTCTTAAAAATTTTGTATTTATCTACATATTTTGGGTGCATGCTGAATGAATTAATCCTAGTTGTCATTTCATCAAATGATGAGTAAGGAGATCAGTGTTCATCAAAATGACAAGCAAAAAAAAAAAAAAAATGATCCACTGAAGAGTGAGAGAGATTTGAGCTTTCATCTTTTGTTTGGTATACCCTCCTATGGCTCTTTATGTATTTGTTCTCGGCAATCACAGTTGATATTTACCTATGGCCGGTTTGAGTTAGCAAGAATGTTGTCTATAAAGACTTGATTAGCTCGAGTTTGGATTAGTGAGTCACTTGTTCTTTCTGTGTAATAACGAAACTGAGATCTTCTATGTTTCAATACAATCTTATTTACATGAGTTAAAGATAAATTTGATATTTCAATTATTTTATCTAACTAAATAATTAAGTCACTGCCTTATAAACGGAGGCCTAACAGAAGATCTCAGCTCCATAACAATGAACTGTTTAGATTCCATCATTCCATGCCCAAAACATGTTCAAGGTCTCCTTTTGGGTTGACTCTTCCTTTTTGGATTGCTTTTTAGATTGACTCTCTTTTGATGGCACATGTTTATAGACCCTGTATGACTGGATTTTTGGCACTAACTCTGACAGAATTCTCACACTTTTATTGCAATCAAGTCTTGAGCAGAGACAACAGCCAAAATCATTTCTCATGATCAGGAGGTGGGCATCAGGGAAAAAGGAGTTTCAGAGTGTTCTCATGACCTGCATACCCCCCAAAAAGAGAGAGAGAAAAAAAACAAGGATGTTTTGATGCCTTCTGCCCAAAATTTCCATCCTTACCAGCCATGATTACATTACATGGAGGACCCTTCGTGAAGGTATACAACTACTATTATACAAAACTTTGACCTCTTGTCAGAAAGAAGAACACTAATCTTTTGCTTGGGATATAATGAGATCTTCTGGACTTATCTTTTTTCACTCCATGTTAGATTATCATATATTAAGTCAAGCAAAATGTCTTATGACTCAGTGTAATGAGATTTTATCTTTTTTCTTTCTCGCGAGGAAGATCTAGGGATCAAAGCTCACTTTTTATAGTGTGTAAGAGTGAAGATCTATCCTTACTAGTTTAATGACGACTTTTATGGAAGAGATGGAATCTTTTGAACCTTTTTTTGTTAAATTTGTGTGTCCTCTTACTCAGATAAAATTAGGGAAAGGTGGGCCATTTCACTTAAATGAATGGGTGGAGGCACACGTAAATCCAAGGAAACATGTCCAGAGGATCCCATCTCTCCATGAAAGTGCTTCCACATGTCGTCGTGGGACTAGCTAGGCAGCGAGATTGTTATATATGAACTCTGAGCTTGACATAATTGGCTGAAGAAAATGGAATAATCACTATGGTGCGAAATAATTTCTTACTCAGAATAACAATTGAGAATGATTAAACTTAAACTTCATCTATTAAAGAAGGTTTGTAAGTATTCGGCTAACTAAATCACTTGATAATTAAAAAACACACCCACTGTGAACTAATGGCAGAGCACCATATATATATACCACCTCTCTGCACGTCAACCTTAAACAATACATGAGAACGCCGTTTCATATCTCTCTCTCTCTCTCTCTCTCTCACTATCTTTTCATCTCTTTCTGAATTCTATTATTTAATTTCTTACTTCTCTTCTCCACGTTCATGTGATTCAATGAGAGGAAGACCTTCCAATGTCAAAGTCGACAATATTATCCACGGCGCCTGCTTATCTTATGCGCTATAATCTTTTTTAAAATATACTATCTTGGGTAAATAACTTTATAAAAAAAAATCTTTTATTAATATATATAAAGCTCACGTATATGGTAAAGGATTTCTGGTATCATCACCGTATACATAAATAACCTTTATTGTCTGTCTAATGGCACCCACATGAAACTATATGCTAACTGATTTTCATGTCAAAAATTTCCAAATAAGAGCGGATAAATCCTTTTTTTTTCCACTATCACATCTGCAAAGCTCACTAGTCCGTTGCCACTGCATGGCCAAGCCTACATTTATCGGCTTGCCTATAGGAGATGAAATCTTCTACATTTTGATATACTTCCATAGATAAGTGAATCAATCATTCAACTAGATAGGAAATTCATTTGTGACCCTTACAAGTGGATGTACATATATAGGAGTTCAGAAAATATAAGATTCAAAAGATCTAGTATCTGTCTCTGTGTTCATATGAAGGATGCACCAGAAGTTTAATACTAGACAATCAGTAGGGAGAGAGAGACGGAGACAATATTTTTTTTTTTGTCAGAAGTCTAATGATTCTAGGATTGTACAGTTTCGTTGCATATGGGATACTCAAAGGTAATACACACAAATACATCCGCGGCAAACAGTCCGTGCCTCTGGAGGAGAATCTCTTCAAAAGGAGTACTACTGGTATGGTGGAGAGAGGGAGGCTGTTCTGTCCATTATTACAGAGAGGTTAAGAAGCTCAGAGATACAATGACCTAAAGTTAATAATGCTGAAGTATATATATTTAAGTCACATTAGTGTAGGGGGAATGAACATCACATAAAATCCCAAAGTCCTGTACATAGAAAGTAGAGAGAAAATATGGAGGCAACATCACATGAATCACTAAAGCTCTTGTGTATAGAAAGTAGGAGAAGAAAATATGAGTCCAATTCATCTACAGTCCATGTTGGACCGTAGACGGTTAGTAAAGAGGAGAGGGGAGAGGACCACGTCTCCCCCCTCCCCCTCCCATTTACAGACCGTCTACGGTCTAACATGGACTATAGACGATCTCATTTCAGAAAATATAGAGGCAAAACATTATAAACGTTGACACATAAAGAATAAGAGAGTGAAAGAATAAAAATGAACAAAAAACACGAGTGGAAAAGAAGCTCCTTATTTTAAGATGAGAAGCTTTTTCACAAATGGGAGTGAAAAAGAAGGCTGAGACACAAAAGAAGAACACAATACAGGATAAAGCATTTTAGATAAACTCCTCACTTTTCGTATAGCTTTATGGATACACCCTATAAAGTATTAAATTACTAAAATTAAGACATAGGAAATTAAAGATTAAAAATTAATAGTACAATTCAATAATGAACATTTTCTTCCAAATGAAAAAATTTCTCAGCTTCTAGTATGCTAAAAAGGGTATAAAGACAATACCATGCATATATAAACTTTGTGTCTTCATAGATCTTGCTTGAACAATAATGGTTAATTTTTTTAAATATTATGGAATTCTCGTTTTTATCGTATATAAGAGGTCAGATGGTGCGTGTCTTTTAAAGTCCATGATATATACCATCTTGGGGCACTGCAGCACATTCCACTTTTGTTGGGGGTGGTGTAACGATTGCACGCCATCTGATCCTTTGATCAAAAAATTTAAAATATTGTAGTAAGTATTTCTTCTTAGTTATACACAATTTTAACTCTTTTAACACTACAACTTGAGATATGCAACAACCCTTAATTAACTTGGCACATATCCAGGAAGATGAGATGCATGAACTGAAACATCACACGTTTTTTAACAGTTTCCACCAGTACTGCCCCCAAGTTCACAAGTGTCTGCCTTCTTTGGAAAACCCTAGCTAGTCCTCGCAAACCCTAATCTGTGGTTCTTCTCCTGACCCTCCAGGTCCAGAGACCCATCACACCGAGCAAGGGCATGTCAAGGACTGACCTCCCCATTCTGTGTTGTCGTCAACAACTTCAGGCTATCTTTTCGCCGATCTCACTTGGACGCTTTCAGCAAAACCCTAGTATCCAAAGAGATAATGCCCAAAGTTCCTCACCTATCCAACACAAGCAAACAAACGGAGAGAGATAGAAGGAACAAAAGAGCAGAGAAACCAAGGTATTCGAGGGCCCTCCACTCCCACCCCATCATTCCGTCACGCCACACCAACGGTGAGTAACCTGATCCAAAAGCAAGACAGGCCAAAACCTGTCTAGTCGATCTTTTTCTCTCTCTTGTGACCATTCTCCATAGAGGAAGGCAGGTCTCCATTTTCTCCGGTGCTCTGTCAGCTAAAGAGATTTGAGAATCCCAGTCCCAGTCATCCGTGGAAACCCTAAGGCCAGTGGCAGTGTTGGAGTGGGTGCTCATTACAGGGATATGGAGGAGACTAGCTAGACTCCTACAGTCGTCAGTCTCCAAACGTCGCCTGTATTAATTAAGATGGCCGTCCAAGATGGTATGGACTTTAGTGGGTTATGACAAGATGAACTATTTCGGATTACTCATATTCTTAAATAAGGGATATTTTGATTTAAAAACAAGACAGAGTTTAAGGCAAAGTATTATATTCTTAAGTGGAGAGAGAAATGCCTTGTTCAGCTTAATTAATTCAAAAATATATCTTTAATTTTAGGCCAGAATAATAGATCATATCCATTAAATCAAAATCTAACTTATTCCGTGAATAACTCTTCCTTATTCTGTCATGTTCTACTGTCAAATTGAGAGACTTAAGATATTATAAGTTTAAGCAGTCTCTAAACTCGAAAAAATAATCTTTATATATATAGCTGTCACTGATATTGACCAGGCCGGTATGCATGCAACGGGAAGAGAGAGAACCGACTGTCTTCTTTCTTTTAAAGAAGTATATAATATTTATATAAAATTCGAATTTTCTTAGTACGCTTTTAAATCAAATTCGGTTAATACAGAGGAGGGAATTATTTTAAAAGAAAATCCTCACATAAAATATGACCAAGTTCGATCCGTATGTATACTTGGAAGATTCCTTCTCATCTAATATATAAGTAGCTAGTGTTCTAAAGTTGGAAACTCATAATTTCCTGCAGCTTCTGCAGGGTGATCTGCTCTGGTGAGTAGCGATATAGTTTTGGTGTGCCATGGGACCGGGTCACTTTAGTCACCCGACTGAGTGGATTTTCGCAGTCTTCTATCGTGTGCATTGTACGTGCGGTATATGTACGCGAGGTGAGTCCACCTTATACGCACTCCTAACTGTACATATCCGTGCGCACGATGAAGACTGCAAGAGTCCCCTCAGTTAGACGACTGAGGGGAACCCGGCTCCCTGCCATGGGGTGATCGGTGCGCAGGGAACAAGGTGGGCGAGGACGAGGCGGAGCGATGGGTGCGGCTGGAAACACTCCTCGCCGGCCGGCGTCGATCCCTCCATGCAGACACAGACAAACGCATGCAAAATTCTTATAGAACTGGACTTCTCGGCGACGATTTGTTCTATCAAATCATATGCGTGTTGCTTTCTTGGTGCTCCCATTTGGTTGTCTTTTGCGGATCCTCCCCGAATCTGCAATAATTTGCTCTGTTCGTGAATAAGGGCGTGTCAAGATGTCTTTTAATGTCGTACGTGCCTGATGAGGAAAATTATGCTAATTTCAAATTTATGTTGTGTCCGCTTGGATTGATGTAAGAATTAAATTCAATTTTCTCTTTTACAGAACCATCGTTATAATGCTAGAGTTTTTTAGTTTTATTTTAAACAAGCGTATTTATACCGTTGAGTTCTCGCATATTTGCTTGTCTTTTGCGGATCCTCCCCAAAAGAGTCTGTCAATGGTAGTGAATTCAAGATATACATGCAAAATTATGATGAATGTATATATATATATATATATATTCTATGATGCAGCCGTGCAGTCCGATCACATGAGATTTGCATCTCTTAATTGGTATTTAAATTTAAAATTCTAAACGATGGGAACAACTCTAAAGACAACTAGTGTAATATTTTATTTTTTAATTTTTTAAAATTTTATACCATTCGATCATGAAAATTAATCATAGCACCTCATTACAGTTGACAATAAAAATTAAGTCTCAATGAATGAAAACAATAGGTAATTGAATATTTAAAATTTGATAATTTTTATTTTTTATGAGGTTTTAATTTTGATCCTCAAAAAACTACGGATTGGGTTGGACAACTATAATTAAGTTTTTCAATCCAATTGATGAAAATTAAACCTCAAGGGATGGGAAACAACTTAGAAGCAGATATTTAAATATTTAAAATTTATAGTGATTTATACATTTTTTTAAAATGTGGCTGGACAACTTTCGGGGGCATATATATATAGTTGGTATAATGATTTACCTTTGAGATCGTGCTTAGTATTTTTACTTTTGACATTTTGTATCAAAAAAGAGAACCAGTGCCACGAAATGTGCAGCTTTTTTAAAAATAATTGGTGACTTAACTGCAATTTTTCCATCTCAACTTATGTTCTCCCAAATAAACATGGTTTTACAAATAAACATGATCAATTAAAAAATCATGATAAATTCAAACATTACAATACAATCCCATACCTTTCAAAGAGTCAATTTTCAAACTTAACGAATCTTTAGTAACATTACATTTTTTAAAAAAAATTAATGTAATAAAACTTGACTATTCTACAAACTTCTTTCATTTTCCTTTTTCAAGTTTGATATATATTCCTCTGACCACTTTTTTCTTAATTTGAATATAGGTTATATTTGGGAACACAAATTGAAAATATTTATAGAATCGTTTCAAGATAAAATATAGATAAAAGTCTCTAATACAGTATAGAGTTTTACTTGCTACGTCGCCACATGTTGAGGTGGAACTATCGCACAGCCACATCCCGTCACTTAGAGGTCCACATCTGACCTATATTCCATAAATACATCATGACGTCAACGAAAAAAATAATAAAAGAAATTTACCTTCTAACTGTGATTTCGAGAGTTTCCTGAAGAATTTGAGAGCATCTTGAAGCTCTTGAACCCATGTGATGCGTTATGAGAGCATGATGTTTTTTGATGCGCTCGAGAGCTTCAAGAGTATGATCTTTTGAACATCATGCTCTCGAGAGTATTATGTGCTCGAGAGCCTCAGGTTCCTCTCGAAAGCTTCAAGAGTATGATGTTTTAGACATCATGTTTTCGAAAGTTTCAGAATGCTCTTAAGAGTTTCTTAATATTCTCGAAATTACAGTTCAAAAAAAATATTTATTTTTTCGCTGAAGTCAGGACTCATTCATGGGGGACATGGTCATGTGGAGACTTCCAGAAGGCGGGACACACGGCTGAGCGAACTTCAAAATCTAATCAACTAAATTATATGTCTTAATTTTTTAAAAATGTTTTGGTTCTTACACAAATGATATGACATATACAAGGATCATCTTCAACACCGTTCTAGATTCTTTGCCCTGTTGGCACTCACCTGCTGTCATGGGGCATTCATATGATGCCTTAGCCCACGTGTTTTCGACAAAGGGAGAAAAAAGAATAAAAGTTTATAAGCACCTCTTCTCCATCCACCTAAAGATTCGATATAACAATTGTCCAACTATGTGTGTTTGATCGATGAAGTCAAATCTCTAAGTCAATTAATAGGAAACATTGGAGCAAGAAGCTCAGCAGCAGAGCTTTCTTCCTTTGTGTATCTTTCTTCTTGCTAAAAGACGAAGAATAAAAAACCGCCCACAATAGCTGAATCATTACCACTAAATATTAATGTATCTATAATCAAATCAATTGATGCGACGTGCATAATTCTATCAAAAACAGAAGAAGCTCAAATTTATTTGCCCAAGTTTGGGTCCTTGGTTAGATTAATTAGTGAGAACTATATATTTCATGCAACCTAGCTCAGAGTGCCATTGCATGCACATGTAGCTTTTAAGCCTCATTTGGATTCCCGTTCATCAGAAAATATAGAGTAAATTTTCTATAAGAAGAGGAAAAAAATCTTGAACATCATTCCGTCAGTGTCCTTCGACAATATTATTGTTAGGGTTTTTTTTGCATATATACCTTTGATATTTTGAGGATATTATTGTTAGGATTTTTTTATATATATATTCTTGAAAAATATTATATTTGCATCTATACTTAGAACTCTCACATATTGTCGTCAATACCTCTGAAATCTTCAGAACGGTTACATTTATACCCTTCCATCTAATGATTTTACATAAATATCTTTAAATTCACTTATATTTTACGTACCCCTCAATTCACTAAAATTTACGTATGTACTTCTAACACCCCCGGTCTTATTGTGATTTATGGAATCTTTTTAACATATTTTGTTGAAATTCACCTTAGTAGTTTGATGGAGAAGTATAAATACAGTACTTGCCAAAGATGTATATGCAAAACATCCTTATGAATGTTATCACTGTCATCAACAATATTGTGACATACGTATAATTTAGTGCATCCGTTTGTGATAGGAGTAAACATATATAAAATTATTGTGGTAATCTTAACTTAAGAGTTCGGATCTCCTTAGTAGGAGTTTGGACCCAACTCCAGCAGTATTCAGTGAGAAAACGTCATGTGTAAAGTTGATCCGCCGTTCGAGATGCATCCCACCCACTTTGACAACTTTTTCCCTGTTACCGGTTCAGCAGGTTTTAAATACTACGCATAGTACTAAAATACTACGCAGAGCATTTAAATGCTACGCAGAGCACTAAAATACTACGTAGAGCATTAAAATACTACGCAGAGTATTTAAATGCTACGCAAAGCATTTAAATACTACCAAGAACACTTAGATACAACACACACATGACACTTAAATACTACCAAGAACACAAGACTACAACTATAATTTAAAATACACTTCAACATATGATGGTAATTATGTGCTTTTTGTAGTATTTAAATGCTCTTGGTAGTATTTAAGTGTTCTTGGTAGTATTTAAATACTCTGCGTAGTATTTAAGTGCTCTGCGTAGCATTTAAATGTTCTGCATAGTATTTTAATGCTCTGCATAGTATTTTAGTGTTCTACGTAGTATTTGAAACATGCTGAACCGGCAACAGGAAAAAAATTGTCAAAATAGGTGAAATGCGTCTCGAACGGCGGATCAACTTTACACATGGCGTTTTCTCACTGGCTACTGTTGGAGTTGAGTCCAAACTCTTACTGAGGAGATCCGAACTCTTAATTTAAAGAACAAAAAAAGATGTATAGATGTTAGAGGACAAGGACATATTTGCGTCAGCCTCCTCTTGAGATATTAGCTAGCTCCCTGCCCTCCGCTAGGGAGTTATCACCAGTCTACTACTTTCAATTACCGCTTAAATTGAATTAATTACGTTGTAATTGGGATAACTATTTGTTCAGTTGAAATCTATAGATTAGGATATAGTCACGTAATCTAAACATTTTTACCATAGATACAGATTATTTATCGTTTTAAGTATTATCTATCTATGATCAAATTATTTATTAGATTTTGTATCTTCCGAAATGAGATCCTTTAGACTTTCTTATACCTCTACGCACATTGAGACGAGATAGATCTTGTCCTTTCCCATCTTTTTACAGGGAATAACTTGTTTGCCTCTCATCTCCGTGTGGGTGGAGATACGAAGAACACCTAGAAAAGGAAATTCACAAGATCTCATCTCCTACCTATCTCTCAAATGATTCGATGGCTCTGATTGCGTAAATGTGTGATCTGATGGCACGGATTATCCAAGCATGTGATCTCTTTTTCAATTTTCTAATTATCTGATCTTTAATTGGAAAGTACAGATGCTGAGTTGAATTAGGCCTTCAACTTGATAAATTAAAAAATATGGAACTAGTTGGGCATCGCCGCTCACCATGTCAGTACTGCTTCGGCAGCTGGAAGCCAGCGTTTAGATCCAAACATGAGAAAACAGACAGAAGAGTCTGACTAGATTGAAGAAAAAGCTTATCCCCAACAGTATGAAGTAAGAATGGCAGCAAAAATGACAGCCCTCCGTACTGTCATGCTTAATGTCGGTACTTGAGACTTGAGTCGGCTATTTCAAATAACCCCTCCTAAACTTTTGATCTTCAACCTTCTAAAACATTTAATATTAAAAAAAATTCTTCTTAATCTGACTATTTACAGATAAACATCCATAATCTTAACGTTCTTATGAAAAAGTCTTTTTGAGAGACTTCTTTTGTAACACTCTCGTGTTCTTTTTTATAATATTTTGAGGTCTTGCTTCAATTCAAGAGGAATTGTGAGGGTTTATAAATAAATAGTTAGATAAAAGAATTTTTTTGTAAATACACTATATTTTTTAGAGTTAAAATATGATTATATCTTTATATTGATAGTATTCTCTTTCTTTTTCATTAGTGAAGAATTTAAAAAAAAAGTAAAAACCCCTTTTTTTGTTGTCTTCACTTCTCTCCTGGTGACCCCAATGAGATAGACTAAAGAAAAAAGAAAAAGAAAAAGTAGACTATCTCAATCTAATTAATGATGATGTATAGAGAAATTTGTGTTTAAACGTTGGGCGAGGCCAAGGCTTCTTTTACACGAGGAAAAGGAGGAAGAAGAGAAGAAACAAAGGATAAGTAGGGGAAGGATGAGAAAACAATAATGTAGAGGAAAACATGTTCTTCTACATTTTGTTTTCTTTTGCAGAAGTGGGGAATCCTCATGTGGGTTTCAATACTCTGCTCTTTGCAAAGAGCAAACGGCTACAACCAACAGGTAACTTAGTAGTTAAGGAATGTCAAATATGGATATGGATTGGTGTTTAAAAATCAAATTCCACCTTGTACAAATGACTCGTTAATACAGGAATTTTTCATATAAGTACATGAACTAGTGATGGGGAACTATGGATTTACACATGTGCACATCTGATGATTCTCGAAGAGTTGTCAGACAAAATAAAGTTGAACATGATTAGACTTTGAATAGATCAAATGTCTATAATAATGCAAAGTCTCACCACACACTTTTATCGATTATTTTTCCTACTCTTTGTGAATATAACTTTCTTTCTCCAATAGGATGTCTCTTTGTCTCTTTCCTAGATGTCACATTTTTTATTATACTCTTTTATGATCACATCTATGTACTGATAGTGATTCTAATAATTCGATCAAAAAACTCTCATTAAAAAGATTGAATAGAAAAAAAGTTGTGTCAAAATTAACTTTGGCATGAGCCATCTGATATGATGATCAGCTAATTTTTGATCAATAAGACAAAAAAATGATATAATATCATTCTTATCTCAAGATATAACAGCTTAATATTGAACTTAATTAAGATGAAAGTCAATGGTAATCCACCCAATAAAAATGATATTGTTATAAATATCCTTGACATTTTAAAAAATGTTGCAATTTTATCTTTCCGCTAAAATGCTGAACTTCAACTGCATGCATTGGAAAGATTATGTAAATTCTAATGAACCTAGGGGTATATATGTAAAGCTATGGTGAATTTAAGAGTATATATGTAACAATTTCAAGACTTCTTTGACATGTTCTGTTAGCGTTCATGACATTTCGATGAGAGGGAGATAACCACAACCCTTTTAAGGATGTTAGAGATATTTATAATAGTATGTGATAATTGGAAATATATTTAATAAATATGATAATTTATAGGGATATACATACAAAATTTCTTAAACAAAATGCTTCCCTCGCATGCGAAGTTTAACTTGTGCTTGCCAAAGAAATAAGTTGGCGTAGATAGAAAACGGACAGAGATGAAATGACTAGTCATTTATTTTACTCCTTCAAGTAGTTTTTAATTAATGAATCATATAAATATACTGAATACGTGGAGAAAGAGCGCTTCAATTTATCTAGTTTAAGAGATGTTAGAAACCACACATTTGACCTATCAAGGAAATAGTATTTATATATCCCATCAAGTTAACTGTTTTTATAATGTCTTTTGCAATTTTAAAAACCGAACTGTTCATTTGTCTTACTTAGCAAAACAAGGAATTTGTCAACAAAGTAAATGTATGAACAGTTTGTTAAAGATCTTCAATTATAGCCGAATACGAGGGAAAGGATCGAAGATCTTAATTTATTTATTTTTTTGTTTCGAGTGTATTTAAAATTATTAAGGAGCTGTCCATCCTAATATTTTTCTTCACGAGAATTATCTATCTATTAATAAAGTAGAAGCAGAGAGAAGAATGGATAGCAGGTCACAACGATTAGACATTTTTATTAGATGACTTCCTTTGAAAGCTAATGAGGTGTTTGGTTGTACTATATTATCTTATATAATTTTATTATAAAGGGTTATATTAAAATAAAAAGTACAACACCTTTTAAATTATAAAATAAATATAATTATTTTCCGTACACTAGGTTTAAGGAGACAAGGGCATGATTTGAGGAGGCAAGGATAAGACGGGTTATTGGGAGTGGGGGGTTGCCTTTTTTCGTGCGTTGGTGACAAAAATTAAAACAGGGTCCACCTTCTTTCTTTTTTTACCTTGTTTTTGTAAGTGAGAGTCTTTATCAAAACATATTTTGATAGTGTCTTCAAACACCTTTTTTAATATATTTTCAATATAAAATATATATATTTGTAAAGAAAAGTTATATTGTAATACAACCAAACACCTTATAAGTATTTCTCAAAGCACTTTTAAGTTATTTGTTTAGTAGGATATATTTTATGGAATTTTTGAATACACCCCTTGGAAATTGTCAAATTTAAGGATCAACCACCAAATTCTAATATTCATTTTTAATCCATCAAAAGAAATTTAGAGTTCAAAAGCAAACCATCATATTTAAGAAGATGAATATCCTTCAAATAAGAGAATATTCAAAATCGCCAAACATACGATTTGCAAAAAGTTCCATATCGACCCGAGTCATCAGAATAAGGTCTTCTTTTGACTAATGGTTAGGAATATACCTCATTTGACCCTGTCAATTACTTAGCCAGTTAGCTATTGAGAACATGCTTGCCTCGACCCTACCAATCAACAAAGACCACCTAGTAATCAAGAACGGAACGAAATCGTCTAGACCTGTGTGTCTTTTCGTCAAAAACCTACTTTCATTGACCCTAATTGCATGGGTAAGTGGCTCCCTTGTGTCAACCTCTAACCTTTAGTACCTTCATTAGATACAGTGTTGCTTGACATAGGTGTGCCATCATGAAATCTAATATCGGTTGTGTGTGCCATCATCAATGCCCTCTAGAAAATTGATCTGTATAAAAATAATTTGGCTTCATTAAATATTAGATGAGACCTTGTTAACCATAGAGAATATGAGTCCACACAGCTACGCTCCTCTAGGAGCCATGTACCCATCCTCCATATCAGAAGAAGGCCCTATAAATACCTTTACTCTTCCTCCCGGAGAAAGGTACGCACTCTATACACCTAAATCTTCTTAGAGTTTTCTTCCTTTGGTCGAAGGATTAACTCTTAGAACACTCAGGGCCCGCTAATGTTTAATCTTTTCTTTGTATGTCTTATAGGTCTTCTCTCCATCAAGATACGAAACCGTACAATCGATAATTTGCTCCATCTAATAAACTACCAAATATGAAACGAGATCATTTGGACATGTGCGTTTGGACCGTCCAACGCCCTCCAGACACATGAAACCAAGACATACGTGTATTGTACACATCATGTCAAAGATAAATGACTCATACACCTTTGTACAGTTCATTTTCATGTGTCTGAAGACGTTGGACGATCCAAATGCATAGGTCCAGACGTTCTGATTCCCTCTACAATATGCTTCCCAATTTATTAAATATAAAAAAGTATTAGAACCCTCATTTTCTCCTTACCCCTACTTGCTCGCCAACTGCCTTTTCATTAATCTCAGAGGACTCATGCTCTAGTACCAAAGAGAGACTCCACTTCTAATATTGACAACCAACATAGTAGTTGGGGGCATTAGACCCACACACAGAAGGGGTGCTGAGGTAGTAGGGGAGTATCTTCTCCTCCAAAAGAAGAACAAAAAGAAGAAGAAGAGAGAGAAGAGCATTGACTACCACACCCACTAGTAGGTTTTACTAGATTGAGCTACTCTTACACAGTTTGCACTAATCTCTCGAGAGGTTACACGACTGCCTCAGCATCCATCTCTTCCTCCCACTATATTTTGCATCATCAACTACTAGGTTAGAGCACATGCTAAGGGGTGAAATCCCTTTCCCTCAAGTCTGCCCTCCCTTTCTCTCCCCCATATTCATATGTGTTTTGGGCTATAGTTAATTTTCTATTTGACATATGAGTTGTCAGACTAATTATCGAAATTAGGTAATATTCATCCATAAAATCAATAAATTTTAGGGAAATATACCTAAGCATATCTTTGTCTTCTTAAGAGTTGAATTTCATGTTGACCGTTATTGTATGTAAAATTATCCTCATATATATAATGTCAAGTTGTCATGATGATGACATATTTGATATATATATATATATATAATATGCCATGGAAATGGTATGTTTGATGTAGCATGCCAAATAATATGCAAGTGAGCATATTATTTTAAAAGGGATTTGTGCGTATATGTACTCCTGGAAAGTAATATATTTATATTTATACCCCTAACTCCCATATATTATATAAACACTTATGAAAACCTCAGAAATGTTACAGTTATATCTCTCCATAAAAATGCCATCGACTCCAATTGAATATGTCAAAAAGATTTTAAACATTTTTACATATATATCTATAAATTTACTAAAATTTTACATATATGTCCCCAACTCTACCAAGATCTATGAAATCTTTGTTTCTACATATTCGGTTGGAGTTAACGGCATCTGCACGGAAAGATATAATTACAACGTTTCTAAAATTTTTAGGGGGTATTTCATAATATGAGACTTGAGAATATATATATAAATATACTAGTTTCTAAGAGTATATATATCAAAAAATTTCTTTTTGAAAGTTAGCATTCAACTTCCAAGAGTGGTTGCTAGTTAATATAACATTATCCTTTTTAAAATTAACAAAGTATCTCTTCTACTTCCGTACGTCAAGCAACCTCTTCGTGAGTAACAAATTCCGCGAACTCACACTTAGCTGGTGGGCATTTCCGTAATTACGCGCCCCGTTCCCATCACGGAAACGGCAACGGCCAACAGACAGGCGAGCAAACGAGAACCGAGCAAGAGCACGCAATTGCAGGCGGCTATTCCCCGCGGTTTCCAGAACAAAAGAGCATTTTTTTCCATTTCCACCCCCCACCCGCCAGTACAATTGCAGATTCCCCCCTGCCCAGTTCTCTCTCTCTGCACCCCTCTCGCTAGTTCTCGGGATGCGCGGCGGGAACAGCTCGAGGGAAATTATCACAGAACCCCTTCCGGCTTCCCCTGCCCTTTTTTTTCCCCATTTCTTCCCTTTTCCTTCGCCGTCCCTGCCGTATACATATACGCGTCCCCGCAGTTCCCTCGCTTTGCCTCGCCTTCCCGCCGGGGCTTCTGCGGACGGCGCCATTTCCCCCCTCCTTCCCTTCTACCGGACCTGCTCCGTTCTTTAGGGTTCTAACGCCCTTCTTGGCTTTGCTCCCGTGCGCCGGCTACGGCTTCCATTGGCCCCAATGCAGGCTTCCCGGCGAAGTTTCTGATACTTGTGCAGGGCCCCCGGCCATGGCGGACTTCCTCCAGAAGCAGGGGGACCCCCCTGCCGTCACCGCCGAGTTCTGCCGCGGCCTAGAGGAGCTGGTTAGGGGTCACCTCGACGGCTGCATGAGCGCCGCCCTCGCTTCCTGCTCCTCCTCCGGGCGCGATCCCGAGGAGGACGACGCCGCCGCGGCGGAGGGCTCCGACCAGCTCGCCCGCCGGCGGCGGCGTGGGGACCTTGGCGGGGACGACCGGGCGGAGTCCTCGGCCGCGCGGCGGCGGCAGTCCAGGATTCTTAGCCGGTGGGTCGCCCGCCAGGCCGAGGAGATGATCACCACCATCGAGCGGCGGAACCGCGAGTCGGAGCTCATGGCTCTGGCGCGCCTCCACGCGGTGTCGATGCTGAACGACTCCTTCCTCGGGGAGCCCCGGGAGGACGCGGCTTCGGGCGGGGGTAGCGGCGCTGCGGCTGCGGAGCGGCCGGTGGCCGCTCCCGCGTTCTCGATCCTGCAGAGGTGGAGGGAGCTCGAGGACGACTCTGCGGGAAGGCAGCGCGCGGGTTTGGCGTCGAATGGGAACGGGAATGGGTTGGACAGCAGGGTGGAGGACACCAGCGAGAGCGTGGAGAACGAGTACTCCCAGTGGTCCGATGGGCCAGTGCCTGCTGCGAGCAGGCGGGGAGGAGATGACGAAGAGGACGGGGCTTCTAGCAGGGAGCAGTCGCTGGATCCTGGGGAAGGCGAGGGGGAGAGGGTGAGGCAGATTGTGCGGGGCTGGATGGCCGAGACCGGCGTGAACGATCCCGGGCCTCAAACTCCCTCTCAGAGGAACGAGAGCCCTAGAGATGAGTGGCTTGGAGAGACCGAGCGCGAGAGGGTGAGGCTGGTCAGGGAGTGGGTGCAGACGGCGAGCCAGCGCAGGGATGCGCGAGTTGGGAGAAGGGAAGAACGGGCTGCTGATGGGAATCGGCGTAGCCGGGATGGGTCGGTGACGGAGCAGGAGGAGAGCCAGCCTGAGCAGGTCAGGAGGGACTTGTTGAGGCTGCGTGGGAGGCCGGCGCTACTTGATCTGATCACGAGAACCGTGAGGGAGAGGGAAAGTGAGCTCCAGGGCTTATCAGAGAACCGCGCGGTTTCGGATTTTGCTCACCGCAATCGCATTCAGGTCTGTGGCGCAGCTTTGTTCATGTGGGTCTACCTTTTCGTGCTGTTGATTGTTAGATAGATTTGAATGTTTTGGATCTTGTGGGAGATCACAATGTGTAGTTTAATGGGGCTAAAAAAATGTAAGGATCTGCAAATTGAGGCTTCTGTTGTTAGAAAGGCATTCAAGTGTAGCAATCTACTTTTTGTGCAGTCTGAGGATTAGAGGAGTTCACGGATTAAAACATTCCTCCCATCGACACAACTAGAAGGGGAAGATTTCTTTTGCTGTAACTAGCACCTCACATTTAGAAACCGTTATTAGAAATGGCATGATTGAATAGCACCTTTTTGAACGAATATGATTGAATAGAACCTGTTGCCTTTTATTTTCTTTATAAAATGTATCTCTTTAAAAATCTAGATCATGCTGTAGGACTTGGATTTTGTTGGCATGATACTTATTGGGATTTCTCAATCCTTATTTGGCTATGCAGTGAATTGTAAATTGCTAGAGTGACTTAGATTTTCTGTAGTATTTTTCTTCTATTGTGCTTGACTGGGCAGGATTCCTTCTTTCTCTTTTGAATAAGGCCAATTCCCAGTTATTGTATGTAAGCTGATTCTAGAATTATTGTTCTTATAGGAGAGAAAATTTAGACCTCCCCCTACCCCGGCACCCCCATTGCCCAACTTGGAGGGTTGGGTCGCTCTTTAGAATGCTTTAGAGTTTAGGACTTCCATGCGATTACTTCAACACTTGTCTTGTGATGCTATTTCCTCATTAGTTTCTCATATCTGACCTCTTGAGCATTCCTCATGTTCTTCAAATTAGTGAATTGAAAGCACAAGCATCACACCGGAAGCTCATGTTGAATCTGACAAACTTCTATCCTCATGCCTTGATAATATATTTCTAATTATTTAATTTATTGGCACAACAAAAATTTTAAGTTAGGATGTATCTTAATATTTATTTGTTATGTTGAGAAGGGAACTGCATAAAAATAGTGCAGAATTGATATTGGATCATTTTGCTTGTATGCATGGTCTGCAGAATCGGTCAATTCCTATCCAGATTGGAATCAATGGGTGGCGATCCAATTTCAAGGGGGAAATCCGATCCCCTAAAGAAAATAATAAAAATAATAATAAAGATAAAGATCGCTTGGAATCAGCTATAATTGGTTAGAATCGGCCTGGATCGGCCTTGAATAGGGTTGATCCTGCCCGGATCATTTGATACAGGTCCGATCCGACCGATGTGTTCAAAACCTTGAACTTTTATCATTTATCCATTTAATAATGTGGTATGTGTTGGATTTCTCATAAAGGATTAATTGATGTTATTGTATTGTGTGTTGTGTCATTAAAAGTTTGATGATTTATTAAAGTTATATGTTTAATCCTAAACCCCAATTGACCACTATCAGCCCAAATCAGTATAATTCTATTAGATTTGATTGTTAGTATGCCATTTTCACATTTTTAGCTTCTTTCGAATTTTTCTGATTTTGTTCTTTTTTTCCCTGATTTTTCTTGTTTTTTCAGAATTTTTCAATTTAAAAATTCAGGCCAATCCAAGGATCGGCCTTTTCCCAATGGATCTGCCAATGCCTATCCAATCTTGATCCGGATTGGATTGACACCAGGCGATTCCCAGTCCCGATCCAATTCTACATATCTTGCTTGTATGAAAGCATGTCTAACACCATTGAAAATTTTATTCTTTTCATTTTTTTTTACATTATACTTTTATTTTTAAAACAAACATAGTATAATTGTGTTTCACCCCCCCCCCCCCCCCCCCCCCCAAAAAAAAAAAAAAAAAAAAAAAGAGGGGAAAATCCTGCATTGATGGCACTCTTTATTCTTTGGACTGATTTGTCTGAGACAATCTGTTACTATTTCCTTTTTGTTGTTCAGGGAGGGGTGTGAATTGTCAAGAGTAAATATACGTGGAGTAAAACTCATATTTGTGCAACATTTTCTTTTCCTGATAGGTAGCAGAGGATGCTGATTGTCCCTTTTCTGCACATCACTGGTAGAGCTTATTTAACTATATCCTGTTTCTGGTGTTTGTTGTGCTGTGTTATAGGAAGTCACTGAAACATGAATGCCAGATGTTCTGTCCATTGAGGAGAAAACATCATGCTATAGTGCTGCTATTTTTCTAGTTTGCAATACAGATTCCATTGAAACATCTATAAGCCCATGAATCATGGAAATTTGTGTCTTTACTCAAAGTATTATACTGCAATCTAATAGATATCTTTGCAGTCACTTCTGAGAGGTAGATTTTTGCGCAATGGGATGCCTACTGAAGGGGAGAGGCCACCGTCCATGGCGTCTAGAGAATTGGGTCATTTAAGACAACGGCGTCCTGTCTCTGGTCTGAGGTATGGGATCTTTATGCCACATTCACTGAAGCCTTCTTTCTTTGTGTAAAGCTTGAAGAGGAAATTCTTGATATCTTGGATATTTTATAAAGAATGTATGAGTGGGTGCACCTGAAAGAAAAACATGGGCTTCTTGTAACTGACAAGTCTTTATTTTTTATTTGAGTCAGTTAGCTGTAATTCTGTTAGTTTTAGGTGTTCCTCGGGATCCTGCAATTTCAGTGGGAGGACCTGGAGGTCACCTCTCTGTGACATTGGATGCAGAAAGAGAGAAAGAAATGAGAGATCCTCTGAGGACATCTTAAGCTGCCAAGTATCTGATTAAGACCACTTAGAAAACTGAGCTGACCTCACATCTTCTTCTCAGGCTGCAGTGATCCAAATAGTCTTTATGTTTACCCAAAGTTGTTGCTAAGATTGCAGCAAATGTGAAGTAATTTGGTTCATCTGGTTCCATCATCCATGATTTAAAAGAAAATGCACAGTTTGTCTATCATTTTAGCATCATATGTATGGGGTGCAGGTTCCAATTTTGCTGGTGTGTACAGAAACGATACTGCATAACCATAACCTGAATCTGTACTTTGAGAGAGTACTTCACAAGATGTGCAAAATATCTTCTGTGCAATGCATTTAAATTTTCTTTCGCACAGATTGTCTAGTCACAGAGTATATCATTAGTAGGAGACAGGAGATGGACATATCACCCAGATACTGTTATAAATCACCATGAAGCTCCTCGTATCAGCCAAATGATTTCACATATGGAGTAACTTGAACTCTTTATAAGTCGTTCTGAATGATTATGTGATTTTTATTTTTATTTTTAAGTGGATGGTAGCACATTACTATGAAATTGAAAAAAGGATACTTAGAAGGCAAGTTGTCCCATGATTTCCCAAAAAACCCTGCAACTCAATGAAAAGAAGACTCTGATTGCAACCCACAATATCTACCCACTTTCAATCTATGTATGGTTACATACTCCAAAGGTAACTTATCCAAGACAAAGCATGTATACCAAAGATGTGAGCCCTTAACTCTTCTACCCAATGTATTCAAAACTTCCCAAAAGATATCGGAGACCCTTAATTAAATTATCCCATAAACCATGCAGGGCTCCTTACAGAGTGCCTTCATCCTCCTATGATCCATTTAGCTTTAGTCTGTGCTCCTCTAACTTATTCTTTGTTTAGTTATTGACGTGATCGACCATCTGTTGATTGATGTCTTCCTTCACCTTTTTTTTTGGGTGGAGGGGGGGGGGGTGTTGGACGGGGTTGGCACTTGGGCAGATGCGCACAGCTTCCACAGTCCCACTAGCAATGTGAATCCCTTCATGATGTCTCTAATCTTAAAGGATTACTCCAAGTATTCATAGAGCCATTTTTTTAATCTTGAAAGTCCAATTTAGTTACTCAAGTTTATTACTAGTTTTGGTATGTCAAGGATGACTTAGCATGGTGTATAAACCCTAGGGGAGTAGGGCACCTGTGACCCCACACTTTGCCACCTGTTTTGTGAAAGGATCATCAGTTTTAAATATATTAAATTAATTTTCAAGTGATATAGATATAAATCTGTAAGATAAAATAAAGTAAGTTTTTATTTTACAAGACTTTATGACTTTGGTGGTTTGAATTTATCATCATTTTGCTTTAAGATTCAATTTATCATGAAATAATCCAATCTTCATGCTCTGCTTCTCCTTCATCCATCTTTGTTTATGAGCCACTGTCCTTGAATCTTCTTTACCCTCATAATCTTCTTAACTCTCAGAGTTGGAAGCTTTTATTCTTCTCTATTCACCGCTCCCTGTCATTTCAACTTTCAACATCACAACTTTCTGGTAAATCAATAAATATAGAATCCTGCAGGCTGGGAAGCTTTTAATATCCAATCTGCATCTTTATTTAAGTTTGCAGAAGCTTTTTAGCTGATGAACATAAAATGGTCTTTTGCTGGTGGGATATTACAGTCTACTTGTGCTTCGAGAGAGTTGGTCTACTGTATGCAAGCAGGAGCTCGACCCTCAGATGATCTCTTCCTCAGGGCAAACTGTATGAAGGAGACAAGGAGATATGGTCCTTGAGATTGGGGGTTCACAGATCACCAGAGGGGACTGCAGTGGTGGCTGGGCTGGCTGCATTTGTCTAACCATAGGACAATTAGTGGACCCGTTGAAAGTTGAAATAGTCTATCCATATTTCTTTTCTGGTTGAATGTACATCTTTGATTGACTAGATTGTTATCCAAATATTTGCAAACATCCTTGGAACATAGGCTTGAGGGAGTCTAAGTTGAACAAGCTAGCAGCGTGATTATCTATCATTTATTTTAACTTGCAAATTTCTTCAATCAGGGAGGGGTTTCGCTTCAGATTAGAGAATATTGTTCGTGATCAAGTGAGCACTCAAACCAATGCTTCATCCAGGCACAATGTCAATGGTGCTAGAAATGATCTGCCTCAACCATATATTATAGTGGAGACAATAAATGAGGACTCTGAACAGTCTCAATCTAACAGTGAGAACGATGTTGCTCGTCAAATGTCAGAGACCCAACAAGGTGAGTTGGAGGGCAGCAGCATCCCTGATCATGTAGACCAGCAAGAATCCACAGCTCTAGGAGGAAATCGGCGGGAGGAAGCACAAAGGGAGAGAAATGGCTGGCAGCAATCCACCGTAGTTGGGTTTAATGAATGGAATGATGAGGCCAGAGAAGAATTGGATGGAAATTGGCAGGAGAATATAGATCAAGTTTGGATTCAGGAAACACCAGGCAATGAAGATGGAGAAGACAGTCGTCTATCAGAAGTACACGAGGAGTGGCATGTGGATGACTCTCACGAGACTGTTGAGAACTGGGAGCAGGGCACTTCTGATCCTCTAAGTCAACAGTCTGTATCTCTTGGAAGTGTCAATAGGTTTACCCTTCCGGATGATGACAATGTATACAGTTTGGAGCTCAGGGAGCTTCTTAGAAGGTCATTGATTCTGTGCCTTTTTTTTTTTTCAAAATTTGGTTGTTCATAGCCAATCTCAGTTCAAGTTTAGTAGTTTTGTGGAGCAGCTCGTGAACTAATGTTTTTCACCTATTTCAGGAGAAGTGTCTCAAATCTTCTTCGAAGTGGTTTTCGGGAAAGTTTAGATCGATTAATTCAGTCATATGTTCAAAGGCAAGGTGGTCGTTCCCCCGATGAATGGGATCTCCCAGGAAACATGCCGGCACTTGACATGGAAGAGGAAGATCAAGATCAAGATCCTCAGGAAGGTGAGCTGAATGATGGTGATCAGGATGCTGCCACAGAGCCACCTCTTGTGCCACTTCCACCACAACCTCCTCCGCCTCTGCCACCTCCACCACCACTGTGGCACCATGAAATGCGTCCCAGCGATTGGACTCGACACACCTTGCGCCGAGCAGAAATAGTAAGCGACCTTTGTGAACTTTCAACTGGAGAGTTAGTGCTATTCTTTTCTCATTATATCACTTGGGATGATCTAGCTTCTAACGGACTTTAATTCCTTAGTTGTTTGTTTGGATGCAAGGATGGACGTGCATTTTCAGTAATTTTTTGTGAGGAAGAGTTATATATGCACATATAACTGGTGATTTTTTCATCTTATTTATTGGTGTTATGTGCTTCCCATTAGGATTATTGACCATATATTTTATGTTTTCTCATGCATTCTTGAATACTAAATACTAGTCAAAGCGATCCTATGTATGTATTTAGATGATAGATTGTTAAACTTTGATGCTAGAATAACTTTGATGCTAGAACTTTAACATTTCTTACTGCTGCTTTTTCTAAGAATTGGTTTCTTCTCCACATGCATATCATCGTAATGGTAGAGTATACTTTTTTTTAATGGTAGAGTATACTTTTTGTTTCTGCTGATTCTTTCATGGACAATTAAATATTGTGTTGTCAAAGCATCTACTGGTCATGGTTCTAATAGTTGCTGAACATGTCTTGATGCAGGAGTGGGAAATAATTAATGACTTGAGGGCAGATATGGCTAGGCTTCAGCAGGATATGAGTCATATGCAGCGAATGTTAGAAGCCTGCATGGACGTGCAACTGGAACTGCAGCGATCAGTAAGACAAGAAGTTTCTGCAGCTTTAAATCGTTCTGTTGGAGGACAAGGTGTGTATACACATAAACATAATGTTTGAATTGAAATTTTAATGCAATCCTTGATATTCTTACAGTATTCTCATGCCAAAAATTGAAAAACTAAATTATGTGCTCAAATCCATGTTGCTGATTGATGGGACATCTCTCTTTTACTTTACAAGTATTGATTTTGAATGTTTCCAATTTGGCATGTTCGTTTACATGCACTTACTACCCAACAAAATGTTACATCCATTGAAAAATAGACCTCTTCCTTCATGGCAAACCATTAGGCGATGGGCGTAAATCATAGCCTTTTATAATGGATGTTTTCTGTGTGATATTTTTGAAGCATTGTCTGTGTAGAAGAGTATAACCAGGGCTGTTAACTGCAGATTATGAAGAAATTATTCCTTTGTTGTACATTGATCCATATACGTATCTTTGTATTTTTCTTTCCTTTCCTCTTTAGGCTTTTTTGTTTGTTTTTTTCGCTTGCTTGCGTATTGATTATCTTAGTCTATGCCATAATCTGACAATTTTTGGTTTCTTTACATGATTTATTTCTTCTCAAAGTAGAAGGTCTATTCCTACTTCTGCATTACTCTCTTTTTTTTCCTTTATGTTGTCTCATATTTTGTGCTTGCTTGTATACTGTTATCTAAACCTATGCAGTACTCTTTGTATATTAAATACCACTGCTTCCTTTCATGCGTCTGGCATAATGACTCATGGTTGTCCATGAGACATGCAGGTCCCCGGATCAATCACTCGAAGTGGATGGTTTGATGGTAGAAAAAGGTGTGCACTGGAGACCTAATGAAAATAAATGGTGAATCAGTGAGTCGCCAGTTTCAAACCCCATCCATCGGGGTGGGGTCCGTAGTCTCCAGTGACCAGTCTGGGACTCTGGGGACACCTCAAAATTGGGGAGGGTGATTTCATGTATTGCTCAACTAACTGTTGCTAGGAATTAGATTGCTCTTAACATTTACATGGCTTATGATACTACTAATTGTCTGTGAAACATATAGTTGTCACTGTTTTGGGGTTGGTTCAGGTTTATAGACCAAGGATGGTAGTACCGGTATTGGTACTTGTATTGGTGGGTACAAGTACCGATACGTACTGGTACCGGTATTTGGCGTTTCTGCCTGGTTCCAGCCAATAACTGTTGTTTTATTTTTTTTGATGTAAATGACTGGTATTGGGGTAACCCACCTCCACAATATCGGTATACCAATACTTATCAGTATCGGCCGATACTGGCAACCATATTTACAGACAACTGACAATTGATTGAAGTGAGCTTTTCTGGTCAACTATAGCACGTACCGCTGTCAAATTGCACTCTGGTGGGTTATGGGTGTTTCGTTGCGATTTCAAACACGCAAGCGTTTCTTCGGCTGCAAATCAGAGCCAACTTCATATAAGGCCTGTTGTGAAAGTTTGTGATAATTAGGCATGTTTTGAATGGTGCTAAATCTCTGTAATTGATATGGATTACTTATCAAGATTGGTGGAAAACAATCAACTCAGATTATCCTGGATCTCTGGTTAGAGTATAAAACTATACTTCATTTCTGGTTATTTTAGGCAACAAGTTTCACTTCATGGTAGTAAAACTGAAATGAATGCATTTTTTAGGGCTGGAGGAAGAGTTGGCGGATGATGGATCCAAGTGGGGACTTGTGAGGAAAGGGATGTGCTGCATCTGCTGCGATAGTCACATTGACTCATTATTGTACAGGTCCGTGTGTTTGTATCTCCGTACTCCACAAGGCCTCTCATGCTTGTGGCTGATGCATCCCGCTTCTTCCTCTTTCCTCAGATGTGGACATATGTGCACTTGTGCGAAGTGTGCCAATGAATTGATCCGAGGTGGGGGCAAGTGCCCATTGTGCCGTGCACCCATTGCTGAGGTGATCAGAGCCTACTCCATACAGTGAATAGCTGTACATGGAAACAAAAGGAAATCAGAGTGTTGGATTCAGGACTCGTTCATCTTCTGGGATTGCACACCAGGTTTTACCATCATGTACCCACCATCATGCTGTGCATTGTTCTTTTTGGTCTCTTTTCAGAGTACCTCATCTAAAATTGTAAATGCTCGAGTGGAAGTGCTTTGGCATGTTCTTGTCCGTGGCTGCTCCGTCTTGAAAACAAATATCTGCTGTCTTTCCAGTTTTTCCGCAGATCCTGAGGATCTGAGAAAGTGCCGGGAGTGAAGCCTTTTTTGTGTCATCTTCTACCCTGTGAAGAACTGGAGAAACGAAAGTATAGAATTCCTCTGTTCGGGTGTTGGTGCTGCTTTTGCCAGGGGCGTTGGGAACTTGGAAAGCGAAGTACTGGGCAGGTTTGAGTTTGGTGCTGTTTCTCATGGTATCTGCTACATGTACTTTGCCGATGTATAAATACTTGTGATAGTACGCTTACATCATCTTAACTACACGTGTGTATATACACTAATGACTAAACCATATGCTCTCTTTTTCTACTTTCTGTTTCTGACACCCTGACCCAGTGTTTCCTCCATCTCATCCTTGGAATCTCCAGCTGATTCCTTTTCCCCCGTGTAAATTGTTGGATTTGATGTTATGAAATTTTAAGAGTTTTGCGTTGTGTTACTTTGTGAAACTTAGATTTCTCCTTTTAGTTCTATATTAGAAGTTGATAAGAAATTGCTCACTTTTTTTAGTCTTTTTTGCTTTCTTGGAAGCGTAATAATCTTTACATGCACACGTGAGTCGGCCAACTCTTAACAAGTCCGTTCGTGAGAGTTGAACCATCGTTTTGACCATTTGAGCTGGAGAATCCTTTAGCATCCTCATCGAGAGGGTCATCGTATCTTAGGCATTGTGTTTGCTCTTGAATAGAGGTAAAACTAGTTTCAAACCCGTGCGAGGCACGGTATTTATGTGAAATTATTTAAAATATATAATAAATTTAATTTTAAAATAAAAATATCATGTTAATTTAAATAATTTTGTCTTAACAAAATTTTAATTTTAAACAAATAATTAAGTATAAAGATAATTTTGTATGAGGAATATTAAACTTTTAATTTTAAGGGTTCTAATCTGAAGGTATTTCGATCGCATGTGAAACTGTATTACTGTTAATTATGTGAGTTTAATTGAGAGATCTTAAGAGATTTAAAATAGTGTTAAAAAAGAAGAGAAAAAGAAAAACAGTAACATGCAGTAAATAATTAAGTATAAACATAATTTTGTATGATGACTACGAAGAAATAATAACAGCATGCAAATTAAGTAAAATAGTATTCGAGTACAATAGATGACTATGGTATTTTTACGTAATAAAGAATTTTTACAACATCGTTATTCAAAAATAGATCATACATTAAAAGTACTGTCGATGAAGGTTGATTTCACGTAAACATATAGAAGATATATTTCTAATTTTAGAGCTTTGAGTTGTCTTATTTGTTAAGTGACTTATCGTATATATTAATATATTTAAAAATATTAATATGTTATATGTTATAACTAAAAATATTATAATTGAAAAATATTATATGTGACTATAGATATTAAATATTATATGATATGACAATTATTAACATATAAAAATTAACATAATAAATAATAAATACAAATAATATACGACAAAAAAATATATAACACACGAGTTAAATAAATTTATAAGATAGTTAAATAAAATAGAGTAAGACAAATATTTAAGAATAATATTATTTTCTATTTAATATAATATAATTTTTAATTTATTTTATAATATTTTGATTATAATATAAATAAATTATAATTTAAATAATTTAAAATAATGTTTATTATCAACGAAGTTCTTCAATGTTAAGGGGATCATGGCCCCTTGCTCCCTTGAATCTGTACATGTGAGAGAGATAGAGAGAGTTATGACGATTAATGAGTTATTTTGAAATAAGTGGAGAGAGAAAGAATTATGACATTAATGAGTAGTTTTGAAATGAATGGGGATGAGAGTTGTAGTCATTAATGAATTTTTTTGAAATGAGTGGGATGAAAGGGAAGAAATAATCCTAATGGTTATGGGCATTATTGACTTCCTAAAATTTTTTTAATAATTTTTTTTGGCGGAAAAGAATATGAGAGTGCCAAAAAATTCTATTTTATTAGTATAGTATAAACACTTAAAAATATTAATATGTTATATATTATAACTAAAAATGTTATAACTAAAAAATATTATATGTGCCTATAAATATTAAATATTATATATATGAAAATTATTAACATATAAAAATTAACATGATAAATAATAAATACAAATAATATATGACAAAAAAGTATATAACATATGAGTTAGATAAATTTATAAGATAAGTTTGATAAAATATAGTAAGAAAAATATTTAGGAATAATATTATTTTGTATTTAATAATAATATAATTTTTAATTTATTTTATAATATTATTATATAATATACATAATTTATAATATAAATAATTTAAAAGTAATATTTTTATTACTTAGAAGTTCCTTAATTTTGGGGGGCCATGGTCCTCCGTTCTCGTGCCTCTGTCCCTGAGAGAAAGAATCCGTCTTAAGAGAGAAAAGATGAAATTATGACTATTAATGAGTGGTTTCAAAATAGGTGGGGTGAGAGTTATTGTCATTAATAAGTTGTTTTAAAATGAGTGAGAATGAGAAACGAAAAGAATAATCAAAATAGTTATGAGTATTAATGACTTCTTAAGAATTATTTAATAATTTTTTTGAAGAAAAAATATCAGACTACCACATCAACAAGACTAAAAACTCTATTTTATTAATATAATATAGATTTGTCAAAAAATGGCCTCATTTCGTCTATCCTCCCTTTCTCTCTCAACCTGTCGTAGACCCAAACTTGAGCCCTCAACTTCGGCTACCAATGTCCTCACGGTCGCAACTGACAAGGGTTGAGAAAGTTGACCCACGGATTTGGTCCGATTGGCAATCTAACCTAGTGTTCGACCTTAATTTTGGTCTGACCTTGTCCCATTGATAGGTTTGAGATCCATCTATCGTATAGTCTAATAAAAAAATATTAAATAATAATTTGAAGTAACTATATATGCTCTAAATTATATTATATGTTATGCATTTATTCATTTTATATACTGTTAATCTTTTTGTACATATTTGTAATAAATAAAATAATATCTCATTTATGTTTCTTGTAACCTACGATTTTTGTATATATATCCTCGCAAACTATGTATTTGTATGTATATCAATGACTTTCATGTATTATCATAAATATCTTGGATACCTTTAGAAAAGTTGAAGTTATATTTGTTCATCAAAATATCATAAATTTCAATAAGAATATGATAGAAGGATTCTATATATTCTTATGAAGTCAAGAGTATATATTCAAATTTTGGTGAGTTTATACATGCAAAAATATCTAAATCTTTTTAACATGTTTGGTTGAGGATAGAAGCATTTTGATAGAAAGGTACAACCACCACTCTTTTGAGGATATCATCAGGAATATTTATGACAATAGGTGGAAGTTAGAAGTATACATATATATGATAGTTTACAGGAATATGTAAACAAAAATCTTTTTATTTCAATACTATCAGCATTTGGTCTAATATTTTGTTAGAAATATCACTAAAGGATAAAATGTGAGGCCTTCTAGTTAGAATAAGGAAGATTCTCTAATTAAACAGGGATAAGTTAGTCGTCTTCTTTTAGTATGAGACTAGAATTGCAATGACAGTTTATTATGAGGGGCATACATGATAGCATATGGAGAGTAAACATTAAAGTACGATAAATTTTGAAGATATATACATCCATATAAGGTTTAAGTTCGAGCTTTTTAATAGTTTATCTTTAGGAAGAGATCTACTTTTATCTTTTATTTTTAACATAAAAACAACGAATGAGAATAGTTAAACTTTCTCTAAGAATCTCACCCCTATCTAAAAACCTCAAAAATATAATTTAATTAAAAGTTAAAAATATAATCAAACTTTCATATAAATAGATTTAAATCTCCTTTTTAAATAAATTCAATAATTTTTTTAAAAAGATAGTAAAATCACACGCCAAAAGACAGTGTGAAAATATATTTCCCATCAGCAATGCCACCAAGTTGGGATTTATGAAAAAATAGTATGAGGAGCAAATCTCAAGCCGTGTCAAAAAATCAGAAAAATTTGCAAAACAGTTGTGAAAGATACATTAATTTTAATATGTTAAAATATAATTTAAGATATGGTATAAAAAATTATGAATATCTAATAAAAATGAGGGAGTTCGACTTAGAAAGGTACATTCTTCTTGGAAAATGCATGATTAAAGTGTGATTAAATTACTATTTTTTAAATCAATTAAGATTTTAAGATTCTCTCAATAAAGTGAAATTTATTTATATAAAATACATTAAAATGAAAAAAATGAAATGTTACACTGACGATCAGAAAGAGGTCAAATAGAATCTTTGCTGGCCACCACCGGCAGAACAAAAGCTGGTCGGCCCCAGCACGAAATCATATCCTAATTCTGATAGGTTATCCGAATTGGACATAAAAATTGTTATTTTTGTATCTTAATTCTGATTTATGATTATGTTAAATACTAAAATTTATGAACAACAATTCTAATGTATATAAAATTTTTAGAAATAGTAATATTTTAAACTCTGAAAATATATCATATTTAAAAATAAATTCCTATAATACAATTATTTATGAGTTAAGTTCTCACAATCTCGCGTGAATTAGTACAATGCCCCTTAATGACTTGAGAGAGACACCAAAAATGTTCAAAAGATTTTTTTGTAAAATAGTTAGATTGTAAAAATTTATTTATAAATAGTTAGATTAAGAGGAGTACGTCATAATATTATTAAGAGTTTCGGAAGACTAAAAATCTAAAAGGCACGTTAGATATATTTTATATAATAAAGTTGCATACAATGTCAAAGATTATAATTGATGATACTCTAAATTATTTCCAATAATTTTTGAAAACTGTTTCTATTTCCGATACCGAAGATGAAATACCATCCTCCGATCATATCCAATCGAAGTAAAAAAAACGGGTGTTTGCGGGCCCTACTCCGAACTAGAACCTGCCAGCCAAAGACGGCGTGAAATATGCCACGTGTCGCTTCAAGGAAGGTCAAATGGGATCTTTCTGGCCCTCCTCTCCCGCGCCGGCAAAATCAAATCTGGTCGGCCCCACCAAGCACGGTAGCGCCACGCGCTCCCCCCTCTTTAACGGGAAACTCCGCCGTCTGTGCACCATATCTATCTCTCTCGTTATCTAATCTAATAAATTCCGGAAGCAGATGGAGATAGAAACAGGGACGACGCCCACTGTTTGATCGAGATCGGAGAAAGAAGGGGAGATCCGGAGAGCTTCTCCCTTGTTCCCCGCCGGTAGGTCCCCCCCCCCTCCGAAACCCTAGCACAGTTCTCCCCGTTCTTAGTCCTCTTCCGGTGCCGGCCACCGGCGATCTGTTCCTTTCCGGGCTTTTTGGCGCAGCCGGAAACCTCGCTTCAGGTCGTCGCCGAAGGTTGTGTTGTGTGTACTCCCTTTCTCTCTTCTTTTCTTTAGGTGGTCTAAACAGCTATTAAACGGTGTTTTCGTTGTGTTTGGAGTGCTGTAACTTGTTTTACGGGGTTTTTTCGTACGTTAATTTGGTGCGATCGGAAATTATGAATTCTGAAATTAGAAATTGTCATAGTTCGAAATCAGTTGACTTCTAACATTATCTTTTTAGCTGATTTCGGTTTTCAATTCAAAGTCACTGTAAACTAAAACCGGTGATTTTAAAATTAACGATTTTATTTTCGCTGATTTTAAAACCGAGATTTTACGGCATTTTATGATGCACCGAACGAGGGTTTTGATTGGTCCTCTTTTCGCTGCTGGAGGTGGTTGTTATTGTTGTTGTTGCGACTGGTTTTCGATTTCTTTTGTTGTTGAGATCTCTTTCTCTCTCTCTCTCTCTCTCTCTCTCTTTTCTGTTTTTTGTTGTTTGATGTTGCGATCTACTCATGTTCGCGGCCTTTACATGTAAGTTTGATTGAAATGTTTGTGCTAACAGCTGTTTGAGATCGAGATGTCTAGATGCTACTTTGAACTCGTTTACAATGTCTTTCTCTTCTGAGTAAGCTGACCGCAGTGAGTGATGATGGTCGACATGGTGAGATCTAGTGAGATCTCATGATTCTGGGAGGAACACGGGCCAGAGTTTGTCTAGAACTCTGATGCGACTTGATAAGTCATGGATTTGTTGCCGTTTTAAGTTTTTAGGTCATTATGCCTTTTCTTTTCGTTGCTAATGTTTTATGAGGAAAATGATGAATTGGATACTTAATTTTTGTACTCGGATGCTGCTTCTAGGCTCATTTTATGACCTTTTGTTGTATGGATTTAGATACCATCTGTAACCATCATAAAGGCATTTAGTAATGCACGTTGATTTTCTCATTAACATTATCGACTCACACATTCTAAAGAAATTGTGTTATTCTGGTTTTAGGTGCTGAAGCATGGAATTAAGCGACTCAGGTAGTGTATTTAATAATTTTGATGTTTCTTTTGTAAATTCACTCTCACTCTGATAACATAAATGCTGTGTCTGTGAGTCTAATCTAAACAATGACCCATTTTCATTGGACCGAATCTGATATGACTTAACATATGCCAAGGGTTTGAATTTCGGTATCAGCTGCTACGAACTTTTATACAAAGTTAGCAAAAGGGTTGGGTCATCAGATGAATAACAAAATTTATCGCTAGAAACATTTTATGGAAACATCTGCACATCTAATTAAATTACTGAGAGAAGTAAGAATTTTTGATACTAAGTGGGACAAAAGAAGCAGTCACAACAAACAAGCCAACCTTTTCTTAAACTCTTTTGTGTATTCTTCTGGAGCAAGTTGTCACATCTTTCCTTGAATGGACATCAAGTTGCCCACTTGAGTTGTGACATGAAGTAGTAGTTATTGACTCTTTTGATCATATTTGTATGGGTCATTACTACCTTTTGCCTGCTAATTGATAAATGTTAAAGATCTTCAAGGCTTTCACTGATTTTGTTCTTTCATTTAACTATTTGTTTATGTAGACCTGCGTAAGAGATCAGAGGCACTTGAGTTACAAGAGTTGCAGAAATATACATTAAGTCCTGCACGTCTTTCTGATCTCAATGCCTTGCTACTTGATGTTTATGCCATTCTGCGCCCAACAAAAATCGACTATGAAGATCGGAGAAATTTAGTCCATGTATTTGACAGTATGGTGAAAAATGCTTATCGTAAGTTTATAATTACATAGAATCCTTCATTTCAACTTTGCAGATCACTTTCTGCTAGCTCTTGTATGCTAGTTCTTACAAGAAGAAATCATTTATAGTGTAGTACTGATTATTTTTTACACCAAATGGTGGAACACTATCCTGCAGTATCTGTCTCTTCTGATGTTTGTTGTGTGAATGACAAATTTCAGCACGTATTTATTTGAACACGGGAATAGTAGATTTTTCTGAACTTAAAAGGCCTTTTGCGCAGCTCTCTCATTCTTCTTCTATGGTTTGCTGGGAAGGAGGGCTGAGCTTTGTTGCAGTGTTTGCCAACTTTCTGCTAAGTGGCTGCTTTTAGAACCTATATTTGTGTTCGCATGCTGACAGCCAAGTGATTTCGCTGTAGTTCACAATATTTTCATAAATTTGACCCTTTCTAGTTATAACTTCACCTTTATATGAAAGAAATCTATTCGAAGATTAGATGCAAGTATTGAATGATGTTTCTGATGTGGATAAAGGCATAAGAACTTTTAAAATGGTATATTGGATGCCAACTATGTTTGCTTCTCCTTTTCATCATTCACAAATTATGTTTCATTTGGCTGACTATTATAGTATTATCTTTTTTTTTTTCCTTGTTGAGTAATGCTGCTACCACCCTCTTTACCACATTAATTGAGAGCCATTTGATTACTTGATCAAAGAGCTCTCATTGAATGCATTAGTTACAACAAAAAATTGTGTCAAAAGTAACTTTAATAAGAACCATCTGATCAACTGATCAAAGGGCTCCCAATTATCGTGGCAAATAGGGTGGTAAAAAGTGTCATACAATAGCTTTCCTCTTCTTTTTTTTGTTTATAGCTGGTTATAGCCAGAATGTAGTGTTAAAATGACATATTTATTGTATGACATATAGCATCATCCAACAACAAGTGCATAGCAATGTTCTCAGGGGTGTAGCAAGAATTTTGAATTTGTGGGCCCAAATTAGAAACTTTTGTTTAAAAAATCTTATATTATTTTAACAAAATATGTTATATAAGTTAACTGTTAAAATGAGAGAATATTTTTTAAGAACAAGTAAATTTTCAAAATATTGAATGAAATATACTAAAATTAGAGTTACATATCACCCAAAGGGCAATGCTACAACTCCAAAATCAGTACTACAATGCTCTAATCAGTTGTCTGCAACAATAATTAAATAATTAGGAAAAATGGAAGACAAAGATAATCTGATATGTTCATTGTAAATTAAAGCTAGCAATCATGAATAATTATCTGTATAAAATATGAAAAGTTTCTGTTTTTAAAGTAAGGAGCATAAAAATATATGGACATAAAAAATATATATAGACATCTGAGCCACATAAAAGGTTTAAAAGCTGAGTTTTAAAAAAGGGAGAAATTTTACTAAACAGAAGATGAAAATTGCATGATATGTTCAATGAAAATCAAAGCTAGCAATCATGAATAACTATCTAGATAAAATATGAAAATTTCTGTTTTTAAAAAATAAGAGCATAAAGATATATAAAGAATTGACTCATGTAAGAGGTTAAAAAAACTGAGCTTTAAAAAATGGAGAAACTTTCAAAGAGATGAAAACCAAAGGTCGGCCGTTTTGACGACCTCTTCCAGTAACAAATAACCACTTCAAATTTGGAAGGCATAATATGTTGGTGATGTGAGCGGAAGGCGAAAGATTTGAGTACATGGAAGTCTATTTTAGTAATTATTCATTAGCTTCCGATGGATTTTGGAGAGCTGCATTACCAAAATGTTGCAATGGCATACAACAAGGGAGTTTGAAAATCTGGATGGAAAAATCAGCAATTTTTTCTCTTAATCTGTGTACATTTTTCCTTGTTTGTGTTCATAGAGTTTGTTTGAGATGGAACCTGAAAGGTTACTAGGCTGATCTGTAACTGTAAGGGTACATGCAACGAAAAGGCCCATGGATCAATAAAACTATGGGCAAGAATATCAAAATCGAAACTTAGCGTTTATTTGTGGGGTGAGGGGGGTGTTGGAGTGTGTGTGCAACCAAAGTAAAGGACTGGGAGATAAAAGTTTTTCTGAAAGTCGGTAATACCACGTATATTATAAAAGAAAAGGAGCATATACAAAAGGTGTGGCGAATACACAACAGAAATCTCCCAAAAAACAAAGCACCAAGCCAGTGCTAACCCTCAACTCTCTCCAAGAAGACCCAAAATAGTGGAATTAGAATCCATTTTACATAGGTTCCAAGCCCACACTCCTTCACATGATCACAAACGAAAGATACATTCTCAGGGGAATGTGCCTTCTTTCTAAAAACTCTATGGTTGTATTCTAACCAGATCACCCATATTGTAGCATGCAGGATGAGCCACCAAACCACCTGTCCCCTTTACACAGCCAGGATCCATCCCACTTCCCAAGTAGAAGCTCCACGGAATCACACTGATTTAAAGCACAATGAATTCTTTGGCCCAGCGCTTCCCAGACTTTCACAAGAGAAAGAGCATGTGAGGAGCTGGTTCCTCCTCCACCCCACAGAGACTGCAAATGTTAGTGATACCCAACACAAAGCGGATCAGGTGGGTCACAAGTGGGGAGCCTATTCAGAGAGACTCTCCACATCAACACCTGCGACTTTGTAGGACTTTTAGTCCTCCAAACAGCAGTGAAGAAAGGGTATCTATTACTCCCTTCTGTCATGAGTACATATGCTGACTTACCCGAAAAAATCTCCTTGGAATTCCCCCTCCATAACCCTCTCCTATTTCTCTAGTTCTATGTAATCGCACATGGAGGTGTAGCCTAGAGGCATGTGCATTGATTCCTTGTTCCATGCTTCGCCACGTTCTGCCCATCCTGACTCCAGTGAAATTGCTCATGTACATCCCCCAAATTGTCACATTTGTGGCAGTTCGGCGCAACATTGGCCTTTTTAGATAAGGTAGGGAGATACATCCCTTTCCTTCCCTTTAATTTTGGATAATATTATGTCTTTGGAAATTAGGTGTTATTCACTAGGGAGAGACTTTATCGAATTAATTCTGAGTTTCATCTTATTATGAGATAGTGGCGGGTAATTAGATTCTTAATGATTCCCATTATCCTTTCACTAATAAATAACCCTGATGAATTTGAAGTCTCCGTTACATAGATGATAAGAATGGTTAACATAATGACCGTGTTAATAATGATCGCCACAATTATAAAGAAAACCTCATTAAGAAAAGGGATATGCCTATGATTGTTAAAGGATTAAGACTGTAATTAAGACCTCGTTTCTTCAATTAATGACCATAGCTATGAATTAAAGGATTAAGGCCAATCAATTATAGGAAGACCATTATTGCTAACAAGGTTATGACTATATATGGCTAAGATTACAATTATTGATTATAGTTACATATAAGTAAAGACCATGACCGTCTAATCATAAGGCTAAAGCATTATGAATGTGTCTCTAAATGATGATGATATGATTAACATGATGACTAAGTCTTTGACAACTACAACTGTAGACTACTCTTGATATATGATTAAGGCTATACTATGTATGATTTTAGATCATGATCATTGGTTACAATTATGATTCCATAGGACTAGAGACTATAGTTATGATTAGATTATTAGGACATGCTTCTTGAGATATGTTCTTACCAAAGAGTGAGGTGACATCAGTTCACTAGTGTAAAGGGCATGTAAATGCTTTCTTTTGGGGATAAGGGACAGAGGATCACCGCTCCTTGAAGATATGTGCTGAAGTCGGGGCATGGAGTGTGTCCCTCGTGTACTTAAAAGAGTCTAGAAGCCTAGACTTGGGACACATTGACTTACAAGTGCGTTCATGACTGGGCCAGGACAATGTAGTCAAATACTGTAGGCCCCACTTCAGCTCATGTCCCACCCCTCCCACATGACTGACCAGAGACTCCCTAGGTAGTACAGGACCACATGCAAAAGCTGAGAGATTGGGTTAGTGGGCAATCTGCAACAGGAGAAGAATTTGGAGAAGAACATGGATGCCGTGGCAGCAGAGAGAGGGATAGCAGCAGCAAGTTAAGCAACAGAAGTGGAAGAAGGGGAGGAAAAAATCAAAGCAAGGCAGGAAAGTGGCTACAGACGAAGGTGGAGGAGAGTTTTGTCTGAAGAGGTCAGAGAGAGAAATGAAAGAGATGTGGGAATTTCCATGGAGTTGGCAATAATATCAGTCCAAAACATAATGCAAATGACTTAGACTTCTTAGCTCACATTGTAATTAAGGTCACAACTTCCCTGTTCCATGGAAGAGATGACTAGTCACTAGTTCTGATCTGAATGAAAACTCCTAATCACAATCATGTCAACGATAAGTCCAAAAATTATGTAATAATAAAAACAAAGGAAACCTATTATTCATTTGCTATCTTTTCCTCCTCTAATTACTTCTCTGAAACCTGGGGAAACATGTGAATCTCAGCTTTTCTCATGGAAATCAAAATAGTATAAATTATGGTGAACTATATATATAGTTTTAGCCTTCATGTTTTGCCATTTTTTTTTTGTATTTCCTTTCCAACTATTGTTACTGCTCTTTCTCTTCCAGACTTGCATCTACCATGGCTGCATTTGGGAACTTATGAAGTACTTCACACAGAAGTATCTCCAAATAGAAGTGAATTCAAGCATAAGTACTTCTTATTTAAAAAGTGAAAGGAGTTTGAGATCACAAAATAGGCAACTATTGAAAGCACTTCTTTATAAAGTTTGATCAAGATGCCCTCGTATTAGTTATGTCCAATTTGTGTCCTCCAATGGTTTATATCATATGAAAAGTTCAGACTTCACCCTTTGCTAATGCATAATCCTGATGCATAAAGGAGGTGATCCTTCCTGCCACTTTTTGGGCAATCTGGGGTGAGCAGAATAGTAGGATCTTTCGCCAAGAAGCCTCTTCATTGGAGAATATATACTCTTTTGTCAGCCAGTCAGTGAGGGAGTGGGTTTTCGCTTTTTGTAATGAGGATGTATAGATTATCCTATTCTGGTCTCTTGGGGGATTCTTGACTTTGCACTATTTTGCTGCCTCTTTGTATTTTTTTTTTTTTTTTTTGGGGGGGGGGGGGGAGGGGGGACTTTGGCCACACACGTTGAACATTTTTCATTTTATACATCATGTGGTATCATCCACGTTTCAGAAAAAAAAATCCAATGAGTAAAGGGATAGTCAAGCATAACAAACATACCCTTAAAAAACAGATAATCATCCACACAAGGATTATCAACACATCACCAAATTTGTTCATAAGTTAGGCTTTTAACAGGGCTTCCAAGGTATCATGGCTGCCGGTTGCAAGCCAAAAGGTGATCCAAGCTTCAGCTAGGGATTGCGAGATGCCATCCGGCTGTTCCAGTCCTACCAGGTCTCCGGCAATCCAGAAGGATGTCAACTGCGCATTCACAGAAATACATGGGTACCAATAATGCCATCTAATGGAGAAAAAAATGAACCCAAACAAGGAGGAAGCAGGGTGTTTGCCTTCTGGTTGCGGGAGAGGACACAATTAGGAGTGAGGAGTTACCCGCATTAAGGATTAGGGGAAGAGATGAGGAAGACAAGAGGCCCTTGCTGCGACATCAGTCTGTTATGGGAAAATGGGTAGTTGTGTCCATTGCTGTTTGTTTCTCTTCCTGCCTGGAGATCAAATTCATTCCACATGGAAGGAGAAATTTTCTCCTTCCACCAAAAGTGGATTTTATGGAGAAGTTAAAATTGCACATTTCTGAATGCACCCTAAATTTAAGGAAATGACTTTATATGGAAGGAGAAGTTACTGAGAAGGAGTTTTCTAGAGTTCCCAAATACAGCTTATGTTTCCATGCTCGGTGTTGGATTATCCCCTTTGGCTTGGTGGGAACATGCTTAAGTCATGATTTGACTTTGAATTTGGTGACTGTAAAGTGCCTTGAATATTTGATTTATATCTCTTTAATCACGAAGATTTTGGCTACTTCTTTCTAGTGGAAAAAAAAAACTGCTATAATCTTCTCACTTTTTGCTTATCAAAGCTTTCTGCTTCATTCAGGACCTTTAGGTTGCAGCGGCCAGTTTCCTGCTGTGGAGTCATTTGGATCTTTTGTAATGGACATGTTCACTGCAAAAAGTGATTTGGATTTATCTCTTAATTTTAGTGCTGATGGAACAGCTCCATTTCCTCGCGAGAAGAAGATTTCTGTTCTTAGGATATTTGCCAAGATTCTCTATGCACAGCAGAGTAATTTTCAACTAGTCAACATCAAATGTTTTTTGTTTTGTGTCAGTCTTTTCATTGAAAACATGCTTTCGCTTGAAAACATCTTTTTAAAATGCAAGGTTGTATAGTTTTATTCTACTTTCAGATTTGGATTCTGAACTTTTGCTTTCCCTTTGTGTCAAAGCTGAGCATTTTATTATCCATGAATAGTTACTGTGTGCTATTTGCAACCAACAAACATAAGCACCACTGGCATGCAAGGAAAAAGAAATGAAGATAGACTGTTTACGGATATGTTAACTTCCGTCTTTTCTTTTGTGTCTTGACTAAACTTACCATCATCTCCACTAGATTAGGCTCTAGATTACCTGATGACAACCACTTTCTGGATACCATACCTGATGAATCTGTTGGTAACTTTAAATACTTATGCATGGTCCCTACTCCGCTCAATGCCTTAAGGTTTTGAGTTGGATGACCCAATAACTTTAATATGGTATCATAGCCCATGATTGTGAATCGAGCCATGCACCCCGTCTTTGTGGTCCACGTGACAGAACCTATAATTGGCCTGCGCGTGAGGGAGCATGTTAGAGTAGTCCCACGCCAGAAAAGGGACAAAATAAACAATACTTAAATACCTGGTGCCTACTCCACCCAAGGCCTTAAGGTTTTGAGTTGCATGGCCCTATAGCTTCAATAACCATCTGGATACCATACCCGATGAATCTGTTGATAACCTGCCTTATTAACTTGCATTGAAATATCAGCACAAGTGGGGCCTGGTTCTAAAGCCAGACAAGAAAACTTATGACAAGGATAGCTGGGACTGATGTGGGACCACAACATGACGTGATGCAAATTATGGCAAGCGCAATAACGTCAACAAGTAGGCCCACAAACACAGAACAAATCCACATGCAATCCAACATTCCATTCATGTAATTAAGAGACAATCAAGCAAATAACCTACACCACAATAGCCGTCTATACAATATGCTCAAATGGAAGATCGATGGTACTTTGGGAACCACCATTGGGATAGGGAAGTTTCAAATTTGATGCATGCAATCCAAATATCCACAGGGTAAAAGTTGATGTCCTCACAGATTTTTTACACATTCTGGCAGCAATTAAAATTTTAAGTGGCTAGACAAGCCCTATCAATCTCTCATGGCACATCAGTGAAAAGCATACAGGGCTAACAAGTAATTTATGAATCAGGCCGAGTATAGCAACGCTGACCATTGTTCCGAGTAGATTAACCACGTCCAGGTACTGTGGAATCCACACACAACAGCCAGTCTCCAGCTTCCAATGACGGATTAGACTGGCACACTTGGGCCAATTCGCCACAGGAGCTGGTGGTGTGGAAGAACTCCTGTAGGATCCTGAGTACTATGTTTCCCCCTTCAAATGGCCTTGAACCCTTCACAACACCAAACAATAGGCCAAGCAGATCTGGGTCCACTGGGCTGCCTCCAGGTGGTGGTGTTTGCTGCAAATGGGTGCTGCACGGCCTCCAAACAACTAAGCAATAATAAATCCTGAACACGTCCTCAACAACAAGTTGCAGATCTGATATGCATGGCTGATGCAAACCCCCAATGTCGTTCCCTTGTTGATGGCCACTCTCTCACATGTCAAACATAATAAAGAAAAGAAAAGGCAATGCATGGGCTCCATTTCTCTGATACCGTGAGATCCAACACTGTGACAGCAATAATAGAGAAAGAAGAAGAAAGGTGGGATGAAGGGCATAAGATTCAATGTAGACAGGTTTCAAGTGGACAACCATTCCATACGTGAGAACAAGAGACCAAAGAATAAAATACGAAAAAGAATAGGTGGAGAGGGGTTTTGGTTTCCAAGATGGTCAGGTCATATCTTCTTCCAAGAAAAACAAGGTCCAAGAGAGAAAAAAGTGCAGGAGAACCTGATGGAGATAGAACCTGCACTGCACATGCATTTTCCATGGAGGAACTAGCACGCAGCATTAAAATCGGAAAATAGACAGCAGTGAAGAATAGAAGATTGAGGAAGGAAAGAAGATGGAGTACATATGAGGGCGGATGACGATGGTTGTAGCACAAGAAGGATGGAAATTGTGTCCTCCCAGTGGATTGCTGCGCCGGTGCCTAGGCCTCATGTGCTCCTACAGGGTGCTCTCCTCACGAGACCATCTTAGGATTTCAAAACCCAAAGCAACTTTTCCACTCTCTTCATTCATTAGTTTCTTTCTTACAAAAGGGGCCTCCTTATATAGGGAGGAAGTACATACATAAAGACTAAAATGCCCTCAAATGTGGTAACAGGCTCAACTTCAGCGAACTCAAAGAAGGCCCAAATAACTCATGGCCCACTCACAAACAAAGGCCCAACTGGAAAATAAATGTGCACATCCATTTAAAACAAGAAAATGCAGAATAAAAGGAAAATGCACAGGTAAAATAAAAAGGCAGGCTACTCTGGCACCCGCTAAGCGCTGAAGTCTCAATGATGTCGAACTCGAATCCACTCTGAGATGTTGGCGATCTCCACGTGGGTGTCCCCACCAACTAGTTGTGTAATGATCCAATTGAACACTTGTGAGATATTGTCTACTTTGCGTCTAGTTCACACAATTTTGTTCCTAAGAGGTGCCTCACAAGTTATGGGTACGGGCCCTTCATAGCTCATTAACATTTTTCTATTTTGTGACATTATATTAATGGTTCATCTTTTCCCCAGCCCCAAACACAGTAGTAGTTCTACATCGCTTCTTGTGGGTAGCCCTTCCCTACAGGTAGCCCCATAACTTGGTTATTACAAGTCCACCAACTTATACATGGTTTGCCCTCGAATTAGTCCATATCGTACTACAAGGCTTTACTTTTATACCATTCTATAACAATTTGATCCAACCTTTGTTAGATATTGTCCACTTTGGGCTAAAGCCCGCATGGTTTTATCCTCAAAAGGTGCTTCACAAATTATGGATATGTGCCCTTCGCATATAGCCCAATAACTTTTCTCTGTTTTTGATATTAGACTAATCTAGTCCATCCTTGCCCAGATTCAGACACAATGGTAGTTCTACACTATGTCGGCTCCACACCACTTCACCTCACAGGTAGGTCCTTTCCCATAGGTAGCTCTCTTCTTCTGCTTGGCTCGTGACTGGGTCTCTACAAGTTGCTCTTTAAAGGTGAAGATTTGGATTTGGCGGCTGACCTTCTGTAGAAGACTTCTGATGTGTGATCAATGCCGCACTTTGTGTTTGTGCAAAGAAGGTGGAGTCTCTAGATCATTTTATTCCTTGGACCATTTATTTCTTTGATTGCTCATTCTCCTTCAATGAGATGGAAGTAGCTGGAAAACTTCCAGTTGGGTAGAGGGTTTAGTGACTTGTTCGGGCTGGAATTGTCTGGTCAATATAGACCACAAGGAGTGGTGGCCGATCCTACATATGACTTAGTGACCTTCTAAGGGGGAGATGAGCAACATGATCTTCCATAGTTAGAGATGTAATGCTGACAGGGTATCTCTTCTTTTGTGTGTGAGGGCACATTCACAAAAAAAAAAAAAAAGGGCAAAAGAAAAGGAAAATCTAACTAGAGGCAATAAGAAAGTGGGTTTAGTGAATATAGGGGCACCGATATAGAAAGGCTCTAGATTCATTTCATTCTATGAGGTAACTTTGAAACGGCACATGTAGAGGATACATCTGTATAGTGTGGGAGACGAGAAAGTTAATGCAATCTGCGACTGAGTCTCTAATTAGGGGGAGATGGGTGCAATGCCCCGAGGGATGTGTCCTCTTGACTCATGTTGACATGCGTGTCGAAGCTGGGCGCACCATTTTCCTTTCGTGTCTTTCTGCTTCCACCGCATTTTTCGTTCTTTCTCCCTCCCACTGTTCTGCAGCATGTGCCTTTCTCCTCGCTTCTTCTCTCTTGGTGTGAGATGGCTTGAGAACTTGTGGATGATGGATGGGTGGGGGCCACAACATAAACAGATAAGATTAGAAATTGTGTTTAGGTTCTTCTTTTTAACAAGTGTTTATTAGAAATTTCTTATATATACCATATTTGCATAAACACTCCAAATTTAAGATGACTTACTTAATAGCTTGATCAAGATTCCAAGAATCCCATTAATTTTTTTATCAATATTAATATCAAGAATCTCATTAAGTTTTTATAAATATTAGTAACTATATATAGTTTTAGATACATGAAATTATACTATTTCTGAAATTCCCAGATAATAAGTTTAGGTTCCATTCTTGATGCTTATGCGGAAATGGTTGATATATCATACACAATACAAAAATGTTGTGTAATTGCTTCGCTTGCATTTAAGTTGACGTCCGAGGCCAAGCAGGACAAGTGTTTTCTATTCCCAGGCCAGCACAGCATACATTGCACGTTGAGACCTGATCAAATTTTGGCTTACATGTGCTATTACTCAAATTACTATCAGTGTCATCCAATAGAAGTGGCTCATAACATATGATAAAATGTTTTTTGGGTTACTGTATACTTGTAGAAGGTTAAAAGGATAAGCTAGAACAGTGGAGGGGTCTTTTAGAATCGAATGGCTTTAAGATTAGTTGAGAATATATGAAATGAAACTTTAGTAGCACGAGTATAGACCAAGAGGATTTGGTTATGATTGATGATCATGTTGTTTAATGGAAACTTCCAATATGTAACACCTATTATTTAGGTAAGAGTAATACTTTTGCAACACCACGCCCCCCCCCACCCCCACAATCGCAATGGAGGCATTGCAGTGGGTAAAAGAATTTGTTTTTGAATTTTTTTTAGGTTGGCCCCGAGGTGCGTATAGTGCAATGCCTGATCCGACGACCCAAAAAATCAAAAACCATTATTGGGCTCGGCCCATTAAGGGCATTTATCACTGTTCATTGGGCTCAGTTTTTGATTTTTTGGATTTTTTGAGTTGCCCGATCAGACATTGCACTGTACGACCTGTAGGGCACCTCGGGGCCGACCTAAGGCAGGTTGGTTGAAGTGAAGTGCTTGTTTGGGATGCTTTGTGATCGACAATCGACAAGTTCCCTTGAAGCTGAAAGCGAAGTTTTATGGAACCATTGTAAGACGACCCACTATGATGTATATAGGACTAAGTGTTGAATAGAGAAGACATGCAGATGTATGAAAAAACTAGAAAGGAAAAAAAGTTTCCAAGTAAGCATATACGTGGGGATTTAGGTGTAGCTCCAATTGACAATAAGCTGGGAGAAAATAGGCTTAGGTAGTTTGACCATGTGCACCATTGCACAAGTTTGGCCTAATTAGAAAGTGTGACCAGATTCAAGGGGAGGATGGCAAAAGAACTTGGGGAAGGCCTAAACTAACATGGTTAAATATGTTAAGAAAAGATTTAACCCTCCTGCGGTTAACTATAAATATGGTATTAGATATATTAAAGTGGTGCATTGGATAGATTAAAATGGCGGAATAGGATTCACGTGCAAAACCCTAAATAAATGGGATAAGGCTCTGATGAGGATGACGATGGTGATAGATTAAAGTGGTATGCCATGTTTGATGTAGCCGACTTCAAATCAATGGAATTAGGCTCTGAGGATGATGATGGTGACAATGATTGCGTACACAGCTGTTCACTTGAGTGTTGGTATGCGGTTCATTCTGGTGGGTCCAAGAAAGCTATGGTTTCCCTTATTTGAAAAAGATGCATGTTGGGTTATTGGAATTTTGCTTCATAATTTGCAACATCGATGTGGTGTTTGTATTCTATTTGTACACTGTTCATAATTGATATCATAATTAGACCTCCGATTTTACAGTACTCTGACTTTAATATGCCATAGAAATCACATGGATGCATCCATTCATAAAATGCTTACAAGAAAGGATGATGTTACAAAAAGGTGACAGAAATGAATGTGCCACTGACAGGCACATCTGTATGTTCTTAGTGTTGAAACATCCAATATCGATAGCAATTGGTGTCTATTAATAGCAGAAAATACTGTTCCCACTAAAAATGGCATCTGCTTCCTGTTTTTGTTTCATTCACAAATGGGAGGCATATCAGGGACATCCCAGAAACTGAGGTACCAATCACTTCCAAGAAACTGGTATTGGTGTCAGCAGAATTAGTCTTTATTATTCTAAAATCAGCTTACTTAAAAAAAAAGGAAAGAAATCAATCGAGAATCAGGTAGATACAACTAAGGATTCCAAGATTTAATGTGGTCTTCCAACTTGCTGCTTTGCCTGACATCAACCGCTCCTACAAGGTGATGCAAAGTACATGGTCATGTTAACTTTCAATAGGAGAGATCTGTCAACCAGTTGACAAGTGGGAAACTTCACTCTCTGTTTAATCTTATATGACGAGGGTGCAAGCTTCAAAGGTTCCCCTCAAGAGAGCGGGAAAGAGGCAAGTTTGATATCAGTGTATGTGGTTTTCTCTTGGGCATCTATCAACCAATGAATGAATAAACAAACACATCCCCAAGCTTTGAGACACTGGTGGACATATTGGGATAAGTCTATCATCGTCATGTTTGTCAGCATCCTAAAGCCATATTCCTTCCATTTAAGTTAGTTTATGACTTGGATGTCCAAGTCCCAGGGATTATAAGCATGTTTCTCTGGCCAGCTGTCGACCTGACACTTGCTTCCCATTTGTCATGCTAAGGCCTTATTGAGACTATTTGGTGTGCCAGATGAGGGCTAGCTGGGTAATCATTGTGCATATTATTTTTCTATTATCTTGTTGTTTTTGGTTCTACATCATTGTACTATTCATTCCTTTCTTTTAAATATGTTTTGGTGTCATTGATGAATTAGAATGATTTATAGCTGTTTGCTACATTTTTATTTTTATCCCTATATTTAGATTCTCCTTACTCTGTGATACGTCTGGGGAAGGAGAAATTCTCTTAATCAAGTAGTTCTTTTAATTATAATTTTCTGGCATTCCAGGGAAAGGAAAAGTGTCTGGTGTATTACCAATCTTGAGAGCTAGGGTGCCAGTTCTGAAAGTTGTGCATCGTGCTACTAATATTGAATGTGATATTTCAATCGAAAATAAGGATGGTGTTTCAAGATCGTTAATTATCAGATCGATGTGTTTGGTTGATGAAAGGTTTCGGATACTAAGTTTTCTGGTATTATTTCTGTTGTAAATGTTGCCATATTGACTGTTTTCATCTTTGTTTCCTTACTTTGGCTTGCATGCCAGTGTATAGAGCTTCAGTATCACTTATCTATTCTGTTGTGTATACCCTTACATAGAAATGTTTAATTTAGCATCTGAGAAATTTATTGTCAAGTGGGAAGCATTTCTGATTCCATGATTCATGTACTTCTGTTGAATATCGGAGCATTAGTTTAGTTACATGTTCATGATGTTACTCATGCAGATGAAGGCTTGGGCAAAAACTCATGACATAAACAGTGCTAAAGACCGCACCTTGAGTTCTTTATCCATTACATTACTTGTTGCTTTTCATTTGCAGGTGAATAATTTTTTCCCCAAAGCTTTCTGTTTTCCTTTTTGATATCTGCATCATCACTGTAGTTATTATCTAGGGATTTTTGTGTTTATGCCTGTAAACTACGTATTTCTATTATACCCCTGACATCTTTATAAAGGTTGCCGTTGTACCCTTCCGTCAAAATGCCATGAATTCTAACTGAATTTGCCACAAAGAAGTATTCTAGAAAAGATATACTTGGAAAGTCTAGTCCTCATAATGACATCTTATTTATTTTGCTACTTTTTTTTCCAGTGCAGACTCGAGATCCCCCCATATTACCACCGGTCTCTGCTCTTTTAAGAGGTAATCTCTTCATGGAGACATCCAGGGTAGGTGGATAGTTATCTTACATTGTTTTTAATGGAAAGGTATCTCGTGAATCCTTCAAGGGGTAACGATGGTACTGTCTAACAACTTCCATGTTATGTATCTTGTTCCTGCTGTCTAATTATTGAGACCTGTTTACCTTTATGTTACTCCTTGGAAGGCATTAATCCTTTTGGAAGTGTCAAGACCATCATTTTATAAATTAGCTTTAATTATTTTATATTGTTTTTGGACCATAATTATCAATTTCCATAGCCTTGATTCCAAACAAATTTGCTCAGTTTTTTTTCAGAAAAATTAATTTACCTTTTACACCCTTCATTGTTAAACCTCTCTATAATTACTTTTGGGATGCTAGATCTCCAGTTGTCTGTAGTGCACATGGTTGGCAGTATCGGCCGATACCGGTACGTATCGGCCGGTACGTACCGGTATCGGCCGGTACCGGTACCGATACCCCCCAGATCGGCCGATACCGGTCTTTGTAGTAAAAAGAATAAGAAAAATTTTATTAATTTTTTATTGGCCGGTACCGGCCGATACGGCCGATACCGATACCGATACGTATCGGTACCGGTACCCACCGGTACCGGTACCGAGATTGCCATCCTTGGTAGTGCAAGTCCATATGAATTTAATCGATTGTGTACATTTAGTTCGTGGTTTCTGAATTTAGTCTATTCAAGTTTTCAAAAGAATAAACCTGGAGAAAGAGATGCAAAGCAAAAGGCAACATTAGAGTAGTTCTAGACCAGTATGGTGTGGTTCCGTCATACATGGCGTCTGGAATAAAGGATGTTAGATTACTAGTGCACACATTAGGCAGTACTTTTCACTTGTCCCATCATAGTAGGGAGCAGAGAATGGTATAATAGCTTATATTTCAAAATGATGATAGGAAAGCATTGGACAGAAATATGCTTGGCTGCCAAACAAGTTTGGCACCTAAACTAACTTTATGCCGCCTTCTATGTTTCCTTCAATTTTAGGCTGTTCTCTGAAGATTCTCCAATGGGTGCTCTCATGGTTGGCCTACTGCTGTCTCAATCATTTAAAATTATATATTCCACTCTGAAAGCAATATTTATAAAAAAATATTAAGATAGAAGTAGTGTAAAGGGAGATGGAATGAAGAGGTTGGCAAGAAGGAATTGCACTAAAGGAGAAAAGATGGAGAGTAATAGTCAATTTGGTCAGTGCCTTGAGCACTACAAGAGTGGAAACTGGTTAATATAATGTACGCAGCCTGGTTGCTTCTTGTCATTTGATGGTTCAGGGCATGTCTCTTAGGAGTGTCCGCAGACATTGGTTGAATAGACTGACATGGTGCATGTCATGTTTCTCAGGATGGTGGAGGTGTGTTTACTTGCAATATTTTGATAACCATAATGGTGTCGAACCAGCAAGACCTCTGGTTCCATTTTTTTCCTGTCCTATGGTTAAAACCTCAATAAAATCCAGCAAACCCCCAGTGGGGGGAAAAAGGATCAGATCATACATTGGCTGCCAACCTGAACGTTTTTCTAGTCAACCATCTGGTCCGGTCCCATTTTTAATGCATTAATTCATGTGACTAAATCTATGGAAGCTAAGGCACGTGTAGCAGGAACAAGAGATAGTAGAATGGGTTGGTAGATAGGTCAATCATATCCTAGGAAGCTTTTGGTGTAAGGGCTTTGGTTTAGACTTTGGTAGTATTTGATCAATAATAATGAAGCCTGTGGCTTTGCTCATGCACGAAGGGCGGGGAGTCTAAAAATCTGATATTCACATCTTAAACCTGAGTAGGTAGTAAAGTCTAAAATCTGATATTCACATCTTAAACCTAAGTAGGTAGTAAAGAAGTCCGGAAGTTAAAAGTTACTCAGTGAAACAGTCTTTTTGACAACTACAAACATAAAGTTAAAATAGATTTTGTTATTTTAATCAAATATATAATATTTTAAAGCATCAATATACTATAATGCAGCCACTTGGGTAGCATTCCCTTAATTCGACACATCAGAAAATATTTTGTTATTTTCTTTTATTATTCCATGCTGATAACTTGTTCTAATGACGTTCAACCGGGTCATCTTGGTTACTTGGAGATGCCATCACCTTCTTCTTGGTTCCTTCCATGCATGCCTTTTCATGGATGATTCCTTCATGCAGCAGAGATATTACAATGGGAAAGACTAATGTAGTGTTGCTGCCTACCGCCGTTTCTGAGGAGAAATTCCGTTGGATGTCTGGACATGGGGAAAACATGTGGATAACTTGATTTTATTAGTAGCATTTTTGGTCATTCCAACTTTTTGTCATCCTCTGAAGTGCAAAACCTCTTCAATAGGTGTGTTGGAGGAGAGACATCCAAACTTTCTGTTTCTTAATTAACAAATTTTATCAAGTGCCCAAATCCAATCCTGTCCGACTGCCTAAGATCTTAGTCTTAGATTAAGAGAAATTAAGCACTACCTTTGTCTTCCTAGAAGGGGATATTAGGTGAAGGAGGAGGGAATGCTTCTTTTATAGTTAGAATCAATGAGACGAAATGTCTTGGGCTGGGATAATTCTTTGTGGTTATAATATGCAGATAACTTGACTTAAAAAAAAAAGTGTGCATGGTGCACATGCATGTGCATGTGTGTGTGTGGTGGGTGCGTGCATGCGTGCGTGTGTGCTAGAGCCTTGTGGCATTGGGCTGCCCTTTTAAGTTGGGTGTTCATACAATTGCATTTTGTGCAATGTTAAGGCTATAAATTTGATTCAACAAGGATATATGCACAAAATGATGTTATATTTTTTGTAGATTATTCATTTATTTACTTCATTTTCTCATCACTTATATTCGTTAATATTATTAGCTTTATATACCTTTTCAATTTATGTTTCCTGTGTACACGTGTATCTCTTGTTTTATGTGCAGAAGCTAACTGCAATGAATATTGTATTATTTCTTGTGAACTTCTCTGATTATCATCCTCCTTTTTAAAGCTATGGAATTTTGTGGTAGAGATTATTGATTAGCATTTCTGTCCTTCCATTATTGTCAGATGGCCCAGATCCTGTTAGCGTGGAGAATGTTGTGCATGGGTTCCAAAACTTTGGAAGAGAAAACAAAGAATCTGTAGCAGAACTTTTTATTGCTCTACTAAGCAAGGTAATTGATGCTTTCCTACCATTGAAGCAGGGAATTGTTGAACCAGAAAGAGGAATGGTGTTTCAGAGAAATATTCAGGATAACAGGACACAGTGATGTAGAAAACTTTTACTTTCTACTGACATAGCAATGATTCTGTGTGTTGTTAAAAACTCCATGAAATGCTTCTTTCCTGGATGTTAAGGAACTGTCATGCTGAATGCCCCTTGATCTGAGCATGCTGGATCTGCTTAATAGGAGGGACACTCTTCTGATATTTTTCCTTTCCCTTAACTGGATTTTTCCCAACTGACATTTGTTTGCCTAGTTGCAAATGAGTGTCTTCAGTGATCCTTGTGATCTCTCTGCTATGTCCCACCCTTTCCCCTTTTTATCTGCCTTTCAAGCCTGCTTACATGTGCAACCATTGATTCAACATTCAATGTATTCGCTAGGCCAATAATTACATGAAGAGTATTTACTATAATCTTTTTTCCAACAGAAAGCATTCTTAAGGTCTATTTTTCTCACTGGTAATATCTTTCCCTGGATTTATGAACTTTTCTCTTATATTTGTATTTTCCACAATTTTAGGCCTTTCTGAGTGATTCCTAATTATTAACAATTTTGGGAGGGTTGAAGCATTTGTTATTTTATTCATGTCAAATGACAATTTATGATTTGGTGGGACATTCCATCAATGGGTCTCAGCCATGGCCTGCGGTCTTAGCCTTTGGCCTTCTTTGTATCCTCTTTTACTTTCAATGAAATGTGACTTTATGTCACCTTCCAAAAAAAAATGCGTCTCAGCCATGCCCATGATGTGTCTCTTTATGAGGTTGGACATTTTTTTCTGATACTATTTTATAGTTTCAGGTTGGGCCTGACCTCTTTTACGAACTTGTCTGTAAGCTTTAAGTTTATTTGTTTGATTTCTTTCTATTTTATACTTGAAGCATTTTTCGGGGAGGGTGATGAGTAGGAGGGAAACTCTCCTCAAATCTTCATAGTGACCCACATCATCCCTTCCTGAGGGAGTAGGCTCACTTGTGCAAGGTGAGCTTCCAAACCCTGAGATGGCCACATTTTTTTCTAAAATTTGTCATATTTGACACAAGGATTGCAGAGTTGGATTGGGTCATGGGATTGACTGGGTCTGATCCAGAACCGGATTGGCTCAGAAGTGGCCCAGATCGGCCAACTAGTTCTAGTCCTCAAGCCAGTCAAACTTTCTTATTTCCTTTTTCAATTAAAGTAGCGCCATTGAAATTGGTCTAGCATTAGCCAATCCCGATCCAAATCAGACTTAGATGGCAGTATTGGCCATATAGTATCGGTATTGGCCGATACGTATCTGTATCTGTCGGTACTGGTACCGATATAGGGGTGAAACCAATACCAGACATGCAAAATTTTAAAAAATAAAATAAAATTATGGTACTGGCCGGTACCAGGTGAATACAGCCGGTTTTGGCCGGTACCTATCTGGTACGTCCCAAAAATGGACCGATATTGGTACTGGTATGAAACTGTGCCAATACCGACCAGTACTGAGCATGGAATGCAGAATCGGCTGATTCGGATCGGGATCGGTGGGTCCGGATTCGGCCAGAATCGGCCGATCCTCGCTAATTCTAGCCAATTTCAGCTGATTCCAGCCGATCCGATCCCGATTCTGGTTGGGATCGGTGGGAGCCTGATCCGGCCTCCCGATCCGTGCTGGAATTCCATAGTACTGAGACCGGTATCAAGATTGCCATACTTGAAATCAGTGGATCCAGATCAGGTCAGCTGATTCCACAGCTCACTTGCTTGACATACATGTTCATGTTCAGCCATACCAGAGTTTCTGATGTGATATGAGCACTGCCCTAGCTTATTACATTTGTATTCCAATTTGCTGTTTTTTTTTTCAGTCAAGTTGATGTGATTTTCTTATACCAAATGCTCCTTCTTCATCTTTAATTTGTGAAATTTGAGAGAAGGCTTATTGGATGTACCCACAAAATTTTCCACTAAGTTTTAATGTGCTTCACATGAATATATAACAGGAGCTGTTAAAGAAAAAAGGACAAAACACAGGAAATCTCCCAGAAATCATGACCCATACAAGAATCTAGAGAGTTCATTTCAGTGTATAATATGGTGCTACCCATGTTAAGAAGAAAATAAACTATGAATTGGTTCGGGGCATCTTTACATCCTTATGAGCAGATTTGTGTCAGGATGGTATCTGTTCTATTCAGATTGTCTGTGATTCTGGATTGTTCCTGGAGCGACTTTAAAGCGCGGACAAATAATTTCTCTATTACTTTATATGGACATTGTCCTTTCCTTGAGGGTCGGCTTTTCTATATGTATTTTTTTCCCTTTATTAGGGGGAGGAGAGGCAGGGAGAGGTTCTTGGAGTTCTTTGTTTTTCTTTATTTGTTGCTGGGTTGTGTTTGCATGGAGATTAATTGAATAGACTTCCATTTGCCAATTTAAAAACCATTTGATTAGTTTCATACTCAGTATTTTTTCCTCTTAGATTTGTCTTCAAGATTGCCCAACATGACGTCACTGGTAAGTGTAGAAATAGAACATGAGTCCACATGATGGGTCTTGTGAATTCTTGATATATCACTCAAGGGCCTTCAGGTATGATCTTCTGTGGTTGAGGGAATGTCTACTGTTGAGGTTTTGCTTCGGTATCTGTCACATTCATTAAACTGTCTCAAAGCTAAGGCGGCTTCTTTATTTTCCTTTATGAGTTCTCTTGGCGCCATATTCATAGAGGGTCACCTTAGTTATTCCTTCCTAAATTCTTTGAGTGAATGGATTTTGCATTCCATTTGCATTAGGGTGTTGTCTATTTTGTATTTGTATGTAATAGACAAGAAGATTTACTTCTTAAAAAACATGTAAAAATGGTGTGCTTTTGGAGAATATGAACCTAGTTGTCTAAACTAATAGCCACTTTGGGTATTCATTGCATTGTTTTCCTTTGCAGCTTTCATCAGTGAGAAGCTTATGGGAGCTAGGTCTATGTGCAAGTACTTTAGATGGATTCTGGATTTCTAAAACGTGGAAGACTAGTAGCATTGGTGTAAGTTAACCAGACATTGCACATATGTTGTAGCGTGAAAAGTTTATTGACGATGATTTCACATCATTTATATTTTATTTAGGTAGAGGATTTTTTGGACCGATCTCAAAATTGTGCGAGGGCAGTGGGGAAATTGGAGCTTCCAAAGATCTACAGTTTCATTGATAGTTCCATCAGCCACCTGGTTCAGTACATGAATGGCCGGGTGGAAGGCTCTGAGTTAAAAATTCTTCTTTTTGGGCCTGCTTCTCTTCATACTCGAGATGAAAATGTTGTCAACGGATCAGAGAAACAAAGGAAAAAGAGAAAAGTTCCCTCCCATGAGTCAATTGCTGCTCCAGATATCGATGCATCAGAGAATTCTAAGAAACAAAGGAAAAAGAAAAAGGTTCCCTCCTCAGTTCTTCCTTCAGATATCAACGGATCAGAGAATTGTAAGAAAGAAAAGAAAAAGAGAAAAGTTCCCTCCCATGGCTTGGTTGCCGCTCCAGATAACACTAATAAGATAAATTGTACTTCTCGTGACTCAGTTGCGGCTCCAGAGAACACGAAGAACATAACTACTTCTCGTGACTCAGTTGCTGCTCCAAATAACGCCAAGAAGATAAATTATACTTCTTGTGACTTAGTTTCTGCTCCAAATAAGCCTAAGAAGATAAATTATACTAGAACACCAGACCAGCTTAGCAGTCAAATTCAAAGTGCCACTACTGCATACCGTGCTTTGTATCACCAGCCTACTCCTGGGCAGCTCAGTTATGAGGTGCAACATCACCTGAGGCAGCCTCCTCAACATTACCATTTGCCTCATCATAAGCCACAGGAACCATTGTTATCTGCATCATTGGTCCATGGACCACATCTCTCAGGACCCCCTTTCAATGCTTGCCTGTTAGGTTACGGGTCCCATGATCCTTCCTCATTAGTGGCTCACAACCTTGCTTCTGGGCCAGAGCATTACCAACCCATTCCATTTGTTCCTTTGGGGCTGCAAACTGGTCAGCAGACACAACCTCCATCAGTTACTGGGGAACTTCATTATAAGCCGTTCTGTGATGCACAACGTCCTCTGAGCCAGGCCTCTTATCTGATTCGAAAGTTTGGGTCACATCCAATACATCCAACACCTTTGGTTGACGAGCGTCACAATGTGCAGTCTGGCCACCATGGACAACTATTTCATCCATTCTATCAGGTGTAGTCTCTGGGTTAATGGTGTCTGTACAGAGACTTCTCATGCCAAACACATTTCTTTGGTGGTATTGGTTTTCCTTGACATCTCTTTGTTTTAGTTGCCCTAGTATCCAACTATTTGAACATGTCAGGAGGCTTGGAATATTGAACAGGAGTCATCGTCCATTTCACCATCTTACCTGATCATGTTTTATTTGCCTTTCATTGAGGTGCCTCTGGTCCTGATCTGTTGGATCCTGTGGTTTCATTACATCATTAATTCATTATACATAACTTGGGGTACAGTCACATTGCTTGGCAGCTAGATTTTTCTGCCGCTGGACAGGAAGGGAGAACCGTGGACAACATTGTTAGCCACCCGTTCAAATTGAATAAAGGGACCCTCAAATTGACTGATTTGTATGATAACAGAATATGAATTGGCAGCGACCTGCCCGTGTACTAGCTACAGCTTACTTGCATTCAGTCATTTCCCCTGTATGTGTTTCAGTTGGAAACTGAGACTTAATTTTAGACCCCTATTGGGGTTCATGTATCTCTGTGACACAATCCAGTTTTACAATTATGGATGAGCACTGTTTTTATTGAAGTAATAAAATGCCAATAATGGAGAGCTAGTTATCTCTTGCTAATGATTCTTTTCCAACATGAATTGTTTGCTTGAAAACCATTAAGTTTAAGGTGATCAACTTGTTATTTATCATATACTTGGACAGTTGCTTCATGATGGTCTCTTGATCAATTACAACTCTGGGACGAGTATTGACTAATTTCAGTTCATCTCGGAGCATAGAGGATCTGCACCAATACGTGAACACTGCACAAGAATATATAGTGTTGCACTATTTTGTAAGCACCTGTTTGGTAACGAGATAAGTGGGTGAAATAGGAAGTTGTAGAGTCAGTGCAATCATGGGTGTAAGAGCACAGTTTGGCGTTTGGAGTATTTGGGGATTATATCCGATTATGGCAGAATAACTACATAATTTTTATTCGAGATCCTTGTGCATGAAAAAGAAAATAAGATTGAACACCCATCCTTTGTGATTTTTTTTGTTCCGACTGTTTTTTGCTAAACACAAAATCAACGAATGACAATATGCTATGCATAAGTAGTTATTCTTCCTCATCTGTTTGCTAAGCATAGGTTAGAAGTGTTAAAATGTATGCCGAACGATCTGAAAAGAGCATCAAGGTGTTGAATGCATCTATGTGGTTTTCAATTTTCGGAATCTCTGAAGAAAAAAAAGGAGGATCCAGAAGAGATTATTTCCAAAGGTGAACGGTTTTGAAAATGAATTATTTGTAAATTACATGGAAAATTCGGTGGGAAATGGGATTATGTTCTTTCATTCTTATGTTAATTTGTGTATAATGGAATATGAAAATGAATTTTCTAAATATGAATAATCTTAATAACTTTAGAAAAATACTACTATACGGCATTTTTTACTATCCTTTTTATTACACTCATTGGGAGCCGTTTGATCACTTGATTAAAGAGTTCCCTTTAGTACATTAGTTGCACAAAAAGTTGTATCAAAGGTGAGAACCATCTGATTAAGAGATCAAATGGTGCTCAATAAGTGTAGTAAAGAGGGCGGTATAATAGTATTCCTAAAATATTACAATAAACAACATATACTTAATGGTCTAGATATGATAGTCAATTTTAATAAATATTTAAGAATATGAAGATAGGAAATAATTAACGAGAGGAGAGTATTATGACGAGTCAGTAGGTGCGTGAACATGCACATTAAATTTCGAAAACCGCAAAAGAAAATTCAAATAATTAACGAAATATAAAACTAAGGCATACCTTTAGTTTCCCAAATGACATCCCTTCCGTACTTTCTGGTGATGGCCAACAGGATTGGAACAAATACTTGGATTCAAGAGTTTTGTCATTGAGAGAGTTAACGTAGTTACTAAACAACAACTAGGTTTTTGAGTGTTCTATGTCCTGCGTCAGTCCACTGGTGGTGGATTGAAACTGCTTCTGGCTGATGCAGAATGTGTGTGGTTTGAGCAAGCTGGATATTCCTATGTAACAAATGTTGTGGTAGGTACTCTACCTTTTCTTTGGAAGGAGATCATCTGGACCACCCAATGCTTTCAGACACGTCAAAACGATACGTACATACACTGTACGCATCATTTCAAAAGTGAATGACTCATACACCTTCACATATGGCTTGTTTTGATGTGTTTGAGGGCGTAGGACGATCTAGATGAATAAGGTCCAGACAATCTCTTTCCTTTTCCTTCAGTGTGCACATTTGCCACCCCTTTTTTTAACCTCGATCATTTGATCTTGATTTAGTGGCTGTTGTTACCGTCTACGACTAGCGTGTTTTGACTAAAACGGGTTAGATTTAGTGCGGATCCAAGGTAGATCCGTAACGATATCTATTATGTTACCGATTTATAAAGACTATCTACTAGTTGTCTAATAAACTAATAATTGGTCAGATAATTGGATCTTAATGTACCATATATATTCAGTCATAAAAAAAGTTGTATATGTGACCTTATTTAATCATCAACATCATCATCAAAGCTTTATTCCAATTAATTTGAGTCAGCTACATGAATCACGTCCCGTCATCTTAATTTATAAAGTGCTAAATTAAAAGTAATACGTACCAATGTCAAGTTTTTTCTAATTACATCCAACCATCTCATTTTAGGTTTTCCTCGGTGACCTTATCTAATATATATATATTAATTTAGAAACACTATCCATTAATTGATTTATAAGCTAATGATCGGTTGAACAATCGGATTTTCAAATACCATTTCAACCTTAGTTTTATCTTTTGGGTTTTAATTTCAAATGCATGTTTAAAAAAGGAGATTGGTACAGATTCATTAGTTCAGCAGTAAGGCTGGGTAAAATACCTGAACGTCAACGACAACTTAGGAGAGAGAGAGAGAGAGAGAGATGAAATTGGGTGAAGGTGGATGAGGAAAATTCTCTAAATTGTGGAGGAAATTTTGAGCGACCATGGATGAAAAAGGAAAAAAAAAACTCTGAATTGTGTTCCTCATCGTGAGAGGAGCCAAACAGATTACAGGAAAAAAACAAATGATGAACATGGATGAGATAAAAAATCTTTAAATTGAGGAAAATTTTGGATGAATGTGGATGGAAAAAAAGTCTATAAATTTTGTTTCTCATGAAGAGAGGTGGAATTTTTATTTACAATAAAAACAAAGAATATTTTGAGAATATGAAAATAATATATTAATTTAACTTTCTCCTGTTTGAAAATTTTGTACAAATAGTAGAAAAGAGCAAAAATAATGAACATTTTTGAGGTTGCAGGTACTCCTTTTTGCAGAACCACAAAAGGGCCATATGTTAGGTATGCTTTCAGCCTTTTCCCATGAATCTTTCTGATCTTGGCGTCCAAAGAATGGGCCCCAGCAAGTTGTTCGGATGCCCATGGGTCTTATTCTAGATCCCTTTTGGCCCACTAAATACTGATTCCGTTAGGTTGGGAGCAAAGCTTAAATTTATGACTCGCTGCCTAATCTTTCAAGTGGATTGCAACATCTTGGAAGATGGGACCGCAGTATAGTGCACATTTCTTTTATTTTAAAAATATTACCAAGTTTAAAAAATATTTAAATTCAACTTCCATATCCTGTCCTAGAATTACTTGGACGAAAGAATATCTATTTTTAAGAATGAGATCTTTTAGACCTCATTTTTTTGTAGACCTTCATTGCTCTCTCACATGATTTTTACATGACAAGTATTTTTAAGGACCTTCCGAATAAGATAGGAGAAACTACAATAAAAGAAAAATAATGATAAAAATATACTAGCCTAGATTTGGTAAAGAAATGAGAATAAGAGTACATATTCAACATATAATGTTATGTTCTAATTTTTTTTATTAATTTGAATTTGGTAGGTCAAATGTCATTCTATGTTGAATAAGGGTGAGAATTGAATAAGATTTAAAATAAATAACTAACTTGCCAAAAATATCCTATTCTGGTATAGGGATAAAGATGCGTTCTTACAATTTCCCAAAATGCGAAATCTGATCCTTATTTCAATTCAAGTAGTGGATCTTATTCTATTCTAAATTATCAAATTAAAATTTTAACTTAAACTACTTAAATAATTAAGGAGTCATCAAAAGTGAGACCAAAGGATCGTTCTCCATTTCTGGACTTCTCAAAGGAATCCTTTGTACTCTCCTAGACCCACTTCATGATCTGTCAACAGGATTATCGACCACTACTCTAGGTTAGCTTGCCTTTAGTTCCTTCCCAAGACCCAAGAGTGGCAACTTCTACAGTTCTATCACCTTTTTTTTTTTTGGAAGTTATCGAATTCTATCACCTTTTAGCAGTTCTTAGGGGAAGGATAATATGGTGCACTTTTTACTACCTATTTTACTATAGTCATTGGGAGCCATTTGATCTCTCGATCAAAAAGCTCTCGTTAAGTACACTCATTGCACAAAAAGTCAAAAGTGACTTTAATAAGAACCATCTAATATTGTTTTTTTTTTGGTAAAGGACCTAATATAGTTGTCAAATGGTTCCTAAGGTGTATGGCAAAGTGGGTGAAAAGTATATGGTAAAATGTATGGTGTAGCACCGTTACTCCTTGAGAAATACTATTATACTACTCTTTTTACCATTATCTTTACCACGTTCAATGAGACCTATTTGATTGTTTGATTAAAGAACTGTCAATGAATGCATTAATTACAAAAAAAAAAAGTTGTGTTAAAAGTAACTTTAGTGAGAATTGTCTAATCACATGATCAAATGAGCTCTTAACGAGTGTAGTAAATTTGATGATAAAGAGTGGGGATAATTACATATATAATTTTATTAAAAGTAAAATTACAGTGTCTTGTTTTTATGTTATTATAAATAACCCCACTGCATCATAACATTTGCAAAAATTCCCCTACGATTAACGTTTTTCTAAAGATTTCATTTTTAACTGTTAAATTTAATGTTTGGACAAAATTGCCTCTACAAAAAATAATTTTTTTATTAGCACATTGCCAAAGAGATGAAAGAGCCATAGATGGAAAGAGAGAGAAAGAAAGTTAAACAAAGAATAAGAATGTTTTAGATATTTTAAACTTTGACTAAAGGTTAACCAAGGTTAATAAATGATATTTAACATAATACTAATGGATGGATGGTGATGTAGCCGAAGCTATCATTGTCGGATTCCGAGATTAGAATATGAGAAGAGCCGACAGGGATCTGGACCGAGACGTGGGCGGAATACGGGACCGGAGCTCCGAAGCTTAGAGCGAGGCCGAGACTCCGTCTGCCGAGGGGGATCCGGACGAAGGGGTCGGTGAATAACGAGGCCAAGACCCCTATGAGAAGAAGAAAATCGAGACCAGTGGCCGAAGCTGACTCGGACGAAGAGGTCGACGAAGATTCAAACCGAGGCCCCTGCAAAAAGAAGAACCAGTCAGGGAGGGTCCTGAGTTTCGACCCAAGAGAACCCCCCTCCGATGGTTAAGTTAGCCTCTGAAGAAGATTCGATTCAGAAAGAAGGAAGGAAGAAGCTTAAGTACCCGTCCTCCTGTAATAAATAACCTTCTATTTATAACGGAGGATGGGGGGTTACCTGGTTGTTGCAGCCGATATAGGACTATGTTTTAAGTTGCTAATAAATTGCCATAGTGCCTAGTAATCCGCCGGAATGGGCCGGATACGGCTACTGGGCCAAATGCCACTGTTGGGCCGAGTGCCGCTGTTGGGCTGCTGTTGGGCCGAATCGGATTCTTCCCCATCACATGGCCCCCTACTCTCGTCGTTCTCAATTTTATGAAACACCGAGAGTAAAGTCCGAAGCCCCTACGGAAAAATAAAATTTGACATGATTCTCGTCTGAAACGGTTGTTCTCATTCCTGTTTAAAAACCGGGAGACACGGCTTCGCCTCAAGTCGGCCGAGAGTCGGTGACAAACAACCCTGTCTCAGGCCGAGACCATGTCGCAGATACCTTAGTCCCAGGCCGAGACTTGGTGACGAATACCTTCGTCCCTAATTGTGAAAGGGCAAGGTTATCAGGACACTCTGGGAAGCCAAGTGAGGGCGGAAATGCCTTTGAATCTCCCGCCTTCATAGTCGCATCAAAACAAACACAGGACACGTGTTTAACATCTGGCCGGGTATCCGAAAGCACAAAAAGATCTCAACCATCAACAGTCATCACTTGGATCGCGGCTGTTTCGGCTCTTTGCCCGAAACTTCACCTGGATCACTGCCACTCCGGCCCTTGACACGAGGATCGGGACACGTGGCGAGCATCCGGAGGAATAGCCGAAGGGTTAGGCCGCTTCCGGCCGTTGATCGCCTCTTTTTGATCCGGCAGCCCACTCGTCATCATGGCGAGGGACGGGACATGCGTCGAACATCCGAGCGAGGCGGAGCCGAAAGGTTGAAGGATCTTGACCGTCGGTTTGCCATCCGACCCCCCTAGGTTCTCCTATAAATACCGGCTTCATTCGCTGTTCCTTTGCATTCTCTCTCTTGTTCTCCGCGCCAGAGCGTTCCTACGAGCAGCGCCGCGAACGTCTTTTCTTCTCCGTCCGCGAGTGTTCCATCGAGGTCGTCCGGGGACGTCTTGTCCATCGCCGGGGAGTTCCTAATATGAGGGTAAGCCTCAGCTCCAGCCTTTTCTTCTTTTGATTCATGTCCGGTAGTTCTACTTCGGCCGAGAGCAGCTTTTCGGCCGAAAGCAGCTCGTCGTGCTCCTCGTCTAGACCTGCTCCCCAATCTTCTCTGTCGTCTCCTTTTTCCTCAAACTCCTTCCTTTCTGTTATGGCGGACGAGGCAGAACCTGTCCCTGCTGCTACCGAGCCTTCCACAACCGGCCGCCGTCAGGCCAAGAAGGTCTCGGATGTAGTTTGCGCCCTAAGTGTCGATGAACTGAAGGGCATAACTAACTACTATCTGATTCCCTCTTGGATGATTCCCGTTCGGCCTGGGAGGCGTACAAGAGCTAATTCCATTCGGCCGGGTTGCTTCTCGATTTACGAGCACAGCTTCCAGGCAGGCTTTCACCTTCCCCTTCATCCTTTTGTCGTAAATCTCTTGAGCTTCTATAGCCTAGCTCTGTATCAATTCTTTCCGAATTCCTGGCGGACGGTTTACGCTTTCTTGGCTCTTAACTCTATTCTTGACTTCGTCCCATCTGTAAATATCTTCCGTTATCTCTTCAAAATTAAACCTCAGGGGAGATCTTCTTGGTTCTGCTTCGTTCCCTGCTTCGGCCGAGGGATCTTCTCCGGGAAGCCTTCGTCCATTCATCATTGGAAGGAGGATTTCTTTTTTATTTCTCTGCCGGAGGGGAATAAGGGTATCTGGCCCTGTAAGGAATCGCCATGAACGCAGCGGAAATAAAAATGATTCCATTGTATCGGTTGCTGGGGTTGTAAAACGGACATTAAAACTAACGCGGGAAGAACAGTTATTCACCTTTGCGGGGTTTCGAATCTCCCGTGAATGATGCCGACTTGGTAATCGCGCATGCGCACGATCTCTAGAGGTATCCACACGAGTTCCCACAGCAGACGCGATTTCCTCCTCGACTTGAGTGCTCCGACCAGATCTCAGATCCACCATGCGCGGAGAGAGATAGATCCACTCCGAGAAGGAGAGAGAGAGAGGAGAGAGAGAATCTGGGGAGTAAAATTCGTCCAACTGACTTTTTACCACTCCCCCTTGGCCCTCCTTATATAGAAATAAGGATAAGCACAACAATTAATCCTCATGATTATCCAAGAGTTTGGCCTTGGATAATTCTCCATTAAATCTTCATGTTTATCCTGCAGCTTTTCACAAAAACCCAGATAAGCATGAAATTTAACATCTCTCACCGTCTGACGAGAACTCTTATATGTGTGACCCTCTAGGCCCATATATCAGTCCGGTTGCAGGCCCATTAAACTTAGAACTGTTTCTTAAGTTTAATATTTATTAATTAACATTTAAACATCACATGTTAAATGATTAATTTAATAAACAAGTAAATTATCATCCGATGATTAATTCACTTGGCCTTCTGATCATGAACAGCACCAAACACTACCTCATGATCCCAGAAGATATAAGGGATACTGTTCCCTTCAATTGAACCTTTCCGTCTGCAGATACCGCACGGATATAATCCTTCACTCATGCAATGTCCCGATAACGCAAGGGTATGGTTTTATAGTCAAACCCTCTATCGCATTATCCAGATGGATTCTAGTACACAGTTAATATCTAGAAAGACATTTCTTTCATTTGACCCTGGCCAGGGATTTCTGTGTACACATCCATGGGACATTCTCTCTCCAATCTTATACCAAGAGTGAGTGATCCCTTGTTGTTCACTCAATTACCTTCGCAAGCTTTCCACTGTATCTGAAAGACCGATTATGGTGGACTTAATGGTTAAAGTCCACGAGTCAGAGAATCAAGATACAATAGTCCACAAACAAGGTATCATTGGTGACTCAGGTCAAAGGACCAACTGTGCTACTGCAACAAATGAATTCCCTGGTTGACTAATAGGTATAATTACCATCCAGGAATTCTTATTTGAGTATGTTCAGTGAACTCATTCTCTAATGAGCACCCACTTGTTTGTCTTAGTGTCACCACACGAGTGAATGTGAGATCATTCACCCTCATCACATGAGCAGACATAACTTGTGTCGATCTTATCGGATATTTAATGTCCAACTCAAATATCCTATGATCGAGAACTATTTAAGACAATTGCCTTAGGATATTGATCTCACTATCATGATCTCATCATGATTCAATATCCCATACATTTGTCTATGGACCTTCATTACGATAGTCATTTGCGAGAACTATTAAATGAAGAAATAATTGCCTTTATTAATAATCTGAACTAGAATGTACAATGATTGGCTTTGAGGCCACCCAATACTAACATTCTCCCACTTGGACTATAGCCAATCACCCATATGTCTAAGTCCCATAGGCTTAAGGTGACGTTCTAAATTATTTTGAGACAATGGCTTAGTCAAGGGATCTGCTACATTATCTTCAGATGAGACTTTCTCAACTACTATATCTCCTCGGGCGATGATCTCACGAATCAGATGAAATCGTCTCAGAATGTGCTTTGACTTCTGATGTGATCTTGACTCCTTCGCTTGAGCTATTGCCCCATTGTTGTCACACAATAATGGAACAAGATCTGAAATGCTTGGAACGACTCCAAGCGTCGAGATGAACTTCTTCATCCAAACCGCCTCCTTGGCCGCTTCAGCTGCAACAATGTATTCTGCTTCGGTCGTCGAATCTGCAGTAGTTTCCTGTTTGGAACTCTTCCAACTTACTGCACCTCCATTTAACATGAACACAAATCCAGACATGGATTTGCTGTCATCCACATCCGACTGGAAACTCGAGTCAGTAAATCCTCGAAGTTCCAAGTCGTTTCTTCCATAAACGAGAAATAGATCCTTAGTCCTTCTCAAGTATCTAAGGATACATTTCACCGCCTTCCAGTGTTCCTCACCTGGATCAGCTTGATATCTACTTGTGACACTTAATGGATGTGCCACATCAAGCCTAGTACATAGCATTGCATACATGATAGATCCTATTGCCGAGGCATAAGGAACTCTATCCATGTATGCCCTCTCTTCAGGTGTCTTCGGAGACATTTCTTTAGAGAGATAAATTCCATGCCTCATAGGAACGAGGCCTCTCTTGGAATTTTCCATGCCAAACCTTTTGACTATGGTATCTATGTATATTGATTGGGATAAGCCAAGCATCCTTTTGGACCTATCTCTATAGATCCTTATTCCCAGAATATAGGATGCTTCTCCCAAATCTTTCATGGAGAAGTTTTTGGATAACCAAGCCTTTACCGATGACAACATTCCTACATCATTCCCAATGAGTAGAATGTCATCAACGTAAAGTACCAAAAAGGTAACTGCGCTCCCACTAACCTTTTTGTATACACAAGGTTCATCTTCATTCTTAATGAAGTCATAAGATTTGATTGCTTCATCAAATCTTAAGTTCCAAGTTCGGGATGCCTGCTTTAATCCATAGATGGATCTTTGCAGCTTGCATACCTTGCTTGAATGCTCTTTGGAAGTGAATCCTTCAGGTTGTATCATATACACCTCTTCTTGAAGGTTCCCGTTAAGGAATGCTATTTTCACATCCATTTGCCATATTTCATAATCATAGAATGCGGCGATAGCAAGAAGTATTCTGATTGACTTAATCATGGCAACTGGAGAAAAGGTTTCGTCATAGTCAACACCTTGCCTTTGACGATATCCTTTTGCTACAAGCCTTGCCTTGTATGTGTCAATTTGTCCATCTGCCCCGATCTTTCTTTTAAAGATCTATTTACTGCCAATAGGTACCATACCTTCTGGCAGATCAACCAAGTTCCAAACTTGGTTGGCATACATAGACTGAATTTCAGAATCCATTGCCTCTTGCCATTTTTCTGATTCATGACTATTTATGGCTTCTAGGTAGGTTTGAGGATCATCATCCTCATTTAAGTGCACTTTTGGTTTGCCTTCATCGATATGTCCAACATATCTTTCAGGCTGCTTAGGCACTCTACCTGATCTGCGAACCTTTTGTGTATCATCTTGAACAAGTTCTTGAGTCAATGGTTCAGTAGATGAACCAGTGTTGATTTGTGAGTCTAGAATTTCTTCCAGTTCTATCTTGCTCCCACTGTCTTCTTTTGAGAGATATTCTTTCTCTAAGAAGACAGCTCTTTTTGCGACAAACACCCTTTGATCGCTGGGCTGATAGAAGTAATATCCAAAACTCTCTTTTGGATATCCCACAAATATACATTTCTCTGTCCTGGAATCAAGTTTGTCTGGATCATGTCTTTTGACATGTGCAGGACAACCCCAGACTCTAACATGCTTAAAGTCTGGTTTCTTTCCTTTCCATATCTCATATGGAGTGGAAGGTACTGATTTACTCGGAACTTTGTTCAACAGATATACAGCAGTCAACAGTGCATATCTCCATAAAGAGATTGGAAGTTTGGCATAACTCATCATGGATCGTGCCATATCTAATAGAGTATGATTTCTCCTTTCCGATACACCATTTAACTGAGGTGTATAGGGAGGAGTCCATTGAGACAAAATACCATTATCCTTAAGATATTCTGTGAATTATGTACTTAAGTATTCACCCCCTCGATCTGATCGAAGAGTTTTAATACTCTTTTCAGTCTGGTTCTCAACTTCGTTTTTAAACTCTTTAAATTTCTCAAAGACTTCTGACTTATAGTTCATCAAATATATGTATCCATATCTTGAGAAATCATCTATAAATGAAACAAAGTATGAGTAACCACCCATAGCATGAGTAGACATTGGACCACATACATCACTATGTATTAGTTCCAATAAGTCCTTAGCTCTTTCTCCATGTCCTGAGAATGGAGCTTTGGTCATCTTTCCCATGAGACAAGCTTCACAGGTTGCAAATGATTCATAATCAAATGGATCAAGATATCCATTCTTTTGCAACCTTATGATCCTGTTTTCATTTATATGACCTAGCCTACAATGCCATAGGTACGATTTATTCACATCCTTATCTAAGCGTTCAAGAGAATTATTTACCAGACAAACATCATATGATACATCAAGTAAATATAATCCATTCAATAAATACCCGGAAGCAAACATTTGTTTCCTTGATAAATTGAACAACCTTTATTCTCTAGCTTCATAGAATATCCTTGTCTATCTAAACATGAAATAGATATGATATTCCTAATAATGGTTGGAACATAGTAACAATCTATCAGTTCCAAGGAGTCTCCTGACGGCATCTGAAGTCTTGCTGTCCCCACAGCTAACGCAGCAACTTTTGCTCCATTCCCGAGCCTCAGATCCACGTCTCCGCGGTTCAATCTTCTTTTACTTGTTAACACCTGCAAGTTATTGCAGATATGAGAAACACATCCAGTATCTAATACCCAGGATGTTGATTCTCTATAAGACAAGTTAAGATCGATCATGAGAATACCTGAAGCTTCACCAAGCTTCTCCTTTGCTTTTTCTGCAAGATAAATCTTGCAGTTTCTCTTCCAATGACCTTCTTTATGGCAGTGGAAACACTGACCTTTATCATTGACTTTAGCTTTGTCCTTTTGTGCTGCCGGTTTGCTTTTCACTAGCTTCTTAGGCTTACCTTTCTTAAAGGTCTGTCCAGCTTTTCTTTTCTTGTTGGTCTTACCAACAAGCATTACATTTGGCTTATCTTTCTGGATAGTGCCTTCAGCTGTCTTCAACATGTTGAGCAGCTCAGCTAGTGAAACTTCAATTTTGTTCATATTGAAGTTGATAATGAATTGTGAAAATGAATCTGGAAGGGACTGTAGGATTAAGTCAATGCTCAGGTCATTGTTCATAACAAAGCCCAGCACAGCAAGCCTCTCAATCCACTCTATCATCTTGAGCACATGAGTTTGCACAGATGTGCCCTCGCTCATTCTAGTCCTGAACAATTTCTTAGATATCTCATATCTTTCTATTCTGGATTGTTCACCAAACAACTCTTGTAGGTGATTCAGAATGGTCTTAGGTTCCATGTTATCATGCTGTCGCTGCAGTTCATTGTTCATTGAACCGAGCATATAACACTGGACCTTGACAGAGTCCTCCTTCCAACTTTCATACATCATTAATTCATCTTCGTTAACATTATCACCGGGTTGCACTGGATCTGGTTGATCCAGGACATAGGCTAGCTTTTCGCACCTGAGGACAATCTTCAGGTTGCGTAACCAGTCAATGTAATTTGGTCCCGTGAGTTTGTTTCATCAAGTATGCAACGGAGGGGGTTAGGTGACGACATAGCGACCTACATGGAAATATATATAATATGAGCAGATAGTTCTTAAAATCAGATTTAGGACTTTTAATCTAGATTTATGCTCCCACTATTTTTCGGCGATCTGTATTACCCTCTAAGATACAGAACGGGAGATTCCGGTGATCTCCTAGTGGGGATCAGAATCCTTCGGGCAACATGCATGTGACCTTGTGGTAGCACAACAAATCACATCAAGTCCCTTAGGCAGTCAACTCTTGACAGTTGCAACGATTGCAATATCCGATCGATTTAACCCCTGAATCAGAATGACCTTGTAGTAGCACAACAAATCAATTTGATTCAGTTAAGTATATCCATCATTACTTAGATGACATGAATTCATAGTGCAATCCTTGTGGTAGCACAACAAAACTACACTATTTGTCCACTCATCTTAATGACATCGCATGTCGTAGACCTAGTTTAATTTCTAAATCAAACAGACCTTGTGGTAGCACAACAAATCCGTTTGAGATAAGAATTATCCTAAGGTCTATAATGATGGTGGGTTACGTGGATTATTCTTAATATCTCACGTTTACAACTTAAGTTTTAAAAGAGGGTTTTGATTTTGATTTGTAAAAATCGTGCTATCAATAGTATTTCAATTTGAAGTATCAATATACTTAATAGAAATATATATATGATAGCATAGTCCACAAATATCACATATGTGCAGAAAAGATAAATGGGGATGATCATGGACTGCTTAAACTACTATAGAATCATCGGAGCCAAACGATGATCCATAATAGGATCCTAATGTGAAAACAGCAACACTGGTTCCATTTGATGCGAGTTCTCCCTCCAGAGGTGTCTTCAGAAGATCCCGTCCTCTAAACTTAATCTGATACATGTAAATACAAAATTCAGGACTCGCAGGTCCACAAATGTACATTTAAACAATTAGAAACCTTGATCTTATCAAGGAGAGTACAATCTAATAGGAAGATAGAAAGTATACTTGGATTAAGAGAGAGGAGGACATGCAGGTCCTATTTAAAATCCCAAATGAAATAAGCATTGCATTCATCCACATCATTCATCACATGAAAATTCTAAGTCCATGATCATCCCACCATAAAACACATCACATGCATCACAATCATCACATAATTGCTGTTTGGTATTAAATTTTATAAATATAAAATTATAATACCAATAATTTTTCGAAATAACATTTATTTCAGCATTATCAATAATATTTAAAACATTATTGACAAATAAACTAACTAAACTATTCAGTTAATCTAAATAATGATTCAAACAATTTGAATGGCAAAGTGTAATCAAGTTATGCATGAAATTAGTTTAAAACAATTTTAAACTAATTAAATTAACAGGAAAATTAATTATCTAAAACAATTTTAAATAATTAACTAACACCCATTAATTATAAAGCCCTTTAATAGACTAACAGTTATTAAACACTTTAATAAACTGTTAATAATCATAAAAATTAATTAATAACACTTATTAATTATTCTTATAAATTTTCTGTTTTAAAACAATTTTAAAACTGGCTTAAATGGGCTTTAATTGGGTTTAAAGGGGGTAAACTGATATTAAAAACAATTTTTAACAAAATATAAAATGGGCCCAGCCCATTAAGGCCCAAAGGGCCCGGGCCCGGACCCTGGCTGGACCAGGGTCGAGCCCTGGCTCGGCCAGGGTCGAACCCTGGCTCGGCCAGGGTCGAACCCTGGCTGAGCCAGGGCGCCGCCCGGCCCCCGTCCGGTCCGACCGGATCGGGACTGGGCGGTCCGGCCCTAACAACCCCGCTCGACCGACCCCCTTCCCCTAGAACCGTAACCTGCAATTGCAGGAACCCTAGGTTAGCCACCGGCGGCGGCGCCGCCGAGCTCCGGCCACCCCTCGGCGGGTGCCGGCCCGGCCGGCGATGCCCCCCGGCGCCGGCGACTTGCCCGGCTCCGGCGGGGTCGCCGGCGGTGGCCAAATAGCCCCTTGAACGAGCCCTTAAACTACCCCTAAAATCTGGTTTTCAGGTTTAAAAACCCAAGTTCGGGCTCGATTTAAAGCACCTCCAAGGGCATTCTGGTGCCGATCTCCATGCCCAATGCGAAGTGGTGATTATCACCAAGAGATCTAGGGATTCTTCCGGCCATCCCAACGCTTGGGATGCACATACGAAGCCGCCGAAGTACCCCGGTTCATCATCACATGACGAACTCCGAAAAACCCAAATAAAAATCCGAAAAATACAGAAAAATAATCAAATCGATCGTGATCATCATATGAACACTAATCTGTCATTTTTAATTGGATTATACTCAAGAACACGTACAATACGGGTTCTTCACGCATAACGAGAAAACACACAAAACGGTGCCGTTTTACAACCGAACCAGCGAACCTGGCTCTGATACCACTGTAAGGAATCGCCATGAACGCAGCGGAAATAAAAATGATTCCATTGTATCGGTTGCTGGGGTTGTAAAACGGACATTAAAACTAACGCGGGAAGAACAGTTATTCACCTTTGCGGGGTTTCGAATCTCCCGTGAATGATGCCGACTTGGTAATCGCGCACGCGCACGATCTCTAGAGGTATCCACACGAGTTCCCGCAGCAGACGCGATTTCCTCCTCGACTTGAGTGCTCCGACCAGATCTCAGATCCACCATGCGCGGAGAGAGACAGATCCACTCCGAGAAGGAGAGAGAGAGAGGAGAGAGAGAATCTGGGGAGTAAAATTCGTCCAACTGACTTTTTACCACTCCCCCTTGGCCCTCCTTATATAGAAATAAGGATAAGCACAACAATTAATCCTCATGATTATCCAAGAGTTTGGCCTTGGATAATTCTCCATTAAATCTTCATGTTTATCCTGCAGCTTTTCACAAAAACCCAGATAAGCATGAAATTTAACATCTCTCACCGTCTGACGAGAACTCTTATATGCCCATATATCAGTCCGGTTGCAGGCCCATTAAACTTAGAACTGTTTCTTAAGTTTAATATTTATTAATTAACATTTAAACATCACATGTTAAATGATTAATTTAATAAACAAGTAAATTATCATCCGATGATTAATTCACTTGGCCTTCTGATCATGAACAGCACCAAACACTACCTCATGATCCCAGAAGATATAAGGGATACTGTTCCCTTCAATTGAACCTTTCCGTCTGCAGATACCGCACGGATATAATCCTTCACTCATGCAATGTCCCGATAACGCAAGGGTATGGTTTTATAGTCAAACCCTCTATCGCATTATCCAGATGGATTCTAGTACACAGTTAATATCTAGAAAGACATTTCTTTCATTTGACCCTGGCCAGGGATTTCTGTGTACACATCCATGGGACATTCTCTCTCCAGTCTTATACCAAGAGTGAGTGATCCCTTGTTGTTCACTCAATTACCTTTGCAAGCTTTCCACTGTATCTGAAAGACCGATTATGGTGGACTTAATGGTTAAAGTCCACGAGTCAGAGAATCAAGATACAATGGTCCACAAACAAGGTATCATTGGTGACTCAAGTCAAAGGACCAACTGTGCTACTGCAACAAATGAATTCCCTGGTTGACTAATAGGTATAATTACCATCCAGGAATTCTTATTTGGGTATGTTCAGTGAACTCATTCTCTAATGAGCACCCACTTGTTTGTCTTAGTGTCACCACACGAGTGAATGTGAGATCATTCACCCTCATCACATGAGCGGACATAACTTGTGTCGATCTTATCGGATATTTAATGTCCAACTCAAATATCCTATGATCGAGAACTATTTAAGACAATTGCCTTAAGATATTGATCTCACTATTATGATCTCATCATGATTCAATATCCCATACATTTGTCTATGGACCTTCATTACGATAGTCGTTTGCGAGAACTATTAAATGAAGAAATAATTGCCTTTATTAATAATCTGAACTAGAATGTACAATGATTGGCTTTGAGGCCACCCAATACTAACAGGCCCTTTCCTACCGAATGGGGGCCCTTGGCCGAGGGCATTTCCGACTGCCCATCCCTCAACCCCGAACAGCTTGCTGACGCCCACCTCTTCGAGGATGACGCTCCGTACAACATCACTGAGCTTCTCGAGGACGAGGACATGCTCATAGTGATGGGAGCCTGGCCGGATCCGTCGCACTCTCCTGCCCGGGCCTTTCCCTACCTTCCTCTCGGAGATGCCCCAGGAGAGGCCGAGGCAAGCGCTACTGCGACTAGGGCTCCGGCCGAGATCCATCGTCCGTCTGAAGAGGGCGCTGAAGCAATGGCCGGGGGTAAGTCGGCTTTAAGTCATAAAATTATTGTTGAACTTTTCCCAACTCTTCTTCTTTTCTGCTTTCAGAAATGTCTGGTCTCAAGGGCCTTATGAGCCGGATCTCTCGGCAGCCCACACCATCTCGACCGTCCCAACCGCGGCCTACGGAAGGGAGGTCGGTCGAAGGAGTTTCGGCCCCGGGCACTCGGTTGGTGAGGCAGATAGCAGCTTCCGCCGAAGGCCGCGCGGCTGTTGTTGCTCTCGAGAGGGAGTGACGGAAGGAGAAGGCGGTCGCCGGGAGGAGTGAGTGGCCCGAGAAGCGGAAGCGCCAAGACGACCGCGACGAGAGGGAATCTGCCCCGGTGACCAAGAAGCCGGTCTCGAGACGGGACGCTCCGCTCTCATCGTCTCCCTAGCCGCGGAGGGACAATTCCCCTTCGGCCACAGGCGCCGCGGCGGATACGGTGTTGTTGTATCCCTTCGGGGCGGCCGGGACCCACATGTCTCGGGAGTACGGGCACGAGCCATGGCGCCCGGACACAGGGGTCTTCACAGACGACAGTCTGGATGACTCCCAGACATGGCTGCGCCTGGCTCGGAGCTTAACCATCCCGATGGCCGGAGACGAGATCCGGGAGCTCTCTTCTGAAGGCCTGTCCTTGCAGTGTGTCCGACACGCCATCCAGGTGAGACCTCTCTCTTCGTCCTCACTTCTTCTCGCTGTTTTCTTTAGTTGACTCGGCTCACATTTTTCTTTCTTTCTGCTGTAGGCCGTGGTCATGTGCGGGGCTCTCGCTCGCCGCTAGGCCCTCATCCAGCGAAAGCTTCAGGACGTCGACCAAGCCTCGGACCAACTGGCCACGGGCAAGGTGGCCTCGGTGCATGGCCGAAGCCACTCCCGGTACGGTTTGCACGGACTTAAGAATAATGCTGCTCCCGATACGATTTGCATGACCGAAGCCACTCCCGGTACGGTTTGCACGGACTTAAGAGTAATGCCGCTCCCGATACGGTTTGCATGGCCGAAGCTACTCTCGGTACGGTTTGCACAGACTTAGAGTAATGCCGCTTCCGATACTGTTTGCATGGCCGAAGCCACTCTCGGTACGGTTTGCACGGACTTAGTAATGCCGGACACTATTTCGGAATAAAATATTCATTCAAGGTGTCCGGTTGAATCCCGAGAAAATGCCTTACATGAAATAGCGCCGAAGTCGTTCTACATTCTAGGTGCGAGGGAGAGGTTGGCCGGAAAGAGCCTCCAGCCGATAGGCCCTCGTCGGATTACTTCTCTCACCCGATAAGGGTCCTCCCAGTTTGGAGAAAGCTTCCCTGCGGCTTCGGACGGCTTGGATACATGGGCATTCCGCAACACGAGGTCTCCGGCTTCAAAACTACAAGGCTTCACTCGAGCGTTGTGATATCTCGCCATGCGTTGTTGATATGCTGCTAGCCGAATGCGAGCTTGATCCCTCGTTTCTTCTATTAGATCAAGGTGATCCCTCAGGGCTTCGTCATTATCCTTCGGATCATAAGCAAGAAACCTCGGCAATGGTAGGCCGATTTCAACAGGAATAACAGCTTCCACTTCGTAGGCCATTCGGAATGGGGTTTCTCCGGTAGCAGTTCGGCTTGTTGTTCGATAATCTATAGAACACTTGGCAACTCTTCGACCCATCGACCTTTAGCCTCGCCGAGACGAGTCTTCAGTCCTCGAAATATACTTCGATTAGTGACTTCGACTTGGCCATTCGTTCGAGGGTGTGCTACCGAAGCAAATTTATGTAGAATACCGAAGCTTGCACAGTTGTCTTTGAACCGATGGCTATCGAACTGCTTGACATTATCTGAGATGATTGCCCGAGGGATGCCATAGTGGCAAATGATGGACTTCTATACGAAACTCCATGCATTATTATCTGTGATGGACGTAAGGGGCTCGACTTCAACCCACTTGGTGAAATAATCTACCGCTACAATAAGAAATTTTCTCTGGCTGATGGCAATGGGAAAAGGTCCCAAAATATCAATCCCCCATTGGGCGAACAACCAAGGGTCTGACAGAGGTGTTAGAATGGTTTCTAACTGGTGAATGAGAGAACTGTACCTCTGGCACTGGTCACAGCAGCGGACGAGAGCAGCTGCGTCCCCTCAGAGTGTCTGCCACCAGTACCCTTGCCTTAAGAGTTTATGGGTCAAGACTCTTCCTCCTGCATGTGCTCCGCAGATTCCTTCATGTACTTCCTGTAGGTGCTTAGAATGACCGTGTGATTAACATGAAAAATCTATATTGTTTAATGTAAACTAACCTATTAAAAATAGCAACTAAGTGCAGTGATCGCTAGAAACTTTTAACTAAAAAGTTTCAAAAGAGATATGATCGCTTACCTGTTCAAACGCGGAAGATTGAGTCCTTGGTTCCCCTTCCTCAGCCGGCTGAAGAAAGAGAGCCCTTTCTTTGCTTTTTGTTCTTGCTGTTGAATTTGAGGTTGAGGATCGTCCAGAAGTCTTTCTGACTTTGTGCTTGATTTCCCCTTTTGAATCTCTCGTTGTTGTTAAGTGCAGCAGAGACAGAAACAGAAAACGAAGAAACAATGATGATGAGAATTTAAGTAGAAGCAGTATCTGAACTAATCATGATTTTGGACATATGATTGAACATCAAACTTACTTGTTGAGTGGCTTTGAAACCCCTTAAATCAAGTAGGTTTTGAAAAATTATACTGTGGTGTGTGTTTGCATGAAGTGAATGAAGAATGAAATTAAAACTAATGAAATGAATGCAGTAATGAAAAACTTATGCCCAATGGGTTGAAGCCTTGAAAGGATGAAGATCTTGAAAGGACGCCGACTTCTGGAAATGGCAGCGCTCCGGCGTTCCGACGTTGTTGCTTCGATCTTCAACTCGCTATAATAATGCTCTCTCTTAATGGATTTCAACTCTTTTTTTTTTCTTTTTTAACTCTTCAACATGCAAGGTATTTATAAGCTTTTCTTGCGTTCGCGATTAACATAGCAAAAAACCTCGAATTTATCCATCTTAATGGACAGATAAATACTAATTAATTCATCTTTATCTGTAATTATCTAAAACGCGTCCACCATGGCTGACGCCTTTCAGATTAATTAAGATAAGGATAAATATCCGGGAAAACTTATCTTTATCTTTATTAGGTAAAACGCGTCCACCTATATAGACGTCTTTTAGACTAATTAAGATAAGGATAAACATCTGGAGGGAAAGTTAAAATCACTTAGGAAACTTAAAACGCGTCGACATTACCAGACGCCTTTTAGTTAATTAATTAATTAATTAAAATTCAAATTTAAACGTTAAAATAAGAATAAAGTCTAAATGGCGTCCACTTGGGTCGACGTCTTTTATACTTCTTCATATTTTAACTCAAATTTGAGCTAAAACCAATTCAATTGATTAACTTAAACACATCTGTTAAACTCGACACTTAAAAAGATTAATAAAAATTAATTAATGATTAATTATCAGACCATTTCGAGGCATTATTGTATGATATGAAATTTACTCGAAATGGCGTCAAAATTAGCGTGTCTACAGCTGCCTCACCTTGGCATTGTCTTTGCAAGGGAGTGAAATGGAATGGAATGCACTGAAAAGGTGATGCCAAGGTGTGATGAGACACGCTCTTAACATCACATGACTGGAATTTTTCTCAAAATTATCAATGAAGATAGCTCAAAGAGATCAATGGAATTAATCCTGTCTGGATGAAGTAGACAAGGAAATAAAATAAAGTCGATCAACCTCCTCGGAGTGGGAAGTACCCCAGGTCGTAGACACTGCAGGTTTCATCATGGGGAGCGTTTGCAAGCCAATGTGGACGTGCTACAGCCATGATGGATCTTAAAAGAAAATAAGAATATCGGATAAAGAATCCAATCAAGGATAGAATTCCAATGATATCTTTAAGCGAACCTCAAAGATAATCAAGATACTCAATTCGGAATGGAATATTTCATATCATGTTGAAGTTATTTGATTAATGGTCTGAAACTTGATCAGTAATTAATTTTTATTTCAATAATTTCAAAGTCCTACATGATGCATGCTGGGCTAAAAGAAAAATATAAAGTTAAATAAAATATAAATTAATCAAGGATAATATTGTTAAATTGTCATTAATGAGTCAAGATACCAATTCTTGTAATTCAGTGCTAAGCCGAAGCTCGTTTATCCACGCACCGTTTCACAAAAGTGGAACCATCGTCCTCACTAATCAACAACCCAACGGCCTATCCGTGCGATTAAGAATTCTATGGAATTATCACTGTTTTTGTTGAAGGGGAACTCAAATTCCAGTTTCATCAAAAACACAAGGTCCTTGATATGCTCTAATAAATATTTAACATATAGTAATGCAAATGCAAAATAATTACATGAAATAATACAAGGGTAGAAATAACCGTCTTTTTAGCCACGGTCGGGACTTGAATTCCACAATGGGATCTTCTTGACATTTCCAACTTTACTGAGACTTTCTTGAATTTTCTGCAGTCAAAATTATTAGTAATTCCAAACAAATATTCAATTTAAACATTAAAATCCAAGAATTTCGGAGAAAATAGTAGAATTGCTAAAACGCGTCGTGTCGCGCAGACGCCATTCAATGGTGAAACGCGGCGGTACTCCTCGACGCCTTTTACTCACAGAAACAGGTTTCTGGTTGTTCTCTACCCGAACTCCAACTCTATCAATGCACATCCCTTTTCCAATCCGGAAAAGGTCTACTTAGGATCGCAATTCCTTCTATATAAACACCCTTAGGTTATTCCCAAGCAATCCTACCATAATCTAAAGTTCCAAAGGAGAGTTTTCTTCCAAATTTTCAAGATTTCTTCAAGGTTTTCAAGCTTCCCAAGCTTCAAGAAGGAGGTATTCCGAAAAAGGGAGATGGATTCCTCAAACAAGAAGATGAAGATGTCTCTAGAGAAGTTTGCAGACATAGAGAATCATCTCAATGGAAGAGATCCCAATCTTCAAGTAAGTCCAATCAACTTTCGTTTTCATGTTCTTCATGTCTTCCATCATGCTCTTCATCAAACTTCATCAAGCTCCCTTTTTATTTTTCTTTCAGAATTATCCCATGTTTCCTGGCCCAAGAAAGTTCACGTCTCTCCCTTGGATTCGTAAACTTGCAAAAAGTGTTAAGCTTTCTATGCAAGTGTTCATATCCAAGTGGGATCTTCAAGGACTTGTAGTGCTTGCCAAGAATTACAAATGTGCGAACGTAGACTGGGCGGCTATGGGCGCCTTGATCGAGTGGTGGCATCTCCAAACTCATACGTTCTTCTTCCAAGATTTCGAGTGCACAATCCTTCTAGAAGAGGCGGAACTTCTATTAGGTCTCCCAAAGACCAGAGACAACAGAGACAAGATAGCCTTGACAAAAGAGAGAATCACCGGTCAACAGTTATTGACATCGATCATGAAGGATCCTTCAGAAGCTAAAGGATGCCTCACTAAGAAGGGGATCAATCTTGCAAAACTAGCCGAGTGGACTCTTTATGAAATTGAAGATCTAAGGGAGGATGAGGCAGAGGATGTAACGAAAGCTCTCGTTACATGCCTTGCTGGTGCCTTATTCTTTCCTGCACAGGATAACTTCTTGGAAGATGATCAAATTAGTGCTATTTGCGCAATTTTCGAAGGTAAATCCATTAGCGCTGCACTCTTAGCATATCTCTACAGTGAACTTTCTGCGGCTTCTGTGGGTCGTCCTCCATATGGATGCATGCTACTCTTTGCCTTGTGGGTTGAACTTCATTTCAAATTCGAGCATAGCAAGAAAAGGCCTCTGAATCCATCTCAGATCTTCTTGAATAGTCCAATTCATTGCATTGCTAATATTGTAAAGTTCAATGAGTACATGGTCAACAAGGTTCCAAAACTCAAGACCCGAGCCGATTGGAGAGAGTATTTGAAGCTTATGACATCCGACATATTCGACTCGTCTCCGCTTGCTCTTGTTGGAAAACCAGTTTGGGTGCGCCGTACAGCAGGAGCAGATCTCAAGTTAATTGGAGCCACTGAGTTTGTGTTGTACAATCCACACCGGTGCCTTACTCAACTTAGCTTGGGCCGTCGTGAATTTCCTGAATTCTCTCCCACACTCCCAATCAAGAAGCGTGACTTGGAATCCGATGAAGATTATGAAGCCATACAAATCATCATTACTCTATGGAACCTTGGCTTTAGCTATCGTGTAAGATCCTCTAAAGACAGAGATAAAGGATTGAAATTTCCTTATCTTAAAGGTCTTCATGATATTCTCCCTTGAATGTCCTCTTTCTCTTTTTGATTTTGATGTTGATGTAATAAATATTGATTTTATTGAATAAAGATTGATTTTTCATGCCTTAGAATCTTTCCCCAACTTTCTGTGATGTGCATACGATTTTTCCTTAAGTAAAAACCTGATTTTTCCTGAAAATTCAACAATTCGGGTTCTGTAAAACGTAAAACGCGTCCACTCAGAAAGACGCCTTTCAAACTAAATTCTTTTCTAAAAATTCAATTTAATCCTTGAAAACCCGATTTAAAGCTTAAAACGCGTCTATGTCTATAGACGCCTTTCAACTCTCTCCCCGACTTTTCCCAGGATTCTGCCATTAATTCCATGATTAATTCCCTGAAATGCGTCCAGTAACCAAGACGCTTTTCATGATTTTCCTCTGTACGGCTCTGAACAGAACCTGAAACGCGTCCACTCATATGGACGTGCTTCAACCAATTCAAACAGCTGTCCTTGCCGCCTCAACTTATGCGCCCTAAAACGCGTCTGTCTGAGTCGACGCCTTTCACCCTTTTCGTTATAGACCCGCGAAGGCCCTCCTTTCTTCCTCACTTTCACAAAAATTTCTCTCTCCTCACCGAGCTCCGACGATCTCTCCGGTGATCTCACTCCTTTCTTTCTCAAAAAACTCCTTCTTTAGAGCTATGGAACACGGTGAAGGATCAAGGAAGAAGAAGGCCTTGGCCAAGAGGAGGCGGTGGCAAGAAGAAGAAGCTCCCGAGGAGGTGCCGGTGGCGTTAGCCGAGGCGGCGGCCTTCTTAGAGGAGGAGCTCCCTCCACCGGCACCTATGGCGGTGGAAGAGGAAGAGGAGGGCGACCTCCACACGGTAAGTCCTCCATAGTTTGACTGGGGTGAAGAAAAGAGGAGAAGAAAGGGGTTCTTGAAGGAACCCGGAATCTGGACTTGAAAGGCGTCCAGACCAGGTGACGCTTTTCAAAAGGCGTCGCCCTGGGTCGACGTCTTTCAATCCAAATTTCGAATTTTTAAAGTAGGTAGAAAATAGGTTTGAATTGCGTCAGGGTATGTGAACGTGTTTTGAAACACGTCTGTGTGTGCTGACGCCTTTCAAAACAGAAAGTGAATTTTCCTATTTTTATTAATTACTGACCCTATTTTTTTTTTTTTTTATTTGCAGGGAGTGATGAGGGCCAGGATTTCCTGGGATTTAGTGATAGGGGCGTATAGGGGACTCCCGGATTTTCAGAAGGCGCGCCTGCGCCGGATGGGGTTCGGCGAGATACTAGACATCGAGCCATTTTGGCTCGATCTAGTCCTGCTGCAGGCGCTCAGGGAGCGTTGGCATGCAGTGAGTCGGGCATTTCTGATGCCTTGGGGGCATATGGTCCCTACCTTAGAGGACGTGGCAGGATCACTGGCCTGCGGGTAGAGGGCCGACCAGTTAGTGGGGTTACTTACCCCAACTATCAGGGATTAGCAGAGGCCTTGCTAGGGATAGAGGTATCCAGTATAGGTAGGGAGTCTAGGATGGTTCCTAGGGTAGAAGTAGAGGCTGCCCTAGGTCTAGATGAGCCCCGGCGTCGGTTTGATGAGACCCGGGTAGAGTTTAGAGACAGGCTAGCCGAGTCATCTTCCTCTGCCTATTGTAGTGACCCGAGTCAGGTAGAAGAGGTAGACAGACAGCTCAGAGTCTTTTTAGTTTTCTTTTTCGGTCGGTTTCTCTTCGGTACGAAGGGCGACCATATTCACTGTAGGTTTCTTTATTTATTAGATGACCTAGATAGCTTAGGAGAGTATGCTTGGAGTGCGGCCCTTCTGGCCCACCTGTTTGCAGACCTATCTGCGGTCACGCCGGACCGCGAGACTACTATCAGTGGCTTCTCGCCATTCCTTCAGATATTAAATGTTTTATTATTTATTCATGATATGCAATGTGTAATGCAATGATTTTTCTAACCTATATGTTCATGAATGCATGTGTGGAGCTACCACTATTTCCCGCTCGGCAGAGCGCGGATTGTTCGTCCGGATGCCGTCCCATTGGCCTGCCGTTGGCAGCCAATTGAGGACACGGCTCCGCAGCATCACCAGCTGACGGCCCTCCGCCGTCAGTTCCTAGATTATCCAGAGCTACTGGTAAGTTTTTAACTTGTTCAATTTTTATTAAATGCAATTTTTTATTCCTTAAGTGCAATTTATTTATGAATGCATCTAACTTATATACAGGTAATCTGGCGCCCGTACTTGGGCATGAACGAGGAGGGTCAGCCATGGGTGACGGCTGACAGGAGGCGATTCGGGAGGCAGATGTGGGTGCACTGCCTCAACGAGATCGAGCCCCTCCGTCTCCGGCTCGTGATGAGGACTCTGGGCCTCCATCAGGAATGGATAGATGAAGAAGTCCCGGAGGGTGTGGGGAGGAGCATGAGGGGCAAGCAATCCCTCACCGACTGGCGTGCCAAGTTCCCGGAGCAGTACGAGGACTGGCACCGTCGGGGCATTAGAGTGGAGTCCCGTGCGGAGAGTAGCGAGGGCTACCTCCAGCAGTATCGGGTCCATTACGCCGACCAGCTGTGGCTCCTCCGACCACTCGATGTAAGTATGCATTCATGCGTCTTTAATTTTATTATTATCTTGATTTATGTTGGTGAATGAATGTATGTATATGTGATTTGCAGGATGCTCGTGATGCGGTCATCATCGACCTCCGGGCCCGCCTACATGATGCTGAGGCCCAGCTCGAACAAGTCCAGAAAGAGCTCTTTGATCTGGTATGTATGAATGAATATGAATGCATGTTTTAATTAATTAATTGTTTTGGCGATTAACAACTGACAGTGTTCTTTTGGTGCAGCGAGCCGTCTACACCCAGGCGGCTCCCCCTACCTATGGAGCTTCATCTTCTTCATCATCTGCCGCGCACGATGCTGCCCTGGCTGACCTCCAGAGTCAGCTCGCCTCTGCCATCCACCGGGCTTCTCTTGCGGAGGAGGACCGTGCTGCTCGGGTAAGTTTTGATTTTTGAATTTGACTTGATTTACTTGATTGTCTTGAACTAACAAAATCTTCTTCTGCAGGTTGCTGAGCTCCAAGAAGCCCTTCAGAGGGCTGAAGCGGATGCCTGTGCTACAGCGACTCGTGCCGAGGCTGATGCAGAGCGGATCCGGGCTCTAGAGGAGCAAGTGGCCCGACTTTCGGTTGGAGATCTTGCGCGCCTCCAAACCCGCCTGGAGGTCATCAACGAGGAGCGAGAGCGGGAGAGGCATGAGCGGCAGAAGATGGATGCTGAGATATCCGCTCTTCGAGTCCAGCTTGGCATTGCATAGCATGAGCGCCGGAGTGTGGAGGAGAGGTACAGGCGTGCTCGACAGCGTGCGCAGGAGCGCGGTTTGACGAGCGCTTTCACTGCCAGCGCTGCCGTGTCTTCCGGCCAGGCGGGGCCGAGCACGATGGGGCCACCTCCACCTTCCAGCCGAGGACCAGCACCAGACGCACTTGACGAGGCCCAGAGCCAGTTAGATGAGGGCGGAGGGGAGAGCCAGCCTTGAGGGCTTATGTACTTCTTTTCCTTTCATGTATCATGTATAAAACACTTTTGATATATACATGAAACTTTTGGGCTCCAATCTCGTGTTCCTGTGCTTATCTTGCATCCTGTACAACACTTAACAAACAGGTTAAGTATCTATTTAGGCTTAGCCCCTTGCCTGACCAAACAAATGGTCAATCAATCTTTTCCTTGAATAAATAGTCAAGGGGCATAGCCTTTATTAACAAAGGTAATAAGAATAATCAGACTTAAGCAAAATGCAACATACAAGCAAACAGATGCTCACTGAAAATAAAAGGAGTGAAACACCTTAAATGCAACAAGCAAATGCTAATTGAAATATTTTTGTGGTTTTGAAATATTCATTTTTGTTTGGGTTTTGAGATATGTATTTTTTTTTTAGATTTTGACAAATGTACTTTTTTTTGAATTTTTGACATATGTACTTTTTTTTGAATTTTTGACTATGCAATTTTTTTTGAATTGTGACATATGTATTTTTTTGAATTTTTGACATATACATTTTTTTTGAATTTTTGACATATGTATTTTTTTTGATTTTGACATATGTATTTTTTTTGAATTTTTGACTATGTATTTTTTTTTGAATTTTTGACTATGTATTTTTTTTGAATTTTTGACTAAAAGACCAGTATGGTACTTAGATCAAAAGATCATATTCATTTATTAACTTAATTTCAAAATTGTTCTTTAACAACTTAACTTAAAACCCATCGTGTTTGAACTTGTGTTTCCATTCGTGATCCCATTTGATGATTTGACCCTTAGTTAATCTAAGCCATTCTTTAAGCTTGAAATACACCTCTTTAGAAAGAAAAGAAGAATAGATTTAGAAAGCCCATGAGAAGGTTCCGGAGACCTAAAAAGATGTTCCTTTCCAACCCTAATATCTGTTGGGGTTCGGTCATTTTCTTTCCGGGGCATTTATCGACCTTGCGTTCCCTTTTGTTTCATTTTATGGCCTTGATGTGACGTTTGTAGTGTATTGGCCTTTTTGCCTTTTCCTTTTGTTTTTTTATTCTTTTCTTTCTTTGCTCTGCTTCGGAACGGATCTCCCCCATTTTTTTTATAACGGCCTCCTACTAAGATGGCGGGTATTCTTGGTAGTCTATTTTAAGCCTCGTTCCGACATCATGGGCCGAGTGTAAAACAAAATTTTACTTTAAAAAGGAATGATTTGTACTTTACACTCTTAGTCAAGCTTTTGATATATTCTTTAGGACTTGGCATCTCTTGTTACTCACGAATCAAACGTGTCAGTGTGTGCAGTAATGGGTTTGAAGTTAAATTATTCAGACTAACAAAGAAATTTGAGTTTATAAATTTTCTGATTCCACTGGTCTTTGTACCATACTGATCGACTCTTTAACCTAAGGGTAGTATTTCTTAAGATGTAAACCATTCCAGGGATGATTTAGCTCTTCTCCTTCTGCATTAACAAGACGATAAGCATTACCAGGAAAAGCATGTGATACAACATAAGGTCCTTCCCAGTTGGGTTGGAGCTTAGAACGCGGACCACTAGGTTTTACAAAAATTCTTTTAACGACCATTTCACCGACTTTGAACTTTCGTTCAATGACTTTTTTTTGATAAAAACGTGCTAATCTGTTTTGATAAGCTTTCGCATGATTAGCAGCTGACCATCTTTTCTCGTCTAAAAGTTCCAATTGAGCAAGGAGTGCTGAACGATGTTCATCAATGGAGAATTCCTTGTTCAATTGTACTCTTAATGACGGTATAAGGATCTCATATGGAACTACCGCCTCCATTCCAAATGTTAAGGAATAAGGAGTTTGCCCAGTAGGCGTGCGGATTGAAGTTCGGTAGGCCCATAGAGCCTTAACCAATTTTTCTGGCCAATTTGCGAATTTGTTAGATTTACACGTCTTTTTGATGATTTTTATCAAAGTCTTATTAGTTGCCTCTGCTTGGCCATTGTCTTGTGGATAATAAGGAGATGAATGATGCAATGCAATTTTATACCTGTTGCAGAGGTCCTTCAATTCCTGTGACACGAACTGCGGTCCGTTGTCGGTGACGATGGTACTTGGGATTCCGAATCTTGTGATGATGTTCTTCATGATGAATTTGCAGACGGTTGATGCTTTGATCTCCACGTATGCTTCAGCTTCTGCCCACTTGGTGAAGTATTCCGTTGCCGTGAGAATGAAAGATTTTTGCTTGATGCCGGAATCTGGGTTACCAAGGGGTCCAATAATGTCGAAAGCCCACATGGAGAAAGGCCATGGGGAGGAAACAGGATGGAGTGAGGATGCAGGAGAATGAATTTTGTCGGCGTGAAGTTGACACTTAGCACACCTACGGACATATCCTACACAATCTTCTTCCATGGTTGGCCAATAAAATCCTTGTCTAAGGATCTTCTTTGCTAGCATCTGTCCATTGACATGGCCACCACAAACTCCACTATGAGCTCCTTCCATAACCTTCCAAAGCTCATCCTCGTCTAAACATCTCAGAAGAACTCCATCATAACCTCTCTTATATAATGCTCCCCCAACTAGGGTGTATCGTTGAGCAACTCTCCTGATAGCTCTCTTTTCCTCAGTTGTAGCTTCTTCAGGATACGATTGATCTTCACAATATTTTGCAATTTCATAATACCATGGCTTCTGTTCATCATCCATCTCTTCTAACAGCTCCATCAACATGATTTCTCTTTTCTCCACAATACTTCCATCTTTGAATTTCTTCAGCAACTTCTCCTTAGTTCTAAGAAATGAAGGATCTTTCACGGCGGGTGAAAGACGCCTATGAACTATGATTGATTCAGATTGCTTGCTGATAGGAAAATCAAGGGAAGATGCAAGTGAAGCTAGAGCGTCAGCTAGGATGTTTTGATTTCTAGGGACATGGACAAAGATTAATTTTGTGAAAAGCTTTGAATAAGCAGAAGTAAGTTCTTGATATGGCTTGAGCTTGGGATCAAGAGTTCGATACTTGGTCAGCACTTGGCGAAGAATTAATTGGCTATCACCCACAATCCTGAGTTTGGTGGCACCATGAAAATGAGCAGCCTCGAGACCAGCAAGAAGTGCCTCGTATTCAGCTATGTTGTTGGTGACTGGAAAGTCAAACTGAAAGGCTTGTGGAATGGTGACACCTTCAGGTGATAACAGAACGATTCCGATCCCCTTTCCATGAGAATTCAGAGCTCCGTTAAAATGCAGAGTCCACATATCATCTCTGATTTGATTTACGGACATCAGTTCCTCATCCGGAAACTCTGATCGCACTGGATCAAATCGAGGAAGGGGATGATGAGCGAGATGTTCTGCTATGGCATAGCCCTTGATTGCTTTCTGTTGAATGTAAATGATATCGAATTGAGATAGAAAGCTTTGCCATCGCGCTAACCTATCAGTAAGAACAGATTTCTCCAGAAGGAACTTGATCGGATTCATCCTAGCGATGAGGTGGACTTCATGGGCCAGAAAATAATGCTTTAATTTCTGCACAACCCAAACTAATGCTGCACATGTTTTCTCCATCGCCGTATATCTCTGTTCAGCGGGGTTGAGAGGTTTAGAGAGATAGTAGGCTGCCCTCTCTTTTCCTTCTTCATCCTCTTGTGCTAGGACAGCCCCCACTGCGTCATCCAGGACAGAAATATAAAGTATCAAAGGTTTGCTTGGAGATGGTGGTCTCAAAACAGGAGAACTTGCCAAATAGTCCTTTAATCCATCAAATGCCTCATGACACTTATCGTCCCAATTGAATTTGACTCCTGGCTTGGTAAGCTCGTAAAATGGCTTACACCTTTGTGAGTGCTGGGAGACAAAACGGCGAATAAATTGTAACCTCCCGATTAATCTTCTTAACTCTTTCAAATTTTTGGGAGGTGGCATTTCTCTGATAGCCTTCGCCTTATTGGGATCGATCTCAATTCCCCATTTGCTGACAATGAATCCAAACAATTTTCCTGAAGATACCCCGAATACACATTTCTTGGGGTTCATCTTCAACTGATATTCTCTCGATCTCTCTAATACCCTTGCCAAAACTTTGGCGTGCTCAGCCTTCGTTTTAGATTTAACCAATAAGTCATCCACATACACTTCCAAATCTATATGCATCATGTCATGAAATATTGCCATCATAGCCCTTTGATAAGTGGCTCCAGCATTCTTTAATCCAAATGGCATGACAACATAGCAATATGTTCCTCAAGGTGTAGTGAATGAAGTCTTCTCTTGATCCTCTTCTGCCAGCTTAATTTGGTTGTATCCTGAAAATCCATCCATAAACGATAACGTCTCATAGCCAGCGGTATTATCGATGAGTACATCAATATGAGGCAATGGAAAATCATCTTTAGGACATGTCCGGTTCAGATCGCGGAAGTCAATGCAAATCCTGACCTTCCCATCCTTTTTCATAACCGGGACTATATTGGCCACCCATTGTGGATAAAGGACAACTCTAATAAATTTGGCTTTGTATAATTTGTCGACCTCTTCCTTCATCTTTAAAGCCATTTGTGGGTGGAATCGCCTTAATTTCTGCTTGCCCGGACTAGCTCCATCATTTAATGTTAACCTGTGTTCAACTAAAGATGAATCTAACCCTGGCATATCCTCGTAACTCCAGGCGAAAGTGTCCTTATAATCCTTAAGCACTTGTACCATTGCCTTCTCATCCTCTGTAGAAAGATTTTTGCTGACGAGGACAACCTTAGGTTCGCCTTCAGTCCCTAAGTTTATTTCTTTGGTGGGCTCTTCTACGGCAGCTGAGGGTTCATCAAATCTCTTCACTCCACTGGCATACGCCTCAGCTGCGTCCTCATCATCTTCCTCATCTTCAACAATGGGGTCCTTTTCATGCACTAACTCATATACCCCGTACCCATCATTGACTGACTCATCATCTGTACAATCTTCTGGAATCTGAATTGTATCTTCTAAAAGCTGAGGGATTAAAGAGCAAAAAGAACATTTATCAGCCAAATCCTGGAGGTATCTTTCTGGAATTTGCCTACCCTTAGGCTTCCTAGACTTCCTAACCTGACTAACCTGCCTAAAACTAGACTTCCTAACTTCACTAAACTGCCTATCATAACCTAATGAAGATGAAGTAGGATGAAAATCCTGGGATACAAGTGGAAATACAGGGGAATCCTCCCGTGGGGAGGGGCAGAGTATGTTTAAGAGAGAATCTTGACCGACGGACCCGCGCGATGGGGTGTAATCGGACAAGTAAGATGTTTCCTCGATAATGATTTGGGAAGAATTTGTTGTAAAATTGGCGTTTTTTTTTTGATATCGGAGGAATTATACATGAAGCAGGAGTGAATACAAATGGAAGGGGAATCGGACGGAGGAAGCGGCACCAATGCCAGAGGATTAGGGGGATCATATAGCAATATGTCCCAGATCAGATCATACATCCTCTCTAGATCGAGAGGAGGTTGTGGTATAATGTCCCGAGGGGACAGAGTAATCATAACGGGCGGGGCCCGTGGAATGTCTTCAGTAATGACCCGCGACCAAATCGGGGTCAAGAGCAGTATGCGAAATAGAGTATGGAGCATTAGGACATGTGAAGGATATGTCCCCCTCCAGAGCAGATCTGTTGTGTAACCAGCTTCATAGGGGTCATCTGGCTCCCCTTCATCAGTTTGTTCGGACAGCAGTATCCGCTTATCAAAGATTGCGCCAGGGCTCTCAATTAGCTCGTCGATCTGCGGTGGCCACTTGGGTTCTGCAGGATCCAGGAATAATCTGTTCAGTACTATGTATAGGTCCCTTAGGTCGAACCATCTGTACCATTCGCATTCGGGGTCATGGAATTTTCTCCTTTTCATAGGCCGCAAAGCCTCCAAGGATTGGTACGTAAGTAGTTCGGAACAATGTCTGGCCAAGTCCCTCCCATATATGTCATGGAAGTCAAAACATGAAGTAATGACCACCGTGTTGTCGTGACTAAGTATGGGCCCTTTCACAAAGTGTGTATATAGGGTCCATGTTAAGGGATCTCGGCCTTCTTTAAGTGGTGTGGACATTGTTTCCAAGATTTCTTGACCATCTTCTTGCTGAACCCTGTCTTGCTTCAGTTTCCTCGGCCTATAGCCCAGACCGCTTCCGGGTACTGCTCGGTGATCTCTGACAGGAGTGGTCCTGCCTTGCAACTGTGTGCCCAGACCTTTCCCAGGCTGATAGCCTTTTTTCATCATGATTCTCCATCCTGGGGTACTCATGCACTTCCCTCTTTTGATAGCATTTAATGGGTATGGAGAAATGGTAGCGGCTTTCAAAGGATCAGCCACTGGACGGTAGACCTGTAATACCGACAGAAAAGGTTGTCGGCCAGGTAAAACAGCAGATTTAATATTTAAGGTATGAGCAGCAGCAAGGATCGGCATGTTCGTCACTTTAATAATTCGTCCTTTATAAGGGAATTTGAGGCATTGGTGATTCGTAGAAGGAATCGCCTCAAGAGTTTTAATATAAGGACGTCCCAGAATGGCATTTATGGAAGGGTCGATTTCTAGAATATGAAATTCGACCTCTGCATGACTTACTGGGCCCAACTCCACCTTTAAATAAACCATTCCCAGAGGGGAACGGGTAGAATTGTCATATGCCGTAACTGAGATGGGGCTAGGCAGCCATTTCTCCTTAGGCACACCGCACAGTTCCAGGGTCTTCGGAGGTAAAACATTAATTGAGGCCCCTGTATCAACCAGGCATGCATCCACGGCCTTTTTGCAGATATTGACCGTGATGCTCAGAGCCATGCTTCTGGCGGCTGGCGGTGCTAGTTCCGATGTGTGGAATGTAATTGAGGGTTGATCCCCCTGAGGAACTAGTAGTGCTGCAATTTTCTCTACCGGCACGTCTTCGTTGACCATCACCTTCTGTAGGTATTCCATTAAGGCTTCTTGGTGAATCTTGGACCTTTTAATCAATTCAAGTACAGTGATCCGTGCCGGTGTTCTGTCCAGATGTTTCAACAAGTCATATTGAGTGCCTGGTGCACTCTCTTCATTATGGGCTTCCTCAGTCGGCTGTGATGGGCCGTCTTTGACTGTGGACTGAGGAAAGATCTTGTTGAAAATCCTTCCACTCCGGAGCGCATGTTCCTCGACCGTGGAGGATCCGGGTGACACTTTGAGTACCGCAGAATCGGGTGGCGTAAGCGGTGCGGAGGGTTGATACGTAGGTGGTGGCGTTGGGTTAGGTGGTGATGGCGCGGTGCGGATTAAAGGCCTAGAGGGTTGGATGGTAGATGGGTACGCGGTCGGTGAAGTGGGGAATGGGACGCGTAATAGCGGTCTGGATGGTTGGATGGTGTCTGGATAGGTAGTGGTAGCGGGTGAAGTAGGAAATGGTACGCGGAGTAATGGCCTAGATGGTAAAAGGGGTGCGTAGTTGGCTTGTGGTGGGTTATATGGTGGGGGCGTAGTGGTGCGGGGCGCAATAGGCTTAAGGAAAGAGGGTAGTGGGTTATTGGGCGCGGGCGAGTGATATATGGGTGTCGGTAAAGGGGTGATGGTAACGGGTTGTGGCCTAGGTATGCGGATGGTGCGGCGTGGTGGTTGTTCTGCGGTATTCTGAATGTGACCCGTTGAATAGAGAGAGGAAGAGTCCTCTATCCTCTATTGTTGCCCACGACCAGCCTCAGACTGGCTGTTCGTTAGAATGGGAGCAACTTGGTTCTGGTTCTTGTGCTCCGGAAGCGGATTCTGCACTATGCCCATATTGGGTGGTGGTGCTGCCTGTGCTGGTGGTCTTACTTGCTGCTGCTGTTGCTGCTGTTGCGGTCTTCTCGCCTTCAGGGCTGATATATATTTCTTCATTTCCTCCCAGTCTATGCCGCCCTGCTCGTTGAGATTATGAATATAATCTCTGAACATGAAGCAGGTGTCGATGGTGTGCCCAGGTTGCCTATGGAAGTAGCAATACCTGGACGTATCGGCATTTTGAGGCCAGACAGCCTTTTCCCTTGGCAAAACTAAGGCATTAGCTGCCATTAGAGCACTGAAGATATCGGCCAAGGATTCTGGGAGTGCCGGGTATTCCGCCCTTTTCGGGCCTGGGGGTCTTCTCGGCTGGTTATAATCACCAGGAGGAGGGACATTGTGGTATGCCGGCGGTGCGCCCGGCTGATACTGCTGCTGCTGGGGATACTGCTGCTGTGGGGGTTGCTGGTACTGCAATTGCCTGGGTGGCGGCTGTTGTGGCTGATGTTGGTTCTGATTCTGATTCGGCTGCTGGGGCCGTTGATACTGTTGTTGGTACTGGGGGTTCTGCTGCTGTCTGTACCCTTGCTGCTGTGGCCTCTGGTATTGCTGCTGACTCCTCACGAACTGGGGCGAGTTATTGTTCATGGTACTCACTTGCTCATGAGAGAGCGTGCCCTCAGTAGTCGGACCTGTGCTGGAAGAGTTCGGCACTGCAGGCTTCCGAGGCGGAGGCCTGCTAGGTCTATGAGGATCAAAGACGCTAGAGAATGTAGCGTCCTTGAAAGCATTCTGGCAGTACCGTGCTCTTTCATAGAGCTCTGCCATGTTGGTCAAATTGTTCAAGGAGAGGACGAGCTTGAACTGGGGCGTGGCATTGGAAATTAACATCTTCACTTGTTCGGACTCGGACAAGTGATCCTTCACCTTTTCAGCCAGACCTCGCCACCTGTCAGCAAAACTGACAAACTCCTCATCAGGTTTCATCTTTTCTGCAATGAGGTCTGTGATAGACAAGGAGGGTGCAACTTTGTCCTGGTATCGTTGAATAAATTTGCGTGAAACGATACCGTAATCCTCTACTTCTGAGGGTTCCAGGGAAAAGAACCACTCGAGGGCTGGTCCCTCTAGAGATCTCCTGAACAAGAAGGCCAACGACCTCTTGTCGTTCTGCCAGAAAGAGGATTCATACATAAACTCCTTCAGATGTGTGAAGGGGTTACCAGTACGGTTGTACTTTCGGTACATTGGCATTTCAGAGGGTGGCAGATGGAATACTGGCAGGCTCGGTAGACTGATCTCTGACACAGCTTTGACCCCCATCATTTTCTGGAGGTTATTAAATTGCTCATCCATACGCTCCATTTTGGCCAGCAGCGTTTGTGTGGTCAGATCTGCCTGGGGAGGAGGAGGAGGAGGAGGTACTTGGTAGGCCTGCTGCCTAGAGTATGTTGGGCAGGGTGGACAATAGAGGGGAGGTCCGGCAGAGCTTCCGCCATGCCCGAGGGCATTTTGATAAGCAGGCGTTTGCGGTCTAGCCGGTTGCCTAGATGATGAAAGCTGCGGCCCAGCTGGCCGAGAAGTAATATGAAGGCCCTCCACGGCCTGATGGATATAAGGAGGAGGAAAAGAAGGTTGCTGAGGAACAGCAGGGGGAGCCACAGGGTTCGGCTCGGCAGGCTGCATGGGTGCCTTCCCCTTCAAAATAGACTGGATCGCCTCAAACTGCTGAGGGTCCAGACGGGAGGCAAGAACTCCCAGAGCATTGATGAGATCCGTAGGATCAGAGGATGAGGGATCATTCTGATTCATGTCCCCCTCAAGATCAGGATTAGGGATCGCATACTCGTGCGGAGGAGGATCAGGATATTGATCACGTGGATGCAAAAGAGGTGTCCGAACATTCCCATCTAGACGATATGGAACGGGGATAGAACTACGGGAGGCATCAGCATCTCTCCCACTCTCATAGTTGTATTCAGAATCCCGAGGGGCATTAGCATCTCCCTCGTAATTAACCATGGCATCTGGAGCCACACTCAAGTCCCTACCTGATCGTAGCAACTTGATGTTAGATTCTTTTTCTTCAAAGATTTGACAAACAAGTTGCACAGAGATTAATCAAACAAGTGGATGCTTAACGTGATTTTAAGATTCCCTTTTTGAGTTATTTGGATTCAATTAAACCTCAAATTCTCTCAAGGAAAGGATCCTAGTTTCAGTTCAATTTCCACCGTTATTCTCTAGGGCTTTCTCTCACAACGCTTTCAGAATCTAACCAGGACTTCAATTGGTACAACCAGCCCGATGATCAAGGAGGAATACCTTGATTTTGGGGACTTATGGAGGTCTCAACTGTAGGTGCTTAGAATGACCGTGTGATTATCATGAAATATCTATATTGTTTAGTGTAAACTAACCTATTAAAAACAGCAACTAAAGTGCAGTGATCGCCAGAAACTTTTAACTTAAAAGTTTCAAAAGAGATATGATCGCCTACCTTTCAAACGCGGAAGATTGAGTCCTTGGTTCCCCTTCCTCAGCCGGCTGAAGAAAGAGAGCCCTTTCTTTGCTTCTTTGTTCTTGCTGTGGAATTTGAGGTTGAGGATCGTCCAGAAATCTTTCTGGCTTTGTGCTTGATTTTCCCCTTTTGAATCTCTCGTTGTTGTTGAGTGCAGCAAAGACAGAAACAAAATAAAGAAGAATGATGATGAGAATTTAAGTAGAAGCAGTATCTGAACTAATCATGATGTTAAGCATATTTAAAACAACAAACTCACTTGTTTAATGGCTTTGAAACCCCTTTGATCAAGTAGGTTTTGAAAGATTATGCTGTGGTGTGTGTTTGCATGAAGTGAATGAAGAATGAAATTAATGAAGATGAAAATGAAAATGCAGTAATGAAAAACTTATGCCCAATCGGTTGAAGCTCTGAAAGGATGAAGATCTTGAAAGGGACGCCGACTTCTGGAAATGGCAGCGCTCCGGCGTTACGACGTTGCTTCAATCTTCAACTTGCTATAATAATGCTCTCTTAATGGACTTCAACTCTCTCTTTTTTTTTTTTTTTACTCTTCAACATGCAGGGTATTTATAGGCATTTCTTACGTTCGAGATTAACATAGCAAAATTTCGAATTTATCCATCTTAACCGACAGATAAATACTGATTAATTCATCTTTATCTGTAATTATCTAAAACGCGTCCACCTTGACTGACGCCTTTCAGATTAATTAAGATAAGGATAAATATCCGGGAAAACTTATCTTTATCTTTATTAAGTAAAACGCGTCCATCTATGTAGACGTCTTTTAGACTAATTAAGATAAGGATAAACATCCGGAAGAGAAGTTAAAATCACTTAGGAAACTTAAAACGCGTCTACCTTCCCAGACGCCTTTTAGTTAATTAATTAATTAATTAAAATTCAAATTTAAACGTTAAAACAGGAATAAACTCTAAATCGCGTCCACACAGGTTGACGCGTTTTATAATTTTGAATCGCGTCCACACAGGTTGACACGTTTTAGAAAGAATTCTGAATCGTGTCCACACAGGTTGACACGTTTTAGAAAGAATTCTGAATCGTGTCCACACAGGTTGACACGTTTTAGAAAGAATTCTGAATCGTGTCCACACAGGTTGACACGTTTTAGAATTTCTGCATCTTTTAACTGAAATTTGAGCTAAAATCAATTTAATTGATTAACTTAAACATGTCTGTTAAACCCGACACTCAAAAATATTAATAAAAATTAATCAATGATTAATTATCAGACCATTCTGAGGCATTATTATATGATATGAAATTTACTCGAAATGACGTCAAAATTAGCGTGTCTACAGCTGCCTCACCTTGGCATCGTATTTGCAAGGGAGTGAAATGGAATGGAATGTACTGAAAAGGTGATGCCAAGGTGTGATGAGACACGCTCTTAACATCACATGACTGGAATTTTTCTCAAAATCATCAATGAAGATAGCTCAAAGAAATCAATGGAATTAATCCTGTCTGGATGAGGTAGACAAGAAAATAAAATAAAGTCGATCAACCTCCTCGGAGTGGGAAGTACCCCAGGTCATAGACACTGTAGGTTTCATCATGGGGAGCGTTTGCCAGCCAATGTGGACGTGCTACAGCCATGATGGATCTTAAAAGGAAAACAAGAATATCGGATAAAGAATCCAATCAAGGATAGAATTCCAATGATATCTTTAAGCGAACCTCAAAGATAATCAAGATACTCAATTCAGAATGGAATATTTCATATCATGTTGGAAATTATTTTGATTTAATGGTCTGAAACTTAATCAGTAATTAATTTTTATTACAATAATTTCAAAGTCCTACATGATGCATGCTGGGCTAAAAGAAAAATATAAAGTCAAATAAAATATAAATTAATCAAGGATAATATTGTTAAATTGTCATTAATGAGTCAAGATACAAATTCTTGTAATTCAGTGCTAAGCCGAAGCTCGTTTATCCACGCACCGTTTCACAAAAGTGGAACCATCGTCCCTACTAATTAACAATCCAACGGCCTATCCATGCGATTAAGAATCCTCTGGAATTATCACTGTTTTTGTTGAAGGGGAACTCAAATTCCAGTTTCATCAAAACCACAAGGTCCTTGATATAGTCTAATAAATACTTAACATATAGTAATGCAAATGCAAAATAATTACATGGAATAATACAAGGATAGAAATAACCGTCTTTTTAGCCACAGTCGGGACTTCATGAATTCCATAGTGAGATCTTCTTAACATTTCCAACTTTACTCAGAATTTTCTTGAAACGCGTCAGTGCTCCTCGACGCCTTTTACTCACAGAAACAGGTTTCTGGGTGTTCTCTACTCGAATTCTAACTCTCTTCATGCCTTGTGTCCTGTATATGACTTGAACAAACATGTTAAATATCTGTTTAGGCTTAGCCCCTTGCCTGACCAAACAAATGGTCAATCAATCTTTTCCTTGAATAAATAGTCAAGGGGCATAGCCTTTATTAACAAAGGTAATAAGAATAATCATACTTAAGCAAAATGCAACATACAAGCAAACAAATGCTCACTGAAAAATAAAAGGAGTGAAACACATTAAATGCAACAAGCAAATGCTAATTGAAATATTTTTTATGGTTTTGAAATATTCATTTTTTGGTTTGGGTTTTGAAATATATATTCTTTTTTTTTTAGATTTTGACAAATGTACATTTTTTTGAATTTTTGAAATATGTACTTTTTTTTGAATTTTTGACTATGCATTTTTTTTGAATTTTGACATATACATTTTTTTTTTTGAATTTTGACATATGCAATTTTTTTTGAATTTTGACATATACATTTTTTTTTTAATTTTGACATATACATTTTTTTTTGAATTTTGACATATACATTTTTTTTGAATTTTGACATATACATTTTTTTTTTGACTAAAAGACCAGTATGGTACTTAGATCAAAAGATCATATTCATTTATTAACTTAATTTCCAAGTTGTTCTTTAACAACTTAACTTAAAACCCATCGTGTTTGAACTTGTGTTTCCATTCGTGATCCCATTTGATGATTTGACCCTTAGTCAATTTAAGCCATTCCTTAAGCTTGAAGTACACCTCTTTAGAAAGAAAAGAAGAATAGATTTAGAAAGCCCATGAGAAGGTTCCGGAGACCTAAAAAGATGTCCCTTTCCAACCCTAATATCTGTTGGGGTTCGGTCATTTTCTTTCCGGGGTATTTATCGACCTTGCGTTCCCTTTTGTTTCATTTCATGGCCTTGATGTAACATTTGTAGTGTATTGGCCTTTTGATTTTCCCCTTGCCTTTTCCTTTTGTTTTTTCTATTCTTTTCTTTCTTTGCTTTGCTTTGGAACGGATCTCCCCCATTTTTTTTATGACGGCCTCCTACTAAGATGGCGGGTATTCTTGGTAGTCTATTCTAAGTCTCGTTCCGACATCATGGGCCGAGTGTAAAACAGAATTTTATTTAAAAGGAATGATTTGTACTTTACACTTTTAGTCAAGCTTTTGATATTCTTAAGGACTTGGCATCTCTTGTTACTCACGAATCAAACGTGTCAGTGTGTTAAGTAATGGGTTTGAAGTTAAATTATTCAGACTAACAAAGAAATTTGAGTTTATAAATTTTCTGATTCCACTGGTCTTTGTACCATACTGATCGACTCTTTAACCTAAGGGTAGTATTTCTTAAGGTGTAAACCATTCCAGGGATGATTTAGCTCTTCTCCTTCTGCATTAACGAGACGATAAGCATTACCAGGAAAAGCGTGCGATACAACATAAGGTCCTTCCCAGTTGGGTTGGAGCTTAGAACGCGGACCACCAGGTTTTACAAAAATTCTTTTAACGACCATTTCACCGACTTTGAACTTTCGTTCAATGACTTTCTTTTGATAAAAACGTGCTAGTCTATTTTGATAAACTTTTGCATGATTAGCAGCTGACCATCTTTTCTCGTCTAAAAGTTCCAATTGAGCAAGAAGTGCTGAACGATGTTCATCAATGGAAAATTCCTTGTTCAATTGTACTCTTAATGATGGTATAAGGATCTCATATGGAACTACCGCCTCCATTCCAAATGTTAAGGAATAAGGAGTTTGTCCAGTGGGCGTGCGGATTGAAGTTCGGTAGGCCCATAGAGCCTCAACCAATTTTTCTGGCCAATATGCGAATTTGTTAGATTTACACGTCTTTTTGATAATTTTTATCAAAGTCTTATTAGTTGCCTCTGCTTGGCCATTGCCTTGCGGATAATAAGGAGATGAATGATGCAATGCAATTTTGTACGTGTTTCAGAGGTCCTTCAATTCCTGTGACACGAACTGCGGTCCGTTGTCGGTGACGATGGTACTTGGAATTCCGAATCTTGTGATGATGTTCTTCATGATGAATTTGCAGACGGTTGATGCTTTGATCTCCACGTATGCTTCAGCTTCTGCCCACTTGGTGAAGTATTCCGTTGCCGTGAGAATGAAAGATTTTTGCTTGATGCCGGAATCTGGGTTACCAAGAGGTCCAATAATGTCGAAAGCCCACATAGAGAAAGGCCATGGGGAAAAAACAGGATGGAGTGAAGATGCAGGAGAATGAATTTTGTCGGCGTGAAGTTGACACTTAGCACACCTACGAACATATCCTACACAATCTTCTTCCATGGTTGGCCAATAAAATCCTTGTCTAAGGATCTTCTTTGCTAGCATCTGTCCATTGACATGGCCACCACAAACTCCACTATGAACTCCTTCCATAACCTTCCAAAGCTCATCTTCGTCTAAACATCTCAGAAGAACTCCATCAAAACCTCTTTTATATAATGCTCCCCCAACTAGGGTGTATCGTCGAGCAACTCTCCTGATAGTTCTTTTTTCCTCAGTTGTAGCTTCTTCAGGATACGATTGATCTTCACAATATTTTGCAATTTCATAATACCATGGCTTCTGTTCATCATCCATCTCTTCTAACAGCTCCATCAACATGATTTCTCTTTTTTCCACAATACTTCCATCTTTGAATTTCTTCAGCAACTTCTCCTTAGTTCTAAGAAATGAAGGATCTTTCACGGCGGGTGAAAGACGCCTATGAATTATGATTGATTCAGATTGCTTGTTGATAGGAAAATCAAGGGAAGATGCAAGTGAAGCTAGAGCGTCAGCTAGGATGTTTTGATTTCTAGGGACATGGACAAAGATTAATTTTGTGAAAAGCTTTGAATAAGCAGAAGTAAGTTCTTGATATGGCTTGAGCTTGGGATCAAGAGTTCGATACTTGGTCAGCACTTGGCGAATAATTAATTGGCTATCACCCACAATCCTGAGTTTGGTGGCACCATGAAAATGAGCAGCCTCGAGACCAGCAAGAAGTGCCTCGTATTCAGCTATGTTGTTGGTGACTGGAAAGTCAAACTGAAAGGCTTGTGGAATGGTGACACCTTCAGGTGATAACAGAACGATTCCGATCCCCTTTCCATGAGAATTCAGAGCTCCGTCAAAATGCAGAGTCCACATATCATCTCTGATTTGATTTACGGACATCAGTTCCTCATCCGGAAACTCTGATCGCACTGGATCAAATCGAGGAAGGGGATGATGAGCGAGATGTTCTGCTATGGCATAGCCCTTGATCGCTTTCTGTTGAATGTAAATGATATCGAATTTAGATAGAAAGCTTTGCCATCGCGCTAACCTATTAGTAAGAACAGATTTCTCCAGAAGGAATTTGATCGGATTCATCCTAGCGATGAGATGGACTTCATGGGCCAGAAAATAATGCTTCAATTTCTGAACAACCCAGACCAATGCTGCACATGTTTTCTCCATCGCCGTGTATCTCTGTTCAGCGGGGTTGAGAAGTTTAGAGAGATAGTAGGCTGCCCTCTCCTTTCCTTCTTCATCCTCTTGTGCTAGGACAGCCCCCACTGCATCATCCAGGACAGAAATATAAAGTATCAATGGTTTGCCTGGAGATGGTGGTCTCAAAACAGGAGGACTTGCCAAATAGTCCTTTAATCCATCAAATGCCTCATGACACTTATCGTCCCAATTGAATTTGACTCCTGGCTTGGTAAGCTCGTAAAATGGCTTACACCTTTGTGAGTGCTGGGAGACAAAACGGCGAATAAATTGTAACCTCCCGATTAATCTTCTTAACTCTTTCAAATTTTTGGGAGGTGGCATTTCTCTGATAGCCTTCGCCTTATTGGGATCGATCTCAATTCCCCGTTTGCTGACAATGAATCCAAACAATTTTCCTGAAGATACCCCGAATACACATTTCTTGGGGTTCATCTTCAACTGATATTCTCTCGATCTCTCTAATACCCTTGCCAAAACTATGGCGTGCTCAGCCTTCGTTTTAGATTTAACCAATAAGTCATCCACATACACTTCCAAATCTATATGCATCATGTCATGAAATATTGCCATCATAGCCCTTTGATAAGTGGCTCCAGCGTTCTTCAATCCAAATGGCATGACGACATAACAATATGTTCCCCAAGGTGTAGTGAATGAAGTCTTCTCTTGATCCTCTTCTGCCAGCTTAATCTGGTTGTATCCTGAAAATCCATCCATAAACGATAACGTTTCATAGCCAGCAGTGTTATCGATGAGTACATCAATATGAGGCAATGGAAAATCGTCTTTAGGACACGCCCGATTCAAATCACGGAAGTCAATGCAAATTCTGACCTTCCCGTCCTTTTTCATAACCGGGACTATGTTGGCCACCCATTGTGGATAAAGGACAACTCTAATGAATTTGGCTTTGTGTAATTTGTCGACCTCTTCCTTCATCTTTAAAGCCATTTGTGGGTGGAATCGCCTTAATTTCTGCTTGACCGGATTAGCTCCATCCTTTAATGTTAACCTGTGTTCAACTAAAGATGAGTCTAACCCCGGCATATCCTCATAACTCCAGGCGAAAGTGTCCCTATAATCCTTAAGCACTTGTACCATTGCCTTCTCATCCTCTGTAGAAAGATTTTTACTGACGAGGACAACCTTAGGTTCGTCTTCAGTCCCTAAGTTTATTTCTTTTGTGGGCTCTTCTACGGCAGCTGAAGGTTCATCAAATCTCTTCACTCCACTGGCATACGCCTCAGCTGCGTCCTCATCATCTTCCTCATCTTCAACAATGGGGTCCTTTTCATGTACTAACTCATATACCCCGTACCCATCATTGACTGACTCATCATCTGTACAATCTTCTGGCATCTGAATTGGATCTTCTAAAAGCTGAGGGATTAAAGAGCAAAAGGAACATTTATCAGCCAAATCCTGGAGGTATCTTTCTGGAATTTGCCTACCCTTAGGCTTCCTAGACTTCCTAAACTGACTAACCTGCCTAAAACTGGACTCTCTAACTTCACTAAACTGCCTATCATAACCTAATGAAGATGAAGCAGGATGAAAATCCTGGGATACAGGTGGAAATACAGGGGAATCCTCCCGTGGGGAGGGACAGAGTAGATCTAGGAGAGAATCTTGACCGACGGACCCGCGCGATGGGGTGTAATCGGACAAGTAAGATGTTTCCTCGATAATGATTTGGGAAGAATTTGTTGTAAAATTGGCGTTTTTTTTTGGACATCGGAGGAATTATACATGAAGCAGGAGTGAATACAAATGGAAGGGGAATCAGACGGAAGAAGCGGCACCAATGCCAGAGGATTAGGGGGATCATATAGTAATATGTCCCAGATTAGATCATACATCCTCTCTAGGTCGAGAGGAGGTTGTGGAATAAAGTCCCGAGGGGACAGAGTTATCATAACGGGCGGGGCCCGTGGAATATCTTCAATTATGACCCGCGACCAAGTCGGGGTCAAGAGTAGTGTACGAAAAAGAGTATGGAGCATGAAGACATGTGAAGGATATGTCCCCCTCCAGAGTAGATCTGTTGTATAACCAGCTTCATAGGGGTCATCTGGCTCCCCTTCATCAGTTTGTTCGGACAGCAGTATCCGCTTATCAAAGATTGTGCTAGGGCTCTCAATTAGCTCGTCGATCTGCGGTGGCCACTTGGGTTCTGCAGGATCCAGAAATAGTCTGTTCAGTGCTATGTATAGGTCCCTCAGGTCGAACCATCTGTACCATTCACATTCGGGATCATGAAATTTCTTCCTTTTCATAGGCCGCAGAGCCTCCAAGGATTGGTACGTAAGTAGTTCGGAACAATGTCTGGCCAAGTCCCTCCCATATATGTCATGGAAGTCAAAACATGAAGTAATGACCACCGTGTTGTCGTGACTAAGTATGGGCCCTTTCACAAAGTGTGTATATAGAGTCCATGTTAAGGGATCTCGGCCTTCTTTCAGTGGTGTGGACATTGTTTCCAAGATTTCTTGACCATCTTCTTGCTGAACCCTGTCTTGCTTCAGTTTGCTCGGCCTATAGCCCAGACCGCTTCCAGGTACTGCCCGATGATCTTTAACAGGAGTGGTCCTGCCTTGCAACTGTGTGCCCAGACCTTTCCCAGGCTCGTAGCCGTTCTTCATCATGATTCTCCATCCTGTGGTACTCATGCACTTCCCCCTTTTGATAGCATCTAATGGATATGGAGAAATGGTAGCGGCTTTCAAAGGATCAGCCACTGGACGGTAGACCTGTAATACCGACAGGAAAGGTTGTCGGCCAGGTAAAACAGCAGATTTAATATTCAATGTATGAGCAGCAGCAAGGATCGGCATGCTCGTCACTTTAATAATTCGTCCTTTATAAGGGAATTTGAGGCATTGGTGATTCGTAGAAGGAATCGCCTCAAGAGTTTTGATATAAGGACGTCCCAAAATGGCATTTATGGAAGGGTCGATTTCTAGTATATGAAATTCGACCTCTGCATGACTTACTGGACCTAACTCCACCTTTAAATAAACCATTCCCAGAGGGGAACGGGTAGAATTGTCATATGCCGTAACTGAGATGGGGCTAAGCAGCCATTTTTCCTTGGGCACACCGCATAGCTCCAGGGTCTTCGGAGGTAAAACGTTAATTGAAGCCCCTGTATCGACCAGGCATGCATCCACGGCCTTTTTGCAGATATTGACCGTGATGCTCAGAGCCATGCTTCTGGCGGCTGGCGGTGCTAGTTCCGATGTGTGAAATGTAATTGAGGGCTGATCCCCCTGAGGAACTAGTAGTGCTGCAATTTTCTCTACCGGCACGTCTTCGTTAACCATCACCTTATGTAGGTATTCCATTAAGGCTTCTTGGTGAATCTTGGACCTTTTAATCAATTCAAGTACAGTGATCCGTGCCGGTGTTCTGTCCAGATGTTTCAACAAGTCATATTGAGTGCCTGGTGCACTCTCTTCATTATGGGCTTCCTCAGTCGGCTGTGATGGGCCGTCTCTGACTGTGGACTGAGGAAAGACCTTGTTGAAAATCCTTCCACTCCGGAGCGCATGTTCCTCGACCGTGGAGGATCCGGGTGACACCTTGAGTACCGCAGAGTCGGGTGGCGTAAGTGGTGCGGAGGGTTGATGCGTAGGTGGTGGCGTTGGGCTAGGTGGTGATGGCGCGGTGCGGATTAAAGGCCTAGAGGGTTGAATGGTAGATGGGTAAATGGTTGGCGAAGTGGGGAATGGTACGCGTAATAGCGGTCTGGATGGTAAGGGCATATCTGGGTAGGTGGTAGTGGTAGCGGGTGAAGTAGGAAATGGTACGCGTAATAGTGGCCTAGATGGTAAAAGGGGCGCGTTATTGGTTTGCGGAGGGGTATATGATGGAGGCGTAGGAGTGCGGGGCGCAATGGGTCTAAGGAAGGTGGGTAGTGGTAGTGGGTTATTGGGTGAGGGCGAGTGATATGTGGGTGTGGGTAGAGGGGTGATGGTGACGGGTTGTGGTCTGGGTATGTGGATGGTGCGACGTGGTAGTCGTTCTGCGGTACTTTGAACGTGACCCGTTGAATAAAGAGAGGAAGAGTCCTCTATCCTCCATTGTTGCCCACGACCAGCCTCAGACTGGCTGTTCGTTAGAATGGGAGCAACCTGGTTCTGGTTCTGGTGCTCCGGGAGTGGGTTCTGCACTATGCCCATGTTGGGTGGTGCTGCTGCTTGTGCCGGTGGTCTTGCTTGCTGCTGCTGCTGTTGCTGTTGCGGTCTCCTCGCCTTCAGGGCTGTTATGTATTTCTTCATTTCCTCCCAGTCTATGCCGCCCTGCTCATTGAGATCATGAATATAATCTCTGAATTGGAAGCAGGTGTCAATGGTATGCCCAGGTTGCCTATGGAAGTAGCAATATCTGGACGTATCGGCATTTTGAGGCCAGACGGCCTTTTCCCTTGGCAAAACTAAGGCATTGGCTGCCATTAAAGCACTGAAGATATCGGCCAAGGATTCTGGGAGAGCCGGGTATTCTGCCCTCTTCGGGCCTGGAGGTCTCCTCTGCTGGTTGTAGTCACCAGGAGGGGGGACATTCTGGTACGCCGGCGGTGCGCGTGGCTGGTACTGTGGCTGTTGCTGGTTCTGATACTGCTGCTGCTGGGGTTGCTGGTACTGCTGTTGCCGTTGCGGCTGTTGCTGTAGCTGTTGCTGGTTCTGATTCTGATTCGGCTGCTGGGGCCGTTGATACTGTTGTTGGTACTGGGGGTTCTGCTGCTGTCTGTACCCTTGCTGCTGTGGCCTCTGGTATTGCTGCTGACTCCTCACGAACTGGGGCGAGTTATTGTTCATGGTACTCACTTGCTCATGAGAGAGCGTGCCCTCAGTAGTCGGACCTGTGCTGGAAGAGTTCGGCACTGCAGGCTTCCGAGGCGGAGGCCTGCTAGGTCTATGAGGATCAAAGACGCTAGAGAATGTAGCGTCCTTGAAAGCATTCTGGCAGTACCGTGCTCTTTCATAGAGCTCTGCCATGTTGGTCAAATTGTTCAAGGAGAGGACGAGCTTGAACTGGGGCGTGGCATTGGAAATTAACATCTTCACTTGTTCGGACTCGGACAAGTGATCCTTCACCTTTTCAGCCAGACCTCGCCACCTGTCAGCAAAACTGACAAACTCCTCATCAGGTTTCATCTTTTCTGCAATGAGGTCCGTGATAGACAAGGAGGGTGCAACTTTGTCCTGGTATCGTTGAATAAATTTGCGTGAAACGATACCGTAATCTTCTACTTCTGACGGTTCCAGGGAAAAGAACCACTCGAGGGCTGGTCCCTCTAGAGATCTCCTGAACAAGAAGGCCAACGACCTCTTGTCGTTCTGCCAGAAAGAGGATTCATACATGAACTCCTTCAGATGTGTGAAGGGGTTACCAGTACCGTTGTACTTTCGGTACACTGGCATTTCAGAGGGTGGCAGATGGAATACTGGCAGGCTCGGTAGACTGATCTCTGGCACGGCTTTGACCCCCATCATTTTCTGGAGGTTATTAAATTGCTCATCCATACGCTCCATTTTGGCCAGCAGCGTTTGTGTGGTCAGATCTGCCTGGGGAGGAGGAGGAGGAGGAGGTACTTGGTAGGCCTGCTGCCTAGAGTACGTTGGGCAGGGTGGACAATAGAGGGGAGGTCCGGCAGAGCTTCCGCCATGCCCGAGGGCATTTTGATAAGCAGGCGTTTGCGGTCTAGCCGGTTGCCTAGATGATGAAAGCTGCGGCCCAGCTGGCCGAGAAGTAATATGAAGGCCCTCCACGGCCTGATGGATATAAGGAGGAGGAAAAGAAGGTTGCTGAGGAACAGCAGGGGGAGCCACAGGGTTCGGCTCGGCAGGCTGCATGGGTGCCTTCCCCTTCAAAATAGATTGGATCGCCTCGAACTGCTGAGGGTCCAGTCGGGAGGCAAGAACTCCCAGAGCATTGATGAGATCCGTAGGATCAGAGGGTGAGGGATCATTCTGATTCATGTCCCCCTCAAGATCAGGATTAGGAATCGCATATTCATGCGGAAGAGGATCAGGATATTGATCACGTGGAGGCAAAAGAGGTGTCCGAACATTCCCATCTAGACGATATGGAATGGGGATAGAACTACGGGAGGCATCAGCATCTCTCCCACTCTCATAGTTGTACTCAGAATCCCGAGGGGCATTAGCATCTCCCTCGTAATTAACCATGGCGTCTGGAGCCACACTCAAGTCCCTACCTGATCGTAGCAACATGATGTTAGATTCCCTTTTCAAAGATTTAATCAAACAAGTTGTACAGAGATTAATCAAACAAGTGGATGCTTAACGTGATTTTAGGATTCCTTGTTGAGTTATTTGAATTGGATTAAACCACAATTTCGCTCGGGGAAAGGATCCTAGTTTCAGTTCAATTTCCACCGTTATTCTCTAGGGCTTTCTCTCACAACGCTTTCAGAATCTAACCAGGACTTCAATTGGTACAACCAGCCCGATGATCAAGGAGGAATACCTTGATTTTGGGGACTTATGGAGGTCTCAACGTCAACTTCTCTAGTCTGATCAAGGGACCAACCCAATCAAAGAGAGTTGCTGACGTCGAGTAATGTGTTCCTAAGAAGAAGAGGGTATTAGCCTCAATGCGTATGTCCTGCGGTCTGGATGGCCTCTAATGCTTAGTAAGTAATGGGTAGCTAGCACTCAAAACACAAAAATCTGGAAACTAAAAAAAATTAAGAAACTGTCTGAATCGCGTCGATGGTAGTCGACGCTATTCAAAACAGAACTTAATTTTTCGCAGAAGCAGATGCAAACAGCAGAGAAACTGTGAAGCCTGAAAGGCGTCTAGGGGTGTTGACGCGGTTTTGAAACGCGTCAGCGATCCTGGACGCTTTTCAGTTCGCAGAAACAATTTTCCAGGAGGATTTTCTGGGTTGAATCCTCTTCAAACAAGGTAAAAAGCAGTAAACAATCGACTCATGCAAATTTTTTTAGTTCCAGATTTTAAACAGGATGATTTACTAACTAAACAACTAGAAAAACAATCAATCACACATCATTTTTATCACAAAAACAGCTTTTTGAATTAATCAAGGGGAGGGCAAGATCTTGCCACTGGGGTGTGCACGTGGTGCACGAGGGAAATTAATTAAACTAAACACTCACCAATTGGTGAGGACGTGTCCAGAGACACAAATGGTGCACCGTGGGTGCCCGATATGATGATAGCAAGAACAAAAAGAAACTAAAAGATGGCGAGACCAAGTCCCACCGTGATCGCCAAAAAAGCTGTAGGTGCTTAGAATGACCGTGTGATTATCATGAAATATCTATATTGTTTAGTGTAAACTAACCTATTAAAAACAGCAACTAAAGTGCAGTGATCGCCAGAAACTTTTAACTTAAAAGTTTCAAAAGAGATATGATCGCCTACCTTTCAAACGCGGAAGATTGAGTCCTTGGTTCCCCTTCCTCAGCCGGCTGAAGAAAGAGAGCCCTTTCTTTGCTTCTTTGTTCTTGCTGTGGAATTTGAGGTTGAGGATCGTCCAGAAATCTTTCTGGCTTTGTGCTTGATTTCTCCCTTTTGAATCTCTCGTTGTTGTTGAGTGCAGCAAAGACAGAAACAAAATAAAGAAGAATGATGATGAGAATTTAAGTAGAAGCAGTATCTGAACTAATCATGATGTTAAGCATATTTAAAACAGCAAACTCACTTGTTTAATGGCTTTGAAATCCCTTTGATCAAGTAGGTTTTGAAAGATTATGCTGTGGTGTGTGTTTGCATGAAGTGAATGAAGAATGAAATTAATGAAGATGAAAATGAAAATGCAGTAATGAAAAACTTATGCCCAATCGGTTGAAGCTCTGAAAGGATGAAGATCTTGAAAGGGACGCCGACTTCTGAAAATGGCAGCGCTCCGGCGTTACGACGTTGCTTCAATCTTCAACTTGCTATAATAATGCTCTCTTAATGGACTTCAACTCTCTCTTTTTTTTTTTTTTTACTCTTCAACATGCAGGGTATTTATAGGCATTTCTTGCGTTCGAGATTAACATAGCAAAATTCCGAATTTATCCATCTTAACCGACAGATAAATACTGATTAATTCATCTTTATCTGTAATTATCTAAAACGCGTCCACCTTGACTGACGCCTTTCAGATTAATTAAGATAATGATAAATATCTGGGAAAACTTATCTTTATCTTTATTAAGTAAAACGCGTCCATCTATGTAGACGTCTTTTAGACTAATTAAGATAAGGATAAACATCCGGAAGAGAAGTTAAAATCACTTAGGAAACTTAAAACGCGTCTACCTTCCCAGACGCCTTTTAGTTAATTAATTAATTAATTAAAATTCAAATTTAAACGTTAAAACAGGAATAAACTCTAAATCGCGTCCACACAGGTTGACGCGTTTTAGAATTTTGAATCGCGTCCACACAGGTTGACACGTTTTAGAAAGAATTCTGAATCGTGTCCACACAGGTTGACACGTTTTAGAAAGAATTCTGAATCGTGTCCACACAGGTTGACACGTTTTAGAATTTCTGCATCTTTTAACTGAAATTTGAACTAAAATCAATTTAATTGATTAACTTAAACATGTCTGTTAAACCCGACACTCAAAAATATTAATAAAAATTAATCAATGATTAATTATCAGACCATTCTGAGGCATTATTATATGATATGAAATTTACTCGAAATGACGTCAAAATTAGCGTGTCTACATCAACGTCAACTTCTCTAGTCTGATCAAGGGACCAACCCAATCAGAGAGAGTTGCTGACATCAAGTAATGTGTTCCTAAGAAAAGGAGGGTATTCGCCTCAATGCGTATGTCCTACGGCCTGGATGGCCCCTAATGCTTAATAATAATGGGTAGCTAGCACATCAAATCACAGAAATCTGGAAACTGAAAAAGATTAAGAAACTGTCTGAATCGCGTCGATGGTCGTCGACGCTATTCAAAACAGAACTTAATTTTTCGCAGAAGCAGATGCAGACAGCAGAGAAACTGTGAAGGCTGAAAGGCGTCTAGGGGTGTTGACGCGGTTTTGAAATGCGTCAGTGCTCCTGGACGCTTTTCAGTTCGCAGAAACAGTTTTACAGGAGGATTTTCTGGGTTGAATCCTCCTCAAACAAGATAAAAAGTAGTAAACAATCGACTCATGCGAAAATTTTTAGTTCCAGATTTTAAACAGGATGATTTACTAACTAAACAACTAGAAAAACAATCAATCACACATCATTTTTATCACAAAAACAGCTTTTTGAATTAATCAAGGGGAGGGCAAGATCTTGCCACTGGGGTGTGCACGTGGTGCACGAGGGAAATTAATTAAATTAAAACACTCACCAATTGGTGAGGACGTGTCGAAAGACACAAGTGGTGCACCGTGGGTGCCCGGTTGATGACAGCAAGAACAAAAAAATTTAAAAGATGGCGAGACCAAGTCCCACAGTGATCGCCAAAAAAGCTGTAAGTGCTTAGAATGACCGTGTGATTAACATGAAAAATCTATGTTGTTTAATGTAAACTAACCTATTAAAAATAGCAACTAAGTGCAGTGATCGCCAGAAACTTTTAACTAAAAAGTTTCAAAAGAGATATGATCGCTTACCTGTTCAAACGCGGAAGATTGAGTCCTTGGTTCCCCTTCCTCAGCCGGCTGAAGAAAGAGAGCCCTTTCTTTGCTTTTTGTTCTTGCTGTTGAATTTGAGGTTGAGGATCGTCCAGAAGTCTTTCTGACTTTGTGCTTGATTTCCCCTTTTGAATCTCTCGTTGTTGTTAAGTGCAGTAGAGACAGAAACAGAAAACGAAGAAACAATGATGATGAGAATTTAAGTAGAAGTAGTATCTGAACTAATCATGATTTTGGACATATGATTGAACATCAAACTTACTTGTTGAGTGGCTTTGAAACCCCTTAAATCAAGTAGGTTTTGAAAAATTATGCTGTGGTGTGTGTTTGCATGAAGTGAATGAAGAATGAAATTAAAACTAATGAAATGAATGCAGTAATGAAAAACTTATGCCCAATGGGTTGAAGCCTTGAAAGGATGAAGATCTTGAAAGGACGCCGACTTCTGGAAATGGCAGCGCTCCGGCGTTCCGACGTTGTTGCTTCGATCTTCAACTCGCTATAATAATGCTCTCTCTTAATGGATTTCAACTCTTTTTTTTTTCTTTTTTAACTCTTCAACATGCAAGGTATTTATAGGCTTTTCTTGCGTTCGCGATTAACATAGCAAAAAACCTCGAATTTATCCATCTTAATTGACAGATAAATACTAATTAATTCATCTTTATCTGTAATTATCTAAAACGCGTCCACCATGGCTGACGCCTTTCAGATTAATTAAGATAAGGATAAATATCCGGGAAAACTTATCTTTATCTTTATTAGGTAAAACGCGTCCACCTGTATAGACGTCTTTTAGACTAATTAAGATAAGGATAAACATCCGGAGGGGAAGTTAAAATCACTTATGAAACTTAAAACGCGTCGACATTACCAGACGCCTTTTAGTTAATTAATTAATTAATTAAAATTCAAATTTAAACGTTAAAATAAGAATAAAGTCTAAATGGCGTCCATTTGGGTCGACGTCTTTTATACTTCTTCATATTTTAACTCAAATTTGAGCTAAAACCAATTCAATTGATTAACTTAAACACATCTGTTAAACCCGACACTTAAAAAGATTAATAAAAATTAATTAATGATTAATTATCAGATCATTTCGAGGCATTATTGTATGATATGAAATTTACTCGAAATGACGTCAAAATTAGCGTGTCTACACTTCCCAAAGGGCATAATTAGTTTCGGCCGGGCCGAGACATCGAAGGAGTGGCCGGCCGAAGGATTTCTTATACAACATACCATCTAGAATTGGAAAATGAGAGGAGCGCTGCCAGATGCGTCTCGCTTCTTTCTGATCAAACAGGACCTCCTCTCGGAGGAGAAAGGCAATTAAGGGAGTCATCCAAGTCTCCCCTTCGGACTCATTCACTTGCATGACCTCGGATTCGCTGAGACTTGGCTCAGACAGTTCTTCTACCAAGACCATTCGGCCTCCTCCCCCATTTTGGGTTGATGCTAACCGAGAAAGGGCATCGGCTCGAGAGTTCTCGGCCCGAAGGATCCGCACGATCTCAAAAGAAATGAATTCATCTATGATCTTGCGAGTTACCTGGAGATAGGATGCCATTAGTGCGTCTCGGGCCTCGTACTCTCTGGTGATTTGGTTGACGGTAAGCTAAGAGTCGTTGAACGCCTTTATCTTCTGTGCACCGAGCCTTTTAGCGGCCCGAAGGCCTGATATAAGGGCTTCGTACTCGGCGGCATTGTTAGTAGCCGGGAAGGTGCAGCGCAAAGTGTACTCTGTGACTACCCCTTCTGAAGATGCCAAGATCCACCCGGCGCCACTACCCGAAGAGCATGGGGATCCGTCAACGTATAATTGCCATTCATCCGCCGAGGACAAAGGAGCTGAAGTGATTTCGGCATCAGGATTTGCTCTGATTATTTCCGACTGAGGGGCCGAAGATGATTCGGGAGTGAGCTCAGCAATGAAGTCGGCCAAAGCTTGAGCTTTTATTACAGTCCGAGGCCCATAAGAGATGTCGAACTCTCCCAGTTCGATCGCCAATTTTGCTAGTCTCCCGGACACTTCCGGCCGAGAGAGAACCTACTTCAAAGGTTGATCTGTGAAGACTTTCATCGAATGTGCGAAGAAATAGGGCCGGAGACTCCTCGCGGAAGCGACGAGGCCAGCTTTTCAAGAGCCGGATACCGAAGCTCCGCTCCGTGGAGCGCTCGGCTTACATAATAAACTGGCCTTTGAACACCATCTTCTTCCCGGACGAGGACGACACTGATAGCTGCTTCGGAAGTGGCAAGATAAACGAACAGTTGCTCTCCTCGGATCGGCTTAGATAAAACAAGAACATTGGAGAGATAAGTTTTTAGCTGATCGAAGGCCGACTGACATTCGTCTGTCCAGGAGAAATTGCTAGTCTTCTTCAGCAGCTTGAAGAAGGGGAAACAGTGATCCGCCGCCCTCGACATGAAGCGGTTTAATGCAGCAATTCTCCTACTTAGCCTTTGAACTTCTCGGACGTTCGCCGGAGGGCGCATTTGAATGATGGCCGCAATCTTCGTAGGATTTGCCTCCACCCCTCGGCGGGTGACCATATAACCGAGGAACTTCCCGGAGGCCATGCCGAAGGCGCACTTGGCAGAGTTCAGCTTCATTTTATACCTGCGCAAGGTAGAGAAGGTTTCGGCCAAATCGACCAAGTGATTAGCAGCGACGCAGCTCTTTACCAGCATGTCGTCGATATAGACCTCCATATTTCGGCCGAGCTGCGGAGCAAACATTTTGTTGATGAGATGCTGATAAGTTGCTCCAGCATTCTTTAAGTCGAAGGGCATTCGGATATAGCAATATAAGCCGAGATCGGTTGTAAAGCTTGTTTTCTCTTCGTCGTCCGGATGCATTCGGATTTGATGATAGCCTGAATAGGCGTCGAGGAAGCTGAGCAGTTCATGGCCGGAAGTGGCGTCCACTATCTGGTCTATCTGAGGCAGCGGAAAACTGTCCATCGGACAAGCCTTGTTGAGGTTAGTGAAGTCTACACACATTCGCCGCTTGCCGTCCTTTTTGGGCACCATCACTACGTTAGCAATCCATTCGGGGTGATGCACCTCTCGGAGATGTCCCACATTTAACCCCTTTTGTACTTCAGTCTGGATGGCCATCCTCCTTTCTTGATTGAAGGTGCGCCGCTTCTGCTTGACCGGAGGCTGATTCGGGTTGACGTGCAGCCGATGCTCTGCCACCTCCGGGTCGACGTGCAGACGTTGCCTTGTCGTCTCGGGGGCGTCTCGATTCTGCCGCTGTTGAGGCTGCACTTGTCGGTACTGCTGCAGGCGGCCTTCCCGGATGAGGCGATCAATCTCCTCCCGAAGGTGTCGACATTCGTGAGTCGAATGCCCAGTTTCCCGATGGTACTCGCAATATTTCCGGGAGTCCCTTCGGCGAGGATCAGTTTTGATGCGCTCAGGCTGCCGAAGCATACCTTTCACCTCCGTGAGCATTTGGGAAGGTGGAGCATGTAACGGTAGATACCGCTGCTGCGCATCCCGGCGCTTGTCTCGGCCCCATTCTTCTCTCCGGTATCGCTTGCGAGAGGGTTCATGATCTTCCGGGCGAGGACGTGCTGCTGGAGGGGTAATCGCCGATACTGTCTTGGCAGAACTTTTGCCTTTGGACATCATCAGGGCTTCCCAGTTGATATATTTATGGGCCCGAGCCACCAGGTCCTGGAAGGTGGGAGGATGGCGCTTTCCGATGGAGCTGAGAAGCCCCTCGTCCGTGCATCTACTGATTATGGCCGAGACTACAATCGAACTGTCCAGGTTTGGAATCTGGGCTGCTTCGGTCCGAAAGTTGGTAAAATATTCTTGAAGGGTCTCGGTCGGTCCTTGTCGAATGGCAAGCAGACTGGCCGAAGTTTTACATTGCCGAGTGGCATCATAAAATTGGTCGATAAACAGTTGGCCTAACTGTACTAGAGAATGAATAGAATTGGGAGCCAACGTTTCAAACCAAGTTATGGCCGTTTTTCCAGAGTAAGGGGGAAGAGACGGCAGCGAACTGCCTCAGAAACCCCTCGGACGGAGAGGTAAGAATTGAACCTCTGAAAATAGCAGACTGGATCTGTCAGTCCATCATACAGAGGCCCTTTTGGCAATTTGAAGTTGGAAGGTACCTCGTCGGTCAGAAGCTCTGGAGAGAAAGGAGTCTGCTCCAGGATGGTGCTGGCGAGAAGTGCTCCATACAGTCGGGATACCATCTGTTGCATTTCCTTCCTCATCGCTGTCAGTCGCCGGTCCAGATCCGGGGTGGTTGAAGTGGTGGCCGAATGCCCTTCGGCCTTGGTCGGACGAAATTCGGACGAAGCATTGTCCGGCTCTATCAGAATATGACTGGTGCGAGGAACTCGGCCTTGCGGCCCGAATGGCTCGCCGCGTGCCGAAGCCGCTTCGTTGTGAAACGCCCGCGAGGGTGTTGGTTGTCCCCTCGTAGCCTGAGCAGCAGGACAGTATTAAGGGGGAGGCGGTACCTGCTGTGCGAGCTAATTCAACAACCCCATATGCTGGGCGATAGTAGACACCATATCCCGTAGTGGTGCCAAAGAGGTGACAGTAGCGGCCAGTGTGGCTACTTGCTGCTGGAGTTCCTCCACTCGGTCGTCCCTGGGAGCGAGGGGCTCCGGTATTGCTGGGAGGACGGAACCTTGCAGAAGAACAGACGGAATACCTTCGGCGTGGAGTGTCTGCGCCGGAATAGCTCGCGTCTCCGCCTCGTCTTGGCCGGATCGTCTGGTCACCGGACGATGAGACATGACCTTTTGTCGGGCTTCCCACAGACGACGCCAAGTGATGTAGCCGAAGCTATCACTGTCGGATTCCGAGATTAGAATCCGAGAATAGCCGACAGGGATCCGGACCGAGACGTGGGCGGAATACGGGACCGAAACTCCGAAGCCAAGAGCGAGGCCGAGACTCTGTCTGTCGAGGGGGATCCGGACGAAGGGGTCGGTGAATAACGAGGCTGAGATCCCTATGAGAAAAAGAAAACCGAGACCAGTGGCCGAAGCTGACCCGGATGAAGAGGTCGGCGAAGATTCGAACCGAGGCCCCTACAAAAAGAAGAACCAGTCAGGGAGGGTCCCGGATTTCGATCCAAGAGAACCCCCCTCCGATGGTTAAGTTAGCCTCTGAAGAAGATTTGATTCAGAAGGAAGGAAAGAAGAAGCTTAAGTGTCTGTCCTCCTGTAATAAATAACCTTCTATTTATAACGGAAGATGGGGGTTTACTTGGTTGTTGCAGCAGATATAGGACTATGTTTTAAGTTGCTAATAAACTGCCATAGTGCCTAGTAATCCGCCGGAATGGGCCGGATACGGTTACTGGGCCGAATGCCACTGTTGGGTCGAGTGCCGCTGTTGGACCGAAGGCCGCTGTTGGCCCGAATCGGATTCTGCCCCATCAGATGGCAACGCAATGAACATTTTTACTAGTATTGCACCTCAGTAAGGTTATTTATCATAGTATGAAAATAAGATCGACAAATCTATAATTTCATATTAATAGGATTATACATCTAATTATTCCTAAAAAGTATCATGTAACTTCTTCCTTTTTGCTCCTTAGATCGTATTAGGTGATTCAGATGAATCATTATGTCAATCATTAGAGTACTTCTTTAGTTCCGAGTGAGGAAAAAAAATAGCTTACCGAATTATTAAGAGTAACCTTAATTATATAATGAAACCTTACCTCCCTATTTTTTAGATTGGAAGTAGTTAAATTGAATCACTAACCCAGTTCTCAAATGATATCATCGAAATCAAATGACAGCTGTCGAAAGGCTGCATTTTGTGCATCAAACACACTGCCAATTCTTTAATTTGTTAGTGAAAACCTTACCATTTTTCGCACAACCCTTGAATTCCATATCTAATAGTTCCGATAATCACTTGTTTCTCCACATGTGAAGAAGATTTGTCATGTGTCACATAATCTCCTTTTAAGATTTTGGTTCAAAATTTAACAAATCAAATAAGAAAATGAAAATTAATTACTAGCTCTCAAAATTTGAAGTTATTTTTCATCTCTTATCAGCTTTTCACTAATTGTCTTCCCGTCCCCGCTTAAGAAGATACTAAATTTTCACCTTCTTTCGTTGAAGGTCATTAATAACCTGTCATGTTAATTCTAATTTTATTTCTCGCCGTTTTGTTCGCTGTGCTATCGTAGGTAGCGTATTAGTATGTTAAATATCTAAATACATTAACTTGTTAACATGTTTGGTGTTAAGATATTAAGATGTATGGCATTAATCCCTTAACACTCAATATGTTAAGTACAGCTCAACATATTATTACATTTATTAGATGTTAAGGTTATAAGGTGTTAAAGGATTCAAAGATAAGGTATTAACACATTGATAATTCGTTGTAGTTGATTAATAGGAGGGAACGAAAAATAAGTATTTTCATAAAACGGAGGATGGACAGTTAACAAAAACTTAACAGAAGGTGAAAAATAATATCAAACTTCTGACAAAAAAAATTAATTACTTTATTTTGTAAAAGCGTGGCACACAAAGTTAGATAAATTACCACCTTGTCCTCCCTCCCTTAAGAAGATGCTTCCGGTGCTTAGAAGGTTTTCTCGAAAATTAAGTCTTTTGGTTCGTCTAGGGAAAGACTTTTTTATTTAGTCAGATGTATTTACAGAGCCTTTCTAGTTGAGAAAGTATATATGTCGGTATTTTAATCAATGCTTTTTTTTAATAAGAGATTTTTTTGTACTACTACGACAATTCTATTTTTTTAGACAATTATTCTAAACTCGGAGGCGTACAGAAAACGATAATGTATTCATGAGTCTTGTCAGTTGTGGATCCCTCTTCCTCACAACCATCATAGGTAGGACTTGAACTTGAGACTTTTCTTACAAAAGGTACATCAAATGTCACTGAATTATAAAGTTTTTGGCGAATATCCTCCTCTTACACAGTCAATCGCTGAAGGTATGATTTAAACTCAGAGACTTTCTTTACAAAAAGGAGGTTAAACATACAGTAAAGTTAAATACCACTGAGTCATAGACTCTTTGGCAGATATCTTGTTCGCATTGGGCGAGGAAAAAATAACTTACCAAATTGTTATGAATGACCTAATACTATGAGACTCTTCACTAAGAAGTGATTGAGATAAACCATTATCTCAGTCATCAAAAATATTTTATTAATTTCAGATAAAAAATAGTTTCACCGACATCATCGACGTCAATAGGTCATAAATACCAAATCAATAGGTCATAAATACCAAGTCTATCTATAAAATATGTTAGTAACCCTAAATAGTGACAGACCTAAATCCTCCGATCTTATCTCCCCATCTCCCTCCTTTGGCTTTGGCCTTCTTCCCTTTGTGTCGGTTGCATTATATGTTTCTCAACACACTCTCAATTCTTTAACTCGTTGGTGAAAACTATCCAATTTTTTCAACACTCTCCAAGTCTTCCAATAATTACTTGTTTCTGCGCATGTGAAGAAGATTTGTCATGCGTCACATAATCTCTTTATAAGATTCTGGTTCAAAATTTGACAAATCAAATAAAAATAGGAAAATTTAATCAGAACTCCCCCGTTAGAAGTCTGAAGTTATTTTTCGTCCCTCATAAGATGCTTATTTTTCACGTCTTCTAGTTGATGGCCGTTAAGTAAGTTCTAATTTTATGTATCACTATTTTGTTCGCCATGCAGTTGTAACACGTTACCTAATATGTTGACACTTTAAAATGTTAACATATTGATATGTTATATCTAAATATATTATCCGTTAGTCATAACTCAGTTAAACTTGACATTAGACACCGGGTGGGATAAGTATGGGCTTGGGTAGATCTAAGTCTTCTACTCACAGTGCTAGAAAAGCCACAACAGGGTGGCTCACAAGCGTGCTCTCAAACAGGGTTTCCCTTAAATGCTTGGGGTAGTAGTTGGGTTGGATTCCCCATCTGTATGGGCAGAGATGTGTGCATGTTCGTAGATTTACAAAGGCCTCACAGACCTGTTAAAAAATATATGAAGTTTTTTTTTTCATATATATATATATATATATATATATATACACAGCTGTAGGTGATCGCATTTGTGTTTACACCTTTCCCTTTGTGTGTACTGTTATAAATATCTTAGACATCTTCAGAAAGATTATGTTATATCCTTTCATTAAAAATATCGGCTGCAGTGCAACAAGTAATACTCTATTTAATATATTAGGATATTAATGCCTTAGTACCTTAAAACGTTACATATTTAGTGTTAAGGGATGAACCGCCTTAAAAGGGGAGCCATTACTTATTAGTGGCGCGGGTGCTAAGCTAGCATGCTTCATCTTGCCATGTGAGAAGCCCACGTGAATTGAAAGCTACGTGGTGAGCAGGAGAGTTGAGTTGAGTGTGCCAACATCAATGCTTAGACCTCGACTACAAAACAAATCCAGATCCAAATCCTAAGATAGATAGAGTGGATCATCCTCTATAGCTAGTGTTGCACGCCAGCAGGCTCCACTTGCATGCCACAACACACACACACATTCTCTCTCTCTCTCTTTCTCTGGGCGCGCGCAGTGTGTGTGTGCATACGCGTGTGCAAGTGAACTTATCGCAATGAGAAGGCAAGATCCTTTGGACTCCTTTCTTTGCACTCTAATGTACCTCCACCTACATAAGATTGGGCTAAATTTAATATCTTTTTAAATTATCATAGTAAGTGGTATATTTATCTTTGATCTTAAATGTGAATAAAAGCATGCAAGCTGAATCATAAAGAAAGGGATCTAGAAGATCTTATCTTGTTAGTAGGATAGGATGTTTGATATCGGTGATTGTTTGGTTTGATATAAACCAATGTAAAGCATTAATATCTCGTGATCCTTTTTGTTTAGGTTATAGAAGTGTTAAAATTAGATTGATGTAACATATTAAATCTAAATAAAGACAACCATTTTACAAAGATGTCTTGTGTTGTATTCTTCATCAGAATAGGCCATGAACAGAAATCAAAGATTTTGTTTGCACTATCGTCCAAAATTGAAGATTTTAAAACTTGAAGATTTCAACATTTTACATTAAACCTCACAAATTGAAGGTATCCTCATTTCTTCTTTCTGTCCTTCATTTAAAGAATACCATTCTATAATTCTATATACCTTCTACCGTATTGTTCGCGGCTTTCATCGGACACTATCTAATGGTTAGATTAGATGGGTTGAAAATTAATTTCAACACAACTTTAATATAGGAGTCATCGGATCAAATAATCAAACGAGTGTGGCAAATAAAATTGACATAATAACATTCATCATCCGTCATTAACATTTGTTGGCAATTAAGCAAGAGATGGCTACTATTTCTAAAATTTCGTAGGGCTTGCAACCACATTACAAGGCCACCAAGAGAAAAAGATACGGAGAGCTTAAGAAAAATGAAGGCTAGAAAAGAAGCACCATTTGGGTAAATAGGTGAGGTGAGAGATTACAGGGAGTGGGTAGAAGGGACTATTAATGTCCATGGTCATAAGGGGAGGAGGAGAAATCATACGCTCTTTTGGGATTGGCCTACAACCAGAGAGTTGTTTGCAACTGAGTAGCCCAGTTGGCTTTATCATATGGCTTTAGTTTGGGAGGTCTCGAGTCTAAATTCGGTTGGGAGCCTAAAAATTTTCCAAGCCGCTCGTGAGATCTATAACCTCTCGGACCCACATGGAATATAAATACTCTCCTATTTAAGAAGAAAATTCAAGTCTTACTTGGAATCAAACCCTAATTACTTGTAAATATAAATGTATACTTAGTCATTTTTTGCCGCCTTGTCAAAAAAATAAACTTCTCCTCTGTAGGATCCGTACGGATCACTTGTTGGGCCCCAGCCCAAGCTACAAATCTGGATACGGATCTCCGTCTAGGAGCCAATGTCGGATCGTACAAATCCTGTCCGTCTGATCAATGGGGCCTCCGAGAGCCCACAATAGTCCTTTATTGACGGGTGTACTATCCATATATCTTTGGCAGTTGACGAAATGCGGAACGGGACGATCTGTTGTCCTCTGCCATGGACCGGAGTGTCGTCGTGCCACGTCAGTCTACCAGCCTCCACGTGCACCACACGTGGAGTGCCCTTTCCTAAGGCATTGCTACAGCAACCCCCCTCTTTCTCACATCACCCCCTCCCACCCCAATCCCGCCTCGCGTTACGTAATCCAATTCCAATAGCAAATGTCTACACCGTGGCGCAATGAGCCTATGCTCACACTTGGACCTTGGGCTTCTAGAATCTAACCACATTTATGGATATTAGCCTTTTAATTATGATACACTCGTAATTCATCCCAATACAATCTTATATGATCAATTTTTTAACAATTAGAAGGATTTTTTGCCAATAGTCTCCATATAGAATCTAGCATATCTAGAGAGTTCCTATATTATACATGTGTATGTAAAACTTTCTCAAATTTCTTCTAATTTTTGAAAAGATTTTAATTCATGAGTAATCATAATAAAGAGTTCTCTGTATATTGAATGATTTTGTGGAGATTCTTTTTTTTACAGACATGTCTCTGATATTTTTCTGCGTGTATGAGATTCTTTAAGAAAGATATTTGTTAGAACTCGTAAATCAGTTAGAAGTAGACTCTTTACAATTATTGAGAAAAGAAAATTGATTCGGTGAATTCGACTTCACGGTAAAGTTGAGCTCACTGAATCATTCATCTTGAAAAGAAAAATCTTCTTGAAAAAGATTTATCAAATAAATGTGTAATTACGAGGGATCTTAAAAACAATGTCATAATTAAAAGATTTATACTGGCCTCCACCTATCAAATGGGCGCACTATGCCATGTTGTAGTTTTCGTGGGCAGGGGTCCCCACCGCCAAAACGCCCACCCACTCTACGAAGAGACGCAAAGAACACGGCCAAAAGACTCGTAAAATGCCAAAGACACACCCTCAGAGCCCAAGCTCCCCCCCTCTCTCTCTCTTAATCAGACGGCCACAATCTCACCACAGCCATCCTAAAACGATCCCAGCCGTCCGCTAATCTCCCTCGCGTGCACTCCCCTCCCTCCACATTTCTTTGTGCGTCCGCCTCCCCACCGACCAAAGGCGTTGTTGTGTTGTTGAGTTCTAAGTCTGCACTTTGGTTTTAGTACTCTTCCTCTCTCTCTGTCTCTCTCTCTCTTTCTAAACTTCTCCTCCCATCTCGTCCCTCCCCCCCCCAGGCCTCTCCACTTAATCGCATTGTCTCCCGCGGGGGACCACTGCGAGCGGCCGGCCGATCCCCAGGCCGGCATTGTGGGGGAGATGATGACGAAAAGGGTGGGCGAGGGAGAAGAGCGCTCGCGCCTGGTGCCGCCATGGCTGGAGCCGCTGCTGGCGACGCCCTTCTTCTCCCCCTGCCCCGCCCACGGCGACGCCGCCCGCGGCGAGTGCAACCTGTTCTGCCTCGACTGCCCCGCCGCCTCCTCCTTCTGCTTCTACTGCCGCTCCGCCTCCCACGCCGACCACCGCGTCATCCAAGTCTGCCCCGCCGCCCCTTCTGCTTCTTCTTCTCCTTCTTCTTCGTAGCAGCATTGCCAAAGTTGTAATTTTTGATTCCAACATCGTTCTCCGATCACCAAATGTGGGTCTTTCTGATCAAAGCTGGTTCCTTTCTTGTTCTTAGATAAGGAGGTCGTCCTACCACGACGTGGTGCGGGTGTCGGAGGTGCAGCGGGCGCTGGACGTCGGCGGCGTGCAGACGTACGTCATCAACAGCGCCCGCGTCGTCTTCCTCAACGAGCGGCCCCAGCCGCGGGGCGGCTCCTCCTCCTTCTCCTCCGGCGCCGGCGGCCTCCCCTCCAAGTCCGCGGCCCACGCCTGCGAGATCTGCGCCCGCACCCTCCTCGACCCCTTCCGCTTCTGCTCTCTCGGCTGCAAGGTCTGCCCCCACCCCTACGTCCTCAGACCCAACTATTCCTCCCCTTCCATTATTGCTCGTGTCATTACTACTTAGTCTTCTTCTTCTTCGCACCATGGGAGCAAAAGCCCCGTCCAGGTGCTCCGCTTAGCTAAAAAGCCCCCTCCTTTATTTAAAGAAGACATAAATGTGGGTGGTGACCCCCCTGTTATGGCCCTCCTGTGCGCAGCTGCAAGCGGTGAAGCGGAACGGCGACGCGTCCTTCGTGCTGGACGACGACGGCGGCGGCGCCAGGGGAGGTACTGCAGGAGGCGGAGAAGACGTTGCGGCGGCGTCCTCGTCCTCGGCGGCAGCGGCGAGGAGGAGGCTACCGGACAGGCGGCAGCGGGCCGGGGAGGGCGGGGCATCGCGTGACGGCACTGCGCACGCCATGCGCGGCGCCCCCACGCCTCCTCCTCCTTCTAACCCCCGCCGCAGGAAGGGCATCCCCCGCCGCTCCCCGCTGGCCCCGTAGGCCAAAACCTACCCAAGTAAATATTTACGTATTAATAATACATGCAAAAGGTGGTGGTAATAACAACCCCAAGAAGGCAACACCACCACCCTCTCCAAAGAAAGGTCGTCGAAGGAAACTAATTAAAGAGCAGAGCCGTCCAAACCAAGGGACTGTTAAAATTATTACTACATGTTGCTAGTTATAAATTATAATTACATTGGGGGTGGTGGGGCTTAAACATTTGATTTATTTGTAATTAGCTCGGCATCAATTGAAGTGAGAAATTTGATGGGCAAGAACGTGGGATGTATGTGGGGGGGTTTATTCCCATTTGTACATGTTTTTGCTTGGTTAATGATGTGGGCTTTGTTGGTGGGGAGGGGGAGGGTGTGAATTGTGGGATGTTTCCGGTTACATGGCTCGAACAGGCCCAACCCACCACATGGATGCCTCTTTTTTGGGGAGGGAAAGAAGAACCTGTGGGCGAAAGGGGAAGGGGCCCAAAGACTTGTGGAGAGGGCTTCCATATGTAGTTTAATGCAAGGATTCATGCTTGCCAACTTTATAGGATGGCGACCCGGTTTGGAGAAAATTCTACGCTTCCTGTGGGGGGAGGTAGGGGGGAAGGAGGTGCTGCCCCCCTCTTGTTTCCTAACCCATTTATAATTTATGTGCTGTGGGTTATTATAGTGCTTGGTGCCCATTATATATATATATATATATATATATATAGAGAGAGAGAGAGAGAGAGAGAGAGAGAGAGGGGTGTATTAGCTTGTAGAGGGGGGAATCGCTTTCTAGGACCACTTGGAATCCATCTTGTGGGAGGACCACGACACCACATACGCACAAGGGAAGGTGGAAGAGCACAGATGGGCCACGGCCCACTTATGCCAATATATTTTCATACGTGAAGCGGCACAGCTGGTTCCCTAACCTTTTTTTAAATTATTTTTTCTTGTGTCCATCTAGTCATCATATGGAAATGCCTTCCTTATTGGCGTATCCACTAGTGATTAGTCATGAAGGTGCATTGTGGTGGCCTCACCAGTTGGTGTTGTTTGCATACCTGCCGGCAACAAGTCTTGTTATAAGGAGACTACATGTAAGTGCAGAGTTAAATATAGGTGACGGTGAGTGAGTGCGAAGACATCCTTAATTATTTTTATGGATGCATCAAGTTTATCGCCATGAGATGCAACAAGATTCACCAATTCTTAATTCTTTTGTTATTTATATGCTACCGTAATTTAATCGGAGTTTAAGTTAGGTGATTGAGATAAATCACTATCTTCGCTACTAAAACAAAAATGCTTATTGATTCTAGTCGGGTCCGTGTCATGTCGAGCTCATATCACCGACATCAACATAGTTTCCTTTTTCTTGGCGGAAGCAAATGAATACTCTTAGTGATCGAGATGATGATCCATCGCAGTCACCTAATTACATTATAGGCATACAAGAGTTTCCGATTAATCACTTAATCTCAACTACCGTTTCTTGAAATGAAACCCCGGGCCACTTAAGCCACCATTTTTTTTTATGAACATTTTCACAGCACACTTTCAGCTTCACCATTCCTGTGTGAAGACCTAATTAAACAGATTCTGTTCCTCTTCTTGAAGTCCTGGTTAGGGTTGCTCCACCTGCTGAAGCTTCTTTCAGTTGGTAAAGGTTCACCTTCTATTACGCTTCCAATTTCCTAGTAGTTCTCATCTTTGTTCTCACGCCTAGGGTTTTGCTCCTATCCCATATATAGTGGGCAGCTTCCATTTTACTCTCATCATCCTCAATAGCATGTAAAAGGGGCCTTGTATTTTTTGGTTGTCCCCCTTTTTTTGAAGTGATTGAAGACATGGTGACATGGGAAGGAGAATATTCCACTAGGAAGGGAAGTTGCCAAAAGAGAGAAACCATATGCATCAGCATATATTTCCAATCTCAAAGTCGTTTACCTTGTTTCTACATTGCTACATTTACTCTTAGTCTAAAGTGTTTTGCTCTATTTTAAATAGCAAATGCATGTGCTGTTTTCTTTCTAATCCCCATTGGATCTAAAAAATGTGCTCAAGAAGGAAGTGTTGAAAGTTAAAAAATTTCACAACATTTTGCAGCCCCTTCAGATTAAAGTCCAAAGACAACTTCTAAGTGATGTCCTTGTACCACATTCTTTGGTTGATGGAGCCATGCAGAAAATCTGTTCATGGTTTATCTACTAACAAAGTTTATCACCCTACACACCATTTGGTAACAAGTTACCTTACCCACTCAGTTGGAAACGATTACTTCTTAGTTTTCTTGTATATATAGTCCTGTAATTTACTATATTTATGTTATGTCATGCAAAAGCTATGTTCAAATACATTAAACTTATTGAGGAAGTTTAAATTTAACTTCTTAAAGGTAAAATGAGATCTCTGAACAAAAGGAAAGAAAACAAAAAATGAAGGGTCTTAAATTATTCTAGTACCAGGATTGACACATCTTTTTTATAATGATAAGTGTATCACCAAAAAGGAAAAAAGATTGTAGTTAAAAGACCTATTTATATATTTATCTGAAACAATAAAGTTGAAATTTAATTTTAAGATTTTTTTTTAGATTTCAATTCCTATAAATATAATAAATTCTGAAGAAATCCTTGTATCTACTGCATTTTAGATGTTAATCCCTAAAAAATGTTTTCTTGATGATAAGTCCCTTCAATTTACAATCATCAAAGAAATAAGAATATTTTACGGGTATTCTATGAAAATACATAAAAACGTGCAAAATGGCCTAATTACATTCTGTAATAATAAAACATTTAAAGAAAAATGTGAAAAAAGATAAAAATGGAGGTGAAAAATTAAAAGGTTGAAATATATGTGGATTCAAACCTAAATATTTAATACGGAAATTTATTCCTAATTCACTATACTTTCAAGGATATGAGAAACTATAAAATATATGTGAGATTAAAACTCTCAAAGTGAATTAACTTTAGTTAAAGTTTATATACATAAATTTAGTTGATACAAGTTTAAAGGAAATCTTGTGCTTGTTTTCTAGAACTTGCCAAAGATTGATTACATCTTATGTAGAACATCTAACCTAAAAATATGATATAATGTAGGATAAAAATTTGTTTAACTTATTGCTTATGCAGTATGATGTGGATTTATTTCCAAAGATATTTCTTATAATGATAAATAGAGTATATTTGACTTTGTAAGTATATAAAAAACGATATTTGATTCTTGGGAAAAATAAAGTAAAAGAGTTTTAGGTTATTTCTATATTGAGTATAAATATACATACACATATAAGTACACATATATTATCATATGCAAAAATTTATAAATATACATACACATATAAGTACACATATATTATCATATGCAAAAATTTTTTTTACAATGGTAAGTATGGTCTTAAACAAAAATTTATAGGAAGCCATGGAACATGTAATATGGAGGTAAGGGAGATTTGATCATCTATTGCCTACAATTGTGACATGAGTATCATCGCCTATCATCACCTTATCTTGACCAGAACAGAGGGAGTAAGCGATAAAGAGACTTGGGATATCAATCATATGATTGGTGGATCCAAAATTGATAATTAACCATGAGGCACTTTGTAATACCTTTCAAATATAGTTAAGTTGTATCTCCAAACATCGAAGTACCTTTTCGAGTATTGGCTCGATTATTTTAAAAAACTTCGTAGTTAAGTATGCTTAGTCAGGAGTAATAATGGGATGGATGATCTCCCTGGAAGTCTCCGCTTTGGAAGCAATTATCTCTAAAAAAGGATAAAACTATGAGGCCTTAGATCAAAAGGACAAAACCAATATCTTGATGGTTGAAGTACATGGCGTTATAGAATGATATCAGAAATATGAACCAGCCAGAAGTATGAGAACTAAGTGCCACAAAGGGCAAAGTGTTACACTATGAGAAGGCTATCCGTAGGATGGTACTTGGCCCATTAAAGATATTTTTTTACTATTCATTGGAGCTTGATTTTTGGGCTTGACCCATTAAAGATATTTTTTTACTATTCCTTAGAAGTTAATTTTTTATTTTTTATATTTTTTTGGGTCATCCAATCAGTGATCCATTTAAATAAATTAAATGTTAGAAATCTATGTAGAACACTCTATTTGCAAGCCCATTTGAAGAGCTCAAACACAAAGAGCTTAATATGTCCAAGTAAGTTATTGGATCTATCTTAGCCTAATAGTCTATGTACTACATCTATTTTAACTCACTGGCCCGATGGCTCCATGACCCAACAGCCCAATAGCCCAATGGCTCAACTATAGCCTAATGACCTAATAGGTCAATGGCCCAATCATAATCCAATGGCTCATCTACAACTCCATCAAGTTATGACAAACATGAACATGAGATATGTTGGACTCTTTCTTTTCTTCTTTTAAGAACTAATGACATGTCACATGCTCTTTTATCTAACTTAAAGATTAAACAAACCCATGTGCCCTTGTTTTGAACTCTTCCTTGACTACTTTTAAAGACTAATGATATGTCGATTACATCTCCTTTTCATTAAAGTCAAAGATTAAATATGACTACATGTCTTTCTTTTAAACTCTTCATTCACTACTTTTAAGAACTAATGATATGTTTTATCATCTTTTTCACATAAATTACATCAACCAGTTTTATCCAGTGATGGTTAAAACAATTTTATTTAGTTCATGTCCTTCTTTTATACTCTTCATTCACTACTTTTTAGAATTAATGATGTATTCTATCGTCATTTTATCTAAAATCACATCAACCATTCTTATCCATTGATGATTAAGACAATTTTTTTATGATTCATACTTGTGATGCAACATCATCAAGTTACTGTGCCATCCATCTACCTATAAATAGTGCACCTCATCTCACTCATTTCTCTAAGTTAAAGAGATTGTAAGGAGACTATCATTTTGCAAAATTTATGAAGCCAATAGGAAGAGAGACCTTAGTCCGAGTCATATATAAAGTCTAAGCTCTAATCCATCCAAGTGCTAATGAAGTATGACATAATCTATAAGAGTTAGCGACATAACCATCTCACTCTCTCTTTCATTTTTCTTTCTTATTATTTTTCATTTTTCAAGGCATTTATAAAAGGGATCTTATCGCAAGTTGATAAGACTCATTTTGTTAATAAGTTGGTGCCTTTACGAAAGAAATCTTATGACAAGTTGATAAAGTTTGTTTTGTTAGTAAGATGGTTAAACTAGTAGTTTGTAGAAAGAGTAAACAAGATATAGCCTATGTTAAATCACTTGAATCTATTCATCTCTTTGTGTGATGGATATGATTGACTAGAGTTTCTTCCTTGCGTTGCTATTACTTTGCCTTCTCGTCTAAGAAAAATTGGGCGAGCTTCTTTCGTGGGCAAGGTTTGAAGCCCGATAAGCCCACTATTTCTTCCCGTTGAAAAGTTAAAGTCTATTTTATCGTCTGCGACTGTGTGGCCTTGAGTAGAAATCTTGTCCAAGAAATAGAGGGCCGATTGTGCTTCTTTCATGGCCAAGTTGGAAGTCCATCGGCCACCAACTATACGCTTTCAAACGGAGATAATGCTTGTTGCTAAGGGTGTAATTAGGTCGGATATATTTGAGTAAGTGAGAGGATCCATGTCTAGTAGCCCTACTGGGAATCCCATCGAACACCATCATCGTTGTCGGCAGGCAGCTGGCTGGGAGCGTTATCGGGCGCCATCTTTCTCTATGGTCGGCTGAGGTCGATCGTTCCCCCACATAATTTCTCTCTCTCTCTACCAAATCTCCTTCCTCTATGGAGAGATGGTACTCAAGAAGGTAACGGATATGCGCTCCTCCCCTGCATGTCTCATGTTTCTTCACCCTTCCCCTTCTTATTCGATCTTCTTCTTCTTTTCACTCATGCTCCTCCTTTTTCTTCCATTTTCTTTTGCTTGTTGGAACTCTTCTCTTGGGTCTTTTTTTTCTTCTCCCTCCCGTTCCTCCTTTTTCTTTCATTTTCTTTTGCTTGTTGAAACTTTTCTCTCGCTCTGTCTAATGGTTGCTCCCTCTTTCCTCCTTCTCTCTCCCCGCAATAGCATCAAGCTCTCAGTTCAAGTAGCTATCCCACACCATCCGCTTCGCCTCCTTTCGCTGCGTACGCAGGGAGTGGTTCCTCTTGCCCACCGCTCCGTCCAAGGAGTGGAAAGTGTCGGCGTCCATCCTCCACTTCCCTCTCTCCATGTTATCTCTAGCAACAGCCAAGTTCCCTCCGTGCATGTGCTTGCTCGCTCTGTTGGAATTGCCGGAGACTGTCTCCGTCGCCCTCCACTTCCTCTTCTCTCGGTTCGTCCACGAGTGGGCGTAGTTCGTGCCGTCACACAAGGAGAAGATGGGTCTGGAGACGATGGTCCATTACACCGATTGGGGTTCTTCATCATATCCATTTTCATCATCGCCATTATGGTGAGTAAGTACTTTTTTTGTTCTTCTTTTATCTACCTCATTTATATACTTCAAAATGAACATTAGCTTCTTTTTTATTTTTTATTTTTTCATCTCAACATCCCTACCTGACGACGCCAGCATCACCAGCACTATCGCCAATCACTCAGCATTATCTGCAGTCATGCAGCTGAAGGACCTATTCAAACTGATCATGGCGGTGCTTAAGCTCTTAAGCAAGAAATGGTAAGATGCATGTTTCATTCAATTGTTATCTATTTGGCTATCGATGTCCATATCTGCTTGTCCATAGGGATGACTCCAACTGCAGTGGCGGCGTGGAGCTGTACATCTCCAGGGATTCGGCATGTTAGTAGAAGGTGGAGTGGTCCTGGGCCTCGATCACGTTCACGCGCAGGTAGTAGAGCTTGGGAGATATGTACACCTTGGAGCAAATGTTGAGGACGTCCTCACCGTGCACGGAGCCGGCGTCGGCATGCCAGGCGTTGGGGAAGGCCTCGTCCGCCTACTTGCCCATTTAGCATAATCTCGCCGTGCACCTTGCCCTCCCCACGACGCTCCTCTAGGCGGGACCACTTCGGGGCCACGGTCTGTCGGGGGGCACGCATATGAGCAGCTCGTTCTTGTTGAAACACCCCCTTGCGCAGGTAGTCGCCGCGCCCCACCATCTTGCACTCCTCGATGAACACCTCCAGGAGCGCACTAGTGGCGACCATTGCGGCGGTGTAGTCGGGGACCTTGAAGGAGACAGTGACATGGCACTACGTAGTGAGGTTGTAGACCTCGATCGTCGGGGAGGAGGGCGTCGATCCAACAGTGGAGGAGGTGGCGTCGGTGAGGTCTACATATATAGTGGAGGCGCATCCGCTGCGTTGTGAGGGTCGATGTACACAGTGGTCTAGCCGATGCGTGTTGAAGTTGGAGGACCTCCGTCGGGCACCAACTTGTAGCCCTTGGCCAGCTGCAACAGCTCCGTCAGGTACGCCCCCTTCCTGCCCGGTGATCCCTGTGATCAACGCTACCTGCCACGGGGATACCAGCGGCACCGGCACCACCAGATCAGGGTTGGACCATTGATGGTGGTGGCAGCGGATCCTGATCTGGCGGCACTATCGTTGACTTCCTTCATATCATCGGCCGGGGGAGCCGGCGCTGTTGGAGGAGATCCAGGCGACATACAGTAGCCAAATCTCATCCAACATAATCATCGTTCCATTTCTTTCCATTTTCAAGGTAACATACCGTCTCTCCACATTGGAGAGATGGTACAGAAAAGGTAACGGACATGCTTCCTCCCCTGCATGTCTTTCTTCACTCTTCCCTTATTATTATGTCTTCTTTTGCTTCTCCCTTCCGCTCCTTTTCTTCCATTTTTTTTGCCGTCTTCTTCTTCTGCTTCTCCCTTCCGTCTAATGGCTATCTCTTTCCTCCTATCTCCCGCAACAACATCAGTGTTTCGGTTTGTGTAGCTAGCCCACACATTGCCCACCGCTCCAACCAAGGAGCCAGAGGCGCTGGCGGCCATCCTCTATATGCGGTAGCCTTCCGCTCTGTTGGAGTCGCTGGAGACTGCCGCCCTCCACTTCCTCCGTTGTCTTGGGAACCCATCTACAGCTTAAAGGCAAAGGGAAGATATATGGCAGTTCAGGGTTGCGACGCTCTATGGCGAGGAGAGCCAGAAGGAGAATATGGAACGTGTACTTGTCGGTTAAATCGAAAATATTTTTTTTCAGTTCCGTGAAGGGCCTGAACGTACACTTCTGTACGTACATCCTGCTATGTAGAGACTTGGATGGAGTGCGGTCCGCCGTGTAAACGTACGTTTTCGAGGAAGCCAAATACGCCAAGTCCCAAGGAAAACTTATCATTACCTGGCTGTAAACGCGTTTGCGGGATCCGAAGATCCGCTCCGGATCCGTAACAAAATGTAGATTCGGTTTACCTTTTTAATACCCTATTTTGCATTCGTGTACACGTGAAGAATACATACGGGTAAGTTTCGGACCGTCGAAAGACACATTTCGGATCAGTTGTCTTTATTTAAAAAGTGTCGGTTCCCACAGCCTCGGTGTCCTCCAATTCTTCGCCTGCGCCTGCCACCCCTATTCGGCCACCTTCTTCTAATGCCACCACACTGTCACCATCGCCGTCGCCACCGTCATAATCACCGCCGTGGCGCCAAGTCTTCCCCTTGTCTTGTCTGCTTTCCTGTCCGACCACTGATGGCAGATCAAACCCGGGGCCTACGCCGCTCCCATCAAGCCTTGTACCACCACCCACACCCTCGACTCCATCCATAGTGCCAGCCGCACCACCCACGCCGTTGCCATTTTCTCCCTCATTAGGGACCTTTCCGCCCTCGACGAGCACTGCCTCCTGCAGCAGCAGACCATCACCGCCAGGAGAGCAGCCCACCTCGGGCGAGCCCAGTAGCTTCAAGACCCCTACCTCCACGTCACCAAGCTTCACATCTTCCCCGACGTCGCCTCTCCTCCGTACAGGGCCGGCGCCGCCCTGCCCACCACCGCCTTCCTCAAGCTCCCCTATCTCAAGTCCCCCTCCGGCCCTCTTCAGCTGCTTCGTACAGTCGCGGGAGGCAGCGAGGATGTCGAGGAAGAGCTTGCTTTGGAGGCCGACTCGGAAGCCGACGGCAAGGGTGATGAAAGTTCTCGCCCGCGACACTTGGCGGCGGCGTAGAGCGAGCGCAGGTGGAATGGGGACGACTCCAACTGCGGCGGCGGCGGCGTAGAGCTGTACATCTCCAGGCCTGGGCCTCGATCACGTCGGTGCACGGAGCCGGCATCGGGGAAGGCCTCCCCGCGGCGCTCCTCCAGGCGGGACCACTTCGTGGCCAGGGGCTGTCGGGGTGTAGTCGGGGACCTCGAAGGAGACCGGGGCGATGCAGTTGTAGCAGACGAAGTAGGTGACATATCCAACACCATCATCGTTCCACTACACTCATCTCGGGTAACATACCTTCTCTCTACATTCGAGAGATGTACCAGAAAAGGCAACGGTAACATACCTTCTCCTTCCCCTTCTTATTACATCGTCTTCTCCCTTCCGCTCCTTCTTTTCTTCAATTTTCTGTGATTGCTAGCTTGTCTAATGGCTATCTCTTTCCTCCTCTCTCCCCGTAATGTCTCGGTTCACGTAGCTAGCCCACACCATCCACGTCGCCTTCTGCGTGCGCAGGGAGCTCTTGCCCACTGCTCCGGCCAAGGAGCCAGCGGCTCTGTGCTTGTCCGCTCCATTGGAGTCGCCGGAGACCGCCTCCGCTACCCTCCACTTCCTCTTCTCACAGTTCATCCACGATTGGGCATGGTTCGTGCCCTCAAACAAGAGGGAGATGGATCTGGGAACGACCGTCCATTATACATATTTGGGTTCTTTATCTTATCAGTTGTCATCGTGGTCATTGTGGCAAGTAAGTTTCTTGGTTATTCTTTTTTTTATCTGCCTCATCGAAATGAACATTAGCGTTTTTTTCTATTTTTTATTTTTCATCTCAGCATCTCCATCTAGCGACTCCGGCATAGCCAGCACCATCGCCAATCACCCGATATTAGCTGCAGCCTTATAGTTGAAGGGTCTGTTTGATCTCATCATGGCGGTCCATAAGCTCGTGAACAAGAAATCGTAAGATGCATGTTATGTGTTTGGATGAGATTTGCATGCAAACTCTTGGTAAAGAATAGTCAACATGTCTGTGGGTTTACCCGACTCAAGCCATATCTATTGAAATTCCAGTCTTAATATTCAGTCTAGGATATGCCTGTTGAGCCTTAATATTCTCTAGGAACTAATGGATATTATAGACACGCTAATTTTGACGTCATTTCGAGTAAATTTCATGTCATATAATAATGTCTCATAATGGTCTGATATTTGATCATTGATTAATTTTTATTGATCTTTTTAAGTGTCGGGTCGAACAGACATGTTTAAGTTAATCAATTGAATTGATTTTAGCTCAAATTTCAGTTAAAATGTGAAGAAGCCTAAACGACGTCGACTTGTGTGGACGCCATTTAGAGTTTATTCTTATTTTAGCATTTAAATTTGGATTTTAATCAGTTGATTAATTAACTAAAAGGCGTCTGTAAGGCAAGACACGTTTTAGGTTTCCTAAGCTATTTCTACTTCTCTTCCGGATGTTTATCCTTATCTTAATTAGTGTAAAAGACGTCTTCACATGTAGATGCGTTTTAGCTAATAAAGATAAAGATAAGTTTTCCCGGATGTTTATCCTTATCTTAATTAATCTGAAAGGCGTCTTTCATGGCTGACGCGTTTTAGATAATTACAGATAAAGATGAATTAATTTGTATTTATCTGTTGGTTAAGATGGATAAATTCTAAGAATTTTTCTATGTTAATCTCAAACGCAGAAGAAGTCTATAAATACCTTGCATCTTGAAGAGTTAAAAAAAAAGTGAATGTTGAGCGTTATTGAAAGAAATTAAGTTAGAGTTGGTGATCGAATTAAAGATCGAAGCAACGACGTCCTAACGCTGAAGCGCTGCTTTTTCAAGAAGTTTTCATCCATTCAAGATTCTTCATCCAATTCAAGGCTTCAATTCGTTCGGCATAAGTTTTTTTTTTCAAATCGTTATTGCACCTTCATTTCATTAATTTATATTCATCACCTTCATTTTATTAATTTGTATTCATCACCACTCCATGCAATACACACAACACTAGCATTCTTTTCAAAACCTATTTGATTAAGGGGTTCAAAAATTGAAGCATTATTTTCTGGCCTACGAAGTCCATCTCATCGCTAGGATGAATCCAATCAAATTCCTTCTGGAGAAATATGTTCTTACTAATAGGTTAGCACGATGGCAAAGCTTTCTATCCCAATTCGATATCATTTATATTCAGCAGAAAGCAATCAAGGGCTATGCCATAGCGGAACATCTTGCCCATCATCCCCTTCCTCGTTTTGATCCAGTGCGATCAGAGTTTCCGGATGAGGAACTGATGTCCGTAAATCAAATCAGAGATGATATGTGGACTCTGTATTTTGACGGAGCTCTGAATTCTCATGAAAAGGAGATTGGTATCGTTCTGTTATCACCTGAAGGTGTCACCATTCCACAAGCCTTTCAGCTTGATTTTCCAGTCACCAACAATATAGCTGAATACGAGGCACTCCTTGCTGGCCTCGAGGTTGCTCATTTCCATGGTGTCACCAAACTCAGGATTGTTGGTGATAGTCAACTGATTCTTCGCCAAGTGCTGACCAAGTACCGAACTCTTGATCCTAAACTCAAGCCTTATCAAGAACTTACTTCTGCTTACTCAAAGCTTTTCACGAAATTGATCTTTGTCCATGTCCCTAGGAATCAGAACATCTTAGCTGACGCTCTAGCTTCACTTGCATCTTCTCTTGATTTTCCAATCAGCAAGCAATCTGAGTCAATCATAGTTCATAGGCGTCTTTCACTCGCCGTGAAAGACCCTTCATTTCTTAGAACTAAGGAGAAGTTGCTGAAGAAGGTCAGAGATGGAGATATTGTGGAAAAGAGAGAAATCATGTTGATGGAGCTGTTAGAAGAGATGGATGATGAACAGAAGCCATAGTATTATGAAATTGCAAAGTATTGTGAAGATCAATCATATCCTGAGGAAGCTTCAACTGAGGAGAAGAGAGCTATTAGGAGAGTTGCTCAACGATACACCCTAGTAGGAGGAGCATTATACAAGAGAGGTTTTGATGGAGTTCTTCTGAGATGTCTAGATGAAGATGAGCTTTGGAAGGTTATGGAAGGAGCTCATAGTGGAGTTTGTGGTGGCCATGTCAATGGACAGATGCTAGCAAAGAAGATCCTTAGACAAGGATTTTATTGGCCAACCATAGAAGAAGACTGTGTAGGATATGTCCGTAGGTGTGCTAAGTGTCAACTTCACGCCGACAAAATTCATTCTCCTGCATCTTCACTCCATCCTATTTATTCCCTATGGCCTTTCTCCATGTGGGCTTTCGACATCATTGGACCCCTTGGTAATCCAGATTCCGGCATCAAGCAAAAATCTTTCATTCTCACGGCAACGGAATACTTCACCAAGTGGGCGGAAGCTGAAACGTACACGGAAGTCAAAGCATCAACCGTCTGCAAGTTCGTCATGAAGAACATCATCACCCGATTTGGAATTCCAAGCACCATCGTCATCGACAACGGACCGCAGTTCGTATCACAGGAATTGAAGGACCTCTGCAACAGGTATAGAATTGCATTGCATCATTCATCTCCTTATTATCCGCAAGGCAATGGCCAAGCAGAGGCAACTAATAAGACTTTGATAAAAATCATCAAAAAGACGTGCAAATCTAACAAATTCGCAGACTGGCCAGAAAAATTGGTTGAGGCTCTATGGGCCTACTGAACTTCAATCCGCACGCCTACTGGGCAAACTCCTTATTCCTTAACATTTGGAATGGAGGCGGTAGTTCCATATGAGATCCTTATACCGTCATTAAGAGTACAATTGAATAAGGAATTCTCCATTGATGAACATCGTTCAGCACTCCTTGCTCAGTTGGAACTCTTAGACGAGAAAAGGTGGTCAGCCGCTAAGCATGCAAAAGTGTATCAAAATAGACTAGCACGTTTTTATCAAAGGAAAGTCATTGAACGTAAGTTCAAAGTCGGTGAAATGGTCGTTAAAAGGATTTTTGTAAAACCTGGTGGTCCGCGTTCTAAGCTCCAACCAAACTGGGAAGGACCTTATGTTGTGTTGCACGCTTTTCCTGGTAATGCTTATCGTCTTGTCAATGCAGAAGGAGAAGAGCTAACTCATCTCTGGAATGGTTTACATCTTAAGAAATACTATCATTAGGTTAAAGAGTCAATCAGCATGGTATAAACACCAGTGGAATCAGAAAATTTATAAACTCAAATTTCCTTGTTAGTCTTAATAATTTAATTCAAACCCATTACTACACACACTGACACGTTTGATTCGTGAGTAACAAGAGATGCCAAGTCCTAAAGGATACCGAAGCTTGACTGAAAGTGTAAAGTACAAATCATTCGTTTTAAAGCAAAAATTCTGTTTTACACTCGGCCCATGATGTCGGAATGAGACTTAGAATAGACTACCAAGAATACCCGCCATCTTAGTAGGAGGCCGTCATAAAAAAATGGGGGAGATCCGTTCCAAATAAAAGAAAAGAATAGAAAAGCAAAAGCAAAAGGTAAAATGTCAAATCAAAAGGCTATTACACTACAAACGTTACATCAAGGCCATGAAATGAAATAAAAGGGAACGCAAGATCGATAAATACCCCGGAAAGAAAATGACCGAACCCCAACGGATATTAGGGTAGAAAAGGAACATCTTTTTAGGTCTCCGGAACCTTCTCATGGGCTTTCTAAACTTATTCTTCTTTTCCTTCTAAAGAGGCGTACTCCAAACTTAAGGAATGGCTTAGATTGACTAAAGGTCAAATCATCAAATGGGATCACGAATGGAAACACAAGCTCAAACACAATGGTTTTAAGTTAAATTGTTAAAGAACAATTTGGGAATTAAGTTAATAAATGAATATGATCTTTTGATCTGAATACCATGCTGATCTTTTAGTCAAAAACCCAAAAAAATACATATGCCAAAAAAAAAAAAAAATACATATGTCAAAAAAAAAAAAAATACATATATCAAAAACTCAAAAAAAATACATATGTCAAAAACCCAAAAAAAAATACATATGTCAAAATAAAAAAAAAAAGCATTTATTTCATAACCCAAACAAAAATGAATATTTCAAAACATCAAAAAATATTTCAATTAGCATTTGCTTGTTGCATTTGGTATGTCTCATTCTTTTATTTTCAGTGAGCATTTGTCTGCTTGCATGTTGCATTTTGCTTTAGTCTGCTTATGGTTCGATTACCTTTGTTGATAAAGGCTATGCCCCTTGACCATTTATTGAAGGAAAAGATCGATTGACCATTTATTTGGTCGGGCAAGGGGCTAAGCCTAAATAGATACTTAACCTGTTTGTTAAGTGATGTACAGGATACAAGACAAACACAGGAACACAAGATTGGAGCTCAAAAAGTTTCATGTATATCATTAAAAGGTGTTTTGGACATGATACATGAAAAAAGAAAAAGAAAATACATAAGCCCTCAAGGCTGGCTCTCCCCTCCGCCCTCATCAAGCTGGCTCTGGGCCTCGTCAGGCACGTCCGGTGCTGGTCCTCGGCTGGGAGGTGGAAGTGGCCCCATCGTGCTCGGCCCTGCCTGGCCGGAAGACATGGCGACACTGGCAGTAAAAGCACTGGTCAGACCACGCTCCTGAGCACGCTGTCGAGCACGCCTATACCTCTCCTCCACACTCCGGCACTCCTGCTCTGCAATGCCCAACTGAACTCGGAGGGAGGCCATCTCTGAATCCATCTTCTGCCGCTCCTGCCTCTCCCGCTCTTGCTCCTTGGTAATGAACCCCAGTCGAGACTGGAGGTGTGAAAGCTCTCGAGGAAGATCTCCAGTCGAGAGTCGGGCCACCTGCTCCTCTAGAGACCGGATCCGCGCAGCGTCAGCCTCAGCACGAGCAGCTGCAGCACGGGAACGCTCCAGCTCCGCTTCAGCCCTCTGAAGGGCTTCCTGAAGGTCAGCAACCTGAAGGGAAGTCATTGTTAGTTCAAGGCAATCAAGTAATCAAATTTGAAAGTTAAAGTTGAAGAACTTACCCGAGCAGCACGGTCCTCCTCCGCAAGAGAAGCCCGGTGGATGGCAGAGGCGAGCTGGCTCTAGAGGTCAGCCAGAGCAGCATCATAAGCAGCAGACGAGGAAGATGAAGCTCCGAAGGAAGGAGGAGCCACCTGGGTGTAGACGGCTCGCTGCACCAAAAGACAACCGTCAGTGTTAATCGCCAAAACAATTAATTGATTAAAACGTGCATTCATAAACATGCATACATACCAGATCAAATAATTCCTTCTGGACCTGCTCTAGCTGGGCCTCCGCATCATGTAGGCGGGCCCGGAGGTCGATGATGACCGCGTCACGTGCATCCTACATGTCACACATACATACATTCATTCACCAAATATAAGAAAAGATAATAATAAAATTAAAGACGCATAAAAGCATACTTACATCGAGTGGTCGGAGGAGCCGAAGCTGATCGGCGTAGTGGGCCCGGTACTTCTGGAGGTAGGCCTCGCTACTCTCCGCCCGTGACTCCACCCGTACGCCTCGGCGGTGCCAGTCCTCGTACTGCTCCGGGAACTTGGCACGCCAGTCGGTGAGGGCTTGCTTGCCCCTCAAGCTCCTCCTGATGCCCTCCGGGACCTCCTCGTCGGTCCACTCCTAGTGGAGGCCCAGCGTCCTCATCACGAGCCAGAGGCGGAGGGGCTCGATCTCGTTGAGGCAATGCACCCACATTTGCCTCCCAAACCGCCTCCTGCCAGCCGTCACCCACGGCTGACCCTCCTTGCCCATACCAAGGTACGGGCGCCAGATCACCTGCATATAGGTTAAGTGCATTCATATAAATAATTTGCATTTAATAAATAAAAGATTACATTTAATAAAATTAAACAAGTTAAAAACTTACCAGTAGCTCGGGATAATCCAGGAACTGACGGCGGAGGGCCGTCAGTTGATGGTGCTGTGGGGCCGTGTCCACAATTGGCTGCCAACGGCAGGCCAATGGGACGGCGCTGGGTCTTGCAATCCGCGCTCTACCGAGCGGGAAGTAGTGGTAACTCCAAACCTGCATTCATGAACATATAAGTTAGGGAAAAATCATCATATCATATTGCATTGTATATCATAAACAAATAATGAAATAACTTAATACCTGGAGGAACGGCGAGAAGCCGCTGACGGTGGTCTCACGGTCCGGCGTGACCGCAGACAAATCGGCGAAGAGGTGGGCCAGAAGGGCCGTACCCCATGCATACTCTCCTAAGCTATCTAAGTCATCAAACAAGTAAAGGAACCTACAGTGAATGTGGTTGCCCTTCGTATCGAAGAGCAACCGACCAAAGAGGAAAACTAAAAAGACCATAAGCTGTCTATCTACCTCCTCCCCCTGACTCGGGTCGCTACAGTAGACAAGGGAGGATGACTCTGCTAACCTATCCCTAAACTCCTCCCGGGTCTCGTCTGATCGACGTCGGGGCTCATCTAGACCTAAGGCGGCCTCTACTTCTATCCTAGGAACCATCCTAGACTCTCTGCCTAGGCTGGATACCTCTATCCCTAGTAATGCCTCCGCCAATCCCTGGTAGTTGGGGTAAGTCACCCCACTCACAGGTCGGCCCTCTACCCTAAGGCCAGTGATCCTGGCCACGTCCTCTAAGGTGGGGACCATATGTCCCCATGGCATTAGGAAAGCCCGGCTTTCCGCATGCCACCTCTCCCGCAGCGCCTGCAGGAGGACCAAATCGAGCCAAAATGGCTCGATATCTAGTACCTCACCGAACCCCATCCGGCGCAGGCGCGTCTTCTGGAAATCCGGGAGTCCCCTATATGCACCTATCACTAGGTCCCACGAGATTCTGGACCTCATCACTCCCTGCAAATAAAAAAAAACATAAAAAATAGGGTCAGTAATGAATAAAAACAGAAAAAAAAAATTCTGTTTTGAAAGGCGTCAGCCCATATGGACGCCCTTTGAAAAGCGTCAACATGTCCTGACGCAATTTAAATTCATTTTCTGCCTAATTAAAAATTCGGAATTAACCTTAAAAGACGCCTTTCAAGGTCCGATTTCGGGTTCTTGAAGAACCCCTTTCTACCCTCTTTTCCTCATTCCAGTCAAACCACATGGAGCTTACCGTGTGGAGGTCGCCCTCCTCTCCTTCTTCCATTGCCACGGGCGTCGGAGGAGCTTCTTCCTCCAAGAAAGCTGCCGCCTCGGCTAGCGCCGCTGGAACCTCCTCGGGGCTTCCTCCTCGTGCCTTCGCCGCCTCTTGGCTAGAGCCTTCATCTTCCTAGAACCCTCGCCACGTTCCATGGTTCGAAAAGGGAGTTTTTGAGAGAAAGAGAGGGGTCGCCGGAGCTCGGAGTTTGGTGAGAAGAGAGAGAAGGCTAAAGGGAAAAGTGAGGAAGAAAGGGGGCCTTCGCGGGTCTGTAAACGAAAGGTTAAAAGGCGTCGATTCAGAGCGACGCGTTTTAGGGCGTATAAGTTGAGGCGGCAAGAATAGCTGTTTGAAATTAAGTAAAAGACGTCCATCTATGCTAACGCGTTTCATATTACCGCCAATTCTGGTCAGAGCCGTACAGAGGATGATGATGAAAGGCGTCTTACCTTCTAGACGCATTTTAGGCGATTAATCACAGAATTAATGGCAGAATCTTGGAAAAAGTAGGAGAGAGAGTTGAAAGGCGTCAGGGGTTGTAGACGCATTTTAAGGATAAATCGGGTTTTTGAGGATTAAATTGAATTTCTGAAAAATGAATTATGGTTGAAAGGCGTCTTTCTGAGTGGACGCGTTTTACATTTTACAGAACCCGAACAGCCAAATTTTCATGAAAAATCCAGTTTTTACTAAAGGAAAAATCATGGGCACATCACAGGAAGTTAAGGAAAGATTTTTAAGGAATGAAAAATCATTCTTTATTCAATGAAATCCTTTATTACATTCAAAAGATCAAATCAAAAAGAGAAAGAGGACAATTAAGGGAGAATTTCATGAAGACCTTTAAGATAAGAAAATTTCAATCATCTATCTCTATCTTTAGAGGATTTTACACAGTAACTGAAGCCAAAGTTCCACAAGGTAGTGATGATTTGTATGGCTTCATAATCTTCATCGGATTCCAAGTCGCGCTTCTTGATCGGGGGTGTAAAGGAGAATTCAGGGAATTCACGACGACCCAAGCTAAGTTGAGTAAGGCACCGATAAGGATTGTATAACACGAACTCGGTGGCTCCAATCTATTTGAGATCCGCTCCCGATGTACTACGCACCCAAACAGGCTTTCCAACAAGCGCGAGTGGGGACGAGTCGAATATATCGGATGTCATGAGTTTCAAATACTCTCTCCAGTCGGCCCGGGTCTTGAGCTTTGGGACCTTATTAATCATGTGCTCATTGAACTTTACAATATTAGCAATGCAATGGATTGGACTATTCAAGAGAATTTGAGATGGTCTTTGAGGCCTCTTCTTGCAGTACTCAAACTTGAAGTGAAGTTCAACCCACAAGGCAAAGAGTAACATGCAACCATAGGGAGGACGACCCACAGATGCCGCAGAGAGTCCGCTGTAAAGATATGCTAGAAGTGCAGTGCTAATGGATTTACCTTTGAAGATTGCGCATATAACACTAACCTAATCATCTTCTAAGATATTGTCTTGCGCAGGAAAGAATAAAGCACCGGCAAGGCATGTGACAAAAGCTTTCGTCACGTCCTCCGCTTCATCCTCCCTTAGATCATCGATTTCATATAGAGTCCACTCAGCGAGCTTTGCAAGATTGATTCCCTTTTTGGTGAGGCATCCTTTAGCTTCTGAAGGATCCTTCATGATTGATGTCAACAATTGTTGACCAGTGATTCTCTCTTTTGTTAAAGCTATCTTATCTTTGTTATCTTTGGTCTTTGGGAGACCTAATAGAAGCTCCGCCTCCTCCAAAAGGATCGTGCACTCGAAGTCTTGGAAGAAGAACGTATGAGTTTGGGGATGCCACCACTCGATCAAGGCACCCATAGCCGCCCAATCTACGTTCGCGCTCTTGTAATGTTTGGCAAGCACCACAAGACCTTGAAGGTTCCACTTGGATATGAAAACTTGCATGGAAAGCTTAACACTTTTTGCAAGTTTGCGAATCCAAGGGAGAGAGGTGAATTTTCTCGGGCCGGGAAATATGGGATAATTCTGAAAAAGGAAAAAAGGAAGGATTGAAGAACACGAAGAACATGAAGAGCATGAACAAGAATTGAAGGGAAGTTAGTTCAACTTACTTGAAGATTAGGATCCCTTCCGTTGAGGTGATTCTCCACGTCGGAAATCTTCTCTAGAGACGTCTTCATCCTCTTGTTTGAAGAATCCATCCTCTTTTTCGGAGTTCTTTCTTCTTGAAGCTTGGGAACCTTGGAAACTTTAAAGAAACCTTGAAACCTTGGAAGAAAACTCAACCTTGGATCTTTGGATTATGGTAGGATTGCTCGGGAACAACCTAATGGTGTTTATATAGAAGGAATTGCGATCCTAAGAAGACCTTTTCCGGATTGGAAAAGGGATGTGCATTGGTAGAGTTGGAGTTCGAGTAGAGCACAGCCAGAAACCTGTTTCTGTGAGTAAAAGGCGTCGAGGAACAGCGACGCGTTTCAATCTTGAATGGCGTCTGCGCGACATGACGCGTTTCAGCTTTTTCTGTGATTTACTCGAAATTCTGTGATTTTTTATGCTTAAATTGAATATTTATTTAGAATTATTAATGATTTTGATTGCAGAAAATTCAAAAAAACCTGAGTAAAGCTGAAAAATGTCAAGAAGAATCCCACTGTGGGAGTTAAAAAGTCTTGACTGTGGCTAAAAAGACGGTTATTTCTACCCTTGTACTCCTTTCATGTAATTGTTGTGCATCATCATAATTACTATATGTTAAATATTTATTAGAGTATATCAAGGACCTTGTGGTTTTGATGAAACTGGAATTTGAGTTCCCCTACAACAAAAACAATGATAATTCCAGAGGATTCTTAATCGCACGGATAGGCCGTTGGATTGTTAATTAGTGAGGATGATGGTTCCAATTTTGTAAAACGGTGCATGGATAAACGAGCTTCGGCTTAGTACTGGATTACAAGAATTGGTATGTTGACTCATTAATGACAATATTATCATTGATTAATTTATATTTTATTTGATTTTATTTTTCTTTTAGCCCAGCATGCATTATGTAGGATTTTGAAATCACTGTGATAAAAATTAATTACTTATTAAGTTTCAGACCATTAATCAAATAATCTCAAACATGATATGAAATATTCCATTCTGAATTGAGTATCTTGATTATCTTTGAGGTTCGCTTGAAGATATCTTCGGAATTCTATCCTTTCTTGGATTATTTATCCCAATATTTCTTATTTTTTTTCTTTTAAGATCCATCATGACTGCAGCACGTCCACATTGGTTGGTAAACGCTCCCCATGATGAAACCTACAGTGTCTACGACCTGGGGTACTTCCCACTCCGTGGAGGTTGATCGACTTTATTTTATTTCCTTGTCTACCTCATCCAGACAGGATTGATTCCATTGATTTCCTTGAACTATCTTCATTGATGATTTTGAGAAAAATTCTAATCATGTGATGTTAAAAGCGTGTCTCATCACACCTTGGCATCACCTTTTCAGTACATTCCATTTCACTTCACTCCCTTGCAAAGACGATGCCAAGGTGAGGTAGCTGTAGACACACTAATTTTGACGTCATTTCGAGTAAATTTCATGTCATATAATAATGTCTCATAATGGTCTGATATTTGATCATTGATTAATTTTTATTGATCTTTTTAAGTGTCGGGTCGAACAAACATGTTTAAGTTAATCAATTGAATTGATTTTAGCTCAAATTTCAGTTAAAATGTGAAGAAGCCTAAACGACGTCGACTTGTGTGAATGCCATTTAGAGTTTATTCTTATTTTAGTGTTTAAATTTAGATTTTAATCAGTTGATTAATTAATTAAAAGGCGTCTGTAAGGCAAGACGCGTTTTAGATTTCCTAAACTATTTCTACTTCTCTTCCGGATGTTTATCCTTATCTTAATTAGTGTAAAAGATGTCTTCACATGTAGACGCGTTTTAGCTAATAAAGATAAAGATAAGTTTTCCCAGATGTTTATCCTTATCTTAATTAATCTGAAAGGCGTCTTTCATGGCTGACGTGTTTTAGATAATTACAAATAAAGATGAATTAATCTGTATTTATCTGTTGGTTAAGATGGATAAATTCTAAGAATTTTTCTATGTTAATCTCAAACGCAGAAGAAGTCTATAAATACCTTGCATCTTGAAGAGTTAAAAAAAAAGTGAATGTTGAGCGTTATTGAAAGAAATTAAGTTAGAGTTGGTGATCGAATTAAAGATCGAAGTAACGACGTCCTAACGCCGAAGCGCTACTTTTTTCAGAAGTTTTCATCTATTCAAGATTCTTCATCCAATTCAAGGCTTCAATTCGTTCGGCATAAGTTTTTTTTTTCAAATCGTTATTGCACCTTCATTTCATTCATTTGTATTCATCACTTTCATTTTATTAATTTGTATTCATCACCTTCATTTCATTAATTTGTATTCATCACCACTCCATGCAACACACACAACACTAGCATTATTTTCAAAACCTATTTGATTAAGGGGTTTCAAAAGCCACTCAACAAGTAAGTTTGCTGTTTAGTTGCATGTTTAGAATCATGATTAAAATGAATACTATTGTTACTTAAGTTCTCATCATCATTTCTTCGTTTCCATTTCTGTTTTTGTTGCACGTTGCAAAGGAAATCAAGATAGCAAAGTCACCAGGATTCTGGAAGATCCTCAACTTCAAACTCAACAGTAAGAACAAAAAAGAGGAAGGGCTCTCTTTCTTCAGCCGGCTGAAGAGGGGAAATCAAGAGCTTAACATCTTCCGCATTCAAACAGGTAGGCGATCAAAATCTTCTTTTGGAACTTTTTAGTTAAAAGTTTTTGGCGATCACTGCACTTAGTTTTGTTTTAATATGTTTATTTTGCACTAAACAACATAGTTTTTCATGATAATCACCTTATCATTTTAAGCACTCACAGATATGACTGTTGAACCTTAATGTCCTGTGATTTGTAATTTCTAACAGTTTTGCAAGGGTTCTTTTCAGTTTTAAGTCCCTGTAATATACTTAATTCTAGAAAAACTCTCTACAACTTCTGTGTTCTGACTATGAATATGCATGAATTGCTTGCTGCATAATTATAATATATGTTTTCCATTTTCATTCACATGCTGAGTATAGTCATTTGAAAAATGATACCAACTAAGTGGTTAGATGTACGTTTTCCTTCTTTCCATTTCATGATGATCGATTCTAGTTAATAAAAAATGAACACAGAAAGGCAGCAGTTGATGCAGGAAATATGCCTAGAAGAGGCTGACGACCCCTGTGACGCCACTTTTCAAGATTTCTGGAACACGTACGTACTGATCAAAAGCTGGCCAGATCCAAAATTGCGCAACGCCGCTGCCTGTCTCGGGAACCCATCTACAGCTTAAAGGCAAAGGGAAGATATATGGCAGTTCAGGGTTGCGACGTTCTATGGCGAGGCGAGCCAGAAGGAGAATATGGAACGTGTACTTGTCGGTTAAATCGAAAATATTTTTTTTCAGTTCCGTGAAGGGCCTGAACCTACACTTCTGTACGTACATCCTGCTCTATAGAGACTTGGATGGAGTGCCGTCCGCCGTGAAAACGTACGTTTTCGGGGAAGCCAAAAAGGTCCCCAGCTATGTTGAAATATTTTCTAAAGACTCCCTGAAAAGGAGGTTTATTCCAAATAGAAGTGAAATTATGGAGAAGTTTTATTGGATTCCGAAGCTACAGGAGTTTCTCTTAATTCAAATAGGTTATAGGAGTTTAAAGCTAAAAAACCCTTCTTATTTTACATTTGGTTGAAATATTTGCTTTGATATATTATTTATTTTGATCTTAATATTTTTGATATTTAACATATCAATATTAAAGTTAATAGTAGAAAAACGTGGAGAATGACACTTGAGGGAGAAAGAGGGAGGTAGGGATAAGAAAAGGAGAGAAGAGGGTGACTTCTTTTAACAAAATTTTTGTGTGGTATATCAAACTGTGAGATACGAAAAAGTATTTTCATATTAATCTGGTCACGGTCTACATATTAAACCGCCCTACTTGTACTCTAAACAATTGACAAAGAAGATCCGCAGTAGAACAATAGGCATAGGATTCATGAAATGGGTAATGATAAGCATATACTCTTGACGAAATAGAAGATGATCGCGGGCCCTTGGGCCGCCACCTCTTGTTAGGCGTAATTGGGTTGAAATCTAATCAACCCTCCTCACTACTATTACTTTTACAAGGGATTAAAAAAGAAGATGGTCCAACGGTTATCATTTGCTTTGGACAGATGAGATGTACTCATAATAAACCAAAAATTACAGTGTTAATAAATTTATAATTTAATTTCAAAATATTTCAAAGTAAATTATGAATCTTCCATCAAAATACCAAGGCCTACGTATTTTTGTGCATCCACATAAGGTGCATTTAGCTTGCAAACATGGTGCATCTGGTGGAAAGCAAGATTAACTAGTTAGTTTAACAAGTTATTAATTGATCTGTATAAGCATGGAACTATGAACTACTCAATTTTGTATAAGATTTATAATAAAAAAATATTTTAAATTATTTTAATGTCCAATAAAATATTAAAACACCATACATTTTTGGTTGATGTATTAAATGTCTAGAAGTGCTTGGTATATCCTATCAATTTTAGTTTGGGTGGACAGCTTCATGAGCAGCCAAAAAAAATTATTTTTATTTTTTTTAAATTGTTTTTAGGTCGGTCACATCATGTTCCACATTTCTTATATAAGTTGATCTCCAATCATATGACTTAAAAAAAATTGAAAAATAAAAAATTGAATATAATAAATAAAAAAAATCACTGTTCTTTGGGTTAAATTTTTTATTTTTTAAATTTTTTTGGGTCGTCCGATTGAAGATCGGATTATGTGGATATGTAGAACATAAAATAAAAAAGAAATACTTATATATTAAAAAATTGAAAAAAAAGAAATTGGCCTTACCGCACATTGCAGCAAGTGTTATTCCTTTAGTTTTTATATATTAAAAGAATTTATTGGCATACAAAATTTAATATTAGACCTAACTCTATATTAAGATGTTATTGGCCTTATCTAATGAATCATTTTTAGAAGTCATTGAAGCGACATCTTATGAGTAAAATTGTGGATGTGTTCTGAGTAGGAGTTTTAGTTTTTAATCAAGCGTGCCATTCTAAGTAAAGGTGATTGGTGATATCGAGAGCAAAATTGTTAGTTTGGATGAAAAAAGTTTTGGTTTTGAATTCTTGAAAAATACTTATATGCATCCAATAGAAATAAGATCTTAAATATACAAGTTTAAAAAATGGCAAAATCTATCTCTATTAATCACATGCCAAAGAATACATAAGAAAATAAATATATGATAAACATCATTCTATTTCTTCGAAGGTCCTGAGCTTCAACCTTAGGAGTTAGTGAGTGAAGGCATCCATGGCGATGATGTGGAGCTTTCTGAATCTATTTTTTTGAATCTTTAATAGCCAACAAACAACTTATCTGGAGATGGAGAGTTCATTTCTTATCCCCTCAGTAGACGGCTGGAGGTAAGAAACCACATATAATAACGATAAGCAAAAAGACAATGATTTTTAGTTGATATAGAAAGAGAACTCCGTCACGGAGAATTGTGTGGCAAATACATCACCTTTCCCTTGTTTGTTTTATTATTGCAAAAACAAAATGTGTTAAACATTAACGATAGCAATTAAACCTGTCTTACATTACTCTATGGAAGGACTAAGGACATATTGAACCATTAATTTTAAATATAGAGAAATTTATTGTCAGTACATCTATTTCATTTCCTAGGTCGATCATGTTGTTATATGGTCCCAGTTCAATGTGATTCAATAGAACTGAAATGGATTAGGGTATAGCATCTTTACATATGATTCCATAAGCATATTTGATAAATCATTGGCTAGGCTAAGCTTGGCCTTGCTGCTTTCTTGCAACATCATTGAATCCAACCTTGCACGCTTGGTACGCAAGTTGACAAACATATTATGTATCTTGGAATCCTCAAAAACAACCAAATGTCTTGTATCTATATCATGTTACATAAAATAGAATAATTTGTATTACCCATGAACAAAAAAACACTTAGGTTAATGTGCTTTACTAATTGGGCTAATTTAGTTTAATCAAACTAACGGACACCATTAATAGGTTGAAAACATATCGAGCATAACATAATAACAAGGTTGATGGAACTTGTTCCACCAAATTCCTGCACTTTGAAGATAGATTCAAAAATCAGACGGTATTGCCCTTGCCTCCCAATCTCTTCATCTTGCATGTCTTAGGACGTGTTTGACAAAACTTTTATTTGAAAGTTACTTTTAGCTTCCACTTCTCATATATAATGAATTAAGGGAAAGTGATTATAACTAATTTTGGTTTGTTACAAGAGTCAACTCTTTTATAACAACCTCACTTTTTCTTCAATCTTAGAAGCTCTATCCTTGTAGCTTTTGGTTAGAAGTCAAAACACAAGTAAAATACTACATAAATGAATTTTATGACCCACTTAATTTTTTTTTTAAAACTATCTTTTTATCTACTCACTGCACTAAGGATCAGTGCAATATGGTTCTTATCATTATGTAAGTTTTGAAGATGTATATGATTCTAATCACCATGAAACCATAGTTTTAAGAATGTGTATGGTTCTTATCACTACATGAGTTATGAGGATATGTATGTATAGACAATTTATTTTATTTGAACATATAATGAAGACTCAGTAACCATCCCTTTAAATAAATCTAATGTTAGAAATCTATGTAAAAAATTCTATTTGCAAACCCATTTGAAGAGTTCAAATGCAAAAAGCTTAATATGTCCAAGTAAGTTATTGGATATGTCTTAGCCTAATAGTCTATGTGTTACATTTATTTTAGCTCAACGACCCGATGGCTCAATTATGGCCCGATAGTTCAATAGCACAATGACTCAACTTTAGCCTAATGACCCAGTAGGTCATACACCAATCATAATCTAATGGTTCATCTACAATTCCATCAAGTTATGACAAACATGAACATGAGATATGTTGGATTCTTCATTTACTTCTTTTAAGAACTAATGACATATCACATCATCTTTTAGCTATGTTAAAGATTAAACAAACTATGTGTCCTTGTTTTGGACTCCTCCTTGACTACTTTTAAAGACCAATGATATGTCGATCACATCTCCTTTTCATTTAAGTCAAAGATTAAACATGACTACATGTCTTTCTTTTGCATTCTTCCTTTACTATTTTTAAGAACTAATGATATGTTTTATCATCTTTTTCACATAAATTACATCAACTATGTTTATCTAGCGACTGTTAAAACAAGTTTCTTTGATTCATGTCATTCTTTTAGACTCTTCCTTCACTACTTTTTAGAACTAATGATATATTCTATCATCTTTTTTACATAAATCACATCAACCATTCTTATTTATTGATAGTTAAGACAGTTTTTTATGATTCATACTTGTGATGCAACTATTTGTGAGGCAACATCATCAAGTTATTGTGTCATCCATCTACCTATAAATAGTACACCCCATCTCACTCGTTTCTCTAAGTTAGAGAGAGTGAAGGAGACTATCATTTGGTAAAATTTAGGAAGCCAAGAAGAAGAGAAATCATAGTTCAAGTCATATGTAGAGTCTATGTTCTAATCCTTCCAAGTGCTAATGAAGTATGAGATAATCAATAAGAGTTAAAGACATAGTCATCTCACTCTCTCTTTCATTTTTATTTCTTATTTTTCAAGGCCTTTACAAAAAGAGATCTTATAGCAAGTTGGTAAGGTTCATTTTGTTAATAAGTTGGTACATTTACAAAAGAGATCTTATCACAAGTTACTTTTGCTTTTTTGGTCTTCTATTTCCAAATCTTGTCTGCCATAAAAGGCCCTGGAAGCTCCAGGGGAGCACCTTCGCAGCAGCCACCTTAATTTCCAACCTTATTCTTTTCTCCAGCTTTAGAATTAAGCACAAAATTAAAGACGATGGAGCAAAAATTAAGTAGATTAGAAAAAGTAGTATATATGGCAATCATAGCAACTCTGGATGGCTTTCGAGGCTTCCTAGAAGCTTGAACCAAACATCTTGGCAGATGCAATTTTATATGTCACGTCCACACAGCTTTTGAATTCTTTTTTTTGAAACTTAAAAGGAGGTAAATTGATTAAGACAAAGTAACAGGATTACAAAAGTTATCTGCATCCAGAGCAGATGAAAGAACCTCAGGAAATAGTGGAGAGATTCAAAAGTTATCCTGTGAGGTGGAGCAAGCTAACTTAGTAACTGGAAAAATATACCCCAGCCCCTCTAGGTACCTGATCCCCTTCAACGTTGTTGAAGGAGAGAGAATATTATTGCTCATGCGAGAGATCCATCTCGCTCAACTTGCTCAGGGAAAATAGGAGAGACCCATGCAAGGAGTTGCCCTCCATTTTGAGATATACAATCATCCAAAGATGTAGGTAGGGTTTTATCCGGACAACTTAATTTGTTCGTTCGAGGTTCTTTAGATTGTCGACCTCCATTTGCTAGGCGTTGCTACCGTTGCTGGGAGTGCCAGCTGTTGGTGCTAGTGCTCACACTCATGAGACAAGGCATTATCATAAATCCAGGGCCTAGACATCCCATGTAAAAGTGATGCCACAGTCTTCGCTGCTGGAGCAGTCGCGGCCGCCAAGACACTGTCCGCACCCCTCGACCGTCTAGCTCAATCCTCATGCATGCAGATGCGCCTGTGACTCTTTACGGCCTTGTGCTGCTTCCCCTGCCAACGGTGGACGTGACATCTTCAGACTCTTAATTTGTCTGAGCTCTTGGGCTGTACTGGAGTAGCAGAGGTCATCAATACGAAGATAAGGAAAACCGGCGGTGTGTGCGTGTTCACTATTTCTACTTCGCTCTGGTAATTAACCTCGAAAACTACATGTTCTGGCTACGAATATGCATGAATTGCTTGCTGCATCGTTATAATATATGTTTTCCATTTTCATTCACATGCTGAGTATAGTCATTTGAAAAATGATACTAACTAAGTGGTTAGATGTACGTTTTCCTTCTTTCCATTTCATGATGATCGATTCTAGTTAATAAACAATTAACGCAGAAAGGCAGCAGTTGATGTAGGAAATATGCCTAGAAGAGGCTGACGACCCCTGTGGCGCCACTTTTCAAGATTTCTGGAACACATACGTACTGATCAAAAGCTGGCCAGATCCAAAATTGCGCAATGCCGCTGCCTGTCTCGGGAACCCATCTACAGCTTAAAGGCAAAGGGAAGATATATGGCAGTTCAGGGTTGCGACGCTCTATGGCGAGGAGAGCCAGAAGGAGAATATGGAACGTGTACTTGTCGGTTAAATCGAAAATATTTTTTTTCAGTTCCGTGAAGGGCCTGAACCTACACTTCTGTACGTACATCCTGCTCTGTAGAGACTTGGATGGAGTGCCGTCCGCCGTGAAAACGTACGTTTTCGGGGAAGCCAAATACGCCAAGTCCCAAGGAAAACTTATCTTTACGTGGTTGTAAACGCGTTTGCGGGATCCGAAGATCCGCTCCGGATCCGTAACAAAATGTAGATTCGGTTCACCTTTTTAATACCCTATTTTGCATTCGGGTGCACGTGAAGAATACATACGGGTAAGTTTCGGACCGTCGAAAGACACATTTCGGATCAGTTGTCTTTATTTAAAAAGTGCCGGTTCCCACAGCCTCGGTGTCCTCCAATTCTTCGCCTGCGCCTTCCACCCCTATTCGGCCACCTTCTTCTAATGCCACCACATCGCCGTCGCCACCGTCATAATCACCGCCGCGGCGCCAAGTCTTCCCCTTGTCTTGTCTGCTTTCCTGTCTGACCACTGATGGCAGATCAAACCCGGGGCCTGCGCCGCTCCCATCAAGCCTTGTACCACCACCCACACCCTCGACTCCATCCACAGTGCCATTCTCCCCACTCACCTCCTCCTCTGCAACCTCTTTCTCCCCATTGCTGTGTCTCCTAGTATGTCGTCCGCGACGAGCACCGCCTCCTGCAGCAGCAGACCATCACCGCCAGGAGAGCAGCCCAACTCGGGCGAGCCGAGCAGCTTCAAGACCCCTATCTCCACGTCACTAAGCTTCACATCTTCCCCGACGTCGCCTCTCCTCCGTGCAGGGCCGGCGCCGTACTGCCCGCCACCGCCTTCCTCAAGCTCCCCTATCTCAAGTCCCCCTCCGGCCCTCTTCAGCTGCTTCGTACGCGGGAGGCACCGAGGATGCCGAGGAAGAGCTTGCTCTAGAGGCCGACTCGAAAGCCGACGGCAAGGGTGATGAAAGTTCTCGCCCCGCTGAGGCGACTCGTGGTTGAAGAGGATGCCGTTGCAGGCGAAGAGGACATATATAGGCCTCCATGTTAGACTAGTAGTTGACGGTGTACCAATGGTCAGGCCCGCACTTGGCGGCGGCGTAGAGCGAGCGCAGGTGGAATGGGGAGAACAAGAAAGGAGAACAAGCCAAGCTCCTGTGGGTTCAGATGACTTGAAGGTTTTCCAATGGAGACACCCGCCTCAAACACCTTACGAATTTCCCTGTTTACCACCGCAACTGATGATATTACTTGGAGAGTAAGAGGTCCAAAACCATGTGAGATGAGTATGGTTGCCTCTCTCCCTCATGTCAAACACCTTCGTGAGCTACCCCAAGCTCAATGACACCATGGTGGTGCATTGGATGCTCAATGGGGTGGTCAGAAGGTGGAAATCAGTGAGAGTTCTGTGGCTGTGAGGTTCTATAAGACAAAGCTGCAGTGATAGTGTGATGGTAGTCATTTGTGCCGATGGTGCAGCATTTGAAGGTGGGTTTTTTGGGTTGGGTTGGGGGGGGGGGGGGGGTTGTTCATGGCATGCGGTTTGGTGCAGAGGAGATGGGGAATGAGAAAAAATCAAGGAGGGTGTTGAACTCAAGTGATGAATGCTGTAGAATAAAAAACTTGCGCATGCTTTTCTCTTTCACTACTGAAAACATCTCGCTCTACAAAAAAACCACCACCACCCACACCCACACGCACACCCAAAAAAATGGACGCATGACTTTTTTTTTTATAAGTTTGTATGTGCATCCTAAAAGCTGCTAATATTTGTTCGTGGTTAACATCATACTTCCACGATATTCCAGGTTGACTTAAACCAAGAATCTGGTGAGTAAATTTTGAATTCTGGTTTATATTGCTGGCCACGATTTTCCCTGTTATTTTAACCTGATGGCATTCCTTCTAATATCCATCCTATTAGCTCTCTTATGAGGAATGGTCCCTCTTCTTCCAAAAAAATGCTTATCCTTGTCACCTCGGCATGGTGTTAGAGATCTTGAACTGACATTTGAATTGCACAAAAAGTATGCACTGTTTATTCAATTTGGCATTTGTTCTGAAGAGTTATTTCCATATCTTTACTGCTAGTAGGGTGTAGACACGCTAATTTTGACGTCATTTTGAGTAAATTTCATATTATATAATAATGCCTCAGAATGGTCTGATATTTAATCATTGATTAATTTTTATTGATATTTTTGAGTGTCGGATTTAACAGACATGTTTAAGTTAATCAATTAAATTGATTTTAACTCAAATTTAAGTAAAAATATGAAGAAGTCTAAAAGACGTCTACCCATGTGGACGCTATTTAGACTTTATTTCTATTTTAACGTTTAAATTTGAATTTTAATCAATTGATTAATTAGCTAAAAGGCATCTGTGAGTGCTGACGCTATTTAGGTTTCCTAGGCTATTTCAACTTCTCTTCCGGATGTTTATCCTTATCTTAATTAGTGTAAAAGACGTTTATACATGTAGACGCATTTTAGTTGATAAAGATAAAGATAAGTTTTCCGGATATTTATCCTTATCTTAATTAATCTGAAAGGCGTCAGCCATGGTGGACGCGTTTTAGATAATTACAGATAAAGATGAATTAATTTGTATTTATCTGTCGGTTAAGATGGATAAATCCTAGATTTTTCTATGTTAATCGCGGACGCAGAAGAGGTCTATAAATACCTTACATGTTGAAGAGTAAAAAAGTTAAGCGTGATTTTGAGTGAAGCGTAATCTTGAGCGATAGCAAGTTGAAGATCGGAGCAACGACGTTCAAACGCCGAAGCGCTGCCATTTCCAGAAGTCGGCGTCCTTTCAAGACTCTTCATCCATTCAAGAATTCATCCAGTCGGCATAAGTGTTTCATTTCTGCATTTTTCATTTTACATCTTCATTAATCTCATCATCACTCCATGCAACACACACCACAACATCATTTTTCAAAAAAAACCTATTTGATAAAGGGGTTTCAAAAGCCATCCCAACAAGTAAGTTTGATGTTTAGTTGCATGTTCAATATCATGATTAGAATAGATACTGTTTTTGCTTAAGTTCTCATCATTTCTTTATTCCTCTTTCTATACTTTCTGCTGCACTTAACAACAAGAGAATCAAGGAAGTCAAGTACTCAACACAAGAATCTTTGGACGATCCTCAAATTCTCAACTTCAACTCCAAATTCAACAGCAAGAACAAAGAACAAAGAAAGGGCTCTCTTTCTTCAGTCGGCTGAAGGAGGGGAACCAAGAGCTCAGAATCTTCCGCATTCAAACAGGTAGGCGATCAATACTCTCTTTTGAAACTTTTAAGTCAAAAGTTTCTGGCGATCACTTCACGTAGTTTCTGTTTTTAATAGGTTTATTTTTGTACTAAACAACATAGGATTTTTCATGTTAATCACACTGTCATTCTAAGCACCTACAGCTTTTTTGGCGATCACGGTGGGACTTGGTCTCGCCATCTTTTAATTTTTTGTTCTTGCTATCATCAATCGGGCACCCACGGTGCACCATTTATGTCTCTCGCCACGTCCTCACCAATTGGTGAGTGTTTTAGTTTAGTTAATTTCCCTCGTGCACCACGTGCACACCCCAGTGGCAAGATCTTGCCCTCCCCTTGATTAGTTTAAAAAGCTATTTTTGTGATGAAAATAATGTGTGATTGATTGATTTTCTAGTTGTTTAGTTAGTAAACCATCCTGTTAAAATCTGGAACTAAAAAATTTGCATGAGTTGATTATTTACTGCTTTTACCCTGTTTGAGGAGGATTCAACCCAGAAAATCCTCCTGCAAAACTGTTTCTGCGAACTGAAAAGCGTCCAGGAGCACTGACGCGTTTCAAACCGCGTCAATACACCTCGACGCCTTTCAGTCTTCATATCTTCTCTGCTGTCTGCATCTGTTTCTGCGAAAAAATTAAGTTCTGTTTTGAATAGCGTCGACTACCATCGACGCGATTCAGTCAGTTTCTTAGTTATTTTTCAGTTCTCAGATTTTTGTGGCTTGAGTGCTAGCTACCCATTACTATTAAGCATTAGAGGCCATCCAGGCCGCAGGACATACGCATTGAGGCGAATACCCTCCTTTTCTTAGGAACACACTACTTGACGTCAGCAACTCTTTCTGATTGGGTTGGTCCCTTGATCAGACTAGAGAAGGTGACGTTAAGGCCTCCATAAGTCCCCAAAGTCAAGGTATTCCTCCTTGATCATCGGGCTGGTTGTACCAATTGAAGTCCCGGCTAGATTTCGAAAGCGTTGTGAGAGAAAGCCCTAGAGAATAACGGTGGAAATTGAACTGAAATTAGGATCCTTTCCCTGAGCGAATTTGTGGTTTAATCCAATTCAAATAACTCAACAAGGAACCTTAAAATCACGTTAAGCATCCACTTGTTTGATTAATCTCTGTGTAACTTGCTTGTCAAATCCTTGAAAAAAAAAAGAATCTAACATCATGCTGCTGCGATCAGGCAGGGACTTGAGTATGGCTCAAGACGCCATCATCAACTACGAGGGAGATGCTAATGCCCCTCGCGATTCGGACTACAACTATGAGAACGGGAGAGATGCTGATGCCTCCCGTAATTCTGCCCCCATTCCATATCGACAAGATGGGAATGTCCGGACACCTCTCTTTCATCCCCATGATCGATATCATGATCTTCTCCCGCATGAATATGCGATTCCAAATCCCGATCTTGAGGGGGACATAAATCAGAATGATCCCTCATCCTCTGATCCTGTGGATCTCGTCAACGCTTTGGGAGTTCTTGCCTCCCGTCTGGACCCTCAGCAGTTCGAAGCGATCCAGTCGATTCTGAAGGGGAAGGCACCCGTGCAGCCTGCTGAGCCGAACCCTGTGGCTCCCCCTGTGGTTACTCAACAACCTCCTCTTCACCCTCCTTACATCCATCAGGCCATGGAAGGCCTTCATATCACTTCTCGGCCAGCTGGGCCGCAGCTTTCATCCTCTAGGCAACCGGCTAGACCGCAAACGCCTGTCTATCAAAATGCCCTTGGGCATGGCGGAAGCTCTGCCGGACCTCCTCTTTATTTCCCCCCCTGTCCAACGTACTCTAGGCAGCAGGCCTATCAAGTACCTCCACCTCCTCCTCCTCCCCAGGCAGATCTGACCACGCAAGCGTTGCTGGCCAAAATGGAGCGTATGGATGAGCAATTTAATAACCTCCAGAAGATGATGGGGGTTAAAGCTGTGCCAGAGATCAATTTGTCGAGCCTGCCGGTATTCCACCTACCACCCTCTGAAATGCCAGTGTACCGAAAGTACAACGGTACTGGTAACCCCTTCACACATCTGAAGGAGTTTATGTACGAATCGTCTTTCTGGCAGAACGATAAGAGGTCGTTGGCCTTTTTGTTCAGGAGATCTCTAGAGGGACCAGCCCTCGAGTGGTTCTTTTCTCTGGAACCCTCCGAAGTAGAGGATTACGGTATCGTTTCACGCAAATTTATCCAACGATACCAGGACAGAGTTGCACCCTCCTTGTCCATCACTGACCTTATTGCAGAAAAGATGAAACCTGATGAAGAGTTTGTCAGTTTTGCCGACAGGTGGCGGGGCCTGGCTGAAAAGGTGAAAGATCACTTGTCCGAGTCCGAGCAAGTAAAGATGTTAATTTTTAACGCCACGCCCCAATTCAAGCTAGTCCTCTCCTTGAACAATCTGACCAACATGGCAGAGCTCTATGAAAGAGCACGGTACTACCAAAATGCCTTCAAGGACGCTACATTCTCTAGCGTCTTTGATCCTCACAGACCTAGCAGGCCTCCACCTCGGAAACCTGCAGTGCCAAACTCTCCCAGCACAGGTCCGACTACTGAGGGCACGCTCTCTCACGAGCAAGTTAGTAGCATGAATAATAACTCGCCTCAATTCGTAAGGAACCAGCAGCAGTACCAGAGGCCACCGCAGTCAAACCAACAGGGGTACAGGCAGCAGCAGAACCCCCATTATCAGCAACAGTATCAGCGACCCCAGCAGCCGAACCAGAACCAGCAACAGCAACAGCAACAGCTACAACAGTCGCCACAACGGCAACAACAGTACCAGCAACCCCAACAACAGCAATATCAACAACAGCAATATCAGCCGCGTGCACCGCCGACATACCATAATGTCCCTCCTCCTGCTGATTATAACCAGCAGAGAAGACCTCCAGGCCCGAAAAGGGCAGAATACCCGGCCCTCCCAGAATCCTTGGCAGATATCTTCAGCGCTCTAATGGCAGCTAATACCTTAGTTTTGCCAAGGGAAAAGGCCGTCTGGCCTCAAAATGCCGACACGTCCAGGTATTGCTACTTCCATAGGCAACCTGGGCATACCATCGACACCTGCTTCCAGTTCAGAGATTATATTCATGATCTCAATGAGTAGGGCGGCATAGACTGGGAGGAGATGAAAAAGTATATATCCGCCCTGAAGGCGAGAAGACCACAGCAGCAGCAGCAAGCAAGACCACCAGCACAAGCAGCGCCACCACCCAATATGGGCATAGTGCATAATCCACTCCCGGAGCATCAGAACCAAAACCAAGTTGCTCCCATTCTGACGAACAGCCAGTCTGAGGCTGGTCGTGGGCAACAGTGGAGAATAGAGGACTCTTCCTCTCTTTATTCAACGGGTCACTTTCAGAGTACCGCAAAACGACCACCACGCTGCACTATCCACATACTTAGGCCACAACCCGTTACCATCACCCCTCTACCGACACCCACATATCACTCGCCTGCACCCAATAACCCATTACCACTACCCGCCTTCCTTAAGCCCATTACGCCCCACACTCCTACGCCTCCACCATATAATCCCCCGCAAACCAATCACGTGCCCCTTCTACCATCCAGGCCGCTATTACGCGTACCATTTCCTACTTCGCCTGCTACCACTACCACCTACCCAAATACGCCCTTACCATCAAGACCGCTATTACGCGTGCCATTCCCCACTTCACCGACCACTTACCCATCCATCATCCAACCATCTAGGCCTCTAATCTGCACCGCGCCATCACCACCTAGCCCTACGCCATCACCTACATACCAACTCTCTACATCATCTGCACCATCCAACCCTGCGGTACTTAAGGTGTCACCCGGATCCTCCACGGTCGAGGAACATGCGCTCCGGAGTGGAAGAATTTTCAACAAAGTTTTCCCTCAGTCCACAGTTAGAGACGGTCCATCGCAGCCGACTGAAGAAGCCCATAATGAAGAGAGTGCACCAGGCACTCAATATGACTTGTTGAAACATCTGGACAGAACACCGGCACGGATCACTATACTTGAATTGATCAAAAGGTCCAAGATTCACCAAGAAGCCTTAATGGAATATCTACAGAAGGTGATGGTCAATGAGGACGTGCCGGTAGAAAAAATTGCAGCACTACAAGTTTCTCAGGGGGATCAGCCCTCCATTACATTTCACACATCGGAACTAGCACCGCCAGCAGCCAGAAGCATGGCTCTGAGCATCACGGTCAACATCTGTAAGAAGGCCGTGGATGCATGCCTGGTAGATACGGGGGCTTCGATCAATGTTTTACCTCCGAAGACCCTGGAGCTATGCGGTGTGCCCAAAGAAAAATGGCTGCCTAGCCCCCTCTCTGTAACAGCATACGACAATTCTACCCGTTCCCCTCTGGGAATGGTTTATTTGAAGGTGGAGCTAGGCCCTGTAAGTCATGCAGAGGTCGAATTTCACATCTTAGAGATCGACCTTTCTATAAATGCCATTTTGGGTCGTCCTTATATCAAAACTCTTGAGGCGATTCCCTCTACGAATCACCAATGCCTCAAATTCCCTTTCAAAGGACGAATTATTAAAGTGACGAGCATGCCGATCCTTGCTGCTGCTCATACCTTGAATGTTAAATCTACTGCTTTACCTGGCCGACAACCTTTTCTGTCGGTATTAGAGGTCTACCATCCAGTGGCTGATCCTTTGAAAGCCGCCACTATTTCTCCATACCCGTTAGATGCCATTAAAAGGAGGAAGTGCATGAGTACCCCAGGATGGAGAATTATGATGAAGAATGGCTACGAGCCTGGGAGAGGTCTGGGCACACAGTTGCAAGGCAGGACCACTCCTGTTAAAGATCATCGAACAGCACCTGGAAGTGGTCTGGGCTATAGAACAAGAAGACTGAAGCAAGATCTGGTTCAGCAAGAAGAAGGTCGAAAAATCTGGGAGACAATGTCTACACCACCCAAAGAAGGCCGAGATCTCCTAACATGGACCCTGTATACACACTTTGTGAAGGGGCCCATACTTAGCCACGACAACACGGTAGTCATTACTTCGCGTTTTGACTTCCATGACATATATAGGAGGGACTTGGCCAGGCATTGCTCAGAACTACTTACGTACCAATCCTTGGAGGCTCTGCAGCCTATGAAAAGGAGAAAATTCCATGATCCTGAATGCGAATGGTACAGGTGGTTCGATCTGAGAGACCTTTACATTGCACTGAACAGATTATTCCTAGATCCTGTAGAACCTAAGTGGCCGCCGCAGATTGACGAGCTGATTGAAGGTCCAAGTGCCATCTTTGATAAGCGGATATTGCTGTCTGAAGAGACCGACGAAGGGGAGCCAGATGACCCCTATGAAGCTGGTTACACTAAAGATCTGCTCTGGAGGGGGACATATCCTTCACATGTCTTCATGCTCCATACTCTATTTCGTACACTGCTCTTGACCCCGACTTGGTCGCGGGTCATTATTGAAGATATTCCACGGGCTTCGCCCGTTATGGTTACTCTGTCCCCTCGGGACTTTACTCCACAACCTCCTCTCGATCTAGAGAGGATGTATGACTTGATCTGGGACATATTGCTATATGATCCCCCCAACCCTCTGGCCTTGGTGCCACTCCCCCCATCTAATTATCCTTCTATTTGTATTCATTCATGTTTCATGTTTAATTCCTCTGATATCCAAAAAAAACGTCAATTTTACAACAAATTCTTCTCAGATCCTTATCGAGGAAACATCTTACTTGTCCGATCGCACCCCGTCGCGCGGGTCCTTCGGTCAAGATTCTCTCTTAAATCTACTCTGCCCTTCCCCTCGGGAGGATTCTTTTGTATTTCCACTTGTATCCCAGGATTTCTATCTTACTTCATCTTCATTAGGTTATAATAGGGAGTTTAGTGAAGTTAGGCAGTCTAGTTTTAGGCAGGTTAGTCAGGTTAGAAAGTCTAGGAAGCCTAAGGGTAGGCGAATTCCAGATAGATACCTCCAGGACTTAGCTGATAAATGCTTTTCTTGTTCTTTAATCCCTCGGTTTTTAGAAAATCCAATTCAGATGCCAGAAGACTGTATGAATAATGAGTCAGTCAATGATGGGTATGGGGTATATGAATTAGTGCATGAAAAGGACCCCATTGTTGAAGATGAGGAAGATGACGAGGACGCAGCTGAGGCATATGCTAGTGGAGTGAAGAGATTCGATGAACCCTCAGCTGCCGTAGAAGAGCCCACCAAAGAAATCAATTTAGGGACTGAAGACGAACCTAAGGTTGTCCTCGTCAGCAAAAATCTTTCTACAGAGGATGAGAAGGCAATGGTACAAGTACTTAAGGACTATAAGGACACTTTCGCTTGGAGTTATGAAGATATGCCAGGGTTAGACTCATCTTTAGTTGAACACAGGTTGACATTAAAGGATGGAACTAGCCCTGTCAAGCAGAAATTAAGGTGATTCCACCCACAAATGGCTCTAAAGATGAAGGAAGAGGTCGACAAATTACATAAAGCCAAATTTATTAGAGTTGTCCTTTATCCACAATGGGTGGCCAACATAGTCCCGGTTATGAAGAAGGACGGGAATGTCAGAATTTGCATTGACTTCCGCGATTTGAACCGGGCGTGTCCTAAAAATGATTTTCCATTGCCTCATATTGATGTACTCATTGATAATACCGCTGGCTATAAGACTTTATCTTTTATGGACGGATTTTCAGGATATAATCAGATTAAGCTGGCAGAAGAAGATCAAGAGAAAACGTCATTCACTACACCTTGGGGAACATATTGTTATGTTGTCATGCCATTTGGATTAAAGAATGCTGGAGCCACTTATCAGAGGGCCATGATGGCAATATTTCATGACATGATGCACATAGATCTGGAAGTGTATGTGGATGACTTATTGGTTAAATCTAAGACAAAGGCTGAGCACGCCAAAGTTTTGGCAAGGGTATTAGAGAGATCGAGAGAGTATCAGTTAAAGATGAATCCCAAGAAATGTGTATTCGGGGTATCTTCAGGAAAATTGCTTGGATTTATTGTCAGCAAACGGGGAATTGAGATCGATCGCAATAAGGCAAAAGCTATCAGAGAAATGCCACATCCCAAAAACTTGAAAGAGTTGAAAGGATTAATCGGGAGGTTACAATTTATTCGCCGTTTTGTCTCCCAGCACTCACAAAGGTGTAAGCCGTTCTACGAGCTTACCAAACCGGGAGTCAAATTTGATTGGGACGATAAGTGTCAAGAGGCATTCGATGGATTAAAGAGCTATTTAGCAAGTCCTCCTGTTTTGAGACCACCATCTCCAGGCAAATCATTGATACTTTACATTTCAGTCCTGGATGATGCAATGGGGGCTGTTCTAGCACAAGAGGATGAAGAAGGAAAAGAGAGGGCAGCCTACTATCTCTCTAAACTTCTCAACCCCGCTGAACAGAGATATACGGCGATGGAGAAAACATGTGCAGCATTGGTTTGGGTTGTGCAGAAATTGAAGCATTATTTTCTGGCCCATGAAGTCCATCTCATCGCTAGGATGAATCCGATCAAATTCCTTCTGGAGAAATATGTTCTTACTGATAGGTTAGCGCGATGGCAAAGCTTTCTATCTCAATTCGATATCACTTACATTCAGCAGAAAGCGATCAAGGGCTATGCCATAGCAGAACATCTCGCTCATCATCCCCTTCCTCGATTTGATCCAGTGCGATCAGAGTTTCCGGATGAAGAACTGATGTCCGTAAATCAAATCAGAGATGATATGTGGACTCTGCATTTTGACGGAGCTCTGAATTCTCATGGAAAGGGGATCGGTATCGTTCTGTTATCACCTGAAGGTGTCACCATTCCACAAGCCTTTCAGCTTGATTTTCCAGTCACCAACAATATAGCTGAATACGAGGCACTCCTTGCTGGCCTCGAGGCTGCTCATTTCCATGGTGCCACCAAACTCAGGATTGTGGGTGATAGCCAACTAATTCTTCGCCAAGTGCTGACCAAGTATCGAACTCTTGATCCCAAGCTCAAACCTTATCAAGAACTTACTTCTGCTTATTCAAAGCTTTTCACGAAATTGATCTTTGTCCATGTCCCTAGGAATCAAAACATCTTAGCTGACGCTCTAGCTTCACTTGCATCTTCTCTTAATTTTCCAATCAGCAAGCAATCCGAATCAATCATAGTTCATAGGCGTCTTTCACCCGCCGTGAAAGATCCTTCATTTCTTAGAATTAAAGAGAAGCTGCTGAAGAAAGTCAGAGACGGAGATATCATTGAAAAGAGAGAAATCATGTTGATGGAGCTGTTAGAAGAGATGGATGATGAACAGAAGCCATGGTATTATGAAATTGCAAAATATTATGAAGATCAATCATATCCTGAGGAAGCTACAACTGAGGAGAAGAGGGCTATCAGGAGAATTGCTCAACGATATACCCTAGTTGGAGGAGCATTGTATAAGAGAGGTTTTGATGGAGTTCTTTTGAGATGTCTAGACGAAGATGAACTTTGGAAGGTTATAGAAGGAGCTCATAGTGGAGTTTGTGGTGGCCATGTCAATAGACATATGCTAGCAAAGAAGATCCTTAGACAAGGATTTTATTGGCCAACCATGGAAGAAGACTGCGTAGGATATGTCCGTAGGTGTGCTAAGTGTCAACTTCACGCCGACAAAATTCATTCTCCTGCATCTTCACTCCATCATGTTTCTTCCCCATGGCCTTTCTCCATGTGGGCTTTCGACATTATTGGACCCCTTGGTAATCCAGATTCCGGCATCAAGCAAAAATCTTTCATTCTCACGGCAACGGAATACTTCACCAAGTGGGCAGAAGCTGAAGCGTACGTGGAGATCAAAGCATCAACCGTCTGCAAGTTCATCATGAAGAACATCATCACCCGATTTGGAATTCCAAGCACCATCGTCACCGACAACGGACCGCAGTTTGTGTCACAAGAATTGAAGGATCTCTGCAACAGGTATAGAATTGCATTGCATCATTCATCTCCTTATTATCCGCAAGGCAATGGCCAAGCAGAGGCAACAAATAAGACTTTGATAAAAATCATCAAAAAGACGTGTAAATCTAACAAATTCGCAGATTGGCCAGAAAAATTGGTTGAGGCTCTATGGGCCTACCGAACTTCAATCCGCACGCCCACTGGGCAAACTCCTTATTCCTTAACATTTGGAATGGAGGCGGTAGTTCCATATGAGATCCTCATACCGTCATTAAGAGTACAATTGAAGAAGGAATTTTCCATTGATGAACATCGTTCAACACTCCTTGCTCAATTGGAACTTTTAGGCGAGAAAAGATGGTCAGCTGCTAATCATGCAAAAGTTTATCAAAACAGACTAGCACGTTTTTATCAAAAGAAAGTCATTGAACGAAAGTTCAAAGTCGGTTAAATGGTCGTAAAAAGGATTTTTGTAAAACCTGGTGGTCCGCGTTCTAAGCTCCAACCCAACTGGGAAGGACCTTATGTTGTATCGCACGCTTTTCCTGGTAATGCTTATCGTCTTGTTAATGCAGAAGGAGAAGAGCTAAATCATCCCTGGAATGGTTTACATCTTAAGAAATACTACCCTTAGGTTAAAGAGTCGATCAGTATGGTACAAAGACCAGTGGAATCAGAAAGTTTATAAACTCAAATTTCTTTGTTAGTCTGGATAACTTAACTTCAAATACATTACTACACACACTGACACATTTGATTCGTGAGTAACAAGAGATGCCAAGTCCTAAAGAATATCAAAAGCTTGACCAAAAGAGTAAAGTACAAATCATTCGTTTTAAAGCAAAAATTCTGTTTTATACTCGGTCCATGATGTCGGAACGAGGCTTAGAATAGACTACCAAGAATACCCGCCATCTTAGTAGGAAGCCGTCATAAAAAAAAAGGGGGGAGATCCGTCCCGAAAAAGAGAAAAAAAATAGAAAAGCAAAAGCAAAAGGCAAAAGCCAAATGTCAAATCAAAAGGCCATTACATTACAAACGTTACATCAAGGCCATGAAATAAAATGAAAGGGAACGCAAGGTCGATAAATACCCCGGAATGAAATGACCGAACCCCAACGGATATTAGGGTAGGAAAGGAACATCTTTTTAAGTCTCCGGAACCTTCTCATGGGCTTTCTAAACTTATTCTTCTTTTCCTTCTAAAGAGATGTACTCCAAACTTAAGGAATGGCTTAGATTGACTAAGGATCGAATCATCAAATGGGATCACGAATGGAAACACAAATTCAAACACGATGGATTTTAAGTTAAGTTGTTAGAGAACAATTTGAGAATTAAGTTGATAAATGAATATGATCTTTTGATCTAAGTACCATGCTGATCTTTTAGTCAAAAATCCAAAAAAAAATACATATGTCAAAAATCCAAAAAAAATACATATGTCAAAAATCCAAAAAAAAAATACATATGTCAAAAATCCAAAAAAAATACATATGTCAAAAATTCAAAAAAAATATATATGTCCAACATTCAAAAAAAAAAAACATATATTTCAAAACCAAAACAAAAATAAATATTTCAAAACAACAAAAAATATTTCAATTAGCATTTGCTTGTTGCACTCAGTATGTTTCATTCCTTTTATTTTCAGTAAGCATCTGTTTGCTTGCATGTTGCATTTTGCTTAAATTTGATTATTCTCATTATCTTTGTTAATAAAGGCTATGCCCCTTGACCCTTCTACCAAGAATAGGATCAAGTAGTCGGTTACTTAACTAGGCAAGGGGCTAAGCCTGAATAGATGCTTAACCTGTTTGTTCAAGTTATATACAGGACACAAAGTATTGGAAAAGTTGGAATTCGAGTAGAGAACAGCCAGAAACCTGTTTCTGAAATTCAAGAAAACCTGAGTAAAGCTGGAAATATCAAGAAGATCCCACTGTGGGAGTCAAGAAGTCCCGACCGTGGCTAAAAAGACGATTATTTCTACCCTTGTATTATTCCATGTAATTATTTTGCATTCGCATTACTATATGTTAAGTATTTATTAGATCATATCAAGGACCTTGTGGTTTTGATAAAACTGGAATTTGAGTTCCCCTACAACAAAAACAGTGATAATTCCAGAGAATTCTTAATCGCACGGATAGACCGTTGGATTGTTAATTAGTGAGGACGATGGTTCTATTTTTGTGAAACGGTGCGTGGATTAACGAACTTCGGCTTAGCACTGGATTACAGAAATTGGTATCTTGACTCATTAATGACAATTTAACAATATTATCCTTGATTAATTTATATTTTATTTGACTTTATATTTTTCTTTTAGCCCAGCATGCATCATATAGGACTTTGAAATCATTGTGATAAGGATTAATTACTTATTAAGTTTCAGACTATTAATCAAATAATTTCAAACATGATATGAAATATTCCATTCTGAATTGAGTATCTTGATTATCTTTGAGGTTCGCTTGAAGATATCCTTGGAATTCTATCCTTGATTGGACTCTTTATCCAATATTTCTTGTTTTCTTTTAAGATCCATCATGGCTGTAGCACGTCCACATTGGCTGGCAAACGTTCCCCATGATGAAACCTACAGTGTCTACGACCTAGGGTACTTCCCACTCCGAGGAGGTTGATCGACTTTATTTTATTTCCTTGTCTACCTCATCCAGACATGATTAATTCCATTGATCTCCTTAAGTTATCTGCATTGATAATTTCGAGAAAAAATTTCTATCATGTGATGTTAAGAGCGTGTCTCATCACACCTTGGCATCACCTTTTCAGTACATTCCATTTCATTTCACTCTCTTGCAAAGACGATGCTAAGGTGAGGCAGCTGTAGACACGCTAATTTTGACGTCATTTTGAGTAAATTTCATATCATATAATAATGCCTCAGAATGGTCTGATATTTAATCATTGATTAATTTTTATTGATATTTTTGAGTGTCGGGTTTAACAGACATGTTTAAATTAATCAATTAAATTGATTTTAACTCAAATTTCAGTAAAAATATGAAGAAGTCTAAAAGACGTCTACCCATGTAGACGCTATTTAGACTTTATTCCTATTTTAACGTTTAAATTTGAATTTTAATAGGTTGATTAATTAGCTAAAAGGCGTCTGTGAGACGCTATTTAGGTTTCCTAGACTATTTCAACTTCTCTTCCGGATGTTTATCCTTATCTTAATTAGTGTAAAAGACGTCGATACATGTAGACGCATTTTAGCTGATAAAGATAAAGATAAGTTTCCCGGATATTTATCCTTATCTTAATTAATCTGAAAGGCGTCAGCCATGGTGGACGCGTTTTAGATAATTACAGATAAAGATGAATTAATTTGTATTTATCTGTCAGTTAAGATGGATAAATCATAGATTTTTCTATGTTAATCGCGGACGCAGAAGAGGTCTATAAATACCTTACATGTTGAAGAGTAAAAAAGTTAAGCGGGATTTTGAGTGAAGCGTAATCTTGAGCGATAGCAAGTTGAAGATCGGAGCAACGACGTCCAAACGCCGAAGCGCTGCCATTTCCAGAAGTCGGCGTCCTTTTAAGACTCTTCATCCATTCAAGAATTCATCCAGTCGGCATAAGTGTTTCATTTCTGCATTTTTCATTTTACATCTTCATTAATCTCATCATCACTCTATGCAACACACACCACAGCATCATTTTTCAAAAAAAACCTATTTGATAAAGGGATTTCAAAAGCCATCCCAACTAGTAAGTTTGATGTTTAGTTGCATGTTCAATACCATGATTAGAATAGATACTGTTTTTGCTTAAGTTCTCATCATTTCTTTATTCCTCTTTCTATACTTTCTGCTGCACTCAACAACAAGAGAATCAAGGAAGTTAAGTACTCAACACAAGAATCTTTGGACGATCCTCAAATTCTCAACTTCAACTCCAAATTCAACAGCAAGAACAAAGAACAAAGAAAGGGATCTCTTTCTTCAGCCGGCTGAAGGAGGGGAACCAAGAGCTCAGAATCTTCCGCATTCAAACAGGTAGGCGATCAATACTCTCTTTTGAAACTTTTAAGTCAAAAGTTTCTGGCGATCACTTCACGTAGTTTCTGTTTTTAATAGGTTTATTTTTGCACTAAACAACATAGGATTTTTCATGTTAATCACACTGTCATTCTAAGCACCTACATAGGGGTGTTCATGGGTCAGCGTGCTATGGTTTATGAAGAAAATTTCTCAAATTGAACCAATCCGATCAGATGACAGAAACCAAACCAAACTGAACCGAATAAGTTTGATTTAATGCGGTTTAACTGTCGGCCACCAGGCGATTATGCTGGTTCAAATCAAATGCTAGCCCCGTAGGTGCAGGAGGTCTAAGTGATCAGGGCAAATGTTTTATAGATTTCCTGGGGTGATAGCTTTCTGATTTTGCTGATGTGGGAGTAAAGAGAAACCAGAAAAACTCCATGCTCGAGCACTGGCTGCTAGGTGCTGGGTGCTGGTGGCTATTGTGGACATGCAGTTATGTGTTGTCCTATCTCGGGAGATCTAGATGGGGAGCCCTCCGCATCATGCCTATGCCTCTTCCTCCACCCAATAGGAGGTGTCCTTGTTAGGGATTTTAGGAATATCTGGAGCGGAAGCCATTCCTAATGCAGAGGAAGACGACGCCGGAGTCGATCTCCACGAGCGACAAGTCTCGAACAAGAACGCACGAACAACGGACGAGGAGACGGTGTAGCCCTGGCATTGTCCTGGCACTGTCCCCACTGGTTTCCTCTTTCTATTTCTCTTGATGCGTATGATCTAATGGGGAGTCACATGCTTCTTTTATAGAGAGGAAGGACCAGTCCCGTTCAAAGTACTAAAAGGATCCTACCCATTACAGGATCCTCAATGGGCACTTAATGGGTTAAGCCAAATAACTTTATTCTATTAATTGGATGTCTAATGGTGTGTAAGTGTGCAGCCCAGTAAACACAAGTGGACCACTAAATTGGGTAAAACACAAGTGTGCAACCCACTAATTATTTAGGTTCAGAGTTATTTTTGTCATTAGTGGCTAGGATTTTTACTCTATTTATAGGCTCGTATCCCCTCGTGGGAAAGGTATTGATCATTAATAATTAATGAAGAGGAGAATTCTGCAGCCACATGTGTGCGCGAATGTGTTTGGGGCATGAAGCCCCAATTCCCCACTGTCTTCTTATTTTCTCCCAGTTTGTCGTCTTCTTCCCCACCACAGCCGCTTCTCTCTCCCAGCGCGTCCCCTTTTCTTCTCTCCCTCTTGGCCCTCTTCGTTTGCTGAACCGCACAGCAACACGTGGCCGACCAGGGAGCTTCGCCCCCCCCTACGTTGTTGTTTGTGCCCCTTTCGCGACATTCGCGCACTCCTGAGGCCGCATCGTCAGTCGTGCCTCCCCACACCCGCCGGCCCACCTCGATGTTCCCCCCTCCTTAGGCCCGCAAGCTCAAACCCCCCGCCAACCCCCCCTCCCACCCCCACGCGCAATTGTCGCGCCCACGACGCCACGTGGTGCACCTAGGACCCCATTGCCTCCCAGCCTCCCACGCAGTGTCGTGAATGAGTCCGGCCGGCTGAGCATCGTCGATCGAGCCGCACTTAGGCGCCCACGCACATGTCCCGAAGCCGCCTCCCACGCGTTTCTCGCCCAACTGCCGCATCCACGAGACCGCCCTTTGTCCCCCTCGTCACTCAAGTTGGCCCGTGCGGGGGTCCAGTCGCCTTCAAGCGCCACGCGGTGCAAGTCCCCATTTCGCAGGAACGGCCTCGTCGCCCGAGCCCATACGAAGGCCACGCCCTGCCCCAACGGCCGCCACGTGTCTGTGGCCATCATCCGGCTCGCCCACAGCACGCCACGCCACGCCCTCCCCTTCTCGGCGATCGTGAATGAGTGGGAACAGTTCCATCGCCTGTTTGTACGCCCAACCTCGTTCCAGAAGCACGGCCCATTACGTCGACGGTCTTGGCGCACTGGTGGCGCCTCCACTGTGAGTTGACACTGCTGTGCGTTTGCGAGATCGTAGCGGTTATTTGCGGATCCACGTCATCCTAAGTTGTGGCCCCACATGACAGTGGGTTGGTGAGTGCTGATTTGATCCTGTTCCCTTTAATTTTGTCGTTCAATATATGATTAAATGTGCTCCCATGCATGTGAGTAAGGATCTTAATCATTTGCTTATTTATTGTTGCCGGATTGTGAGTTTGAGGACCCGCCTGTTGTCCAATTTGAGTGCATTTGGTTGCGCTACTGTTGTCTGAGCACTTCGGTAGTTTCCACTATCAACGATTTTATTCATTCTATCATTGCGAGAGGACGGTTTTCAAGTTTGTTAGCTATTCATTACGTATTTTCGCTCATGGACTTGGGGTCTGATCATTGTGCCTTTGTTATTCGTTATGGTATTCATGTTGATCTCGGATTGTGATATTTGTTAGGATCCTTGTCGGTAGCCGTCCTGCATCACAAACTAATCTATCTTTTGGGTTGGTTTTTGGGTTCAAACCAAATAGTGAACACTCCTAATTGCAAGGGCTCATTTGTCTTTGAAACCATCAATTTTGTGAAAGACTACTTTTTTTCTCACTCGATCTTTTCTGCCTGAAAAGCTTGCTCAACCTGGACTTCACAACCCAAGATCAGCTAGTGAAAATCTGATGGAATCCTTTGAGAGTTCAGATGATTTTAAGTTCATGTCCAATTTGAGAGGCAATCATTCATTGCCACAGAACTCATGATTTAAGAACACCACCTTCCCCGTAATGGGCAAGAATGCTAATCCTCGACGGGGGAACCGTCGGCCTTCCTATAGAATCACCGACCATAAAACCGTCGGCCATTGGAATAAATTGCCAACTAGAAAATCGTCGGCTATCCCTAGTTCTCAGCAGCAATTTCATCTCTGTTTTTACATATAAAAGTACTGGCTAGTATCATGTAAAATAAGCTTGGCAATTTCTACTATGTTTTCACATAGCACTTTATAGAGCACTTGACTAGTATCACATAAAGGAAGCGATACTCAAGTGAACATGATATAATTCCACTCAACAATTACTTGGCAAGTATCATATAAAAGAATATGCATGTTCATTACATACAAGACTCCAATTACATCCAAATACAAAAATGAGACTCAAATTATAATCGTACATTTAACATCCAAACACATGAAACAGTAGGACAGAAAATGTCAAAAAAAAAAAGTAGGATGGATGTAATAGCTTCTTCTCATAGGCAACATAAGCATCGACAGTAGTGGCAAAGTCTTTTCATAACTCGATTAGAAGATGCCGCCAGAGAACTGAATACCATTACTCTTATTCTGCCAGAGAACTGAATATCACTGCTCCTCTTCATCGTAGATGATAAGCACTAGCTTGCTCTCTCATCCTCTGTTAGTCTTTTCATAATGCACCATGTCTTCGAATCCACGACCATTAGCCATTCATTTATCTTCCATATCAATGTCATAGATCTTTCTCTCAAATAGAAAGAGAGAAGAAGAATTCTTCTTACATGGAGAAGGGTCTTCACTAGGGTGGTCGACCTCATAGTGGCAGCCCTTTAGAGGTGGTGGCAGCCATACAATCTGTATGTATAATAAGTTAAGGATCATGATTCAATATTTAGATTACACATACAAAGGCGAACTGTAATGAGACAAAATGATTTTGAAATTACGCTGAAAAAGAAGCTTTTGGTGAGCAAGTGGTGAGGATCAATCTATGTCACACAATATACTCAAGAAGATTAGATTTTTTCAAAATATTAATAAACAAGTAATCGGTGTATATTTCCTAACACCTCTTTTCTTTTCTGATTCTTCACATCTCCCAGAGCTCTTTGCAATAAACTAACATAAGTGGCACTAATAATGTGCAGATTCATGTGTATACCTACAAAGAAATTTCATACCTTTTCAGCTAAAAACATGAAAGGTAACTGCGAAGAAACATTTGCAGCTAAAGTATGATTGAAGTAAAGTGGCGCATCAGGGATCTGAGATCAAAAGAGCATAGAACATAAGAAAAAGAGAGGAATAAGATGAATATTTTCTAGTTAGGGAATACACTCGAGCATGTTGCGGGCAAGACTCAAATGGGCTTTTGCCCTGTGGTAGCAGTCCTCCAAAACCAATTTCCCTAAAGAACGAAAAAATAGTGCATTGTTCGATAATTTTTCATCTGATATGGTTAATCATAGCCCTTAAAATTAAGATGAATATAATTCTGATATTTTTTAAAAAAAAAATAGACAAACAATTTAGAGAAAAAACATTGACTAATATGCGGGCCTTGTGCAAAATTCTATTGACGCTTAGGATCTCTTCAGATGGTGATTACCATTGCCACCACTGTCAAAGCCACATCCTGTCAATCAAGGGTCATCTTCTAAGACCCAATTCAGAAGATTTCCAACGTTGCCCAGTCTATTGCTCTGTCCGAGATCGACTTCTCCCTCATTGAAATTGATATCCATGTCATGGCAGATTTGTATAGCAATAAGGCTGCCCAATGAAGCCAGTTGAAGTTAAATAAATATTTCTACATTGCAAACTTGAATAAATCAAGACCAAACCAGCTAGATGTAGAGTTTTGCTAGTCTTGAATGGCTAGTTTTGATGATGTTTTGAATTGATTTGAGCACGTTGTTCTTACTTTAGATTTTCATTATTCATAGAAAGTATATAATTTTTTTAGACGGTAAATAGGATGGAATAAGTTAAGAGTGCATTCTATTAATCATGATGTGCATAAATAAGAATGTTTTTCTATGTGGTTACTACAAAATGATAAATATTCTCACAGTCATTAAAACAAACACCAAGCATACATAAATCTATGTGGATCAAATAACTCCAACAATTGCAAATTAAAAGCAACCAAAAGGAATGAAATTAGGGATCTGAACAGAGATCTAAGGAAAGGCTCTTGAGAGAGAAACAAGAGAAGAAACAAAGACCTAAGGGAGAGTTACCTATGGCTTCAGAAGCCATATGTAAGGAGATGGCGACGGGATGCCCGTCGGCCATATAGGAAGGGCCGACAGTAAGGACCATCGGCGGTTCCTAGGTTTGTACTAGTATAGTGTCGCCATTATCCATGGCAACGCCTTCCATCCGCTTCTCTCTCTCTCTCTCTCTCTCTCTCTCTCCCCCCAGAGTCATGGGAGACGTAGCGGAAGCTCGTCAGCCCTGATAAGTTGCTCTCAACACTGCACTCTCAGGAGGGGACTCCAATCGACGCTAGGTGATTCTGCATGGAATTGGTGACATAGGTCGACTAGAAACAATGGTTCTGTAGATGTATGTCCTGTGTGCTACCTTCCCTGAGGTATAAGATTTATTCTTTTATATGGATAGAGGCGTTTACATGCCTTAGAACTAGAGTATCAGGAGTTGTGCCATGCTGGGCGAGTTCGAGTCCACTCTGCTGCTATAATATTCTTCCATGACGTCGCATTGGATAGGTACATGTTTCCTTATGTGATCAACGCCAATGTTGGTTGAGGACACTGGACCTGGGTAATTTAATTTACGGGACTACCAACTTAACAGCTTTGGAGGCAGATATATATATATATATATATATATATATATATATATATATGGGAAGCACGTTCATGAAGACAAACATAGAAATAGCCTATTTGGTCATGCACATGGGGTGTTCGACCATATTCCTGAGTGGTATTACAGCTTGTAGAATGCGATGATTAAGGGATAGATGAAACTTAGGGACTTGAGGGAAGTCCTTGACCTCTTCAATAGTATGAGAAGATTTTAAATTAGACCCAAGTATGTCTCATTTCTTTTGTGCATTGTCCATCTATGCTTCATATGTGAAGGCAAGTTGCAATGCTCAAGTTTATGGTCTGACGATTAGATATGGGCTTGATATTGAATCATTTGAGACCAACACTTTGCTAGACATGTCATTTCACGTGATGCCCCAACCTGAACTAGTGGCATGGAATGACATGATTTTTTATTACATCTATAGTGGGTTTGGTGAAGAGGCTGTAGACTCTCTCCACAGATTGCAATTAGCTGGCATCAAATCAGATTCAACCACACTTGCTAGTGCTTTTCTTTCCTTCTCTAATTCATATGGTCTTAAGCTAGGTGCAGAGATCTCCATATATATATATATATATATATATATATATATATATATATATATATATATATATATATATATATATATATATATATATATATATATATATATATATATATATATATATATATATATATATATATATATATATATATATATATATATATATATATATATGTATTGTGATAAATGATATGGATCTAGATGCATTCTTAATGTGTTAATCGTGGAACCAAAATATACCGTGAATGGATTTTCAAGAAACACAAGTATCCACAATCTATGTTTGTGCTTGCTCCATTTGATCTGTGTTCAAAACTCATATGCAATACCTAAAGTTGGCAATTCATGTTATACCCAAGTTTGGCATGAATATGGGGTTTGCATGAGTTCCTTGTCAAGGTTAATGTAGTCTATAATTATGAAAATTTTAAAGGAATACTTAGAACATGTAAGTGTTGTGTTTATAGACAGCAAGTCATGTTATCATGTGATCTTACGTCAAAAAATGAATGTTAGCTTCTTTTTTATTTTTTATTTTTTCCTCTCAGCATCCTCACCCGGCAACGTCGGCATCTCCAGCATCTACGGCACTATCGCGAATCACTCGATATTATCTGCAGCTATTCAGTTGAAGGACATGTTCGAGCTCATCCTGGCGGTCCTTAAGCTCGCAAGAAAGAAACCATGACTTGTGTTTGGATGATTTTCGTTTATGTCTCAGTAAACTTTGTATAAAATAGAGGGACAAGGTGCTATCTCCGTTTCTCTCTCTAACCCGCTTGCAGCCCTAAGTATGGCTCAAAATTAATGTCCTGAAAAGCAAACCGAGGATCGAACCAGAGAGGACTTACATTATTGTGACACAATAGCATGTGAATTTTATGCTCAAATGATAGTATTGACTCTTGGGTTTAAATTTATTTTTAACTGAGTCCACAAAGGAAACTAAGAATAAGGTACATGCACGTCTTGAGAATTTATCATATTCCACTGTGTATTCTAAGAATCCGGTGAGCCCACAGATTGTTAGCATATGGTCTTTCCTAAATTGATACCATAGCCAATGTAGCTATGGATATATCTTAGATCCACACCAGAGAAGACCTATTGATATCCCTAGCTATAATGACCCGCATAAAAGACTTTGCCTTACGATGTTAGCCCTATTAGGCTTATATTTTTAAAAATAATTACTTAGATCTTTTCCATCGTCGACATTTGTTTTCATCCCCTACAGTTTGAGTCTCGTCACAACTATTTATAAGGGATCAATAAAACATTAATGTAACAACATAATAAATGTAACAGTGATACTATAGGAACTTAGCAACATCATTATGTATTAGTTATTAACATATTAAAATATTAAGATATTAAAACCTGAGCAAGTCAAGACGCTGTGTGTCACGGGATTTCCATGAATGCCTGGGAAGGTGAAGACCAGCGATGGAATTGGGAACCCCTAGTCGCCCACTAAGCGCACGGCTCGGAATTGGAATTGGGATGCAACGTTACAAGGAGACCTCGTGTTGTCGGGGAAGCTCTAGCTTCGTCGGGCGCCTACCAGGCTTGCCCCGAGCCCCAGGGCGACATTTGGTAGTTTGTGTTTTCTGTCTGAGATTTGGATCTACTTACATCATTTTTTTTGCTCCATATATTACAACAGTACAGGTACATGTAACAGGCCGCATTGTTTTCTATGATTATGCCAGTGCCGAGAGAGTTGAGAGTGAGCTTATCCATTTATTAGAGTATTATTTGCTGCATCATATGGGGTGCAGTCTAATTTTTATTTTTTAAAAAGATTTTGAGGTCGGATTCATCATACTCGACATCTTCGTACAATTTGATCTCTGATCAGTCAACTTCAAAATTTAAAAAATAAAAATCGAACCCTAATGAAAAGTAAAAATATCCTTAATAAGTTGAACCTAATAGAAGGGGGTTCACTTTTTTACTTTTCATATTTTTTTGGACCATCTCATTAGAGATTAAGTTATCAAAACATGCTGATCATAATAATTTAAAAAAGTTATGCTGTTGGCGACTCGTCTCACTCTGCATCGGAGCATCAAAGCTAGGACCCCAAAAGGATGAAAAAGATATTGATCGCACAAATGTAGCTGCATTAGATGAGAGGAGGCGGGCAGATTAGAAGATAAATTTGGGTCATGCCCTTGCTCTGATACTATCTTACAAATCACAAAATCCGGATGTTGAGTTTGAAGGGCCCAAGATCACAAGCCCTGGTCACAATTGAAATTAACCAATGTAAGACTATTATATAGTCATCCCAACATTAATGTACAATTAACATCCTCAAAAATAATTAGTGATGTTGCACATAAACATGTTTGGCTTAAACTAAGATCTTTCTTCGATAATTTAACAGTATAAAATGTGCATGTAATAGTGCTAAGGTGGAATTTGGAAGATAACTTTGGTAGAAAGGAGAGGGGAGAATCCAATGCGCTCTCTCTCTCTCTCTCTCTCAATTTTGGACATGACGAGAACGTGGTGGTGGGGAATTAAGTCTATCATACTACTTAGTGGATTGACGGATGTGTATTCAAATAACAAGTTTTACACTCCTTAACCCTTTTATATTTCACCATCTTTCTCTATCACTCTTTACTTAATTTATACATTGACACAAGTAGACAATAACAAGGATGAAAGTAATTTGGGCCTCAGATTTAAGGGGTACTCTGATCAAAGCATCTACTTGCACCCACGATGTTGTTTGGTCACCTGAATACATGCATATCTATCTTTTTATTAACATTCTTCTTCCATAGGTACTACTTGTGGATATCTTAATAAAGTGTATGATCTTACAAATCAAAACTTCGTTGATTCTTAATGGGATATGAAAGTTTTGATTATCATTTTAGCTGTTCAATTATATATTTCTTGAATGTTTTAACTATCAAAATAATGTTTGGGATGGGTCCTCCTTTGTTCTTTTAATTATATGTACTTTAAAGCAAAATATTCAAATGTAGAAAAGATTCTTTTTAATCTTTCGATATATATACCTTTTCTAGATGGGGAGGGCTCATCTGCGATATATGCGCCAACATTTTTAATAACCTTCTTTATCTTTAAGGAAAAGAAATAATAATATCATATTTACTGCAACTTTAAAACCATCATCTTTTAAAAATTTTCTGTACAACCATTTTATTAATTACATAAGATAACATGTTCCTTATTGACATTAGTATAATTTTTTATATATATAAATTTGATTTCATGAAGGTTTCACACATTTACATGGTCTACAGGTCAAAACGAGTGGGATACTATTTATTAAATCTCAGTCCATTGTGATAATCTTTTTTATTGGATATAAACATTTTGATTTTCTTATCTCCCAATTATCCCGTTAGTGTTACGGCGAGGAAAACCGATATATCTTTTTCAGACGGGTAGGCTCACCTGTAATATATGCACCAATGTTTTTAATACCCTTCCTTATCTTAAGTAAAAGAAATAAAAAATATCATTTTTGCTTCTACTTTGAGACCATCATTATTTACGTGTACATGTTTCCTACTTAATTGCATGATAAAATTTCTATTTTAACCATTCTATTAATTAGAAATAGAATTATTTTAACCATTCTATTTTGACCATGCATCATTCTAATATTTTAACCATAAAGGAGTGAGATAATAATCTTTGTTGTTGTATATAAATATTAGATTTTTTTTCTTTATCTTCCAATTATCAAGTGAGCGTTGCTGTGAGCTAAACTGTAACAAGATCTTCTTAGAATAGATAGCAATATCTTTTTACAATTATAGAAACAACACATACTTAATCTAATGCATCACTTCAAACAATTTATATTTGCCTCTTTTGTTTGTTTGACTTCTATAATGACAAGTAACTTCTATAACAACAAGTTTATTATTCTGTCCAAAAGATGCAAAAGAAAATTCAAAAAAATTATTTATGATTCGTTTTTTTTCTTGTGTAATCTCTTTTTTTCCCTTTATCATGCATCTCGTGTGTTTTTTTTTAGTTTTATAGTCTTGCATTTTTTTTCTTCTCTGCATATCAAGCGGGATTTTTTTTTTTTTAACTAGCAACTGAACTAACAAGATAAACTGAAATACCAATGATATATAAAATGTGGAATACACGATCTCAACCCCCTGTGGATGAGGGTACCTCAGAAGGAAGAGGAGGAGCTGTAAGAGTAGTCTGCTGTTATGCATGTAAGACCCTATATATCCGAGGAACTGGCATTGTCGACGCACTTGGCTTCAGGGCGGGCTAGGGGTATTCACGGGTCGGTTTGATTTGGTTTATGAGGAAAAAATTAAAAATCAAACCAACCCGAACTACAAATGAAAGCTGAACCGCACCCATTCGGTTTATCACGGTTCGGTTCGATTTCAGACTGATGTGTACATTTGTTCTCCCCTCAGCGACCGAGTCTGTGCGAAAGAGGGTAGAAACATATTTATAAAGTTTTCCACACGCATGCTTCTTAAAGCGCCGGATGTAGGACTAAAAATGTCCAGTGCCTTCTGGTGCACGCTGCAGGCAGCCAGGCGTCCCTTCTCATCAAGATCGAAAACAGAAGGTCCGAAACTGCACCAAAACGGCTTAAAGAAGGCAAGGCGCTGACGCCCTGACGGCCACAATCTCTAAGCGGGCCATGCCCGTAAATGGGCCCTGCCCAAAACCAATGGGCTCTGTTCCGCCGAGTCAACGGCAACGGGTTGTGCGACAAATATTAGAATTTAATCGTAATTTATATTAAGAATTTCGATTTATACAATTTGCTTCGAGTTTGTCGACTTGAGATGAAGTGAAACCGGATCAAATCAAACCAAACCAAAATTTCAATTTAGTTCGATTTAATTTTTCGGCTTGAACCAAATAGTAAACATCCTAGAGGCAGGATCAAGCTTGCTGGTCAACTTCCCCAAAGGAAGGCCATGCGGAGGAAATTGTATGCGCCATCAAACAAAATTCAGACACCTCACCCACAAACTGCCGCATAATCACCAGATTGCAAAGCCATCCTGCATGGGCACATCACATAGGCCATGAACTAGTATCATCAAACTCATTTGGAGGGAAAATATAGTACAAGTCCTTTCCAAAAAAGAAGCGAGAGAAGAGAGAGTAGTTGAACGCAGAGAAGAGTGCGTGCATGCGGAAGAAGGCTGGCTTCCCAGCTGAAATTCTGCAAATAAACTGGAATAAAAAACGTAAATATAGTTTATATGAGGGCCCAACCGGGTTCGAACCGGTGACCTCTTGATCTGCAGTCAAATGCTCTACCACTGAGCTATGGACCCTGAATGATAAGTGATAGCATTGTATAATTACAGAGTAATTAACAACGCACCCTAAATTAATGATTAAACTCAATGGGATGAAAAAAACTTTAGAACACTTGAATATTATTTTAAAATTTTATATCGTTCGTTCGTGAAACTTAATCATAACATCTGATTAGACATCTATGGTTGAGTTTGACAATTAAATGGTGTAAAATTTTTTAAAAATAAAAAAATTTATTCTAATTAATCTCTAAGATCTCAACTTTTTTAAATCTCCATACCATGATCATACAAATTCGACTATTATATTTAATATTTATTGTACCTTTTGAGCTTTCAGGCTCCCAACTCACTAAGAGAGTAGGACTGGCCCATGTCATCCAGCCCAAAAATAAAATGTATTCAATTTTAAACCTTAAGCCCATTTAAGGAGGGTACGACTTATGAGGGCCACTTTTATGAGAGGAGATCCTCTTAGTATCAGTAGTGCAGAGGAAGGAGGCCCGGTATACGTAAAGTCCTGGGCAAGAGGAGGGGTTTTTTGTAAATACATCTCCCCTCGACCTTTTACAGTTTTGGATATCCAATTACAACATCGCGTGAAGCCCTTAGATTTGACTTATCAACGAAAAGCTAACAACCCGCTAAGGCCTATGATATGCCATGTCAACAAATGCTCATAACAGTATTTAGGATCTGTCGGATTTCATTTGGTTGGAGCTCTGGTTGTTTGTAAATATTTGTATATACGTGGCTCCTCACCTTTCAAAAAAACAGAAACAAAAAAAAAATGTTTATGCACCTACATTGTTATGCCGAACAAACAAATTTAGTAGATTTTTATTGGAGCTATTTCTTGTTTATCGGATACTTATGGTATCTCATCTCTAAGCGCTCTAATCCGTTGTTAGACATAAGCTCTTTTATTATTGACCAAAAAAAAAGGCATACGTTCCTCTATTTGTTAGACATGTACGGATCTTTTGACACTGAAACAGACGTCGATTTGGCTCGATAATTAGTGGAGTGATATTTGTATACTTTAAAACTGTTACATATACGTGTTAGCTAGAAAACTATTGAGCTACTAAACTACTTTCCTCTTTTTTGTGTTTCTTGGATAATAATGAGATAAACCACCATTACCATTGCGCAGGAGAAATTAAAGAACCTTAATTAATTAACCATATATGTATATCCATTTGCAGGAGCTCGTACGTATATATGAACTTCGGCGGAGCAGGGCAAAAGAAGGGCAAATCAACAACCAGAAATTACAGAATAATTCCGTATACAAGCCTCAACACTGTAAAATTAACCAAATAATCACGAGAAAATGTGAATGAGAGAGAGAGAGAGAGGTATATATAGGATCTTAATTATATAGAGACAAGCCATGGATGGGCCACTCGCCAAGTATATATACCCTCCCTTACATACCTTATTAATATTGTTGTAGTAGAGGTAGCAGGACAATCGAGCAAACCAATATTATCACAGCATCCATCTCCAATATTACATACAAATAAATATATGAACTCAGGGAAGTGATTCAGAACGGAAGGGAAATTAAATTAAGGTAGTGCCATAACCCGGGTACGCTCGCACATGCACATGCACCAAAAATAACCAGCAAGGTAGCTAGCCTTTAGTTGTCCTCCTCGGCCTCGGCGGCGTAGTCCTCCTCGTCGTCGACGACGGCGTCCTGGTACTGCTGGTACTCGGCGACGAGGTCGTTCATGTTGCTCTCGGCCTCGGTGAACTCCATCTCGTCCATGCCCTCGCCGGTGTACCAGTGGAGGAAAGCCTTGCGGCGGAACATGACGGTGAACTGCTCGGAGACGCGCTTGAACATCTCCTGGATGGAGGTGGAGTTGCCCATGAAGGTGGAGGACATGGAGAGGCCGGTGGGGGGGATGTCGCAGACGCTGGACTTGACGTTGTTGGGGATCCACTCCACGAAGTAGGAGGAGTTCTTGTTCTGCACGTTGATCATCTGCTCGTCCACCTCCTTGGTGCTCATCTTCCCGCGGAACATGGCGGACGCGGTGAGGTAGCGGCCGTGGCGGGGGTCGGCGGCGCACATCATGTTCTTGGCGTCCCACATCTGCTGGGTGAGCTCGGGGATGGTGAGGGAGCGGTACTGCTGGGAGCCGCGGGCGGTGAGGGGGGCGAACCCCACCATGAAGAAGTGCAGGCGGGGGAAGGGGATCAGGTTCACGGCCAGCTTGCGCAGGTCCGAGTTCAGCTGCCCGGGGAAGCGCAGGCAGCAGGTCACCCCGCTCATGGTGGTGGAGATGAGGTGATTCAGGTCCCCAACTGTACGTCATACCATCATCATCAGCATGATATGATATTGGTGGATGAAGGTGGGATCGAACAGCAGCAGCAGCAACAGAGGAGAGATCAGAACTCAGAAGGAGAGATGAAGAGATCATTAGTGTAATTAGTTCAGTAAACCCCATTAAACTTTGAGATTAATTTTAGCATCTCAAATGGTGGACTAAATCCCTATTTTTTTATTTTCGATTTTATTTTTAGCAGGCTAAATTAACCCTTTTGTTGTTCTTTTTCCTATCTAACCCAGAAGTTGAAATAAAAAATGATATGATCTTATAATATGCCCGAGGACCAGAATATGTTGTATTCTACTGTATAACCTTATGCTATAACCGTATATCGCTGGGAAATGTCCTTACAAACTCATCAGCATCAGCCATCACGTCATTAGTGGGCCCAGAGGTGTTAATGGGCATGTGTCAGTATATATCTCCCCTCTAATCCGGGCCAAAGTTGAGCATGATGCCAAATTCAATAGTAAAATATATACAAATAAACAACGAATCCGGCGGATAGAAGGCCGAAAGACTTCCAGAGGACGCCGACAGCCCAAACACAACACGTGTGTGGGCCACATGGCAAATTATTCAATGGGCCCACTTAGCTGTCGGGCACCCTGTTGCCTTGGAAGCCTTGTCTTGCTGTAGGGGGTCACCAGGCCTCCAAAGAAGGCGACCATTGGCGCGCCGACAACAAGGACGCAATAATAACCCTTTTTCGTTTGCACCAGTCCAGTCAATAGATGGATCACAACGGAGCTGGCACCATGTGCTTGCCATATAAAGTGCGGAAAATGCCGAATTTGTGTGACGAAATTCTCTAAATTAACCTTATTTTTTGAGTTGAGATACATCCTCATTTGTAAGAATCATGAGTAAATTTAGTACTTCACTTATTCTATTTGAATCAAAGAATTAACTCATTATATATTGATCTTTGTGATAAGCATATATCAAGCTTTAGAAGATGAGGTGATCTAGAAATTTTCGAGATCTACTTCTCATGATCATTCATACGTGCTCAAGAATTCAGGTGACGGGAAGTACTCCGCTAACCTTTCCAGCCCCTATTAGCTCTATAAGCTCTGATCTCAATCTAGCTAGGTGAGTCTTTAGATATAATTAAGCATATAGACTTGGATTGACGTAGCTAAGGGAGAGGATGCATGTATGAAGAGAATAGATCTTCTTAATACACTGTTAGACTAGAGTCCAACAGTATGAGACCAAACACAGCAACAAAGTTTCTCACCTGATTTAAAAATTATAAAAATACTTGGATTCTTTCCCTCTCAGTCTTGTTAGACTCTTATCCAACACTGTACTAAGAATATCTCTTCTGTTTGAATGACGAAAATCCTGCTGTATCGCACATGGATGCTGTCACACTCATTAATTTGTAATTGTCTCTGACTATTAAATCAGAAGACCAGTAGTGTTAAGATAATCTTGGATGTATTTTTTATAACTCATATGTACAAGGATGTTATTTGATTTAACATAAAACATACAAACCACCTAAACATTATTTTGCTTCGAATAAAACAGTCCTTAAATAAGAGTACTCATCTATATAAGTGACTATAGGTGATCATCTTCCTCGAATGCGTAAAAATAATAGCATTTTTCTACTAATTAAGCATATATAGAGAGCACATAGTGGGTGAGAGGAGGGTTGAGGTGAGGCTTACAGCTGGGGTTGGTGAGCTTGAGGGTGCGGAAGCAGATGTCGTAGAGGGCTTCGTTGTCGAGGACCATGCACTCGTCGGCGTTCTCCACCAGCTGGTGCACGGAGAGGGTGGCGTTGTAGGGCTCCACGACGGTGTCGGACACCTTGGGCGACGGGAACACCGAGAAGGTCAGCATCATCCTGTCCGGGTACTCCTCCCGGATCTTCGATATCAGAAGCGTCCCCATCCCCGACCCCGTCCCTCCCCCCAGCGAGTGGCAGATCTGGAACCCTGCAATGCCATGTCATGCATGCATGCATGTGCAGGCGGCCCCATGCACATCCATGCATTTATATATGATCAGGAAACAACATTTATGGATGTGTACACATGCATGTGATGTGGATCAGATCAAAACATGCAACAGAAGAACCATCTATCTATCTATATATGTATATACAACATATATGTATGGACATGGAATGAGTTGATTAATTTCTTCAATTAATTATATTCATATCTCAAGTGATTGGTTGATATATGCATATGGCAAGATACATAATCACATCATGAGATATGTTGCAGTTACTTAAGACTAGTTAGATCTATGATCATATGGACTTGTGCATTATATATATATTATATAGTAGCTGCATCGATCTTTGGTAAGAGAAGAAATCTTCTCAGTGCCCGGCCACGTGCACGCATGAGATTTAGTACAATGCCTGTGGGTACCTGGATCTGGTTCATGATTTCCTCCATGGCATTACTAGATTACTGCTAATTTGTTAATAAATAACTTAAATTATTAGCATTTATTAAGACACGGTAATTAAAGAAATCAGCAAAGGGCATGACATATGGGTCCACTCCACACATGTAGATCTCCATCAGCAAAAAAGAAGATGACATCGTATATTAACGATTGTATATATATTTTCTCAATCAAAAGTGGTAGTTTTTTATATAATGTGCTCTCACTCACATATAATTTATCAAAGATAAGATCAATAAAAAGAGTAATTAACGAGTTTTCTTCCGATCGACTCATGTGAGTAAGGAAACATACACGGGAACTACATTTCATTACGGATCTAATATATGAACAGAATTCGTAGATCCAAGTTGATGCTTCATTCATGCAATGAGAACATATTATAGCAGGAATTTGTATCAGCAATGCGCAAGAGAAGACAAGATCATATATATATACGCACCTTGCAGGCAGTCGCAGTTCTCGGCCTCCTTGCGGACGACGTCGAGCACGGCGTCGATGAGCTCGGCGCCCTCGGTGTAGTGTCCCTTGGCCCAGTTGTTGCCGGCGCCGTTCTGGCCGAAGACGAAGTTGTCGGGGCGGAAGATCTCGCCGATGCGGCCGGTGCGGAGGGCGTCCATGGTGCCGGGCTCCAGGTCCAGCAGCACCGCCCGGGGCACGTAGCGCCCGCCGCTGGCCTCGTTGTAGTACACGTTGACTCGCTCCAGCTGCTGGTGGGAGGTGCCCACGTAGTTGCCCTTGGGGTCGATGCCATGCTCGTCGCAGACGACCTCCCAGAACTTGCCGCCGATCTGGTTGCCGCACTGGCCGGCCTGGATGTGCAGGATCTCCCTCATCTTTCTAGTACTTAACCCTACAGCTGATCCTTGTCACGCCCAGGAAGGAAGAGCTAGCTACGAGCAGGAAGAAGGATATATGAATGATACGGATGCCAAGAGTCTGGTCGCGCACCAGATGGGTATGTGAATGGAGAAGTGTGTCAAAACGTGCAGCGACGGGAGGAATGGAGAGGAGGGAGGAGAATATATATTTCTTGGGCTTTTAAGAGGGGTAGAGAGAGGAGTGGCGCGGAGGGAAAAAAGGGGGTTGGAATTGAACAAAACCTTGCAGAGGTGCTCGAAATAGGATGGGGCTTTTTGTAGGGGTGGGAGAGGTTCTAACTTGCTTGAAGACCGATACTTGGTTTGGAGAAGAGAACAAATGGGTGGTATGGAGAGAGAGAGCGAGAGAGAGGTGTTTGTGGTTTGTGTGTGGGGTGATGAGGGGGGGGAATTGTTAAATGGTAAACAGGGGAAATAATGCTAAGAAACAAGGCAATAATGGGTGGAAGCATGTGAGGGTGTTGTGAGATGGACGGCCCAACAACGACAGGGGTGGATGAGCTGGAGATGGTAGGGAGACAGCGAGGTGCCATCTCTGCCTGCATTGGGTTGTTGGTTCAGGTGTGACCCGGCCACCACCGCCGAGGCTTCCCGGCCCGTGATCCCCTTCCCTCTTCACCTCCATCCTCCTTAATAGAAAGCATGGTGGTAATCCCCCTCCCTCTACCTTACCTCATGGTACAGATAAGGACTACCCTTCTCGTTAGGACGAGGGCCTGTTCCCTCTAGCTAACCTCCCAGGTATGGAAGTAATTAGTTTGCAATGGTGCATTAGTTACATTTTAACTGAATTTAGTAGTGCATCCCAAGGTCGTTCTAGGGTCAGGTGTAGGGCTTTCATCGCACAAAAGTAGAGAGAGATGAACTCACTAACCTTTAGAACTAGTCTTTCCGGAACATAACGAAACAGAGCGTCTTCACAGGGTGACTTGTTTTGATGTGTCCTTATCAATGATCCAGTTAGAGGATAGCTTAATTAATATTACCTGAAAGAGTCAGCAGTGTGCATGCCTGCATGATCCGTGCCGTTGAGTCGCACGCTTAGGGTACGATTTTCCTTTTTTATATTTTTTCAATCATCTAATTTAGAGATGTTGCATGGTGATACTGTGAGAGTCAGTGCAGCAAATGTTATGCTATATGAAATAGTAATGATGCATGTTAAATTTGTGACCAATTTAACATGTGGCAGAGCGCTAGGTGACCAATCAGGGGCAGAGCTTGTAATGGAAAATGGTTTGTTTTTCACAAATTTCAGTCTAGCTACTTATTTTGGGAGGACAATAAGTCAAATGTCTTGGAGCGGTCTATAGCAAGTCCTGGAAGCCACTTATGAAGTCAGTTGTTCATTGACTTTAGGTCAAAAATTACAGATTCAAGCTAAAATAAAGGTTTTGAGGAAGATATGTATGTCATAACCACTCGCAAAGTATTTTTCATGTTAAAAATAGAAACTAAGATCAATGACTTCCGGTAATGGAATGGAACTCCAGTAGGACAATATGTATTACCATGGGGCATATATATGAAACATAGAGAGATGGGAGAGAGGCTCTCAATTATTGGCATCACGCACCAAGCATCGGCCCAGATGCAATCGTCCTCACCTTCCGGACTCTCTCTCTCTCCCCTCCACCGGAGCATGGCTTGGCGTTTCACAGGAATCCAATGCTCTCAAATTCCATATCTTCTTTGTACCATGTGATATCACTACATTTCTTTGCAGTGCCATCATATATTTAAATGCCTCCTTTGCTTTGTTGCCACACAGTCAGAGAGAGAGAGAGAAAGAGAGAGAGAGATGAAGGCTCATCTAAGTTTCATAGATGAAGAGGGAGCAGAATGACACAATGGAGCTGGCCACCGAGTTTAACCGATCTTTGCGGTTTCCACCGCACTGTCGGCACATGGGCCCGGCCCATACATATGGGCCCGCTGCATCGTGATCGTTACAGCTACTGGCATTTAGTCATATAATTTTGAATAGAGATTCTCTATGTTCAGGTTTAGACTGAACTCAGTCAGTAAAGAGAAAGCAAAATTTTAAAAAACTCTCTCATATAGTGCTTTTCTCATTCCAGAGGAGGGATTTTTATAAAAGACTCCCTCTGTTCTCTGTCCGATATGAATTCAGTCCAAATCTATACTAAGAGGAACCGCACTCTATAACTTTTTAATGAGCTTTGGTTAAGAATAGAAGTGCAGCAGCAACAGCTTATCAACACCCAAAATGACAGGTTTGATAAGGAACCATGGAGCCCACCGACTTGAAATGTCCAATTTTTTTCTTTTTTCTTTTTTTGTGGATTGGTGCTTGAAAAATGATGAACTGCCATTTGTGGTCTATTTATGTTGTTATAAATCCCAATCAAACAAGCTTAGAATTATGGAGTGCCAAGAATTAACAAGGATTTCTCTCCTTGTTGAAAAGTCCCTGCAAACCAAATGGACAGCTGGCAAGTAAATAAAGTAATCCACTTGGAACATCCATATGGAATCAACTCTCTTGTCTCCAGTCTCATTTTTTATTTTTTTCTATCACATTCTAACACGGTGGTATGTCCCCCCGTGTATTTTGAAAAATTTTAATGATATAAAATTCAAAGGGCCGACCCAGGGTCTTAGATAAGTTTATGGGTTTTAAAAAAGAAAAAAAAATGATCTCATGTAAAAATATGAATTTAATGTGAAACATAAATCATAATGCAACTAGAGAAATACTTGTTGCAATATCCTAGGTTTATGTGGATTACAATGTCCGACATATTATCTTTCGATGACTTTGATCAGATGACAGCATATTTTTAAAAAAAAAAAAAAAAATCAACTGGGAGGCAACCTCAATTCGAACTTTGTATTCCTCCATCTTTGATTAGATTGTTAAAAAAAAAAATTAAAAAAAAAGTTATGCTTAGGCGATCTAAATCGTCAGATCGAATGAGTGTATAATCTGACGCTACAACATACATACATTGCAGTAAGCATTTCTCATACGATTATAAAGAGCATATATAGCTGTTAGACTGCTAAAATGCTCAACAGTGGCAGATAGTATAGTTCCAAAGAGAAAGTTTACGCTAGCATCATGGTCTATTAATCTGGTGTCGGCTAGATTTTTAATGAAGGACCTAAATAAAGATCGTACGGAGTTTAGTAATTAATGAAGAATGCGTCAACTCCTCATAAGATGGTGCAAAATATCACGAAGATGGTCCAAGAATGTCCTACGAGGCCAGTTCATAAATACCTAGTTAACTTTTGTTGTAATTAGATTTTTTTAAACGGGTCTGGACAAAGAATAATAGAGGGCACATATTGAAATATGTAATTTCTTATTAGACAATTATCAATTCAAGAGATTCTAGTGATCTACTTGAAGACAACCATAGGCCTCTTCTTCTATCGGATAAGTTTCACTTCATAGACGGATAGGTAATTTGGGAGCCTCCTTTTGGCAAAATCTCATTCTCGAAAATGAGCAAGTTCTGATGACATGTAGGGATGCAAATCGGTCAGATTTGGTGCGGATCTAGAGTAGTCCATGATCGTTGCTGTTAAGCTATCGGTTTAAGAATACTATCTATTTACTGCCTTATAAGCTAACAATCGGTCAGATAATTGAATTTACCGTAAATATTCAGTCAGAAAAAATTTATATCAATTATCTTTGTTATGCATATTGATTTAAAACGATGATCCCTTAACTGACCTATAAACTAACGAACAATTGGAGAATCGGGCTATCCGTTACCATTTGTATCCGTAGTGACATGAGAAACGTTATAAGTGACATGAGTCCTTTGTCCCTATGTAAAAAGAGAAATGCTTCTTATGATATTCTTTTGAGTATTACAATACAACAGCAGATCTGGTGATCGCATGATGTTCCACATTTGAGGCAGGTTCCATCCTCTAAGAGACGGTGCAGCGAACAGTTGTCGCCCAATTCACTTTAATGGATTGGATGATAGTTGTATTATAATACTTCAAAGATATCAGATCAAGTATTTCCCGTGTAAAACTCGAAAAGATTTAATTTTTGCATCAGAGGTCGTTCCCATCAAAGGACACGCAGATACGAAAAGATCCTAAACTTCATGTAGCCCCGGCATCATATACAAATTTCTGATCTTATTGTGCTTTGTGGCAAGCTTTGGCCTAATTGCAAACTAAGCACGAAGTGGATTGGAGAAGCAATCATACTAGGTCAGGCATCTCCATCTAGATGAGCAATATGCATCTCTGTGTATGCCTCCTGTCCTGTATAAAAGCTGGACGTCTATGCTATGTTTATCTTTAATTTGCTACATGATCCTATCGTCCTTTCAACCATTACAGGCTTTGAAGTGATGTCGTAGCAAAGGCGAGGCCTGGAAACGGAGGGGTGTGGGGATCAACAGAGTACGGGATTAGAGAAAGTTTTCTTAATCCTTGCACCTCCTGGGACCTGGTTACCTGGTACCATCTATGTGAGGCGGATTCGGGAGAAATAAGATAGTCGATTCTCTTCCCATCTTACAATGTATGTAATGCTTATTGCAATGCTCTCACATTAAAATCCATGTAGATTACAATATTGCTGTCCAGTCCATCTGGGTAGGAGAAATCAATTTTTTTATTTTCTATTCTATGTTTGATTTTTTTTTAATTTTTAAGACGTTCAATCAAAAATCAGGCGGTACAATCCGATTGCTCGGGTCGGCTCCGATCAGACTGTATAATTTTTTTATTTTTTACACATAAATCGAAGTCTGTACTATTTTTTTTAAAACATATATATATAGTCGGGTCAAATCGAGTAACCCAGTTGTACTGTTCGACTTTTTTCGGACACTCTAAAAAAAATTAAAAATTTCGAATAAAAATAAGAAAATAATAAAAAATCGACTTCCCCCACTCAGATAGCCTACACAGCAACTGTCCGATCTGCTTGCCCACTCCCCTATATTGCAATCCACGTGAATTACAATTCAAAAGTATTACAGCAAGTATTACTCTGACAAAAAATATATAAAACCTACCTGATTCGCTTTCCCTCTCATTATGCATCTATTTGTGCCATTCGATCTTTAATCGAGTGACGGTAAGTAAACAGAAAGGAAAAAGAGTGATAGTATTTAAGAAGAATCAGCTGTCCTCTTTTTTTTTTGCTGGAATCCACCCACATAGGTGACACTCGTGAATTAAGGAAAACATACGAAATGGAAGGATTGAATTGTGCGCCAAGCATGCTGGTAGGCTCAAGTGATTGGGAATTTTTTATGTTCTTTCTGGCAAGGAGAATTCAGGAAAAAAAAAAAAAAAAAAAGGAGAAGAAACGGTCGCCCCGGCAGCTATGCGTTCGTGGCTGCCGGAGTTTACTCTTCTCTTATATTGAAACGATTCTAATCCGAAATGAAAAGGTTAAACAAGGCTCTGTCCAACCATCCTGCGATCTGGCAACTCCACTTTGTTTGTAGAGTAAGGAAAAGAATAAGGTTATATATTCTCATAACAAAATTAATTTTAATTTGATCGGAGGAATTAATTCTTCCACGTTATAATTATTTTTTCTCATAATTAGATGAATAAATAAGTCTACTCTACATTCAAAATTTAATATTTCATCTTAGATTTTGTTCCGCTATCAAAGCAAAATACTCCTTATCGTGTAGTAAGTAATTTAAAAAACGTAAAATAACTAATCGTGTCCTAACCTATTCTACTACTGTCAAAACTGTGCTCTGAGTTAAATGAATGTTGATAAAATCTCTAAGTTGGTCGTTCACTCCTACGGTATTTGATTAGTCTGCGAGATTACTATAGTTTTTATGATCGATATTTTTTCTCACGAAATCGGAGCTGAGAAGACATCTCACCTTCTGATTTAAATGTTGTATGGATTAGATTTTGTGAAATGAGGTCACTTGCGAACCCCAACGCGCGTGCTCCCGGGTCAGTGCACAGCTCCGTCCGCCTTCTCATCTGCGGCCGCTGACCTGAGACCGGCCACGGCCCGCAGATGATTTCACCACAGATCTCCTGATATCTTGACAGCAACCCATGTCTATAATTTAAGTGAGCCATACGTCTAGGAATTATTTGGTTTGATATAAAATATTATAAAATACTACATTTTATATATCATAGAGTTATGTATTTTATATTATGGGGTCTTTTACAAATAAGTCCCGAAGGAATCTTGTGTATGCAAAAGACCCTCATTGTATGCATAAAGAACTCCATGTGATGAAATAATAAAAAATATTATAAGATGCGTATATGCAAAAAACCTCCCATGTAATAATTGTTTATGTAAAAAAAAATTCCTTCGGCAAGCCTACCATCACTATAAACTTGGATTTATTTCGGAATGAAAAAAGTTTAAGGGGTTTTGTGCATATATGTTACAGGGGTTTTTTGCATATATGACATTTTTAGAGAGTTATTTGCAAAAATTCACTTACGTCAAGTCAAACAACATTTCACTCGTAATGTTATGAGGATTTGTCATTCTCCCACTTCATTTATTTTCTTTCCGGGGTCTAAGAAACCCTTTGATGACCACTTCTTCTTTGGTCTCACGTGACTGAAGTCTTACACCCACTTACTAGCCATTAATCGGTCTCACGTGACTAAAGTCACTTAGCAATACCTTAAGAAGAGGTGATGCTATAAAACAATTGATGGTCAAATCTTTAAACATTTCACCATGGTGAAGATGAAAAGTTTTTAGTTCTATCCGGCGACATTTTTAAACCTATGTTTAGTAATAAGATCAATGTCATAAAATTGTTAACACCACAGCACCAATGTAGGGCATATTGTTGGGTTGTTGCTCAAATTTAGATGGCATCTCAGTTTAGCAGCAATGGTTAGAGTAGATTTTGCTGTGGCGCCAAAGGTCCGATGAGTCCGAGACGGATTCAACCAGATGTGGCTCGATGCAAGGATATTTTGGGACTTTTATTTTCAATGGATTATATATATTGTAACTTCGAAAAAACTTCCCCTAAGATTAAAAACAAGAAATGGTAGTCGATGATTATTTCTGAGGCTGTATTCTTATACTTGTTCTTGAAGAAGATTAGTGCAAAACGGTGGTAATAAAAAAGGACTCCGTTGACATAGGCATCTTATTGAACCACATAAATCATTATGTTCTCTCTCTCTCTCTCTCTCCCCTTATGGTTTGTTCATTTTTGTTTGATCTGTATGTCCGATTCAATTGCTGAGGTGAGTGAGATCGATCCCGCACAATACATATCAAGTAGATCTCATCCGTGTAGGACAATATGGACACTAGGCCATGGGATCGGCTTCTCCAGAGAAAATTTTACTTACCATATCTTTGGACGAGAACTAATTACATCAATATGGGGTAGCAATAGCACCCTATCAATAATTAAAACAAGGGGGGGAAAAAGCAAGTGCTAGTAAAACGTATAAACAGGTTATCCATGCGACCAACTAAGACAGCGCCCTTCCTCCTCTCTGAATGCCTAAGTATAAAGCATGAGTTCCAATATCATAAGTGTTTCCTCGTAGGAACGGGTTCAGACGGCGTGTGATGGTTACACCGCTCTACGGAGGGTGCAGCAAAACTTAAAATCCATTTACTGGCCGACATCTATGATCGGATGACTATTGCAGCTGTAATGCCACGAGGACATCGCAGTGGCTGCCCCAGGTTCTTTGGCTAGGCCATGGGAGAGCTAATTGCAAGCTTGACAGCCAGAATGGGCTGATGGGCCCATAAGCTTGCAGCTTCTAGTCACAAAGGAAGCCATAGGTTGGCTTCCCATGTTCACCTGAGCCGGACTACAAAGCACCAGCACACCGCCGATGGCTGTCAACGGTTAGATTCAGTGCGTCCAACCTTTAAGGAGGCCATCCACTTTCTCGATGCCCTATTTCCTCACCGAACGTGCAAGGCCCATGCCATGACCCTCCTCGCTGTGCAACCCTCGGTGTCCCCTAGGGAACCTTGCCACCTTGGTACCATCTGCTAATGCTCGCGACTATTACTTGGACGGCCGTCGACCACCGGATGACTCAGGTGATCGACTAGATGTGCAGGCCAAAAGTCCCCACCGGCCGAGGCCTGATGTCTACCGAGAGAGGTCATCGAGGAGCTGTCCTGGCATGGCAAGACGCCGGAGGCACTGCGGATGCTGAGAGATGGGGCGGGTGGCGAGGTCATGGAGTGCCGGGGACCACTGAGAGAGGGCATGTACTGTTTAATGCATCTTCTATTGACTGTTTTCTCCTCCATTGTCTACACTTAAATTTGATTAAGCACGAAATCGGATGCTGTTTGAGAATGATGATTGAAAGTAGATTCCAATCATTGGCGGGAGGCAAGAGGAAGACAAAAGGAGGGAAGTGTATTTAATGCATCTTTTTTTCAAAGCCAATGCAAAATCTTCTCCCCACATAGAGATAGACAGAGAGAGAGAAAGAAAGAAGAGAGAAAAAGTTAACAAAAGAGAAGATTTGAAAAAAAATTTGTGATTCCAATTATTCATGTGGGGTCCACTGATCTTAAAATCCCAACATCACAAAAGCCCCTTTTTTCACCTAAGTTTCCAAACGATCTGTACATGAACAGAAGTGCTAGTTGCAAACAAGAGGTAGATACATGTAAAAGATACACAACACATGCGTCTAGATGGTGACACGGCTCCAGGGAGCATGAAACAGCGTACATAAATTAAAGGGACAGATGATAACTTGTAGGCAAAGTGCAACAGGGTACACATCTTCCCTGTTGAGACCACAGACATTACTCGATGTTATTTATTCATAGGCTGCTCTTGCTTTCATCAAGCCATTTTAAGGAAGGCCCAACAACTTCTTTATATCTTTCTGCAAGAAGAGATAAAGCAAACATATTAGCACTTTATCGGCGTTATGCAGGAACAACAGCAATTATTCTCAACACCACAAACACAGAAGAAATGTTAGCCAGAGAATCAAGGGTTTACCTCAATGCTCAGCGGGGAGGTGGTTGGGGCATAGCGATCCACCACATTGCCTTCCTTATCGACCAAGAACTTCGAGAAGTTCCATTTGATGCTATCTCCAAAAAGCCCACCTTTGCTGGACTTCAGGAATTTGTAGATGGGAGCAGTATTTTCTCCATTGACGTCAATCTGATGTAGGGAATTTAAAAATAAGCATTCATGAAAAATGAGAAATGGCACCTTTAAAAGAAGACAGACAATAAGTGGACTCAATATTTAGGTGGCAAATTATGCATCAAATCCAGTTCTTGATCATATGTGGTTATTTTGAGATGCATTTTTACGCCATCAATCATTTATTTCCAGGCATACATAGGTAAGCAGACAATAACAGTTAAGCATCCAAAAGGGATTTGGCAAATGTGTAAGAGGAAAGATCTGCAATGGGATGGGTGGGCAGAGGGGAAAAGGATATAAAGAAAGGAATAGATCACAAGAAATTGCTTCCATGCCTGCCAGACTTCTTCACGAACCCATTCCTCCCACCTGTATACCATTGGATGGTACCATGTTTCTATGAGAACAGAAAACAATAAATCAGGAAAAGAAAAACACAGTATGTACCCCTGTATACCAAACCTGGTTACCCAGTGATTTGAGGACAAGAAGCACTCCCAAAATTACACAAACTCCCTGATTACCTTAACCCCAAAGGGAAAAGTCCATCCAAAGTAAAACAAATGTCGGATTACGACTTTTCAGTTGTTCTGTACCCTACCAATCCAATATTAAAGACAAACCATAATTCAAAAACCCCTGTTCAGCCAACCTCTCAACGATTCCTATCCCCATAAGTCTATAGATTTCCCTTTGAACTTTGCCTGAGCAATAAATTCCATGTTCTTACTTGTTGATCTCCTGTTAATCCTGCTGGCCATCCTCTGAAAGCCTTCATCTGAACCCTCTATGCAGATTCCCAGCATTCCAGACAATGTCTTAAGCACCATCTCGATGCCAAAATCCACATTGACTATATCAAGGTCTGCCTCAGACACATCACCCATTAAGCAACTTGTCAATCTTGACACTTCCTTGATGCCTTTCACCATTATTACATAAACTTCCCATATTTACTAGTGCTATTTGTAAGTAATTTCTTATTATATACAACTGATGCAATTTAATCCCTCATCCCTTGGCAACCTCAACCATGACATATTTAACCACCTATTTCTTTCACAACGTCTTGGATGACCACACCACTAAGACCAAAGAGACTGTCCTGTCTGTCTACCTAAGTGATATCCTTGAGGATCTTGACAAATTGTATCCTTCCTTGTACCATGTGGCTCCACCTGTTCATGAGTCCTCTACACCTAGTTTTGCCTATGTTCTTTCTTGGTGCGCATCCGCCTTCCCCCAGACATCATTATGAAATATTTATGACATTCTCAAATATTAATATGGATCATGCAGCATGAAAGAAGCATGTTTGAACTCTAGGCATCATGATGGTCACCTTTAAATATCCCCTCCCAATACTTCAGATGCTTCAACTGACCATATGGGAATTCACAACACCCTCAAAGAATGTCAGGTGAGATGTCCCCCAACTCTCCATGTCTATTGTTGCCCCTCTAGACAACCTTGTAACTGAACTAGTATCTCTCTGTCAAAAAGATATACAACTTCTCCTATAGTACTTATTCACAAATACCATTTAAAAAAAACACTCACCATTCTCTTTCTCCAAGGTTTTCTAGTAAGCTGGGTGTTTACATTAGCCTATTATCCATAATTCCATATAATTTATCATACTACATAATTCATCTGCAACTTTCCTGACTATGACATTTTCATTGCCATAACCATCTTTGTTTCTTTCTGGATGTTCAAGTCCTTAACTTTCATTACTAGCATTCGTGTGCCTTTGATGCTTTCATCCATCATCATCATCTGGAAAGAGTACATATCTATAGCACATATAAACTAAAGACAAGCATGTATACCTTTCAGTTATTCAGGGGGAGTCATCCAGTTTGCTGTGCACTGATCATCCATAGGATATGAAACATTATTTTCGCCTATAACAAAATTTTCAAATTCAACCTGATTCCTGAATTATCATAAGGGTGGACAAAGAAGACTTTGTTATCATTTGTGATCAAGTTATTTCTAAAAGTAGTAACTTCCAATATTTAGGATCCATTATCAAAGAGAATGAGGAGATCCACGAGATGACGCACATAGTTTCAAACTTTCAAGGCAGGATGGCTGAAGTAAAAAAGTGCAAATAGAGTCATTTATGATCGACAAGTGCCCTTGAAGCGCAAAGGGAAGTTTGATAGAGATGCTATGAGACCTGTTGTGTGGTACGAGAAGGAACATTAGACAGTGAGAAAAGATCACATCGAGAGAATGTGTGTGGCAGATATGAAGATGTTAAGACTATAAATCATAAAAGTAAGAATGAATGCATATGTGGAGTCGTAAGTGTAGCTCAAATTGATGTTAAGCTTACAGAAGACAGAGTTGAATGGTTTAGACATGCATCATTGTCCACATTGAATGTCGGTCAGATGCTGCAATCAAATTCAATCCAATTCACATGGAGAATGGCAAAAGAAGTCAGGGTCGGCCTAAAATAAGGTGATTTGACATAGTAAGAAAAGGCATGGCCTTCTAGGTTTACCAACATACATGGCTTTAAGTAGAGTTTAAGTAGATAAAGTGGCGGGACAAGATTCACATTGCTAATCCCAAATAAACAGATAAGGGTCTGATGATGATAATGAATAATGAAGCTCATTTCTGAACTGTCAGGCCACATGTGAATAAAGCCATGTGTCGATCTTTTAGCAACTGTGTGGTAAATTTCATGGACCATGATGTGAGTGTCTTTAGAAACTATATGGTAAATTCCATAGACCATGATATCAAAATAACTACTAGCTAATAACCAGCATTAAAACAGTTTTAAGGGGAATCTGTCATTGAGCAGAAATTCTATCTTATTAAACATGTTTGAAGCAGCAGCACTGGTTAAGGGCCTTGGTGGAAACACATGTTTATCCTAATCAAGAAAGCTTTAAGTACTTGATATGTGACCAGGTTTACCTCTTTCATTAGTGATTTTAACTTATGGCCCATTGGAGAAAACACTATATCTTTGAGAACATCTGATTGACAACCTTAGAAACTAGATTGTAAACTACAAAAATGTTTTCAACCAGGAAGGACACAATAAGACACCTTCACAGAAATAATGAAAGAAAGAAGGATGCTTAGACAAAATTATTAAAAACCAAAGTGCAAACATGTAAATATCATGAGTCACCTTGTCAAAGACAGGATACTCAGCCTTGAATCGGGTGCAAGCAAATTCCAAGATCTCCTCATTGGACCCTGGCTCTTCCTCCCCAAACTGATTGCATGGAAAAGCCAATATCTCGAAATCTGCATGTTGCAAAGGACATTCCTTAGTCACGTGAAGAAATAAAGTCAAGTATCAGTCCTTGTAAATATATGAATTCATAAATGAATTCTACGAGAAACACCAAATTCTTTTAAAAAGTATGTAGAAAAACAAAAGGTGAATCTATCCTAAAGATGTTGCCTATTTGGGAGGTCCTATACTTTTCCTTTTTTTGCTTTTCTTGAAAGTGGATAGCACCACTATTCCATTAAGGCCATGCACTTCTAACTGATCCTGCTTACGTTCTTTCTTGAGGGTTAATGGTAGCAGGTAAATGTTCACCAAGTCTGTTTGCATACATCAGAAAGAAAATAAAATCAAAATGCTTTCTAATAAACAAACCAAACCTTTTTCCTTGTATTTTTCGTAAAGCTGACTCATCTCTGTGTAATTTGAGTTGGTCAAACCACTGCAGTTAATATTCAGAAAATGTTAAGGAATATTTCTAAGTGCAATGGTAGAAACCATTAGAATTACCAGAATTACAAACAGAAATCGTCGACAAGATTAAAATATCAAAAGAAAAAACTTTGCCTTTTTCTAAAATGCAACATAGTTCTCCAACAAAGGTGATGCATTTTACTTCAGAAAAAGAATAAACAGAAAGGTGGTTCACCATTTCGATGCAACATTGACGATCAATAGCACCTTCCCCTTATAAATGCTAAAATCCACATCATTTCCCCTGGCATCCTGTATAAGAATAACTGATAAGTCACAATCAGCAAATTTCAAAGCCGCAAATTTCACAGAACAGCGCGGTTTCAGACTCGAATTCTCGCCAGTTGGGTAGAAAACATCGCAGAGGACAATCCAATAATCTCCCGAAAAAAAACACCTTTACTTCAAAAGCCTCAAAAAAAGTCCAGCCAGAAACCCGTCGGACGCAACAAAGCCGCGAAATCCCAACAAAAAAAGAAAAAAAAAACACATCAAAGAAAATTTGTACTCAATTTCATCTCAGGCTCATCCGGACGTACCTTCACGGTGAAATCGTGCACCGATTTGGGGGATCCGCTCGAAGGGGCCGCCATCTCCGAGAGGGCTCTCGCCGGAGAGATCAGACGCTGCAAAGGAGACCAGAATTGAGGACGAGGCGAGAGGAGGGGAAGCGAACCGACTCTACCACGACGACGAAAGCTAGAAACAGCCGCAGCACAAGGCGGCAGCGGGCGCCGGAGCAGGCCCTGGAGCCGGTGCCGGGAGAGGCGGAGGGGCGAGCAGATCATGAACCAGAGTAGAAAAGCGATCAGCTCATAAAAAAAGTTACTAGTTGTATCTGGGGGAGAGAATATCCGTATTTTCCCCGCAATTGAGGAGTTTTTTAAGTATCGGATTGTACGGTCATGTAATTTCACTATTCATTTGAGTTTAATTTTTTATTTACATTTTTTAGATCATTTAATCTAAGTTATGTTATGTAGGACATCATGAGGTCGAAAAAAAAATTAATTAAAAATATTAACAATTAATATAATACTGACTATGGATGCAACAAATTATTCTGATGAGACAAATCTATTTTCATACATAATTATTACAAGTGAGATTTAAACTAATGACTTAAAAAAATCTAAAATTACTGTCACACAAATCCTTGGACTTATCTTATGTAAGTAAATACTTGGGCGCCCGAAATAATTTTCGGTTACCTCATGGCCTCCCACTCAAGGAGGTCACAAAGTTTAATTTTTATATTTCTCCTACATAAGGTGCACTTGTCCCTGCTCATGAAAGTGTGGTCTGTGAAGCTTCTCTATTCGATGGTGGGATTGATCCAAGTACAATAGCCTAGTTAAGCAGGAAGATCGCATTCGTAGGGGGGCACTTGTGAGACTTAAGTTCTTCATCATGTTCAGAGTAAAAATATTTGCAATAAAGGAGTACTCATTGAGATTTGAATCTTTCTCATTTGAGACACATTTTGGTGTAAAAGTATATCTAACAGGAGGACAATTGGAAAATATCTCACTTACGTGAGATTTAGACTTTTCCATTGCCTTCGATGTGAAATATCGAATGTTGTACAACAGTAGAAAAGATAACAGTTCATAAATAAAAAAATTATCCTTTGGTGTATCAAGTGGAGGGAGCATCCAAACTTTCTCCGCGCATTTGAGGGGAGTAATCTGTGAAATAAATCTTTCTTTTTACATGATTGTTAGAAGTAGAATTTGAACTCATGACTTCTCTTATGTAAGAAAAATCTAAAATTACTGATGAGTCATAAATTCTTTGATATTATTTATTGTAATTAAAATTTTTGAAAAAGAGTAGAAAAGAGATACATATATAATGTTTTATAAGAATATATATATATATAGAGAGAGAGAGAGAAAAAAAAAAAAGAGAGAAATGCTAGAATGCAATCTACTACAGTCCATGTGGTTAAACATCGTGCATTGTTTTAAATCTCCTCATAATTGAAAAGATAAAAAGTTTATATAAATTTTTAAACATTCAATTAAGGTTATTTTCATTCCTTGGAGTTTTATTTTGACCGTTCAATCATGACTCGATCTTGAAACTTGATATTAGTGGTCCATCGAGCACATTAAAAAAATCAACAGTTGTGAGATTTGAATCTGTTTCTCTTGAAAGATTGTCAATATTTGGCTATTGAGTAACAATTAAAAAAATAGCCACCTATTGGCAAAGTCTTGCAGTTGGAAACGAACAAGTGACATAAGAAAAATTATAAATGGTATAGATGCCCCTTGTGCTTAAAAAATAAAAACATTTTCCTAATCTAATAGATTGATCGCATCAGAGGTCATCCCATCAAAAGACCCACGGAGATACGAAAAGATTGAAAAGATTATAAATCTCATTTCGCCGTGAGGCAATAGGCTCGTTTGGTGTGAAACATAAATTTTGATTTTAAAATTACTAGTCTTCAAACCAGTGAAAACAAAATTTCTGATTTAAAAATCATCTACTTTGAAATCACCGATTTTAGTGTATGGTGATTTTAATTTGAAAACTGAAGTCCGCGCCGTTTGGCACATTGAAACATGTTTTAAAATTTTAGTTTAAAATTATTAAGAATAAAATTAATTTTAAACTCGCTAATTTTCATTTACCACAATTGTAGATTGAAAATCGAAATCAAAGATGTAGAGCCCCTCTCCAGCCTTTGATCTGATGTCTTCGGAGCATTCATCCGTGCCTCGGGGGATCTGATCAGAGGGCGTGTACAGGCCCTACAGGGCATGTTGACATCATAAATTTGATCAGCAGGTGCACGGTTGTCGAGACAATATAACAAAAGGGATAATAAAACGAGCAAAATTCTTTAAAATGGACATCTCATAGGAGGCAACGGCCGTTCTTGGTTTTTTAAGGGGGACAGCGAAGGAAAACAACATGGAGCAACCCATTCCCCTGCCGCAATGAGGGCATTGCGGTAGGTTAAAATATATATATATATAATCGTACACTCTGATCTCTGACTTGATGACTCAAAAGATTTATAAAAATCAAAAATTGAGCCGCAATAAACAGTAAAACATCTTTGATGAGCCGAATCTAACAACAATTTTTAATTATTTAAAAAAATGTGATCATCTAATCGGAGATCAAATTGCACAGCCATATAAAATATGTGAGGACCGACCTACAAAAAATTTAAAAAAGATTACCTATTGTAATACCCCTAAGCAAGCACTACTCTTCGAAACATAGTTATTTTATGACTCACCTTCTTGACACCGCTTTTAACACACATATATGGCAGTGACTTGTCATCCGGGTGGCAACATATATTTTTGTTGACATGGCAATGTTAAAAGGGCCTTGACCTGTTCACCCATCCATATAATTGAATTAGTGAACAATTCTAATGAGTATTTAAACAATTCTAATGAGTAGTTATCTCGGTTGTTTAAAGATAAGATGGAGGATACTACGCATAAGCTACATTGAGTTTTTTGTTTTTTTTGAGGTTTCTATCGCAGTGGTAAGATACAGTTCATAAAAATAAAGAAACAACTCTCCACCCAGGTTCGAACTTGGGCGCTCCCCTCCTATCCCGCTACCCGATACCACTGAGCTATGCTACATTGAGTTAATTGCCAACTAGGTTTTGAGTCTAGTTGCTTTGAGACCTAAGTTTCTTATCATTTCTGAAAGAGATCGGCTTTAGGTGTGCAATAAGTATTTCACTTTCTAAAATCACAATGGCTTTAGGATTTGAAGATTAGTGCAACTGTAAGTAGGAAGTTATATGCAGCTCATACTTTTGGGAGCATCCCCACGGTATGCTCTAAGAGACCTGAGCTATTTTCAGCTTGAACTGCCGCTGCAACGACCCAATGTGGACAGCTAGGAGAGCCACCGCAGGGAGGGGCCGCCATTGCCGGCCTCAAAGGGGTGGCGGCGGCCTCCCCTGCCTCATGACTTGCTTTAGTTGCATAGTCGGTTGCCCTTCTTCACCTTCTTCATGGCACTCAGGCAGGCAACTTCTCTTCTGGTGTGAGGAGAAGAGTAAAGCTCACAGCTCAAGAACTTTCTACCACAGGATGGTAGAAACGGGAAGACAGCCAGCGGGGGTAGGGAGGTCTAGGGTGTTACAGCATATTAAAAACGGCGTCAAAAAACGTGAGTTATACAAGTGTGTGTGCTTCGCCCGTAAGGAGACGGGGTTAGAGATCAAGGAGCTGCAATACTAACGAGTTGGAAAAAATCTCACCTCGTTTCATCATCTCTACCATAAATTTCCAACGGCATAGCACTGCTCTCAGCAAACCAACCAACACACTAAACTCTGCAAGTTGGTCAGATCCAGTAAGATCTGAATCCACACCTGCCAAGACCCAGCTCCGTTTTCTCAATTACCTAAAGCTGGATCCAGATAAAAACGAATCTTATTTTTCGGAAGCGAGCAGACCCGGTGGGTTCCATGTTTTCTGCGAGCCACAGCCAACCCTGCCTCCCACACGGATCCCACCCCCACCGCCGGCTCCTCCATCCACCTCAAAACTAGCAAGGCTGGGAGGGTGGGATCCAAACACGCCACCCACAGCAATCCACTCCACCTGCCACACCAAGTCTCTCTGACCCCGCCACTGACGACCCGCGCCAACCCTGCGATTGCCCCCATCCCCACCATGGCCCTTGCAGCAGTCAAGGATGGCACTTCCTCTCTAATTTCGCCCTTACTAACTCAACCCATGCTGACTACACGCCGCCGTCCATCGAGTTGAGACGTCTCCCTATGGAAGGACCTCACTGCACAACACTGACCGGGGGTTATCCTGCTTCTAACATACTGATTCGAACCACATCCGACTAATGTAAGGTTGGATCGAATCCAGACCTACCATAACCAGATCGAATCCTGCAATTCCCGACCCGATTTACACCCCTACATGAGCACACAACGCACGTATCCTTACGTATCCTTGCCATCAAGGCCAAAAGTTCCAACAAAAGAGAATACTAGAATACCCCAACGGCCATTCTGTGTGATACATACATGTAAGCATACCTCCATGCTGAAGACAAGAAGACGACAACAGTCCCCCATCATTGCAAGGTTCAGTTACCGTGGAGGCACTCAGTACTTCAGACTTGAGCAAAAGAAAGCGGAGCATTACTGACTAAGCAAGAGATCTACATCCGATACATAAACAGAAGTGCTAGTTGCAAACAGGAGGTAAATACATGTAAAAGATACACAACACATAGTCTAGATGGAGACTAGCCTCCAGCCCCTCCAGGGAGCATGAAACAGCATACATAAATTAAAGGAACGGTATGATTTCTTGTAGGTAAAGTGCAACAGATTACAGATCTTCCCTGTTGAGACTACAGACATCACTACACGTTATTTATAGACTGCTCTCGCTTTCATCAAGCCATTTAAGAAACGCCCAACAACTTCTTTATATCTTTCTGCAAGAAGGAATGAATAAAGCAACATATTAGCACTTCATTGGCATCAGGCAGGTACAACAGCAATTATTCTCAACATCACAAACGCAGAAGAAAAGTTAACCAGAGAAATCAGCAGTTCACCTCAATGCTCAGCGGGGAGGTGGTCGGGGCATAGCGATCCACAACATTGCCTTCTTTATCGACCAAGAACTTTGAGAAGTTCCATTTGATGCTATCTCCAAAAAGCCCACCTTTGCTGGACTTCAAGAATTTGTAGACGGGAGCAGTATTTGCTCCATTGACGTCAACCTGATGCAGGGAATTAAAAATAAGCGTTCAAGAAAATGAGAAATGTAACCTTTAAAAGAAGAAAGACAAGAAGCGGATTCAATATCTAGGTGGCAAATGATGCACCAAATCTAGTTTTGCATGCTATGTAGATATTTTGGGGTGCATCTTACACCATCAACCGTTTCTTTGCAGGTATACATAGGTAAACCAGACGTATAAGCATACAATAATATTTAAGCATCCTTTCAGGAAAAAGGAAACACAAAGTATGTACCACTGAATACCCAACCTTGGTACGCCGGTGATCTAAGAACAAGAAGCCCACCCAAAATTACAAAACTCTATGATTTCCTCGACCATAAAAGGAAAATCCATCCAAAAGTAACACAAGTGTTGGATCACCAATTTTTCTAATGCTCCACACCCTACCAATCCAATATAAAAAAGAACCATACTTCAAATCCCTCATTCAGCCAACCTCCCAACAATTCCTATCCTTTAAGTCTATAGATTTCCCTCTGAACTTTTCCTGAGCAATAAATTCCATGTTCTTCTTCGTTGATCTTCTGTTAATCCTGCGGCCATCCTCTGAAAGCCTTCATCTGGACCCTCTATGCAGATTCCCAGGATTCCAGACAATGTCTTAAGCACCACATTGATGCCAAAATTCACATTGACTATATACCAAGGTCTGCCACGGACACATCACCCATTAGGGAACTCCTCAATCTCGACACTTCCCTGATGCCTTTCACCATTATTACATAAACTTCCCATATTCACTAGTATTATATGCAATTGGCGCACTTTGTTAGCCAGATTAACACTTCAAAAGCTATAAACTGGAAAAGACTGCAGCTCTGATGTTACCACTGCTTCTTCCTCCCCAAAACACCCACCACATTTAAAGGGGGGAGAGGGGGACAGAACCTCCCCTTGTTGCACCCAATCATTTCCATTCAGATTGGATCTCTTTGCAAATCCCTCACCCCTTGGTAAGGTCAATCATGATAAATTGAAACACCTATTTCTTTCACAACATCTTGGATGCCCATCCCACTAAGAGAAAAGCATCTGAGTGTCTTTCTGTCTACCAAAATGAAACCCTTGAGGATTCATTGCACCCTTGTACCATGTGGCTAGACCTGTTCTTGAGTCTTCTACACCTAGTTTTGCCTGTTTTCTTTCTTGGTGCATATCCTGCTTCCCCTGGACATCATTATGGATTATTTATAACATTCTCAAATACTAGCATGGATCATGCAGCATGAAAGAAGCATGGTTGACTTCTGGGCATCATGATGGTCACGGTTAAATATCCCCTCCCAATATTACAGATGCTTCTGACCATATGTGAATTCACAACCCCCTCAAAGAATGTCCAATGAGATGCATGGAAGGCAAAATTGGCGCAGATTGGATCAGATCGGCCGATCCGCTTGGTTTTTGACTGGCCTGATCTGATCCCGAGCCCTGACCCTCCATTCCCTTAATGGGATCAGATGGATCGGTTGGGATCGTGCTGGATCAGCCGATCCGTAGCCCAACAGCTAGTTTCATGGAATTAAATCTATGTTCATGCAGGTAGTTCAGGGGTGTAAATTGGATGGGATGAAGACAACCTGAAACAATCCAATTATTTAATGGTTTAACCCATCTTGATCTTTGTTTCGTGGAATTAAATCCATGTTCAAACCAGATTCATTTTAACCAATTAATTGAATCGGATCAAAGTTTGCTCGACTACGCATTTATAGCCTAATGAGACCAACATGGCCCAATTAATTCTGCAGAAAAAACAAGTGTTAAAAATAATTTTAGTAGGGTTGAAGGTGGAGGGTGAGGAATAAAAACTTCTATTGACTAGCAAAATTTATCCTTAGTCAATGGAAAGTGATGATAAAAATAAAATAAGATTTAACATTTAAAAGAACACTAGTTTGATTTCACACTTTGTTATTTAGGTTAACTTAGTTTGGCTCGATGGTCAAACTGAATCCAAGGTCGTCATGATTAAAAACTCTATTTTTTTCATTTTTTAAAAAAAATTTAAGCCTTTCTTTGCAATAAAATGGGGGAACTAGACCGGATCAGTCGGGATCGGCTGGGATCGGATCGGATCGGTCCAAATCTCTCTGGTCAAAAGGATATACAACTTTTCCTACAGTACTTATTCACAAACACTACTAAAAAAACACTCCACAACTCACCATTCTCCTTTTTTCCAATTGTTAGTGTCCTAGCTGTTTAAATTACCCTATTATCCATATAAATCTATAATACTATAAAATTCATCTGCAACCTTCCTGACCATGACATTTTCATTGCATTAAGCATGCTTGTTTCTTTCTGGATGTTCAAGTCCTTGCATTCCATTACTCGCATTCAGGTGCCTTTTGATAATACTTCATCCACCATCATCATTTGGAAACAGTGTATATCTATAGCGTGTATCCAATAAAGACAGATGTTTATCTTTCGGTGATTTAGGGATGTCCTATAGTTTGTTGTGCATTGATCATCCATGGGCTATGAAACATTGTTTTCACCTATAACGTAATTTTCAAATTCAACCTGATTCCTGGGTTATCATGAGGGTAGAAAAGAAAAAAAATTATGTTTCTGGCTAAAGTTATTTCTAAAAGCAGTAACTTTATTTAGGATCCATCATCAAAGAGAACGCAGATATTCCAAGGTCGCACATAGGTTCAAGGCAGGATGGCTGATATGAACAAGCATCCACAGTCATTTATGATAGAAAAATCCCCTTAGAGTGTAAAGGGAAGTTATATAGAGCTCCTATGAGACCTGTTAAGTTGTATGAGAAGACACGTTGTACAGTGATAAAAGATCACAGAGAGATATGTGGCAGATATGAAGATGTTGAGATGAATGAGCAAGGATAAAAGTTAGAATAAATGTATATGTGGAGATGTAGGTGTATGTCAAATTTATGTCAAGCTTAGAGAAAATAGAGTTAAATGGTTTGTGCATGTGCACTGCCGTCCACATTCAATGTCAGTCAGAAGGTACAATCAAATTCAATCCAATTCAAGTCAAGGATGGCAAAAGGTCTCGGGGAAGGCAAAAAATAAGGTGATTTGACATAGTAAGAAAAGGCATGGCCTTCTAGGTTTATCAACAACATGGCTTTAAGTAGATAAAGTGGCGGGACAAGATTCATAGAGCCGATCCCAAATAAACGGATAAGGGTCTGATGATGATAATCAAGCTCATTTCCGAATGGTCATGCTGCATGTGAATAGAACCATGTGTCAGTCTTTTAAAAACAGCATGGTAAATTTCATGGACCATAATTTTAGTGCCTTCAGAAACCTTATGGTAAATTTTATGGACTGATATCAGAATAAGTACTAGCTAATGCACCAGAAATAAAGGCAATCTGTCATTCAGCAGATATTCTACATCATGAAACATGCTTAAAGCAGTTGGACTGGTTATGGACCTTGATGTAAATATGTGTTTAACCCAATAAAAGAAAGTTGTAAGTACTTAATGCGTGTGCAGGTCTACCTCTTTTATTAATGATTTTAATTGACAGTCGATTGGACAAAACACTACCTCTTTGAGGAACATCTGATCGACCACCTTAGAAACTAGATTGTAAAGTATGAAAATGATTTCAAACAAGAAGGGCTCAATAAAGCACCTTCATATAAAGAAGGAAAGAAAGAAGGATGCTAAAATGCTATTCTTTGAAAGCCAAACTGCAGACACATGTAATGATCATGAGTCACCTTGTCAAAGATAGGATACTCAGCCTTGAATCGGGTGCAAGCAAACTCCAAGATCTCCTCGTTGGAACCTGGCTCTTGCCCCCCAAACTGATTGCATGGAAAAGCCAATATCTCAAAATCTGCATGATGCAGAGGACATTCTTTAGTTATGAAGAAAAAAGTCACATATTAGTCCTTCTAAATAAATGAATTCTACAAGAAACATCAAACTCTTTTAGAAGGTTTATAGTAAAACTGAAAGGTAAATTTATTCTAAAACTGTTGCCTATTTGGGAGGTTATATTCTTTTCTCCTTTTTCTTTTCTGTGAAAGTGGATAATACCACGATTCATTAAGGACATGTTCTTCTAACTGATCCTGCCTGTGTTCTTTCTTGAGAGTTAATAGTAGAAGGTAAAATGTTCATCAAGTCTGTTGACATATTTCAAAAAATAAATGCTTTCTAATAAATAAACCACACCTTTTTCCTTGTATTTCTCATAAAGCTGAGCCAGCTCTGTGTAATTTGAGTTGGTCAAACCACTGCAGTTAATATTCAGAAAAAAGGTAAGGAATATCACTAAGTGGAATGGTAGAAGCAAATAGATATAGCAGATTTGCAAAGAGGTTATTTGTTGAGAAGGTTAAAAATACCAAAAAAACATTTGTCTGTTTGTAAATGCAATATAGTTCTCCAACAAGGTTATGCACTTTACTTCAGAAAAAGAATAAACAAAAAGGTGTTTTACCATTGTGATGCAACATTGACAATCAATAGCACCTTCCCCTTATAAGTGCTAAGATCCAGATCATTTCCCCTGGCATCCTGTATAAGAATAATTGATTAGTCTCATAATCACTATAACTGTTAATCAATGTGAATAAAAAAATGTCATTCCATGCCATTATATTGCTGCAAGGAACAAAAAAGCAGAGCAGATTCCAAAACCAAATCTAATCCACTAGACTTCATGTCTGGAATGATTGAAGATTTGACAAAGTAACAAGATGATGAACACTGCCAATCTCTTCAGAAGATAACTACATAGAAGTCAGCAGCCTACCAAAGCCAAAACAAGCAAATAAAACAAACCCAGAAATTAAAGTTTAGGAACCCAACAACTTGATTGGTAACCCAGATCCGTGAAAGTTCAACCTGGGGTACAAAAAACTATTGCCTAAGCTAAGTCGATCTATCCACCTAGGGGTATAAAAGAAGCGGACATGAATCGGATAGATAAATATCTGTGTGAATAAGAGCGACTCTAAATCCAAGTACAATTAATAATTGGACAGTGAAATGAATACTTATATTGTAACTAAGTTAACAAACATATATGGATAAAAATTAGGTACCATCAGTATGTATATTTAGTGGAAAGTAGCCCAAAGATGAAAATTCTAATGATTGTGAGCACCCTGGCTGACAAAAAGTCATGTTAAACATATGATAGCTTCATTTTATAAGGATCCTATAGATACAGATTAGTGTATTCACATACTAATACACACAACCGCCATATTTTCCTGCAGTGAATAGAAGCATGGGACACTATGCCCTCTCATTAAGGGGCTACAACATGGAAATCAAATTTCAGTAACTTGACAGTCAGAATGACAGAGACAACCGCTTCTCTTTTCGTAATCTATCACTAAAGGAAGTTTACAGAATCGGATGCAAAATGGACTTCCAAATCTTAGACTTTCCATTCCGGGCTAAGGATATATCGTAAAGACAACAAACGAACAACGCACCAAGAAGCCAGGAAAATCTTGGCTAGAGACGACAAGACAATCAGCGACTAATCACAGAATAGACTACTTAGTTTCGAAACCTAAACCAAAGACTCGTTGCTGGAGACGAGATGCTCTCTCCAAAACCTCCCAATTCCCATCATAAACAAACGATCACCAAACACACCTATGGGCTATGGCTTTCAGAGCGGCAATTTCACAGAAAAGCGCGGTTTCAGACTCTAATTCAGCAGAAAACATCGAAGAGGCCAATCGGCAACCAATAAGCTCCCGAACAAAACCCTGCATTTCATAAACCTCCCAAAATTCCACCCAGAACCCTTCGGAAGCAACAAATCCGTGAAATCCCAGCAAACAAGAACACAAAAAATATATATACTTGGTCTCATCTCAGCCTCATCCCGACGCACCTTTACGGTGAAATCGTGCACCGATTTGGGGGCTTCGCTCGACGGGGCAGCCATCTCGGAGAGGGACCTCGCCGTACAGATCAGACGCTGCAAAGGAGACCAGAATTGAGGGCGAGGCGAGAGGGGGGGAAGAGAACCGACTCTATCAAGACGACAAGGAATAGAAATAGCAACGGCACAACGCGGCGGCGGGCGCCGGAGCAGGCCGAGATGCACAGAGAGCGGCGGCGGCGACCTCAGAGGGGCGCGGCAGCGGGAGAGGAAGGAGAAGACGGGGAGCGGGGGCGGCGCGGCGGATGCGAACCTGGAGATGGAGCAGATCATGAAGAAGAAGAAGACGAGGGGAGCGGGTGTGGCCAGTCGGGTGCGGGCCCTATTTATAGGATGTGATGCGGAGGGTTGGGGCGGTACGTGGCCGTGTGAACGGGGCTGGTTTGCTGGGCCCGTGGAAAGATGCCCATGCGCCACGTTCGACATGATGGTGGGGCCTTTTCACACTTGTATGCGCACCGCACCCTAGGGAGCTCAGCGCGGGGTGACTGGTAAGCTGGGGAATTTGGGATCTCTGGATGTATAGTGATTAGACCTTTGATCTTTTAAGTCTTTTGTTTTTTATTGGATAAACAAATATACTTGTGTGGAGAAAAATAGGCCATTTATTTTGGGGCAATGGGGTGTTCTGCTAAGGACTCCTTTGATGTGTCATAAAATCACCGGTTTTAAAAAGAGAAAATAAAACTTATGTTTTAAAGTCACCGGTTTTAAAATCATCGGTTTTACTTCACGGCGATCTTAGACCGAAATCAATTAAAAAGAATATTTTATAAGTCAATTTATTTTGAAATATGGATAATTTATGACGCACCTAATGTACGAAAAAGTATCATAAAATAATTTACAATGCTCTAAACACAAGAAAAATACTGCTTCACAGCTGTTTACGGCATTTTATAATATTCTATGATATTACCAAATGAAACCTTAAATTAATTTATTTCGTGCAATTCAAAGAGATGCATATGGACTACAAGTGTGTCCACTCGGGCATCTAGTTGTCCGTTAAATAGACCCCATGTACACCACAGGAAGTCCGTCGCCTTCTCATCTCCACAACAATCACATCATACGTGGTCATTTTTTGATTGCAGTCTTCAGGCGTGGATATGAAGCTAAGGAAGACTTCGTTTTTACTTCTCTCTGTTCACATCTGTCCGGATTCAAATTTAGAATGATACCTTAGAATCAAGTGGTGGTATTTGTTATTTGAGAACAATTTGTTGCGTCGCTCCGCCATGCAGTTTTAAATCAATTGTTTTAAACTTTTTAAGTGGGCTCCATTATATCCTACATGCTTAGATAATCTGATTTCCGATCGAATAATTAAAGAAATTTGAAAAATAAAAATACTTAACCTAAATGAACATTAAAAATTAGAGATTAAATAGTACAAACACGCAGGTGGGATTGAGACCCACTTAAAAGAATTCAAAAAGTTGTTAAAATATCGTTGTGTAGGGGTGCAGTAAGTTATTCTCTTGTTATTTGTTGCACTCCACCGAGCACTCAGGCATTTCTCCGCTACTTTATGGTACTTTTATTTAGCTATTTATTTTGAATCTTTTAAGTGGGTTCCATTATAACCTATATGTCTTTGCAATCCGATCTTCGATCGAACAACTCAGAAAAATCTAAAAAATCAAAACAGCCAAATGAATAGTCGTTCGATAACCACCGACATGTGGGTCAAGTTAGGGTCCACTTAAAAAAAAATCAATATCCAAAATACCAGCAGGCGTCAGGTGGTACAGTAAGTTATTCTCTTGTCATTTGGATGTGGACACTAATTTAAAGAACCTAAATCAGCTGCACAACCAAAAATAAATCGCTATGCCCAAAAATTTTGCAAAGATTGGTTACCTCTCAAAAGTTTCTAGTGCAATGAGTATTTGTAAATAACTGCTTGTACGTTTTACTTGCTCGTACATATTATCTCCCTCTGATTTGGTGAACCGGCAATGCAGAACAGTAAACAAAGATGAGATTATTCACAAAAGCTTACTCAGGGGAAGTTTTTCAAATATTTAATATACGTTAGGGACTTATTTCAAAGAAAACAATAAAAAGATCTCGCGCTACGGCGCTACGACTAAATTGTGGACCAGATTGAAACGTTAAGCGTTTCTTAATGGACAGGTTTCCTAGCCACGTTAGTCATTGGTATACCAACATAACGTATGAAATGACGCGTTTTCATCCTGATACAGGTAACCACCACTTACTTCACTATAGAATATGGACCTTAGGGGTGTCAATCGGGCGGTCAGCCCGTAATCCAGTCTAACTCAACCTATATTAAAAGAAGTTAGATTGGTTCAAGTTATATAAATTGGATTAGACTAACTTTAGATTGATATTAGTTAAATTTGAATTGAGTTGAGCTGAAAACGGACTGGTCCAATTTAATCTATTAATTTTTACAATAATTCATACAAAAAGTAAAATACTTCTAACAAATTATTTATAAAGAGGACTAGTCCAACTCAACCCAACCCAACCCACTCACTATTGAATTGAGACTGAATTTAAATTAAATTTGAATTAAATTTAGATTGAATTTGAGTTGGACTAAAATTATATTGGACTATTTTGAATTTAGGTTAAACCTAAATTATCACGTAACATAATCCAACATGTCCAATTTACATCCTTAAATATGGTCATATACTAACACTAATGGTCAGATTGCAGACCAATCATCCACATGGACCACATTTCCCATATGTATGGAAGAGTACAAGGTAAGTAGTCCAGTACTTTCAGTGCAACGGTGGACACTTTCTTGATCTTCTAATGCTCATCAATCTGATGGAATTTTTACCCTTTGGGTGGTACTTGCGGAAAAAATTCTATTATTTGGAGGACTCTGCGCTTCTAAGCACACTGGTGCCTAATTCTTTTGAGTTAGAATTCTATTATCCAACCAATGAGCGTGATTAGAAAAGAAGGAAAGTACAAAGTAAGTAAAGAATCATGAGTAACGGACACATTGGGTACTTAAGTGAGACTAAATTTTAACTAAAACATAGCCCCTCAGAAGTAGGCATATGCTTCCATCGGCGGGACCCCTCCCCCTCCTCCCCTTCCTCCCCTTCCCTATTTTGGTTTTCTTTTCTTATCAGTGGTTCTTGCCCCCTCTTTATGTACTATCTGTTTACTCTCTTTTATGAAATGTCAGTATCGCCTTTTAGACCCACAAAAGATAGACCATCTCTTGACGTATTGTCTCCATAATAGAAGTAAGATTTTATATCTTTTTGCGGGAAAAAAAACCTTGACATAGAAAAAAAAGATAGACCTACTTGATTAACATAATTAAAACATAAAATATAAAGGTTTTGGGAGATATACATGAGCATATAGGAGATGCTAGGGGCAGTGGTGGATCCAGCATTTATTTAGTGGGATCTTGGGATCCCACTGAATTTTGTTAAATTTATTGGCCCAACTCAAGTAGCCTAATCCAAGATCTCATTGACCCAGTTCACGATTCTACTGATTCCAACTCAGGACTCCATAAGACCTAACTCAAAACCCAATTAACCTAATCATATTTATGACCTAATATCCGAGTGACTCCACTAAACAAAATTTCTACGTATGTCACTGGCTAGAGGTAATGCATGTAATAGGAAGGGGGTTAAAAGGTCAAGTTAGTCTTCCTCCGCCCAACATTAAGTTAAACAAATGGCATGTATGGGTACGCGACTAGCGTTCCAAATGCTAAAACACGGTTTCGTTATAGGAATGTTCATGACAATAAAAGGAATATAGGTGTATACAGAAAATATGACAGATGCCGGAGTCCATATGTAATTGATGAGGCAGAATCCGATTCGGCCCATTAAAACAAGTCCAAACCCAGTTCAACCCAGCAGCAGCAGTACAAGGCCCTCATGGAGCTTTCGGCCCATCAGCGGCCCAATAGCCCTCGGCCCGTAAGCGGCGCCGTTGCTCCAGGCCCAACAGACTTCAGCCCGTCAGCGGCCCACCAGTCTACGGTCCGGGAGCAGCCCGGCAGCCCCAGGCCCAACAGGCTTCGGCCCATCAGCGGCCCAACCTCCTTCGGCCCGATAGCCGAGTCCGGCCCACTCCGGTGGAGGACTAGGCACTATGGCGGTTTACTAGTAAGTCCGAACATAGTCCTATATCGGCTATCACCGTTAACCATCCTCTATCCTCTGCTATAAATACACCGCTATTTATTGGCAAAGGTATGCACTCTTATGCCTCCGAGACCCTCAAGGACTATAGTCCAAAAAGCATTATAGCTACTCTTTGCCTTCTGAATCGAATCATCTTCAGGAGCTAACTTGACCGTCGGAGGGGGTTCCTTAGGGCTGAAGCCCGGGACTCCTGCTGACCGGTTTCTTCTTCTTTTCCTCCTGCAGGAGCTCGGTTCGAATCATCGCCGACCTTCCCGAATCGGTCTCGGCCGCCGATCTCGGACTTCTCTCTCTGGTCTCGACGCCGTGCGCCGGCTGCTCCGCCTTCGTCTGTCGAAGGAGCTTCGGTACCTCTTCCCGAAGACAAGCCATCCACCGACCGAGCAGCTCTCGGCCTCGGACCTTCGTCTTCGCCTCTGCCTTCTTCGCCTTCCGGATCTCCGTCGGGCTTCTGAAACACCGATCCGACCCAGCTCCGGATCCATTACTTCGGATTCCAGCTTCGGAATCCGGTCGTGATAGCTTCGGCTACATCACGTGGCGCCGTCTGTGGGAAACTAGCAAGAAGTCATGTCTCAACGACCTATAACCCGACGACCCGGACAAAGCGAAGCAGAGGCACGGGAAGCCTCAGCGCAGTTACTACCTTCTGAAGGCACTCCATCCATCCCCTCGAGCGCGGCTTGGCTAGTTATGCGAGGGTCCACAGCTGAAGACAACCGGATAAAGGAACTTCAGCAGCAAATGACCACACTGACTGCCACCGTCACATCTTTAGCAGACATGGTATCTGCCATGGCCCGGTACCTAGGGGTTCTGAGCCAACTCCCCCATCAAGCACCTCCCTTTCGCCCTGTACAGAATGCGGAGCTTCGGCCGGCACCTTCGCAAGTCTTTTTTGATAAGGCCGTTTCGGTGAACGACGAGCTTTCGGCACCATCTGCCCCTTCAGAGGCTCGCCCTCAACCCGCGAATCAAGAGCTCCTGTGTAGGCGATATCAAAAGGAGTGGATCCGAGGTAAGCGACAGGGTCCGCAGCCACGGCACCTACCGCTAGTTGCTCCCCCTTCCCAAATACTTACGGAGATAAAGCATATGCTCCGGCCGCCACAGCGCATAAAAACTGATCCTCGCCGAAGGAACCCTAGCAGATATTGTGATTACCATCAGGGAACCGGCCACACGATTGATGAATGCCGGCAACTTCGGGAGGAGATAGATCGCCTCGACAGAGAAGGCCAACTGCCACTATACCGGTAGGGACAGCCTCGACAGAGGCATAACCGGAGGCCCTCGGAGCAGTAAGGCAACATCCGAAGAGTTCCCCTGCCATACCTCTAAAGCGACTAAGTGTTTGTAAACGGAAGTGACCAATGGGCTCACGAATTAGGGACCCCTTCGGACACGCATCCCCCTAATCTAAAATACGGAGTACCTTCAGTACTTCATGTAAATTAACCCCCTGAAATTTAGCCGGAAGGCGTGAAGAAAGTCTTCTTTGAAAAGATCGTGTCCGACAGTGAGTTTCAAAAAAGTCTGCAGCGACCCGATCCGAGAGTGGTTCCGGCCATGAGTACCGGATCGGAGCGGCACGGCCTTCTCAAAAAAAGTCCGCAGCGACCCGATCCGAGAGTGGCTCCAGCCATGAGTATCGGATCGGAGCGGCACGGCCTTCTCAAAAAAGTCCGCAGCGACCCGATCCGAGAGTGGCTCCGGCCATGAGTACCGGATCGGAGCGGCACGGCCTTCTCAAAAAAGTCCGCAGCGACCCGATCCGAGAGTGGCTCCGGCCATGAGTACCGGATCGGAGCGGCACGGCCTTCTCAAAAAAAAAAAAAGTCCGCAGCGACCCGATCCGAGAGTGGCTCCGGCCATGAGTACCGGATCGGAGCGGCACGGCCTTCTCAAAAGAAGTCCGCAAATAACCCGTACCGATCGGGAAGCGGCATGGTTCCTCTAAGTCCGCAGGTACCTCGATCCGACGAATGGCTTCGGCCATATAATCCGGATCGGGAAGCGGCAAGGTATATTAAAGTCCGCAAATAACCCGTACTGATCGGGAAGCGGCATGGTTCCTCTAAGTCCGCAGGTACCTCGATCCGACGAATGGCTTCGGCCATATAATCCGGATCGGGAAGCGACAAGGTATATTAAAGTCCGCAAATAACCCGTACCGATCGGGAAGCGGCATGGTTCCTCTAAGTCCGCAGGTACCTCGATCCGACGAATGGCTTCGGCCATATAATCTGGATCGGGAAGCGGCAAGGTATATTAAAGTCCGCAAATAACCCGTACCGATCGGGAAGCGACATGGTTCCTCTAAGTCCGCAGGTACCTCGATCCGACGAATGGCTTCGGCCATATAATCCGGATCGAGAAGCGGCAAGGTATATTAAAGTCCGCAAATAACCCGTACCGATCGGGAAGCGGCATGGTTCCTCTAAGTCCGCAGGTACCTCGATTCGACGAATGGCTTCGGCCATATAATCCGGATCGGGAAGCGGCAAGGTATATTAAAGTCCGCAAATAACCCGTACCGATCGGGAAGCGGCATGGTTCCTCTAAGTCCGCAGGTACCTCGATCCGACGAATGGCTTCGGCCATATAATCCGGATCGGGAAGCGGCAAGGTATATTAAAGTCCGCAAATAACCCGTACCGATCGGAAAGCGGCATGGTTCCTCTAAGTCCGCAGGTACCTCGATCCGACGAATGGCTTCGGCCATATAATCCGGATCGGAAAGGGGCAAGGTATATTAAAATCCGCAAATAACCTGTACCGATCGGGAAGCGACATGGTTCCTCTAAGTCCGCAGGTACCTCGATCCGGCGAATGGCTTCGGCCATGTAATCCGGATCAGGAAGCGGCATGGTTTTCTAAGTCCGTGTAAACCGTACCGGGAGTGGCTTCGGCCATGCAAACCGTATCGGGAGCGGCAAGGTATTCTAAGTCCGTGTAAACCGTACCGGGAGTGGCTTTGGCCATGCAAACCGTATCGGGAGCGGCATGGTTTTCTAAGTCCGTGTAAACCGTACCGGGAGTGGCTTCGGCCATGCAAACCGTATCGGGAGCGGCATGGATTTCTAAGTCCGTGTAAACTGTACCGGGAGTGGCTTCGGCCATGCAAACCGTATCGGGAGCGGCATGGTTTTCTAAGTCCGTGTAAACCGTAGCGGGAGTGGCTTCGGCCACGCAAACCGCCTCAAGAGCGGCAGGATATCCCTACGGGTCATATGAACCACGTTAGTAAAGGCCCCGGCCGTATATACTATCTGTGGCGATATTTTATCAACTTTCTATCCGAACCTACAATGGGTCTCGGCCTTGCGAGCTATAGCAAGCAGACGACAGGATCTCGGATTTCTGAAAAACCAAATTCGGTCTATTATACACAAGACATCAAGGTAAAACTAAAAATACTTCCTGTATTCACAAAAAAGGGGAAGTACAAAACCGGCCATCCACCTGGCCGCAGGCTTACAAAAGAAGAAAAACAAAAACCGGGGCAAGCCCCCGTATCAGCTCTCGGCAACCCCCTCCACTTCAACTGGGTTTCGGCCAGGAGAGGGAGAGGGGGAATCGACGATCTGCAGGGCTTCAGGCGGGGCGGCTTCGACAGGGGCCTCCTCGACCGGAGCGACCTCGTCACCTTCCGCCGAGGCCGGGGCCCTCTCGGCCATCAGCCCCTTCCACCAGGACAGGAGCTCCGCGCCTTCCTCGTCCGTTGGTAGCGTGATCCCGGTCAAGTCCACGTTCGGACAGACCTTCTGGGTAGCAACTAACCCGATGTCGAAGACTGAGGAGGCCGCTAGAAGCTGGGCTTGGATTATCTCCTCGGCATAATCCGGCCCGGCCTTATAATCGGCCACGGCCGAGTCCACCGCCTCCTCCAGCTCCTGCTTCAGAGCCGACATCTCCTCGGCGTGGCGGCGATTTTCCGAAGCCCGCCGGGCGTCCTTGTCCTGGATCTGGGCCTTAAGGGCCCGTATCTCAGCCTGGGCAGCAGCAAGCTCCCGCTCGGCCTTTTCCTTCTCCCGCTCGGCCTTCACCTTGGCCTCGGCAGAAGCACGGGCCTCTGCTGCCCTCTCCCCCAGCTGTGCCCGCATCCGGGCGTTTGTGGCGACGAGCCCGTCAACGATGGGCTCGATATTAGGCCCCGCCGAAGGGCCCTCGTCCGAACCTGCCGAGGCGGACGCCCTCTCGGCCTCCAGAAGCCTGTTCCGGAGCAGTTCCTGATGGTGAATCAGGACGCTGCCCGTAACCGCGGCCTGCGAACCGAAAGCAGACGAGGATCAGCAAAACTTGAAGTAAGCTAAGGAAAGCTAAATTGAAGCACACTCAGAAGCTTCTTATCTGGACCACCAATCGAGCGCTCATCGCCGCCAGATCGGTGACCGAGTGGTCCTTCAGCTCCACATAGGCCGAAGGGAGAGTGAGGTTGCGGAGCAGACGGAGGCACGTCTGAGAGTCCTCCATGCTCTCATCTCTGTAGATCCCCGGCTCGGGAACCCACAGCTCGCGCTCCTGCGCGCGAGGCGCCTGCGACCTGGCGCCTTCGTACTCTGCCCCCGCCATTGCGGCCGGAGGAGAGTCGCCCCTCGGCGCCTCGGGGGACGCCAGTCTTGCAGCCCTTCGGGCCCCGGCGGTTCTTCTGACCAACGGGGCGGGCTCTGCCTCTTCGGGCTCCTCCGCCCGGGGCCGCTTTGACAATCGGCCGCCCCTTCGGGCGGCAGACTTGGTTTTTCGCTCCCTCTCGAGAGCGGCGGCGGCAGCACGACCCTCGGAGGAGGCCGCAGTCATCGGAGCCCCGGCTCGGGCCCTCGGAGCCACTGTGCCTCGTCCAGACCCGCCTGCCGCCTGCGAGGGTGAAGGCTGACATCGGCCGCGCTGTTGGGCAATTCGGACAAGGAGGCCCTCGATCCCGGACATTGCTGCAAGCAAGAGAAGTGTTAGAAACAAATAACACGACAGCTGCAAACTCAAAACCGACTTACCCTCGGCCGAAGCTTCGGCAACCTCGTCAGCCGGAGGAGCTTCGGTCGGAGGAGCAGCCTCAGCGCTTCCTTCGCTGTCCTGCGAAGCCTCCCCGGGAGGTAGGTAGGGGAAGGCCCGCTCCGGATCGAACCGAGGATCCGGCCATACCCCGGCATCCACAAATAGCTCCGCCTTGCTGAGGAGCCCCCAGATGTTGTACGGAGCCATAGCCTCGATATGGCCCACTAGGGTGCTCTAGGCGGAAGTCAGAACGGGAGGATCGGAAAGGCCCGCGGCCAGCGGTACCCATTCGGTAGGGAAGGGCCACACGCTCTTCTCGTTCTCCGGCAGAGAAACGAGGATAAACTTCATCTTCCAGTCATGAATAGACGAGGGCTTCCCAGAGAAGATGCTTCGGCCGATACGAGGGACGAAGCAGTACCACTCGGATCTCCCCTGCCTTTGGATTTTGAAAAGGTAGCGGAAGACGTTGATGGAAGGGACAGTCCGTATACGGGCAAGCACAGCCAAAAAGCCGTATACTGTGCGCCAAGAATTGGGAAAGAATTGGGACGGGGCCAGCCCGTAGAAGCAAAGGAGGTTAATGACGAAGGTGGGGAGAGGAAGACGAAAGCCCGCCTGGAAGCTCTCTTCATAAATAGAAAAGGTATCCGGGCGGGGAGTATTGGCCCTGGTGTTGGAGCCAGGCCGATAGGGGATCATCCATGAAGGAAGCTGAAAGTAAGAAGCGATGTAGCTAACCGCTTCATCCGAGAGGGCGCAGGCTGCTTTCGAAGCGGTCTCGGGACGGCGACGTCCCGAGGTGGAAGCCTGGCCCGGGGTTCGAACCTCCTCGGACCCCTCGGCCTCGGAGGCCTCGGCCACGGAGACCTCGGGCTCTCCGGACATCGCAGAGGCGAGGGAGACGAAGTATACTCCTCGTCCGAAGGGGTAATCTTGCTCGAAAGAGAGCTACGGATCATAAGAGCGCGAGGATGAGGAAAGGAGATCGAAGCTTACTCTCAAAGAGGAAAGGATCTCTCCTGGATCAAGCTCGGCCTCTCAAGCCACAAACTCCACCAGCAAGCGCTCCGAGAGGTGGAGATCCACCCGCAATGGCCAGCAGGCTCGGACGACGCCTTCAAAAAGCTAGCCTTTAGCCGGAGATGAGGAAGAACTCGGGGAATCGCAGAGCAACGCAGGCACAGGAGCAAGAAGACGAACAGTGCTCTGCGAAGGGGTCCTATTTATAGGCTCCGTCCAAAGCCCCGCCGGCCGAAGCCAACGGCCGAGATCTTCCCTTTCGTCTCGTCGCTCCTCTCGGATGCCCGCCACGTGTACCGTCCTTCGGCAATGATGGCGGGCAGACTCCGGGACTTAAAGCGGAGCAATCAACGGCCGAAAGCGCTCCGATCATTCGGCTGACCGCTCGGATGCCCGCCACGTGTCCCGATCCGCGTGCCGGAGAAGGGAGCGGCGGCAATCCGAGCAGGACCTCGGGTAGAGGGCCGAGGCGATCCGCGACCCGCGAGCGGTCAGGATCTTTTTGTGTTTTCTGTGGAGCGGCCGGATGCGTGACGCGTGTCCCGTGCTTCTTCGCGAAGCGACGCCCATCCCGTCCATTTAATGAAGTCTGACGCGAGTCAGATGGCTCGGCCCATCGCTCTCAGAGGCAAAAGCCTTTGTCGCCATCCCGAATGAAGACGAAGCAGCTACTTAACCCTCGGTCGACCGAGGGCACCCTCTTTTCAAGAAAGGGAACATAAAGCTTCGGGTAAAGCATCTGTTACGCTATTCCCCAACCAGCTTCGGGCTATACTCTCGCCATCTCAGAACTGAGGAAGACAAGAGTGAGGGGCTATGTGATGAGGCAGAATCCGATTCGGCCCATTAAAACAAGCCCAAACGCAGTTCAACCCAGCAGCAGCAGTACAAGGCCCTCAGGGAGCCTTCGGCCCATCAGCGGCCCAATAGCCCTTGGCCCGTAAGCGGCGCCGTTGCTCCCGGCCCAACAGACTTCAGCCCGTCAGCGGCCCACCAGTCTACGGCCCAGGAGCAGCCCGGCAGCCCCAGGCCCAACAGGCTTCGGTCCATCAGCGGCCCAACCCCCTTCGACCCGATAGCCGAGTCCGACCCACTCCGGTGGAGGACTAGGCACTATGGCGGTTTACCAGTAAGCCCGAACATAGTCCTATATCGGCTATCACCGTTAACCATCCTCTATCCTCTGCTATAAATACACCGCTATTTATTGGCAAAGGTATGCACTCTTATGCCTCCGAGACCCTCAAGGACTATAGTCCAAAAAGCATTATAGCTACTCTTTGCCTTCTGAATCGAATCATCTTCAGGAGCTAACTTGACCGTCGGAGGGGGTTCCTTAGGGCTGAAGCCCGGGACTCCTGCTGACCGGTTTCTTCTTCTTTCCCTCCTGCAGGAGCTCGGTTCGAATCATCGCCGACCTTCCCGAATCGGTCTCGGCCGCCGATCTCGGACTTCTCTCTCTGGTCTCGACGCCGTGCGCCGGCTGCTCCGCGACCAGAAGACTCGGTTCCTCACCGCCCCTTCGTCTGTCGAAGGAGCTTCGGTACCTCTTCCCGAAGACAAGCCATCCACCGACCGAGCGGCTCTCGGCCTCGGACCTTCGTCTTCGCCTCTGCCTTCTTCGCCTTCCGGATCCCCGTCGGGCCTCTGAAACACCGATCCGACCCAGCTCCGGATCCATTACTTCGGATTCCAGTTTCGGAATCCGGTCGTGATAGCTTCGGCTACATCAGTAATGATACCAAAAACAAAAGTAGCAATTATTTGAACTTGAGCCATATCGACTTACAAGGCAGCATAGGTCTTTGCATCTAAGGATGGCAGTATCAATATCGGTATCGGTGGATATCGATAGGAATGAAATCGGTATTAGGTGTATCAACTGGTATTGGCCCATTTTGGCTCAGTACCAGTCAATTATTTTTTTTCAATTGTTTGAAATATAAATGAGTGGTATTGGAGTTTTGGCCAGTATCATAGTGATACCTACTCATATCGATACATATCAATATCCACCGATGCTACCCACCATGTCTGCATCTCACAACTAGATATTGGCATCAATGTTCAACCTGTTGTCGAATGACACTTTCTAGATTTTGCCATGGCTCTAAATGTTCCTACTTGGAGTTGTATATGAGAAGCTTCATGTTTGCTAGGAATTGTTTAAAGTTTAGTAGAAGGATTCATTCATTTTGCGGTCGTTGTCGCTCCCAAAAATGTTCCGGTTCTCCTTTTTTACTCCTCTCAAAAAAAAAATTGAATTGTAAATAACCCCTCGCTCCTATCTAATTTCCATTGCCGCTCCCATGATCGCTGCCTGCAACTATAGTTTTACAGTTTACTCATAGATGATCTACAACCCTTGTATCCCTGGTCCTCTTAACAAGAAAAATTATCTATTGCACTAAAGTTAAAATTGCCCCTTGCCTTATTTGTTTATATGCCCTGCATGACAAAGTAGCTTCAAGAATATTGGTAGAAACAGCCTAAGCGTAAAAGAGGCAGGCACAAACGGACGTTTATAAACAATTAGTGTTCTTTTGGGCATTAAAACAAACAAGCAGAGAGCATTACCTAGTAGCACAACAGATCCATCAAACACAATGGATCCTCTCACTTTCTAATATTTTTTGTAGAGTTTACTTTAAAAAATTCAACAATTGTAAACTTGAAAGAAAATAGAAGTAAACTTTTAAAAGCCTTGTGAGCCAAGTGCATACAGAGAGAATGATAACCTGCAAATAGATATAAGGCAGTGAGAAAGACATTGAGTTCTAGTTTATTCATAGAAAATCATATAAACAAGTCATGGCTTGCTGACTCAATTCAACTATTACAAGCTGAAAACCTGTTATAGGTTTCCAAGTCTGGAGTCGGTCGATACGATGCAACACGAGTCAACTTGATCACAGAATGGGCACTACGATGCTGTCTATTTTGACTGGAAAATACCATATTATCATGTTAAGTCCTGTAATAGCAAAAACATTTCTAATCTTGTTGGATAATCCATAATGCCACAATCATCTTGCCCAAAGGATTCTGAATTATGTGTCACAACTTCAGGTTGAATAAGAGACATAGCCATGTGTAAAAGTACAAAATCTTCCACAATGTAGGCATGCAGAATTGTGAACCTTATATTTCCTGTCCATCTTTTCCTGATTAGTGACTTAAAATACAGCTAAATTTTGACAAAATTAACTAATGTAGTGGAGCAAAGGGGCTTCCCCTGAAGACCATGCCTTGTGACCAAGCATGTGCCCTTGTGCCAATCCAGTTAAGCCAACTTTCCCACCAGGGACTACCTTGATCACATCGTTATTTTGGATTAACCTAGTATCAATCTCTCTTTCACTTATGACATTCCCTTCTTTATCACATGTTAACAGTATTGCAGTTTCAGGTGCCAAGTCCATAAGTTTGGCAATTGCCTCTGATGTCTTCCCCTTGGCCAAAACCTCCAAATACTTTCCAAGTAAAATAAATGAGATGAGGATTGAGCTTGTCTCAAAGAAGTCAGTTGCTGCAAAATCATGTGAAGTTGCAGCTCTGATCACAGAAATAGACTGAATAGAAGTATGCACCATTAGTTCCTAAGTGTTGGAGTGACTATAATAGCCTTACATCGGTTAATTTCAGTTGCGGCCAGTGCTTATGATCTTGGGTCCTTCAGACTCAACACCTAGGTTTTGTGGTTTGTAAGATGGTATCAGAGCACGAGTTTGGCCTAACTTTATCTTCTCAAAGTTTATCTTTTAATTTGTGCCGCCTTCTCTCATCTAATTTTCACGGCCCATCTTGGCCGTGAGGGGGAGTATTGGAGTGACTATAATAGTCTAACATCAGTTAATTTCAGTTGTGGCCAGTGCTTATGATCTTGGGCCCTTCAAACTCAACACCCAAGTTTTATGGTCTGTAAGACTAAGGCTATCAAAACAGCCATATTTGCTTATCCGCGTCTTAGTGCCTTATAAGAACCAGTGTAAAATCTCTGGCCAATGATGAATTGGACAGTTGTAGATAACACCCATCTCAAAAGTTGTCCAGTGATTAGCATATTTATTAGCTTGGTGTCTAATACATGCTTAACCCCAGGTACATACATTAGTACCATGGAAATGAGGAACACTGGAATTGTGAAAACCAGGGAGTGCTTTAAGAGAACTTTCAATTGTCCTCATATATTGGTCTGTGAGAATCCCTTCCACTTTCAAATGTACCTTGATCCAGTCCTCTCCTGCAATGGTTAGCATATTTATAAGCATCACTTTGAAACCCATATCCTCCACCTTTTCTGTAAGTTATTTTGCACTTACAAGCTTCGGATCATACCGAATTTATGCTTCTTCAGTTGCTCAGGCAATTAAGGCTTTCTGTACACCATGATATTCCAAATGTACAAGAAAATAACAAGATTTTGCCGTATGGCAATTTACGATATATTACAATATTTTGCAACACTCCTCAATGTATCAACAGAAATAGACCTAGAATAAGATGTCGAAGAAAATCCAAAGTTGTGTTTTACTTTAGCAACGTAAGTTAAGATAAAATTCAGATTGCGCTGGGACAAGGACTAAATCTATATTTCAGAAAATTGCACGAATACATGTTTCCTTTACCCATATTGTTAGAGTAAAAGGGTGTTTCTAACGTTTTAATCATATATTATGTTTGTTGTTCACTTCATTCTCGTCTTAAAGCATAATCGTTGAAGAATAACCGTCCCTGTGCAACGTAAAATAACATCATACCGACCAATTAAAAATAGAATAAATATTTAAAGATTAGTTCTTCACAGGAAAACATATTCCTTTTCTAGCATGTCTTATTCTGTTAACAATTCAAGGTCTCCCCTTAATAGCTAGACTAAAAGGCTTTTCTTGCAGCACTATCTTACAGCTACCAAGTTTTTACACTAATTATTGGCTGGCCATGTCATGATACAAGATCCTTTAGATCTTATTCTCTAGGTCTAGATATGCCTCACTCGCATGACCTTTGTGGCTGGGAACACGTATATATTCAGAGGATCTCACCTCTGACCTTGGTAAGGAGAAGCACGCAGATTTAGAGGTCATTTGAGGTGTACTAAAATATTGTAAAAGTCTTAAAATAGTCATAAAATAGCATTTTCCTTATGTTTGGATTGTTCAAAATTATTTTATTTTTTTTTTACTTTTGTAGTGTCGGAATTGTCATATTCTAAAAGTGGTTGACCTGTGTGATTTTAAAATCATGAATTTTACTTTTGCAGATTTAAAAATCGATAATTTCAAAACCAAGATTTTCAGCATTCACGATATGCATCGTGTGATCCAGAAGATCCCATCTCACATCTCATCCCGTCAGATGTTTAGCATAATGCAAAACAAAATATTCTAGGAAAATATAAGATGAAAAAGGCTAACTTAAGTCCACCATTTGCTCAATAAACAATCTTTCAACACATAAACTTTAAATCAACATGTCAAATATCAAAAGACAACTGAAAGTTGAGAGCGAAATCTTGCATTCCTCCACAAAATATTAGTGGGTAGAGCACTTCTAACAAGAATGTCATTGTGAAGACAACCTTCGTGGGCTCATCATTCGTTTTGGTGTCACTGCCTGTATTTGATTACTAAGAAAATCTCACATCTCCTATAAGAATCTAAACGATAGAAGACATCAAAAACTTAGATGAGGAGCTCCTAATAAACAAATCAATAATGGTAGAGGGATAGCATGGTGTGGGTTCATGACAGGAGAATTAATATTTGCCTCAAAGGAGCATTAAACGGAGAGTTGTGAGGAAAACCGCCCATTGAGCCCCATGCAATGTGGACCTTACACGCATTAACTGCGTACTGGACCACTGGTTGGCGATGGGCCGGCCACCTTGGGCCGGCGCACCGCACCATTTGAAAACGCGATCGCATTGGCTTATCACTTGTGTGTGCGCATGGTTCTCCCACGATGATACGTAACTCTTTGCTTCGCATGGGTTCTGTTATCCATGGTATTAAGACACTTTCTAGTTTCTACACTATCATTGTCCGAACGTTCCCACGTCATTATGGGGTACTAAAGTTGACAGCAATAGATGCAAATAAGTAGTTGAGATGAGAGGAGTACACGAGACTAGCTCCATGGTTAGGAAAATACTATTAACACTCTCATAAATATGCATTCTAATTAAGGGTCCTCTTTACATATTACTTGTCTCTTGATTGTTGCTCCTTAGTCCTTACACATCATAGTTTTGAGGGAAGGAGTCATAGATTCTCTCTAATAAAGATATTGTCCACTTCGGCCAATTAAGATGACATCACAATTGTCTTTTTACTGGAAAAAGGTCCTTATCAAGAGGAAGATGGAAAATTTTCTTTATAAGCAAAAAGTTAACTCCCATTCTACGAGGAACTTTCTTTATAAGTACAAGGTTAGCTCCCATCCTATACCTCAACAGAGTCCCTGAGAAGGCATGCAAGTGTGTTCTTATTAGTTAGAATTCTCAAAGTTGTCTTCTCAACAATCACTATAAGACTAAAACCCATATTTTATATCTCAACACAACCCCATTTGAAAAGAGAAATGTGTGCATATTAGTTGGGTTCCCACAAATGGCGAAAATATTGGGGAAGGAATTATGAGCTCTCTCCAATAAAGTATTGTACACTATAGTCGATAGAAATAACCTCATGATTTTATTCTTTTGTTAGAAAATTCACTGCAATAAATTCAGTTGGATGGTTGAAAGGTTAGAAAGTACATTAACCAAGCTTGGAGATTGACCATGAGGCATTTGGAGTGGAAGTACCTACAACGACCGTAGAGACGGCCAACTTTGAGGAGAGCTCGGCTGGAACATGCATACGATCTTAGCATGTTGATGTGCGCAGATCATCGAACCCCACTTCAGATAGCTAGGAACTGTAAACCCCAGGAAAAGAATCAGCTACCTTCTTTATTATTCTAGATATATATATCCATCAGAGATGATGAAAGTTTTCTCCAACCTTGCACTCAGGTGATCTGCATGTTCTGTCATGGAAGGTAGCATCAGTAAGAGGTTAGGACGAGGAGACGTGGGAGTGCAACTAATGGCAAGATGCAAACGGGTATTGGTGTGAAGTCGAGGCGAGAAGCTAGCTAGAGACCCCATGGCAACTAATCAGCATCGCCTTCACAGCCGTTGGTGGTTGGCTGGTTAATTAAATCCAAAGGAGTGGAGTGAGGGATTCGCCATGTCATGATATCTCCTCAAAGTGCCTTCTTCACGATGGCGAGAAGGACACAACTTAACAAGTCTAGTATGTTCTAATATTTTTATCCTATGATTTGTTTTTTATCTTTCTTCCTAATTATTCTGTCAACAACTGAGCTTTGGGGACAAGTCCACTCGCCTCGCCACAGAGAGGACAGGAAGACGTGAGGCATATAATCTATCGTATTGTATTATATATTTTCATATTCTTTAAGTTTTATGGTGATTTTTGTAAATAAACTTGTATTATCTATCCTATTTACGCCTATACTCTAAAATCTAGCGATTGTTGCCTCAGCTTTCTATAGAAAGTTGGACACTGTAAAAATATCCTGAACTCAAAATAAATTAAAAAGATTCAAGGAAAAATATCAATATACACATATGAAGGTTTATTCGCAAAGGACAACAATAACAGTTAACAAGCAGATCACGGTGAAGGCACACATGAATTTTTTTCCTTAGCGTAGGGGGTATTTTCCTTAGTGTAGAGGAGTATCTAAAACAATAGGCTAGTTTTAAGCGCACGTGTAATACTATAGGTTGTAGGAGTTAATGGGTTATACTTGCAAAAGTGCCTTCTTTATAGTGTCACATATATAGACCTTCATAACACACTGTATTCTGTCATCTGTGTCTCTAGTATCATTTGTTGTGTTTACCTTAAGCTTAGATGAGTTAAAATAGAAAAAAAAAAGATAGGTTTTCAGCTTTCGGTCCCTCTAATCTGCTTAATTTAGTGAAAACTACATGTAATATCCCTATTTAGTAAAAATTATATCACCTTTACTTAGAAAACATCTTTAAAAGATTCAAAAAACACCTGAATACTTTGAAGAAAACTCTCTTAAAATGATCTTTTCCAAATAAAAGTGAAATTATAAAAAGTTTTTGTGGAATAAAGAGATTATAAAGAGCTTTCCCTGAATTAAGCAGATTCGAGGGACCAAAAACTAAAAAAACCAAAAATGATTAACCTGACTTATATGAGATCACGTTAGGCTCTCAATCCAATGTGCTCCACTCAACTTCATTGATCCATTCATAGACTATTAGCAAGATCCTAAAAAGTTTAAAAACAGAAAATAATATGGTGACATCATTTCTTGATACATTCGATTAATGCACTATGGAAATGTTAGAAATGCCGTCACTCATTATAACAGGGCAAACATTCAATCATTAATGGTACTATTGTTTTTGTTCTCAATCCAGAACCCTTCAAAAAAATGAACGTATTTGGAGACCCATTTGGTAACATTCATACAAAAAATTCTAATTCTGATTCAAAATGAAAGAAAAAAGTTTTCTTTACACAAAGAAAACAGCATATTCCCCATAAGAGAGGTAAACTTGCTTTTGCAAGCATCTTACACCCAGTTTAATTTCATCTACAAACTAGAGATATATTACAGGCCACATCCACTAACACACTGAAATATGAACATCAAAAACATATTCACACCGAGAGATGGACTGATCAAGTATCGATCTCATCCACCAAGCTCGAATTTTGAGATCAAAGATAGACATAACAAGTGCTAAATAACATCTTATCATTGCACCATAATCTCTCTTATCTGAAGCCTCTCCAATTCCTTGGGCCTTCGGTAATATCTTAGTAGAAGAGAGCAGCAAACAACACTAACAGATGAAGCCGCCATCGCTGCACCTGCAATCCACGGTGGCAAACGAAACCTAGTGGATGGATAAAGGACACCTGCAGCGATAGGGATGCCAATGATGTTATAACCAAGGGCCCAGATGTAGTTAAGGCGTATGCGGGAGAAAGTCTTCCTGGAAAGGTCGATAGCAGTTATGACATCTTCCAAGTGGTTTTTCATTAGAACAATGTCAGCTGCTTCTATGGCAATATCGGTCCCAGCACCAATTGCCATTCCAACATCAGCAGCCACAAGTGCTGGTGAATCATTAATTCCATCACCAACCATGGCAACCGTATATCCGGCCGCCTGAAATTCCAGAGAAGAAACAACATATGGACAGAGAAACGATCACTACTTGTTCATGTAAATGCAAAATACCAGCAAATGTAGAAGTAGCCAAAGCAGGCAATGTATTGTAGAAAGCGAAAAAGAATAATCCAACAGAGAAAGCGATGCCACAACAGGACAAAAAAAAAGGATAAAGTGCCAAACACACAAGAATATTAGTCAGATAAGTACAATTAAGAATAAAATTAATATTATTCATTTCATCTATCTTAGGAAGGAGAAATTGTCAATCAAAATAACAATGTAATGCAAATAGCTAAATGAATGAATTACTCAACTGAGTACCGACATAAATAACTTTCAGAAAGTATGGATGATAACAAAATAAAAATTATTCATTTTATGTACCTGTAACTCCTTTACTTTTTCTGCCTTCTGCTCCGGTTTGGCTTCCGCAATAATGGTTTCAATGCCTACCTCCTTAGCAATAGAGTTTGCTGTGCCCCAGTTATCACCTGTGACCATAATGCTCCTGATCTTCATGGACTTGAGAATTGAAACAACATCTTGGGCGCCGGGTTTTAGCAGATCAGATATGGCAATAATTCCTACTAACTTTCCATTTATTGAGACTAAAACCCCTGTTTGCGCCATCTCCTCGGTCTCCTTGAGAATTTCATCAGCTTCCATAGAAATGGGAATGTTACAATCCAACATCAATCTCCTATTCCCAACAAAAATTTCTTCCTTTCCAATTATGGCTTTCACACCATGGCCCGTAATGGGAACAAAATCTCTTGCTGCAGGCCATGCATGGTTTTCTTCTTCCCCTTTGAACTTTTTGGCATACTCAACAATCGCCTTCGCTAGTGGGTGCTCGCTGTTGACCTAGTAAAATAGTAGCATAATTCTGTCATCATCCTTCTTTATCCAGCAACCAAGATGTTTAATGTAGAATAATATAAAGAAAAGCAAAAGTGAGAGCAACTGAGAAATGTAAAAGAATATAAAAAAGAAAAAAAGGAAAACTGCAAAAGATCAACATGTGAAAAGAAAACCCAGGGCTTTTTACATCTGCTTGAAGTGGGAGACGATCTAAAATATTTAATCTATACACCAAGCACAAGAGAGGGCCTTCCTTTTGGGGATCACATGCAAGCATCAGAGTTTTTCTGCATTTTCTTCCGATTCTTTCTCTTTGTTTTGATAGATACAAACTATTATGCCCCATGAAACAAGAATAATTATTTTCTTTTATTACATGTCTGTATTTGATCTAAATAATACACAAGCTACACTCTTTTTAAAGGGGGCTTATACTTCCTTCATATTTTCCATTTTTCCTAGTTTTCTCATCATACTAAACAGCACCAGAGAAGCCTGTGCACACAATGGTGGTACTTAAGAGTCTAGTAAGGAGAAATGCTGTCAAAGAAGTGAGTCCCAACACATCGTAAAAAATAACAATGACCTTTTTTTAGCAGGCAAGCTACAAGTGGACATGCAAATTGATGGTTTGCAGCCCCCCCCCCTCCAAACCCCCAAACCTAGGTTCTTGACTGAAGATAGCAACATAGTTGTGAAAATGCCTTCTAGTGTACCCTTCTCGCAATTTTTGTACAACAGAAATTCACCAACACCTACTGCTGCCAAGGTAACATTGTGGTTGTTACAATGTCTTTTGCATCCATCTGGGAATTTCTATATAGAAATTCACCGGCCCCCAGTCCCCACCCTGCGATGTGGCAGTTTATGCCGTACTACCTATCTCTTCAGTTCACACCTATAATCATCTTAACCCCCCTCTATCCACATCCCCCCCCCCCCAACTAATCTGGGTTTACAATTCAAATCTCTTCGGCACTCCTGAAGCTACTCTCAACATCCCCAAAACAGCCTCATGTTCCACCATAAGTTTTCTTGTACTTTAACTACTCGTAACTTTCATGTACATTTTTTCTGCAGTCCCTTCTGTGATATGCCAAGAGGTGAAGGCACATTCACTTGGCTTATTACAGATGGATAATATTAACTACAAGTGGCACAAAGTAATTTCTAAAGAAAAATAAAGTTGTGGTTGTCACACCTCAGCTCAGTTATGGGTCACACACTGAGTATTAAGCTTTGCATGCTGATAAGAGTTGGGCATTGCAACTTATTGTTCTTGCTTGTAGATGGTGTCATGATAACAGTACATTTCATCAGTAAGTGCAAGTTGATACTAGTGTTTATAGTGGTAGAGTGGGAAACAGACATGCTGATAAATAACCAAAAAAAAAAACAGACAAGAAAAGGAAACAAACCTCAGCAGCAGCAACCAACTCATAAAAGTCACGTAGTACCATGTTTTTTAATAGTTTCGTGCTGACGACCACTGGCTTTCCAATTGTAAGTGTCCCGGTCTTGTCGAAAATTATGCAGTTCACCTACAAGATACAATGTTAAAACTGAATTGAGCATCAACATATATTAAAAGTTAAACAATATTTTCACTATAAAATATTCTTCAGAATTTCATCCAGTGGAAAGGATGTGATTTAAATTTTCAAAGCAGATCTTGCATGCTGAAAGGCAGCAAGACTAATCAATCGGGTTCCTTAAATTAATTATTTGAGAACTTTAAGCCACAAGAAAAAAAAAAATAATTCCACCTTCAGAACATTTCCTACTTCCCACCCAGTGCTGAAATGAGGACCCGACAATGCAATTTTAAAGCTAAAGCATTACATACACCCAATCTTGGTTGCCAAAATCAAAACACTCTTTCATTGTAAACCTGATTGGTTTGCCTACAATTTGAAACATTGAATTCTCTGCATTAAAAATTTGAACATGGGAGTTTTTTGATTTCTTCTTCAGTTTTGCATGTGAAATCCACTATGAATGAATTGAACAATCAGCCATGATACCAAAGGAAAGTTTAAAACTGTTCAACAAAATTCTAAGTAGTAAAAAGTTAGAGCAGAGCTATCTGCCTTGTCAGATGCATGTTTTAAAACCTTGACTGGACCAGCTGGGATGACCAGAAAACTGGTGATCCTCCATCAAAAGCAGTTTGAATTGTTTTTTGGACCGGCTGATGACTAAAAACTGTCTTAAATTGTTCTCCCAGCCAGATGAGGTGAAACCCATGCAACTTGTTCACAACTATGCAAACCGACATGAGTGTCTTAAAAGATGAGGATGTGTGGAGGACTTTGACGCAACCCATGCCCTCATGTCGCTAATCCTATATTGATATACAAAAGAAAGGTTTCTTTTTATGATTCACAGGTTGACCCAAACCAAGGGCCCTGGCACCCTGCCCATGACATGACATGGTCAAGTGTCCAGGTTCATCACCAGGTTGGGTTTTAAAATATTGGTGAGATGACCTTAGTGCTTCTTGAAAGCATTAGTATAAACTATGAAGAATTCATTTCTTGCAATCTGCTCTTCTAAACTTCAAATTTTACATTGTGTTCTTTCCGATTAAATGAAGTTTATTGGATTTATTTGCTTTGGAATCTTTAATGAATACAGCCATAAGCCAATGAGTTGGGTGTAATTAACTCTGAAAATCATTATAAAAGGTGCAACTTTCCATATTAAGGGTGTGTTTGGCAAAACCTTCATTTTCAAAGCAACTTTTGTCTTCCAACTCTAGCTTGAAACATAATGAATAGGCGAAAAAGCAGCTAGTTTTGGCCAGCCACACCAATCAATCCTTTCCCCATAATCCATTTTTCCTTTAATGCAGAAAGGCCCATGCCTTGTATCATCTAATGTTCCCTCTTCAAAATAACTGGCTCAAAGCTGTGGAAGCTCAAAAACCCTTCTAGAGGTTCTACAAAGCAAGCCCTAAGATAAGGATGAGCAAAAAATATAAAGCAGGTACACTGTTATATTAGTTGGTGATATTAGTCTACATAGAAAGAATAGAAAAGGACATAAATATCCCGTGCTGACCTTATGTGCACTCTCCAATGCTTGACCTCCTTTTATCAGCACCCCTTGAGAAGCACCAACACCAGTACCAACCATGACTGCAGTTGGGGTGGCCAGACCAAGAGCACAGGGACAGGCAATGACCATGACTGAGATGCCAAATTGAAGAGCAAGTTGAAAGCTATCCATCGAAGAGGGTATCCAAGACTTTGGATACCCATTAAATTTTCCAGCTAAAAACCATGCAAGCCAAGTGCAGAGAGAAAGAGTGATGACCTGCAAACAAAGGACAGTGGGATAGTAAGCACTAGATAATTCACAAAAAACCTATTGCATGAATCTTTCTTTCAACAATCCAACTGAAAAAGATGATAACATGCTTATTCATTAAGGCTGACAGGTCCAGCGATAGATGAAAGGAATAAAGTGTCCTTGACTAACTTTCACTAACTTCAATCAATGAGGCTCTCATTACAAAATGGATACTGCAATACTTTGAATTGGATGAAGGCTACCATATCATCATCCAAGTCCCGTAATAGAAAAAGCTTCGATCATATTAGACATTCAGAATGGCAAAACATTTTGCCCGGCAGATTCTTAACTCCATCTCATATTCTCAGTTGAATTAGAGAGCACAGCCACAAGTGCAATATACAAAATCTTCCTTAATGTATTTGATGCAGACTTGTGAACCTTATCCTTTTATCTATCCTTCCCTGGGCAGTGACTTGAAATCTGTTTAATGTTTAACTAAATTATTTAATTTAGCATATCAAAGGGAATCTCCGACAGACTATTGCTTGTCACAAAGCACATACTAGGTTGGACCAATTAAATTGATTTGACCACATGGAATAAAAAAGCAGCACATGAGATACCTCTTCCAAAGGATATATGCTTATTGTACAAGTGTACAACTCAGATGAGAACTGCCAAACTTTCATCTAGCAACTTTGTAATCAATATTTGAATTTTAAAGAAAGAGAGTGGAAAGTGAAGTAAATGTCCACTTACTAGAGGAACAAAATACTTTGAAATGCGATCAGCAAACTTCTGCACTGGAGCTTTTGCCATCTGCGCAGATTCAACTAAACGAACAATCTGTGATAGTGCACTCTCTGACCCCACGTGTGTTGCCTGAACGTGTAATACACCATTTTCATTAACAGTTCCTCCAATAACAGTATCACCCCTCCTCTTTGCAACAGGCCGTGCTTCTCCAGTTATCATGCTCTCATTTACATGGCTTTGGCCCCAAATAACAAAACCATCAGAAGCAACTTTTCCACCAGGAACTACCTTGATCACATCATTCTTTTGGATCAATCTACTATCAATCTCTCTTTCATTTATGACATTCCCTTCTTTGTCATATGTTAACAGTACTGCAGTTTCGGGCGCCAAGTCCATAAGTTTGGCAATTGCCTCCGATGTTTTTCCCTTAGCCAAAACCTCCAAATACTTCCCAAGTAAAATGAATGAGATGAGCATGGAGCTAGTCTCAAAGAAATCAGTCGCTTCGAAATCACGTGAAGTTGAGGCTCTAACCACAGAATAAACAGAATAGAAGTATGCAGCATTAGTTCCCAAGGCTATCAAAACATCCATATTTGTCGATCCATGTCGTAATGCTTTGTAAGACCCAGTATAAAATCTCCAGCCTACAATGAATTGGACAGGCGTAGACAATATCCACCTCAAAAGTGCACCAATGCTTAGCATATTTACTATCTTAGTATCCAATCCATGCTTGATCCCAGGAATGTACATAAATACCATGGAAGTAAGGAACACTGGGATTGTAAAAACCAAACTCCATAGAAAGGATTTACGGTACTGTTTAATCTCCTGTCGTCTACGAGGAACTCTTTCTCCTTCTTCAGGAAATATAGATGCCTTGAAGTTACCAGATCCTGTAGACTCAATGACTTCAATGAAGTTTCGAGGGCCAGTCTGATCTGACTTGTAACATACAGAAACTTTATTAAGTATAGTATCAATACTGATTTCTTCAATTCCGGGGAGCGCTTGGAGAGAATTCTCAATCATCCTCATGGATCGATCTGTTCGAATCCCTTCCAATTTCAAGTGTATCTGGTTCCTTTCCTCCCCTGTGGCAATCAGCGTCGCCTCAAAACCCATATCCTCAACTTTATGTATAAGTTGGTTTGCATTTACTAGCTTAGAATTGTATCGAATCTCTGCCTCCTCAGTTGCCAAGGCAACTAAAGCTTTCTGTACACCATGAACACCTTGCAGAGCAGATTCAACCGTGGTCGAGCAAGAAGTACAGGTCATTCCCTTTATGCGCATTCGACACGTTAATGTGCTTTCCCTATTCAACTCTGCATCAATCAGTGCAGCTTCAAAACCAGCATCTTCAATGGTATCTCGAATCACATCCTCCTGGGAAGGAAATGTGTAAAAAAAGCAAAGTGTGACATACTTCACATTAAGTCGCAAGAATCAATTTTACATTTTACACATGCCTCTCTTTGACATAGACCAAAATATTCATAAATCAATCAGAAATTTAGAATTCTGCTTGAAATTTTCAAGTTTAATATAAATTTACAATCATTTCTTGGAGAATGCATAACAGTGAATCAGGAACATAAAATTGGCCAAACAGCAAGAGCTGTTGAAGAAAAATGGCGTGGTGGATATCCAAAGATGAAGAAAGTCTGACATAGAACCTAAGTTTTCTTTTTCTTTTTTTCTTTTTTTCTTTTGGGGGGGGGTGGGGGGGTGGGTGGGGGGGTTGGGTAGATGACCCTCTTTGATCAGTTCTCTTAATGAAGATTCTTAGATGGCTTTCCTTCGATCATATTGGTTAATGGACATATGGATGATAGAATGGCATCACTTGTTTTCGACCTTCTGTAGGTCTACACGATGGGAATTCATGGTAATGCACTCCCTATATTGAAGACTCAAATGAGCACTCCCTGCTGATCCACAGACAGACAGCCAAGTGAATGCTATTTTCTCAAGAAAATGGCATCATTTGTTGCCAGTGCCCACTGTTGCAGTCTAGATATTTGAAAGATCCATCTAGCTGCTAAGCTCTCTTTTTGTTTTTCCTCTTTCCTGATAATTTGTGTTAGAGAATAAAATTCAGATCTACTTCCCCTAGAAATGCCCTGGGAGTGTATGCATGGGTTCTCGTAAATGCAAATCTGCAATCATTTGAAGAGGAATACTCTTACATCCTATGTTAAGGCACATGTATCAAGATTTCTTGCAAGCTCTTTTGTCCACTGTAGATACACTCTGGGACACCAGATTGTTAACAAATCCCTAAAGCTCTGGCATTGTTTCAAGGACTCGAAATATCTGGTACCGTAACAGAGTACCAGTACAACAGCTTTGAACAGAGAAGCAGACAAATAACATTTGTGAGAAGTTATAGGGTCTGAAGTAAACAGTTTAGAATGGAGAAGAGACAAGTAACATCTGTAAGAAATTAAAGGGTCCAAAATAAAGGAGTTACCACAGTGTCACTGAACAGATCGAGAAGGAAATCAATTGCTACGATTCCCCAGGTGCGAATCAGGTTGTTGTAAAGAAAGAGTTAAGGCTCAGCTTAGATGATCAAGGTTCAACGAGAAGGAAGTGGCCAAAGAAAATTTTATTACTGGGAACTACATATAAAGGACCATCATATAATGGCAATTTGAAGTAAACAGCTTTCCTGTACATATAAACAGTTCTTCATGTAAATATCAGGGATTGACCTTAAATTTTTCCTTCTGGCTGATACACTGCTAAAACATCATATTATTCTATAGTAGAACTGTTTCCATTGCGTAGGCTACTCCAAAATTTCAAGAAACCTTGCCGGATCCTATATCAACTCAAACCAACGCCTGTTTAACATCTAAGTCTCACGAGGAAGATGTCCCGCAAGCATGATGTGAAATAAGATTTGCCATTGCAGCTAATCCAAGATTACCCAATTTTCATATATAACATGGAGGAACACTGAAACAGAGAACTAGTAACCGACTAGATTGGAAAAGAAGTTCTCCATTTCTCTTTGTATCAAGGAACCCTCTATGATCGATTAGCACCAAAAAAAATGCCACATGAGGAGTCCTACAAGCAAAATTAAAACTTTCCAGGCGATTCACGAACAACACGATGATTAAGAAAGGTGGGGAAAGCAAAAAGTATCACATAAAGGACTTCCGGCATCCTCTCTTTCCATGAACAACCAAATCCCGTGATCATCAAAAAGAAACCTCAAGCAACTAGCAATTAACAAAGTCACATAAAGGAACCAAAAGAACGTCATCAAAAATGGGAAAAAATCATACAAGGGCAGGCGGAAGCGAAGACCATGTGGGTAAGAGGAGGGCTTACATTGACGAAGCTCGGGTAGAAGAGGACCTGGGCGCGGCCGTTGAGGACGTCCACGGCAGCGTCGTGGATGCCCGGCAGCCGCTTGATGGCCTTCTCCACGGACCCCGCGCAGGCTGAGCACGTCATCCCCGCCACGGAGAAGAGCGCCGCCCTCGCCTCCTCGCCCCCCTCCATCCCCTCGCCGGGCCCTGCCTGCGCCGGCCCCGCGCCCTTGGGGTACCTGGGCATCGACGGGTAGCGAGGCCGGGGAGAGAGGTCGCGGGACGCGCCGGCCTCGCTCCGGAGGCAGGCCATCAGTAGCGCCCTGCTCGCCATCCCTGCTCCCCTCCACCCTGATGCAAACCCTAATTGGAGCCCCTTTGCTGCTGCGTGCTGGTTGCTTCCGTCTCTTCCTCCGCCCTTTGCTTCGCTTCGCGTCGCTTTTCAAACTCTTGGGTTGGTTCTTCTGATATCGGAAGACGTGCGAAGCGCGAAATTTAAAACATGTGGGTAAGGCGAGAGGAAGGCTGGGGCCCACTTTGCGAAGTGTCCGTAATTCCAGAAGAAAAATATCTTTTAGATCGCTGGGAAACGATGAGATTAGAAAAAGTCAAACGGGAACGCACTACTTGCCCGCAATGACGGCCAGATCCACTTCCGAACACTCAGCGAAGGTTGGTTAGTGGTTACGTCATGAAGATGTCATTATAATACAATTTATTATACTTTTATATTATACTAGTAAAACAGAATTTTTAGTTCAGTTGACATGATTATTCTTTTTTAAAAAAAATATTATTAAAAAATTCTTAATAAGAGAGATTGAATATTTTTCTCTTTTCTCTAAACAATCTTACTTTTACTAAGGGGACGTTTGTTTGTCCTATTGCACAATTTTCAAATGCCTAAATTCTTTGAAAATCGATGATATGACGTGTAGTGAAATAAAATGTAAAAAGCAGACACCACATATTAGATGGGTTGAATTTTAGCTATTAGACACAAAACCCCGTCGTTCTAGGATTTGCACAGTATCCATTTCCCAAAGGATATTGGAAGAATCGCCATTGTCCTCTTATGTCCTATAGGACAAATGCCCATCTTGCCCTCACCAAAAAACCTTCCTTCTTCCTCCAACCAGTGTGCGACGAACACAACGGGGCAAAGAAGGCCGGAGAACAGCGAATACCGGTAGCTGTTGCGTATCAATATGCTTGCAATTGCAGTAGGCCCACCTCGGAGCTGGCCGCAAGCGTGCTGGCTAGCTCGACACCTGTCCGGACGAGGGGAAGGTATTGTTTGTGTGCTTCAGCAACTAGGCAGTGCTGGCCTTGGCGCAGTGGATGTTGGGATCCGAGCGGGATGCGAAGAACGCAGCGGAAAAAACGAACAAAATTAATCCCGCCCGCGATGCCCGTTGATCCAATTCGGAACGAAAAACTCAAACCGAAAAACAGATCGAAATCTGATTACCGTGCGCGGATTCAAATCCGCTTCCGTCTCAGTTCCGTCGAGGTGATGCCGCAAGCCGCACAAGCGTCCGGTCTCCAGCGGTATCTACGCGATCATCCGCGGTGGTTCTGATAGAAATGGGTGGCCTCAAAGCCAATCATTGTACATTCTAGTTCAAATTATTAATAAAGGTAATTATTTCTTCATTTATAGTTCTTGCAAATTAACTATCGTAATGAAGGTCCGTAGACAAATGTATGGGATATTGAATCATGATGAGATCATGATAGTGAGATCGATATCCTCAGTCACTTGTCTTAAACAGTTCTCGATCATAGGATATTTGAGATGAACATTAAATATCCGATAAGATCGACACAAGTTATGTCTGCTCATGTGATGAGGGTGAATGATCTCACATTCATTCGTGTGGTGACACTAAGACAAACTTGTGGTTGCTCATTAGAGAATGAGTTCACTGAACAGACCCAAACAAAAATTCATGGATGGTAATTATACCTATTAGTCAACCAGGGAATTCAATCGTTGCAGTAGCACAGTTGGTCCTTTGACCTGAGTCACCAATGATACCTTGTTTGTAGACCATTGTGTCTTGATTCTCTGACTTGTGGACTTTAACCATTAAGCTCACGATAGTCGGTCTCTCAGATACAGTGGAAAGCTTGCGAAGGTAATTGAGTGAACAACAAGGGATCACTCACTCTTAGTATAAGACTGGAGAGAGAATGCCCTATGGATGTGTACACAGAAATTCCTGGCCATGGTTAAATGAAAGAGATGTCTTTCTAGAAATTAACTGAGTACTGGAATCCATCTAAATAATGCGATAGAGGGTTTGACTATAAAACCATACCCTTGCGTTATTGGGACATTAGATGAGTGAAAGATTTTATCTGTGCGGTATCTGCAGACGGAAAGATTCAAATAAAGGGAACAATATCCCTTATATCTTCTGGGATCATAAGGTAGTGTTTGGTACCGTTCATGATCAGAAGGCCAAGTGAATTAATCATCAGATGATAAACCACTTGTTTATTAAATTAATCATTTAACATATGATATTTAAATGTTAATTAATAAATATTAAACTTTAGAATTAGTTCTAAGTTTAATGGGCCTGAAACCGGACTGATATATGGGCCTAGAGGGTCACACACATAAGAGTTCTCGTCAGACGGTGAGAGACGTTAAATTTTATGCTTATCTGGGTTTTTATGAAAAGCCGCAGGATAAACATGAATATTTAATGGAGATTTATCCAAGGCCAAACTCTTGGATAATCATGAGGATTAATCCTTGTGCTTATCCTTATTTCTTATATAAGGAGGCCAAGGAGAGGGGTAAAAGAGGTTGGACGAATTACACACCCCAAGATTCTCTATCTCCTCTCTCTCTCTCTTTCTCTCTCTCTTGGAGTAGATCTTTCTCTTTCCGCGCATGGTGGATTTGAGATCTGGTCAGAGCACTCAAGTCGAGGAGGAAAACGCGTCTGCAGCGGGAGCTCGTGTAGATACCTCTAGAGATCGTGTGCGTGCGCGATTACCGAGTCGGAATCATCCACGGGAGATTCAAAACCACGCAAAGGTGAAGAACCGTTCTTCCCGCGTTTAATTTTATTGTCCGTTTTACGATCCCAGCAACCGATACATAGGAATCGATTTTATTTTCCGCTGCGTTCTAGGCGATTCCTTACAGGTTCGTCCTCGATCCCTCGTCCCTATCAGCTCGCTCGCTAAAGATCCGTCGCCGCAACGATTGCTGAAATCCCGCCGACGAGAATTCCCGACTTTCGGGAATCACGGGCGGCGGAGACGGAGACAGATTCGGCGCCTCGAATAGGGCGCCCAGAGGAGGAGAGAAAAAGGAGGGATGATGGCCAGCAAGGGGAAATCCTGGAGCTTGGCCCAGGGTTTCTCAACAGCGCGTATATATTAAGTCGGCGCGACTTTTCACAAAAATCTCCGAGTTAATATAAATCCCACTTATGTACCACCGACTGAGAATCTTATTGCGTGACCCTCTAGGCCCATTTACCAGGCCGGTTTTCAGCTCGTTAAGTCTAATAACTAGTTATTGGCTTATTGTAATTAATTAATATCTATATATTAACTAATTACTTAACCGAATTGACATCACATGTAAATTCGGTCGGACTTCTGATCAAGTTGGATGCCAAGCAACACCGCATGATCCCGGAAGGCAATGAGATTCAGCAACCCACTCATGGAACCTGTCCGTCCACAGTTACCACGTGGCTATAATCTTTCGTTCGCACAATACTTTCGAGTTAACTTAGGGTATGGTCAACTATCAAACCCTAGATTGTCAACTCACTTGAATCAGACTCCGCTTTACAATATCCGCAAACCTATTTTCTGATATTGTTTCTGCTCTGGCCAGAGACTCCTGCGGATCTATTCTAGAGCATTCTCTCTCCAATTACTTGAGAGCGAACGATCCTTTATTGAACACACAATCACCTTCAAAGGTCTTCCGCTGGACCCGATTCTTGACTATTAGAGATCCCGTGGATAGAGATTCGTAGGTCAAGGTCAAAGTCCAGAAGTCCACCGACAAGGTGTCTTTGGTGTCTCAAGTCCAAAGATCAACCACGCCACTGTGACGATAAATCAAGTCGATTGACAGTCAGGTAAATTACCATTCGGCGATTCATGTCGGATCAGTTCAGTGAACTCATTCCCCAATGAGCACCTACAGGTTTACCATTGTGTCTCCACACTAATAACTAACGAGATCAGTCACCCTCATTATATGAGCTGGAATAACATGTACTAGTCTAACCGGATGTTTGATGTCCTTCTCAAACATCCTACGACTATGAACAATTAAGAATATGTGTTTATAAGTCATCAGTCTTATTATTATGATCTTATCATAATCTGATGACTATTGCACATATTCATGGACTTCATTATACGCAATTACAAATATGTCAATTTACATAATGAATTTAACGCCATTGATCAGTGAACCAGATTGAAATAGGTGCCTTATGATTGGCTTAGAGGACACTTACATCCATCAGTGGAGGCTATGGCGGGTGCACTGGAGCAGAGTAGCGTCCGGTTCATGTGAGGTGTGGGTGTGGTGGACGTGCCCTGGGGGTTCGAGGAGAGGATGACGGTGAAAGGCGTGGCGGCGTGGGGTTGGGTGCTGCAGGTGGCCATCCTGGGACACCCCACTGTGGGGTGGTTCCTAACGCACTGTGAATGGAACTCGATGCTGGAGGGGATCGCCATCGGGGTGGCGCTGTTGGCGTGGACTATTGCGGCGGACCAATTCATGAAAACAAGGTTGCTGGTGGAGGAGGCTCGGGTGGCAGTGCACGTGTGCGGGGGGGCACCGCGGTGCCTAACCCGATGGAGCTGGGGAAGCTGATGGCGAAGGTAGTGGAGGGGCCGGGGAAGCCAGAGAAAGTGAGGGCCCTGGAGTTGAGGGGGAGGCCTTGCTGGCCACCACAGAGTGGGGCAGCTCACACACTGACGAGAAGGAAAAGGAAGGCCCTTGACCTAGTGCTACGCTTGCTGAGAAGGAAGGAGAGATAATAACAGGACGCTGGCTTCCACGCCCGTGACTGGTTCGGAGGCAATATGGTCATATGGGTTAAATTAAAAAATCTAACCCCTTTTTGTTGGGCTCCGTCTATTAGAACATTTTCCATTGTTCATCGGATTTTGATTTTTGACTTTTTAGGTTTTTTCAGATTGTCCAATTCAAAATCAGATATACAAACATGTCAAATATGATGTATCTGACTTTAAAAGTAGTTTAAGAAGAAGTTGAAGCTACACCTCATGGGGTCCAAAAAGAGGGGTGCACCAAGTCTTACTCTTTGTGGAGAGACGGAGGGGTGGAAGGAGGGTGCTCTCTGAAGGCATCATCTCCAGGGATAGAGACGATCGTACGGCGCACAATGCAAGGACTCGCTACGGTGACAAAACGTGGCAGTCATCCAGCGACAAGATGCCAATAAAACTTTTCCTGGATATCCTTACGACACTGATGATGCAAGGGGTTCGGATTAATTACCATCCTTAGACTCATCCAAACCATTTTGGAACAGATCTTATCGGAGACCTTGATCTAATTAATCTGATCTGATCTCTAACATAAGAAATCAAAGCCTGTGGGGGCCATCCCGTCCCAATCTGCCATGTTGGTTGGGTCGAGTTTGGTTCAGTATCTACTGTTGATCAAGTGTCACATCTCCCAAGTCGTGCAAAGGTCAGGATAAATTACAAATTAAGAAACTCTTTTGCATCTAATTAATTGACATGGTCTGCGCGAGAGAGTGATGTTTCTGTAATTTGTCTTAATACGACATCTTAGAAGTGACTATTGGATCGAAAACCATCGATTAATTGATAGCTGGATAAAGACGTGTTTGACGTTGCACTTTTAACTTCTTCTTACAATACTAAAAAATACTAAATGAAAGTGCATGGTTATAATTAATTTTAGGTAGTTATAAAAATCAAACCTCTAATTTAAAATTTTGGGTTAGATGTTAACAAAACAATTAAAATACTACATATTTAAAAATTTGAAATACTTCCAATTATTAAAAGCCGCAGCAAGCAGGACCTGATTAAATCTAATCAGGCTTCCCCAATCTCTTGTTCTGTCCACCTACTAGAGAGATGTGGAGTGAGGTACTCCTCATGTCACAACGGCAAGCAGAGAAAAGATTGTACCACAATTCTGGGCATGGAGTGACAGAGACAGCTAGGGCTGCAAATGATCCGGGATTGGTTAGATCTATACCTAGAATAAATATACCTAGATTCAGATTAGATCTAATAAACTTGACGACGAATAAATAGAGACATTAAAAGATAAGTTGATCTAATGAATAATTCATTTATCTTAAATTCTAATGCGCCTGCAAATATGTTTGATTTAAAATCCATATACTTAGAAATATGATCTTATGCACGCCCTTTGTATTTGAAGGTCTTCAGTTGGCCGCGCAACAAAATTTTGTTCGACTCTCTCTGTCTCCCTCATGCTCATATGCCAGCTGCTTTGCTCTGTGAGAGACGTATTGGTATGCACGGAAACCCAAAAAATATTACGACCCTATATGAGGTTTTTTAACTTGCACAATTTATACTTAACGCAATGTCTTCTGTTGTTGCAAGCAGAGTATTACAGTAAGTATTTAAAAACTCATTTTTTTTAGGTCGGGACCTATGTATCCCATGTGTTTATACAGGCCACCAATCTTGATCCGATGATTCAAAAAATTCTATAAAATAAAACTTAAATCTTAATAAAAAAACATCCTTGGTGGGTAAGTCTAATAATAATTTTTGATTTTTTAAATTTTTATTCTTACATTGTCTGATCGAAGATCGGTCTTTACAGATGCATAGGACATGTATAATTTAACCTACATTAGACCAATTACTTAATGCAGTTGATTCACCTCTTGTCTCTCAATTGAAAGGTCTCAGGTTCTATTTCTAGTTGGAGTCTAAAACTCTCCTGAGATATTTATTCTCAATCCGTAGAATTTCTTCATCAAATGATGATGTAGACCTGAATTTCTCATCTAAGTGTGCAAAATTATCGATCAATTCAGAATTATCTCCAACTCTGAACAATCTATTAGATTTTATCCTTATTCCCATGTAAATAATGTAAATATCTGTATTGATTAAAAACAGAAAGAAAACTTAACCTGCACTGCACATTGTGCCTGAGGAGCAGAAGACTGCCGCAACCTTATGTTGGCTAATCGACAAGGAATCCCCGGTCCCATTTTACATGCTGCGTAAGCCAAAGTGACCGATCAATTTACTACTCTAGATGATAAGAGGGCCGAAGCAGCACAAAACGACAACCAGAGAGGTGAGATGCACATAGAACCTTTCATATCTCATTGTCCAAAGTCAACGCTGTATCCCAAAACCCGAAAGTCTGAGAAGAGTTGACTCAGTACTTTTTTCTTTTTCTTTTAATTACTTTCTCTCAACAACTTGTTTTACTTTATGGCATCTTAATTAACAGTATATTCTTTATTATACTAGTAGAATATGCGCGATCGTCAGTAAAGATGTAATTTGAACGAGTTGGACCGAGTCATTTGATAATTTTAGTCTAATTTAAATTCAAAATAGTCTAACCTAATTACAGTACAATCTAAATTCAATTTAAATTTAATCCAAATTCAATTTAAATTCAATCCCAATTCAATAATTAGTAGATTGGATTGGTCTTGTTTATAGTAAAAATGTTTTACTTTTTATAAGAATTAATATAAAAGTCAATAAATTAAATTAGATCAATTTATTTTCAGTTCAATTTAACTCAAATTTAATTAATATCAACTCAAATTTAACTTAACTCAATTTATTAAATTTAAATCAATTAAATTTAATATAATATGAGCTAGATTGAGCTCACGAATTGGCCCGTCCCACTCATCAGTGGAATCACCGGATGGTGGGCCACGCCAACAGAAATTTAAGTTTCTGACGTGTGGAGACGTCAAGGATTGGCAGACGGAGTGGACCTTTGCGGATGACGTGACCCAACGTATGTCCACGTGGCACCTCGCTGTCGTCTAGCTGGGAACGTTCCGAATCGGCGTCAGGCATGAGCCAAAGAGCTCGCGCACGTGTGCGTCCATGTTACCTGCAGGGAACGGCCAACAAGTGACCGGATAACCTGACGTCTCAAGAGGATACTTGGAGATAGGATGCTTTAGATTAGGACCGTCAACTGCTCCTCCATTCCGTTTAGCACTATTTGAATATTTGATTTCGGATATTATTTGACAGATTATAACTTTTTTATTTGAACTTGACTCCATTGAATAATTTGTGAATTCAAATAATAATTTAAATATTTGATTATTTTAAATTTGACTTATGACTTAAAAATTTTAAATTTTATTCTTTGTTAAGTATGGCTTATAAGTATCGTAATTATAAATATCTAGATGAATTTAAATAACTCAAATGCACTATTTAATATACATTTGATAATAACAAATGACTTAAAAACTTATCTAAATAAGTGTAATAAAAAGATCCGTAATAAACTTCATTATTATCCCTTTGCACATTTATTAAGCACATTTCAAATGTCAAATAGTTAATTTAAGCTTATAAACATTACTAAAATTAGAACAACTTATCAAAAGACATTATCGGTCCGATACTAATAGGAATGGATATATATTTTTCGATTCCGCTTTGAATATTAAGGAAATAATTAAGCATATATTTGGATACATCTGTCGGATATTTTAATCGGTTAAATATCCGAGTAATCGAATTCAGATATGGATCGGAAATGGATATTATCCATATCCATTGACAGCCCTACTTTTGGATCTATATTTTTAGATCATTTTATACTCTTAATCATACGAGAATGAGATAAAATTGTTTTTTGCCCATCTACTGATAACAAATGACCTATTTGTCTTCGTCCATCTGTGAGTCGAGGGAGAGAGGAGATTGGACTCGTCCATTCGTACACGTTGCCGAATGAGAAAAAAGTCAAGAAGGCGTCCTTAAGATGACAGTATAGTTTGGTCATCGGATAAATCTTCTTTGCAGAATCGAGCTCAACTCTGTGGAGGTCGTAAGAGGTTTACTTCTTTTCTTATGTGCCAAGTCAATCTCATATTAATCGCATGGTATAAAATTTAGGGATAATTTCATATTAACCGTGCTTGTACGCTAAATTTTAAAAATATCATGTTTACTTACGTTATCTTATTTACTCTTATAATACACATAATATTTCAAAGTTGACACTGCAATGGCATGTTTGATACGTTTAAACATTTCATGTATGTCATTGAAATGGCATATTTACATGTGTTATCTTATATGGATATATGATATTATGTAAATAAGAATGGCATTTTTGAAATTTTACATGCAAGAGTGGTTAATATTAAATTATGCCTAAAATTTATATGCATTAGTCTCTCTAAATTATCAAATCTAGAAGAAAAAAACTCCTTATATTTTACATATATAATATTGTGTATAGACTTAATTAGTTTTTAGTTCTTATCGGTTATATTTTCATCTTTCAACTGCTTGTTGATTAGAAAGACGTATTTCTAGGAAAGACTAGGTTTTATTGAGCCAATACTAAATACACAAGTACAAGGGTTTGTTTTCAAATATAAATATTTACAAAGATTAAAGAACTCTTTTCAAGAAAGTTGATCATATGAATTGTTTACCAAATGGATCCTAACTCATGCCTAGCAAAAAGAAAAGAAAAGAAAAGAAAATGCAGCTCTTGCTACTAGTTTGTCTGTATCTGAATAATGGGACCCGTCTAGCATACACCGAGTGATCCGATCACATAAGCAAATCGACAGACTTCACTTTTTTTTTTTTCAATAGCACAGTGACTAAATATATACAAATATTTACAAACGATCAAAGATCGAACCCGATCTCACATGTAGTTGCTGCGCGCCCCGCACATTATCTGATTTGCCGAACATATCGGAGTGCATACGCCCTGAACCATCTCGGCATGCAGTGCAACACATATTCGTGTCTCTCTCTGGGCCTTTGCAATCACAGTTAAGCTTGGACGCCAAGCAACCCATAAAGAGAGGTTTCAGCCCACAGCTGACTTCTGACTTCCGCCATGAAAGAACCATTACGGGCCCAGACGCTTGTTGGATGACAAATCTTTTACGCAACCCATAAAGACTTTTGCTTCAGTAGTGGGTGGGCTCTCTCTCTCTGTGGGCCTTTTGAATCCGGCTTAAGCTTGGATGGCACGCATGAAGTTTCAGCCTAATACTGCGTGCTCCAAACGCACGGGGGGCATTGCAGCAAGTTAAAGAAAAAAATTAAATTTTTAGAGTCAGATCTGACATGCCTATATGTCTGTATAGGTTAATCTTTGATCGGACAGTCTAATAAAATCTAAAAAATTAAATAATTGAACCTAAAAAATATCCTTAATGGGCTAAGCTTGATAACAGTTTTTTATTTTTCAGATGTTTTGAATCATCTGATCAGAGAACGGCTTATACGGACGGATAGGACACCTCTGATCTGACCTAAGAAAGATTTTTTAAAAAAAAGAAATTTACTTGCCACAATGCCCCCCATTGCAATAGGGGGCATTGCAGCAAGCATTACTCCTATGGAAAAGCATTATATCGGGCTGCCTGTTCCTTGGATATCAAATCTTCTAAGCAACCTCCATAAACAACTGATTGCTTGGAAGGGTATGGTTGATGGACACGTCTTCTACTCTATAGCGTGCAGTGCTGCAAATATTACTCCATCTGTTTTTACTTCTTTCAAATCAAGCTCAAACACTACGCAACCCATAAAGTAGAGCTTCGGTTCAAACACTTGCCGGGCCGAACGGGCCGCATGACTCCTCGATCCATTGGAAAACCATCATCGGCCCACTTGTTTGGTGGGTGATAAATCTTCAAGCACCATCGGCCCACTTGTTTCGTGGATGATAAAAGAATTCTTCTACCCAATCCATAAAGAACCGTTTCACTTGGGTGTGCGGGAACACAGGGTGGGCCGTACGGGCGTCAGACTTGGTCCAAGAAGAGGTATGGCTAGCCCACTTGTTTCTTAGACGAGATGGTGACTTAACGCCATGCAAACCCTCCTATATTTTTAAAGAGCAATGCTTACTGCAATAAGCCCCCTTCACTGCAATGGAGGCATTGCAGTGATCAAAAGGAAAAATAATTAATTTTTTTAGGTCGACCCCCCACATGTGCTACATGGACCGATGATCCAAAAAATTCTAAAAGGTCATTTTTTCACTATGCACTAAGGTGTGATTTTTTATTCTTTAGAATTTTTTAGATCATCGGATCTGAGATTAGATTGTACGACCGTAGGGCATGTGGAGACAGATCTGAATTCTTTTTGCCTACTAAGATGCTCCACACTCCATTGCAATAAAGAGAAATGTAATAAGCATTACTCATTTTAAAATGATCGCGCGTTACGTTGCAGCAAGTATTTCTTGCGTGACAAAGGTTTCAGAGGCGGGGAGAGCCGTCACGCATAGGGATGACTACATTTAAGTAATTTTAACATAAGACTAGAAATAGAACAAAGCCAACCAAATATATCAAACGAAGATGACTGGATGACTAGATTGACAAATACTTGGTGCACTGTTCGTGAGTCGATGCAGAGTATTGGCCATCTGATCAATGAACTCGCAAGGTGTGTGGTCTCTACACCTTCTCACTAGAAAAAGGTGGGGGTTAACTCAATCCAATCTGCAAATGGAGTCAGACCCATGTGTAGGTGTCTTGCATTGCCACAGTAGACAGTACAAGAAGTAATTTTTGACAAAAAATAATGATACATCTTCTTGATGCTAAACTTAACGCAAAATACAAAAGACAAAAAAAATACCCTTATTCTAGTGTAATATGTGAGTCACTTATATTTTAAAATATAACACTCTTTTTATATCTTGTATCAAATTTGGTGTCGAGGAGTATTATTATGTTAATTCTCTTTTTGACTAGATTTTAAATGATATAAAGTAGACTTCGTAAAGATAAAATGTTTTAAAAGCCGGCCAAATTCATGGAATAAAGCTATGGACAAGCCCACTAAGCAGCAACAACCTAAAATGGATGGAAATTATTGGCCCATTGTAGCTGACAACTTTCTAGCCATTTGATACTCTCATACGCAAAACTTCAAAGACATATTTCGTAAGTTCCACACTGATGATGGTTACTTTGAGGTCAACACATTAGCTCTTGAAAATCATTTACGTGTTCATCTAACTTCCAACTTTGAGGTGACTATGTTAGATCTTGAAACTCATTTACACGGTGTTCTACTTCTAGTTAGAAACTCTAATCTGAAGGGGAGTAGTGACCACTGACCAGGAAGTGTGAGAGGCAATCTCGGATTCTATTTGGACTCCCTTGTTGATCTCAGTGGAAGTGTTGCTGGAGCTATGCCGCGTGATGTCAAGTCCAAGGATGCTTCACTGATACCACCAAGCAATCAAAGTTTCTCCACAATATACTGTATGATTTGTAGGAGGCGTGGACATAAAGCTATTGACTGCTATCAAAGGATGAACTTCGCCTACCAGGGACGTCATCCACCAAAAAAACTTGCTGCCATGGCTGCCTCGTCTTCAATGGACGACACAACTTGGTACTCGGACACCGGTGCTACACACCATGTCACCAGCGACCTCGGCAACCTGTCCCTCTCATCCAAGTATGAAGGCTCTGATTCTATGCGTGTTGGTAATGGCCAAGGTTTGTCTATTTCACATGTTGGCTCAGCAACAATTCCTACCTCTGCCAAACTTTTTAAACTCATGAATGTCCTCTATTGTCTAAGAGCTTCCTCAAATCTACTATCTATTTCTCTCTTCTCAAAAGATAACCAGTGTTACTTTGTCTTGGATGCTGTTGGCTTTTCTGTAAAGGAGAAGGGCACGGGGAGGACACTACATCAAGGAACACTTAAAGAGGGGCTTGCTTTGTCCCTTCCAACCTGCCTTCCTTCTTCTACATCAAGAGCACGGGGAGGTGCTCCCCCCTCCCTTCTCCAACATGTATGTTTCATTTCTTCCCTTCCTTTTGCCTCCCTCCCTAACCCTACTGTTGGCCCTAGCCCTTTCCTTTCTCCCACATAAGAGTATTTATGTAAAATCATTAGATTGAGAGGTATAAGTGCAACTTTTTAAAGATTTCAAGAGTATTGATGTTAATACGTGATAATTGGGGATATACATGCAAATATAATGTATTTGAGGGTTATATATGCAACAAACCCATCTAAAAAAGTGGGAAAATAGAATGAGAAGAAAAAGAAGCCAGAAGAGTCTTTTGTTGATCATACCATGGGAGTTTATGCATAGACCACACGTGGATGGCTAATTTTCTCATTTTGTTATAATTATTATTACGTATTATTCTTTAGTATCAACATGCATAGATATTAGTACAAAGAACAAATAATATTTTGAAGAAGAATTATACTTGTTGCAATGCCTCTGCAGCTACACTGCAGGGCATTGTAGCAAGTATAATTGTTTTTTGAATTTTTTTAGGTCAAGTCCGACATGTCCCATATTTCCATATAGGTCAACTTCTAATTAGACGACTCAAAAATGTAAAAAGAGTAAAAACTAAACCCAATAAAAATTTAAAATTTGTTATAAGGCTTGACCCATTAAGGATATTTTTAATTATTTATTGGAGCTTGATTTTTTATTTTTTAAATGTTTTAGTTGTTTTATCAAAGATCAATGGACACACGGGGCATGTGGGCCTGACCTAAAAAATTCAATTTTTTTTTAATACTTGGGCATTGCAACAATGCTTTCACTCTAGTGGTTCCAAAGGACAATGCTTGTTGCACTACATATGGTGCATCAGGTGCGGTGCTATCCAAAAAATAAAACAATTTTATTATGATTTTTTTTCCAATCAGTCACACCATGTTCTACATGTCTTCGATCTCTGATCAAATAATCTAAAGAATTAAAAAACTAAAAAAATTGAACCCCAATAAATAGTAAAAGATGCCCTTAATGGGCCAAGCTCAATAAATTAGAATTTGATTTTTTATTTTTAAATTTTTTTTGAGTCATCTAATTAGAGATTGAATTTTAAAAACATGTAGAATATAGTGAGACAACAACCAATTATTTTTAAAAAAATTATCTTATCTTCTGGGCGGCACCCTATGCGTAGCAAATATTACTCAAATTTCAAAGACTTACACGCAGGGACATTACAATGGTTTTTTTTTTTCTTTTCTTTTCAGGTCAGCCCTGAGGTGTCTTAGATGTCCATATAGGCCGATCGCTGGTTAGACATCGCAAAAAAAAAATCTGAAAATTCAAAAACCAAAGTAGAAAACATCTTTAGTAGGCCAAGTCCAATAACAATTTTTAAATTTTTAGATTTTTTTTTAAGACGTCCGATTGGTGATCGACGTGTGTGAACATCTAGAGCACCTCAGAGCCGACCTGAAAAAAATAATATTTTTTTACCCACTGCAATGCCCCTGTTGTACGTAGAGATATTGCAGCAAGTGTAACTCAATTCCAAATAAAAGTCTGGGCAGATGCGCATGGGTCGACTACTGCGTACATACGCTCTTTGTTTGGCTTGGATATTGGGAGGCCGGCCCATCAAGCCGAACACCAGTCTTGTAATAATTAGGCTCGAGGCCGAAGGACGGCTAGGCCCAACTGGGGAGCATTCTCTCGCCGGAGGCCCAGAAGGACTTTTGTAAACGAGTGATAGGTCCTGTAATGTCCCTTACTTGTTGCATGTAGGACCATTGCAGTGAGTTAAATTATTTTTTTGATATATTTTTTTAAAGTCAGTCCTGAAGTGCTCTTGACATCTCTACAAGCCTATCGGATGTTTTAAAAGAAAAAAAAATTTAAAATTTGAACCTTAATGAACAGTAGAAAATGCACTTAATGGGCTCCCGGTTGGAAAAGCCGGGATATTGTAATGAGTATTTTTTTTTGATTTTTTTGATATTCTTTTAGAACGTCTTATTCATGATCTTTCTATACGGACGTTGAGGATACCTTTGGACGGTCTTTAAAAAATATTTTTTTTCCCTTTTACCCCAGCCAGTATTACTCTTTCTTTCTAACTTCCGCTTCTCCTGCTTCTCCGAAACAAGAGACGAGAAAACCCGCCGCTTCGGACAGAAGCAGAGGAAGATGGTGCACCAGCGGCAGCGGCTGGCCAGGAAGCGCTTCAAGGAAGACAACCCCCACTTGATCCCGAAGCCGGAGGCCCCTCCCAAGGATCCCAGCACCAAGAAGAAGAACAAGAAGCCGCCCAGGAAAACCCTAAGGGGAGGAGTGGAGAAGCCCAGAACCAGTAATGGTGGCGGTGGCGGCGGCAGCGGCTTCCGCAACCGCAAGTTCGCTCCCAGGAAGCACCCCCTGAGGGTCCCCGGCAAGAAGCCCGGCGAGGGCTGCTTCATCTGCCAGTCTAAAGACCACATCGCCAAGTTCTGCTCCAAGAAGTCCGAGTGGGAGAAGAACAAGGTCGGCTTTTTCTGCGTTTAACTCGGGTGTGGTTGCTTGTTTTCTCTTCTTGTTGCTCTAAATTTTACTTGCTGGGTTTTTGTCTATGAACATGGTAGATGGCATTGTCACTGGCTTATTGACTGTTTTTGGTGGATAAAAATGTGTTTTTTGTTGAAAAGGCAGTGGTTGTGTACTCTTCTATGTGACTGGGTTTTGTTGTTGAATTATGCTGAGTTCATGTAAGGATCAGCATTGTAAGTCTTGAACACTACGAACCCCAGGAATGTCGCTTTTTTTATTTTTTATTTTCAAATATATCCACCTTACGAGTTTATTTGTGGAATTGTCGGTCTTATTTTATATTATCTTTAATGACCTTATTAAATCGAAATAGTGTCAAAAACACCTTTGTGGTTAACCTCTGTTCAATATGAGGTGAATATTCCTCCCCCAAACTGTCAAATTTAATATTTGGTTAAAAATACTCCTATAGACATAAGTGCTTTTTACTGGCGCATTGTGCCAAAGAGAGCAAAAGAGAGATAGATAGCAAGAGAGAGAAAGAGTTTAGGAGAAAATAGGGGGACTTTTTATACTTAAGTTAAAAGTTAACCAGGATTAGATAAGCAATTTTAATGGAATGCTAACGGATGGTAATGGCAGAGGCATTTCTGCAAGTATTTTCATCCGGTGACATTATAAACAATAATAGGAACATAAGACTGATAATTCTGTGGGTACACTGGATGGCATGCAACCCTTGTGGGTAAGTTGATAAACTGTTATTTTGTTTTTGGTTGGATCTTTGTATTCGAAAGCATGTTTGGTACTAATTTACTCGGGACTCGGGATGTTATTAGTTTACATATTTTATTGAACTTTTGGTTCAAAACTGTATTTAGTTCTCAGATGATGACCGTGGGGTCCTTGACAAAATTGATATTGTCATTGCCAAACAGAAGGCCATGCATATCAACTTCATTGAAAGTGATCTCGAAAATTCTTTTATAGGTCTACTTAGTAGATGAACTCCAAGGTCTATGAATTCAAGAGATAATCACTTTCAAGAAAGAGCCCTTTTATTGTATTCAAGGAATTCATGTTTACTTTGCAATAGTAATTTTATTTTATTTTAATTATGTTTACTTTGCAATAGTATTTTTTTCAGCATTTTGCTTCATATACAGCATCATGGTTATCTTAATCATTGTTGAATAAAGATTATGATTTCTGATTGACAAAACGTGCCCTAATCCTTATGCAGATCTGCTTGCTTTGTCGTCGACGTGGACACAGTCTTAAAAATTGTCCAGATAAAGGTGAAGTCAAGGACAATAAGTTGTGCTATAACTGTGGAGAGGTTGGGCATTCTCTTTTTAAGTGTCCGCAACCTCTTCAAGATGGTAAGTCAGCTATTATAGTTGTCTTGTAGTACATGTACTGCCAGTCTGCCATGATATTTACTTACAATATCTGCAGTTTTGGGTGCAAATGTGTATATCTGCATATTTAATGGAATATAATGAATCGTTCTGTTGGATGAGCTGGATAAATTCAAATCCAGTGGGTTGACATTTTTCAATGGCATACTTAGTCCTGCCATTGGCCACCTGGGCTATCATTTGTCATGGTTGAAGTCTGATCACCTGGAACTTTGAGAGACCAGCAGAAGGGTGGAGGTGTCCATCTTCTTTCTTATGAATTGAGGTTTTTGTTTTTTAGCGCTCTCTTATCTAGGATTTCATTTAATTTTTTCTCCTCTTTCCTGTAACAAAAAGGGTAGGGAAGAAGAAGCATTTCCATCCACACTCCACAGTGGATTTATGTAGAGTATGGTACTCCCCCCAAGAGAAATTTCTTGTCATGTTTTGAGCACCGTTTACCATGAGTGTTTGTCAGATTTACTTTAGGACCTTTGACTTGGCTCCTCTCAACAGGTGGTTGTGGGGAGCTTTCTGTGAGGCAGGATGTTAGGCAATTCTCCTGAAAGAGAATTATAACTGTCTGAAGGAGAGTCAGAGACATTTTTCAATGAAATGATTCAAACATCTCACCTGTTTGGGCAGCCACTGTAAAGTCAATAGATCTTGTCCAAACTCCAGGGTAATAGAGGGATGTGACCGGGTCAAAGGTGGGTGATTTATTGAACTCACTTCGTTGCTTGCAAGTTGCAAGGTGGTGCTTGAGCCAACTGTGAAAGGCATTGAGATCAAGACAAAAGGTGAAAATGGGATGGGTGATCTCACCCGAGAGGAGGTAACCACTGGTTCATTAAATATGGGCGAGTGAAGCACCTGGACTAGTGAGGTGGTCTCCATGCCCTTCATGGGGTAGGGGACTTGGGTCTGAAGGTGGACAAAATTTTGGACCTTGGTGGAGGGGCTCATGTGTAGGTAGTCATGGCCGTTCCATCTCCCACAGTACCATCTGGGATGCACTACATCATGGTAACTAATGGATTGCTTGAGGGTAGATCAAAGTTTAGGTGGATCAAAGGAGCTTCAGCAAGCATTTGGGGCATTCCATCGGCCCACTGTGTTCAGGCTAGCAGGAGGCAAGACATGATTCATATTCATTGATCACTCTTCCGTGGCTTCAGGGATTGGATTCTGTCAGAGGGTGTGCTATGGTTGGACAGCGATCACAGATTGCTAGGACTGAGTGGATCTGCGGAGCCTAGGTGGCAGAAGTTTCTTCATCATCTAGAGGCTTGTAGGGTTAATGAATTTTTTTTATTCCTTGGGAAATGATAAAAATTTTCTTCCTAGAGCCAAAGCTTGGATGGGTTAATGCCAAATCTCAGCTGTTGCTAAGAGAGGGGGGAGAGAGAGATCTATCCCCCTTCCCCTTCCCCTTCCATAGCTATTTTCTTAAATATATGATCATAAGAAAACAACTTTTCCTACAAAGTGAACTTTTACCTCCTATTTTCTGGAAGCCCTAACCAACTAAGCATGATGAACTGGTGTTGATAGGGTATTTGGGGATCACACTTGGCCCTTGTGAAGGCTCCGGTGGTTCAACAGGAGCACCAACAGCAATGGGGAGGCACAGAGGTGCAGATGTCAGGGTGAGCAGGACCAAGTCAGTGATGGTATACAGCAGTGTGACAATTGGTTTGAGGTTTGAGTGTGCAGCTGAGCTGAATGTGGACTGGATGAAAAATATAATGAGGGTTGCAGGTTTCTGTCTGGACAACCCTGCACAAAGATGTTCAAGCACTTCTTCAGCGAGTGGATAGAAGGAGCAGATAATCCACAAGGTTCAACAAATGAAGTGATGAAGCCAAAGAAAACAGGGAAGGATATTGTGAGTTTGTTGATGAAATGCCATCCTAAACGGCTAAACCTCTTGCAAGGAGACACGAAAAATGGCATGTGATGATTTTATGGAGGGGGATGGACTTATTGCGAAGAATGCATCATCAAAATCAAATCACTGTTGCTAGGGTCGTGAGAAGATTTCAGGATGCATTATATGGGGAGGGGTTAGATGATGTTGAATGAGGGAGTCTGAAGCGACATATGAGGACCTTCCACGTGTACTGTGATGTAATCTTATGTTTGTATGTATGGATGTTTGGTGCCTCTGCTGGCTTTTTCGTTACCGGTGCCTCTGTTGTCTTTTAAGAATAAATGCAAAATTTAAGTTGAATTGCCCGTGGTTGGGCCAACTAATGAGCGGTGATTCGATTCCATTTTACTTGCTTTTTGTCCTTGGTTCCCTCCCTGACACTGTACCATGGAAGGGTTACTGCCGTGGTAACAGGGCTAACAGTCCTTAAATTCTCCCAGAAGATGATCTCAAGTAACGTTTGCTTTGTCTAGAAATGACTTTTTAAGATGTATTTTTTTTTGACAGCAACATATTTGGTGTGATCTCAATTTTTTATTTTTGCTAGCACTGCTGCTATTACATATTGAATCTCTCTTTATCATATGCTGGTAAGATATGAAGCTTAACAATTTATTAGTATGTTGTCTTACTAGTTAACTTATGTTGATTATGTTTGTTTTACTGATGTTGTCTTGTAAAATTGCAGGAGGTACAAAATTTGCAAGATGTTTTGTCTGTAATGAGCAAGGGCATCTGAGCAAGGATTGTCCCCAAAATACTCATGGGATCTATCCAAAGGTATTGTCTATTCTACTTTATGATTGTTTTTTGGAGGTCCCTGCTGCAATCGCATGGCACTGTTCATCAAATAGAAAGAAACCTGACCCAAATCCTGGACATCCCCCCTTCCCTTCCCAGAAAAACCCTGTACCAGCCAAGCTATGATTGTTGGATATAATAGGAAATGATTTGTAACGACCTTCTGTAAAATGTTGTTGTTAGAGAAGTTTGACCAAGATTGTCATCTGCTTGTCATATTTACTCTCTGAACATTGTACACAGCTTTATGTTTTTCCTTTTATTGACCTAAATTATGTCTTTATAAAATTGGTTATTTCCTTCTTCATTGTTCTTAATAGGATTTGTCAACAGAATAGGGCTGGTACTGTCTGCAGATCCGTCAATGCATTAATTTCTTTATGGCATTTGTAACTTGGTATATCCTCACCATATTCATGCTGTTTTAATTGACTGTGCTCAACAGCATGTATGTGAACTTCTGACAAAAGGCATGAGATGTATGTCAGTCTCTTAAGTATCTAAATGGTTTCATCTTATGATTTGATAGAAACTTCTATTAGCATAAGAAAGCTTTGTTGGTCAGAATCTGGACACTTGGGCATAACATAACATTGGGACATGCATGTCCTGTCCATTTTAAGATTTTAAATGAAGACTTCAAAATTCTTTAAGTTATTTGTTTGAATACTTTGATTAATATTTTGTCTGTTAATTTTAGACAAATTTCAAATGATTGTATTTTACTACATGCACGTCTAAGTACTTATGAATATGTCCACATTTTTTTTCATAGACAAAGTCCATTTTTATCAAAAATAAAAATGTACAGTGTAAAATGAAAAAAGAAGGGAAAAACTATCCTCAAAATACTTTCTTCCTTCAACCCAGTTCCCCACTATACAGCTAAGCCTCTGCCAAACCAATTGCATAAACTAAAGCCTTTACAGTTCCTCCGATCTTTGCAGCAAGGGCACTTAGAATGTTTTCTTCTTTCATGTAATCCATCTAAAATTAGATTAGAAAAGACAAAAGTCCAACTTCTACTCTCAGTCCTTTCCTTCCTCTTTTGCGTAACCTCTCTTCATGTCCAACTCCATTCTCTCTAAAAAAGGCATATATCCTTCTTGGCCCCACTAAATCGGTGGCTACTAATTTGGCAATATTTCTCTTTATTCTCTTGATGTGACTTGTCCACTTTTTACTTTTCATATTCCTATGCTATATCCTCCCAAATGGCTTATCCTACCTTGTCAGACTCATGCACAGCTGTCTCCACCAATTCAGATGAGTCATTAATAGGCCTTGTAGTAAGCCCTTTGGATCCACCAGCACCATATGTCAATGGGATAGGGATGAGTGGCAGGGGATTCATCTTCCTGGCAACAATCGGAGTGAGAATGCCCACATTTATATACCCTCATGCCCTTGTAACTTGTTTCTATAACTCTGCTGTGTCTGATGCGCATGTCCATTTCTACTTAACACCAGAAAACATGTTGCTAAGTTGCAAGAGAGGAATATCAGATCAAAACATGCATCCGACATGTCAGATTGGTTTCCTCCTCCACACCTTGTCTTCAAGTATTTCTTTGTCATAGGCATTTTGAAAAGGATCACTAGTCACATAATCCAAAATCTCTAATCAGAAATCAAAGTTATCTCTTTGAAGAAATTTTGCTTGATCTTGGCTCACTTTTCTTTAGTAATAAACCTAGAATCAATGTTTCTTTGCAGAACTTGCTGGTTTGTACTGGAACGAGCAGGACTGGGTTGGAACCAGCGGTCCCCAATCTGGTTTGCCCGGTTCTAGAGTTGAAACTAGCTGACTCTTTAGAACAAAAAAGCAACATGATGAACCGGTCCCAAAACCGGCCAGTTCTGTCCTGTTCGTCCAGTTTGGTGGGACTTTGACTCCCAATTCCTTCTCACAGGTGCACATTTGTGTAGCCCCTTGAGAAGGAAGCAGCAGCAGCAGCTAGCCCCCAGGCCCCCGCCACCGCCAGCCTGCCGTCCGCTGCTGTTGCCGGCGAGTAGATCCGGCCATCTTTCATGGAGAAAGGTCAAAAATAGGAAAAATTGGGATTTTTGGGAAGATTTGGAAAAACATGGTAGATTCTGAATTTTTGAAGGGAGATTTCTTTGATTCTAGTTGAAGATTTAAATATTTATTTCACGTTTTTGAATATTTTGAAGGTATAAATTCTTTCTTTACATAATGTAGGTTGTTCTAAGTTGCCATTTAGCATGTGTTTGCTTGATCTAATGGTGTTGAAGGTATAAACCCCAAAATAAGTAACGTTTTTAGAAAAATCCTAAATTGAGCCCTAATTAGGGTATATAATGGCCTTAAATCCATGAGTGATTGAATGTTCAATGTTGAATTTTCTATGTGATCCATCGTTTCATTGCATAGAAACAAGTTAATGGCTAGATTTTTACATTTTCTGTCACTTTTTACTGGTTTTTACTCTTTATTCACAGTTTTTTTTTGGAAACATTAATGGCCTTAAATGCATGGAAACTAGTTGGAACCATGGATGGCAGTACCGGCTGATACCGGTACGTACCGGTATCGGCCGTCACCGGTACCACTCCTATAGAGGGTATCGGCCGATACTGGGCCGGTACCGGCCGGTACGTACCGGTACCAGTACCCACCGATACTGGTACCGGGTACTGGTACCGGTGCCGGTACCGGCCTGGAACTAGCTTGAATTGGAAACGGAACTGGCCTAACTGGTTCTGGTTCTGTGAACCTTGCCTAGAATAGATATCCATCTCTTTCATTCAGCCCTATTTTGTTGAATTGGAGATGGGGTGGGGTAATGATTGGCTTTGTCTGGTCAATTTGAGAACATTAATGTGCAAGTGTTCGATTATTGTAACAAGGTGCCACAGTGCCAGAGGCTGTGACATGTTTCAGTTGTACAGGGAGTTTTGAGAGCTTCATTCCTATGCCTGTACATCTCTCTCTTTTATTTTCGTATATACACGTGGTAATATCCACCTTAAAAAAAAATGTTCACTATTGTAGCTCATCTGGCATCAAACAGAAACGGCAAGCAATTAGGATGTAGATGTCAAGACATGTCTGGATTGGTTGAAAAATCTTCCTGAGACTTTTTTCAGGGGTGCAGTCGGATGGTGATTCAGGGGTTATGCAGAAAGCTTATCAGTGGAGGATGTTCATTTCATGATCTTCTTGAGACTTTTTTTTTTTTTTCCTGGTGACCTTAACTGTTTTTTATTTCCGTGATAAATCAGTGAGGTTTTTTTGGCTTTTCAGTCTTCTATAGTGACAGTTTTGGGTCCGATTTTTCCTGTTCAGGGCTTTCTCGTATGTAGCCCTTTGTTTCTTTTCCCCACATTGTATTGTTTTGTCCTTTATTATGTTAATGAATTGTGATTCATGTCACCTTCCGAAAAACAGTTGGTTAAAAATCTTCTTTTTTCTCCAAATAGATTGTATGTACTTGCCAATGAATGTTTAAGATTAACCATTGGATAGCTTGACCCCTCTCCACAAGATGTAAAGCCATCTGGAGCATTTGAATACAGCACATTAATAATGGTGAGTCAGTTATTTGCATCCACCATTTGTAGAGTTTTTTACTTGTATTTTAGTTCCATTTCTTTCTAAGCAGGAAAGATATAGAGGGATGTCCACAGATGGCTGTGATGAGTTAGTTGTAAAGGAAAATGTATCGGTGGTCTCTGAGGCCATTTTTGACATCTTTTGATATCTTCTAAGGCTCATGTGCAACAAGTACAACTGAATCTGGATATTATAACTTACAAGCCACCTACATTAGGAAAGTGGGATATTCACATGCTTGGAAATTGGCAAGAGAGATTGCACTAATTTCCTACATAGTTGACAAGGGACCTTGATGTGAGATCTCATGCATTAAAAGCATAACTTGTAACCATTTAAGATGTGGAAAAGAATGTGAATCCAAATTTTTTAGTCACATCAAAACTGGAGAATTGTTTTATATACATGTACATGCTATGCTGTAAGAAGCTGCTGAAGCTTTTATCTACAAGGCATAAGTGAGGACGCTAATGGCTGTTACCATACAAAATGTTTATTCTACAATAAAAATTCCTGCACCCATGTAAAAGGAAATGAAGAGGTACATGTCTCTTCCTTCTCAAGTCAATTTATGGCCATTTGGTTTTCTAAATTTTCTCTAAGATAAATTTACTGAAATTACATAAATCTAAGTCCTGGGTCACCCTAATTGGGCCTTTAACCTCTTTTTACCATACAAGGAAATACAACGAAAATCAAATCCTGTGACTCTTGGTTGGACCTCTAACTAGTTTTACTAGAAGGAAATACATGAAAATTAAGAAACTTATATTCTCTACTCGAAATAGGAAACTTTTTTTTTTTCTGGCCTTAGTTTCTTCCTGCACCAGCTGCATCTGTCCTGTTTTCATGTTATTGTATTATTCTATGATATCAAATGATTAAACATCCTTAATCTGGAGCTTTTAGCTTGATGATATAATTTGATGTTCTACATTGGCTGTAATGTTCAGCATATTTTACTGGCTTTCCCAGAATTTGCAGTTGATGTGTCTAGAATCATGATATTGTGGGCCAGTATAGGTGTCACTTCCCTAGAATTGTTCTGCCAATGCTTTGTATAGTGCAGGAAGTGCCACAATGTTGTTGATCATTGTATGATGTCAGAACCATCATAGCTTTGTTCAAGCACGAGTGGATCTGACTTCTAAATAACAGCTTGGTCATTCCCTTCATTTGAGTTAGATACCGATGCTTATTCAGAGAGCACCAGGCAATGCACAAGGGCATAACTTTCTGCTTTATCGGGAAAATCATCCATTTGCAACTTAAAAGCAGTACATGTCATGTGGTTCTGGTTAGACTAAGTTGCATTCTGCCTGGTAATTGGACCAGAAGTTTGTCTAGCCTATTGTCCTATATTACCATTTATTTCTATTATTTATTTAACAGAGTCAGTATCTATCCAGTTCAATCGTATGATTTTGTATTGCAAAATCAAATATTATATTTCTCCCTTTTGACAACCATTCCATTATTTTATTATGTTACAAAATTGTCAATTGTTTCAGGGTGGCTCTTGTAAAGTATGTGGTGGAGTGACACATTTGGCCAAGGACTGTCCAAAAAAAGGCAAGAAAGGCTCTACTGCTGCTGGATCAGAAAATGGATGTAAGATCTCTGTGTTATCCTTTTCACATTATGTTTGATGCATTTCTACTCCTATGGTTTCTTGGATTGTTGGTCCTTGCTCTTTCTTAATGAATGAATTCCATGTTGCTGTTGAATATTGTAGATTTTGTGTGGTTCTTTGAACTTTACTACTATCTTTATATGAAACTATATATGTTTTCCTTAGTCATAGGGGATACCCTAGTTAGGCATATGGTTAATCAGTTATAAAAGGTTACTGGGTGCCTTTTGTACAAAGATTCTAAGCTAATACCCTGCATCTTTTACATCAAAAAGAGAAGCTTGATCATATTTTGTAGGACCAAATGATTCTGTTTTGGCCATAGTTTTAAAGATCAGCTGAATCGAATTGGAGTTGGCTGATCCAGATTGGATGTCAGTGCTCCGATCTGATCCCACTCTTTTATTTTGTCGTTTATATGGAGAACTCTGCCAGATCAGTCTGGCGGTCTGATCCACAGATCCAACCCTGAATTGACACCAATCTGAGTGGTTTAGCCTGAGTCTACCCTAAATGCCACCACATGTGTCGGCACAAGAATCATCAGCATGCCCAGCGTCCATCCACCAGCATGCCAGCAACCCACCTATGACCTACGCACGATCCTGGTGGGCGGGTAGGTGTTGGTGGAGGGGACAAAATTTATGTGCCATGATGGCCATCTTCCCATCAATGTCACTGTGGTGACTATTGTCATTCACAAGGAATCAAACATTAGACCCAATTGGGCCAGATCAGTTGACCCAGATCTATCTTGGCCTACCGACCAGACTCTGACCTACTGTTACACGATTCCTGACCAAAACTGGTCGAATTGGGTGATCTTGGGCCAAGATTGAGATGGATCACGCTGATTAGTCTGATCCATTTCAGCATCCTTAACAGGCTGATCGGTCCGTTTGTGTTCCTTAACTCCTTTCTTTCTCTCCCCTTTACTCTGCACCCCTGAGGTTCTCTATCTCCCACCCGACACTCCTGCAGGCTGCAGCTATGGTGTGGAAACAAGGTTCAAATTTTTTTAAAATGAATTTATTTAAAATAAATAGGGTCCAGCCCAGTCTGGACTGGACCTGATCCAGTTGGAATTGGCCGGGCCGTCGGGTTTGAGCCCACTGATCCAGAGACTGATCCTGAGCTTTTCTACCTTGGTCATGTCACCTTCCTTTTCTTCCTCTCCTACTCTTTGGAATCCAGAACTGTTCGTTGCAACAAATTTCAAGCCGAGCACTGGAGTATGAGGCGGATAGGAAGAAGAGGGGAAAGAGGAGGACCTAAGGAAGTTGAGGGGAGGTCACAAATGGTACTTGCTAAGATCCCATGGTGGCAGATTGCATGTGCAGCCTCAGTGGATAGTTTAGCAATGACAAAAGGGCCGTGTAGCATGGTGCAGTGGCACATGGATACATGAGAAGCAGCGACAGGTGACTATCTCCTTCTAGGCTCCGAGTTCCCATCTCCTCAAATGATTGGTAGGGTGGGGTGTAAAACTTAAAGTGGGAGGGCTTCTAGTAAAACAACCCCTTGGTAGGAAGATGTTGTACATTTCTCCTTAAGCAATGACAAAAAGTTATTCTTCGAATATTGTATTATTATTATTATTATTATTATTATTTTCAGTGCCAAGCTAGAAACTGGCCAGAGTTGGGACCAGTAATGGCTGGTTACAATTTGGTTTTGCCAGGTTTGACTTAGTTCAGCTGATTTTTTATTCTTTGGCTGCTACACCCTGGCTACATCACAATAAGTAGAGAATAATTAGGGTTACATGTATATGTATGCATATAAAAATGCTAGGATATGACTGGGGTGGTTGGCCCCTAGCCGGCCACCAAATGGGTGTATTCTGTCCACACGAGCAACTCCCATCATCTTCAGCCTCCCTCGTGAGTTTTCACACACTGTGGGGGAGGGGCATTTTTATTTTTATTTTTATTTTTTTTCTGGATGTGTGCACATACCCTCATATTCCCATGTGGCACCTCTGGTACCATGTGCACGTACCTGCCTATGAGATGCATTAACAGTTAGATAAGGTCCTCTGATAAGCTTGGCCAAGGCATCCAGCTCCCACACTAGCCTGATGAGAAGCACAAAAGAATTACCATGGCCTTTTCATGTCAGCTTGTGGATAGAAGCAACTTGGATTGTCCTCATTGCTAACTTCTCTCTCAATCAAAACCTGAAAATCTCTTGTACTAATGCCTCTCGACAAACTAAGTAATAAAGTCTTTTGTACTACTGCCTCTCAGCAACCCCTGCAGCCCCTTGAGACTTTTCTTCTAATCTTCAGGGACTTCTTTGCCATCAGTGTGTGATTCTGTTGTTTGGCGGGGCTTCCGCATGTAGGGAAACTTGAACTGTTCTCTCTGCATATGTTAGTTTGCTTGGGTGATGGTGAATATGCAAATGCCCTCTTAGTTCTGAATCAGACTAATGAGTCAGGCTGCCCCAGTGACAACTGTTTTGACTAATTTTGGGGTTGAAAATCCAATTTTGCATGTCCATTGTAATAAAAATAAATTTAAATATCAAATGTTAAGGATGTTGATTAATTTCACTCTGATTAGACAGATTCTTATCCCTCGTCAGCATGGGAGTCAGGAGGACCCTTTTCACCTTTAATCTCAACTAAAAAAGTGTAGCTGGATAGCTCTCGACTGACACCTTCATGTTCATTGTAACCAAGAGATTTAAATATCAAATGCTAAGGATGGTCACCAATTTAACTCTGAGCAGGCTGATTCTTATCCATGTCGTAGTGTCAATTCAGGGGAAGAGTAGCTGGATAGTTCATTGACTGAGAATTGGATTGGGTTCATACAATTCTGACAGACATTTGAGTCAAATGTTGATTTCATTGTATGTTGAATGTTTGTTTATTCATTATTTCTATTGCTAGGATAAGATATCAAATGTTTATAAATAACACTTGGACTTACTCATTGTTTGTGCTTGTTCAATGACCTTGACTGTTGTCAGATTATATCCAAAACATTAATTGTAAACAGTTCCAGACTGTGGCATATGTCCAGCAATTCAATTTCTTATTTGCAATGCATATGTGGATTCTTTTTAGTGAATTGTGTCAGTCCACCAGATTGATAATATACACGTGTGTCAGATTGGAAGCATTATTGTTAATGCATGTGTAGGACAAGTTTCTCGACATGAAACTTGTAGAGCGTCGGTAAAATATAGCTGCACATATTATTTTTTCTTCCCAGATTGTAATCACATTTTCTAATATTTCAGTTGGTGAACGTGACAAAGCTTGGCAAGGGAATCATACTGTATTTAGAAGTGGAGACGATTTAGAAGACGACTTTATTCCAGAAGAGGAGACAACCCGTAAAAAGCCTAAAAATTCAGATTTGCAGTCTGATTTAGTTTCTTCAGGTGCTGATAATGGCAGTAATGCTAATGTAAAAATCAAGAAGAAGAAGGTTCCAAAAGTTGTTAACTTCCTTGGTTGACGAAGATGTTTGTACTGCATGTAGTAGATGGAAATATGTCGTTTTAACAAAACTGTTGTTATTCTTCAGTCCATTTCCAGCGTGTGAAATCATTGAAAGGGAATTTGTTGCCCTCAGGCTGTCAGACATTTCGTGTTTCTTTTCTCGGTTTCTTGGCTTTCCGTCCTATATTTTCCCTCATCTATTTAAGGGCCTCAGGTCAGTTCGTAATGTGAAGAGGAAATCTTCTGCAAATCTTCTTTGTTTTCCTGGAGCAGGCGAGACATGGTTTTGGTAATAGTCTGGCTATAGTACCCCTTATTTTCTTCAAGGCTTAGGGGTTTTGACAAGTTTTTGATATCAAAGCGCCAAGGGAAAGTTTTTGTTATTTTCTAGCTATGACCTTACTGAAATGATTTTTTTTGTCTTGGGGTTCATAAGCTCTTTAGTATTTTGGGAGAGCTTGGTTTTGAGTTTTATCTTCTCTGTCCTCGTCCATTTTAGGGGCTAGACTGAGTTTTGCTAGAAAGTGGACATGCACCATGAATGTTTACTGATTTTTTTTAGTTATATGCTTTTAATTTATAGATAAGATATCAGAATGATATTCTCTGGACTTTCTTTCTCTAGATCTATGTGTTTAGACACATAAGGGATAAGGTGTACTTAATATTTTTCCTTTTTTTTTTTATAGCAAATGAACTACTTACCCTCATTTCCACGTGTTTGAGGTTATACAAAGACTTGAAAAAGAGGTCCAGAGGATCTTGTTCCTAAAACACCTGTTTGTTTGTGATGATACAGCCAAACTTTTTCCACCACTCTATTACGCACCCACGTATTAGCTATTGGCAACAATGATCAAAATAACTCTGAACTGCTTCTGGATCGACCAGCTGATATCTGATGCCTGGAATCGGTTAATAACGTGACCCTTTCCAATGGCTTGTATTGTATCTTTTGCCTCTAAATTTTGAACAAATGACTCGTGTTAAATGTAATAGCTGATGAGAGAAAAAGATTAATATATTACAAGTATAATACAAAACATTTATAACCAATAGAAACTTCGGACTCCTCGTCTGCCATTGAAACAGGGAGACCATGAGTTAAAGCTGCCACTTTTGAGACCAACTGTTAACATGTAGATTCCAAAATTCTTTAGGTTACAACTCGTCCGTCTTAAGAACACTGACCTGTTAACTTTTCCATAGACTGTGATGAGACTAAACGCTCCTAATTCTCACACTCATGACCATAGGACAAAGTTGGAGCTTGCATGTGGACGAGGCCAAATGGTATAGTGGATGGGTTCGTGATATACTTACTATTCTGGACCTCATCCTCTGTCCCAGTGTACCTTCACCCACATGAGCTAATGATGAGTTTAAGACTTCATCTGCTTTATCTGATGACCTGCTTAATTTACCGTAGATTTGGGAGTGGAGACATGCCAAGATGTACAACATAAGGTCCTTTGAATCTAATCTCTAAGCTTGTAACACAAAAATACGTGACACTGGCTGGAGTCATCAGCCAGAACCTTATAAAATAACTCTCCTTATGTAAACCTTTTCTTTGAAAGGATGGCTTGGCCGGGTATATATACATATATGCAGGAGACTAGGTTGGTTCCGAAGAAAGCTCGATATTTCTTCTTAAAGAAGAATATTCTGCGCAGTTATAAAAGTTTTGTCTAATAAAGTGATTATTCAAAGTCCAAGCCTATCTTCAGAGGAGTGGCAATCCTTTGGACAAAGAGAGATAATCCCGCTGCACAGAGAATTTGTAGGCTATTGACCCACTCGACAGACTTGAACTCAAGACCTCTCAAAAGAAGGCCAAGGGATGAAGCTAACCGCTTTACACATTTGGTTTGATCCTCTTGCGTAACTATTAAGCTTGTAACTCAAGCAGGGTGGTTCGCCGACTAGAAGAGTCGGACCGACTCAAATTACCTATGATTTGGTGCAAGTCAAATCGACTAACACAGACTCGGCCGAGTCGCATGGAAAAAATCATTCAAATCCCACCTGGCTATGTAACATATGAGTTGATGAGGTAGGTCAACTGCCACAGAACACACGTCACATGTGATCACGGTGGTTTACAACTTAACTCGACCTAAAAAAACGGAAGCTCAAATGAAGACACACAGCAGGGAGTCTCATCTTGAAGCCGATGGGGCAACAGCTGAGTCTTTGATGAGGGTAGCACTAGTTTTGTACAAGTGAAAACAAAGGCCGACTGGCTCAGGTTGTTCTAACGTATCATCTTCTCTCTTTTCAAGAGAGGTCACCCGCTTAAAATCATTATTTTTCTTGAGAAATACTTGCTGCAACTCCTTAGGTGTTGAATTCCAACTGCAGTGGTGTGGCTCTAATTCATCACTCACTACACCTCTTATGAGACTCTGCAATGATCACACATACCATCTTATCCATTAGTCCAACGGCAGTTAGACTACACCCCACATGCATTGCAGCAAGTATTTTCCCTCCTCTGTCTAATTACATATACAGCTAATTGCTGTTTCAAAAAAAACTATCTTATATTTTGAATGAAAGCAGAATACATGGCTAACTATACAGTCCTTGAGTTTGGTAATCTTTTTTAGCTTAAACTTATTATGTTGTTGTCTGATCTTGAAGATTTGGATAATGGCAGCAACAAGGACATTACAACAAATATTTCTCTCCGTATAAAAATCCCCAAGAAGCCATGTGCAGATGAGAATTTCAAAAGGATTTGTCTTATTTACTCCATGAATTGTGCTTGTTCCTTAAACTGCTTCTACATTGAGAAGGACTACCTATCATACGTGATTTTATTGCTAGTTGTACTTCAAGAGGTTAGTTCAATTTCTATTCGGCATTTATAGGACCCTTCACCCATTGGTTTGGTCAGAGTTAAGTGAACTACTTCACCTTTATATCAAAGCAAATTAATTTAACTCAGTCTATTTAGAGTTTTAAAATCAATATTTTGTTATAATTTATATAGACGTTTAAAATGAATCTCCTAATTAATTTTATGCTAACGAATGTACATATTTATACCTAAAATGTAATTTTCGTGATAACGTATACATACACAATAATTTAACCCATCTTGAAATCAAACCAATCCACAATAGTTCCAAATTGAACCAAACGAAAGCCTTTAGTTTTGGCTCAATTTGATTTTTGGTTTGGACCGAACAGTAACACTACTTGTGTAGCAGCCTAAGGCAGCGTTTGGAGGCATTTAAACAAGAACAGAATTATGAGAAGATTCTCTTTGGATTGTGGTCCACGTCAGCACGCCGTGAAATGGGATTTCAATCGCCTTGTAATATATAGCTTGTTTGGTAAATTAGTTCCAATTTAGATTCTAGAGTATATAGTTTCTTCTACAAAAATACCCTCTCCTACAGTCAGGTGTGTGTGTGTGTGAGAGAGAGAGATCGATTTATGTTTTTTATTGATTTTCTGAAAAACTGAAGTCTTGAATTAGTGGCACACAAATTCTGTTCTAAATGAGGCCAAAGTGGAGGACGATATTTCTCTATTTCCTCTTTAGTTGAGAGTAATTCTACAAACATTTTAGGATTTTTTTTTTTTGGTATATATACACTCACTCTTGACTTCTACACATTGTTTAAAATATCCTTGACATCCTCAGAATAGTTATATCCTTCATATTAAAATACTATGAACTTCAATTGAATATGACAAAAAAATTCATATATTTTTTTCTATATATATGTCACTAAATTCATGAAACTTACATATATATATATATATATATATTACCAAAATTGGTGATTTTTTCTAACATATTCGATTAGAGTTCATGGCATTTTATCAAATAATAATTGTAACATTTCTAAAGGTGAGAAGAGTATTTATAATAACACATGAAAGCCAAGAATATACATACCACAAGGTACAGTTTGCCTCCATCGGCCGCTATAACTATCTAAGAAGACACTCGAAATTGGAAGGATAAAAAACCCACAAATATTGTGTGTGTAATATATATATATATATAATCCAACATTATATTGCCTTATGCGACTTGTTCATATACATATACAAGCGTCCGTATGTACGAGTAAAGGTTTTCACAGGCAATCGTACAGGTGTATTTTAGAAGAGCTGTAGGCAAGTTTTGCCCGAGTTGATGGGGTGTTCAAACTTGAGTGGGCCAAACCCCCTTCTGTTTGCATATGCTGTTTGTTTCATGGTATTCCCCCCCAAATAGCCGCATTTTCCTCTTGTTCGGAGTGAAATTAACCAGACACTTGATAGGAGAGTATACACCACAACTTTTAAGCTGTGCTAGGGTTTTATAATTTTTTTTGTTCCTTAGGAAAAGATTTTTTTTTTTTGTTTCCATATTAAAAACTGAAAAAAAATTAAATTTTCTATGGTTAGAAGTTGTTCTAAAAGTCAACTCTTTGAGGATTAATGTCAAATCTCCATAATTGCTAAAAAGGGAATATAGAGATTTACGAAGACAGAGAAACCCTTTTTTTTCTTAGAAAAAGGCTTTCCTAGGTGTAGTAGGGATAACAAAAGGATCAAAAACTTTTCCATCTACGGATAACCGAAGGATCAAAATTTTTTCTATGTATTTACTTTTTTTAATTATCTAATCTTAAGAAAAACTTCACTTAGAAAGTAGACTTTTTCCTCCAATTTTTCAGCAACTCCTAACCCAACTTTTAATTGGAAAAAAAAAAAAAATCTACACAAGCAGCGAAGAGTCTTTTTCTTTAGCATGGTCCACAAACATAGCTGAACCTTGCCAATAGGTGACACTTCGTCCATTCTTGACCAAATTTCTAGTTAGTAGTCACTTTTACATTCTATTTTCGACATGAAAATTATCACATCAAGACAGATAGCTACAAATTAACCTTTTCCCAACAATTTTACTTCTTATCCAATCTAAAAGCTCTAAACAAAAATCTCTACTTAAAGCCAAAAATTACATAAACAACTTTATGTACCCTAATATCCTATATATGTTTAAAATAGTTAAACTATTACGAACTATAGAATCTTAAGAATACTTGTAATTTAAAAGGCTCCAAATATGCCTTTCATATCAGAAAACAACAGATGAGATGATGCAGAACATCCACGTTTTGTCTTCCCTTCAAATTCCCTGCATCAAAACGAATCGCGTAGAGGCCACGCAACTGAAAAGCCGCCCTTTTTCAACAGCTCTCTGCGGTAGCAGCTGCATGATTTCAATCTTTGGATCTCGTTATAATAATCCTGCCAAACGTTTTAGGTTAGAGATGGTAATGAGTTAGGTCAGATCTATTGGCCGGATCATGATTCATGAGTGGACTTTATTAGTTATTTTATGAGTGAAAAATACTTGCTGCAATGCATACATCGTGCAACCTTGGGATCATTTCCTGTGTGACCTGAGCCATCTGATTGCATAGGAAATCTTGTAGTCTCCATTAGATTGCAATTAGAGGTGTCAATTAGACGGGCTAACCTGTGGTCCAGTTCAACTCAGTCTATATTAAAGAAAATTGAGCTAGCCCAAGTTCTATAAATTGAGTTAAGCTAAATTTGAGTTGACATTAGTTAGATCTGAGTTAGATTAGACTGAAAATAGGTTGATCCAATTTAATTTATTGACTTTTATAATAATTTATACAAAAACTAAAATGTTTTTAACAAACCATTTTTAAACAGGATCAATCCAACTCAACTCGTTTGTTATTGAATTTGGGCTGAATTTGAGTTAAACTCGGGCTGAATTTGGACTGGACTATTCTAAATTTTAGTTAGATCCAAATTATCACATAACTCAGCCCAATCCGCCCAATTTACATTTTTAATTGTAATGTTGGCAGCTACTTAGAGCAAACATTTCTCTTTACAAGTTATATGCACTAATTTCATGACTAATTAAAACGATATGCTTTTCTCGAAGACTTAAAAGTTAGATAAGAATATTTGATTTATTATAGCATCCGAATTATGCATAAATTATAAGCAATATACATATATATGTATATTTTGTGCTTTTGCTAAAATTAATAGAAACATTACTGAACAAAAGCCAATATAATTGTTTAAAAATATTAAGCAAAGATATTTTATATGTGTACTACTCTGAACTTTTGATCTCGAATGATTGGAGCTAAACTTAAAGACGAACATTTCTCGAACTGAATAATTGCTAACGAATGCTACTTGAACTGAACCTGACTTGATCAAACTTGAGTGATGGTTTTTAAAGAAAAAAAAAGTTTTAAATTGAATTAAGGTAGATTAATATTCAGATCAAATTTTCAGACTCTAATAAGTAATCCGACCTGATAAAAATCTAGATCAAATGACGCACTCAAACTTAATCCACTCTTCAAAATTCACAATCCTAATCTATTTTTTTCAAAAGTTTGGTTAAATTAAATCCACAGGATGGATTAAATTTGGCCAAGTATATAACATTATCCAGCAGCTAGCTCACTCCTTACCAGTTCTTAAGGCACTGCAACAAGATCATGTCCATCCTACAATGTTCCCAAGGAACACCAGAACCACTTCCCTCGGCCAACAGATAGAAGCGTCCCATTAAAGCCAACCGGCGGATCCAGAGTCTCCAAACATTCGACTCTCCAGTCTCCACCTCCCATTTGCAGCTCCAAACTGATCACATCCTCGCTCCTCCATCCTCCTCACACGATGGCACAAGTGGGTAGTCTTCCTCATAACAAAACCTTCTTCTCCTCCTCTCTCTTTTCCAAATTTCTTCCTCAATTGGGTAGCATATATATGCCATAATGTCATATATGCTTCTTAATTACTTGGGTCAGCTTAATTTGCTTCTCTTCCTTGATATAACATGCTCTTTTGTTCTCTTCTCTCCTCTTGGATCATCAGCAAAAAGTGGTGGTGACCGTCTCCGGGATGATCGACGACAAGACGAAGCAGAAGGCGCTCGAAGCCGTCGCCGACATCTACGGTATATGCCGATCCTAAGATGTTCTTCTTGATCAGAAATATTGATACATGTTGTTGTGGAGGAGAGGAGAATTATGAGCAGTGAGTGCAATTGGACTGTGTTTGAGGATTTGTTCCACAATTGGTTTTGTTCTTGGCAGGTGTGGATTCGATTGCTGCGGATTTGAAGGATCACAAGGTGACTGTCATAGGCGAGATGGACGCTGTGGCCATCGCCAAGAAGCTGAAGAAGCTGGGGAAGGTGGACATAGTCTCGGTTGGGCCTGCCAAGGAGGAGAAGAAGGAAGAGAAGAAGGAGGAGAAGAAAGAGGAGAAGAAGGAAGAGAAGAAGGAGGAGAAAAAAGAAGAGAAGAAATGATCACAAATTCCAACCTTTCCATAATTTGATTTCCTCCTTTTCTTCTTCTTCTTCTTCTTCTGCCAAATGACATATCAAGGATATCCCTAGATGCTAGCAAAGCTGTTCGTCGCAGGCACAGCTGTTGTGGTGTTCTTTTTTTTTTTTTTAGAACAATCGCCCTCTCAAGAGGCTTTTGACAGGGAACTCTGTTAATTAGGGCCAGCCTTTGCAATGGCATCACATCAATGGGCAAAGGGAAGATAATATTATTAGGCCGTGTTTGGCAAAATTTTTACTTGAAAGTTAATTTTGACTTCCATTTCTTACATAGAATAAGTTGAGGGAGAGAGGTTGTAATTAATTTGGATTTGTTACAAATGTCAACTCTTTCTTAACAACTTCATTTTTTTCTTTAATCTTAGAAGTTCTTCTTTTGTAACTTTTGGTTGGAAGTCGAAACATAAAAAAAATATCACATAACTAACTTCCAAGATTTAATAGTTTGCATAAAAAAACTAAATAAAAATACAAAACTACTTCCAAATGGAAGCTGCACCAAACACGACTACTTTTCCATCATTTCATCTCACCAACCCCACTTCTCCCCTTCCGAATGAACCAAACGCTGTTATCACTTCACAGCTCAGCAGCCACTTCTCAACTTTAGGCCCTGTTTGTAGTGCTTTAAAGACAGTTACAGCACTCATACATGAACCTAAAAATCTGGTAAAGATCGTCTAAAAGCCTCATGCTATGTGCTTTGGTATGTCTACATTCACTGAATCAATCATTCAATCAAATAAGATAGATAAAATATTAAAGTCATTCTTTACCTAAGTGAATGAATATATATCTGGCATGGAGGATGATGACTGATGAGGTGCATGAAATACTTCCAAAATCTCACCTCAATGACAAGTGCTTAACTTTATCTTCCAAAATAATATCTATCATTTCATGAGGATGCGTCAATTCTGGATAGCGAAAATTCAGTCCAACATAAAAAAAAAAAAAAAAAATTGTTAAAAACTTTCTTCATCCATTTGGTCAACGAGATTCCCTATGCTCCAATACAAAAGTTGCCAGTCTTGTCGTTAAAGAATGTGGTATTCTCCGATTGGACAGGCAAGCATGTGTTGCCATGACGCAATATCTTATCTCGCTATTTCATATTCTGGACGCATCAATTTTGGATATTATATCAAGTTCAGTCTGACCCAGAAAGTTTTTTTGTTTTTTTTTTAAAATCTTTCATCTTTTATCTGGGTGGAGATCATGAATAGGTTATCTAAAATTACTTATTCGGAATAGTGTATGTACTTAAAATAAGAGGCATTTACCTTTGTAGAGTCCACTAATAGAATAAGAAGATTAAGCAATTCTTGAGTCTAAGATGAAATTGCTTATTCTCTTTATTCTAGTATAAACAATTCTAATAGTATAAACTATTCCACCCATCAAATTAGAATTAGCCTTATATTCTAAGAATAAGATTCCTTATTTTGCTCTTATTCTCCTAACTTCCATATAAGTTGTCTGATGTGGGGCCAGTTTGTTTCATGGATATTATATTCCGGATTTCTTATATCTGAATCTCTTATACCTAAAATAACAAGAATTCTCTTAAAAATATTTTCTTTTATTCTAAGAATAAGTAATTTGAACTTTTTAGGTGTATAAAGTTATTCCACTTATTTCAAGAACAAGACATCCGCACTCTCAAACTCAGATTTACGGAATAAACGTCATAAACAGTCCTATTAGGCCAACATGGCATTCTCTTTTTTAGCATTCTCCTATCGGACAGGCAAAGCATGTAGGTATACGTCCCTGTGACACAATCTTGTCTCGCTATTTGATACTTATCTGTAAAAAAGTATGTTGATCCAAGCGGATTGACCATGCAAAAACAAGGAAACTTGTCTGCATGCGCGTACGCACCTAGTTGCCCCCTCCCAAATTTGCGCCAGCTGACAATTGAAAATAGACTACTGATAGCATTAAAAATCCGATGCTGATTCCACAAAAGCATGACGTTTCACCTTCTTTATCGGATTTCTCTCTGCATAAATAAACCGATGCCATCAAATTCGTGAAATCCAGCAACTCTTCCAGCCCACGGATATGATGTCATAAACATTTGAGTACTTGCTGCAATGCCTCAAGCAGCTGCAACTTCCTTCTGATGATGGGATCAGATGGTGCATGGATTTTAAGTAGTACTATTACATATACCTTAGGAAACCAAGACTCGTTTTAACATGTACTCTTAAGAATAAGTTAACAACTCGAGATTGTCGTTTAATTGAGCTCCTGTACTTGTGTAGATAATTATCAAGTCCAAAGTCAAGCATGCCGGTGAACAAATTGCGGCCTTCCATGTAATCATGTAGCTGTCCAGCACAAACTTTGAACCAATTTGGGAACCAGGTCCATCCACGCAAGGTGTTAAGTGCGTTTGAAAAGGTCGAAAAGCTGAGTCGGATTGTGCATCTGTTCCCCAGCAAAGTTGAGACTAACAGTGACCCTTGTGACTCGGTTCCCACTTGTAAGGGTCCATATCTGAAACTCCACACCCATACCTTACTTATGTGCCTTTAACCGTATATGTATACCAGATATTGGAACGCCCGGAAAGTGGAGTCAACAGTAGGAGGTTTGATGTGGCAAACCACGCATTAAAGCACCCACTGGTCGTAATTCAATTTCTTTTGTACGGCGTCGGTATCCACATCCTGTAAGTTTCTGTTCCAACCAGTGCAACCTCGAATTACTAAAGAAACTCACTTTGAGGCAAATAGCTAGCATAGAGGAACTGCTATCAGAAAGAAGAACAAAACTCACCAAGTCATCTTGTTATAGAAAAGAGCTCCAGATCTTGAGGTTTTGGATGCCAACAGCTGTAAGCGGGATTACCTTTTAAAATCCTGACTGCAGATTGATACTCGTGCGCCATGTCCTGCAAGTAAAATTTGAACACAGTTACACCGAGGGGATAGGAATAGCAGATCAGTTATCAAGCGGTGTTCATGTGAAACAATCTAAAGTGAATATAACTGTAAGATGTTGATTGAAAAGATTCAAATAAACAAGACTATAATGAGTCAAACAAGGTCAGTGCACTTAAGTAAATAAAACAAGAAGAGATAATTAAGTATTCATGGAAACAAGTAGATATTAAAACCATTAGAAAATGTAACCAACCAGTGTACAGGTTCCATCCTGGGGAACAAATTACAAAGTGGACAGTAAATAAAGAAACAAGAGAAAAAGAGCAATCACAATGGACAATAATAAACAATAAAAAATCAAAATACTAATGGGGTAAAGAAGAGCAATAACAACAATGACAAAGATAGTACTGCTATCTGTCAGGACTAAAGGGTTTGATGTGACACATGCTACTAGAAATAAGCCAAAGAAGAGGGATAAGCACGTCTCTTCAGATTACCACATTGGAAGACTAAATATCACCTTCATTTCTCGATATGAAGTTTCATTAGCGTGAAGTCCGTGAAACTTTTGTCTAATGGAAATGAATAACTCCAACAATCTCCTCCTAGTGTGGGAAAAAACAAAGAGAAATAAGCTCACTGACATAGTATTTTAAAATATACGGTATGTATAGTTAGTTGTCAACACATTAAAAGGAACTGATGCCATAAATCAAAATGACGACCTCTGCAGCTAAAAAGGACAGGTAAGTAATTTGAACATTACTTAGTATCAAGTAGTTGAAACTGAGCATGTTTGAAGCTTCTGCAGTCAACCACACGTCAATTTTAAAGGAAAGATCCGGTTATCCACAACATTTTTCTTGACCATATGTCAACACAATAATGATAACCACGTGAATCTCTAGCCATAAATTTCAACAGTAGGAAACATATGGCATGTACACCAGCTAATAAGTGCTTCATCCTCATGCATGTTTTCCCTTCGCATTCAGTGTCAATATAATGGGTCCTGTATTGATGTCAAATGGAGGTGGAGCCTCGGTGCAAACGCAAGGTTTCCTACATTGTGACCTGGAAGCCAGGGCTTCAAAACCAGAAACAGCTTCTTTGCAAAAAAGCAAGGGTAAGGCTGCATACAATTAACCCTCTTCAGTCCCAACAGTTGCGGCAGCCCCAAGGCACTGGGGGTGCCCTTTTTCTGGGTGTTTGTTACCATTCGGTTTTTGCTAGTATGACAGATTAAGGGGCACTACACATAGACAAATGAGCAATTTTACATTCAATGATTATGATGGCAGAAAACAAAAGCAGAAAATCAGTTGTGGATAGGTTTACATATTTAGTGATAATCATGTGGGTAATTCAAAAACATTATAGGAGATGTTTTTTGAACATCATATTCTGGGAGATGTTAACAAACGTTCAGAAAATACTGGAGAACTCATGTGATACACCATAAAAAACATGGCCTTGATCATCCAAGTTTAGGTTATAGGTCCTGTTAAGCAATAGAAGTCTCAGGTAGAAAAGAAAATATTGTCATACTTGCATAAAGATGACTCTGTGGATGGCACTAGAGCGGCCTTTGTGGATGTTCCTTGCTTCCTTCCTGTTGTTCCAAGAATAACTTCATGCAAGCCAGATACATTCCAGCAAATAGAATACCTTTGTGGTTCAAAATAATAAGATCATGATTGTGCCATGACACTATTTGCCAACATGAATAGATGACAAAAAGCACAATGTTTAGCAAGTTAAGGGTATGCAATAATATCCAACAAACCATAACTACCCGCATTTTAAGGTAGGCACCTCATTGTCCAACTGTTGAAATTCATTTGGTGGTGTCGGAGCCTCATTGAATATTGCCTGTCATCATTTGTTAAAAATTTGCAAATTCCTTTGATGTTGTCAATTCAAGAGAAAAATGATTTATGTACCTTATTCACTTGAAATGGAGTTGACAGTTTGTTAGACAATGAAATAATACGATCGATGAGAACCCTTCTAAAAGTTGTCTCAAGTGGAAATTCTTGCGAAGCACCATAAGATCTCCCAACACTAATAGAAGACAAATACACAGGTTGCAAAATATGAGAAAGCAAACCTCCTGCAGTAAAAACAAGGAAGTTGTTTTTCTTTAATAAAGAAGCCATGTAGTTCAGCACATCCTGATGTCTACACAAAAGAATAAAATTTTCAAATGGCAAAGGAAGCTGGTATCTGATTCCAAAACGGATGGAGAATGAGATACAGCTAAAGGGATAACATGACACCAAATAATTTTGGTACAAATCTGAAATCTGAAAAGATTGATGCAGTCAGAGAGCATGCAAAAAGGGCACAAGAAGAAAACTCAGCCACATTGCAGATGACAAATTGTGTGGCATTGAATAAATCTGTGTCAATAGTTCAAATTTATTCAACACTTAACTTCATTATGTACCACTTGATAGTCAATTAATGATCATCAATTGTCAAATATCATATTTCATCTCCCTACACTTCCACAATTACTTGATTTATTTTGCTGCCATACACTGACATGTATGTATAATGCATGTATTTATCCTGTGATGCAGATAGCTACACTGGATAGGTCAATCTCCATACCAGGTTTTTGAGATCATCCTGTGTCTCGGATAGATAGATGCTTTCATAGCCAACTATATAAACAGCCAAAGAACAAAAATTACAGAATTTGATGAACAGCCCAAAGCCCAAAAGGATTACATTTATGAACTTTGGATGACTAATGATAAATATGACTCTGATGCAGAAAAGGGATTTGCGTGTTTAAAACCAAAGCTTCTTTTTTTTTGAAAAAAAAAACAATAAGATTGAATTTAACACCCTAGAGTGAACTACTCGCATCACTTTCCACTATGAGAATAATACATTTTATAGACAACGAGCATTAGGAAGCTATAAAGCAAAGATATAGATCTTCAACAATCAACATATTTAGCTAACAGTGACAAACCTTGAACGCCCACAACATTCCACCTGGTTATTTTGTCAGAGCAACTCATTGACAAAGTTCCATCACCACGGCCAGGTTTCTTCTGAACTGCCCCACAGAGCTTTACATAATCTTCTGAAGACGAACCCACTGATGCATCCTCCACTTGGAAATTGGGGTTCTGGTGACAAGGAAGCTACAGTTCTTGAAGTCTACTAAGATGACAATAAATCCAGCATGTATGCATTATGGAATAGACCAAATAAAACTGAAAAGGACAAGTATAGAGAATTGAGACTAATCATATCAGTCTGGATTAGAGTTTTGGCTCCTATTTCACCATATATAATCATCAAAACCTAAATCCAACAATGGCCATTTCCTTCATCGGATCCTTCCGTTTTCTTTTTTAGGTCATTCCCAAATTTTGCATGTACCTAATCAATGCACATCATCAATTGCTATTGGAAGGCATAGCTTATTCTTTTAAGTGATCATGATCTTTGGAAATGATGGAATGATAATAAAAGAAGTTTTGCTAAAACTAATAATTTTTAATTGACAATATTAGTTGCCTTCTCTTTTGCAAAGTAAAGTATTACAATGAAATCTAACTCCCAGCTAGGATTATTTGAAAATGCATGGACATGAAAGTTGTAGCATGGACTGCAGGGAGAGATGGTCATAATGCAAAGGAAAAACAGAGCTGACATCTAACTGCAATTATCATGCTATTTAGCTAGGAAAGAAAATGACACTCATCATGATAACTACCATGTGTTTATACGTATCAAGTGCTGGATGTCCCTCAATGACTGTCCAAGGTAGGATTTATTTAAGAAACCAAGTACAATCATGAAACAAATATGGATATATAGCTAGCATATACAAGTCACAGACAAGGGAAAAAAACAAGAAAGAAAAAAGAAACTACCTAAACAAAACTGAGACCAGTAAACAAAGCAACTGGGCATTGGGCAACCCAAAACAAATGATACCAGCAATGATGGATGATCCGTAAGCATTCATGTTCCCTAATGCAGATGAACCATCACCAGTTAGCAAAAGCTCAGTTAGTTGATCACTTACATTACCCTTGCCCTAAAATTTGTGACAATCTTGTTCAGTCCATGCTCCCATCAAATAGCATGTGTAGTTGTCTCCAAAGTGCAAATCCTCATCCCCTGGGTAGAAGCAGTGTCTGTCCATTTTGATGCAAGTTGTCAACAATAGTGGGGGCTTGCTACTAAGCCCTTGCCAATAAAGAAGCCTACTCCCAGATTCTCAAGAAGCAAGTGCTCTCCTACAGTAAAAGCTAATGATTCTTCCATTGGCAACACATGAATGACAACCAAACAAGATGGTCCATCAACAAGTGCATAAGCTAATACAAGTGAAGGTCTTAACATTGCCACCTGCCTAATCAGCAGCTGGGCTTTGAAGGAGATAATAGGGATTCAAAAACCTTGCCAAAGCAGCATGCGATGGACATCCTTAAGTGACCAGGTATGATGACTACATGGAAGATAGCTATTGAGCCAATGGTCTTGGGTATGCTTCCAGTATTACATTATCCAAGCTCAAGAGGCTTGCAACATAGAAAATCCCACCATATAATAGGGGAGGCTTTTGGAGATGATGGAAAATGAAAGAATCCCACATATATTCCTTTTGGTACCATATTAAGATGATCAAATGTAACAAGACAATCAGTGAGTTAAATGTAATGTTAACATTTATTGTTTGTAAATCTAGTCAGAACTCCAAGAGATTCCCACCAATCATGGTACAGATCTAACAATGTTAAAATAACAGGTTATGACAGCCATATCCTAATCATCTGCCCACTAGTTGATCTAGATTGACAGGGATCCACCATGGCTTATGCATTTGCAGCTCTCTTTAGGTTACCTTGCTACTAGAGTTGCAATCTTTTAACGTCACCTGCCCTGTTTTTTCACCAACTATAGATAATTGGCGATTCGGTCAGCACCCCTGTGTGACTTTGCACCAATTCAGCGTTGTCTGTTCGGAAACATACATTTCAAGATGGGACCACCTTGACACTGGACGATTTGATCTTACCCATGTATATATTCTTTCCACCAAGACAGACATCCTCCCATCCGTTTTCAAGTCAATTCCCCTCAACCACTTCTACTGTTGACTCTTCCTTCTGACAGATCACAAGCCAACCAATTACTGTCGTATGGTTGGCATCACCATAACCTTCGCCTATTATTATGTGATGTAACAAGAAAAAATCCATACCATCCAAAACAAAAAGGCAGAGCCCATTCTTGTAGCAACTGTGGATGATAAACATTGTCTACCTCAGGAAATGCCCTCAACGACAATGTCAACGACGTACTAGAAGAAATTCCACCTGCAAACGTAAGGACATGAAACAGTTAATCCGGGCATTTGCAATTTGCTTAGATAAGCAGCAACAATCCACTGCAGGGCAGCAACTCACTAACATGGCAACTGGCTGATGTACAAATGCAGCTCCCAACCGGGTCTCATGGCATACTTTTCTCGACCACCGGCAAGAGCAGCAGCATCCAAACAGAAGATGGAGCCCGACGTAGCTCCATTCTCCGAGATCCCATCGTTTCTCCTCTCAAAACCACGCTCAACACTGCAGGCGGCCTTCGCACGCCCGACCTCCGAGTAGAAGAACCGCAAGAGCGCCCTCCGCGCGACGATCTCGGCGTGGGAGTCGTTAACAACATCACCCCTCGGGCTGAGGAGAGATCCCCCGATGCACTTAGTCCCCGTGCCCAGCGCCGCCACCTGCAAACCTGGAAAAGCCCACAAAGATGAGAACGACAGCTCCTTCATCTGCGGGTTTCATCACCATCTGCTGCTTCAGCTACATCAAAGAAGAGAGGAAGAGGAAGCGAGCAAGGACGGAGACGGAGAAGGGGAGGAGAAGAGGAAGAGTACCGCCGCTGGGAGAGGAGAGGAGGAAAGCAGCCAAGACGGTGGTCTCCCTCCCCTGGGGCTTCCCCTTCTTCGGCAGTGAGTAATAGAGGGATAGAGCGGCCTCCGATACCCTCTCTCCCCAAGGCGAGCACGGCGCCTCGGCGCCGTCCGGAGTGTCGGAGGCCATGCTCTGCGCTTTTTGAGGGAGGCGTGCCCGCAAGATGTTCGGCGGAATGGCTGAGCGGAGAATGCTTCCACAGCCCTCATGCGCAGACGATCGCCGCCGCGTTCAAACGAGGTTCCCTATGCAGCGCCCGCCAACAGGTGCCAGCATGCTAACAGTAAACACATACGGGGATGCAAATGCTAACCGATGACCCGATTATTTGACCGACGTAACGGATGGTCTTCTAAACCGATATCCATGACGGATAAGATAGTGAATACAATCTTTTTACGATAATCCTTCCAAATGAATAGCGTATCAAATACAACATCTCTCTTAATCTGTACCAAATCTGATCCGTTTGTATTTTTACACATAGAAGATTTTAGATTTGAACTTTAAAAAAAAAAAAATTGTCTTAATTAATAAAACAGCTAAAATCTTTACTCATACTATCAACAGTCCAACCTAGCTGGTTCTGTCTACCAATGTTAGGTGCTCCAGATACCAACTGAGCACTTGCGCAATTTTTAGATTTGGACTAAGTGATCCAAATACTCGTCCATGGGTCATGTGTGACTGACACGTACAGGTTAACATAACTGACATAATGGTATCAGTTCAACGAATAAAGTTTAATGAAGTAATTGGATTATCTAATTTAAAATCTTAAGATATTGAGTGAAGTAAGATTGTTAAAGTTATTGAACTATTTAATTTGAAGTAGACACCATCTATTTAATTATTAATTGCTTTTATCTATTTTTTGATGTGAAATATTCTAACAAAGCTAACCAGAAAAGTTTTGTAACTAGTAAAGTCATTTATCTTCGTCATTTAATTTGATCTTGTCAGGAGGCAACATCAGGGACTTTACAAATCCAGACTTAAAAAGATTGGATGGCAACATAAGGGACTTTACAAACTACATGATTTCCCCATGTTACATAAAGTTGGACTTTTTCATTTCAGAACTAAACTCGCTGCACCGGTACCTGGCATTGCGCCGCTGCCGGTATTTTTTTAATTTTATTTTTTATTTTTTAAGTTTTCATATTTTTTGGGCCGTCTTATATGAGATCGGGTGTATGGCCAAGTAGGAGTACCATGAGGCCGACTAATAAAATATTTTTTTTAAATTAAAAGTACTAGCAACGGGCGTAAAAATGAGCTGCCCGTACAACAAGTTTTACTCTTTCATGAAACATGTTTGAGTAACACTCGCTGTACTGCTTGTGGTGTTGGTGCAGCAAGTTGTTGCACCCCACGCAACACAATCCATTTTTTTATTTTTTTATTTTTTGAAACTTTTTTTATTAAGTTCCGAAGTGTCCTACATGTCTGTATAGGCCGATCTCTGATCGGACGATCCAAAAAAAATGACAAATAAAAAAGCAAGCCCCCAATGGACAGTAAAAAAATATATTTACTGGGCAAAGCCCAATACTATTTTTTTATTTTTCAATTTTTTCGGCCATCCAATAAGAGATCGGTCCTTACAAGATGTGTCAGACGTGATGAAGCCGACCTAAGAAAAGTTCCAAAAAAAAAAAAGATTTTACTGCTGTTGTAGCCGTTCGATCTAACAGATCGGACGGCTGTCCACGCGTGGTGCGGGTGCGCGCCCGAATCGCACATGGTGCAGTAAGTGTTACTTAACATGTTTTGATTGTTACGGCATGGTTCGTCTACCATTAACCATTAACGTTAATAGGCAGCAGGAAGGTTGTCAAATAAGGAGGAAAAGGAGGAACATTGTTGCAGAAACAGGCTGCAAAGTACCCACTAGATTCATCTGACAACTAGAAAAATAGTTGTTTTTCACAAATTTTACATGGATCCCATCAACAAAAGAGCAAGTATGATGTTAGATTAATACTTGCTAAAATAGCGTCCGGTCTTGCACCGCCGGGAATTGCAAAAATTAAAAAAATGTATTTTTTGAGATCCACATCCCTCACCTGTCTGTACAAATAGAGACGATCCAAAATTCTCAAAACCTAAACATCGAGTCCCAAGGAACACTAAAAGTGTCTTTACTAGACCGAGCCCAATAATAATTTTTCATTTTTAAAAGTTTTCTTTTTCCTGTTGTTCGATCTGAAATCAGCTTGTACAAATCTCAAACAACTGAAAAAAAAAACTTTAAAAAATAAAAAAAAGATTTAGATTTGCTGCAACGCAAGATAGTGCAGCAGTGCCTGCATTGCATCACTCGAGATAACTAACATTTGCTGCTATGCCCCCTGCAGCTGCAATGCAGGGCATTGCACAGTGGGCAAACAAGAAGTTTTTTTTTTCATTTTTTTTAAAGGTTGGACCTTACATTCTCTATGTTCATATGGTCGATCTTTGATCGGATGACTCAAATAATTGTAAAAGAAAATTTGAGCCCCAATGAACAATAAGAAAGACACTCTAGATGGACCAAGCCCAGTAACAGTCTTTTTTTATTTTTTAAAATGTTTCGGATCATCTGATTGAAAATTGGCAGCTATAGACACATAGGGGTAGGACCTGTGTGGCTCAACCTTTAAAAAAACAATCCAAAAGAAAAAATTCTTTTGTTTATCCATTGCAATGCCCTGCACTGCAGCAATAGGGGCATTGCAACAAATATTACACATCTTCAAATGCATCTTTCATGGAAAGCTGTGCTTTTGTGTACGTACATATAACCCCTGATGGAGCTATTTATATAGTCATATGTACCATACAAAACTGAAAAGTAATTTCTGCTGCATTTTGCTTGAATTAACGCAAAATACCGAAATCTAAAAATCAGAATCAACCCTTCTACAAATAACTCAATTTGGATTTTTTTATCAAAAATGGCTGCAACCTAAAATCAAGAATTTTGTTTTCACTGGTTTTGAAACTCAAAATCTAAAGATTTCAGGTTAGGTCAATCCAAACGACCCTTTTAAATCGAACTTGCAATTCAAAAGGAACAACAATATCCAAATTATTCACCTTAGTATTATTCACCGCTATTCTAACTTTAATCCGATGTTCAGCTTCTAATATATTAGTGATAGGTTTCCTTACCTCTCTCCACCAGCTGATGCTGTTTAACTCACTGTAATGCCAACCATCAATTAATTTTACTGCAGAAAATGGCCGGGAAACGGAAAGTTGGTTAATTTGGGTAAATAGGAACCTTTCACATGCAGGTTTGCAGTCTGAGAAAAAACTACAGTGAGTGAAAACTAAGGTGGGAATTACAGATAATGCACATGTTCATGTACCTTTAGATTATTATTAGGTGGGAATTATAGATGGTGCTCATGTTCATGTACCTTCGTAATGCCCATGTTCACCAACCTTCGACAAAAAAAAAAAAAAAAAAAAAAAAAAAAAGGATAACTGGAATTCCTATTATTCATAGCAATACGAATATTGTTCACTTTCTCCAGTTCTGTCTTATCTGCGTTTGCTGTCTCTGATGTACTAAAGATTTAACAAGTTGAATCCATAGTATGCCCATGAACACTTGCATGTCATTTAATCTTTTAGTGCCTGTACAGACTTGGGGAAACTCATTTTAATGTATACTTGCACGTGTCTGGAACTTCTTCTCCCCCTTCTTCCCTTGTAAGTATATCTAGCACACAGAAGACAACTCATTTTATTTTGGCATAAAACATGACATTTTATAGAACCAAAAGACAAACTCTGCAACTTGGCTCTTCATTGTTCCTTCAACAAGAAAAAAAGCAATAATACCTCCATAAGGAAAAAAAGAATATATATTACAGCTGTACATACCATATATTGGCTTGACAAAGCTATGATGCATTGACAGATTGCTCATCCTTGCAATCCAGCTGCTCACCTACACCATATCTGTTTTCTATGGTTAACAAATGCAAGCTAAATTCCTTGGCGAATTTTTGAGAGCAAGGACTGTCCTTGTGAGTTCTTGCCTTTCCCTTCCACTTCTGCAATCTTGAGGCTTATTTCAGAGTACTTGACTTGCATTTCCTTCAACTCTGCTGCCATCAATCATTCCTCTCTCTCATCACTGCCATTTCATCTAACATTTATGCCAGATTGTCATGTTCATCAGGGTTTCCAGGTAGGGCCTCATCTAACCCTGAACCAAATCCCTTTCTGTGGCAGACAAATGTAAACGAATATAAGGATGCATTGACACAATATCCATTTCTTTATTTCACATCCTAGTACTAAAATATGATTCTTCATAAAAAGTTCCAGTCTTTTTCCATCTTTTGAATCATAATTGAGCTGGATTGAGTGAGAATAGTTCATCAAAGAAATACCTGATATGTGATCCTTGATCCAGTCGATCTGAAATACATGCACATGGGCACTCCATCAAGCTATATTTTATCAGAATTTCCTCGTTCTTCTCTTCAATGGTGTGGTAACCATTTGTCCGTTGCATCATATCCCTAGCTTCCTTCATCTTAAAAAGTTTACACATTAGATTTTTCATTGTTTGAATTGACAAATTAAGAATCAGACCAAGTCCACTAGATGCAGCTCGATGGGTGAACATCTCAACATACTCTTAGATGAGTATAAACTTCTGGCATTTGCCAAAGAGAACAAGGAAATATTCATTTACATATGCCATGGGCAGGAAATATTCATTTACCACATAGAACAAGGAAATATTCATTTACATATGTCATGGGCAGGCAATATTCATTTACCAAATAGAACAAGGAAATATTCATTTACATATTCCATGAGGGCATGAGACTACAACAATATATGCTTTATCATTTTTTTAATCAAAGCATCAATGTTAGACAATTATTCATTTGTTATCCTTAACTGCAGCAAACATACCCCACCTTATCCAGGGTTGACTCAATTAATGATGCTCCTTGTCCATTGGATTGCTAATTATATAAAACAGAAGAGCTATAAATAAGCATCTGCAGACTACCTGAGACTCTTTCTCTCTCTCTCTCTCGCAGAAGCATGAGTGGTAGTATATTAAAACCAGGAGACTGCGAGGAAGGAACTATAGGCTGGAAAAAGAAAATCTGAGAACAGAACGACCAGAAAAGGTTCCATCTGCTATGTGCACCCCTGTAAGTATGAGTGGTAGTATATTAAAAGCAGGAGACTGCGAGGAAGGAACTATAGGCTGGAAGAAGAAAATCTGAGAACAGAATGACCAGAAAAGGTTCCATCTGCTATCTGCACCCCTGTACAGCCTACTGCTGCTTTAAAAGTTTTGTTATTGTGCCCACTCAATGTTCAACTCAAAACCTAGGTGTTGAGTTGAAGGAGCTGTATCATTATATAGATGGGTGATTCCATAGAATATCCGATGTGGGACTATCCCCAACATGCCTCCGCACGTGCAGGCCGACATTAGGCATTGACACATGGGCATTAGGCACCATGGCCAGACGTGCAATACCTAGGACACAAAGCCCACTCTGAAACCATGTAAGATTTACAGATACCAAGGAAAAGACCCCAAGTATGAACTGGAATCAGCATTACCTATTCTTAATTGGACTCTGTTTCAAACGTATGAGTTGTTTTACTCATAATATAGGCGAACTTTTACCAATATATGCATTCAACAACTTGTGTTCTATAGATATATGCAACTGGCATTTCTTCACTGGAGAAATTTACCTTCTATATATGGAGGATTTAGGAGATTGAACTTTATTTATATAAAGTAATTCACAGAATTATATGCTAAGGAAATTTCCACATTCTGGTTGTTGTGACCCACAATTGAGAATAGATTGGGTTTGTCTCTAAGGGTTTTGACCTAATCATAGTTTGGGCCTGTTGGCAAAGGCCATTCCCGTACACGGTTTTACAAGCCACTCCATGTTTATTCTCCCTTCACTAACTCAAGTTCTGAGATGGTGGTTTGGTTCAGAAACAAGGTGTCAAAGATCATTTGCACGTTGGGTTCCCCCATTTGGCCTTGCAGTTTCATGGAGTGCCATTTGTTATACAGCTCTACCTGGGCTCATCATAGGGGGAGAGTTGGCAAAAGCTCTTTAATATCCTACCAGATATTGACAAGCTACTCCATACCTATACTATTTTTGGGCCTCTCCACTCACTAACTCAAGTTCAGTCGACAACTAGGCTTAAGAATAGAGTCAGATGTGTTTTTACAAGAATGATCCAAAAATCATTGATCTCTTGCATACCCCTCCCTTACATGTGGGAGGCTTTTTCCCATCACGCTTCAAGCTAATGGTGATCATATCTGACCCGATTCTCACTCAAAATGGCCCCTCAAGAAATCCTGCAAGTCAGACAAATGGTGCATGTCAATGGATGAGCTGGAGGCAGCTTTGCTTAAGCAATTTTTGACTTGAATCTAGACCAGACTGGGTAATGATAGTGCTTTTCCCATAATAACTGAATATTTGATCCAAACAATCCCCACTGTACAGTCTGGGAATCACTAAAATGCATATGTGCATTAAATTACATTCATTGCAAGGTATATGCACATCAACAAAAAGTGAACCTTAATATGGAATCCTTAGACTGAATTATTACCTTCTGCTCATTGTCTTCACGAAAACCTGGATTATGCTGCCCAGGATCTTTGGAAACGTTTTCTTGTTCTTCCTTCCCATTGTCCAGGCCTCTCTCTGAAAATGAATTTGCATCCTGAAGTGCTGCGTTACTCACCTTTAGTTTTGCCTGTCAAACATGTTAAACATAATCTTTTAACACATAATAGACACATTTTTATTCTGCATTTGCAAAGATGTATGTCTTGTGCTGTAAAATAATCAGTTTAATGTTGTTTGTATGGATAATGAAGGGAGAGGAGATAAGGAGAGGGAGAGAGGAGACCTTAAAAAACCTAGTCTTTATTAAGTTGCAAGTTTTACCTCGAGAGGTTTAACTTTCTTATGCAAACTAGTGACCCCTTTATGAGGAACAAAACCAGATCTGCTGTTCTTCCTTGCACTTAATTTTGCACTTGAATCCAGCGATGCAGCCTTTTTGTCGTTTCCCATAAAACTCTTCTTGAGGATGGCTATTGTGTCTTCTTTCTTCTGAAAATCATCTCTTAAGTGCAATACTTGCTTTCTTAGGTTCCCCTTCTCCAGGTTGTTCTCAAATAAGGACCTTTTCAAGTTGCTATGATCCACTTTCAGAGTTGCCAGCTCTGAGCTCAGTGTTCGAATAACTGATTCCTTTTCCTCTTTGAGAAGCCTCAGTTCATTTAATTTCTCCTGTTGTTCCACATTCTCTATTGAATCATCTTTTTGTTTTAGAGGTTGATTGCTATCATTCTTCTCCCTCACAAGCAGTTCTCTCTGAGCTTTGAGTTTCACCATTTCTTCTGAGAAAGCTTTAATCCTTTCTGCTTCAGATTTCTTTTGATACTCAAGCTCCTCTGCCCTTTCTTGAAGTTCTATTGCTACTTGCTCTCTTTGTCTTCTGCTCAAATCTAGTTCACTTGATAAATCTTCAAGTTTTGATCTGAAACAATCTTGTACTGATGCAAGCTCCACATGAGCTTTCTCTAGCAATTCCTCAAGTTGACTGTTCTTCAGACATAGCTCACTGGCCTCAGCTACTGCTTGTATAACTAATTTCTCATTTTCATTAAATGTAGATGACATTTGTATTGAAAGCCTTTTGAGCTCCTCTTGGAGACATTCTGCAATGGTCACACTTCTCCACTTTGCTTTTGTTAATGCCTCTTGCAATTGTATGGCTCTCTTTTCTTGGTCGACTTTGGCACTGGTGACAGATGAAAGATCAGCTTCAAATGCTTCAGCCTGTTCCTCAAGTTCTTTCTCCAGGCTTTCTACACGTGCTTCAAGGTCATTGATGATAGATGTATGTGCTGAGCATTCATACTGCATCCTGAGTTGTTCTCGTAGTTGGGTTTGCTGTAACTTCAAAGATATATCATGGTTTTCCTGTCTCAAAATCTCATAATCCAAAGCAAGTTGTTCCATTTGCATTTCTAATTCCTCGTTATCTTTTCTGTATGATTCTATTTCATTATTCAGGTCCATGACCTTCTGTTCAAGTGAAAATTCAATTTTCATATCATGCCCTTTAACTAATGCTTCAAGAGCATATTGTTCAGCATCCTGCTCATGTCCAAATGGAGTTTGACATAGCTGTTTTCTGCTTTCAAAATGTTGTAAATTCGGGAACCTATTTCCTTTATTTCCCCCCTGAGAATTATGGTTGCATATTTGTTTGTCAAACATATCGTCACAGTTGACACTTGACAGTTCCCTATTTTTCTGTTCTAACGTTTCATCCAGGTCATTAACTGCAAAAATCGAATTCGACTTAGACTTTTGAGTCGTCTGAAGTTGCAGAAGAAGATTGGTATTCAGATTTTTCTCATGGTTCAACTCTTGTTTGATTTTTTCTATTATGGATCTCAAATCCTCGCCATCAAGCTGTGGTCTATCTGAAAACTCTTCATCTGCATCTTCTCTATAGGTGGCTTTGAGTTGTTCACACTCTCTTCTAAATGCATCTCTCTCCTCTTTCATGTTGCAGAGATCTCTTGAGAGATCTTCTCTTTTTCTCTGCTCCTTCACAACTTGCTTCCGGAGAGACTGCAGTTCCAGCTCAGATGCTTCTACTTGTCTTGCTAAAACAACAAGGTCATTCCTAAGCTTGCAGAGAGAAATGTCTGAACCTTGTACACTTTCTCTCAGTTCATTTTTGTCTGCATTGGCTGTAGACCCATCCATAGTTCCATCAGCAGCTGAACTGAGAGACCAGTCTGTGTTTGACCTCTGGTGGTCCCCATAATTTGCTAGCAAACTAAGGTTGTTGGAGGTTGGTCTTCTAGGAGTACTAGTGTTACTGAGGGGTGATAAAGTGCTTGTTGAATCCTGATGAATGTTCCTGCTATTCTTTGATCCATACTTTACCGGTATGAACAGTCCTGAGCTGTTATCAGACCCTAAGACTGGCAGAGCATCAAGGCTGTCAGATTCTTCTAGATTGTCATTAGATTCAGCATGCAGAACCACTGCTCCAGTGGATGGGAATTTCATATGTACCTCCCCATTAGTGGGCGGCCTATCCTGGTAAACAACAAGAAAAGAAGCAATTAGTCATTTTTTATAACAATCTAGGTAATGAACCTATCAACAGCAGCTTTTTGACGAAATTCTGTGATGCAATTAGCGTATAATGCTGGTGGCTTCTTTTTCAGCACCGATGCTTTCTCCCCATGGTCTCCTAGGAGACGAGTGCACCGATGAAGAAGGAATCAAAATTTTCATGATTGGGCTTCAAACTTGGCCTCAACAACTGATTTTATTAATTGGAGATCAACCTTCTGTGTTCCAATCTCAAAAGGAACAAAAGAACCGCAATTTATCATGGCATCAATTGCTTGTATCAAACCATTTGGTAATTTGTGCTGCTAATATGTGTGTATCTTGTTAACTGTTCTAGAATTAAAATGGCATACAATGAATCTTGAGGAAAAGAGACCCTACTTCAATGATACTAGTGTCATCTGTGCCACTGGTAATACTGTAACTTTCCTCTTTGTCCCAGTTCTTTGGCTGGCTCTTCAGCACCCTCCATGGGGTTTTAACCATTTTGCCAACACGCTCTTCAAATTCTCTGCATAAAAATAATGATCACAAAAAGTAAATATGAGATTTCTGAAACATAAGAGATATAAGCAGCAATTATCGTTTGGACAATTCAGATTGTCACCTTCCATTGACTTCATCCTGTAATCTCTGTATTGTGACCTATCAATCAGACAGCAGTCCAAAGATCAGGACTTGGTTGGATGATCAGCAGGAGAAAAAAAAAAGAGCGTGTTCGATTGCACATGCATTGTAAAACTAAAAGTACATTAATATTCTAAAGAGACATTGGCTGACAAACTTTGATTGTGAATGGTGTTGTGCGTTGGTAGATAGGTAACATACAAAGGTATGACTTCCTCCAAATGCTATCACAAACCAAGATGGAAATGTATGCTACCAATTCAAAAGGTGATAACACTCACATGCAGAAGGAGCAGACTGGAATCGGCAGCCTTGAGAGGCAGAGAAACAGAGCAAGGCTTTGAAGCCTTCACATAATCTGCAAAATCAATGGTTGCTTCTCCCAAAAGATCAGCTTTTGGTGATCCCTGGTGACAATGCCAAGTAAAGCCAGTGAAGGTAAGATAAAAAAGAAAGCGAGAACAAAACAGTGGTCTTGAAACAAAAGTAAAAACCTGATCTTACCGTCTCAGAAACAACAATTCGGTAGATTTTGTTGTGGGTAATTCCAGCCTTTGGCTCCTGAATAAACTTAACTGTCTCATAGATTGGTTTCTCCCATTGACAGCTCCCATTGGAGACAACAGCCTTTTCTGATCTTGCCGTGGGTTTCCCAGCTTCCAGGGGGATCAAAGAAATCACAAGAGCATCCCATTTTGGCTGAGACACCTGCAAACATCAAAGGTCAGTTAAAAAACAAAACATGCCGCCAAGAAATGACCTTTAATTCAGAATTCTCTCTGGGGTCATCTCCAAGCTCATCTCACGATGAGCCATTGATTCCAGACACAAGACTTATGTAAAAGCCAGGATTTGGACCATCTCCAATCACACCAAGGCATCACAACTCTCTTAAACGAATACTGCAAACCTTATAGGTTTCAAGATTGGATTTTTTAGGTACCTGGGTTACTAAAAATCCCATTTTGAACACCGCTTTGAACTTGTTCTTCTCGCTCCTCCATCTTGCCGCCTTAAACATCTTCGCTGCTCGCGCCCCCTCACTTCGTCATATCACGGCCTGGCATTTGGCGTGGCAATGAGACAAGGACCACCCTAGTGCGTCCGATGGCCTATGGCAAGAGGCCGCATGGCAGGAGAGGGGAGCGCCCAAAGCAGGTTGCAGAGAGCATTGGAGACGAGGCGCACCTCTCCCTCCTCACTGCTGCTATGCAGGAGTGAATAGAGATGGAAGAATGGTGAACACCAGCAACCCAACAGTGGTGGGATGGCAACAGGGGAAGGTGAGAACCCCCAGGGGACGCGTAGGAAGAGCAGGAAGCATGCACACCAGCGGGGACTTCTGCTTGTTGCTTGTCCTGTTCTCTGGGGCAGCCATCTTTTCCTGGAGAGGTCTCACAAAATGATAAAAATAAAAAATGACATCTTTGTGCTTATAAGCTGGAAAGAGAAGCTTCTGAGCTTTTATTTTAAGGGATGATGTTGATTTAAAAATATTTAACAATCCCAAAACATGAACAACATGGCTATTGTTGGAGTTGCTTGCCCAACGCACAGCTCACAAGTCACAACTGACAGAGACGCACAAGTATGGATTATGTCATTGTAGTCCCTCCAAAGGGAATGAAAGAGGATTCATAACCCTGGAATTGTACTTATTATTGAGTTGGTGGTGGTCCACCACAATCACGACCTCATGTGTTTTTATCATTTTCTGTGGTTGTGGGATAGAGAGAGAAAAGCTTTGATAAAGAGGGGAAACTTATAAATTTTTTTTTTGGGTCCCATTGGTAATGAACGGTTCAACTTTACTGTCCAGAATTCCAGAAGCCTGTATGGTGATTATCCTATCATATCAACACTATTTGCATATTAGTAACTTCATTATGTGAAGTACTTAACTGTAGATTGGTTGGCAAATTAATGATACTTACTCCATCTCCTATGCCAAAAATATCTCTTAAACAAAACTGTATGAAAACATGCCAAGTATCATTACTTTCCCCTCTTGTTCTCACTACTGTTAAGCTGAATTCCACTTTTGAAAATAGCTGGCAATGTGATTATCTTACCCCATCCACACCAAGCATTTAACCCCATTAATCCTTATTCTTCCTTTATCTTTCAATTTTGGGACCAAAAAATCACAAAGGGTGGTCTAGCCAATAAGTGCAGATAGGGATGTATAAAGGATTTGTCACTTCAGTGGCATTTGAAATCATTTAAGGATAGACCAGGTCTGTAAAGCCTAATCTTTAGACAGATTCTAAGAAAGTACATATTATACAAAGGAGAAGGGTGTGGTGGAGTGGTAACCCGGGCTTCGGTTGGTAACAATCCAACAACTCGACAGTTCAATCCTCGTCACGCCCTTGGGTTGGACTGGGCGTGCCTTAACCCCCTCCACAGTAGCTTCTCCGGAGTTTACCGGGCAATTGAGTTTCCCTCCGTGTTAAAAAAAAAGTTACAGATTATACAAGGAGTAGATGGCATTCTGAATTTGTATTGGAAGAAAAGGACCGGTCTTTTCATGAGATTTTACACACAAATACAGACAATACGTATATATGCGTGTGTACCTGTATGTTTCTAGGAGAAGGGAAAAGACGAATTGAACACAAATTTGTGGATAAAGATGTCCTGTTAAGCATATGATGCTTTCACAGTTTTCACTTTCCTGAAGAACCTATCTTTATATTACACATAAAAGACTGAACCATATTAGGAGATTAAAAATAGTATCAGAGACTTGACTAACTAAGATTCTCAACAGATGTATTCTCAAATGCTACATTGGCCTCATAACAAACAGATTATTCCATAGGTTTTGCACCAAGAGTTCATTGTAGTGTCCCACATGAGCCCACCAAGATCCCATTAGTTGCCTTGGGAGAGCATTTTAACATCTCAATGGATGTCTAGAAACACCTCCAAAGTCCCAATTATTCACAGATGTTGGGGGGGAGGGGACCCCTCAGCCACAAGCATACATGTTGTTGTCCCTCTCGTCCGCATAAAGAGTGCACTTGGAGGCTTTTAAAAGCTCACTTCACCCACACGATTGCTGTGCTCACAACAAGAGGAAAAACGAAAACAGGTAGATTAAAAGCATCATATGCCAATGTCTTTTGGGAAAGGCTATACACCTTTCACCTGCTAATGCCTTCTCCACCCCACCATGATCCACTTCAACAGCATACCACCTCATTGTTAATAGTTAGACAAATATTTAGTTTAAAAAAAAAATCAAGATTTTTGTAAAAATAACCTAAAAGTTGAGACTTTTGCAAAAATAACCTTCTTTAAAATTTAGTTACAGATTTGTCTTTCTTATTTTTATATTATTATAAACAATCTCCCATAATACTTACAAAAATACTCCTATAAAAATAGTTCTTTTGATTGTCACGTTGTACCTGAGAGAGAGAAAGAGAGAGAGAGAGAGATGGAAAGAGAGAGAGAAGGAAAGTTGAGTAAATAATAAAAATATTTTATACTTTTTCAACTTAGTTAAAAGTTAATTAAATTAAACTAAATAGAAGTTTATTAATAGCATGCTTACAGATGGTAACGTCACCGATATTTTTTTGCAAGTATTTTAATGTAGTGTGCTTGTTTATAATAATATAAAAAAAGATAGATAAATCTACAATTAACATTTTAAGAAGGTTAATTCTCGTAAATATACCAAAAGATTCATGTCTAATTTTACTCAATTCAAACTTGAGTACACATGCATGTATACAATATATCAATACTATTAATTTTATCTTTTAAAATAATTATATTATCTTAATCAACAATATTTCCACTAATTCGGCAGAGTTTAATAGAACACGTTAAATTCGGATTGGTTAAAATGCTCTCAAAGAAATATTCTTGCCTACTTATAATTGGATTTCTTCAACAAAAATGTCTTCTTCAATAATTTCTCCAATTCTTGTACGATACGCATATAATTTCCACATCACACCCCCCAAACAACCAAAAACTAGTGTACAATTTCTTCGGTACTCTTGCCACCTCAAAATGTACGACAAGAAACAGGCATTAAAAGTGTCGGTTGTTCATCTGCATAGAGGGAATGAGACGAAGCAATCTTACTCCTAACAAGAGTGGAGGTTTTTAGCAGAAGAGAGAAGGGGTGTAAAAAATGGAGGTGGAAAGAAGAAAGGAGAAAGAACATAACAACATCAGCCAACAAAGGGTAGGAGAGAACATTACTTGCTTTCTTTCATCCATCTTTAAGGTATTCACTGTATCTTATACTCTTCAAGGTGAATTAATCAAATATGGTCGATCTCAGTAATGAAATAAGATCCTCTAGATCCAAATTTATGAATTATATATTTTTTTTAATATTTATTGGCTGGTGAACTAATTATGTAGGAGTGGAAAGAATATGGAGTTTTTTAATCTTTAACTCGTGAATGTTAAAGGATTCACAGAATCTAAAAAATCCCAAATTCTAGTCAGTTTTATAATGTAAATTTAAAAAGCATCTTAAAAGAGTATCTCAAAAAGAAGAAGAAAAGAGTAGCATTATCCAAAAGAGAAAACACTGAGCATATCAGGGGACTTGCACATGACCGTGGGGGTGACCTCTTGAGTTTATACATGAGGTCCTCAACATCTTCTTATCTCTAGGGTATGGATACCAGGATAACTTCTCTATTATTATATGTTGGGGCTGAGAAGGGGGGGGACCTATTCCTCATGGTTTCATAAAATGCACTTTGGCAATTTTGGATAAAACACCAGCTTTTACACTACCTTGAATCAATAATAAGATTAAGGTAGCAGAGTTCATAGAATATGACCCTCTATGTTAAATCTATGCCTCATGGTTTCATAACATGCACTTTGGCAATTTAATTTGGATAAAACACCAGCTTTTACACTACCTTGAATCAATAATACGATTAAGGTAGCAGAGTTTATAGAATATGACCCTCTATGTTTACAATAGAATTGGATACCAAACCAACTTTTTGGGACAGACTGAAGCAAGCCTACAAATTTATAACTTCTGTCCTCGTCACAGAAATGTACAGATGTTAGAATAGAATATTAATTTTGTTACTGATATTTTTGCCACCTATAATATTGATATTAAAATTGATATTGCAGGAATGCAGAAGAAGGCAATCAAAGAGGGGAAAAAAAAATACTTACCTGCATGTTTATTTTTAGGACTAATTAAACAGAGTTGCACAATGATGTATCCCTTTTGATTTATTAATTAAACAGAGTTGCACAATGATGTATCCCTTTTGATTTATAACTTCTAAGCAGGAATTTTAGATTTGAGGATTAAAGAAAGTTGTTATGTATTCGTTTAAGTATACTATTTTATGGAAAAAAAATTAGAAACCATTTTTGGAATTGAAAAATAGGGAGTCGTTAGGTTAAGGGGTACCCTAAAAAATAAAAGTCCGAGTGAACTGTAAAAGTTAATCTCTCTAAGCCAAGCATTTGAATTTTAACCACCATCAGAATCCCTACATATTAATCAAATTATCTTGAGTATAAACTGACGTTGCCTTTGGTCGAAGTTGAGCTCAGAAAAATGAGTTACATGTAAGCGAACTCAAACTATAACATTCATGTTATCCATACCTCACCTTCAAATTTCATTACTTCTAGATAAGGATGTAAATTGGGTAGGTTGGATTGGGTTAGATGATAATTTGGGTTAACTCAAATTCAAAACAGTCCAGCCCAATTTTAGTCCAGTTCAAATTCAGCCGCAATTCATAATGAGTGGGTTGGTTGGGCTGATCCTATTTATAAATAATTTGTTAAAAATGTTTTATTTTTTGTATGAATTATTATAAAAGTCAATGGATTAAACTGGGTCAACCCGTTTTCAGCCCAATCCAATCTAGATTTAACTAATGTCAACTCAAATTTAATCCAATCTAATTTATATAACTTGGGACAATCCAAATTCCTTTAATATGGGCTGAGTTGGACTACGCCACGGCTAGTCCGCCCGATTGACACCCCTCCTTATAGGTGTTTAAAATTGATCCCAAAGTAAATTCTAATATTCTATGGAGTGTTTGGTCATTGTCTTTGATAGTACTATTAATAGTAAGTGTTTGATTATGTTCTATCAATTTCAATATTTATATATTATCACAACCAATTTAATATAAACTTGAAGTTATATTAAAAACATGATAATTTAGCTTCCGAGGCTCTCGAAGCCTATTCTCCTCTCCTTTTTCTCACATCTAATTCTCTCCATTCGTCTCAAGAACCCTCCTCTATTTCTTCAATGTGAATTTCAGTGTTAACATTGTAGACCTCAAAAATATCAGTATCAAAAGTAATACTCTAACTAAACAAGGCATCAATAATTAACAGAGTATCAAATTACTAGAAGTAAAAAGAGATGAGTTATAGTAACTTATTTTTAAACCCTACTTTGGATCAAGGAAAGGAATAGGTCAACCAACTGGCACTGCCTCTTTGCTCCACCCATCTGAGACACTCCATCTACTGGTATGGTATGACTTTGGAGAGTGGAAGAAAGATGGAGGGGACTCGGAAGAGAGAAAGGTACACTTTGAGATGGGGTGTAGTGATCAGGTGGGTCAGGCTTGGTGGGGGTGGGTGGAGCTGTCCTTTATTGGCTCCATACTTACCTCTTTTAACTGGAGAAAAAGGGAGGTTAAGGTGGAAGATAACAGGCAAGGACAAGGGCAGTTCATGTGGAAACGCATGGGCATTTTTTTTTTTTGCGTAGAATGGACTTTTAGGCAATGGGCACTTTTTTTTTTTTTTTTCTTTTGCTCAGTGGCACAGTGAAGGATTGAGCCCGAGATATACTCCAAGTTGGAGATAGTTTCGCGTTGATCGAGAAGTCCGTCCAATTAAGTGAGAATTCTGAATATACTTGATTTATCTAGAGAAGTAATCCTAATTCCTATGGACTAAAGGATAAAGATCTTAAAAGCAATTTTTTTTAGTTGCATGGTTGGAGAGTTTTTAGACTCGAATTAAGATAGAGCCTGAGACTTTCTAATTGAGAAGCAAGTGGTAAACCAATTGCACTAGACAGGAGATACGTCTTGTGCTCTTTGCTTGCTCCCTATTTAGCTTCCTTCTTTAATACGGCGGTCAAAACAGATTTAGATATATGTGGACCTACTGATGTAGCCGAAGCTATCACGATTGGATTCTGAGACTAGAATCCGAGAAGATTAAAGAAGAAGACCGACAGGGATCCGGACCGAAACGAGGACGAAGCGAGGGCCGAGGCTCCGTGGCGGAGATGCATCCGGGCGAAAGCGTGCCGGGAGCTAAGCCGAGACTCCTTCGGCTGATGAGGACCCACACGGCGAAGAGCGAAGCCGAAGGCGTAGCGGACTCTGCAGGGTCGAAGATACCGACCGGCAAAGGGCGATGCCGAGACCGAAGGAGGAAGACCGAAATCGATGGCCGAGGCCGATTCGGAGAGGTCGGCGAAGATTCAAACTGAGGCCCCTAAAAGAAGAAAAAGAACCAGTCAGTAGAGGTCCCGGACTTCGGCCCAAGAGAACCCCCTCCGACGGTTAAATCAGCTTTCGAAGAAGATTCGATTCAGAAGGGAAGAAAGAAGAGATAGCTTTAATGCTTTTGGACTGTTGTCCTTGGTCAAGAAGACATACCTTTAGTAATAAATAGCCTTGTATTTATAATGGGGGATAGAGGTTACTCAATTGTGGCAGCCGATATAAGACTATGTTGTGGTTAACTGGTAAACCGCCATAGTGTCTAACCCTCCCACCGAAGTGGACCGGATACGGTTACTGGGCTGAAGGTTGGGGGTCGTTGTTGGGCCAAATGCCGCTTAGTGGGCTGAAGCCAACTGGACTGCAGGCCGCTAGCTGGGCCGAAGCCATCTGGGCTGATGCCGCTTGCTGGGCCGAGGGCTAACTGCGCCGCTGATGGGCCGAAGGCCGCCAGTGGGTCGCTATTGTTGATCTGCTGCTGCTGTTTGGTATTGGGCTGTTGGTATTGGGCTATTTAATTGGCCGAATCGGATTCTGCCCCATCACCTACTAATTTCGAATCTAGATATGCTCATATGTTACACAAATCTGTAATCAAATTTCTATGGATCCGGATCTAAAATTGTCTATTTTTCAGGTGTATTAGAGCCTAAGATAAATAAATTCTTTATACATCCGCGTACCTTCTAATGTCAAGGAAATAAAAAATAGACCTAAGATCCAACTGACTGCCCATTTCTCCCCCGCCTTCGGACCCTTCTCTCAGCTTCAGATCCCATGTTGGTTCTCGAATCTCGCGTCCAAATATCATCTGCGATTGTCTCGGCTACATCAACTATCGTGATTCATGACCTCTGTTTATAAATATGCTTCTACATTTTTTAAGAATTGGCATTTTTCGTCAAAGCTTTCTGACATATTACTTTCCAACTCAAAATATTTTGACCAAAAACATATAACGTGCACAACTTTTGTAGAAGATAGAGGTATTTAAAATAATAGTCTAATTTTGCGAATACAGATGTAAAAATAATAGATTACATAGATTTATGTGCAAGAAAACCTAGACATGGCATATGCCACGTGAAGTGCCCTAGAGCACCAGGGCATCAGCTCCTCACATTATTTAGCTGCAGGTTCTCAAAAGAGATGCCCCCATTAGGCTCAAAAAGGGTAAAATGAGCACGGTCTGCCAATGTCCCCTCGAATGATACCATCGACCATGTGCAGCTACAAGAGAGAACACAGGAGAAGAAAGAAGAAGAGGACCACACAAAAAGATAGCTAGTCCCACATTGGTCAGGTCAGGTGTGCCTAATTCCTCCTCAGAGGAATAATTGCAACTAGAGATGTAAGAAAATCTAAATATACCCATTTTGCTAGATACATATGATTCTTGGATACATATATATATATGTTTAAAAGACTCATTTTTTAGTCTGAATTATCCCCATTCATGTAAATGTTCATGTAATTGTATGGCATGAGAGATAGATATCATGTGTTTTAGATGACTTTAGTTTTTGAGAAACAGACACAAAAACTTTGTCTTAATATTACCTTCTACCGACATGCAACTATGTAATACAGCTAATTTTTATCCGTATGCTTTTATTATAAATATGAATATTCGTTTGCCTCGTATTGGATCCATATTTGTATACAAACTATAAATACAAATACAAATATGCCTATATTTGGTATAAACTCTTCTTACATCTCACACTAGAACCAAGAGGGAGACGAGATTGTTTGCACCCCATTCCCTAAGCCCTTATAATACTCCACCCTTAAGACCCAATGATGAACCAAACATTTGATCAAATGAAATAGATAAAATAGTCAATTCATTTAGTGCATATGAGTAGGGATATTAAAATGTGAACAGGAAGAGGGGGAAAATGGTACAAGGATCGGGTTGGCACATAGTAAATATGTGTAATAACTTATGCCTACATATGAGCTTTTGAATGAAAGCCATCTACACAGTACCGAATCGAACGATAGGGAAAAATGCATGTTTACTTCATACCGTACTGTTTTCTTCATTTATAATACATAAACGTTTTATACTCCATATCAATGAATAAATTTGAAATTGTAACTACTTCAATATCATAAATTATTGGGTTATATGATTAAAAAATTATCATTTTATTAAGATAAAGTTATAATTTGATGAATACCCGTTTATCATATAGTTATAGTATGATAACAATTTCTATACATTTTCTTATATATTTTTACTATTTCTCGTTTGTTACGATGTAACTGAAATTTTAGGTCAAATTCTATTCAAACATATTTTTATTATTTTCGTGTTTCGTCCCTTGCACTGGGTTTTTTCGCGTCGGCCCGTCGGTATGGGCCCGTGGGTGGGCCACATCTCCCATGGGATCCATAAAAGACACCCTGGCCCAGCTCGCACTGATGGAGATCGGATGGGTCCAAATGGATGCGCTCGCTCCCAAGGTAGGCTTTCCACTTTATAGCTATCCAAAGGCTGTCGCCCTTTCTTTTTGTTTTCCTGCGTTGGAAAATGCTCCTTAGGAAAGTACTGCCAAACAGCCTGTGATGAGCGAAGATTCCTGGAAATTAACTACAAAATAGCTGTGGTCTTTCGTTTTTGTTTCTTGGGGTTGCTTCTTATGCTACAATACTTTGTATCAACAATAATTTTGATATTACTACCAATAGCAGTGATTAACATCTATATTTGACAATACTTTATTAAGTTTTATATCTTTTATTAAAAAATTTATTCTTAGAAAATATTTAAGTACAGAACATATACGTTAAAAAAAATTAAATTCTATGTTTAGAGAGCCTCGAGGCTTTTGTCTTCTCCATCTCTGTGTCTTTCTCCCCTTCCACGTCGATCCCTAGCCTCTAGATTCCTCCTATATTTATTTATTTTATGATATGCACTTTAAGAATATTAATATTAAACTAATTTTATTTCAACATTAAATATTCTAAGCACTAGCTAGAAAGCTACGTATCAACATCATCATCCTCTAAAATCTTATCCCATTTATTTAGTGTGAGCTACATGAATCTTCTTTCACTACTTTAACCTATTAAATATTATATTTGTAAATTTTAAATAATTTTAATGAAGGTATGGATGTAAATATCTACCAACATAATAATGTTAAATATTATGTTGGTTCAGGTATCGGTTCATGTTTCCGGAAGACGCGTCCGACTTGTGGTGTTAAGGTAGCAACAAGCTATTCAAATTTGATGGGGGTCAACATTTGCCTGCTTCTCCAAGAGCAAGATCGCCTTTCTGGGCCATGGATCCGGAAGTGAATGGGCTGGTTTCTTCTGGCCCAGGAGCACAACCACGTCTCGGAGAGCCGACCTCTCCTCCTGAACTCCAGATGGAGAAATACTTACTGTAATGCTCTGGTGATTGTAATGTGCCAGGGCTGCCGTCTGATCTTTCTGATTGGATGACAGAACAACATGCGCTTTTATGTACCTAGGGACCCGTAGGGATGCTCTTTTATGTTTTTTTTTAAATTTATTATTTTACTGATTTTTTAAAAAAATTGGAATGTCCAATAAAAAATCAAATGGTATGATTATTTAAAAAAAAAAAAAAACGTATACACACCTCTATTTGCATGCATATGTTTTTTTGAAATATATAGATAACTCAAAATTGACTTGAGCTCATTGGTTGTATCCTTAAATTTTTGATACGACGCTCTAAAAAAATGTTAAAAATTTGTGAAGAAAACAAAAGAAAAGCCACCTGCAGCCCGCCCATACATGCTTGAGCGGGGTGCACAACTGCCATCCGATCTTCCCAATCGGATTGCAGTCCTGGTGTATTGCTATTCGTGTGGATTGAAATGTCCCCGGGCATTGCAACAAGTACTTCACAGACAGATGTGAAGTTGGTAAGGATGGGCCTATTAAGCACCCCCTTCTCCTAAAATTGTAGTTTAAAAAAATGTCGCTTGCTGCCATAGCAATCCAATTGAACTCAATCAGATGACTGCCTATCGTGCGGTGCCCAAACATAATTTGTCTTCAAGAGGGACCCCATCCAAGATCATGGTCTATCGCAAAACCAAAACCGTGGGAGAATCCCTATATATGAGATGCCGGGGGCACCGCTTTCCGGGACAATGTTCTTAAGGTTAGAGTTCCAGTAACCCTAAACTGGAGATTTTCAAAAAGTACCTCTTGTACATGAACATATTCAGAGAGCAACTTTTTCAATCCCGATAATTCATTTATAATTTCTATCATTTATTAATTTTCTTTTCTAAGAGTTTTATTTTAAAATTTTGGAAGATTTTTTCAAAATAATACTTGTTTCACGCATGTGCCTTACAGTGACGTCTATTCTGTCAAATCGTTCAACTGCATGTGCTTACCCACCGGAATATTGTAGAGAGGTGCCGTCTTTTTTTTTTTCCCTCTATTATCCAATCAAAGATTATATAGTATGGACACTAAGTTAATTAAAAAAGAATAAAAAATTTAGTCTAATGTGCTGCCGAGCATTACAATTTACCTCAGACCTCCCAACATTGCAGCAAGAATTACTCTTGTTTCTAATGTTGTAGGAGTTAATTAACTAAGGTGAGAGAAGAAGTAAATAAAAATCAGTCTAATAAGATGGACTCTAGAAGCAACTGTTAAATTTTTCAAAAGAAGGGTTAAGAAAGGAAACAGTATGAATGAGCCCTTTTGGTGGCGAACACTGCTGCGAGCACAGACGCAGGGAAGGAAGGCGTCGTCTGGCTCGTCCCATGCACGTTGTTAGGCTGAGAGGCAGCTAAACACCATCTCCTCGCCCCCGTAAAGGGTGGTGCCTTCGGCTCTGGCGTTGCTATTGCCGAAAGCTCCACCTTTCTCCTTGCTGTGATCCACGGGCAGCCGGCCTTTCCTCCCCTTCTCACCGCCCTCTCTCCCGGAGTAGTAATACTCCGACGTGCTTCCTCCTCGGCGCCTGCCATCGGAGCGCAGCTACATTCTTTCCCTCCGCCGGCAGGCGAGGAACTCCTCAGAGATGAAGACGTCCATATATAATGTGATATGGAGGTGGAGAACTCAGTCGACTCTTCTTCTGTGCATGATCTAGCTAGCTAGCTAGCTAGTTGAGAGAGGAGGAGGCGTGGGTACTGTGGTCTCCCTCCAAAGGGAGGTGGGACGAGGGGTACTTAAACAGGGAGGGGAGGAGGGGTAAACTGGGGGAGGGGAATCCGATGGGTTCCTCCGTCCGGAACAGAGAAAGACGACACGCAGAATGCTGGACTCAGGTTCCTTCCTACGCCATTTCTTGAGAGCTCCCGAGGCGACATGTTCTTACTGTCCTATACGGGAAAAATCATATGAGATCGACCTCATCTTGTGCATTTGCGTATGCTCTCACTTACAAGGAACGAGATCATCTGATCGTTTTGTCTAGACCACCTCGGTATGCTTTTAGACTCAACAAATAAAGGAAAGATAAATAAGTTATTTATACTTGAAGTGATTGGACGATGATATGACTGACAAGTACATTTCCTTCCCGTTGAATCTGGGAACATACCAAAGTTCAGACAAAATGCTCCGGACAATCTCGTCCCCACTTACAATAACGGAGGATAAATCACTCATTTTAGCAAAAAAAGAAAAAAAGTAAGTAAAACATCAAATTACATGCTATCCATCATTTTGCTAGTGTTCTTATATATTTTCACTAGCATGAACTAAAGTTAAATTTATTACTTTTCTTACTTTATCTTGTCAAATAATCATTTCACTTTGAGTCTGACTTATTGCTTGCTTTACTTGCGTTCCGGTGCACGGGAGGACAATTGCAGTAGCAAGTTTAACTTTTTTTTTAAGTCTTTTATAATGGACTTCATCATATTTAACATATTTGTACAACTCTATCGGATCTATTGGAGATCTAAGTATACTGACATTTTAAATATGATCGAGCTCAACATAAAAGCTTTTAAAATATAAAATTAAATTAAATTAAATTGCACCACATACGGTGCAGCAAATATAACTCTTTCACTTTTGATCTAATATGGTGCGCGTCTGCACAGAAGATCTCATCTCTATATAGATTCCACGGTCTTACACTCTGCCGATGTCTTATGGTATCGTCTCCTCCGTCGCACCTCGCGACTGCCGTTATTCTTTGCAGCTCTGCTATGATTTTTGTGTCGAATATGTTCATATCATTGAAAATTAATGACAATATTTTGAATAATGTTGATTAAGTTTCATCTAATCGGAAGTTGTTATAAAAGATCCTCGTCAACTTCTAATTAGGGATAACGTAATAATCCAGCTATAGTTCATTAACTCAATGAATAATTTTTTATAGTACTTCTAAAACTAGTATGCCGAGGAACGGGAAACTGGATGCAATTCTCAAACAGCTGATACCAAATCCAAGAGTGCCACCTTTACACCCTCTATCCACTGTGTCGTACATTCAGTAAATTTTTATTGTTTATGTATTATTAAATCAACTTTTAGATAAAATTTTGAGGATTAATATCAAGAAAAATAATAGATCAATTATCCTAATTTGCAGGCAATTCTTTTGTATTTTTATGTGATGAGACAAGTTTATAGTTCTAAGCCTTTGTTTTTTATTGGCTTGACATTTTTTTTTCCTTTATCATGAGTATTTATAGAGTCTTCCTAACAGAGCGAGTATATATGTCAACATTTAAACCAACATTCCCTCTTAAATAGTAGATTTTTTTGCACCACCTCAATAGTTGTCCACCACTTGGAGGAGTATTCAGGCTCAAAACCCCACAAATGTGTAGAACAAACCCTTTCTCTTATGTAATCCATAGAGTTAATATTTGAACATGTAGAGGGAGAAAACTAGATGAAGCAGAGGACCGTCCTATCAATTCTCCTGTCACTTGATGAGATTTGTTTGATAAAGAAATGTCTCGCTAGAATATGCAGACATCAGAAGGCAATTAGAGGATTCCCGTCTAAGTGGAAAAAAGACCCTCCAATACTTAAGTCAGATCTCTAAAGGAAGGTAGTAGGTTAGGATTTTCTTAGATACGAGTGTGTACCTTATTCTTGGGGAAAGGCCCTCTCTATATAAGACCTTCGAGAGAGGAGTGAGAATTTCTCTTGTAACGGCTCCTTGTTGCACACAATCCGACCCCCTGATTGCAGACAATCGTGCTCCACTAAAGAAAAGATGGGCCTTTCTAGTCTAGTGGCGGAGATTATAGGTCCCCTTCATTGGGCAGTTGTTGACCGTAATTTCCCGCCTCTTAGCAAGAAATGAGAAGTTTGAACCATTTCGAGTGTCTCGCCTTCTTGTAAAGTCAGAGTCTCAGTCGAGTGGCATCTAGACCCTCGTAAGGTGCCTTGGCCTTGTTGGTATGTTGAACTAGGGCTCCCACCAAGTGAAGAATGGGGGGGAATTCGACTCCCCCCTCGAGAGCTTGACCCTCTTGGAAAGTCGATATGAACCTCCCCGACAGCCTACTTTCTCAGGTAATAAGACACTCTGCTCGGGACCCTGTGAGACTATTTCTTGAGGCCCACATTCCTTGGCAGTCTTGTTGGGCATTTGCGATGAACCCACGTAGTTATTATGCATAGCGCCTTCAAATCGGGCCACAAGACTCTTTGAGCTGCCCTCCATTGGGCTCAATTGGGCCACAGCCAAATTAACCATGTTCAGAACCAAATATCTTCTTCATGAAAGAGAAGTCAAATGCCGGTGAACCATGTACTCTTTGAGAGCTTGATGTTACTACTTCTTACTCCTAACTCGTTCTCACGTGACACATATATATGCCGGTGAACCATGTACTCTTTGAGAGCTTGATGTGACTACTTCCTACTGCTAACTCGTTCTCACATATATGTGCCGGTGAACCACGTACTCTTTGAGAGCTTGATGTTACTACTTCCCACTCCTAACTTGTTCTCACGTGATACATATATATGTCGTGCCTCTGAAGTCTGAAGCTTTCCGCGTCAAATAACAGTTACAACTAGCACTCTCTAAAAGTTCTAACAGTGATGCTTCGTACGAGGACTAGGGCATCAATAATTTATATGGACAACTAGAAAGGCCGGCACAACTTAGGACTTTGTTTGTCACAGTGCTATGTACGGTGGTCGAGAGGTCCTTGTCTCCTTCACAGGGACAGCACTAGAAAGGTATTCTTACGCAATGATCTTTCCAAGAAGAAGCCATTGGTTTTCAGGAAGCTTGTTCAACAGCTACTTAAAAAAAACCCATGAGCTTGCTTGGCCTCGGTCCCACAGCTTTAGATGTGACCCTACTTATGATCTAATTTCTTCACTGCTGATGGGAGAATAGGAATCCGATTGGTCGGAGAGTCCAAATTAGGCAACCGACGCTGGGTGTGTTTGGTAAATTTTGTTAGTTGTAGCTCACTTTTAACTTTGTATTTTAAACATGAAGAATGTTTTTCTAAAAGGAGTTGGTACAGTGTACGTATACATATACAAAGAGAGAGATCAGAATTCAATTATGGGCAAACTTTTAGAAGAGAATTATGCACAGTCCGACAATTTTACCTAATAAGGCAATTATTCAGGACTTAAATCGATCTCCGGAAAAGTAAACTCACAAATTAACTAGGGGAGTTAATCCCACGAGATACCAAGGTCAAATGATACAGGGAGTTTTTAAGCTTTGGACTGATTTGAACTCAAGACCTTCCAAAGGCAGACTAAGGGATGAAGCAAACCATTCTATTAGGCTGTTTCAGATATGGAAAATGTTAAGGGAGAAAGATTATAATTAATTTTGAATATACGACTCAAACTCTCTCTATTTATCTTCATTTAGGAAACATTAGTTTGAATTTTTTATTGAAATTAAAAAATAACTAAAATATTATATAAATGGCTTTTGAAATTTTAATTTATTTTCTGAAAATAATTAAGCAAAAATCTGAAAATACTTCTACTCGAAATCTGCTCTTGTACCAAACATTACAGTCAAACAGTCCGTTCAGTCCAATGGAAAATTTATTACATGAACTGCTATTTTGTTAGCTGGTTCATATTTCCGTAAATCCATCAGCATAAGTTGGACGCATCTTATGGGGATATGGACTAATAAAGTGGAACCATTGGCTAATCATGACAAGGGCCAAAACTTTTGCTGTCTTCTCAAAGCACAAGATCTTTATTTTCTTAGTCCATAAGATACTTTTTTTGAAAGGGGTGACGCAGTGACCGGATATGCACATGTATATACAGGGGAATTGGGTTCATTCTGATATTTTCTCTTAAAGAAAGAGAATTCTGCACCGTCTGATGATTCCACCAGATAATAACTTCAGATTTGAGGAGATCTCCGGAAAAGTAATCCCACGTGCTAAACGAAAAATCCCACCAAATACTAATAAGGGAAAAATCCCACGACATACTAAGGCCTAATAATAACTATTATTCTTTGACACATCCATGAAGTCTTGAGTGTAACACGGAAAAAAGATGGGTAAAGATATAGATGTGGCCTAGCTCTACTAGTACCTATTGTAAAAAAAAATTTACCATAATAATGATGTTCTCTTGGTGTGGCTCTATCGTCTAGGAAACAAATTATGTAAAGCTTCTTATTTTCTTATGTGCGCTTGCATATGAGAATTTTTATAATCGTTGTTGTGCTTCAACTCTAACAGTCGTCTGATCTCTCTGCGCCTTTGTGGTTTTAATTACTTGAACATTTAAATATAGAGGTTTGATTAAGTGAGCTCAGTTCCACCGTGAGATCGAGTCTAAGAGTCAGGGACATTTTTTACTTTACTCATTCATTGTGAAGTTGAGTTCAACAATCAGAAATATTTAATCGAACTCACTGAATCATTTCTCTTAGATGTATACATTACCACTGTGACTGACCAAGAAAGGATTCGTATGTGCCACGGTGACATATCAACTGTAGTTGTACCTAACCGTACGGTTAATTTAACGGTCGCAGTCAATTTCAAGAACTAGGAACATGTCTACATCACCATGTTCTATTTAATTATGCATGCTCTTATGCATGTGCAAATTTGCAATTAATTTATTTGGGATCTGCATGTCAAATTTGTTTTAACAGTCATATTTGAGGGTAAATTCTACATAGAAAGCTGAAACTTTTGAACCTTAATTTTTAATAGTTTTGATATGTGGGGACGCTTGCCAAAGCTATTCCTGGCATTCCACAACTCATCACAATGTATGGTTTTGCCACAGTTATAAAGTCTTATTGATTTGGTATGATTCAATTAGTATGATCCCTTAATTTGAAGAAGCTATTGATTTATGTTGTACTTGTAAAATGTGAGACATAGATACGAGTGACAAGTGTTCAACAAGGACACATGCACTTGATCGACAACGAATTTTAAATAAGATACAAGGACATATAAAGTGTATAAACATGCACATGCTTATGTGTAATAAATTATGATTATTGCATCTTATTTAAATGAGTGTACATGTTCATAGTTAATAATGATTATTACATCGTATTTAAAATAATAAATAATATAGCTGAAGTATAATAAATGTTAGCATATAAATAAATGTTTTACAAAAATATCATGTTCGTTTAAAAAAATCTTAAAATAGAACATTAGACTCCAAACATAGCATTATAAAATTATATAATACAGTTGTCTCATACAAATATAAGTATATGTCTACCAAATTGTGAAGCCTTACTAGATAGGTTTGCAGCTTCACTTATGAAGCCACAGTTCGTGACATTTCTTTCTTCGGCCGTATAGTCACATTCAATAAAAGAAAGGGAAAATTCTCGCTTAAGTGAACATTCACGAGATTCCAACATCTATTTCGTAGAAGGTAATGCAAAAAAAAAAAAAAAAAAACAATGGAAGCCAACCCCTTGATGGATCTTAGATCCCAACACCCTTGCAATAACACCCAGCCGAACCAGTCATTGTTCTAAGGTTAGATTCAAAGTTTCAGCAGCTCCTACGTCTACGTGTTAGGTGAAGTTAGTAGCAGGTAGCAGCCCTTTTGGAGAGAACTCCTGCGAGCACAGGCGGGGAAGGAACAAGGAAGGCTTCTTCGAATAGCACTTCTCATGCATGTTGTTAGGCCGAGAAGCAGCTAAAGACTATCTCCTCCACCCCGCGGGCGGTGGTGCCGTCGTCTTTAGCGCTGCTACCGCCAAAAGCTCCACCTTTCTCCTTGCTGTGCTCCACGGACGGCCGGCTATTATTCCTCCCCTTCTCGTTGCCCTCTCTGATCCCGGCTGAGTACTCCGACGTGCTTCCCCCTCGGTGCCCCCCGTTGGAGCGCAGCTGCATTCTCTCCCTCCGCCGGCTGACGACGTACTCCTCCGAGATGTAGACGTCCATGATGAGATATGATCCGGCGAGAAGAGAGAGCTCGGTCGTTTCCAACGTTGTGGGTTCTAGTACTGCTTGAGAGGAGGGAGCTGGAAGCGTAGGTGCGGCTCGTCGGAGGTGTGGGGAGGGTACTTAACAGGGAGGGGAGGGGTTAAACTGGGGGGAGCAATCCGGTGGGCTCCTCCGTCCATCGCAGGCAAAGATGACACGAAGAATATTGTTGATTCAGGTTTGCGACACGTCATCCGTCAGAGGTCCCGACAAGTCATATTTCTCCTATCATCCTGTTCAACGTTGGAATATTTTTGGAGAAGACTCACTTTATTCGTAGAATTGCTTATTTTAGAATAAGAATTGCTTATTTTAGAATAAAATTTTGGAGATTTCTTAAATTAAAATAATAAATATTTTGATTTAATAAATTGTTAGCATTTTACTCACAATAAGTGTCTTATTCCAAGTGATTTGATAACAAGGAGTGGAATAAAGAGTGAAATAAAAAATAAAATTAGAAGAATTAGGCATTCAAATTACAATTTGAGAAATTGAAGGATTATGAGAATTAAGAATCCCTACAATCAAACGGTCATTATACCAGTTATTATAGATCTTATTCTGCTAACAAAATGAGCCTAGTGTACACTGGCGTGGACGAGTGTTCGCACACATCACACGCTGATGGACATGCACGGTTGGCCAAGAATTTAGTATTCACGCAGTTAAAAAAGTACATAAATTTCTTCTTCATTTAGCTACATTTGGTTTAGTGACAAATGGGTATGTCAGCTTATCATATATTAGGAATAACATAATTTAACACTCCCACGGACCATGCTTCTTAGTTGTTACCAGGGCCTAGAACACGGTATTTTACTATATGGAGAAGAAGAAATGTGGCGAGTGCTGTGCAGGGCAGTAGAGAGGCCCTTGTCTTCTAGGAAGCTACAGCACACTTTGACTAGAATAGTACTGTTATTATTATGGTTGCCACTCTCCAGGGAAGAAGCCACTGGTTTCCAAAAAACGGGTGAAACAAAACCCACGAGCTTGCCCTTCCTCTCTTCTCTGGCTGCGGCGAGTTAAACGGTGGGCAAGGGGGGCTGGGTTATTGCAAGCTAGTTTGCAATGGGGAAGTTTCAAGTCTAGTCTGATGACCTCTCTCTTAATTAATTAACCACACATTACCTTAAGTTTGGAAGACCATGGGATCTAAAAACCAAGGGGTCTGGATTAGGTAGGGAAGATGGCCCCAAATGAATGGAACCTGCATCGATCGAGCTTATTAATTTGACTTGAAAGTACTTCGGACCTGATGGTACGTACGTTGAGTTGAATGACCAATTTAATAATCAAAGTTTTTGATTAAAAAGGTTAACTCGAAGGAAATGGGGCTCAATTACTGAGATCATTGTTTTAAAAGACAGACGTTGAGACACTAGAAGGCATGGTTTACAAGGTGAGGGAACAGGAAAAATGCCTCTAGGAGTGCATCTTAGGCCGTTCTACTTCAAGTTTGCACAAAGGCTTGCATTTTTTTGTCTTCGAAGTGTAGCAATTCGAATAAATACACCGACCAAGTATAGGTATTGTTATACGTCAGGATTCTCTCAGCAGAATGGGACTGACAGTTCATTCAATTCTGTTTTATAACTTGGGTGAAAGGAGTTATGTACGCACTTAATTAGAAATTGTTGATGTCCCATCTAATTATCAGATATTAAAAAGATTTGAGTTCTATTATAATTGACAGCTTCAAGATAACTCGCATTAATATAACTTTGGAAGCAAAGCTTTTGGATCAAATTCTTTGTATCTTTGAATAACCAGCTTATCTTTACACTTTGTCCGATCAAACTATACGACATATATTTTTGTTTGCATCTTAATTCTAGGTTCAATTGGATGCTTTCCATCCAGAAATTCATTTCTGCTGAGCTGTTCATCCCTTGTCTCTTTTTTTCCTTTTTCTTTTTCGAGTGGTTTAATGATGAGAAATAATTTCTCCCCTTGGACTTTAGGCTTGCTATGGGTGAAGGCCCATAACCCAAGGGCAACAGGAAGGAGCCTCACTACTCTGCGATGAGAAATGCTTGATGTACTGCACAGCACAGTACAGGACGCATGTGTCCTGCAGTGCAATCTCAAGGAAAAGCAGTGCGGAATTTTTTTTTTTTATTTAAAATTTAAAATTTATTTGAACAGTACAATCAATGAGTTTGAGTTGGCTCCGCTCTAATTGTATATTTTTTTTAAAAAAAATGAATGCAAACCGAGGTGTGTACCAAAAACTTAAAAAAAAAAAAAAAAAAAAAATACAACCAATTCGGAGCCGACCTAAGCTCACTGACCGTACTATTGGATTTTCAATCGGACGTTCTAAAAAAAATTAAAAATCTTCGAGATCGGACAACCCTACATGGCACAGTGTAAGACACACATCTTACACTGCATCTTGCAGTGCAACAAACATTTCTCCTTTGAGATAGCCTGAAGTCCATCAACCCACTTGGCCTTATAAATCTTTGGACCCAAGAGGTGGTAGGGAAGAGTGCAAACAGCTATTAAATATGGAAATAGTCGTACATCGGAAGTTATAAGAAGCTTCACCTAGCCCTTTCATAAGAAGGATCCAGGGATGTCTAGTCAAGAAAGTCTGCACCTCCTAATTCACTCACTCATATCTAGCTACCCATCTTTGTGCTTATTTAGGCCTCGGAGGGTTGTTTTTCGGAAGTCATATTAGGGAACCTACTAACATTTGCATCCTATGTAGGACACGTTTCCATTGGATCAGCTGACTCGTCCGTCCACGTGGCATTCGGCCCTAGCTGCTTCAGTTTAGTTAGCTGAAGATATATAAAATTTTCTCAAGTAGGAAAATTTTGGTTATGAATATTTTCGATATTCTTCCCAAAGTACGAGAGGTGACTAGATCTGCACCAACGTGATTATTCCACATGTATTTGTTTTTCCCGGTTCTGAGATTAATCAATCGGAGATACAAATCCCACAATATCATGCTACCCAATGAAAAGGCTTGCGCTCAACGGTCCTCAAATTCTTGTCCCTTCCAGATCTTCGTTCATGTGAACTAATTTCTCCAATACGCACAGAAGAGCTTCATTTAGGCCACGCGATCTAATTTTTATATCTCGTGCATGCAGTAAGTTTTCTTGCGTCTGCAAGGCCTGTTTAATAATTGAATGCGTCCGAATAAGTGACTATTGATTTTGATAACCATTAACTGTGTTCTACTTAAAATAAACATAATTAATTAATTAAAATAAGTAAAATCAAGTTCGATTTTAACTACGGTAAGAGCTTTACTCAAGGGAAAAGTCTCGGTGCACACCTCCATGAAGTGTGCACGCATCACGTGAGGCGCACACCCAACCGGATGTTTACGGGGTCGCCAGACACAGGCACACACCCGATTGAGTGTGGGCGGTGGGATGTGCACCAAGCTCTTACTCAAATTACCGATTCCAATGTGTTCCACACCAACTCATTTTTGCCCGAAGTCTCATTCTAGAAATCGAATGGGCAACTCTAAATAATACACCCAAACAATCCAGCGTGTATTAGACTTCGTTATCAAAAAGAGCTGGATTTGGATTCCAAGGAAGATAAAAGGTGCTGAATTCCCGCCGTCCTTCGCTTGGAAACGATTCAAGTCTGCGGCAGATTCCCGGATAAGTAAGAACATCACAATTGACAAGCTAGCTAGCCAATTAGATACGCAAGTGTTCTAGTCACACATTTTAACAAGAAAATGAGAAACTGCCTCTTCGTCTGTCATATACATCACAAAATTCAAAATTGTGGGACTTTCAGATGTCACCATTTGAACATTGTCACTGTGGGCCGACTGTAAAAGTTCCCGCAATCGCCTACTAGGGCGCACCATATTAGACACGTGGATCCTGACCATTGGCAGCAGTTGTTCTGTGGAAGAAGAAGGGAAATCAGGGGAACTGGCTGCTGCTGGTGGTCGATGCCCACATGTCTAGCATGACACGTATCAGTAGGCGACTGTAAGAATGAGTTGGGATTCCCTGACTGAGGGAACTCTCTCACTGTCCACCATGCACATGGGAGGCGCACATCCCATGCACACCGCATGCGCACGGTGGGTACTGAGTGCGCATACGACGTGCGCAGGATGAGTTCTAAGGGAGTTCCCTCAGTCGAGCGACTGAGGAACTCCTGCAAAGTCTCCCGCCACTGGCCTCCTGTCGCCTCAATCCCACAAACACCTAATATGGTGTGCAGATTCCTACAGCCTACTCCTCGATTACTAAACTGTGGAGATTCCTCTGTGAGATTATTGTGTGTGTTTCTTCAGTTGTAAGGATTTATAAGCGAACGGGTGCGAGGAAGAGAGGGGGGAATTCCTTGGGCTTCGTCCCATGTTTGCGTCGTTTTTTTATTTCAATTAAACTAATTTGCTTCCGTGGTTGCTACCCTGCTTCGTTACACCACGGAAGCTAGCCGCTCATTGATCCTGATGTTGGTGTCTTTTCAGCATTCAAAAGAATAAAACCAAGAGATAGTAAAATAGGTAAGTTGTCTCCACTCTATTATAAATTGTTGATGTTTGATCAACTAAGGAATCACTCACATTAATAAAATAAAATAATTAATTAAAATAGAATAAGTAAAATAGGTAAAATTCAAGTCCTATTTTTAGCTAGAATAAGAGCTACTCTTGAACTACATGTTCTAATTTATTCCACAGTAATTCATTTTTAATTATGGCAACTACCAGACTATTTGGTGTATATTATATTTTATTTAAGGAAGGAATTATGAATTCTCTTGAATAAAGTATTGTCCACTTTAATTTACAAGGATGGCTTCATGATCTTGTCACTTTAAAAAATGATCCTTGTTTAGAAGAAGATAGAAGACTTTCTTTATAAGTATGTATTAGGTTGTCTTATCAATAATCGATGTTTTCATAAAATTAGTTTCACGGTTTTGTCTTTTTGCTGAGAAAAGACTTTTATTTGGAGGAAAGTAAGAGACTAAATTTACTTCTCAACTATTGATACAAGATTAACTAGGGCCCTTAACTTGTTTGTCATATTAACTATGCTAACAAGGATGGATTCCAAAGAAGATAAAAAGTGCTGACTTCCCCAGTGTCCCTCGCTCGGAAACGATTCAAGTCTACGGCAAATTCTCCGATAAGTAAGAACATCATATATAATTGACAAAGAAGATAAGAGGTGCTGGATTCCCCACCATCCCTTGCTCAGAAACGATCCAAGTCTGCGGCAGATTCTCTGATTCAGTCTGCGGCAGATTCATATTTTATCGTACCAGATCGATTCATGCTGACTCAGATGCTTTGTACTGTATCATAGCGAATCTAAGTCGATATAATTCAACCAAATCTATGTGATTTAAGACATCTTTTTCATGCTATTCGACCGAGTTTGTGTGAGTCCACTCGATTCGTATCAGATCACCCATTTTGACAACAAATTAAATGAGAAACTGCCCCTTCTTGGGCATTAAATTCCTGTGTCATATACATCACAAACTCAAAATTGCAGGAGTTTTTCTCTCTCAACCTGCGCACTGCCACTGATCCCCTCTCACACAAACATGTAATATGATCACACAAACAAGTGATATGATCCCCTCCAACAAACAACACACACCCCCCCAACACCACACAGACAAATGAAACATGTAGAAAAGCAACCGAAGACGATCTCCTCCCCCCAGCGGCCCCCGGCGACAGGGTTCTGCTTCCCCAACCCAAACATCCACGTACTCCATGACACCACCCCATCCCTCTCCATGCGACAGCGCTCCACCTTCTCCTTCCTGCTCTGTCTGTCTGCCTTTGCCGCTGCCGCCGCCGCCGCCATTTTCTCCCTTCGCCGTGCCACGACGTACTCCTCCGATATGTAGACGTCCATTTTGCTTCAGCAGTCTGCGACAGCAGCCTCTGAAACGCCTTCTGCTGCTGGTTGCAGGGTGCGGATTCCTCTGACAGGGCTGCGATTTGGTCACCAAACTGTAGGGTTACAAGAATCTCGTGTGTGTGTGTGCTTCTTCAGTTGTAAGGATTTATAAGCGAAGGGGTGCGAGGAAGAGACGGGGATTCCACGGGCTTCGTCCCATGTTTGCACCGCTTTTAGATTTGAACTAAACTAAGAGAAATCGTTACGCCAAGGAAGCCGCCCATTGATCCTGCCGTTGGTCTCTTCAAAGAGAACGGTCGATGTTGTGGTGTCGTACCCTGAAATCATCATATTTGCTATTATACTCTAAAATAAACCTGAACTTTTTTCGTCTTTTTATCTGGACAAAGTTTGGTGGGATGCCACTATCAAATCTTCAAGATCGGATAGTCTGAAACTCCCAAAACACTAACCAAAGAGGATTAATCGAACTTAGGAACCATCCGAGTTCATGTGTTGTGTCGTCTATCTTCTCATTAGATTGTTGCTTAAAAAAGAAACAAAAATTACACCCCCACAATTCGGATCATGCAGAGTGCGCGATGCAACAAGTCTAACCCTTTCATCTGTCTCTTTTACTATTTAACTCGACCATGAACTAAAGATTATGTTTCTAAAGAGAAAGAAATTGGAGAGAAAAACGAAACCTCTTTTCACATTTAAAAGAATAAAATCATAGTTAGTAACTTAGTTCCACTTTGTTTGCAGAATAAATTATTTTGTGGGCACACTGACGGAATAGCGTATACTAGGATAAGAGGTATTTCGGTTTAATGGTTTTACAGGATTCACGTATCACTTTGATTGAAGAATAAGAGAAGAATAAGAATGAATAAGTGGAGAATAAACTTAATTTTGCTTTGACAAGCGGAATGACTTATATCGGTGTAAAATAACGTATTCAGAGAATAAGGAGAATAAGCCATCTTACACTAGACCCAAGAATTACTTATTCTACTTATTCCGTCAGCCGGCCCACAAAACTATTCAACCGAAACATCCCTTATTTTAGTATATCTCATTCCGTCAGTGAACCCTACTTAATAACTTATTCTACAAACAAAGTGGGGCTTAAACGGAATAAGAAGAATAAGCAATTCTTAGGTCTAAAGTGGAATGACTTATTTTCCTTATTCTCTCGATACGTTATTCTGCACGGTATAAATCATTATGTATGTCAAAATAAAATTAAATTTACTTTCCATTTATTCGTCCTTATTCTTCTCATATTCTCCAATCAAAATAAAACTTAGAGAATATTTGTAGTAATTGACTGGACGTTAGAGGGGTACGTAGATAGACTCAACTTTCGGGATATAGCAGCTCATGTGCTGATTCTAGGCCGGGTCATAAGAAATGGTCAAGGCCCACAAGGACGTGTTAAGATAAAAATCCAATAATTAAGCTATAAATTTCGATTTGTGACATGTGTATTCGGGTAATATGTCATCTGAAAAGAAATATTTTAGTAGGACTTATCGCTGCCTCTTCATATATCTCCAAAAACATCATCAGACAGATAGAAGATTCTTCCACTGTAGAAAGGAGGGCGAGCAGACGGCGGTATCGGTGGGCCGGGCGGCCCAGAATTTGAAAACCGCGTACGCCTTTGGCGGAAATTAATCTGGCGAGAACAGGGGATAATCGCATGTTAATCATGTGATAAAACTTTCTAAACCGGAAGCCAAAGTGGTGGACGACTGCCCGTGAACCAAAATAGTTTCGTCGTTCGAGATGCATTCCACTAAAGTGGACAGTTTTTTTTAATTTTTCGGTTCAATAGATTCTCAATACTACGCAGAGAATTTAAATACCGACAAAAACATAAATTTACAACTATAATTCAAAATGCTCCCTTAATGTGCACCTGGATACAACCTAAAATTACTGTACGAATATTATATTGGAGTGTATTTTAAATTATGATAGTAGTCTTGTATTCTTGATAATATTTAAGTGTTCTACGTAATATTGAGAACCTGTTAAACTAAAAAATCAAAAAAAGTTATCCACTTCGGTGGGATACATCTCGAACGACAAAATTACTGTATACATGACGTCTTGAAACTGCTTACCGTTAGAATTCAATCCAAAATAATGCTTAGAGAATCCGGACTCTTCTTAGGGTGCGTTTGTTATCGATATGGATGACAGATTTTTAAGATAATCTGAGAATAAAGTTTTTTAGAATTGGAATAAGAGGTAAGTAAAACAAACGTGATTCTATCTTGTCCACCGATTTCTAGGTGCTGGCACGCTTTTTCATATGCTTTTTGTTAATGTGGCCCCATTGAAAAGAAAAGAAAAGAAAATGATGTGAACAGATTCTCTTGAAATTTAAAAAAAATTAGATACTAGGAAAATCTGCTTGCTTCCGCATACCACACACTATCCGAAATGAAGGAAATTGATAACAAACACTTTTCTCCTCACTTTTCTCAGTCACAAAAGTGGAGGGGTCTAGCACGTTTTGAAGACACTCGTACTGTTAGGGTGCCGTCGGCAGATTCTAACGTACTATACACGATTTCCACGCCATCTCAATTTCCAACTTTCTCAACCATAGAGAAATATTCAGTTCTGCGTCCTACGTCATGGAAAGGGACACCATGGCTTGTAGATTAACTATGGCCTAGAGCTCCATATCTCTAGCTACCTGCTGTCCGTACGTGTTTCCTCTCTCATAATATAGTTCCTGTGTATCCTAGACAGAATTTAATTCTCTTTCATAAAGTCTAGTTTAGATTTGTTTCACTTGTATACTTCAGTTCTTGCTCCTCTTAGAAACGTCTAATTGTTCGGTTGCTTATCACGACTGTTTTATCGTATCCTGTAGAAGATTTTGATTGCTTTTTCTTTATCTCCAGCACAATTTGCATGAGTTCTTCTCCAGTAATTTGGGACCTCGGTTATTTGTGCGCATCCATCATATCCCGAGTAGAGGATATGTTCTTGGAGGTCTGCTCTAACCTATTCAAGCTGCCAGTTGTGAATCGCGTAAAGATGAAGACACTTTCATTTGGTGCATTATCCGGCAAACTTAAATCAAGATCTATCGAAGAATTAAATTGCCAGAGTGTCTATTTCTTTTTCTTATTCACGTGTGTTAAAGTCATAATTTGGTTTAACTTTGAGGCAAGGCTACGTACGGCACTTACTTTTGTCTAGGTGCGGCAGAACCCTGCATTGGCATGGGAGGCAACTTCATTTGACCGACACGTCATAGCAGTACATAGACATTCCAACGGTACCACATCAAAGTAGACAAGCCAGGCCTTAGAAGTACAGTTTCAGGGTTTAGGGTCCTTAGGTCACCGCAAAACATGCTCTAGGTATTAGTACTCCTGATCTTCTATCGATGACCTAAAAAACCTAAAAAATTAAGAATCGTTACTGTGCGTGGCCCATTAAAAGTATTTTACTGTTCACTAAAGCTTAATTTATTATTTATCAGAATTTTTTCTGTTATCCTATTAGAGAATGAAAAATTACTAAGGCTGACTTAAAAAATTCAAAAATGAAAAAAAAAAATTTACTTTGACTACAGTGCAGCCGGTGCAATAAGTAAAATTCTCAAGTCAATGCAACAAGTAAAACTCTTTAAGTTTTGTAGGACTCGGCAGTTCAGAGTTGGTTCCCGGTTAAGCAAGCAAGCACCACCTATCTTGCCAGCCCATTTAATTTGGAATTGGCCCAATCACTTGGAATAGATAACCTACAGGGGGCGGGGGGGTTATCATTAGTAACAGAGTAACGCAGTGCAGCGTTGGATCATTTATTTTTCATTTTTTCCGACCGTCTGACCAAAGATGGATAGTACGAAACCTCAACTCGGTAATTTTTGCTTAAATCAAGAAATAAAACACACAGTCATACTGTCATTTGATCAAAGAGTTCGAACGACAACATCTGAGTGATTCTGCATTACTTTTAAGAGTATGTTACTTGTACTCCCTTGAGGTTAGGATTGTCAACGGGTTAGGATTGTCTTCCACTTCCGTTTTCTATAACATTTATAGGAGACAGAGTTAGTGTTTTCGTTTTTGCATTCATTTCTGTTTTTAAATCGGAAATCGAAAACGGAAACAGAAGTAAATAGAAGTTTTCATTATATTAAAATGATATTTAAAATCACTATTACTATTCGCTTCTTGATAAACTTTCTTCTAGAAATTAAAAAAAATAAATCTACAAAATTTTAATATATGTAAAAATTAACAATTTATAAGTTTTAAATGTTGAAATCTACTTTATCTATCAATCTAAATTTACATATGAATATATCTAAATATGTGCCATAAAATCATATTAAAATGTTAAAAAAATTTCCAACTACTATGGCCTATCTTTTATTAAACTGTCAAGAGATAATCTCACTATTAAATATTATATATACATATATATGGATATGTATGTGTATGTGTGTATGTGTGTGAATAGATTTATAAGATACATGATCATTCGGAAACGGAAACGAATTAGCAGATGCGAAAATGAGGCTTTCCTTTTTCGACACCTGTAATTATCGAAGATTTATTTTCGTTTTCTATAACTTAACATGTGATCTTTAACAAAGTTACGTATCTATTAATAAAAACGGAAATAGAGCGAATAACAGAAACTCTCGGATATCTATTGACAACCCTATTTAAGGTACACTGGCCTCACATCTCACCCAATCACATATATTTGATGCAATGAATTCTATCACGAAAATGATCTAGAATCATGTAATGGATGGTGATGATGTGACTACCTTGGTGGGGTTTCTTGAGTCGATAATAATGTCACTCCACATAGCCACTACTGAGTTTTTATAATAAACGTTTGTGGGCCCATTTAACCTCCACCATACGTAGATGACCTCAGAGAGGGATTCCTGTCCATGTGCCCTCACTGGCAGTCTGGCACTGAAGTAGCCTCTCATAAGGCAGACTACTTTTTACCAGATCATCTCCAACTTAGTAGTTGGAAGTTTGAATCCGCAACAAGAAGAGTCATGTGGGTAGAATATGAATATCCCGGAATATTGTTTAGGACCAATTGCATTCCCAAGTTTTTCTAAAAATATGATATCATGGAAAATATTTTCTCAACAAATAAAAAATCACAATAAATTGTTCACTGAAAAGAAAAAACATACAAACTTTGTAGAAGAATGGGTAAAAATTATATATATAGCGCGAAATCGTTGAGGTAGCCTCTCGTAGCGCGAAATAGTTCTCGCTCGCCTCATTCACCAGATCGGATATATGTACCAAATAATAGCGAACAAACCACAAAGAGAGAGAGCGCACCGGGATTTTACGTGATTCGGTAATATATCTACGTCCACAGAGTCCGACTCCTCCACTGTCACCTTGCACTATTCTTCTCCAAAAACACAAGCACAAGAATGCGCATCTAACTAAGATGCGTCCCACCCCAAAATCCTCCATCTCGACTTCAAAAAAATAAAAATTATCAAAAAAATTAAAATAATCAACTACCCCCATCTAGATTGTTTTCTATTCTTTTAGATTTAATTTTTACCGTTACATTTAAAAACTTAACCATAGTTATCTAATGCGTTATTGTTTGGTGATTAAAACTAAAACCCCAACAAACGGGATCAATTCTAAGAGATAATCTGATGATTTTTTTATTATTTTTTAACTATTTTTATATTATTTTTAGACGTTGATTTTTTATACGTACTCGATCGAATGGCTCTAGTTGATCGTTAAGATCGTATAGTGAAAATTAAAGTCTCGGAGATAGGATCAACTCTAAGGACCTTATTTAAATATTTAAAATTTTATAAAAAAATTATGTTTTTATTTTTTACTATGGGGAGGGTGGGGTTTCGAAGGAGGCCAAGACGCGTTGAATCCTTTCCCTTGTATGCGGCCGTACTGCCGAACACACGGCCATTTTCGACCCCTTCCAAATGTTTATAAAAATAAAAATTATTATAAAATTATAAATATTCAACTTACCCCTAGGTTGTTCAAATCCATTGGGGGTTAATATTGATCGTTGAACTTTAATCATAGCCATCCAATTAAATGTATTTTTTATCTTCGTGATCAGATGGTCTAAATAGTTAAAAAAAAAATGATGTCAGTTACCCTTAAGGTTGCTCTCATCTCCTAGGGTTTTAATTTTGATCAGCGATAATAGATTTCAAATTTTGTGCAGTCTGGACCATGGTCCGTGTCATATATATATATATATATATATATATATATATATATATATATTAAAAAATTAAAATATTCAAATACCCTATCTTGAGATTTAATTTTTACCGTTAGATCGAAAAATTTAACCATAGTTGTCCAATCAAATATGTCAATGTTTGGAGATCGAAACTAAAATCCTAAGAGATGGGATCAATCCCAAAGACTAATCTGACAAATTTTTTATTTATTTTTACTCATTTTTAACGTTTGTAGACATTAATTGTGTACACCTATCTAATCGGACGGCTAAGATTGATCATCAATATTGGATGGTGAAAATTAAAGCTCCAAAGATGGGAACAACCCTAAGGAGCCTATTTGAGTATTTAAAAATTATTGATGAATTTTATTATTTTTTAAATATAAATAGAAGAGGTTTTCAAGGGGGGGCTCATCTATTGGACTCATTTGACTCGTTCCCTATTTCTCACGCACACACATATAAGTCGAAAGTTAGTAAGAGACAGTTTATTTTCTCATGGGGAGGTGGGAAAATGAAATCCAGAGAAAAAATATGGTCTAAACATCTAGAAAATAGGTTTTTTCAACTATATTTTTTTTGCATATTTATAAAACATGTGAATGTTAGTTGGGAAAATACAAGAACTAAAAAATTGAGTATTGCAAACATCTCTGTAAAGGGCGGTTTAGTTTGATGGAAGAAACACAAGTTTTTATTCAATTTTGATTTTTGATAGTTTGAATTGAAAACCAAAATTGGTTGAAAGAGCACTACATAAGTCAACAGTGTTTTGAAACTCAATGATTTATGCCACTTAAACGCATAAAAATACCATAAAACTAAGGGATAACTTCACATTGACTACTTCTGCATGTTAAATTTCAAAAATGTTAATACTTGCGTATTATCCGGCATATCCACCTAACATGTATAATATTTCATGGCATTATTTGATGTGTAATATTTTGTATATGCCACTAAAGTAGGATATTTAATGGATATGTTATTTTGGAAGTGTGCCTAGAATAATATGCAAGTAAACATGTTTTGAAATTTAACATACAAGAGTGGTTAATAATGAACATCCAAATAGATGTTCCAACTAACAGAACTTTTAAAAATTAAAAAATGTACTGCCTCTAGGTTCAGATGCCTGGTCTAATTGTAATAATGAAGGAAGAGAATTTTGTGCCTTATATCAGATTAAGTCCTTACGAGCTACATATCCTTTTTACTGGTTTATCACTATGCTTACATATAATATATATCACTATACTTACATGAACCTGCTCTCTTTGCATGCTACTTGGCAAGTGGAAACCTAAAGATGAAGAAAAAATTCCCTGAACTCAAAACAGTCCCAGTCAAAAGGGGCACTTTAAAAGCTGAGGGATAAAGAACAACATTGGAGTCCTAAACAGCTAAGATTGTTGTGATATTTTCCTGGAGGGCCTTATGATTATGATTAAAGGAGAGCATCACCCTCTCTGATAGCAGAGTTGTTATCAGCTGACAAGAACTTGCCAACTTGCGTTGAAATAAAGATCACACCTTTGTCTTTTGCAAAAGGAATATCTAGTCCTTTCTCAAGTGCTGTTACAACTGTTGATTAATTTATTATATTTTTTAGGTAAATTTGTCTCCTTCACCCAATAGGGGGCTGATCACACACTTACAAAGGTGTCGAGGTGTCGAGAGAAGAATGAAGACCTTCTTTATAAGCGTAAGATCACCTTCTCTATAGCTAATGTGAAATTATCTAAAATCTTTATCCTTGTCTCAACAGCAACTGATATGTTTTAATGTCCAAAAAAAATAGTTTTAGTGTCTTGTCGAAAAAGGAATGCTATTCTTGGTGGATTTTACATCTGGATGCTATCCATTTAGTTGAAATAACCTTGGGTTATGCAAGGGCAAACTTATAATGATAGCATGATGCAACACAAGTTAGTTTTATTATATTTCTCGGAGACGTTGTCTATGTATAGCCTTCAACATTTTATTTTGTCATGAATGGGAAATCTATCAAGATTTAAATTGCCCTTCTTTTTTATATAAATAACACAAACTGTGACTTCTCATACTTAGGTCACATATATACATATGATAATCCAATAAAGAGAAAATTTTTAAAAGAGACATCTATTGCAAGTTACAATATTTTCCATCCCACCATCTTCTTCTTTCTTCTACATGCACGAGGATTAAAGATCCATAGCTCCTTATTAAGGTTAAATTTGTAAACCTCGACCATACTAACTCTTTTCGATCTCCAATGTTTATTGCGTGGCCTTTTTTCCCACGAGATGTAGACTGCTACAATAAATGTTAAATTTTTAAGCATATGTGCAAAATATCTTAAGAGAATATAATTAATTTTTCCATGAAAAATAAGAGGTGATGGCCGTACACGATGTTTTCATCACCTACCCATAATTAAGACTCAACTTACTTATTTTTGGAGAGAGGATAGTTATCTTGGGAAATCATTTAGATATTTTTTGTTTGGATTCTAACAAGAAGTTTCAGACAACAACTTCTTAAATTGAGGGAAAAAGAATAAGAAACAGATGTCAAAAAATGATTGACTAATATAGCTATATGTAAATAGGTAGATCTGCTATTATTCAATAATTTTTTGTGTTAAAACGTAATGTAAAATTGATTTCCAAAAGTTTCCCAAAATATGCCTTCCATCTAATATCTAAACCACGTTCATAGTTGTTTTCAAGTGCATATATCCTTATATTAAATATTTATCTCGTGGGTTCTCTAGTTTCTAGTCCCTCTTATTAATCTACTTAATTCAGGAAAAGCTCTTTATAATTTCTATATTTAGCAAAAAAAAATCTATAATTTCACTTTTATTTGAAAAAGATCTTACTTTAAGGAGTTTTTCCAAAATATACTTATTCATGTATTGTATTTTAAATTTTCTAAGATATTTTATAAATAAAAGTGAGATTATAAGAAGCTTTTATTAAATAGTCTCACTTTGGTAGTAGAATCCAGTAAAATAAAGCCTCCTGATTCTCGGAATAAGCAAAATTCTAATTTGATAGAAAGGATTGGTATTCCGGCCAAGAATGGCTTGTCTTCATAATTAGGTGAGTAAGTAATTCTATCTTACACCCAAAAACTTGGTATTCCACTTTGCTAAATATCAAAATGAAACACTCTTTATTTTGATTAAGCAATTTAGAATAGCTCATTCCATCTTAACGCATTTTACTACCAAAGTAAGGCTTAAAGGTTATATAGAATTTATCCTAGATTAAATAGATTAAAGGGATTAAAAACAAAAAAAATCCTTATGTTTTTTTCTTCGTCTATGCTCTTCTCAAGAAAATCTTTTGAGTTACTTAATGCTGGTGAAGTCTTTAACCTGCCAATTGCTCTCATGAGCAAGAAAACATTGTTTTCTTTTTATCTGCTACATGATAGTACAGTACTCATGGGTAGGTCCAAGTTGTTGGAATTAGCTGTGGCACCGTCCAATCTGACGTATATGAGAGGCAACGTGGACGGTGTAACAGTGCTCCCAATAAGTATAATAGATCCACCTGCCCTTCTCTACTAACCCTCCTCCATGTACTCGCACATTTTCCAACGGTAAAATCCGAAAAAGTACCCTTTAAAGGGTAACAGTCATCTAGTCTATTAGAATAATAATTGTTGCAATGTAGGTGCATATTGTTCTTAACGACATTGCAGTTCGTAGATCAAAAAAAAATATTTTTTTCAGATGGATCCTGACGTGCCTTAATCATTCATATAGTGAAAAATGTACTTTTTATCATTCATTGGAGTTTAATTTTTAATTTTTTAAATTTTTCTGAGTCGTTCGATCGAATGTTACATTGTAGAAATGATGAGGACATCTCGAGACCAACCTAAAAAAGCAAATATTACTCCGTCCATTAATTTCCGTTGGCATCTAAGTTGCCGACATAAATGCATTAATGGGCCTTGCGGTGGCATTGGGTTGAAACGACCCACATACACTTGCAAGGTTAAGTTAGTCTTTCTTAAATTTCTTTCCTATGATTCTCATGTCACCATCGAGTTGTGGCTAGCTTAGTTGATATCTTTCAAAAAAGTTACGAATCTTAAGATGAGGAATACTATTATATTATTCTTTTTATTATCTTATTTATCATATTCGGACTGTTTGATCCGTAGAATTGCGAATAAACCTCCCAAAGAGAAAGGGAATATGCAAAAATTATATCACTCCTAAAAAAGGGAGAAAAATCATCCAAATGGATGTTATTTCTACAAGGCGAACTCGGGACCTTCATCTACTAAATAGAGAGAGAGAGAGAGAGAGAGAGAGAGAGAGAGGGTATTCCTACTACTTCGCTGAAGGCATGGGGACAAATGCCTGACCTATCTAGTAGAGATATTGCAACATGAGTATATATATAAGACTTAAAAATTATCAAATTTATTTTCACAAGAAATATGGAATTTTCTCACTCTAGAGTTGTGCAAAAAAATCTCTCTTCCCATACACATCTGGCATCCCACTATCTTGCACCACGTCGGATGGACCACAGAAGCTGTCCTGAGGCAATCCAAAACAATCTTCACACATGGAGGAGGTGGGGGAGCACGTTTTGCCTGCTGTCTGCTCATAGGATTCGGGATATCCCTACTCCAGTTCCATGTGCCCGCCGGCAACCGGTGTGGCGTGCTCGCTCGTCGTCTTCCAACACTGCCGACGACATTAATATTGCACATTCCGGTTCTTGTACACCAACTGTTCTCTGTTCTAGTCATGGAGCTTTGCCTTGTGTGACCTACCTGGCGGTAATCACTGATGGGGTCTATCTTTTTTGGAGCTAACGTAGCTGATGAAAGGGACCTCAGATCTTTCTTTCTTTCCTGATCAAACAAGCAAGCCATAACTAAGGTCTTCACACCTGTGAGGAGGGAGGAGAAGGCCTGGCAGTAGCGTCAGGATGGGGATATTGCCGACACGAAGGGCCCGGCCATGTGGCCAGAATATAGAAACATATATGTATCGATGATCATGTCCTTTCAGAAAAGAGAAAAATACTTACTGCATCATTTACGGCGAGTTTATCAAATCAATGGATTAGATGGTGTACGTAGGGTTTAAGTCTCGCTGCTGTATTCAGCAAAGAGGTGTAGTGACTGCGTACTGTCCACTTGTACCAATAGAATGGCAAGTAGGCTGACCTAAGTCGGCACTCGTCTAAGAACAATTAAACTCCGTATGTCTATACCTCTGTACAAAGGCTTTTCATTTTAAGTTTTATTTTCACCAACAAGTTAGGAGAAATTCAGAATATAAGTGAATAGAGAAATAGTACTTGTTCTAATGTCTCTAGAGATATTGCAGCTATAACCCTGCACCAAATATGATCAACTAGTGGGTGGCTTTTAAGGACCGCTGCACCTCCTAAGAAGGATGTACCACAGCAACCACTCACTATCCGATCGATTGATCAGACGACAGTTTTATTTCTCAATTAAACAACGACCAATTACTTTTATCTACTTAAGGTTACAAATCATTCATTGCCTCTCTTTCTTTTATTTTTTTTTGGAGAATCACAGGGGGAAGATAGAAGATACAGAAGAGAAGGCTGAGCCATGAAGAGCACCCAAGACGCCGAGACAAAGAGACGTGCGTTTCAGGAATCTGGAGGGGCCAGTGAGAGAGAGGGAGGGAGCAAACCAAGCTGTGGCACCGCTGGTTTTGGCTGGCTGCGCAGGTTAATTAGGTGTTGGCCCTGGGGAATCTAAACCCCACAGTTGATGCATGCATGATCATAGTTCCAACCCCCACACATAACTTTAAGACCATGGAGCCCCTCCCCCTTAAGTCCCCTGGGGAGGGGTCCTCAATTGCTAGCTACTTGACATATGATGTCATTCGAAGCCGTGTATATAAAGTCTGTTGGGTTGAGAAATGAGAAGATTATTTGACATTTAGAGAGTCTAAGAACAGATCTCTCACTGTTATTGATGAGTCGAAAATTAAGTTGAGATGTCGACAGCCCTTCTCATTCAAAGGTAGAACTAGAATTAAAACTCTCTGCTGCAGTACCAGTGGAGGGAATCCACACTGGGGGAATTGAGGCTTCCCCATGCTGGAAGGAGGTATGCAGGTGAAGTGGTGTAATCAATGCAAAAAAGTTGGTTGGATTTATACTGATCTGAATAAATGAGTGGAAGCTGAACAAGTTTCTGACTGAAATCAGAAAAGAAGCTAGATATTGGCACTATTTTGAGAGTAAAATGAGTTACAATGGAATTAGTTATTTTGGATTGTTTATTTCAAAATAAAGAGTATTTCATTTTAATAATAAGACAAAATTTAAGACAGAATATTAAATTTTTTGGTGTCCAGTAGAATTGTTTATTCATCTAATTTATAAATAAGTGATTCTATCGCGGAATAACTAATTTCTTTAATCAAATTAGAATTAGTCTTACTCCGAGCTGGAATATAGAATCTTATTCGTCCCTAATTTTGCAAACCAAGTGATGAGTATATCCAATTCAACTGTGTACGTTCATGGATAGATTTAATTAAGCAAAATTCCATTATTAATTTGTTAACAGAAGAGGTGAATACCTTGTGAATTTCTTGTTTAGTGACTCGAATACGTCGCAAGTATAAATGGTTTCTGCTTATTATCTAACACTTGAAAAGATCGAATTAGATTTAATTCTCAAGTAGACACAATAAAATTTCAAATTTATTTTCCCAAGTGTTAGTCAATTTGACATAAAATACTACAAGATATTATATTTTATATATGAAAATATAATACTTATAACATTTTTTTGCATTTTAGGATCCAAATTTTTCATGTGGAGACTGAGAGGGAAGAAAAAAAAAATCATTTATTGGATTAGAATTTAGAAACGTCCCTTCCATGGCATAAAATTGTCCGGATGGATGGCGACAACGGATAAGGGGGAGGCCTCTCCTTCCCCTTCACGTGGCCAGCGCGGCGGCCACGGAGCCCCTCGGGCCCACCAAACCCACCCACCCCAATCCCTCATGAACGTAACGGAAAACGGTAGGTCTCCTTGGGTCCTTGTTCTCTCGTCTTTAAAATTTTTTAAATAAATATAAGAGACCTGAAATTGAGGAAAAAAGGAAAAAAAAAAATTGTACCTTCACCATAACTAGGTTGACACCTTAACCATAATCTTGATTGAATTAGAGTCAAAAGATTTTTATCTTTATTCACTTTGACTTTACCTCTAACCTTAACTCGTTTTAATTTGTTTTATCTTATTTTATTTTAAAATTAAATATAATATTTATTTAATTTAAATAAATTATATAAATTACCATCTCAACAACCATTATCAAGCTAACATCGTGCATGTAAGTTTGTTATCTCTTAAAATCAACGACGCTTCATGATCAAAATGTTGATCAGCTAAGCCAAGTCTAGCGATGATTAGATTTAGGTCAAGATTTGATATAATCTAAATATAAGTCTTTTTTATGAGTAATTTAGTTGTGAGCAATCTAAGTACATATAAATTCTTTTAAATAGAAACAGTTCACCTCTCAACATGTTAAATATTTTTCTTTTCATGAAAATATTTTCACATAATATGTACAACAATTCTGGTCAATTCTCTTGAGGACCCTCAAGGGAAAAATAACTTTGACATACCCCCACAACTATTTTCAGCGGCATGATGACTCAAATATGATTGGAATCCAACCCATCACCACCTCTGACAAGTAGAACTAACGATTACAGTCAAACTCTGAACGGTTCAGACCTTTTTAATCTGAGGTCTTTTCTGTGCCGCCTTTTACCACCCCCTGCCTCCCACAACGCATCTAAATTTAGAAACCTGTACAGCTCCCTCTCCCCCTCACCGCCCGTCTCTGCTTCCTCTTCTTCCTCTGAATTGTGGACCTCCCTCTTCCCGTGCAACCACCTCAGAGCTCTCCACGCCCCTCGGAGCCAGGAAGAGAAGAAGCTCCCATGGGGGAAGGCGAGCCAGAGAAGGTGGAGGCCCCTGCCGCCTCCGAGACCGCGCCACCGCCACCTGCCGAGGCCACCAAGGACGTCACCGAGGAGAAGGCTGTGATCCCACCGCCACCTGAGGAGAAGCCCGACGACTCCAAGGCTCTCGTCATCGTAGAGAGTAGGATAGCTTCCTACCTCTCTCTCTCTCTATATATATATATATATGAATGTTACGAAAAAAAAGCTTCTTTTTTGGATTGTGTAACTTAATTTACATACTTCTCTAATAACAAAGAAGCTTTCTTTCTAGTTTTTATATGGTAATTTACATACTTCTCTGATACCATGTTTTATGTTTTTTTGTTTGATAATTGTGATGGTGAGTGTGGGGAAGTTTGTGTGGCCTTTGGGTTTCATATGGGTGAAGAAAATTAAATACATGTATAATTTCTTAATTTATCCCATGATCTACTGCAAGTTTTTCGGTTAATTTATGTGTGTATTCTGGGACTGATTAAGCCGAATTTTGGTGGTGGGTTGGATTTTTGACAAATCCGTTTTGTGGATTTTGCATGGTTTGAAGTTTTCTTTCACATTAACTTCATTGTCTCACATGAGATTTCTCCGTGGACTAGTTTCTTTTTATCATTCACCCTGTGGGAAGAGCTTCATGTGAAGCTGAATTATTTTTCCTTTCCATGAAGTCAGTCTTTTTTTCATCTAGGATTCGCTTTTCCCTGAGATTTGTGATTCTCTGGAAATCATGATTCAGGCATTCATGTTTTCCTTATCATTGAGGAACCTTTTTCTTTTTACTTTGGATGTGCAAGGGGATGTGATTGGGAAATTTCCCTTGGAAGCTATCAGACAAATATGTGAAGACACGGTGTCATATCTTCCCTCTCATGGAAGTCAATTATTATTTCTCTGTTTCTAGGGAAAATAGTCCTCCTGGAGATTCACCCTTTATTTATTTATTTATTTATTTTGGATGTGAGGAACCCGGCTTTGCCGGTAAATCTCGGATATATTAGGTAGAGGGATCCCCAACTCACTAGGTCATCGCTTGTGAGAGTTGAACATATGACCTCTGATTCGTTAGCTGGAGTTACCCCGCCAACTACGCCATGCCACCCCCTGCCACCGGCGATTCGCATTTCCAAGAACTAAACCTCCGATCTTAGGTGATCCATCATTCATAGAAAAATGCCCCTCCCCCAAGAAATCCCATATCCAAAAGCAGCCTTTGTTATAGAGACAATTGTTGAAACTTTGTGCTTTACTTGACTCTTTTCAGGTCTATTGCATTTACATGGAACTCTATAAAATTTTACATGCATGTGTCTGTGAAAGTATAGACTTTGTTCCTTTAGAGCTGATAACAATAGCCAGTTAGCCACCTTTCAAGCATGGGTTTTGTACTCGTTCGAAATCGCACTGATTCGTATGAGTCGACTCAGTTTTCAGACTTTCCAAGTCCAAAGGCAGCCGGAACACCTGAATACCCATCCAGTTGTCCTCTGTACTTGCTACTGACAACATAGGTTCTTAAGAAATGTGCTAACTCATGAATTAGTTTGAATCGACTTGGCTTTTGGAAAATGGAAATCCAAGGCAGGTTTTGACACCGAATTGGCCGACCTTGTTTTGAAGAGAAACCTATCTAGTTTTCTTTCCAATCTTCATGATGATTGATGAGCATATTGATTTGTTTATTTTTTTAGTTTCTTCTTGTTACAGGATTGAGCCCATTTAGTACTATTGTTGTTTCGTAAGCTTCCAGTTCTTTCTTTCTTTCTTTTCTATTTAGTTCTTTCCTGAGGGTAGCTTTCCCTTTTTTTGGGGGGGGGAGGGGTTAGGTTGGTGGTGTGATGCACACTTTCTCCATGTGGAATATAATTGAGGACACATTTGTTGGATATGGGAGAAAAAGTTGAGATTTCACTGTTGACAGATGTTGAACATTTATATTGTTCCTCTAGCATGATATTTCATAGTTATTAGTTATGATCTGTTGCTTCAACTTTTCAGAACTGGAAATCTTATAGCCTGTGCGATTTATATATGGATACATATGTATGTACGTATGTAGTGCACTGTAATCTCACTGCTGTGTTGGAAAATGGTATGATGTTGGAGGCACCCAATTAGTCTACAGAGGTAGACATTTCCTGCGATTCAGCTCCTGGCAGTGAACTAACCAGTAAATGGTATAACAGCTAAGAAGGAATGTTGAAATATTTTCTTGGTAGTAGACTTGTTTCAGTGATTTGTAATATCTTTGGCACTTTCCATGTGGGAGGAGTGATGATTCATTGATAGGACATCCAAGCAGAAGTAGTGCCGGTTGATGCAGACAAACATGTAACACTAAATTTTACCTGAAGGTATCAGGAAACTAGTGAAATTTTGTCTTGTGGAAATATCAATTTAGTATTAGAAAGAGGTAAATGAGAATATTCTCAATGTACTTTCACTTCAAACTCAAGAAAGAGGGAATATTGTATTAGCTTCAATGTACTTATGTTTCAGATTCATGTTTCTTCTTATCATTTTCATAACATGAGAGGCTCTTATTTAGTTTTGTTGGCACTTTTACATGACTTTAGAAAATATTTTTGTGTGGTATTTCTTATAATGAACTAAATAATGTTTGTCATGGCAGAAGTTGCAGATCCACCTGCAGAGAAGAGCTCAGGAGGGTCAATTGACAGAGGTGAGCAATATGAAACTTATACATACTGATTTTTTGTCAAATTGTCCGTAAGTTAGGCCAAATTGGAGAAACAGAAAAAATAATCATGTAATAATGTTTCCAGATGCTGTTCTTGCTCGAGTAGAAACTGAAAAGAGACTATCCTTAATCAAGGCATGGGAGGACAATGAAAAGTCTAAGGCTGATAACAAGTAAGATTCAAGCTTCTGTACAACTTCAGATTTCCCTCTTAGATAAGGCTTAACATATGTCCTATGGCATTAACACATCTCCAAACTTTTAATGTTAATTGTTTAGTTTCATGTGGTATTTTTTTACTTCCAAATTTTACATGTTACAAATTACACAAAGAAGATCTTTTTGTGTTGTTAACTTTTGGCTAATCTTGAAGTGTGTATGAGTGCTAAGTATATAAGAAAGGACATATATACATGAACATGATGGTAAAGAATTGTTCAGCATTCAGCAATGCTTGTAGTCTCAATGCAACATCTTACTAAGTGATGTTTTGTCGGAAATTGTGTAATCCAATGTTCTTTTTCATTATAATGTAAATTTGTTTGGTGCTCCAATGTTTGTTTCAGGGTAATATTCCTCGGGATGTTTCTTCATCTTTTGGGAAATAAATAAGAATATTGTTTTCAAAACACTCAGATTATTGTTTTCAAAACACTCAGATATGCTCCAATATATCTTATAAAACTTTGTGTCTTTATGTTTTTATGTGCGCAAGTGGATCTTATGGACGTTCCGCTTTCAATCATATGATTCTTACTAAGAAAAACTATTGATTCTTAGTCCGACTTAATTCAATTCCAATGAGTAGAAATTGAACATGTATATGATAATATGTCTGCATGCTAATCTTTAGTACACTTTTCGTATATCCCAAAATCAGCATATCTTATATAGAAATCATTTTGTTCAGCCCATAGTTACCAGGAAACTCGTTTACACAAAATATATTGAATTTTGCCTTCCTTTCTTGCTTTCGTTTTTCATTTTACTCTAATTTGTAATTCAAAATGTTTACTAAACCATTTTTCTAGCTTTCAATTCACGCCTCACTTCCCGCTTTTGTTTCTCCTGTTGGTAAACACGGTTCATACCCATTTTTAATGGCTTGTTTGAAAAGGTTGTAAACTACTCAAATTGACCAAAGAAATCCATATTATTGCAACATTTACTTGGTAGCTAGAATGGGATTCTGAGTGAGTCAAGATGAACTAATGTCATTTATTGAAGATGTTCTTTGTTTCTGCCATATAACTTTCTGACGCATCCGACAGGGCTCAGAAGAAGTTGTCAGAAATTTCCTCATGGGAGAACACAAAGAAGGCAGCTCTGGAGGCTGAATTAAAAAGGATGGAGGTGAGCAAGTCTTTAATCTGTTCCTAGGGAAATAGTTTGGAATGTTTGTCTCTTGTTCTGTAGCAAGTCTACAAGGGAGTATTTAATGGCATCATCCTTCCTTAACATAAGAAGATCATGTTTGTCAATAAGAAAATATTCCCTTCTTTCCGGTATAATTGTTTGCAAGTTTTTTAAAAAGGCTTGCCTAAAACATGTAGCTTGGACCCCTCATAAAACCCATTATTACCAGACTAATTAGTTTACAGAGCTTGTTTGTTGTTCGATATGATGGGATTTCAGAGGAATGGATGACCTTTTTTATGCATATTCTATCTACTCAAGTGCTAAACCTGATTGTGGAGAGTTCAGATTTTATTTTATTTTTTTCAGTTTGGTACTTTTTAAGAGGATTCTTTTTTCCCTGGTCATTGTCCATGAGCAAGTCCGGTATACCATACTTTGGGAGACCTCTTAGGCAGCATATCAAGATATCCCCTCTTGTCTGAAATTTCTTTTCTGAATATATAAGCATTTCCAATGACATATACATACTGCGATATCAGTTCCTCGTCATTCGTTTTGTTTAACATTTCCTGATGCCCATGCCTACAAAAGGTAAAGGTACAAAGGAGATGAGCATTGTAATTTTTTGATTTGTACCTTGAAGAACAAGGATCAGTGTTTAAGAGAGTATACACTATTTTAAAAAAAAACGTGTGATATTGGCAAGAACATTTGGAGGCTTTATATTGGCTATCATGTCCTGAGATGCATCTCTTCTGCAACTAGAGCACCAGGTTCATCCATATAGTGACAAACCAGCCTTTGTAGGATAACATAAATTTCATTGACTATATTTTTTTCCAATATAATGGCTTTCTTGGGTTTATCTTTGGAATAGCTCACACGGCTTTCTAATCAAGCTGAAGCTCCTTTGGCAAATTTGGCAACTTAAAGAATTGAATTTTTTGAAAAGATCAGGTATTGCTGACTTTGATACATCCATAAAACTGTTGTCATGGTCCTACCAAGTATTGTTCCTAGGTGCAATCTAAACTAATGATGGAAAGTTATTTCTGTTGCTAAATTGCTTGTTCACATGTAACCAAGGAGCTTCCTCTGTTCTAGTCTGCATTCCTTTTAAAACCAACGGTGATATGTTACTACTTTCTTTAGTTTCTAAATAATACTAGCACAAAGCGTCCATCACACAATCCAATGATTGTCTTGGCGAATGCTATAAACACTGGATGAATCCAAATTTTGTGAGAAGTTTGTAATACTCATAATTTTTAATCTGCTCTTTAGTAATAATGCAATTTGTTAATGCAAAACAGGAAGTGTTGGAGAAGAAGAAGGCAGAATATGCTGAAAAGATAAAGAACAAGGTGGCTCTGATCCATAAGACTGCAGAAGAGAGGAAGGCCATTGTTGAAGCCAAGAAGGGGGAAGATCTCTTGAAAGCTGAGGAGGAGGCTGCAAAATATCGTATTAAGGGGATTACTCCAAAGAAGACTCTCGGATGCTTTTGAGGCTGAGCATTTCACAAAGGATAAAAGGTGTATGGGTCATCTGTAAATTGTCTGTTCCACTCTCTAGGTTGGTTATTTGTTATATGTTTTCCTATTTGTGACTCAGAAAATTATATTGTGCTTGTTTGTCCAGTTTGGTGTGTGCATATGGTTTGTAATTTCTTCTAGTTGTGAAGATGCATATGCACTCTAGTCTTGCTAACATTTTTTTTTATGTACAATTCATTGGCTGTGCATGCACTGGAATGGCCTCAATCTATCACAAACTTGGAACGTCCATTGTTAACTATGCATAGTTTTGTGGTTCTGCATCTTTCTAGAAATTTAGAGAATTATAAGTCTGAGCTTGCTCGACTTTCACAAAGTTTGAACCCCGTTTAAACTGCACATTTAGAAATTTTATGCTTCACGGTATGGATATATAGGAAGGTCTAATGAATAAACTTCAAGGAAAAATCTATTAACGCATGCTCATGCTGAGCAGGATCATCTGACCTAAAAATGCCATTGTCAGCAAGCGTCGAAGTAAACCAAAAACAAATAATAATAGTTGTTTTATTTAAGATATCAGATGACCTAGCTCCTGTAGTATCTTTCCATTGGCAAGTCCATTTATATGTTTGAGTAATATTCGCAGTGATGGTCCAAGGTATTGCAGCTGCAACTGGCATTCGATCGTGAAATCGGATAGCACGTAGTCGCTACACCACCCTATAGGGGTTGAAGTGGAACTTAAAAGTGCATGCACATCCCATGATTGAACAGCAGTTGCAGCTACAATGCATTTGGAGCATTCCAGCGAGTATTACTTTAATTATATGGCTATATATTTTCCTCTCTTCGGCTGTACGTACCACTCGAGAGATTCGGGCACTGCTGTGCCTTATGGATTATGCTTGATACTAAGGCATGTTTGGCACAAACTTCTAATTAGAATTGCGTTCAGTTCAAAGTCACTTACATATTATTTTGAGGAGTACAGTATTTCACAGACTGTTATGAATTGTTCATTATTTTTCTGACTGATATCCCCCCATAAAATAGAGAGACTTATTTTCCATTCTCTCTCATTAACTGCTGTAAATTCTAATTTTATCCTCCATATTTTTGTTCTTCCTGCAACTACAACACGTCGATACGGTAATACCTCCAGAGTTAAGGTGCTAACATTTTTATGCATTAATTATTGACATGGCAATATATTAATTTGTTAACACTTTAAATGTTAACATGTTATATGTTAAGGTGATGCTAACATGTTAACGTACTAAAGCATTAAGGTGATGAGCAAAAGTATCAATCTCTTAACATTTTATTAATTATTTTTATCTTAAAGCATTAGAGTATTAACACAGTGATGCTATTAAAGTTAGCCATAGGAGGAGATGAAAATTTAAAAAATAGGTCTCTTGGTAAAGTAGGGAACAAACAGTACAGTCAACGAAAATATGACGAGAAACAAGAAATAATGTCAAACTTCTGAAAGAAGATTTTAATTATTTTTTTTCCTAAAATATTTTAAATAGGAGAAAAATGATATTGTTGAAGAAAGGTTTACTACGATAACTAAAAATTGGTGAAATTTTCTTGCTAAAACTAGAAGCTAAAATATGATGTACAACTAATTTTTTCAGCAAACAATCTCAAACGAATAATGCTTTGCTGCACTGAGGGTCAATGCAACACGTTGAGTCATTTTGTAATGTAAAATAGCATTGGTCCATCTGGGCATTGGTCACATGGGTTAGACAGTTTTTTCCACAGATAGACCAGACAAGTATTAAATGCAGGTGCAAGATTTTGGACGTGATAAATATATGTATACATGACAACTATTTCGTGGGTGTGACAAATAGTATTTGTCAAAGTCCACGAAATATTTGTCATGTCTAAAAAATATTTTTCATCTCTATGCATCTGTGTACAAATATTTGACGTATCAAATATTTTACACAAATACTTCATAGGCCTGACAAATAGTATTTATCACTTTCACAAAATATTTATCACGCCTAAAAATTATTTATCATTCATACGTATGTATGTACAAATTTATAGGTATGACACATCTTGCATTATAAGATAACTCAGCTTGAAGCACTGACCCAGTACAGCAAGTTTTACTCTTCCCAAACAACTCTTCAATGTTTCGCCCAATTGACAACACTGTAGAGAATAGAATAGAGATAGAGATCTTTTTGGCCTTTTTTTCATAGTCTCATAGCTGCCTCATTGACGCATGGCCAAGGATAAAATAGTCCGTTCTCACTCACTCGCGCATATGAAATGACTCATTCTGTCCTCAACCTCATATGAGCGGTGACACGAGTCTAGAAAATCTCATCTCAGAAGCACATGGCCCCCTTTTAGCTGTTCATATATCCATTTCGTGGCGTCCTGTAGATGAAATATCCATGCAATTATCTAGCGAATAAACATAAAATGGGGCAATTACCATGGATTATAAAATGGGGGAGCAGAATCCTCTGAAACCCTACCAATCGGGCATAGCTCAATTGGCATGACCTCTTCACTTGAGAGGTTATGGGATCGATTCTTATCAGATGCATGCATGTATCTCCATGTTAGGCACCTTCTTCGGCTTCCTCTCAAGACCCGGCAGGAAAGAACCTCTCAGATCGCTCCGAGCTTGAATAGCCGTCTTGAATTGGATTGAACAGAGAAATTTAAGGAAGTTGCAGAGATATTTCGGGAAGAACAAAGAGGAAGATGCAGGAAAAAAGATGTAGAAGAAGAGAGTTTAGATAGATTGAGAGAAATTGGGACACATCAAAACTATCTTCATTCTGGTAAATTGCCTCTATTTATAGTGGTTGTTACATCCGTTTTTTTGGGATGACATTGTCACAAACCCAGCAACTCATCCCTTTTCATCAAAACAAGAAAAATAGAAATCGATTTTTAACTGGAACAGTTCACCCAGTTGGACCGTTGAAGCCGTTATGAACAGTACTTGTAACCGTTTGCACAGTGTTCTTAAAACCCCATATGTGAAGACATGGTCCGCAAGATTTCTTCCTTCGGTGGTGGATTTGAATCCAAATAATCACTTAATTAGGCAGAACAATAGTATTAAATATGAAAAATCTCCTATAAAGAGACTCTCGTATGATTCAAACTCCTCTCACCTGAAAGGCACTACAAATAACTTAGCTACTCTAATAAAAAAAAATTCTTTTGCACCCCTTCACCTACTCTTCAATATATCTTTACTCACATGAGATAAGATCTTCTGCTAGGATGCCTCCACTCACAAGAATTAAATCTAAATTTACCTCTAACCATTGTGGGTAGGGCCGGCGTACTAAAGCACAAAAATTGAGATCCAGAATTTATCATCTCTACCCACTAGAGGTCAAGGATAAATGGATCATTTTTCTTTATTTTATCTTGTTAAAGAACCAATTTATCCTTGTCCACGTAAATATGAGGATTGCTAAGAGACAGTCTGAAGGGCTCAGAGGATCTCGTCCAATAAAAGGTGACGTGTCGTGCTAGGAATGCCTCCGTAGGCGAGTATTGGAGTTTCTTGTTGACAACATTGGAAGCCAGAGATTCATTTAGGTATTAGTTTTATGGGACAATTATATAGACACGCTCAAAATTTAGAATCCTCCACCGAAGTTTAGAAGATATGATATTTTCTTTCAAAGAGAGAATATTTTATGCAGTTCTAATAATGTTATTTAACAAAATAATTATTTTGGACCCAACTCCATCTCAGATGGAGCATTCCTACAAAACAAGAGGAAATAATAGCTGAACACACAAGATTGAAGGTATTGATAATGTTTAGACTTTCAACTGACTTGAACATGATATCTTTTAAAGAGAAACTCAGGAGTAAAGCCGATCGAGCTACTCAGTTGGTTCAAGATCCTCCTCATTTAGTGAAGAATAAGTAGACTGTCAATTATCGGATATATTCGGTTTAGAAGGGATCCGCATTCATTAATCTTATTATTTCAGTCTTTCTATTAACTGACTGACAAATTAATAAACGCCAAAATTATAAGATTGTAAACTAGTGAACTATATCTGACACCGGATTGTCAGATACGTTCGGTTTAGAGGAGATCGGATTCATTAATCTTATCCGCTATGTATTTTAGTCTTTCGACTAATATAAATTAATAAACACTGAAATAATCGGATTGTAAACTAGTGAACTATCTGATATCGGATCATGGGTTAACAATGTGAATCCCAACTTCTAACAACTGAGCTGAGCAGCTTGAATTGTCGACGGACCCAAATCACAAATCTTCACCCCGCTAGTAAACTCGAGAAATACTTATTACCATGCCTCCTCAGTATTACAGTATAATCATCATCTATTCGACTTAATATTCCGACATTTAAAGTATTTAAGGCATAGAACAATACTTCCTGCAATGCCTCCTCGGTATTACAGTATAACCATCATCTATTCGTCTGAATATTCCGACATTTAAAGTATCTAATTAAGGCATGTAACAGTGCTTCCTGCAATGCCTCCTCAATATTACAGTATAACTATCATCTGGTCGACTTAATATTCCGACATTTAAAGCATTTAAGGCACGGAGCAATACTTCTTGCAATGCCCTCGTGCTACAATAAAGGGCATTATAGCAAGTTAGAGAAAAATGAAAATAATCTTTAGGTCGATGTCTGACATGCCATACCCATCCGTACAGTACAATGTCTAACTAGATGATCTGAAAATTTTTGAAAAAATAAAAAATCGAACCTAAAAATACCCTTAATGGGTCAAGTTCAATAATGACTTTTTGTTTTTCAATTATTTTTAGATCATCTGATCAGACAGTACTCTGTATGAACAGATAGAATAGATCGGATCCCACTTAAAAAAATTCAAAAAAATAGTTTTTCCCCTTGCTTACTGCAATGCCCCACATTGCATAAGAGAGATTAATTAGAGACCTTGCAGCAACTATTACTCTTAACACATGTTGCATTTATGTAATAAGATACAACAATCACGCACCATCCGATCGATTAATTGTAGTAGAATGCCCAGCGATGCTGCAAATAGTATTTCTCAAACTCTCATTTGAAGGCAGCAGCATCTGATCCAAGTAGCCCTCCATGCCGAGGTCGCCACCCCACCAGCAGAAGCTCCCAAAGCTCTCCTGCAACAGGCTACCCAGCGACGTGTCCTCACCCGCCATATCTACATATGCCTGGTACGCCTCCTCCGTCGTCTTCTCCCCCACGCTCCCCTTCGAGCTCGGCGAATCCGCCGCTGCAACACCTCGCCCCAACGCCTCCGCGTCGCCGCCATGGCCGCCGCTAGCTGAAACCGAGCTCTCAGGTCCTGCTCTTTCGGTTCGTTTCTGCACGAAGCTGCAGCGCTTGGTGGATGAGGAAGCAGGCGAGGCGCCTGTGCAGGAGACGCAGTCTCTGCTGCGGAAGGCCTGGCCCACTTCGGAGTGCCATATCCGCACGAAGACGTCCAGCTCGGCCTCGGCGTGGGAGTGCGCAGGTATGAGGGGCTCCCCGGCCAGGCGGGCCTCCGCCTCCAACCTCGCGCTCTCCCACTGCGCCATGCGGCGCGCCGCAGAAGAGAAGCGCGCACCTCCGCAGCCGCTGTTATCGCTTCGAGCCGAGGAAGGGACGTACGCCTCCGCCTTGGCCCCCCCACGGGTGAGGCGCTTCTTCAGGTGGGTGTTCCAGTGGTTCTTGACCTCGTTGTCCGTCCTCCCCGGCAGCTGCGCCGCTATGGAGGTCCACCTGAGCACGAGCAGCCGCCACGGTTATTATCAGGAGCATCGCGGAGAGCAAGTAACAGGTGAAAGATCCAATCTTGACGGGGGTGGCGGCTGGGGTCGTACTTGTTGCCGAAGAGGCCGTGGAGGTGGACGATGGCATTCTGCTCCTCCGGCGAGAAGGGCCCGCGCTTGATGTCCGGACGGAGGTAGTTGATCCACCGAAGGCGGCAGCTTTTGCCGCACCGCAGAAGGCCTGGCATATCCATGGCGACCACCACAGGAAACCCATCAGTATCGGGGAGAAGAACCCATCCATGTCTGGACTGGATGGAACAGTACGTGCGCGCCATGAGGCCCCGCCAGGAGCATGATGATGACAGTGATACGCACAGTGGCGCAGGAAGGGGCGCCATGAATGCTCCCAGAGCTAATCAATGGGTTTGGTAATGGTGAAGAAGCTATAGGTGATCAATAACTCTCCCGAACTACGGTGTAAATAAAAGTTCTAGGCAGGCCTGTGGACTGGGGACCCAGAGTTCATCCAAACATGTATAGAAGAGAACTGTTAGCTAGCTGAGAGAAGACGGGTGGGTTTGGCTCAGAATTCACCAAAAAATTTATCAAACCCTATCAAAAGAGCTTGTGGGTTGGGGAAGGGAACTGCACAACCCCAACAAGGCAACAACACGATGACAGAAAGGAGGCATGCAAGTAGAAGAGGTGCTCCATATGGTTCTTTCATGGAACGCAGGGGATGAAGAAACCAATGGATCAGTAAGGGATGGACTATGGAGGAGAAGAATGGGCATGGGAGGAGGAGACCGTGGGGAACAAACCTGCTTGCTTGGGGAGTGACCTCCAGATGCCATGGCCGTGGGCTTGGATGTAGTCGACCAGGAGCCTGTCTTCTTCGGGAGTCCACAGCCCTTTCTTGAGCCCTTGCCTGTCGCAGCAGGGTGTCCTCCCCATGGCTCCCAACACACACACACACACACCCCAACCCAAAATTAGCTCTCCAGCTGAGCCAGTGTTAAATTTGCAGGGATCTGGCCTGCAAGGCAGGAGCAAACTCGAGCCAGGAGGCCCCTCGCTAGATAACTTAAATTAAAAGCCTGGCCTTTGGACACACATCATTCAATGCCACCAAACACAAGTGCAATCATATCCGCCAGAGGGGGGAACAAGGATGGATGATGAATTAAAAGCCCTAAAAGGGAAAAAAATAGAAAACAGGAGAAAGCGACAACTTGCAGCGTGCACAGACCGACACATGGACGGATAGCTCTGTGCACCTCTACATGGTGATGACGATACACCACTGTTCTTTGACAGAAAAAAGACAACACATCACTCTTAGAAGTGCAGCTTTGATCATTGAAAAATTCTCATTGCACAGCCAGAGAGAAAGGAGGGAGGAACTTGCAGGCACTTTTGGGTTTGGGTGTGCGGGACACGCGCCGAATGTACAATCTTTAGCACCACTTTGTTTAGAGAATAGAGGAAGAATAAGGACTAATAAGAAAAAAATAAATTTAATTTTACTTTGATAAAAAGAATGGCTTATACGTGCAGAATAATACATCCGATGAATAAGAAGAATAAGTCATCTCACTTTAGATCTAAAAATTATTTATTCTTCTTATTCCGTCAGCGAATCCTACAAAATTATCAAACCGAAACATCTCTTATTCCAATATATGTTATTCCGTCAATAGGCCCCACTTCATAACTTATTTTACAAATAAAGTGATTAATCATTTTATGAGTGCTATACCTAAAATGAGTTCTTAACATAATTCACATTAAAGTATGATTTTAGTCGTCACCAAGATAAGTGATCCTTGGTGTCATTGTCATGGGAGAGGAAATCCTCTTAATTATAATATGAAACTTTGCTTACTCTCTTTGATTCACCATTATCATTGCCAGGAGAAGCATATCGGGATCATCTCCTACCATGGAGCTGTGATTCGGTTGATATCTTTTGCAGGTCACAGATTTGAAGATTGTCCTCGTCTTTAGACAATATATTGAAGTTGAAATTATCGCCTAAATAGATACAAATTCTGTGAAAATAATCTCATTAAGAAGAAAGATTGGATAAATTAATTAGGGACCCTGGTAGAGTCTTAACTTTACCCTTTCCCCCTGTCAGAAGCTATCTCACTAAGCCTCCCTCCTTTTTCAAAACTTTATCTAGCACCCCCTCCCATCAGCTCCTATGAAACGCTCGTTTCCAAACTTTTCAAAATATCACTTAAGCTTCTTTTTTGCTTGTTTAAAATATTGCACTTACTCTTATTTTTTGTCTTCTTCTCTTAAAAAACTGTCACAAACCCCTTGTATATTATACATCGTAAATTTTTATATTAATTAATGTATTATAAAATTTTATTTTATATATAATAAACATTTAATCGTTTAAAATATTTTAATTATTTTATTAAGTTTGAATATATTATTTTAATTTTTTTAACGTCACCGTATGCACTTATACACTTTCTCTTTACAAATCGTCACATATCTCTGTATACTATTCATTATTTTTTAAAAAATAGTAATATGTTAAGAAAGATATAAAAATTGTGTTTTTTATTTTATAGAAGTTGCAATGAATTTGCAATTGATTTTTGTCTCGTCCCATACTTGTAAAAGAGAAGCATGTAATCCTTAACTATTTATCACTTTATAGGAAAATGAGTAATCTTAACACTGTATCACATTAATATAAATCATATGTTATCTTATTTAAGACTTCAAAATGAAGAATATAGAATTTTAACAGTGCAATATTTTAACAATAAAATGAGAAGATAATAATACTTTAATACCACAGAACTTTAATGCTAAGACACTTCAAAGTGAACACTATAACACATTCACACTTCAATACTTTAACAGGACTGCTAATCAATCATCTATTACAGTATTCATTTAAAAATATTTTACTATTAAAGTTTTATGATCTTTAAGTACTCTAACATTCATGTTAAAGTATTAATAAGTATTCACTTTAAAGTATCTTAGTATTAAAATTTGACGCTGTTAAAATACTATTGTCTTTTCATTATAGTGTGAAGTATTATGATGCTCAAGTGTTATAATATGCACTTCAAAGTCTTAAACAAGATAACATATTATTAATATTAAAGTGATAAAGTTTTAAAATTACACATTTTTCTATAAAAAATGATAAATAGTTAAAAGATTACATGCTTCTTTTTTTCAAGTATAAGAAAAGACAAAAATTAATTGTAGATTAACTGCAACTTTTTATAAAAGATAAAATATAATTTTTTAAATTTTTAATAAAATATTAAGTAAAAAAATCATAGTGAATAGTATATGAAAGCATGTGACGATTTGTGGGGAGAAAGTGTGTGACTACCTAAGGTGGCTTTAAAAGAAGATTAAAGTAAGATGTTTAGAATCTAAATTTTAATAAGATAATAAAAATACTTTATTATTATTAAATATTTGATGTAGACTGGATCTATCACGACCGGATTCCGAGGCTGGAACCCGAAGAAGTGGATCCGAAGCCGGTTCGGATCGGTGTTACTGAGGCCCGACGGGGATCCGGAAGGCCGAGGAGGCGGAGGCGAAGACGAGGGTCCGAAGGCCGAAGGGCGCTTCGGTCGGTGCAGGCTCGTCTCCGGGAAGTCGGGGCCGAGGCTCCTTCGGCGGGCAAAGGGGCGGCGCCGATGAAGCTCCTTCTGGTTGTATTGCCGACAGGCGATGAAGCCGAAGCCGACGGTCTGAGGCCGGAAGGGTCTCGGACTCGACTTGCTCTTGGATAGTGAGCCCAAAAGCCCTTTTTGTCGGACGAGGGGACAGCGCGGGGCCGAGTCTCCCGTTGCGGGGCAGCCGTCGTACGGCGTCGAGACCAGGGAGAGGAATCCGAGGTCGGCGGCCGAGACCGACTCGGGAAGATCGGCGATGATTCGAACCGAGCTCCTGCAGGAGGGAAAGAAGAAGAAACCGGTCAGCAGGAGTCCCGGGCTCTGGCCCTTAGGAACCCCCTCCGACGGTCAAGTTAGCTTCTGAAGATGATTCGATTCAGAAGGCAAGAAGTAGCTTTAATGCTATTTGGACCGTAGTCCTTAAGGGTCTCGGAGGCAAAGAGTTGCATACCTTTGGCAATAAATAGCGGTGTATTTATAGCAGAGGATAGAGGTTGGTTAACGGTGGTAGCCGATATAGGACTATGTTTGGGCTTACTGGTAAACCGCCATAGTACCTGATCCGCCACCGGAGTGGACCGGACTCGGCTATCGGGCCGAAGGGGGTTGGGCCGCCGATGGGCCGAAGCCTGCTGGGCTTAGGGCTGCCGCGCTGTTCCCGGGCCGTAGGCTGATGGGCCGCTGACGGGCCGAAGCCTGTTGGGCCGGGAGCAACGGTGCCGCTTATGGGGCCGAGGGCTGTTGGGCCGCTGATGGGCTGGAGGCTCCCGGAGGGCCTGATACTGCTGCTGTTGGGCTGAACGGGGTTTGGGCCTGCTCTAATGGGCCGAATCGGATTCTGCCTCATCAATATTGATTATATATAAGTAATTTTTTATTTTTTATACAATATTAATCAAAATAAAAAATTACAATGAATAATTCATTGGCAGGTGTGTGGCAGTTTCTCAAGAGAAAAAGATAAGAATGTGTACACCGTAAATTTTAATATGATAATAAAAAATTAATCTAAGATTATTAAATACTAATTATATATTGAATAAATTTTAAATTTTATAAGTGTTAGTTAACAAAAAAGAAGAAAAATTTTACTGATGCACAGAAGGTATATGGTAATTTTTTAGGAGAAGAAGATAAAAGTAGGAGTGTGGGTCATGTGTTAAAAAAGTAGACAAGGAAGTTTGAGAGGTACGATAAAATTTCCAAAATGCAAGAGGAGCTTGATAAGGAAGATTTTGACGGGAGGGGGAAAGAGCTAAGGGTAAAGTTAACCCTGTAAGGCTTAATTAATTTATCAAAAAAGATATTGGATTTTTTTTAGAATTGTACCATCTTTATTTTTTAAAAATGTATATATTTAATGAGCCACCTAAAAAAATCGCCTCTTCCCGCTACCTGGCAGTGAGAAGAGGGTGCACGAGCAAAGAAGAGAGCACCAATAACCTCCTAGGGATGTCTCTTAGCAAATTCAATTCTGCCGAGACATCTGCGCTGCGGCAGCAAGAGCAAGCACGCCCTTTGAGGCTGTGGTGCGGTCACCTAGAAGGAATATGCAGGGCAAAAAGTGTAAAAGATATTGAGAAAGAGTGAAAGAGTTGTACTTGATGGACCACAGCTGCATTGTAAACCGGCAACCATCCGATTTAAGCCATCAAATTTATTTTTTATTTTTTATTTTTTATTTTTTAAAAAAAACAAAGGGTGGGGACAACTCTAAGGTAGTCATTCATAAGATCATACGATTAAAAAAAAAAAAAGATAAAAAATGTGTAATATTTTTTTTTAACTCTTTAAACCATGCAAACTTTCATCAAAGATCGGACGATATGGATGACTCCCCTAAGATTGCTCCCTTCCTCGAGTTTAAAAAAATATATAAAAAATAAAAATAGATACCTTCTTGTTGCGACCATATGATCTAAACAAATTGAATGACTGTCTCTCAGCAAGTGTAACTCAATAGGGAATGCTTCACACTTTTTCACACATGCATCCATTGGATACAAGATTTCAAGATAAAATCAACTATTTAATGTTGTATTTAAAGAAATTTCAAATGCAGGATTCCTTTTGTTGTTTTGTGATTATAATTGACGCTAATACAAGGCTTTATCCATGTTAAAATAAGAGCCATTTATAGTATTTTATTCACTTACTCCACCTATTCTTCCGTACTCATTTTAAATAAATATTGTTGAGCAGTAGCCTAGCTCAAGCCCAAACGGGGGTGTCTGATTTTTTTCCAATAAATGGGAGCGGTGCTTGACCCTTTAGGACCTTGAGTTTCGCAGAGTTCGGTCCCGGTTGGAGCAAGACTGGAGCCGATCCCTCGGATGCCTATTCAATATGAAATAATATCATTTAACCAAATTTAGAATTATAATATAGACGCAATTACGAATTCCACACAGGAAACACCCTTATAATTCACCCTTTTTCCCGGTTGTAGACCGGACGGCTGGGCACCAGGGCCCCAACCCCTGTGAGCAGATTCCTGAGACCTGCAAAGACCCGGGCACCCAACATGGGCGACAAACTACAACGCCCGACGAAGGGGCCATGCAAGCGCCTCGGGCGCACAAACCGGGCAACGAGCGAAACGAGCCCGCCCTCGAACAGGCGCTTCGGTTACCACGCCAAAGCTTGATCCAAATTTGTAGGATGCTTCCTCCTTCCATTAGGGCATCATTGTGCCGGCATTGGTGGCTTTGCACCATGTTGACCAAGCGTTAGTCTTTTTATTATTACCATTTTGGAAGGTAGTCTTTTATTATTGCCCATCTCATTTCAAGACCAAGATCTAAGAATATGCCAACAGGATGCAAAGGTTCATCAGATCAGCCTGCTTATCCCCCAATCCTTAAAAAGTTTTCAAAATGCAAAAACTAAAAGGTAAACTGCAATCAAGTATAATAGAAATAAAAACTTCATATCAAACTCTTTTGACATATCATCATAGAGGAATGCTATCAGACCACACCTTTACCACTCTCTGTCACTCATTGAAAGTTATTTGATCTTTTGCTCAGAATGATTCTTATTAAAACAAAGTTTTGACGTTTTTTTGCAATATAAAAAAATTTCTCAACCTGTAATTTAAGAGACAAGGAACGTTTACAATCTACCTACGCATCATCATAAACATATAGTTAAATTATAAATGGATGATAGGACATTCAGATTCAAGATGGATATAGCCATAGAGCCCCCCTCTCAGCCTTCAGAAAGGGCAGATGACCCAGGATATCGATTACCATCTGTATCCCCAACATTGTTATCGGACAAAGACCGAACGAATATCGAACCGTTATTCAATTTCAACGTGCCTCCCCAAACATTGACAACACAGAAAGAACCGTGGACCAAGACATCATTGGAAACCTGTGGGTAAGATAAGATGACTAACAGACTTGTTACCGTGAAGACTCACCCACCAAAAGACCAAGCAAGCCTACAACCTCCAAAGTAGGCTACGAGACGCACGCAGGGTGGAAATGGCGAGTCTTTGATATCCTTGAAGCAGGGTTTAAGTTTCCAGTTCCCACACCACAAAACATTGGCCGATAAAGTGCAGAAAACTACAGAAGAAGGTGATAATAAAATCTTGAAAATATTTGGATCAGTTCTGCAGATGGCTATGATTCAAGAATAGGACGAGGTGGTCGCAACTTGGTACAGAAAGAAAATGCTAGACTCCAAGCTTCAACATATGGCATCAGTGGCTGAAACCAGCAACAGTTCGGGGGTGTCTCAGGACAGGCAACCCCGATGCCCCGCTCTAAGAGAAAGCAATGCATTCAAAGACACTTTGATGGACCTAAATAAATCTACCAGTTTTCCCCCTTCTTGAGTCGGACATAAAAGTCTACGTAGTTAACTCTACAAATGAAAAAGTACAATCAGCATTTGGAAATGCTCACATGCCAGTATTTAACAGAGGTTCAGTAAGAAGACCACCATGTAGTACCTCATCACCTTAGATGCTCTATTAGATGGAAGTGTGACTCCCATTGAGCAAACCATAAAGTAATCCTGCAACGAAATCATAGAAAAAAAATCTGTTAACAAGAAAGAAAAAGTAACATAGCTTGTAATAGAATTTGTAACAGCCAGCAGCCTCCACGCAAACATAGCACGATTTTCTCATAGAAGGGTCCTCTTGTTTAATAAGTGACATCAACAGAAACTTCAATTATACCATAATACTGTAAAGCATCCTAAATTACATGCAAACATAGCACGATTTTCTCATAGGGTCCTCTTGTTTAATAAGTGACAGCAACAGAAACTTCAATTATACCATAATACTGTAAAGCATCCTAAAATACCATAAAACAGTAGTTGCTTTACTTTTGAAGTGCCAAAAATCATTTTACAGTGTTTTTCCATGCTTTTGGAGCGCTGTGAAACACTGGGTTTCAAAATCATACTAACCTACACGGTATCTTTTTTCATCTGGATTCGGTTTACAGTCTGAAACTACCAAAAACTAAAACCAGGGATTTTAAAACCAGTAATTTGAAAAGCAGAGATTTTGTTTTCACCGGTTTTCAAAAGTGATTATTTCAAAGTCGATGCTAACCATCATCTCTCTGATAATGTTAACCATCGTCTTAGCAAGATATCATCAAGAAAGAAAACAAGTTTGTCCAGAATATTTCGTTTCAGTGCTTACTGTAAGATGGTATGTACAGAGCGAGGTCTTGTGATTAAGGCATCATTGAGCATTTCATGAAACTTCCTCCACAATCATCGGCAATAAATAGCCTGATCTATCTGTGGGGGAATTGGCTTTATTTCCGTCCCAAGCTCTTGCTCGATCCTATACCTGTTAAGGAGTCGTGTACTGTTAAATAACAAGTAACATTGTGAAACTAAAGATGTTGCATTGGGTTAATAAAGCTGAGCATACAAATTAAAGCGGTCCTCATAGGTGATTAAATTCACTGCTAAACCAAGATGTCCAAATCTGCCCGAACGACCAACCTATAATGTCAAACAATACCGTCAGAGAAAAACATACAGACATGACCACTCAAATCATAGCCAGAATCACAAAAACTTGTACATAAGTAAGGTAGAGACCACTCAAGTCAAATAAATTCAAACCTTAAAGCACTAAGAAAATAAGAGGGATAAGTATAACCCAGCAATAGGTGAATAGCTGTAGCATAAACATGTAGTTTGATTTCTAACATATCATTAGCTTCAATTCAGTCTATGTATACTATGGACTATTGATGGAAAATTTTAATGTGCATAAAAAGCTTTTGTCTACATTTCAGATCTAACATACCCGATGCAAGTACGTCTCAGCGTTCTTGGGAAAGTCAAAGTTGATAACCACATTAACAGCTTGGATGTCAATACCCCTTGTGAACAAATCTGGAAAAAAACAGATCATCATTCGAGGGCTATGTAAAGCCTAATCAAAAGATGAGATATTGCAAATTATAAAAATAACATATTACAGCACTCGGTGTCCCAACATGGATTTTTTGGCCTCAGTTTAGTTGAACTCAAGACTATCAAGTACATAAAAGAAATATGCAGCCCTAGAGAACCTACACCAGAAACATTTTACTGATACCCCCCATGGACTAAATGTGCGCATCATTAGAATTCAGCATAGATTTCGAATACATTCCCTGGAGAGATGGACAGACACTAGGCTGCAATGTTCACTAAATAGTCAGTTACGACCACCATCCAATCTGGCAAAGCATTAGCATATTCACACCAAGATTTTGAATAGAACTGTAATGCAATGTCCCAAGAAATGGGGGCATGAACCAAATATACTTGGAAAACTCATCTGACCAGATATATTCCAATAACTTGAACCCCCCACTGCCCAAGGGACACTGCCTAGGAGAGGAGGTACCCATTGAGGCAGTATTTTTTTTGGTTGAAATGTGTAACATTTTTTATTTTTCATCTACACTTGATGTTACTCGCATCTGAAACCTAATAATAGATGCATTTCAAAGAAGAGTTAAGCTTAGTCCCACTTTCCAAACATAGCTTAAGGTTGGCAGGCCTGGCTGCTCAAAAAACTGAGTCAATTTGTACTAACCAGTGCAAGATTTTTTTTCAGCACAGGCATTCAAAGTTGAATGGGATCACAACATACATCCCTATCCAATCCGAGGCTGATCCCAGCCCAATCCTCGCCACCCCAGCCTTGGCCAATAGGGCTGGCAATGAGCCGAACCGCTCGCGAGCTACTCCAGCTCACCTAAAGTTTAGCTCGGCTCAGCTAGACTCAGTTCTCTCAACGAGCCGTGCTCAAGTCAAACATACAGCTCAACTCACTAAACAAGCCAAGCCTGAGCTCCATTGAGCTCGGCTCGTTAGCTCACAAGCCAGCTCGAAATCGAAATACACTTACAGAAGATTACACACTCTAAACTCCTCTGTCGAACACGATGCTGGCCAGTTCTGAGCTTGTGACTCACATTAACGAGCTGCCTTGGGAAGCCAATATGGTCAACAATTTATTTTTTCCAGCCAATACAGGACTAAACCGCAGACTCCGGGGGGCGTGCGTTGGTTCGGTGACTAGTGCGTGACGTGCATTGCTCCTTGCTCTGGATTTTTAGTCCTATACCGGAAATTTGAAAGTTTCCAAATCACCTCACCTCCTATAAATAATACCCCGCACATGCCACAGCTGCACTCACCCTCTTATGGGCTTTAGGCTTTGACCATTTTGGGCCTATCCTCTCACCAGTGTGGGCCAAAAAAAGGGAAGCATTAATGGGCCTTTTGTTTTACGAAGGGTTCAGACTAAAATTAAGCATGGTGAGCTGGGATCACAGGCTCGGCTCGAGCTCGGTATTAATGGCCCAAGCCCGAGCACGAGCTTCATTCTAGGCTTGAATTAAAGAGCTCGAGCTCGAGTATTATTTGCTGAGCCAAGCTCGAGCATGTGAAAGCTCCGCTCGGGTCGGCTCATTACCACCTGTATTGGCCAAGATCGACTCCATTTTTAGCACTCAAAAAAATCAAAAATTGAGAAAAATATAGAAAATTGTAAATTTGAAGTAAAGATATTTTTTTAAAAGTGGACAGTACCATAATTTTATTAATAAACCAAAAAGGGGATGTACAATTAAACATAAATTGAAGATGCATATGCATATTGATAATCCATAAGGTACAAATGGCCAGTTTAATCCTTGTCAAACTAACTGTTAGAGCTAGGATCGCCCTATCTGGGCCAATCCCAGCTGACGCTTGGGCAGATAGTCCCATCAGCTAATTTGGCCCATGGAATCGGAAACGTGTTGAGACTAACATGATCAGCCAAAAACTAATCCAGATCAGCAGATCCATGCCAATTTCTGAAATCTTCACAGAATTTTTTTATTGGAAGTTTGAATGCACAAGTTCAAATATGTGAAAAGATGAAGCTACAGGAGCCATCTAAGACATCAATTCCGTGAAAGTCTAGAGATCATTTATTCACATGATGTGGCATCAATCACTACTTGCATTTGGCTACCATAAGAATCATTCTTCCTGAGTTGATATTGACACTGCCCTCTCAATGAGGAGCCGAACCCTATGGCATATTCCTTCCAAGACCATGCGGTGAGACAAACAAAAGGAGGATTTGGAAACAATTCAAACAAATTTCGGCATGTCTTGATAAATCATTTATGACTAGGAAGTTTCTAATCAGATAATCAATATTTCAAAGTCCAGCATACCATCTAAGCTACAGACATGGAGATCTTCCTGAGATGAGTTGATCACGGTAAATGTACCTTAGTTTCCGCCCCTTTTACTAAGAGTAGTGTTTTATCCGTCCAGACCTACTGGCTTACCAGTTTTGGTCAGTGATAACAGTAATCCTTCCTTTTTGGGGGGAAATTACCACAATTCGGTTTAACAAAAAAGAGGAGAATATACAAGTGAAGAATGTGTAAGTCCTCAAAAGACCCCTCTACAAAAAAACCATGCACATCAAGATGGCGTAAGACATTATAACCAACTTCCCAAAACCCAAACAAGGCAAAAACTGAAGAGTTGAAATTATTCACTCTACAAAGCAAATAAACCCTCTCCCTCACCATCACAAATGAAACTAGCTACCCTCAGGAATTCTAGCTTCCCTACTAAATAATCTATAATTCCTCTTCCCCCAAGATAACCAAAAGAGTAGCATGCAGGATCAACCACTACACGATCCCATCCCCATGTTTCCTTCCATTTACACTAATATATAGTGAGTTTTGGGCATCTTCTAGAAAAGGATGCACTGAAAGCTTCAGACGATAACTAGTAAATAGTTATTCTCTGAAAGAAGTCAGCATAGTAGCCAAATACATTTCGAGAAAATAAATATCCAACTTTGCCACCACATTTTTTAGGATGAGGACAGCATCACACTGCATGTTAATCATCGAAACCCTTAACAAAAATAATTCACATTGGTACAGGAAAAAAGAGAATTAATTTCAACTGGGAAATGTCCATCAAGAACAATAGGTGAACCAACATTTGGGAAAGTCAAACAGCAATGCATCAATGGAGCTGACTGTGACAGGTCGTCAGAAGATACATGCAAGTCAAAACCAATGAATGCATCTGAGAGAGGAAACAAATGATGAGAAGGCCATGAGTATTTTAGAGCATTGAAGTTCCTAATCGTATTCAGATCATGTCCAGCTCATCAAAACACGAAAATTATCAGTCATAAAAAATGGCAAGCAAAGACTTCCAGATAGAAGACTTAATTGCAGAAATGGACTTAAAGGACTTTGTGATATGTATCAAATTACACCACTGGCTAAATATTCTTGAAAGAAACATGACAAACAATTACTTAAAGGAAATTACCTGTGCAAACAAGATTCCTGCATGCACCATTACGAAAGTCGTGGAAAACTCGGTTACGATGATCTTGCAGCATCTTGGCATGAATGTAGAAACATGAGTAACCAAGTTCTGTGATCTTTCTGGCCAGTAGTTCTACCCGGTTAACAGAGTTGCAAAATATAATAGACTGATTTATTTGAAGCTGGAGACACAATAAATAGAATGTCAATAATAGAGACAAAACATCAAAAATGACTTATACTACTGTGATAATAAAAGAATACTCATTTAAGCTGTTCAAGAGACTGACCTTGGAGAAAAGAGTATTCAAGCAGTGGACCTTCTGCCTCTCTTCCACAAATGCATAGTATTGTGTTATACCCTTGAGTGTAAGCTCATCCATTAGATTAATTATGTAAGGTTTCGGCAGATATTTATCCTTGAAGTCTTTCACGGTTACTGGAAATGTCGCTGAGAATAATAATATCTGGCGATTTGCAGGAACGAAACGAATAAGCTGCTCAACAGAAGGTTGAAACTCTGGAGACAAAAGCTTGTCCGCCTGAAGGGGGAGGAATTGTGTTTAAACAAGAAAGGAAATCTAAAAAAAAAAAATCAGGAAACATGACAGCCTTGTTTTAAACCCTTTTCTTACTGTAGTCACTAAAGCTTTGTTACAGTTGGCAATTTTATCAAACTATAGATTTTAACAGAACAAGGACACCAGATTGAACAAACATCATAACAGACATGTACTGTCATTTTTTTTTTCTTGGCTAACAGGCAACCTGGCACAGTTGGCTGAGGCTCAAGGTAGGACACCCAGCAACCCAAGTTCGAGTCCCGGCGGGGCCATTTACCTAGATTGCCTTTTAATACCCCCTGCAGCAGTAAACCCTGGCAGGGGGAAGTATCAGGTCAACCCGAAGGGGATGGGAGGAATTGAACACATGACCTCTCGGGTTGCCACTCCTGCGTGAAAGCCAGCGTTACCAACTTTCCCACTTCCTGCCCCAACATATTGTCATTCTTACTATCTATAAAAGGGATTGTTTATACCTCTATATTCTTTCAGATTTGCATTTATATGCATGTAAATAAGATATTGTCCTAATAAAACTACATTCAACAAAAATCGTACAAGTACGCACCTGTTGTCAATTACCATCCATTTTCAAAAAAAAATGCCCCTATTTGGTTTAAGCACAGTAATCATTAACCTGCCTTTGGAATTTATGCCAATTTTTGTCTATATGCCCCTAAATCTTGAATATTACAGGGGTACATATACAAAAAAATGGTGCACATTCTGAAGGCAGGTCCCCGATTTTTTACCTTAAACTACACTATAGTTATGTTACACAACAGAGTTGCTGACAGGGGCATGCATGTAACATTTTCATAATGTAGCAGTATTAGAGACAATAGTCTATTTATAGGACTATAGGTACAAATCCTGAGGACCATAGCAGTATATATACATAAAACCCTTAATAAAATTATAAGTTCTTTAATACAGCAGTGAAAGTGTCAGAATCACAACACTAGATTAAAAAAAAAAATCCAGAATTGACCGCCCAATCCAAATCAACTACTTTTCTCTGGAATTGCTGGTTCTTGAAACCTTCAAATATCTCAACGTAGATCCACAAATTGAATTTTATAATTTTTCCAGATTTATTAAATAGAAAAGAAACTCTGCAGAGAGATTGTATTTATGCTTTAAATGCCTAAATGTAACAACGTAGATGGTTAGACTACAATAATGGTGAAAAACTTTACAGACAGAACTATAACGACGTAGGCAGCATTTTTTTGTTTTTTTTTTTTAAAGTGAACTAGGCAGGAAAATGTTACAGAACATGAATCCAAATCTCAAGAAATGATGACCAAGGAAAATAAAATCATCCAGTTATCTAACAGACAGAGAGTTGGGGTTGTAGCCAAACAAAACAAGTACAGTCACAAAGGTGTACAAATATTTCTCATGATTACCATGTGATAGGCAGCAGTTAGAACAGATGATTTTTCAAAATTGAATAGAAAACAATTTTTTCCTAAGTACCTCATCCATAATCAGCATTGAGCAATCCTTCAAAATACAGACCCCTTTTTTTGCCAGATCTAGTATCCGACCAGGGGTTCCAACAAGTAAATGCACAGGCTGATACAAACGCATTATGTCATCCTTCAAACTGGTGCCTCCTGTTGTCACCATGACCTGAATCTTCAAATGCTTCCCAAGTTCCTTACAGACCTGTGATGTCTGTAGTGCTAATTCTCGTGTAGGAACCAATATGACAACTGCAACAGATGGCTAAGCACATAAATGCATGCATATACACAAGAAAAAATCTTAGAAAATTATTTCATATAAATAAAAAATATTTAAAAGAACTAACTCATAAAGACCTCAAGGCTGATCATTCGTCACAGCAAAATCCCTAGAGTTCCCTTAGGTTAGTCAAAGGTGGGACTTACGTGCAACCAAAGGCAGCACCCTAGAAGAATACTGCACGATAGCTTTAAGCCTTTGAATACTATAAAGTAATCTAGTTTAATCACCTGGAAGGGAGGCCCAGCAATTATAGGTCTATAAGATTGGTGAGCACCAGTTAGCCTTTTTTTTTCACCATTTTATAAAAGAAAGAGGAAGTACAAAAGTAAAAAAGAGAAGGGAAAAGAAAGCACAGACACTCTCACCCCAAAAGCAAGGCCCCACCATTTACAACCAATAAAACCCCAAAAAGGAAACCACCACATGAAGCAAAAAGAAATCCCTCACCACACAAAAAGAAAAGAGGGCTAAGAGGGGCCAAGGAGACCCAAAAGAGGAGAGAACAGGGGAGGTGTGCTGCCCAAACTAGCATCCCAGTCCTTTACATGACCAGAAATGAAAGAGATCAACACGCTTGACTATCTCCTTTTGAGCTAAAGAATATGAAGATTCCATAATACAAAATTGCACAGGAAAGTTGACCATACCCATAGTTACCAAGACAGGAAACAAAAAGCAGGAAGTGGAATGTGATGGAAAGACAGTAGACACTTTGTTTGGTAAGATGAGAGGTTCAGTGTCAAATGTGTGGAAGCATATTATACATAATTTGGACTTCTACAATTGCTCCACTTCCATTGTTGTGGGTAATGGTCAAACCGTTAAATTTTGGGAAGATGCTTGGAAGGAAAGGAGAGCTTTCAAGGATAGATTTCCAAATCTATACATTCTTGCAGCCAATAAAAGTGCACTTATCAGTGAGTTGCAGATTTCTTCATCTCAAGTGAAGTTCTGGGATTTTAGATTCTATAGAAATTTCCTTGTAGAAGAAGAAAGGGAATTCTTTCAGCTTAATCAGTTACTCCAAGCTTTTCCTGGATTAAATGAGAGGGAAGACATCAAGTGTTAGAGATGGGACTCAAAAGGCGTATTTTCGGTCAGATCTGCAGTGAAGATTTTATCCTCAGGAGGAGTCAAGGTCAGTTGGGCTTCTCAAGTTTGGCATAAATCCCTCCCAATTAAAATCAGAATTTTTTTGTGGAAAGTGGCTTGAGGCAGACTACCTACAGGTGATAAACTTAGGTTCTTGACTCCAGATAAAAGACTATGTTCATTCTGTGGAATTTTCGTTGAGACATTGGATCATTTATTCATTAACTGTGGCATTGTGGATGTTATCTGGAAGGCCTTTTTCAAAATTTTAGGTAGGAATCAAGGCTGCTTTCAGTCGGTTGGTACTTTGTTTTCTACCTGGAAACAGTTTTGTCCATTTCAGCAGGAACATAAAGTGTAGGATTCTTTGCTATCTGCTATGTTGTGGGCCATATGGAGAGAGAGAAACTCCAGGATGTTTAACAGCCAGCTTTCATGTCCCGCAGGGATTATTGGGAACTGCATCTTCTATTTTTAAGAATGGAATTTTAGAAGACATGGGGTTAAAAACTCAGACTCTGTAATTATTTCCAAACTTGTACGATGCAAATCTGTCTTTACCTGATAGGGTGTTTGTGAAGACAGATTTTTTCCTTATGGGGTTTTTATTTTGTGCTGAGAGGGTCCTGTGTTGCATGTTATGTCTACTATCTTAGTGGACATGTATTGAGTTCTTTTTTCTTCTTTTCCTGTCTGTGTAAGCTTATTTTCTATCAATGAATGAAAGCGGCATTTGCTGCCTTCAAAAAAAAAAAACATTTTGGATTAAAAAGTAAGGTGAAATGAGAAATGAATGTGTGAAGCTGCCAGTGAAAGTTGATATTTTTAGAGGCATGTACAAGTTTCCCCGAAACTGTGCACAACAGAACAAAGTGCAAGTAAAAAGGCATCCATGAATCAAAATAATCAAAAGAAGAAGAGAATTGAAGGCAAGAATATGACCATAACACCATCAATAACTGGTATTACTCAAATAGTGCAAGACAACCAATCAGTGAAGTGACCTCAGTACAGCCAATTTAAAAGCTCAATAATTTTAAAGAGAGCATGGAAAAACCTTGAATGGCATTGTTATCCTGATCAATTTTTTCCAAAGCTGGAATGCAGAATGCAGCTGTCTTTCCCGTCCCATTTTTAGCTCTTGCAAGAATGTCACATCCAGTTAAAGCAACTGGAATACTTTCTTCCTGAATTGGAGAAGGCCTTTCAAATCCTTTCTCATATATCCCCATAAGCAACTCTCTCTTCAAAAAGTAGTCTTCAAATTCATTCCCCTTGGTAGCAGTCACATCCTAACCAAAATAGGAGACCATTATTTTTTGCACACATACCAAGAGGTGGGGAAAAAAGTAAAAGGGGCAAATATATTATGGACATGGACCTATGGGAAGGGGGGAAAAACTAATAGATTACAAGTTTAATTAAGTCAACACCAAAGAATATAAACCATCATACTTGTAACTAGGGATGTCAAAACATTCCCAGATATCCATTTACGCATCCATTTCTGAAGAAGGATAAGTTTAAAGGACATATGAAGCTATCTGCTTCCCGATAATTTAGGATAAGTATACTTTTATTATCTGACATATTATTTAACCATTTTTCTTCACTCATCTTGGCCATGGATCATACCTTATCCACCATTCTCATTTCTCACCGGATTATAAATAAATTTCTACTCACATACTCATTTAGACATTCATTGTCACACGTCTCATTCTCCACTCTTACTCCCTTCACCCCAGACTCTCATTTATATAACATTTATTCCTACGCAACTTACACATCCGACAAGCAAGAATTTTGTGAACTAGTTTGACTCTCCTGGGGAACACTTCTTGGGAAATAGAATTTCTTCTTTTATTAACAGGAATAGCATAACAAGAAGGTAATGTAAAAGCACAGTGTTATCCGATAATTTAAGCTTTTAACTATCCTGCCGACAAGCATCTGTTGACATTCTTAATTGTAACTTTATACCTTATGCAGCAGGACAAACAATGCTTCATTTCAAACCAGACACTCAAACGGACACTGAATGGCCAAAAGAATGCACTTTATACAAGGATTCTGAGCTAGAGAATTAAAAATTCAAAAAATAACATAAACTAGCATCTTTCAACTACTAAAATTCTGTTACAAGATACCCCTACCAGAGAACCCTGAGAAAGTGCTTCGCAAAACCTGGCCTATTACAAAACACACCGTGTGCGTGTGTATATATAATACATTTGGAGGGGGAAACTTATGGGGTGTCCGTTGGCATTAAACACCTGTACCAGTAGCAATTTGATATCACTATTTTTTTTTAAAGTGAATGGTACCACTGTATATATAAATGAAAAAGTAATTACAAGTATGAAAGAGTCCTCTCCACCTCACTCTACAAAACACCAAGATGGTGAGAAACTAGAATTCTTCCAAAAGAGCAAAAAATGAAGAATTATGCATATAATCTATACATTGGACTCTCATCCGGTCTCTCACCCTATTACAAACAAAAGACAAAACCCAGTCACTGAAGCATGCCTCCCTCCTAAAAATCCTCTTGTTCCTTTCTGACTAGATAGCCCACAGTTGCATGGAGGACCAACCACCACAAAATCCTGCCCCCTTCAAAGGGAAGTGTCATGCCCACAACCTAATCAAGTCTTCTACGGAATGGTGAAGCGGCATAACCACCTGGAACTTCTGAAGCAGTGACCTCCACATCTCAGAAGAGAAGGAGCAACGCACAAACAGATCAATCCCCTTTGATTCCTCCCCACACAAGCTACAAGTAGAGGGAACGTCACACCCAAACCGAATCATCCTGTCTGCTGTCGGCATCTTCCAATTGGCAACCCTCCAAGCCAAGACTTTAGCCTTCAGTGGAGACCTTGGCCCCCAAATCTGTCTAACCATCCGCGCTCAAAGTCCCCCGTCCGCAATAACCTCATAAGCAGATTTGACAGAGTATTCCCCCTTAGCATGCACGACCATCACAATATGTCTTCTCACCTCAGGTCCAACCTGAGCCCCTGGAGTCTCGAGAAGGGCAGCACATTCCAGGAACTCCTCCTCTCTGAGACTCCTTCTAAACACCGGGGTCCAAACAAGAGAATCTCCTGTCCTATCTATCATCTGCTCCACCCCTGCTTCCTGATTTGTAGCAATACTGAACAGGCAGGGAAAGACAGCAGATAGAGGAAAGACACACCTGCCCATCTGTCAGTCCAAAATAAACAAGTCTTGCCATCACCCAAGACACATTGAGAGGCTGACCTCACCACATCTGCTGCCTCCATAATCCCTTTCCACACATGAGAAACATGAGAATCATGGCACGCCTTGAAATCCCATGTCCTGCCCCTCCCATAATACTTCTCCACCATACTATCTCTCCAAAGAGCATTGAGGCCCTGTCCTAAGTCCTAACTTCCAGAGCCATTTAGTCAGGAGAGCCAGAATGAAGTCTCTAAGATTTTTAATACCCAATCCTCCATTATGCTTGTTTTTGCATCCTCTTCCCCAAGAAACATCATGAAAACCTTTCTTGGGATTAAATTTGATATCACTATTAATAGCAGTCGGGAGTATGTGCCTGGTTATGTTTAACCAATTTTGATATTTCATGCATCAAAAGAATATATTCCTAGAATGAATTTAATATAGGTCTGAACCTCTGTATCAAAAATGATATAATTTAGGTTTCGAGAGTTTCAGAACTCCTCCTCCTCTCCCTTCCTCTCCTTCGCAGTCTCATTCACCTTCAACTACTGCACATTTCTCCTGCAATTTCAATATTGATATTCTAGGCTATAAAAATATTAATTATCATCATCTCCAAAGACTTGTCCCATTTATTACATGAATCATGCCTCACCATTTTAATCTATCTGATGTCATATTTGTAGTTAAACCTAGACAGTTCAAGTCCTTTCTTACTACACCCAACCACCTTATTTAGGTCTTCCTTGAGTCCTTCTACCCTCCTCCATAGTAATTTGAACACACCTCCTAATTAGTGCTGAACTTGTACAGAAGTGTACGTGACCGAACCAATATGTGATACATCTCAATCCCCATGCATATGTTCATTCTTAAAAACTGACACTATTGAAACTAATCTTCCAACCAAACACTACGTAACACTTTCTATTTCACATACATGATACAGCATGAGGAATATCAACATTATCTTATGCCGTCTCCATTTCGAATGAAAGCAACATTCAGGCATAAAAATGGACTAAATGTCTGCAGAACTAACATTTCTTTCACTTCCAAATATGATCGGAATCCCTTTTCATAAAAATAATCCAGAGTCGGAAAAAGTCTTGGATTTATAGGGTGGTACACAAAGGATCAAACATTCAAAATCCTCATGAACTGGCCTAAACAAACATGGCAAGTATGCACCAACCACAAACTGCTAAAATTGAGGATCCTGCTTGCCTCCATCTGTTTTCCATCTTAAAATTGAAGACAAAACATGAACATGATAATATGGGAAGAAAAATCTGCTGACCACATGCAAGGATTGTTGTTCGCTTTACAACATTTCCAACTGTAAAAGAAGAATCTGAGTATGAACATGTGTTTCAGAATCCTCTCAGCAGCAAGGCAGGGTGGATGAATTAATAGATCACTTCAAAAAAACAATGGCACGTGGAATCGTGGATGCCAATCAGATTTAATGTAAGGAAAAAAAACAGCTATCCATCCTTCCACACTGTATGGAGCAGAGAGTTGAGCTAAAAGGGGAGAGAGAGAGAGAGAGAGAGAGAGAGAGAGAGAGAGAGGATCAGTGATTGGGATGCTGAAGCAGGTGAGGAAAAGAAATTAAAATAAATATCAGGAAAACCTTGATACTGTTGAGAAGGAAACAAAATGCGAGAGTAAATATATACAACAGACAACAGACACAGCCCCATGGAATAGCCGCGTGGGTACCTAAATATAGGGAAAGAGGGATGACAAAGAAACATAGGATAGAAGCGAAGATCTGAACATGGGGGCCGCAGAAGGGGAGGGGTGGCAATGGGGGGAAAGTGGCCTTCTTTCCCCCTTTTTTTTTTGTTTTTTTTGTGTGTGTATGTGTATTTTGTTTTCTTTTTTTCTGTTTTTTTTTTTTTTTTTTTTTTTTTTGGGGGGGGGGGGGGGGGGTGTTGTTTCTTGTTGACAGATGATGATGCTCAGGCCACTAGATACCTGGGATATCCCTTCCTGAAGTGGCAGTCCACAAGGGTCAGCAGTGCAAAGGCATACGTTTAAAGTATTCCTGAAGCCATGTGAACCTAGTTTGGGATGAAGAGTTAGGTTTTCCTGGGTGGAATCAAACACAAACCTTGAGTATAATCCAGAGCCCACATGCCAAGCAAAACTTGACAAGTCCTAGCAATACTAGTGCTATTTACTCGCACGGCCCTCTGGACCACTGGACACAACGCAATAGCAGAATTTTGAAAAGGGAGGGTACTACTCCGCATAGGGTGTTCTCTTTTGTTTGGAAAAAATCAAAGAATGGGCTAGGATCTCTTGTAAAGTGTACTGTTGTGACTCCTCTCTCTCTCTCTCTCTTTTCTTTTTTCTTTTTTTTTTTTTGGGGGGGGGGGGGGGGGGGGGGGGGGGGGGGGGTGGGGGGAGGGGGGGATTTGGAGTATAACTAAGGGAGAGCCTACCATGTTGGTGTTTTGTTTTGCATAGGAGGGATTTGGGATTTATGTTGTTTTCCCTCCTCTTACTTGTAAATGCCATTTCCTTTTCGATATAAAATATAAGTGGTGCAACCCACATTTTAAAAGAAACACTACTGCTTTTTACACCGACTTCCTTGTATATCTGAGTTACACATTTGGTTTCAGTATTGCACATTGCCTGCATTCCATCCTCAACACTAATTTGATCATACCAATAAGCCATGAAAACTATTAGCACCATTACAGATGTTTACATTATTATACACCCTCTAATTAGTTTTGGTGGGAAGAATTAGGCACATTGTACAAAAGATGGCACTAGCTGCCTGAAATCGACTAAGGAGTTTTAGCAAAACCATTGAACTGACGGGTAGATCAAACCTACAACATCAGCAGCAGATCATAGCCAACACTGAATACAGATAAGAGAAGGCTCAATTAACTGGAAATAGTCCAATAAAACTGCCAGAAACTGAGGGCTCCCATAAGGAAATAATCCATTTTAAGTATAAATTTGAGGATTTGCCATTTCATCCTTCAGAGCCCTGTTCTCTATTTAATACAGACAACTCACCCACAAAGCACTAGACAATTATGATGCCAATTTACTCAGCTGTGTGACCTTTATCTGCGGCCACAATCATGAAAGCTCCAAAAACATTCTTACATAAATATCAGTGAAAAAGAACCTGCCTCAACCAAGAAGCAAAAAACCGAGGAACCATCTTTCAACAATGACAAGTTTCGGAAACCTTTGCAAGACTACACATCAGCTTCAAGTCAATCATAACAATAACACAACATCCAACCATGGACAGTGGGAGACATGAGAAAAGACCCATTGCATCAATTAAAACTTTGCTTCAAAATGTTTATTATTTTTCCTTTACATGAAACAAACAAATCTCGAATAAATCAAGTATCATAATGCAAGAAATTAAATCAGTAAAGTAACTTAGCATCAGCAAATGCTTTAAAAAATGATAAGCGACCTATGACCTCCAAAGAACTAGAAAGGAGCAAGTGGTATACAAAATAACAGAGTAATAGTCACAAAGTTTGCTCAAGAGGTAGATACAAACTTTTCCCCAAGAGATAGTTTCTTAAACAATATGAGGTTTGCAAACTACCAAATCATAAAAAAAGTAAGTTATTTAGGAAATGTGAATTGGACATAAAGGCCTATTGTTACTGATAATTCCAAAAGTATGTCAGCTCCCACAAAAGTGGACAACTTTCAAACAACTTTGGCTTGACAACTGACTGAAGGCTATATCTCCATACCTCTGTCCTGTACCGTGTGTCAGCTGGTGGGATCTTTAACTTAGACTTCCAATCCTGAGAACTGAGCAAAAAAGAAAAGATTAAAACCAAAGCTCACCAGTTTCCCAAAGCAGAAACAACTTATTATTGACTAGAAAAGAAATGCACACTATGTCATTCCAAAGTCAAGATACTTGTAAGAAGAGAAAGAAATAATAACACTATACATCAGAGCAACAACTGGCTGAGTCGAACAGTAAAAAACACTAAAGTATGTGTACCATTGGCAAACCAAAAATTATAGACCACCATCCAACCTTATTCAATAACTCAACATTTATTAGGACATGGACAACCAAAGTCAACCGGTATTAAACAAGTTTCAAGCCACATGTCAGTCTGCACCAACTTGTTATGCAAAGCTAATCTACACTAATTGGAAGACAAGGGCAGCCTTTTAAAAAAAAAGGTGCCAAAAATCCTAGCTGATGCTGGCTCACCGATAAAGTGGCTTCCTTGGGCAATAAGAATACAGAGAAAATTAGTAACTAATAAAAGCGAAGGGGATCAAAGAGAAGCAGACTACATTAACAATATTCAATTTGCATTGCGAGAAGTATGCAAGGAAAATAGCAACAAAGAAGAAAGAATAAAATGTCAAAAGCATGATAGAAAGAGGATAACACAAATAAGAATAGATGTCTACAATTCTAGGGAGAAAAATCTAACACAAAAAAATATATATATATATGGGCAATAGTATTCAGCCCTTCTTCTTTTTTTCCTCTTTTTTTTTTGAGATGGGATGGTACCCATGGGAAACCCTGGGGCAGCTCCTCGTCCACACACCTAAGTCATACCGGGCATTCAGCCAAAGGATCCCTATGTAGTCATAGGCGAGAGGCAACTGAGGCGACCAGTGGTTCACCTCAACCTCAAATGCCTTGGCGATCGCCTAGGCGTTTGAGGAGATGGGTTCTCTCATAAATCACTACGAAGGAAGAAAATGACAATACAAGAAAAATAAAAAAAACATCTAAGATAATCACATGTAAGACTCTTAGAAGCATTGATAATGGCCAACATGTAATGTCCTAAGACCATCCACTAATATTAGTGGATGGTCTTAGGAATTATCAAAAATAAGAAAAAACGTCACATCTATGAGAAAAATGGTACTAGACATTGTTAAAGAGGCATTAGCCACTTCGGAATAATTAAGAATAAGAAAAGACAGTACTATATAATTAAGAAAGAAACAAGCATATGACATAGACATCATAGGCAAGTGCCTAGGTGAGGCAAACATGAGGCTAGGCAAGGCGTTTTGACTCACCTCAGCCTACTTCGTCACCTAGGCGAGCGAGATTATTGCCTGATAACATAGGGATCAGTTCTTCTTCCCTACACATTTAGATGTTTCCCAAAAGTCTATAAGAACCTAGGAACTGTAGAAGCTTTAGCATGGAAAGGATGTAACGTTCTACCTATCAGCTGCTTTTGTGAAAATTTTGAGATTAGACAGACCCTCCCCTTGTGAAGTTTTCTTGACCAGTTATTTGCAGCATGATGTGTAGGATTGATTTAAGCCAGCCAGCCAATCAGAAAATTTCACCAATTCATAGGATCCTTCGTTGGATCTAGCTGATCCCAAAATGATGATAAATTATGCACCTCAAGATCATCAATCAAATACCAAATCTTGAGGCATTCTTGTTGACACATATATCTTTGATACAATTCCTATGGGTCCCCGATTCCCAGGACCTTTGACATAAATGAATGTCCCTTCTTAATTAAAGCTATCTTCAGTATGCATTTAAGATGATCAAGGTTTTTTCTAACTTGGATTGGAAACAATGCCCATGCCAAGCAAACTAATATCATCATTTATTATCCTATCTATAAAATGACAAAATGTCAACTACAAGCCCCTTCTTTCCACAGCAAGACTCAACCCACCCATGACTCCACAAATTAAAAGATAAAAATGGATAGGCAATTTGTAACGCAATTGACTCGGATAACAAAACTTGGAAGAAAAGAAAATGCAAGAATGATGTGAAGCTGATATACTAAAAATGTGGCATGTTTTGAACATAGTTGTCAAGGCTTACGGATATACACATAGGCACCGCCTAGGCTTCCTTTAAAGCCTAGGCAGTTAAATACTTATTGGACCTTGAAAAAAGCATGCCTAGGCACCGCTTAGGCGCAGCACACCTATGCTAGTTCATGGGCCAAGCAAATCAGGTCCATTGGGTGTGGATGATCGGGCTCTAGTTTTTGAAATCCCTTCATCTCATCTTCCTCATTATTTCATCTTCCTCATCATTTTTGGCACCGTCCCTCCTCAGTGTCAACAATGAGGCACTCCTATATGTTCTCCTCTACTATAATGACCATGGTGAGGCAACAAGCATCACCCATGTCCACAAACTTAGAACCCCTTGTGGCCATTAGCATCATCTTGTTCATTGTGATTTTTTTTGTATGCTTGTCTTTTATTCTCTCTCTTCAAGTGTTTGTCTCCCTGTCTGCGAATATATCTCACCCGACCACTTGATTGTGAAGGAAGCCACTTAGGCACCACTTAGGCAGAAACCTAAGCGCTTATGCACTCAGGGATCCCAAGTACACAATGGGTTGCCTTACCACCTTGACAACTATGGTTTTGATAAAGTCATAATAAGAAGACCTTTTCAAAAATGAATCTCCAAAATAAACAGATAAAGAGCAACATCAATCCTAGGTCCGCTAACTTAAGCAGATAGAAAAGAAGTGACTTGCTAGTAGCCTAGTAGCACCATTCATAAGGGGAAAAAAAGTTTGGTGATGAGGTTTACCACCTAGGAACTCAGCACTATCCCAGTGAGGAGAGAAGAGAACAAAACGAAATCTTTCAAAAGATCAAGAGAAAATATCTAATGGTTCTTTTCCTCTCCACTCCTCAATTATTCATGTTACATATGTCAACTCAAGTGGCCTAATAAATCTAAATCAGCTTCGCCAAACTCTAATTTCAATTATCTAACAATTTTATCTATCCCCTTTTCCTCTGCTAAACAAAAGCAAAACACAGCATGCACATAAGTATGGGCTACCACCAAGATGTCGCCCTAAGAAACACATATTCCACAATTAGACCCACTGTTGGTTACGGCCACTCATCAAAATTCAATGTCCTTCTGCTCATATTGACCTGCTATTGAACATGGAATAACATGACTATGCTGCTCCCAGCTTGACTCTTTTTCTCATTTAGATAATGAGAGGATTGCACTGCCAAATGTCAATATTTACAACTTTAGCAAGGAACATTGTGTACCTGAGTAGACATTACACCTTCCCTGTGGAGGTGTTAACCCGCAAAGAGAAAACAAAAAAGAACAGCAAGCTTCACCAAACTGACCAACATGTTCACCCTTTTCCCAAAAGAGAAGGAAAAAGCAAAGGAGTATCCTAAATGCAATTCACAAGCAAACTCGTTGTTTACCACTATATAAAATTGCATCAAAATCATCAATGTATGCTAGTAAGCTTTGAATCTCCAGAAGAAATATGACACCAGATTCTTCATCCTGATGAAAAAAACCTAAACTTCTGATAAATTAAGGTTTCTGATTTTCCACCCTTCCAATGTCCTACATGTACATCAATAATAGCATAGGACCATATGACACTTGTATGAATAATAAATGCTCATGATGGTACACCTTGCATTGGACAGGTTGAACCCAAAACACCTGACAGCCTAGTACACTTGGAGCTTCAAAGGATTTACACAGCAATTACACTATGCCCAAGAAATAATACCAATTGCCATCCACTGCATCCATCCCATATGCAGCTTATTTCATCATATGACTACAAGATATCCTCAGGTATAAGGGTCTTATCTTGAGAGATATTTTAAGATGAGAAAATTCAACAATGTATCATATAAAGAAACACATATTTCTGTATATTACATATTATACAAAGATCCTTTACTCGGGTGGAGAACCACTACTAACTACTAAAATCGACACAACATAGGTTCCAGGTACATAATATGGCTGAGGTACAGAAGATGAAGGCTCACTCTCCTCATACACAGTAAGAAGGTATGGGATCCCCATGCCCATCGAAAGATTAGAAATAAAATAGTATAAAGGAAATAGAAAGGAAAAGGCTTCCTTGTCTGCCTTGCAGGGTGGCTCCTATGCACGGCAGATGCTCCTGCTAGCTGCCCATACTACTTCTACCAACCGATTCTGCTGATATTGACTGCAATTGCACATGGATATCCATGGAAGAGTAGAGGCCAGTAGGCACAAGAAAGAGGACATGAATGGATGCGCAGTGGCCATGATTCACAATTCAATCAGCGAGGAGCAATGCGGGCTAAGAGAAAGAAGACGATGCCAGTGGATGAGTGGAGTAGCCAAGTGGGTGGGGGGAGAAAGAGGTTTACGAGGATGACCAAATTCCCCAACACCCCACCCAAAAAAAAGTTATTAGAATACTTAAAAGGTTATTGAATAACTTTTATTTAAAAATTTGATCCCTGAACTTCTTACTTTATGGAAAAAGAATCAATACGCAAGCTACACATATACAAGCACCGGAATGTATATTTTTCATGCCTCATAGTAAAACGTGTGTGAGCATGCACGTATTTATAGAAACCTACATCAAGTCAGCAACATTAATTTTGTAATTAGATAAAATCCTTTGTTATAACTTTAAAAATCTTTAAACTTTTAAAAAATCAATTATAAATTATGAAACTGAAAATATTCAAATCTTCTAAGTTGTATTTTTTTTTTAATAAAATGGGTATATGGTTTCACTATATGCATATTTTTTAAATAAAATTTACAAGATCTAGCACGTCCCTTCCCAAACTCACCCCCTGTAACCATATCCACATAACATAGTTCAGTGGACTTAACAGAGAAGCACAGGATAAACATATCCTAGAAAGTGGCTGAGTTTGCTTCATGTTTGATCACCAAGACAGGCCCTGCAAAATTAAGGTCAAATCCCACATCCTTCAAACAATAATTCCCAACAATGGCCTGTGTTATCCAAGGCGATCGCTTCACTCGCTTGGGCAATGAAGTAGGCTAAGGCGAGCCAAAAACACCTCACCTCGCCTAATGTTCAGCTCACTCTTAAGCAATTGCCTACGAAGTCTATGTCAAATTCTTGCTTTTTTAAATTATGTGGTACTGTTTTTTCTTATTCTTAATTATCCCAAAGTGGCTAATGCTTCTTTTATCAATGTCTAGTACCATTTTTCTCTTACATGTCGTCACATTTTTTCTTACTTTTAATTATTCCTAAGACCATCCACTACTTATATAAGTGCTTCATACAAATTGGTAATTACATGTTGAACATGATTAGTGTTTCTCAAAATCTTACATGTGACTATCTTGGATGTTTGTTTTAATTTTTTTTCCTGTACTATCATTTTCTTCCCTCATGGTGACTTATGAGAGAACACATTACCTCAAATGCCTAGACAATTGCCTAGGGATTTGAGGCTAAAGCGAACCCTTGGTCGTCTCACTCACCTCTGACTACATAGACAAGGACAGCTTATGTTGTAAATATACTAGCATTAGAACAGCATAGTTCTTCTCATAGGGGAATTCACATCTCAAGGACCAATGATGAATTTGCATTCTGCATGATGCTTCTGGCCATTCCAGCCTCTTTTGTCCTCTTCAGCATGTAATTGTAATGAAATATAGGTAAGAGCATGAGAAGTAATGATCCTGGTCATCTATTACGAGGAAACCGACACCTCACACACAAAACTTTAAAAAAAAAACAGACGTATGATACTTCGGAACTCCAGACGCACAATACTTCTGAACAATCTGCTATATGGGAAGATAAGAAGATTCAATATGCAGATGAAATACATAATACAATGTCGATTACTGTAAACTGGGATCTATTGTGCAGTCCTTCTATTCTCGATAGCACTTTAAGAGATAGTTATTGTTAACACTTGCTTAAAATACGCGAAACAACCACTGAAGGTTGGTTAATTTCTCATATGGCCCCATGGTTTATATCCAACATTCGCAGTTCCTCCTGTCATCATGGTTTATATCCAACATTCCCAGTTCCTCCTCTCATCTTCCTGAAGACAACTAAATTCACATCGAGGAAGCTTAAATACGATGTTCGAACTTCAGACTACATCATTAATTACACACCAACAGATCATAAAACCCAGGGAAAGAGGAAAACGCATTCCTTTTCCTATGTAAGTAATATTGGGGCAACCAATGAATAAGCAGACCTATACCTGGAGTCTATGCCTCCATCCGATGGCACCAACTTCCGGGTTTCGCCCTCACTGGGACCACCTCCCATCTGGTTCCTCCTTAGCCATTGCTGGTGTTGCTGCTGCTGCAGTTGCTGCTGATACTGCTGGCCTTGCTGGTTCTGCAGGGCACTCCGCTGCACGTACTGCTGCTGGTGCTGCGGCTGTTGAGGATTCCTCGGGTGGAAATTAGGGTTTGCGTTCACATTACCACCCCGACCATTCCCGATTCCGGGAGGATACCTCGCCCGCGGGTTCATCGCGACACCGATCCAAAAAAATCAACACGACAACAGAAGGAAACTACGCAACGATCTACCCTCTAACACCGGGGCAAATATTATCCGGCCAGAAAGAGGGAGAAAAAAACCAGAAAAAAAAAACAAAAAAAAACTATCAACAGGAAGGGGCGATCGGACTCTCAGGATCGGATCAAACTAGTAGAACAACTAGAAATCAACAAAACAATGGGCATCCCGCGCCGATGAGGAGAATTCTGGAGCCCTAATCAAAGGCGGCAGCGGTAGCGGCAGCGGCGGCGGCAGCGGCGAGACGCACGAGATCTGAGGCGGATCTAAGAGGAGCGAGCGGTCGGACTGCAGCAAGATGCTCAGATCGGGGAGAGTCATTCTTCTTCGGCGCGATCGGAGCGGGAGTTGCCGGAGGGGAGCGCGAGCGCGGCGGGAATGGTGGAAATTTCTCTCATGGCTGCTCCCGAAAGAAGCGGGCGGGTCTCTTTTGGTGGTGCTTTCTTGGCGTCTGGTTCAGCTCTAGGGCATCGCAGTGGGAAAATGGGAGCGTGGAAAGGAAAAGGGCAGAAGCCCCACCGCCATTTGTTGGAATGACGGTGGTGTTCTCTTGGGCGGCTCTGGATTGATGCGATCGTGGCCGTTGACGGGATGGAATCGGCGATCGGATGGCGGGGATATTTTGGGACGTTTCATGAGGAAAACTATCCGCGGGACTCGGATTTTGTTGTATTTGATGACTGATATGGTATATTAATTTTTGGCTTTAAAAATGAATAAGTAATGAAATTTATAAGTGTGCACCTATTCTAAGATTATCTTATTCAACTATATTCTTTAATTCAAACAGTTAAATCTTCTTTACTATCAAAAAAAAAAATCTAATTAATTAAAAATCAATGCATCCAATGATCATTTCCTATGAATCAAAGCATGGAAAATGGATGGTCAGATGCATCTAACTATTGCCACTTGCAGAGATATTCACTATCAACATAACATCATGATTGCATTCACACATAAAGAAGGAAAATATGGTAGCTCACAAATTAGCTAGAATCACTATCACTTTGGGTGTTCATTTTGCTCGATTGAAAGCAACTTCATATGTATTAAAGATGATATACTCGTACAACAAGCTTCAATTAGTTAATTACAAATGTACCTTTACTTGACCAAAAAAACAAAACAACGCATTACACTACATAAGTCCAAGCATCAACTATTGGCAAATCCCATTTTCTTTTTAGAGTTTTTGTAAATGTACCTTAAACCTTTAATTGCACTTTTATCACCTTATTTTTGCATTGTTATTAATAATCTTAGTTCGTATAAATAGTTAAAATTTGTTTTTCTTTTAACATTATGTAATTAGGTCCAAGAGGAAGGTGACCAACCATCTACTAACTCCACATGGAAAGAAGGACACAATACCCTACCTTTACTCTTTCAATTGATCACTCTCTCTCTCTCTCTCTCTCCCTCTCTCTCTCTCCGTGCCTCTTCTTCCAACCCCTCTCTCTCTCTCTCTCGTCCTTGATCCAATACATCCCTCTCCTCCCCCCATGGTGACATTAGACAACGACCTCCTGCCCAACTTCCGATTCGCGGCCACCACCAAGGACTTCCTTAGCTTTCATCTATACATGAAGCGCCCTATCCCCTCCCCCAGTGACTTAGCTTTATGTCACATTATTGTATCCAACATGTAGCATACCAAAAGCGGGGATAAGAGGATAAGGATGTTAGTTATGGATGTTCATCAAGTCAATCTCATAATTATAATGTACATTATCGTTCTTATATATGATAATAAAAAGAATTACATTCATTATGTGTAAATTGATTATACCATTTCACAGTAAAATATGTGAATACATGTAATGAAGATATCATGATAATAAGATTGATCTTCTTTGGACATGTATCCTTAATTATTTATAGTCGAAGAATATTTGAGAAGGATATCAAATATCCGATGAGACTAGTACAAGTTACTCATGCTCGTAAGATGAGTATGACTAATCTCATAGTCATTGATGTGAAAACAATAAGACGAACCTATAGGTGCTTATTAGAAAATGGGTTCACTGAACTGATCCACCATTGAATCACTATATAGTAATTTACCTAACTGTAGCTGTAACAACCCACCACTCTGTAATCGGAGATCCGATTACTAAATGGGTACTTAATCATTATAATTTGGAGTCAAACCAAGATCTCGATAAGTCTGAAAAATAAATGATAAACTAAGTTAAACATCCACATCACATCAAATTGTAAAGAAAGTGCAGGAATTAAAAATTATTACAATTCGACTTGACTCAACAAATAATTACATATTCGAATCAAAAAGAAGTAATTAAGCGTACAGGCCTGAAATGAAAATAACAACTATATCGGGGCATACTCTAGGACAGTGGATGTTGGCGCGCAACCCGAGACAACACCCTCCACGCTACGTCTATCTGAAACCCTCACTTGAAAATCGCAGGGGTGAGTCTCATCGAAATAGACTCAGTAAAGATCCTTTGATCCCCACTACACACTCACGCACTCACAAGTGCAACAACACGAATATAGGCAATTTAAATAAATAAAGCAGTAAACACAACTCCCAAAGATTCTCAAATTTCGATATAAAACGCATGCATTCATAAATGTAACATGCACAACTCTGAAACCATTCCACCACGAAGTCCACAACTAGAGTCTCGGCTAAACACACAAACCACGGGGCCGAACGCGGAAAACACCGACCCGCTGAGACCAAACAACAACCCCTCAGATAGCGCACTGGCTATTCTAGCATGACCGGCTCTAGGTGGTTCTGCTTCCCCCAGCACGAGTGACACTCCGAATGTACCACTCTCACATCGGTACTAGATATACCCCAGAGTACACCAGGTGACCCTCTCTCTAGACGTCACCCCACCACTCCCACACCGGCGCCGTGTCACTCCTGTGAGTGCTTAAAATGAGTGTGTGATTATCATGAAAAATCTATGTTGTTTAAGTGCAAAATAAACCTATTAAAAAGAAATTAAGTGAAGTGATCGCTAGAAACTTTTGACTTAAAAGTTCCAAAAGAAAGAGTTTGATCAACTACTTGTTTGGACGTGGGAGATTCTTGAGCTCTTAGTTCCCCTCCTTCAGCCGGCTGAAGAAATAGAGCCATTTCTTTTCTTTGGTCTTGTTTTGATTGCTGTTGAGTTTGAGGATCGTCCAGAGTCCTTGTTGTTTTGCTTGTTGAATTCCTCCTTTTGATTCTCCTTTATACCTTTGCAAAAAAAGTAGAAAAGAAAAAGGAATAATGAGAATTCAGGCAAAAGTAGTATCCATTCCAAACAAAGTTTTAAACATGCAACTCAACAGAAAACTCACTTGTTGAGTGGTCTTTTAAACCCCTTAATCAAATAGGTTTTGAAAGTAATGCTAGTGTTGTGTGTGTTGTTGGGATCGCTGTGTCGGGATCCGATCCTAAAACGCAGCGGAATAAAGAAGTTCGGGATCGGATCTGTCCCGTTTCGGTCGTTAAAACTAAAACCGATGTAGATCGATTTACCTTGCGCGGATTCGAATCCGCGTCCGTTTTCCGGTTCCGTCGGAGCGATGCCGCAAGTCGCGCAGATGCCCGACCTCTAGCGGTATCCACGCGGTTCTCCTCGCGATGGATCGTCCTCGCTTCCTCGCTCGCTGCGGCGCTCGAAGATCCCGTCTGACTGCGCGTGATCCGCCGCGACATGCGGATCCAGATTTCCCGTCAAACGGGAAGTGGAGCAGTTGGGAACGGCACGCCCAGAGGAGAGAGAAAGTGGGGAAGAACGAATGACGGCTAGGTCAGGGTTGCTGGCCCCGGACGTAGAATCCGTTCTTTTATAAGAAGTCAGTTTGCGGTTTTTCATAAAAACCCAGACTTATCCGAAATCCTGTCGGAGTATCCATCGACTTGAAAACCATTTGCGTGTGACCCTCTAGGCCCAAATACCAGTCCAGTTAATAGCCCATTAAGTCCAGTAACCCTTTACTGACCCACTGAATTAATTAATATCCTTATATTCAATTAATCAGCCAAATTTAATGTCCCAGAATAAATTCGGACGGACTGCCGATCACGTTGGATGCCAAGCAACATCGCGTGGTCCTGGATGGAACTGGGGTTATCGCAACCCTCTATTGGAACCTTTCTGTCATCGGTTAGCACGCGGATATAATCCTTCATCCGTACAATGTTCCCGAATCGACCTAGGGCATGGTTTACTGTTAAACCCTATTTGGTCGATTCACTTGAATCAGATGCTGCTAATCTGAATCCGATAACTCCTTATCGATTACAGAGTCCGCCCTGGCCAGGGACTTTAAGCGCATCATTCCCGGAACATTCTCTCTCAAACAACCGAGAGCGGATGATCCCGTATTGAACACACAATTACCTTCGAGGGCATTTTCCTGAACCCGATCACTTGACTTATTGATATCCCATGATTAGGGATTCGTTCGTCAAGGTCAAAGCTCAGAAACCTACCAACAAGGTATCCTTGGAGTCTCAGGTCCAAGGATCATCCACGCAACCGTGACAATTGAATCGAGCTGGTTAACAGTGAGGTGATTACCATCCAGCGATTCATAGTCGGATCAGTTCAGTGAACTCATTCTCCAATGAGCACCTATAGGTTCAGCATAGTGTCTCCACACAAGTGACTTATGGGATCAGTCACCCTCATCATATGAGCTGAAGTAACCTATACTAGTCTATCCGGATGTTCGATGTCCTATCACATCCTATGACTAGGAACAATTAAGAACATGTGTTTATAAGTCTTTGGTCCCGTAATTATGATCTCATCATAATCCAAAGACTATTGCACATGTTCATAGACTTCATCGTGATTCGATGAACATAGATCGAATTAATTACACACAATGAATTATTGCCATTTATTAATAATCTGAATATATACACAGTATCGGATTGGCTTTGAGACCATCTAATACTAACAATCTCCCACTTGGACTAAAGCCAATCACTTTTATACAGAATACCCATATTCTCTAAGTGACGCTCAAAAACATTTTGAGACAAAGGCTTTGTAAGTGGATCTGCTATGTTGTCGGCTGAGGGAACTCTTTCCACCACGACATCTCCTCGAGCTATAATCTCTCTGATCAGATGAAAGCGCCGCAGAATGTGCTTCGACTTCTGATGAGACCTCGGCTCTTTCGCTTGAGCAATCGCCCCATTGTTGTCACACAGCAGTGGGACGGGACCAGATATGCTTTCCACCACACCAAGATCGCTGATGAATTTCTTCATCCACACAGCTTCCTTGGCGGCTTCAGCAGCAGCAATATACTCGGCTTCTGTTGTCGAATCAGCAGTGGTTTCCTGCTTGGAACTTTTCCAGCTCACCGCTCCCCCGTTGAGTGTGAAAATAAAACCTGATGTTGACTTGCTGTCGTCAGGATCAGACTGAAAACTCGAGTCAGTGTATCCTTGCAGCTTTAAGTCTCCTCCTCCATAGACTAGAAATAGATCCTTAGTCCTTCTCAAGTACTTAAGGATGCATTTCACAGCCTTCCAGTGTTCATCACCTGGATCTGCCTGATGTCTGCTCGTAACACTTAGAGCATATGCTACATCAGGTCTGGTACATAGCATGGCATACATGATGGACCCTATGGCAGAAGCATAAGGGACTCTATCCATCATTGCCCTCTCTTCAGGTGTCTTGGGAGACTGACCTTTAGAGAGTGAAATTCCATGTCTCATCGGTATGAGACCTCTCTTGGAATTTTCCATGCCAAACCTTTTGACAATGGTTTCTATGTACATGGATTGGGTTAAAGCCAGCATCTTCTTTGATCTATCTCTATAGATCCGTATTCCCAATACGTAAGATGCTTCTCCCAAATCCTTCATGGAGAAGTTCTTTGACAGCCATATCTTTACTGATGACATCATTCCTACATCATTCCCAATGAGTAGGATGTCGTCAACGTAAAGAACCAGAAATGTGATTGTACTCCCACTGTTTTTCTTGTATACACATGGCTCATCTTCATTCTTAATGAAGCCATAAGATTTGATCGCCTCATCAAATCTTATGTTCCAGCTTCGGGATGCTTGCTTCAGTCCATAAATGGACCTCTGCAACTTGCATACCATGTCTGGAGATTCTTTGGATGTGAATCCTTTTGGTTGTATCATATACACCTCCTCCTCAAGGTTTCCATTGAAGAAGGCAGTCTTCACATCCATCTGCCAGATTTCATAATCATGGTAGGCAGCAATGGCAAGAAGAATTCTGATGGACTTAATCATAGCAACGGGTGAAAAAGTTTCGTCATAGTCAACACCTTGTCTTTGACGATAGCCTTTTGCCACTAATCTTGCCTTATAAGTCTCAATATGTCCATCTGCACCGATCTTTCTTTTAAAGATCCATTTGCAGCCGATAGGTACTATACCATCGGGTAAATCCACCAAGTTCCAAACTTGGTTGATGTACATGGACTGTATTTCAGAATTCATAGCTTCCCGCCATTTCCCGGCCTCTGGACTTTCAATGGCCTCCCGGTAAGTCTTGGGATCATCATCCTCATTATAGAGTATCCTTGAACCATCCAAATTAATATGTCCCACATATCTTTCTGGTGGTTTAAGTACTCTTTCAGACCTACGAGGTTCCTGTGTATCAATTTGAACAGGTTCAGAAACTGATGGTTCATCTGATGAACCATTGCCAGTTTGTGTGGGTCTGGAACTTCTTCCAGAATTACTTTACTCCCACTGTCCTTCTGGAGAATATAATCTTCTTCCAAAAAGACAGCTCTCCTGGCCACAAACACCTTTTGTTCGCCAGGATGATAGAAGTAATATCCATAAGTTTCCTTTGGATATCCCACAAATCTGCATTTGTCAGTTCTGGATTCCAGCTTATCTGCGTCATGTCTTTTAACATGAGCAGGACATCCCCAGACTTTAACATGTTTAAGGTCTGGTTTCCTTCCATTCCATATCTCATATGGAGTGGTTTCAACAGATTTGCTGTGTACCTTGTTCAGGATATACATAGCCGAACTAAGTGCATATCCCCATAAGGACACTGGTAATTTGGACATGCTCATCATGGATCGCACCATTTCCATTAATGTGCGATTTCTCCTTTCTGATACACCATTCATCTGAGGTGTATAAGGAGGTGTAAGTTGAGAAAGGATACCATTATCCTTTAAGTATTTAATGAACTCTGTACTCAAGTATTCACCACCCCGATCGGATCGGATGTTTTTTATACTCTTTCCTATTTGTTTTTCTACTTCATTCTTAAATTCTCTGAATTTCTCAAAGGCTTCAGATTTATACTTCAATAAGTATACATATCCAAACCTTGAGTAATCATCAGTGAATGTAATGAAGAATGAGAAACCACCAATGGCTTGGGTTGACATAGGACCACATACATCTGAATGTATCAATTCTAATATGCCTTTGGCTCGTTCTCCAGTTCCACTAAATGGAGACTTAGCCATTTTACCCATTAAACATGACTCACAGGTTGCATATGATTCATAATCAAATAGATCCAAATATCCATCTTTATGCAACCTTTGGAGTCTGTTTTCACCAATGTGTCCAAGCCTACAATGCCACAAGTAGGCTTTGTTCATTTCATACTTACTTCTCTTAATCGAAGAACCGATATGTAAATTATCATGAGACACATTCAATAGATACAATCCATTGGACAAAATAGCAGAAGCTATTAATTTATTTCTGAAATAAATTGAACAACTATTGTTCCCAAAATTTAAATTGTATCCAATTCTATCTAAACATGAAATAGAAATGATGTTCCTTATTATGCTAGGTACATAATAACATTCATCTAATATAAATGTGTCTCCGGATGGTAGCTTGAGCCTCACTGTCCCCACAGCGATCGCCGCAACTCTTGCGCCGTTACCTAGTCTCAGCTCCACCTCGCCGGTCCTCAGCTTACGCCTTCTTGTCAGTGCCTGCACAGAATTGCAGATATGAGATACACATCCAGTATCTAATACCCATGATGTACAATCTCTTATTGACAAGTTTATATCTATCATATAGATACCTGAAGCGTCCTGCTGCTTCACAGTTCCTTGAGCCTTGTCCTTGAGGTATTCCTTGCAATTCCTCTTCCAATGCCCTTTCTGGTGACAGTAGAAGTAATCACCTTTCTCAGCACTTTTACCCTTGTCTTTCTTGGTGACCTTTGCCTTTCTCTGAACCTTATTCTTATTCTTTCGAAAAGCTTGGACTGCAAGTCTTTTCCTGTTGGTCTTACCAACCATTAGGACTTGGGGTTTATCCTTCACAAGGTTCCCCTCAGCAGTCTTTAACATGTTCAGCAGTTCAGCTAAAGTGGCCTGGATCTTGTTCATGTTGAAATTGACAATGAACTGAGCATATGAAGGTGGAAGTGAAGACAACACAAGGTCTGTGTGCATCTCCTTGGGAAGTGTAACCCCAAGAGCATCCAGCCTCTCCACCCATTCAATCATCTTCAGCACGTGATTCTGTACCGAAGTTCCCTCTGCCATCTGAGCCTTGAACAGATTCTTCGACATCTCATATCGTTCGATTCTGCTCTGCTCACCAAAGAGCTCCTTCAAATGGAGCATGATGGATCTAGCATCCATCTCTTCATGTTGCCTCTGCAACTCATTACTCATAGAGGCTAACATATAGCATTGGGCCATGGTGGAATCCTCCTTCCATTTTTCATACGCTATCATTTCCTCCTCTGGAGCATCTAATGCTAGTTCAGCAGGAGGTTCAGTATCCAAGACGTAGGCAATCTGCTCAGACCTGAGGACTATCTTCAGGTTTCTGAGCCAATCTGAGTAATTGGTGCCTGTCAAACGGTTGGCATCAAGTATGCCTCGCAACGGGTTATGATGCGACATTCTCGCCTACAGGAGATAATCAATTGATAATTAGCAGATATTCAGATTATCTAAAATAAGATATGGTCTTTTATTATCTAGTTTTACTCCCACTAATTTTCGACGGACTGTATAACCTTCAGATATACAGAACGGGAGACGCCGACTGTCTCCTAGTGGGGATCAGAATCTCCAAGCATCACAGTATGACCTCGGGTAAACACATAGTATCATACTGCTATCTCAGAGCAATCATCTCATGATAATTGCAACTCCTTGCAATATCCGATCGTACTTCGGCTCCCAAGTTTAATGGTCCCGGGTAAACACAGTAGACCATTATCCCCGGTCTAAGCTTTACCATCAATACGTAACAGAGTAAAGTAGAAACATAGTTCCCGGGTAAACACGTGGATGACTATATCGTTCCTCTACTCTTATCCAAAGGCATCTCATGCCATGATCAACAGTCCTCTCATCAGTTAATGACAGACCTCGGGTAAACACATAGTATCTGCCACCACCAAATTGAGTTCTATTAATCATATTGATGGAGAGCCACGCGGTACATTCTCAATGACTCGCGCTACGGCTTAGAGTTTGTAACGAAGGTTTTGCTTATTTAATTTGGTCTCATCCTAGGTGATAGTATTAAATATATCGAATATATTTATTAATACTAATAACCTAGCAAATATAAAGCACACGCATCACATACATGTCATTAGTGTGGTCATGGACGGCACTGCGGTTTGACTTGAGCCAGACAGTCAAACGCACACATTCACACAATATAACAACTTATATCATGAGTCTGCAAACCCATGAATGTAATGAACTCCTACATTTTCATCTGGTCAGCAGTTGTGGATCATCCTCGCTCCGCGCGCATCCGCCTCGAGTAAATTACATCGTAATTCTCAATTACATGATAATTTAAATGAGGAAGCCTTATGGCGATTACATCGAGGTGGAAGATAGAAGTACAATGGAATATGAGAGGGAGAGGTTCGCAGACCTCTATTTATTAATACACAATAAACCACACAATCACATTCCACATCCACAATTAATGCTCGTCCATGACCACCATGTGTTTTATTAAACAAACCACACATGAATTGCGCATCAAATGGCTAAATAAAATTTTCGAAAATAACTTATAATTTTGGTTTCATAAAACCAGGGACCAATCAAAATTGGATTTAAGATTTTCGAAAACTTTAGTATTTATTTCAAGCATGCTAATTTAAATCTAATTTAAACAAGCAAATAAATGCACATCAATAAGTGCACATTAACTCCAAATAGATGCATTTACAACATTCCATGCTAATTATTTTACAGACATTAAAAAATTAATTTAACAATTAAATTAATTCTCTTTAATGTCAAGATAATCTAACAATTAGATTAAAACAAACTTGATTAACAACAATTGTTAAATAAAACATAATTCCAAAAATTATGGGACCTTTAACAGTGAAATAACAGACCTTAATTCATTTAAAATCCAATTTTAAATTTAAATTAAAAATCTGTTATTTAAAAGGGCCATTAAGTAATTTAAAACGAATTAAAATGGGTTAAATATAAAGGAAATAGGGCCAGCGGACCAATGGTCTGGGCCGGACCCTGGGCTGAGCCCAGCCGGTCCCTGGCTCGGACCCAGGTCCGCCCACAAGGGCACGGACTTGGTCCGGGCCCAGGGCCGGGCTGGCTCGGACCCGAGGGCCCGGCCTGGGCCCATCGGGCCCGCCCCCCCCACCCGAGCGCAGCTAGGAAACCCTAGCTGCGCGCAGGTGAGGGGCGGCGGCTCCCTGCCGCCGGCAACCTGCCCCGCAGGTGCCGGCCGGCAGGGCCCCGGCCCCTTTGGAGGCCGCCGGCACCCAGGGGCGGCGGCGACGGCGCCGGCAACCCCCTGGTTGCCGGCGGTATCCTTTTAAACACCCCCCCCCCCCCCCCCCCCCCCCCCCTTGTTTTCTTTGTTTTTCAAGCAAAAATTTAGAAATAGGAGGGGGCTCGGTCGTCCTCCCCGTTGCCGGCCATGGATCATCCTGACCACCATCAACATCGTGGAGGGAAGCCCATGCTCCAGCGAGCCATCCCCAACGTTTGGGGTGCCCATGGACATGCCGACGCGATGCGTTCTTCGTCAGACGAAGAACACGAAATAACCCAAATTAAAATCCGATTTTAATCACAGTAATTACAGTAAATACTCTGTGATCATCCCATGATCACAACACAAGTGATTAAAATCAAAACTATGCATGGAATTGATTATAAACGCATTAATTTGGAGACCGAAACGGCGAAAACACAGTGGAACCTGGCTCTGATACCACTGTTGGGATCGCTGTGTCGGGATCCGATCCTAAAACGCAGCGGAATAAAGAAGTTCGGGATCGGATCTGTCCCGTTTCGGTCGTTAAAACTAAAACCGATGTAGATCGATTTACCTTGCGCGGATTCGAATCCGCGTCCGTTTTCCGGTTCCGTCGGAGCGATGCCGCAAGTCGCGCAGATGCCCGACCTCTAGCGGTATCCACGCGGTTCTCCTCGCGATGGATCGTCCTCGCTTCCTCGCTCGCTGCGGCGCTCGAAGATCCCGTCTGACTGCGCGTGATCCGCCGCGACATGCGGATCCAGATTCCCCGTCGAACGGGAAGTGGAGCAGTTGGGAACGGCACGCCCAGAGGAGAGAGAAAGTGGGGAGGAACGAATGACGGCTAGGTCAGGGTTGCTGGCCCCGGACGTAGAATCCGTTCTTTTATAAGAAGTCAGTTTGCGGTTTTTCATAAAAACCCAGACTTATCCGAAATCCTGTCGGAGTATCCATCGACTTGAAAACCATTTGCGTGTGACCCTCTAGGCCCAAATACCAGTCCAGTTAATAGCCCATTAAGTCCAGTAACCCTTTACTGACCCACTGAATTAATTAATATCCTTATATTCAATTAATCAGCCAAATTTAATGTCCCAGAATAAATTCGGACGGACTGCCGATCACGTTGGATGCCAAGCAACATCGCGTGGTCCTGGATGGAACTGGGGTTATCGCAACCCTCTATTGGAACCTTTCTGTCATCGGTTAGCGCGCGGATATAATCCTTCATCCGTACAATGTTCCCGAATCGACCTAGGGCATGGTTTACTGTTAAACCCTATTTGGTCGATTCACTTGAATCAGATGCTGCTAATCTGAATCCGATAACTCCTTATCGATTACAGAGTCCGCCCTGGCCAGGGACTTTAAGCGCATCATTCCCGGAACATTCTCTCTCAAACAACCGAGAGCGGATGATCCCGTATTGAACACACAATTACCTTCGAGGGCATTTTCCTGAACCCGATCACTTGACTTATTGATATCCCATGGTTAGGGATTCGTTCGTCAAGGTCAAAGCTCAGAAACCTACCAACAAGGTATCCTTGGAGTCTCAGGTCCAAGGATCATCCACGCAACCGTGACAATTGAATCGAGCTGGTTAACAGTGAGGTGATTACCATCCAGCGATTCATAGTCGGATCAGTTCAGTGAACTCATTCTCCAATGAGCACCTATAGGTTCAGCATAGTGTCTCCACACAAGTGACTTATGGGATCAGTCACCCTCATCATATGAGCTGAAGTAACCTATACTAGTCTATCCGGATGTTCGATGTCCTATCACATCCTATGACTAGGAACAATTAAGAACATGTGTTTATAAGTCTTTGGTCCCGTAATTATGATCTCATCATAATCCAAAGACTATTGCACATGTTCATAGACTTCATCGTGATTCGATGAACATAGATCGAATTAATTACACACAATGAATTATTGCCATTTATTAATAATCTGAATATATACACAGTATCGGATTGGCTTTGAGACCATCTAATACTAACATGTGTTGCATGGAGTGATATGATGAAGAATGCAGAATTAATGGAGTGAAAATGCAGAAATGAATTGAAAGTTAATGATAGATGGCCCCTGGAAAGCCTTGGTCTTGAATGGATGAAGAATGGATGCCGACTTCTGGAAACAACAGCACTTCAGCGTTTTGACGTCGTTGCTTCGATTTTCACTCAATTATCACTCTGATATCACTTCAATCACTAACTCTAACTAATCACTAACTCTGTCACCCATTCAAGAGGAGGGTATTTATAGACTTCTTTGCGTTCGCCGATTTACATGAAGAAATTTGGAGATTTATCCATCTTAACCAACAGATAAATACAGATTAATTCATCTTTATCAGTAATTATCTAAAATGCGTCGCCTATGGAAGACGCCTTTCAGACTGATTAAGATAAAGATAAACATCGGAAAGAAATTCATCTTTATCTGTAATTAGCTAAAATGCGTCGTTATGTGGAGACACCTTTTACACTAATTAAGATAAGGATAAACATCCGGAAGAGAGGTAGAAATAACTTAGGAAACCTAAATGGCGTCGTGACACGAAGACGTCTTTTAGTTAATTAATTAAAATTCAAATTTAAACGTCAAAATAAGAATAAAGTCTAAATGGCGTCTACACAGGTCGACGTCTTTTAGACTTCTTCATATTTTAACTGAAATTTGAGTTAAAATCAATTCAATTGATTAACTTAAATCATATATGTCTGACCCGACACTTTTAGGTAATTAATTTAAGAAGATCAATAAAAATTAACCAATGATTAAATATCAGATCATTCTGAGGTATTATTATATGATATGAAATCTAATCGAAATGATGTCAAAATTAGCGTGTCTACAACTCCCACACCGACACAGGGTGCCTAAACGCTAACAATTGTCACTCTAGGTCTACGGTCGCACGAAACACAACACAGTGCGATCTGATCACGTAAAAATCATCGTTCTTGAAGTACGTTTTCAAGCATACATTTAACCAAACTATCTAACAATATAAACACATGTTAATTACATGAATTAATGAGATTCTGTCTTGAATCGCGTTGCCCGTGGCCGATGTCATTCAAGACCCCTAAACTAGTTCATACGAAAATTGGCTTCGGAATATAGCCTAAATCACGTCGTTCAAAGGAATCGCCATTTAAAATGGCGTCGCTGTCCCTGGACGCTATTCAAGATAGAGACAAAATCCCTTATTTGGGCTAAATCACGTATCGGGTGGAAGCCGCCTTTTAAATGACGTCGTTGTTTCCAGACGCCATTTAGCTCCGGATACAGGTTTTTCCCTCTGACCTCTCTAAATCACAAAGTGAGATCTCTCTCCTAAATCGCACAAAAAAACGTACCAAAATAGGGAAGGAGGAGGAGAATCCAAATATCCGTTAAAAGTCCATCATTTCTTATTTTATAAAATTAGCATTTTCACCCCAAAAACCTCATAAACATGCTCCAAAGCGGGAAAACATGATTTTACTCAAAACACAACGGAGATCGTCACCCTACCGGTTACTTGAACTCCTCCTAGCTCCTAGCCGCCGAACCGCCACGCCACAAGCCGCCGCCGGTACCGCCGTAGACGTCGTCACTCCACCAGGACGTCGACCGCCGTCCAGAGAGAGATACGCCGCGGATGAGATGGTGGTGGTAGTGGTAGAAGTTAGGGGGTTGATGGAGTAGAGAGAGAGGAGGAAAGGAGAGAGGAAAGGAAGGAGAGGTGGAAGTGTATGGGTCGGAGAGAAGGAGGAGAGAGAAGAGAATGAGAGAAATGAGGGAAGATTCGCAGGGTCAAACCGAAACTAGATAAAATGTGTCATTCAAGATCGACGTCTATCAGACGACAAGACGGGGTCGTACACTGATAGATCTCTGAATGGCGTTGACCATGAAAGACGCCATTCAGATGGTAAGACCGGGGTCGTACTATCGCGGCCCAAAACCGGCTCACGTGGCGCCCACGTGACACATTCTAAAATGCGTCCCCCTCACAGGACGCCGTTTGAACCGCGTCTTGCAAGCTCGACGCGAAAAAGAATTTACGCCCCAGCCCCACAAGAGCCAAAACCAAGGGGTCCGATATCGAAAGCGACCCGATAACCGGATCCGAAACCTCAATCCTTACAATAGCTAGTTGATTCATCGTTACAGTGACATGGTTGGTCCTTAGACTTAAGACACAAAAAACATCTTGTCGATGGACTTCTGGATTTTAACTTTGACTTATACATTTCTAACCATAGGTTCTTAATTAGTGAAGCGACTGGATCCAACAGAATACCTTCAAAGGTTATTATGTGGTCAAATGGGAATCGTTCACTTTAATAATTAGAGAAAAAATGTTTTATAGAGTGATGTCCAAGAGTCCCTGACCATGATAGGACATCATATCAGAAAATGAATTTTCTGACGATGCTTTAAAGCATCTTATTTGCGCGGGTAAACAAATTAAACTTTGACAGTTAACCATACTCTAAATTTACTTAAGAAGATTGGTATGAATTTAAGATTATAGCCACGTGGTAACTGATGACGTAAATATTCTATGGCTAGGTTGCTTAAACTTAATGCCTTATGGGAGTATGCGATGTTGTTTGGCACCCAACTTGATCAGAAGACCAATCTATTAATCATGAGATGATAAATCAATTAACTTTTTATTTAATATTATATATTAAATAAACTATTTTAAGTCAGTAAAGGGCATGTTTGGCAAACTTTTACTTAAAAGCCACTTTTGGTTTCCACTTCTCACATAGAATGAGTTGAGGGAGATAGCTTATAACTATTTTTGGTTTGTTACATAAGTCAACTCTTTCATAACAACCTCACTTTTTTCTCTAATATTGGAAGCTCTCCCTTTATGCGTTTTGGTTGGAAGCCAGAACACAAGTAAAATATTACATAAATGGTTCAAAAGATCCAATAGCATCCACAAAAAGTAACTAAATGGAAGTGCAAAAGTACTTCCAAATAGAAGCTACGCCAAATACGCCCAAAGGGCAATTGGCCTTATTGGGTTCGAAATTAGACTGGCATTGAGGCATAGAGGGTCACATGCACAAGATTCTCGATCGATGGGATTTAAATAAGAATTTATGCTAACTCAAGGATGTTTGTGAAAAGTCATAAGAAATACTATAGATAAATGTTAGAAAGAAACCCTTGGCCAAAGTCTAGGGTTTCTCTTAGATCTGCCCCCCTCTCTCTCCTCTCTATTGGCCGCCCCCCTATGCACCTCTTTCGGCTTCATCTCTGCCTCATTTCTACTTCACGGTGACGACCGTCCGCATGTCGCGAGAATCCTTGAAGCGAAGGAGACTCAACGTTTGCGTTGAACATGCAGGAGAGTTGAGGACGGTCCTTCAATCGGATAATTGGGAAACTCCGAACTACATGAATATTACTGGAACACTTGCGACAAGTGGCGTCACTCTACTGGAATCGATCAACTGCGGATTTGATTTCATATAAGGTGATAATTAGGAAACTTTGATTTCATTTTATTATCGTAAAATGAATCAGGTATTACCACATGGTTTTGTTCGTTCTTCATTACCCCCCCCCCCCTTCCTGCGCTCTCATGCTTTCCTTACACAAGGTTGTTAGGATCTTGTGACGGGATCGGGAACATAGCGGAAAATAAAAATTAATCAAATCCTGTGTCGCTTCAAATAACGAGAATGATTCATAAGTGAAACAAATTTCACCTCGCGCGGATTCGAAGCTGCGTGCGTGTGGTTCTATCGGTGCAATGCCGCAGGCTGCGCAGGTACTCGGCCTCTAGCGATATCTACGCGATCTTCCCCTTGACGGATCGTCCTCTCTTATTCACTCGGTGCGATGTCTACGGATCCTAACTAGCTTCATGTAATCCTCAGCGACATGCGGAGAGGAAGTTCCCATCTGACGGGAAACGGTGCCGGTGTGAGACAGAGCAAAGACCATGAGGGTGCCCTCTGGGGGCGGCCATACAGAGAGGAGACAGAGAGGGGGGGTGGCTGCTATAGGTCAAACTGCCTAGCCTCTGACCTAGTAGCCGTACTTTTATATTAAGTGGTTTTGCGATCTTTCCAAAAAACCCGCACTTAATATAAAATCGGTTAAATGACCCGTCGACTGAAGAACTTTTTGCGTGTGACCCTCTATACCCAAATATCAGTCCAATTAATGGCCCATTAAGCTCAGTAACGCTTTACTGACTTACTAAATTAATTAATATCTATATATTAATTAATTAGCCGGATTTAATGTCCCACATTAAATTCGAACAGACCTCCGTTCATATTGGGTGTCAAGCAACACTACGTGAACCTGGACAACATTGGGGTTATGCAACGCACTAATAGAACATTTTCGTCATCGGTTATTGCATGGATATAATTCTTCATTCGTACAATGTCCCGAATCGACCTAGGGCATGGTGAACTGTTAAACCCTAGTCGGTCGATTCACTTGAATCGGATGCTGCTAAACTATATCAGATAACTCCTTATCTAATATAGTGTCCGCCCTGGTCAAAGAATTAAGTACATCATTCTCGAAACATTCACTCTCCTTTTACCGAGAGCGGATGATCTCTTGTTGACCACACAATTATCTTGAGGGTATCTTCCTGAACCTAATCACTTAACTTATTGATATCCTATGATTATAGATTCGTTAGTCAAGGTTAAAGTTCAGAGACTTACCAACAATATATCATTGGTGTCTCGGGTTCAAGGACCACCTTTGCAATCGTTGTTGGATTTTCTCGGTTTCTCCGGATCGCTCACGCAGCGGAAAACAAAAAAAATATTTACAGCGATCCGTTCCCGTTTCGAAATCTAAAATACGATAATCGGATTATCGAAGATCTCACCGTGTGCGGATTCGAATCCGTAGCCGTTTGGTTCCGTCGGTGTGACACCGCAAGCCGCGCAAACGCCCAGCCTCTAGCGAAGTCCACGCGATCCTCCCCGCGACGGATATCCTCGAGTTCGTCGTTCTTCGCAGCCCACGAAGCCCCCGCCGGTCGCCGCAATGATCGCCGCAGCGCGCGGACAATTTCCCGTCGAACGGGATTCGGAGAAGCGGCGGAGTAGATCTGGATCTGCCTGGACGCCAGAGAAGGACATAAACTGAGGAGGGGCGGCTAGGGTTAGCAGCAGCTTGGCCTGCTCAGCCCGTTCGCTATGTTTTATACTAACCGCGCGGTTTTTCATAAAAAACCCCAGTTTGTATAAAACCCACTTATTTATCCATCGCCTTGAGAATCATTTGCGTGTGACCCTCTAGGCCCAAGTACCAGTCCAGTTAATGGCCCAACAAGCCCAGTGACTCCTCACTGGCTTTATTAATTAATTAATAACCCTTTATTAATCAATTAATCAATCGAATTGGTGTCGCACATCGAATTCGCCCGGGCCTCCGATCACGTTGGGTGCCAAGCAACACCGCGTGAACCCGGAAGGTATTTGGGGTTAAGTAACCCACTCTTGGAACCTTTCCGTCGACAGTTACCGCGTGGATATAATCCTTCATTCGTACAATGCTCTCGAGTCAACTCAGGGTATGGCGAGCTGTCAAACCCTAACCGGTCGACTCACTTGGATTGGATGCCGCTGATAAATATCGAAAAACTCCTTTCCCGATATTATCGTTCGCCCTGGCCAGGGACTTTCGCGCATCCTTCCTAGAGCATTCTCTCTCTAAGTACCGAGAGCGAATGATTCCTTATTGACACACAATTCCCTTCGACGGTATTCCGCTGTACCCAATCCTTGGCGTATTAGGATCCCATGGCTAGAGATTCGTAAACCAAGGTCAAAGCACAGAAGTCCACCGCCAAGGTGTCCTTGGTGTCTCAGGTCCGAAGACCATCCACGCAACTGCGACAATAGAATCAAGCTGGTTGACAGTGAGGTACAATACCATCCAGCGATTCAGTCGGATCAGTTCAGTGAACTCATTCTCCAATGAGCACCTACAGATTCGCCTTAGTGTCTCCACACAAATGACTTATGAGACCAGTCATCCTCATCATATGAGCATGAGTAATCTGTACTAGTCTAACCGGATATCCGATGTCCTTCTCGGATATCCTCCGACTATGAACGATTAAGAATATGTGTGTTTAAGTAATCAGTCTCATTAGTATGATCTCATCATAATCTGATCACCATAGCACATATTCACGGACTTCATTATGAAACGATAATTAACGCGATTTACACATAATGAATATTATGCCATTTTATTAATAATGAACGAGATTTACATTGTTAGATTGGCTTGTAGGCCACTTAAACTAACAATCTCCCACTTAGACTAAAGCCAATCACCTTTATACAATAAGCCTATAGACTCTAGGTGACACTCAAACACAATTTGAGCCAACGGCTTTGTCAGTGGATCTGCTACATTGTCGACGGATGGAACTCTTTCCACTACTACATCTCATCTGGATATGATCTCTCTGATAAGGTGAAAGCGCCTCAGAATATGCTTCGATTTCTGATGAGACCGCGGCTCTTTCGCTTGCGCAATGGCTCCATTGTTGTCGCACAACAGTGGAACAGGCTCAGAGATGCTGGGAACTACGCCGAGGTCGGTGATGAATTTCTTCAACTACACTGCTTCCTTGGCGGCTTCAGCTGCAGCGATGTACTCAGCTTCAGTCGTCGAATCTGCAGTGGTTACTTGCTTGGAACTCTTCCAACACACTGCCCCTCCGTTCAATGTAAACACGAATCCAGATGTTGACTTGCTATCATCTGGATCTGACTGGAAACTCGAGTCAGTAAAGCCTCGCAGTTTTAAGTCACCTCCTCCATAGACAAGAAACATATCCTTAGTTCTTCTCAAGTACTTAAGGATGCATTTCACTGCCTTCCAGTGCTCTTCGCCTGGATCAGCCTGAAATCTGCTCGTAACACTTAGAGCAAATGCAACATCAGGCCGTGTACATAGCATGGCATACATGATAGATCCTATGGCAGAGACATAGGGTATTCTATCTATGAATGCCCTCTCATTAGGAGTCTTAGGAGACTGCTCCTTTGAGAGATTGATTCCATGTCTCATTGGTATGAAACCTCTCTTGGAATTTTCCATGCCAAACCTTTTGACTATGGTATCTATGTACAAGGATTGGGTCATTCCAAGCATCCTCTTTGATCTATCTCTATAGATCCGTATTCCCAATACGTAGGATGCTTCTCCCAAATCCTTCATGGAGAAGTTTTTCGACAGCCAGATCTTTACTGATGACATCATAGCTACATCATTCCCAATCAGTAGTATGTCATCCATGTAAAGAACTAGAAAAGTGACTGCACTCCCACTGGTCTTCTTGTACACACAAGGCTCATCTTCATTCTTAATGAAGTCATAAGACTTGACAGTCTCGTCAAATCTTATGTTCCAGTTCCGGGAAGCCTGCTTCAGTCCATAAATGGACCTCTGAAGCTTGCATACTTTATCTGGAGATTCTTTGGATGTGAAACCTTCCGGTTGTATCATATACACCTCTTCCTCAAGATTACCATTGAGGAAGGCAGTCTTCACATTCATCTGCCAGATTTCATAATCAAAATGTGCAGCAATGGTGAGCAGAACTCTGATCGACTTTATCATGACAACTGGTGAGAAAGTCTCGTCATAGTCAATTCCTTGCCTTTGACGATATCCCTTTGCCACCAACCTTGCCTTATAAGTGTCAATCCTTCCATCAGCACCAATCTTTCTCTTAAAGATCCACTTGCAACCGATGGGTACAATACCCTCGGGCAAGTCCTCCAAGTTCCAAACTTGGTTGGTGTACATGGACCGGATTTCTGAGTTCATGGCATCTCGCCATTTCCCGGCTTCTGGGCCTTCTATGGCCTCCTGGTAGGTTTTCGGATCATCATCCTCATTATATTGTACCTTAGACCCACCTTCAGCAATATGTCCCACATATCGTTCGGGTAGTCTAGGTACTCTACCAGATCTACGAGGCTCATCTGTGTGTACCTGAACAGATTCAGGAACTGATATCTCATTTGATGATAATGTAGTTGTTTGGAGATATGGAACCTCTTCCAGTACTATTTTACTCCCACTGTCTTCCTGGAGAAGGTATTCCTCTTCCAGGAAGACAGCTTTCCTGGCGACAAACACCTTTTGTTCACCGGAATATCCCACAAACCTGCATTTATCAGTTCGTGATTCCAGCTTGTCTGGATCATGCCTCTTTACATGAGCAGGACAACCCCAGACTTTAACATGTTTAAATTATGGTTTCCTGTCTTTCCATATCTCATATGGAGTAGAGGCCACAGACTTGCTGGGTACTCTGTTCAGTAGGTATGCTGCTGACTCTAGAGCATACCCCCAGAGGGACACTAGTAATCCCGAAAAGCTCATCATGGATCGCACCATGTCCAACAAGGTACGATTCCTCCTTTCTGATACACCATTCATCTGTGGTGTATATGGAGGGGTTAGTTGAGAAAGGATACCATTATCCTTTAAGAATTGTGTGAAATTAGTACTAAAGTATTCTCCTCCTCGATCTGATCGAAAAGCTTTAATACTCTTTCCTAACTGCTTCTCCACCTCATTCTTGAACTCTTTGAACTTCTCAAATGCTTCCGACTTGTACTTCATTAAGTACACATAGCCGAATCTTGAGAAGTCATCGGTGAACGTGATGAAGTAAGAAAAGCCACCTTTGGCTTGGGTGGACATTGGACCACATACATCTGAATGTATTAGTTCCAAAATGTCCTTGGCACGTTCTCCATGTCCACTAAATGGAGATTTTGCCATCTTTCCCATAAGGCAAGATTCACATGTTGCAAACGATTCATAATCGAATGTTGTTAAGTAACCATGCTTATGCAACTTTTGCAACCTGCTTTCGCCAATGTGCCTAAGTCTAAATGCCACATGTAGGCCTGGTTCACACAATTCTTGCTCTTCTTAAGAGCATTATCAATCTGAAGATTGTAATAAGAAACATCTAATAGATATAGACCGTTGACTAAAGATGCTGAAGCTATTGATTTATTACCATAATAAATCGAACAACTTCTATTCTCAATAGTCAACCTATATCCTATCTTGTCCAAACAAGATATTGATATGATGTTTTTTATTATGCTAGGAACATAATAACAATCCTCTAATAGTAAGGTGTCTCCCGATGGAAGTTTGAGGTTTGCTGTCCCAACAGCAATCGCCGCAACTTTTGCGCCGTTTCCTAGCCTCAATTCCACCTCACCTTGTCTCAGCTCACGCTTACTTGTCAGCATCTGCACATCATGGCAGATATGAGAAGCACATCCGGTATCTAATACCCACGATGTGGAATCTCTAACTGATAAGTTGATATCTATCATATAGATATCTGAAGCTTCAGACAGCTTCACTCTTCCATGAGCTTTATCATGAAGGAACTCCTTACAGTTCCTCTTCCAGTGACCATACTGCTTATAATAGAAGCAGTCACCCTTCACTACTCTTTTACCTTTGTCCTTCGATCCTTTATCGTTAGCTGTCATCTCTGCTTCAAGGGCATCTAATGCCGATTCAGCAAGAGAATCAGCTCCAGGGACAAAGTCAATGCGCTCAGATCTGAAGACATTCTTCAGGCTTCTGAATCAATCTGAGTAGATCAAGTAAGTCAAAAGGGCATCAAGTATGCCACGGAATGGGTTATTCGACGACATAATTCCCTACAGGAGATTAGTAAAATCTATTTAGCAGATGTTCAATTATTAAAATTTAAAACAAGACATGGTCTTTTGTTCAAGTTTAACTCCCACTAATTTTCGACGGACTGTATAACCCTCAGTTATACAGAACGGGAGACGCCGACAGTCTCCTAGTGGGGATCAGAATCTCAATGACTTGCACTACAGCCTTGTGGATAGCACAACAAACTGTAATACAATCAGAGAGCACCCAACTCATGGGACTTGCAACTCCTTGCAATATCTGATCATGACTTCGGTCCCCAGAGATTTAATGGCCTTGTGGATAGCACAACAAACCACTAATTATGGTCTAAGCTGACCATCATTACGCGACGAGCATAGATTTGCATGCAGCCCTTGTGGATAGCACAACAAAGCTACATGGTTCCTCTACCCCGATCTATAGGCATCTAATGTCATAGCCACAGTTTCTCCTCCCAATTAAGCAGGCCTTGTGGATAGCACAACAAACCTGCCTAAAGTGATTTGAATCCTATGACTATAACGATGGTGGACCACGCAGTAAGTTCTTAACTACTCGCGTTACGGCTTAGAGTTTATCTGAAGGTATTTAGATAACTTTTATCTTGGTCTCTCCTAGGTGATAGTATATAGATATATCGTATATATTTACTAAATACTATAACCTGCTTTGATTCATAATCAAAAGAAAAACAATGCATCTCATACATGTCATTAGTGTGGTCATGGATAGCACAGTGGGTTTGACTGGAGCCAACAGTCAAACGCACACACAATCTAATCATAACATTTACATTAGATATCCTGCAATCACATAGGCAAGAGATCTCCATCTTTTCGCCTTCCTGGTTGCAGCTGTGGATCGTCCTCGCTCCTTCTTCGGTTGCCTCGATCATATTACACTAATTCTAGAATTACAGGTAAATTGAAGAAGGCCTTATGGCGAGTACAAGAGAGAGAGGGAGGTAGAAATACATCGGAGTATGAGAGAGAGAGGTGCGCAGACCTCTATTTATTAACAAATAATAATCAAACATACATCAACGATCCACACAATCCATTCATCACATGAATAATAAATTAAGTGCATATCCATGACCACGGTGTGTTTTAAACATTCCACACATGATTCAGCGCATCACATGGCTAAAACAAATGAGTTTTCAAAATAAATAATTTTGGCTTTCAAAAAGCTGGGATCCAATCAAAATTGGTATTTGAATTTCGAAAAACTCATTTATTATCTTATCATGCAGTTAAATCAAATTTAAAAGCAATAAACACACATCACATGCGCACACACTCCAAATTAATCATTCCAGATTATTCCATGCAAATTAGAACATTTCTAATAATCTAACACTTGGATTAAACCCAACTAATAATCTAACAATTAGACTATTTAAAGACTAATCTAACTCTTAGATTAATCCAACAAAATTAATTAATAATTTAACACTTAAATCATTAATTAACTCTAATTATTAATTAACTACTAATCCAACTTTTAGATTAGTTAATTAATGTTAATTAATAATTTAACACTTAAATTATTAATTAACACTAATGAATTAATAACTATAATCTAACAATTAGATTAGTTAATTTAAAATTAATTATTAATTTAACTCTTAAAATAACAATTAACTTTAATTAATTAATAATTATTAATCTAACAATTAGATTAGAAGATTAATGTTAATCATTAATTTAACCCTTAAATCAATAATTAACAATTAATCATCAAAGATTACAAATTTAACACTTAAATTAATTATCTAAGTTAATTATTAATTTAACTCTTAAATTAACAATTAACTTACATATTATTTAACAATTAGTTGAAATAATAATTAGTAATCTAACTGTTAGATTAATAATTATTAATGACTAATTTAACCATTAAATTAGTTAAATTATAAGTTAATTATTAGTTTAACACTTAAACAAATAATTAACATTAATTCAATAACAACTAATTATTAACTAAACTGATTCATAATCATTTATATGACCAATTAAATAAATTGAATAAAAAATTTAAGTTCCAAAACAATTTTGAACTTTAAAGTTATGATCCAATTTTAATTTAATTGGAAATTTGGGTTTTAAAAGAGAAAGAGAAGAAGAGGGCTCAGCCCCTAAAGGGGAACCATGGCTCGGACCTGGTCCAAGCCAGGGCCCAGCCCAGGTGCGAACCTGTGGCTGGCGGCCCTGGCCCGGCTCGGCCAGACCCACCCGGCCCGGTCCAACCCGGTCCGCCCTCGGGGCCGGTCCACCCTCAAGCTCCCTCCTTCACACCCGAACCCTAACAGGCTTTCTGTTGCAGGTTGTAACGCCGGCGGCGAGGGGGATGATTGCTGAGCCGCGTGGCGGCCGGCGCCGGGCACCGCCGGTCCCACCGGCGTCGCCCCCGGCGCCGGCGATGCCACCGGCTGGGCCCCAATGAAGCTGCTCGACCCCTTATTCAAACCTGGTTTTTCAAGTTTCACTGCAAAAAACGTGGGAAGAATAAAGAGTTGGGGCTCCTGCCAGCCATCACCAGCTGTAGGTGCTTAGAATGACCGTGTGATTAACATGAAATATCTATGTTGTTTAGTGTAAACTAACCTATTGAAAACAGCAACTAAAGTGCAGTGATCGCCAGAAACTTTTAACTTAAAAAGTTTCAAAAGAGAGTATGATCGCCTACCTTTCAAAACGCGGAAGATTGAGTCCTTGGTTCCCCTTCCTCAGCCGGCTGAAGAAAGAGAGCCATTTTCTTTGCCTCTTTGTTCTTGCTATTGAATTTGAAGTTGAGGATCGTCCAAAAGTTATGCTTGATTTCCCCCTTTTGATCTCTTGTTTGTTGTTGTTGAGTGCAGCAGAGACAGAAACAAAAATAAAGAACTATGATGAGAATTTAAATAGAAGTAGTATCTGAACTAATCATGATTTTAAGCATATTTAAAACAACAAACTCACTTTTTGAATGGCTTTGAAACCCCTTAGATCAAGTAGGTTTTTTGAAAGATTATGCTGTGGTGTGTGTTTGCATGAAGTGAATGAAGAATGAAACTAATGAAATGAATGCAGTAATGAAAAACTTATGCCCAATCGGTTGAAGCTCTTGAAAGGATGAAGATCTTGAAAGGGACGCTGACTTCTGGAAATGGCAGCGCTCCGGCGTTACGACGTTGCTTCGATCTTCAACTCACTATAACGCTATGACTCAACTCAACTCAACTCTCTTCTTTTCTTTTTTCTTTTTTTTAACTCTTCAACATGCAAGGTATTTATAGGCATTTCTTGCGTTCGCGATTAACATAGAAAACTCCCGAATTTATCCATCTTAACCGACATATAAATACTGATTAATCCATCTTTATCTGTAATTATCTAAAACGCGTCCACCTTGGCTGACGCCTTTCAGATTAATTAAGATAAGGATAAATATCCGGGAAAACTTATCTTTATCTTTATTAGGTAAAACGCGTCCACTTGTGTAGACGTCTTTTAGACTAATTAAGATAAGGATAAACATCCGGAAGAGAAGTTAAAATCACTTAGGAAACCTAAAACGCGTCGACATTCCCAGACGCCTTTTAGTTAATTAATTAATTAATTAAAATTCAAATTTAATCGCTAAAATAATAATAAACTCTAAATGGCGTCCACTTGGGTCGACGTCTTTTAGAATTCCTCATATTTTAACTCAAAATTGAATTAAAACCAATTCAATTGATTAACTTAAACACATCTGTTAAACCCGATACTTAAAAAGATTAATAAAAATTAATCAATGATTAATTATCAGACCATTATGAGGCATTATTGTATGATATGAAATTTACTCGAAATGACGTCAAAATTAGCGTGTCTACAACCGCGTGAACCCGGAAGGTATTTGGGGTTAAGTAACCCACTCTTGGAACCTTTCCGTCGACAGTTACCGCGTGGATATAATCCTTCATTCGTACAATGCTCTCGAGTCAACTCAGGATATGGCGAGCTGTCAAACCCTAACTGGTCGACTCACTTGGATTGGATGCCGCTGATAAATATCGGAAAACTCCTTTCCCGATATTATCGTCTGCCCTGGCCAGGGACTTTCGCGCATCCTTCCTAGAACATTCTCTCTCTAAGTACCGAGAGCGAATGATTCCTTATTGACACACAATTCCCTTCGACGGTATTCCGCTGTACCCAATCCTTGACGTATTAGGATCCCATGGCTAGAGATTCGTAAACCAAGGTCAAAGCACAGAAGTCCACCGCCAAGGTGTCCTTGGTGTCTCAGGTCCGAGGACCATCCACGCAACTGCGACAATAGAATCAAGCTGGTTGACAGTGAGGTACAATACCATCCAGCGATTCAGTCGGATCAGTTCAGTGAACTCATTCTCCAATGAGCACCTACAGATTCGCCTTAGTGTCTCCACACAAATGACTTATGAGACCAGTCATCCTCATCATATGAGCATGAGTAATATGTACTAGTCTAACCGGATATCCGATGTCCTTCTCGGATATCCTCCGACTATGAACGATTAAGAATATGTGTGTTTAAGTAATCAGTCTCATTAGTATGATCTCATCATAATTTGATCACCATAGCACATATTCACGGACTTCATTATGAAACGATAATTAACGCGATTTACACATAATGAATATCATGCCATTTTATTAATAATGAACGAGATTTACATTGTTAGATTGGCTTGTAGGCCACCTAAACTAACAATCGTGACAAAAAATTAGGCTGGTTAACAGTTGGGTAGATACCATCCAGCGATTCAAGGTCAGATCAGTCCAATAAACTCATTTACCAATGAGCACCTATAGGTCTAATATAGCGTTTCCACACAAGTGACTTGTATGATTAGTCAACATGATCAAATGAGCTGAACAAACTTTTACTAGTCTAACCGGATGGATGATGTCCCTTTTAAATAACCTCCGACTATAAACAATTAAGAACATGTGTTTATAAGCTTTCGGTCCTATAATTATGATTTCATCATAATTTGAAGATCATTGTACATGTTCATGGACTTCATTGTGAAACGATAATTAAAGTTGAACTACACACACAACGAATACAAGCTATTTTTTATTAATAACTGAACGATACATAGTATTTGATTGGCTTTTAGGACACCTAATACTAACAAAGGTCCCCATGGGCACACCGTCAGCTAGAAGTGTACCCTCGTGTTTGAGCTTTTGGGAGCTAGTGACGCTGCCAAGTGGGTCTTGACCCACAAGCTGATACACAAATTCATGATCCGCCATGAGAGGGCGACGAAGATGGCTAAGAAGATGATCCATGATGACTGTGACAATAGCTCCTCCTCCAAACTCCATAAAGGAGCTGGTCACCTTTAGGATTCACTGCACTTGACCCATGAGTCTCGGTCATAGGGCCGGTGTTATAGCTAGTCGAGCCCTTTGTCAACTATGGGCAAAAAGAAGGGGCGGAGGATGAGCAAATCCAATAGAGTAGTTGCCTAGTGGGGCGTTGGTGGCTCAAATTGCGACTCTTAATATCTCTTGGTATTTGTAGGAAGAAGTCCCCATGCTCGAGCTATCAACTTGTTTTTCATGGAAGACTTGTGGGGTGCTGGCATTGATTAGGACCTCCCCGTTGGTACAAATCTCTCTCTCTCTCTCTCTCTCTCTTAGTCGAGGGTGTTGACATCGGAGGAGGAGACTCGTGGTCTCTCTCTCTTAGTTGAGGGTGCTGACATCAGAGGAGGAGACTCGTAGTCTATCTCTCTCTCTCCCCCTATAATATAAAGGTATCATCATTATATTGCTATACATTTTCACTAGTAGTACTATCGAAGGAATATTTTGGGTTTACTCGTATAGTGTCTAATGACATCTAACTTGATGGACATTTTTGTACTATTTACATGTAGTGAGGATAAATAACAATGCAAAAAAAATAAGTTTATCGATAGTGCAATTAAAGATCTAACATGGGTGTATCTACATAGACCTTTTTTTTGTCCCTTCATGTATCCAATCGAAAATCAAAATGAAGGATCAAAGATGACAAGTTCAACTGATCTCTAAACTTGGTATTTTTTAATTTCAGAGTTCTTATTTTCATGCATCATCCAATCTTAGATGGCGCCAACACTCCGCCATCACTTAGTGTCCAGCAAGCATTTCTCAACTCTAATAGGCTATTCCTTGTTGTATATGCATGTGTTGTCCCAGCTATTTGATTGTGCCTCTACACAGTAACACAGCCCAGTTCACATAGGAGCCTAATCTCTTCTTTGTTATAGTTATCTGATAAAAAATAAAATGTTACTACATACATTGAACTCGGGTAGTCGTGGAACTCGGACTGTTTTCCACCACTTGTCAGTGTGCTGTTCTTGATGATTGAATTGCATATGTTGCTCACTCTGACTTGAGTAATACTTGTTGCAGCTGGCATTACAACATGTATTGTAGTGCCCACATTGCAACAGTCAAATCATATTGTGTAACATCATAAATTTTAAAAAGTCTAAAACATATTAGATTTTCATTAAACGAACTCAATAAGTCAGGCCATTAAGTCCATTAAACTGTAACTAATTTAATTAAAGGCCAACTAACTTGTAAATTGCATAACTTAGTGTAGAAAACTTCAAATAAAATGAAATTTGAGTCCATTTGAAAGATAATTAAATTATTTATAACTTTTGTGTTGAACACTTTTTCTAATTTAGTAATTTAATAGGTCAAATATGATAAACAATTAAATTAATAAAAAAAATAAGTTGTAGAATTACGAAAATGCCATCCATTCACAATTGACATGAGGCAGGGTGGCGGCAGTGGGCTGCGTTAGGCCGTGTGGAGGCTTGGGCGGTTAGTAGGTGGTAGCTTTAAAAAGGGGTTTTAATGAGCAAAATGCTCATGTCCTCATCTAAACGGCCCACAAAAAAATAGTGAAAGAGAGAGAGGGAAGCAGGATAAGGAGGATACGTACGTGTGTTTGGGCTTGCGCAAGTGCGTCTTTGACGTCAAAAATCATAAGATTTTAAAATTTTATTTGGAGACTTCACCTTAAAGACATACATATGATAAATCGATATCGTGTTATTTGTTAATTATGTTATTTTAATTTTATTTTATAATTTAAAATTTAATTTTATCATGTCAAAACTCTGTAAATTATCTGAGAATGTTTTCAACAAGTTTAAATTAAAATGACTATATTTTAATGTAAAGTTTCCGTTATGCCCTAAATTATTTATAGATAGTTAAATGTCAAAATCTTTGTATCAATCAATAGATTTTTATTCAAATTATATTTTTATCCAATCGTCAGCAATTATATTTGATAGATTATCAAATTATTTTTTTTATTAACTATGAGCTAGTCGGATCGAATTTGTCAATTGAAATTGATTTAGAACCTTATAAAAATATTTATTTAAATTACAAATCATGTGAAAATAAATGTTTGTTTATCAATTGATTTTGAATTTCAACTTGCACATTCATATAATATTAAGCTTGTGGACAATGCCATTTTAAGGAGGGGTATGGACGAAACTGCAGTAAGTATATGTTGCGGTCTAATCAATTTGTGACATGATGGACGATAGATTATAAGAAAATCATGTAACTAAGCTTCGATTGAGTGGAAGGTAGAATATTATCCTCCGATTCTACATGGTTATCGAGACCATGACATTGAATTCGTCCGTGTTTATAGCCTCTCCTTCGGTCGTACTTAGATATCTATTCGAAAAGTATAAGACTACGAATTGATAATTATGTGTGTATATGTTTCCCCTACTTAACTAGGTATGCTGAATATGTGTATATGTTGCCTGAGAAACAAGTCTTTGGATTAAAGAAGCATTCCTTACGGTTTGTTAAAATAAAATATAGGGAATAGGCTGTATTATATGTAGGCTTTTGAAGTTATCTACTTGCCTTTGAAAATATGATTTTAACATGAGTATTACTTGTGAGATATTTTGATATGTTATCATGTGAATTTTATAGCTTAAATGTTAGTAAGCACGATAGTGGTTTTGGTGCCTGCTGAGTCTTACAATTTATATACACAACAAATCTTTTTTTTTCAAAAGTTCCTAGTAAATAGTGAATTTTGGCTTCGAGATCCGGAAGAGTTTTTAGAATCCGTTGCATAAAGAACAAAATAGATTTACTTTTCTTATGTACAAAGAATGTTATCTTATTTTATATTAAGAAAATAATTAGTTTTATAAATGATGTAAATTATGTATATTTATGTTAATGGATATAATATAGTTATGAGTATTTTTAGACATATGGATGATTTAATTTTTTATGTCTTGCAGATATTTCAATTCACGACAATTAAATTTAAAGTGACATCTCTTAACTAGACTCAGAAAGAGGGCGCCAAACATTGTTATGTGATCCAATGGCTCAAATCACATGGCCGCGTGATACCCTCTTTTTAAGTTTTTTGATTGTTCAATCTGTAGTCATATAGTATGGATGTCGAGCTGAAGTAGTTCCCTATTTGGACATTCTTCTTGAAAAAAATTGTGCGCCTACTGTGGATCAAAATAGATAGATGATAGCAGTCCAGGGTCACAATCTACATGGACTTGCAATCTATGGGCATTGGACCAAACATTACTCCTTTAATTTATTTAATAAATGAGCTTATTTTCAGGCCCATATAAATTTGGTTACAAGTAATAATTGCTTTATATATGCACTATAATTGTGTCGACTCATTTTGCACTATATATTTTCATTTGTCCATGTGCACACGAGGAAATGCTTTGTTCAACTTGCACGCTAGATGAGATATTTCGAAGAGATAGACATTGTTGTGTTTGATACGTATTTAATACACGTGTAGTTTGTGGGAACGACAAAATACTATACATAGATGACATATATTACCTATATATCATCTTTATGTAAGGATAATTTATGTCATCCTTACATAGAATATATCATCCCTATCTAGAGATGACACGTGCGTAAGAATGATATTCGAGTACACTAAGTAAGAATAATATGTACTAGTGTGATATTTACTGCTTAAGAATGATATACATCTTATATGGATCGAATATATAATTCATCTATATGTAGCATATGTCATCTCCATGAAATTTATATGCGCAATAAATACATGTTAGATGTAATAATCCTTATCTATGAAAAATATTTTATTTAACCTAAAAAGTTGACCCAACTACCTCTCCATGCACAAGTGAACCGATTGTAAATGTGGATTGCAAATGCAGCAAGTATTACTCTTTAATTATAAATCAAGTATTACTCTTTAATTATAAATCAATGTACCATGACTCTATAATTGTTATTGGTGAACAATATTGCACTAGTACCTAAAATCAAAAGCCCAAATAAGTAGGGCCGTAAACGGGTAGGATACGGATACGGAAACAAGTGTTTTCGTTTTTTGATTCCGATAATGATAATTTGTTTCTATTTTTGATTTCGATATTACATTTTTTGCTTATGTTTCGGATAAAATCGAAAAGTCCATTTTCCATTTTCGATTTGTTTTCGATTCCGATATCGGAATCATATATTATTTTCGATAATTATCAAAAACTGTTAATTTCTTAATTTATTTGTTTAAAATATATAGAATGAGACCTAAATATAACAAGTACGCTTTAGTAATCATGTATCTATGAAATTATATTTAAAAATCTTTAGTAATAATCGGAATCAGAAAGCGGATACGAAACATGTGTTTCAATTTTCGAGTCTGATAGTTTATCGGAAATATCCATTTCCGATTCTGATAACTAGCGGATGAATATTTTTTATCAAAAATAGATATTTTTAGTTGGTAACAGATAGAAAAATCAAATAATCAGATAGCCCTACAAACGAGAATGCTTTATTAGTCCTATTCAAATTGCATTATTCTTCATTGAATTAAGGACAACCTTTTTGGTGATCAATTCAGCGAAAAGCAAGTAAAAAGTTTTCATGTCATCCCCATATGATTTCAGCAATGCCCATTCACATAATCCATACGCACAAACATATGGCAGGAAATTTGTCGTCTTCCGGATGCGTGGCGAATTTCTATTGGCTTGGTCCACTGAACCCGGCGCAGAAAATGCTCTCCTATTACAGAAAACACCCTTCCCTCCACCCCACAGACCCCTCCAGCCGACGAAGGCAGAACACTGCGGTCCCACCCGCATCAACCCAGGTAAACCACGCCCACGCGTGGCCCGGGACGCCAGCTTCGGCAGCGTCCGGAGTCCCCCCCACCCCGGTTCCTTGCAGTGGGGTACAAGCTGTAGCTGCAGCTCCCCCCGTCCTCGCAGCAAGCTCCCCAATAAGTTCTCCTTCCCATACCCACCTGTGTCAGCTGCGTCTCTTTGGAGTTCTGGGTCGGAAGAGAGGAAAAGGAGGGAGCTTGCAGAGATGGGCATGGGAACAAGCACGTTTGTGATAAGATGGATCAACTTCCTTTCCATGGTAGATAGCCTTTTCGCGCTTTCTTGGTCTATTTTCCTGCTTGAGTAGCTCATTTTTTCTTCTTTTTGTGTGTGTGTGTGTTTGAATCTTATACAGTGTTCCGGTCTAACCCTTCTACGCCGGGCGGGGGGGGTGTATTTTTATTTTTATTGTTTATTTTATTTTTTTGTGACACTGTGGTCAAACTTCTTCTGGTGCATAATGGGTTTTTGTGTGTTAAATTTGTTGAGGATTTTTTTCTCTTTTTTTACCATTCTCTTTACTTCCTGTGCCACACCACACAGAGACTTTAATGCCCAACTGGTTTCCCGTCTGGGATGTGTATACAATACGAATGTTGTGGAGAAGGTAGTAAAAAAAGAATAATTTTATTGCTGCTTGAGTTTAAGAAGAAACAAATTGCCTCATGCTGGTTCTGGAATCATTCGTGGCACTAAGCTGAATAAGAAACAAGCATGGGAGAAGCTTGGTTTGCCTCTTCTCCCCCCCCCCCCCCCCCCCCCCCCCCCAAACCAAACCCATCTCTCTACATCTATTTATCTATTTTAATGTTTGTATTGTTTACATCTTTTGAATGGTATAGTTATTAGCAGTTGCTGTCATCGGCTTTGGGATATGGATGAGCACCCACCATGATGATTGCAGGAGGTCCCTCACCATTCCTGTTCTGGGTCTTGGTGCTCTAATATTTCTTGTGTAAGTTTATCATCTTCCTGTGTTTGCTCATGCATGTAGTCTCTGCATTTTGTTTCACCCATATGTTTCTTTGGGTACTGACATTGTTCTTTTGACTTTCAGTTCTTTAGTTGGGTTTATCGGTGCAATGAAGGATATCACCGTACTGCTGTGGATTGTATCCTTCTCGAGTTGCTTTCCCGATTCTTGAGTTGCCATTTACCTTCCGGCAATTGGATCTATGATTTGACCTTGATGGGACAACTATAGTATCTGGGAATGCTGTGCATTATTTTGGTGGCAATTCTGGTGTTTACAGTGTTAGCGTGAGTATTGTCCTTCATATATTTGTTACATTTGGTATCTTTGAACTTGTATAAGAGAAGATGGGCTTTTTCCTCCTCAAAAGTAAAAAACACAACTTGTGGTGTGAGAATAACCTCACATACGGTGTTAATCATACTTCTTTGATGTTTAGAAGAACAAAATTGAACTGGTATTTTCTTTAATATATTACAGAAAGGGTTTCCTTTAAGTCTATGCATAGACCACAATTTTAAAAACTCAAAACCTTAAGGTATCGAGTGGAGTAGGCACCATATATGTAAGTATTGTTTCTTTTGTCCATATCTGATGTAGGACTATTCTAACACGCCCTTTCACGTGTAGGCCGTTATTAGGTTCTGTCATGTGGACCATAGCATATGGGGTGCGTGGCCCAGTTCATAACCTGGGCCTCTGATACCAATTTGAAGTTATTGGGCCATCCAACTCAAAACTTTAAGGCATTGAGTGGAGTAGGCACCATGTATTTAAGCATTGTTTATCTTTTGTCTCATATCTGATGTGAGACTATTCTAACATGCCCCCTCACGTGCAGGCCATTATTAGGCTCTGTCACATGAACCATAGATATGGGGTATGCAACCTGGTTCATTAAGTTGGGGCTCTAATACCATATTGGCTTGTTAAGCATGCGAGTGTCATTTAGGAGAGAAAACATTTTTTAAAAGGGTATCATTTAGGAGATAAGTGATGTGGTCAAGAGAAAAGTGGGACAGTGGAGGATGGTCAGTTGTTCTTATTTTAGTAAAACATTTGAACATTAAACCCGTTCAGCTCCAATGGCCATACTGAAATGCAAGTGATTCCTTTTTCTCAATCATGAAGAAGTCCAAAATATTCAGAAGGAGGTAACGTTGTCTTTCTTGTGCTAAAATCTGCCAAGTATGTCATGCCTATGAAGATAACACAGCAAAAAGTGGGATAGCGGAATGTATATATATAACTTAGGCCTTACACTGAAGGATGATATAATGATCAAAATTCCAAATGCTGATCCATGAGATAGAAAGAAAAAGGTTCTTATGATGTTGCTATGCTTGATATATTTACTTGTAGTTAGACTGTTCTCTACTCTGCTATTAATAACTTTGCTTGCAAAAGAAATAATGAATTTGAGAAATTAGATGTAACCATGCTTATCATGCAAGTGGGTGTAACAAGATTTGACTTATTAGACTCCAACTTCTAACCAGGGATTGGTTGAGTAAAGGAGGGAGGAGTAATTGCCGAGAATAAAAGATAATCCAACTTCAAAAGCCTCTTTATCAATCCTCTTTCACATAGAAGAAAATTTACCACCAGGGATGGATACACAATATTATCTACCCTTTGTGATCTCAATCCATGTATTTTTATAGTTCACCATAGACATCACTGGCAATTTCCCCTAAATCACCTTTCTAAACTCTTTTCTAAAAAACCTGATCCTACTTCTCAACTCCTGGATTTGCACTTCCGTACACAAAACATCATCAGTTCCCTTCCACTGGGCAGTGCACCTGAACTCTTCATGTCCAAACAATCTCCTCTCTCAACTGCCTTTTTTCATTCCTTTTTATGCAACTTTTTTTTCAACCCTCAACACTTTACTGCATGGCCACCTCCGAATTGGCCCACCAATTTCATGATGCAGTTCATGGGTAATTTTAGGAGCAGTGTCCAATTAATTGGTCCTATCATTCCTTGTTTTCTGCCTGGACTACACCAGCAGATTCTTTCCACCACTAACTGCCATTTCCACTGAGTCCCTTATACAGTTATACCCATCCTAGTCCAAGCAGTTTGCTTTTCCTTTTACATAGAGGCTTATAGTTTATAAAGAGGACAATAGCCCTTAGATGTATAAATGTAGAAACACAACCAATTTGCAGGTAGGAGGGGTGTGGACACTCTCTCTCTCTCTCTCTCTCTCTCTCTCTCACACACACACACACACACACACTTTGGTAAGTGGTCCATTGATCACAATGCATTTAATTAAGAAAAGGGTGTCCCCACGCATATTTTGGGACTACCACGATAGTGGCGCTTATATTTCAGAATTGTCGTTCAACTGTAGTTCAGTTTAAAAATAAATAAATAAATTGCCATAGATTCAAAAGCCTTTCATTGTCTGCCATTTGCTTGGTAAGGGGCTGGTGGCCTTCTTAATGTTGTTTGGTTGGAAGCAAAATATAAATATGGAGTTTCATCTGGGCTAAACTTAAATTTCTCTCTATGAACAATATCAACAATCATTTGAAAATATTACATCATGAAAACACTTTATGTCCAGTTTAAAATGGAGAATGCGGTCATTGTGGTTAATGACATGACCTGACACATGAAATGTGCCCATGTGATCCTTCCAAAAATTCTATTATTTCTCTCTGGAGTTTTCATTTGAACCCCCCCCCTCCTTCACACACACACAAAAAAAAAAAAAAGGTAATTCATGATATTTCTACTAGGAGTAATACTTGCTGCAATGCCCCTGCGTGTTGCACGCATTGCAGTGGGTAAACCTTTTTTTTTTTTTTTTTTTCAGGTGGGCCCCGAGGTGCCCTAACCGTCGGTACAGTGCAATGCCCAATCGGATGACAAAAAAGAAAACCTTAAAAACAATGAGCTGAATGAACACTAACAAAGTACATTTTTACTGTTCATTGGAGCTCGGTTTTTTTTTTTTTCAGATTTGTTTGGGTCGTCAGATCAGGCATTGCACTGTACAGACAGTTAGGGCACCTTGGGGCTGACTTTTTTTTTTTTTTGGTTTACGCACTGCAATGCCCCTGCATGCAGCACGCAGGGGCATTGCAGCAAGTATTACTCTTCTACTAGCTAGTAGGGTCGTGCATCTTGGTATTACTATTGTACATATCTAGAAAAAGGCTGCCAGGTTGAGTATTGAGAAAATGATTTTACACCTCTTGGAATCACATCTCTTCCTAGTGGAAGCTTTTCAAACATGACAGCTAAGGCTATCACAAACAGTAACTCACTGCTCATAAGACTTAGTTTGAACTTTGAACTGCTTGCTTCTCATTGATTCATAACAGGGGTTGGACAAACACTGGCTCTTTAGTGAGCATTATCCCACTTGATTTGATGGAACAAACACCTCAGATCCCGATGGTGCTAAAGAACTGATTTGTAGGACATGGTTTTTAATTGCTGAAGGAAGCACTTGCTTATATGATCATTCTTGAACCTCTTACTTGATGGTGTAGTGGTTGTTAGGTTGGGTAAATTCTTTACCTGTCTAAATTATGTTCATTATGTCCTTGAAGCCTGTGTTTTTCAATCTATTGAAATTTTAATCCAGTTTTTATCTCCTAGTCTCACTCTGTCCTATTGTTTTGTAGGTTTATCATAACAAATGGTGGATCAGGCCATGCTGTAGCTGGACTGAGGTAAGATTCTTTCAAAAGTTCATATTAAAACCCATCATATATGCAGTTTCCATAAACCCCAATGTATGTGGCCATAGTTGTCAAGGCGCCCGCCTAGGCGGAAAGGCGTTTTTTAACGGCCAAGGTGCCAATGCGCCTTATTGAGCCTTTAAAAGACTGTCCAAGGCGCCGCCTAGGCAGACCTTGGCGTGCCAGATTCTTAAATTTTTTAAATTTGACACTTCCCTCCCGCCCTCGTTCTCTCTCTCATATGTGTGTATATATATATGTAGTTTTAATAAACTATATGTATAGTTTATTGACATTAACATGAGAACTATATATATAGTTTTTTTGTGTTAATGTCAATATTATTATTCTCTCTCTCTCCCTCTCTAATTTTCATGCTTATGTGTCTCATATTAAGTAGGCTGTTACTATTAGTGCTATTTTCTTGTCATATTAAGCAGCTTATTAGTGCTATTTCCTTATAATGTTTGTCATGCTAATGTCATAATAGCCTTATTTTCTTACACATTTCATCTTAATGTTGATAATCTCTCTTTCTCTAATTTCTTGTTAGTGTCAAGATTACTGTGTGTGTGTGTAATTTTCATGTTAATGTCAATGTCAATCTCATATTATGTAGGTTGTTAGTGTTATTTTCATGTTATATTGAAGATATTATTAGTGCTATTTTATTGTAATATTAGTGTCAATATTAATGTCATGTCAATGTCATAAATAGTGTTATTTTCTTACAATTTTCATCTTAACGTCAATACTAGTGCCATATTAGTATGCTATTAGGAAATGTTCGCCTAGGCGGGAGCCTAAGTGCTTAGGGAGCCCAAGAACGCCTTGGGTCGTCTTACCGCCTTGACAACTATGTATGTGGCAAAGGCTGTTGTTTGCAAAGTATTTGAAAAATCTTAAATTTAGAGCGGGTGTGAAAACATTTGAAAAATTAAGAGAAAAGCTTCCGTCATGGTATGACTTGGAACCTCGAAAATGATGCATTGTGTCAGCTGCCTTTAACTCTTTAAAATTGCAATTTCATCGGAGTCTGAGGTTGTAAGTTGGTCTTTTAGAGTGAATTGGTTTTTGTATGCTTGCTTGTATGCTTGATCTTTGGAAATCAACCAATTTGTCCCGTGCTTAGATTATCAAAAACGAAAAAGAAAATCAGGTGACACATGGCTATCATTTTCACTGTAAGCATTGACGAAGCATAGTGATTAGTGGATCATCGTGTCAGATTTCAACTGTTCAGGCCAATTCCAACGTCCTGTTCCCAGTTCCACGGCCTGCATTGGCTGGTCCATGCATGAATCAGGCTGGATTAGCCCATTCTAAGTCCATCCTGAAACGTGCATGCACTGCATTATCAATCCCCATGGGCGATTCCTAACACCTTGGAGGTGTAGGGGAAGAAGAAGAAGAAAAAGAAGGAAAAGGAGACACTTACTATGGGCCTTCTTTGTCTTCTTCTTCCTGGATTGGAGTCACAGGATGGTCTTTCCCTGCTTCTTCTTCTTTCCCTTCTTCTTCTGCTGCCTTACACTGTATGGGGCCAATCCCAGATCTAAATAGTGTCATCTGAGGTTGGGCCTGGGTTGGTGTCGGGTCAGCCAGCCAAGATGTGTATTATTTTATTATTCCACATTCAGATTATTGAAATGATCTTATTCTGTCTGACATGATTTTTGTTTGCCTCGTGCATCCAGAACTAATGCCTCATTCTATTTTCAATTGAATGTCTTCTAAATCTCTCCTATGTAGGTCTCTAAATGGTTTGTACCCGAATGTGGATACAGCAGTTTCTGTTTTTTTTTTTTTTGCTCTTGATAGACATGTTGTCACCTGAAGTGGATGCCCATATCTAAAACAGATTTGACGAACTGGCATAGCCACACTTTTTGTATAATAAAGGGTGTATATATCCCTGTAAACTATTGTATTTGCATGTATACACCTGACTTCTGCATATTGTTATGAATACCCTTGACATCCTTAGAAAGGCTGTGGTTATGCCCCTCCCGTCAAAATGCTGTGTATTCTAACGAGTATGCCAAAAGGATTCAGATTTTTTTTTGCATATATACCCCTAAATTCACCAAAATTTTGCACATATACCTGATTTCACCAGAATTTATGGAATCTTTCTGGTATATTTAGTTGAAGTTCACAGCTTTTTGATGGAAGGGTTTGATTGCAACCTTTCTGAAGTTGTCAGGGGTATAATACAAACACATAGTTTACATGCATATATATACGAAACCCTATGATAAATGGTGGGTTGTACACAGAGCAATGGCCGATGAGAAAGGGTCATTCAAATCCTTGGGGAATTTGACACCCTTAAACCCTAGCCAACCCCAGATTAATAGGAGAAGGCTTAATGACAATAACAATGGGATTCCTGTCTGGGTCAACTCTGAATTAAACTGGACTGCTTGCTGATTCTGTTTTGGTTTCCAGTAACACATCGGAAACAGAAACAGATACAAGATTCCTCCCAAGTCTGTAGCTCTTTTATGTCCACGATGGTTGGATAGGGGGTTTCTTCAATCCAATGGTGTTGTTATTTCAGTGTATAATATAATATAAAATGTATATTTTGGAATAAAACCTATAATATTACTTTGTATTAGTTATTAGAAACTTGGGTAAGGACATATTTCTTGTTTCAATTCCAATCCTGATACCTATGAGGTCAAGGTATCCTGTTTGTGATTGTGCTGATGAAAGTTCTTTTTCCTTCTTGTAATGTCTCTTGAAAGACGAGTATATTTCTCAATGGCTTGGATATAGTTATTGTCATATCTGTCTGCAAGAAATGTTCCCTGCTTGGGTAAGCTGCAAATGGCTATTTTGTTAGGGCCCATGGCCATAATAACAGCGACAGCAGAAGTACCTGAGGTTGCTTACAAAATTTACAGGGAAATTATTTGATAAGGAAAATATATTTATTGTAACTTTTACTCTCAAGATGTTTATGGTTCTATTGGCATTGACTGGTGTACCATTGGCTGTAACACTACCTTATTTATTCTCTAAATGTTGTGGTCAGGTATAAGGAGTATCATCTTGAAGATTACAGTACATGGTTCCTAAAACAAGTGAGGCATCTAACCAGCACCAAGGTCCTTTTTCTCCATGTGTCTATTTTACTGAGCAACATGGCTTTATCTTATCTTAGCTGAACAGTACTAAAAACTGGAGACACTTGAAAAGTTGTCTTGTGAAGTCTGATGACTGCAATAACTTGCAGAAGAAATATAAGGTCTGATTCTTGGCTTTTCTTCAGGTTCTGGGTTATATTGGCATAGCAACATAACTGTATGCTTTTGCAGACTATGAAGGAGTATAAAATGGCAGAACTGACCCCAATTGAGGCTGGCTGCTGCAGACCACCATCTGGGTAGGCATCTATTCTTCCTCTTCTGTAAACAATCTGGGCGAAGCAAATTCCCTTTGTCTCACATCCAGTATTGGGTTAAGAAGGCAACTGTTTTTAGCTGTTGTAAGTTTAATCTTTTATTTTGCAACTTCACATTGTCTCAGATGTGGTTATCCTCCAGTAAATGCATCCTACTATGATTTGAGCTTTCATCCTGTGAGCTCCAACAACGACTGCAAGCTCTACAAAAATTCACGGACTGTCAAGTGTTACAGTTGTGATTCTTGCAAGTAAGTGCCTCCGCAGACAATCTCAGATCAAAGCTCCATTTTCCAGCTGTCTTTGAAATGCTGACTTCTTTCATTTTGCAGAGCTGGTGTTGCACAATATATGAAAACCGAATGGAGAGTGGTGGCAATTTTTAACGTGGTTCTGTTTGTTGTTTTGGTAAGATTTTTGCCTTTCCAATGCTATTACCTTCCTCATGAATAAATGACGAATTTACATGAAGTTTCGAACATGAAACAAAGCAGCTGTTCTTCCATTTTGGCATTTTCTTCTAAATATTTGTATTATATCACTTTATCACATGCTCTGGTGAGGTGGAGTTGAATTTGCTTCAAGATTGGAGCATGATAGTAAGCAGCTATTCTCACATTTTTTTTCTTAAGTTTTTTCCTTTGCAAAGACACTAATACTAGAATGAAAATTGAGATTTATCACTGTTGCATTTGAATTGTCCCATAAACTGTTAAGAATGTTAATGATGACGTGATTTGCAAAGAGATCATTTTGTGTACGGAAAGACCACTTGGATATGCAGAAAAGGCATGTGTTCTTATGATTTTCATGACAATTCAAATGCAACGATGATAAATCTGCAATTTTCACTGTAACAATGGTATATTTGCAAACTCCCCTTTTCTTAACGGTGGTATTACATCACATAGTCTTGTGAGGTGGAGCGTGGACAAAGTATTCCATTCAGCTTTAGCTTGTGTATGTTAGATTTATCAATCTAATGATCATTTTAATCTCAGAAGGCTGCTTCATGACTATTTTTATAAGAGTCATAATCAATATTCTGCTAACACACTGAAGTCAATAGTGGTGATTGCATATCACCACTGTCTATACAAATTCTCTTGCTTTAATCTTATAAATAGCTGAGGCAAATTCAGTCCAAAATTCAGTCCAAAGGATCGCCTAACCTATCAGCATCATGTGGGTCATTCCTTCGTTTGCCTGACAGGATGGACGAGCCTGTGTAGTTTCACGACATTTCCTCCCTGAAATCTTGCTTCTGGCACTTTCAACAGAAGAAATGTCACTCCCGACCATCCTCATTTGCTTAGACTCCCTGAAGGATCAAGGGCCAAGGCTCATCAGGATTGATAGCTCTGCTCATTTCAAGGAAGTCAAAATCTATCATGAGTGAAGAATATGTGGATTGTTAGCTCTCTAAAACTTTTATCCAGGAAGGGATGGTCAGTTATCATCTCGTACATTGATAAACCTGTTTTTTTTTTTTTTTTGGGGGGGGGGGGGGGGGGGGGGGTTGGTCTTAGGAAATTTACTGTGTATAATTAGATATACCTTGAAAAATTTTATGAACTTTATACATATAATCAGCTGATGATGCTCTCCTGTCCTGGCCTTGTTCATGTCAAGCCTCATCACATTGTTCATGTCCTTAGACAGTTTTTCTTCTTTCTCCTTATTTAACATACGAAGTGAATAATTTGCTAACAGTCTTCTTGGCTGGCATATGTGGTGCAGTCAATGATATACTTTGTCGGATGCTGTGCTAGGAGAAATGCTGCGAGAAGGCAATCTTCCAAAGTCTGAGATGGCTTTGCACCATCTGCTGTGCTGGTTCTTGCTCTTCATTGAAGAATGAGCTCATTATGTTCTTTTGCCTCTTGGGAAAACTCTTGATTGAGCTCTATGTAGTGTACGGAAGTGTGAAATATTTTAGGATCGTTTAGGACATTACATTGTCTTAAGAGCATTGTCTTCAGCCATTTGAAACTACCTGATTTCCTTTTGGCCCTTTTCTGAACCAAAAGGCTGGGTTGGGGAAAAGGAGTCAGGCTGGCGAGCCTTTTTCCTTTTTGTTTCTCCCTGTCCCTTAAGGTGCTGTTGGGATTGATGTAAAACACTCTAAATGCTGTAAAATACTGCATTCTGTGAGACAAAATACTGTGTTTAAAAATGTTTTATAGCATTTTATATCAGACCAAACGACTCCTAGATCCAACCCAGAAGTCCGAAGGTGAGTTGTGTGTGCCTCTTCTGCTCTGTTTCAAATGGTTGTAAGCCATGGGTGGACACTTTATGGTGCCATTCTTATGTTGTTTTGGTAAGATTCTTCTGCTCCAAGTCCCTAGAATTGTCAAAACCTAGAAAGATCAGCAGCATAATTCTTTCAAATGGCACCATATAAAAGACCTACAAGATTAGTATAAAATATGGATAAAAGATCCTAAACAATCTGGATATTAATTGTCATAAAATTTGGATGATATAATTAAATTTTAATCAGCAGTTTTTAGCCTCTACACGGATGATACAGCAAAGGCATAGGTACTATTTTACATTCTCCCACGTAAATTTTCTAGACCGCGCGATAATCAATGGTTTTTTAGATAGCTACACTGCATAGATGTAGGTATTTTTTATTTTTTGTAATTCTTTTATGATGGACCCTATAATGCCTGATATGCTCATTCAATTTCATTTCTCAATCGGATAATAAAAAAAAATCTAAAAAATAAAAAACCAAATCAATGAACAGTGATTTTTTCATTTTTTTAAAAAAATTGAACCATCCAATCAAATATCCGATTGCACAGATGTGTCTGACATAATAGAGTCGACCTTAAAATATTTTCAAAAAAAAATAAAAAAATTGAACTGCTACTACAGCCATCCAATGGATTGGACGACTGTCCGCATGCGGTGCGGGCTGCCCGTGCCTTCGTCAATCTGCTGTTCAAACGTGACCTTATATTCCCAGGCACAGGAAGAATCAGGGTCAAGCCAAAATGTCCGCACGAAGATAACATATTCGCTGAGTAGGCAGCCAATTCTGATTTCTTCCATCTAGGAAAAAAATGGAACGAACTACTAATTCCCTTGCCCTCTAAAAAAGAAAGGATAACATGGCATCAGTTCTTGTGCGTCTTCAAACACTAAATACCATCCTCTCTGAACCAACTTACTATGGGCATGTTTGGCAAAACTTCTACATTAAAATTACCTTTGACTTCCACTTCTTACATAAAATGAGTTGAGAGAGAGAGATTATAACTAATTTTAATTTGTTACAAAAGTTAACTCTTTCATAACAACATCACTTTTTCTATAATCTTGGAAACTCCACTCTTGTAACTTTTAATTAGAAGTCAAAACACAAAGAAAATACCACATAAATGACTTCTAAGATCTAATAGCTTCCATAAAAAATAACTAAATGAAAATGCAAAAATGCCACCATATGGAAGCTGCGCCAAACACGACCATATAGCTTATCTTGGCAGCTCATGAAACGAGAACAAGGAGGAAAAAAATTCAGAACCGGATGGATCTATATAACGCACTCAGTAACTTGGCGCTATTGGGCAACATTGCCAATTAAACAGGTTTCCTGCATGTGACCTGCACTTCTCATAGAACCCATCAGGAAAACCAAAGTTCCAAGCTCGGCAATCGAACATTTCCCATCGACCATCCAGCATTTACACTGTACAGGTCCTTTTGACATCGGCAAAACCAGAATAAAGTACACAATGCAATCCGAGGACGAACGTTTTAAGTTTTGCCGATTGCACACATGATATTTAAGTTCCCTGGACATGAGCTATAGCCATCACTACCCCTAGCCAGCAGAGAACAGTCGGACGAATAAAACAACAATTATCAGACACCCTCACTCCAACATCCTGACTGCTCCTCTTGAGGTCCAGAAAATAAGCAAACGTAGCACAAAAGTCGAGAAATGCGGAGCAATCCAGACCGAGGAGACCTGAAAGAACAGTAACTTTATCCAAGCTTCCTCGTTGAAGAGCAACCTTGACTATGCAGCAAGAAAATTCTCAATGTCTCCACTGCTTGAATAGAAACAGCCGCACTCAGAGACGTTCAGAACTTCCTTATCCTAATACCAGGAATGTCCTTCAGTCCCATCTTTAATGCCGTTCTCCTAAAAAGTGCAGGTGACCTCTGCAAGCCAATTGAAGCAGAGAACTGGTTTGCCAGCTCGGCTAGTGCAGTTTTATCTCTTCCAGTTTCACTAATTGAATTGTAATATCCAAGCCATGCATGATATGCAGCTTCTTTGACGCTTGGATCAATATTATTCATAGAATCCTCAATCTGAGTAAAAAGAGAAGCAAAACACTATATTAATCAAACTAATACGAACAAGCATGAGCTGAACATAGATTCAACAAAGCATGAACCACGATGGATGTAGAGTTTCGAGATTGGGTATGCATTGTCTGTGGCATGAAAAAGAGAATTTCCACACATGTACCAAGTACCAACCTTTTAATTTGTCATTAAGATGGATGCATAAGGTTTCTTTAATAATAACTAAAGATAACTACTAGAACTAAAATGAGAAATAAATTACTGGTTCACAGTAGCTGGGGTAATAACAACTCAGGTCACTGGAATTATAACTTAGCTGACAAATTATCTTCTCTTTTGCCTATTTCGTATAATTAACTAGACACAATTAACAATACGTATGATGAACCGCCAAGGATTCTTTTCAAAAAAATTATGGTGCCTGGATACTTACTGCATGCTCTTCTGATAGGATGCCCCTGAAATTTTATGTACTAACAGAAGCATCATGTTAGTAACTATTACCCCCTTGAAATTAAAACAAAACCTATAATCATACCCCTCTTTCCATGCCCCTCTTTGCAGCCATAGGTGATCGGGGACGAAGAGGATGAAGGGGATGGAAGAGACTATCGGCGTCACACCGGCGGCTTGGGCGTCACATCCTGCCTTATTGCAGAATCGTCTTCTCCGTCGCAGAGAAAGCATCAGAAAATTCACTCAAAATTCGTAATAATAATAATCCATAACTAAAAGAGAGAGATTACATCTATATATATAATGTTTAGGGACCTTTTCCGATTCAAACTCGACTACTCAACTCTAAGATAGACTCAAATTCCTCTAACTAGATAATGTTTAGGTATACTTATAAGTATTGGTCTTATCATTGGATGGGTACAAATTGGTTTATCTGAAAACCAAGTAATATTGGTCCGCCTGGTAAAGACTTGGTCCAACTCAGTTGACGCAATACAGTTCATAAAACTCCAAAAACTGATACGAACCATACCGAGTCAAATATAGTCGGGAAACCATAATACTGATTGGATATATGTTATCAAAGGCGCCTGAGGCGAACGCCTAGGCGATGAGGTGAGGCGAGGTGCTAGTATGGTGCCTCACATTCCTGCTTTTCGCCTAGGCAATCGTGGGAAACGCCTCATTGCCCATGCATTCGTGTAGGTGCGCCTTTGCCGCCTCAAAGCGCCTTAAACCGAGCCCAAGCACGCCCGACATGATAAGAAGTAGCCCGTCCGGTCCATTTGGGGATTAAACCAGCCCAATACATAAACGAGCCCACCAGCCCACCCCCTTATAAACCTACCCCCCTCTCCCCGATCGATCATAACCCTAATCCCTGCGTCTACCCTGACACAAGCCCTTCGCAATCTCCCCCGGCAAGGACGGGAGCAGGCAGCGGTGGAAAGCTACTCCGGCGATGCCGGGCAGATTCTCTGGCGGCGGTGACAGGTAAGTCCTCTCTCTCACTCTCTCTCTCTGGTTGAAGGGGGCCAAAGCCCTCTATCCCTCTCTCTCGCTCTCTCTCACACTCTTTGTCTCCCACTCTCACTCTCGCTCTCTCTCTTTAGTTGAAAGGGGCCGAAGCCCTCACTATCTCTCTCTATCCCTCTCTCTTGCTCTCTCTCTCTCTCACTCACGCACACTCTATCTCACTCTCACTCTGTATCTCCGTCTCTCTCACTTTCACTCTATGCCCCCCCTCTCTCTGTCTCTCTCACTCTCTGCCCTCTCTCACTCACTCTCTCTGTCTCTCTTAACTATGGAGAGACCGAAGCCCTCTCTCTCACTCATTCTCACTGTCTGCCCCCCTCTCTCTCAATCTCTCTCTCTCTCTTCTGTCAACTATGGAGAAGGCCGAAGCCCTCTCTTTGTCTCTCTCACTCTCTGCCCCCTCTCTCTCTCACTCACTCTCTTTGTCTCACTCAATTATGGAGAGACCGAAGCCCTCTCTCTGCTCTCACTCTCACTCTATATGCCCCCCCCCTCTTTCTCTCACTCACAACTATAGAGAAGGCTGAATCCCTCTCTCTATCTCTCTCACTCTCTGTCACTCACTGTCTAATGTCTATCTGAATGACTTTATTTCAATTAGCTTGATTTAAAATTATTTGGTTATATTTGATATTGAGTTTAGGAATATGTCATTCTGTATGATTTTTTGTGTTTTTGCCATTTTATATAAATATGTGAATTATTTATATATATATTTTTCAAAAAATGTTGCCTCAAATGCCTAGGCCATTGCCTAGGCGTTTGAGACTGAGGCAATCCCCCGGTCGCCTCATGCCTCTAACTACATAGGATTGGATAGTAGAGTAGGTCGATGACAAAGTCCCTGCTGAAGCTAGTTGGTGGGCAGTGGTCTAAATAAATGCAAATGTGCATTCAAAGATAACATATATAAATTAATATGTAAAAATGAGGTGGAATTCCACACGATGAATATGAGTATTGAAAGATGTAAATAAGACCAAGTTACATCACATGAAAGGCCCCTAATCATACATAATATCAAGAATAGCAAGAAGAAAGTGCCTGGACCTTGGTTATATAAATGAGGTGGAATTCCACACGATGAATATGAGTATTGAAAGATGTAAATAAGACCAAGTTACATCACATGAAAGGCCCCTAATCATACATAATATCAAGAATAGCAAGAAGAAAGTGCCTGGACCTTAGTTATTCAACGAAGTAACATAAGAATAAATACATAAGACAGGAAAAAATGAACAATAACAGCAAACTATACAGGAAGATAGTGGAGCTGTGAGCTGTAAAACAAGATACAAGCTTGTGTATGCAAAGTGATGGACACACATGGAAACTATGCAGATGCTTTGATGTTGTTGTAGTATAACTCCTCTTTTCTTATATGTATTGTATATGTCCGCTTCAAACAAACGACTTGGTTCATTTTGTACATCAGAAATAATGAGCATAGATAGATCTCTCAACTCCCAACTCATTCTGGTCGATAATCGCCTCAGAGAAGATCAGATGTTCCTTGCTCATGTCCCTCCAACTAGAGACTTTTAAGTCTAGGGAACCCTTTAAATGTCGCTCCCAAGAAGGGTTGCAAATGGCACACTGATTTCCCATTATTTGACCTGATTCGGACGAATTGGGATCAGAATAAGAAACATATGATAGAATTCCCCTCATTTCCATTAAAAATCTGACATGGAAATATAAGTCTCACATACAGATTGGAAATGGAAATGAAACACCTTATTTCCATTAAAAAACTGACATGGAAATAGAAGTCTCGCATACAGATTGGGAATGGAAATGAAACACATGTTTCTGTATCCACTTTCTGATAACCTTCTGATATATTACATAATATTTATTTTTACAGGTTTCTGTTTAAATAACAACTTCATTATTATTTATAATTTTTTTGAGCCCATACAATGGCTACTGACCGGCCTCCCACAGGGGAACTGGCATGAATGATTGTGCAAAGAGAGTGGCTCCATCAAGCAATGGCCGAGAATCAAATGTGATTGGTGTAAAACAGCCCATATGGCCCAAATAAAATAACCTAATAATGATCTAACAATGCATAGTAGAACCAATGGCTGATCCTTTTAGTTCTAACAATTTTCCTTTCAAAGAGAATATATCTATATACTTTCTAACATGAGACTAAACATGTCCCCGTCACTGATAAACTCTTCTTTCCCCAATCCCTGATACTTAATAGATCACATTTTCAAGTCTCTCCCCCCACCTCTCCCCCCAACAACTTCAATCAGATAATCACCAGAATCGACCTGCTACCTTGATGCCAGCCCTTGCTCACCATCAGCAACTTGCTTCCCACCAACCATACTTCCTTGACTTGGCTGCCCACCAGCTGCTTGCCCGCTTGCTCAATGCCTGCAGCCTACCCACCAACTCCAGAATGTGCAATGTGTGTCACTTGCATATCAACAGAGGCCGCATAGTTGGGCAATTGCCATCCTCCATGGGGAATAACAAAGTTCAACCTTTGTCCTATTTGCAATGAGCAGTGACGCAGCAAATCTCACAGGCTCAAAGCAGTCAAATCAACACCACCACAGCTACCTTCTAGGTCCATGCAGCCCAAGCATCCTTGTGTTGCATGGATGGCAGTATCAGCCAATACCGACACGTATCGACTGATACATATTGGTGTCGATGGGGGTACCCCGATACCAATCTTTATAGTTAAAAAAATAAAAAATTGTTTGTTATTGGCCAGTACCAAGCCAAAGTAGGCTGGTACCAGCCGATACAACCGATAACGATACCAATACCTATTAGTATCAGTACCCACCGATACAAGTACCGATTCCGAGATTGCCATCCTTGTTGTGTTGGTAACTTTTAGTTTAGTATCTTGCAAGGATTGTCATCTTGAATCTTGGTGCCCTCTTAGTGGATTGCGAAGAGAGAAGAGATCCTTGAGCGATATTAAAGAGATCTTTTAGAGAGACCAAGAGAGTTCTTCTCGAAAGAGATCTCAAAGAGATGTTAGAGAGACAAAGAGAGATTCTCTTCTTCCTCTCTCATCTTCTTCCTCGGTAGTCATCATAATCTCCTCTTACGACCTCTATCTCCTCTTTCTTCTAGTCCTCTCCTCTCTTCCTATTCCACCTTCCCCCTCTTATCGTTTGATCTTTATAGAGATTTCACCTCAGGACCCTGAAGAGACACAGGTCTCCAGAGATGGCAAACAATGGTATCCTATTTCCTACTCCTCCACATCAGCAAGAACAAGGTCTTAAATCTGAATATGGTGGATTTACCAAAAATGGACTACCTATATCAGATCTGAGAACGAAGCCAACTGATTTGATCATAATCATGTGCTTTTAAGGCTCCGTTTGGTAAAGATTCTACCTCAGATTCGGTGGGAATCTGAAAAGTGCAAATTTTTTGTCAAATGAAAAAAAAGGTAGATAGATTCTCTAAGAATTCAAATTTTGTTTCATGTTGAAAAGGGCCTCTTTTTGGTTCCTGGCAAATCTTTTGAAAAGGGGATGGGAGGAGAATATGATGATTCTAAAAAGTAATACCCTCTTTTTTTTCCCTTTTACCCTCCTAAAGTTCCTAAAAGGGAGTAATATGAGGATAACAGTGTCTTTTGATGTGTCTTCAAGTTTGAGTTCTCATGGTCTTCCCAAATGAGATTCTAAAAAGTAAACAACTTCTCCTAAAATTTGAATTTAAAAGATGATGATGTGGCTCTTTTCAAAATCTGAATTCCTCCAAAATGTAGTGTCCCGAAATCATTTCCAATGGAGCCTAAATATTTTTGTCAAAGTTCATGCTTTCTTTATGACTTAAATATTCTGTGTCAACAAAGATCCATAGCAAGTTTCGTGAATTATACCTTGATCTTCCACTATTACCTAGTTCTTAGTCTTTCGTTCTCTTCTTTTCTAATAGCATCATTTCTTTTCTCCCAAACATTCTTTCCCAAGTGCTCCCTTATAGAGGCTAAAACTACAATAATAACTTTTCTAATTTACATTGAGTGTACTCCTCCGACGCATAAAGCTTGTTTAGAGAAGACACAAAGAAAGAAATCCAATGGAAATAAAAAGTTATCCATGTTTTCACCTCTGACTCACGACTCTATCTTCTCGGAGAGAATCAGCATATTACTTGATAACCACAAAGAAACATAGATGACAAGGATGATCCATGAGAAACAACCAGATGTGTACATTTGATATTCAAATTCACAGCAAATCAGAAACTGGAATCTGACATTTTTTACGCTAGAATAAGCCATAAGATGCAGACCTGCTGCCTTATAGCTGGATCCAGAACTGGCAAAGGTGACTTCTCAATAGGAAGATCTCTTATTTCATCCAAGAAATATTCCTCCCATGGTGCAAGCAGCATAATGCCTTTTCCATCTTTGCCTTCACGTCCAGTCCTTCCCAGCCGGTGTATGTATTGCTCACGATCACAGGGAACACCCACCTGAGTGTCATTAGTTTTTCAAAATTATTCATGCAGCAAAAGGAACTACTATGTAGCCCATCTTTTTTTAAAGTAAAATGTAGCCCATCTATCCATGACCAAGAGTGTTACACAGTTTAAAAAAGTATAGTGATACACTTTCCATGGAATATTATTTGTTACACAACCAATAAAAATAGGCGGATTTCACAAAATGGCTGGATAGACCGACTTAACTATGAAAGGCTTTACCAAATAAGAAACAAAGAAAGGGTGCAAAAAACTCTGATATTTGTCTTATGCATATCTGCAAAATGTCCTACTGAAAACAAACAGCCAATCCTTCCTCCCACAAATCTATCCCAGAGTACGTAAGCAGTTAAAACATTTACCTGAATCACGAGTGTTACATCAGGATAATTCATCCCACGGGAAGACACATCTGAAGTAACAAGAATAAGTCTCTTAGATAGTCGAAACTCATCAGATATTCGTGTCCGATGGAGCTGAGTCTTTCTGGAATGCATTTCCCTAACATTCATCTTCAGGTTATGGAGAAGTACAAACATAAGTTCTGTTACCATTGCCGTCGTGCAGAAGAGAATTACCTGAGTTGGAAAAAAGTTCCGAATTGAGGAACTAATTTTACTATCAAAGGTGCTACAAAATAAAAGAGAGAAAAATGTAATTTACTTTGTACTCGGGTTCTTGCATAATATGTTCTTTTAGAAGGCGATGAACTATTTCAAAATGCAAACTATGGGGCGCAACAATATAGGACTGCAAAACCTACATTTAACAATTAAAAAAAATATCAGTATGGACCATATAGAATCAATTATTCTTTAAAAAAAAACAAAGAACTACATGCACAAAGTTGTAATCACACATTGCACCACAAGGACGGAAGGTGAAACAGCAACACTTAAAGGATGCACATAATTTCCGGGACTGGTAGCTTATCTCTCCTAGAAAAAAGTGGCTGTGATTCAGTGATGTGCCAAACTTTATACCTGTGTGGGAGTTTCATGACCACCTGAACCCACTGTATTAATGAAGACATGTTCCCTCTTCAATACAAGTTGTGAAATCCGCCGAACCTGAGGAATTAAGTTAAGCATAAAAGTTTTTTGTATCACAAACTCCAAAACCAGTGATGCAGTGATGTGATTTTAACTCTACATGAAGTCAACAAAGGGTTCATCTCACCTCTTTAGGGATTGTAGCCGAAAATAACAATGACTGCCTCATGCGTGGCAAACAATCAACTATCTTCTCTATGTCCTTCCTAAATCCCAAGTCAAGTAAGTGATCTGCTTCATCAAGCACGAGCACTTTCAATCCCATCAGACGTGCAGAGAAGCCCGATTTATTCTCTATGTGATCCAATAGCCTACCAGGTGTTGCCACTATAATCTGTATGGAAAATGAAACTTGTGTACGAATCTATTAACAGAAACTCTATAATAACAGAGGTACACAACAATCATTTGGAAAACCAGTAGCCAACCAAGTAGATTGTTTTGAGACATTGATATTCTCAATTGCCAAAATGCAAACCTGGGATGGATCTGACTCCAGTCGTTGTTGATCAACTTTGAATCGTGTGCCACCGATTAAAGTTTGAACACCAATTCCATGATGGTATCTTAGCAAGACATTTGCCTCAGCAGCAACTTGACTGGCGAGCTCCCTTGTGGGACAAAGAACGAGAGCAAGTATGGGAGGCAGACGGTGATTTGCACTAATAGCAGCATTCTCTAGAACTGTTTCAATGGCAGGAAGCTGCCGTTTTTCAATAATGCATTTGAAGAAACAAATTAAAGTCAATAAAACAATAAAACAAAATGAAATATTATGGATTATATACCAGAAATGCTATGCTCTTGCCTGTGCCTGTTCTCGCTTTCACCAGAGCATCCTTGCCTGTCACAATAAAACAAGACAACAATTAAAATGCTCTTTTCTTTTCAATAAGAAAATCATGTCATTGCCATTCTCAAGATCTGATGAATAATAACTATTATACACCAATAAAAAACAAAAAAGCAACAAAAAGATAATTAATGTCAAAGGTGTGACACAAACTTGAATCTGCACTGCATCATTTATCTTCCAATATGAAATCTGGAGTTCAGCAAAGAATGTGAATTATGTTTGTTGACATGAAGCATGCCAAACAGCACCACTAAAGAAAAGCTTGTTGCACACTTGGGGGCCACTATAGGTACCTTTTTCTGTCAGCTAATTCAGCTTACAATGTCAAAGAAAATTAATTTGAGAGGTTCAACCATTCATGCTCAATTTCTTTGTTGTAGCTGGGCAACCATTGCTAGAAAGCAAACTATCAATATTACAAAGAAAGAATATGATCTCAAGCCGTAACATATCTAACCAACACACCATCAAGGCAGATCTGCAAAGCAGCATCTTGCACCAGAGTCATTTGTACATAGCCAGCAGCAGAAAGTGCTTTAAGTGTCAAAGGGGAGATGTTGTATTCCTCAAACCTGCATAATTGAACCAAGCATTGTGAGGTAAGATGTCACTTTCAAAATAATATTCTCAGGCAGCAGACGTAAGTCCAAATCTGGCATCCATCAAAGATATCCCAGAGAGAAACTAACATATTGAAGACATTATATTTCAATGTAAAGTGAAGCTCATCTTTCTTACAACGGCCAGTAGATTCCCACATCTGGCAAAGAACAAAGGGAAGCTTTGAGGCCTAAATTTATAACAACTACTGAAGACTTCATCTGTAAAAGTAAATGAGTTTAGGGGAAGAAGACCAAAGATGCTAAACTCATTCTAGTAAATAGCTGTGGGAACAGCTAGATTTTTTAACATTGTACAATGATTCACATGCTGAAACAAAACCTGTTTAGCACAAAACCATTTTATGATTCTATGTTGGAGTTGGGTCTCATATTTGCACCAGCTCGAACATTTTTCTATATTGGCACAACCCCATGCTTTGGTGGACTCCTAATAATCTATCAAAAAGAAGATAATAACTTGCTGCACAGCCAGCCATTACTATGCCGCCTGGCAATGCAGCCAAAGAAAAAAAAATGATTTTTTTTTGGAAGGCTCCATGGTGCCCTACCCGACCATACAATCCAATCTTGGATCGGACTACCCGAAAAAAAAAAAATGTAAAATCGAAAACCAACCCCTTGGCTGCACCGCCAGGCGGCGTAATAACGCCTGGTGGTGCAGCAAGATATTCTCCAAAAAGAATTGTGTGATAAGCTGAGAATGCAACACCTACACGAAAGACTGAGTCAAGATGCTCCATTTGATAACAGAATGCTTTGCACAGATAGTCAATTTATTCAGGAACTCTGAGGAGAAACCGGATGTGTAAAAAATTATCCTCAATATGAAACTCTAAAGAAATAATTAGTTATAAAAAGACTTGAACATTATCTACAAATATTCCTATCTCAATACACTCGAAAATAAATAACTAAATAAAACTAGATTTATATAGTTAATACAACACATTGTTGTGAGAACAACTTGCACAATGCCATTACCTCCTTTGAGTAAAAATAGACTCTTTTTCCGCCCCATGCTGTCCTGCTCCATCCACGTCCTGTTTCCTCTTCTCCAACTCATCTCGGATGCGCTCGACTTCCTCATCTACATCACCCTCTTCTTCCACATTCTTCGTCGGCCTCCTCACCTTTTTCCTGTCACAATTCATCAGAGCAGCACTACTTGCAATCGTCTTCTTCCTCCCTCTACCTCCCAATCCAGATTCCTCCTCGTCCAACTCCCCATTTCGAAGCCCCAAATTAGAGATTCCCAGCTTCCTTCTCCCAAACGGCTTCCTTTCCACATCCTCCAAACCGAAGTCCGAATCCGTATCCGAATCACAATCTGGATACCATCTCGACCTCATCTCAACGTTACGCCGAGACCTGTTCCTGGCGTCCACCGTGTAGTGCCTCCGTTGGCCTAACGGCTCCACATCCGCCAGGCCACGGCGGCCTGCCACGATCTTCCTCAGATCCAGAGGGGGAGGAGGATCCGACGGCGGCGAGGGAGCGTCCCTCAGCGGGCCGTCGTCCTCGTTCCAGAGGTCCTCGGCCCCCTCCTTCATGAACCGGTCAGCGAGGGCCTTGATGTGCTCCTTGGGCGTCATGGGGCCGTGCGGCCGCGAGGCTGCGGCGGCGGGGTCGGCGCCCCGGTCAGCGGCGAGGCCTGCGCGTATCTGGGAGCGGAGGCGGGCCTGGTAGAGCTGCCTCTCCTGCTCCAGGAGCTTGCGCTCCTTCTCAAGGGCCATCTTCTCGTGCATCCGCTTGAACTGCCACTTATTGAGGCCGCCGGGGAAGGTGCGGGGGCCGCCGCCCATGGAGCGCGCGGCCGTGAGGGCAGAGGCGCGCCGGGAGAGGGCGCGCAGGCGCTGCCGGAGGAGGGCGGACCAGGGCATGGCGATGGCGTTTGCGGAGGTGGGAGACGGAGCCGTGGGGATATGGGGTTTAGGGTTTTAATTAGCAGCGTTTTGGCGACGACACTGGCGCTTGGGTTTTTGCGGACAGATATCTCTAATCTATAATACATATATATATATATATATATATATATATATATATATATATATATATATATATATATATATATATATATAAGAGTTCAATTTTTTGTCCGGTTTAAAACCTGATCTAGCACGATTTAGTTGGGGTTTAGCATGGTCACTTCACCTGAGATTAGCACGGTTTAGCTCCAGTTTAACATGGTCTGATTCCCATGGCATCTCAGTTTTCGTCTTCCTTTCACCGCTCACGCCGCTGTTTAATTTTGCCTGATGCTTGGTGGTTCGTCTTGGGTTTTTTAATAGGTAGAGTCTATGCATGACATTGATTCATTGAGGACTGTCCAACACCACTAGTTCCAGTTGTTAGGTAAGATCATGTCTTTGTGAGAAGATATAGTTGATCATGGACTAATATGAAATATTGTAGATATAATTATGTTTTAACCTTTGAAAATATAGTATATTTAAAAATAAGTCTTTCTAATCTAACTATTTATTTATAACTCCTCACAATCTCTCGTGACTGGAAGTGTTACAAAAATGCCCCTAAGAAAGTTATAATTGTGGGAGATTATTTGTAAATAGCTGAATTAAAGGAAGTTATTTGTAATATCAAAAAATTACAAAGGTTGAAGGAATAATTAAAGAGCGGCGTGAGCGGTGAAAGTTGCATTGTTTAGATGATCCTTTTATATTCTCTACTATTAATTTCTTTATAAATTCTTTAATTAGCATGATATATTTTTTGTAGGTACATCTGGCTTTTATGGTTATGGTTGGAGGTGTGGACATCATCATTACAAATTAGTTCATAGGTGCATTGTGAGTACTAACCCTTCAGTTTTGAATTTAGGTATTATGAAAAAGATAACCATTGTTACTTCTTTCTTTTAATTGCAAATTAGAGATGGTTTGTCCTTCTACCTTGTCTCCGACATTGTAGAGTATACTTACCAATATATTTAGATAGTTTCTCAAGTATATATAGATGTTGTACATGTGAAATTTTAGTTTCTATTATGTGTCTTTACGCAATTTATACTATAGATTTGAGTTATTTGTGTTCACCTTTTGTTACGTGTTAGTTGCTTCTATTTTCTACACGATTTGTGTGTTATATAAGGATGCGTGATTGTTGATAGTTTCATGTAAATTATAGCATTTAGGTTTTTCTTTGACATGGTTATTTTCTTTAAAAGATAGGCTGCACATGCATATGTTCACATTGGACATTGGTTTTGTGCATTAGTGTCTCTTTTCTAGACATGTTGATTTGGCAAAACAGCAAACTGATCTGCTTTGGCTTGTACTAGAAAATATATCATGAGGGGCCCAAAGAGGCCTCTCAAAATCATTAAGCTCTTTAACCTTTCCGAGGAACATAATGTTTTCAAAAGACATTCACAGCAGAATTTGTTATTTAGCCTTATTAAGCTGTTATACAATGTTTACATGTTGTTTTTAGTAATAACATTTTAGGTGCTTCTGTTTTGGTAGTAAATGACATGCTCAAAATGTTTGCAAAAGAATTTTTTGAAGTTGAGGGGGACAATAAAAAAATTTCCTTGAATTTTTGCTTATAGCATTCATAAACTCAAGCTATCTTTGTTTGATTAGACTCCATTTCTTCCACCACCATATGAGATTCTAAGTTACAATATAATTTTCATATCTAAATGGCTAATTAGTGGACAACAAATTGATGTTTTTGTTGTTTCAACTGAGGTTTTGTTCTAAGCTTCTGAGATCCCATGCAAATAGTTAGGTTTTATTGAGAAAAACCTATAAAGATGGACCATTTTGTTTATGTTATTTTTCATGTGTTAACGTGGACGACTAATCTATCGTCAGTTGTCTAGCTATTTATTGAGGACCTCTTTTATGGTTAATACTCTCATTAATCTTTTGTTGTGTTTTCTTGGCAAGGCAGTTAGTATGTCGAGAATCTAACGATTTAGAGCCTCTTGATCCCTTTGATCCTACAAAAAAATAAGACAAGCTAGGATTGTCGATGCCAAATCAGATGCTACAGAGCATTAAAAAACTACTGGCAACTAGGATGAAGGAACAGCATGTGACCCGCAACAACCCAACCCAACCCATTAATTATTGCATTTAGACTGCATTAAATTAACCTGGGTTATTTGGAATTTAGATTAGACCCAAGTTATCACATAACTCAGCCCAACCAGCGCAATTTACATCCTTACACACACGCATGGCAGTCTCTTTTTGAAGATGACACATCAGCAATAACAAAAGAGAAAATTGTTATACCAATGAGACGAGGAAACAACCGTAACGGGAGAAAAATAGAACTTGCATTGCCAGGGGGATGTGGGGAGAATTGGGTGTTTCCTAATTAATCCCTAAGCCATTATGTGCGGGATCGTTTTTTTGCCTAATCCCCACTTGGTAACATTACACGGAAGATTTAACCTCCTGTTGCCATGCAATTGTGGACGAATTTATGTCATCCAATTCTCGTTTGGCTTTCTTTGCAAATCGTAACCAAAACAATGCTGGTTACAAGCTGACATTGACCATGTTTAGTGTTCTTTCAATTTCAAAAATCGAATGGATGAACCAAATTTCGGGGGTTTCAAATGGTATCCACATTTTGCCAGAGAGAACAGAGGAATGGGCACTTGCATCACCGAATGGATTCAAAATGAATTCTTAACCCTTCAAAATGGATCGTGTGTATACACTCGGTTTCACAACAATGTACAAAGATGGAGAAGTATCACCATATATCCTTTGAACTAGTCACCTAGTGCTAAAAAAAGGGCCGAGCAATAAAGAAGGCATGTACTCGACATTCCAATGGAATACATACCTGGCCATTCTAAAAGGATTGTGTACACCTGTTCCCAGAAAATATATGTAACATAGAACGTGAAAATGAAGCAGCATAAAAATCTTCATGCAGTAGAAAGTGAAAACAAAGAAACATAAAAATATCCTCGTGGCCCTCTGAATTGATGAGTTGGTGCTGAAAATACTTGAGCCAAACATCGACAAAGTCATCTTCGAGGCTTTCCAACAGAGTGCAAATAAACCGCAACAGAAACAACCCTGAGAAAATGCTGTAGTTGTTTATTTGAGGGCAGTAGGTTGATCCATCAAAAGCAATGATATCAAAGAGGGGCACTTACGTTGAGCCAAGGAAGAAAGCGAGGGAGAGATGAAATCCAAAAAGGAACACCGACACAACAGCTGTTACAAGCATTGCCACTGAAGTGGAATACACCTGCATACCAGTAGATGACTAAGGTTTCTGAAGAGAAATCACCAATCCAAGTAGAATGTTCTCTCAGTTAAAGATGTATCGACCTATAGAATAACCTATCACGGCTAGTGACAACCACGCAGATAAGTTATACTCCAACCTTGCTTATTATCCAAAAGTGATTACTATATGTCACACAAACCAAAGATCAACAGATGTATACTATGTCTCACCTTCACAATGTTATCTGCAAATTTCATAACAAACGATACAGCAATCCCACTGAAGATAGACAGAAGATATCAGATGCATCTGGAATGAATAAAATTAATGGAAAAAAGTATTTTTGCATAAGTTACCTGAGAGCATGATTGAGGATCATCAAGGTAGTTATTAATGAATAACCATGAAAGAAACCCCTAAAAAAGATTATACGGTATTCACTAAATTTCAAATGGAACATATGCTTTAAATTTTAAGGTAGGCAGCAAAATAACAGCATAAATACACAAATCTTTCAGCTTACTTGTTCATGACTGCATCAAAATCCTGAATAAAAATTGCAATCACATTGAAGATCATCCCGAATACATATAACCAAAAGTTCTGAACATTGATATTTCTTGAAGGGCGCTTTTTCATGATAGCCTGCATTTTGAACAGATAGTATGCAATTGCTTATCTGTCGGGAAATAAAGCACTACATTCAATCCATGTGAAATATGAGAAGAAAAGTAAAATCAACAAATAGGATAGGATTTTTCTACCTACAGTAGAAAGTGCACGAAAAAAAAAACCCAGCAGTATTCACACTATCACAAAACTTAAGTACCAAAGAGAATAGATAACTGATGCTCCAATGCCATACCTCTGTGTAAACCCCAGCGAAGCCACTTAAGAGTGCCATGACCTATAAACATGGCATACATTTAACCATTACTAAGCAAACAGGAGAGAGGGGGAAAAAACTCTAGTTAAAGAAATAGGCCAAAAAGTTCATGAGTTACGGAACTCACAATTGCCATCATCCATCCATGAAAAGGGGTTTGAAGAACACGATCTGAACTGCACCACGTAAGATATTTCACAAATATATAAGGTCTTCTGCCCAAAACTGACCAGGACACAGATTGGACAATTTCAAACTACATATTGGGGACAACGTAGTATGACTCATGTTATAGCTGAGTCCATTGCTGATACCGATACAGTCAATCTTGCCACTGAGTATGCTCATGTTTGCAACATTTTCGATTAATTGTTGAATAACATTTAGTGCTTGCAATTTATTTAGATAAATAACTATGCCAACTTCAAGAACCATCAAATAGCGGGCAATGGATAGTTGCTAGAAAATAAGTCGTACTTACGAAGAATTAAGTTGAGCTGTTGTGCATCCTGCACAAAGAAGGATAAAAGCTGCCCATTGTATCTCACTTAACCTACAATCAGTTAGCACAAGCATTAAATGCCTCGTGAAAACGGAATTCAAGTTTTAAATGCTTCAATCAGCGATGGAGACAAGCAATTATTTTTGCATGCCTTAAAAAGAGCAGAGTAACTAGTGACCGGTAAATGCATGATAATTTACTATGACCGAGGCATGAAAAAAGAGGAATCGTCAATCATCCAAACTTCCCTGATGCAACCTGGATACAAATTTAGATAAACTAAAAACATTTTTTCTTAGTTGCTAGCACCCAATGCCTATTTAATCATGACAATCCATATCCAAGCCCCCAACACCCATAGGGCTTCAAACCTACTCCATCCTCTTCTCATTGACCTTAGCCTGCAGATGGCATAAAGATATACCATCAGTACTCTGTAACTCAAATTCTCCATCCACCATTTACCATCTATCATAAATCTGACACTGGCTCCAGAATTAACAGTAGTGATATATAGATGGGCTATTTTTGGACTTGTTTGGATTTCTTTTTTGACAGTTGGTTAGCATCACAAAAGATAATAATCCATATTTACCTCAAATCTCCGTAAAAGTCCAAAATAATACAGAACAAGCTATAAGCTCCAAAGAGATTCATGAGAGATGTGCTCAGTGCTCCACAACAAGGAAAATCAGACAGATAAAGGTAAAAAAAACTGGAACAGGCATCAAAAGGTCCACTAATAGGTGGTACTCTGGAATTGAAGCACATTAATATATTGCCTTAAATTGTTCAAACCATGTGAACTTACTTGATAACTTCTTTATTTTCCACATTTCAAGTCAGAAAGTCTGAAACACAGAACCAAGAAACAACATCTGGAACATGTGAAGGAAGTTTCTAACTGCGACTTAAAGTATGAAGACTAAAAAGCAATTGGAGCTCCCCTCCTTGAATAGAAAACTTGATTTGAATAACACGGATCACCTTGCAACCAACAAAGAGGCTGCCGCAAACAGCAAATCACATGTTGCAACCTCTTTCTTACAGAATTAAAAAGCACACAGCAAGATAGTAACATGCCAACATCGTTTAATGGAAACCAAAGAGCTTACTTTCGTTTTAGAATGATACGATAAAGCACCCCGGTGCTAATGATATTGAAGTTCTTCAATATTTGGTAAGATGGTGCATCCACATAGGCAAAGATGTAATACTGGCAGCAAAAAAATGTAACTAGTCATTAGATTCCATGATCATACAAACCAAAATATAATGTGACAGAAACTAACATACATACCTGCAGTAAATTCTTAACAAGATAAAGTGCTGCAGGGATAGTACAGACGGTGATTTCATCCAGAGATGCAAATAACCTGAAATTAACATGATGTGTGGGCAGGGAAAAGATATATGTGAGCACCTAATCAAGACTGTCTTATAGCACCAAAAGTGCAAATTAAATCACAACTTGAAACGGAGGCTAAATACAGGTGCAGTTTTAACCATTTACCCAGGTTTGACACAATAGGCCTCATAGGTAATCTCATCTTTATACAACATATGAAGATACAAATTAACAGAATGAAATGGAGAAGATGAATTTTATGTAGTCTCTTGTAAATGCCCAGAAAAAGAAATGCAAAAGAAAGGATCAAACTTGGAATATACAACAAATCCTGTATATGAATGCTTACTTGTTGTTGTCTGTGACACCTTCAATTCCCCAGATTCTCCAGAGAGCAGCAAGGGATAATGCACATTTAAGAGCCTCCACCTAACATTAAGGAATGGGAGAACTAATACAATCAAATAAGTAACATGGGTTCAGCATATATGCTCTATTTTTTGTGCAAGGTGGGTTATACCGTCATACTACTGTTTGTTATAAAATGAAGAACCTGTGCAAGGCGCATTGCACCACTATTTGTTATAGAGGAATGCTAGTATACAACACTTTTTACCACCCTCTTTGCTACACACATTGGGAGCCATTTGATCGCTTGATCAAAGAGCTCTCATTAACTACATTAGTTGTACAAAAGGTTGTGTTAAAGGTAACTTTAATGAGAACCATCTAATCAAGAGATCGAACAGTTCTCAATGAGTGTGACAAAGAGGATGGTAAAAAGTGTTGTATAATAGCATTCCTCTTTGTTATAAAATGAAAAATGAGGGGATACACCGATACACTGTTTGCTTGCACACAAAATAGAAAGAAGATCCCAATATGTCGGCTATGTATGGCTGCAAATCTCACATCAGTCACCTATCATAGTCACTATAGTTGAGTTCTGCTCATCACCCACCAGCAGGTGAGACTCTCACAACGCATGGCATACAGTCCAACGTAAAGCCCGCCTGCTTGCAGTTCTTATATATTAATGGAACCAAGGTTTGCTGACTCATTGACCCAGATCAGATGGGTCTTCTCAGATACGGTATGATACCGATCCGACTCGGTTTGACTCGCACGAGTCAAGCCAACGTGTTTGTTAAAAAGTAGCTAGTTTTAAGTATATTTTAGATAAACATACTCTATTAATTCATATAAAAGTGTGATTTTACTTATCAAATGAGTAAAACTCAATCTAAAACAAGTCCTTATGTATGTATGAGACGACAAGATCCGGTGCGACGCGGTCTGTGCCAGCGGATCGACTCAACTACGAGTCAACTCATACGAGTCGGCCCGATGCAGTATGATATGGCAAACCATGAATGGAACCATCATATTTTGGTTTCCTTTTTGTTCTTTGATTCTTTCATCTATTTAAATGAGTTGAAGAAAGTCTCCACTACGGTTCATTCAGTTAGGACTAACCAGAAAATTTGCTGTTGTAACACTGTATTCATATTTCCCAGCTCTTTTAGACCATACAATCAGTATTGCCTGTGAACTTGTAAGCAATGTCAATGCAAACGTCACAATTGACCTGACATGTCAAAAGAAGGGTCATAAGGAAACAATCTAACAAAAGGTCATGAACTCATGATGCCATGTAGTATGAGATTCCAAACATTCTTACTTTGTTTTCCACTGGGCTTTCTCAGCACCCCTATTTCCAAAGCTATCCATGTTAAGTTTGGGAACTGCAGAGCAATATAGATTAAAAGAGATTGAAGAAGAACGGCACAGACGCTAAGATTGTAAACAAAAAAGGCAATAATACATCAGCTGCTGCTTCAAAGTAAGCTCGAGTCTTGGACCATACCATCCAAGAGAGGCTTCCCCTCTATGTCATCCTGATATGCATCCTTATCACTCTCCTACAGGTATATCATAACATGCACAAGTTAATATCATGTAATATTGTTCATAGACACTGTCCTAACTTGCCAAATTCAGAAACAACGCATTGATGAAATAGTACTATAGATCCATGGATCAGACAAACAATACATCACACCTGTATCTAGGGTTGACTTTTTTCTTTTCTTGTTATTATTTTCATTATCATTACTGTCCTTATTTTGAAAGTAAATGGTGCAAATACAAGCCTAAAAAGGGAGTTTGCAGAGGAATTGCTCTGCAACTAGGCAAGATTACAAACATAGTTGTGCATGGTAGATGGTTTTTGCTTGTTCTTTTCCCCCCCTCTTTTGTTTTGGTAGAGATGTTCTGAGGTGGGAATTTTTTTTACCTTGACTTGCTTACAATTTAGTGAAAGTTAAACTAGGGGTACGTGTATGCCAAGCAGTGGCCAGGCTGTGGGTAAGCGATCTTTCTGTTATCTTTTTCTAAGAGTTATCTTTCTGTTATACTTAGATATCCTCTTGCCTTTTGACTCTATTCATGAAATATGGTGCTAAGTTCCTAACTATCTTTAGAAATATAAATACAATTATACAAGAACACATAAAACTCTAACCCTCCTCAAAAAAAAGAAAAAAAAAGAAAATGTAAGTCTAGAGATTGAAAAAATAGGAACCACTCCATAACACATGCAATATATATTTTAAGATTTAAATGAGAGACTAGTCATCTAAACTCCCATCGATATCAAACAAAGAGCTCCATGTCATGAAAATATTTTACTTTAGACCAAAAATGGAATAGACATAAAAAATCATCATTTATGATGTCAAAAAATCATGTACTTAGTCTAAGATACAACTATATGTTCCACAAGTTCGTTGTTGACAACATCTGTAATTTCCACCAAGAAGTTTACCTTATCTTAAAATGTAATAGGTAACACGCACCACTAAAAAGAAAAAATGAATGGAGAGTCTTCGCAGAGGAAGGAGAAGCAATTTTCTAGGGGCTCCTTTTACAGTGCCCATCTCTTGAAGACCGTCTCTAACTTATATAGATAGTGTGAAGCCCTGCCATTAGATGTCTGATCATTCAATCTTCGTTTACAATGCCACTGTTCATGGTGAAATGTGAAACAGTCCACTTCCTCTAGGTGATAAATATGGTCTTTCATAGCTTCTGAAAGCAATACACAACATTTTGTGCAGATCTCATGCTACTTTCATGATGTTAAGGCAGAGTCGTACTTGTCTGCATTGAACTTTCAGTAAGCAGATTCAGTCGTTATTTACTTTAGTGGTTGGTGTGTCCCGTCCTTGCCAACATTTGTGACAGTGGGTAATACTGCAATTGGTAACTTTGTTTCATATGCGTGGACTACAACAACAAGACTTCAATGGTTATATAAAGGATGTGCGAGCAGTAGAAAGGAGACTGAGAGAGATGTCAACCAGTGAGAAAGTAGCAGCAATATTGGGAAGTATATCGCGGTGTACTTCTTCATGTTCGAGCCTTATGTTATTATGTACAGTGAGAGAGGGATCCCTAACCATATCTTAGTGGGGAGCGCTTTTTGGGTGTCATCTTTTGTGATGGAGTGTGTGGTCTTTTTGAGCATTTGTAGTGTTTTCTTTTTTTGTTAATATTAATGAGGTTATATGCTTATACATATTATTCATTTCTCTTATAACTTATCAATAATTTTTCTTTTTCTTTTCTTTTAGTGGTACACGTTACCTATTAAATTTTAAGATAAGGTAAACTTCTTGGTGGAGGTTGCAGATTTGTCGATAGCGGACTTATTGAACATATAGTTGTTGTATTCTAGACTAACTGCATAATTTTTTTGACATCATAAATTATGATTTTTAATGTCTATTCCATCTTTGGTCTAAAGTAAACTCTTTACATGATATGAAGCACTTTGTTTAGTATCGAGGAGTGTTTAGACGACAAATTTCCTATTCAAGTTTTAACATACATATTGAATGTGTTATGATGAGGTTCCTATTTTTTCAATCATTAGACTTACATTTTTTTTCTTTTTTTTCATAGAGGGACGTTAGAGTTTCATGTGTTAACTCTTATATAATTGTATTTATATTTTTATAAAGGTGGTTAACAACTTAGCACCATATTTTATGAGCAAAGTCAAAAGGCGAGAGGATATTTGAGTATAACACATGCAAAAGTGGGTAAACCTTATAAGAAAATAATAGAAAGATCCCTTAGCCCACAGTCTGGCCACTACTTGGCACATGCATACATCTACCCCTAGTTTCACTTTCACTAACATGTAAGCAAGTCAAGGTTTCAAAAAAAAAAATCTCCACCTCAAACGTCTCTACCAAAACAAAAGAGGGGAAAAAAGAAAAAGAAAAAACCATCTACCATGACAACCATGTTTGTAATCTTGCCTAGTTGAAGAGGAATTCCTCTGCAAACCCCTTTTTTAGGCTATCTAAGTGGATCCATATGCCTTATGGTACTCACGACGCACCCATTCAAGCCTATTCTCATCTGTCCCTAAGAGCAACAAATGTACGGCGAACAAGGGGGTTATGTAGTATGTCCACTGCATGACACCACTCTTTAGACCTTTCTACAACACCAGGTACAACATTCAGTAGGTGCATTGTATTTGTGATGGAATATGGATCATCTTCCTCCGTAGTGACTGTAGGCCTAGATCTTGCAACCAATACTTCACATAAATGCTGCATGGATTCTTCAAATTTCTCCATTGTACTAGTGGCCCTTGCTCGCTTTCCCCCCCTCTGTTTAGTTGGAGCACCTTGGGTTATTGGCCTTTTCCATTTGAGGCATTACTTGTATCCATCCAAGCAGCTCTAGTGCTCCCTGTGGGTGGAACACTAGGAGTAGTGTTTGGCATTTCAAGGGCGTTGACAAATTTAGAGAATGCCTCATGGCTGCTCTCTTATGGCGGAATATGCCCACTAGATGGGACCCAATTATTATCTCCAACAGCTGCTCCTTCGCGAAATAAAAGGTCTAATTCATCCTCATGTGTAAGAGGGATGAGTCTTGAATTTATCTCCTCCGGGGTATCTCTACATGTCAGAATAAAATAGATTATGTTATTCAACTAGTGATCAACTTCCAGAATTTAATAATGTCTAACATACCAGATACCTTAGCAAAATCCTTCCACCATTCATCAGTTTACTTGTATGTACCTCTCATGGAATCCCATCCAAGACCTGTCTCATTTCAAAGAGCTACCTACGCTTGCCAATCTCTTCTCATCGAATCCCAATGATTTTTTAGCTGCTCCTTGTGACGATGACAACCAGTGTGCTCATAAAATTCCTTCTCTAACTCAAGGTACCCAGCTTTGTTCAGACTTTGATGAGGTTTGTTTCCCTTTTTAACTTGTTCAAGGCAAAGGTTGATGAATACCAAATGCCTAAAATCATCCCATACACCCTTTACTTTATCAGGTTCCTTGTCCTTTGGTGCAGCTGCCTTTTTTTTTCCTTTCACCGTACTCTCAACAACAAGTGTGGCTTCCTCTATTCTCACATCATTTGCTACCTAAAGAGTAGTCAGCATTGCAAAATGCAGCAATTAAGGAATGTACGATGATGATGAAGTTAAGATATGTACATATTTTTGGCATGAAATGAGACCATTTTGCAAGGGAAATATTTGCAATTTTCAGTCTATATGTAAAGAAAATTATGCCAACTAGTAAAAAAAAATCCGGATTGCAGTCAGGTCAGCTATGCTTGTTCGGCACAATAGATGTGTGTAAAACAATTATCAAAGATGATATTTATGCACAAGGAAATGATGATCTTTCATTGAAAAAAAATCATATGTGATGACAACAGGAAAGGATCGAAATCTGGATTCAAAGATGCATGTGCCTGTACTTCGTAGCAAAATCCACTGGGGAAAAAAAGGCAACAAAAACATTTGGAGAAAAAAAGATAACAATATACCCGGTCTTCCACTTCTTCAGCTGGGTTCATGTGGAACAGTGACTGGCTTCCATGGCCACCTGTTGGGATTGGAGGCTGGCCCGACCTTGGTGGAATTCCAGAACGCGGGAATCGACCACTATCCGCCATGAAAACTATCCAAAGAACAAAAGCAAATGAAGAATGGAAGGAAGAAGGAAGTAAATAAAAGGATCAACAAGCAAACATAGCAACACATTACCTCGTCTGCAGATCTAGAATAAGGGGAACGTCCAAATCTTTCACGGCTTCTGTAGCAGATGCAAAGCCTCTTCGCCGGGGAGAGGCAGCTCGGATGCTGCGTTGCAGATCGGAGAAGGCGCCTGCTACCGGAGGTTGCCCGGTATGCAGGCCTCGTTGCCGGAGAGCAGCAATCGGATGCAGTCGTGCAGATGGAATGGAGGTAGGGCTGTCAACAGATCAGTAGACGGAAACTTTTCGTTTCCGTTTCTTATAAAGTTTATCCGATACATACAGAAGTGAGTATTTTTCGTTTCTACATCAATTTTCATTTTTAAATCGAAAATCAAAGACGAAAATGGAAGTAAACCAAAGTCTCTGCTATCATGATCATTATATTAAGAAGTTATTTTAAATCACTATTAATATTTATTATTTGATTTTTTTAATAATTAAAATTTTTACATTTATAAAAATTAATATATGTAAAAATTAACAATCTATGAATTTAAAATTTGAAATTTACTTTATTTATCAATTTAATTATGAATATATTCAAACATGAGTCGCAAGATCATATTTATTTTTTTAAAAAAATCTAACTTCTTATATCAAACTATCAAAATATATTATTATTATTGTTATTATTATTATTATTATTATTATTATATATATGTTCGTGGATGGATGTATAAGGTGTATGATTATTCGAAAACAGGTTAACGGATATGCGGAAATAAGTGTTTTCGTTTCCGACTCTTATAATTATCGGAGATCTATTTTCGTTTTCTAAAATTTAACGGATAATCTTTAACGAAGTTTCATATCCATTAATAAAATCAGAAACAAAACGGATAATTATTTATCAATTTAAATTTACATATGAATATATTTAAACATGCGTCGTAAAATCATATTAAATTTTTAAAAAAAATCTAACTTCTTATATCAAACTATCAAAATATATTCTCATTATTATATATATGTTCGTGGATGGATGTACAAGGTATATGGTTATTCGAAAACGGGTTAAAGGATGCGGAAATAAGTATTTTTATTTCTGACTATTATAATTATTGGAGATATATTTTCGTTTTCTAAAATTTAACGGATAATTTTTAACAAAATTTCATATTCATTAATGAAAACAGAAACAAAACTGACAATCAGAACTAGAGTATCTATTGACAACCTTAATTGTGGTAAAAGATGTACCAATGGGTAGGTAATTTGTGAAACGTGCTGGGGGTAAATATGCCATTCAAAAAGTGAAATAGGTGGGTCCCACCCAAATTCCCGCACAATCCCACCTCCTCGAGGGTACGTCGAGAATCGAAAAAGTGCGTCATTCACGACGGGAGGCGGGAATCCGCTTTTCTCAGAATCGGAGTGTACAATTTTCATTTGGAGCGGATTCCCGTTTTTATTCTGTAAAATTTAAATTAACAAAATCTGAATATAAATTATTTCCAAACGATGTCTTAGACTACGTTTGACAACAAACGTGAAAAAGTGAAAATTTTCCTATTTATTTTTTAGGAGTTGGTAAGACCTAAGCTATTTTTCAAAAACTCCAAAAGTTATTTTTTGTGAGTTTTTTTCCCTCTATCTTCTATCCTTTTTCTTTCTATCTCCTTCTATTTTGAAAGCTGAGAAAATTATGTTAAATTTTAAAAAGGTAGACATTTAATACCTGTGTCCTCCATTTAATTCTTTTGTCCCTTTTATCTCTCATTCATACCTAAAAATTATACCCTCTGGTTATCAAACAAGACATTAGACAATAGATAAGAAATTAGACTTCCAGATGTTTAAAATAAGTTTTATCAAACGCCGACAAGAGGAGGGAGGCACATGAATGAGTCATATGACTGACTCGGGTGACAGCCCTACAGGTTAATCTGCTATTGACAACCGACTAATCATTGATAAAGACATACCAATTACCACCATTTATCTTGTCCTTTTAGTCATTTATTTACTATGATCAATAAAAAGAGATTATTGAATAATGTTGGCGTAACACAGAAAAAAAGGCCTCTCTGTGGGATCATTTGTTTGTAGTTAAACCGTAAAATATGGGAATCCTAAAAATATCTCTCTTTGAATTGATGTAAAATACAAAATTTATTTAGATCGATCTAAAATCTTAGTCTCCGATTTTGTTCTGAAAGAACTAGTTAGGTCCTCCTGTCAGAACTCTAATATTATTTTTCATCTCCATTGACCGTTCTCCCTCCCTTCTTTGCCCCCTCCAATATGATTTTGTGAGAAGATTTATTTTTCACTTTCTCTCGTTAATCAATGGCAATGGAGACTAGGTTAAATACCACGATTGATGAGAATTAGAAATACAAGTCGGTCAGATTCGATGTTGATCTAGGGTTAGATGCATCCATGTGCACTATGCTATCAATTTAGGAAGACTATCCGTTAACTGTCGTACAAGCTAATAATTGGTTAAATAACCAGATCCTTAGTATACTAATTACCATTAGATATTCAATCAGAAAAAAAATGTATTTGTCACCTTCTCCAATATAAATATCAATTTAAAAGAATTATATATTGACTTACCTTTAGTTAACGGTCGAATAATCAGGTTCTTGAGTATTGAGAAATTAGATCCATCTCAATCATGTTGAGCTCCTTGAAAATCTTCACTATAACATTGTTTTTCATTTCCTCCCACCTTCTAGGGACTAGCTTAACCTATGCTACCTTTACCAGCCAAAAAAATGAAAATCTAGATGAAAGATGCAAAGCCATGAGGTATAAGAAATATTTAGCTAAAAACATGATTCAGTTCACTACTGGTTTGGATATCCGATCTCATTGCTAGAGTTTTTTTTTAAAAAAAAAAAAAAAACTGGTATAGATATTTACAGGTGAGCAAGAACAAAGCTTAAGAGATCTTCCAGAATTTAAGATAATTTCAAACTGATTGATAATTCTACCTAATTAGGTGAGAAATCGAAGTCCATCTGATCATCCGAAAAAATAATCCTACGAACTTGAGATAAGTATCCTAAAATGATTTTTAAGTTCCGACCAAGAATGGAACATAATTATGAATTGATCGATAATTCTACTTAATTAGGCAAGAAATCTAAGTTCACTTTATCATCCGAAAAAGTAATCCTACGAACTTGAGATAAGTTTTCTAAAATAATTTTTAAGTTCCGATCAAGAATGGAACATGAGATCTCCCAATTGAGATGTAAGAGATGAGCCGACTGCACTAAGCAGCAAGTTGAATTGGACACTTACCCGATCCCCCATCACTCTGTTTATAGTGGATCAGTTTCCCCCTGTATTATAAGCCTATTAAGTCCAGTCCATCCCTGATCCCCACGGGCACGGCCCACAATGGTTTCACTAATTCACAATTAGGCCCAAACTAGAAGATATAAAGTTTTATTAACTACATGTGGCGAAATATAGTTAGTCCCGGCCTATGAAGCTAGCTTGATCGTATTAGCATGTGATACTGAGGTCACTTTGTCATGTTGCTGAAGTAAGCAGAGTGCTAAAGGCCTGTACTGTAGATATTATTTTATCATATTAACAAGCACTCCACAAATCACAAAGGACAAAGGATAGTTTTCGAAAAAAAAATTTGACAAAGGACCAAATTGGGGTGGCCCAGGTGGGGGTCGAAAACTTTGCTCCCTTCCCCAATGGTCAACATAATTAACATCCACTCTACCCATGGCAACTTGTTGGGGATTTTTCTCTTCTTGTGAAAAAAAAAAAAAAAAACTGAATCAGACTTACACGTGCAGTGAAAAAGAAATAGAAATAAGATAAAGAAAGAAGAAAAAACTAAAGAATAAAAGAAAGAAAGAAGAGACTAACACATAGATTTACGTGATTTAGGGAGACCTATTCCCGGAATCCTCTGTGCACTTCTCTATATTATGTTTCAAAAAATAAATATGGTACAAAAATCCCAAAATACACTGTACATGCATATAAACAAAATTGGCTGGGATAGATGAGTAATACTTGCTGCAAGGGACATTGCAGTGGGTAAACATATTTTTATTTTATTTTTTTCTAAGTTGACTCCAAAGTGTCTTAATCGACGTCGGTACAGTGTAATGTCCGATCGGACGACTTAAAAAAATAAAAAAATAAAAAAACCGAACTCCGATGAACAATACACTTAAAAAATTATTATTTTTTATTTTATTTACCTATTGCTATGTCTATATGCAACACGCAAAGACATTGCAGCAAATATTACTCGGGATAGATACATTGAGCACAGAATTGTTGGGTGTTTTAGAATCAGCCCTTTAAATCAACAGCTAAAATATAAAGCATAACGTGATCTGACTTATGAAAAGTGAAATTAATATGTCTACAATTTTGCCGAATGAGCCAAGTGTGAGTGACATCATGTTGACTTTAAGGTTTCCTCCAGGATTGGCTTGACATTTGAAATCAGTTCACAGCCAAGCTTACGTGGGATTAGGTTCAACTCAGACTTCTGGCCGTGTTCCAGTGGAGTTGATTTGACGTACACATTTCCCACCTTTGTCTTAAGGTTTTTATTGCTTGCATACCCTTAAATTCTTAAACATTTGATGCTGTATCTTTGAAAACATCACATTAACTGTTATAACCCTGAGACTCAAGTAAAAGATATATATAAACACACCCCTTTGATCAAATGTTTAAGAATATTCTCTATTAATGTTGATGGAGACAATCATTTATGATTTGTTCCTTCAAATGTCTAGAATAAAGGTTTGTTTTGTAGAGGTAGGGGTGTCAAGTGGGCGGACCAGTTCGTGACCCAGCCTATATTAAAAGAAGTCGTGTTGGCCTATATTATATAAATTGTGTTTGACTAAATTTGAGTTGAAAATAGTTAAATATGGGGCTGTTGAGCTGAAAATGGATTGGCCCAATTTAATTTATTGACTTTTACAATAATTCATACAAAAAGCAAAATACTTCTAACAAATCATTTATAAATAAGATTAGTCCAACTCAACCCACTCATTATTAAATTTGAGCTGAATTTGGAGTGAATTTGGGTTAAACCTAAGCTGAATTTGGGCTGGACTAAAATTGGGCTGAACTATCTTAAATTTGAGTTAAATCCAAATTATCACGTAACACAATCCAGCCCGCTCGAATTACATCCCCATACAGAGGTATAATATATTAAATTAAAACACTGTCATCATAACTTAAGTAGGGAGGTGGACATTAACAGCAAGGATGCAAAGGCAAAAATATGATCTACATGGTACTATAGCGGCAAGTACAACAACTTCAAGGGTATAAAGAAAAAGGACTTCCATGGTAATTGGCTAATTGGCAACTGACCATCCTGAGTAGCTCAAACTAACGTGGCCTTGCATGTGTTTACCCCCACGGCTCCACCCACTTCATCGAAGGGACACATAACCCGTACTAATACCCATCTACACATAGTTTACTTGACTCAAAACTCCCAAGTCTCCCATTCAAGTGTCTCAGTACCCTTCCCCTCTCAACCTGTTCTCACACCAACTCTAATGCACCATGAACAGTGGAAGCCCCCCACGGCCGGCGGCAACTCTCCGCCTCCTCCTCCTTTTCATCATCATCATCTTGTTAGCTTCAGCTCTCAGCCATGGCAGGGCAATTACAAGCAAAGAGATGGAAGGGAGCCAGGTAAGAGAGCACTCTTCTCTGCCCGCTTGGCGCTTCGGCAAGGCGGCGGCAAACCGACGTTATTCCGGCGGCGGCGACATGTATGGAGAGTCCAAGAGACTGGTGCCTCAAGGCCCCAACCCCCTCCACAACTGACGGCCAGTTTTCTCCAAATACCCACAGGTTCCATTCTAGGTACATAATACAACTCTCTTCACAAGGGGTGTATACTAGTGTCAGAAGATAATTTTCTTCTCTCTCGCCTTCTGTTTCTAGCTTGCATAGCACGTATGTGTAAGAACTCCAATTGTTTGTTCTTCAGGGCATCCTAGTTTGTCTGTCAAACTAAGGAGATAGATGTACTGGTGCACCAAGTGTCCTCTTCATCCTTCTGATTATAGAGTACCATGTAAATTCCAAGGATTAGTTATGGAGGATATGGTGTGCATTTGAAGAGCAGAGCTGAACTGAGCAGAAAGGAGGTCTCTCCTCCTTTTTCTTACCGAGGACTAGGAATGGTGCATGTTTTAAGAGCAGAGTGGGAGCTGAGAAGAAAGGATGTCTCTTAATTTCTACCTATCATTTTTTTGAAGATCAGAGTAGAAGCCGAGCATAGAAGACATGGCTATTGTTTTCCTTTTTCTTCCTTAACGATGATGTGCTTGAAGAACAGAGCTGAACATGAACAAAATGACCCTTCCTCCTAGGAGATTTCTTCAGTCTTTTATCTTAATAGGTTCAATTTTTAAAAAGATGAACTGTCGAGTTTTTAAATTATCCGCATTTGATTTGATATTTATATTGTCTAATCTTTAATCAAACATTAAGTGACAGTCTCCTTTAATTGATGATCTTAAGACTGCGTTATGGTTAAGACTGCAACTTTCGGTGAATTAACCCGAATCTAGACAAATCAACTTAATGGTTGGATCGGGTTGAACTTGGCCACTCTCTCTCACACGCACACTCTGCCACTCTCTTGTAAGGTATGGATCACTTAAGCATAGGCTTATAAGAGATTTCTACGGTCTTCTATCTTAGCAGATTCAGAGTTTCAAAATATAAATTGTCGGGCTTGAAGATCATCCGCATTTGATTTGGCATTTATATTGCCTAATTTGTAATCGAACCGTAGGTGATAGTCTCCTTTATCTAGAATCTACCTAATACAAGTAACGTATAAAAATTGATGATCGTAAGAGTCCATTTCAACCTTCATAGTGAAATGATCCTCACATACCACTTGTCCTTTTCTCCCCTTCGTCTGCCATGGAAGCTGACAAAAAGTTTGGGAGGCAGGTGACGAAAGAACAGGGTTTTGGCCGGCGTTTTCTATAAGGTTTTTAATAATGACAGGACGACTTCTTGGAGTGCGCCGGCATCTTCTATTGGGTTCTTAACAGTGACAAGACGATTTTTTAGTGTAACGGACACAAGCAGTCAAATGCTCCGTAGGCACCTAATTGGGCTTTTTCTCTGTACCGGGGGAGGCTTGGCTATTTTTAAGCCCACACCGGGGCATGGTGGGCAGATGGCTTCTGAGGCTGGGATTTTTACATACAGCTCTAGAAGCTATCATTTTTGTATCTACTCTCAACTCCTATATAATCATACGAAATATCTTCGGAAATCTTAGAGATGTTATGGTTATATTCTTACATCAAAAGATTTTTAAATTTTTTACATGTATATTCCTAAATTTATTAAAATTTTATATATATCTCATTAACTTTATCGGAATTCATGAAATCTTTTTGACATATTCTGTTAAAGTTCACGATATTCTGATGAAGAGATATAACCGCAACACTTTTGAGATTTTTTAAAGTATTTCATATATTTCAGACAACATATAAGAGTTGAAAGTATAGATAGCAATATACTAGTTTATAAGAGTGTATATGTAAAAAAATCCTCTTTTTTTCAACTGAGTAGGCCGTTGGCCGAATGTTTTCAATTTTCTCCAATGAAGAGCATTCGAATCTACACATCGATAAATTTTTTCTTAATTATTTTCATACAAACATGATTTTTCTACCTCTAAAGATGCGAATATTTTATATTTCGGGTCTAACATTGTCTTCCGGAAAAGAAGTCCCTTGGAACTGCACATTCTACGTGGTGGGGCCAACCCTACGGATTCGGCGTGTCGTCCCCTAAGAGATGACGGGGTGAAACTGTCACACTACTGCTTATAGCTCCGTACTTTAAAAAGTCCCTAAAATAAACTTTTTTAGTGTGAAAATATTTTTTTAATGTGATGTATTATAAAATACTAGTTAAATATAAAATATAATATTTCATGATATTCTAGAGTATTTTACATCAAATCAAACCACCTCTGAATAGAAAGGAGATTTACCTCCAGGTTAAGATCATTCCCCTTGTAGGATCTTCGGATCTAAAAATGTCATCCATATAAGCAGAATCATCTCAAATTTGTGCAGAAAAACAAGCCTCTTTTATTAAAAACATATTAAGAGATTACAGTTTTAAACTCTTTCTATTGCACGGGAGTGACGGGACATATTTAATCACTGCACGACTTGATCAAAATAAGGTGATACAGGCAACATCAATTTAGTAAGATTGGCACCATCACGGTGCTGTCGATGACAATTTAAAGTTGTCTATAGTGCTTTTGGTGAATCTTTTAATTGGAAGGCATTTTTTACTGTTATTTTCAATATAAAAAGTACTGAACCCAAGTAGTTATAACTAACTTTAGATAACTGCATAAGCTAATCTTTTTAACAAGTTACATTTTTAACCTAATTTAGAGAGTTGCAATTTAAAGCTTGTAAGTGATTACAAATTTTCGCCAAATGCGGCACTAAAAAGATAATAGGAAAATCATCTAAAAAGAACCTCATCAAACGATGCCAGTGAAATATTCTAATGTTTGGTATGCGCTATCCATTTGGAATTTCATGAACAGCTCCCACGGAACAAACAGAAAACGATGAAAAAAAAGTCTATGTACTCCTAAACTCATGTTTTGTCATCAGGCCAACTCCAATTCTCTTTCGAAAATCATCATCTTTGCCTTAATGCCTTTGGGTAGTAAATTCTTTTTTAAAAGAAAAGGAAAAAAGGGAATATATACAGCTGAACAGTGTTACATTAGCTCAGCGCCCACTGGATCGACCGTAAAATGTACTGCAACAGCTTTCTTCACAATTGGCTGAAACTTCCATTCCCACGTCTGCATTTGAGTAATAATATGAGATCAGTGAAGAGCTGAGATTTTGCCAAAGAGAGGGCGTGACATGATAAACAGGTTATCTCCTTGGAGGCATGATTTGCCGTACTGGATCGACTCATGCTGACTCGTGCAACTCGTACCGTATCAGGGCGAATTCGAGTCGGTGCGGCTCGACCAAGTCTGTGCGAGTCGACGCGACTCACACAGATCATGGGAGACTTGAGTCGGTCCGACTCTTTGAGTCGGCGAACCCTGCTTGGAGGGTAAATATCAAATGTTGAAGATTCAGGTGGAGAATTTTCAGGTAGTCATCTAAATTACCGCCTAGGAAACAATGCGATGGAAGGTGCAGAACATGGGTATGATAACTTGACATAGTAAAATTACATGGCTATTAGGGATGCAAATATGTTGGATTCAGTGCAGATCTAAGGCAGATCCATGACTATATCCATAAGGATATCAGTTTACAAAGACTATCAATTTGCTGTCCTATAAGCTAATAGTCGGTCGAACAATTGGGTAATCGGTTACCATTCCCATCCCTAGTTACTATGCATGTGAATTTCATATTTCTATATGGGTTTAGCATGCTTACATCCTTGTACTCAGGGCAGCCCCTAAAAATTTCCAAGGCTTCCCCTGCATAAGGAGATAGAAGAGGATTAGGAAAAGTTTATTCATCACATATATATACAAGTCATATTTGATTCGTAAGTAAATAATAAGACTAGACACATAGACAAATTATCCTTACGAGATGGGAAACGTATCACTGCAGCATGCGTGTATTCACTGTCTCTATGGTTGAAATTAGAACCTGATATTGAAGCAGACATCAGAATTACTTTGTATGAAATATAAGACTAGTTAGACAAGAAAAACAACAAACTAATTTCAAGTCTCCAAGGAAAATTGAAGCAAGCATATTCTGATGAAACAATCAATGGATAGCCTGCGGACAGAGTGATCCGAGACTAAGCAGTTGAAACATTCAGTAATCAATGTCTACTAGGCAGTACTCCATGCCATGAGACATGTTTAAATCTGAACAAAAATATGCCAATGAAAATATAAAAACACATACTGGTGAATATAGAAATAATTGTACAGCACATAATGCAACTTGCATTTTTTTCTTCCCTCCCTTGTATGAATATGGATTTTGGTTGAGTTTGTTATACACAGGAAAATAAAAAAAATGGATGGCTTCTAGTGACTATCCCTGAGTTTATTATACACAGGAAGATCATATCTAGTTGGTAGTAAACTAGTAAACACTCGATCTATTGATAAGGCTCATTTTAATCACTAACAAGCACCAAAGATTTTGGAAATTAGGAAAGCTGTGTTCATTGAAATACCATGAGTTGACTGTACAATCAATGAGTCAAACTCATCGATTAGATCCCGAAAAGTAGTCAAAGCATCTTTTACAGCATCATAAACAGCATCCTCAGAAAAAGATAACAGAAGCAGAAACTCAGCTCCGTAGTTGAATTCCTGCTTACATGAAAGAATTGCTTCAGATATCACCCACAGCATAGGGAAAACTTGGAAAATGAAAATTAGTATTTGGACTACAAACATATTCAACTAAGGGGAAGAAAAGAATGACATAAAACCATCAAGGGAAAGTAAAGAGTGACATGAACAGATATCTATAGCCGTTCTTCTACAGTGACATTATGGCAATATTCCAAATGTCTTTCGACACAAACATTACTGCCTATCTTTACATGCTATGAAACTTGTAAGCAATGTAAGACAACCAAAGTCAATTATTGTTGAACCCGACAACTGTCTAAAATTTTTAAAAAAAAATCTAAAGACTGTTAGACAAACCTCTCCCCTTCGAAAAATAGGCAGAATATCATCCTCTACTTCAGATTCATAATCCACTGAAATTGAATCCTAAAAATGGTCAAAAAGCGATCTGGTTATATGTCATAGTCATGACAGAAGCCAGTCTTATTTCTATGGCTGAGGAGATGAAGTTGTAAGGAAATGGTGTGTTGGTGATTACATGTCAGAGCGTACATAGCAGTATGGCATTACATGCTCCTTAATGACCCCTACATAGTGGGAGTTACCATAAAATTTTACAAGATCTTCCTTCTTCTGGAAGCGCATAAATACTGCATGGGTGAAACCGTCCACATTTGAATCTGCAATACGACCTGCAGTATACAACGCAATCTAAATTGTAGAACATAATATATTACACACAGACACACACACACACCCACCTAAAATGTGAAATATCCTCGTGAAGATATATCCTCTACTCTATATGCATGATAAAGCACATACTCCACCTATGTTTACAAATGGAGTTTAAACTTACAAAACGAAAGAACATGCAAGTCAACCACAATGATGAATGTGGTGTCCTAAGCTTTGATGATTGGGTGGCTAGGTAAGTAGCTATGGAAAGCTAGGTACTGCTATGAATACATTTCCATTGTTTGCTCTATTTCAAGTTGCAAATTAATTACTTTCAAGTGGTTATGCACAAGCTCATTTACAATGCCAGAACTACTAGAAAAAATAAAGAGTTTTTGCATGCACAAGGGACAGGATGAAATACCAGTTCATATTAATGCAAAAAATGAATCGAAACAAGAAACTCAACAAGTGGCATCATCACATAGGTGATACCATCAGAAAACACAATGAAATTTCCAGTATATAGGTTGTCGGGTTGTAGAAATAACTCTACCTAGAGATACTGCAAGAATCCCCCTCATTTGATACTGGGATGTATATAGATAATCAAGCATGTTCCTTTCTTCATCCTCTGATATGTCCGGCTTTGCTTTCAGCAGTAAAATGTGTTCCACGACACTTCTGACACATTCAACAAATTCCGCTAGTCATTAAATGAAAATGGTGCCTCTAACTACAAACCGACACAAAATTATACTCCTAGGGATGAACAAATACACAGTTCGTTGAATCCACAAGATGACCTTCCGTTCGGGATCTCAAACCAAAAAGGTAAGCATGTATTAATCCAGTGGCATCACTCAAATCTTGACTAGGAAGGCTAGCAGCTGACCATGCAACACATCAATGAGAGATAACCATGTCCAATGACAATGAGTATGCAAAAAAATATGCATGTTTTCCAGAAAAACTTCAGAGAACATTTTCACATGACTAAAATAACAAAAGACTTTCCAAGAACGTTACGAAAGGAGAGACTATAGCCTGAGAAAATGATTCAAAATATGAAACTAATTTAAAAACTGAAATAACCAGATAGAGAGAGATGAGACCTCTTCTTCACGGACCCCCTGGTTATGGAATCGGCATTAGAATTGAGTGCCCCAGAAGCTAACACCAGGTTCCTCTGCCGACAGTTCAATGGCCAAGAAGCCTCCTTTCGCCTCCCCCACAACCTAACCACTAAAAAAATACACAATCTCAACAGCAAATCGATAGACCCAGGGGGAAAAAGAGTACACATACAACAGAGCTCTCTTTCATATGTATTGGGGGTTTCAACATATGCCCACTCCAGTTCCAAACCCAAACTGAGATAGAATTGGGTGGGGGAGACGACCAGCGCAATAAGAAGGGCCGGACGCAACAGAGGCGAAACTCACCGTGGGAAGATTTCTTCGCACGCAATCCGAGGCGGCGACGATCGGCGAAGAAGGCGGGGAGGAGTGCCGGCTGCAGAGAGGAAGCGGGGAGCGGCCGGCCATGGGCGAGCATTCTGGGAGGAAGAGGGTCGGATAGGGAACCGGGGAGGGCTATCTGATCTACGGTTCTTCTTCTTCTTCTCCTCTGTTCTGCACAGGGGGGAGTGCTTGGTGGTGGCCTGGTGGGAAGCCGAAGGAACGGGTGGCCGTGGGAAGATTAGCGAGGCGGGGTGGTCGATTTTTTTTTTTTTTTTTTGGTTAGTTGGTTGGTGAAGTGTGGGGTGGGGCCGTGGGGGCGAGCAACTTCGCGCTTGCGGGGTCGGGTTGGGTTAAAATGGATTCGAGTTGCGTTTTCTTTCTTATAATATTTTGATATTATAAATAATTTTCTTAATCTGAATTGTAAAAAATTCAACAGTATAAACTTTTGAGGCTAGAGTGCTCTTAATGCGATATTGATCTATCATGTGGCTTGCTACTTGAAAATTTCCTTAAATGAGTCTATGTTTGTCAACTCTACGCTTGGAATTCAAATTTTCTCAAATATGGAATGGTGCTTGGCTTGACTCTACAATTTATCAGATACAATTAGATTATAGGGTTAATTAGATCTTACAAAAAACCAAAATATTGTACATAAAATACTAAATGCATAACAAAGTTTAATTTAGTAAATTTTGTCTTGGTTGAGATTAAATCACGTCAAATTGAACAAGATTTAGCTTGAGTTAAGGTTGACTTGTGAAAGAGTCGCAAACAGGGATGCAAAGGGTTCAATAATAGCTCCATCCCGAATAATAGCTCCATCATCTTTTATCTTTAAAATAACTTGAAAAGTTGCATCATTGTCTTTGTCCTTAAAAATTATCTAAACTAAAAACAGAAATATTAAATTATTGGATATCATTATACTTTACGCAATCTTTTTTTACATCTCCCTAAATTGTTCTACAATCCTTGTACTGGATTGGGAGATAGAGGGAAGATGACTTAGGGGGTGTTTGAGTTGGCCAAATTTTTTTCGAAAAAATATTTCCAACTAATTTCACATGCTTTGCAAACGCAAGTAAAAATTAGTTGGCAAAAAACACTTTCCATAATCCTTTTCCTTCCAAGAAAATGTTTACAGCACAAACGTCCCCTAGTGCGCACATTTAGTTGGCATCTGTAGGAGGAATGAGGAATGGGAGAAATGGTCTAAAAAGATGATAGGAAAGGCGAAGCCGAAGCACAAGGAGCGCCACCTTAAAACCGTACAATGGGAAGATAGAACAAGCAAATCAGATCGGTAAATGCCAATCCCCTTCGATGAGTTCAAGTTCGTGGCACATCCTTGTACGGTTCAACCTGACAACTTGCCGCATGAATTTCTCACTTTATGTACTAATAGCAGGATACATCATCTAAGGGTGTACATTTGAAAAACTTAAAAATTCAAACTGTTTAAAGACTTAGGTATTATGTTGAAAGAATCCTCAGTATAAACTTTTTAATACAGGGCTAAACCTCAACAGTCCGTTGGTACTAAATCCAAATGATTACAACATAAGTGATACTATTGAACGAGTAGAGTACAGTCCAAAATGGATAATGCACCGGGTAGTCCAGTTCTGATACCATGTTAAAGACCTAAATTCTAACTCAAGATTTAAGTATTGAGTTGTGGAAATCCTCGACAAGAAAAAGTGCCCACAAATTTTCCAATATTGGACTAAACCTCAAGTCAGACAAATTTTTTCTTAAAAATTTCTCAGAGTCTGACATTGGTTCCTGTGCACGAGGTGAAGAGGACGAAGCAACAGCAACAATCGCATGGTGTTTGGTTCTGTGGGTACCACAATTGGAAATGTTGAACTGGACTTCACAAAAATCTCTGCCTCATAAAGGGAGAATCAGCACATATAATGTGCAGGAAAAATCTTCATGTATAGGATTGTGACTTTTCGCGACCTTCACAAGATCTTCTGGAATTCAGTTTTATTCCAGTCATTAGAAAATTTTCAAACTGAGGTTCCAAAAACAGTAGCCTGAAACCACTCTGCATCAAGAAAGTCCAAAATACACAACAACAGTACATAAAGTTAAGGGAATCCACTGTTTGCAACTTAATTTGAGTTACAAATAAGGAATAGCACAACTGAATTACAAATAAGGAAACACGGCCATATAAGGTGCCGTAAGGTTGATCTGAACAGAAAACCTTTTGGCAAAGAGTGGAAATCTGAGTAGTCCACCATCTTAAGAAGATACTTTCCATCCGCCATAGTTCTCTTCCTCATGGCTTCGGCCATGATATTCCTGCGGAAAGAGGAAAAAAAAAGGAGTAACTCACAGTTCAATGTTACATATCGACTCGTGGACAAATACTAAATTTCGATACCACGCAAATACTTAAAAAACCTGTTTCAATTACAATGAGTAGCTATACCAGGCTATCAGCAGGGTCATCAACCGTTCATGTTGACCAATTGAGTTGAAGCAAGAGAAATGAAATTGAGCATTCACTTGCAATTTTTTACCAATGAAAATCATGCTCAACATAAGGCATACTTTTGTTAAGAAATAATAGCCACATTAGATTAGTAGCCAAGAAAAAACAAGTAGCGGTAGAAAGTCATGCACAGAAATGAGAAAAGACGATACTACTTGAAGGAGATGTATAAATTAGCCAATGAATATTGAGATAAAAGTGAACTCGAAAATTCCAATCCACATTATTTTTTTAATACCAGAACTAGATTTCATGAAACGCTTGTAACATATCTTCTGCAACCATGAAGAGATAATGCAGGCTAAAGCACATGCATAATTCATAGAAGGACCTGCATTGTGCGTAATAGCAAGGATGCAAAATGAAAGTCAACATTCTAAAAGATGCTCTTGCTAATATCAAGCACTATTTATTCATTTTGCCTTTGTAAATCACGAATGCCAATTTTACGTTTTATGAGAAATATGACTGGTGAAGGAATCAATCCATTTATATGCTGCAAAATAGTACAGTAGATTGCTTTGAATCTAGAAAAGAGGATCATGGGAATAGGAATAACTAATGTTAACAAGATGCATCTTATCATAGGGATTGAGATCACCTGACATTCCCTGGGCCCTTAAATCTCATTGGAAGGAAAAAACAACTCATTAATAGAAGGAGCTTTACTCAATTAATAAATATCATTTGAGTAATACTTTCTGCATGCGAATTAACAAAAAAGGTTATTGTGTAATGCTCATCCGAGATCTTGATTACATGTCTTCATTTTTGTTTTCCATATACGAATAACAAGCACATACATCTTATCCTACTCAGCCGTTGGTCTTTCATGAGTCATGACAAATGTGCAAAAATATTAATTAGATCTTTAGTCATATAATATACCTTGATTATTGCATTATCTATATATCTAATTACATTAGAACTTGATAAGGTCAGAGAAGATTGAGATGAACACCTCTGGTGTGAAGGTCAGGCCAACTTTAAGCTCTCCACAGTATTTCTCGTCCTTGACTACATTGTAAACTGTTGGAGGGAGACTTCCTTCCATAAACAATGGCTCTAGAGAAATGCTGAAAGATTAGAGCAGCATACAGAGTTAAAAGGATTCCACTGACAAAAGTGAACACAAGATCTAAATGGGAATTTACCAAAATATAAACAAAAAATCAAGGTAGAATAAGTGCAAAGGAAAAATGATGAGTGGCTATGCAGAAAATGGATAAAAAACTGTTTTACTTTTATTTGTTCTAGCTAACTTTTGTATCTCATCTTACTTAAGGGGACTGTTATTGAAAAGCACCCACTGATAAGTGTAGCTTCTAGCAGCAAAAGGTTGGAGTACTCACGTTACTTCACCCACAAAATCATCCTCCGTAAGAGCATCACTGTCCATAAGCTTGATAAGGAGGTCTGTGGCAGGGTCAGAAATGGTAAAAATGAAAGTCTCATTCCACTCTGGATCCGATCCTTTACCTGTTCCAACAACAAACAGGCAAGACAAAAAGATCTTCTAATAAGCCAGAAAGCACCACTCAGTAACTCAATGTCTATATCAGCTGACAAAAGAAGTTTATGTCTGATAAAGGCATTTATTCTCCAAATTCCATGTTTAAGTAAAAGAGGCCAACCAATAGTAGGAAAGACTACGGTTGACTACTCATGTCAAAGTTTTTATAATGATAGAAATGAGGAAACGCTGTTTCATTTCCGACAGCACTATGTCCCTTCACCTTCTAGATTTTTCTTCGCAAACTCCTCCGACATTTGGTTCATTCATATTGATGATAAGATGGTAGTAACTAGTTGTGGTGGTTTATGATGGAGAATAAAAAATGCTTTGCCATGATGAATTTAAAGCCTTACCTCGTCAACCATGGACCACTGACTTGGAAGACCAGGCCCCTCTAATCTGAACATGATTTAATGGCTGCTTCCTAGATTGACCAACCCCCTTAAACATTTGGTGCTTCTACATCAAAGACAAGATGATACAGTTTCGTCGAAGTATACAGTTTTTTTTGTAATTTCATAATGTATATGAGATGGCCCACTATTTGGGCGACCTGATGGTCGAATGGTTAGAGTGACTCCAGCTCTAGGGATGATCAAATGGTATGCTGGAAGTTCTTCCTCCTTTCCAGCCTGGGTTTGCCAGCAATAGCTGGATCTGTCATCCAAAAAAAAGGCCCACCATCATCAACTCAAGTTCATTGCATAAAGTTTGTCAACTTGGGACATGGAAGACCAAATTCTTCTGGTTTGAATACAGTTTTCCCGTTGGCTGTTAGCTTTGCAACCGCCTTAGAAGTTTGGTGCTTTATTTGTCGACAAGAGGACACAGTGCTCTTCAAAGTGTGGTGGTTTCATTATAAGCAGCGAAGAAGGTTCATCATCGCTATCATCAAGCATTTTTCCACCACCCTTGTGTCAGCTTAGATCTTGACTAAATGAACCCTATGGTTTGAACACAGTTTTCTGGTGAACATATAAACCTGAGCAACGTTAGTTGCCCATTTGTGGGTTGCCATTCAAAAGAAGGATGACACGGTTCCTGGCCAATGCAAGTTGACCTTCCCGAGCAGTGGGATTTACTGAAGCATTAAAAAACCCGAATTGGTTATAGCACCGCAAAACCTCGAAAAGCTGACAGGATCCCCATCGGTACTGTAGATAACTTCATGGATTAGCTCTCTCCATATGGACTATTCTAGCCACTCTAAAGCCATCTTATTAGCAAGTCATTGATAATAATCTTAGTAGTAGTACTTAGAGGGTTTTGTTTCCAACTTTCCATCTTTCGTTATTACTGCATTCTGTCTTGGGTTTAGTATTGCCAAAAAATTAATTGATGTTCAGCAAACCTCAATAGCAGCAACATTTTCCTATAAATTAATACAATTAAAATAATGCATAATCCAATTTTATAACCAAGTTAGATTTGGATCATACCATGAACTTTAGATGGTGAATATCAAATCAATAACAATATACTCAAGGCATCACTACAAGTGCCGTTGCAATTAATATTATTGGTACAAGACATGGCCAAACTATAACCAAGTTAGATCTGGGCTGTGTCATAAACTTTAGAACGATGAATTTGAATTTAGTAATAGTGGATTCCAGACTTTGAATAACATGATCTGTGCAGCCTTAACACAAAAGTAGCCTGTCTAACATTAAAAAAAGAAGAAAAACTGTCTTCTATTGTCTACAGCAGAGAACTGCACTAGACTACCTTAGAAACGGACCCCCTTGACAAATTCATAAATCCACAAACAGAAAAACCTGAAACATTCTCTTAAAAAACACTTTAGAAAACAAGAAAACTAGAAAACTTGCAGTTTTGCATTGAAGTGCAATTATTTCAAATTTCACCGCATTTCCTCAACAGAAGACTGATTTCAAAGTATAGAAGATATTAATCACAAATAGCCTAGGAGATCCACCTGACGCAACACTGCTTTTTTGCTCTTGTGTTCGGCATTTAAGGATCGCATATGGGTCCATGTTACCTGTTTCAACAAAAATGCCAAGTTTATCCCATGTAACAAAGGAATAAAACGCATCAACAACACTAATATGCATTTCAGGAATCTCTTCGAGTAGTATCCTCAATGATGAAGGGAAGCTATTCATGCAGCATCGTCAATGATAAGCAAGATCATTAAGGTACACAAACTAATGGTGCAGAAATTCTGAGTAAACCTAATTCCGAAAGATACTATATATCTTATGCAAGAATGAGATATTAGAAGTATAAATATAAATAAAAAACGGCAGCAAAGTTCTGATGAAGAATATATACAGGATAAAAATGACACCGACTTAACCAACAAGGTCACTTCAAAGTTCCTACAAAGGAAACAAAATTCTGACAGTAACGGAAAATAACAGTTGACTCCTACTTCATCTGGTCACCATAAGTACAAGCGAATAAATAAATAATAATAATCATCCACGAATGTACTTTCTAAAGCCACGATCGATAGGACACCAAACATAATTCAAGACATGCCACAAGCAAACTGGATATGTAGATCTAGACGTACGAGAAACCGGAGCTCCAAGCATCGCATCATGTAGAGGATTCAGATTCCAGTCATGTAGAGGATTCAGATTCCAAAGAAAGCACCAAACAGATCAACACACAAACATGATGATCAAGTCATATAACATACATATCCGATGAAATTATGACTCCTCAGGGTGGGATCTTCTTCTACACCAAAACTAACAGAACAACGATCAACTCTAGCATATATAAGCACACGAAGTGACGGATTAATCATTAAACACAGGAAGAACAACGAATCAAAACGCATAATTCAGATCGGCTGCTAGATCACTCGGCAACGCAGAGGAAGAAATCAATCGAGAATACAGGAAATGGAGCGGAAGGAGATGGAATCGTTACTGAGGAAATCGGTGTTCTCGAGGCCCTTCGCCCCGACGAGAAGCACCTCCAGTGTTCCCCGCGGCATCTTGCCTTCTCCCCTCTGTGGAAACAGATCAGGCGAGCGCCTCCGTCCTCCTCCGAGGCTTCTCCTCTCGCTTTCCGATCGGATCAAAAGGTGGAGGAAATGGCGAAGAAGGTGGCTGTTTATATATATATATAGACAGAGAGAAAGCGTGGTATTCTGTGTTGGAACAGATTAGGAAGCACACGATCGGAGGAGGCGATCTTTTTCTTTTCTTTTCTGGACGTAGAAGTGGCATGCCCCCGTGTCGCCCGCCATTTCGCCGCCGCGTCTGAAGGGCGCCGGCGCGCGTTGGGATGCTCCGCGACATACGATGTCTCTAAAGTGTTCTGTTATTTTTTAAAGAATAATTTCATGTTAACCACTCTTGTGTGATAAATTTAAAACTTATCATGTTTTACATATCCTTACAATGGCATATCTATCCAAAATGTTATTTCAGTGGCATATATGAAATATTTACACATGGGAAATATGTCATAGAAGTGTCAATTTGAAACACTATGCATATTAGGATGGTACATAACATATATGCAAATAAATATGGCATTTTTTAAGTTTTACGTACAAGAGTGGTTAATATAAAAATATCCTTTTTTTAATTCTTCTGAAGGTCAATGTTTTCAAAATATACTTTAATAATTAAAATTTAAATAATTTTTGGACGTTCTCAATGACATGTTATTGTATTAAATTTCCTGTAAGTAGGTTTAAAGTGAAAAGAGAGAAATAGACTCATAAAGAGAAGTACCTTATTTAAAAGTTATTTTGAAATATTAAGTTTAGCAAAAAAATAAATTCTTCTTATCAATAGTTACAAATATATATTTTTTATTTCTATTGAATAAATATACTTAAAAAGTTTTATAAAAAATACAAATAAATGTATAGTTTTACTTAAATCATTCAAAATTGTACTCTCCAAATATCTACTCTTTTTTTAATAAATCGATTAATTTTGCTGAGAGTCGAAGATCCACATGCAGCATCGAGAAACTAGAGTGAATGGAACTTCAACGAAAATAGATTGAGATTTTTCATTCTAATATTCTACATTATTTATATTCTCTGTTGTGTTATTATTGGTTAAGAATTTACAAAAAATAAAAAATCCTTTCTTGTCTGTCTCTGCTTCTTTTGATGTTCTATAACAAATGGGCTCAAATTATAAGATGAAGTATAGAGTAGAGAAAGCGAAATTGAACAGCTTGAGCGAGGGAGCGATCCGCTGTTGGGGTTTTCCCACAATGGTGTCATTGCACTGATAAAGTAGTTTTGGGTTGCTTTTTCTCTTAGCATGCATGAATAGAGAACACAGATCAAATCAAATCAAATCTTAAATTAATTTAAGTCAAATAATACCTTTTTAATTTTAAATGAAATCACATCAAAATATTTTAATTAGATTTATTTTGATTTAATTTAGCTTTCATACTGAGCCCCTACTTCTCAAATAAGCCTTTGGTAATTTAATTACCCATAGAGTGAGTGGATAATTTATGTAGGCAAAGATTAGATATACTGTCGAGCAATTATAATAAACTTCCAATTGATGGTTTAGGCCAATATAAAATAAGAAAATTACTATAATTGATTCAGCCTAAAATAGAAGCCATATTTTATGTCTTACATTGAATGGAGGATCATACTCTTAAGTATAGGAGGCTATATTACTTCATTATATTTTATAATTGTATTCTACACCATTAAAAAATGTGTACTAAATTTATGCCACTGATTGAGCTTAGCTCATTTTAGGTAGATTTTGAGAGGGTCAGGAGGGATTTGCATTTGGATAGGGATGTTATTTCTGGTTTCTCTAAATTGTGCCTTACTATTATGGTAAGAATTGAAAAAAAAAAAAAACATTCTATGTAATTCAAATTTGCTTGATTCAGTTTGGTTTATGAAAAAATGGAAACCAAATCAATCCAAAATTTTTCATTCACTTTGATTTTAACTTAGACTATGTTTTAGAAAACTAAAATTAAGGAATTGAGTCAGTGTGCACTCTTATTTATTATGCCCATTGTCAGTGAAATCTTATTTTCTGGGATGTTGTGGTGCCATCAACGTCTAAACGATCACGTCAGGATGTAATGGGACAAGAGAAAACTTTAACAGAAAAAAAAAGACTAATCGGATCAAATGATGGGCAAGCGTGAGAGAGAGGCCTTTTCTGTTCTTTTGTTTTGTTAAAAGTTAGATCCAGTGCCCTTTTGACATAATGTGTTGCTTTATTTGATTTTTAAACTTTATTTGACTTTATAATTATTATTTTCTAAACTTTATTTGACTTTATAATTAATATTTTCTAAACATTATTTGACTTTTTGTATCACTTTCTACTAAATCGAATTAGATTAAGTTTAATATTACTTTATTTGAATCGAATAATGAACACGCATTGAAGACACAGTAGAATCGCTTCTGAGCTAAAATGGACTGCGGCCGCAGCGAAATGCCCAACAGCCCCACCGTGGGACACGCTCGAGTGGTACGTGCGACATTTTCCCGCCTCCTCACGCCAGGCGGCGGGAACTTCAAATCTCCAGGGTTCCCTCTCCTTCCATCTCCCCGGGAACTCTCTCTATAGAGGGCGCCTGTGTTCGAAGAAAATCCTAAGAGCGCGCCATGCAAATCCAGGTGCGGTGCCGCTGCGGTGCCGGCGACTGCCCCGAATGGGCCATCGTGGAGCTCCAGGGCGTGGTGGAAGCACACCCCTCCGTGGGAAACCAGATCCAGAACCTCGAGATCGGGCGCCTCTGCTGCACGTCGCAGGTCGGTCCCGTGCATTCTGTTGTAGGGTTTTCCGACGCGCCTATCTGACCGCCTCTTGCGCCCCGTTTGGTCCTCCAGACGAACTACACCTTCACGGTTGGGTACCACGAGCTGTCGGGGACGAAGGTGCCGCTGAAGAAGCCGCTGCTGGTGCTGAAGAAGAGGAAGGAGACGGCGTCGGAGGGGGCCGAGCCGCCGAAGACGGAGCTGGAGGTCATCGGGGTCATCCGGCACCGCGTTCTGTTCAAGAACAGGCCCAAACCCCTCATCTCCAGTACGATCTTCTGTTTACAATACATCTCCGTATGAGGATAACCAGAGGCCGCTGATCTGTGCATTCGTCTGTGTTTAACTCTATCGAAGTTAATGCCAAACTGGATCAATTACTGATCAATTTTTTCCTATTCTTTTTTTTTTCTTTGCAGAACCACAAACTAAAGAGAAGAGGACTGGCTAATGTTGCACCCATTTGTGAGTTCTTCCATGAGCAAGAAGGAGGAGGATTTAATGGTGTTTCGTGCTCTGCAACTTAAATTGGAAGTGTTTAGGATGATGTGGATGTGAGTTCACGTCTCCTTTGTCTCCATCTGTGAGTTCTTCCATGATCAGTAGTTAAAAAAAAATAGAGGAGGATTTAATGGCGTTCTTGCTCTTCAACTTAAATCCGTGCATGTTATTACAAGATCAGGTTTAGACAGGCGTACCATGTGGAGAATTATATCGTTACAGTCTTACAGAGGTCATTATGTTGTCATTTTTTGGTACCTGATCCCAGCATTATTCCTATAACAGAACAGAGATTTTGTTTTTGAGTAATACTTGCCCCACTGCCTGCTCCAAAGCCATTGAGGCTGCAACTATCTTTGTAGTTCCAATCCCTTGGGACATTCCCTTATGATCCTCCACACTACAGCTGCTAGTTGTTGCCTCGACATGGCACTGGGCGTTGGTCTTGCGTACCAATAGAGGTGTCAGAATGAGTTAGGTTAAATTTGAGTTGACATTAATCAAATTTGAAGTGATTTAGATTGAAATTGGGTTGGCCTAGTTCAATCTATTGACTTTTACATTAATTAATACAAAACGAAAAATATTTCTAACAAACTTTCTACAAATAGGGCCTGCCCAACTCATCTTAACTTAACCCAATCACTACTGAATTTGGGTTGAATTCGAGTTAAATTTGAGTTGGGTTGAAATTTGGTTGGATTATTTTGAATTTGGGTTGAACCCAAATTTCCATATAATATAACCCAGCCGGTCCAAGTTACATTCCTATGTGCCAAGATGGTTTCTTGGTTCACCAAACTCAGGTAGTCTTTGGCATTCATTCTCACTTAAAATGAGGAGTAAGTCTACTTAAATGTCTTTGGTAATCATTTTAGGAAAACTTTTTGAGAAAGGAGTCATTCTAAAGAGAATGAGAATGACTTTAAAGTCTCATTCTCATATTTGTTAGTCCTTTTCTTAAAAAATATTACATCGCTTAAACTTAATGTTGTCTTAAAAAAAGTATTTTTACACAAATTAGAAATGATAGTCAAATAATATTTTCATTCTAAGAATGAGGAATGAAGAATGTCTTTTTACTTGTTATCATGAGGCATGAGAAGGAGTTTTTAAGAATAGATGTCAAAGATAGCCTCAATGTCTACAACTTCAGATTGGAACATAACTTGGGACGCTCTTTCAAGGAGGTGGAAGCGGCATTGATCTTCTTGACCTTTTTTTGGATTCTTTGCATGGGCTTTAAAATTTCATTGATTGGACTTTAATTTGTGGGAGCCGCTATATTTACGAGGACTTAAAAATTAAATTCCAACTAATGAGATTTTAGAGTTCATGTAAAGGCCCATGGAGGTTCAAATTTCACCTTCGGTCCTTGCGAAAGAAGAATTTATCCCATCAGTTTTTAAGTAATATTCTTCTTTGCAGTGAGACGTTTGAGTTTGAAATAATCATCCGAAGAAAAGGAATTATCACAGCGGTGTGAAGGAAACATTAATTTGAATGCCGATTTATACTCTCTCCTTTGGTGATGGTCTCTATAAATATTTTTGACAAAGAAAAGGAGGTGGAAGATAAAGCCAGCCTAATTTATCATACCTATGGCTGAGTCATGACGATATCAGTGGAAACTTGACGGTTATGGACTGATTGATTAGATCTTGCTATTTGAGATGAAATGTTATAAAATAAAATTTTTGATTTAAAAAACAGGGTTTAAAATATCTGATCTTGATAGTTTTAGATTGAAAATTGATATTGGAAAAAAAAATCTCATGTAGGCTATACTTTAAAACCTAACAATTTATGACATTTCAGACATAGAAAATCCAATGAAATAATTTATGGCACGTCAAATACAAGAAAAATATCTTCTATGTCATTTAATGATATTTTACAGCATTTTGTGGCGCACTAAATAATCCTTAAAATGTTATCTATACCTTAACATCCTATTTGATTAGGGGCATAAGGTTAATTTGTTTTCGTTTTATAGGACTAAATTAATGTCATTTCTTTTTGATAGGGTTGATCTAAGATCAATAAAGGTGTCATTTGGTGCATTTTAAATTTTCATAAAATCTTGATTTTAAAATAATCAATTTTAAACCAGTAAAAATAAAATTGATTTTAAAATCATCGATTTTAGTTTACATTATAAATCAAAATCAAGTAAAAAAAGGATTCTAGGGGTCAATCGATTTTAAAATATAGTAATTTACAGTGCACCAAGTGTACAAAAGAGTACTGTAAACCGATTTAAGCATTTCAAATAATAAGGAAAACATTGTTTTATGGTGTTTTATGATGCACCGGATGACACCTAAGAATGTCAGATTCTGGCTTGTTAAGTCAAATTCTAAATCCGAGGTTAACTCACACTTATATAGGGACATGATCTAGTTAACCTATTTCCCTTATCAAAGTGAAAAGAAGTCGTAACTCCACATTGAGCTCAATATGGATTAGCCTCAAAATATCCCCATTTAAATAGGTAGTGCAACTGCAAGTTTGATCTTGACTGAATTATCTTACGTGGTGCCCTTTTTTCTGAACCAAAGAATTCTATTCACAGTATAAGCAAATTCTAAAGTGATATTGGATCTCCGAGGGTCGAGATGCTATCATGAGCGAAGATAAAGGGGGAAGAAAGGCTGGGGACACACTTCCGGACAAAAAATTTCAATCCTGTTTAAACCAGCATATTTTTATCTTTTTAAGTATAAACTAATTTCCAATATATTTTTCATAAAATAATGAAAAACTAGAGTAGATGACACTATAGCTATATCAATTTTCCTAAAACAATAAAAAACATACCACTAATTGTCTTCGGATCCAGATTCTCGCATTTGTACTATGACTAATTTTTCTGAAAATTTTATGCATGTAATAGCTCCACAAATGTTTTGCAAAATATGCTACGCCTACAAATTTATTGCAAAAGTATCCTAATTTAATTTTATATACATATTAACTGTAAGCGCACATTTTTGTATATTTTGCTTATATTTTATGTGATAATTATAAGGTCGAGTATGTTAAATCTCAAAAACTGATTGTGATTATGAATCTCCCTAAAATGAAAATTGACCTAGTTTTTGCCTGTGAAAATTGTGTTTGTAAAATACAATTTGTTGGTTGACATAACCATAATTAAACATAACAATCATAAATAAATTAAAGTTAGCACTAAAAGTGTAGTTATTCAACTACAAGAACATTGCACATTTCAACTTGGTATATAATCTTGGAGGATTGAGATGCAGGCTATCCATGCAAACTCAATAGTTATTTGCCCAAGATTTAGTCACACGTTGACTTTTACACATAGCTCCTTCCTCAGACTAAATTGCTAATTGCCAAATTTGGTGCAAATGATTCTTTTTAGATTCTAATTTTATGACAAAAAAATAGCAGAATTTGAATTAATATTTATGTGAATAAAAAAAATACCATCACCAGCGATTTGGTAGTAATAAGAGAGAGTAATATCTGCTGCACCGCATAAGGATGAAGTCTAGAAAATAACTTTTTTGGTTTTCTTAAGATGGGACCCACTATGTGGGACATGTTTGTATAATCTTATCTCAACTTAGATGATCTAAAAGAATTTGAAAATAAAAAATTAAGTCTTAATAAACAATAAAAAGTTGCCTTAATAGTTTGAGCTTAATAAAATGAGGTTTAATTTTTAATTTTTAAATTTTTTTAAATGAGTTCGAGTTATATGGACATGTTAGACACGAAGAACTTGACTTGACATTAAAACTTTTTTTTAAAAAAACTTTTTTTTCTCAACTACAACAGCATCGGATGAAACAGGTATTACCCGAGATAGTAGTCAGCGTCAGTAAAGGACAAAAACATATTCGCCTTGAGTCAACATCTGTCCTCCGGATGCCCCTGAACCGTGTGCTTCGAAACGCAGAATATCCAGATTTCCTCCCCCGCGTGGCCGCGCCACATCAGCACGCGCTCGGATAAGATAGGCCAGCGCGGTTACCATCAACACCGGAGCGACGCACTCCGCACAATAAAACGGTGACAGCGGCGGCGCTTCGGGCAAGCAAGAGAGCGACCATGGCGACCGCTCCCCTCGCCCGCCACTGTTACCTTATCCACTGCTGCCCTCCCTCGTCTCCCAGATCAAGGTGCCACGGCCTCCCGAGGCTGCCCACTCCCCACCCTCAGCTCCGCATCCACTGCTCTGGTACTCGGAATCTTCCCCTGATCTCCCCTTCTTCTTGATCTGGGTGGGTTTCCATGTTTATCGTGTTGAATTGCTAATGCTGTCGAGCAAAATTGACCTGTATAGCAGTGTAGTGTGTGTAAATGGGCACTGAAAGGTTGCATGTTGCGACTGCAGCACGAGTGACCAAGAGCATTTTAGAAAGCTGCGGTTCGTCGAAGGAAGTGAAGAGTATAGCTTGTGGCCTGCTTGCTGCATGGGTGGTGACTGCTGCCTCCCCTATTCATGCTGCAAATCAGGTTAGTGTTTCCCTGTGCATTTTAGCTAGTTCATGCGCATAAAGGGGGGAATTTGCTATACGTATACACATCTTGTTCCACACATAAAGCTCACAGACCAGTTTACCAAGGTAAGGAAATTTGCACATATCATGTATATGATATGATAATCAGATATACTTTGAGTTTTACTAGGTCAATGTAACAAAGGTTTGGCGGCTTTATAAGCATGCATATCTGATACTTCACCCAGTGAACTTACTGGTTTGAAACCGGTTTCAATGTCCAAATCCCATTAGCTTCTTAGTTGAGAGACCGTGCCCCGATACAAACCAAAGCAATTGCTTTGGGTTGAGTTACCCATTATGTTTGACATTCCTTATACACCATAGATATCATCAAGGAAAGTTTCAAATGTGGCAACGTTGGCACCAAGAACCCTTTCCCACTCCTTGAAAATTCACTGTGGTGCCATGTGGAAAAAGTTGTGCCGAAGTGCACTTGGTGTGGCTATGTACCCGTGCTGGACTGAAACCATCCACATATTTTAGTGCATATGGGAGGTGGTTCATCCTTTTTTTGCTGGATACAATATTTGAGATCAGACTAATTATTTAACCAACTTGGGGATTTAAATCCAAACCCGAAGCTGTAACTCAGACCATATCAAGGTCTGTTTACAAAGGCATCGGCATTGAAGTCCTGATGGCCGATGCCAATGGCCTAAACCTAAGCCATCTGCATATCGGGCCAAACCCATGAACAGAATCTTACAGTCTGCATGCTTCAATCAAAACACTCTCCTGTCAAAAACCTGCTGTTCACATTCCTTAATTCAATCCATATGTAGAGCCAAGCCCGTCGAACCAGTGGAACACTTTCTGTGAATAAATCTGCTTTTGGTGTCATCTGGTTTACTTGTTCTACATTGGTATAAATTAGATATATTATGTATAGTTAATGATGCAGTTTCAATTCACACTGCCTGATTTAAATCACTTTTATACATCCATTGTTAATTGACTCAGATACGCATTCTTATCTTCCACATATGATCCAACTCTTGTTTTGTTTTTATCCATACAAGACGAATGTAAAGCATTGGTGCAAGTCCTATTGGACACAACACAGATACATTCTTACATATAGTATTCTACTCCTTTGCCTGTTTACACATGGTATGCTGAGTTCGTAGACATTCTGGCATGTATAGGAAATAGGAAGTCGAGAACTCTAGAAGGATAAACTGCAAGAGGTGTTCCATTTTTCAGTTTATTTGTGTCATTATGTGGGCAAAATGGTTAAAAGGTCTCTCCAAACACCACCTGATTCCTCCCATATCTACATTTGATCATTACAGCAAAAGTCTGCATTCCTTTGTAATTTCTGTAAACCTCGTACATTACAACTTCTTTTAAACACTTAGCATTCAGTCTGTTGGAGCTGTTGGCATTTTATTTAAAACTTGGTGTATTGTGCCATTACATCTTCTCTATATTATCTCTTCCTAGTTCTGCCTTGTAGAGACTGCCTCCACTCTCAACAGAGCCAAACAGGTGTGAACGTGCATTTGTTGGCAACACAATTGGACAAGCAAATGGTGTATATGACAAGCCACTTGATCTTAGGTTTTGTGACTACACAAATGAGAAATCAAACCTCAAGGGGAAGTCACTTGCAGCTGCATTAATGTCAGATGCCAAATTTGATGGTGCGGATATGACAGAGGTTATCATGTCAAAGGCTTATGCAGTTGGAGCAAGCTTCAAAGGCAAGGAAATTGTTTAGCATTACATTTTATTTATACAAAAAACTTTCATATATCTTTCGCTGTTTCTCAACCGTATGAATATTTAATCGACAATCATTTTCCTTCGATTGCATTCTTTATATTTCAGCATAGGGCACACAACCACATCTTTGCTAAAAACAAAAAAGAAAGAAGAAAAATAAGAATATATATCTGCTTGATTTAGTGGTATTTTGCCTCATTTTATTTTCCCAAAATTGTACAATTGCTAAAAATATTCAATTTTTGTGTACAGTAGAAGAACTGGAAAAATCTTAAATGATAGTTTCCATTGAGCTGCAGCTTTGATCCTTCTGCAAAGAACTTACTGAGAGCATAGTTAGCAGCAAACCTTCTGGCCACTAAATGAATAGCCATTGATGTTCTGGTGGTAAATTATCACCTCTTTGCTACCTATTTGGTTTATAATCGTTCAGTGCTGCAAAGTTTTGACTGGATTCAGATGTCAGATCAGGCAGACATGTCATGATCCATTGCATTCTTTCACACTATAATTCATCAACATCACCAGATTCACCAAACATTGGCATCTTGAAGTAATGTATTCTTGTTTTGAAAAGTAGGTGGTCCTTCTGTGAAATCCCATTTACTCATTGGCAATAAAAACTCAGGTCTTTCTTCAGAATTCTAGGCCACTTCTTAGGTGATTACCAAATTCTAGTTTGTTGGAATGTCAATATCTCCCCTTCATTGCAGTCTGATCTTTGCCAAAAATTACTGTTTCTAAAGTAGTTTGGATCAGCATCATCATCAGAGATAAGCAAAATATTGCAGTCTGATCTTTGCCAAAAATTACTGTTTCTAAAGTAGTTTGGATCATCATCATCATGAAAGCCTTATCTCATCTATTTGGAGTCGGCTACATGAATCCTGTCCCGCCATCTTAATCTATCAAATGCCAAACTTGAGGTAACATGTAGCGATGTCATGTCCTCTCTAACTACATCTAACCATCTCATCTTAGGCCTTCCTCGATGTTTTCTATCTTCCTCCACTCTAATTCTGTCACACCTCTTAACTAGTACTTGTAAAGCAGTTTAGATGCTTAACAAAATATGGATCTAATGATAAATGAATTTTTTGGCAACCGTGAAGTTCTCAGTTTTGCTGTTGCATATTTTGGAACCGTTGTGTGGTTGATGCAGGAGGACTATCCTTCACCATTTTTCAAGTGTTTTTATACGGAATAATGTGTAGAGTGATGTCGTGGGTTGCAGGGTGTGTATGAGAGCTTGTCCTCTCCCATTTCCAAAATGTTCATGAGGCATTTGCTTTTCAACACAGGCATGCAGCAGGTGGAGCACATCATTTTCATTGCTAGGAATATTATTTGAAAAATAAAAATTAATTTTGTGAACCAATGGGTATGTACCTGGAGGATGAACAGGCTAATAATGTAACACCTAGCCTGGAGAACATGCCACAGAATCAACCTCCCATTATTAAACTTTCACGTTCTGTTACATCGGGAGTTTGAGATCCCAATAATGGAAGCAGTTGTCAGAGATTTCAAAGCAGACTTGCTGGATGAGAGCACGGGCATTTGTGCTTCAATGCTTGGGATTTAAGTGCTGATTTCGTTCCATGATACTAAAAGTGGCTGAACTGGACTGGGACCAGCTGAACCAGATCGGAATGGGTCCAGTTCAAAATGGACAAAACCAGCCAAAGCTGGCCTTGGAACTGGAACCGGGATCAGAGCCAGCCCTGGCCAATCCAGTTTTTAAAACCCAAATTTGTTTAACTAGCATAGTACATTGTCGTTTCCCAGTTTATCTCTAGAAGGTGCAAGGGATAAGTGAGGAAGATAAACAAATTAGATGAGATTTCTTGTTGGGCAATGAAGATTCACAGGGAAGTCTGTACATAGTCAAGGGAGTCAATGTAGGCAGGGTTAAGGTCTTTGGTAAGACCTTAATAAGTGGATAAGGAGAAAGCAAGCCATAAATGATGAACATGGGATATGGTTCTCGGTATCCATAGTAAAATGGAGAATGAGTTCAACAGAACAATCAAGACTGCTATTTTGGCTGTTGATTTTTGAAGGAGACAATTATGAAACTTATGATTTCATGAGGTGCACAAGAATTAATGTCCACTTGGTTAGTCTACGGCATTTGGTTTGGCTAGCTGAGCAATGGGTAGGAAGAAAAGAAGTCAGAGCTTCCTTTTTTTTGGGATAGCTCAACTTAGAGCAGCTGAATTGTTTGTGATGTGCAATCATGGAAATAAATTATGGACCATCATTCATAAGGTTCTTCATGGCTAGTTTGAATGGCTAAAGCACATTTAATTTTATCCTGGATCAGGTGGAAGGGAAAGATGGAAGGGTTAGTTGCCTTTGCAATGCTAGACTCTTTTGTTTGGAAGATGGTCTAGATCTTGATTCATTTATAGGAAAAAGTATACTTTTATAGTTCAGAACTAGAATAACCGGTTCTGGAACAATACTAAGCACTTTGTTACACCATGACTAAATTAAAGTTCAGATGATTTAATGAGACATTAAGGAAAAATGGACTTCAGATAGAGACAATCTTGAAAATAGAACTGCAGATTGATGGACATTGTGTATATGACCCTAGTGAGCCTGGAATGCTTGATCTTATGCTTCTCCGGTGACCAAGAGCCAAAAATTATTTGTGGCAAAATGCAACAGCTTATTAGCTTGTGGTGTGTTATTGTGTTAAGCATGGAATGCAGGACTTTGGCCCTAAAATCAATCCTGGTTGGAAAAAAAAATCAGTATCGGTCCAACTCAGGCTGACTCAGAATGAATAACTGAAATAGGCAGAATCGAGCATTCATCATCATGCATCATCCCAGTACTTTGTGAATCAGCCGATCCTAGCCGATAAGCTTGAGTAAAACATGGGTGCAATCTTATAAAACACCTTCATATATTTTTATATTTCGATAGATAATTTAAAATTAGTAGATATAATCTTTTATTTATAAAAATACATTTTATTTGTAGATTGGTCCAGATTACTTCCATTGGATCAGCCGATCTGACCGATCCAATTGGATCCATGTCAGGATCGGGCAACACCCAATCCAGGTGCCCAATCTGATTTGGAATTTCTTGGTGTTAAAATTCCCACCTTCCACAACCGTGCACCTCTGGATAGTGGATGGGGGGTTTGGAGGCCAATGCTCTTGGACTTCATCCTGCTTCAGTCTGGTGCCTATTTCTGCCAGTAGTCCTTTGGGATAGGGATAGATTGACAGTCCCTCACCTCGGCCGGGTATCTGTGTGCGTTTTGCGGGGGGGGGGGCTACTCTCCTAAGAAAAGGAAGAAAAACAGCTTGTTAGGGTTGCTGCTAAGTGATTTTATTCTGGAATCTGACACTGAGCATTCAAATGCATCCAGAAAAGAAAATCAGAACCACAATTCATGCAGTCAGCTGGAAAATGTGGTGCCTATGAAAAAAGGTAATTGCAAGTATTGGATATTTTGCTGAAATCAGCTTTCTTTTTCATTTTTTTTTCTTTGGCGTGCCAATAGATTTCCAATAAAATTTGCATCACAGAATAGTCATTTTATCCAGAAGACAATTGTGACCTTCCACTGTTCTTATTGCTTCTGTGGCTGTTCGTGCATCTTCTCCAACCGTTATATGTAAGCAACCTCCTTATCTAAAGCTCACAATATGCCTGCTCAAATTCACTGATTATGGTATGACTATCTGGGTATTATGTGACGTGGGACAGCAAGGGGGTAGAAGCCGAAGAAGGAAGAAGAGAGGGGGTTGGAGAAGAAGGCCAGGGTTTCCGTCCCGTCTCAAGAGAAAACGCCCAAAGGTAACTCTTCATTTCCAAAAATCTTCTTCAATCCCCTCTAAAGGAGGTTTACATTCCTTTAAATAGAGAAACACAACCCTAGTGAAGCCCTAATAAAATAAATGACTAAACTGACCCTCCTACTACAAAAATAGCTGAAATTCGTGCATAAAAATAACAATAAAATAAAATACATCAATTGGGCCTTTAATGGGCCAAACAAAATATAAAATGGGCCCCGAAGTCCGTTCACCAGCCTCTGAATTCCCATCCTTCTCTCCTGGTTTGAAAAAATTCGTCCTCGAATTTTAAAGTGAGTCAGAATAAGTATGTAGACGACTGGATCATCAGTAGGAGTCTTCAAGTAGAGGATCATCTCAATAATCACAAACTGATCTGCTGCATGTGAATCATAAAAGGCCTGCCATATCATGTCCACTGGAGACTGTAGCAAATCATACGGGCCATCATGTAGGGTAGCTATCATCACACTCTCAGTAAATGTTGGACGAGGCTTTGAGTCAGCAAAAACATCCTCAGCAATAAGATATAAGCCTGCCTCAACAAATAATTCATGATCCCATGAGACAATGTGTACTACTGCAGTATCAAATAGACCATAGCTAAACACATCTTCAGAGATACGATTCAATCCTGACCGTCTAAACAAAGCATGATCCCAACTGTCAACCATATATCTGACATCAACCTCGAACACTGTATTAGCGATCATATGTAGTCCCGATGTCATGAATAAGTTGTGATCTCAACCAGTAACAGGTGATGGTGTTACTTTAGGGAAACAAGCTAAATACAACTGTTGAAACTTTTCTCGATCCTGATAAGTGGCATTGAGAATACGAAAGGATGCCTGGTATCCCTCGGGTCGTATAAGACAATCTCGCCCAGTAGGATCAATCACAACTTGCCGCTCGTCTATTCATTCTCTACCCAAACTGATATATGAACAATTTGGCATAATCTTGCACCATGCATCATCATAATACTTGACGGATCGGGAAGTACTTTTGCTTTTTAAGAGATGGAAAAATGGCACATAGACTCGGTCTCCAGAGACAATTACGTAGTCCGTTTAGGAGATAGAATCCACAATAAATTGTGGAATAACATTGCCGAACGAAGTTGCCTCAAGATACACCCTAGCTTTCACAGAATTGGGTAGCTCTACCTCAAAACTAAAATCCATAATGAGGAAACGTACCACTGGCTAAAGAAATGATGGACGAGGTCCGCCTCGCTACAGGGATGCCAACAGTACGATCGGCACAAGAAACGGAGCTCAAATCACCATCCTCGATATGTGTGCAAAAAGTGGTACGCAAAACGAGGTAAAGCGGACACTGGCTGCTGCGAAATTCGTACACCAGGAGGCTGGCACGCAAATCGTGGCAGTTGAGGTTGGCCTCTGGATGCACAATCAAGGGTCATCGATATGCGTGCAGAAGTGGCACGCAAAACGAGACGAATCTGGGATACAGTGCATTGGATCTGCTCTAGCCTCGTCGAGACGAATCCGACGGCGCGAACGATGCTCAAATCGGAGTCCGAAAAGACCTCGAACGGCGAGTCCGAGTGCCCTCGTAACGTGTACAAGTGTGGCACGCAAAACGAGACACTGTTGCCGGACGGAACGTACAGCGAGGTCGACCTCATCGATACGATCCCAACGGCACAGACGGCGCGTTAATCGGAGCACGGACGAGCTCCGGCCGCTGGCGGTGCGATAAGAACCCCTAGTGCACTTCCTGTGCACTGTAGCGGACCCAAAGATTGGACCGGACCGGATCTGGCTGGGTTGAACTGGTTCGCTTGTTGGGTCGGTCCGGGTCTAACGAACCGGTTCAACTGAACCGGTGCTCAAGTTAAATGGACCATGGATTCGGATCCACTGTTGGGCCAGCCCGTTCAGGTTCGAATCCAACGACCCGATACGATGCCCTTCTTCTCCAAGCTCTCCTCCTCCACCAACCCTAACGCAAAGAGAGGGACGAGCGGATGGGGAAGAGGCGGCAGCGGCGGCGACGGCGGCGGCGGCGGCGACGGCGGCGGCGGCGGCGGCGACGGCGGCGGCGGCGGCGGCGGCGGCGACGGCGGCGGCGACGGCGGCGGCGGCGGCGGCGACGGCGGCGGTGACGGCAACGGCCGATGGCAGCGGCGGACGACTGTGACGGTGAAGGCGCTGGCACCAGCGGCCGTCGGAGACGGCGGCGGAGGCTGGTAGGGCCTGCGGTTGGCGTCGACAGCAGTGGGAGACGGCTGCGAGGCCGGCAACGGCGGTGGGAGATAGCGCCAAGGCCGGCGACGACCGCGGCGGCTGCGGATGCTGGTGACAGCAGCGCTGGCAGCGGGGGAGGGCTCCATTGGCTCCGGTGGAGCCGAACGACGGCGGCGGTGGCTCCTTTGAAGCCAGGCAATGGCAACGGCGGCAGCAGGTGAGATGCCACACCCTTCTCTCCCTCTTCTTCTTCTCCTTCTTCTACTTCTTTCTCTGTTGCTGTTGGGATACGAACCGAGGAAAAGAAGAGGGAGGGGTTAGGGGGTGGCGTGGTGGAGGTGCATGACTCGGGTTGTGAGAACAACCTAAAGAGCCTTGCTCTGATACCAAACTGACGCGGGACAGCAATGGGGTAGAAGCCGAAGAAGGAAGAAGAGAGGGGGTTGGAGAAGAAGGCTAGGGTTCCCGTCCCGTCTCGGGAGAAAACGCCCAAAGGTAACTCTTCATTTCCAAAAATCATCTTCAATCCCCCCCCAAAGGAGGTTTACATTCCTTTAAATAGAGAAACACAACCCTAGTGAAGTCCTAATAGAATAAATGACTAAACTGACCCTCCTACTACAAAAATAGCTGAATTTCGTACAGAAAAATATCAATAAAATAAAATACATCAATTGGGCCTTTAATGGGCCAAACAAAATATAAAATGGGCCCCGAAGTCCGTTCACCAGCCTCTGAATTCCCATCATTATGACATGTCTGGTGACCCAAAAGAAACCCAAGCTGGAAGGTGATTCATTGTAATTCTTGGTGCACATCCAATTTAACGCAGTCATTATTGTTGGAGATTTTGTATTGATCTAGTGAAATAAAATAGGAACGGAAAGAAGCATTTTTCCCTTCATGTAGAAAATATTCCCCCAAAAGTTGTATTGCTTGCGAGGAACATAAATGATTGTCCAGGTAAACTTGTGTTTTGTTTTCGCCTCCTTGGGAGCAAAAGTTAGGAGTTAACTAGGTGAAGTCTGGGGTGAGTTCCCTACTGTGTCACCATTTTGGTCTTCTATACAATGGTTGATATCTCAGAAAGGTCAAGGTTATCTAACTTAGCAGATATGCATGTGTATTCATCCTCATCTTTTTGGTCTCTAAAGATGTCACCCTGTGAACATGTGCGGTTCCATGAGAAACACTTATTATCCGGAGGATGATCAAGACCATGTGATTTTAATCTTAAATTAACATAGGATTGGAGCAATTAATACTATTCTGTGTAGGATTCTAAGCAAAAGAGGAGAAAAGCTCTAAAGCAAATGTAGAGTACATGGAACTGGTCCTGGGTATCTATTTTGATCTCTATCTGATGCTTAAACTTCGTTTTGTTCTTGGAACACCATTCAGGCGTGGATTTCACAAATGCAGTTCTTGACCGAGTAAATTTTGGGAAAGCCGATTTGCATGGAGCAGTTTTTAGGAACACTCTATTATCAGGCTCCACCTTTGATGATGCTCAACTGCAAGATGCCCTCTTTGAGGACACGATTATAGGCTACATTGACCTCCAAAAGCTTTGTACAAATACGACCATCAGTGCAGACGGGAGAGCTGAACTGGGTTGCAGGTGACACAACTTTTCTACTTGTCGACCTTTGCAGGAGGACGAGTCGTATGACTCTTATCATCCATTGGTCACAGGCTGAGTTTGATGTGTGAACATGTGCAATTTTTGTAGAATCAAACATAAAATGTCTATATTTATTCTCATACTTACAGGGAAATTTTTGGAGATCTCCATGTATCTATGAAATGCGATAGGGGGATATTCTCTTCGTTTTTGTCACTAATATACAGTTATGCATAGATCGGGAAGAGGCTGAAAATTTTCTTTCAGACATCGGAACTAAGGATGCAATCGGGTTGGATTAGGTACAGATCTAAGGTAGATATGTGATTGTGTCCGTTATATTATCGGATTAGAAAGACTCTTTGTTAACTATCCTATAAAGTAGCAATCAGTCGGAAAATTTGATCTTCAGTATACCATATGTATTCGGTCATAAAAAAAATTGTATTACTACCTTATCCGTTATATACATACATAGATTTAGAAAGACTATATGTTAACTAACCTGTAAGCTAATCACCGGTTGAACAATCAGGTTATTGGTTACTATTTGCATCCCTAGTCAGAACCATTGAGTTTGTATGTCATAAATATGACATTTTATAATAACTTTAATATTTTATGCCAAACCAAACAAATAGATCTTCTAAACGATAGGCACACCGCTTTTTTTTTAGAAGGTGACATAAAGTCACAATTCTCTTGATGAAAAAGGAATAAAGTACAGAGAATGCCCACCACAAAATAGCTTGGTTGGACAAATCCCCAACCAAATCTTACACAAAAATCAATAAAAAGTAGTAGAGGTTTTGTTTTATCAAGAGAATAAAACAGAAATACAAAGACAATTCCTTAACACATAAGAGATCTCCATAACCTGGCCTTCTGCAGGATAACCGAGCTCACCTCATAAAAATTATCAGCAGCTCTTCCCCACTCTTCCACCCATTTAAATGTAGGTAAGGACAGATCCCAGACCACCAACATAAAAGATCCAAGACTGAAGAGTGATCCACCCAAGCAATGTCAAATAATTTGCACAGAGTTTTCCACATAATATTAACAATACCACAACCCAAAAAAGATGTTCTTGATCCTCCACAAAGATAGCACAGTAAACACATAAATAGTTTCTTGAAATATGTAGCATCTTGGCCCTTTTTCCTACAAGAATTCTAGACCAGGCTACCTTCCAAAGAAATACTTTAATTTTGTTTGGAAAAATATTAGACCAGATTAGATCCTTCCACTAGACCCTACAACCACTATCATTCAAAATCTGAACAATTGACTTAACCGAAAACTGTACTTTAGGATTCCATCTCCAAACTCTTTTATCATCATAGTTAGTACTAATTCTAACTTTGGTAATAACTTTGAGTAGATTTGCAACCTCTTCTATTTCCATATCAGTAAGGTCTCTTCTCAGCTGCAAAAACAAATTATTTGAACTATTGTGCGACAACACCTCTGCCACCGAAGCTTCCTTATTCTGAGAAATATTAAATATATTATTGAAATGAGATGAAAGGATCATACTCAAACACCATTTATCTTTCCAGAATAGAGTATCACAGTCATTACCAATCTGGATGTCACAAGAGGTAGCCATAAAATCAGCATTCTTCACTATATTCCTCTAAATTGGAGACAAGTTATAGGTGGAAGAAGGATAAAAACTCCATTTATTATCATCACAGTAGTAAAGATCCTTGATAATGATAGCCCAGGGTGCATCCGAACACTCCCCCCTTCTCTACAACCATTTCATCAACAAAGTTTAATTGAAAGTGGCAATTCTACATAGACCAATACCACCTTGCTCCTTGCTCTTACACACATTTTTCCACTTGATTAAATGAGGACCTCTTTTCCCCTTTTTACCTCCTGACAAAAAAAAAGAGCTTCTTGCTGATTCAATTATTTTTTCCACAGTTCTTGGAATCTTGAATATGAAAGCATAGTAGATTGCCAATGAAGAGAGGACAGATTTGGATAGAATCATTTTTCCTCCATCAGAGAGAAATCTACTCTTCTATCCTTTCAACCGATTTTCGAATCTTCTAATCAACTCATCCTAGTCCCTTATCCTAATATCCCCATCCGATAAGGGAAGACCAAGATATTTGATAGGGAAACGTTTGATACTGCAATGCATGAAGTTCGCAACATCCTGCAATCTATCTGCTGCCACATTTACCCCTACAATTTCTATTTTGTCGTAGTTAATTCTCAACCCTGTTATAATTTCCACCAGAACCAGCAGATTTTTAATATTATGAGTATCCTCATTGCTACCAGGATAGGCACACCGCTTTTGCAGTGTGGTGTATGGTTATTCACCGGGTAAGCTTCTTGGGGGGAATATTTATGCATGACTATTGTTCGGATTGGACGTAACAACTTGAAGGTTGTCATGAAATCACGGTTTAATTGTAGAATCATGTGTAAGATTTTTGATATTTAGCCGTGCAAGGCTTAAATTGAATCTTGCAAATATTATAACCTTAATACGTTCGTAACGAGCTACGTGGCTGAATACCTATGATGTCGTACATAATTCTCTTTGTTTCAAGTAGGTAGTTTGCTTTTGTCTTGACAACCATATTTTGTTCTTCAAGCCCGTCACCAAGTTTGCCGTTGATTTCCTTTAAACAGAATGAAACAGTGTTAATCTTTATTTAAAGTACGAAAATATTATTTTTTGAAATATAAAATATATCATTGTATAATAATTTATGATATTTTACAGCCAATCGAACAACCTTTAAATGAAAATGTCCATTGAAGTTGGTTTGTGAAAAGTATATCAAATACAGTGGTGGTGCATTCTACTTTTCATTTATACTTCGTTTAGACTAATATAAAATACTGAAATTTATCTTATTAGTTGTGATGTAAACTGCAAAGTCCTTTGATTTTTTTTTCATGAAATTTATGTAAAAATTAAATTATAAATTAGAACTCCTTATCTTACAACAAATCTCCTATTTTATCTTCATAAAAATCTAATTACAAATTAAAATTAAGGATTTCAGTTTCAAAATTGTCATTAGCTCTTCAGTTTCAAAGTTCAAAGGTTTTCACTGTTTTACAAAACCTAAATATATATTTTTCAAATATAAAAATCTGAATTGTTACATCTAATATCCAGTGTACCAATTCGGAATTAGGGTAAAGATCAGCATAAAAAAGTCGCAAATCAGTGAGAAACTTGAAAATTTTGTGAAAAACTGTAAAAGGAATGTAAAAGTTCTAAAAGTATATACATGTTTTAAGACTAACACTTCCTGCAAATTTAGGTCTCCCACCCCCCCCCACATGCCCCATATGTTCGTGTAGCCTGTCTTTGATGAGATGATTTTTTTTTTAAAATAAAAAATCAAGCTCAATAGATAGTAGAAAAAGCTCGAACCAAGTCTAATAAAAGTTTTTGATCTTTAACAAATTTTTTGATCACGAACATATGGAACATGTAGATCAAACCTAAAAAGATTAAAATAATTTCTTTTTGTTATACTTGCACGGTTTGTGAAGAGCAACAAACATTACTCATTTGAAGGAGTATGTGATTAAATTGCGATTACATTATGTTTTTTACATTTATGAAGATTTTAAAACTATAATAAATTATGATTTAAGGTGCATAATTATGATTAAGCCGCAAGTTTTCTTTGAAAAATACACATCTATTGTGCGCTGCAAAACTAAAATAAAAATTATGTATACATAATTTATTTCATATAACATTTAAATAAAAATTGTTTAATCCATATGTATATACGCCTCCACTCGACAGCACCCCCTTCACGCTGCACGCTTCTGTTCCGCGGCCAGTGGGGGAGCCAAAGCCGCCCCAGAGAGCAGGCAGGAGAGGGCGATGGCGGCGGTCCCGAGCACCGTCGTCTACGAGGTGCTGGGGCGGAGGCTCCACGACGTGGACAAGCCCATCGTGGACTACATCGTCAACGTCCTTGCCGATGAGGACTTCGAGTTCGGCCTCGAGGGCGGGGGCGCCTTCGAGGCCGTCGGCGAGCTTCTCGTCGAATCCGGCTGCGTCCGCGACTACGCCGAGTGCCGCACGGTGAGCATCCGCCAACGGGCTATGCCCCCTGAGGGTTTTTGTTTTGTCTTTTCCCCCAAATTTTAAATGATTAAATTGTTAAGAAATTATCGTAATAGGAGATTTGATCCAGGAATGAGATCGCTGCTCAGCCTTTGCTGGTTTGTGCTTATTTGTATGCGTTTTTTTATGTCTTAAGTTGGATGGTTTTTTCTTACAAACCACAAAATCCGGGTGTTGAGTTTGAAGGACCCAAGATCATAAGCACTGGCCACAACTGAAATTAACCGATATAGCTATTATATAGTCGCTCCAACACTCTCCCTCACGGCCAAGATGGGCCATGGAAATTAGATAAGAGGAGGCGGTGCAAATTAGAAGATAAATTTGAGAAGATAAAGTTGGGCCGGGTCCCTGCTCTGATACCATCTTACAAACCACAAAACCCGGGTGTTGAGTTTGAAGGAACCCAAGATCATAAGCACTGGCCACAACTGAAATTAACCGATGTAAGACTATTATATAGTCGCTCCAACAGTTTTGAATTGTGGGAGAAAATTGGATGTTTGCAGTGGGATTCTGCGTTTAGTGTGGCAATTTCTTTTGTTATTTTTCTGGTTTGTTTTGTCAATGTAGTTGTCAATTTAGTGAGCCTTTGGAAATGATTGTTATTGTTTATATTTCTTCTTGTTTCCTTTTTTTGAAAGTGGATGGGACCACAATTTTATTAATGGAAGAAAAGGCAATGTACAAGTATAAGAGTGAGAACTCACAAAAACCATACTATACGTAAGTAATGGGTCCACACCAAGATGTTGTGCCTACTGGCCCCTCAAATGAACCAAAAAGGAGGCTTTGTCCTCCAAGTTACAAAAAGTGTTGACCCAACTCATAGACTCTATCACAAACAATAGGGACAAGTCTTCAGGAATTTTGGATTCCTACCTGAAGGTGCTTGCATTCCTCTCATTTCAAAGGGGCCCACAGCGTGGCACATAGGATCCAACACTAGATGATGTGGTCCCCTTTAGAGTTCTGGCATTGGCACCACGATAACATCAAACCCTGAGCTGTATCCTGCAGCTGAAACTGAGAATGAACTTTCTGTAGAACCAAGGTCCAGAGCTCTGGTGCAAAGGAGCAACATATGAACAAATGATCAATAGCCGCCTCTTCATCTCTACAAAACAACGGGTGCGACTGATGCCTTCTAGAAATAACTTGAGCTTCTCAGAAGTAGGGAGCTGCCGTGTGGGATTCTCCACCTTTAGACCTTCACATTTCGTGGGCTTCTTTGAGCTCAAAATGTGACTTGGCGAATAGTGTAGAGATCCCCCATAGGCAATGAGCTTATCTACAGCTGAACTTTCTTTTTCTTTCTTCCTTCTGAAACATGATTTGTTTTATTTTGGTTAGGAAAATAATAATGTGAGAATTGTGTATTCATTTTAAAAGGTTTGATACCCGCTCAAGAATGAAGGTTGTTGAGTTTGACACAAGCTCCATTGTTGGTCATAACATGGATGGACAAATGATTAAGGAATATGCTTATATAATAGGCTGCAAAGTTGGGACACCTCCAATCGTGTACTTGGGGCTGCCTCTCCATTGTTGGAGCTGACAGGTTCAGAATGGGAACCTCTAGAAAAATTATTAATTTGGAAAGAACAGAACTTGTCTTTGGGTGCAAAAGTAACTGTGCTGGATTCACTGCTTTGAAATGAGTTTGGGAGTTTTTTTTCTTTTGAGAAAACAGTGGATTGTTCCACTAATTTTATTAAACAATAAACAGAGATAGTACAATCAGTACGTTATGAGAGATTTCTAACCTCAAAAGAAACAGAAATCAATCAGAATTACAATGCAGGAAGTTCCTTTCTCCAAGATTCTGAAGAGACACCTAACGTAAATCTACTCAGGGAATAAATAAAATTCAAAGCCCTAAGGCAAAGATTTTCTAAATAAGTATTACTTCCCCGAAAGATGGCATCATTCCGCTTCCTCCAAAGGCTCCAACAGATAGCATGAAGTAGTAGACCCAAATGTGACTTCTAGTAGATTTCCCGTTCTACTTTTTTTAGTGTATCAAAGTACTTCCACATATGGTTGACAATATTGAAGCTTGCTATGAAGGAAAATATTATTCAAAGATCTTCCACATCTCAGAACTCATCAGACAGCTGATTAGTAAATGGTCAACATCCTCATTATCCAACTGATAGAAACAACAAAGTGTGTCCCCATCCATCTTCCACTTTGTTGGTAAACCTTCGTAACTACGCGTTTCTCAAAAACTAACCATTTTATTTCATCCTAGTGCTGATAGAAGAAGTCAGCGGACTTAGGGTGAATTTTCAGAAGAGTGTGGTCATCGGCATCAACATGTCAGACAAGGATGCAGCCAGCGCGACTTTCATTTTTTGGGTGTCGGATTGGTTCCTTTCTAGTGTAATATTTGGGGCTTCTCCTTACACTGGGAAACTTGACATGCAGTGATTGGCAGCCTAGCATCCACAAGTTTCACTCTCACCTGTCTGGTTAGAAGGATAGACTTCTCTTGTATGGGGGAAGGTTGGTTTTGTGTAAAGAAATTTTGGATAGTCTCCCCATTTATTTCCTCTCTGTCTTTAGAAGTTCCGTGTCAATGGCCAAGCAACTTGAATCCATTAGATGCAGGTTTTTTAGGAAGGGAGCTCTAAAACATGGAATGCAGAATCGGCCTATCCCGATCCGGATCAGCCGATTCGGATTGGGATCGGCAGGTCCCAATCTCGGCCGATCCCGGCCGATTCTGGCCGATCCGATCCCGATTCGGATCGGGATTGACGGGTCCCGATTCGGGGATCTAACCCAGAATTCCTTGCTCTGAAGGGCTTAAGAAAGGAGGTCATGAAGTGTCTTAGGGTAGAGTTTGCAAGAGTAGAGATGGTGGTGTCCTAAGGCTGAAGAACATTCATGACTTCAATCTAGCCCTTTTGTCTAAATGGCTTTGGAAACTTGGAACTGCCCAATTAGGCCTTTGGTTGGAAGTGGTTCGGTAGAAATACTATTCCAAAAGTAGGGCATGGGATCTTTACTCGCAGGTGGATTACAATGTTTTTTCTGTTTGGCGGCGTATCGTACAGGCTGTGAATATCACTTTGGCGGCGACAGAAATTTCTCTAGGGGATGGCAGGCAGAGTATCTTCTGGATTGACAAGTGGTTTGGCCTACAACCCCTTTCTCATTTGTTTCCTAGCCTCTCTGACATTTCATTTGACCCTAGGGCACTGGTGGCTCAGGTGTCTGATATGCAAGCTTCTGGCACAGAAATCTAGACTCCCTGCTTCAGGAGGAACCTCATAGAGGATGCGATACAACATTTGGAATCACTATGGTTGTTTCTTAAAGACTTTATGCAGGATGCCTCTACCTGGGATACCTGTCAATGGATGTGGGATGCTAAGGGGTTCTTTTCTAGCAAAACTAGCCTACCTAGTACTTTCTAATGGGAGGCTGAGGTCGCCTTTTTTCCACCGCATTTGGATCCCCCAAGTCACAATTGAAGGTCAAGACCTTGATTTAGAGGATCTCTATTGGTAGACTCCCTATTATAGATAGGCTGACTCGTTTTGGGTGTATGTACCTTCCTTGTGCTCTTTGTGTGGGAAAAGAGGATGAATCCCTGGATCACATATTTGTTGGGTGCAGCTTTGCTTTTAGCAGTTTGGTGAGCTACCTTGTCCAAGGTGCAACAGACATGGAGGCAAGAGGATACTGTGGAATTTCCTCATACGTCATTGATCCCTTCTCGTGGCCTCAGGGGTTGACTGTATCACTTGGTGGCTGATCCTTCATGCCACACTGTGGGCTATTTGGGGGGTGAGGAGCAGGCATATCTTCACAAAGCAGGCTTCTGACTCGGGTAGAGTAGCTGCTTTTTTATGTGAGAGAGTTAGGGAGTGGGTGCAAACTTTTTGTGCAGATATTATTCATTCCTCCTCTTTTTTCGCCCTTTTAGGGGAGGCTTGAGTGGGACACCATCTTGCTGTTTGGTTTTGTATCCCCTTTGTATAGGAGGCTTCACTTGCCCAAATCTATGATCAGTCCACAGCAAGATGTGGAGAGAGGGGGGGGGGGGAGGGGTTGGACGTTAGTGCCACAATTCATAAGGAATTTGACAGACATGGAGATTAACCAATTGAGTGACCTCTTATCCACCACCCAAGGGGTTGCTCTGCATCCAGGTGAACAGGACACTTGGTTATGGCAATGGAGTGAGAATGGTGCCTTTTCAGTTAAATTGATGTACTGGCTCATTGCTTTTGGGGGCACCTTCACCCATATGTGAGGCATGTCTAGGACCCTAAAAACCCATTGAAGATTAAAATGTTGATTGGGAGGATTTCACATAGTAGGCTGCCCACGTGCAATAGACTTGTGAGGTTTATGAACAATATCCAGGCCTTGTGTTGCCTCTGTGGGGAGGAGGAGAAAACCATGGATCATTTGTTTGTTGGCTGTTCATTTTTGGTGGAGGTGTGGGATGTAGTCTCGATAGAGCCAATTTCCCTCCACATTGGCAGGAATCAGTTAACGGGCTTCTTTCAACTTGGCATTGCTTGCGGTCTGCTAAAGGGGGATTGTATTGTCTGATGGCTGGTGCTTCAAGCTACCCTCTGGGCCCTATGGAATGAGAGGAATTGAAAGGTATTCAAACAGGAATCTAGATCCCCAGGAACAGTTGCACTTTTTCTTTGTGATAGTGTGTGTTGGACCACTACTCGTTGTAACTTAGGCCCTCATGAGTCCTTTTTGTTTTCTTTGGGGGGTGGCTAGCCACTCTTATACTTCGATTCCCTTTTTGTTAATGATATTGTGGTTTTATCCACTTTAAGGGAGAGAGAAACTGTGACAAGTCTATCACTGTCCGGATCATGTGCTTATCTTGATCTGGACAATTCTAAGATATCATTTTCTTTGGGGTTTATTTCCAACTATGGATTCTAGAATTAGGGCATCTCCTCAAAATGGATAGGGGGCTGATTCCAATCTAGGTTAGGTGATTCTTGGAACCATGAATTGTGATATTGAATCCGCTTGGGTTTCCTATTATGCATGCAATATGGAGCCCATTGTGTTCTTTTCGAAGATAGACATATGATTCATTGTCTGGGATGTCTAATGATATGCATCAATTAATTAGTATTGAGGGATATCATGCATATGCGGATGGACAGTTATTATGCTAGGCTTTCTTCATCCTGCATCTCATGGGTTTGCTTCTCCAACATCGGCTGCTCTGGCGTTACTAGCTGCTCCGGCATTGATCCCCAGCTCTTCTGGCATTTTGGTTTCTCTGGTGATGGGTTTTACCTGCTATCACTTGCGTATACACAACAGTTGCGAGGTGGCATGCTCTGTGTTTGTTCCTCGTCTCTGCCCCATAGTGATGTGTCTCCTCCTCTGTTTCTTGCTTTGCTTTGTATCCCTCTCCCTCCTGTCTATGTGTTGTACTCCTTTCCCTTGAATGAATGAATGGCAGCTTTACCTTGTAAACAAAAAAGAGGTAGTTCTTGTTTCCGTTAGATGTTTTCAAAAGGTGTACAATATATCGTTATGAAGGATGTGTTGGAAAGGTTTTTGCATAATGATGAAAGGCTGCATTTCTATGACAAGGAGTTCTTCATGAAGAGATATTTATTTTAATATTCTTAAATACTTGCGCTCTTGGAAAGCCAAATTTTCACCGAGGGAATATTGTGAAATGAATATGAACCATGCTATATATAGAGGTGGTTCCTCTATTTATACCGCTGGAAGTGAACTTCATCAATTACCTTTCTCCTTGCTAAGTTCTCGTTATCTTGGTCTGTTTGTTTTTCCTTTGTACGTTTCTTGTTTTTGTGGCCTTTCTCTTGCCTTGAATCCTGTTACCAATGTATCTTATGGATCAAAATATGTCAACGTAAACATCAATGGATGTGTAATGGGCAAGTTTCTCTAGTTGATTCCTGCCCATTTTGGTGAGATCTGGGCTGGGTCGATTTGTGTTTAAAATGTCACCTCAACATGGAAAAATGATTTCTCTAACTTCATTATTCTCTTGGATGCATGTTTTGGCTACCTTTTGCCTGGCTTTTGTGATATTTGACCTTTTGGGCATTTGTGAAAATGTAGGCTTGCAGCAAAATCTCTGAGAAATTTGGGAAACATGGTTTAGTGAAACCAAAGCAAACTGTACGAAGCCTCGCAGCTCCTGTGAGAATGTTTGATGGGATGGATGAAGAGCAAGTACCAAAGAAACAAGCAGATGTGCTGGATGGTCCTCTGCTATCTGAACGTGACCGAGCAAAGCTTGAGAGAAGAAAGAGAAAAGAGGAACGCCAGAGAGAGGTATGTTAAATGAGTTCATGCCTGATTTTATGAGCATATATATATATATATATATATATATATATATATATATATATATATATATATATATATATATATATATATATATATATATCATGTGCATTCTTTCAGTTCAGCCCTTAAGATTTCATGATTGATTTTATTTATATTCCTCCTCAGATTATGAAATCTGCCAGTATTGATTACGCTCTCATTTATCCTTTTTCTTGCTTTTGATCATTGAGGCCTTTTTTCTTCATACAGGCACAATACCAAATGCATTTGGAAGAAATGGAAGCAGTTAGAGCAGGAATGCCTGTAGTATGTGTGAGGCATGATTCTGATGAAAATGGTCCAGCTCTTAAGGATATACACATGGAAAACTTCACTGTTTCTGTTGGTGGCCGTGACCTCATTGCGGATGCTTCAGTGACTCTTTCATTTGGAAGACACTACGGTGAGTAGTTGCATGGATTGCGTTTCCAAATAACCTTCAGAGGTTTATTCAAGACATGAGTTGGATGGGATGAGTCTTATTTTACTTGAGCTATTCATATCTAGTTTATATACTTGCTATTCAGCAGTCATTTATGGTATTATATGCCATTTGGAGTGCACATCTCTGTACTTAAGAAAAGTTTATGTTTTATCCTGATGGCTATAATCTTTTTCTTTAAAAGTTCAACTTTTATGGTATTCCCATAATGTCTGAGCAGTATTCTTAGAACAATGATTAAGCGGCTCATTTTGTCCATAATCTGTATGGCTGAAATTATAAGTCATCTCTTTTTGTCCATATTCATTACTATCAACTCTCCATGTCCAAACTTCTTCCTCACAATTCCATCAATCTTTATGATCTTTGGTGCTGAGACCAAGGAGGAGACCAATTGCTTCCTTGTTCAACGAAACGGGTCAACTTTGCAATCAATAATAAGATCCAGATATCCATATTTTTCCCCAAAAATTTGCCATCTAACTAGATATCAATGAGATTAGTCACCATGTAGGCTATTCTGGTGCCTTCTAATTTTACCCCTCTATCTGGCTTCCCGCTTATCTGAAGGCATTTGAGAATCTACCAACAAAAACCAGTTATAAGGACTTCCCATCTCCTGTAGGTACACTGAGATGCCAAGAGTGATGCCTGACTGAAATGTCTGAATGCCCATACACTGGTTCCGAGACTGACGATCAAATACCTCATCATGATGAACAGATATGAGCAAAGCATCACCATTTATGAAGTTCCGGGACCACAAACATTAGGCTAATAGCTGTTGAACAAATCAAATTTATACCCAAATTTGCAATATACGGAACACTGCTAAGAGAGTGCATAAGATTCCGCTTAATGCTATAATCTGAATTTGTCCGAGGATAGAACTGAAACCAGGTATAGAATATTCAATTCAACTTACCATATAAATGAATTCTGCTGCTTTCAGTTGACAGATCAGGTCTTGCTGCGTCAGTAACAACCCTCGCTTTGTTTGCAATTCCCCGGAGATGAATCTGCCACCATATTGTGCAGGCTTCTCTGACAAACAGTTTTGGGAAATAACAACCTTTTGGGCACAGCTTTAATAAAATTAGTGGTTCAATCCAATTTTATTCTCGAAGAAAAAAAAACCTTCTGAGCACAGCTGTGGAGCTTGTCCCTTGCTTGAGAGATTTGGATCATGAGGAGAGCTGAAGGGATTCCTTCAGAGTAGAAGCTCTTGCCCAATTCCCAAAGGCTTATCCACTACCTCACCAATTCTCAGAATGTATCCTCTCCACGATCTTTCCCATTCTCATTTTTAGTTCAGAAAGCGTAGAAGCCCAATCATGAGTAGGGCTGTGCATAATTCGGTTCAAACCGAAAAACCGAACCAAACCGTTCGGTTCGGTTCGGTTTCACAAATTTGTGAAACTGAACCGAACCGAAAAACCGAATAAGCTGATTTTTAAATAAACAGATATTTTATATTAACATTATACATATAAATGTTTTAATACTTTAGTATCATATACATATTTATGTATAAATAGGTATTTTAAAATTTAATTTTAATGTCAAATATATATATATATATACATATACATTTCATATGAATAAAATATGGAATTTTGGTTTGAACCGAACCGAACCAAAATTTTTCGGTTCGGTTCGGTTCGATTTCAAGTGTCAATTTCTCCAAACCGAACCGTGCACACCCCTAATCACGAGTCAAGTAGTTGTAAAGGGCTACCTGTGAGATGGCGATACGTAATGCCATAACGTAGATGAGCCATTGTATAGAGCCACGATTATGTATGGAGGATGGGGAAAAATATTGAGTTATTGTTGTTGTTTTTTATTTCTTTTGGTGTTTTTATATTTTTAAACTTTGAGGACTTAGAACGAGCCCTCAGGGAGTCTATGACTTTAGATCAGGCAGGTGGATCCATGAATTCAATTTCTTTCCACTGACCTCGGTCAATGTTAATTACGTCAATCAACTATTTGACAACTCTTGATTAACCGTCCGATTGATGCCCTTACAGTAGAATCATGCACTAATGATGTTTACTAAGTCAAGCTTTGACTTATTATGGAAGGGAACTAAGGACACCTTCCTTAATGTGTCTTAGTGAACCAAGCTTGGAAGCCCACTAGATGCCCCTTAGTTTAGTGGGCCTTTTATGGCGTCATCAAGGGTCCATCAAGGATTTAGTCTGGATGATTTAGTCGAACAACATCGTTACCAAACATGAACTTAGCACATAAATTGGGTCAACTTGAACATTCTTTCATATAATGTCGTTTTACAACATCCAATTGATTAGTGAGACATGCCCTCACTTAATCAAGATAAACAAAATTCATGACTCAAGCATAGTAGAGTCCATGAATAAACATGTAATACTCATAAATCATTTCAAGAGTATGCATAAGGACCCCTCAAATAGTATGAGGGAGTTCACTTAATCCTCCTTTAAACAAACATGGTAGGAGGCTTCTTGGGCTTCTTGCCTTGAAAGCCTTGCAACCTTGGAGAGCTTTAGAAGAGTGGCAACTTGACATGGATATCCCAAGCCTTGCATTGGCTTCTTCTCCTCCCCACAGTAGGCCCCTTTGGGGGGTTTATATAGAGTGGCTAGGGGGCCAACCGGTTTGGGGGGGGGGGGGGGGGGAGGAAGGGAGGGAGAAGGCACCGGTGGCACCCCCCACCTTTGGCTCCTCTCCAATGACAGAGAGGGAGGTGAAGGGGCAGGAGAGAGAGAGAGAGGGAGATGAAAGGGTGAAGGGAGGGAGCTGTGAGAGAGGAGAGGTGGGTACACCCCCACTGGTGATCCCTCCTCTTCCTTTTTTCTTCTTTCTTTTTCTACTTTCTTTTTTTCCTTTTTTTTTTCTTCATTTAATGGGGAAAACCCCCCACCGGTGGGGGGTCCAACTGGTGGGGGGTGCTACCGATGGGGGTACCCACCGGTAACCCCCCTCCTCTTCGTTTTTCTCTCTCTCTTTACCCCCCACCAGTAGGGGTCTCAATGAGAACCGGTGGGGGGTCTTGGCCTCTTCTTCCCCTCTTTATTGCTCTTATTAAAGACCACCAGTGAGAGGTCTTCTTAATTTCTATTCTTGCCCTTCTCCTTCTCATTTTGCTTCTATATCCATTTCATAAAAAAACTTTTAAACAAATGCCCCCTACAGAACATGTGTCAAAGGCGAAGCGATGGCACGCATCCCGTGCATGATTTTCTTCACATGCTTTTGATGGCTTTATCATGTGCGACTGGCTTGCATCATCCCCATTCTTGAGAGTTTTCTTTGATTTAGGGTTTACGTTCTGACACAACTATCTCGGCCAATCAATTCGGCTTTATGTCGAGTCGATCAATTATGGAAGCTATCTTTCTCATTATGAGTTTGATAGAGAAATATAGAGATATGAAGAAAGATCTACATATAGTATTCATCGATTTGGAGAAGGCCTATGATAGAGTTCTAAGAAATGTCTTGTGGTGGGTGTTGGAGTGCAAGAGGGTATCTACTAGGTACATACAAGTGTTAAAAGACATGTATGAAGGAGCAACTACTAGTGTCCGCACGGTCGGAGGGAAAACAAGAGATTTTTCTATTTCCGTTGGAGTACATCAATGATTAGCAGTAAGTCTTTACTTTTTCACATTAGTTATGGATGATTTAACAAATGATATACAAGAAGACATTCCGTGGTGTATGATGTTTGCGGATGATATTGTGTTGATAGATAAGACGTAATAGAAAACTAGAACTTTGGAGGAGCACCTTAGAGTCTAAGGGTTTCAGATTAAGTAGAACTAAGATATAATATATGCATTGTAAGTTGACTAAATGTCGTATAGGCAAAAATGAGGGAGTTAACTTGGATGGGATGTTAATACCCCAAAGCATCCATTTCAAATATCTTGGTTTGATCCTCCAAGAAGACGGATGGTGCGATGAGGATGTTGGCGATAGGATTAAAGCAAGATGGGTGAAGTGGAGACTTGCCACAACAGTCTTGTGTGACCACAAGATCCCAACAAAGCTGAAAAGAAAATTTTACTGTACGACGATAAAACTTGCAATGTTATATGGTAGCGAGTGTCGGGCGATGAAAGGGCAACATGTCTCCAAGATGAGTGTTGCCGAGATAAGAATGTTAAGGTGGATGATCATACCATGTTAGATAAAATTCGTAACGAGTGTATTTGGAAAAAAAAAGTAAGAGTGGTATCAATTGAAGACAAATTGAGAGAAGGGAGACTGAGATGGTTTGGGCATGTTAGGTGTAAGCCTAGGGAGGCTCTAATTAGAAAAGTGGAGCATATTAGGATATATGATAGGAAGAAAGGAAGGGGTGGACCTAGATTAATTTGGAAGATGGTAGTACAATATGATTTGAAAGCTTTAAACCTTTCAAAAGAGGTACCCCAAAATCGTTTAGAGTAGAGACAGAGAATCCATATAGCCGACCCCAATTATTTGGGATTAAGGCTCCATTGAGTTGAGTTGAGTTAAAGGTTTATAAACCCTAATTTAAGCATCAAGGCACCTCGAAAATGTTTGTCGTCTCCCCTAACTTCCTTGGAACTTTGGCGGCAAGCCACCTTTTGTGGGCATTAAATGATGTCAGCCCACTAGAGTTTTGCCTTCTTATGGGTCTTGCATAGCCCTGCTTCAAATGTTCTGGTGAACCAAAGGTGTCTAACCAGGCTATATTTGCGACTTTCGAGTCAGACCCAGTTGAATAACCTTGGTGGTTCTGACTAGTGTCTTTTGGATTTTCGGAGTTTTTCTCTAGCTTTTTAGAAGCACCAAACAGTAGGGTTGTTTACTATTCGGTTCAAACCGAAAAATCAAACCAAATAAAACTGAAATTTCGGTTTGGTTCGGTGAACAATATTTCGGTTTGGTTCAGTTTCCAAAAGTCTCAACCCGCAAAAACTGAACCGAACCGTTCAAACCAATATGCTTGTCATTTTTTTTATGATGTGAAGAGGTTTATTTGGGCCAAGGCCTGCTCTGTCGCCTACTGGGCTCCGTTGCCTGGGGCTGGATATGGTGGGGAGCATTTATAGCTGCGTTATGAGTGAGGTTCTTTACCTTCCCAATGTGAAAGTATCCACACGCCACAGCTGACAGTACCCAGCAGCAAGTGCAAAGGCAAGCGCGTAGTATAGATGCCTTGGATGTCGTGCGAGAGATTGTTAGGTGTTGATGCGCATCACGTGAGGTGCTCTTTCCCTCCATACGTTGTGCAATAGTGTAGGTGGGTGGGCTGGTTATGTTTAGTCCTATATCGGAGAAATAGAAAAAGGGAGACCTCATAAACACTAAAATTCGGTTTGATTCGGTTTTTGTAAGTCACTCGGGTTGGTTTAGGTTGAAGGTTTTTCTTGGAAAATCGGACCGAACCGAACCGCGAACACCCCTACCAAACAGTATAACGACCTTCTGGAATCTTTGGGTTTTCGGATCTTCGGGCCTTCATGGCTTGGGGACCCCTTTGGGAATGTTCGGGTAACATCCTTTGTCTTCTGACACTTGCCCAATTTCAGATTTTAGGATGTGAAACACCTCCTTCCGGTTTTTTTAGGCACGCTATGCAGAGTGTCAGGAACTGACCAATGTTTTGAATAAGTTTTACGAGTCTAGCATTGCGCTGACTCGTTTTGTTTCCCACCCTCTTGGAAATTTTCAGAGCACAAAATACACTTTTTTGGTTTTCTAGATACGCCCAACATCACCCGAAGTAATTCGACTTTTTGGGGCTTTTTGTTCTTCATGACTTGGGGACCTCCTTGAGAGTGTTTGGGTAAATATTCTTTTCATCTCTTCGATAGCCACCTTTTTTTAAGATTTTGGGGGGCTGGAAGCGACCCTGTTCTGCCTTTCCAGGCATACTATGCAAAATGTGCCATCGCTTTGACTCATGTCAATGCGGTCCGGTCTTTACAAGCCTCATGTTGCATTGACTTGCTTCATTCCGTACTCTTCGACGACATTTGAATTTTTTTGAGTATCGAGTACTCCTTTTCAACTTTCCAGATGTGTCGAAAAGAGTCTGGAGTAACTTGAATCTTGTGGCTTTCCAGCCATTTGGGTTTGCGAATATTGTGAAATGTCGATCCTTCGTCATTTTCCGGCATTTGCCCAAACTTCGAAATTTTTGGGTATGAAGAACACCCTTTTTGCTTTTCTCGGGTACCCTATAAAGGTGGCCTGACATGGCCAGAGCTTTGACTGCATCGAGTTGAACTTTGCAATTTCGCCACAGTCCTAAAACTTAATTATGTCGCTTTGCGTTTAGTCTCTTTTTCCTTTTGCATGTTGCTCGTTTCTTTCCTCCTTTGTGCCATGGCTGAGGCGAGAGGCTCTCCGATGCTGCCCATGGATAGGAGCATGGCATGGACCATGGAGAGGCTGGAGACTTGTCTTATTGCCTCCACGGGATTTACTGACACAGTGCCATTGTCCCCCCTTTTTCTGAGGCTGATGGAGAATTTGGGGCATTTGCATCTGAGGGGGTGGCTTTACCCTCCATTTTTTAGCGACTTTGCAAGTGTGGTACTATTATTTTCTTCTTCAACAGTTGTCGGAAACTTATTTCTATAATGCCTGAGATTGTTGCTTCCGACTAGCCAATCTTTTTCTTAATTTCCCTTCTTCTTTCTTCTTTAATTCATCTTGTGCATGATTCTCTCTCTCTCTCTCTCTCTCTCTCTCTCTCTCTCTCTCTTTTGCCATTGACTTGGCGGAGAGCTCATCAGCGGACTTTGTTATCAAGGCAGCACTTCTTTGAGCCCAAAATTGATGCCTTTAAGGAAGGGAGAGATTGCACCCAGTTAGCTTGATTTCTATCTTTGTGATTTCATCGGAGAACTCTGAGAGTTTTACCTACTTCGTTTTCTTTGCCGTCTGAACACGGCCATCCCATGGACTTATCCTAGGACATGTTGACACTCCTCCTTGATGGTTTTTTTGTTAACGATAACTTCAACGCCCTTCGGGTTTTCGTCAAAGTTTGCCCCCTCTTACTTTTGCGTGTATGTCCTTTCGGGTTTTCATGCAGCGTCGTTACCCATTTTTGCCTAAGGCGTCATTTTGGGTTTTCACCTTAGTCAAGTTTTTTAAGACTTTTTTACCCTTAATTGATCCTTTATGAACAAAGAATCAACTAAGTCTGTCGGGACACCTTTTTTTAAGCCCTCTTTTTTTGTTGTTGTTGAACAATTGTTTCTTTTGGTTCGGTAGGAAATGATGGCTACCTTGAGGGCTGAATTGGTGGAGTTTTTTTTAGAAGGCTTTGGATATAACCAAGAACTTTTGGGATCTCTACGGAGACAAAGGCTCCTAGTAGCCGTGAAGTTTTTGGGTTTTTGAGGGCATAAAGACTCTGGGGACTAGGACTTTTGAATTTTCAAGGATACAAGAGCCTGTAGGGGCCAAAGACTTTTTAGGTCTCAAGGATACAAAGGTTTCTATGGGCCAAAGACTTCAAGGATACAACGGCTACTAGGGGCCAATTTTTTTTTAGGTTTAAAGGATTCAACGGCTCCTAAAGGCCAATTTTTTTTTAGGTTTCAGTGTCGTGCTTGAGTGCCGGCTTGGGTAAATGCCGCTTGCTGGTGTGGAAGACGTAAGAAGAGTAGTTCAAAATTTTTGTTCGAGCCAGCTCTCAAGCCATGGAGCCGAGCTCCATACAACTCAAGTTTGGCTCGTTAACTCAAATGAGCTTTTCTTCTGGCTCGGGCTTGACTCGTCTCCTTAAACGAGTTGAGCCGAGTCGAGCTCACCTTGAGCCGAGCTCGAGTGGCTCACGAGCTGCTCGGCTCATTGCCAGCCCTATTTAGAATATTGTAGTTCTTGGACACATGCTCTATGCCCTCTCACTAGGCATCTGAAACATTGATTACAGGGTGTTTGGAGCGATTTTTTTCTAAGACTATTTCGCTTTTACAATTTTAATTTCTGTAACTTTTAAATCAAGTTTTAAAATGGCATGAATCACTTCTTGACCTGGTTGGTAAAATTATCATAATCTTTAAAAATTATGTAGACATGTTTGGCGAACACTATTTCAACAAAACTAGAATGAATTAACGAAATTGTCTCTCAAAATGAGAAGAATACAATTTTTCATAGAAATTAAATAAATATTTTTTAACTGTCCCAACATTCAAAATTATCACAGTGTTGTTTAATAATGAATTCTTCTTCTAATCATCTTAAAAACAGTAACAATATTGACAAGAAACAATGGCTTGCTGTCACAGTACAATATAGAAGAGGTCTCTTGTTGAAGCTCGACTGAGAAGGCTTATGATAAGGTCAACTGGGAGTGTTTGTTTAAGGTCCTTAACAAGGTGGGTTTTAGCAAGAGGTAGATTAGATGGATTAGGGAAAGTGTGTCCTCTGCTACCTTTGCGGTGCGCATTAACGGGCAACCTACGTGTCTTTCTTCCATCGTGGGAGAGGACTTCGACATGCAGACCTGTTGACCTGAAAAATTTTCATGCGCAATGACGTTGTTCAAAGCATGCATATGCACATGATTGTACGACATAATATACATATATATATACATGGCATATACGCACAATGATGTGAGTTTATGTTATGGAAAATATGCATGACATGGCATATGTGCATATTAACATGAGCCTATGTTATGTAGAAATGATGAAGAAATAAATAAGTATGCACCAATAATATAGAGGTCCATGTTAAATGAAGACCTTTCCTATATGCATGCGAATACATAGGCCTATATGCACGCATTAGGAAGGCAATGGAGCAAAAGATATACCTAGGCCAAGATGCCTCGGTCAGGGCTCCTGCAAGAAGCCAAAAACAGCTCCGGAATTGCTCCTATACGCTGTCCAAAAACAGCCCCGGAAGCTCCTATATGCTGCCCCTTGAGGGGCTTGATGGCTTCAATGAATGGGCCCAATAGGGAGCCCCAAAATGCAGCAACAAAAATACTTCCAATGCTGCGAAATAGGGGCTCAAAACAGTCCCGAAATGGGCTTAAAACCGTCCCAAAATAGGCCCAAAACAACCCCAATGGAGGCCTAATAGCAAGATGTGTAGGCCCAATAAGAGGCCCAATAAGGGACCCAATAAGAGGCCCAAATGAGCCCAAAAATCAGTCCCACAGGGCTCACAAATCTGCAATCCAAAGAGGAAAAAATTCTCTAAAGGGGCAAAGAAGAAAATCCCCAAGTTTTCCAAAGTGGAAAGAGGCCAGGTGGTCCCCCCTCTCTCTCTCCCTTTATTTAAATAAAGAAGAGGGAGAGAGGAGAGAGAGGGGACGAACCGATGGGGGGTCTTCCTCTCCCTCTCTCTTTCAAATTTCAAAATAAAAATAAAAGGGGGGAGGGGGAGATTAATTAGGGGACAAGGCTATTTAATGGTTCTTAAGCACTTCCCAAGTTAGTGGAGCCTCCACTAAACTCTCATTTAAGAGAGCAAATTCCATTCACACTTGGCCAAAAGTGGGGCAATTAATGGGCTAAGCCCCATTAAATTAATTAAACAAAAAGGAGAAGGGGAGGGGGGATGTACCCCCACCAGTTTGCCCAAAATTGGTGGGGGGTCCAAACCGGTGGCTCCCCCCACCGATTGGAACCGGTGGGGATGCCCACCGGACACCCCCCCCCCCCCCCCCCTCTTTCTCACTCTCTCTCTTCTCTCACCCTTTTAATAATAAAAAAAGAAAAGGAGAGGGGAGAGAGGCAAACCGGTGGCCCCCCCCCCACTGCGGGCTTCTCCGGTGGCACCCGCCACCGGACCCAAATTGAAGTCTATAAATAGGGCCGAAAGCCCTCAATTGCAAGGACACACACCCCACTCCATATACTCTAAAGTGGAAAAATTCTAAGGGGAGATTCTGTTGCGTTGAAGACCAAACCCGGTGTCTTTGCCTGGGTTTGCTGTATTTTGGAGGATTTTCTCGTCCCGGAGGGTTCTCCTTTTAAGGTTCTTCCTAAGGGGAAGCCCTGCCGATTTGTTTGTTGTAAAAGCCTTCTTTATGAGGCGGTTTGTTGTAAAAGCCTTCTTTATGAGGCGGAACTCTGCTGAAATAATGAAATGACTCTTTTATGTCAAATTGTATGCATGTGTGTGTCATAAAATTAAATAATTAATATCATATATTATTTCTTTTGATACATATAATTAATTTTCTAATTACTTTAAAAATCTGATTAAAAAAATCTATGAATCCTCATAATCTAATTTTGGTCTCATTCCTAAACATGGGAGGGATAATTAAATTCTAAACATAAATATAAACTAATTAGTTTTATCTAAAAATTAATTAATTAATCTTAATTAATACTAAAAATGCAATAATTAATACAAATCTGTAAATAAAATCAGAAAATACAGTGATAATTAATAACAAAACAATAAAAAAAGAAAGTTAATAAATAAAATATTTAGCCATAAAAGATATTTACCCACTTAAGAAATTGACATAATAAATATAAGAATTGGTTAAAAATCAGAAAAAACAGTTAAAAAATAAAAATAAAATAAATCTGAAAAATACAAATTTTGGAATGACTCCAGAACTTAACCTAATTATCAACATGCCCCTCCTACATGATAAAAATCTGCAAAAATCATAAGAAAAATCCTAAAAATAAAAAAAATAACTCCTATATCCAAAATACCCTCCGAGACTTAATAAGAAGGGTAAAAATCACTAAGATACTCCTAATCTGATGAAAATCCCAATGTGGATCCTAAGTCTAAATAAACCCGATTCGAGGAAAAATTACTAAAATACTCCTGCAGCATAAGTTTGTTCAAAACAATTTCAAAATATACCCTAAAGGTTTTCAAATCCTAAATGAGATATTGAAGACCTAAAAAGACTTCAACCTTAAGAGTTTTAGATACTCCGAAATCAATGAATCCTAAATACTTAAAAGCCTTGGAACAAAATCGAATATTCCAAAAAGACTTGGGTGAGACCAAAGATTTAAAAGCTATCTTTCACTTGCATGCATGTTGGGTGGTAGTATAGATGGTTTCAAGGGCATCATACGGACCGTTAATCAAGAGTTGTCGAGTGGTTGCTCGACGTAATTAACACTGACCGAGGTCAGTGGAGAGAGGTCAGATACTCGGATCTTCGCCTGATCCGAAGTCCCGGACTTCTTGAGGGCTAATCCCAAGCTCTCATAGTCCAATAAATAAAATTAATAAAATCAACATATATTTCTCCAAATAAAACAAAAAACGACAGGATCCTCCAAATCCGATAGGAGAGATAGCTAGGTCGGGTCTCGCAAAAACAAGACCATATAGCCATCCACTTCATCTAGATGGCGCATATCTTGAGTAGTGTGTGGGTTAGTGCTGAGTTAGCAGGACTCATCACAGGCTTTCAGGCGACACAAATGGGGTACTTATATCTTACACCTTCATTATGCAGATGGCGGTATTCTTTTCTTCTTAGCAGAGGAGAGCAACTATTTGTGGTCAGGATGATTCTGGAGTTTCTCAAAGAGGTCACAGGCCTCAAAGTCAACTTCCAAAAGAGCCATTTGGTCGGCATCAATGTGGGAGATGTGGAGCTTAGGAGGGCTACTTTTATTTTGGGGTGTCAGAGGGGTGAGTTCCCCTTATCCTATTAGAGGATGCCCTTGTCTAGGGGTTTTGCATTGCAGAGACTGGGAGAAGGTGGTTTGGAGATTTGAGCGTCGCTTGGAAGGGTGGAAGGGGAGAATTTGACCTATGGAGGCCGACTGACTTTATGTAGGCTTGTTCTTGACAGCCTTCCTATCTATTACCTCTCTGTTTTCACTATCCCTTCTACAACGGTGAAGAGGCTCGATTCCATTTGGGCTAGGTTCTTCTGGCCTAGGTTCGCCGACTTGATGAGTCGGACTGACTTGGATCTCCCATGATCCGGTACGAGTCGGGTTGACTTGTGCCGACGTGGTCGAGTCGCATGGAAAAGTTCTTCCAAATTGCATAGGCTCAGTCGAGGCGCACCGACTCGGGTTCGTCTTGATATGGTACGAGTCATCCGAGTCGGCACGATCTATCCGGTACGGCAAACCATGCTTCTGGCACGAGGTTGTGTGACCCTACAAGAGGTGGTTTTGATATTGATTGGAGCTGAGTGTGGAGATCCAAAGAGAATGGAGGTTTGGGCTTGAAGAACATTATACTTTTTAACTTGGCTCTCTTGTCTAAGTGGTTGTGGAAGCTGGTGCAATATGATTCCAGACTGTGGTGGGAGGTGATTTCACACAAGTACTGTGCCAGTGGTAGGGTGTGGGACTTATCTCTGGCTAGAACATATAACGTCTCCCCTGTTTGGAACCGCCAGCCTTTCTTTCTGATTTGGCAGATGGGGTCCGGTCTCAGACATGTTGCAGCCCACTGTTCAGAAGAGATTTGAAGAAGAAAAGTGGAGGGAATTGCTCATGATGTTTTCGGTGCTGCAACCTTTTCAGTTGGAGCCTTCGGCAGAAGATCAATAGATCAATGGATCTAGAGATGGGACAAGGATGGGAAGCACTTGGTCAAATTGGGGTATGCCATCATTGCTGATGGGGGCACTAGATACCCCCTTTATTCTTCAGTATGGGGAGTCTAAAGTCCGCCTAAGGTCCAATTTCTCCTATGGAGGACCTCTCTGTAGGCTGCCTACTTGTGATAGGTTGGCTCGTTTCCTTTAGGAGATGGCTACTGGGTGTTGTCTATGTGGCTCGGATGAGGAGACTACGGACCATCATTTTGCATCCTGTTCATTTGCAGTGGAGGTGTGGCAGCTCCTGTGTGATCATTGCCATACGGGATTCTTACAATTTCATTCAGTCGAGCAGTTACTTCATTGGTGGGGGAGAGCTTGGCCTTGGAAGTAAGACCGCGTTTTGTGGTGGCTGATCCTCCATGGAACAATTTGGGCGCTGTGGACAGAGCGGAATAGTAGGATTTTTAGGCGGGAGGCTACTACCCCGCATAGCGTCTTCTCTTTTGTATGTGATAAGGTCAAAGGTTGGGCTAAGAGTGCTTGTAACATGGACAACTCTTTGTTTTGTCTATTGGAGGAGGGTTAAGGGCACGTCTCAAGAACTTGGTGTTATGTTTACAGGGGACTTTTGTTTTTGTCTCCCTACTGGCTTTGTTTTTTGGAGGATAGGGAGGGAGAGTCTCACTTTCTTGGTGTTTTCTTTTGGGGGACTTATGTTCATGTTCCCCTTCTTACGTGTATATTGTTGATCTTTTTCCTTATTTATAATACATGGTACCATCCACATTAAAAAAAGGAATGGCTGTATTATTCTTCTCATTGGAACAACTACAACTACAATCAGCACCACTCCAATCACAAATTAGGATTAACTTCTCCTCACAGCCTTCTTTAATCACCATCATAGTATAAAGGCCAAAGAGTACAACCAACAACTGCATGAGGCAGAATTTAACACATTACCACTATGGGCATATATCAAACATGATCGAACATGAGATTCTGCAGGAAAAGCCTTGCTACAATGGCCTGGTCCATTCAGAAAGCATCACGTCCTGTTCCTCAGAGTTGCAGTGTGGCAGACCTATGATGGCTGGTGGAGAGGACACAGCAGGGAGAGAGAGAGAGAGAGAGAGAGACAGCGAGAGCTGTGCTGTGAATGGGGGTTGGGGGTAGATGAAGAGGATGCACTTGAGAGAGGGGCTTGGAGATGAGCAGCCGTGCGGAGGATTCCTTTGAGAGACATCCGAGAGTCTCTCTCAGAAAAGAAAAAAACAGGGAAGTAGGTGTTTTGTGTTTTAGGGAAGTTAATAAGAGGAAGGACACCTTCCTAGAAAAGGGGAAAGTGCTGCCAAACCAAAATAGTCTCTCTTTATTTCTAATTTTAATTTTGCAAGAAAAAACTGTCATACAAATTTATCCAAACGCCCTATTAGGGAAAAACAGAAATGTACACTGCCGGTCCGAGAATTTGTGTCCATTCAGTTCTTTTTTTAAGGTTGGACACAGTTTGGGTTGGTCTACCCTACTTGCATCCTTAGTTCCATATACAAGCAATGACATTAAGTCTTAATGGCAAGCACCGATAAGAAATACTGGACCACAATAAGACACCATCATATTCCTCATGGTACTTGCAACACCATATCTCAGTAGAACTCTTACAGAATTCGAACCTTTGACTTCCTGAGGAAGAATTTTCATCTCTTAACTTCGGAACGTACAGCTGTCTGCAATTTAGCTCCAACAGTCTGCAAATCTCCATTCGATTCTTTAATCTGGTTGTGCATGTATTGCATCTTGCTATTACCTGAAATTTTATTCTCCGACAGATTACAATCTTGTTTTCTTCTTAATTTTTTAAACTCTGGCAAGTAGAACAACAAACTACAAATGTTTTACCCTATTAGGAGGGTCAAACCCTATTTGCTCACACTTCTTATCATTTTCTTTTTGACCATTTCTTTAGAAACCTCCTGCCATAATTTTTCTCCCCTCTCTGCTTCTCATGTTTTCTCCTAGAAGCTCTTTGCTCCCATTTTCTGTCCTATACTTTTCTCACTGTGAATCTTAAACCTTTCATCCAATATTCCTATAATAAACTCTAGGAACATTTTTGCTGCTCATACTTTGATGCCTGCTGCTGCAAAGGCTTTAGTGCCATCAATCCTATTCACGAATACACAAGTACCTGTTTTCCCCTTGTTCGCCGCACTCACCAAAGAAAAAAGGAGAAATTTGCTTAGTCCACTGAGTTTTCCCCATTCACTTATATGGTTGATGACTTATGTCTCCAAATCATTCTATTGCTCTTCCTCTTTATATATGCTTCCAGTTTCATTGCTCTCTGCAGGGACAATGAGATTATAAGAAGCCGTCTCCCATTTGTATGAAAGTCTATAAATACATTCGCTTTCTTTATTGCATAAAGCATTTTTGAGCCTTCCCTTTTGATGGGAATCCAAGACCAGCGTACCACTGTATTACACATGATGGAGTGCATCTACCGCCGTTGGAGAGTCTTTTTGACTTCATTGTGTCTAGGAAACTCAACAAAGTTTGTCTGATGTGTAACTTATTGTTAGACGAGTCTGTAGATATTTTGTTTAGCCCATTTGAGATTCGTTTCAGTCCTTTTCTATTTTTTAAGAATTTTTGTACGATTTTCGCACTATTTTTTAATGTCAAGAGTATTTTGGTCTAGAGTAAAGTTTAGAGAGTCATTAGGGTTTATTTTCTCTTTAAATATTTTTGTAAGACATATATTTATTTTTAAAATGAATATTTTTGTGAATTTTGAGTTATTTTCTGGAGTTCCTCTTTGCGATGGAGAAGACAACCTTATGACGGGGTTGAATTTGCCCTGCGACGGGGCCGTGTGTGATGCCCAAGCCTCCGATGCGATGCCGGAGGGCTCCCCATTGCCGATGCGATGCCGGTAGTCTTTTTCATCCCCCTTCTTCCTCTTCTGTCCCCTATCAAATTTGGTATCAAAGCAAACTTTGATCCCTACCACGCCACTATTCCATCCCATCTTTACCACTGTTGTGCCGCTACAGTAGCTATTGACCGCCGCCGCCACCACACCTTTCTTCCTCCTCTTTCTTCGCCCCATATCGTTTTTTTTCTCCTCTCGGCGGCCCTTTCACCAGAACCACACAAAAAAGGATTAAAAAAAAAGTTACTGTTCATGATGAACAATATCCGCGATTACTGTTCACGTCGGACAATATCCGCGATTACTGTTCGCAATGGACAATATCCACGATTACTGTTCACGGCGGACAATATCCACGATTATTGTTCACGGCGGACAGTACCCCGCGATTACTGTTCACGACGAATAGTAACTACGATTATTGTTCACGTGAACAATATCCGCATTTACTGTTCACGTGAACAGTACCGCGGTACAGTTCATACCACTCCTCTCCTTCGTTCTCTCTCCCGATCTTTGTTTTGTAACGCGAAAAAAAGTGCAAAAAAAAAAAGAAGAGGGAGGGAGGAACTATCTTCTGTCGTTGCCCCAGTGGCCGTCGCTGTCGCCGTCGCCAATAGCTTCGCTGTCTATATCTCCGTCACAGCCATCCAAACAAGTCCAGGCCGACGCCGTTGCAGCCGTCGCTGTTGTGTGGTACTGTCACCGTCTGCTTCTGCTTCTGCCACTGCCATCGACAATCTTTGTCGTTGACATTCCTGCATCGTCTGTAGTCATGACTTCGTTAGTCTTTTACACTGAGGTTATGTTGCCCAACAAGGCACATGCCGCCTTGTGTTTAATAGTGGACTATATGGGAATTTTCTTTCACAGGCAATTGTTGATTTACTCTCCAAGACCAGAGAAATTGTACTCGATGGTGATCGAGCGTTTGTGGAGTTCTATGGGCCTTTCAAGGTTGTTTCTCATCTTGATGGGGCATGGTGTACCATCCTTCCTAAGCCAGGGCCGTATATTAGAGTTGGCATAGATTGGATGGAGGAACGACATGCCACCGTAGATCACGAGCGACAGAGGTGCATCCTCCAGCCGCCTCACTTGAAAGGAAAGTTCATTTTTTCAATCATGTACCCTTCAAGTGTGGCAATTTCTCAGTCTGAAAATTCAATCAAGGTCACGAAGTGTGAGGTTAATTCGAGAGCCATCCTAGCAAATGCAGGTTCTTTGGATACCATTAGCAGTGCATCATCACTAAGGTTCAAAAACTCGGCTCGGATTGGCTCGAGTCGGACCAGTTTTGGGCCGGCCGTGCCGATCTAGAGCAACCTGGCCGAGTCCAGGACTCGGATCAGGCGATCCGAGGCTGGATCGGTCCGGGTCGACTTGGATCGGGCCGACCCGGCCCCCAACGGCTAGGTTGACTAGCCGTTGGTAGTCAAACTAGCCGTTGTTGGCCGTTCCCAAACGGCCAGCAACAGCTAGTTTGGGCCTCTACAAGTGTCTTTTGAGCCTCCCACCATTCTTGCTCTCTCTCACACTCTCTCGATCATAGAATTCTCTCTCTGTCTCTCCTACGAGGCTACGACTACAAGCTCTGCGATCTCTTCTCTTCTTCTAAATTCATTTACTTTCCTTTGTCATTTTTTTTCTTTCTATACTATTGTTCTCAGTATCTCTATTTGCCTTTTGGCAGTTGACGTGCTGTGATCTGTGAACTGCTCAACTGCGTAAGGAATGGCATCTCAAGGTATTGCTGAGCGGTCCTCTGGGAATCCTCCTAGCGTTGATCCTGTTTGGGGTCATTGCATGTCGGTGGACATGGGCCAGAGAAAGGTACAATGCAAATATTGCAACCGGGTCGTCTCTGGCGGGGTCTACCGATTCAAACAACATCTTGCTGAAATAAAAGGTGAAGTTGCAGCATGTGCTCGAGTTCCTTTAGAGGTTCAGATCTAATTTCAAACTTATGTGAAGGATAATGAATCAACCAAAGCAAGTACTGTCAGAAGAAGACATGAAATTCGAGAGGAGTTGTCTGAACCAGCACGAAGATCTAATGCTGGAGTTCGGTTTGGTGGAAGTAATCAACTTATAAATGTGGATGATTGGGATACAAGTAAGTTTCTTATTTAACTTATTTTCATGTTTTTCATTTAACATTTTCAAAGTTATAGTAGATTATTTTTTTTTCTTTTACGTTTAAAGTTGAAATGCGACGTGCAATGGAGGCAAGCCGACGGTCCTTTGCAGATGATGACTTATTTCGGCACACAGGAAGATATGCAGGACAAGAAAGTGGCTCCACATCTTCTGGATAAGGGAGCACTAGCACCGGCATGAGCACTAATGTATGCGAGTAGCTACCTCACGAGTTCACCAGAGATGGAGATCCGAGAGTGGGTCTAATAGATCCCTTCCTCACCAAGAAGAGGGATAAACAACCTTCCATTACTGCTGCATTCAAGAACTTAAAGTTTTATAAGGAGATGATAGGGAGAGCTACATCTAGGTGGTTTTTCTATAACAGTATCCCTGCTAATGCTGCCAAGGGGCCATATTATGAGTCCATGATCGAAACCATACAAGAAGTTGGCAAAGGGGTTGAGGGGCTTACCCCATATGAGATATACAACAAGTACTTGGACTTAGAAGTTGATGACATCCGGACATATAGTACATTCTTTGAAAGGATATGGGACGAGTATGGATGCACTTTAATGTGCGACGGATGGACAGGTTCGTAAGCCTTATCTTCAATTTTTTCCTTAAATATGAATGTGTCTCTTTCTGATTTTTTATCACTTATGGAACTTCACAGGGATAACAAGAAGTATGATCAACTTCTTAATTTACTGCAAAGCCGGAACCGTATTTTTGAAGTCTATTGATGCATCTGTAAAGATAAAAAATGTCTAGTACCTATATGAATTAATGGATCAAATGGTGGAAGAGGTGGGAGAAAAAAGGATTGTCCAAGTAGTTACGGACAATGCAATGGCCTTCAAGTTAGCTGGACAAATGTTGATGCAGAAGAGACAACATCTATACTGGGTTCCCTGTTCTACTCATTGTATTGACTTGATGTTGGAAGACATTTGCGCTGATCCGATAGTGGATGGAGTGGCCAAGAGTGGTTGATTTATCACCACATTCATCTACAACCACAACAACATTTTGGATATCATGCGCACACATACTCATAGAAGATAGTTGCTTTGTCCGAGAGCTACCAGGTTTGCATCTCAATATATATGTTTAGATAATTTAAGTCAGCAAAAGAACAACTTGATTAGGATGGTGGCATCAGAAGATTGGAAGAACCATATATTCCGGCATGAACCAACTAAGGTCAGAGAGAAGAATAAGAAAGTGGCTGATTTAATTCATTCTAAGTCCTTCTGGAGGGGAGTGCAAATAGTGTTAAATATTGTAGAACCGCTTGTCCGTGTCTTGCGATCTTGTGATATAAAAGAAGATCGGATATGAGATATTTATATGAGGCTATGGACAAAACTAAGGAGCTCATTCAACTTAACAATCTAACAACTTATATAAAGTGATGGGACATAATAGACAGACGTTAGGAACATATTTTACATCATGATCTTCATGCAGTTGGTAAGCAACTAACTTTGTGTATTTATTAATTTGCATACACATTTATCATAAGTAATAACTATCTTTTACTTTTTTATTTAGATTATTTTTTCAACCCTCAGTACATGTTTAGAACTGATGGGAAGAATGATAACTATGATAGTTGCTCATAAGTGTTGATGGGAACTAAGAATGTTATTAGACGCATGATTAAAGATGAGAACATAGTAATAATGGCATGCAAGTAAATGTATGATTATAAATTTATGTTATACTACTTTGGGACAAGTACTGCTCAGAGAGCTGCAAATATTTTGAGTCCAAGTTTGAAAATTATTAACCAGATGTTCTACTTAACTTTTAATTATAGCTTGTACATTGTTGACATATAAAATTTTTTATTTACAGTTAGCCTGGTGGCTAGATCATGGAAAAACTTATGGGTATGAAGATCTAGCCTATGTAGCAATTCGCGTTTTAAGTCAAATAACCTCTTCATCAGGTTGTGAGAGAAATTAGAGTACCTTTGGCTTGATTCACACCAAGTAAAAGAATAGATTGAAGTCGAGCCGTCTAGAAAAGCTAGTATTCTGTCATTATAACATGAAGTTGAAGTTAAAAATTCTCGAGCTCATAAGAACCTTCAAAGGCAGGAGAAGGAGATAATTTTCGGACAAAGTACGGAGGCGACAAATGCAGAAGAACCTATAGACTTGGATGAGCTGTTCGAGGAGCAACATCCACTAAATGCATGGGTTGATGCAAGCACTTCAAATGAGTCTGAATTCAACCCAAATGATCGAAAATAGGTGGAAGGTGAGTTAGGTAACGTTCCACTACTTATTGATTTTCAACCTCCTCCTCCAAAACGTTAGAAGAAGAGCAAAAAACAAGTACCAAGCAAACGGAAGAGTGCTACTGGAATTAAGATTACTGATCTGGAGACTATTGAGGAGGAGGATGAAACGCCATAACCAAGTGGTAAGATACAATATCAAACCTCAAATGAGTTGACATCAAAGACGAGCTCCGATAGTTCTGACCATAGTGGAGATGCTACCAATGCCCCAATCCCACCTCCACCAATTCAATTCACTGGAGAACAAGATTATACACATGCTACTCAAGATGAACATCATGGTAGCAGAGCAGGACAGTAAAAATCTCCCATTCAAACATTCAGCAGATCAAAGAGGAAGGACAAAGGTAAAGCTCCTCAGTGTGCAGAAGCCAAAGAAGAACTTAGGAGGGAGAGAATATCAGGAGCAACTATCAGATGTATCATCGTATTCTCTATACGAATGGTATAGTCATCTTACTGGATATGTAGTTTACCCTCCTCAACATTCTGATACATCCGACTATTCCGGAGGTTATCAAGAATATCCACAAATTTCAGTCATCTATACCAATACATATGACTGTAGCCGGTATGTGATGCAATATGAGTAATACTACCAGAACTATATGTCATGGTCTGAGTATGTAAGCCATATGTTAGGTCAATATAATGTACGTTTGGAATAAATGTAAGTTCATGATCATATATATAAGTTTATTCAAGTTTTTTTTTGTCCAACAGTATCTTATATACTTCAAATCAATATATTTCAACACAATTATGTACTGGACTTGTGTTTTATATTTTTTCACATTTTTCTTATTTTTTTAAATTTTTTTCTGTTACTCGATCCAGCCGACCCTGACTCAATTAGGATCGGCCATGATCGGGTTGACTTGGATCGGACTCGGCCGATCCGATCGGTTTTGGACCGGCCGATCCGAGACCCGATTCCGTGTTTCTTAACCTTGATCATCACAATCTCCAGCTTTATCTTCTATGAAGTTAGACCTTGACGTGCCCCTTGCTACATCAGTTGTATTGGCCCCTTTACCTCTGTCTAACCCACTTGTATGGGATCAGACTATCATAGTTGCAGTTGGTCTTCATTTGTTGGAGGATTCTTTATTCGTAGAGCCGATGGATAAGCACGTTCAACCGACCATCTTCACAGACATGAACCTTACCACTAGACCGCGTACTTATGTTCACGTGTGGTGCGAATTTCTTGATCATGCAGAGCAATACTCTACACACATCGATGCAGTTATTAGTTTTAGATTTGTAGTGCTGTTCTCACATGTTGCAATTACTATCATAATCCTTCAACAGTACAAAACTCGAGGACGAGTTTTTTTGAACTGGAAGAGAATGATGGGAATCTAAGACTAGCGTACCACTGCATTACACATGATGGAGTACATCTGCTGCCATTGGATAGTCTTTCTGGCTTCATTGTGGCTAGAAAACTCAACAAAGTTTGTATGATGTGTAGTTTATTATTAGACGAGTCCGTAGATATTTTGTTTAGCCCATTTGAGATTCGTTTAGGTCACTTTCTATTGTTTAAGAATTTTTGTCCGATTTTTGCACTATTTTTTCATGTCAAGGGTATTTTAGTCCAGCGTAAAGTTTAGGTAGTCCTTAGGGTTTGTTTTTTCTTTAAATATTCTTGGAAGACATATTTTTATTTTTTAAAATGAATATTTGCTGCGAATTTTGAGTTATTTTCTAGAGTTCCTCTCTGCGACGGAGAAGATGACCCTGCAACGGGGTTGAATTTGCCTGGCGATGGGGCCAGGTGCGACGCCCAAGCCTCTGGTGCGATGCCGTTCCCCACTGCCAGTACGACCCCAATAGTCTCTCCCATCCCCCTTCTTCCTCCTCTGTCCCCCATCACCTTTGCTATATCTCTCATACATGCTAAGCTTGAAAACCACCTGATTTGAGGGATTTGAGGACGATCGGTGATCCATTAGCGGATTTCATCTTTGGCTGACATGCACTCAGCTCTCTATCCCAAGCCAGCTTCCTTAATGAATGCATTGGTATCACACCCATGACGTTGACCCAGCTGATTATGCCTACAGGACCTTGTTTTCTTCCTTCCAACAATTCTTGCTTCAGCGTGTTTTACACAATCTATTGCATGATTTAAAAGCTGCTGCCTGTGCCCATTAACGTTCATTTTCTATAGCTTTGTTCAGCTATTTATCATCTAGCTCAACTTGAAGATCCTAGAACCTTTTTCGCGCTGGTGCTCTTTGCTTCACTGCATTATGAATAACAAATGCGACTTCCTCATGGGGCTGGGACAGTACTGTTCTTTATGTTTTTATATAAATATTCTACATTTTTTTTTACTACCATAGCAGAAAGGAACTGTATTATGAACAGCGAATGCGACACACTTTATGGGGCTGAGGGAAGTGATGTTCTTTATAAATTTTATATAAATATTCTACATTTCTTAACTGGTGTAATGTAGGGGCAATCCTGGTGTATGTAATAGTTGAGGGGATTTTGGAAAAATCTTACTTAGTATGGCTAGTTGGCTACTTCTTTAACAGAATATTATTCGGGGATTGATCCTCTTAAAAGTTGACAAGGTTGCAGAAGTTTTTAAATTGTATTATCCTTTCAGGTCTTGTTGGTAGAAATGGAACGGGGAAGACATCTTTTCTGAGGCATATGGCCATGCATGCCATTGAAGGGATTCCAAAGAACTGCCAGATATTACATGTGGAGCAAGAAGTTTCCGGTGATGATACGATAGCATTGCAGTGCGTCCTCAACGCTGATCTAGAAAGGATGCAGCTTTTGGAAGAAGAAGCTCATCTACTTTCACTACAGGTTTCATCAGCATTTGCAAACCCTAATCTATTGCTTTTACGGCATTTTCAGTGACGTCTCCGTTATATATTTTGAAAGCTGTGTGTGAGCTTTTTCTGCTTATACTCAAGGTTTTGAGACATCTGTTATGTTTGTTACTGGAATCAAGAGAGATTTGGAGTTTGATGGGGAGAAGGGACAGAGAGATGGGAAGCTTAATGGGGCAGTTGACAAAGACGGATTGGGACAGAGGCTTCAAGAAATATACAAGAGGCTTGAATATATTGATGCCTATTCTGCAGAGTCACGTGCAGCATCAATTCTTGCGGTTAGTTTTTTGCTCTAACATCCTGGTTAACTTTGTCCTGGCACATGGTTTCACCTTCTTGTTATGGGAGGGTTGCTAATAAGCAAGTGGGCTTATAAATCTTCCATCATGCAGTTATAGGTGATCATATGCATTGCATATTTTTGTCTTTGATCTGTTTATACTCAATTTTGTTAATATGCTTAGATATAGAAAAAGGAAAAACACATGGAACGTGGGGCTGGTCGCAGGAATTGTCCCATTTGAACCGGAACTGTCAAAACCAGATCGGAATGTACGGTTCCCGATCTGGTTTGAACTGGCTGGTTTTGGTTGATCAGTGAATACTTGGCTTGTTTACCTTTTCCTATTTTTGTATTAGTATGCAGTAAACTGTTTCCTTGTCTTATGCATATGGCTGCTCTAAATGGTGCATTTCTTTTCTTCCCATCTGTTTTTTTTTTTTTTGTGTTGGTTCCGTTTATGTCTTCTGTGAACTTTTACATGATTGGATCCCAGAAATTTCCCCACTTGAATTTGATATAGTAATGCAGTTTTAGGCTGACTGCATCTTCTATTTTCAGCCGACAGCTGTCCTAGTTGTTATCTTCATTCATTTCTTCAGCTGACTGCTGTTTCTTACAGGATGACTCCTGGTCCTTCAGTCAAGGTTTAAAAAGCCGGTTTGGGAACCGGAAGCAGAACCGGCAGGGCCGGTTCCCATCCCGGTTCGGGTTCTGGTTCAGGCCGGTTCAAGCCTCAGTCGGTCAAATCTCACCTATGAAAAATAATTATATTATTGATATTAAGTAAAAATATCAGACAATAAACGAGAAATAACTACTAAAACTGTAAAAAAGTTAAAAAATATATTGAAAAATTTGTTTTGGCCGGTTCAAAGTTTTTAAGCTTATTAATGGCCAGTTTAAGCTCGGTGCAGGAGGGTTCAAACCATTTTCAGGCCAATTTAAGATTATTTTAAAAATAATTTATAATTTTTTATTATTAAATTATCAACCCGGCTGGTTCAACCTTGGAATTGGCAGAACCATACTGGGTCAGGCCGGTTCCAATTTGGTTGAAATTGTTTTCAAAGCAACACCTAGACAATACGGCATTTTGTTGTGCCCAAGGCTAGCTGGTGCCTAGGCGAGCAGCCCATTAAGGCACTTGCTTGGGCCACCTAGGTGCACCCAGCCTGCCTAAGGTCTGCCCACCCTGCCTTATTTAGGTTCATTTTAATCATCAGAAAGAAGTTGAAGGGTATTTTTATAAAATGGACCATGTTTGTGTCAAAAAGGGAAAATAGATGATCAAACTTCCCACCTTGTGTGGGATTCTTCTGCCAGCAGGTTTCGTTTCCTCCTTTCATGGCCATTGATCATGACGCAAGTTGCAAGCTACAAATTCTCATTGTATTTTTGGGTATTCAATTGTTAATATCTGTTATTTATTCTGTTTTTTTGGGTATTCAATTGTTAATATCTGTTATTTATTCTTTTTAGACTATACATATATGTTGAATATTGTGAATGCTGCCTTTGTATATAGTTAAAATAGATTGATATGGCGGAATACTTGGGTAGTAACTCTACTGAAACATACTAGGTTATGTAAACTACGCTTCACCTTGGTGCCTCGCTCTGTCACCTAAGCAATAAGGCGGTAGGCCACCACCTTGATTGCCTTGGATGCATTGACAACTATGTTGAAGTGGCCAGTTTTTTAAACCATGCTTTCAATTGAATTGGCGATTAATATCTAAAGTTCTGTTACTGTCCACACCCATTGGTTTTTCTAAGATGGCTCGAGTATATCATCTGTAATTGGATGCTTTCCTTGTTTGGATTGTGATTTCAGCTGTTTTCTCTCTGATGGTCAAAGATGTATAACCTCCCCCACGCCCTTCCATGAAGGTTTGCCAGTTAAAAAGAGAATGAGATACCTGCTCGGAAATGAATGCAATTAAGTATCTTTTTGCATATATTTATAAAAGTTGTTACCAAACAGGAGTGAAGCAATTTTTTTTTTTTTTCTCCTTTAGAAGGTGATAAGCTACACAAATATATATCGCATAAGTATTTAAACTTATATTCTAAAAATTAAATTTCTCAATCACCTCTCTATTTTCATATAGAGAACCAGGTGATCTAACGAGTTTATTTTCCATCTGGCTTTGATGTTTGACTTTGATGCCAATTCCTTTATATCACTGTGGCTTTATTATTTGTCTAAATACTTATTCACTGCAAACTATTATGTAGGAGTAGGACATACAGTACCATAGTGTTGTATCTTCCGGTGCAGCTTAGAACAGAAATACTAAGAAAAGGACACTAGTCATCAGCTCAAGCAGCAAAGGGAGAGTGAAATTGGGAAAACTCGAGGAAAGAATAATCGCTCAATCATGGAATAAAACAGGGCAGTATATTTGCAATTTGCATTATGCAAAAGAAGTGATTCATAATTTACCAAATTATTGGTGGGAAAATAATGCTAGCCTTGCACATGGCAATCATCAACAAGGCTGAAATCCAATGAGGTGGCTGACAATTGATGACTCTTGCTGGGGTCACAAGTGTAATGAATCCTACAGGAGCAAAAGACCAAAGGTAGTAGAGGCTTTATTTTTGTAACATTCCAGTCTTCACAGATCTCCAGTAGGTGCACAAGAGCAAAAATAAAATAATAAGGAACATAATTATAAAGGAACAACAAACAGATCATGTCCATCATACAACAGAAATACAAGTAGAATGAACAGGATATCCCAATTAATTATATAAATTGGCCATACCTGAATTTTATTTCACTTTTACACACATAAACACTCCCCCCCCCCCCCCCTCTTCTAACTTATGCATAATATGCAATTTCTTAACAAAATATGCAATTTCTTATCTTGTTAACAATTACAAGTAATAATTGAAAATGAATGATTAAATACAATAAAATTCCAAGGTTAAACTTCGTAAGTCAATCTATACTAATTTACAGATTTCATTTTGTTCTATTATGGATTAAACTATTATGGAATGATGCATTAAATTATTATGGATTGCATGCATCGTAAAAGAACGTGAACCCGGAGTGAAAAATACTTCACAGAATAATAACTATCACACATTTTCATACATTCTTTCTTTTTAATGGTACTTAATAGTTCATACTAGCATAGAAAATATAAAAGTATCTTCTGTCAGTCATTTACATAATGTTTAAGGATTGAGTCGTTCGTTCATTAATTATTATCGGATCGGTCGTTTTCTCATAATTTTTATCCAATCAGTCGTAAAGTTAATTAATCGTTCATAAGTCGTAAGTTCTTAGGGCGACTCATCCTTTTGATTAGAAGTGACATAGATAATTGTAAACTAACAGTTGTAACGGTGAGTAGACCATTCCCCCGACGCACCTACCACCCTACAACCTATCCAGTCCAGTAAGTTTTCGGAAACGTACTGAGGAGGCTGGAAAAGGCTAAGCCAAGTTTGCAGTGTACCCACACTCCTTCACTGCAACGTCAACTCCCCAGCCTATGAGTGCACTCAAGAAGGAACTCTGTCCTCTACCCAGCCGAGGTCTCAAACCTGGACTCTGGAACTGTCACCACAATAGAGATGTTTCGTGTCTCGACGCCACACATCGTTAAGGAGCTTGCCATACGCCACCTTATCTCCGAGAGGCGTGTCGTCGTCCCGCTAGTCATGTTCTCACTTCTTTTCTTTTCTTTATAGGAAGAAAATCAAATCTTCGTAGAAAACACCGGTCATAAGAACTTATATAAAAAGCTTCCTTGTTTTATTTCACATTCATCATCATTATCGTGTTTCATAATTATCGTCATAGAGGCTTTCATACCTTGTTTAATTTCATAGTCTTTATTTCTCTTATTGGAGTCATCATATCCATGAGTTTGTTCTATAAATCATTATATTCTATTATATATATACATATACGTATATGTCCATGATACAATATAACTAAAATAGTTGCTATGTCTTTTCTTTATAAATCATCATGTTATTGTCATAAAAGTTCGTTGTCATGGAAGGCTTTCCAGCCTTCTTCTAATTTTCTTTTATCGTTTCCTTCTTTATTAAGAAGTGCACGAGAGTGTGCCTTCGAATGTTTATATTTTTGTTTTCCTTGTCTTCCTTGTTGAGGTTGTCATGATAAAATCCTTTATCATCGACTAACATGCAAACATGCAACATTGCATAAAGAGATTCAAATGAAATAGAGTCAGCTCTTATCTTAAACCTTTCATAAATTTTCTAAACCAGATAATAATATATAATCAGATCATTGACACATGTCACAACTGTTAAATCATTCAACACAAATACGATCTGAACCATTTTATGATGTATGCTTTCTAGTATCAAACTTGATTCATAATCTGACCATTGCCCTTTTTATGCAAATTGTCTGTCTTTTTTTATTGATTTTAACTCTCCCTTAAATTTCATGTCTTTGATCATAAATATCACAGAATTTAAATCCTAAAAACATATTCTTATTTATGTTACCACATACTCGATATAAATTATTATTATTTTCTTCTTTCTCTTTTTTTTTAATCAATAAACATTACCAATAGACTAAATATCATAATAAAAATCATACCTCTTTTTTTTTTGCTAATTTAAACCAAATCTTTTTAATAAGATTATATATCTATGTATATTAATGACATGCTTAAAATAAAATTATCCTATCCATGTCCTTAATTTATAAAATTACTCAAACCAAATTTTATCTTAAATTATTATTTATTATTATTTTTAGTATTATTCACAACTAAGAAAATCACAAGAATAATTATATTTTTTACTTCTTAAAACTAAAAATTACAATAATATTTATAAGGAGTATCACCCTACCTCTTACCAAGAAGGCCACAACCGACCACAACCTTGCCGCCGCCAAGCCGCCTCCCCTTCTCCTCCTCCTTCCTTCTCCCCCCCTCTCTCTCTCTCTCTCTCTCTCTCTCTCTCTCTCTCTCTCTCTCTCTCTCTCTCTCTTTCCCCTTATCTTTCTCTCTCCCTGCTGTTGCCCCCTTCCCTCCTATTTATAGAAGGGGAAGGCCGGTGGAGGGGTGCCCCCCTCTTTAACGGGGCCACTGCTGGCCCATTAAACCAGGCCCAATGGGCCCTGTTAACAGGCCCCTTGTTGGGCCTTTAATTTTGGCCTATTTAGGCCCTTAAATATGGCCCATTAAGGCCTATAATTAGGCCCCATTAAACCCTTTACTTTAGGGTCCATTAGGCCCATTAAATGGGGTCCATCAATGGCCCAAAAAGTCTCTAGGTTTAGGTCCAATAACTTATTAAAATTTAAATGAACAATTTTACATTTAAGCCCCTTGTCTTTTATTAATCGTATATGTGTCCTTATTTCTTTAATAAGTAATCGATGATGGATCTTTTTTAACTTTTTAAAGATAGCTTTTGAACCTTATATAATTTCATTTAAGACCTTATAAAAATAGGCTATGACATTATAAACTCTAAACTTTTACTAATTATATTTATTTGGATAACTGGAATGAGCAGACCGGGGGGGGGGGGGGGGTCGTAGGGTTTCTAAAATTGGATGTATATTCACATGGATATGAGGTCATTCTCTTTTTCCATACAGCATTATCTATTATCTTATTCATGCTGCATTATCATGAGAGATGGTTGGATTGATGCAAGTGGGAGTTATTGTGTTTGGCTGACTGCTAGAAGGGAGAGAAAAGGGAAATTTTGGGGATGAAAAGAGGAAAGCAGGACATGTTCTCTGCATTTTCCTTCTCATGAAAGGGGAATCTTTACATGAATTTCATGGGAGGCACATGGCTCCTGCATTCCCTCCGCACAAGCCTTTTCCCCATAACCATTGATCAATAAAAGGTAACAAGGAAATGCTATAAACTGTTGTCTTTTTAAGAGATATAATATTTTTTTTTTCTTCGTCTGTATTTTTAAATGCCATACATTGGATCTCTTTAAAATATATTGCACATTAAAGTGGAACAAAATAGTTCTACATATATCATGCTCAGATGCACGATGCATTGACATTTCATAGACTTTTTACAAAATGATTTAACTTGTCAGTATAATCATCAGCCAAAATCAAAAGAATTTATGCAGATATTGCATCTGGAGTGTTGTATTTGAATCTCCTTTCTGATCTGAGCCTCTTTTGCACTTAAAAGTGTCTGAGATCCCACCCGGATGATTGTATCTGTGCACACATGCAATGAGAGAGGGAGGGGAAACATGAGAAAGCTCATCCTGTCTGCACTTCAGAACAAGTTAAAAAGTTGAAGGCAGGCAGAATTGCTATTTATTTCGTTCCTGACATTTTAAATGTAGTTTACTTTTCTAAAGGACAAGGGACCTTGGCCAGATGTTGGAGTTGAGTGTCAGAGCCTCATATCAGGACATGATGGGGTTTCCTGATGCATAAGCTGAATTATATAGTTGGACATGCTTGTATGTGTGTAATTTGGGGGAGTGAGGTGTTGACTTTCTATGTACTTTCTTGGTTCTCTTGCTACTATACATTTACTCTTTCACAAAAAGATCCCAGCGTTTCTGTCTAATTTAGCGCAAGTTTTTGTGCAATACATGTACAAAGACTCTCGAGGAAGATGTATATATATTCATACATATAGAATCTTCGATTCCCACGGGCCTCGCGGGCAACCGTGAGGTTGCGACATTGATTTTGTAACGGTCCTGTTTACATATCTTTGGTAGGTGCATAATTCAAAAACAAAATGATAAGAGGTATAAATGTAAAAGAATAATGAGCAATCCATGTCTAGTATACAATAGCAAAATAAACGGATCTTCATATCCCAACAAATTAGACTGGCTATACCTGTCAAATCTTCAGGTGCTAATCTGGATCCATCTTTACGTGCCTTTCCTGAAAAACATATTTTTATAACTTTTATGGGAACTCGAAAGTTGTATTCTCAGTAGGGATCATTTACATTCCTATTGACATCTTGCACACACCACCCTGTTCACTCATGACTCGCATGCATATTTATACTTATTGTAATATAACCAATATGCAATTCATGCACAACCAGTTACTTTAAGACACATAGAATATTTATTTATGATTTCTAAGTATGTATGCAATGTATGCATCGTAATTCAACGTGAATCCGAAGCGAAAAACGTTTAATAGGATGATAACACATTTTCTTATATTCTTTCTTCTTAATGGTAATTTATACTAACATATAAAATATAAAAGTATTTATTGGAAGTCATCAACATAGGGTCTCATGATTGAGTTGTCCATTCATTAATCTTTCATCAGATTAGTCATAAAGTTATAATCTTTCAGAAGTTTTGGATTCATGAAGTGACTCATCCTTGTTGACCTGAAGTGACATGGATAATCATGCACCGGCAGGAATGGTGAGTAGACCGTTCCTCCGACGCACTTACCACCTCCACAGCCTATCCAACCCAGTAAGTCTCCGGAAACCCACCAGAGAGGTTGGAAAGGGATAGATTGGGTTCTGCAGTTGCTCCTCACTCCTACTGCATCCTAGCCCCAACCTATGACTACACTCAAGAAGGATTTCCCTTCCCTGCCCACAACCACGGTCTGCACCAAGACCGGAAAGAACCACAGTCCGAAGACCGGAAACCACAATCTGAAGATTGGAAATCGTAATGACCCGAATATCCCCTTATCCTCAAGAGACTGAGTTGACCATGCCAGCAAATGATGTCACTTCTTCGCTGATAAAAGAAAACAAATCATCATAGAATCATCGGTCATCAATATCATAAACATTCATCGTCGTTAGAGAAGGCCTTCACATCCTTATCTTATTATCATCATCATATAGAGGCTTTCATGCCATGTTCTATTTCTTTATGTAACATTTCCTTATTCCCCTTCCATGGGGTAATTATTGTCATGAAGTCGTTTCTTAGTCTTTATTCCTCATTTTAATATCATCACAGCCATGAAGTCTTCCTTATTCTGTAATATATACATACATATATATGTTCACCATATAATATAACTTTAAATAGCTTTCAAGTCTTTTATCTCTTTATAGCTCATAAGAGCTAAGATGGACTCTATCCATCTTCTTTATTCATCAATTTCTTAATAGACAATTTTTTCATGATGATTCATAATTAAATGTGCAAGCATATTTTTTGTGATGGAAAACCCTTAACTGGGTTCACATAGAATTCATCATGCATCGTAGTTCACGTATTAATCATCAATCATGCATGTTAGAAAATCACCATAAACTTAAAAAGTAAAATCATGTAGAAAACATGCCTTCAGTTCATGTCATGTCATGCAATAACAAGTTATTTTATACTTAATAACATTCCTCATGACCTCTCTGTAATCATACAGAGTTTCCCCTTAATAATCATGCAAGTTTTACACCCTACAATCTTCAAAACCCAAAATAGAAGAGACAATAGTAGGTGTATCACCCTACCTTTTGTTAAGAAGACTGCAGCCGATGCCTCACTGAATCGTCGCCGAGCCGCCACTAGCTGTTCTCCTTTCTCCCTTCTTCCTTTTCTCTCTCTATCTTTCTCTCTTTACCCCTCTCTTCTTCTCCTTGACTACCCTAGTCAATCCCCCTCCCCCCCTTTTATAGAAGGTAGGGTGGTGGAGAGGGGAGAGAAATTGTGGTGGAAAGAAGCTCCACTTGTGGAAGAAGGGAGAGGGACAAGTGGCACAAAAGAAGGGATGAGAAGGTGGTGGAAGAATGTGGAAGGGGTGAGGTGGCGCGATGAGGTGGTAGAAGGTAACTTAAGGGCTAAGTAATTACTATTTGACCCATTATTTTTAAATAATTATATACAAGGTTAAGAAACCCGGGATCGGGTCCCGGATCGGCCGGTCCAAAACCGATCGGATCGGCCGATTCCGATCCGAGTCAGTCCGATCTCGGCCGATCCTGGCTGAGTCAGGCTCGGCTGGTTCGGATAGCAGAAAAAATAGAAAAAAATATGAAAAAATGTGGAAAAAATATAAAACACAAGTCTAATGCATAATTGTGTTGAAATACATTGATTTGAAGTACATAAGATGTTGTTGGACAAAAAACTTTGAATAAACTTACATATATGATTATGAACTTATATTTATTCCAAACGTACATTATACTGAATGAACATATGGCTAACATACTCAGCCCATGACATATAGCTCTGGTAGTATTGTTCATACTGCATCACATACCGGCTATAGTCATCCGTATTGATATAAATGACTGAAAATTGTGGATATTCTAGACAACCCCCTGAATAGTCGGATGTATCAGAATGTTGAGGAGGGTAAACTACATATCCAGTAGGCTGACTATATGATGATGCATCTGATAGTTGCTCCTGATATTCCTGAGGAGCTTTACCTTTGTCCTTCCTCCTTGATCTGCTGAATGTTTGAATGGAAGATTCTTCACGTCCTCCTCTGCTACCATGATGTTCATCTTGGGTAGCATGTGTGAATTCTTCTTCTCCAGTGAATTGAATTGGTGGAGCTGGGGCTGGGGCACTGGTAGCATCTCCGCCATCCTCAGAACTGTCGGAGCTCGTCTTTGATGTCGAATCATTTGAGGTTTGATATTGGACCTCATCACTTGGTTCTGGCGTTTCATCATCTTCCTCGATAGTCTCCAGATCAGCAATTTGAATTCCAGTACCACTCTTCCTTTTGCTTGGTACTTGTTTTTTGCTCTTCTTCTGACGTTCTGGAGAAGGAGGTTGAAAATCAGTAAGTAATGGAACATTATCTAACTCACCTTCCGCCCATTCCCGATCATTTGGGTTGAATTCAGGCTCATTTGAGGTGCTTGCATCAACCCATGCATTTAGTGGATGTTGCTCCTCGAACAGCTCATCCAAATCTATGGGTTCTTCTGCATGTGTCGTCTCTGTGGCTTGTCCGGAAATTCTCTCTTTCTCCTGCCTTTGAAGGTTCCTTATGAGCTCCAGATTCTTTAGCTTCAACCTCATGTTATAATGACAGAATACTAGCTTCTCTAGATGGCTCGACTTCAATCTGTTCCTTTGCTTGGTGTGAATCAAGCCAAAGGTGCTCCAGTTTCTCTCACAGCCTGATGAAGAGGTTGTTTGACTTAAGACCCGAATTGCAACATAGGCTAGATCTTCATACCCATATGTTTTTCCATGATCTAGTCACCAGTCAGCTGTAAATAGAAAATTGGCCATGTCAACAATGTGCAAGCTATAATTAAAATTTAAGTAGAACATCTAGTCAATAATTTTCAAACCTGGACTCAAAATTTTGGCAGCTCTTTGAGCAGTACTTGTCTCAAAATGGTATAACATCATTCTGTAATCATGCATTTGCTTGCATGCCAATATTGCTCTGACCTCATCTGCAAGCATACGCTTAATAACAGACTTAGCCCCCATCAACACTTCCGAACAACTATCATAGCTATCCTTCTTCCCATCAGTTCTAAACATGTACTGAGGGTTGAAAAAATAACCTAAATAAATAAGTCGAAGTTAGTTATTACTTAAGAAAAATATGTATACAAATAATACATATAGAAAGTTAGTAGCTTACCAGCTGCATGAAGATCGTGATGTAAAGTGTGTTCCCAACGTCTGTCTATTATGTCCCACCACTTCACAAAGGTTGTTGGGTTGTTCAGTTGAATGAGCTCCTTAGCTCTGTCCATAGCTTCATATAAAAAACCCATATCCGATCTTCTTTCTCCATCACAAGATTGCAAGACACGGACAAGCGGTTCTACAACATTTAACACTGCTTGCACCCCCTTCCAGAAGGGTCTAGACTGAATTAGATCAGCCACTTTCTTACCTTTCTCTCTGACCTTAGTTGGTACATGCCGCAATATGTGATTCTCCCAATCTTCCGATGTCACCATCCTAATCAAGTTGTTCTTTTGTTGACTTAAACTATCTAGAGAGATATATTGAGATGCAAACCTGGTGGCTCCCTGACGAAGCAACTCTCTTCCATGAGTATGTGTGCGCATGATATCCAGAATGTTGTTGTGATTGTAGATGAATGTGGTGATAAATCGACCACTCTTGACCACTCTATCTACCATCGGATCAGAGCAAATGTCTTCCAACATCAAGTCAATACAATGAGCAGAACAGGGAACCCAGTATAAATGTTCTCTCTTCTGCATCAACATTTGTCCAGCTAACTTGAACGCCGCTGCATTGTCCGTAACCACTTGGACAATCCTTTTTTCGCCCACTTCTTCCACCATTTGATCCATTAATTCACACAGGTACTGGGCATTCTTTATTTTTCCAGATGCATCAATGGACTTCCAAAATACGGTTCCAGCTTTACAGTAAATTAAGAAGTTGATCATACTTTTTCTTGTTATCCCTGTAAAATTCCAAACGTGATAAGAAATCAGAAAGAGACCCATTCTGATTAAGAAAAAATGAAGATAAGATAAGAAACTGAATATAAGATTTATGTACCTGTCCATCCATCGCACATTAAAGTGCATCCATACTCATCCCAGATCCTTTCAAATGATTTAATGTATGTTCGGATGTCATCAACTTCCATATCCAAGTACTTGTTGTATATCTCATATGGAGAAGGTCCTTCAACCCCTTTGCCAACTTCTTGTATGGTCTCGATCATGGACTCATAATATGGCCCCTTGGCCGCATTAGCAGGGATACTGTTATAGAAAAACCACCTAGATGTAGCTCTCCCTATCTTCTCCTTACAAAGTTTTAAGTTCTTGAATGCAGCACTAATAGAAGGTTGTTTATCCCTCTTCTTGGTGAGCAAGGGATCTATTGGACCTACTCTAGGATCTCCAGCTCTAGTGAACTCCTGAGGCAGCTCCTCGCATACATTAGTGCTCATGCCGGCGCTAGTGCTCCCTTGTGCAGAAGGTGTGGAGTCACTTCCTTGTCCTCCATATCTTCCAGTGTGCCGAAATAAGTCCTCATCTGCAAAGGACCGCCGGCTTGCTTCCATTGCACGTCGTAATTCAACTTTAAATGTAAAAGAAAAAAAATTAATCTACTATAACTATTTGTCTGAAAACGTTAAATGAAGAACATGAAAATAAGTTAAATAAGAAACTTACTTGTATCCCAATCATCAACATTTATAGGTTGATTACTTCCACCAAGCCGGACTCCAGCATCAGACCTTCGCGCTGGTTCAGTCAATTCCTCTCGAATTTCCTGTCTTCTTCTGGCAGTACTTGCTTTGCTTGATTCCTTCTCCTTCATGTAAGTTCGAAATTGGATCCTAACCTCTGAAGGAACTCGAGCACATGCTGCAACTTCACCTTTTATTCCAGCAAGATGTTGTTTGAATCGGTAGACCCCGCCATAGACAACCCGGTTGCAATATTTGCATTGTACCTTTCTTTGGCCCATGTCCACCGGTGTGCAATGACCCCAAGCAGGATCAGCATTAGGAGGATTCCCAGATGACCGCTCAGCAGCACCTTGAGATGCCATTCCTTCACAGCACAAGAAGATGAGAGATCGCGGAGCTTGTAGTAGACTAGAAGTGACCTCGTGGGAGAGATGGAGAGAGAATTCTATGAGGGAGAGAGAGCAAGAATGTTAGGAGGCTCAAAGGGCAATTGTGGAGCCTTAGGAGGGTCTTGGGGGGGTTTAAATAGACCCCCAAGGCCCAAACTAGCCGTTGCTGGCCGTTTGAGAACGGCCAGCAACGGCTAGTTTGACCCCTAATGGCTAGTCAAACTAGCCGTTGGGGGCCGGGTCGGGCCGATCCGAGCCGACCCGGCCCGATCAGGTACCGGATCGCCCGATCCGGCTCGGACCGGCCGATCCGAGTCCTGGACTCGGCCAGGTTACTCGGGATCGGCACGGTCGGCCCAAAACCTGTCCGACTCGGCCGATCCGTGCCGATCCGAGCCGAGTTTTTGAACCTTGATTATATATATACCCTTATTTCTTCACTAAGTAATCAATAATGGTTGTCTTTTGGCTATTTAAAGGTACCTCTAGCCTCTAGGAATTTTAAAATTTTTACTTAAGACCTTGTAAAAATAATCTATGGCATTATAAACCCTAAACTTTTAATAATTGCATTTATACTTTTTGGGAATTTATAAATATGTCCTTAAATGTTTGTGGGGTCTTACAGATTCTCACAGTGGACACCTGTGGAAGGCGCTACCCCGTGGTTCACGTGGGTTTTCGACCCCACCGGACTTCACCGGGCTGAGGGGGACCTTTTGCCTGGGAGACGTATGGTGGGCCTACGGCTCGGGGTACTGGTGATGCAGAGCTCGATCCTGGGTTTGTGGGTTTACTCTTGGATATAAAAAAAAGAAGAAAAAAGAAAAGAAAAGAAAGAAAACATATAGAGTCTTCTGCTGTGTTTTTGTCTGCTGACAGTGGACTATATCAAGAACTCATGGGGCATGCGGGGGACACCCCTACTTTCCATGACAGAGCACATCAGCACGCATGCCCTGTGTCCCCCAAGGTCCGTTTGATGATGTCACCTTGTGTGATTGGATGGTCAAAAATTTTCTTTTAAATGATACTTTTTAATTGTCACTGCAAATTCCTTCATGAATTTTTGAGCACTGAAGATGCACAACACAAAGAACTCACTGTACATTGTTTTTGAAAATAAAAAGTGGAGCGCACTGTATCAGCTTCCTGTATATATATGAATATGTGTGTGGGGGATGGGGGTGTCAATTGGTCAGATTCTTAGGTGTCCAGATTCATAGGTGTGGCAACCGGCCATGAGTCGCTGCCCCTTCATCAAAGAATCGAGCAGCTGCATGCCGCTCTAATGTGGGGCTTCTGGGCGGGTGGGGCAGGAACTGTGCTGGGATGGCCCAGGCTGGAGTATGACGGGGGCATATTAACCCTGGTTGTATCCAGCATTTCTATATGTACGTGTCCTCTGCATATTTGTTTGAATTGAGTCTTCATCTCTTCTATAGTTTAATGGGTAGTGTATGCCACTTTGTCTTAAAAAGACAAAGAAAAGGGCCTTGGTATGCTCTGAAAAGGAGGACTAGCAAATCCATTCACCAGCAATGTTGAAAAATGAAGCTTATCACCACTGGAACAAAACCCCATGATGTTAGCCAACAATATTAACCATTCTCATCTAAGGCACAACTTTCTTGTGCATTTTGAAGCTTTCCTTGATGTCACAGTCACATAGTAGCACCTTTGTACTAACCTTTTGCATGCACAACAAGGCTTAAATTACTGAGATATTCGTATGGAGCTTGGTCATCTTGGTGTGCCCTAGACAATGCATAGGTGTTCCTGACAATCAGTGGTTCTTTGTTGATCATTGGACCTGTTCCTTATTTCATGACTGTTCTCATAGTGTTCCCGACCCAAGAAACTGTGGATGCTGTCACTGCTGATCTATGCAGGCAGCATATAAATAATGTTTTGTGAAGTTGTATTGTGAGAAATCTTCTTTCGTCTATAAGAAATGATATATGTTTTCCAATGCTCTTATCTATCTGCTTGTAATTCTCTGTTAATGCCACCGTCACCCGACCTACAGTTAGATGTGAAGGAAAAATGTGAGCAGGTAAAGATTGTGGGCATAACCATTTGAATGGCCTCACCTATGCATAGATAGAATTCATTTGCATCATTTTATCACTTCTGCCCCCCTTGTCTGTATGCTGCATGATGGCATGGCATGTTTGCATATCTAGATGATCCTCCTGGTGCTTTAAATATCTGTAGTTTGGAATTATACAATGGAATCTGTTTATTTACTCACTTGAATTATATTTTTTAAGATATTTTTTAGAGGATTGTTGTGACTAGAATTGCATTTTTTATAGGATTCTTGTGACATGTGGATGTGGTTCAATGATTTAATTAGTTTGGCAATGCTTCTTTTTTACAACTATTTCACATTTCAATAATTTCACTAAAATGTTGAAAATTTTCAGGGCCTTAGTTTCACACCGGAAATGCAGAGGAAACCTACGAAAGCTTTCTCTGGTGGTTGGAGGATGCGAATAGCTCTAGCTCGTGCTCTGTTCATTGAACCTGACTTGTTACTGCTTGATGAACCAACGGTATTGTTTGATCTGGATTTCTCCTATAAGCTTCCTATTATAAGGATTGACATATATTTTGGGTTATTTGCAGAACCATCTTGACCTCCATGCAGTATTGTGGTTAGAAACATACCTTGTAAAATGGCCAAAGACATTTATAGTTGTTTCTCATGCAAGAGAGTTCTTGAACACGGTATCCATCTCTCAACTGAAGAATTCTGCTTGTTTTTTAAACCTGGCTCAGCTAGATGCTTAAATAAGAAAGGAAAGAAAATGAAGGAGGTTATTTTCATCCATTGTGTAATTGTTGCATTGCGACTTTCAGGTAGTTACGGATATTCTGCATTTGCATGGACAAAAATTAATAGCCTACAAAGGAGACTATGATACATTTGAGAGGACACGGGCAGAACAACTAAGAAACCAGCAGAAGGCTGTTGAAACGAGTGAAAAGGCTAGAGCACATATGCAGGTAAACACTTTTTCCTTTATATGAACAACATCTTAGCAAATTTCCTATATTTTCGTTGTACTCCGCTCTTTTGAGTTGGAGGAAAAAGTAGTTTTCCCCCCTCTTTCACAATTAGGCTCCTCTATGATGTCACATTACTTCTGCACCTTAACAAGAGTGGTGATCTTGTTTCTCAGCACTTGCCACCTCCCATCTAAAATCTGAACTGGTTTTTCCGTGTATGTGAAATCTTGTCTAAAATGAAGAAGTTCATAGGATAGCAGCTCAGCTGGATCTGGGTATTACTTCATAAAAGTGAGACATGAAGCATGCTGAGTTGCATAATTCTGAAGGTGAAGCCAAAGTAGGCTATACATCTTTCTATATGGTCTAGAATTTTAAAATGTTGATAGGGATCCAGAATCGGCATACCAACATAACCAATGCGTTACACATGATGGAACATATCTATCGCCGTCAGAGGGCTGCATCAATTTTCCTATGACTAAGACTCATAGAGTGCGTCTGATGTGTAGGATTTTGTACCACGAGTCCATAGATATTTTGTTTGGTCCGTTTGAGGACCATTTAGGCTTTTTTCTATTTTTAGCATTTTTTGTGTGATTGTTGCATTATTTTTTCAGGTTAGGGGTATTTTGGTATAGAGTCAAGTTTAGGGAGTCTAAGGTTTGCTTTCTTTTTAAATAGTTCTATAATACTCTTTTCAAATCATTGGTAAATTTTTGTTGTGATTTTTTTATTATTTCCTCGTGCTTCTCTGAGATGGAGAATCGAAAACCCTATGACGTGGTCGGTGTGACGCCCAAATATCTGCTTCTTTCTCCAAAATCCTACATCAATTGATATTAGAGCAAACCTCGATCCACATCACGCTGCCGTTCTACTGCTTGCCGCTGTTCTCTCTCTTTCTTGTGGTACTGTTCACCATTACAGTACCTGTGGGTACTGTTCACGGTGAATAGTAACACATAACCCCCCCACCCCCCCTCTCTCTCTCTCTCTTCAAGTGTACTCTCTCTCTCCCTTTGTTCTCTCTCTCTCTCTCTATATGTATATGTATATATATATCCCACATTACTGTTCACACTATAGTAATGTGCTGTTCACAGTGAACAGTACCCACACCCACCTCATTGATTCTCTCTCTTTCCTTCTCTCTTTCTATCTATCTACATATATCTCTCCCTCTTTGTCCAGCCTATAATGACCCAATTACGAGTCGGGCAGGAGGAGAGGGCTATCGATAGGAAAGGACTACCCACAAGTGAAGTAGTATGGAGCCGCCATGATATGGAGTTACCATTACGTTTGGGAACTGAGGCGGGAATGAACTGGATTAGTTCTGTATCGAAAAACGTAAAAAAATTACTGGGTTGTATATGTGAAATTTCTATCCGTAACTTGTGAGACGTCTTTTGGAGACATAACTGTGCGGGTTTGGCCCAAAGCGGATAATATCTCATAAGGGTTGGATCCAAGGAATTCCGGATCGGATCGGGTTCCCGAATCGGGACCCGCCGATCCCGATCCAACCCGGATCGGATCTGCCGAGTCGGCCGATCCAGATGAAGTCTGGCCAGTCCGACTCGGCCAGATTAAAAAATAATAAAAAATTAAAAAAATAAAAAAAATCAGGAAAAAATAAAAAAAAATCAGAAAAAATTACATACATATTATTCAATTGATGTACAATAAGAATGAATGCAATTCATGTACATCCATAAAAAACCCTAAACCCTAAAACCCTAAAACCCTAAACCCTAAACCCTAAACCCTAAACCCTAAACCCTAAAACCCTAAAACCCTAAACCCTAAAACCCTAAAACCCTAAACCCTAAACCCTAAACCCTAAACCCTAAACCCTAAACCCTAAACCCTTAACCCTTAACCCTTAACCCTTAACCCTTAACCCTTAACCCTTAAACCCTTAAACCTTAAACCTTAAACCCTTAACCCTTAACCATTAACCCTTAAACCCTAAAACCCTAAAACCCTTAACCCTTAACCCTAAAACCTAAACCCTAAACCCTAAACCCTAAAACCTAAACCCTAAAACCCTAAAACCTTAAACCCTAAACCCTAAACCCTAAACCCTTAAACCCTTAAACCTTAAGGGGGGGATCGGGACCGGCCCGAACCGGACCAGATCGGGTCCGGACCGGCCGATCTGGCCAGTCCGGCCCCGATCTGGTCCGGTTTGGGCCGATTTCGGCCATTTTTTTTTTTTTTTCAAATCGGTGGGGGGGAACAGTGAAATCCCCCCCGAATCGGATCGGAACCCGCCGATTCGGATCGGAATCGGCCGATTCCGCAATCCATGGTTGGATCGGGTTGTTACACCTATTTTGTGCAATTGGGCGGGAGGCCCCCCTAGCACCCCCTGTGCCACCATTCTACTATACCGGCGGGTGCACTAGGAGCCCTTAGTGCACCGTCAACGTCCCGAGCAGCCCTATGCTCTGTTTTACGCGCCTATTGCGGCGTTGGCATCGATACAACAAACCCGTATTGTCCAGCATATCCCTTAACAACAAAGCCTCATTTTGCATGCCACTTTGCGCGCACTCCGAAGACATTCGTGTGTTCTTTGAGGTCCACGCTAGTCGCCTCCATTTGCGTGTCCTCTTCCGAGCATGCTAATTACACTCTTGCAATGTCTTCTTAACCTTTTACCTTCAGCCTGATGCTGCCCAATAAAGAAAGTGCTACAGTGGTATTGAATAAAAGGGAACATGGAAATTTTATTTCTTGCCCCATCATTGATTCATTGTTGAAGAATAGGGAGATTATTGTGGAAGGAGAATGAGCTTTTGTAGAGTTTTAGTGGTGATGTACGACAATTAGTTCGTCAGACGTTGTTACTTAGGTTGATGGAGCGTGGTGCACTATTGATTGATGTCATTCTCATGAGATATTTTGCATCTTGACTGTACAAAGTGTACTCTTCAGCCAGTTCATCTAAAGGGGAAGTTTACCTTCCCAAATTCATCATGTCATTCTCAATTTCTCATTATACTGTAGTTATTCCACCAGAGCCGACAGTGGTGGAGCCCTTCATTGACAATAGAAATGACGTGGATTCATTACTTCCTGATGCTTGGGATCATGATTTGCTTACAACATCTAGTTTGGATTTGATTTTAGAGCAGATGTTTGAAGCCGCCTCATTGCATGTGGTTATTCCTACTCAGTTGATTGCTCGAGATGTGTTTGAACAAAAAATTTCAGATTTCCCCACACTAGGGTTTTTACTCTAAGCAAACCCATGTGTGGGGTGTATGCATGCATGCATGCAAAAGAAGCTAGGGTTTATCCTAAAACATGGTCACTAGGGTTCATAACTCCAATATGATGCATGCAAAATATACAAAGATGCATGAGATGTATGTACAAAAAAGAGAGAAACAAGAGATGAAAAAGAGGCCAAAACATACCTTGACAGCGGCAAGTGCAGCCACCCAATGCTGCAACAAAGAAAATATTCAGAAAATGAGGAGGAGGGACTGGTTGAAGAATAGGGGAAGTAGGAAGAGGAGACACACTAGAGAGAGAGAAGCAAACCGCACAGTAGGAAGAGAGAAAGAGGAGCCTTGGCCGGCCCCGTCCCCGTCCCCCATCGATCCTCTAATATACCCCCACTGGTGGTGGGTGGTTCAAAAAAGGAAAAACAGAAAAAAGGGGCAAGAAAATAAAAGGAAAGAGAAAAAAAAACGAAAAAAGGCAAGGGAGGAGGGCTGACCCCCCCCCCCCCCCCCCTCACCGGTGTGTGGGTGGGGGGGGGGGGGCACCGGTCCCCCCTCTCATCTCTATCTCCTCTTTCTCACTCCTACCCGATCTCTCTCTCTCCTCATCCCTATCTCTATCCCCCCCACCCCCCACCCGGTTGCCTAGGTGGCACCGGGGGGGGGGGGGGGGGCACTAGTGGTTATACCCCCCACCGGTGGCCCCTTTCTTGGTCTATAAAAGACCCTCAAGACCTCCAACACAAGGACATACATAGAGCCAAGTGAAATAAAAAGGACAAGGATATTTTCTGTTTATTATTGTAATATTGAGGACAGAGAATAAAATAAGTGGATTTATTTCTATCGGTGAAAATGAAATAGTCCTTATTTTTGCATGGTTTACTTTTATTGGTAGAGTAATCAATTTTTAATGGTTTCATTCTTAAAAGAATGACCATGTGGTTGTTGGTTCTCTCTTATTGGTAGAGCAACCATATACCACATGAATCATTTCATTAGAGTGATCATTATCTATTGGTTTTCTCTAAAAATTAGTTAGTTTACTCTTATTGGTAGAGTAACTAAATTTTTAGTAGTTCATTCTTAATAGAATGACCATGTGGTTATTGGTCCTCTCTTATTGGTAGAGCGGCCATACACCACATGAATCATTTTATTAGAGTGACCATTATCTATTGGTTGCTTTAAAGTTTGTATGGTTTACTCTTATTGGTAGAGTAGCCTTTTTTTTTTTTTGTTAATTCTTAATAGAATAACCATGTGGTTATTGGTTCTCTCTTATTGGTAGAGCGGCCGTATAATCTACGTGTCATTTTATTAAGGTGACCAACATTGTGTGATGTGCTTCAATTAAAAATATACATATTGTTGTTGCCTCATATTCTTATAACTGTGGTTTGTTCATATTGGTTGAACGGCCAACTTGTTTTGGTTCCTTCATATTGGTTGAAAGACCATTAGGGAATATCCTTAAGCATGTGGTGGCCTTTAATGCCCCATTAATTAATGATATCTTTTATGTCCTTCATCCTCTCAATTGAACCTAAGAAGGGGGATATGTTGTCCAAAGAATCCCTTATCCATTTAAATGATACTTAAATGATACCTTTGACTATTTCATCTTCTTTCAAGGATCTTAATGAAGGTTGTGTCCAAAAGACTAATTTTCTTAGTCCTCTTAAAAGACCCCAAATCTTCATGAGAACTCAAGAATCCTTTAAGTATCCTTTAAATTTTCTCAAATAATAAAAAAAAGAGTCTCGTTTGCATGCATCGCACCAAGGCAATTTATTCATGTTTTATCAATAGGCCTTAATGGACGGTTAATCAAGGGTTGCTAGTTAATAACTGACGTAATTAACCCTGACTGAGGTCAGTGGGGAGAGGTCAAGAACACGGATCCACGGTTGATCCACAAATTCTAGACTTGAGAGCTAATGCAAAGTTCTCAAAGTCTATAAAAAAAAAAGAGAAGACTATGTTTTTTTTACTCCAAGAATTCTCTTTTAAACCAAAGTTCTCTTTTCAAATTCAAATTCTTTTTCAAAAGATCTAAAAATGAAAAAAAAAAAAATGAAGTCTCACAAGATACTACCTTGTTTGTTGAATGGGAACTCCACTTGATATCTCATGATGTGATTGAGGCAGGTTCATTACTGACAGTTATTACTAGCTCCTATGTAGTCAAAGGCGAGAGGCGAGCGAGGCGACCAAGGGTTCGCCTTAGCCTCAAATGCCTAGGCGATCGCCTAGGCGTTTGAGGCGATGTGTTTCTCCCATACAACACCGTGAAGGAAGAAAATGACAATATGAGGAAACTAAATAAAATATCTAAGATAATCATATATAAGACCTTGAGAAATACTGATCATGACTAACATGTAATCATCAATTTGTATAAAGCACTCATATATGTAGTGCATGGTCTTAGGAATCATCAAAAATAAGAACTATGTAGCTGCATGTAAGAAAAAATGGGGAAAAATGTGGCGGCATGTAAGAGAAAAATGGTAGTGGACATTGTTAAAAGAGGCATTCACTTTGGAATAATTAAGAGTAAGAAAAGTAGTACCACATAATTAAAAAAGAAACAAACATTTGACATAAACTTTATAGGCAAGTGCCTAGGTGAGTGAGGCAAACATGAGGCGAGGCGAGGCGCTCTTGGCTCGCTTCAACCTTTTTCATTGCCTAGGCGAGTGAGGCGATCGCCTTTGATAACATAGGCTAGCTCACTTGACCAGGTTTTCTGGGACCAAACACTCACGATGGACACGGATTTGAACTTACTTTTCGAGCACCTATTTAAGATCTAGAATGTTCAGTTTGCTCTCTCCTGGAGGCAGTTATGGATTTTAGCATGAATCATGGTAACTTTGACATGATATAGTGCAATGTTGAGGCACACTTTCCACATTGATTCAAGGCTCTCCTCTGCATGGTGATCCCTATGGCGTCAATTGTGTTTCTTGGCTTTGCTGCTTTTATCATTTTACTGTGGATACTGCTACATTCAAAACTCGAGGACAGGTTTTCTCCAATTAAGGGAGAATGACGGGAATCTAGAATCAACTCACCAACATAACTAGTTTGTTACACATGGTGGAGTGTGTCTATCGCCATCGGAGGACTGCACCAGTTTTCCTGTGGCTTAGAGACTCACCAAAGCATGTCTGATGCATGTGATTTTGGACCACGAGTCTGTAGATATTTTGTTTGGTCCATTTGGGGCTCATTTAGGCCTTTTTCTATTTTTATGATTTTTCTGTGAGACTTTTTGCACTATTTCTTCAGATTAGGGGTATTTTGTTCCAGAGTAAAGTTTAGAGAGTCTTTAAGGTTTGCTTTCTCTTTAAATAGTTATGTAATACTCTTTTCAAATTAATGGTGAACGTTTGTTGCAAATTTTGGAGAATTGCATATAGAAGATTGGCCTTTGTAGATCAGCTGGCTCAGCCTTTGGAGGGCAGCAATACCATAGTTGTCAATCCCATCCTGACCCAGCTGGAATTGGTCGGGACGTGCCGTCCTAGTGAGAAAATGGGACGGGACAGTTTCTTGTCTGTCTCAATTAGTGTCCCGGTCTGTCCCGGCTTGTCCCAGCCTGTCCTGGCGCATCCCAACCAGAATTATATTTTAGCCCGAGATTTTTCAAATTCCTTAAGTTACTTGTAAGCCTATTTAGGAGTTTCACTTGACAAATATACTCCTTTATATACCCATAAAGCCATCCTAAACACTTTTGATGCATTTTGTGTTATTTCTATGTAATATATTTATTTTGCTATTATTTATAGTATACATATGTTCTATATTTATTGGAATATGTATGAAAAAAATTCCGGGACCGGACATCAGAATTGTCTGGGACATCCGGACGTCCCATCCCAATAGGAAAACGGGACGTGGACCTGGACGGGATCAACAACTATGATCAATACGGCTTGCTGCCTTTGTGGGGAGGAGGATGACTCCATTGATCACCTGCTCATGGCCTCCTCCTTTATGCAAGAGATTTGGGGTCTGAGCTTTCACAACCTTCAATGCTGACACCGGCTACCAGAGAGGTCAAGGAGCTTCTCTTGGGATGGGATTTGAAGGGACCACAAGGTCTGGGGACTGATTCTACATGCTACTTTGTGTGCTATATGGGGAGAGAGGACTGCCTATGCTTCCCTTTGACTCTCGTAAACATAATGTCGAAAGTGGATTACAAAAATCTTCAGAAGGATTGTATTTCCTGGTGGAGGATATAATTGGCTTTATGCTGAGGGATTAAATGGGAATCCTGAAGCAGACTTGCCATGTCAGTCAGAGGAGGAGGTGGTGGTCATTGAAGAATAACAATCAGGATAAGAAGGGAAAGAAGATGGGAGAAGAAGGAGACTCCTCAAAAATGGGAAAAAGGCATGGTGGCAGCACCAGTAGATGTCAGTGGTAGCCACCTGGGGAAAAATTTCTCCTCTCCTCTCCAATTTTCTTGCTGCCCCCTTTCTTTGTGTGGGAAGATGTGTGCTCATTATGTGCCATTTGGCCTTCTGGTAGGGTGTTTGTGTAATCTCGGTTGGCTGTTAGTTTGGAATTACCAAAACTTCTCCTGTCTGCTTATGCTTCAGCAGGCCGTACAATGCTGCATCTTTCCAGAGGTTCCAGGATCTCATATATTATAAGTCTTATTTTTGTGCATGGATCCAGTGCACAAATATTTGTAGCTTTGTATGTGTTTGCTTGTGTTCTTTGCATGCTTCTACATGTAATAGCTAGTCTAATTGTCCAACAGGGTAGTATGATTGTTTTAATTCACTTTTTGGGTCCAGAGCAGGGGAGTTGGCTCAAAAGAGGGTTGAGGTTCTACAGAACTGTTACCTCTGCTTTTAAAAGAGTAATAAATGGATATATCTGAGGGCATAACCTGTACTTATCTCTAGATGCATCCTTCCATTTCTTAGACATGTCTTCAAACTTCCAATTTGTAGCCATAATTTTTTTCACGTTTAAAGTGGATTAATATTTTGATCCATGGTTAAGATGGGCTTAAAAATTTATTGGACCAAACTGGCTACTCAACTTAAAAGTTTGTTCAACCACTGCTTTTAGAAATGTTTTGCAAAGAATGACCGAATTTAGCTGTGTAATTCCATTTTCAACCTTAGGTTCGTAAACCGAGTGACATTACAGAATCCGCCAATGCCTAGTTGTATGGTGGGGGGTGCAATTTATGATTTTGGGGACTTTTCCTCTGTTTGTTATGATAGGTGGCCATTTCCACTTACTCATAGGCATTGCGTCATTATTTTGTATGGAGCGTCCTTGATTGGTTCTTGTGTTGGTGGGGCTTTATGTGTACAAAGATTTTGTTTTGCCTACTACTAATGAATGTAGGGTCAACTGCTTATAAAAACTAGGTTCTTCAACTAAGTATTAGTCTGATATTTAGGATAATGCTGAGAGTTTTATGCCTGGAGGGGAAATATTTGGCTTAAATCTTCCCAGCGGCTACTTCTGAGACACTCAGGAAATAATATGCATAAAATATTTTATGACAGAGTAGAAAATCATGTTCTTTGACTTTTACTTTGTGCAGGCCTTCATTGATAAGTTTCGTTACAATGCGAAGCGAGCATCTCTTGTCCAGTCGAGAATAAAGGTACCCATTTCTACCGTTTCTGATTTCAGGCTTTAGTTGCCCTGTTTGAACAAACTGCCCTCATTAAGTTAACTTGGCTTCTTGAAATGAGTTGCTGAAAATGGGTTCAGCTGTAGGATGGTTATCCTAAGACTTATTTTACTAGGTGGCCAATGATGCATGCTCATGCTAGCTAACTTTTTCTATGAACTTATTTAGGCATTGGACAGGATGGGTCATATGGACGAGATTATTAATGATCCAGAGTATGCATCATACCCATTGCTTGATATCCATTCTATTTAATTGTTACAGATAGTTGCATCCTGTTGACTAAGCATGCTAAATCATTCTTTATATGCAGTTATAAGTTTGAATTCCCTACACCAGATGATAGACCGGGACCACCTATTATAAGTTTCAGGTCAGTTTTTCCCCCCTTCTTAGTCGATTCCTTTACTATAAGATCATTTATTTTTTATCTACTCGTTGATGAATACTCTTGTTGCTTTTGCCTGGTCAAATGAACAAAATAAAAACTTTTAGGTTGTACCATTGAAAAATCATCTTCAATTGTTAGATTGCTTCCTTATAATCATGTCCTACATATAAAATATATTGGTGGATGCGATCTTATTGTCATATGTCTAGGTTCTTCTAGATCTTAATGCTGAACATTTTTTTCTATTATCTTAGTTATATCTTCTTTTGATTATTAGGGTCACTTTATACTAATTACCAACTTCAGCCATGGTCTGCCACTCCTTCATTGAACTATTCACATTTCTATTGAGTATTTACTAAAATTACCTTTATCCAATAATGTCTTTCTTGTTTAAGAGACTAATTATAGTCGTTTTATTTTAATTAAAATTATGAATAGGCACTCTGAAATTGATCAGTTAAATTAATAAAAAATTAAATTTAAATAATTTTAAATTACATAAGGAAAAAGTCTTAATATTTTTAATTTATTAAATGTGTTATAAAAATATCAGACTAAAATAAAATATGAGTTGGAAATTTTTTTGTTCTTTCTGAATGGCAATCAATTTCTTTTTATTAGTGGTAATAGATAGCGTATACACAGATTCAAATGGGGCTATTAAATAAAGATAACAAAACAATCAATACTAGTTTTTTTATTTATTTGAAGATTGTATTTGTATGTAATAGAGATACGAAAAAGAAAAAGCATAAAATAAACTAGAATAGGAAAATATTATTATCAATGGAAATTTGCTTTTCGAGTACAAAGAAAGACTATATGGGATTTGCACAAAACAAATCAATACAATATATATTTTTGTTTGTTAGATAAGAAACTTTTTTTTTTATGTTATGAAAAATTATTATCTATGTAATAAGTCAAGTAAAGTATAGATAATAAATAATGAAAAAGGGCCGATCCTTTTTGAACAATACATATCTTTCACATCCAATGATAAAAATGACTAACTCTTTTTTTTTTTGAATGGCAATTAAAAAAAAGCATACTTCTATGTCAAAAAAACGTATTCGTAAAAGTATTTGAAAAAAAAAAGGATATTGGCTGCGCTAAAGGCTTTTTCTTTAACTAAATCAGTATCCACAGGACATTCAAAATGTTTTTTTGTGCGACAAACAAGTAATAATGAGGTCTTGGACTAATCTGAATTGACATAGTTCAAATAATTAAAAATTAAAACTTTTATTTATTTTATAAGACAAATGAGTCGCATTGAATTAATTTATGTTTTGTTTTAAATTCTTCAATTCATATTGTGGTATGTAGAAGAAGACTTTATCTGTCATACCGTTTTTAACTATTATTATCTAATTTTTTATATTTTTATATTTAATTTAAATTAAAATAAAAAATAAAAAAATAGATACAAAATTTCATTTTTTTCATTATACTATAATTTTGTGAGGATAATTTTTATTTACCGCAACTAACTGTTTGTGAAAAGTAAATTACAATAGAGATTGCAACTCTTTTTTGTTGTATGTTTAGTCCAATACCTAATTGATTTGTTTGATAAATCTTCCCATAAATATTATACGAAACAAAGAATACTATTAGTAATACAATTTAATGATACTGAATTACGTAATATGTAGTATCTAAACATTTTAAATATTTTAATTAATCTGAATTTAAACAATATTACATTAAATCCTTGACTTGAATCTCAACGATTCAATATGAATGAGCTATTATTATTTAAAGCAAGCCGCCATGGTGAAATCGGTAGACACGTTGCTCTTAGGAAGCAGTGTTTAAAACATCTCGGTTCGAATCCAAGTGGCGGCATCCTCTAAAAATAAATTAAAGATCCTATAATTTATTTAATTCCTGATGTTAATTCTGTGTAATTGGACTCCTATTCTATTTGTAACTTTAGAACATATCTTAAATCATATCTCTTTTTTGATTGTTTCAATTATAATTATGATTCATTTGATGACCTTTTTAGTCCATGAAATCGTAGCATTATGTGATTCGTCAGAAAAGGGGATGATAGCTACTTTTTTGTTGATAACAAGATTATTAGTTATTCGTTGGATTTATTCGGGACATTTCCCATTAAGCAATTTATACGAATCATTAATGTTCCTTTCGTGGAGTTTTGCTATAATTCATATGATTCCTAAAATATGGAATCATAAATATCAAAATGATTTAGGCACAATAACCATACAAGGCTATTTTTACTCAAGGCTTTGCCACTTTGGGTCTTTCAACTGAAATGCACCAATCCGCAATATTATTACATGCTTTACGGTCTCATTGGTTAATGATGCATGTAAGTATGATGCTATCGAGTTATACAGATCTCTTAGTTGGATCCTTATTGTCAATTGCTCTTCTAGTCATTACATTTCAAAAAAATATCGAAAGTTTTGGTAAAAATAAGAATTTATTTATTAGTTCATTTTTCTGTGGAGAGATCAAATACTTGAATGAAAATGGAAATATTTTAGAAAATACTTCTTTTTTTTTCTTTTAAAAATTATTACAAATATCAATTGATACAAAGATTGGATTATTGAAGTTCTCGTGTAATTAGTCTAGGATTTATTTTTTTAACTATAGGTATTCTTTCTGGAGCAGTATGGGCTAATGAGGCGTGGGGATCCTATTGGAATTGGGACCCTAAAGAAGCTTGGGCATTTATTACTTGGATCATATATGCGATTTATTTACATATTAGAACAACCAAAAGTTGACAAGGTGCAAGTTCAGCAATTGAGGGAGAAATGTTGGGTCTCTAGCTAGCTTGTAGGTGGCATAAGTGGATAGTCTCGTTGGTCAATTGACCAATCGTAACATTATAACATTGGTCAACCATCTTGATCAGGCCAGAGGACAATTGCCACTTTGAGTCAGATGAGGGTAGCCTCTATGCTGCGGGGAAGTCGGTATACTGCACGAGTGCACGCTGGGCACAAAAGTGCTATCGGAAAGCGATGGCAGCAAGGCGGAACCATAGGCATGAAGGACACTATGAAGTTGGGCATGATTGAGTTGTCAGCTTGGGGGCAAGTCTGTGTACAAAAGCTGGGCACTGAGGTTTTCATGAGGAAGGAGTGAATTCTCTCTATTAAATGAGAATACCAACAAGAAAGGGCAGGCTACTCATACCCAGGACAAGACCCCCAAAGCAAGAAGAAAAGGGAAAGGGTACTTTATTGTCAGTCCATGGTATCCATTAGGATACATCTAGTACCTTTTTGAATCCGGCCTTTTCCTTTTCTTTTGTTCTAAGGAGGAAAGCCAGGGCAAAAGCATATGATTGGCTTGAGAATCGGATAAGCTTTGATAGTTCGAGGCTTAATCTTTTGCATTCTAAAGTTGGATAGTGCAATCAAGCAATGATAATGTATTAGTCTTCAAGCTCCTAAATGTGTGAGAAACCCGTTTGTATATTGCAAATTATGCTTATCTCAAGTAAAAAGTGTTAAATCGCCTGTTACCTTTTGCCTTCTAACTTGTTTTGTGTCCTCTTTTATGCCTGGATGGCAGTATCGGCTGTATCGTACTGGGATCAGCCAATACATGTACTTGTATCAGCCGGTACCGGTACTAATGCGGGGGTAAAACCAATACCAGAAATGAAAATTTTATAAAATAAAATAAAATTATGATACCGGCCGGTACCTAGCAGATAGAGCTGATACTGGATCGATACAGACTCCGATGCCGGTACATATCAGTACCGGTACCAACCAGTACTGAGATTGCCATCCATGGATGGCAATACCGGTATCGGATGGTACCGATACCGGTAACGTATCGGCTGGTACCGGCCTAATATCGGTATATCGGCCGATACCGTTTACATGTATGGTATCAGACCAGGCCGATACCGATATGTATTGGTTGATACGTATCGGTATCGGCCGATACTGCCAACCATGCTGCCATCCTTGCTTTTATGAGCTTTCTTGATGTACTTTTGTCTAAGAAACCCAACTTCTATATAAAGTTCATATACTCCTTTTTGGTAAGCTGTGTCATTCTGGTGATGATTTCTGTATTAGCTTTTACTGGTTATACTGAATGAATTTTGAAGGTGTGTCTGCCATTTTATGTGCATATCTTCTGCCAAGATCATAATATTGTGATTATGTTAACATGTTTGCAGTGATGTATCTTTTGGTTATCCTGGAGGTCCTATCCTATTTAAGAATTTGAATTTTGGCATTGATCTTGACAGCCGTATAGCAAGTAAGGCTTAATTTGATATATGATTTCTTGTCCTCCTGCTATGTTTCCCCTCTTCCTCCTATATATACTTTGCTTATTGTATTTTAATTACTTTCAGTGGTTGGCCCTAACGGCATTGGAAAATCAACCATACTTAAGCTAATATCTGGGGACCTTCAGCCCACCTCTGGAACAGTCTTTCGCTCGGCCAAGGTGTTCGCTTCATTTCATATTCACAGATATGCTTTGGCCATGGAACCACTGGATGGTTTTATTGGTTCATTCATCGTTATTTGCTGGATAATTTCATTGTTTGATTGAAGTTGATCCAACAAAGAAATGTGTGGAACTCATGTCATTAATCTTCTATATACAGGTTCGCATGGCTGTGTTTAGTCAGCACCATGTGGATGGGCTTGATTTATCATCAAATCCTCTTCTTTATATGATGCGCTGCTATCCTGTAAGTGCATAAGTCTCTGTCCGTGTATTTTTACAATGTATGTATAAGTATCTAGTTTCTTTCACGTGCACTCATTTGCTTTTCTGGATATAACATAGACATTTTCATTCAGAGAATCAATTTTTTTCTTCCTTGGAGATATGTGGATCTGTAATTTTATCAAGTTCATGAGTTAGTCCATGAACTTAATGCAAAACATGCTTGAACTTCTCATTTTTGGAGGCTCCCGTCCCTTAAGATCCCAAAGGATTATGTGCTTTGTCCTTTCTGGATAGGACTCTTGGTTGATCACTTACCTGCCATTGTTTCTTGCCAGCACATCCTCATATTGTATAGGGTGGGCTTCATGGAGTACTACTAGTAATTCTGTAGGTCTTGTAACTGGTATTGCATGATTATCTTAGAGGGGTGCCAAATTTGAAAATGGAAAGTATGTGTACGCAGGAGGTGTCTAGGACGCCTGCCGGATCGGAATATCATGGACAGCATGTGGCTTTTTAATTATGATCGAATAGGTATTTATATAATTAATTTATCCTAATGAAGGCCTACTAGCTGCAGGTTGAGAGTAAACAAGTTGCATGATCCTTAAGCCCACTTGTAACGACCCAATCAACTAACTAGCCGAACAACTGTGCTAGTTGGTGGACTTCCCGAGAAGGTCACCCATCTTGGAACTTCTCCCAACTGAGTATGCTTAACTTCAGAGTTTTTTCCAACTCAAGGTCAAAAAAATGACTAACTGGTGTTGTTGGTAGTCTACTGATTTAGTCTATTTAACATATTCTTATACGGGGTATTACAATCTACCTTCCTTAGAAACTATCCTTTACAAGTTATCATCTTCGAGTTTTAGGAATGAGCCATTTATTTCTTTTTCTTCCTTTCTTTTTTTACCAGTGAGTAACTCATAGTCGGACTCTACATCGACAATGACTCACTCTTCAACCCACAGTGATGGGGATAATCATTAACTAACAGTCGTAATGGTGAGTAGGCCATCCCCTGATGCACCTATCACCTTACAACCTACTGTTTGGACCTGGCTTAGATCTCTCATATTAGATTTTTATTTTCTTTGTTTGTTTTATTTGGAGAAATATAGATCGATTTTATTTATTTTGTTTCTTGGACTATGAGAGCTTAGGATTAGTCCTTAAGGAGTCCAGGACTTCGGATCAGGCGAAGATCCAAGTATATGACCTCTCTCCACTGATCTCGATTAGTGTTAATTACGTGAGCAACCGCTTGACAACCTTTGGTTAACCGTCTGCTAATGTTCTTGTAAGATACAATACTACTACTACACGCAACATATACATATGAATATATGTTTTAGGTTAAGCCCTTGGCCTCACTCAAGTTTAGGATGTTTATGATTGGTTGTGAGACTTCTAAAAGGTTTTGAATTGACTCAGAATTATTTGGATTGCTTCTAAGTATTTTAGACCTATAAGGATATTTTCGTAATTATGTCAAGTTGGAGGGTGTAGGGGCATTAGGGCCATTTTGGTGTTTGAAATGAGTTTTAATGATTAGGAAGGTTTCAAAACCTTAAGAGGTATTTTAGAGTTATGTTAAGTGTGTTTGGGTTGTAGGGTATTTTGGTAATTTTAGGTTAATGTGGGTTCATAGGTATTTACCATGTTTTAAGTGATTTGACATTTTTTATGATTTTTTTAGAACCTTTAGCCCTACTTTGTTTGCAGAATAAGTTGTTACGTGGGGCCCACTAACGGAATAGTGTATACTAGAATAAGGGGTGTTTCAGTTTGATAGTTTTGTGGGGCCCACTGACGGAATAAGAAGAATAAGCAATTCTTGGGTCTAAGGTGGGATGGCTTATTCTCCTTATTCTTCGAATACGCCATTCTTGCTTGTCAAAGCAAAATTAAGCTTATTCTCTCCTTATTCGCTCTTATTCTTCTCCTATTCTCCAATCAAAGTGGCACTTAATGATTTTTGGTATCTTAGGGGTATTTTAGTAATTTTTCTTATTTTTAGTGTTTTAGGATATTTAGGGTGTGACGATTGGTTTTTATATTTTTTAGGATTTTTTTTGTGATTTTGACAGATTTTTATCATGAGAAGGATATTTTGGTAATTTTTTAAGGTTCTGGGGGGTATTTAAGACATGCTGGGAGCTTTTTATATTTTTTAGGATTTTCTCTGATTTTTACTGATTTTTATAGGTGGAGGGGCATTTTAGTTATCAATTCCGTAATTGGATGAGTTATTAAAGGAGTATAATGATGTTCATGCGTTTTAAACATGTTAAGTATATGCTATTTTATTAATTAGGCTTTAGGTATGTTTTAGGACTTAGTTAGATTTAGGGGAGAGGCCAAGGATATTTATGTCATTAGGTATACAATTAATTAGGTATATGGTTAATTAAATATGGCTAATTACATGCATGCATGAATAATTAGATATGAGATTAAGCTTACACATACAAAAAATAAACATACATACATTCATTAAGTATGAAAGCAACATAAGCAATATTTTATTTCATTAAAAGTTTGGCAGAGTAACGGCTTATATAATGCCGGATTTATAACAAAGTTTCGGCAGAGTATTCTCTTAAGATAACCTTAAAAGGGAACTCAAAAGCGACTCCTCCTCTGCGCGCGCTGAACTTGTGCCGAGGTTGTGTCTGCAAAATGACAGAGTTTTCCCTTAGGAATTTTGGGCCACATGGACATGCTCTCTTCCTCTTCATTTGGGCCCGGGGGGGGGGGGGGGGGGGGTGTATTTATAGGGCTTGAAGGGCTTTAACCGGTGGGAGGTGCCACCGTAAAGAAATGAGAGGGGGAGAGAGCTATGGGAGATGGAGAGAGGAGTGAGGCATTAGTAGGTACCTCCACCGGTTGGACCCCCCACCGGCTATGGAGTCGGTGGTCCCTCCGCCGGGTGCCACCGGTTATGGGAACCAGTGGCCACCTCCCCTTTTCCTCCTTTTTCTTATTGAATATGGAAAAAGTCCCCTCCCTTTCTTTCCTTAATTTAATGAGAATAAAAAATATCCTCATTTTTGGGGCAATGATTGCATCTCATTAGTGGAGAGTCCACTATTCTTGGGGAACTTCAAAAGAGCATTAAAACCCCATTAAACAAGTCCAATAATGGTCATTTCTTTCCTTTTTCTTTTTCTCTCTCCCTCTTTATCTTCCTCTCTCTCTCTCTTTTTAATGGGGGGGACCCCCCGTCAGTGGGCATTTAAAGCTCCACCAGTGGGGGTCATGAGGAAAGGAACCCCCACTGCTTCCTCTCTCTCTCCTTTCTTTTTGCCCTTTCTTCTTCCTTTCTCTCTCTTTCTTTTTTGTTTTCTTTTGGAGGAGAGGTATCCCTCCCCTACCGGTTGAGCCTTTAATGCTCACCGGTGGGGGGAAGGGCCCCACCAGTACTCTCTCTCTTCTCTCTCTTCATTTTTTTCTCTCTCCATTCTTTCTTCTATTTTTTGGCTTTTATACTTCGATAAAAAAAAGGTTCAACAAATGCCCTCCACGGGACATGTTGGAGGCGAAGACGGAGGCATGTGTCCCGTGCGTGATCTGCCTCCCACATATGATGGCTTCGTCAGGTGCAATTGGCCTGGCTCAAAGCTCACCATCCTTCATTTGAGCACTGAAGCAGTTCAAACATATTGTCATTTGCCCTAATTTGCATACGCTATGCTTGAATTTCTTCGGGACCTGACGACCTTTAATTTTGGTACATGGGCCCCTTAGGATACATTTGGGAATTGGGAAGCCTTATTGTCATAACTTTTCAGCCCTTCGGGTGTATTCAACCCCTCTGATTCTGGGGATACTCTTGTCCTTTACGACTTTGAGGTTCCTCGAGAGCTAGATGTCTCTTGAATCTTTTGACGTTTATTCGATTCTGGGGGATCGCTTGGCCTTCCTGGCATTGAGATTCTTTAAAAATATACGGGCGAATCGCTTGATTCTTTCGGCATTTGCTCTATTTTAGGATATCATTACCTTATCTCAGCATTCTCAAGAGCTCTATACGAGGCGTTTTGGACTGACCTAATATTTGATGCATAGCAATTTGACCTTGCCATACGACTCCATTAAGACTTGGTCGATTTTTGTATCTCGAGACTTCTATTGTGGCTTTTTGATGCTTATTTTCTCTCTATCTTCCTGCGGCTTGTCTTTGTCCTTATGGCCTACGCAAGAGATTTTCCCATGGCAGGGCATTGGGAGGAGGATATTCCAGCTCCTCAATTGTCGAGCAGCCTTTTGTCGATGTGGGTTTAGATTGAGACTATCGAGGCAGCCAACGTAGCTCAGATTGCCACTTTACGTTTGCATGCGTAGATCCTCGAAGTTTTGTTGGAGGGAAAACTCCCGTTTTGTGGCAGCCATCAACCACCGCTTTGACTAGCTTCCTAAAGATGTAGTCGAATCTCTTCAAAGGCTTGAAGTTTTTCATTCACTGGTAGGCGGTCTATTGCAGCCTCTCGCAGGACATGGCTCTTCCTCGGGCCAGAGCTGATTTGCTATTTCTTCATTATAGTTCTTATTGCTTACCTTTTTGTTGAAGAACTCGATCTACCCCGAGGGCTTGTCTCGGGTTTTGCGATTGCTTCATTGTATTACAAATATTTTTCTGAAGATCAATGCTGATCTTGGGTGGTATGAACTATTTGTTGTATATTGCATTGATCTCTTTTTTTCCTCAAACTAATATTAGCACCTTTTCAGATTTTCGTTAGCATTTGCCCCCTCTTATTTTTGTCTGTATGTCTTTTCGGATTTTCATGCAGCAGGGTTATTCGATTTTGCCTAAGGGTCCTTTCAGATTTTCACTTTAATTGGGTTTGAGATCTTTTTTACCCTTAAACGATCCCTTTGGAGGCGGACCGATTAAGTCTTTCGGAGCACCTCGTTTTTAAGTCCTTTGTTTTTTTTTTTTTTTTCTTCTTTTCTTTCTTCTTTTCTTTTGATCCGGTAAGGAATTACGGCTTTCCTGAGGGTCAGAATAATGAGTTGTGAAAATTTGGTGGGACTTGTGTGTTTTTTGCTTGCCCGAGGATAAGGGCTTTAGGCAGCCATTGGATTTGGGTTTGTGGCAGCTCCAGGGGGACAATGATTCTGAGGTACCATGTGTCCTGGGGCCGATAGGAGTCCACTTTGTGGTAGGGTAATAGAGGTTCCCCTGAAGTCCGATAAGGAATTTCTGGTGGTAGGTGGGGGATTGAGGCTTCCTTGAAGACCGATAAGGAATTTTCTAGTAGAGAATTGAGGTTTCCTTGGAAACTGATGAGGAATTTCTGGTAGAGAATTAAAGTTTCTCTGTGAGCTGATAAGAAATTTTTAGTAGAGAATTAAGGCTTCCTTGGAAACTGATAAGAAATTTATGGTAAGAAATTAAGGCTTCCTTGGGGAACCGATAAGGAATTTTCTGATAGGGAACTAAGGCTTCTCTGTGAGCCAATAAGGAATCTTTCGTAGGGAATCAAGGCTTCTTTGGGAACCGATAAGGAATTTCTGGTGGGAAACTGTGGCTTCCTTGGGAACTGATAAGGAATTTTCTGGTAAGTAATTAAGGCTTCCATGTGAGCCGTTAAGGAATCTTTGGTAAGTAATTAAGGCTTCCTTGGGAATCGATAAGGAATTTCTAGTAGAAAACTAAGGCTTCCCCTGGGAACCGATAATGAATTTCTAGTAGGGAACTAAGGCTTCCTTTTGGGCTGATAAGAATAGTGGATACAGAGACTCCGGTGGGTCTTGTAACTTTTTGAGTTTCCAAGGAAACATGGCTCTAGGTAGCCGTGCATTTTGGGATAGAACGGTTCCCGGAGACCAAGGATTTTAGGATACTACGCCTCCTAGGGGCGGAAGGATTTTGGGATATTACGCCTCCTTGGGCGCAAGGTAATTTTGGCTGAATTTTGAGACACATCGCTTCCCGGGGACGTAAGGTAATGTTGGCCGCATTTTGGGATACATTGCCTCCAGGGGGTGGAAGGTAATTTTGGCCGAATTTTTGGATACAACGCCCTTTAAGGCCGCAAGGTAATTTTGGCTGAATTTTGGGATGTAACGCCTCCCAGGGGCGCATGGATTTTGATGTTTCGGTATGAATTGTTGACAGATTTTTTCGGTGGGACCAATGATTTTAGCCAAGAGGGTGAATTGTTCTTCTTGGCCCTATTAAGTGAGAAATCGAGTTTCTCACTTCTTTACTGAGTCGTGAGGACGTCATCATCGTCGCCTTGGTCGTAGCGTTTGATGGAATAATTTTTTTGCTTTTTACCCAATGTAAAGTGACACCAAGGATTTTCTCGTCATTGGCGACTCTGCTTCTCCTCCATCTTTTGCATTGGGCCATAGAGTAAGGCCCTGAGTTGTTGATTTTCTTGCCTCATCTCCTCCGTGGTCTGAGGCTGCATTTGATCTTGGAGTTGTTCTAAAGTGGCCTCGATACCTGGGGCATTTGTCCCGCCTTCATTAGCTTCTTCAGTAGCATTGCTACTGCCAATTTAGGGCTGCTCTGCCCCCTGATTCCTTGATTCAGCAGGCACATAGCCTGCTCTATTTGACGGGTTGTAGGCCCGCCCTGTTGTGCCAGGTTGGCGATATCATTTGGTTTCCAACTGGAAAGGTTGCCAGTTGGTGGTGCTTTTGACGGGTTGTAGGCTTTTGACGGGCATTTGTCCCGCCTTCATTAGCTTCTTCAGTAGCATTGCTACTGCCAATTTAGGGCTGCTCTGCCCCCTGATTCCTTGATTCAGCAGGCACATAGCCTGCTCTATTTGACGGGTTGTAGGCCCGCCCTGTTGTGCCAGGTTGGCGATATCATTTGGTTTCCAACTGGAAAGGTTTCCAACTAGCATGTGTAGACCCGTATGCCATTCCCTGTCATCCTGACAGTTCTCTTTTTTTTTTAGAGTCGATCGGACCAATGTGCCCAACCGCTCGAAGACAAATGTCCTTTTTTCGAACTGGTTCTTACGTCTTATAGGTGCCTTTCCTCTTTTGACCTCGTGGGGAACGAGGCATGGTAGCTGGTTTGGCTATTTGCCCCTCAGGTTTTGTGAACTGTGGAGGCTGTTGTTCTGCTTGGGCGATCCTAGTCCGGCGGATTTTGCGGGCTTCCTCTTTGGTTACTTAGATTTTGTTTACACGGAGGCTCCTATCCTCCGTCAGATTGTCCCCAATCCGAGGCATGGATTTGCCCCCATTCTGAGACATGGCAGACTTGAATTTATATTATTGCTCTTACTGGACAGGAGCCTTTAGTGTTTTTTTTTTTTCCTTTTGAAGGTTGTCCCATCTTGGCAAACCTTCGGTGACAGTTTTGGACAAGAACTGTCAGGATACGATGGATTTTGAGGAGGATGGGTTGCCCGCCATCTAGACGAATGCGCAGGTTCCCAACCAATATAGTTTTCCCATCCTAGACGGGCTTGCAGTTGGAGCCTTCTACTTTTGCCTCATGTTAGACGAGAGGGCTGGAGAGATGTTGATAGTATTGACGACGAGCACTCGCGTAGGTCGGCCGTTGTTGTTGCTCTTTCTGGCTCGAGAAGCGCGCCTCTTCTTCTTTTTCGGAACAGGCTCCGGCGTTGGGACGACCCCCAAAAAGTATGGAAATCCAATCACCGCGGGGAAGTCTCCGAAGTATGTTGGCATGGTCAGATATCCACATCGTGCATGGGGTTGCCACTACAAGTGACCATACGTACCTTTGTTGGCGTGGTCGTCTGTTGAGCAGAAACACGGTCACCTGCATAAGATATGACAAAGTTAGTAGTAGGGTTGTGGTGGGGGCATCATCAAACGGAGATGTGAAAGGAAAGAGAGGTCCTACTGGGCGTGCCATCTGTTTGGACTTTGCCTAGATTCTCTCCTATCAGATTTTTATTCTTTATTTATTTTATTTGAAGAAATATAAGTTGGTTTTATTTATTTTGTTTCTTGGACGATGAGAGCTGGGGATTAGCCCTCAGGGAGTTCGGAATTTCGGATCTGGTGAAGATATGAGTATATGACTTCTCTCTACTGACCTCGGTCAGTGTTAATTACATTGAGCAACCCATGACAACCCTTGATTAACCGTTTGCTAATGCCCTTGTAACATACAACACTACCACTACACGCAACATATGCATATAAATACATATTTTAGGTTAAGCCTTTGGCCTCGCCCAAGTTTAAGATGGGTTTATGATTGGTTGGAGGACTTTTAAAAGGTTTTGGACTGACTCTAAATTATTTGGATTGATTTGAAGTATTTTAGACCTATAAAGGTATTTCGTAATTATGCCAAGTTAGAGGGCTTAGGAACATCGAGGCCATTTTGGTGTTTAAAATGAGTTTTAATGATTTAAGAAGGTTTCAAAACCTTAGGAAGTATTTTAGAGTTATTTTAAGTGTGTTTGGGTTGCAGGGGTATTTTAATAATTTTAGGTTAATATGGGTTTCATGGGTATTTACCATGTTTTAAGTGATTTGACATTTTTTATGATTTTTTAGAACTTTTAATGATTTTTAGTATCTTAGGGGTATTTTGATAATTTTGCTTCTTTTTAGGGTTTTGAGGGCATTTAGGGTGTGACGGTTGATTTTTATATATTTTTAAGATTTTTCTGTGATTTTTACAGATTTTTATCATGAAAAGAGTATTTTGGTCATTTGTAAGGTTCTGTGGGTATCTAAGGCATGCTGGGAGTTTTTTTTTTTTTTTTAAGATTTTTAATTTTTTTCTGATTTTTACTAATTTTTATAGGTTGAGGGGCATTTTAGCCATTTAGGATCAATTCTGTAATTGGATGAGTTATTAAAGGAGTATAATGATGTTCATGTGTTTTAAACATATTAGGTATATGTTATTTAAATTATGGTTTATGAGAATATGTTTATATTTTATTAATTAGGTTTTAGGTATGTTTTAGGACTTAGTTAGATTTAAGGGAGAGGCCAAGGGCATTTATGTCATTAGGTATACAATTATTATGTATATGATTAATTAAGTATGGCTAATTACATACATGTATTATTAATTAGATATGAGATTAAACTTACACAAAAAAAAACATATATACATACATTGAGTATGAAAGCAACATAGGCAATATTTTATTTCATTAAAAATTCAGCAGAGTAACAGTTTATATAATGTCGGATTTACAACAAAATTTCGGCAGAGTATCTTCTTAAGATAACCTTAAAAGGGAATCGAAAAGAGACGACTCCTCTGCATGTGCTAAAGTTGTGCAGAGCACTAAGTTTGTGTCTTCAAAATGACAGAGTTTCTTCTTAGGAATTTTCGGCCAAATGGGTATGCCCTCTTCCTCCTCCTGAGGGGGAAGGGGGGGGGTATTTATAGGGCTTTGAAGGCCTTAACCAGTGGGGGTGCCACCGTAAAGAAATGAGAGAGGGAGAGAGCTGTGAGAGATGGGGAGAGGAGGAGTGAGGCACCGGTGGGGTGGGAACCGATGGGGTGCCACCGGTTGGACCCCCCACCGGTTAAGAAACCGGGGGGGGGCACCGGTTATGGGAACCGGTGACCACCTCCCCTTTTCCTCTTCTTTTTTCTTAAAACCCCCCTCCATTTTTTTCCTTAATTTAATGAGAATAAAAAAACTCTCATTATTGAGACAATGATTGCACCTCATTAGTAGAGAGTACATTGTTCTTGGTGAGTTCCAAAGGAGCATTAGAACCCCATTAAACAAGGTCAATAATAGTCATTTCTTTCCTTTTTCTTTTTCTCTCTCCTTCTTTGTCTCCCTCTCTCTCTTTTTAGTGGGAGGACCCCCCAGCGGTGGGCATTTAAAGCCCCACCCACCGGTTCCTCTCTCTCTCATTTCTTTCTTCTCTCTTTTATTGTCTTCTCTTCTTCCTTTCTTTTTTGTTTTCTTTTGGAGGAGAGGGACCACCCCTCCCCCAACTGGTTGAGCCTTCAATGCTCACCGGTGGTGGGGAAGGGATGTGTACTGGTACCCTCTCTCTCCTCTCTCTTCATTCTTTTCTCCTCCCATTCTTTCTTCTATTTTTTGACTTTTAGACCTTTATAAAAAAGGTTCAACACCTACCCAGTCCAGTATGTCTCTAGAAACCTACCGGGGAAGTTGAGAAGGGCTAAGCTGGATTTGTATTGTACTCCCTCAGTCCTAGTATAATGTCTATGCCAAGCCTATGAGTGTACTCAAGTAGGAACTCTGTCCTTTACTTGTCGAGGTCTTGGACTTAGATGTTGGAACCGTAATCAAAGAAGGGATGTTTCGTGCCTCAGCACCACACGTCATTAGGGAGCTTTCCGTACGTCCCCTTATCCCCAGGAGACGTGCCGTCGTCCCGCTAGCAATGATGTCATTTCCTTTTCTTTATAATAAGAATGACAAATCTTTATAGGAAAACACTGGTCGTACATTTCATAATCGTTCATCACCATTATAGAAGGCTTCCATGCCTTATTTCATTTTCATCATGAAGGCTTGATTGCCTTCATCTAATACCTTTATTTCATTTTCTAAATTCCAAATCTTTATCCCTCTTCATGGGGTCATCATAGCCATAAAGGCTTATTTATTCTTTATACTATATAATAAACATATATAAATCAAATGTAGCTTTAAATTTCTTTTGGAGTTTGAGGCTCCAAGTCTTCGTTTCTTTCATAACTCATATGAATTTGGATGGGCTTGGTCCATCATTTCATATTCCTTTTCATAATGGTCTATAGAGGTTTCATATTTAAGCATGCAAACAACTTTTTGTAATGGGAAGTCTCTCATTTAGAGCTGTCCCCTAACTACGTTCATAGGGTTTTCATCATAGCATCATAGGTTCTTATATCAAAGAACAACCACAACATGCTTTTACTATTAAAACATCATGAAATCCAGAATAAATCTTAATGAAAACATGCTTCTAGTTCATGACATAATATGCTGAAACAAGTCATTTTCATGCTTTATAAAGTTCCCTCATGATTGCTCTTAATTCAGAAAATAACCGAACATAATCTCCCCTTATATATGCATGTTTCTACACTCCAAATTCTCACAAGAAACTCAAAAATAAGGAAGATCACAAGTGGAGGTATCACCCTATCTCTTAGAAGTGGAAACCCAAGCTAAGAGAAGTTCCTCCGCCCGCTTGTGGAGGAGAGACGCCGCTGCAGTCCCCCTTCTTCACTTGTATCTTCCTCTCCTTGTGGCTTTCACAAGTCTTCATCCCTTTTTGTAATCTTCTCACTTCGCTTTTCAATTTCTTCTTCTATCTCACCTTCAAAGTTTCTCTCTATCTCACTCTTTCCTCCTCTCATTGTTCAGCCCTCTCTCTCTAACCAGTCCTCTTTCTCTCTCTAGCAAATTCTCTCTCTAGCTCTCTTACAATCTCTCTTGCTCTCTTTTTATTCTACTCACTCCCCTCTTCAATTTCTTCGTTTACCTCACCATCAAACTCCCTCTCTATCTCACTCTTTTCCTCCTCTCATAGTTTCTCTCTCTCTCTCTCTTCTAAACTATAGGCAATCAAGATGGGGGGGAGGGGGGGGGGGGTAAGAAGGCCAGTCACCTTTTTATATAGGGGTGTTAAGGAGGTGGAGAGGATAAAATCTAATGGGTTGTGTGGCCAACGATTTTGTCTTCCAATGATTGAAATATAGTGGTTTTGACTTGACCGATGACGAGCTGCCATGTCATTCAACCAATGAATGGGTGACATTGTCACCCTTATCTAATCTTAGCTTGCCATGTCACTCTACCCAATCAACAAGTGACATGTCGGTCATAATGCCATGTGTCACCATATGGTTGGTCCGTCATAGGGAGGGATAATTTTACTTTAACTCCTATCTTAATGATCTTTTAGTTTTATATCCTAAAATTTAATAATTTAAGTTTATAACTCAATACTTTTCAGATATACCCTTCTTAATTTCTTTTGGAATTTAAAAAGATTTAACTTAGACTTTCTTTTTTTAATTGTTTTCTCTCTATGTGATCCTTACAACTTTATATTTGCGTATATGCCCCTATTTATTTTAGTGGGTTCTTACACCACTTGTGGAAGTGGCAAGAGATTGTAGACCCCCACCTTCCTGGGAATGTTCGACAGTGAAACCCTTTTCCTGTAGTAGCCTAGTTACGAACCAGGTACTTGGAGAGGGCTATCCACGGGAGAAGTCTACCCATTGGGAGATGATACATGGTACTACGGTGTGGAGACACCAATATGTTTGGGGATTTGGACAGGGATGAATCAGTGGGGATACACTCATCGAGATTTGGTCCAAAGAGAACAGTTGGATTAGGGATGGTTGGGGGAGATACTAGGTAGAAATTGGTGGGTTTGTAGTATCCTAATCACGAGCCTATTAGTAGGAGAAGACTACCCATTGGAGAGGGCAACCTGTGGGATGACAGTGTATAATGTCACAAGTGCGGAGCTGCCACAGTGTGGGGTCACCATTGTGTCTGGCGGTTGGGCCTGGGATGAACTGAATTAGCCCCATATCAGAAAACGAGAAAAGGTTACGGGTCTATATATGCAGGGCTCGAACCCATAGCCTATGAAGGATCTTTTGGGGACAAAATCATGTGGACTTGGTCCAAAGTGTACTTCACAAAGGTTGGATTGAGTCATTCCATTTTTTTTATCTTATTTACAACTCATGGTGGAACTGAGCTTGTCCCTCGGGGGTGAGAGAGTTAGATAACACACTTCACGGGTAACCATCAGGTCGCAGTATTGAGTCCTACCTGTGGACATACCCATGGCGGGCACCAACCTGGGGTTCACGTGAGTTTTGACCTCACATTCTTCGCTGGGCCGAGGGGGGCCCAATGACCGAGAAATGTTTGGTGAGCCTACGGCTGGGGTACTATTGATGCAGGTCTAAAAAAGAAAAAGAAAAAACGAGGAAGGGTGGAATTGAGCTTATCCACACTATTCATACCCATTAGCAATCAGCCCAAGTTTTTAACCCAGTACATTTTCTTCCCTTGTGAGCAGCAGTCTCCCAGTTGCTAAAGAATCCTCCACAGTTTTGGTTGCCATGACTGAAAGTGGAACATCACACAGCATTAGTTGGTTCATTTCTAACTCATAGCAAGTTTGCTTTTGAACATTTGACCATGCAGATAATTGTGTGCTTGCCAGGTTACATTTGAATAAAATACATGACAAGCAGACAGTTGACTAGGGTTGTCATGTCATAATCTGTACGTGGGAAGCTTTGATCCTCATGTTTTTGGGGTGCTTGTGATTGTTCGTTATTGTCAAATTGAACCGTTGAGCATGTTTGGCGCATCAGATTAGTACTTTTTAAATGGCAAAAGTAGTCAGAAATAACTTGACGCCACAAAATGCATAATTCAGTAGATCATGATGAACATTTCTTTCGTCTGCCAGAAGCATGCCACCTGGCTGCTGTTTTAGGGAAATGAGGGGGAAGAAGCACTCATCTGAATCTTGCTTCTTGCAGGGGGTGCCTGAGCAGAAGCTGAGAGCCCATTTGGGATCTTTTGGTGTAACAGGCAATCTGGCGCTCCAGCAAATGTACACCTTATCAGGTAACAATTGCCGGAAGCATTTTGAGATCAAGTAGACCATTTTTATATTTAACTCTTACTTTGATTTTGCCAGATCTTGTAGATTCGATTCTAAACATTTATAAAATTCCAGGTGGTCAGAAAAGCAGAGTTGCTTTTGCAAAGATCACATTCAAGAAACCACACATTATTTTGCTTGATGAGCCATCTAACCATCTTGTAAGTATTTCAATTATTTTCTTGTGTTAGCTTTATAATCTTGAATCTCAGTATCTAAAAGCGTTATATTTCTTCCTTCTTAAATTTTGAATGGCAACATGAAATATATTAAATGTCATAGACGATACAACTTAAAATAGCTGCAGAATTATGATAAAATTGTTAGTTTTAGGTGGCCTACCAGCCCATCTGACTATGTTAGTTTTAGGTGGCCTACAAGCCAATCTGACTATGTTTGCTGATTCTCTAATGTAAATGTTATATTAGAATTGTGTGTCTGTTTGACTGTTGGCTCCAGTCAAACCAACTGTACTATCCATGACCATACTAGACATATATGTGATGCATTGTTTTTAATGTTTGATTGTGAATCAAAGCAGATATAGTATTTAGTAAATATATACGATATGTTTATATACTATCACCTAGGAGAGACCAAGATAAAAGTTATCTAAATACCCTTATCTAAACTCTAAGCCGTAACGCGAGTAGTTAATAACTTACCGCGTGGTCCACCATCGTTATAATCATAGGATTCAAATCACTTTAGGTAGGTTTGTTGTGCTATCCACAAGGCCTGTTTAATTGGGAGGAGAAACTATGGCTATGGCATTAGATGCCTATATGATCGGGGTAAAAGAACCATGTAGCTTCGTTGTACTATCCACAATGGCTGCATGCAAATCTATGCTCGTCGCGTAACGATGGTTATTAGACCAGAATTAGTGGTTTGTTGTGCTATCCACAAGGCCATTAAATCTCTGGGGACCGAAACTATGATCAGATATTGCAAGGAGTTGCAAATCCCATGAGTTGGGTGCTCTTTAATTGTATTACAGTTTGTTGTGCTATCCACAAGACTGTACTGCAAGTCATTGAGATTCTGATCCCCACTAGGAGACTGTCGGCGTCTCCCGTTCTGTATAATTGAGGGTTATACAGTCCGTCGAAAATTAGTAGGAGTTAAAACTTGAACAAAAGACCATGTCTTATTTTATTTTTAATAATTGAACATCTGCTAAAATAGATTTTACTTATCTCCTGTAGGGAATTATGTCGTCGAATAACCCACTCCGCGACATACTTGATGCCCTTTTGACTTACCTGATCTACTCAAATTGGCCCAGACACTTGAAGAATGTCTTCAGATTTGAGCAGATTGCCTACACCTTTGATGCTGATCATCCTGCTGAATCGACATTAGATGCCTCTGAGACAGAGATGATCGCATACGATAAAAGATCGAATGACAAAGACAAAAGAGTAGTAAAGGGTGACTGCTTCTATTGTAAGCAGTATGGTCACTGGAAGAAGAACTGCAAGGAGTTCCTTAACGATAAAGCTCATGGAAAGGTGAAGCTATATGAAGCTTCAGATATCTATATGATATATATCAACTTGTCAGTTAGAGATTTTACATCTTGGGTATTAGATACTGGATGTGCTTCTCATATCTGCCATGATGTGCAGATGCTGACAAGTAAGCGCAAGTTGAGACAAGGCGAGGTGGAATTGAGGCTAGGAAATGGCGCAAAAGTTGCGGCGATTGCTGTTGGGACAGCAAACTTCAGACTTCCATCAAGAGACACCTTACTATTAGAAGATTGTTATTATGTTCCTAGCATAATAAAGAACATCATATTAATATCTTGTTTGGACAATATAGGATATACGTTGACTATTGAGAATAAAAGTTATTCGATTTATTATGGTAATAAATCAATAGCTTCGGCATCCTTAGTCAACGGTCTATATCTGTTAGATGTTTTTTATTACAATCTTCAAATTGATAATGCTCTTAAGAAGAGTAAGAATTGTGTGAACCAAGCCTACATGTGGCATTGTAGACTTGGGCATATTGGTGAAAGCAGGCTGCAAAAGTTGTACAAGTATGGATATTTGAATGCATTCGATTATGAATCGTTTGCGACATGTGAATCCTGTCTTATGGGAAAGATGGCAAAATCTCAATTTACTAGACATAGAGAACGTGCCAAGGACATTTTGGAACTAATACATTCGGATGTATGTGGTCCAATGTCCACCCAAGCCAAAGGTGGCTTTTCTTATTTCATCACGTTCATCGATGACTTCTCAAGATTCGGTTATGTGTACTTAATGAAGTACAAGTTGGAAGCATTTGAGAAGTTTAAAGAGTTCAAGAATGAGGTAGAGAAGCAGTTAGGAAAGAGTATTACATCTCTTCGATCAGATCGAGGAGGAGAATATATGAGTACTAATTTTACACAATTCTTAAAGGATAATGGTATCCTTTCTCAGCTAACCCCTCTATATACATCACAGATGAATGATGTATCAGAAAGGAGGAATCACACCTTGTTAGATATGGTGTGATCCATAATGAGCTTTTCGGGATTACCAGTATCCCTCTGGGGGTATGCTCTAGAGTTAGCAGCATACTTACTGAACATAGTACCCAGTAAGTCTGTGGCCTCTACTCTATATGAGATATGGAAAGGCTGGAAACCAGAATTTAAACATGCTAAAGTCTGGGGTTGTCTTGTTCATATAAAGAGGCATGATCCAAACAAGTTGGAATCACAAACTGATAAATGCAGGTTTGTGAGATATCCTTTATTTTTACCATTCTGGTGAACAAAAGGTGTTTGTCGCCAGGAAAGCTGTCTTCCTGGAAGAGGAATATCTTCTCTAGGAGGACAGTGGGAGTAAAATAGTACTGGAAGAGGTTCTAGATCCTCAAATAGCTGCATTATCATCAGATGAGATATCAGTTCTTGAATATGTTCAGGTACACATACATGAGCCTCGTAGATCTGGTAGATTACCTAGACTACCCGAACGATAATACCTAGACTACCCGAACGATATGTGGGACATATCGCTGAAGGTAAGTCTAAGGTTGAATATAATGAAGATGATGATCCTAAAACCTACTAGGAGGCCATAGAAGGCCCAGAAGGCGAGAAATGGTGAGAAGCCATGAACTCGGAAATCCAGTCCATGTACACTAATCAAGTTTGGAACTTGGAGGACTTGTCCGAGGGTATTGTACCCATCGGTTGCAAGTGGATCTTTAAAAGAAAGATCGGTGCTGATGGATGGGTCGACAATTATAAGGCAAGGTTGGTGGCAAAGAGATATCGTCAAAGGCAAGGAATTGACTATGACGAGACTTTCTCACCAGTTGCTATGATAAAGTCGATCAGAGTTCTACTCGCCATTGTTGTACATTTTGATTATGAGATCTTGCAAATGGATGTGAAGACTGCCTTCCTCAACGGTAACATTGAGGAAGAGGTGTATATGATACAACCGGAAGGCTTTGCATCCAAAGAATCTCCAGATAAAGTGTGCAAGCTTCAGAGGTCCATTTATGGACTGAAGCAAGTTTTCTGGAGCTGGAACATAAGATTTGACGAGATTGTCAAGTCTTATAACTTCATTAAGAATGAAGATGAACTTTGTGTGTACAAGAAGACCAGTGGGAGTGTAGTCACCTTCTTAGTTCTTTACGTAGATGACATACTACTCGTTGGGAATGATGTAGCTATGATGTCATCAGTAAAGATTTGGCTGTCAAGAAACTTCTCTATGAAGGATTTGGGAATACGGATATATAGAGATAGATCAAAGAGGATGCTTGGAATGACCCAATCCTTGTACATAGATACCATAGTCAAAAGGTTTAGCATGAAAAATTCCAAGAGAGGTCTCATACCAATGAGATATAGAATTAATCTCTCAAAGGAGCAGTCTCCTAAGACTCCCAATGAGAGGACATTTATGGATAGAATACCCTATGCCTCTGCCATATGATCTATTATGTATGTCATGCTATGTACACGGTCTGATGTTGCATTTGCTCTAAGTGTTACGAGCAGATTTCAGGCTGATCCAGGCGAAGAGCACTGGAAGGCAGTGAAATGTATCCTTAAGTACTTGAGAAGAACTAATGATATGTTTCTTGTCTATGGAGGAGGTGACTTGAAACTGCGAGGCTTTACTGATTCGAGTTTCCAGTTAGATCCAGATGATAGCAAGTATATATATGGATTCGTGTTTACTTTGAATGGAGGTATAGTGTGCTGGAAGAGTTCCAAACAAGTGACCACTGCAGATTCGACGACTGAAGCTGAGTACATTGCTGCAGCTGAAGCCGCCAAGGAAGCAGTGTGGTTGAAGAAATTTATCACTGACCTCGGCGTAGTTCCCAGCATCTCTGAGCCTGTTCCGCTGTTGTGCGACAACAATGGAACGATTGCGCAAGCGAAAGAGCCGCGGTCTCATCAGAAATCGAAGTATATTCTGAGGCACTTTCATCTTATCAGAGAGATCATATCCAGAAGAGATGTAGTAGTGGAAAGAGTTCCATCCGTCGACAATATAGCAGATTCACTGACAAAGCCGTTGGCTCAAATTGTGTTTGAGCGTCACCTAGAGTCTGTGGGCTTATTGTATAAAGGTGATTGACTTTAGTCCAAGTGGGAGATTGTTAGTTTTAGGTAGCCTACAAGCCACTCTGACTATGTAAATTTCGTTCATTTATTAATATAATGACATAATATTCATTATGTGTAAATTGCATTAATTATCGTTTCATAATGAAGTCTGTGAATATGTGCTATAGTGATCAGATTATGATGAGCTCATACTAATGAGACTGATCACTTAAACACATATTCTTAATCGTTCATAGTCGGAGGATATCCGAGAAGGACATCAGATATCCGGTTAGACTAGTACAAATTACTCCTGCTCATATGATGAGGGTGACTGATCTCACAAGTCACTTGTGTAGAGACACTAAGGCGAATCTGTAGGTGCTCATTAGAGAATGAGTTCACTGAACTGATCCGACTGAATTGCTAGATGGTATTGTACCTCACTGTCAACCAGTTTGATTCTATTGTCGGAATTGCGTGGATGGTCCTCGGACTTGAGACACCAAGGACACCTTGTCGGTGGATTTCTGTGGTTTGACCTTGGTTTACGAATATTTAGCCACGGGATTCTAAAACGTCAAGGATTGGGTACAGCGGAATATCGTCGAAGGAAATTGTGTGTCAATAAGGAATCATTCGCTCTCGGTACTTAGAGAGAGAATACTCTAGGAAGGATGCGCGGAAGTTCCTGGCCAGGGCGGACGATAATATCGGGAAAGGAGTTTTCCGATATTCATCAGCGTCATCTAATCCAAGTGAGTCGACCGGTTAGGGTTTGACAGCACGTCATATCCTGTGTTGATTCGAGAGTATTGTACGAATGAAGGATTATATCAACGCGGTAACTGTCGGCGGAAAGGTTCCAAGAGTGGGTTGCTTAACCCCGATACCTTCCGAGTTCACGCGGTGTTGCTTGGCACCCAACGTGATCGAAGGCTCGGTTGAATTCGATGTGCGACATTAATTCGATTGATTAATTAATTAATAAAGAGTTATTAATTGATTAATAAAACTAGTGAGGAGTCATTCGGCTTATGGGCTATTAACCGGACTGGTAATTAGGCGCAGAGGGTCACACGTAAATGATTCTCAAGGCAATGGATAAATAAGTGAGTTTTATATAAACCGGGGGTTTTTATGAATAACCATGCGGTTAGTATAAAACATAGCGAACGGGCTGAGCAGGCCAAGCTGCTGCTAACCCTAGCCGCCCTTCCTCTGTTTTTCTCTCTCTCTCGCGTCCCAGACAGATCTATATCTGTTCCGCTGCTTCTCCGACTCCCGTTCGACGGGAAATCGTCCGCGCGTTGCGGCGACCGGCAGAGGTTTCGTGGGCTGCGAAGAACGAGGAACGTGAGGATATCCGTCGCGAGGAAGATACCGTGGACTTTGCTAGAGGCCGGGCGCTTGCGCGGCTTACGGTGTCACACCGACGGAACCGAACGGTTGCGGATTCGAATCCGCACACGGTAATACCTTGATAATATGATTATCGGTTTTATTTATTCGAAACGGAAAAAACAGATCGCTGTTTTTATTTTATTTTCCGCTGCGCGAGCGATTCGGAGAAACCCGAGAACCCAACAAAAATGAGTACCATGTAACTAGGTTATCTGCTCCAGCATAAAAAAAGGAGAAAGCAGTGCAAATCATTAAAAAACTACTTTGCAGGAGTTGTCCATCCCAAGTTCAAAAAAGTGCTTGATCATGCTAGCATTCTTTTCCAGGTCCTTGAACAGGACGGCGTAATGTCAAAAAAATACCCTTTTTTTCCCCCTCTGGTTGTTCAGTGCACTAAATAATAACCGCCTCTTTGTTAGTGTAAATCTTTCAGATATTTCCCTGATGAACTAATGTTAACTTTCTAAGTTGACACTATGATGAGCATAAGCTAGTTTTCTGTGTACAAGTATCGATCTGCAATAATCTTGGTTACTTCAACTCAATTAAGAAGCGTGCTATATATTAAATAGAATGTGTAGAAGAAAAGTTTTGCATGCGGCTTTTTTATTTATTCTTCTTGCCATGAGTCCATACTCCAAACCGACAATTACAATCAGATTATGCAACTATATTCTTTCCGTTGGAAAATGCATGTCAGTGAAAATTTGAACCTATGTCGCAGCATTTGACTGCCAAAAACTATCTACCGAAATGTAAACTAGTAGCATCTTCTGTACCTTATCAGCAATCGGCAATGGTCTAACGGAGATTGGCATAAATATTCCTTTTGGGTTTACAGGATTTAGATGCTGTGGAAGCACTCATCCAGGGTCTCGTCCTCTTTCAAGGAGGGGTACTCATGGTATGTAATGCTCATAACAATATTCATTTTGCTTAATTTTAGAAGCCTTACCTTTTTTTTTTGGGAGGGGTGGGGGGAGGGAAGGAATTATGTCTCATTATCATGTTTGGTATTTATGCATTGTGGTTGCTTTTCATTGTAGGTGAGTCATGATGAACATCTCATATCAGGAAGTGTAGGTGAACTTTGGGCTGTATCGGAGGGCAGGATTGCTCCGTTCTCAGGGACATTTCAGGACTACAAGAAGATGTTGAAATCTTCTTGAAGTTAGGTGCAGATCAGAGCTCTTGTTCTCTGATTGCTTGTTATTGAAGATGGAGTCAACGGCCATTTACAATCAATTTAATGGACGTGCTTATAGCATATGTTATTTGCAGGTGCAAAGCACATTCCCTTGCATTCCTTTTACCCGTCGGCAAAAGCTTGAGCAAACTGCCATGGATTTTACTCCCGTTACTCCTGATGTTACTAATACTTTGGTTGCTTGTATCTGATGTGAATTCAGCTATGATACTATTTAAGTCATGGCGCCAAAGATGGCCATCATTATAGGTTGTTCCCCCTTAGCATGGGATCAGATTTATCCGAACATGATCTTTTGAAGTTTTATGACTGGCTGTGTCCTGCTAACCATACAAGGCATGCGTGCTGTATCAAAATCTCAGGTTTGTTTTGTTTGGATTTATAAAATGCAGAAAGATTTAAATCAAAATCTGCCACTTTACGTGTGGATCTATGGTTTTTTGCTTTTCGGAAAGAATAACCATAAGCCAAAATGGAAGGTTGGGGATCTCTGGTTTTTGTTTTCCGGAAAGAATGACCATAATCCAAGTGGAAGGCTCTTTTTTGACTGGTTATCTAGTTACTTCAGAGTTCGGTTATGAAGCCAGTGATTCCAGAATTCAACAACGTGATGTGACCTGTTTTGTGGCAATCCAAAGAACCCTCTCTGAAGAAAGCACCGAGTACCACATAGGTCTGGTCGGCTGGTTGTCTAGTTCTCCCCACTTGCCTCCCTGAGGATCTCATTTCCCATGGTTTATATTTGTGTAATTTCAATCTTCTACGATATTGGCCATAGGCATGGTTCATATTTGTGAATATGACTTGCCATAGGGTTGTCTAGACAGGATTTGGGTTCGCTACCGGTTTGGGCATTAGTACTAGGTTCGTGTGTATTTAGTTATCAACTAACAGGTCCATTAGCTTTCATGTCGGGTACACGTGAATCCGGACCTAAAAAATCAGGACTGTTTTTTCATTTAATGAGCATTTAAAACAAAATGAACAAAATGTCAAGTTTAATGTCAACTTCAAGTGACCACACCCAAGATCCAGTCTGTTCCTGTACCAAGTCCTGTTTCGGCCCAAGAACATGCATTCCAGCTATGGGTTTACCAATCCCCTCCACTTATATCCCTAGCTCGCCGGACCAAAGCGCAAATATTTACCTAATCCGAATAGAATCGGCTGGACCATGAGACGTGGAGGAAAGGAATCGTGTAAAGGGACCATATCCAAAGGCCCACAAAAAGCAGGGAGACAGTGAAGCATCACAAAACTTCCCCAAGACCAAGAAAAGAATAAAGCCCAATTTGAACATGGCTTGACCACCCCCACCCTCGCTGCTAACTTCACCTCTCTCCAGTCTTCCCTTTGCTGCACCTTCACATCTCCAGAGAAAGCAGCCATCGCCATGGCTGCAGCACTTGCGAGCACTCTCACTTTCCTCTTCCTCGTCTTCCATATTCAAGGTACTTGAGTGCATCTTCTCTAATTGAACTTGCTCTTGCCCTTGTGGCAACTCTTCTTTCTCTTGTTCTAGTGTGTGCAGATACTTGATAGATAGGCGTAGGGACTTTACTTACCAAATATACATATCAACGTCTGTTGCTAACAATCCGTTAGTGCAAAGATTTGTGCTAAGTGAGTTGATAGATAGGTAGGGCTGTTAATGGTCGGATTTTAACTTGCAAAATACGTATCAACATATTCGATAACGAGTAGTTAGTGCAAGAATCCATGTGAAGTGACTTAGAGAGATAGATTGTCGACGGGTCGGGCCTTAGTTACATAATATGTATATGAGTAATAGTCGCCGCAATGTCTTCGTGCTACAACCGGAGGTATTGTGGCAAGGTTATTTTTTTTAGGTCAGATCAGACATGTCTTACTTGTCTGTAGACATCTGATCGGACGATTTAAAAAAAATTTGAAAAGTAAAAAATTATTATAGACTATATCTATTAAAAATATTTTTTTTACTGTTCTTTGGAATTCAATTTTTTGATTTTTTATATTCTTTTTGAATTATCGAAGATTGGGTTGCACAGTCGGCTAAGGCATGTTGGGTCCCAACTCTAAAAAAAAATCAATTTTTTTCTAAACCTTATTGCAATGCCCCCTATTGTAGCGTGGGGGAGATTGCAGCAAGCATTACTCACATGTATATCATGGCCGGAGAATGATCGTTTCTTTGGCGGTGCAGGAGGGGCGGGGATCGGCATCAACTACGGCCGAATTGCAAACAACCTCCCGCCGCCACCGTACGTTGCCCACTTCCTCGACCAAGAGACCATCATCGACCGTGTCAAACTCTTCGACAGCGACCCCGCCACGCTCGAGGCCTTCGCCGGCACCGCCCTCGCCATCGACATCGCCGTCGCCAACGACCTCATCCCCGCCCTCACCAACCTCACCTTCGCCCAACACTGGGTCCGGGACAACGTCCTTAGCCACACCTCCCACACCAACATCGCCCGCATCCTCGTCGGCAACGAGGTCGCCTCAACGGCGAACCGTTCCCTCATCGCCGGCCTCGTGCCGGCCATGCAGAACCTCCACACGGCCCTCGCCGGCGCCTCGCTGCACCACCGGATCAAGGTCTCCTCGCCACACTCCATGGGCATCCTCTCCACGTCCAATCCCCCCTCCGCGGGCAGGTTCAGGGAGGGCTACGACACGGCGTTGGTGAAGCCACTGCTGAGCTTCCTGAGAGCCACGGGGGCACCTTTCATGGTGAACGCCTACCCCTACTTCGGCTTCGCGGTGGACACCCTCGACTACGCGCTGTTCAGGAGGAACCCGGGGGTGGTGGACGTCTACACGGGGCTTACCTACACCAACATGATGGACGGGCAGCTGGACGCGGTGTACTCGGCCATGAAGGTGATGGGGTTTGGGGACGTGGAGATAGTGGTGGCGGAGACGGGGTGGCCGTGGCGGGGGGAGGCGTGGGAGGCGGGGGCGGGGGTGGAGAACGCGAGGGAGTACAACGAGAACGTGGTGCGGCGGCTGGGGGCGGCGGCGGGGACGCCGCTGATGCCTGACCGGAGGGTGGAGGGGTACATATTCTCGCTGTTCAACGAGGACATGAAGCCGGGGCCGGCGTCGGAGAGGAGCTTCGGGCTGTTCATGCCGGACCTGACCCCCGTCTACGACGTCGGCATCCTCCGGACGGTGAGCCTTTTCCTTTATTTTCTCTTTCCTCTTTCTGGGTGCTGGGGAGTACCCGGGAGCATCGGCAGCCGGGTTTTCAATTAAAAACAAAAATTATTTCTAATTAATAGTAAAATATTTTTTTACTATTTATTAGGGCATCTAATCGGAGATTAAATTATAAAGATATATAGATTAAATTAAAACTTAAAAAAAAAATTAAAAAATAAAATTTCAAAATTAAAAACGTCAATAGCCGGTAAAGAACTGGCAGCGGATGTAGCAGGTTTTACTCGTCTGATAAACATTTATCTGGACTATTTTTTTTGCGTACATTCTCATTCTCATTCTTTACTCTAAGAATAAAAGATTCCTTTCACATTCCTTATTTTAAAAATAAGAAAATATTCTATATTCCTTATTTTAAGAATAAAAATGATATTAAGTATATTTTTGAATACGAGTAGGACACTTCGGAGCCGTTCTTTGAACGGCGCGCCCTGGACGCATCTAACTAGTTAGATGTCTTCCTTAAATTCTTCATTCCGATGTCAAAAAAATAAAAATCGTTAAAAAATTTAAAATAGTTAAATACTTGTCTCTAAGTTGATTTTCATCTATTTGATTTAATTTTTACAGTTTGAACAACAAAATCAATCATAGCTATTCAATCAAAATCAAGTGCATTGTCGTTCTTTGGGGTCAAAATTTATAATCATAGGGAACGACGTCAACCTCAAAGGTAAATCTGATGATTCTTTTAATTTTAATAATTTTTTAATATTTTTTGATGAACACCCGATCATACGGTTATAATTAATTTTCAGGATTGAACAGTAAGGATTAAAGTTCTAGAGATAGAAATAATACTAAGAGGCCTATTTTAATATTTAAAAAATAATAATTTTATTTTTTAATATGAAGAGAGTGGGTTTTTGAGGGAGAATACATCTAAGTTAAATGTGTCCTTGATCGTATTTGATCCTTTTCCATATATATATGCTAAAATAGTCTTACATCGGATAAGCGACAAAAGAAACAAAATTTAAATAAGATATCAAAGGCCATGGTTATGAACCAGGACGAATATCTATTATTTGTGGTCTACGTGATAAAACCTAAGTCGACATACATGTGGAGGGGTGTGTTATAATTGTCTCACATTAGATAATGGACAAAAGAAACAAAACTTAAATACATGGTGCTTGTTCCCACACAATACCCTAAAGTTTTGAGTTGGGTAGTCTAATAATTTCATATATATATATGAAAAAATTCAATGCGTCCCGAGACGCATCTAAGTTACATACGCTGCCACTTAAAAATCCACCCTCCCCTAATAAAAAATTTAAAATTTTCATAAAATTTTAAATATTAAAATAGACCCCTTAGGATTGATCCCCAACTTTCATTGTCCGATTTTGACTATCAACTGGAGCCATCCGATCGGACATGTTCAAAAAATAGACATCTAAAAATACTGAAAAAATAGTAAAAGAATATAAATTATCTCTTAGGGTTGATTCCATCTCCTGGGATTTTAATTTTGATGTCCGAACGATGACTGATGTGATTGGATAGTTATGGTTAAGTTTTTCAATCCAACGGTGAAAATTAAATTTGAAGAAAAACATCTTAGGCTCCACTTTGATAGGAGAATAAGAGAAGAATAAGACATCCTAGGTTCTACTTTGATAGGAGAATAAGAGAAGAATAAGAAGTCTTATTATTAGAATAAGATTAATTCTAATTTGATAGGCAGAATATGTTATACCATGTCAGAATTGCTTATTCTCTGAATAAAGAGAATAATCAATTCCACCTTAGACCCAAGAATTATTTGTTCTGCATATTCCGTCAGTGGGACCCACACCAAAACGTTCTTTATTTTGATATAAGCAAATCTGATATAAATAATTTTGGATAACTTATTCTGCTTTCAAAGTGGAGGTATTCAAATATTTTAATTTTTTTTGTAATTTTTATTTTTATTTTTTAAAAATCGGGAGGATTAGTTTTCAGAAGGAAAGAGATTATCTAAGTTAGATGCGCCCCAAGGCGCATTACATCTGCCATATATATATATATGGATGCGACCTTACCCAAAAGTTGAACCTCCTCATGTTAAAAAAATAAACAAATTATAAATTTTTATATATTCAAATGAATTATTTGTTCTGCCTATTCCGTCGGTGGGACTCACACCAAAACGTTCCTTATTTTGATATAAGCAATTCTAGGACTAATTTTCAGAGGGAGGGGTTTATGTAAGTTAGATGCGTCCCAAGGTGCATTACATCTGTCAATATATATATATATATATATATATATATATATATCTCGCATGCTTTGAAACACATCTAAGTTAAATGTGACCCCACCCAATAGTTGACCCTCCTCATGTTAAAAAAATAAACAAATTATAATTTTTTAAATATTCAAATAGATTCCTTAAGGTTGATCCTATCTTTAGGACTTTAATTTTCACCGTCCAATTTTGATGATCAACTAAAGCCGTCCGATCGGATGCGTAGCAAAAATTAATGTCTAAAATTAATGAAAAAATAGTCAAAAAATAAAAAAAATTATCAGATTAACCCTTGGAGTTGATCCGATCTCTTAAAATTTTAGTTTGATCTCCGAAGCATCTGATTAGATTACTATAGTTAAGTTGTTGGATCTAACGGTAAAAATTAAATCTAAGAAAGTGAGAAACAACTTAAATGATGGTATTTAATTGAGATGAGTGATTTTGGGGTGGGGACACCTAAGTTATATGTATCCGAGTGCGTTATATCTACCTTCTCTCTCTCTCTCTAAATATATATATATAGTGTATGTATATAGTAATTTTTTATTAACTAGTCAGCGCAGAGGAGCGTAAAATAACTAGAATCAAATCGAATCCAATCCGATTGCAAAATACTAAGCCAAACAAAAAAGAACATCATGTTTAAAGTTTAGATGCACATTGCGATAGGAGAGGATTTTTTGTCATTTCAAATCCTCGATTGATCTTTGTCAGCTCCATTAAAAAATGATTTCTCTCTTTACACTAAAAAAATTAAAAACCTTTTTATAGTGCCTTGATGCTCACAAGACCGATCTAAAATTTAAATCCTTTTTAGGCAGTGAAAAGATTCCCAAATTCTTTTCATCTCTAAATTTTGTGTTTGTAAGAATATCGATACGATATATCCTCCAACGTACCCCAACCTCGAACCCCCACCCCAGGGCAACTGTGAGAGTTGGAACCAAGATAAAGGAGAATTCTTGCGTAAATTTTTAAATGATGCTTCATTTTGACAGTGGTGTGAGAATTACTGACAGAATAAGTAATTTTTAGATCTGACGTGAAATTGTTTGTTATCTTTATCTAAGAAATAAGCAATTCAAATACAGTATAACTTATTTTACTTATCAAATTAGAATTAGACTTATTCTAAAAATAAGATTTCTTATTCTTCTCATATTCTCCTGTCAAAGTGACTTGAGCGAGCTGCTGTTGGTGACAGGGCAATGCAAGGGGGTACCCAGCGCAGCTGCCGCCGCCGGCGTCGGCAGGCGTGATGTCGTGGTGCCTGCCGAAGCCGAACACGGACGACAGGTCCCTGCAGGTGAACATCGACTTCGTGTGCGGGCAGGGTTTAGATTGTAGGCCAATACAGCCCGGCGGCGCCTGCTTCTTCCCGGAGACACTGGAAGCCCATGCAGCGTATGCCATGAACGAGTACTACCAGGCTTCTGGGCGCGACTTTTCCGCTTGTGACTTCGGCCGTACAGGTGTGGTCACCCTTGAGGACCCAAGTAAGGATCTCTCTCTCTCTCTCTCTCACACACACACACACACGCGCGCGCACGCATATGCACATGCACGTGTGCACTCACATACACGTGCATATGAAGGTAGATACACGTACACACCAGACATACATAAATGCATATACTTGCAAAGATAGAGCGTGGTTAATAGTACAGACCGATACTGATACTGATACGAAGGTATTCTCGTACCCGTGATTAACTGTTAAAAAAAATGATATCGATTGACGCCGGACTGAAACTGGTTGATTCCAGTTGATACTGAGGCAATACTGGCCAATATCAAGTCGATATCGGTCCGCTACCACTGATAGCAACTGAAACTGGTTGATTAATCTAGTTGATACTGGGGCAATACTGGCCAATATCAAGTCGATATCGGTCCGCTACCACTGATAGCAACTGAAATTGGTTGTTTCCAGTTGATACTGAGGCAATACTGGCCGATATCAAGCCGATATCGGTCCGCTACCACTAATAGCAATATCGATACCAGTAAGTATCGGTATCAAGATCAACTGATATTGAGACTGGTAGTGAGACTGTCATCCTTGGGGTAGAGCTCATGATAGCGTCCACTCTCGTACTTGTCACTTGGAGCTCGATTTTGAGAAGCGTGTTGATATGAAGCAGCTAGCGCATGGTGAGAATCCTCGAGAGTGGAGTTTTTATTGCGTGGAAGAAAAGTAAGTTTCAACATTAGATATAAGAGTGGATGTACCCATTCTCAAAAGGTGTTTGGGGTGCTTGCTTAGGTGATGGTTTAGGTGTGCAAACTCTTGGTGCTAATCCATGACCTACTTAGCAGTGCACATAGCAACTCTTGGTACCGATATGAGAACCTTTAATTAGTCTGTGTAAGCCATAAACCAATAAAACATCCACGGAGCTGCTAATGTCTAACAATGCACAAATAAATGTATGTTTAGCCGATATGATCAAAGAGATGAAATCCTTTCCCTCCCAATTTTGTGGAAAATCAACAGCTTAGCTTGCAAAGGGAAAATTTTCAGAAAGTTTGCAAATTAGGAGGGACATATATATAAATTCAGCCTTAAGTGAATATTGATTACTCATAAACTTAATTGGCCCTTTTAAGAGGATAGAAGATCACATATAAATCAGGTCAGCTCAGCTCCAAATTTAATTTAATCTCAATTTGAAATAATCATGCTTGTACTCGACCAGGGTTAAATTCTGTGAGCCAAATTCAAATTATGATTTATTTAAAGAACCTTTAGATCTTCACAAATTCAAAAAGTCACACCCTAATTATGATCTAATCACACATCCGTCGAAGAATTTTTTAAAAAGTAACTTATTTTTATACTAAATATTACTAAAATTTATATTTTATTTAGAACATTTATTTAAAATAATATTCTTTCGAATTTTTTTCCTCTTCAAATCAAATTTTCTCTCGAATCCTGAAGTTAATGACATTGCTGACTGCGGTCAAACTATCTCCGATTTTAATTTACCTTCTGAATAAAGTTAACCCCAATCATTGTCTTTGAACAGAAGGAAATCAAAATATTCAATACTTAAGACTAGTGCTCGATTTGATTAAACCATAAGAGGAAAACTGCTTAAACTGTGATTACAGCCGATCATAAGAATCTGATAGGGCCATCTATATATATATAATTACAAGAATTCTGGGCAACCTGTGCAGGCTATGGCAGCTGCAAATTCAGCTCGTGAAGAAGAGTCACAAGAACAACCAGAGGACCGGATATGAGACCCCAGGAGCTTCTTCGTACGAGAACTTAATTTGTAATCTGTAAATATATGACTAGTAGTCAAGATTTCGTTGATGTCGACCTTCTAATAACATGTTAAATAGTCAGGATTTCCCTTCCCACTAGTTCTTTTCTTGTACATCTCTAATTACCAAAAGCTGTCAATTATTCCTACTATATGGTCTCTATAAAATATTGAGGGTACTACTCTCGTTCTAATTAGTTTGTCCAGCATGCAGCACGTTGCCTTCATGTTATAAAACACCAGGGATGTCCTTGTTTATCCATATGCCACTTTTTTTTTTCTCCATCAGGCTCTAGTTGTCTAGTAGTTTTCATGTTGTAATCAAGGTAGAAAAGATAATTTACTACTGCTGAAGAATGATGCTTGTTTAGTTGTATGGTACATCGTTTAGAGTAAATTATACACTTACTTTTAACGTTAGAGTGTCTTTTGGAAAGAGTAATCTTGGATGAAGTGAAATGGTGCCATCTTCCACAGTAAAATAGGAGTATGAAAAGATGGAGCAATCAGTCTAATTATATTTAAAAGAGGAGAGCAAACATGTTACGGCATGCCATGTTACTTCAACATTTGTGACAATCGAACTATATGCATACCATGCATCCCAATTGGCATGATGAGGATTGGGTAGCAACCCAAATGGTTGCTCTTGTCCTCACTGCAAATTGCTCTTCCAGTGATGTGATGGGTAGCAAAGGGTTATAATTTACGTATTGGCAGGGGTGAACTATTGGAGGACCCTAGCACGTGGCTGAGTTGGACATCTATCCCGTTTGCAACGGGACTATCACAGCTCGAGTCCCAGCGGGCCTCAGTTATGGAATTTTCACGCCTTTGGGCGTGGAAACCTCGCGTGTGGCTGTTGTGAGGGTATTTACCCTTTGGGTATTCTCGTCACGCGTGAAATTAATCCCTATTCGTCCGAATGGGAGAACTGCTGCCCAACCAACCGGGTTAAAGTGTAAGAAAAAAAGAAAAAATAGAAGGGGAATCGTCTCTGTTCAAAGGACCATTGGTTTTCTCAAAGCCGGTCCTGTTTCCCCCACTAATAACAGGGTCCCATGTATACTCGAGTGGTAATTACATTTCATCATGTGAATTTTGGTTGTTTCCTTTTGGCTGTGTTCATTTAGAGTATATATCCAAAGTATGCATGGAGACAGAAGACCTTGCCTAGAACCTTAGGGAACTGTTTGACGAGCCTTAATATATTTTTTTTAAAGATTGTGTTTGGCAGTTTTTGATTGAAAGTATTTTTTCTAACCTGTAAAAGTTTCGGTCGTCTAGATACTTCGAGTAGATGATAATAGATCTTAGAAATTAGTTAAGTATTCTTTAAGAGTAATATTTGCTGCATCGCATGCGGATGCAGTCTTAATTTTTTTTATTTTTTGAAAATTTAAAAGTTGATTCTATTATATCCGACGTGTCCATATAATTTGATCTCAGATCTGACGAGCTAAAAAATATAAAAAATAAACCCTAATAAACAGTGAAAAATGTCCTTAATGGGCCAGCCCAATAAAAAGAGTTTTGGTTTATGATTTTTCAGATTTTTTTGATCGTCCCATCGAAGATCGGACTGTACGGACACGTCGGATATGATGGGTCTAACGTTAAAAGAAATTCGAAAAGTAAAAAAGTAAAAAAATTGTGATTGCACCCGATGCGGTGCAACAAGTTTTATGCTTATTTTAATTGTTTTTTTTAGCTTCCAACTGAAAGTTTTAAGTGAGAACCTTTTTAGGGCGACATAAAGGCAGCGTCCCTAGGAAAAGAGAAACTTAATTTGTATAACTATTATAATAAGTACAAAATAAGTTTTAATTAATTTATTATCAAACAAGTCCCAAAAATGTGTAAGATACAACTTTTAAAAATAATTTTGGCCGACTTTTCAGTCCAGACGACTGGATAAGGTTTGATGACAGTCGACAAAGTTTCCCAGGCAATAGCACATGCTGTCATGCTCTTCCCAAGCAGGTTTCCAAAGGAACAATTATATAGCGTACGACTTGCAAACGGTAACTGGATACCTCTCATCATCCAGGTTACAAGTGGGCCGGGTCTGGTAGACCCAGACCCAAAGGACATGGACCCAGGTTCAAACTAGACCTGTTAATATTTCTTAGCTAAATGGGTTTGTTATCGGGTCTGACTTCTTTTTTTAATTGATGTTACATCTCAAATTAATTTTGAAAGAAAGTGGATATTGCTCCCTAAACAGTTGAAAATGGCCCACTTTTTGGGCCCAGATTGGCAGAATTTTATTTTGGAGAATTAAGCTAACAATAATTAATAGGTTTATTATTAGGTTATTAGGTATACCCAGACCTGAATCTATTAGGTCTAATGGGTCGAGTTCAGAGTCTTAAACCTGTTTTGCTGGCTCTAAGTCTATGCATCTTGCTGCCACAAGCCTCGTCTGGGGGTATTGGATTTGGCACTAAATCAGAATGCCAATATTATAATTTACATAGGAACAATGTGAAGTGGGAAACAAATGAGTAGGAAATTAAAAGTAGAAGAGGGAAAGAGGAGGGAGCAAGACTCTGAAAATGTAAAGTATGATATTTTTAAACGAAAGTTAACTAGACTAATATTAAGTTTAGAATGATATTAAGTACATTGTAATAGTAGATTCTTTCAATAGATAAACAACAAACTTGATAAAACATAGCCAAACACCTATTATTGACAGATAAAGCAGTAGAGTGCCAAGAGACTATCGAAGCCATTGCAAGATCTGAGAAGGATCAATTACATGTAGTCTCACCCAAACTTCTTTGTAAAAGGACTTTTCGTATTTGAGTAAATAATTTCTAGGTCACAACAAAATAATTTTACAATTTCACTAAGGCATATTGGGGGCATGTTTGATATAATAAATATAGTAATATATATTATCATATTAAATAAATATAATAAGCATATTTATATATATAATATAATAACATATATTATTATCTTAAATTAATATTAGTATTTACATACTAGTATTAGTACTAATAAACATCAGTATTACATCGGGTTTATAAAATAATAATAAAATTAACTTTAATAATGGCTTAACTTATTATATTAAATAACACTAATACGCATATTTAATATATCATTTTATCCTAATTATATGTTAATTATGTGTAATATAAATTGAATGCCTTTAATATATAATTAAATTCAATAACTTAGATTAAGCATATTTGGTATATCATGATGAGCAATAAAAAAATAAAAAATATTTGTATTTAATAGACTACATATATATTGAATATATAATTATATTACATAAAATAATATAACACCTATGTTATCTTGGGATTAGAAGGATAGCAATGTCTTTTTTCACAACTTATCTTTCGTACTATGCTCATTTTCATCAAATAAAGAACATGGTTAACTTTTTCTTTATCCCCTCACATATCGAAGACATCATAGAATAGTGATAAGAATAAATTAATTTATGTTGACTTATCCTTATTACTCCCTTTTTTTATCCCGATACCAAACTGGGCCTCAAGGTCCTTCACTGAGGCCCAGCAACAAGCTGGCGTGGCTGACCAGGGCGGACCCACCATGTGGAATGGCCCTCAACAAGTCGTTGGTTTGGTAAGGTTGGTGCCCAGACGTTAACATCGTTCAAACAAAGGCAAATTGCCATGTGATCATCTTGGATAGGCTTAATTAAGCCCAAAGAAATAGTATACAAAAAGTAAAACGGATGTAGATCGTTCATGACCTTTGAGATAAGTTTTGTGTTCACTTAAGACTAAGTCATATATCGTGATATATGTATTTTCGGTCAAAGTATAATACGTCGCAAGAAAAATCGCACAGACATCTACCATACTTTAATTTTACAAGTACATTTAGCATAAAAAATACTTCTATATGCTGTAAATAAAAATATTATTTTATACTAACATATATAACAAGCTTACGAGTAGATGTTTACGTGATTTTATTTTTTTGTGATGTATTTGTATTGTAACTAAGGGTGTTATTAATATTTTGATTTAATAATTTTCACACACTTTATATAAAAAATAATATTTTAACTCAGATAAAATTAAAATGAGTATTATAATTAAGAGGATTATATGCAAATACCACTGTACGCAAATATGAATAATACAGAAAGTTGTTCACAGATACAGAATATGTTAGGTAGTTATTTACAAAAACTCATCTTCTATAAAAAAACTTTCTTTGAGGGATATAATATTTGATCTCAAGTGGGCATTGATCAACTTTGACCGGTAGACAATTTGGTTTTAAGTATGATATATATATATATATATATATATATATATATATATATATATATATATATATATATATATATATATATATATATATATATATATATATATATATATATATATATATATATATATATATATATATATATATATATATATATATATATATATATATATATATATATATATATATATATATAGAGAGAGAGAGAGAGAGAGAGAGAGAGAGAGAGAGAGAGAGAGAGAGAGAGAGAAAGAGAATATTTATTATTTAGGTGGGGGCCCTTATCTCTGTCCGAGTGGGACGAGAGGATAAGACTGCAATCAGGGGGCCCACTTAGGGTTGTCCGCAGCCCTGATATTTTGTTGGTTTGATTCTTCCCCGAACCCGTTTCTAGCTTGTTTGCACCTGCTGATATTTCCAGATCGCTCTCCCCTGGTCGCCGACGGGCGTCTCTGCGTCAAATAGGAAAAGATATCTAGATTGGGACCTGCAATATTATAAACCGGAACCCTGCGTCAGATATGAACATCATAAAGATGTAGATCTCAATCAAAGTTCATACCTAGCAAGAGCTCTCAGATTCTCAAATGGGTTTCTGATGTTTGGGACAGTAGAGGCCTTCAAGAGGAGATAGAAAACTTTCTGCCAAAGATAGAACTTGAGGGAAGCTACCTGGCTAGGGGACCACCAATTTGTCTCAGATTCCCAGATAGGTTTCTGATGTTTGGGACAGCTGAGGCCTAGATAGAAAAATGTGGGTCAAGATGGAGCTTGAGGGAAGTTACTTGCCTTCTCAATTCAGATCCAAGAATCCAGGCACTTCTCTTGTGAAGTAATTGACAAAGGGGTGCTCCAGAACCAGATGTCACACTCTCCATGGTGAATTCTTATTTGAACTTAACCTACATATATTTTAGATAAGGAACTAAGGAAAATTATATTTCTGCTAGCTTCGAGAAGCTGACCTCTTTTGTAGGGGGCATGTGAAAGACCGACCACTTGTGGAGATCTCAAAGCAAAGAGGAACGTGCACAAAAACATGTAAAAGTTGAGTGGATATGATCAAACTTCTAGTTGAAGGTTATTTTTTATTTTTAGTTTTAACATGAAAAATAAAATTAACACACACAGGTATGTATATGTCTATATATATCATATATGCATGTATATTAAGAGAAAGCTAAAATCCTTCACGTGGAGGGGTGCCCCGCTCCACATGGACACGGAGTGGCTGCGTGGCTGTGTTTCATGCAGGCGTGCAGACATGATACACGTGGGCACCTCCCAGTGGACTGCTTTTAATCACGCCTGGACATAATCAGATGATTCAAAACACTGATATATTTTTTTTCTTTTTCAAATGAGACTCCTGGAAACAAAATATATCACTTGTGTGTGTACGTATATACACATAAATACACATAAAGATAGACCCATGAGACTTCTAAAGATTAGATACACAGATAGATATTCTCAAAATGACTTGACCCAAAACATGTAGAAGCCACCAAGCATTTCCAAATTATAGGCTGCACCAAACACACCCCGAGCAAAATTCTTACTGTTATCTTATCTCATTGAAAGGGTGTAAGTCTTTCAAAATCTCTCCTTAGTGCAGTGCTAATCCAAGCAAAGTAAAAAAAAAAAATTAACAAAACAATTGCTGCACTGCTCACTGCTGTCCGGTGGACTGCACTGCACCGGCACTATGCAGCAAGTGTTACTCATCTTTTAATTAATTTTTTATATTAACTAGAAGTTTTAAAATAAAAAATCTTAAATTAAAGTAAAAGTACGATTTTTGGAGAAGGTTTAACTTATAGATCCATCCGAAATTAATCATAACCACTTTCATTTAAAATATTTTGTAAAAATAGACATTAAAGTTAGCTTAAGAGGTGGAAAGTTCAACATCCACAGATGTTACGGAGTGAGAGAGGAGATCACACAAGCAAGTTTTTGTGCATGGCGAGAAGGATTGAGTCAATTTTAAGAACTCCATGCCTCGTTGAAATAGGTGAATGGTCTCATCAAGCATGGGATGCAAGCCCTAACAAGGACAGTCCAGCATCACCAGACTCTCGTTATTGTGCAGTTTGGTGAAGGTCAATTATACACAATCCTATCCTTATTTTTTGCAAGGCAACTTCTTGCAAATCGTATACTATTTTCGATTTTGAATCCATGGCCTCCAAGTCACCATACTGTTGCACCAAGGCTCCCCCTCCCTCTGTAAGCAGTATGAACTTAAAAAAATTTTAAGTTAGAAGGACTCACAAGGGAGAGTGGCATGCTATCTGATTCAAAATTTGGGAACTTTCATTACAACAATCTGCAACTGCTATATACTCTTGAAGACCCAGCAATGGCAGCATGGGTTACAGTGGGAAAGGCAGCACCTTGTGCTTCCAACAGCAATCTCCCCGAGATTATAAACAGGGTAGGATGCTGCTACAGCCAATCTACAATTCAGGAGGGTCGAGCGGGTAGCAGGTGTCCAGCGCGCCCGTCTTCCACAGGAACCACGCGTAGTTGCTGCTGTAGTAGTGGTTGCGGGGCTCGACCTCGATGGCCTCCAGGAACATCTCCTCGGCTCCGCTGATGTCCCCCCGCTCCTCCCACAGGAAGAAGGCGTACCGGCTGATGGCCTCCGCGTCCCGCGGCTCCGCCATCACCGCCCACTGGAAGTACTGCTCTGCTCTGCAACCACACAACGGAAACAAGCCAAAACTATGAAGCAGATGGTCTATTTAAGTCGTCGAGGCACTTTCGCAAACATCCGCAGTGCATTGTGACGAGGGGAAACCAAATACGTCTAAATTGCTTACCTGTCGTGGTCGTTGGCGACCCTGTACAAGAACTGTGCATAGTTGGAGAGGATTAGCGAGTTGACTCCCCCCTCGGCGATGGCGCGCTCGTAGACACGGCGCCTCCGATCGACGCAGGTCTCTTCGTCCTCGTGCTGCCTCGGATCGAGATTCCCCTCCTTGATCCCAACGTCGAACCAGTTCAGGAAATTCCCCAGTCTGAGGGACTCCGACGCCGATCCCGCCACGGATCCTTCGAGTTCCAACACCACCGCCTCGTTGTGAACCGATTCCTCAGCATCACTGGCTTCTGAGGCGGCGGTGGCGGTAATAGCGACGGCGGATCTGGTGCCGGCGCTGCTCTGCTCGGTGGCGAAGGCGACGTAGTTCGCGAGGAGCACGAGGAGGGAGACGACCAGGTTGGGCGAGCTGAAGAAGACCCGCCAGAACAGCCAGACGAACGAGTCCCTCCGGTCCCGCGACGCCCTGTCAAGGACCGCCTCGTCCACAGCGCCGCCGTCCCCGCCGGCGAGCACCCACCTCTGGAGCTCCCCGATCATGCACACCAGCGCCGAGACCGCCCTCCCGGTGGACACCTCCACCGCCCCCGGCGGCTCCCCCTCCGTCGGCGAGAGCGCCTCCGTCCACTTGGGAGCCGCCGTGGCCAGCCGCTTCTTCACCTGGACCATACGCAAGGAAAGGGGGATCCCGGTGCCGCCGGCCCCCTGCATCTGGATCTCGGGCTGCCACGCCTCGCCGGAGAAGGGGTTCTCCGGCGGCGAGGGTGGGAGAACGAGCCACGGTGGCTCGGGGCTCCCTAGCGTGCGAACCGGAGGGCGCCCCCGGTCGTCGGAGGCCCTGATGGAGGAGGAGCCGGCGCGGGCCGCCGGCTGCCTCTGCCGCTGCCCCCTGAACCAGCAGCTGGAGGAGGACGCGGCGGTGGGGGACCTGCGGGACCCGGGGAGAAGCCTCGGCGGCGGGGTGGGGTTGAGAGTCAGGGAGGAGACCTCCGATCTCATCATCGCCATCGCCATCGCCGTCGTCTTCTCCCCCCCTGCCGCGGAAGAAGAATAGGAGGCGAACTGGGAATGGCGAGTGTTGGGCGTATTCCTTTATATAGTGACCGGTGAGCAGAAACGGAAATGGAGACGATAAGAGAGGCGGAGGGGAGGGGTGGACGGGGATGTCGAGGGATCCGAAGTCTCGGGAAGGATCCGAAGGACCGATAAGGAGGGGTATTGGTGGTATTTGGGGAGGGGGGTGGGGAGGGGTGAAGGGGTCGGCATCATGGGATGCGGTGTCTCTGTCGGAGGCGTGGCGGGTCCACGGTTTGGACGGTGTGGATTGGAAATATTGCTAGTTTCCTTCTGCTTGATCCCCCCCCCCGGTGATGTGAGACTCTGTTGGAGGGGTCTGCGCAGCTGATCTGGGAATGTACGACCCACATCTCTGATTGGCAAAATTCGTAGATGATTGTCTTCAAAAGGACGTCCCCACACCTCCATGGCTTCTCTCTCCCATATTGAAAAGTTATGTTCATTTGTCAAGATAGCAATGTCAGAAGAGAACGAGACAATCCTTGCATAATCGCATTGAAAGAAGATGTGTTCTGCATTCTCCTCCTCTTTCCCACATATCGAGCATTTGGGATCAATTTTTGGATTGTATCTAGTTCTATAGTCATTAAGAGGCAGGTTCTTAGATAAGACCTTCCATAGAAAATGTGTAACCTTAGGTGGCGGGTGCTTACTAATTTTCTTACTCTAGAGTAGTTTCCATATAGGGTGGGGGGTGGATGAGCTTGGCTGGTCTTCCATCCCATCCACTAGCCTATATGCTGATTTGGAAGTGAATTTCCCATCTACACTTGGGCTCCAAATAAGCTCATCTTTCTGGTCTTTACATTCCCGGGGCAGAGGTGTTGCAAGGATTTGTTGAGCATCCTGCTGAGCAAATAGACTGCGAATCTTCTGATCATCCCATTATCCAGTTTTCTCCTTAATCAATTCACTAACCAATTCCACTCTGCCAAGGGAGTTTATTGGTTGCACTGCTGTGGGATTTTGTGGCAGCCATCTGTCCTGCCAAATATTTATGCTTTTCCCATTACCAATCACCCATTGAGCTCCCTTCTTGATCAGGTGTCTGCAGATGCTCAGAATACTAGCCCAAGCCTTGGGTTGCATCCGACTGGTCTTTGCATTCCAGACATTGCATCTTCTCAAATACTTGCTCTTCAGTAATTTGACCCACCAACTGTCTAGTTTTGGATGATCCTCCAACACAATTTCATCAATAAGGTCTGATTAATTCTCTCCACATCTCTAATGCCTAGTCTGCCCATACTTTTGGGTTTCTGAAATTCTCTCCATGTAGTGCCATACCAATGCTTTCTACCTTCCTCGTAACCCTACCAAAAGTCTCTCTGTAGGGAGCTGAGTTCTTCACACAAGTTCTTAGTGAATTTAAATGACGGATAGGGACTTGGCCTTCCAAGCATGTAACTTCTGAATGAGTTTTTCCTTGATAAACTCCAGGGAATTTTGTAGAGATCTGCCAGAAAACAATGGAATACCTAGATAGGTGTCCTTGTTGCTCATCTCTGCAACTCCCAGGCAGCTTCTAATTGCTAACTGTTCTTGGGCCTCCACATTTCTGCCTGCTGAAGTAGATGGAAGACTTAGCATAGTTAATTTTCTACCCTGTGCATCTACAAAACTTGGTTAAACACCTCTGAAAAGTCGAAATCTCAGTCTCAGACACTTCACCAAAAAGAATTAGATTGTCTGCAAAAGTCAAATGTGATATCACTGGATCTGTTCTGTTAACTCTAATACCTTTGATGCATGTTACCTTCCTGTTTTCCAGCTTCTACCAATCTATTCAAAGCATCTATACATAGGATAAATAAATAAGGAGAGAATAGGCAACACTGCCTAATGCCCCTAGTTGGGATGATGTTACCTTCAGGATTGCCATTTATCAGGACTGGCAAATAGGCTGACTTAATTGGAAAGGCCATCTCATACAAGAGGATGCCTCTCCTCTTTTTTCACTTTTTCAAATTTCAACCATCTACTGTGTACTCTTCATTTTACATTGATCTCTTTTGATCATTATTCCTCAACTCTATACTTCTATCTTTTTTGTCCTAATTATTTCCTAACTTCTCTCGTTTGACACACATTACCCTCTGCTTCCTATTCACTTAATATAGAAGATCGGAGGACCGAAGGTCTTTGGAGGACATCTGATCTTATGCTTCCCTCTTCGTAGTTCCATGCATATCATGCATCTCTTGCATACCTCTCCAGTGCGACGTCTACATAGACCCTCTTGCTGTCCTTAATTATTCGTCTTCGAAGGCTTTGCCTCTCCTTCAACATTCACCTCCTTTGATGCACCTCTAATGCTGGAGGCTTCGTCCACCTTCATTTCCCCCTAGCTTTGTTCCTTATTTGAAATGGAGAGAATGCTGAGGCACCCTCTTGTCTAGTGCCCTCCTAGTTGTAAATAAGGCATGGGGGAACCCCAAACACACATCTGCCCTTTGTGGGGGTGCCCAAGACATCTCTCCATCACTTGAGCAGGAGCAAAGCTTTCAATGCCATAACAGGATGGGCCCTATAATGGGTGAGGGAGAGGGAGGCTCGCCAGGATGTGGAAAGATGAGTGAGACCCTATGGACATCAAATAGAGTGAATCATTTACGCCTCCTTAAAATTATTTGAGGACATTGTCATCATTTACGAAAATAAAATAAAAAATAATAAAAATGTCTACACCATTTTCTGACAGTCGAATACACCATTCTATGATAGTTAAGAGGGTGTGGAAAAATTCACTCTATTAAAAATTAAAGGATCCCATTCCATTTAGGAGGAAGAGGGAGAGACAAGGTATAAGGGTGTGTGTGGTTCATAGACCATTGGGAGGGGAATTACTCGAAGAGAAATTCTTATTGTACATACGACATTGCAACAGAGTGCGACATTGCAGCAGAAAGCTGCGACGCTCACGCATAATTGTGGGATCACACTCCCGCATGATTCAATGACTTGGATTGTGTGAGAGTGTAATTTTTTTTAGAGTGTTTACATCTTTATAACCTTTCACTATTCTATATTAGTTCTTACAATGTTTCATAATTTTTGAACTCTCTTCAAGAAACTTCTTCGGTAGCAACCATAAAAAAGTATGTTAAGAATATTTGTAAAATATTCCTAGTATATTTTGATAGAAATATGATTCATGAAAAGAATATTTCATGAATATTTTTTCTCCGATAGTTGCTATCTAGAAGGGCTTTTTAAGAAAGATCTAAAGATCTTGGAGAGTTCAAAATAAATGTCAAAATTATGGACACTAATATAGAATATTGAAACATCGTAAGGATTTAACAATAATTCTTATTTTTTTTTTATCATTCATTCGAAGTTCATGATAGAAATATGTTCCCTATAAGTCAATCATATGAGATATGATGGACCTATCTTTTGTACTTCTTATTCATAATAAATGATAGTTTATTCATTCATTATGTTGTCTTTTAATTGGATGCACATGAACGATTGACATATGAAGTCCGTGAGTTTTTTACAATGAAGATTGGATCGTAATGAAATTACGATAATAAAACTAATCTTCTTTAAGCGAAAGTTCTAAATATTTTTTATTAAAGAAATCAAATATCTGGAAAGACTAGTACACACTATATTTTTTTATGTGATGAGGGTGACTATCTCAAAATCACTTGTGTAGAGACACTAAGGTGAATATCTAGGTGTTTATTGGAATGAGTTCACTGGATTAATCTGCTGATGAATTTGTGAATGATTATGATACCTGACTGTCAATCGAAAAACTCCTAGTCGTAGTGATGCAACTGCCTTATAGATCCATTTAATAGGTCTAAGATGGCAGGTGTTTAGATACGTTGTGATACGTGCGAAGACAATTCTATAGTTAACATGAAATCATTCACTTTCAATACTAAGAGAGAGAATGTCCTTTAGAGTTACACTCAGGGGGAAATCCCTCGTCAGAGCTGTACAGTTAAATAAAAAGGAGTTTTTAATTTAACTATTAAAGTGTGAGATTATGCGATCACTTGTGGGAGTTTGGTAGCACGACTGTACTCCGAAAGTGATAAAGTGCATTGTGAAAGATTAAAGTTTCAACTCTGTAATTATTTTTTTTTAAAAAAGATATACTTAAAGCACTGCTGCCTGATCAAAAATGACAACATCAGAGATGTTGCAATACAGCATTACTATTGCTAGAATTGAGACGTCCTCCAAGAAACACCGGATAATGATAATCCGGTCTAGAGGACGTCAATTCACAATAAAGAGAAGAATGAGTCCAGCACGCAGCTCACCCAATTAAGAGTCCACTAAACCAGCACCCCAAACTGACGCGCGAGCCATCACCCCTGTCCACAGCCAACAATTATATATATATATATATATATATATATATATATATATATAATCACCTATTAGCAATCGAGTTGTAAACAATTAGTTGACAAGCTAGTTCTTGTGTTAACAAATTGATGGAATAACCTGATCAACAGTCGAGTGGCTTCCCTCTCAAGTTCTCCTTTGTAACATGAACCTTTCTGATTATATGGAGAAGTGCTTCTCACGATAACAAATACCTCTATCATTTTGAATTATATAATTAAGTCGTGAGCAGCATGCAAATGGTAATGGGTAATATTAGATAAGAGTTTTGGGTGTCACGGTAGACTCTTATTGGTAAGAGTTTCTAACATAGCATCCAGTACATCACACCATCTGATCTTTGATCGAACAGTCTCAACCACCATGTGATCAACTGCACAAAAAGGCCCAATAGACTCTTTCTAGTAAGAGTTTTTAGCATGGCATCCAGCATAGTGCACCATTAGATGTTTGATCAGATGGTTTCAACCCGTGTGGTCAACCCGCACAGAATTAGGACCCAAACGCATAGTGGCACTCATCTATAGATGCATATCTTTGCGTATACCTGCGTGGCTTCATGTGTGTAGATAAATAGATATGCTTGTAAGTATGTATTGCTTTCGAAATTGTTAACCCTTAACATTTGCGAGAAACCAATTAATATAATCTCAAGTATAAATATGATATTTAGATATAACTTGTTATTTTTTGCACTTTTTGCACAACTCAATCATCCGATTACAAACTTATATTAACAAATAGAATAATCAGATTATTCCATAGTCTATTCGACAGCAAATAGTACCATCGGATCATGGTATGATTTTCGACAGTCGCGTGTCTTATCAGTACTGGACAGGCACATGCTATGGCTACTCTACTAGCTTCTTATTGGATTCGGCTTTGTCCTGTATCCGAGACCAAACTTGTTCGTTTTCATCCTTAACGACAAGTATAATTAAGAAAACAACGAGGTCAAGGTGGGGATAAATATGCACACAATAAGTTGGCTTTATGTGCAGCTAACATTAGGTGAATTATACAAATTTAGTCTCAACACAAGCCATGGGCACATAATAGTAGCCTATATGTAGGCCCTGTGCTGCAACTAGGAGAAAAGATCTACTTAATACATATTTTAATCAGAGTCCAAAAATACTGAGAAGAGGAAGACTCAGATATTTACCAACTTTGAAAATCATATGAATTTTTTTTTGTAATATTTGACCTCTTCTTCTCTTAATGGACTTCAGTCTAAACGTATATTGAGAAGATCTCCTCTCTGCAACCAGTAACGAGCAGTGGCATCCTTCCACACAGAAGAAGCTGCGCAAAAGCCACCTACATCGCACCTGAACACATGGCTCCACCTCCACAGTTCATATCCACATGCAAGTTGCCCATATATAGTGGCAGACCAATCCCTTCTCCCCTTAAAATAATAAATAGAACAGTTCTCGATCGTCTCAAGGTGTCTGTCTTCTAGTCAATAGAGTTGAAATAAGGAGTAGATACTTCTTCACTTGTGAGTTGTGAATGGATAAGGGAGAGATTCTCACATGGGAATACAGAAAATGTGTGGAGGACCCATACACAGTTGGAACCATGCACGGGGCAGCTTCCTTTGGGCGCATGCATTCGAAGGGGCTCATCTTTTTTGTGGATGGTGACCTCAATCCCTGTGAAGAAAAGAAGCAAAGCCACAGAGGGGAATGGATGAGATGATACAGTACCACCAAGAACACTGCAGTCTGATCCGTTGGGCCCCTCTCTCTCTCTCTCCCTGAGAGACACAGAAACAGACGCTCTTACAGGTGCACACGTGCATGTATGCACACAAGAGATAAGCCTCACATAAGAGGACAAGAAGCTTGGCATGTATCTTGTAGGAGTAGATAGGTTGCTGTCCAAACGTGGAAGATTAGAGCTTATCATGCCTCGATTCTATACTTTTATTCCACGATCTATTCAAGATTATTGTCCGCGACTTCTTCTGGGTAGGTCATCGATCAGATAAAGAATCTCTAGATGTGCCAGAAGGGACTTCAATTTGCACACCCCAAAACAAAAAGAAGGGCCAGATGGGAAGTAGGAGGTTGGCTGATTGGAAGCAAGCTAGCATGCATGGTGAAGCCACTATGGGGGTTTTCCAAAAGATATGTAGACCCCCTTCTGGATCAAATTAACGTTGTGTGTGTGTGTGTTCTAGATGTATCAAGGATGGAACCATTTGGTGTGTTTCACGAGCATTTTAATAACCCATGGGCATGGAGAGGTATCCTCAAACAAAGGGATTTGGGTATCGCGACGCTTCCAATACAAGCTTTGGCAAGGTACAATGCTTGGACTAAGGCGTGGCTGCAGTATTTCCAACCTTATCGGTGATAATACTGAGAAGAATTAAGCATTGGGTTTACCTCACGATCTCAGAGTGTCAGCCTTCTTTCATGAGGATTCTTGGGCTTTAATTACCACATCCCACATGGAATTAATGATTTGATTGCTCTTTGATACACCGTTCAGCAGATTCAGCTTTGCGGCAACCGAGAGGATAGCATTATTTGCAGTGTGGAGGTAGAAATTTTGTTCAATGAGATCACTCAGATACTAAACCAGTAGTTCACTCTATTGAGCCAAATTTAGTGGGTAAGTGAGGCCACCATAATAAGTCAGGATCAGTGTGTCAGTCACTCTAATAAGTCAAAGATAGTAAGTCTTTTTAAATTTTACGAAATCCCCTTTTCCAATGCAAGACTATTCTAACGTTCATATATTTTTCTTAGACATGCATTCACGGTAGAAACCCATATGTACTTTGGTACAATATTGGATATGGAGAGTTCATGCACTCCAGGAATTCTCCTTTTACGCATGGCAGTCCATCCAATGGAAGCTACGTACCCACAAATGACAGCCTGAAAAGAATAGGATTCCATTGGCCTTCCACAAAGATCATGAAGATAATGTAAATGATTTATCCCTACACTGTGGGGGGTATGAAAAGAAATTCTATCTAAAAATTATGAGAGAAATCCCAAGCCTTCTTTATCTCCTCGAATAGAGATGTGGATTAGAAGCTTTCATACAAGTGGACCTACCACACTAAGGACAGCCATATGATGAGAGAGAAACAGAGAGATGCACAGGATTATTCTATACAGATAACTGTTTCACGCTTATACGGACATGACAGTTCTAGTCTCAATTAAGAGCCTGCTGCAAGCAGAAATATTATGTGGGAAGTATTTGGACACAAATTACATTAAAATCATGAGTTAATTCTCACACTCTCCTGCAACCACAAGAAGTGAGAAATGAATGTAAGACCTCTCAAAAAGAAAGATCCTCAGTGCCCTTGAGCAATTGTTTCGCCAGCAGATTTAATGATGAACAACATTCTCTCACCATTCTGTGATTGATCGAGTATTACTTGCTACATCGCTAGTTAGACGATGCAGTCAAAAAAATATTTTAAGTCGGCCCAAACATCTATAAAGGCCGATCATTGGACGAGTAAAAAATTTGAAAAAATTAAAAATTATTTTTGGACTGGACCTAGTAAGTGCATTTTTTGTTTTTCATTGGGATCCAATTTTTGATTTTTTAAAATATTTTGAGTCCAATTTTTTTCCTTCGATTAAAAATTGGACTATACAAAAGTGTATTGAGTCCGAGTTTAAAAAAATTACAATTTTTTTCTTTTTTGCCTGCACTGTTGAGTGATGCAGCACCGCTCGACAGCGACCGCCCAGTAGTACAGCAAGTAAACCTCTGTTTGATTTATGTCACCATTCAGTTGGACTTATATGATTGAGATTTCCATCACCCTTCACCATAGGCTTACAGCCTCCAAGCAGTGATGGCATGACCGACCAAACGATTTTGGCGTGAGATAAAGGGTTTTCTCCTTGGAGCTTTACTTGGCCATTATCCCACCCCAGTCCCTAAGACAAAGAATAAGGGGTTAGGCAACCAAAAACTAGCAGATATCTGAAGTGAACCAGTGTCTTGTACTTGATGAATATTTTAGGATTTTATATATATATATATATACTTTTCAAAAATATCATATTTGCGTGTATACCTCCAATTCTCACATATTATTATCAATACTTCTGCAATTTTCAAAATGTTGCATTTATATTCGTCCCGTCAAACTTAATTAGGTTAATTTCAATGAAATTTGTCGAAAGCATTGCATAAATCATGACATCATTAGAGGTGTCGGGGGTACAAAATGTAAAATTTTAGTATATTGAGGGGTATATATGCAAAATATTAATCAATTTAAGGGTATTATGCAAAACCATTAGATTGAAGGGTATAATGCAACTTTCTAAAGATTTCAAAGGTATGGATGATAATATGTGAGAATTAGGAGTATACATGCAAATACGGTATTTTTGAGAGGTACATATGTAAAAAACCCAATATTTTATAAATGGACCATAGTCCTCGGAGAGGAAACCTAAAGTCCATCCATGTTACAAAGGAATATGAATTATCCAAATCTCATGTACTTTGTACTTGACAAAGAGACAAATGCAGATCATTAAATAAATTTTGCTGTGTTACCCGACTCCAATATGGATTTCACCATACGCTAAGAACTATTTTTTAACCTGATTTTAGTTTCAAAATTGTTTATTTCTTTTCATGATGGCAGCTCTCAAATAGATGACTTGATCGCATAAATTTAGGATAGTATAAATATATATGAAATGTTAGACACCTTCATCTGATGTTTTCGTCACTTTCCCCACTCAAGATGCCTCGCCCTTGTCTCCTACCCATGGTTGGTTTATGTCATGATTCATCGTCGGTTTTATAGGTTTATAGCCTCCGAGCTAAATTCTAACTTGTAGTGTTGTCATTCTCAAGGCACCCTTTGGAATTGCCATGAATTATGGATTATGATTTTTTTTTAATGATTGGAATCTATGAAAAAAAATGTAATCCCAATAAAATAAACCATTGTATCTCGATTTGTGTACTTCGAAGATTTTGGAAAGGAAGGGAGAGAAAGAGGTAAGGGTCATCATCTCTAAAATTTTAGCTCTAATAACACCTCAGCTTTTGCACGGATTTTGAAGAGGATATAAGACAATAAAAGATGCTCTTTCTTCATTCTTTCTCAAAAAAGACAAGGGTAGTAGAATAAATATAACATCAGAAACTGTAATCTATGAATATCCAAATGAGATTATGAAATTCACATAACTAAAATTAGTGAGCTGATGGCTTGGAAAAAGAGAGATTTGAGCAGAAAGGAGAGAGAGAGACACACACCCCATTCACATGGTACACTTTGAAGGGAAGCATCTGGGGAAGGATTAGTTCATAGAACAAAATATTTTAACCTGAATGGGGCCATCTTGTCCCTGTCCTCCAAAGAGCAGTTACTCAGAACAAAAGGCACTTTGATCATTCACGATGGGCTTATGTTATGGATTCTCAGAAATCTTGTAAACTCTGTACAGCCGACAGAGATGTTGTAAAAATGGATTCTCAGAAATCTTCCGATTTTCAGAGCACTGCCAAACGTGCCCTTAGATTATTCATAGGCATGGAGAGGTTTCCCCAAACAAAGGGATTTGGTATCGCGAGGTATCCAATACAAGGTTTGGCAAGGCACAAGATTTAGTCTTTAGTACGATGTTGGGATTAATGCATTGCCGCTAGGAGTGTTCACGATTTGATTTGAGGACAAAATTTTAAAAATTAAATCAAACCGAAGTAGAGAATCAAATCGAATCAAATCAAACCGTAATAATTTGAAATCGAACTAAATCAAAACGAAAAACTAATATTATAATAGTGAAATTTAGTTTGGTTTGATTTAAACTTCTGACCCAATAGTACAAAGGCAAAATTTTAGAAACCAAACTAATCCTTAATAAATATGGACCATAGTCATCAGAGAGGAAAACTAATATCCATATATGTTACAAAGGAAAATGGATAACCCAAATCTCATATGTTTCGTACTTGATAAAGATAGAAACAAATGCAGAATCACTAAATAAATTTTGCTCTGCTGACATCCACTTTTTAACCTAACTTTAGTTTCAAATTTTTTATTTCCTTTCATGATGTTTGCTCTCAAGTTGATAGCTTAATCGCATAAATTTAGGATAATGAAACTATTAAATATTAGACACCTTAATTTGATGTTTTCATCACCTTCCCCACTCAAGATGCTTTCTCTATTCGTCTTCGTCATAGATGCATAGGTGATCTGACACATCTTTGTTATGCAAGTTCCCATCAAAGTAATCAGATCCTTTAGCAGAACCTGCATCTTTCCAGCTTTTCGGCCTTTGTCTTCTATCCATGATTGGTTTATGTTACCAGTCAACGTCTGTTCGTATGATTGATTTACGACACCATTCACATTAGGGTTAGGGTTATAGCCTCCAAGCTAGATTCCAACTTGTAATGTTGTCATTTTTAGATTACTCTGATATGACAAAACAAGTATGACAAACAACACACCCCCCCCCCCCCTCAAAAAAAAAAAGGAAAAACTATCAATAACGTCTTCAGAGAAATTGTAATTATATCTTTCTCTCAACATGCCTCAAATTCCAACTGAATATGCTAAGAAAATTATGTAAATTTTAATGAAGTTAGAGATATGTATGTATCATTTTTTTGATAAATCTAAGTGTACATACGCAAGCATATCCAAATGTTTTTGGCACACTCCATTAGAGTTTATGACATTTTGATGGAAGAAATATGACCATAACCTTTTTAATGATATCAAGAGTATTTATAACAATATATAAGAATCATAGTATATATATAATTATGATAATTTAAAAGAGTATATATACAAAAATCCTTTTATAATATTCTATCTTACTTTATGCCCAACCAAATAACACCTTCGACGTTATCCTACTTATTAGAGAACAATTACAATACAAAAGTAAGGGGTTCAGAATCCAAAAGGGTTTATTTGAAAACATCTTTATAGTGAACAAATGACTCGTATCTGCGTTCATAGTCCTCGGGCAGCAAATAATAAATGGACCTTTTACAAATGAACCCTAAAGAATTTGTGTATGCAGAAAATTCCTTGTAAATTACGTATATGTGACAAATCATAAGTTAGGTAGGTTTTCCACTGATGGGACTGACAAAGGTTTGTTGTATCTAAAAGTTTTTGGACGTGACAAAATGTATATATATATGACAAATATTTCGTAGGCGTGATAAATATTATTTGTCATGCCTACAAAATATCTGTCACACTTGAAGTGCCTATGAACTATTTGTTATGTTTACGTACATTTATCACGTCTAAAAACATGCACTTGCACTAAACATTTTTTAACTTACTTATGAAAAAGTTGTCTAACCTATGTGTTACAATCTACATAGACCAATAGTATCTTATATTGCAACATGACTCAACTTACTTAAGCAATTTACAATGGATCTAGCAAGAGAGGGTAGCAAGTCTCTCTCTCCCCCCCCCCCTCTCTCTCTCTCTCTCTAGCATAGTGCATTGGACAAGAAGGCTCTTTTTGTAGCCGTATTGATTTTCCAAATTGTGAGTCTTTAGAGACATCTATATTACTGGCTTCAATCACAAACAATTTTCTATAAATGGAATGGAGTAAAAGAAAATGAAGATTGCGAATTTCTATCCCTTCTGTGTAGCGGACATGTTGACCGTTTCAATATTGAATATCAACTTTTAAGAATGAAAAGGATTGTATAGGGCATATCATGAGGTTACATTACCTCTACTTACAAGTTAGTATTAATTAATAAAATGTGTTAGTTAAACAACTTAAATTGACCATTTTTGTTAAACAAAAATAATAATTATTTGACATAAAATATAATAAAATACTAATTTTGAAATCATCAGTTATAAAAGCAAGGGAAGTAAAATCATCTGTTTGTGATAGTTTGAAATTAAAAATCAAATTAGATACAAAAGGGGACCGCATGGCCGAAAATATTGAAATCAAGCAATCTATGAGACCCCCAAAAAGAGAGAAAAAATACTATAAAGTAATTCTCCATAAACATAAATAGAATACCATAAATATTTCATTATATTGTACTACATAATGCTACCCCTAGAATGAGATCTTCTCGTAGACTAGATCTATTTCCATGATTCGCGACTTCCATTTTCCAACTGCTTTAATTATATTTTAAGTTAAAACAATATTTAAAATATTATTTTCTTAACTTCATTTTATTTGCAGAATAAGTTATTACGTGGAATCCACCGACGAAATAACGTATATTAGAATAAAAGGTGTTTCACATTGATAGTTTTGTGGGACCTGCTAACGAAATAAGAGAAATAAGCAATTCTTAGATTTAGGGTGGGATGACTTAGTCCCCTTATTCCTCAAATACGCTATTCTGCACCGATATAAGTCATTTCGCTTGTCAAAGAAATTAAACTTATTCTCCTCTTATTCACCCTTATTCTTCTCCTATTCTCCAATCAAAGTGACATTTAAAGATTTTGGAATTTGAATACTATTAGGATACCAGACCCGTACCAAATAAAAATACTAGGTTAACGGTAAACGGGTCAAATATTAGGTTTATACTTTTAAACTCTAACATACACAACAATAATTTGGTTCAGTTTTCAAACTTTAAGATTTAATAAAAGTTTGATTGTAGATTTGTGTAACAAATGTGGGGAGTGAGATGAACGCGTACTCTCAACAAGTAGCTTGAACTTGACTTGGTTGATACTTGAATTCAACTCTGTTTAAGTTTATGAACAAATTTATTTAATTTTTTATCATTTAAAATAAATATATTTTAAATAATTTACTTTAAAAAAAATTCCTACTTACTTTCCATTTAGTCCCACATCAGCACTTTTACGTATATGCATCACGGCATGATTTTTACAAGTCCTCCCTCCTATCTTAGTTATTGTAAGTTGTTAGTTTAAGCACATGATACTAATGGCTTGAATTGTTGGAGATGAATCATATCACTATAACTTAATCTAAATTTATTTTTGAACCTAGTCTATCACAGCTTAGTTAAGTTTGCACATTACTCTATATTTAGTTCAAACTCATTTAATACTTAAGTGAGTTAAGCTTAAAGGTAATTTTAAATATTTAACTCGAACTTGAATTCGAACTCAAACTTAATTAAACTTAGTTGAACGAAGTCTGACCAAGATAGGATTCAAATCTAAGCCTTTTTTTTTTTTTAAACTCAGACTATGATTACGTAGTCGCATAATAAATCTTATCATAACAAATAGATATGAGAGTTAAACAACTACAGAAAGATTTAAATAAAATATTATAACCATCAATTAATTCAAAAATATCTAATTATAGTGAATACCAAAGTTCATAAATTATAATATATATCAAATTGTATATAAGTTCTCAATCTCACAAAAAAGAAAATATTAATCTCTCATTATCTATAATACATCAAATCTAAAAAAGTTATAAATTTAAATCTAGATACCTTATGAAGATGTCAAATGCATCAATCAGAAGTCTCCTTAAATATCAAATATCTTTTTCAGACTCTGAAAATGTTAATAAGATTTATGAGTACAACTACTTAGTAGACTTCAAATCATGCACATGACTTAACACATAATAAATTTGTAAATCACATTATACAATTATACTAAATATGATCTTATACAATTCTGTATAAGATTCCTATCGTTTGCAACTTAAACATATAATAATAAAATGATTAAGAGAAAGACCTGCTGCACAAATATTTTTTGATGTCCCTATTATGTTCTACATAATTGTATTATCTAATGCCTAATCGAATGATCTAAAAAAATTGAAAAATTAAAAATCGACCCTAAATGAACAATCATCTAATAGGAGATCAATTGTATGGCCTTGTAGGTCAGATTGGGAATCACCAAAATAAATTAAAAAATAACTTTTTAAAAATAAAACACCAGCCGACTGCCGGTACAACAAGTCATATATCAAGAACCAAAATTCACGGATCCAAAGTTAGTAAATATGTTAGGTTTTGACACCCTCGCCAGTAGAGGTGTCAATCGGATGGGCCAACTCGTAACCAGTCCAACACAGTCCATATTAAAGGAATTAGATTGACTCAAGTTATATAAATTGTGTTGGATTAAATTTGGACTGACATTAGTTAAATCTGAAATGAAAATGGACTAACCTAGTTTGTTCCATTCAATTTTACAGTCATTCATAGGAAAAGTAAAACACATCCTACAAATTATTCATAAACAGAATCAGTCCAACTTAATCTAATCCAACGTACTCACTGTTGAATTGAGACTAAATTTAAACTGAATTTAAGTTAAATTTAGATTGAATTCAGTTTGAACTAAAATTGAACTAGACTATTTTAAATTTGAGTTAAATTAAATCATCACGTACCAAACCGAGCCCGCCCAATTTACGTCTACTTGCTAGTGCTAGTCGGTGACCTCCCAAGTGATGAAACACAACAAACCGCCCCGCCAAAACCATTGGCAGGAAGGCGTCGGTCCAGCTAACTCCTATTTCTGGTTGGATCGTGGATGACGTCAGAACCCTTGATCAACTTCATCCCCGCGCGATTCTACTAATAGAAATTGGACGACCAACGGGGTTAGCTAAAAGCCAACCTCCCCCCCGACAGCTCTCACACCTTGTTGCGGTCCTTATCTTGTTATCTGTCGCTGTCGTCTTCTCGCTGCTCTCAGAAACCTTCCTTTTTTCCATCCATGGCCGCCGTCGTCGAATCCGTCGCCTTCCCCCGCACACCCCCCGCCTTGCGCCGGATGCCTCCCCCGTCGCCGGCGTCTCCCGTCTCCGTCGCCCCGAGGGCGGCGCTGCTGCCGGAGGCCGTGGGTTTGAAGATCTCCAGGCGTCCGGCGAGGCCCCCGCCGGCGGCGCGCGCTGGGAACGCCGAGCACCGTGGGGCCGTGGTTTGTGAAGCGCCGGAGACGGCCGTGCAAGGTGTGGCCTCCGATTCTTCGATTCTCTTGTTAAGATTCCGTTCGTAGAAGCGCTGTGGTTATCGATTTATTCATCTGTTCACGGGTTTGGAAGGCGATCTGAGAAGTTGGAGAGTTCAAAGATGGGGATCTCGTTTTTGTTAGTGGGTGGATTTTGTGACAAGAAAAAGATCTCATATGTTTTTCCTCCTTTATCTGCAATGTATTCTTTTTCTTTTCAACCACTTGTTAGCCACTGTTGTTGGATTTTGATGAAATGGTGATTGTTAATTTGGAAAGGAGAAGGGAATTCTGGTAATGGGTTCTTTGGGGTTCTTCTTGCAAGAGTACACAGGTTATGGGCGACTGAAATTTGCGTTGCTTATCTCTTTCGTTCTTGGTCAGTACTCAGTAGTAACTCTAATACTGGTCTGTGGTACCTAAGAAACTTAAGAGTGCCATGGTGGCATGGTGACATTTGTATTATAAAAGTTCAGACTCAATGGTGATAGGGACATAATAGTGTTATCTAAAACCCCAGTATAGCGCCAGGCTGCAGCCCTAACCTTGCTTCTCCAAATGAACACGGAAGCAAAAGGTCTGCATTGTAGAAACAAGTGGTTGTACACTTTTGAGCAAAATTTGGAATAAAATCACGTCTTATCCTGATACTAACCCTAAGTTAAGTTACGTTACAGTAGGCCATATGTCAATTCTCCTTACTTGAGTCTGATGGCCTATCTACAAAAGTGACCTTAATGTCGCATATTTTTTATGCTGCCTTTCACATGTTTTACCATATATCATCAATGCATCAAGGTAGCATCCACTTTCAGAAAAAAAAAAAAAACCATCAAGGCATCAATAATCAACTTGGAATCTTGGTGCCCTTTCCCTTCATCCAGTTAGTGATTGCCAGGTCCTGGCAGTCGCAAACAATAGTTGACGTTAGTATAGTGCATGACCATGAAAGATGTTTGGCTTTCTAGATCCTGAGCTGACTACATACAATCAGATAAAGGCTTTTGATGATAATGATGATGATGTGAACGAGCTTAGATGCTGTATTTCATGGTAATCAGTTAACTACCATCCGATCTGCATGTCTATCAAAAAAAGTAGACTGAAAATATGGCATTTGAAATGAATCAACACCCACCTTAAGTCTCTGTGTATGTGTCTATATGTATCCAAGATTATAGGGTCAGACAGAAATGGTTATCATTATCTTATTTCAACTGCTTCTACAACCACAGAGAAATTTCAGAGTCAGATAGGTTCCTCAGCAAAGTGGATGACCTGATTGGTCTGCAGCATACAAGAATCAGAGAGTCCTAGTTGTCCTAATGATTTCCACAAGTAGTCATATTGATGTTTTCTGATTTTGGATGGGTTGGATTTTTGGCTGGTTCCTGAACCCATTTTGATGAATTCTAAAGGTTTTTGGTATTTTTTGCTTAGTTCTGAAATTGACATGCTCAAATTCATGTGGAGCTACCCTGATCAACCTTACACTTCTTGAAACTGTTCTTTAAATGCACCACTAGTTTCAGATACTTGTGAAAAGCTTATGTTGTTCATGTCTATCTGTCTATCAAGTGAGATGATATATATTGTGTAAAACACTTTAAGCTTCCGCCAAAAGTTGAATGCTGAAAGTAAAACCCTAACCAATCAACCTAGTTTCATACTTTGTTCCTTCATCAACTCTGCCAATGGCGCATATAGGCGTCAATTGAAGTAGTAATGATGAAATTACATACATAAATTTCAACCAATATTATTTTGGTATTATTGCATGATTTGAACCTTCATTAAGTCGGCCGATGTCATTCCCCTCCAGAATCTATGATAAAGCATGTCCAGTTTCTTGATTGCTACTAACAACAAACACCCGTTCTTTTGGTCGACTGTTTATGTATTATTCAGTAAAAAAAGTTCAAATTATAAGAATGCAGCTTTCTTCTGAGTTATGAAGATATAATTTTGGTTGCACGCTAGCACTAGCTTATCAATTGCTATGCCTCAACTAACAAAAAGGAAAAATGAGTGATTCTGGATTCAGTCAGCTGGACACAACTGATTATGAAATGATCGTCTATATGGTATTATTGCTAAGAGCTGATCTTATTACCAAAAAAAAGTTGCCGATTTCTGCAAATGGAATAAATTTAGAAAATCTGTTTGATCCTTTTATGGTTGGAACAACACTATAGGACTGATGCATTTGGGCTTTGGAAGTCCTAGAAACCATGCTGTGACTACCTAACTGCATTTAGGAGTTGCATCAGGATGGCTGCTATCGGAGTTCTTTGCATGTTTTGGAGACACTGTGGCTCAGCTGGCCCGTGGCATATATTTATGGTTTCTGATTGGTTGATCCAGACTAAATGAGTAACATCTTAGCAAAAGTCCAGGAAAACTTGAACATCAGATTGGGTGATAGAGATATGAAATTGGATAGAAGGGAAAAGCTGGATCTACTCCGTTCTTTCTGACTCATCAAGCAAAAACCTCTTTACTTTAAGACAACATACCTTTAGGGTACATACCTTAGATTTTGGACATTACTAACAGTGGTTAGTCTACAGATGAAAGAATGAAGGCTGAATGGTAAACAGTTCTCTGTATGTTCCCTGGATAGACAAACTTTAGGGAAGGCAGCTGCAGGTGGGTGTGTATGATGATTTACAGTAGAGTGATGCTCCAGATAGGCTTGATACATAGTGTTGATTGTGTAAATCAAGGTAGTTAATTTAATTATTGGGTTGTGAGCTACTTCTATGTTATTTTGCTTGATCAATGGGAGGTGAGGTGTGGTTCTCTTGCAGTGTGTCATGCAGAGAACCTTTTAGGTTGTACATGTTTGGAATGCTATCTTGGCTTTTGCCAACCGTTGGATTTGAATTATGCTTAGTGGCAAGTGCGGTGCACACATGCAACTAAATTTCTCGGGGATGTGTTTAGGTGTTTGGGAAAAAGTTAGTTTCCAAACTGTCATAAAATATGTTGAAAATGAGAAAGGTGCTTATTCCACTCTATTTTAATATTTGTGCTATGGCCTCAGTGATGTTTCTGCTCTGCTGTTTAGAAGCGTTCCTCCACTATCCTCTTCTCATTTCAGTAGTATTTGAGCAAGCAAGATATGCCCTATATGTTGAATGATCTTATTTTCTTCCAATGCCAATGAAAAATTTATGTAGTTATTCCTATAGTTAGGGGTGTTCACTATTTTGTTCTAACCGAAAATCCAAACCAAAATAAACTAAAATTTGTGTTTGGTTTGATTTGAGGAATACTTCATTTTGGTTCTGTTTGCATAAAATTCAAACTGCAAAAATGAAACCGACCTGTTCAAACCAAATTATTATAAAACTTTTAATATAAACACAGTTTTATTTCCCAGTTTACAAAGGCTAACTGCACTTTGGGCCAAGGCCCAATATTCATGTACCCAATGGCGTTTGCCTGGAACCATTTGGTTGAGGGCCATGTGCATGCGTGTGATTTCAATCAGGCTGGCAGTTTGTATTTTATAAGACTTTCTGGTTTCTCAACTTTTTGAATCCCCGATATCAGACTAAAAGCGGCCCCTTCATCTGCATCAGCACCTATTCCGGGGGCAGGAGCCACCGGACTGTGAGGTAGGATCATAGGTCTCAGCTTCCCTCTCTGCTGCTGTCGTTGTCCCCCCTCCTCGCCACAGTTCCGGCGGCAAACCCTTCATTCACTTCTTCCGACTGCATGGTTTAGATCTGAACAGCGGCCTTTATGATCTGATGGACTCAAGGTTAGATTGACGAATGCCATTCTAAGTATATGGTCAAACAATCAGTTAGAGGTATTCTGTCTGCAACTAAGGCACCATTTAGTAACACGTATGGCTGCATTATGTCAAAGACAACCCTGCTTTCTAGTGAGACTTTGCATCAGGATTCTCATCACAGCGAGATGGTAAGCAGAACCGAAAGGCCCACTCTTCTGCTACATCTTGTAGGATGCTTTTAAAGTACTCCTAACGTCACCTTTGTAGGTTGTGGCCGTATTTTCTTCCTTTTTCCCTCCCCTTTGATGAATATCTTTCCTTATCATCGAATCAAAGGTTGCCACGTTATTCCTTTACAGTTTATAATGGAGACTTTGTTCTACTGGTCGAAATTTTCTAGTCTCAATGGCGATTCTGATTTCATTTTCTGGTAGTTCATAATGGTACTGCTGGTACTGTGAGCAAAGTGCTTGCATTTGTTTTTCACAAGCCTTCGTCAATTTCAACTGCGTGTATACTTGCATCGAGTAATTCTGACTGCGTCATTGAGTAATTCTGACCGCATCAGTTTTTTAAGATCATTTTTATCATAAATGAAACTTCTCTATTTTTACAGTTCCTGTTGTGACAACATCCACATGGCAGTCACTTGTCATGAAGTCTGATAGGATGGTGCTTGTTTCGTTCTGGGCTCCATGGTGTGGACCCTGTCGAATGATTCATCCAGTTATAGCTGAGATAGCTGCGGAGTATTCAGGAAAGTTGAATTCTTTTGAACTCAACACCGATGACAACCCAGACACTGCAACGCAGCATGGAATTCGAAGCATCCCAACTGTCATCTTCTTCAAAGACGGTGAAAAGAAGGATGCTATAATCGGAGCTGTGCCGAAAAGTACGCTTATTGCAGCAATTGAGAAATTTTTGTAGGTGTATATGGTTGTTTGATGCATTGTTTTTTTAGAATTGTGCAGTATAATAGTTCCTTTTCTATCTGCCGCAAAGCAGCTAGTATGTTGGAGAAAAGAGGGCTCAAACTTGGCATGGATTGTTCTGGCAGCTTTGGTGTGCTTATCCATCTGTTTGGCTAGTATACTCTGTTTTCGTTAATTATGCATATACTCCTGGAATCTGTTTTTATTATAGTGTGTATCCACATATTCCTTATATTCTCATGTATACCTTCATATAAACAATATTACTTTGTTTTATATACCTTTGGTTGTGGGATAGTTAGAATTAGATGACTATTTCATTGGAAACATAAGCTGAAGCGTTATATATATATATATATGAATCTTTGGCAGCGTGTACAGTAAAATAAGGGAGATTTTATGAGTGCATATGGAGCGAACTCGGTTATACAAAAGGGGATAAGAAAAGTGCAAGTTTGTTTTTCCCTTTCGTAGTTTGCCCAAAGTTAAAATAAGTGGAGGGCAGTTTACAGTAGGTGAACAAATGATAGAAATATGATAGATTTGAGGACGTTCATGTAACTTATCCCTATTTTGTTTTATGGAGTGGTAATTAAAACTACTTAATTTAAACTCAAGACCACCATTTGAGCATAAATACACGCACTAGACTGTCACAATAATTTCTCTCATAAAAAATTTGCAGTAAATGTAAGTGACACGTATGTAAAATACTGTTTCTTTAAACAAAGTGACCCAATGCAAACGTCGCTTTAAATGGTCAGTCAAAAGAAACCGGACCAAAGTCCTCTCTTGTTTAACCTCCAATCTACTTTTCAGAACGTTAGTTTTTTCTCTCTCGACAAGCGGCTCACTAGTCAAGTATTTATGGTGCCTTCCTTCCAACTGAGAGAAGTTCGAATCGCACAAGTTCCTTGTGCGAATTTTTCACCTAATTAGCCACAATTTTAGGCCAACCATACCATCGATGGAAGTAATCTTACAGGTATAAGTTATATCCAAATACATGGGATGCAAATACTTAGTAGTAGTTGAACATGTGATCTCCTCGAATGAAGAGGTCATGAGATACCAACTGAGGTAGACCCAGTTAGCAGAACATTAGTTTTGTCATACTAATTTTTATGAACGTAAATCATAAACAATGTCCAAACTCACTAATTCTTATCAACGGAAATCATGAAAACAATGTCCATTAACTCCCATCTCTTTGCTTCTATTTAGATCCACTCTGTGTTCTCTTTTCATGTGCTAGGCCATCGGACTATCACCTTGTTCAATTTGTAAATTGACCAAGATTTAAGGGGCCGTTATTTGCTTAACCCTATGAAAAGACTTGAACTGTATATTACCTTAGGTCTCTTGTTGCTCCCAATTAAATGGCATGGCTCATTAGATTCAGGTCAGAGTCGTCAGACTGGTCAAAAATTTCATTTTAAACTAATAATCATATATAAAAGAGTATTACTCTGCGGTCAGACTCCTTTGTGTGACTCGTTCACACACAATTCAAAAGTCATAAAAAAGCTTTGGTCTATGAGGTTGGTGGGCTGGGCGAACATGGCCAGCTCATGGGCCGCACGCTACCGTCCATTTCATCTCTAAGCAGGCCAATATAGTGTTTAGACTAGTATATAGTTTTGTTTAGTAGAAATATAAATTCTTAGATTATCCTTTCCAATCTCAATCATCTATCTTGTTTCATTTCTCTTGTTTGCAACCTAAATGCTTCATTAAATAGAATTAAATAATATTTTTTCTATTACCTATCTCCTTTTTCACGACCACTAGTTGTACATTGCATATCTCAGCCATTCCATTTTACCATGTTCCTGTTCCTTCATTCTGCTTTTATTACCAATCTCTCCTCCCATCAATCTCTCACACTCACCCACATAAAATGCCACCTCCCCTTCATCACATTCTTCCCTATGATTGCACACTGCTTCAACTTCTTCCCTACCATCACAGCACCCTACTTCTTCCTTCTCTCCTTCCTGCTACCCAACCTGAACTCAAAAACAGCTCCCCCCTCCACTTCTTTCAATTTGGAAGACCATCAAGGTGTTTTTCTTTTCTCTCTCTTTTTTTTTTTAAAAAAATGAGCTGACGAGCTCCGTTCATTCATTGCCTTCATCACTTACAATATGTTTAATACATTGAGGGCATTGTCCTATTTCCTAGCAAAGTCTTCTAAAGCATGGGCTGCTCTATTTGTCCCTCCATATACAAAGCTAACAGTGATTCTGCTGTTGGTCTTAACGATGGCTCTGCAGTCAGTGGCGGATCCAATGTTAGTTCAATGAGGTCTTAGGACCCCACTAAATTTTGCCAAATCCATTGACCCAGTCTAATGCAGTCTAGTCCAGGACCCCATTGACCCAGTCCAGAATCCCACCAACTCAACCTAGGACCCCACATGGTCCAGCCAAGATCTCACTGACTCAGTCATACTTATGACTTAATGTTTGAGTGACCCCCACTGGATAAAATTTCTGTGTCCACGACTGTCTGCAGTTGTGGATGATGTTCTGTAAGGGTCAAAATGGCTTCAATTTGTCTTTCTTGATCTGTTTGACAATAACTTAAGCATCTCCCTCCACGGTGATATCTGCTTGGGTGTCCATTGCCATTCTCAAACCAGTTTGGAAAGCTAACACCTCCCCCACAGCAGCTTCATTCATATGGAAGCCTGCATCCACATTAATTTTTGCATGGGCTGGTTTCCACTTTCTAATGTTTTTACTGTCATCTGTCCTCTGTATTTGTTGAAAGCCAGCCATTCTTCACCCTGGTCTGATCACTTCCTCTGCTCTGCCTATTGTAATCCTGGGATGTGGTGTTTTGTTTCTGAAGATCTTATCACACCTAGCCTTCCAAATACCTCGTAGGGTTGCCACCCCTCTACACAGTATTGATGGTTGATCACTTCCAACTGCCCAGCTGCTGCAGTAATATCAATTTTTCTTATTTTTTAAAAACTCAGGGAAAAGAGACAACTAAAAGGAAGTCTTTTTTTTTTTAATCTTTATAACCATTTGATTAAAAGTCAGACAGTACGGATCCTCCCTTAGCGTTGTCCCCTTTATCCGAGAATTTTTTTTTTTTAATGTACTTGCTAGAGCAATCATCCGATCAAAGCTGATTACATGGCAGTGAAAGTAAAACTCTTGGCGAGCTTTCAAATGCGCATGAGAATGCCCTAGGTTTAAGAAACTAGAGATGGAAAAGAACTTTTAAGGAAATAAAACAGCCAAATAGAAAGAATAAGCAGTGGACTATTAAGGCGAAAACCAATAAGAATTGCTATATAGATAATGCCACCAAAAGATCCGGTTGACTTAGATTTTGTGCAGAATTGTTCTCACTCAAGTCACCAACCAAGTGGGACATACGCAACAATCAAGCAAATCACAAACAAATTAGGGAGAGATAGAGAGAGCATGGAGATTTATGTGGCCTGGCAATATGCCTACATTCATGGAGCTCGGCTCTTTCACCACCGCCCTACACTATTCTTCTTTAAGAATATAAGTACAAAACCATAGCCTTAGAAGGATCTTCTAGTTACGCTTTGTTGTTTCTAACTTTTCAGACATATTTCTCGAAGTTCCAATATAAATAATCTCTAAAACAAAATCTTAAAATATTCCTGCATTGGTCTGCATCTAAATGGTGTAGACATCCTAATGGATGGTATCGACACCACCCAGTCTTGGGCTTCTAGAGAGTGCCCAAGGTGTTGACATCTTGACTGACGGTGTCGACACCCCCTCATCCTGCTTCTGTTGCTCCTTGGATGTCGACACCCTAAGCAATGGTGTCGCCACCCCTTACTATGGGATCCGTTCTGAGTTCAAAATATACCATATCACCGGTGAGAAAAGCTCCCGTAATTGCTCCAATCCTAATGCACCCTCTGAATGTGAGATACATCTCAACAGGAATTGATCTTGCTCGCATGATTTTGATCTAAGTTATATGTTTTTTTTTTTTTCTGTTGATACATTAATCCAATGTGTTTGCATTTTTTCCAGTAATCCGATTTGTTTACATTTTTTCCCAGGGCTTCCTTGTTGGGTTTTAATCCAATTAGTGGTTTACTTGTGTTTACTGGCTGCACACTTGCACACCATTAGGCATCAAATTAATAGAATATGATTGGGCTTAACCCATTAGGCGCCCAATAAGGATTCTGTAATGGGTAGGATCCTGTTAAAAGTAAAAACGGGACTGGTCCCTCCTCTTTATAAAAGAAGCATGTGACTCCCCATTAGGTCATACGCATCAAGACAAATAGAGAGAGGAAACCAGTAGAGACAGTGCGTGGGTTTACACCGTCTTCCCGTCCGGGGTTTGTGCGTTCTTGTTCGAGGTCCGCTGCGCGTGGGAATCGACTCCGACATCGTCTTCCTCTGCGTTAGGGGTGGCTTCCGCTCCAGGTATTCCTAAAATCCCTAACAAGTGGTATCAGAACCAGTGTCGAAATTTTTTGGGGCTCCAATCTACGGGATTCTTCCCGATTTGTTTAAAAAAAAAAAAAAAAATTTGGCGACCCATGCCGCGCCGCGGCGGCCGCGCGGACCCGCGCGGCCCTGCGCGGGGTGCCGCGTGGCCCGGCGCGGCCCCGCGCGGGGTGCCGCGCTGAGGCAGGCCGTCGCGGCCCTGCGCGGCCGCGCAGGGCCATGCGCGGCCGTGCAGGCCCGCACGGGGGCCCTGAGCGTGGGGCCGCACGAGGCGGCGCGGCGACGCGGGGCTGCCGCGCAGGGGCGGTGTTCCGGCCGGCGGTGGGTTTTCCGGGTAGGGGTTTCCGGCGGTTTCCTAAATTCGGTTTCTAAAATTTGGGTTTCCTAAAATGGAGTTTCTAAACCCTAACTTTCTTTTTGGGAGGTTGAAGATGATGGGTTTAAGAAACTATTGAGTTTAGAAAACTATAAAATTTAAGAAATTATTGGGTTCTATTTGGGTTACTTTTAAATCCGTAACGGATCTTGGTTAAAGATCATTTGGGTCCTATTTTGGGTATTAGATCTGTTAGGATCTTATTAAGACCCAAATTCGGATCCATTTGATAATTCTTTAATGGATATTAGTTAACGGGTCTTAGATTCGAATTTTGGGTACGATATCCGTTTGGATATCATTAAGACCCGAGTTCGGATCCGATTAAGTACCTGACCCGAATCCGTTAATCTAACCCAAATCGAATCCGTTAACTCGTTAAGAACCGGACCCACATCCGTTTATATCCGTTTGTGTAGATGTATCCTTTAAGATTTAAAATCATTTAATTTAAACTCCTTTAGTTATCTTTATCTTTTAAAATTCACTAATGGTCACTTAATTGATCCATTAAGTTCTGGATCTTTGGCCCATATTTTTGGGCCCATTTTAGGCCCATTAGTGATCTTTAAAGGATAAAAGATCATATTTTAAATCTGTTTGGATACATACACAATTTTTGATAATCTGTTTGTAATTTTGGTTATTTCTGCAAACAGAAACGGATATTTTTGCAATTTAAGTTGTTTCTGCAAATTGAAACGGATATGTTTGCAATTTCTGATTGTTCTTGCAAACTGCAAAGGATGTTTACAATTCTGGATTTTTCTATAAACTGTTCAGGTTATATTTGCAATTCAGTTTTCTTTCTGCAAACAGAAAAAGGACATATATGTAACAGCATGCTAAAAACTTGTTAAGTAGCCATTTTAATGTAGTTTTAAGTATGTTTAATGTTGTTTAAGAATCAATAATTATTGTTGTAAGTTTAGGAGATATTTTTTGTGATTATTTGTCCTCTTTACAGTTTTAATCATGCATGAATATCTCTATTTAAGATTGCATTAATTATTGTGTTTATGTCCTTTTTGCTCATGTTATGTGTTTATTAATGCTATTATGTAGTTTTGTGGTAAATTTTGATTTCCAAATTATTAGTTTGACCACCAAAGTGGCACTAATCACGAGGATTGATAAAATCTTGCCATATTAAGTTTTTAAATAGCATTATTGATAAGCATTTAGATATTTGTTATCATTTTAATTGGAGGAGGATGTTTTAATATTCAAAGTGTGTAAGTAGATCACCAAAGTGACCTTATGTATGGAGAATAATAAAATATACTCGTTAAGAAATTAAAATGATCTCAAATATTTGTGTTCTTGACTTGATTGTATATTTAACTCCCAAAAGAGTGTTTATTTTCATGTCATGAGCAGGATAAAATAAAATTTATCTACATGGCGATTCTTGAGAGTTATGTACCCAAAGGTACTCTATCTTGATATCAAAATGTTTATAAGTTTTAGTTTTATCACTTAAGTTAATTCGGAGAGTTCGTCCATGAAGCTATCGGACGACTTGATAAAGTAGTTCTCTTTATGTTGTTGAATTACTTTGCATATCTGTTTGCCTCATTACTTGCAATATTTTAGTTCCATTGCCTTATATGTGAGCATGTGTTTGTTTATTTCAGTTGCTTCTCCTTTGTTTGCACCATTTAATACTAGTGTGCCGTATCTGAATGGTGATAGAATTTGGTGGCCTCAAAGTCAATCATTGTACATTCTAGTTCATATTATTAATAAAGGCAATTATTTCTTCATTTATAGTTCTTGCAAATTAACTATCATAATGAAGGTCCGTAGGCAAATGTATGGGATATTGAATCATGATGAGATCATGATAGTGAGATTAATATCCTCAGTCACTTGTCTTAAATAGTTCTCGATCATACGATATTTGAAATGGACATTAAATATCCGATAAGATCGACACAAGTTATGTCTGCTCATGTGATGAGGGTGAATGATCTCATATTCACTCGTGTGGTAACACTAAGACAAACTTGTGGGTGCTCATTAGAGAATGAGTTCACTGAACAGACCCAAATAAGAATTCATGGATGGTAATTATACCTATTAGTCAACCAGGAAATTCAATCGTTGCAGTAGCACAGTTGGTCCTTTGACCTGAGTCACCAATGATACCTTGTTTGAAGACCATTGTATCTTGATTCTCTGACTTGTGGATTTTAACCATTAAGCCCACGATAGTCGGTCTCTCAGATACAGTGGAAAGCTTGCGAAGGTAATTGAGTGAACAACAAGGGATCACTCACTCTTGGTATAAGACTGGAGAGAGAATGTCCTATGGATGTGTACACAGAAATCCCTGGCCATGGTCAAATGAAAGAGATGTCTTTCTAGAAATTAACTGAGTACTGGAATCCATCTAAATAATGCGATAGAGGGTTTGACTATAAAACCATACCCTTGCATTATTAGGACATTGCATGAGTGAAGGATTTTATCTGTGCGGTATCTGCAGACGGAAAGGTTCAAATAAAGGGAACTGTATCCCTTATATCTTCTGGGATCATGAGGTAGTGTTTGGTGCTGTTCATGATCATAAGGCCAAGTGAATTAATCATCAGATGATAATCCACTTATTTATTAAATTAATCATTTAACATATGATGTTTAAATGTTAATTAATAAATATTAAACTTTAGAATTAGTTCTAAGTTTAATGGGCCTGAAACCAGACTGATATATGGGCCTAGAGGGTCACACACATAAGAGTTCTCGTCAGACGGTGAGAGACGTTAAATTTCATGCTTATCTGGGTTTTTATGAAAAGCCGCAGGATAAACATGAAGATTTAATGGAGATTTATCTAAGGCCAAATTCTTGGATAATCATGAGGATTAATCCTTGTGCTTATCCTTATTTCTTATATAAGGAGGCCAAGGGGAGGGGTAAAAGAGGTTGGACGAATTTTACACCCCAAGATTCTCTATCTCCTCTCTCTCTCTCCTTCTCTTTCTTGGAGTAGATCTTTCTCTATCCGCGCATGGTGGATTTGAGATCTGGTCGGAGCACTCAAGTTGAGAAGGAAATCGCGTCTGCAGCGGGAGCTCGTGTGGATACCTCTAAAGATCGTGCGCGTGCGCGATTACCGAGTCGGAATCATCTACGGAAGATTCGAAACCCCGCAAAGGTGAAGAACCATTCTTCCCGCGTTTAATTTTATTGTCCGTTTTACGATCCCAGCAACCGATACATAGGAATCGATTTTATTTTCCGCTGCGTTCTAGGCGATTCCTTACAAATGACACTAATTTCACTGAGTGGAAACAAATGGTACAATTTGCTCTAGGCTGCATGGACTTAGATTTAGCATTACGTGAGGTTATGCCGGCTCCACTTACTCCAGAAAGCTCATTGGAATAGCAGACTCGTTATGAAAAATAGGAAAAGTCCAATCGTCTCTGTCTTCTGTGTTAGTTTAGGTGGCCTACAAGCCAATCTGACTATGTAAATCTCGTTCAATTTATTAATAAAATGTCATAATATTCATTATGTGTAAATCGCATTAATTATCGTTTCATAATGAAATCCGTGGATATGTGCTATAGTGATCAGATTATGATGAGATCATACTAATGAGACTGATCACTTAAACACACATATTCTTAATCGTTCCTAGTCGGAGGATATCCGAGAAGGACATCGGATATCCGGTTAGACTAGTACAGATTACTCATGTTCATATGATGAGGGTGACTGATCTCACAAATCACTTGTGTGGAGACACTAAGGCGAATCTGTAGGTGCTTATTGGAGAATGATTTCACTGAACTGATCCGACTGAATCGCTGGATGGTATTGTACCTCACTGTCAACCAGCTTGATTCTATTGGCGCAGTTGCGTGGATGGTCCTCAGACCTGAGACACCAAGGACACCTTGCCGGTGGACTTCTGTGCTTTGACCTTAGTTTACGAATCTCTAGCCACGGGATTCTAATACGCCAAGGATTGGGTACAGCGGAATACCGTCGAAGGGAATTGTGTGTCAATAAGGAATCATTCGCTCTCGGTACTTAGAGAGAGAATGCTCTAGGAAGGATGCGCGAAAGTCCCTGGCCAGGGCGGACGATAATATCGGGAAAGGAGTTTTCCGATATTCATCAGCGGCATCCAATCCAAGTGAGTCGACTGGTTAGGGTTTGACAGCTCGCCATACCCTGAGTTGACTCGAGAGCATTGTACGAATGAAGGATTATATCCACGCGGTAACTGTCGGCGGAAAGGTTCCAAGAGTGGGTTACTTAACCCCAAATACCTTCCGGGTTCACGCGGTGTTGCTTGGCACCCAACGTGATCGGAGGCCCGGTCGAATTCGATGTGCGACATCAATTCGATTGATTAATTAATTAATAAAGGGTTATTAATTAATTAATAAAGCCAGTGAGGAGTCACTGGGCTTGTTGGGCCATTAATTGGACTGGTACTTGGGCCTAGAGGGTCACACGCAAATGATTCTCAAGGCGATGGATAAATAAGTGGGTTTTATATAAACCGGGGGTTTTTATGAAAAACCGCGCGGTTAGTATAAAACATAGCGAACGGGCTGAGCAGGCCAAGCTGCTACTAACCCTAGCCGCCCCTCCTCAGTTTCTGTCTTTCTCTGGCGTCCAGGCAGATCCAGATCTGCTCCGCCGTTTCTCTGAATCCCGTTCGACGGGAAATCGTCTGCGCGTTGCGGCGATCATTGCGGCGACCGGCGGAGGCTTCGTGGGCTGCGAAGAACGAGGAACGTGAGGACATTCGTCGCGGGGAGGATTGTGTGGACTTCGCTAGAGGCCGGGCGCTTGCGCGGCTTGCGGTGTCGCATTGATGGAACCGAACGGCTGCGGATTCGAATCCGCACACGGTGAGAACTTCGATAATCCGATTATCGTATTTTAGATTTCGGAACGGGAACGGATCGCTGTAAATATTTTATTTTCCGCTGCGTGAGCGATCCGGAGAAACCGAGAAATCCCAACATTCTGTTCCTTCAGGGACACGTTGGACAGAACATTAAGGGATCTATCTCAGATCAGACTACTGCTAGTGGATTTCTTAAAGCTATTGATGAACAGTTCATTAGTTCTGATAAGGCCAAAGCCAGAACTTTAATGGCTAAACTGTCCTCAATGAAATACACTAGTGGTAGTGTTTGAGAGCATACATCCTATGTTTGCTATGAGTCTAATTTAGTCAATGTTCCTAAAAGCACATGGTGGATTGACTCAGGTTCTACTGTGCATGTTGCCACTTCTATGCAGGGATTCCTTTTCCAAAGGCCTCCGAATGAGGGTGAGCGGAGCATCTTTTCAGGAAATAAGACGCGCTCACAAGTCAAGGCCGTAGGAATTTATAGGATAGTTATGGAATCATGATTTTTTCTAGATTTAGAAGACACTTTTTATGTACCATCTTTTAGTAGAAATTTGGTTTCAGTATCAAGACTTGATTCAAAAGGTTTTCAAGTCAAACTTGGAAACTTTTCAGTTGAATTAATAAAGGATTCTATTGTTATTGGTACTGGTTCTATATTTGATAGTTTGTATAAATTGTGTCTTAGCAATGTGATTTAACAATCTCATAACACCCTGCATACTTCGGTCCTTACTGGCAGCAAGCGTGGTAGAGTTAATGAAAATTCATCCATGTTGTGGCATAGGAGATTAGGACACATCTCCATTAAGAGGCTCAAAAGGTTAGTGGGAGAAGGAGTGTTACACACTCTGAATTTCACTGACTTCGAGATATGTGTTGATTGCATTAAAGGAAAGCAAACACACACGCCTAATAAAGATGCCACAAGGAGTTCTGGAATTTTAGAAATAATTCACACTGATATTTGTGGTCCTTTTCCACCATGTCTGACTGGTGAGAGGTACTTTGTCACCTTTATAGATGACTATTCTAGATTCATGTATCTCTATTTACTTCTTGAAAAGGCAAATGTTTTCAATGTCTTTAAGGATTTCAAGAAGGAAGTAGAGAAACAATCGGGGAAAGTAATCAAGATAGTCAGGTCTGATAGAGGTGGCGAGTACTATGGTAGGTATACTGAGATGGGACAAAGGCCTGGTCCATTAGCTAAATTCCTTAAAGAAGAGGGTATTGTATCTCAGTACACTACTCCTGACAGCCCATACCAGACTGGGGTTGCAGAAAGAAAGAATCGAACGCTTAAAGAAATGGTCAGGACAATGTTGAGTCATTCTACCCTTCCTTTATCCTGCCAATGATTCATAAAGTTCAATAAAATCATATTGTCCTTTGGGTTTAAAGAAAACATTATTGACGAATGTTTGTACCTAAGGATCAGTGGGAGTAGTTTCATTATCTTGCTTTTGTATGTGGATGACATCTTGCTTGCCAGCAGTGATCTTGGTTTATTGCACGAAACCAAAGCTTTCCTTTCTAAGAACTTTGAGATGAAAGATATGGGTGATGCCCACTATGTTTTGGGCATTGAAATCACTAGAGACAGACCCTTAGGTACTCTTGGTCTCTCTCAGAAGGTTTACATCTCAAAGGTCTTGGAAAGGTTCAACATGCAATCATGCGCATCCAATAAAGTACTCATTGTAAAAGGTGATAAATTCAGTGAATTACAGTGTCCCAGGAACGACTTGGAAAGGAAGCAGATGGAGCCTATCCCATATGCTTCAGCCGTTGGAAACTTGATGTACCTTCAGACTTGTATACGTCCAGATATAGCTTTTGCCGTGAGTATGCTCAGCAAGTACCAGAGCAACCCAGACATGGATCATTGGAAAGCTGCCAAGAAAGTCATGCGGTATCTTAAGGGCACATTATATTTCATGCTCACTTACAAAAGGTCAGATCAGCTAGAGGTCGTTGCCTATTCTGATGCTGATTTTGGCGGCTACCTTGATTCGAGGAAGTCCATTACATGATACATCTTTCTCCTAGTAGGAGGAGCTATCACTTGGTGCAGTGAGAAGCAGAGTATTACAGTGGCTTCCACGATGGAAGCTGAGTTCATTGCTTGTTTTGAGGTTAGTGCACAGGCCATCCAGTTGCAGAATCTGCTCACATGTCTATCATTTATTGACTTCGTCTCGAGACCTATCAAGATATATTGTGACAATTCCACTGCGGTCTTCTTCTCTAAGAACAATAAGGCGTCCAAAAGTGGTAGAGCCTTAGACATTAAGTATTTTGCTTTTAGAGACAGAGTGAAGAATCAAGAAGTGTCTATAGAACATATCGGAACGGATCTTATGGTTGCTGACCCACTCACGAAAGGACTGTTAGAATTGGGTGGCCTCAAAGCCAATCATTGTACATTCTAGTTCAGATTATTAATAAAGGCAATTATTTCTTCATTTAATAGTTCTCGCGAACGACTATCGTAATGAAGGTCCATAGACAAATGTATGGGATATTGAATCATAATGAGATCATGATAGTGAGATCAATATCCTAAGGCAATTGTCTTAAATAGTTCTCGATCATAGGATATTTGAGATGGACATTAAATATCCGATAAGATCGACACAAGTTATGTCTGCTCATATGATGAGGGTGAATGATCTCACATTCACTCGTGTGGTGACACTAAGACAAACAAGTGGGTGCTCATTAGAGAATGAGTTCACTGAACAGACCCAAATAAGAATTCCTGGATGGTAATTATACCTATTAGTCAACCAGGGAATTCAATTGTTGCAGTAGCACAGTTGGTCCTTTGACCTGAGTCACCAATGATACCTTGTTTGTGGACCATTGTGTCTTGATTCTCTGACTCGTGGGCTTTAACCATTAAGTCCACCATAATCGGTCTTTCAGATACAGTGGAAAGCTTGCGAAGGTAATTGAGTGAACAACAAGGGATCACTCACTCTTGGTATAAGACTGGAGAGAGAATGTCCCATGGATGTGTACACAGAAATCTCTGGCCAGGGTCAAATGAAAGAGATGTCTTTCTAGATATTAACTGTGTACTGGAATCCATCTGGATAATGCGATAGAGGGTTTGACTATAAAACCATACCCTTGCGTTATCGGGACATTGCATGAGTGAAGGATTATATCTGTGCGGTATCGGCAGACGGAAAGGTTTAATTGAAGGGAACAATATCTGTAACGACCCGCCATCCTATGACCGGAGACCCGGTCACTAAATGGATGTCGGCCCATTAACTGTAGGTTCATACCAGGATCTTATTCGCACATCTGGAGGAGTAAGCGTTAAACAAGATTAAATATAACATTCACACGGACTACAAGGGGTACAGTGCGCAGGAAGTAAAGTAACAATGTCCGTACACAGTCCAACAATAATTACATGTCCAACAAATTAATTAAGTACAGGCAGAAATAAAGTACAACAACATCGGGGCATACCCCGGGAACTGAGATAGCTGCTGGTCCGTACACCAAGGAGAACACCACGCGCCGCCACACGCCACAAGGTCTACACCTGAAAACGCAGGGAGTGAGCCACACCAAAATTGGGCTCAGTAGGGATCATCCGATCCCCTGCCTCCCACACACACACCCACAAGTGCAATAACACAAGTACAGGTAATTAAGGCAAGTAAAGCTGTAACACACTACTCCTAAATCTCGATAGGAACCACATGCATTCGAGTTGTAACATGCATATTACTAGAATCATTCTATCAAGGAGCCTACAACTCCCGTCTCGGCAAAACACGTCAACCACTCCTCCGAAAGTGGGAAACACCAACCACACAGCCGTAAGTGGGAAACACCGTCCACACAAGCACAAGTAGGAAACACCGACCCGCTGAGACCAAACAGTAACCCCTCGGATAGCACGCTAGCTACTCCGGCCAAACAGGCTCAGGTGGTTACTCCTTCCCTCAGCACGAGTGACTCTCCGAATGTACCACTCCGACACCGGTACTAGCTGACCCCGGGGTTCACCAGGTGACCCTCTCTCACTAGGCGTCACCCCGCCCACGCCCCCACCGGCGCTGTGCTCACGCCCCCACCAGCACAGGGTGATAAAGTGCTACAATGTTACTCCAGGTCCACAGTAACTCAAAACACCAGAATCCGGCACGGTACGATCCGGTCACGTGAAAAGCCCGCGATCGCACTACACACAACGCAGTGCCATCTGGTCACGAAGAATCCGAGTATACTACAGCATGCATTAACCAACTATCTAGCAGTATGAATACATTTTACTGGCAGGAATTAATATTGTTCTGTCCTGAATCGCGTCGCCCGAGGCCGACGCCATTCAAGCTCCCTAAACTGGTTCATAAAACAGAGGCCACGGAAATCTGGCCTAAAACGCGTCGACCCCAGCGGTCGCCTTTTAAAACGCGTCGACATCCTTCGACGCCATTCAGCAGATAAATCCAGAATTTCGGGAAAACATTACCCAGGGGATTTCTGCCTTAAAAGGCGTCATGGTCGCCCGACGCCATTCAAACCGCGTCGCCTGGCCATGACGTCTTTTAGCCCCAGAATCCCGAGCTGACGGACCCTCAGTCGGGGTAATTTCCTGCCTAAATGGCGTCATGGTGGCTCGACGTCCTTCTAAAAGGCGTCGACCACCCATGACGTCATTTAGCGCCAGAACCCCTAGCCTGACAAACCTCGAACAGAGGAGGTTTCTGCACTAAAACGCGTCGTACTGTCCCGACGTCCTTCTAAAAGGCGTCGACCAGGCACGACGCCGTTTAGCGCCAGAAACCTGGTTCTCTGGTTCGAACCGAGGGTTTCTCCCTTAACCCCAAATGCCCCGAAAAACCCCAAAACGGAAAGGGGGAGGAAGAGCAGTCCATCTATCACAGGCATACTACGAAACCACGATCACAAGCACGGCTATTCCCATAAGAAAACCCCCTAAACATGCTCATTCTAGCCCAAAACACCCCACATCATGCTTAGAAAACACGAGCAGCACATACAAGGTTCGTCCCCCTACCGGATACTTGAACTCCTCCTGGCTCCGTGTCGCCCAACCGCCGCGCCGCAGACCGCCGCCGGTACCCCCGAGAACGTCGCCACTCCGCCGGAACGTCGGCCGCCGTCCGGAGAATGGAACGCCGCGAAGGAAGTGGTGGTGGCAGAGGTGAGAGGTAGGGAGGCGTTGGAGTGGTGGAAGAGGAAGAAGAGGAAGGGAAAGGGGAAGAGAGGGGTCGGAGGAGGCGGAGAGGGAGGGGAGAGAGAGTGAGAGGTGAGAAATGAGGGAAAGAAAGGAGGGCTCGCGGGGGTCATCAGAAACTACCTAAAACGCGTCGAGCAAGACGGACGCCTATCAGATGACAGGACGTGCCGTACTGACAGCTGTCTGAAACGCGTCGACCACCATGGACGCCGTTCAGCTGACATGTCAGGCACCGTACTCTGACATCGCAGGGTGGCAGTCTGAATCGCGTCGTCCATCATGGACGCCGTTCAGACGACAAGACAGGGGCCGTACTCTCGCGGCCCGAAACCCGCCCACGTGGCGCCCACGTGGCACAACAATCTGCAAAATTAAATGGCGTCCACACAACCTGACGCCTTTTGAAAGGCGTCGACATGTGCTGACGCCATTCAGCCAGAAATCTCAAGACCCCACAGGGTCCAAACCAGGGGATCCGGCCCGATCCCGACCCGAAAATCGAACCCGAAACCTCAGTCCTTACAGTATCCCTTATATCTTCTGGGATCATGAGGTAGTGTTTGGTGCTGTTCATGATCAGAAGGCCAAGTGAATTAATCATCGGATGATAATTTACTTGTTTATTAAATTAATCATTTAACATGTGATGTTTAAATGTTAATTAATAAATATTAAACTCAAGAAACAGTTCTAAGTTTAATGGGCCTGCAACCGGACTGATATATGGCCCTAGAGGGTCACACACATAAGAGTTCTCGTCAGACGGTGAGAGATGTTAAATTTCATGCTTATCTGGGTTTTTGTGAAAAGCTGCAGGATAAGCATGAAGATTTAATGGAGAATTATCCAAGGCCAAACTCTTGGATAATCATGAGGATTAACTGTTGTGCTTATCCTTATTTCTATATAAGGAGGGCCAAGGGGGAGTGGTAAAAAGTTAGTTGGACGAATTTTACTCCCCAGTTTCTCTCTCTCCTCTCTCTCTCTTCTTCTCGGAGTGGATCTGTCTCTCTCCGCGCATGGTGGATCTGAGATCTGGTCGGAGCACTCAAGTCGAGGAGGAGATCGCGTCTGCTGCGGGAACTCGTGTGGATACCTCTAGAGATCGTGCGCGTGCGCGATTACCGAGTCGGCATCATCCACGGGAGATTCGAAACCCCGCAAAGGTGAAGAACTGTTCTTCCCACTTAGATTTAATGTCTGTTTTACAACCCCAGCAACCGATACAATGGAATCTTTTTATTTCCGCTGCGTTCATGGCGATTCCTTACAGTGGTATCAGAGCCAGGTTCGCTGGTTCGGTTGTAAAACGGCACCGTTTTGTATGTTTTCTCGTTATGCGTGAAGAACCCGTATTGTATGTGTTCTTGAGTATAATCCGATTAAAAATGACAGATTAGTGTTCATATGATGATCACGATCGATTTGATTATTTTTCTGTATTTTTCGGATTTTTATTTGGGTTTTTCGGAGTTCGTCATGTGATGATGAAACGGGGTACTTCGGCGGCTTCGTACGTGCATCCCAAGCGTTGGGATGGCCGGCCGAATCTCTAGATCTCTTGGTGATAGTCACCACTTCGCATTGGGCATGGAGATCGGCACAAGAATGCCCTTGGAGGTGCTTTAAATCGAGCCCGAACTTGGGTTTCTAAACCTGAAAATCAGATTTTTGGGGGTATATTGGGGCTTGTTTTCTTCCCCACCGTCGGTCACCGGCGGCCCTGCCGGCGCCGGGCACGTCGCCGGCGCCGGGGGCAACGCCGGCCGGGGCCGGCGGCGCCGGGGCTCGCCGGCGGCGGCGCCGGATCCTCCCAGCCGAAGCATATGCAGAAAGTTAGGGTTGCAGGTTTCTGTTGAAGAAGGACGAGCCGGTCGAACCCTGGCTGGACGGGCCGGACCGCCCGGTCCCGACCCGGTCGGACCGGGCCGGGGGGCGGGCGGCGCCCTGGCCGAGCCAGGGTGCGCCCTGGCCGAGCCAGGGCCCCTGGCCGAGCCAGGGCTCGACGACCCTGGCCGAGCCAGGGCTCGACGACCCTGGCCGAGCCAGGGGGCCTGGGTCCGGGCCATTGGGCCCCAAATGGGCTGGGCCCATTTTCAGTTTTTTAAAAATGGTTTTTAAATACCTGTTTAACCCCCTTTAAACCCAATTTTAGCCCATTTATGCATGTTTTAAAATTGTTTTAAAACAGAAAATTATAAGAATAATTAATAAGTGTTATTAATTAATTTTTTATGATTATTAACAATTTATTAAAGTGTTTAATGACTGTTAGTCTATTAAAGGGCTTAATAACTAATGGGTGTTAGTTAATTGTTTAAAAATTGTTTTAAATAACTAATTCCCTGTTAATTTAATTAGTTTAAAATTGTTTTAAACTAAATTCATGCATAACTTGATTACACTTTGCCGTTCAAATTATTTGAATTTGTATTTAGATTAACTGAATGGTTTAGTTAGTTTATTTGTCAATAATGTTTTGAATATTATTGATAATGCTGAAATAAATGTTATTTCGAAAACTAATTGGTATTATAATTTTATATTTATAAAATTTAATACCAAACAACAATTATGTGATGATTGTGATGCATGTGATGTGTTTTATGGTGGGATGATCATGGACTTAGTATTTTCATGTGATGAATGATGTGAATGGATGCGATGCTCATTTCATTTGGTATTTTAAATAGGACCTGCGTGTCCTCCTCTCTCTTAATCCAAGTGTACTTTCTACCTTCCTATAAGATTGTACTCTCCTTGATAAGATCAAGATTTCTAATTGTTTAAATGTACATTTGTGGACCTACGAGTCTTGAATTTTGTATTTAAATGTATCGGATTAAGTTTAGAGGACGGGATCTTCTGAAGACACCTCTGGAGGGAGGACTCGCATCAAATGGAACCAGTATTGCTGTTTTCACATTAGGATCCTATTATGGATCATCGTTTGGCTCCGATGATTCCATAGTAGCTTTAGCAGTCCATGATCATCCCCATTTAATTTTTCTGCATATATGTGATGTTTGCGGATCTTGCTATCATATATATATTTCTATTAAGTATATTGATACTTCAAATCGAAATAATATTGATAGCACGATTTTTACAAATCAAAATAAAAAACCCTCTTTTAAAACTTAAGTTGTAAACGTGAGATATTAAGAATAATCCACGTAACCCACCATCATTATAGATCTTAGGATAATTCTTATCTCAAACGGATTTGTTGTGCTACCACAAGGTCTGTTTGATTTAGAAATTAAACTAGGTCTACAACATGTGATGTCATTAAGATGAGTGGACAAATAGTGTAGTTTTGTTGTGCTACCACAAGGATTGCACTATGAATTCATGTCATCTAAGTAATGATGGATAAACTTAACTGAATCAAATTGATTTGTTGTGCTACCACAAGGTCATTCTGATTCAGGGGTTAAATCGATCGGATATTGCAATCGTTGCAACTGTCAAGAGTTGACTGCCTAAGGGACTTGATGTGATTTGTTGTGCTACCACAAGGTCACATGCATGTTGCCCGAAGGATTCTGATCCCCACTAGGAGATCACCGGAATCTCCCGTTCTGTATCTTAGAGGGTAATACAGATCGCCGAAAAATAGTGGGAGCATAAATCTAGATTAAAAGTCCTTAATCTGATTTTAAGAACTATCTGCTCATTTTATATATTTCCATGTAGGTCGCTATGTCGCCACCTAACCCCCTCCGTTGCATACTTGATGCAAATAAACTCACGGGACCAAATTACATTGACTGGTTACGCAACCTAAAGATTGTCCTCAGGTGCGAAAAGCTAGCCTATGTCCTGGATCAACCAGATCCAGTGCAACCCGGTGATAATGCTAACGAAGATGAATTAATGATGTATGAAAATTGGAAGGAGGACTCTGTCAAGGTCCAGTGTTATATACTCGGTTCAATGAATAATGAACTGCAGCGACAGCATGATAACATGGAACCTAAGACCATTCTGAATCACCTACAATAGTTGTTTGGTGAACAATCCAGAACAGAAAGGTATGAGATATCTAAGAAATTGTTCAGGACCAGAATGAGCGAGGGCACATCTGTGCAAACTCATGTGCTCAAGATGATAGAGTGGATTGAGAGGCTTGTTGTGCTGGGCTTTGTTATGAATAAGGACCTGAGCATTGACTTAATCCTACAGTCCCTTCCAGATTCATTTTCACAATTCATTATCAACTTCAATATGAACAAAATTGAAGTTTCACTAGCTGAGCTGCTCAACATGTTGAAGACAGCTGAAGGCACTATCCAGAAAGATAAGCCAAATGTAATGTTTGTTGGTAAGACCAACAAGAAAAGAAAAGCTGGACAGACCTTTAAGAAAGGTAAGCCTAAGAAGCAAGTGAAAAGCAAACCGGCGGCACAAAAGGACAAAGCTAAAGTCAATGATAAAGGTCAGTGTTTCCACTGCCATAAAGAAGGTCATTGGAAGAGAAACTGCAAGATTTATCTTACAGAAAAAGCAAAGGAGAAGCTTGGTGAAGCTTCAGGTATTCTCATGATCGATCTTAACTTGTCTTATAGAGAATCAACATCCTGGGTATTAGATACTGGATGTGTTTCTCATATCTGCAATAACTTGCAGGTGTTAACAAGTAAAAGAAGATTGAACTGCGGAGACGTGGATCTGAGGCTCGGGAATGGAGCAAAAGTTGCTGCGTTAGCTGTGGGGACAGTAAGACTTCAGATGCCGTCAGGAGACTCTTTGAACTGATAGATTGTTATTATGTTCCAACCATTATTAGGAATATCATATCTATTTCATGTTTAGATAGACAAGGATATTCTATGAAGCTAGAGAATAAAGGTTGTTCAATTTATCAAGGAGACAAATTGTTTGCTTCAGGATATTTATTGAATGGATTATATTTACTTGATATTTCATATGATGTTTGTCTGGTAAATAATTCTCTTGAACGCTTAGATAAGGATGTGAATAAATCGTACCTATGGCATTGTAGGCTAGGTCATATAAATGAGAACAGGATCATAAGGTTGCAAAAGAATGGATATCTTGATCCATTTGATTATGAATCATTTGCAACCTGTGAAGCTTGTCTTATGGGAAAGATGACCAAAGCTCCATTCTCAGGACATGGAGAAAGAGCTAAGGACTTATTGAAACTAATACATAGTGATGTATGTGGTCCAATGTCCACTCATGCTATAGGTGGTTACTCATACTTTGTTTCATTTACAGATGATTTCTCAAGATATGGCTACATATATTTAATGAAATATAAGTCAGAAGTCTTTGAGAAATTTAAAGAGTTTAAAAACGAAGTTGAGAACCAGACTGGAAAGAGTATTAAAACTCTTCGATCAGATCGAGGGGGTGAATACTTAAGTACAGAATTCACAGAATACCTTAAGGATAATGGTATTTTGTCTCAGTGGACTCCTCCCTATACACCTCAGTTAAATGGTGTGTCGGAAAGGATAAATCGTACTCTATTAGATATGGTACGATCCATGATGAGTTATGCCAAACTTCCAATCTCTTTATGGGGATATGCACTGTTGACTGCTGCATATCTGTTGAACAAAGTTCCGAGTAAGTCAGTACCTTCCACTCCATATGAGATATGGAAAGGAAAGAAACCAGACTTTAAGCATGTTAGAGTCTGGGGTTGTCCTGCACATGTCAAAAGACATGATCCAGACAAACTGGATTCCAGGACAGAGAAATGTAGATTTGTGGGATATCCAAAAGAAAGTTTTGGATATTACTTCTATCAGCCCAACGATCAAAGGGTGTTTGTCGCAAAAAGAGCTGTCTTCTTAGAGAAAGAATATCTTTCAAAAGAAGACAGTGGGAGCAAGATAGAATTGGAAGAAATTCTAGACTCACAAATCAACACTGGTTCATCTATTGAACCATTGACTCAAGAACTTGTTCAAGATGATACACAAAAGGTTCGCAGATCAGGTAGAGTGCCTAAGCAGCCTGAAAGATATGTTGGACATATCGATGAAGGCAAATCAAAAGTGCACTTAAATGAGGATGATGATCCTCAAACCTACTTAGAAGCCATAAATAGTCATGAGTCAGAAAAATGGCAAGAGGCAATAGATTCTGAAATTCAGTCCATGTATGCCAACTAAGTTTGGAACTTGGTTGATCTGCCAGAAGGTATGATACCTATTGGCAGTAAATGGATCTTTAAAAGAAAGATCGGGGCAGATGGACAAATTGACACATACAAGGCAAGGCTTGTAGCAAAAGGATATCGTCAAAGGCAAGGTGTTGACTATGACGAAACCTTTTCTCCAGTTGCCATGATTAAGTCAATCAGAATACTTCTTGCTATCGCTACATTCTATGATTATGAAATATGGCAAATGGATGTGAAAACAGCTTTCCTTAACGGGAACCTTCAAGAAGAGGTGTATATGATACAACCTGAAGGATTCACTTCCAAAGAGCATTCAAGCAAGGTATGCAAGCTGCAAAGATCCATCTATGGATTAAAGCAGGCATCCCGAACTTGGAACTTAAGATTTGATGAAGCAATCAAATCTTATGACTTCATTAAGAATGAAGATGAACCTTGTGTATACAAAAAGGTTAGTGGGAGCGCAGTTACCTTTCTGGTGCTTTATGTTGATGACATTCTACTCATTGGGAATGATGTAGGAATGTTGTCATCGGTAAAGGCCTGGTTATCCAAAAACTTCTCCATGAAAGATTTGGGAGAAGCATCCTATATTCTAGGAATAAGGATCTATAGAGATAGGTACAAAAGGATGCTTGGATTATCCCAATCTATGTACATAGATACCATAGTCAAAAGGTTTGGCATGGAAAATTCCAAGAGAGGCCTCGTTCCTATGAGGCATGGAATTTATCTCTCTAAAGAAATGTCTCCCAAGACACCTGATGAGAGAGCATACATGGATAGAGTTCCTTATGCCTCGGCAATAGGATCTATCATGTATGCAATGCTATGTACTAGGCTTGATGTGGCACACCCACTGAGTGTCACCAGTAGATATCAGGCTGATCCAGGTGAGGAACACTGGAAGGCGGTGAAATGTATCCTTACATACTTGAGAAGGACTAAGGATCTATTTCTCGTTTATGGAGGAAACGACTTGGAACTTCGAGGATTTACCGACTCGAGTTTCCAGTCGGATATGGATGACAGCAAATCCATGTCTGGATTTGTGTTCATGTTAAATGGAGGTGCAGTAAGTTGGAAGAGTTCCAAACAGGAAACTACTGCAGATTCGACGACCGAAGCAGAATACATTGCTGCAGCTGAAGCGGCCAAGGAGGCGGTTTGGATGAAGAAGTTCATCTCGGCGCTTGGAGTCGTTCCAAGCATTTCAGATCCTGTTCCATTATTGTGTGACAATAATGGAGTAATAGCTCAAGCAAGGGAGCCAAGATCACATCAGAAGTCAAAGCACATTCTGAGACGATTTCATCTGATTCGTGAGATCATCGCCCGAGGAGATATAGTAGTTGAGAAAGTCTCATCTGAAGATAATGTAGCAGATCCCTTGACTAAGCCATTGTCTCAAAACAATTTAGAACGTCCCCTTAAGTCTATGGGACTCAGACACATGGGTGATTGGCTATAGTCCAAGTGGGAGAATGTTAGAATTGGGTGGCCTCAAAGCCAATCATTGTACATTCTAGTTCAGATTATTAATAAAGGCAATTATTTCTTCATTTAATAGTTCTCGCAAACGACTATCGTAATGAAGGTCCATAGACAAATGTATGGGATATTGAATCATAATGAGATCATGATAGTGAGATCAATATCCTAAGGCAATTGTCTTAAATAGTTCTCGATCATAGGATATTTGAGATGGACATTAAATATCCGATAAGATCGACACAAGTTATGTCTGCTCATATGATGAGGGTGAATGATCTCACATTCACTCGTGTGGTGACACTAAGACAAACAAGTGGGTGCTCATTAGAGAATGAGTTCACTGAACAGACCCAAATAAGAATTCCTGGATGGTAATTATACCTATTAGTCAACCAGGGAATTCAATTGTTGCAGTAGCACAGTTGGTCCTTTGACCTGAGTCACCAATGATACCTTGTTTGTGGACCATTGTGTCTTGATTCTCTGACTCGTGGGCTTTAACCATTAAGTCCACCATAATCGGTCTTTCAGATACAGTGGAATGCTTGCGAAGGTAATTGAGTGAACAACAAGGGATCACTCACTCTTGGTATAAGACTGGAGAGAGAATGTCCCATGGATGTGTACACAGAAATCCCTGGCCAGGGTCAAATGAAAGAGATGTCTTTCTAGATATTAACTGTGTACTGGAATCCATCTGGATAATGCGATAGAGGGTTTGACTATAAAACCATACCCTTGCGTTATCGGGACATTGCATGAGTGAAGGATTATATCTGTACGGTATCGGCAGACGGAAAGGTTCAATTGAAGGGAACAGTATCCCTTATATCTTCTGGGATCATGAGGTAGTGTTTGGTGCTGTTCATGATCAGAAGGCCAAGTGAATTAATCATCGGATGATAATTTACTTGTTTATTAAATTAATCATTTAACATGTGATGTTTAAATGTTAATTAATAAATATTAAACTCAAGAAACAGTTCTAAGTTTAATGGGCCTGCAACCGGACTGATATATGGCCCTAGAGGGTCACACACATAAGAGTTCTCGTCAGACGGTGAGAGATGTTAAATTTCATACTTATCTGGGTTTTTGTGAAAAGCTGCAGGATAAACATGAAGATTTAATGGAGAATTATCCAAGGCCAAACTCTTGGATAATCATGAGGATTAACTGTTGTGCTTATCCTTATTTCTATATAAGGAGGGCCAAGGGGGAATGGTAAAAAGTTAGTTGGACGAATTTTACTCCCCAGATTCTCTCTCTCCTCTCTCTCTCTTCTTCTCGGAGTGGATCTGTCTCTCTCCGCGCATGGTGGATCTGAGATCTGGTCGGAGCACTCAAGTCGAGGAGGAAATCGCGTCTGCTGCGGGAACTCGTGTGGATACCTCTAGAGATCGTGCGCGTGCGCGATTACCGAGTCGGCATCATCCACGGGAGATTCGAAACCCCGCAAAGGTGAAGAACTGTTCTTCCCACTTAGATTTAATGTCTGTTTTACAACCCCAGCGACCGATACAATGGAATCTTTTTATTTCCGCTGCGTTCATGGCGATTCCTTACAAGGACTACCTGCTAGCACCTTTTGTAGTCATGTGATTCGGATGGATCTTGTCAGTTCACTCGATATGTTGTGATTCTTCTATTACTTTCTGCCTTTTCTATTTATTTTGTATATATGTTGGTTATGGATTATGGATGGCAGATTGTATGTTTAAGTGGTGACCAATGGATAAACATTATGTTTGAGTTTATCTACAGTTCCATATTTGATATTCAATTATAGTAAGTTGGTGGCATTGTGGTACATAGAAGGTGGTGTGTAATTGAATGCATTTGCCGCCATGACTCATGTCATTTGATTTACTGTTCTTGAACCTTTTAGATTCCGTTAATTGGAATGATGTGTAGTTTTGTTTTATCGTGCGCGCGCATACCGTGGTTTTCTCTTCAGGTGTATACCCAAGATGTCAAATCTTCAAGAGTCCTTTTGAAACTATATATATTTATATTATAAGTATGTTTTGAAAGGAAGATTTGATGTGCTTAAAACAAGTTGGACCAAGTGGGAGAATGTTGGATTTTAATCCAATTAGTGGTCAACTTGTGTTTACTGGGCTGCACACTTGCACACCATTAGGCATCCAATTAATAGAATATGATTGGGCTTAACCCATTAGGCGCCCAATAAGGATCCTGTAATGGGTAGGATCCTGTTAGAAGTAAGAACGGGACTGGTCCCTCCTCTCTATAAAAGAAGTATGTGACTCTCCGTTAGGTCATACGCATCAAGACAAATAGAGAGAGGAAACTAGTGGAGACAGTGCGTGGATTTACACCGTCTTCCCGTCCGGGGTTCGTGCGTTCTTGTTCGAGGTCCGCTGCGTGTGAGAATCGATTCCGGCATCGTTTTCCTCTGCGTTAGGGATGGCTTCCGCTCCAGGTATTCCTAAAATCCCTAACATTCCTGTCCTGGATGTCAAGGATTAAATTGCTCCTAGCTTCAAGTGTCCTTCGGCATCTTGACACATAAAACAGCCAAATTTGTCCACCATTGAACAATTTGGATGTGTTTAGGTGACAATTATTTCTTTTAGGCATTCAAAAGTATGCCATCTGATGTGTGACGCACGCTTAAGGCAGAGCTTAGGTTCTATTGATGGTGGAGGCGGATTAGCCGTTGTTCATATCAGTCACCATGGCAGCTCAGAAGGCCATCATGGACCTCTTCTTTGTGGGCCTTGGTAAGGTAGAAATACTTGTTATAATATTTTTGGACATTACAACTACAACTGCTATCTAATCGGGGAATTGTGATTACAATATTTGACCTTCATATCAATTTAAAACTCGAGTATAGATATGATATGTGTGTGTTAATTATATATGCCCTCTCAATGACACATATGAAATGTTCATACGTATCAAGTGTGTTGTCGTCAGAACATTTTTTGAACATCATATCCTTTAGCAATGTATGTAAGATAATATACAAATAAGAGTTGCATCTTTAAAATTATCAAGTATGCTGTCGTCAGAACAACTTTCGAACATCATACACTTGAGCAATTGTATGTAAGATAATATATAGATAAGCATGATGCTTTTAAAATTTAGTACGTAAGAGTAGCATCATTAAAATTATCTCTTATTATTTCTTAGGAAAAACTAAAATATAGAGCGGGGAGCAAGAGGATAGAGCGTTTGAGCTGAGTCAGACGTGTGTTTGGTGAACATGGTGATCAGCATGTGACATATTATTATCTTTAAATAATCGCCTCACGTTGGACCCAAAAAAAATAATATAATCACATCAAGAGCAGGATATCATAAATATTTTCTCCTGACAGACTTGTCTCCAAATCCTGTTTAATTTGTCTTTGAACAGCATATATGCCAATAATTTTGATCACAAGTATGATTAAAATGTGATTTTCTCAAAGAATCAGAAATTTATGTTACTTATTGATCACCTGCTTACACTTAATTCTTCTGTTTAGTTGGGGGATTTGGAAGTTCTAAAACCGGATTTTGGAGTGTCCAATGATGGGAAAATTCTCATAAAGTCCTTGAGAAAATTGTTTGACTCTAATCTTTTAACAAATTCAAAGGAATTGGGTTTGTTTGTGGGCGGTTCTTTGTTGAAGCTCCCTCTCATTGTTTTTTATTCTTTTTTTTTTTTGAAGAAAAAAGTTACTTCCTATTATTGGGCATACATCTTTGAATGGGTCGCACTTGTGCAACTTCTACATTGTATGTGATTATGCAAAGGACTATTTAAAAGGTTTTTTACATATAAACTCTTATAATTTTATAATATTATAAATAAATCTCCATAATCTGATTATTTACAAATAAATCTTTACAATCGTAACTTTGTTACATATAAGTCTTTTTAAGAACTTATTTGTAACACTTTTAAAGACTTATAAGTTTCAGAAGTATTTCACTAATTCACGGTAAATTGTGGGGTCTTATTTATAATAGTCAACTTAAGAAGACTTATTTATAATATCAAAAGATTATATAAGTTTATATGTAAAAATTCCTCTTATAAACCAAACGATTTTTTATCTCTCTCCCCTTCTATATCGGGCTGCAAAGCAAGTGGGATTGATGCTAGTTAGAATTAGTGGTAGGTTACATCCAGCTCAGACCAATCTTCAACTCTACTCCATAGCATTCAAACTCAACGCAACAAAGCACTTCCCCAACTCGTTCTGATCCTAATTTAAGTTGAAGGTGCTTAGGCCAACCTAACATGTATATGATATATGTTTTATATGAAATTTTATTAAAATATCAAATTTTGTGAAAATCTAGCCTGACCCAACCCAAGGTAACTTCGGGTTGAACAATTGTCCAACGCAAACACAATCAAACTTGACTTTACACAAAAGTTTAACCCAAGCTACATTTTGATTCGACCTGATCAGATTCGAGTCGGCACATCTAGAATTAGTCATATTTCTAAGTTAATAAAAAAATTATGGCTTGACCTTCCATGAGTATTATTGACAAATGAGAGGTGAACCACAGCTATCCAAGTTCGCTAATCTGACTTATAGTTAGTTAAATACGGTACAGATATTATACGGCAAATGTGTTCGAATATGATTCAATTTAAAATTTGAATAAGACAGTCAAAAACTTGGTCAAACAATTAAAAGAATTGGCAAGATATATATAAAGTTTTTATCAAGCTTTTTTTAAAAGTTAGAGAATCAACTATAATCATATAATAAATATTTTTTAATCAAAGTTATGAGTTTTGCCAATGAAAAGTGAGTTTCTTATCATTTAATCTTACATTTTATGATAGTTAAGTAGTAAAAATTATATTTTAATTCAATAATATGGTGTAGTAAACGGGAAGTAGTTTTTGTATTATACGTGATCAAAACAGTTAGTATTAAAAAAGAGTATTTTTTTTCTATCTTTATCAAAACGGTTGGTATAAAAAAAGAGTACTCTTACCTATCTTTTAGTTTGGTACAAGTACAAGAGTTATATTTGAAAATTCAAAAGTATGTGAATTATACATGTATAATACTGTATTTAACTGACTATGATATGACCCCTACATTTATAGTCTCCTCTTTGGTGGGTCCCCTGGTTGCTTTCAAATCGGTTCTGTGCTGATAGTGACCTATTCGTGGGTAGACTGTTGAAGGGAACTCCAGAGGGACTTTTACAAAAATACTTTTTATTTCAAACTTTTAACTTTTTGGATCCAAGTAAAAGACATTTTTTGTAAATACTGGAGTCCACTTTTTTTATACACTGTTGGAGTTCTGTCTAATAATTCACCGAGGAGAACCGAAGTCTTGCACTAATTGCTATTGCGTCCGTACGATATGATGCACCCATGCAAAACTCTTCCTCTTGTGGCTCCCTTTGGTGGCAGTGTTGCCACGGCAGTAGCCAGGCTGCCGGCCACTCTCATATTCCATAGAGATGATGTGACTTACATCTATAAATCTCTAGGTTAAGAGGCCCTCCCTTTGGTTCTAATTAAATTGGTGAAGGGGACCAGCCCACGAACGGAGGAAGAGGGTCCCCTATTTCACCTCACTTTACTCCAGTGGGGACGCAGCACATTTCAGTGGGATCTCAGGATTTCACTGAAATTTTAAAATTTTATTAGAAGAATTTTAATTTGATAAGATAAATTTCAAATTTAAGTATAAGGTGATCTCACTGAATTTTTTAGATGACTCATAAGATCTCAATCTCACTTGGAATTCAGCTCCACTGAATTTTTTATATAGTATTATGATTTAATAAAGAATTCGTTGAGTGTATTTGGAAAAAAAAATTCTTCGTAATAAAGTGTATCATTTTTATTAAAGTATATCAATTTTATAATAATTAAAATATATTTATTTTTTATTTTAATATTTTAATATAATAAAAATAAAATATCAATATATTTAATAATAATCTGAATGACCCCACTAGACAAAGTTTTTGTGTGTGCCACTGCTTTACTCTCTCACCATCATGGGCAGACTCAATTAATTGGCCAGCCATGCATGATGCATCAAACAACGTTGTCATTTTGACCTAGACATGTTTGCTCAAACTGACAAATTCAGATAAAAATGGAGTTGTTTATGATTTGACAGAGAAAATAGCTGCCAAACAGACGGAGGAGACCGTCATACCTACTGTAGGGAGTGGGGTAGTTCTCGTGCATTTAACTTGCACTTTGTTTTGTCGGCAACAAAAATTAAAGTGTTTTTTTTTAACAAATATGTTTTCATTATCTATATAATTTTTTACATATATATCTTTCAAATACACCATATTTGCATGTGTACTCTCAACTCTCACATATTATCATCAACACCTCTGAAATCTTAAAAATATTGTATTTATATTTCTCCCGTCAAATTTAGGTGAATTTCAATGAAATATGTCAAAAATATTGTATAAATCTGTGTCAAAAATACATAATGCAAGATTTTAGTGAATTAAGGAGTATATATGCAAAATATTAATGAATTCAAAGATATTTATATAAAATTATTAGATTGAGAGATATAAGTATAACTTTTTAAAGATTTCAGTGGTATTACTGCTAATACGCGAGAGTTGGAGGTATACTTACAAATACGGTGTATTTGAAGAATATATATGCAAAAAATCCTTATCTATAAACCTCTGTATTTTATTAGAAGGATATACGTATACATATATGCATATGTATGTACACACGTATATGTGTATATATGTGTGTGCTGTCTGGTAATGTATGCAAATCTATCACTGTTGTCATCTTACATTATGTAATGGGGAGTTTGGTTTGTTGTACTCGTCGATTCTGTCTATAGCAATTTTGAGATTATTATTAATAGTAGATATTTGATTATGTTCTACCAATTTTAATATTCATCATTCATAAGATCTTAACCTCATCACAAAGTTAATAGAAGTTGGAAGTTGTAATAAAGGTGTTACAATCTTTTTTCTTTGAGAGTTTCATGATTCTCTCGGGCTTTCGCTTTCCTGCACCTAATTCTCTCTTTCCACTTTAGTGGTCCTTCACATTACTCCAATATTAGTTTTAGTATTAATATTGCCAACTATAAAAGTACAAAGGTATAGCCTCAGTATGATATCAAAACTTATATTCTAACTATAAATGAGACATCAACAAGCATCGGCTGGAAGTTGGAGTATCACTTCACCCTCTTGCAGAGAGGAAAGGGTAAAGTATATATATATATATATATATATATATATATATATTGCAAAACCAGAAAGGGTGAAACATAATTTGATCTTTTTGTATGGTACTTCGATGAGTAATACTTAGTACACACCTTTGGTGTGCACTAAGCTTTTTTTATTTTTATTTTTTAAAAATTATATCTTTAGGTCGGGGTTGAGCTGACGTATAGATCTGTATAGGGCACACCCTATTTCGAAGTCTTAAAATAATTAAAAAAATAAAAGATTGTCTTAATATTTTTTATTCTTTTGATCGGTTTTTTAATTTTAAAATCTTTAAATAGAGTATGCCTTGTACCAATGGGTAGGTCAATTTCAGCCACGACCTGAAATGTAATTTCTAAAAGGTGAAAAATAAAAAAAATTGGTACATAAGAGACACCTAGTGTGCACCAAGTATTTCTCTACTTTGACCAAAGGCTATTATTTCTCTATTCGAAGGTCATTTAAGGCACACTCAAGTTGCAAGGAATGTTAGGTAACTCGGGCAGATTTGCACAAACATTGACCCATTCCAAAGTTACGAAGTGCCCTCCCAATGACCTAAATGGAGAGCTATAAGTACCTAACCTGCTTATAAATAAAAACAATTATTTTAATCATGCGGCTATGCTTTGTTTTGGGGGATATTTGGAGCATGATGTTAAACCCAATTAAGGTGTCCAACGTTAACAGACGAACAGCCGCGGTGAATGGGCTCATCAATCACAATGGAGGTGTACGTGGCACTCCTCAGGTGCCCGTGAGCCCACCAAGGAGCCTATGGCTCAGCATTGGACTTTCTTTATAAAAAGGACATGAGTTAAAATTTCACGTCTATTGGTTGTACAAAAAGAGGAATTTGTTATTTCCAGATTGTGGAACCCTATGTCTCAGTCCTCCTTACAAGTGTCAAGATCTTTGAGGATAATATTATTCTTAAAAATGAGATTTTTAAACTTAAAATTCTCTGAAAAAGCTGAAATGATTGATGAAGTGTAGAAAAATTATCAATGTCATTTTATTATTTATATCCTTTCTCGGAAAGTAATGTGAATCTTAGAAAAAAAAGGTACCCGTGAGTCCAGCAAACCGTGGGTTTCAGGTGACATGGGCTTGTGCTACGTGGCGTGGTTTCATTCGGTCGTCTGTTGGTGTCTATCGGATAGGGGTGGCTCCACGTGGTCCTCCCCGGATGGACTCGACCGCGCCAAGAACGGGTGCCCACCGTGGCACAGCCAATGCAGCAGGCCCCGAGCCTTGGCTCGAGTGGATTTCGAGCCCAACTGCCCCGATTTCGCGCCGAAGACCGGGTGAAGTTGTCGGATCCGGATGAGATGATGCTACCATGGAGGAGTTGATAAGAATCATGAGATGGGGTGGCACCGTGGCAGTCTCTGGAAGCCAGGGTTCCAAATGTTACTAAAGTTAGGGTTCTAATCTTCCTAGAAAGAGTCTTTAAATAGAATTCCAACAGATAAAAAGTTTGAAAAGATCATAAAAAATCATCTTTAATATTAATTTATTATGTAAAATACTTTTAACATTTTATAAAAATATCCAATATAGACACGAGTTAATTCTTCTTAAAAAGCATGATTTTTTTGGGGGGGGGAACTGCTTGAATAAATTGTGATCAAGTCATGATTTTTTTGACTTTGTGAAGATTTTATATGTGTAACATATGAAAATATGATTAAATTGTGATTTTTTTCAGATAATTTATGTTACATTTGGAGCCAAGTCGAATCCACGTAAATATACCAAAAATTGAGTTCGATCGGACTCGGTGGGTTTTGTGTTCGGAATGAGCAATTACTCCACCGGTTCTCCTTGGTCAGAAAGATTGGCCATCTAGCTAGGTGGATCCTCAATAAAATTAAAGGTATAATTTAAATCCAAGATACTAGATATATTTAGGTTATGATCTGTTCAAGTCAAATTTAGATCGTTTGACAAAATTTCTCTTTGAAAAGTCATTTTTGACTTTTTCACTTCTCACATAAAATGAGTTTAGGGATAGAGGTTTTAACTAATTTTAATTTGTTACAAAAGTCAACTCTTTCATAACAATATGACTGTTTCTCCAATCTTGAAAACTTTGTCCTTGTAACTTTTAGTTTGAAGTTAAAACACATAAATTACTATATAAAAGACTTCCAAGATTCAATGACTTTCACAAAAACTAAGTAAATAAAAGTGTAAAGTGATTTCAAATGTAAGTTACGCCAAACACAGCCTAAGTACTTTTAAGTTGGATTTGAAGATGATTGTGTCGGAAAGCACTTCATGAGGAAGTATTTATTGTTGAAGAAGGTCAAGTTAGCTAGAAGTTAAGTTGGGTCTAAGTTAGCACTCTTTAAAGAGGTGTTTGCATTTTCAACATTTCTCAGACAAATAAAGAATCACTAGAAATGTTAGAATAGTCTAAAATTATGATGATTTTTTTTAATTAATTTTTACTCACGTTTACAAAGCTTGTGAAAGTTATTTAAAAAAATATTTTTTTAAAAAAATGAAAATGCAAACACTTCCTAAGGATTGCATTATTGTTGAGCTAACCCTACAAGGAGTGATATCCATTCTAGTGCAACACTTGAGCCACATTTTGGATGTCTTGTATGCCTTGAGCCACATCTTCTTCCTAATAGTCTTAAGTCACTAATACAAACAAACGCAACCTGAGATAGTTTATAGATGATGGAGAGAGCATCTAATTAGACCTAACAAGTGGGAGCCGGCCCAACAACAGAAGGAGTTGAAATGCACTCGGCCCACAAAGTCAATTAAATAGGTCCGATTCACACTTAATGGGCTCAAAAATCAGGAGTATTCGGCTCAATCCAAGCACTTGATAAGCCGAAATGGGTCCGGCCCATTTCAGCTGACTGCCAGCTGACCTTCAGCATGTTAACGGGGTGCTATGATGATTTCTTGTTAAACCGCCACACATAGTCCTATATCGGTTGCTATGAGAAAGGAATCCTCATCCCCTTCTATAAAAGGAAGGTTATTCAATGCGAAGAGGGTAACCCCATAAGCCTTAAACTTCTTTTTCATCCTTTTAAATAATCAGTCTTTCTGTCGGGACTGAGTTTACCATCGGAAGGGATTCTCCTGAGCCGAAATTCAAGATCCTTCCTAACTGGTTCTTTCTTTCTGCAAGAGTTTCGGTCTCGTTCTCTACCTACCTCTAGGTCCGGATCTCTTTCAGCCACTGGTCATCCGGCTAACATTCGGATTATGATCTCGAAATCTGACAGTGATAGTTTCAGTTACATCAATAGATATCAGCCTATTAGGTGAAGAAGATTTATCAAAAATGAGACTTTGCTAATAATGCTAATTTGAATGTCCCCTATTAAAGTTTTTTTTTTCAATAAGAAACAAGGATTGATATTAAACTAGAACCAGGTCTTATTAATCTCAGTCATGTAATTCGAATATAAGATGTCAAAGCCTCAGCTTTTTGGGTCCTTAAATGGGAAAAAAAATCTGCTTCGCACGTGTGAAACGCCCGTGCGAGCGCGGCTACCTCACGCCACTGGCGGAGTGGCCACCACCAGCAACGCCCCCTTTCTTCTGGTGCACGCTGTTGCACCCTCCTCCTCTTTTGCATCTATAAATGGCGGATGTGGGTGCGTTTCCCCTCTTTCCCCTTCTATCCGCGCCTCTCCTTCTCCACCCACCCCCAATGTCCCCTTCTATTTAACGTCGCCGAGCGCACTGCCCTTCTCACCCTCCCCCCCCCCACCACCCCCGGGGGACGACGCCGCCGCCGCCGTGCTCTGTGGCGAACCCCACTCCCTTCTCCGCTGTCGCCTCCGTCTCCTCGGCAGCGCAGGGCGGGCTAATTGGTATGTGTTCCTAGCTAGCTTTTGGATGTGGTTTCTTGCATGTGATTTCGTTGTTTTTGATGCTCGATTGTGGTTTTCTTCTCTGTGTTGTGATATCTTGTTTGCTGGTTGATGTTGTGTGAAGTTTTTGTGTTGTTTCATCTGGTTTCGGCGAGAGGATTCTTGTTTACTTTCGATCTTGTTTCGTAATTTTTTTTGAATTCTGTCGAGCTCGATGTTGGGGACGGTTGGGACGAGATCCGGTCGCCGGGAAGGTTTCTATAGCTTTCGCTTATGCTGATGATCTTAATTCCTTGGGGTTAGTCTTATTGCAAGTGTCATCTGTGTAGTGGAACGGATGGAAAGGGAGGAGGGAAAAAAACACATAATTAAGGATGATAGCATGATTGCTAGGTAGACTGGCTCCATGTTTAATGTTCGTCATTGTTGCAAAACATTGTTGTTCCTGCCGACGATCTGAATCCTTGGATATATTTTTCCTGGGTGATTTTTTTTTTTCTGTTGATTTGTATGATTCCCTCTGTTTTCTAGACCTGTGGATGCTTTTGATTTTTGAAATCTTTTTTTATCTTCCTTCCTACTCTATCTTGTTCTTTTTTGGTTTATTCCTAGGGTTTTCGGGTTACCAAGGGTTTCTTCCTGCCTGTGGTTTGTACCATTTTTTCTCACTGGAGTGCTTTGCTGAAGATTCTTTTCAATTCCATAGTGAATTTGTATTCTTTGTAGAAATCTCAGGCCAGAGACAAGCGCAGGAGAGCAAGGGTTTAATCTTTCACTCCCTTTTATTCTGCCTTTTCCACTTTCATCAATTTTGTCTCGATCTACCTTTGATGCTTGCATTTTCCCTCTGTTTTTCTTCCCAGTAGCTTCTCACGAGAGAATTCCCATTTCCCAGATTCTTCCCATCCATATATGAAACCAGAAGATCGCCTCTTTTCGCCCTTTGTGTTAATTTTTCCAACATGGAATCTTGTGCCCGTAGTCCAGATTTGGTCCTCAGAGACACAGTTTTAAACTCTTCTTGTCACGACCCTTGGGCCACCAATCCGGCCAACCACTCTCATATCTTCGATGCGCCATCCGTTTTCTTATCTCTAAGGCCTTTTTACCTAACGCGTTCCATATTTTTCAATGCGCGTAGTCGACTTCTAGATGCTTTGTAGAACAGTGGAAGAGATAGGAAGGTGCCAACTGCCCAGCGTTAGACATACATAGGTTGCTAAAGCAACGTTGTATTTTAGCATTGCTGCCTGCGTACGATTAGCTTATAATTCGCCCAGTTTGCTTCCAAAAATCTTCTGGGTCTTCCCAGTTCATCATCCCAATTCATACCAGAGCTTTGCCTCATCGGCTTTGCGCTTTTTCAGATGGTGGTTGCCCCCATTCTCTTCTGTTCTGTAGGAGGGGATCTCACAAGAGTGATGACTACAAGATGAAACAGTGGGCGCCTGCCTTCGTTTATACATATCTGGCTAATGTGGTGGGTCATCTTTTCGCTCTTGTGGCAAATGGTTTCTGGTCTTCCTCTTTTTGTGTGGGATTCCCATGAGCTGGGGTTTTGATTTTAAAAGTTCCTGGGCACAGTCGTTTCACGTCTTTCTGTGGGTGCGCGCCTATTTCTGGTGCGTGCTTATTCTTCAATTCATTTGTTGGGAACCTCATGCTGCAGCTTTCCCAAAAGAAATGGCTTTTTGTCAATGACCTCTTAAAAAATAATATCTTGTGTAGAATCAATATATGTAAATTATTCTTCATATGGTGACTAAATACGCGTATAACCTCCTGCCATCTGTCTACCTTGTAAGTTTGGAGGGTGTGTGCATAGAAAACGTAGGAGTTATTTACATGTATTCATTGTACAAGGATTTTTGGGGATTTCTCTTCAAAGGTGTTAATGATCTCATCTTCTCGTCTCTTCTGTTGGCTGTTCCCCTTTAGTTTGTCCGGGATGCTTCATCTCTGGGTAAAGCATTTCAGAACACTGCACGTCAGATTTAGGGTTGTGCTTTTGTGGAACCTAGTTAAAAACTGAGGGGCCCTTCGCCTTCAGGGCATGTTTGAAATCCGATAGAGGTTGAGTATTATTGTCAAATATTGCGCAAGTAGGATTCAAGGTTAAGTTGACTAGAAGTTAGGGGCCTCTCTTTAGGGCTTGGGAAAGAAATTTTGCCTGCGAATGTAAAATTATGAGTTATTAATTTCTTACCTCGTATTTATAATTTGTCGTGTACCTGAAGATGTGTTATAATTATTTCTCAAGGGATGCTATTGTATGACGCATCTCCAACATTTATTGGAATTTATTTGGTTATCTTTTCAGAATTTGCGTTTGTTTGAATACCTCTCTCTTTTGTGTTCATAAATCATTTTCTACTCATTATCTTAGGGCCACTTTGATTGGAGAATAGGAGAAAAATAAGGAAGAATAAACGGAGAATAAGCTTAATTTAGCTTTGACAAGCGGAATGACTTATACCGGTGCAGAATAGCTTATTCGGAGAATAAAGAGAATAAGCAATTCGACCCTAGACCTAAGGATTGCTTATCCTTCTTATTCTGCCAGTGGGTCCCACAGAATTATCAAAGCTAAGCACCTCTTATTCTAGTATGTACTATTCTGGATAAATAATTCCAGAGTAACCTATTCTAGTATACGCTTTTTTTGGTATGCTCTAAGATGTGGTGAAATCCTTGGTTTTAAAATCATCAGTTTTAAAACCAATAAAAATAAAATCTATGATTTAATCACCAGTTTTAAAGTTTTCAGTTGTAGACTGAAAATAGAAATCAACTATAAAAGTAAGATTATAGAGTCAATCTATTTTAGAATACAGCAATTTACACGTACGAAAAACATTATAATAATTTAAACATAAAAATACTGTTTTATATCCGTTTGCTACGTACGTTTTACGACACCCAAAGGATCCCTTATTCATTGGGTTTGTCCGTTGTGCTTAGACCTAAAAATCCGATGTTCTTATTGCTTCAAAGCGGTGCTAGAATTTAAGGTCTTATCATATGATGGTCGACACGAGAAATGGGAGCATTTTTTTAGTTCCACTTGTACCTTCCACTTTGTTTTCAAACTTACTTGCTCCGGTGGTTGGTTTGCGTCGTTTTCTTCTACATTATGTTCACATACTCCGAATCCTGGCACGACCAAGATAATATCGACACGTCACGGGTGTCCTTAATTTGTATATCGGTTTGGCGTGTTTCCCGGGATACCACATCCCGGACTTGGCAGCGCTGCCATGTCTTCTGGATTAGGAGTTGAAGAACCATGGGGTATTAATGTTGGATAGTTGATCACCTGTGCAGGATAAACCATGGACGCGGAATTTGTGGACGATTTCGGTGGAGGAGAGCCCTCACCCGTCAAAGAAACCCAACGCAAGCTGGAACCCGAGGGGGGTGCCCGGGCCGCCTTAAACGGCTGCTTCGACTGCAACATCTGCTTGGACCACGCGGCCGAGCCCGTGGTCACGCTCTGCGGCCACCTCTACTGCTGGCCCTGCATCTACAAATGGCTGCACCTGGAGAGCCCCGCCACGCAGCGCTGCCCCGTCTGCAAGGCCGCCCTCTCCCAGTCCACCCTCGTCCCGCTCTACGGCCGCGGCTACGACAGCAAGCCGGCGGACGGCGCCGCCCTCGATGTCCCCCGCAGGCCGTCCGTCACCATGACCTCCTCTGCCTCGGAGACCCAGCGGACGGCAGCTCACCATGCACACCAGCACTCGTACCACCACCGCCACGACGACAGCAACTACACGATGTCGTCGTCGTCGTCGTCGTCGTCCATGACGATGGCGCCGTTGCTGCACCCGACCATGCTGGGGGGCGTGGCCATCGCGGTGCTCCCCTGGGTGCTGGGCGAGCAGGGGATGGGGCTGTTCCACCCGAACCCGTACGGCGGCGGCGGCGGCGGCGGCGACAGCCCGCGGCTCAGGCGGCAGGAGATGCAGGCGAGGAGGTCGCTCCACCGGATCTCCATCTTCTTGTTCTGCTGCGTGGTGCTGTGCCTGCTCGTTTTCTGAAGAGGATGTGTGTGTGTGAGAGAGAGAGAGATAGAGAGAGAGGGAGTTGTAAACTGAGGATGGCCATGGAACGGAGAGAAAGGGACGCAGGTGGCGTCCTTCCTCGAGCCCGGTCCTCCGGCGTCCAATACCTGTAAATAATAAACGTACGACAGAGGCATCCTTACGATAAAACGCCGTGTAAGAGCGTGCAAGGGAACAAAAAGGGCAGCGATTTTATACGTGCAACGAAGATTGGGCCTGTGAGCATGCTATGTGGTGTGGGAGTGTTGATGTGGATGTGTTTTAGACTGTACGATCTTCTTGTCATCGAAACAGAAGGGCTCATTTTAGGATTTTCCCTTGATAAAAGTATATTAACCGATGCAAAACAGAAGTGGTGTCCCTCCGATATTCACCACCGCGTCATATGGATGTCTACGTTCATGTTTTACATTTGTGTGTATGTAACAAAATACATCCAATTGAAATGTGTTTAAACTTCATAACATTGATAAATTGTTGAACCAAAATATTGAATTCTAACAAATAGATATTATTAAGAATTGAAGGGCTCATTTTAGGATTTTCTAATATAAGGTGTCGGCCATGTGCAAGAATGGTATTGTGTTCGAGTATGACATGGTTTTGCATAATCTTTATTAAAGTGCCCAACAGACGATAGTCTTTTACATGCCATTTGAAAAATATATACATGTTCAATTGGATCAGAAGTATGATAATTTGCTGCCACTCATATAGATCACTAACCATGTCACTAACGGAAGTTTTCATTGGTTGAAGCACAATAAAATTCACTAAAAATCTTCCGTACTATGATAGTAGCTTCAACGATATCACTTTGCTTAGGACTTGTCGAAGTTCAATTAATGAAGGTTCATGCCAAGTACCTAATCTGAACCAGCCAATGAGGTCTCCATTAGAACAACCAGTCAGTCACATAATGAGGAAGGTCAGAATCACAGGGAGGAACAGTGGCGAACTCAAAAACTTTGTTCAGTGGGGTCACTGAGGGTCACTCGGATCATTATTAAATTTATTTATATTTTATTTTAATTATAATAAAAATATTAAAATAAAAAATAAAATTAAATATATTTTAATCATTATAAAAATGATACACTTCGTTACGAGGAATTTTTTCTTCCAAATGCATTCAACGAATTTTTTATTAAATCATAAATATAAGTTATAATACTATGTAAAAAATTTCGGTGAAACTGAGATCCGAGTAAAACTGGGGTCCTGTGGGTCATCTAAAAAATTTCAGTGGGGTCACCTTATACCTAATTTTGAAATTTGTCTTATTAATTAAGACTTCTAAAAAAATTTTAAAATTTCAGTGGGGTCCTAGGACCCCACTGAAATGGGTTGGGTCCGCCACTGGGGAGGAAGATGTATCTATTTTGAGTAGAGGTGTCAAGTGGGCGGGCCAGTCCGTGGCTCAGCTTAACTCAGTTCATATTAAAGGAAATTGGATTGACTCAAATTATATAAATTGAGTTGGGTTAAATTTAAGTTGACATTAGTTAAATTTACACTGGATTGAGCAGAAAACGGCCTAGATCTAATTTAATTTATTAACTTTTACAATAATTCATACAAAATAAAATACTTCTAAAAAAGTATTTATAAACAGGGCCAACCCAACCTAATCCAACTCAACCCAACCCATTCATTATTGAATTTGGGATGAGTTTGGATTAAACTTGCGCTGAATTTGGGTTAGGTTAAAATTGGACTAAGTTATTTTGAATTTAAATTAGACCCAAATTATCACATAATCCAGCCTAACCTGTTCAATTTACATCCCTAACGTTGAGTAATGTGTGCGGTGCAGCTACGTGCTATACCACCAACAGTTCATATTGCGTGCCTGTGCGATCACATTCTTTAATTATTTTTTTGACTATATGATCAAAGATCAAATAATATTGGCTAAATTGAGATAATTATCTAGTTTAGCAAATCTTCTTTTTAAAAAATAAAATAAAATTGCGCACTGTTGTATTGTTGTCCCATTAATGTGATAGGAAAGCAACGCGTCCAAGTTTGGGTGGAGCCCCTACCCTGGTTCAAAAGGTCCAAAGTAAACAATAACCTAGAACAGAATTGGCAAAATCAGAGAGGGGTGAAGGAAAAGAATGTAGAGCATACACAAGAAGCTTATCTTCAATCTATGTTCGCTGACGGGGATAAGTAGAGATTCTACCGTATCACAGAAGAAAGAATACAAAGGATAGATATTAGATATAAAATTTCTTATAGCACTAAACTCAATCATATGCTACATAAACCCACTCGGAAGAGGCAACAAAAACCCTAACATATAACATACATCCATTTCTCCAGTGGGATAACATGGGTTCGTTTGTACCACGGACTTCGGGACTATGGTCTGTACTGGGTCCACTACCACTTCTTTACACTTAATTGGACTGGTTCAGAGATCAAACTTCGCTCCAGAGAATTTGATGCAACGTAACAACTTCTCTTTCTGTCGACTCTCATACACAGTTGTAAGAGGATGCACAATGTTGGATTAGATCAAAAGCAGGCTTCCACCACAAGTATGGACTTTTTGAGGCTGGACCTCTTGGGGATTGGGGGGATGCATGACTACTACCTCCACTTTGATTGGATAATAGGAAAAGAATAAGGACGAATAAGGAGAGAATAAGCTTAATTTTGCTCTGTCAAGTAGAATGGCTTATACCGTGCATAATAGTGTATCCAGAGAATAAGAAGAATAAGTCATCTCACTTTAGACTTAAGAATTACTTATTTTTCTTATTCTGTCAGCAAGCCCCACAAAATTATCAATTCGAAACATCCCTTATTGTAGTATACGCTATTCGATCAGTAGACCTCATGTAATAACTTATTCTGCAAACAAAGTGGGGTGGGTGAAAAGGCTTTCAACTTTTTAAAATGAGGGCCGTGTTTGGCGTAGCTTTCATATGGAAGCACTTTTACATTTTTATTTAGTTATTTTTTATGGAAGTCATTAGATCTTAGAAACTATTTATGTGATATTTTCCTTGTGTTTTGACTTTCAACTAAAAGCTACAAAGGAGGAGCTTACAATATTGGAGAAAAAGTGAGGTTGTTATAAAAAAGTTGACTTTTGTAACAAACCAAAATTAGTTATAGTCTTTCTCTCTCAACTCATTTTATTTAAGAAGTGAAGTTAAAAGTAACTTTCAAATGAAAGTTTTGTCAAACACGTCCGCTGACAAATACTTATGTCAACGGCTTCTTAGCCGCTGACAAAGCCGTGGACAAAAGTCCCGTTGGCATATATTTGTCAACGGCTATATAAAGCCGCTGACATATAATATATATGTCTACACACAGCAGCCGCTGACATATGTGTCATATGTCAGCGGCTACTTAAAGCCGCTGACATATAATATATATGTCTACACACAGAAGCCGCTGACATATAACACATATGTCAGCGGCTACTTAAAGTCGCTGACATATATTACCTATGTCCACGGATGTGAACCGCTGACAAATGGTGCATATGTCGATGACTAGTGTGAGCCGTTGACAAAAGGTTTTGTCAGAGCCGCTGACAAATGATCTTTATCAACGGCTATGAAGCCGCTGACAAAAGTTTGTCTGCAACAGAGGCCGCTGACAAATGTTATATATATCAACGGCTTTCCTAGCCGCTGACAAATAGTTACTAAGAAAAAAAAATAAAAAAATAAAAAAATAAATTATACATTTTTCCTGTATATACAGATTTGTACTTACAAACATATACAAAAACACATCCATATGTACAAATAAATACATTCACACTTTCAAATTAACACATTCACACTTTCAAATAAACACATTCACGAAATCACAAAAAAAAAATATCCACATACATAAATAAACATTCACATAAAATTAAAAAATACATGCATGAAAAATTCACATTACACATCCCCGAAAAATTCAGATTACACATCTACAACTAAATGTATCAATTATCATCGGCTCACTCTTCGTCATCACCATCAAAATCATCTCTCTCATCATTTGATTCGTTTTGGGCGTCGTCCTCATTCACAGCAGCTATATGAGGCAGAGTAGGACTGTGCATTTTCTGAAATTGACTCATAAATGCGCTCATGTCTACCATTTGTTTCAATGGAAAATAGCGCAAAAATTTATTAGGTAGTCGTTTGTCAAGTCTCTTGTTCTTATTCTGTAATTGGTTGTTCAAGTCATGCATACTTTCCTTATACCTCGGTGCATCACACTGTGGGCACCGATCTTTATCTTCATTTTCCTTCCAAAATAGTAGACAATCATTCTGACATGCATCTATCTTCTCGTATCCCAACTCCAAATCTTTAATAATCTTCTTTGCTTCATACCATGTTTGAGGTACATTGGCTCTTTCTGGTAACATTTCTCTGATGAATTCAAGAAACATATTCATACATGCCCCCGTCACCTAATTTAATGTCTTAATATGCAACAACTTTAAAAGAAATGTTAACTTTGAAACCTTCTGGCACCCATGATACAATGGTATTTCAGCATCCTCCAATAGCTTATAAAAGTCTCTCGCTTTGGAATTCGGTTCATACTCTTCTTCTGCAATAACACTTCCAGCTTCTTGCAAGTCATGCAACATCTCAACTGTACTATCAGCAATAAAAGATTGTTGTCGTTCACTCATCTCTATAGTAGGGAAGTTGGTTTGATATCTGAACATATCAGTTAATGGTGCCTCTCCATGACACACCCAATTTGTATAATGCACCCATACTCCGTCTACCTTAAGATGGGTTTCAACATCTATCCGGATCAACTTTACTCTGTTAAGACAATTCCGACATGGACACTATATCAATTCATTGTTTTGTCCATACCTAAAACTTATTCTATCTTCATGAAAAGCAAAGTCCAAAAACTCAGCTACCCTTCTCTCATATCTAGGATCTCCTCGATTATGAACAAACTCCATCCAACTCTTGTCAAGTCCAGCCATTTCTATGTATCCTCTAACCAACATATTAACAAATGTGATCGATTAATAACTAATATATTATCCACGCATGCAAAACACAAAGACACACAGTGGTCTCTCCATAAAATTTAGGAGCGGGAAGACCGGAAGCTCAGATAGAAAATATTTTTAACCCCTAGGGGCTTCCGTATGCTTCAGCGATCCGCACAAAACGGCTGCAACTCGGTTGCCCAGCAGGACCATCCAGAACTGCCGTGCCGTTAGCAGATGGCTTGCAGTGGCCGTAAAGTCAAGTGTATCATCATCACCTCACACACAATACCAAGGACATACACACAAAGAACCTGTAAAGATAAATGCATCGTCATCATATTCAATTAATTCAAAAGTGCTACTAACAAAAGTTAAATACATAAGTAGATAGATAAATATATTTATAAATATAGATATATACATTTCTAAAAAAAATTCTGCAGCATCTCCCCTAAAAGTTGTACATTTTTCACATTTGTACACCTGTCTGGTTTCATACAATCTCATAAAAAAATAATATCTACATTACACATCCACATCCACATACGCATTCACATCCACATCCACATTCACATCCACATCCACATCTACATCCACATCCACATCCGTACATGTCAGGAAAGTTACTTGTACACATTTCTAAACAAAATTCGGCAGCATCTCCCCTGAAAGTTGTATATTTTTCAAACCTGTACACCTGTCTGATTTCATACAATCTCATAAACAAAGGGTACCTACATCACATAACATGTCCATCTATGTATATTTGATCATCTAATTTTCTTTAATATATGTACTTCATGATTATCTTAAAATTTCGGCAACATCTCCCCACACTTCTCCAATATACCACCATTATTTACTAATTTTAACTTTTTCTCAAAAAGTCACTTGTATGAAATACAAGTGACAAAAAGAGCAGTTAAAATTAACAGATATATTGGAGAAGAGTGAGAAGATATTGTCGAAAATTTAAGATGATCATGAAACACATATAATAAAGAACATTAGATGATCAAATATCCACAGACTGTCCAACAGGACAATTCAAGACTTTATGATCGATATATGTCATTACTGTCAAAAGACAGTAAAAACATATATCATAACAAAAGTCTTGAACGGACAAAAAAAAAAAGGTCAACCACATCCATATATACAACTGCATTTACATATGCACAACCACATCCACATCCACATTACGTACACATACATGTATACATTTACATCATCATCTGTACCTGCAAGAAAACTTATTTGTATCTACATGTAAATATCAAATCACATCCACATTCATACATCTCACATCCACATTTACATATATAGTACATAAATTATATTCTAATTTGCATGCGCATCCACAACTATATATTACCCTTTGGTACTAGGCAGAGGTAAACCTTTACGCACTGGGGTTGACAGTTTAATATACCAAAGCAGTAATATAGTCTGCCAAAAAAAAATCTATATCTACCAAACGGACCTTAAATGTAAAGCTATATCAGAGGAAGATAACTTCTAAATAGAACTTGAGATCACTAAACCCTTGTGATCTCTGAGAACTATCCTAATAGAACTACCCGAATCATGTGTGGTTCCATCAAAGTTAATCTTGAGTGACCCTGAAGGTGGTGGGCACGAGGTAATGTCTCTGCTGGGTGTAGATGCTAAAGAAGTCACCAGCTTGGAAGAGAATTTGGACCAGATTTCAAATTCCGATAGAGTTTTTCACAGGATGATCATCATAGGATGAAGGGCTTTCCCTTCGATAACATGCTTACAACGGTCCTTCCATATTTGCCAAAGAATGGAGAAACACATGACAAGGTGAGATTTATCATCAGTTGAACTGGAGAAAGGAGGACTAGCCCAATCAATCAACCTGTCTCTTAATTCTCTGTGAACTTGATCTGAGTGGTAATTCAGAGGGGATGATCTCCACACCACCCTAGCTTTGTGACACTCAAAACAACATATGTCTGATAGATTCTGCTGGGGCCCTCTTGCAAATGGAGCAGTGAGGGTCATCAAAAGGTAGCCTCTTGGAGAGGACTGCATTAACTGGAATGGCTTCATTTAGGCATTTCCAAACAAAATGGGCAATCTTTGGTGGGATTAAGTTCAGCAGCTTAGAGGATCAAAGTATTTTCCAAGTTGGGTCAGGGGATGATGAAGAGACCCTGCACTCCCTTCAAGTGAGCAGCATGTAGGCAGACTTCAAGGTGAATCTGCTGTGTTCAGTTAGAGGACTGATGATAGTATCTCCACCTGGAGGAGGTGTAGAAGGAAGCTCAATCCGAAGGATGGCACTGGCTGTTTCCTTAGAGAAGGTGCTGCCAATGAAGGATATGTTCCAACAATAGTCTTTGATAAGTTGGCAAACCCAAACCTCCTAGACTTTTGTGTTTCTTTAAAAGACTCCAGTTGCTAAGATGGAGTTTTCCATGTTGTTCTGTGTCCCCCTAGAGAAATTGTAACGACCCGCCATCCTATGACCGGAGATCCGATCACTAAATGGATGTCGCCCATTAACTGCGAGTTCACACCCGGATCTCACACAACACGTCTGGAGGAATAAGCGTTAAACAAGGCTAAATATATCAATCTCACGGACTACAAAGATATAACAAGTGTGCAGGAAGGAAGATAACAATGTCCGTATAAAGTCCAACAATATTTACATGTCCAACAAATTAAATAAGTACAGGCAGAAGGAAAGTACAACAACATCGGGGCATACCCCGGAACTAAGACAGCTGCTGGTCCGCACACCAAGAAGACACCACGCTTCCGCTCGCCACGAGGTCCACACCTGAAACCGCAGGGAGTGAGCCACACCAGAAATGGGCTCAGTAGGGATCATCCGATCCCCTGCCTCCCACTCACACACCCACAAGTGTAACAACAGGAATATATGGCAATTTAAGTAAAGCAGTAAACACAGCACCCAACTCTGATATGAAACGCACGATAAGCAGTGTATCAAGAACCATTCTAAGCAACCCGAAGAACCCGACACAGAGTCACGTCTCACAACCAAAGTCCACGAGGCGACTGAACCACACTGTCGACCGAAGTCAAACGTCGCCTCCCAACACTACCACCACTGCTCACGCCTGTCCACCCCTACAGTGTTCCGGGGCACCGTAGGGTGAGGCAGTGAGTCAAACTAGGATTAGCTGGAACCAGTGTACCGCCACTGCCAGCTGCGTGTGCACACAAGTAGTCTAGACTACTGTCCTACCGTCCGGATTGCCTCCACGCTAGGCCTCAGCGCTTCAGGAGGGCCCTGGGGACCGGCGAACCCCCGTCAAGCCGAAGCTACAGGAACTACCCACAACCCTAACCTCTCGGGCTGCGTCAGGCCAAAGGGCGAAGGGTACCACTCGTAACCTTGATCAAAGGTCACATCAGGCCCAGTGGCTACAGGGGTAAAACAACTCCAACAGTACCACAACCAGCTCCACAGCAAGAAACGCGCCGGAAGCTGTCACGACAAATAGGGAAACGCCGACCCGCTGAGGCCAAGCAGCAACCCCTCGGATAGCGTACTAGCTACTCCGGCCCGACGGGCTCAAGGTGGCTCTGCTTCTCTCAGCCAAAGGTAAACCACAACATGTACCCCTTCTCCCACCGGTACGACACAAAGCCTCACGGACACCATGGCCCTTCTCCCATCGGCCCATGGTGACAGTCGGAAACCACAGTTATTCCAATCCACAATCGCATAAGCACACACACACATGTAACATGATGTAACTCCATTCACGCGGAAGTCCTCAGTCTCATTGTACAACGTAAAGCATGCATTTGAACCATCCCGCCGTGAAACATGTATTAAATAACCAGAGTTAAGCAATTCTGTCTTGAATCGCGTCGACCGAGGTCGACGCCATTCAAGTCCCTCAGACATGTTCATTAAAGCTAGATTATTCCGTGAAACGCGTCGTCATAGGGAGTCGCCTATCTAAAACGCGTCCAGGTCCACAGACGCCATTCACACTGAAATTCCTGATTTACAGACCCTCACTCGGGGTGATTTCCTGCCTAAATGGCGTCATGATGGCCCGACGTCCTTCCGAAAGGCGTCGTCCATCCATGACGTCATTTAGCGCCAGAACCCCTACTTGAAAAACCTCGAATCAGGGAGGTTTCTGCCCTAAAAGGCGTCGTACTGCCCTGACGCCCTTCTAAAAGGCGTCGACCAGGCACGACGCCGTTTAGCGCCAGAAACCTGGTTCCCTGGTTCGAACCGAGGGTTCCTCCCTTAACCCCAAACACCCCGAAAAGCCCCAAAACAAGAAGGGGAGGAAGAGGAATTCATCTAACACAAGCATGCTACGAATCCACGATCTCAAGCACATCCATTCCCACAAGGAAACCCCCTAGACATGCTCAATCTAGCCCGAACACGCCATGCCACGTCAAAGAAAACACGAGCAACACATGCAAGGTTCGTCCCCCTACCGGTTCTTGAACTCCACCAAGCTCCGTGCCGCCGCACCGCAGACCGCCGCCGGTACCCTCGAGGACGCCGCCACTCCGCCGGGACGTCGGCCGCCGTCCGGAGAAGGGAACGCCGCGAAGGAGGTGGTGGAGGTAGAGGTGAGAGGTAAGGAGGCTATGGAGTGGTTGGAAGAGGAAGAAGAGGAAGGGAAGGGGAAGAAGAGCGTCGGAGAGGGCAGAGAGGGCGAGGAGAGAGAGAGTGAAGGCGAGAATGAGGGAAGGAAGGGGAGGCTCGCGGAGTCAATCTGAATCCCGCTAAAACGCGTCGATCGAGGCAGACGCCTATCAGTCTGACAGGACGGCCGTACTGACAGCGGTCTGAAACGCGTCGACCACCGTGGACGCCGTTCAGACGACAGGACAGGCCGTACTGACAACGCTCTGGCGCCGCACCCTGACATCACAGAGGTCACAGTCTGAATCGCGTCGACCAACATGGACGCCGTTCAGACGATGTGACCGGGGCCGTACTCTCGCGGCCCGAAACCCGCCCACGTGGCGCACACGTGGCACAACAGCCAGCAGACCTGAATGGCGTCCACACAACCTGACTCCTTTTGAAAGGCGTCGAGCAGTGCTGACGCCATTCAGTCAGAAATCTCAAGACCCCACAGGGTCCAAACCAGGGGATCCGGCCCGAACCCGACTCGAATACTGAACCCGAAACCTCAGTCCTTACAATCTCCCCCCCTTAAAAGAATTTCGTCCTCGAAATTTGCAACCGCTCACCGCTCAACTCGGCTAACCATCACACGCCGACACACACCAATAACAACAATCATCCTCACCAATCACACACACAAGGCTTCACAAAGTTAGCCAATCACATCACACCAAGCTAACCAAGATTCTCAATTCCGACAAAAGCTGATAGATCAAAATAACCACACACTAGCAAGGCACATCTTACAAAACCGATTCACCACCAAAATCAAATACATAAAACTGCCACAAGAGTTCACAACCACATCTGAATAAGACAAGACGAAAGTGCTCCTCTAGTCTGATACCTCGAATCCCCACCAAGAGATGTAACACCACTCAACGTCCCTGCTCCTACTGACCACTCGGTTCCTGATCTGCCTTACTCTTCTGGGGACAATTTCTCAGAAAATGCCCCTTCTTACCACAGCCAAAACAGCCACTAGTGACCAATGGGCACGCCCGACTGCCATGATGACTACCACAATGGGAACAATGACCTACCGCATCCTGCCTCGTTCCCTGCCGCCTGCTAGCCACAGACTGCATCTGATTAATCGGACCGTCGCTGCCCTCACCACGAGGCATCTCTTGGGACCTGAACCCGAAGGAACTCGGACCGCCTGACGAAAAGATCGTTGATCTGCTCCTGCCTTGCTGCTTCCCTCGTGCCGAACGCTCCAATTCTCTCGCCATCTGCTGGAATTGAGTCTCCATCGCTGTCGCGCATCGTGCTGCTAACGCCAGGTCTCTACAATGCTGAGGTGCCACCATTGACCTTAGATCATACCGAAGTCCGCCCACGAATCTCTCTGTTCTAATTTCCTCGTGCTCAGCTATATGTGGTACGAATCTTCCAAGGGCCACAAACTTCGCTTGGTATTCTAAAACCGACATATCATCCTGTACCAATTCCATAAACTCCATTTCCTTCGTCTTCCGAACGTGCCTCGGAAAGTACTGTCCACTAAATTCTTTCACAAATATCTCCCAAGGGATCTCTCTCAAGGACCTATCTGCAAACATCATTCCTCTGGTAGCGACCCACCACTCATATGCATTGTCCTTCAACAAGTAAGTCGCCAACAAAGTCTTGTCATCCTCAGCACACTCAAGAACATCAAATGCCTTCTCCATTTCCTTAATCCAAAGGGCTGCCTCGTCCGAGACTGGCCGTCCTGTGAAAGAAGGGGTCTTCAACTTCAAGAACCGCTCCAATATCGTAGACTGACCGTCTCGGGAATTGGATCCCTCACTCCCAACTTCTTGCCGGTATCTAGACGTTGCCCCAATCATAGCTTCCCTGAAATCATCCACCTTATGTCCTTCTGCCCTCGAATCGCCACCATCTACTCTCGAATCACGAGCCAACGGAACTTTCCTCTTCGGCACCATCACTACCCCACAAACACGAAAATCGAACCAAAACACGTCAAAACCTATCAATCTATACCAGCAGCCATCGCCTGTACAGACTCGTACTTATTGTTGGACTATAATATCTAACCCAGTTTATCACATACTCGACCAGACTGGGCTCTGATACCATCTGTAACGACCCGCCATCCTATGACCGGAGACCCGATCACTAAATGGATGTCGGCCCATTAACTGCGGGTTCACACTCGGATCTCACACAACACGTCTGGAGGAGTAAGCTTTAAACAAGGCTAAATATATCAATCTCACGGACTACAAAGATATAACAAGTGCGCACGAAGGAAGATAACAATGTCCGTATACAGTCCAACAATATTTACATGTCCAACAAATTAAATAAGTACAGGCAGAAGGAAAGTACAACAACATCGGGGCATACCCCGGAACTAAGACAGCTGCTGGTCCGCACACCAAGAAGACACCACGCTTCCGCTCGCCACGAGGTCCACACCTGAAACCGCAGGGAGTGAGCCACACCAGAAATGGGCTCAGTAGGGATCATCCGATCCCCTGCCTCCCACTCACACACCCACAAGTGTAACAACAGGAATATATGGCAATTTAAGTAAAGCAGTAAACACAGCACCCAACTCTGATATGAAACGCACGATAAGCAGTGTATCAAGAACCATTCTAAGCAACCCGAAGAACCCGACACAGAGTCACGTCTCACAACCAAAGTCCACGAGGCGACTGAACCACACTGTCGACCGAAGTCAAACGTCGCCTCCCAACACTACCACCACTGCTCACGCCTGTCCACCCCTACAGTGTTCCGGGGCACCGTAGGGTGAGGCAGTGAGTCAAACTAGGACTAGCTGGAACCAGTGTACCGCCACTGCCAGCTGCGTGTGCACACAAGTAGTCTAGACTACTGTCCTACCGTCCGGATTGCCTCCACGCTAGGCCTCAGCACTTCAGGAGGGCCCTGGGGACCGGCGAACCCCCGTCAAGCCGAAGCTACAGGAACTACCCACAACCCTAACCTCTCGGGCTGCGTCAGGCCAAAGGGCGAAGGGTACCACTCGTAACCTTGATCAAAGGTCACATCAGGCCCAGTGGCTACAGGGGTAAAACAACTCCAACAGTACCACAACCAGCTCCACAGCAAGAAACGCGCCGGAAGCTGTCACGACAAACAGGGAAACCCCGACCCGCTGAGGCCAAGCAGCAACCCCTCGGATAGCGTACCAGCTACTCCGGCCCGACGGGCTCAAGGTGGCTCTGCTTCTCTCAGCCAAAGGTAAACCACAACATGTACCCCTTTTCCCACCGGTACGACACAAAGCCTCACGGACACCATGGCCCTTCTCCCATCGGCCCATGGTGACAGTCGGAAACCACAGTTATTCCAATCTACAATCGCATAAGCACACACACACATGTAACATGATGTAACTCCATTCACGCGGAAGTCCTCAGTCTCATTGTACAACGTAAAGCATGCATTTGAACCATCCCGCCGTGAAACATGTATTAAATAACCAGAGTTAAGCAGTTCTGTCTTGAATCGCGTCGACCGAGGTCGACGCCATTCAAGTCCCTCAGACAGGTTCATTAAAGCTAGATTATTTCGTGAAACGCGTCGTCATAGGGAGTCGCCTATCTAAAACGCGTCCAGGTCCACAGACGCCATTCACACTGAAATTCCTGATTTACAGACCCTCACTCGGGGTGATTTCCTGCCTAAATGGCGTCATGATGGCCCGACGTCCTTCCGAAAGGCGTCGTCCATCCATGACGTCATTTAGCGCTAGAACCCCTACTCGAAAAATCTGGAATCAGAGAAGTTTCTGCCCTAAAAGGCGTCGTACTACCATGACGCCCTTCTGAAAGGCGTCGACCAGGCACGACGCCGTTTAGCGCCAGAAACCTGGTTCCCTGGTTCGAACCGAGGGTTCCTCCCTTAACCCCAAACACCCCGAAAAGCCCCAAAACAAGAAGGGGAGGAAGATGAATTCATCTAACACAAGCATGCTACGAATCCACGATCTCAAGCACATCCATTCCCACAAGGAAACCCCCTAGACATGCTCAATCTAGCCCGAACACGCCATGCCACGTCAAAGAAAACACGAGCAACACATGCAAGGTTCGTCCCCCTACCGGTTCTTGAACTCCACCAAGCTCCGTGCCGCCAACCGCCGCACCGCAGACCGCCGCCGGTACCCTCGAGGACGCCGCCACTCCGCCGGGACGTCGGCCGCCGTTCGGAGAAGGGAACTCCGAGAAGGAGGTGGTGGAGGTAGAGGTGAGAGGTAAGGAGGCTATGGAGTGATTGGAAGAGGAAGAAGAGGAAGGGAAGGGGAAGAAGAGCGTCGGAGAGGGCAGAGAGGGCGAGGAGAGAGAGAGTGAAGGCGAGAATGAGGGAAGGAAGGGGAGGCTGTTAGAATTGGGTGGCCTCATAGCCAATCATTGTACATTCTAGTTCATATTATTAATAAAGGCAATTATTTCTTCATTTAATAGTTCTCGCAAACGACTATCGTAATGAAGGTCCATAGACAAATGTATGGGATATTGAATCATGATGAGATCATGATAGTGAGATCAATATCCTAAGGCAATTGTCTTAAATAGTTCTCAATCATAGGATATTTGAGATGGACATTAAATATCCGATAAGATCGACACAAGTTATGTCTGCTCATGTGATGAGGGTGAATGATCTCACATTCACTCGTGTGGTGACACTAAGACAAACAAGTGGGTGCTCATTAGAGAATGAGTTCACTGAACAGACCTAAATAAGAATTCCTGGATAGTAATTATACCTATTAGTCAACTAGGGAATTCAATCGTTGCAGTAGCACAGTTGGTCCTTTGACCTGAGTCACCAATGATACCTTGTTTGTGGACCATTGTGTCTTGATTCTCTGACTCGTAGGCTTTAACCATTAAGTCCACCATAATCGGTCTTTCAGATACAGTGGAAAGCTTGCGAAGGTAATTGAGTGAACAACAAGGGATCACTCACTCTTGGTATAAGACTGGAGAGAGAATGTCCCATGGATGTGTACACAGAAATCCCTGGCCATGGTCAAATAAAAGAGATATCTTTCTAGATATTAACTGTGTACTGGAATCCATCTGGATAATGCAATAGAGGGTTTGACTATAAAGCCATACCCTTGCGTTATCGGGACATTGCATGAGTGAAGGATTATATCTGTGCGGTATCGGCAGACGGAAAGGTTCAATTGAAGGGAACAGTATCCCTTATATCTTCTGGGATCATGAGGTAGTGTTTGGTGCTGTTCATGATCAGAAGGCCAAGTGAATTAATCATCGGATGATAATTTACTTGTTTATTAAATTAATCATTTAACATATGATGTTTAAATGTTAATTAATAAATATTAAACTTAAGAAACAGTTCTAAGTTTAATGGGCCTGCAACCGGACTGATATATGGGCCTAGAGGGTCACACACATAAGAGTTCTCGTCAGACGGTGAGAGATGTTAAATTTCATGCTTATCTGGGTTTTTGTGAAAAGCTGCAGGATAAATATGAAGATTTAATGGAGAATTATCCAAGGCCAAACTCTTGGATATTCATGAGGATTAACTGTTGTGCTTATCCTTATTTCTATATAAGGAGGGCCAAGGGGGAGTGGTAAAAAGTTAGTTGGACGAATTTTTATTCCCCAGATTCTCTCTCTCCTCTCTCTCTCTCCTTCTCTCTCTCTTGGAGTGGATCTGTCTCTCTCCGCGCATGGTGGATTTGAGATCTGGTCGGAGCACTCAAGCCGAGGAGGAAATCGCGTCTGCTGCGGGAACTCGTGTGGATATCTCTAGAGATCGTGCACGTGCGCGATTACCGAGTCGGCATCATCCACGGGAGATTCGAAACCCCGCAAAGGTGAAGAACTGTTCTTCCCGCATTAGTTTTAATGTCCGTTTTACAACCTCAGCAACCGATACAATGGAATCAATTTTTATTTCCGCTGCGTTCATGGCGATTCCTTACAGTGGTATCAGAGCCAGATTCGCTGGTTCGGTTGTAAAACAGCACCGTTATGTGTATTTTTCTCGTTATGCGTATTTTTCTCGTTATGCGTGAAGAACCCGTATTGTACGTGTTCTTGTGTTTAATCCGATTAAAAATGACAGATTAGTGTTCATATGATGATCACGATCAATTTGATTATTTTTCTGTATTTTTCTGATTTTTATTTGGATTTTTTGGAGTTCGTCATGTGATGATGAACCGGGGTACTTCGGCGACTTCGTATGTGCATCCCAAGCGTTGGGATGGCCGAAAGAATCCATAGATATCTTGGTGATAGTCACCACTTCTCATTAGGCATGGAGATCGGCACCGGAGTGCCCTTGGAGATGCTTAAAATCGAGCCCGAACTCGGGTTTTTAAACCTGGAAAATCAGATTTTCAAGGAGAGTTTAGGGCACGATTCAAGGGCCATTTGTCCACCGCCGGCTGCACCACCGATGCCGGTCTGACCGCCGGAGGTGGGGGCATCGCCGGCGGTGCCTGGCGGCGCCGTCGCCGGCGCCTGGCGGCGCTGCCGTCGCTTCTTCCGCCGCCGGCCTGCACTTATTAGGGTTAGCAGGTTAAAGAGATAAGGGGGCCGGTCGAATGCTGCCTAACGAGCCGGACCGCCCGGTCCCGACCCGGTCGGACCGGGCGGCGCCCTGGCCGAGCCAGGGCTCGACCCTGGCCGAGCCAGGGCTCGACCCTGGCCGAGCCAGGGTGCGGCCCTGGCCGAGCCAGGGCTCGACCCTGGCCGAGCCAGGGTTCGACCCTGGCCGAGCCATGGTCCTGGGTCCGGACCCTTTGGGCCCTAATGGGCTGGGCCCATTTTATATTTTATTAATAAATGTTTTTAATATCTGTTTAACCCCTTTAAACCCAATTTTAGCCCGTTTTAAAATTGTTTTAAAACAGTAAAATTATAAGAATAATTAATAAATGTTATTAATTAATTTTTATGATTATTAACAGCTTATTAAAGTGTTTAATAACTGTTAGTCTATTAAAGGGCTTTATAATTAATGGGTGTTAGTTAATTATTTAAAATTGTTTTAGATAATTAATTTCCCTGTTAATTTAATTAGTTTAAAACTGTTTTAAACTGATTTCATGCATAACTTGATTACTCTTAACGTTCAAATTGTTTGAATTTGTATTTAGATTAACTGAATGGTTTAGTTAGTTAATTTTGTCAATAATGTTTTAAATATTATTGATTTTGCTAAAATAAATGTTATTTCGAAAAGTAATTGGTATTATAATTTTATATTTATAAAATTTAATACCAAACAACAATTATGTGATGATTGTGATGCATGTGATGTGTTTTATGGTGGGATGATCATGGACTTAGTATTTTCATGTGATGAATGATGTGAATAGATGCGATGCTTATTTCATTTGGGATTTTAAATAGGACCTGCGTGTCCTCCTCTATCTTAATCCAAGTGTACTTTCTACCTTCCTATAAGATTGTACTCCCCTTGATAAGATCAAGGTTTCTAATTGTTTAAATGTACATTTGTGGACCTACGAGTCCTGAATTTTGTATTTAAATGTATCGGATTAAGTTTAGAGGACGGGATCTTCTGAAGACACCTCTGGAGGGAGGACTCGCATCAAATGGAACCAGTGTTGCTGTTTTCACATTAGGATCCTATTATGGATCATCGTTTGGCTCCGATGATTCCATAGTAGCTTTAGCAGTCCATGATCATCCCCATTTAATTTTTCTGCATATATGTGATGTTTGCGGATCTTGCTATCATATATATATTTCTATTAAGTATATTGATACTTCAAATCGAAATAATATTGATAACACGATTTTTACAAATCAAAATAAAAAATCCTCTTTTAAAACTTAAGTTGTAAACGTGAGATATTAAGAATAATCCACGTAACCCACCATCATTATAGATCTTAGGATAATTCTTATCTCAAACGGATTTGTTGTGCTACCACAAGGTCTGTTTGATTTAGAAATTAAACTAGGTCTACGACATGTGATGTCATTAAGATGAATGGACAAATAGTGTAGTTTTGTTGTGCTACCACAAGGATTGCACTATGAATTCATGTCATCTAAGTAATGATGGATAAACTTAACTGAATCAAATTGATTTGTTGTGCTACCACAAGGTCATTCTGATTCAGGGGTTAAATCGATCGGATATTGCAAACGTTGCAACTGTCAAGAGTTGACTGCCTAAGGGACTTGATGTGATTTGTTGTGCTACCACAAGGTCACATGCATGTTGCCCGAAGGATTCTGATCCCCACTAGGAGATCACCGGAATCTCCCGTTATGTATCTTAGAGGGTCATACAGATCGCCGAAAAATAGTGGGAGTATAAATCAAGATTAAAAGTCCTAAATCTGATTTTAAGAACTATCTGCACATTTTATATATTTCCATGTAGGTCGTTATGTCGTCACCTAACCCCCTCCGTTGCATACTTGATGCAAACAAACTCATGGGACCAAATTACATTGACTGGTTACGCAACCTGAAGATTGTCCTCAGGTGTGAAAAGCTAGCCTATGTCCTGGATCAACCTGATCCAGTGCAATCCAGTGATAATGCTAATGAAGATGAATTAATGATGTATGAAAATTGGAAGGAGGACTCTGTCAAGGTCCAGTGTTATATGCTCGGTTCAATGAATAATGAACTGCAGCGACAACATGATAACATGGAACCTAAGACCATTCTGAATCACCTACAAGAGTTGTTTGGTGAACAATCCAGAACAGAAAGATATGAGATATCTAAGAAATTATTCAGGACCAGAATGAGCGAGGGCACATCTGTGCAAACTCATGTGCTCAAGATGATAGAGTGGATTGAGAGGCTTGCTGTGCTGGGCTTTGTTATGAACAATGACCTGAGCATTGACTTAATCCTACAGTCCCTTCCAGATTCATTTTCACAATTCATTATCAACTTCAATATGAACAAAATTGAAGTTTCACTGGCTGAGCTGCTCAACATGTTGAAGACAGCAGAAGGCACTATCCAGAAAGATAAGCCAAATGTAATGCTTGTTGGTAAGACCAACAAGAAAAGAAAAGCTGGACAGACCTTTAAGAAAGGTAAGCCTAAGAAGCTAGTGAATAGCAAACCGGCGGCACAAAAGGACAAAGCTAAAGTCAATGATAAAGGTCAGTGTTTCCACTACCATAAAGAAGGTCATTGGAAGAGAAACTACAAGATTTATCTTGCAGAAAAAGCAAAGGAGAAGCTTGGTGAAGCTTCAGGTATTCTCATGATCGATCTTAACTTGTCTTATAGAGAATCAACATCCTGGATATTAGATACTGGATGTGTTTCTCATATCTGCAATAACTTGCAGGTGTTAACAAGTAAAAGAAGATTGAACCGCGGAGACGTGGATCTGAGGCTCGGGAATGGAGCAAAAGTTGCTGCGTTAGCTGTGGGGACAGTAAGACTTCAGATGTCGTCAGGAGACTCTTTGAACTGATAGATTGTTATTATGTTCCAACCATTATTAGGAATATCATATCTATTTCATGTTTAGATAGACAAGGATATTCTATGGTGCTAGAGAATAAAAGTTGTTCAATTTATCAAGGAGACAAATTGTTTGCTTCCGGATATTTATTGAATGGATTATATTTACTTGATATTTCATATGATGTTTGTCTGGTAAATAATTCTCTTGAACGCTTAGATAAGGATGTGAATAAATCGTACCTATGGCATTTTAGGCTAGGTCATATAAATGAGAACAGGATCATGAGGTTGCAAAAGAATGGATATCTTGATCCATTTGATTATGAATCATTTGCAACCTGTGAAACTTGTCTCATGGGAAAACTGACCAAAGCTCCATTCTCAGGACATGGAGAAAGAGCTAGGACTTATTGGAACTAATACATAGTGATGTATGTGGTCCAATGTCCACTCATGCTATGGGTGGTTACTCATACTTTGTTTCATTTACAGATGATTTCTCAAGATATGGCTACATATATTTAATGAAATATAAGTCAGAAGTCTTTGAGAAATTTAAAGAGTTTAAAAACGAAGTTGAGAACCAGACTGGAAAGAGTATTAAAACTCTTCGATCAGATCGAGGGGGTGAATACTTAAGTACATAATTCACAGAATATCTTAAGGATAATGGAATTTTGTCTCAGTGGACTCCTCCCTATACACCTCAGTTAAATGGTGTATCGGAAAGGAGAATCATACTCTATTAGATATGGTACGATCCATGATGAGTTATGCCAAACTTCCAATCTCTTTATGGGGATATGCACTGTTGACTACTGCATATCTGTTAAACAAAGTTCCCAGTAAGTCAGTACCTTCCACTCCATATGAGATATGGAAAGGAAAGAAACCAGACTTTAAGCATGTTAGAGTCTGGGGTTGTCCTGCACATGTCAAAAGACATGATCCAGACAAACTGGATTCCAGGACAAAGAAATGTAGATTTGTGGGATATCCAAAAGAGAGTTTTAGATATTACTTCTATCAGCCCAGCGATCAAAGGGTGTTTGTCGCAAAAAGAGCTGTTTTCTTAGAGAAAGAATATCTTTCAAAAGAAGACAGTGGGAGCAAGATAGAATTGGAAGAAATTCTAGACTCACAAATCAACACTGGTTCATCTACTGAACCATTGACTCAAGAACTTGTTCAAGATGATACATAAAAGGTTCGCAGATCAGGTAGAGTGCCTAAGCAGCCTGAAAGATACGTTGGACATATCGATGAAGGCAAACCAAAAGTGCACTTAAATGAGGATGATGATCCTCAAACCTACCTAGAAGCCATAAATAGTCAAGAATCAGAAAAATGGCAAGAGGCAATGGATTCTGAAATTCAGTCCATGTATGCCAACCAAGTTTGGAACTTGGTTAATCTACCAGAAGGTATGATACCTATTGGCAGTAAATGGATCTTTAAAAGAAAGATCGGGGCAGATGGACAAATTGACACATACAAGGCAAGGCTTGTAGCAAAAGGATATCGTCAAAGGCAAGGTGTTGACCATGACGAAACCTTTTCTCCAGTTGCCATGATTAAGTCAATCAGAATACTTCTTGCTATCGCCGCATTCTATGATTATGAAATATGGCAAATGGATGTGAAAACAGCATTCCTTAACGGGAACCTTCAAGAAGAGGTGTATATGATACAACCTGAAGGATTCACTTCCAAAGAGCATTCAAGCAAGGTATGCAAGCTGCAAAGATCCATCTATGGATTAAAGCAAGCATCCCGAACTTGGAACTTAAGATTTGATGTAGCAATCAAATCTTATGACTTCATTAAGAATGAAGATGAATCTTGTGTATACAAAAAGGTTAGTGGGAGCGCAGTTACCTTTCTGGTACTTTATGTTGATGACATTCTACTCATTGGGAATGATGTAGGAATGTTGTCATCGGTAAAGGCTTGGTTATCCAAAAACTTCTCCATGAAAGATTTGTGAGAAGCATCTTATATTCTGGGAATAAGGATCCATCGAGATAGGTCCAAAAAGATGCTTGGATTATCCCAATCTATGTACATGGATACCATAGTCAAAAGGTTTGGCATGAAAAATTCCAAGAGAGGCCTCGTTCCTATGAGGCATGGAATTTATCTCTCTAAAGAAATGTTTCCCAAGACACCTGAAGAGAGAGCATACATGGATAGAGTTCCTTATACCTCGGCAATAGGATCTATCATGTATGCAATGCTATGTACTAGGCTTGATGTGGCACACCCACTAAGTGTCACCAGTAGATATCAGGCTGATCCAGGTGAGGAACACTGGAAGGCGGTGAAATGTATCCTTAGATACTTGAGAAGGACTAAGGATCTATTTCTCGTTTATGGAGGAAACGACTTGGAACTTCGAGGATTTACTGACTCGAGTTTCCAGTCGGATATGGATGACAGCAAATCCATGTCTGGATTTGTGTTCATGTTAAATGGAGGTGCAGTAAGTTGGAAGAGTTCCAAACAGGAAACTACTGCATATTCGACGACCGAAGCAGAATACATTGCTGCAGCTGAAGCGGCCAAGGAGGCGGTTTGGATGAAGAAGTTCATCTCGGCGCTTGGAGTCGTTCCAAGCATTTTAGATCATGTTCCATTATTGTGTGACAACAATGGGGCAATAGCTCAAGCGAAGGAGCCCAGATCACATCAGAAATCAAAGCACATTCTGAGACGATTTCATCTGATTCGTGAGATCATCGCCCGAGGAGATATAGTAGTTGAGAAAGTCTCATCTGAAGATAATGTAGCAGATCCCTTGACTAAGCCATTGTCTCAAAACAATTTAGAACGTCACCCTAAGTCTATGGGACTTAGACACATGGGTGATTGGCTATAGTCCAAGTGGGAGAATGTTAGAATTGGGTGGCCTCATAGCCAATCATTGTACATTCTAGTTCAGATTATTAATAAAGGCAATTATTTCTTCATTTAATAGTTCTCGCAAACGACTATCGTAATGAAGGTCCATAGACAAATGTATGGGATATTGAATCATGATGAGATCATGATAGTGAGATCAATATCCTAAGGCAATTGTCTTAAATAGTTCTCGATCATAGGATATTTGAGATGGACATTAAATATCCGATAAGATCGACACAAGTTATGTCTGCTCATGTGATGAGGGTGAATGATCTCACATTCACTCGTGTGGTGACACTAAGACAAACAAGTGGGTGCTCATTAGAGAATGAGTTCACTGAACATACCCAAATAAGAATTCCTGGATGGTAATTATACCTATTAGTCAACCAGGGAATTCAATCATTGCAGTAGCACAGTTTGTCCTTTGACATGAGTCACCAATGATACCTTGTTTGTGGACCATTGTGTCTTGATTCTCTGACTCGTAGGCTTTAACCATTAAGTCCACCATAATCGGTCTTTCAGATACAGTGGAAAGCTTGCGAAGGTAATTGAGTGAACAACAAGGGATCACTCACTCTTGGTATAAGACTGGAGAGAGAATGTCCCATGGATGTGTACACAGAAATCTCTGGCTATGGTCAAATAAAAGAGATGTCTTTCTAGATATTAACTGTGTACTGGAATCCATCTGGATAATGCAATAGAGGGTTTGACTATAAAACCATACCCTTGCGTTATCGGGACATTGCATGAGTGAAGGATTATATCTGTGCGGTATCGGCAGACGGAAAGGTTCAATTGAAGGGAACAGTATCCCTTATATCTTCTGGGATCATGAGGTAGTGTTTGGTGCTGTTCATGATCAGAAGGCCAAGTGAATTAATCATCGGATGATAATTTACTTGTTTATTAAATTAATCATTTAACATATGATGTTTAAATGTTAATTAATAAATATTAAACTTAAGAAACAGTTCTAAGTTTAATGGGCCTGCAACCGGACTGATATATGGGCCTAGAGGGTCACACACATAAGAGTTCTCGTCAGACGGTGAGAGATGTTAAATTTCATGCTTATCTGGGTTTTTGTGAAAAGCTGCAGGATAAACATGAAGATTTAATGGAGAATTATCCAAGGCCAAACTCTTAGATAATCATGAGGATTAACTGTTGTGCTTATCCTTATTTCTATATAAGGAGGGCCAAGGGGGAGTGGTAAAAAGTTAGTTGGACGAATTTTTACTCCCCAGATTCTCTCTCTCCTCTCTCTCTCTCCTTCTCTCTCTCTTGGAGTGGATCTGTCTCTCTCCGCGCATGGTGGATTTGAGATCTGGTCGGAGCACTCAAGCCGAGGAGGAAATCGCGTCTGCTGCGGGAACTCGTGTGGATACCTCTAGAGATCGTGCGCGTGCGCGATTACCGGGTCGGCATCATCCACGGGAGATTCGAAACCCCGCAAAGGTGAAGAACTGTTCTTCCCGCATTAGTTTTAATGTCCGTTTTACAACCCCAGCAACCGATACAATGGAATCAATTTTTATTTCTGCTGCGTTCATGGCGATTCCTTACAAAGGCTCGCGGGGTCAATCTGAATCCCGCTAAAACGCGTCGATCGAGGTAGACGCCTATCAGTCTGACAGGACGACCGTACTGACAGCGGTCTGAAACGCGTCGACCACCGTGGACGCCGTTCAGACGACAGGACAGGCCGTACTGACAACGCTCTGGCGCCGCACCCTGACATTGCAGAGGTCACAGTCTGAATCGCGTCGACCAACATGGACGCCGTTCGGACGATGTGACCGGGACCGTACTCTCGCGGCCCGAAACCCGCCCACGTGGCGCACACGTGGCACAACAGCCAGCAGACCTGAATGGCGTCCACACAACCTGACGCCTTTTGAAAGGCGTCGAGCAGTGCTGACGCCATTCAGTCAGAAATCTCAAGACCCCACAGGGTCCAAACCAGGGGATCCGGCCCGAACCCGACCCGAATACTGAACCCGAAACCTCAGTCCTTACAAAAATGATCTGTGGATTTGTTCCAATCTATTGACAGCAGTCCTCGGGAGTAAACCAGGTCCCATCACATGCATGGGAATAGAGGACAGAACAGAGTTGATAAGGGTGACTTTGACTGCAAAAGAAAGAGTCTTAGCCTTCCAAAGGTTAAGTTTGGTCTTCATTTTATCTTCAAGGAACATGAATGGCTCAGTTGGACTGTTGAATATGAGGAGCAATATCTTCTTCCAAGTGTCATGGAGGAGGAGGGTTCTTGGGAAGGATCAGACTGAAGTGGCAATGAATATTTAAGGATGAGTCACGAGCGTCATCATTGGGTAAGCACAGATCCTAAAATTGCTCTTTATTCAGAATATCTCCCTTTGCATGATATTTCCTTAAATGGAGATGCAAGTTTGGGAGACAAAGGTAGTAAGGGAGCCAAAGATTGCGTGCCAAAAGTTCAAATTCCAGAGATGCTGGGATCTGCTACAACTAAAGATTTCGGGAACAGGATGATAGTTTATCCAATTTTTTCTCAACTTGGAGTGGTGAAGAAATGGCTGAGAAGGCCACTGCCCTAGGTCTTCAAATTCAAAAGAAAGCTGGTCAATTTTGAAAAGTGTGGAAAGATGGTGAATATCATAGTCATACTGTATGTCATGCCAAGGGAAGCAAGAACTTCAATCTCTGTTGAATGATTCTGCTAGTGTTCAGATTGAAGCTCCAAACACTACTTTCGGAGGTCAGCGTAGATCCAAGCTCTTCATGATGATTTGCCATGTTACTGTCATAGCGAGGGCACTGTGGCCCCTGAAGGTGGATTGAAGTTGCATTCTATTGTATGCTCTGTTTAAGTCATTTGAGCTATGGTGTCGAAAGGATAGTGTTATTAGGGTACAATTCTTTTAAGCATTAACCTAGGTTCAGTGTTTTATTTTCTCTTTGCAGTTTATTTGCAGTGACTGGGTATTGTATAATTCTAATTGATAGACGTTTAATAAAAAAACTAATATGTTTGCAACTGAATCAGATGTTGAAACTTAGAAATGGGGGCACTGGTTTTTCTAACAAATTCTGCTCCCAAAAATATTCATCCTCCCTATTCTTGCTTCTTTTCTCAAATAAATTTAAGATATTAAGAATAGAAGCATTTATTTTCCTTATCTCCCTCCCTCCTCTCTCTCTCTCTCTCTCTCTCTCTCTCTATATATATATATATATATATATATATATATATATATGTGGGAACACTTATTTTTCTAAGAAATTCTGCTCCCAAAAATATTCATCCTCCCTGTTCTTGCTTCTATTCTCAAATAAATTTAAGCTATAAAGAATATAAACATTTATCATTCTGTTATCTCCCTCCTCTCTGTGTGTGCACGCACACATGCTGGACCCCAGCTCAACTGTCCAATCTCCATCAGAGTTCCTTTTTTTTTTTTTTGAGAAACCCGCGCATGGCAGGATATTCGCAGGTCTGCAAAATGCTGCCCGGCCTGTTAGGCTTGCTGGATTGAGCTGTGCAATGGACGGATGCATTGTTTCGCAGCTCCATCTGGGCAGCTGGAGTTGTCGCTCTCTCTCTCTCTCTCTCTCTCTGAAATTCAGCCGTCCGATGGATATCAGACAGTTTAGATTGGGTGTGGCCAGTACACATGCAGGGCGTCGACTGTACCCTAGCATCTCTCTCTCCCCCCTCCCACATTCAGTATTCTTGCTTCTGTTGACAAATAAATTTGAACAGACCAATATGAATATTTATCATTCTATTATTTTATTTCCTTCTAAAAGAGGGTGAGCCATATGCATATGATGTGCGTGTATGCATGCATGCCCTGCCCTCCACAGTCTGATCAAGATCAGACAGGCAGGTCAGCTAGCCTAATCCGCTTCCGACCTTGCCTTGCATTTTTCCCCATCAAACTTGGATGATAGGACCCCTGATTCCCAGGAGTGCATGTAAAGTAGATGCACATAGTGACACATTGGATCCATTCAACCATGCCTTTTTATACTGAAGCTCAGTGCAATCATATGGGGAACCTTCTAGGCAACAATTTCCAACCCATGGGCTAAGGCAAGGTTGCCCTCTATTTCTGCACTTGTATATATTATGTGCTGAGATATAGTCCATTTTGCTGAAGTAGAAGATGATGCCTAATGATGTGGAGAGATCAGGGAATTTCTAATCAGTCTAGCAATATGGTGTTTGTGATGAGGAGCCTCCTTGCTTATGATTTTGACATTTATTTTATTTCAAACATGCCCTAAGCCTAAAATAAGATATACGAGCATCTAAATTTTTAAAAAATTATACCTGCAGTGGGCCGTGGAAACGAGGATGGCCAGTGGCCGTGGAAAGGAGAATGGTTGGTGGCCGGTGGGCGAGCACGATGGCAGGCCGAGCGGACGAGATCGGCGACAATGGCGGGTGGGCGAGCACGATGGCGGGACAAGCGGACGCGACCGACGACTACGGCGGGCCGAGCGGACACCGCTGAGATCGGCGACAATGGCGGGTGGGCGAGCACGATGGCAGGACAAGCGGATGGGATCGATGACTACGGCGGGCCGAGCGGACGCGACCGGCGACGATGGCGGGCAGAGCGAACGCGACTGGCGACGATGGCGGGCAGAGCAGACGCGACCGGCGACGATGGCGGGCAGAGTGGAGGGAGCACAGCAGTGGCTAGGGCTAGGAGAGGGGAAAAGAGAGAGACAGGGAGCTAGGGCTCGGGAGGGAGACAGGGAAAGGGCCCGTCTTTTGTCAGCGGCTATAAGTGTAGCCGCTGACATATAGTAGATATGTAAACGGCTACAGTTTTAGCCGTTGACATATAGTTTTTACTGTTATTTTTTTTTTCTATTTATTACATATGTCGACGGTGAAGCAACAGCCGTAAACATATAACCTACATATATCAACGGCTAAAGTGAAGCCGTTGACATATATTCCGTATATGTAAGCGGTTATATTAGCCGCTGACAAATAAGTCTATTGTAAACGGCAACTTCATGGCCGTCGACTAATATTCTCTTTGTCAATAAGTATCTATAGCCGTTGACATATATTCGCTGACAAAACCTGCCTTCCTTGTAGTGACTTAAGCCTTCCTATCATCTCATATTTGATTAGATAATTATGAAAAATAAAGATCATGAGTGCACGTCATCTGACGATTGAGTGGTACATCCGCACAATCCAAAATCATAGAGAATTCACAGTTAATTTGTTACTCATGTGGTATGGACTTCTTGTTAAACTTAAACAAGGATGATGTACTGGACTTCTAGCAATCCATCGTACATCGAAATGGAGAGCACAAGACAATCTTGTGATTCCTTTCAAAGGTCGCAGCTATGAGATTGGTGATGGCAATAGACTGTGCAAACAAATTATGTGCCACAAAAAGCTGATCCTTTTGTTTTTTTTCTTTAAAAGGTAAATATATACTTGTATTTTGCAGCCTAATTTGTTTAATGCATGTAAGCATATTGGCTTTTGCATTCAATTTACATAGAGGCGATGGCGGTCTCATTCAAGGAGTTGTTAATTGTAATTTTCGGGTTCAAGTTACTGGACCCATTTTGACACTCCAACCTTTGGTGCACTTTCTTCATTAGTTAGCATGCAAGTGCATCACAATTTATTTTGTGCATTTGTCCAATTGTAGAGAACAAATTTTCACTCTTGCTGTATTATTTAGGCTCGCAAACAGTAATTAGTGCTTTACATCCTTTTAAGAAAATATGGGAATAATGGTTTGTTGAAGTGGTTTAATGTAGTTGCGTGCACATATCAAACAATGATATCAACTAAGGACGTGTTTGACAAAACTTCTACTTAAAATTTACTTTTGGCTTCTACTTCTTACATAGAATGAGTTGAAGGAAAGATGTTCTAACTAACTTTAGTTTGTTACAAAAGTCAACTCTTTTATAACAATCTCACTTTTTCTCCAATCTTGAAAGCTACTTTTTTGTAGTTTCTGGTTGGAAGACAAAATATAAAAAAGATACCACATAAATGGTTTTCAAAATCTAATGACTTCCATAAAAAAATAACTAAATAAAAATATAAAAATACTTCCAAATAGAAGCTACGCCAAACATGGCCTAAATTTTTTTTAAAAATCTTCTTCTATATTTTGGAAAGAAGCCCAAGCATGAGGGAGGACCAAAGGGTGCCATGGCCCATTAATGCTTAGTAGTCGGAGGATGCAGTCGCATTCTGAATTGACGTGGCTCTGACACTGCACGGCCATGTCCATGTTCTATGCATATGCCCCATGTATGCAAAAAACCCAGACACATATTATAGGTATATAGAGTATAGTCTGCCACATTACACTTTAAGATACTTCTTTTAAGATATCTCTCTGCGTTATATGGTAGGTGGTGGGTGTGGTGTTCCTTCTCATGGCCAAAAGGACTATCATCTATGATTCATCAATTGTTGGCCCCCCCGCTTGGAGCAGAGGGTGGGTGTTCGAGCCGGGCAGTGTGCGCCGCCCGTGCTTTGCTGACGTTGTTGGGTGCTTGGATTTTTTAGTCTGATTCCTGTCAGTGCAGGTGAGGAGGGAACTGGGTAGGTAAGGTAGGGAGAGAGTTTTCAAGAAAATCTTATATGAAGATTGGGAAAAGTTTCACGTGAGGATTTTATTTAAAACTTTCCTCTCTCTGCATTTATCGAGTCTCCTCCCCACTTGCACTTAGTGGATCTTGATTCGAGACTTTTCTATCTGTTGGGGTGTAAGAGGTTTCCGTCTTAATTAAAACTTTCCTCACTCTGTACTCACTGAGTCTCATCGTCACCAGTACTAACAAGATCTTAATTCTAGATTTTTTCATGCATTGGGGTGTAGGAGGTTTCCACCTGCTGGGGCATGGTTTCACAGAGTTGTACCCTATCAGGTGGGGTTAGGGCAGGTTCCTCTACCACTGGATTATATAATAAAAAAAAAGATCACATAAATTGGGATCCTCACCTGCACTTACAAGATCTTAATTCTAGATTTTTCCATCCATTGGAGTGTAGGAGGTTTCCACCTGCTGGGGCATGGTTTCACAGAGTTGTACCCTATCAGGTGGGCCTAGGGCAGGTTCCTCAACCACTGGATTACACAATCAAAAAAGATAGATCACATGGGACTACGTGAACATGAGATTTCCTTCACAACAATTAGTACGTGGTTATCCAAAATGTCATTCCAGCCTCAAGATAGTTATTTGACTGCTCTCATGGCCTTCTTAAGTTGGTTATGAAGAATAAAAATAAAAATGAAGTTTACAAATAAGTTAACGAGAAAAGGGGGTTAGGAGAGCGATGTGGATAACGGTTTACCAAAATGTACAAGATCGACATGGAACGGCTAATTCAATTGTGCTCATGCAAATCCAATCGGATCTTGATATTCCTTATTAGTTTTGACAACTATTTAAAATGTTCTTAAAAGATCCCTCAACCTTCTCTAAAAACTTCATCCAAAGAAATTTTTTACGGATGGTTCAAAGATTGTGAGAGATTTTTAAGGAAATATGAAGATCACAGGAACCATAATGAATATTGTCATTGAAAGGTTTTTAAGAAAGTATGAAGATTACAGAGACTCATAATGAATATTAAAAAGTTATAAAGATTGAAAAATAAAATAAAAAAAAATTATTTTTAGTCTTGAGTTACATTGTTATGTTGTATTATATTTTTTATATTTTTAAATTTTTTAAGTATTTATTTGTTATTATTATTCTGCTATGAAGGTGCAGATCTTGAACAAGATGGAGTTGGTTCCATTTGCGCTGGTCCTCACTGGACTTCTTTGACGTGGACCCGCGGGACATTGAATGAGATGGGTATTGATGTAGACTGGATCTATCATGACCGGACTCCGAGGCCGGAATCCGGAAAAGGGGATCCGAAGCCGGTTCGGATCGATGTTGTTGGGGCCCGACGGGGATCCGAAAGGCCGAGGAAGCGGAGGCGGAGACGAGGGTCCGAAGGCCGAAGGACGCCTTGGTCGGTGCGGACTCGTCCTCCGGGAAGTCGGGGTCGAGGCTCCTTCGGCGGGCGAAGGGGCGGTGCGGATGAAGCTCTTCCCGGCTATTCGGCCGACAGGCGACGAAGCCGAAGCCGACGGTCCGAGGCCGGAAGGGTCTCGGACTCGGCTTGTTCTTGGATAGTGAGCCCAAGAACCCTTTTTTGTCGGACGAAGGGACAACGCGGGGCCGAGCTTCCCGTTGCGGGGCTGCCGTCGGACGGCGTCGAGACCAAGGGGGGGAATCCGAGGTCGGCGGCCGAGACCGACTCGGGAAGGTCGGCGATGATTCGAACCGAGCTCCTGCAGGAGGGAGAGAAGAAGAAACCGGTCAGCAGGAGTCCCGGGCTCTGGCCCTTAGGAACCCCCTCCGACGGTCAAGTTAGCTTCTGAAGATGATTCGATTCAGAGAGCAAGAAGTAGCTCTAATGCTATTTGGACCATAGTCCTTAAGGGTCTCGGAGGCAAAGAGTTGCATACCTTTGGCAATAAATAGCGGTGTATTTATAGCAGAGGATAGAGGTTGGTTAACGGTGGTAGCCGATATAGGACTATGTTTGGGCTTACTGGTAAACCGCCATAGTGCCAGATCCGCCACCGGAGTGGGCCGGACTCGGCTATCGGGCCGAAGGGGGTTGGGCCGCTGAGGGGCCGAAGCCTGCTGGGCCTTGGGCTGCCGTGCTGTTCCCGGGCCGAAGGCTAGTGGGCCGCTGACGGGCTGAAGCCTGTTGGGCCGGGAGCGACGGTGCCGCTTACTGGGCCGAGGGCTGTTGGGCCGCCAATGGGCTGGAGGCCGCCAGAGGGCCTGGTACTGCTGCTGTTGGGCTGAACGGGGTTTGGGCCTGCTCTAATGGGCCGAATCGGATTCTGGCTCATCACATAGCCCCCCACTCTTGTCTTTCTCAGTTCTGAGATGGCGAGAGTATAGCCCGAAGCTGTGGAAAGGGCATCGTAACAGGTGTCTTACCCGAAACTCTGCTCCCCTTTTCTACTGGGAAGAGGGGGCCCTCGGTCGACCGAGGGCTATGCGGTTGCTTCGTCCCCGCTCGGAGTGGTGACGAAGGCTCAGAGCTAAGAAGCCGAAGGGCCGAGCCCTCTGACTCGTGTCAGGCTCCATTAAATGGACGGGATGGCGCGTCTCCTCGCGAGGAAGCACGGGACACTCGTCGCGCATCCGGCCGCTCCGTCGAAAACACAAATGGATCCTGACCGCTCACGGGTCGCGGATCGCCTCGGCTCTCTGTCCGAGGCTTTCACTCGGATTGCCGCCTCTTTCATCTTCAGCACGCGGATCGGGACACGTGGCGCGTATCGAGCGGCCAGCCGAAGGGTCGGAGCGCCCTCGGCCGTTAATTGTTTCGCTGCAAGTCCCGGAGCCGGTCCGTCATCATTGCCGAAGGACGACGCACGTGGCGTGCATCTGAGAGGGGCGAGGAGACGAGCGGGACGATCTCGGCCGTTGGCTTCGGCGGGAGGCGCTCCGAGCGAGCTCTATAAATACAAGGCCTCAGCAGGGCACTGTTCTTCTTCCTGCTGCTGTGCCTACGTTTCCTTTGCAATCTTCCAAGCTCTTCTTCCTTCTCCTGCGGAGAGCTAGCTTTCTGAAGGCTTCGTCTGAGCTCGCCGGCCACCTTGGAAGGTCTCCATTCCTTGGAGCGCATCGCTGGTGGAGTTGGGAGGTTGTGAGGAGTCGCACTCGGCTCAGGAGAGACCTTCTTCCCCCTTTCTGCGAGTAAGCCCCAGCTTTCCTCCTTCCCTTCGTGGCCTTATGGTCCGGGATTCTTCTAGTGAGATTACTCCTTCGGACGAGGAGTATACTCCTTCCCGCTCCCTGCGATCTCTCTTGTCGGATTCCCTCACCTCAGACTCCTCCGCCCCAGCAATGTCCGACGAACCCGAGGTCTCCGGGACTGAGGGGTCCGAGGCTTCCGGAGCCGAGGTTTCCGGGGCCGAGACCTCCGGGGCCGAGTATGCCGAAGAGGCCCGGAGCCCAGGCCAGGCTTCTACTTCGGGACGCCGTCGTCCGGATATGGCTTCGGAAGCATCCTGCGCCCTTTCGGACGCCGAGGTGACGCGCCTGGTCTCCTATTTCCAGCTCCCTTCCTGGACGACGGTCATTCGGCCTGACTCCGCCACCCAGGCTAACACCTTCCGCCCGGGCTCCTTCTCCATTTACGTTGATAGCTTCGAGGCGGGTTTCCGTCTTCCACTCCCCACCTTCGTCATCAACCTTCTCAGTTTCTACGGGCTGGCTCCGTCTCAGCTCTTTCCCAACTCCTGGTGGCGCCACGTGATGTAGACTGGATCTATCACGACCGGACTCCGAGGCCGGAATCCGGAAAAGGGGATCCGAAGCCGGTTCGGATCGGTGTTGTTGGGGCCCGATGGGGATCCGGAAGGCCGAGGAAGCGGAGGCGGAGACGAGGGTCCGAAGGCCGCCTTGGTCGGTGCGGACTCGTCCTCCGGGAAGTCGGGGTCGAGGCTCCTTCGGCGGGCGAAGGGGCGGTGCGGATGAAGCTCTTCCCGGCTATTCGGCCGACAGGCGACGAAGCCGAAGCCGACGGTCCGAGGCCGGAAGGGTCTCGGACTCGGCTTGTTCTTGGATAGTGAGCCCAAGAACCCTTTTTTGTCGGACGAAGGGACAACGCGGGGCCGAGCCTCCCGTTGCGGGGCAGCCGTCGGACGGCGTCGAGACCAAGGGGGGGAATCCGAGGTCGGCGGCCGAGACCGACTCGGGAAGGTCGGCGATGATTCGAACCGAGCTCCTGCAGGAGGGAGAGAAGAAGAAACCGGTCAGCAGGAGTCCCGGGCTCTGGCCCTTAGGAACCCCCTCCGACGGTCAAGTTAACTTCTGAAGATGATTCGATTCAGAGAGCAAGAAGTAACTCTAATACTATTTGGACCATAGTCCTTAAGGGTCTCGGAGGCAAAGAGTTGCATACCTTTGGCAATAAATAGCGGTGTATTTATAGCAGAGGATAGAGGTTGGTTAACGGTGGTAGCCGATATAGGACTATGTTTGGGCTTACTGGTAAACCGCCATAGTGTCAGATCCGCCACCGGAGTGGACCGGACTCGGCTATCGGGCCGAAAGGGGTTGGGCCGCTGAGGGGCCGAAGCCTGCTGGGCCTTGGGCTGCCGTGCTGTTCCCGGGCCGAAGGCTAGTGGGCCGCTGACTGGCTGAAGCCTGTTGGGCCGGGAGCGACGGTGCCGCTTACTGGGCCGAGGGCTGTTGGGCCGCCAATGGGCTGGAGGCCGCCAGAGGGCCTGGTACTGCTGCTGTTGGGCTGAACGGGGTTTGGGCCTGCTCTAATGGGCCGAATCGGATTCTGCCTCATCAGGTTTGTATGTGATTCAGATGTATTTTATTTAATCTTTTTTATAAATTAACACTGTACACTGCAGTCAGAACCGCCTGGTCAAAAAAAAAAAGCTGCTGAGTAAATATTTCACAAACATCTAGACGTCAGCAATGACAAAATATCTAAACTACCCTCATCATTCACATTCTCTTCTGATACGACAGGCTCATATGTTTGTACACAAAATGACTAATCCATGGGCAGGTTAATAAGTTGTACTCTCTAATTATATTTTAGTAATAAACTTGATGGCGAGGACACATATATAATATTTTTGTAAAATTCTAACTACATATATACAAAAGATCCTTTTTATTTAGAGATTTATTATGAAGTACTGAAAGATTGTAGGGGATTAAAAAGTAAAAAATCCATATTATTTACAACGATGGAGGAATCAGAATCATGTATAAACGGCTATAAGATGAGCAGCCAAAAGCCTTTGTTGCTACTGGGTTCAACTCATTTTAAGGAAATATAAAGATTGCAGGAATTAATATAAAATAGTAAAATAAGGATCTAAAAGTAAAAATCTCTATCATTTGTAAATGAGGATCGTATATTAACGGCTATAAGACGATCAGCCAAAAGCCTTTACTGCTAATGGGCCCCTTTCCTAGACGGGGTTGGCAAGTAAAAAAGCCTTTCTCATTGTTCGTGGGCTGGAAGCCGATAAGACAGACTGACCAAAACCTTGGATAGTGAGATGTGGCTTCAACAAGTGGGCCGATAGATGTAACCTGAGTAGCAAATTAGATAAAAGAATATTTGCTACAACACCATGCATTGCAACAGCAGTCGGATCAACTTTGGTTGGGCGGCTGCTATAGTAAGTATATTTTTTTATCTTTTTTAATAGTTAAAGAGGAGGGAATAATGTTACGAGACTCATCCATAGTGCCCGATCTTTTGATCGAATGATTAAAAATTAAGAATAAAAAAACAAAAATAAAATAAAAATGACTGTCTATCTTTTATTTTCTTAAATTTTTAATTGGTCAATCTTTAATTTGGACAGTACAAATGGACCTCTTGGGGTACTCCCTCTCCCCTAGAATTTTAGAACAAAATAAAAAAGAAACATACTTGCTGCAGCAGTCAATCAAAGTTAATCGAACGGCTTCTGACGTGAATTGCAACAGAGCTGTAGCAAATGTTACCCATGTCTTTCGGACATTATTTGATCAGAGCATGCATGTTACTACACTTCTCTGGGGGTACTTCAATAACGACACAATCCAAAGGGTTGATGCTGCCTGCGATGTCTCAGAGCATTGTAAGAAGGAGTAATACTTGTTACAATGCTCAGGGGATCGCAATCCACATCCGACCTAGTGGAACAGACGGCGCTGGGAAGCAAACAAACCGACTTTTTTATTTTTTTTAGATTTTTCTTTTTTTTAAGGTGGCCGATGATAAATCCGATGGTACAATCAGTGAGTTTGGTTCGATCCTGAGTTGACTATATTTTTTTTGAAAAAAAATAAAATACACCTCATTTTGCATGCACATAAAAAAATTGATTCTTTCTAAAAAAATATACAATCACCTGGGAGCCGACCTGAACTCATTGATTGTATCGTTAGATTTTTGATCGGACATCTCAGAAAAATTTTAAAGATCTAAAAATAAAATAAAAAAGTTAAAAAGTCCGCACGTTCGCTATCCAGCGGAGTGCTTAGCAGCTGTCCGATCCACTAGATCGGACGGCATTAGATTGTAATGCCCAAAACATTACAACAAATATTACTCTTGTAACAAGTATTTCGAACAGCAATATGTGGTGGCTTTAGTAAGTTCTTTTTTAGCCCTTCTTATCCATTTCCCGTGTGTTACTAAAGTGGCTTACACTGCAGAGGAAGGATGAATAAGGGCTCTCCCCTATAAATCAAAGGTATATTTCTTAACATTTAAATCATTTTATGTGTAATAAGTATTTTATAATTTTATATAATTAAAAATTATTTAACAAGATTGTTCATGGGCCTAAACCAGTCGAATACATCGGTCTTCAAACTTGGCTTATTTATGAAACAAGGCTGAAAATTTTATTTGAATTCAAGTCTGATTAACGTTATAACTAATAAGCCAGAACCGAGTTGGCTGGATTCGACTTACTGATCGATTGTCTCGGTTGATTACTTTATACATCTACTTCGAACACACAGAACTAAAGGGATATATACATGGATACGTGTTAATGAAATATCATGTTAGTTAAATAATAAAATAAATATATTTGAAAACGAGACCTATTTCATGATGATTTTAAGGTTTAATAATTTATATTCAAATTATTTAAGTAGAGTTAGCATAAGTGGCAGATCCAACATATACTCAAGTGTGATTATGTGATCTCACTAGATTTTGTAAAATTTATTAAGGTCTTCTAATTTTGGCCTATTATTATAGTGACTAATCACTTAACCCAACACATTAGAGTGACCTCACTGACTTATCAGGTCCGACTCAATGGAGTGACCTCCAGTCCATCATCTGACTAATCTTACTGAACAAAATTTATGCGCTCGCCGCTTGTCAATACAAGGGGCTCCATCAACATCTCACTTTGATAAAGGACAACGAAACATCAAGGACTCGTGTTGTAGTTATGTAAATGACGGCATAGAAAATCTGCCGTCATATATATAGTAAGAGTAATGCTTGTTGCAGTGCGTGTGGCATGGCGTAGATTTTTTTTATTTTTTATTTTTTTGAATTTTTTCAAGTCTGCTTTATTGTGCCCGACATGTCCATACAATCTAATCTCTAATCGGATGATGTAAAAAAGTTTAAAAATCGAACCCAATGAATGGTGATCATGCGCTGGACACGATGGGGCCGACCTAAAATATTCAAAAATATATATATATCATTTTTTGTGCCGCATCCTAGTTACTGCACCGCATGTGTTACTCGTATAGTAATGCTGATAAAACATTTTTCATATATATATCAGAGAATGATGTTTAAGGATATCAAGATTAAGCACTTTTTGATTGAACAAAATGTTTAAGAGAAACAACCTATTTGACACCGCAATTTCTAAGAAATTGCGAGTAGTTGAAACAGACACAAAACAAATTAACATGGGGCCGAGGAAACATGTATAGTTGAAACAGACACAAAACAAATAAGGGGCCGAGGAGATGGTGTTAAAATTTTGACTGTCTTTACTTCTAGAACCTTTGAAATGTAAGAAAATGGAGACTTAGGGAACATTTGTTGAGAAAATATCAGCCTACCATTTTTGAATCAGTACAGATATTCACAGGTGACTATGGGCAAAGTTTGAGATATTCTCCAGAATTAAAGATAATTTTGAACTGGTCAATAATTCTGCTTAATTAGGCAAGAAATCTAGGTCCACTTGATCATCCAAGGAGATTACAGACCGAAGATAAGTATTTCAAGAGAATTTTAGACTCCAACCAAAAATAAAACTTAAGACCTCTCAATTAAGAGGCAAGAGATTGACAGATGGATCGAAAATGCCAATCTACTGTTGATTGTCATATGATTAGAAAAGTATCACTCAAGAGAAATCAGCATGTACCCATTGCTCTCTGATTTGATAGTATAATGAGAAGGAATAGCATCTATTCTTCCTCATTATGCTATTCTTCCTCATTGTGCTACCAAACCATTCCCATATAATATTCCTATTTAATAATTAAGTTATATCTAATATTCTAGAATAAGAGAGAATAAGTAATTTGACCTTTACGTATTTCTATAACTTAACCATTATACTTCTTGTATCTTTTGCCTTATTTTTATAACTTCAACTTTGTTTTGACATGTATGTCCGCGCCAACATCTAATACATGTATCCGTGTCCTACCGATCATAAATGATATGCAATATACATTGACACAAATTAGAGTCTGGAAGGTCATTTCTTAGCGAATAAGATATCCTTCGGATTAAATTCCTTTGCACCTTTCAGATGTGAAGCCAATCAAAACCACCCTATGTGAGTGACAAGGTAGCATCAACTATCTTGACTAACTTTGTCACCCGACATATTCCGATTTAGTCGGCTTTAAAAGTATGAAAACTAAGCCTTCTACCATTAGAATCTTGTGTCGTAATTAAGACATAAAACAGTAGAAAGGAGGACCAGACAGATGCCACCGCAGGAGGAAGAAATCTCCGCACATGCACTGTCGTACGTGGACACACACTACATGCATATTTTTCCTCCTCGGCGGCAGTCACAGTGTGTGTCCTCGTGGGCTCCACACGGTGACCCCTTTTGTGGGCAATGGCCCTTGTCTCCACAGCCCATTAACACTGGCCTGGACTAGGGATGTAAACGGCTCGGATTCGGTGCGGATCTAGGATGGATCCGTGAGCTTATCCGTTATGTTATCGGTTTTGAAAGATTATTCATTAACTATCTTATAAAGTGGTAATCGGTCGGACAATTAATACCATATGTATTTGGTCATGAAAAAATCCTATCATCTACCTTATCCGCTACACATATCAGTTTAAAAGGACTACCGTTAACTAACCTATTAACTAACGGTCAGACGAGTAATCGGGTTATCGGTTACCATTTATTTCCCTAGTCTTGACTGCAGGCCCCTGGAGGGGTATGCATTTACCAAACCCTAAGCTTGATTGATCTCACCTAGGGATGCAAATGTTAACCAACAATCCGATTATTCGACCGATCGTTAGTTTGCAGGTCAACTAATGGATAGGCTTTTTAAACAGATGTGTACCATGGACAGGGCAATGGATACAACTTTTTTATGACTAGATACATTTTGTACACTAAAGATTCAATTATCCGATTAATTATTAAGTTATAAGATAGTTAACGAATAATCTTTTTAAACCAATAATATAACGAATACGGTCATAGATGTTCGTTGAATCCTCACTGAATCTTCCCTGTTTGGATCCCTAATCGCACCTATCAAAGCTAATGTGAGGCTTTAAAGCAAAAGCATAAGGAGAGGGTTGGCCCGATGGCATCTATACAGAGGACAGCCTGATGTTATGTTTAGGTTACAAGAATGCCTGCCCTGCAAATGTGGGATGCATGTACTCAAATCTACCACCACTCCAGCTGTCTCATGTACTCAAATAACGGTAGGGATGCATGTACTCAAATTTACCATACAATGTAGTAAAGATAATTTAGAATGCGACATTTAATATGCTTGCGTCACATGTCTATTTTCTTTTCTATCTTTTTTACTTTTTTGAGTAGAGAAAAAAGAAAACATATAATTTTCTGACCGTATTTATTGTTATCATTTTCACGTCACAACTCTTTCGAAAAAGATATATTTTCATCTCAAAAATATTTTTCCCGCCTTAGTCCCACTACCTACCGTTATATCACTTCCTATATAATTTTATCACTTTCTACATAATTTTATCATTTCCTAACGTAGTTTTATCATTTCCTATTCAGTTCAATTTTATCATTTACTACGTAATTTTATCAATTTCTATGTAATTTTATCACTTCTTACACAGGAGAACATTAAAAATTTTAATTTTATTTATTTATTTTTTTTGCTGATGTTAAGATGCATTTAATACGGACAACGGGTCATGTGTGCGGCGCCATGTGGCAGAACGTGACAAGACAATCCCTTCTAACTTGGCTAGTGGCAGCACGGCCTCATAGCTGTTTTTTCTTTTTTTTGGATCGAGAGATGCAACCCTCCAGAGGAAGATGCATCCAACTTGTGTAATGTGTGTTGTGCACCAATACGTTGTACCGCCAACGACTTAGATCGCGTAAATGAGCGATCTTTTTTTTATTTTTTTTAGACCATCTGATCAAAGATCGAATAATATGAAGACTAAATTAAAATAGTTATCCAATTCGACATTTCTTTTTTTGAAAAAAAAAGTTTGCACATCCTTGTATTGCCGTCCCTTTAATGTGATCAGACGGTAGCAATACAGCAAGCATTAGTCCTCTAAGTTTGGATGGAGGCCTTATTCTGGTTCAAAGGTCCAAAAAAAAAGCAATAACTTACAAACAAGAAGTTTATGTTCAATCCATGTTCACTGACGCCGATAAGTAGAGATTCTATATGTCCCACATATTAGTATAATCTAATCTCTGGTTAGATAATTCTTAAAATTGTAAAAAATAAAACACTTTCTATACCAGAGGGTGGAGGGTCCAAAAGAAGGAAAGTGGAGTTTAAGGATAACAAGATTAATGGCTTTTCAGTTGAACAAATTAAATGTCAAAGAGAAAAACCTTACTTGACAGGGAAATGGTACAACACAAGTCACTAGAAGACAAAAATACCCTCTTGCTACTGTAATACGCAGATCATTTAAATTTTAAATTTTGATATCTTTTTTATTCTGTTGCATGTGTCTGATGTACTCTGAGTTTGGTGTCAAAGAAATATATAATTATACCCGTTCTCATTTTGACACACAAGCGCTTGGCAACTTTTAAGAACCCGGGGTAGTTGAAATGGACACAAAGCAAACATGGGATTGAAGAGATTCATGTGTTACTATTTTCAACTTCTAGAACTTTTGAAACGTAAAAAAATGGAGATTTCGGAGGGCAATGGGGTTGAGAAAATACCAAACTACTGTTAAATTGTCATCTAGTAAGAATTAATGCACAACTCAATGTGGTCCAAGAGAAATTAGTACGTACCCATAAAGTCCAAGAGGATGAAAATCGAACAGATATCCGTTCCCCAAGGAGGAGGTTTTCTTAAGACAATTTTTATTATATATTTTAATTATAAAAATCAATTAAAAATAGATCATAATCTCTTGTTTTAGGAATGCTAAGTAAAATGTTTTATACCATTTTATCAAGTGGTATTCTATGAGCTGGTGGATTTTTTCTTTGCATTACAGAGCCATGCTATGGCATGTCATGACTCAGACATCCGTATCCAACACACTACTTGGAGAGTTTAAACTAAACATGAGATATTTCTTCAGAATACTTATTTGTATCTCAACATCCGGTCTAATTTAGTTATATCACTTATGTTTTAAATAAATTTCACTAATTATAATTTATTATATACACAGTGTATAATGATGTATACATATGCATATTTCTCATACCTTTATGTCTTACTTTTAGAACCTCAGCATGTTTGACACGCACATCCAGGTCGGCATCTAACATCGTGTCTGTATCTCACATATCATAAATGACAATTAGTAACATACTCTAATTAATTTGACTTAATAAGAGGCAAGAAATTAACTCAAGAAAAGTCATTTTTTTGTTAGAGATCAAGATCCTCCGGATTAAATTCCTTTGCACCTTCCAATATTAAGCCAATCAAATCATCTTGTGTTATGGGTATCAAGTAAGACTAACTTTGTGGCCCAAGATATATATTTCCATGTAGTCGGCTTAACAGTATGAAAACTGAGCCTTTCACCATTGGAATCTTATGCCCTAAGACATAAGTATAGAACAGTAGAAAGGAGGGCCAGACAGCTACCAACTCAGGAGGAAGAAATCTCTGCACATGCACGGTCGTGAACGAACAATGTCCTCGTGGGCTCCACACGGTGAGGCCTTTTGTGGGTCATGGCCCTCGTCTTTACAGCCCATTAACAGTGGTGTAGTGGTGTGGACTGCAGGGAGCTAGAGGGTAATGGGGTTGTCAAACCCTAAGCCTAACTTGTCTTACCTATCCAGTTAAAGTGAGGAATAAGTATGAAGCCAGTGACGAGGTGAGGGTTGGCATCTAAACAGAAGATATTCTGATGTTATATTTAGGTTACAAGAATGCCTACACCCATAAATGTGAGGTGCATGTACTCGAATCTACCACTACTTGTCTCAAACCCCATGTCACCCCTTCACACTCCTCCAACTACCTTCCTAAACCCACTGTCCAACCTCATGTTTATTTCTTTCTTCTCTTGTTACCATCATTCATAATTTATTTTGTGTACCCATGTCAGTTCCTCATCATTTATGGTTATTATGTGCCTCTTCACAATAAAAGTTATCTTCTCTTATATAATAGTAATAGATATTTGGTGCATTTCTTGCTTGGCAGTACTTTTAGACTTACAGAAGCTTCAACCTAATTATTTTGAGCAGATGATCGATGCAAGGTTTGGAAGCTATTATGCAATTTTTATTTTTATTTTTTAGCTTCCAACTAAAACATACAAATTAGAACTTCGAATAAAATAAGGGAAAAGTGAGAGTGCCATAGGAAAGATTTCACTTGAGTTATTACATAAGATTAATTTTGCCAAACACACCCATACCTATGTCTATTAATCGCTATTGCTATTTTGGTGACCTTGGTGGGACAGTCAAATCAGAGGTAGAATAGGCAAAGTGCGAACTATGTTTAGAGACGAGTAATTATTCTAGCCTCTAGATTCAAATGAACTACACGTTAATTTTTTGATATGATGACTAAGTTAGTTGGGTATATACACATATATACGGGAGACTAAGGTACAATTCTAAGCAAAGCTAATATAAGCGAAATTTTTAGGCTCCCAACTTATTTGAACCTGAGACCTTGACTTGCAATTCGTTCCAACAAGATCTAAGAAATAAGAATGGACACCCAATCTATCCCCTCTTTTCTAGTCATCAAAGAGACTCTAAACTTTCCAAAGCTTCATATGCTTGTAGCAACTTCTATTTCCATATTAGTACTTCTCAACTTGGACAACTTTCAGCACTTTTGATATATAGGAGAATTTTGATCCATGAAAGCCATTAGTCTGATATTTTACCTTCCAAGCAGCTCAAGATTGAAGTTTACTACCTTAAAGAAAACTAAGGATTAAGTCGGGTGTTCTTTCAAAATAGTTAGATCTGCTTTGACCCCAGTATTTTTATTGTAAAGTTTGAAACCAAGAGATTAATTAGTGGCCTCCTCGATGAAGGTTCCGGCAGAGATGCCCTAGTTTTAATGATCCCAACACCATCTTTCTTTAGCTTCTTTACCTACTTATGTGCGTTGTTTGCTCCTTTAGCTACTTAGACGCGTAGTTCTTTTCTAAAATTTGCACATCTGAAAATTAGAATCACAGTCACCTGCAAAGTGAATCTAATTTAAACGAAAACCTACATTTGCAGAACTCTCCAGAAGGTAACTCCACTAGGCAATTGCATATGTTTAGAGGAGTTAATTAAGGTGTATTTGGTGTAGCTTTTAATTCGAAGTTGAACTTTAGTTATTTTGACGGAAAGACATTAGATCTTGAAATTTAGAAATTATTTCTACAACCTTTAACTTAATTTTTTAAAATGAAACTTTATACATTGAGTAAAAATAAAATTTTAAGGCAAAGTCTAGCATGTAAAAACAATTAGATCCACTAAAATCTAAGATTTTTATATGGGAGGTAAAAACCAAAAGTGACTTATGCCCAGATTAATTAAATCCTCTAGATCTCATTCTATGGATTCCAGTGATGCTTCACTTACAAAGGTTCACAACAAATTTGATATTTTATCTAATCGTCTTAGTCAGATGATTGATTCACCTCTGGTAATTACGAGTGGGAGCTGATTGAGGGTCTCAAAGGATCTCACCTCAGTTATTCAGGAGCATGGAAGAGGCATCAAATACGTATCAAACATCTTCTCCCCCACAGGATTTGAACTGGTTGTGTTGTCTCTCCCATCACAACACGTTCACAGAAGACTGCTAGCTGCTACCACCGTCAGTGTCGTCACCGCCCACGGCCAGATGGAATATGCCGAGAGGGAACACCCCATGCAGCATACAGGTCATCTCCCAACTTCCACATCCATGCTTCCTTCGCAGCTACAGCAGCACTGGAAGAAGAAGAAGGAGGACACGCCGTACCACTATTTGATGTACGTTTTAAGAGGAACAAGATAAAGGATAAAGCGCGTGGATCCCGTTCACCGCAATTAATTCCCTGTGGAATTATAATACACCGACGGGGAAAACGCGTCCGATTCCCTCCGCCCTCCTCCTCTCCCTTCATCTATAAGAAAAACCCCTCGGCTCCTTCACTTCTTGGCCCCTCTCCCTCTTCCTTCCTCCTCACTTGAGCTTTCCTTGCCCAAGGTCACTGGGACTTCCCTATCTTTGTGTCTGTGTGTGTTTGAGAGAGAGAGAGAGAGAGAGAGAGAGAGAATGGCAATGGCACCTGAAGCCGGTGGTGGTGCAGCAATGTGGCTGTTGGCCCTCGCTATCCTGGCTATGGGGTGGGAGGGAGTACACTGCCTGCCCGCCGGTTGGTCACAAGGGCATGCAACCTTCTATGGGGCTTCTCAGAATCCTATCACTCTTGGTAAGTATACGGGTGGAGTGGATAGGGTTTGCCCAAGCGGAATGACCTACTCGGACTCTGATGTAACTTTGTTTTGTTAATTTCTTTACTCCTTTTCTACTCTTTTCTATGCTCCTAATTTTCAGTTTTTTTTTTTTTTTTTTTTTTTGCATATTTACCTTTGGAAATCAATGCGTGCTATTTGCATATCCTCATATAAAATCCGACAGGGTCCCTCACATTATATATTTATATATATATATATATATATCATGCCAAACTACCTAGTGAACTATTGTTTAAAATGTCGACAAAGCTTTATTATCGAGTGATTTTATAAATTGTTGAGTGTTTATAATTTTATAATATGAAACGCATTTATGTATAATGTTAACCTTAACAATTCTCGGTTCACATATGCAAATAAATAAACAATTACGTGCTACATTTGAACATGGTGGGTATCCATGCAGGAGGAGCATGCGGCTACGACAACACGGCCCACGCCGGGTTCGGCGTCAACACGGCGGCCGTGAGCAGCGTTCTCTTCAGCGGCGGCGAGGCCTGCGGCGCCTGCTTCCAGCTGATGTGCGACGCCGAGGCCGACCCCGCCTGGTGCTTCCGGCGCGCCTCCGTCACGGTCACGGCCACCAACTTCTGCCCTCCCAACAACAACGGCGGCTGGTGCGATCCCCCCCGCCAGCACTTCGACATGTCCCTCCCGGCCTTCTCCCGCATCGCCCGCCTCGGCAGCGAGGGCATCGTCCCCGTCCTCTACAGAAGGTACAGATCACCAAAGCTAGCGATCCTTTCTGGGTTTCTGCATCATAACCCGAAGTTGAGATTTTCTGATCAGTACTTACGAGGTTAATCTGTGAATTGTTTTCTCTCTTTGTGTCGTGTTGTTGTTGCGGATTTGAAGGGTTGCATGCACAAGGTCGGGCGGGGTGAGGTTCACGTTGAAGGGGCAATCTAACTTCAACCTGGTGATGTTCACCAACGTGGGGGGCAGCGGTGCTGTGAAGACTGCATCGGTGAAGGGGTCTTCTTCTGGTTGGACGGCCATGCACCGGAACTGGGGTGCTAACTGGCAGACCAGCCTTGACCTCCGCAACCAGGCCCTCTCCTTCCGGCTCACCCTGACCGATGGCAACACCCTGGAGTTCGCCGGCGTCGTCCCTTCCAGGTGGAGGTCAGGGGAGACCTTTGCCTCCCAGAACCAGTTCGCTTAAACCTGAGAAGATCCGTTTCTGCGATTACGGGGAAGCACGTACACCATGTGGCATGCAGCAGCCATTCATCTTGGCCATTGTCATGATTCAATTTTTCTTCTTTTAACCTTAATTTTATCTTCTTTTAACGTTACAATTATATATTCTTGTCCAAGGTAATTGACCTTGTAATCTTTAAGACAGTGGTTTCCAGTTTTCATGCCATGTTATAAGAATGTGGTATAGCGTTGGGTCCATCTTGACACTTTGATCATTGCATTGAATAACTCTATCAATATTAATTTTGATATTTATTTTTATTATATAATCAATCCCTAGACTCCACCTATGCAGGTGGATTAGGACAAACAGGGAATCCAATTGCTACCCCTCATTTTCTTAATCCTCCTTTACCAGACAGCCATCCCATACAAAATCAGATAGCTAGTATGATCAGCATCATGTTTGGATGGTCCTTTGAACTCAACAACCTTCTTTTAACAAGGAACTGTCCAGTGCTAACTGTGTCTGATCTCCTGCCATGCAAGCAGCAACAAGAAAGGGACCGCTAGACACATAAGTGATGCTAGCAGATTAGACACTATATGAGAGTTCTCTCCTTTCAAGCACTGAAGTGATCTTCAGAAAAAATATGCTGCATGTACTTTTGCATCTGTTGTCAGGTACCATCCATTGGTAGGCTTGTTTGTTGGTGGGTACTGATTTGGAGGAGCTCTTAGAACATTATATGCAAGCCAGTGATAGAAAGCCCTCGGTACCTCTGGTTAACGATTATGGGTGGCTCCGTATTTTTCTTCATTCATTCTTCATGTTTTTATCCATGAGAAAAACATAACCAGAGTCCGTAGTCTCATGCATCAATGGAATGTCCTACTTAATTAAGGAGAGAATATTACAATGGGGGTAAATAAAATTAAAGCCGATTTTAAGCTCTGTTGCGTGGACCACAAATACGGGATACGTGGTCCGATTCGTAATCATAGACTCTGATACCATAGTAAATTATTAAGTCATCTAACTCAAAATCTTAAAACTATAAGTAAAATAAACACCATCTATTAAACACTTTTTGATTTTGTCCTTTTTGTAGAACTATTCTAACAGTGTTGAGCATTTTGTTGTTTCTCCCGTAGAACATGCTAAACCTGCTTCTCACCACCTCCGGTGCTATCTTTTGCTAGGCTTATTAATTAGCAACGTCTGGTTCTGAGGAGACGTTGGATACATGCAAGACAGTGATATTGGACTTCAGAGTAACATCTCTGGTTATTGGTGCCTTCACATTTTTATATAGAATTTATCAGATGACTAATTAATACAAAATCTTAAGACAAAGATTTTATCTCTTAAGATGTGATGTTATTAATCTGGCATGCCTTTCCATATAATGACTATTTTTAGGCTTTATTAGGTAGATCAGATTACGTGACCTACAAATATGATCATGAACCTTTAGTATAATTTTCTTTTTCATTGTATTGCCGATTTGTCACAACTCATAAGCTTACATAAGCAAATGCTCATGTGGCCTAATAAACTAACAAGGTAGATACACAAAGACCATTAATTAAAAGGCTTCCGAAGTTGAAGATTCCAACCCTTGGACTGCATAGTTGTAAGTTATGTAAAACACCACTGTAAGCAGGCCATCAAGGCCATAGAGCATAAACCCTTAAACTGATTCGTTTTAGGGTACTTGGCAAAGAGATCATGACAACTTGCAGCACAAAGTAGGACCGAGCAATCAAAATAACGTCCGCATCCGATCCCCGAAACCACTTGAAACACTTTAACACGTCAGGCTTTCACGCACCTTAATTTCGAGAACCACAAAATATGAAAGAGAAATATTTGTCGCAGTGTCTTTGATCCCTTAGACATTAATATTGCAGATAAAGTCAAGATCGAATGAGGTGCAAGTGCCCAACAAAAATGCAACAAAACTTAAACTCTGTGTACTATCTGATCTCATGATCAGATGACTTGCAGTTGCATGCAATGCCCCAAGCATATGAAATTTTAGTGTTTCCCAACACAAAAAGGTGATCCGGATGGCCAATGACTACATATTAGTCCATATGAGTGGCAGGGCCAGTGGTAAGAACACAGTTTGGAGAGCTAATGACAACATGAATGCCACTGAATTAAGAGTATCCTGGCTTATCTCCTCTGCTAGATACATGTCCAATATGTGTCCGCGGTTGTCATCAAACGTCCCATTTGCTGGGAGCACCACCATATGTTATCACTACACGCTATTTTGGTTATCTTAAAGCAACATTCCTACTCTATTAATCATCATCTTAGTGAGCTCACAGTAGCTTGGCATCGTTCAACGGCAACAAATTAAGTAAAACAGCCCACCTACATTGAGCCAAGATCTCTTGAACTGAGTTCCCGTGATACAAAGACAATCTAATTACATTGCCACCTATTTTAAGTGTGTATAGTTGGTCGAAGTCATGAAAATTAAAATGGACCTACTAAAAAAGGATTAAAAAAGAACAGAAGTGACTTTCTAGAAAATTTAAAGGAAACGTTCGGCGTATCAACATCACGTCATCCTTTCCTGTGCTCGCCACCTTATTTAAGGAAATGGGATCCTATAAACATGCACCTAGAGGAGGAGACATTTGCAAAACGTTCCGAGCATAGTTTAAAAAAAATTAAAATTAAAATTTGTTAATTAAAAGAAAATTTTAAATTTTGTTTTGCAGGTTCCATTATTTTCTACAAGCCCATATAATCCAATCTTCGATCGGACCACCTTAAAATTATGTTTTACTCTTCATTAGGGTTTAGTTTTGAATTTTAAGATTTTTTTAGGATTGTCCGATCGGAGATAAGATTGTACGGACATATAGGTCAGATTATGGCCTACCAAAAAAATTAAAAGATTAATTAAAAACATCGCAACCAGTGTAGCAAGTGTTTCTCAAAAATTACAACAATTGAACGTCCAGAAATTAGCTTTAGGCAAGTAAATATAAAATTATTTTTGTAAGGTAAGTTATCATATTATCATAGTTTAAATTCACTTAGATGTAGGGTATTTATAGTCAATGTAAATACTTCACTTACACTAGACCGCTTGCAAGTCAGCTTGAATTGTTATAATCTGATTACTTGCAGCACACTTTCAATAAGTTAATTTTATTGTTTGATTATCTACAACTGACTTTTAATCTCACATTATATATATATATATATATATATATATATATATATATATATATAGAGAGAGAGAGAGAGAGAGTTAATTTCATATAAATCTTCTTACATGCAAAATATCAGATCATGATGGTTGTTGTATCTTAGGGGAACTGTCATTTCTACTTGTATTGTGGAAGTGAAATTTTCTCTAAGGAGAATTCAATGGACATCTCAATCAATAAGTTTTCTAACTTCCTTTCTATGTATTTGTCACTGTTCTGTGCATGTATGAATTTTTTGTCTATTTCTAGACCATGCATTTATAATCTTGATAACATGGTCGTGCCATTTTTTCTGTTGTGTTTATCATGTTAATTTATATGCATACTATTCTATTTCTAATCGGAATATCTATTTTTTTTTGTATTTGAGGGAAACTCAACATAAAAATTACTTGGTTATCTTACCCTTTAATAGAATACCTGACTCTTCGAATATTCCAGTTGCCGAACAGTACTTTGTCACAGATGACCCGGTAACTTCTTACTCTACACCTACGTATTCTACTGCTAGATGGAGACTTAATAGGGAACAAGTACCTTTAGGGCCATTGTAAAAGGGATTGTGGTTCACAGGTTGACTAGATTTTCTATGTCTCCTTGTCTCTGCCTACTATCGTAAAATTGAAGATTATTTTTAATAAAAGTGGTCTACCCAATCTTAATTTTTGAGTAATTGCGGTTTTAGGGGAATCTTGGTCTTATTGATGTACTCCTATAGGGGTAAGGGGGTATGTCCCCCCCTTGTATCCCAAAACCTTTTGTTGTAATAAAAAGTCAAGGATTGGCCCAAAGTCTTAGATAAGTTCTTGGTTTAAAAAAAAAAAAAAAACCTTTAGGGCCAAATTATTCTGCACCTTCCAACATTAAACTAGCCAGACTCCTACTCAGATACCATCTCATGGTCAAAACAACTTTCTAACGTAGATTATATATATATATATATTGAGACTTTTGAAAATCCTCCTCCACATTTGAGATAATAATTTAGCATGAAGTCTTGTTCCTTAGAACTTAGAATGAGTAGTAGTAAGCGGAGACACAAACACATCAAAGATGCCATCGCAGGAGTGAAGAAATCTCAGCACATGCACCGCCGTGAACAACACATGCACCACACGGCTATTTTCCTTCCTCGGCGGCGGCCGTCGTGTGCCCTCGTGGGGTCCACACGGTGACGGTGCTCGCGGGCCCAGGGCTCGTTTTGTTGCCCATTAAGACGGTTGGAACTTGGAACATTGCAGGCGCCTCTAAATGACGGATTTTGTCACATCTCAAGCCCGACTTGTCTGCCCGAAGGTGAGGGTACCTGCCTTCCATGTGTGGGGTCATTTAATTGGACATTAAAATTATTAAGTCTAGACTATATGAAAGTAAAATCTATGATTTTTAAATTTTTTATTTTAGTTTCCAATAGTTTTGAACCGAATCTTAAAATTAGATAAAGAGTATACATACGTCATTGTATTTTGGAATGCAACAGTGAACTATATTCCTTTTGCAGCATTTTACCAAGTTTTAGTACTGTATCTTATGGCACACCAACTAACCCCATGAACATGCAAATTATAACATTCTCTATTACGTTGTTGTTTACGCGCATGCAGATCGTGGATTTCGATTTTTACTTGACAATTGTTTGAATTGGAGGAGGAGATGATGGAGGTGTCTGTGGGGCAGATATGTTATACATAGGTAGGCAGCATTTGGATCCTTCGGAGTCAAATTTAGAATTTTCTTCTGCTTTTGGTTTGATTATACATTGGCATCAGGTTAATTAGCAGCCGACTAGAAAACTATACCATGCACATATGTTATAATGAATGAGAACTCAGAATTAGACTAATGAGATAAAGTCTTAGGATGACCTTTAAATGATCAATATAGCTTTTTGAGGAGGTTGATCCCATAAGAGCCATGTAAGAGAATAATTTCTGGAGAGGGTTAATATCGTACACGGCTTACTTATGACTGTATACGACCGCTTGGAGTACCCTTTAACACAAAAGTGATTACCAGACCTCGTCATATATAAACCTGTTTAGGCCACTTGCCAGTGTATAGTGCTTTCACTAAGGGCTCTCATAAATTAAAAGGTAATCCCATCATTATCCCTTTAACACACATGCTCGTAGTAAAGTACCACTGTTTATATAAACTATGTCTAATAAGTGTTCAAGACCATCAAGCTAGCGATTTGAGTTTATCTCAGTAGATTAATTTAAGTGATTGAGATGTGAGACACTAATCATAAGGGGGGGCTTGGAAAAAGTATATATGAGTACAGTTTCCCTCATTAAAGTCGGTTCATTTGTTTTGGTAAAAGCCGCCAATTCGTTTTCCCCAGCCCTTATATGTATGCTTTTGAAGATGAGAAAAAAAGGCACCTCAATATGCTTATCTCTCTCTTTTCTTTAAAATCAGATTTTAAAAAAAAAAACCTTTTTAGATTGATTTCGAGTACTTATACAAGTTAGACATTCTCTAGTATTTTAATTTCAATTTTTCTCTAATCCAAGAATTTTTAATTTAAATATTAATTTAAAGTTAAAAATAATAAAAAAAATATTTAATAACTTCGATAAATGATCACCTCCCTCAAAATAACTAACAAGAATACATAAAAATCCAAAGATATTTCTAATTTAAGGTATTTCCTAAGGTACTCGCTTCGTCATTACTATCAATCCAATGATCCCAAGATCAACATAATAAAGAGAAATATTTGTTAAAATGCTCCTTGAGCATCATAGCTGCAACCATCATTCTTGAAGACAATGCATAGATTCTTTGAACGGATCATGACAGTTACAGCTGCAATGAGTTGTGGTTTTCTTCCCCCCCTTTTTTTTTTGTTGAATGTGGAGCAGAAGGATTTCAACAAGCATTTCTACAACATTCATGATAAAAACTTCATTGTAATATAAAATTGGGCGCTTGAGAGATAAATTAAAGAGTGTGTTAAGATATATTTATAGCAGTTTAAGGATATCGATGTTCTAGCAATATTTCTCTTCCCGTTAAAAAAAAAATCTCTTTCTAAGTAAAAGCTGCATTAAATACGACCTCAGCCACCATCGAAAAGCTGCTGGAGCTAGCAAGGAACTGGCAAACGCGTGGAATTAATATTCATCAAACATTCCTCACAACAGTAACGTACGTACCAACAGGACTCAAGTTTACAGAGAATAATAAGACAACTAATACTCATATATAGCTGGATAACCCCCTGGCATTTGGACTTGTTGTGCAATCATCATTCCCGGTGGCGGACCCGGATCCCATTGAATTTTAAAATTTTATTAAAAGATCTGAATTGAATAAGACAAATTTTAAATTTAAATATAAAGTGATTTCACTGAAATTTTTAGATGACCTACATGACCCTAATCTCATCTGGAGCTTAATTTCACTTGATTTTTTACATAATATTATGATTTAATAAAAAAATTGTTGAGTGCATTTGAAAGAAAAAGTTATTAGTAACAAAGTGTATCATTTTTATAATGATTAAAATATATTTATTTTAATTTTTTAATATAATAAAAATAAATATCATTATATTTAATAATGATCTGAAAATCCCACCGAATAAAATTTCTACCTCCGCCGCTGCTCATCATTCTCACGATATCGCAGCCGTGTTCAAAGAAGACTGTTGCCGTCACCGCCCATGCATATATCACAACGTGGAATATGCTCGGAGGGAACATCCCATGCAGGATACACATCATCTCCACCTTCACAGTTCACACTTGCATGCGAAACCCTTCTCACTCCAGCACAGGAAGAAGAACAAGGACGCGGCGCCGTACCACTATTTCATGCATGTTACTTTGAAGAGGAACAAGAGAAGGGATAAAGCGCGTGGATCAGTTCATGGCATTTAATTATCCCTGCTAGAAATACACACCGACAGGGAAAACGCGTCTTCCAATTTCCAACCCCCTCCCCCTTCTCGCCTTTCCCTTCTTCTATAAAGAACCCCTCGCCTTTCGGCACTCCTTGGCCCCTCCCTCTCCTCCTCCTTACTTGAGCAGTTGAGTTGATCACCTTAGCTTAAGCTTCACATTAGTCCGAGAGAGTGAGAAAGAAGGGAGGTAATGGCGGGGGTACTGTCTTCCATTCATGGTGCAGCTGCGTGGGTTTTGGTTCTCTCTGTCCTGGCCATGGGGTGGGAGGGAACGCACTGCCTGCCGGCAGGTTGGTCGCAGGGGCATGCCACCTTCTATGGAGCTTCTCAGAATCCTGCCTCTCTAGGTGAGCGTAGAAAGCTGAGTGTGGAGAGGGATTTCCTAGGTGTAACGTCGCTGATTTGTCTCTTCGTCTTATTCTTGCTCTTTTCCTTTCTTTATTATTCTACTTTCTTAGGTTTAATTCAATTCTATGAAATGATACTTAACATTAACTTTTAGAATATTATTTGGGACGATACTCTTGGACATCGTAATACTAGGTGGATTGGACAGTACTGTGTGCGTTTTAAGATGTGCAGCAGTAGTCTCTCAGGATAGTGTAACAACCATGTATTGTCTGATCCACTAAACTAATTAGATGGCAGATATACTTTAATGCTTAAAAGATATTGCAGCAAATATTTCTCATATTTTTATTACACTTTCACCTGATCATCCGACTTTGAGCAACTCCTCTAAGTTTTCAGCCCTCTCTTCCCTTCTCGCTTCGAACTGCATTTAACTCAATTTGGAAGGCTTTTTTTAAGTAAAAGGAGTCGTAAAACATGTAACTAATCTGGTTTTGATTAGATACTGATCAATATCAACTCAACTTGCCGCTGTCATCGCTCTAATATTAACCGTTAGTGCATGTCTTTATCATAGTACTTACGATCTTGAGATGATCTCAAAATATTAGCAGATGGCAAATATTTGTAAAAGAATACCTCACAGAGTATCTTGGAGTAAAGAACGGCACTACTCATAATGACCATTACAAGAAATGCAGTTTAATTATGCTGATGTCTTTATTCATGCAAATTAATATATCTCCCTATTTCTAGTAATTACTTTATATTAAGAATGGTGATGCGCTTAATGGTCTACTAATCGATCCCATTACAAGCTTATAACTGCTCATAAGCTATATTATTGGAAACGGTGATGCTTCTTTTTTTTTAAGAAGAATATTGGTCCTAACTGGTTTCGAATTGCAGCATCCTTTAAAACAGCAGTGTTGTTCATTTGTATGAAGATATATTAATCATTTTTATTAATAAAATAAATATTGATGCGAAGAAAATAGAATAGATCACGATCGCAATCCACAGTGACAAGTACTAGTGTCCTGCCCAACTCATGTCCCTCTCTCTTCCTATCCGTTAACCATTAACCCGACGTGGTGCATGTGCAGGAGGGGCGTGCGGCTACGACAACACTGTCCACGCAGGGTTCGGCGTCAACACGGCTGCCCTGAGCAGCGCTCTCTTCAGCAACGGCGAGGCCTGCGGCGCCTGCTTCCAGCTGATGTGCGACGCCGAGGCCGACCCCGCCTGGTGCTTCCGGCGCGCCTCCGTCACCGTCACGGCCACCAACTTCTGCCCACCCAACAACAACGGCGGCTGGTGCGATCCCCCGCGACAGCACTTCGACATGTCCCTCCCGGCCTTCTCCCGCATCGCCCGCCTCGGCAGCGAGGGCATCATCCCCGTCCTCTACAGGAGGTAACGAGCTAGACACCAGCTGCCTTGCATCATTCTTGGGTTGCCGCACCGTTACCTGAACTTGAGATTTTCTCAGTACGTATACTTGTGAAGTTAATCTGTGATCTCTTCTGTGTGCATGTGTGGTTATTGCTGTGGATTTGAAGGGTTGCATGCAGAAGGTCCGGCGGGGTGCGGTTCACGTTGAAGGGGCAATCCAACTTCCACCTGGTGATGTTCACCAACGTAGGGGGCAGCGGTGCCGTGAAGGCCGCCTGGGTGAGGGGCTCCTCCGGGTCTTCTTCAGGGTGGGCGGCCATGCGCAGGAACTGGGGAGCCAACTGGCAGACCGACCTGGCCCTCCGCAACCAGGCCCTCTCCTTCCGGCTCACCCTCACCGACGGCAGCACCCTGGAGTTCGCCGGCGTCGTCCCTTCCACTTGGAGGTCTGGGGAGACCTTCGCCTCCCAAAACCAGTTCGCTTAGTTAGTACGTGAAACACACTTGGTTTCTACAATTACAGAATCAAACCAAATAGCATTAAGTAGCCTTTAAGCTTTAGTCTCGGCCATTAGCATTCTATTCTTTTTCATGTAACAAATTCATGCTCTCCATTGAACTGATTAAAGCTTTGTAATCTTACAAACAGTGCTGTCCTCCACACGTCTGCCTTTTGACTGCACTGATATATACGTAGGGAATTGAGAATTTGTGCGATAAGGATCACTTCATTAATTTGGTCTTGGTTTTGGTTTATAAATCACAGCATCACTTCACTTGGTAGCTCATAGCTAAGCCAAGTGCCCTATTTTTGCCCAAGAAAATTGATCTCAACGTTATTATGATTTTACACGCACCATGGAAAGTACATATCCACCGTACGTAGTTGGTATTAGGAATTGAAGCCTTCTCACGATCATACGCAGAATCGACGAACGAAGAAGACAAGGACCAAGAAAATGGTCAATCACCGTGGTTTACAAAAAGTATTTTTTTTTTACGTAGTTCAGGCAAGAGTTTTGCCGAAGTATACGTACGGTCTCACTGAGTTCTAGTCACAATATAACAATATAATAGACGGTTTAATTAAATATAAGGAATAGAGTTCGGTTTGGCGCACACCACGGGTTGATAGGCCAGCGCCCCTGTGTGCACCAAGAGTTTCCCAGTAGGATACGCACAGCCCTAGGTCAAGTTCTTATTTCTCAGAGGTGATATCTAGACTCTGACCATGGATAAACGGGTCGGATCTTAGGTCAAGTTCTTATTTCTCTGACATTAAAAGATAAGTGACTTTAGAAAGACTTCATTCATCTTAAAATCTATTATTTACTTGGGAAATATACTTAATTTTGGGGCCAGATTTCTAGAATGCACTTTTGTTAGAGTAATATTTGCGGCAATATCTCTGCATGCTCTGCAAGTAGGGGGCAATTGCAGCAGGCAGTGGCGGATGCAGGAATTAGGTCTAGTGAGGTCCTTATATTGAGTACTGTGGGCTAAGTTGAAGGTGGGACAGTTAAGGTTGCAAACGGGTCGAATTCGGTGCGGATCTAAGGTAGATCTATGATTGCATCCATTAAGTTAGGTTTAGAAATATTATCCGTTAACGGTCCTATAATTTAATAATCGGTCAGGTAATTAAATATGAATGTATCATATGTATTCAGTAAAAAATAATGTGTATTCATTATCTTATCCACTATGAATATCGATTTGAAACGATAATTTGTTAATTAACCTATAAGCTAATGGTCAGTCCAATATTCGGATTATCGATCGGTTATCATTTGCATCGCTAGGACAGCAATAGAGTTCACTTAGACTGAGTGATTTATTTGAAAGATATATTCACTACAAATAAAAGAGAGTACACTTCAATAAAAAAATGTATATTCAAATTTTTCAAAAAAATACATTCAACACGAATAAAGAGAGTACATTTCAATAAAAATAGTATATTACAAGTAAATGAGCTACTACCCAGGCTCGCTAGATTATAAAAATTAACATATAAGAAAAATAAAATAAAATGTAAATGAGTCACCACTCGGGTTCACTGGATCACAAATATTTAACATTAAATAAATAAATAAAAATATATATATAAAAATAAGAACATCTTATGTGGATTTGATACCTTGACTTGGCCACTTCACGATATCCACAACTTAGCAATCTTTTGTAATCTTCAGATATCGACAATTTGGAAAAGAAGATAAACATTTCAAAATTAATAAAATTTATCTTTCTTGACTTTCAAGTGAAAAACAAATGCTACCAGTCTTGACTTTCAAGATTATAACATGATTCTTAGCATCAACTTTGCCAGCTTTTTCTGCCTTTCTCTTCCTTTCTTACAGAAGATCCACGTTACACTGACAAAGTTCTGTGTAGGATATTTCCTTATCAAATTTGATTTGGAATAAGTCCCCTTAATTTCAAGCAGACCATTATCTTTTAAGGAGACTTGCGGACATTCTAGATAATGGTAAAAAACAATAAGAAATATGAAGATTGCCATTTTTATATGCCAGTAAAACAAAAATAATAGTTCTATATTATACTCGAAGAAAGCATATACGAGTTTTGAATGTTCTGATGGTCAGTTCACATACTGTTGGAGCTTATGACATTAGGATCCTCCAGCAGTTTGGGAAGGAAAAGCATAGGAGGCCCATCCTCCCTAGGATCGTTTGGCGTTCTAAGATGAAACACAGAACTTCCACATTGGCACAAGATTTGCAAGTACGTGTGGGCATCTACCTTTGAAGTAGTCATATGCAAGTACAGGTTTAGGGTCGATCTACAACTACAGGGGATGGGGCGTTTGCATTGTGGTTTGGCCTCTGCAAGTGCAGGACATCTCCATTTAGTCTCAGTGAGAGGAAGGACTTTCCATTTCCAGTCTTCTATTTTCCGTGAGTACAGATTAAAGAAATTTCCCCCTTCTGGTCCTCTTTGGGCTTTGTTGAGGAAAACTGCTGCTAACTGCTTTGGATCCATGAGCACTGAGGGTGCTTATCCTCTCCTGGTGCTAGGTCGATCAGGTGGATCCTTTTATGGCAAATTAGCATCTATTTTGATCAGACACCAACCCCAGGCATTTTCCCTTACCAAATAAGGTTAAATCCATTTTTCATATGTTGGCATTTGCATAGGCACCGACAACAGGCTTTATCGTTCCCGAAATATGGTTAGATGATTTTTTGATTTGTTGGCATTTGCACAGCTTCTGTCAGCTTCTGTCAGAAGTTTACAGAGTTACACTCCTAAGGAACCCTATTTGACATCTAGGGGTTGCTTGGCCGCATGCCATAACCATGATTATTGTTATGGTAACTACGATCTTAGATAATATTCTTTAGTTATAAAAGGCAATGGTTATGATAACTACAATCGTGGGTGTGACGACCATGAAAATGTCCTCATAATTGAGCTTTCTTTAAACCAACTCTAAGTTGCCTAATATTAAAGAGTATTTTTAAGCACACACTTCTGATCACCTAAAATGTTCAAACATAATGTATGAAATTAAACATTAATCATGACATATGCTCACGTGGTCAAGTTATAATAACCCCTTATGCATTTGTCATAAGCTCCAACTAAATACAACATCAGAAATAAACCTAATGATCCAAATCAAGTCAACATATGAGAGACTAAGAAAATAAATCAGAAAAAACTATACATAATTCTTTTCCTATGTGCAGTAACCTTATTGTTAAATAATGATAATAATAATAATAATAATAATAAAACGAACCTTGTTCTAGTTCTGCAACAGCTGCAGCGCGGTGGGGGACCGGCCGGTGGGGGTGACCGAAGTTAGAGTTGGAGGGTAGGCTGGGCTCGGGTCGTTGCATGCAGCTGGCGGCTAGTGGCCGGCGGGGCCAGGCGGAGACGGGTTGGGCTGGGCTCAGGGCCAGGCAGAGGCTGGAGGAGCGAGCGAAGGGTGACAATTGGAGCCTGGCGGGAGGGGCCAAGGGGCCGGTGGCGGTGGAGGTAGCCGACCAACAGGGCGGGCACCGCTGGGCGTTGGGCAAAGGCTGAAGTAGCCGAGAAGGGAAATCGGACTCGAAGGGCAGCGGCTGCGGTGGATCCAGTGACGAAGCCGCGGAGGCCGGAGGGGGTGACACAGGACAAGCTAGGCTGGGCTTGGCGGAGTCGGCTGGCGAGCTGGGCTGGGCGGCCGACGATGGTGACGGCGAGGCTGGGCGGAGCTAGGGCTCTGGGGACTGGGAGTCTCAGTGTCTCGCAGAAGAACGACGGGTACGAGATGGGCGGAGCGAAGATAGGAAATGGATTAAGATTTGGGCGCTCGGTTGGGCTGCTAAGGTATGCTGGGAGATCGGGAAGGCCCAGTGGGTTCCTACTTTTGGTCAGTGGGGTCCTGGGCCCTTAAAATTGGACTGGGCTTCTAAGATTTCAAAACTTCAGTGGGGTCCTAGGACCCCACATCCTATGCATTGGATCCGCCACTGGCAGCAGGTGAACTTAAAAAAATATGTATTTTTCTTTAGATGGGCCCCGAGGTGGCGTAACCGTCCGTACAATGCAATACCCTAGAAAAAAATTAGGGCACCCACTATAATTAGGACACCTCGGGGCTGACCTAGAAAAAAAATTAAAAAAAATTATTTACCCACTACAATGCCCCTGCGTGCAACACTTTACTCCTTTTATTAAGTACATGGATATGTCCAGATCCATACTTATTCTAATTAAAGTAAGAATGATATTCACTTTTTATATTGTTTATTTATTTATTTTTATTATTTATTCTAAATAAAATAGTAATTATGTTTTATATCAAAAAGGATTTTGTTCGAGTATAGCCATAGATTGCAAGTACACTAAATGCTGGCCAATTAGGTGGCAGCAAGCCAGCAACTAAGGCCTTGGTGAGAGGAAACAAATTCTTCTAATCTATTTTTCTAAACCTTTATATCCTCTCGGACACATAAAGGATAAAGATAAGTAAATCATTTGCCATGAAAAGATATGAGAAAGTATCAAATATATCTCATTTTCATGTGGGTGGAGATATATAAAGATAAAAAAAGGAAGATTTTACATATAAGTCATTACAATATTTTGAGATTACAAATAAGTTTTCTTAATTTAACTATTTACAGATAAATCTCTACAATCTTTCGTGAATTAGTGAAAGACTCTTAAAATTTACAAATAAATTTTTGAGAGCATTACAAATAAATCCTTAAAAAGACTTATTTGTAAGAAAATTATAATTATAGGGATTTATTTATAAATAATCAGATTAAGAAAATTTATTTATAATATCAAAATATTACATAGAATTATGTGTAAAAAATCTTTAAAAAATCCAAAAAAGTATCATCCCAGCTGTGCAGTTCCCCTGCCATCGCGGAGGTGCGGCGCCCGGCTATGGAGGTGCCTCGTCCTCTAAGCAAGCATATGGACGGGGTTCTCTTTTCGCGTTGGCACATCAAGGGTAGGCAAGGTAGTCTTCTTCTTCTTCTCTTCTTTTTTTCTTTTCTTTTTTTTTGACCTTGGGTTAGGCAAGGGAGTCAATGAAGTTGATCCTGAAGAGATGATGAGCAGAAGAAAACTTAACTGCCCCCTTACGTTAACAATAGGAGGATCAGGTTATACACATTAAAGAGGACCCATGTTAACCTGGAAACTTCTGTACAGATTTGATAAGGTTGTCCTCCTCCTTCCGATCAGCCAATTGACGGCCTGTTGATCAATGAACTCCAAAGTAATTGATGAATCCCCAAGGAGAGGTAGGATAATGATTATTTGATGAATAGGTTCCACCTCTCCCGTGCGCACGAGAAGCCCTAGCCATGGCAAAGAACCCAAACGGGTCTCTTCTCCCCGGAGAAGGAAAAGACGAGGCCGCCGGAGCAGAAGAGCGGCACCGCCGCCGGAGATCCAAGCGGAGGAAGGAGGAAGATAGCAGCGACGGCGATTCCACCGACGAGCAGGAGCGCAGTGGCAGCAGGAAGAAGCGCAAGAGGGGGAAGCACAGGGGGTCGCGCCGGATCTCGCGAAGAGCCCGGGGGAGCAGCTCTGAGGGCGAGCACGGGCATTCTTCTGAAGAGGATTCCAGCACCGGGGACTCTGCTTCGGCGGAGAGCGAGGGGGAGGTGAGGCGCAGGAGGAGGCGGGAGAAGAGGAGGAAGGAGAGGGAGCACGAGAAAGAGAGGCGCAGGAAGGAGAAGGAGAGGAGGAGGAGGAGGAGGGCGAAGGAGGAGGAGAAGAGGAAGGAGAAGACAAAGAGGAAGAAGGAGAAGAATCTGGGCAAGAAGGGTGCTGTGACGAACTCTTGGGGGAAGTATGGGGTGATCAGGGAAACGGACATGTGGTGAGTCTTCCGCGCCGTATGCCAACTCTGTCCTTCACCGCCGCAAGAATTGCTTATCTTGGACCGCTGTAGCCTCACCTTAGGGTTTGTTGTTCTAGCTTGGGAAAATTTGGCCACCATTTCTTTTTCCCATTTGCAAAGAACCTTTTTTGCAGGCATTTGGTTTTCTGCTGCATTTTCCCGTTTTACGTTATCACTTTCTTTTGATTTTTTACTTTGGACATTTAAAGAAAACTAGTTTTATAAGATCACAAAACTACTGTTTAATGAGAGTCTGAAACGAGAATTTCATTAGTGTTTATTGATTTGCGAAATCGCAGACTTCAGGGAGTTGAGAGGTAATTGTCCTTTTTTTTCTTCTCAATATTTTGCAGGAATAAGCAACCAGAGTTTACTGCATGGCTAGCTGAAGTCAAAAAGGTGCTTTTCTTACTAAAGGCATAATAATATTGGTATATATTACTTGGTAGTTAATGGGGCGTTTGGTTGCATTACAGGTTTCTATATAGTTTCATGACAAAAAGTTATAGCCACAGAAGATTCACGATAGCTTTAAATTATGAGACATCTGATTATCATGTTTGGTAAAAATATGATAAATTTTAAAAATTACAATGAACTGTTTGGTAGTGCTTTTAAATAGATCTTATAATCTTCAAGTGCTTCCCAAACACTCCAAACACATTTGAAAAAGCATATTTTGCGTTTCACAAATTGTGTATTGATTATATTCATTCAACAATTTTGAATCACAATTTTTCTACGAAACCTGCTACAATACACATTTAGAACTTCTCACAATATATTGATGAACAAGTGCAAAAATGAAACATAATTGTTTCTATCAAATACACAACGTCGAATGTCCTTGAGATATCTTTACTATAAGAAAAAGTTGAATAAATGCGGTAGAATAGTATATGAGCCACTCTCGGTTGTACAAGATAAATTAGTCAATATCAGCTAGAATCAAACAATGCCCCTTTCTAATCATAACATCTGAATGTAGGATGAAATAAAATAGAGGAAAACATTTTTCTGGTTATTAGTAATATAAAAAATATTCAAACCAGAGGATAAATAGGATGATCATGCCTTGGTGGTATGATTTATGCTGGGCAAACCATATAAACAAGACATGTTTAAATCTTTGGCTATGCAAAATAACAAACAGGTGACAGGCAGTGCACAACAATCACAAAACAGCACAACCAACTATCACCAACCTCTTGCGGCTGCACTGAGCAAACTAGAGAGCATGTCCCTTTCATTCGATTGACCTATTCCTTAACGACCACCCAGAGAAGAGCTTTAGCAGGGCAACGATGGAGATGGAGCCCAAAACAACATTGCCAGGCAGGGGAGGATCAATCAGCATGCTGCAATAGCTGGGTAGACGATGCAAGTGCAATGGGTGGTTTGGCCCCCACCCGAGCCTATGACCATGCTGGACTCTTCCTCAATGACCGTGGAGGATGCTATCGCGCAGCTCTGACCAACGCCGAAATGTGATCGGAGATAGAGATGAAGATAAGAGAATGTGTCAGTGGTGAGGAAATAGGGTTAGAGAGGGGAAACCCTCTGTTGTCATCATCATTGTCTCTGCTCTCTGCTCTCGCTCTCTCATCAGCTCACTCCTAGATGCTGCCAAAGCATGCCACTGCACTGCTGCCGGGGCACACTGACTTCTAGTGCAGCAAGGATGATACCTAGTATGGCATACAGCTGTGGGTGGAGGGGAAGGGGCTACCTGGCAGCGACGAGGAGGAGCATTTACTACCTGCAGGTGATGTGCTAAAACTTCCCGGAGGTGTGCGAGGAGAGCTCTGGGCGGGGGGTTCAACGACGAGAGGGGCCTGGAGGAGTTCGTCGGGGGTCGTTGAGGACTTGACTCCACCAAAGTTCACATGATAGGGAAACAAACAAAGAGGGGTCTACCTCTTTTTTTTCCTGTTGTATTTTGTGAAAGGATACCCTTTCTTTCACAATATATTTTTGATCAGGCTCGCCAAACACCTTTTTCTAGTCACTTTCATTATAAAAATATATTTTTATAAAAAACTCTCATTATGATAGACACTGCATCAGTTTTAACATCTTTTTAGGATGTGTACACTGCCACAATTAAATGAAAACATAGCAATGTATGCAATACGCATACAGCTGCCATAGCATGTATGCACACAGCTGCCACATAGGTCCCCTCATTAAAATGAAGTGCGTATACAACCAAGCTGAGGGGCTTGTGGAGGAGGCAGCCATAGTCTTCAATGGCATATTACAACCTTGCTAAAATGGTGATCGATCAACCTTCAAATAAGGATTCTCTTATTACAATGCTGTCCAACTCCTAACTAGTTCCTAGCCTTGCCAAAATGGTGATCCTTCAACCTTCAAACAAGGATTCTCCTATTACACTGTTGTCCGATTCCTAACTAGTTCTCCAGCCTTGCCAGGATGGTGATCCCTCAGAGTTTTATTGACTAGAAATAGAGGACTACAACATTATTGATTTAACATGCGCTATACTTGATAATTGGGTCGCAGTATGTGAATGGCTATGTGTTCTTGTTGCCAGCGAGGCTGTTTTCATACATAATATACCTTCCAGGGCTTCATGCATCAATGTTATTGTTCCATGCTGAGGAACATGTGTTGGGATGAACACTCTTTTGGAAGGACGTATTATGCTTCAGTACTCCCTGATTTGATCTTGTGAAACATCACATCCGTGTTCTACTTTTATCTATACAATGTTTCTAACGTAATGAATCTGGTAGTACATTTGATTGCCTATGTATTTATGTATGACTGTATGTAGATGTAAGCCAGCATGGTATTTGACTATGTATACATTATTGTAAATCGCATGCCTGTGCAACCTAGGGATGTGCACAGTTTTTTTGGAAGGTGACCAAGGTCACATTTCATTGATAAAAGTAGATGCAATACAGGATGTGCACAGTTTTTGTTCTTCCCCAGACCAAAGCAGACTGGACTACTTATAGAAATTAGATTAAACCGTCTGGAATTTTTTTTTCCTGTTTAAGCTGTAACTTACATTTTTATTATATTTTTACATGTTTTTTAGTTAAACTAAAAAATCTTAATAACAAATATCTTTATGCGATAAACATATGTAGATATATATATGCATATGTAACAAAAAAAATCATGATAATATGCATGCGCGGACACACGCCCGCGTGTGCGTGCATGCACACATACACACATAAAAATCAAATAGATTATTTTCTTATTAAAAAAGTTGATCGATCATTGTGTAAAGATTGTAAGTCATATCTGGAGAGGGTCTAACCCCTCAAGATAGGATTTTAGTAATAGATGTTTATATCCAAAAGTTGAAGATGAAGAGTGTAGTGAATAGCTGCCCTAAAATTAAATGGTAAAATTTAAAAGAAGAGAATTTAGATGTCTTTAAAAAGTGTCTATTAAAAAATATATGGGATTCAAATGGAGAAATTAACATAATATGGAATAGAATGATTAATTGTATAAATAGGGTGGCAAAAAAAATCTTAGGTGAATTTAAAGGTAAAAAGATTTTTAGAAAAGAGACATGGTGGTGGGATGATGAAATTCAAAAATTTATTAACCATAAAAGAGAATGCTTTAAAACGTGGCAAATGAGTAAAAATGATCAAACCTTCAAAGATTAGAAAATTGCAGTAGCCGAGGAATGTATCTCTGGCATGAAGAATCATAGGAAGAAAAAGGTCTTGTGTTGAAGCTTGACTTTGAGAAGGCTTATGACATAGTTAATTAGGGGTGTGTTGAACCATTTTTTTTTCCCTAATGCACATACAGTGGGTGTTTACAAATCTATCTGTATGTGCATGTTTGCATGCAAAAGGAAAAGAATCTATGTGCGTGTAATCCAAACTAGGGTTTAGGAACCTAGTTCCATGCATGAAAAAAATCTGCAACATGTGTGAAATACAAGAAGGGACAGAAAAGATAGCCCTCCAACGCAGCAAGAAGAGCCTCCAAACATGCAAAAATCAGCAGGGAAAGAGCCTCCAAACTGCACTAACAGCAGCCTCCAATAGTAGCCCTCCAAAGCCAGCAGCAGCAGGGACGGTCAACAGCAGCAGCAAGGGGACGGCCAGCAGCCGCAGAGGCAGTCAACAACAGCAGGGCAGCCGCACGCACAGAGAGAGAAGGAGCCGGTCCTTGCCACCTCTTGCTGGCCCTCTTTTAAAGGAAGAGAGAGAGAAATGATGGAGATAAAAAAGGGGGGAGGGATAAATACAAAAATAGAAAGAGAGAGAGGCAGAGATAAACAAGAAAAGGGAGGAGAGATGGGAGGACCGACCTCCCCTGTTGGGTCCACCGGTCTCCTCTCTCTCCCCATCTCTATCCGCCTCTCTCTCCCCATCTCTCTCTCTCCCTTCGTGTCTATCCTTACCGGGCCCCCCCTCCCATCCCCTCTCTCTCTCTCTCTCTCTCTCTCTCTCTCTCTCTCTCTCTCTCTCTCTCTCTCTCTCTCTCTCTCTCTCTCGGCCTTATCCGTCCCCCCCCCATCGGCACCTAGGTGGCACCGGGGGGGGGTGCCACCGGTGGGCCTGCAGGCCCCCCCACCGGCCCTCCATCAGCCTATAAATAGCCCCCCCTATCGGCCCTCCATCAGCCTATAAATAGGCCCCCCCTACCGGCCCTCCATCAGCCTATAAATACCCCCCCCTCCCTACCGGCCCCCTCCATTCAAACTGGTTGAATGGCCTAAGTTTAGTGGTTCTATTTTATTGGTGGATTGTCCATTTTCTTAATGGTTCACTCTTATCGGTAGAGTGACCAAATGTTATAATTATTAGTTTATCCCTATCGATGGGCTTGGAGGAGTTCGTCCGGGGTTGTTGAGGACTTGACTCCACCCAAGTTCACATGATAAGGAAACAAAAATAGAGGGGTCTACCTCTTTTTTTTCCTGTTGTATTTTGTGAAAGGATACCCTTTCCAAAGAAAGGGTATCCTTTCACAAAATATTTTGATCAGGCTCGCCAAACATCTTTTTCTAGTCACTTTCATTATAAAAATATATTTTTATAAAAAAACTCTCATTATGATACACACTGCATCAGTTTTAACATCTTTTTAGGATGTGTACACTGCCACAATTAAATGAAAACATAGCAATGTATGCAATACGCATGCAGCTGCCATAGCTTGTATGCGCACAGCTGCCACATAGGTCCCCTCATTAAAATGAAGTGCGTATACAACCAAGCTGAGGGGCTTGTGGAGGAGGCAGCCATAGTCTTCAATGGCATATTACAACCTTGCTAAAATGGTGATCAATCAACCTTCAAATAAGGATTCTCTTATTACAATGATGTCCAACTCCTAACTAGTTCCTAGCCTTGCCAAAATGGTGATCCTTCAACCTTCAAACAAGGATTCTCCTATTACACTGTTGTCTGACTCCTAACTAGTTCTCCAGCCTTGCCAAGATGGTGATCCCTCAGAGTTTTATTGACTAGAAATAGAGGACTACAACATTATTGATTTAACATGCGCTATACTTGATAATTGGGTCGCAGTATGTGAATGGCTATGTGTTCTTGTTGCCAGCGAGGCTGTTTTCATACATAATATACCTTCCAGGGCTTCATGCATCAATGTTTTTGTTCCATGCTGAGGAACATGTGTTGGGATGAACACTTTTTTGGAAGGACGTATTATGCTTCAGCACTCCCTGATTTGATCTTGTGAAACATCACATCTGTGTTCTACTTTTATCTATACGATGTTTCTAACATAATGAATCTGGTAGAGTACATTCTATTGCCTATGTAATTATCCTATGTAATTATGTATGACTGTATGTAGATGTAAGCCAGCATGGTATTTGACTATGTATGCATTATTGTAAATCGCATGCCTGTGCAACCTAGGGATGTGCACAGTTTTTTTTGGAAGGTTACCAAGGTCACATTTCATTAATAAAAGTAGATGCAATACAGGATGTGCACAGTTTTTGTTCTTCCCCAGACCAAAGCAGACTGGACTACTTATAGAAATTAGATTAAACCGTCTGGAATTTTTTTTCCTCTTTAAACTGTAATTTACATTTTTATTATATTTTTACATGTTTTTTAGGTAAACTAAAAAATCTTAATAACAAATATCTTTATGCGATACACATATGTAGATATATATATGCATATGTGACAAAAAAAATCATGATAATATGCATGTGCGGACACTCGCCCGCGTGTGTGTGCATGCACCCACACATATAAAAGTCAAATAGATTATTTTCTTATTAAAAAAGTTGATCGATCATTGTGTAAAGATTGTAAAGTCATACCTGAGGAGAGTCTAACCCCTCAAGATAGGATTTTAGTAATGGATGTTTATATCCAAAAGTTGAAGATGAAGAGTGTAGTGAATAGCTGCCCTAAAAATAAATGGTAAAATTTAAAAGAAGAGAATTTAGATGTCTTTAAAAAGTGTCTATTAAAAAAAAAAAGGATTCAGATGGAGAAATTAACATAATATGGAATAGAATGACTAATTGTATAAATAGAGTAGTAAAAAAAATCTTAGGTGAATCTAAAGGTAAAATGATTTTTAGAAAAGAGACGTGGTGGTGGGATGATGAAATTCAAAAATCTATTAACCATAAAAGAGAATGCTTTAAAACATGGCAAATGAGTAAAAATGATCAAACCTTCAAAGATTAGAAAATTGCAGTAGCCAAGGAATGTATCTTTGGCATGAAGCATCATAGGGAGAAAGGTCTTGTGTTGAAGCTTGACTTTGAGAAGGCTTATAACATGGTTAATTAGGGGTGTGTTGAACCTTTTTTTTTTAACCTAATGCACATACAGTGGGTTTTTACAAATCTATATGTATATGCATGTTTGCATGCAAAAGGAAAAGAATCTATGTGCATGTCATCCAAACTAGGGTTTAGGAACCTAGTTCCATGCATGAAAAAAATCTGCAACATGTGTGAAATACAAGAAGGGACAGAAAAGATACCCAATGCAGCCCTCCAACGCTGCAAGAAGAGCCTCCGAACCTGCAAAAATCAGCAGGGAAAGAGCCTCCAAACTGCGCTAACAGCAGCCTCCAACAGTAGCCCTCCAAAGCCAGCAGCAGCAGGGGCGGTCAACAGCAGCAGGGCAGCCGCATGCACAGAGAGACAAGGAGCCGGCCCTAGGCCTCCTCTTGCTGGCCCTCTTTTAAAGGAAGAGAGAGAGAAAGGATGGAGATAAAAAAGGGCGGAGGGATAAATACAAAAATAGAAAGAGAGAGAGGCAAAAAAAAAAAAAAAGGGAGGATAGATGGGAGGACCGACCTTTCCTGTGGGACCCACCGGTCTCCTTTCTCTCCCCATCTCTATCCGTCTCTCTCTCCCTCAAACCCCATATATATTCTTGACCATGCGGTGGCCCCCCAAACCCCATATATATATGCGTAGTTCGCTGCAGTGCTTGTGGTCAAACCACACACACTATTTTTGACCCATTTCCCACATTAAAAAAATATATAATAAATTTTTTAATATTCAATTACCTCCCTTAGGGTTGTTTCCACCCTTTGAGGCTTTATTTTCGCCATCACATTGTATATGATCATGAAACTCAATCATGACTATCCATTAGGTACTTGCAACTTTGATTTTCAAAAAATAAAAAATAAGAAATTGGTAAGATTACCCTTAAGGTTGTTCCTATTTATTGGGCTTTTGGTATTCATCACCAACTTGTTAGCATATGATTGGACGACTACAATCAATTTTGATACGATCCAATGGTGAAATTAAGTTCCAAGGGATGAAAATTATCCTGGGGATGGCTAATTGAATATTTAAAAATTTATAATAATTTATTATTTTTTTAACATGGTGGTGGGGTCGAAACATAGCGCTTTTCATATAGATGTAAAAAGTGAAAACTGCACAACACTCCCCAATGTCCAAAAACTTAAAAAAATAAAAATCACCAAAAAAATAAAATATTCAACTACACCCCCTTCTTCTAGGTTGATTCCCACCCCTTTGGGTTTAATTTTCACCCTCCGATCAATGAAATCAACTGTAGCCGTTCAATGAAGTGCGTCCTTTATTAGAGATCAAAACTAAAACCCCAGATGATGGGATCAACCCTAAGGGTTAATCTGAAAATTTCTCTCTCTCACTTTTTTCTTCTATTTTTCAATATTTTTAGACATTCTTTTTTGATACATACATGATTGGATGGCTCTGATAGATTTTCAAGATCGGATAGTGAACATTAAAGCCTTGGGGATGGGAACAACCCTAAGGGGCCTATTTGAATAGGGAGGGTGGGTTTTCGAGGGGGCCGTATCTAAGTTAGATGCCCCCCAGGGTGTTTTTGATCCGTTCAGCCCGATCGGCCTCAGCAGTGGGTCGGAACATGCTGCCTACTACAACATGTTGCCTACTCGGTGCCCCATCTTGTTCCATGAGCGTTGGGCAAGACATGAGCGCTTGGCGAGATGAGCGGGTCGTGGTGGCAACAAATGGTACCTAGAAGAGCACTCCCCCTGTTGGATCGGGAAGCCCTTGGGCGGAGAGTCACACTTCGCCGTAGTTCACATGCGAGAGTTCTGAGGATCGGAATAAATCCTTTGCTCTGATACCAATTGTCATGCCCGATGAGATATGTGTGTGTGTGTGTGTGTGTTCACTTTAGCTAGTTTAAATTTTTACCTTCCAAAAAATCTTGTTTAAATTTTATTGAAATAAAACCAAACTATTTTTTCCCCAAATGGAACCAAATCAAAATTTTCAGTTTAGTACGAATTGAAAAAAAATGCCTTTACTGCAATCTTTTTATCCACATAAATCAGACATGAAAAGAGACATCTGGAAGCATTCTCTAAAATTCTTAACAGCTTTCTAACTCACTGAATTTTGCATATAGGTGAACCTGGAATCCTTGGCCAACTGGGAAGAGAAACAAATGTTCAAGGAGTAAGCTATATAACTATTTGCATTTACCTTTTATTCAGTCTGTTTGAATATGTCTACATATGTATAATAAACTGTGTAATGTTAAAATATTTGTATGAAGCCTTTCAAAGGTCATTAACTATGCCTCCGTTTATTTCTCATAGATTCATGGAGGATCACAATACAGCTACATTTCCTTCAAAAAAGTAACGCTTCTCAAATTAATTTCATTTTTGTGTTCATACTTTTTTCTATTCAGGTGGCTATCTAATAGGTTACATAAGAAGGGAATGATTTAGTCAACATCAGTATTTTTTTTCTTTTAATCGAGATCTTTAGAATTTTTTTATGGGACCTATGCTACTAGCATACCTCAATAGTTCATTTCTTTAAGGTGCATGCCATTTCTTCATTTTTAGTTCCTTTTCGATGTATAAATGAAGGGTTTTTCAGTTTTTTTTTGGGACATCCCACTTCCCGAGTTTTTATGTATGAAGACAGCTCATGCATTCTTACTTTTTTATCTGTAATTAAATGAATGTGACGTTTTTATGCTATTTTCTCCCTCTGTGGTTGATTAACATAGCTGTTTCGGATGATACATTGTTATTCTTCAAAATTGACGTGGAAAATGTGAAGTTTATGTCTTTTCTTTTCAGAGGTTTTGAGGCTTGTTCTGGGATGAAAATTAATTATGATAAAATCTCTGTTATTCCTGTTCATTTGGGTGAAGACCAGGGCAGAAATGTGGCTGCTGTTCTTCGATGTGGTATTAATAAACTTGCAGTACATTATTTGGGATTACCTTTGAATGATAGAAGGGCAAGTGTAAAAGATTAGAATCCTATTATTCTAAGAATCCAAAGGAAATTGTCTTCTTGGAAGGCCAAACAGCTGCCTTTTGGGGGCAGAATTACACTGATAAATTCTGTTCTCACTGCAATCCCAATGCATTTGTGTTCCGTTTTTCTCATGCCAATCTCTGTTTGCGAGGATATAGACAAAATCAGAAGAAGGTTTCTATGGGATGGATACAGTCAGAGCAAAAGAGGTATTTCACTGGTTAATTGGAAGAAAGTGCGTAAAGCAAAGGAGAAAGGGGGTCTGGGGGTTAGGAACCTGCGGTTATGGAATGAAGCTCTTCTGGGAAAATGGTTATGGGACATAATGGAGGAAGAACCTAGTTTGTGGAAGCAGTTGATCATTAACAAACATTATATGCCTAGATGAAGATTTTTTCTACAAAAGTCGAATATATCTATGATGTCACCATTGTGGACAGATATCATCAAAGCCGGAAATCAATTTGAGGACCACATTTTTCACAAAAAGGGTAATGGGGAGAACATTTTCTTTTGGAAGGACAAATGGTTGCGGGATAAAAGTTTGAAGGAGCAATACCCTAACCTGTATGCTATTGCTGTAGATCAGTGGGCCTTGGTGAAAAATTGTTATGAAAGTGTGGAAAATCAAGTTTAGTGGAATGTGCGGATGCGCAGAAATGTGAATGACGAGGAAATAAATCAATTTTCATCTTTGTTGAAGGATTTTTATGCTATTTCTATACATACAAATGTGGATGATAAATTAATATAGGGACCTGCCAAAGGGATTTTCACTGTGAAGTCTTATTATGCTGTACTGGAGGGAGAGATGCCTAAGTACTTGAAGAATGATGGAGTGTGGAAAATCAAATCACCTTTCAAAGTTAGAGCATTCATGTGCCTGATGTATGAAAAGAGGATAGTTACTAAAGTATATAGGAGGAAATGGTGTCAGGAAGATGATATTTTGTGCTCTCTATGTGGCAGCAGACCGGAAGATGTTGATCACCTACTAGTCACTTGCCAGGTTAGTCTAATAGTTTGGACTAGTATCGCGGAGCTCTTGCATTTTAAACCACAGTTTCAAACAGCAGGGGAGATGTGGTCTTTCTTCAAGCATTTGAGATCTAATTATAACCGGAGGATGCATAGAAGATTTGTTGGGATGATTCCTCATGCAATTTGCTAGAGCATTTGGAAAGAGAGAAATGATGCGATTTTCAGAGGAAGTCTCCAACTAACTGTTCCAGCTTTATTGCCAAAATCACGAATCCACCGTTCATTTTCCTCTGGCCAGCATTTCTGCAGACAGGAAAGTAAGGTCTTCCTCCCATACTCTCCCAATTTGGCTGACGCTGCAGAAACGATCACAGAAACTACCAGACTCTCCTCCAAAATTCCCCTAGCTTCTCCCATCTTTGGTGACCAAGGAACTTCAGTGGCACCAGGTACTGCTCTATTACCCTGAGAACTCCTCTTCTTCTTCCCCTGTACTCCTACCTTTTGATTCCCTTACTTCACCTCCTTCTGCTGCGTAGTGTTGGCAGGGCTAGCCCACCTCCTATCCCCACACCTTTGAAACTAACGCAGCAAAATGCTTGTCGACAGAACTTAGCTCAACATCCTTTCACTAGACAGCAGATGCACTATCATACTGCACAGGAAGCCTGGACTGAGTCAGGGAGATCTTGGATGAATGCTTACGAGATCTCCTACCCCGAACTACATTTCAACGATCACCCTTTACCGAGCTAATCCTCTTGCCACCTACTCTAGTCCCTTCTCCTGTCCATTCTACTCACCTACTGACTCCTTGGGATCATCTCCCTTACAAGGTCGTGACCTGCAACTTATATGTCTACATTAGAATGTCCAGGTCTCCTAAATCTAACCTAATTTACATGTTTGAATCTATTAATTTATTTTCTTTATTATCATCACACACACACATATATATATATATATATATATAATTTTATATATGCTTTTAATCAGTGCCAGATCAGAAGATAACTTGATCATTGATCATCATTGATATAAGGGCACTTAGTAACAAGGAGTCCAAAGCTGTGATTCTGGTTTAGAAGAGATGTAATCTTCAATTAACTGCATTCCCTAACTACTAATGCTTCTGAGACAGCAACTACTACTTTCTGCAGCTTAGGATTCCCCGTATACAGGCTATTTCTCAATTGACTGTTAACCTATGGATTGCAATGATTCTAAAGTCTGTCCGGTGATCTCAGAGTTTTTACTCTTCTCAAAAGACTAGTCTGTCCAGTGATCCCAGAGTTTTTAATCTTCTCAAAAGACAAATTGATGGTCTACATACTAAGTATTTTGTTTTCTTCATTCATTGTTATAACACATGAAAGAAAATTTCAAACACCATGGACTCTTTATCTTTTGGGAATCCCACGGCATATCTATATTCTCTCGTTCTAGTTCTTGGCTTGTCCTTGCGAGTTAAGACACTTCAATTTCTTTCCCATATCTTGGAATGAATTGCCTCCATTTGAGGGATGCGAATCCACCATTCTCTAACAAGCTTCATAAAAACCTTTAGTTCCATGCCTTTTTAAATCTAGTGGAAGCTTCCACTTTTTACCTGATTTAGTGCTCCTACAAGGTTCTCTTTTTTCTTCTGTTTTTGGTTGACAAAGGACAGTAACTACCCATCACCCTTTGTTTTATTTTAAATAAGATTGAGGCTCCATTTGGTAACCATTTTAGGACTAAATTTTGGAGGAATTCAGATTCTGAAAAGAGCCACACGTCATCATCTCTAGTGTTCAAATTTTAAGAGAAGTTGTTTACTTTTTAGAATCTCATTTGAAAAGACCATGAGAACTCAAATTTGAAGACACGTCAACAGACACTTTTATCCTCATATTACTCCCTTGTAGGAGCTTTTGGAGGATAAAAAGGGAAAGTGAGAGGGTGTTACTTTTTAGAATCCTCAGATTCCCCAGCTATCCCTCTTCAAGAGATTTGCCGGGAACCGAAAAGAGACCCCTTTTCAACATGGAACGGAATCTGGATTCTAGGAGAATCCATCTACCCTTTTTTCGTTTGAAAATAAAAATCTTTTTGCACTTTTCAGATTCCCTCCGAATCTGAGGACCCCGAATCTAAGGTAGAATTGTTACCAAATGGAGCCTGAAGCTGAGAACTACAAACCCTTTGCTTCTCTCAGTTCTGGCTATTTCAAGCAACAATAACTTTCCCTGAAACTTCTCACGCTTATGCTATTGAATTATTCTCATTCATTCTGCCTAGAAGCTTCAAGCATCATATCATCCTGTATTTTTGCACCTTCACATCGAAGTTAATGTTTAATTGTTTCATGACCTATCTTCCTTCTATTTTACAGATCATATTGCCAAGGGAATATTTGGTCTGTTCTAGCCTAGAGCCTTTGCCTTAGCACAATGCTCCCTGAAAGTATTTTGTGAAGAAGATTTTGAGTTCTCGTTTCTATGCTCTTCAGCATAGCATCTTAGATAGAATCTCCCGCAACCTTCTGCCTTCTACATTGCATGCATTTCCTAAAGGGGAAAATAAATACTGTTGTTCCACGTTTCCACTGTTGTCAAGGTTACTTTATTTGGGCATAAATTTAGTGTCATAGGTTAACTTATGCTGTTGGGAATTGAATGCATGGCTGTTTCATGTGGACACAGTAATTGGACCATGTCTGACACAAACATACCAGTTTCATATTGTCTATTATTTCATGGCCGTCTCTGCTACAATGTAAGCTATTTGGCATCTATACAGATGCCTGCAGATATTAGCTTTCCTTAAATTGATGTTTAAGAATAGACATCACTGTGCTGACAATGTTAGAGAAGTTGGACACAGTAATTGGACCATGTCTGACACACACATACCAGTTTCATATTGTCTATTATTTCATGGGCGTCTCTGCTACAATGTAAGCTATTTGGCATCTATACAGACGCCTGCAGATATTAGCTTTCCTGAAATTGATGTTTAAGAATAGACATCACTGTGCTGACAATGTTAGAGAAGTTAGAGAACCCACGAAAGGAATTTTAAAAGTCCAGTGCACTGCTCCCCTTCCCCCCTCTTAATATATGTACATTCCCCCTTTCGTTGCTTTGTTCTCTCCCTCTTCCAGCTACTATCTGGAGCGGAGAGGATGGAAAATAGCATACATGTGGTTTATGGGTAGGGATGTTATTTTGTGATTTCAACAGACGGCAGACCTTAATGCATGTTGCCCAGGTCTTACCATGTTAAGCCTTCTGATGTGTCCCATCACAGTTGGGTAGAGTTGTTGGGGGAGGGGAAGCTGTGAGGCTATCATTTGTTTTCCAACTAATAATTATGACTGCATATGTTATAATTTGTGGTACAACTGATTATTATTTTGATGCTAATCTTGGGGATCTAATTAATTCGAATTGGGAGTCAAATAACTGTTGATTTATTGCAAGGAAGTTATATATCTTTTTTCCATTCCTAATTATGTTTTCCAAAGTCTGATTATTGAACTTGATTTCTATATTTTCAGTGAGCTACAACTTGAAAGTCCTGTTCACGCACCGAAGTACCATAGATCTGTGAGAAGAGTGGAACAAAGGGTGGCAGACGTGTTTCTACCCCTTGACATTGTGGCTAAGATTCTTATCTGGCTTCCTGTGAAGGCAATCTTGAAGTTCAAATGTGTTTGCAAGTCCTGGTGTGAGTTGATCTCCAGTGAGTACTTGGTAGACATGCATCTAGAGTTGACCAAGCAGAGCCCTAAGATCATTCTTCATCCGTGCTGTATGTACAAACCTGATCATATTAGAGAGTTTTATTCTCTCGGCACAGAATGCACAGCAGATCTCGTTCTTAGAAAGTTTGATTGCACCGGGGAAGGCAATGGAGTCATGTTGCTAAATGCCTGTCAGGGTCTGAATGTTCTAGAAACGCGTGATCATATTCACGTGGTAAACGTATGGACGAGAGAGTCTCTCAGACTTCCTGATCACCCCGCGGGAGCAGGTCGACGTTATGAATATGATGAGTGTGTTGGATTTGGATTCAGTTTCACAAGCAAGAAATATAAGGTGGTCTGGCTTGGTTACCACTGGGAGGACTGCTTGTTACGGACGTACAGCATTGGTTGTGAGGTCTATACACTTGGTGGTTCCGGTAGATGGAGAGAGGTCCGCCCTCCACCATATCCGGTGGTCACTGAGTATCCCCCTGTATTTTACAAAGGGGCTATATATTGGGAAATCGATAGAGAGTTATGTTCACCCGGGCCTCATGCCCTTATTGCCTTTGATGTAGAAGATGAGACATTTCAACTAGTGCCACTGCCGCCGTGTACTCTTCTCAAGGAGGGGGAGTGGCATCGCCTCTTTGTCTCTCAAGGATGTCTGTGGATGCGCCATTTCAATAGGAGGACTGGCATCGTATGTTTGTGGAAGTCCAAGGATTTCCCTGGATCTGGGGCTGTTTGGACGATGGAGTATACTGTAGACATGAGCATTCTTAAACCTTATACGCCATGCGCAGTGCATGACGACAAAATCTTGATTGTTGACTCATGCACAGGAGTGATTTGCGTTGACCCGAAGAGTGGAATGATGCAAGATTTTGTCTCATTGAAAAGACCGCTAAACTACTATGATTCCAAGACGAGAAGAATGAGGAATGTCTGGCGTGGGGCAGCCCTTTTCTCTCTTACGTTCTTTGAGGAGAGCCTGGTTTCTTTGCGAGACAAAAAATGACTCCACTCTACCTGATGGTTTTCTGCCGAGCAACCGGAGTTCTTGATGCGGGTAGAATGAGAGGTCAAAGGTGTTTAATTATATTCCTTGCTACTGGGAAGTGTTGTATCATATCGTCAAAATAGCATTTATTTTGTTTGCAGAACTATGTTATTAAGACCTTCGTGGCGTGTTATCCTTGTGTTTATTAAGGGAACCTTAACGGTTTCCTTTGGAAAAGAAGGAAAAAAAAAAAGGAGAGACTGAATCGTCTGAGTGAGCGATTGCAAAAAAATTTTTAGGATAATGCTTTTCCTCGGCGTAAAGGCTTGGTAGCTTTAGCTTTCTAATTGAATCAATAACTTGTGAGTTTTTAGCGAGTTTGCTGTGCCGCATGTTCCGCGGACAATTTTCTTTTGGTTTTTTGAATTTTTTTAGGTCGGTTCCATCCTGACCAATGCGTCCGTACAGTTTGATCATCCGATCGGATGATCTAAAAAAAAAAAAAGTCATTGTTCTTTGGGCACAGTTTCAAATTGTTTTTTAGACCGTTAGATCATAGGTCGATCTTGACAAGATGTGTTAGATTTAGTGGAGCCGACTAAAAACTTCTAAAATCAAAAAAGAAAAAAAAAGGAACAATTTTTAATGTTGCCGTCTGATCAATAGATTCGATGACTGCCCATGACCGGTGCCACCAGCGTGAGCGCCGCAAGTGGAACTCAATTTTATTGCGGTGTAATGCAGTCTGCCGTAATGGGCTTAAAGCTAACCAAGAAACCTTGGAGGAGCAGTTGTTTACTAGACAGTGTGATCTATCATGGCTAAAGTCTTGGACAAAAAGGTGGAAACTTTATAATTTTAATTATTGGTAATCTTTTGTCTACCCTGAAAAGAGATTTATCCAAGTAAAATTTTATTATAGGTGATTTTTTAAATTTGCGATCAATTAATAAAATAAAAGATATATACAAATAGAAATATCTTGTCATATCGACAAGTAGATAGGACCATCAAGCCTAAACTGCTGCTCACATGTCCAACCTTCGTACGCAAGCTTAATTGTTTGTTGCTACGTTTGCCACATTGCATGTGCTGCCGTCTGTGTACTTTTTAATAGAATATAATTTTATAAATTCTTACGTGGAAGAGTCTTCTACTAGTGTATACCGTCAAATCTTTAATAAAAGAGCATCACGTCAATCATGAAGTAAACTATTCATTTGTTTTTGTATCTTTAGACTTAGAACGTTATCTAGATCACTGCCCAAGGTGACATATGGTGTTTTTTCTTTGCCAAGAGATTCTCGTGGGATCTAGTCGGTCACTCACAATACATGCCCACATTGCTCTCTCTCTCTCTCTCTCTCTCTCTCTCTCCTCTTATAAGTTTCATGTTGGAAGTGGGAGCATATGATCATATGACTGTAGATCGTCTAACAATTTTGCCTGTTTGTTTTCATTTCTTTGTTTTCACGTAAAACTTTTCTCCTCAAAAGCTTTTCATTTGTTTATTTTCACGTAAAACTTTTTTTAAAAAATATTTTCATATATTTTTTACTTAGAAACTAATTTTCAATTATAAAATAACTTACATAAATATAAATTATATTTTTAAAAAAATTTATAAATAATCTCCCAAAAGATTTTATATTTCTAGGTAATCCCAGTATAATTCATATTTATGTATAACTCTCTTAACTATGGTATTATTTGTGTATAACCTCTTTAACTATGCGAGTTCACTTTGTATTTAATCTAAGGAAGCATTTGGTTCTACGTAAAATATATTCAAATGGAAAATGTTTTTTAAAAGAAATCAATTTATAAGCAAAATGAAAACACAATCAATTGTTTGGTACTTCTAAAAATATTTTCTTAAAAATCTTTTCACTTATTTGTTTTCTTGTAAAACTTGTCCTTCATTAAAAAAAAATTTATCAAATTTAAATTTAAAATAGACCCCTTAGGATTGATCACATCTTCTGGGCCTTAATTTTCACCGTCCGATGTTGACGATCAACCGGAGTCATCCAATCGGGTAGATATAAAAAATAAACGTCTAAAATTGTTGAAAAATAGTAAAAGAAATAAAGTTCAATAAATTAGCCCTTAGGGCTGATTCCATCCCGTTGAGTTTTAGTTTTGATTTCCAAACAATGACGAATTTGATTGGATGACTACTATTAAGTTTTTCGATCTTATAGTAAAAATTAAATCTAAAGGGATTGAAAACACCCTTAGGGGTGTTCGAATATTTTAAAATTTTTGGTGATTTTTAATTATTTTTGAAATTGGGATGAGGTTCTTTTTTTTTTGGGGGGGGGGGGGGGGGAGGGCATTATATCCCCCACCCGTGTATGTATATATATATATATATGTATATATATATATATATATATATATATATATATATATATATATATATATATATATATATATATATATATATATATATATATCATGGTTTGCCGTATCATATTAGATCGGGCCGACTCGTACGAGTCGACTTGTATCTGGGCCGATCCGATCTTCTGACTCGTACGAGTCGACTTGTATCTGGGCCGGCTCGATCTTCTGACTCGTACGAGTCGACTTGTATCTGGGCCAGCCCGATCTTCTGATACATTTCTATAAAGTGTGACTTAAGCTCATTAATTTTAACAAATAACTCATTGATTTTAACAAACCCATTGGTCGGATTCGTGCGAGTCGGCCCGCGTCGGATCGGTATCGTACCGTATCTAAGAAGATACGATCTGATACGGATCAGTGATACGACGAACCTTGAAATATATATATATATATATACACATGTATAATGTATATATATGTGTGCAGTTCGCTATAGTGCTTGTGGTCAAACCACACACACTGTTTTTTATCCCTTTCCCATATTAAAAAAGTATATAATAATTTTTTTAATATACAATTACCTCCCTTAGGGTTGTTTCCATCCCTTGGGACTTTATTTTTACCATCACATTATATCTGACCATAAAACTCAATCACGACTGTCCATTAGGTACTTGCAAATTTGATTTTTAAAAAATAAAAAATAATAAAAAATAAGAAATTGATCAGATTACCCATAAGGTTGTTCCTATCTATTGGGTTTTTAGTATTCATCACCAACTTGCTAACATATGATTGAATGACTACAATCAATTTTGATACGATCTGATGGTGAAATTAAGTTCCAAGGAATGAAAATTATCCTGGGAGATGGATAATTGAAAATTTAAAAATTTATGATAATAATTATTATTTTTAAGATGGTGCTGTGTTGTCCCCCTTCTACCCTTAATCGTTCATCATGGTTTTATGTTTGTAAATAAGTCTAGAAGATATTAAACACAATCATTATCATCATTGTCTCAACTCTTCAACAGTGCTGTTCGCCTTGTCCCATCAATTTGGCTTCATTTGTCCTAATGATGGATTGGGGAACCTGTTGGTGACCAATTGATGGGCGGAACAACTACCTTGATTGGGCATTTTGAGCCCATGGAAGGAGGGGCGATGGCAAATGCTTCCCTGAAGTCTGGAAAGAAGAATCTATAGAAAAAGTGACATAGGCAAGTTCGATTTGGGATTAGTCACCTTCCCTAGGGCAGATATCAGCCAACATATGATGGAAAATCAAGCCAAGGTCCAAATAAAAAGAGGGTATTTTGGTACTATCCTTGCAAAGGCTTCACATTGGTATTCTCTTTTAGACCTTTGTGATTAAATGCTGTGATAGACTGCAAAACTAATTTTGTCATATATCTACTTAACTAGCTTCCACAGTGAGGAAAATTGGCTTTTCTATACGTGTCTCTGCATAGGATATTTTATACATGCATTCATTGATATTTTTGCTGTTTAGGAGAATTTCACCAAATTAAGATTTAAAACAAATAAAAATAGTATAGTTAAGCTATTTTTTATATCTTGGTAGAGTTTGGACATCTTCATGTATTCTTTTGGTTTGTGGTTATACAGATATTATAATTTAGATGCTTACCATCGGCATATGATGACTAAGGAAATGAAGAAAGGAACTAAAAAAGCCACCGAGGTAGAGCGTACTGTGTTCAATGATGAAGAAATTCAAAGGTATGAAATTGCATATCATGTGGGGAAAGATTTCTCTTCCGCAGTTCTGCTTGTTTAGCTTTGTTGTTCTTGGGAGATACGAGTCCCCCTGATGGATTAGTAGGTTATGCACTGGTCATTGTTACTTTGTCTTCTAAGTGACAATTTGTGTAGGGTCTCTTGGAGTTTGATGAGCCTTGTAAGTCAATTGTCCAAAGGAGGAGATTCAACAAACAAAATGCATGAGTTTCAACTTTCATTCTTAGATTAACAATTTGCACCTATAAATCTATATCATGATGCTCCAGATCAGCAATAGGTGTCCAACTTTAAAGCATGAAATTGTATTCATCCTGAATGTAAGGGAACTTGCATTGAGAAAAGATTGGATCCTTGGAAACAACCGGGCCTTCAATCAATTATACCATTGTTCTTGACCTAACAGTCTGGGATTGGTTACGATCTAGTGGAATGGCCTTTATTTGACAAGAATGTGATTGTCCATGATCTTTTCTCACCCTCCAAGTATTCCCACATCTCCTGCTTTTAACTGTAGATGGAAAGTGAGGGATGATTCATATGCCAGACACCTATGGAACTTGACCAACCATTCATCCCCAGGTCTGATCCGAACCTGGTGATAACCACTCTTCAGATCGATCTTTGAAAATACAGTGGCTCCCGCCATCATATCAAACATATCATCAAGGCGGAGAATGGAAAAACGATATCTCACCGTGATGCGGTTGATCGTGCGGCTATCCACACACATCCTCCAAGTGCCATCTTTTTTTGGAGCAAGAAGTGCGGGGACGGCGCAGGGGCTCATGCTCTCACGAATGGAGCCCCTCGCCAGGAGTTCCTCAACCTGCCTCTGGAGCTCAGAATGCTCCTTGGGATTCATGCGATAGTGCGGCAGGTTGGGTAAGGTAGCTCCCGGAATCAGGTCGATGGCGTGCTGGATATCACGTATAGATGGAAGACCTTCCGAAAGATCCTCAGGAAAGATATCCTGAAACTCCTGGAGAAGATAGGTGACCTCGGTGGGGTGCTCACTCGGGGTCTCGGCAGTAACCTCTCTAACCGCTAAAAGAAACACATGATCACTCTCAACCAAATTATGCTCAAGCTCCTTGGCAGAGATAAGCTGTAAAGCTACAGTAGAAGGTGTACCAAGGAGGGAAGGCTCACGAGTACTGGTAATGTCCGATCGAGTCGGACGGGAACTGGAACATGTGCTCGCTAAAGCCGTGCTGAGAGTGGTAGGCAGACTAACAGGCGTGGTGCTAGAAGGGGTAGCAGCACCAGAAGGAGGTGGAGGGGTACTCGGGGATGCCGAAGAACTCCCCTGAAAAGTTCCCTGCTGGGAGGACGTCCTAGGTCGGGAGGGCTGTAAAGTGATGAGCAGGTCGCCGTACTGGAATATGCAAGTGTTGGACCGGCCCTGAAGGGTCGCGTCCATATCGTACAACCACGGCCTACCAAGAATAAGGCTCCCGACCTCCATAGGAAGGATGTCACACCATATCTTATCCTCATACGGTGGGAAGTGAATGGGAACAAGGCACCTCGTCTGGATGGGAATGGAAGTAAAATCCACCCAAGATACTCGATAAGGACGAGGGTGATCAACAGCAGTCAACCCAAGGCGCGCGACGGCATTAGTGGAGATTGCATTAATGCAACTACCACTATCAATGATCACCTTGCACACCTTGCCATCAACACGGTAATAGGTGTGAAAGATAGTTGTGCGGCGCTGTTAGTTTTAGGTGGCCTACAAGCCAATCTGACTATGTAAATCTCGTTCATTTATTAATATAATGGCATAATATTCATTATGTGTAAATCGCATTAATTCTCGTTTCATAATAAAGTCCGTGAATATGTGCTATAGTGATCAGATTATGATGAGATCATACTAATGAGACTGATCACTTAAACACACATATTCTTAATTGTTCCTAGTCGGAGGATATCCAAGAAGGACATCGGATATCCGGTTAGACTAGTACAGATTACTCCTGCTCATATGATGAGGGTGACTGATCTCATAAGTCACTTGTGTGGAGACACTAAGGCGAATCTGTAGGTGCTCATTGGAGAATGAGTTCACTGAACTGATCCGACTGAATCGCTGGATGGTATTATACCTCACTGTCAACCAGCTTGATTCTATTGTCGCAGTTGCGTGGATGGTCCTCGGACCTGAGACACCAAGGACACCTTGTCGGTGGACTTATGTGCTTTGACCTTGGTTTACGAATCTCTAGACACGGGATTCTAATACGTCAAGGGTTGGGTACAGCGGAATACCGTCGAAGGGAATTGTGTGTCAATAAGGAATCATTCGCTCTCGGTACTTAGAGAGATAATGCTCTAGGAAGGATGCGCGAAAATCCCTGGCCATGGCGGACGATAATATCGGGAAAGGAGTTTTCTGATATTCATCAGCGGCATCCAATCCAAGTGAGTCGACCTGTTAGGGTTTGACAGCTCGCCATGCCCTGAGTTGACTCAAGAGCATTGTACGAATGAAGGATTATATCTACGCGGTAACTGTCGGCGGAAAGGTTCCAAGAGTGGGTTACTTAACCCCAATACCTTCTGAGTTCACGCGGTGTTGCTTGGCACCCAACGTGATTGGAGGCCCGGTCGAATTCGATGTGCGACATCAATTCGATTGATTAATTAATTAATAAAGGGTTATTAATTGATTAATAAAGCCAATGAGGAGTCACTGGGCTTGTTGGGCCATTAACTGGACTGGTACTTGGGCCTAGAGGGTCACACGCAAATGATTCTCAAGGCGATGGATAAATAAGTGGGTTTTATACAAACCGGGGTTTTTTATGAAAAACCGCGCGGTTAGTATAAAACATAGCAAACGGGCTGAGTAGGCCAAGCTGTTGCTAATCCTAGCCGTCCCTCCTTAGTTTCTCTCTCTCTCTAGAGTCCAGACAGATCTAGATCTGCTCCGCCGCTTCTACGAATCTCGTTCGACGGGAAATCGTCCGCGCGTTGCGGCGATCGTTGCGGCGACCGGCGAAGGTTTCGTGGGCTGCGAAGAACGAGGAACGCGAGGATATCTGTCGCGGGGAGGATCACGTGGACTTCGCTAGAGGCCGGGCACTTGCGCGGCTTGCGGTGTCGCACCGACGGAACTGAACGGTTGCGGATTCGAATCCGCACACGGTAAGAATCGATTATCCGATAATCGTAGTTTTTCGTTTTTCGAAACGGGAACGGATCACTGTTTAATATCTTATTTTTCGCTGCGTGAGCGATTCGGAGAAACCCGAGAAAACCCAACAGTGGTATCAGAGCCAGGTTCCACTGTTTCTCGTCCCGTTTCGGTCTCCACAATTAATATTTTATGTATTATTCCATGCACAAATTCGAATTGTTGCTGGATTAATGTTCATGTGATGAACTAAAGTTAATTAGATTAATTCTATTCTGCAAAATTCAAAAAAAAAATTTATGTTCTTCGTTTGACGAAGAACGGTGGCCGTTTGGGCTTCGGATTTGCATCCCCAAACGTTGGAGAGGCATGGCCTATACGCTGGATGAACCAAGGGGTTGCTGGGCACCATCCGGCAGCAAGGACATCGTTGGAGAACATGCTGGAGGTGGCCAGGTTGGGCCCTTCTTCCTCAACCTCTTCGGTTTTAAAAGGAACCAGAAAAACCCCATTTTGCAGGGGCTCGGCCGGCTGGTTTTAGAGGGCCTCCGGCGGGCCTATCGACGCCGGCGGCGTCGCCGGAGCCGGGGGAGATGCCGGCTTGGGCCGGCCGTCGCTTGGGGTCACCGGCGGCGGCGCTGTGCTAACCCCACCCGCCGCCTTTGAAACCTACTTCAGCTAGGGTTTCGGGTAGGGGGGGGGGGAACTAGAGGTGGGAGGAGCGGCTCGAGGCCAGTTCAACCGGCTGGACCGGCCGGCTGGGCGAGCCAGGGTCGCCTGGGCCAGGGCCCGAGCCCTGGCTCGAGCCCAGGGACCCTGGCTCGGGTCTCTGCCAAGCCCAGGGCCAGTAATTGGGCCGAGCCAGCTGGCTCTATTGGGCTGAGCCCATTTGCCCTCAATTTTTTAAATTAAACCCCAATTAAAACCCCAATGCCCATATAAAATAAAATTGGAAATAAGTTTTAAAATTCAAAACAGTTTTGAAATTTAAATTTATTATTCAATTATTTTATTTAAATGGACTTAAAATGATTTTGAATCATTACCTAAATATATTAACAATTGGATTGATTTATTAGTTGTTAATTAATTGGGGTTAATATTAATTGCATGTGATGTGTGTTTAATGCTTTTAAATTTAGATTTAATTGCATGTTAAGTTAATAAAATGAGTTTTCGAAATTCAAATACCAATTTTGATTGGATCCCAGTTTTTTGAAATCCAAAATTGTAACGATCCGCCACCCTATAATCGGGGATCCGATTACTAAATGGGTACCGAATCATTAATTTGGAACCAAACCAGGATCTAAGTAAGTCTGGGAAATAAATAATAAACTAAGCTAAACATTCACATCGCATTGAATTGAAAGGAAAAAGCGGGAATTAAAGGTTATTACAATGCGACTCGATACAGCAAATAATTACATACTCCAACAGAAAAGAAATAATTAAGCATACAGGCCAGAAATAAAGATAACAACTACGTCGGGGCATACCCCGGAACAACAACTGACGGCGCGCGACACACAGCAGCACACCCCTCGCTAAGTCTGCCTGGAGTCCTCACCTGAAAACCGCAGGGGTGAGTCTCAACGAAAAGACTCAGTAGGGATCCTTCGATCCCCACTGCCCACTTACACACCCATAAGTGTAAAATGCAGCTAAAAGTCCAATGAACAAGTAAAGCAGTACTTAATACTCCTAAATCTCGATATGAATCACATGCATTCGAAATATATTTAACATGCATATTTCTAAAACCAGTCTACCAGGAAATCTACAACCAACGTCTCGGTAGAACACGCCAACCACACAAACGAAGGTGGGGAAAACACCGACCCGTTGAGACCAAACAGTAACCCCTCGGATAGCACTCTACCTACTCCGGCCCAACTGGCTCAGTTACTCCTTCCCTCAGCACGAGTGACACTCCAAAGGTACCACACCCACACCGGTACTAGCTAACCCCGGGGTTCACCAAGTGATCCTCTCTCACTAGGCGTCACCCCGCAACACCCACACCGGCGCTGTGCTCCACCCACACCAGCACAGAATGATAAAGCGCTACAACTGTCACTCTAGGTCCACAGTAGCTCAAAACACAGCACAGTAAGAAGTCCACGGTCGCATGCAACACCATGCGTACGATCCGGTTACAATGAATTCATCACCATAGAGTATAATTTGAAGCATGCATTTAACTAATTAAACAACTGTCTAACCGTGTAACATGTTTTAATGGCATGAATTAGTGTGATTCTGTCTTGAATCGCGTCGCCCAAGGCCGACGCCATTCAAGTCTCCTAAACTGGTTCACAGAAACTCGGCCACAGAACCTGGCGTAAAACGCGTCGCCACAAGCAGCCGCCTTTTGAAAGGCGTCACTGTCCCTCGTTGCCTTTTAGCGACCGATAACAGGGACAGAAAAAATGAGGTGACTTCACTAAAACGCGTCGTCGACACCACTCACCTATTGAAAAGGCGTCAATGTCCCTGGACGCTTATCAGTCCGGGAACAGGGTCTGTTAATGGGTTAAATTGCGTCGTGTGTGGGCGCCGCCTTTCTGAAAGGCGTCGCTTCACCTGGACGCCATTTAGTCCCAACAGACAGGTTCTCTCCTAACTTCCCCCAATCCTCGAGGTGGGATTTCTCCCCCAAAACGCGTAGAAAAGACACAAAACATAGAGGGGAAGGAGGAGAATCCATCTACCCGTTAGAACACCCAATTTCTCATACATGCACTTAGCGTTTTCACCCCAAAAAGCACCCCAAAGCATGCTTCAAATGCTGGAAAACATGGTTTTCAAACGAAAATGTACTAGGGATAGTCACCCTACCGGTTACTTGAACTCCTCCAAGCTCCAAGCCGTCCACCCGTCTCGCCCCACGCCGCCGCCGGTACCGCCGAGGTCGTCCTTACTCCACCGGGACGTCGGCCGCCGTCCGGAGAGAAAACGCCGCGGAGGAGGTGGTGGTGGTAGTGGTAGGAGTTAGGAGGTCGATGGAGTGGAGGGAGAGATGAAATGGTGGGAGGAAAAGAGGGGGGGGAAGGAGGCGTCGCCGGAATCGCCGGAGGAAGGGAGGAGAGAGAGGGAGAAGGAAGAAATGAGGGAAAGGAAGGAGGATTCGCGGGGTTAACCAGAAACTGGCTAAAACGCGTCGAGCTGTACGGACGCCTAACAGTTGACATGACGGGCCACTCTGACAGAACTCTGAAACGTGTCGTCCATCCAAGACACCGTTCAGACGACAAGACTGGCGCCGTACACTGACAACCCAGGGTCGCAGTCTGAAAGGCGTTGTCCCTCACAGACGCCGTTCAGACGACACGACAGGGCCATACTCTCATGGCCCAAAGCCAGCCCACGTGGCACCCACGTGGCACAAACTAAAACGCGTCTGCAATGCTGGACGCCGTTTAAACCGCGTCTTGCGGGCTCGACGCGAAACAGAACAGAGTCTCAGCCCCACTAGGGCCTGAACTACAGGGTCCGACCCCAAAAATCGGATCCGAAAACCTCAGTCCTTACAAAAATTATTTATTTTGAAAACTCTTTTATTTTAGTCATGTGATGCGCTGAATCATGTGTGGAATGTTTAAAACACACCGTGGTCATGGATATGTACTTATTTATTTGTTCATGTGATGAATGGATTGTATGGATCGTGGATATATGATTGTTTATTAATTGTTAATAAATAGAGGTCTGCGCACCTCTCTCTCTCATACTCCGATGTATTTCTACCTCCCTCTCTCTCTTGTACTCGCCATAAGGCCTTCTTCAATTTACTTGTAAATTCTAAAATTTAAATGTAATATGATCGAGGCAACCGAGGAAGGAGCGAGGACAATCTACAGCTGCAACCAAGAAGGCGAAAAGATCAAGATCCTTTGCCTATGTGTTTGCAGGTTTATCTAATGTAAATGTTATGTTAGATTGTGTGTGCGTTTGACTGTTGGCTCCAGTCAAACCCACTGTGCTATCCATGACCACACTAATGACATGTATGAGATGCATTGTTTTCTTTTGATTAGGAATCAAAGCAGGTTATAGTATTTAGTAAATATATACAATATATTTATACTATCACCTAGGAGAGACCAAGATAAAAGTTATCTAAATATCCTCAGATAAACTCTAAGCCGTAATGTGAGTAGTTAAGAACTTACCGCGTGGTCCACCATCGTTATAGTTATAGGATTCGAATCACTTTAGGCATGTTTATTGTGCTATCCACAAGACCTGCTTAATTGGGAGGAGAAACTGTGGCTATGACATTAGATGCCTATATGATCGGGGTAGAAGAACCATGTAGCTTTGTTGTGCTATACACAAGGACTGCATGCAAATCTATGCTCGTCGCGTAATGATGGTTAGCTTAGACCAAAATTAATGGTTTGTTGTGCTATCCACAAGGCCATTAAATCTCTGGGGACCGAAGCTATGATCAGATATTGCAAGGAGTTGCAAGTCCCATGAGTTGGGTGCTCTTTGATTGTATTACAGTTTGTTGTGCTATCCACAAGACTGTAGTGCAAGTCATTGAGATTCTGATCCCCACTAGGAGACTGTCGGCGTCTCCCGTTCTGTATAACTGAGGGTTATACAGTCCGTCGAAAATTAGTGGGAGTTAAACTTGAACAAAAGACCATGTCTTGTTTAAAATGTTAATAATTGAACATCTGCTAAATAGATTTTACTCATCTCCTGTAGGGAATTATGTCGTCGAATAACCCACTCCACGGCATACTTGATGTCCTTTTGACTTACCTGATCTACTCGGATTGGTTCAGACACCTGAAGAATGTCTTCAGATCTGAGCACAATAACTTTGTCCCTGGAGCTGATCCTCCTGCTGAATCGGCATTGGATGCCCCTAAAGCAGAGATGATAGCTAACGATAAAAGATCGAAGGACAAAGGCAAAAGAATAGTGAAGGGTGACTGCTTCTACTATAAGCAGTATGGTCACTGGAAGAGGAACTGCAAGGAGTTCCTTAACGATAAAGCTCATGGAAGAGTGAAGTTGTCTGAAGCTTTAGATATCTATATGATAGATATCAACTTATTAGTTAGAGATTCCACATCTTGGATATTGGATACCGGATGTGCTTCTCATATCTGTCGTGATGTACAGATGCTGACAAGTAAGCGCAAGCTGAGACAAGGTGAGGTGGAATTGAGGCTAGGAAACGGCGCAAAAGTTGCGGCGATTGTTGTTGGGACAGCAAACCTCAGGCTTCCATCGGGAGACGCCTTACTATTAGAAGATTGTTATTATGTTCCTAACATAATAAAGAACATCATATCAATATCTTGTTTGGACAAGATAGGATATAGGTTGACTATTGAGAATAGAAGTTGTTCGATTTATTATGGTAATAAATCAATAGCTTCGGCATCTTTAGTCAACGGTCTATATCTCTTAGATGTTTCTTATTACAATATTCAAATTGATAATGCTCTTAAGAAGAGCAAGAATTGTGTGAACCAGGCCTACATGTGGCATTGTAGACTTGGGCACATTGGCGAAAGCAGGTTGCAAAAGTTGCACAAGTATGGTTACTTAACTACATTCGATTATGAATCGTTTGCAACATGTGAATCCTGCCTTATGGGAAAGATGGCAAAATCTCTATTTACTAGACATGGAGAACGAGCCAAGGACATTCTGGAACTAATACATTCGGATGTATGTGGTCCCATGTCCACCCAAGCCAAAGGTGGCTTTTCATACTTCATCACGTTCACCGATGACTTCTCAAGATTCGGCTATGTGTACTTAATGAAGTACAAGTCAGAAGCGTTTGAGAAGTTCAAGGAGTTCAAGAATGAGGTAGAGAAGTAGTTAGGAAAGAATATTAAAGCTCTTCGATCAGATCGAGGAGGAGAATACTTGAGTACTAACTTCACACAATTCTTAAAGGATAATGGTATCCTTTCTCAACTGACCCCTCCATATACACCACAGATGAATGGTGTATCAGAAAGGAGGAATCGCACCTTGTTGGACATGGTGCGATCCATGATGAGCTTTTCGGGATTACCAGTGTCCCTCTGGGGGTATGCTCTAGAGTCAGCAGCATACCTACTGAACAGAGTAACCAGGAAGTCTGTGGCCTTTACTCCATATGAGATATGGAAAGACAGGAAACCAGAATTTAAACATGTTAAAGTCTGGGGTTGTCCTGCTCATGTAAAGAGGCATGACCCAGACAAGCTGGAATCACGAACTGATAAATGCAGATTTGTGGGATATCCAAAGGAAACCTTTGGATACTATTTTTTCCATCCTGGTGAACAAAAATTGTTTGTCGTCAGGAAAGTTGTCTTCCTAGAAGAGGAATACCTTATCCAGGAGAACAGTGTGAGTAAAATAGTACTGGAAGAGGTTCCAGATCCTCAAATAGCTGCATTATCATCAGATGAGATATCAGTTCCTGAATCTGTTCAGGTACACACAGATGAGCCTCGTAGATCTGGTAGAGTACCTAGACTACCCGAACGATATGTGGGACATATTGCTGAAGGTAAGTCTAAGGTAGAATATAATGAGGATGATGATCCTAAAACCTACCAGGAGGCCATAAAAGGCCCAGAAGCCGAGAAATGGCAAGAAGCCATGAACTCAGAAATCCAGTCCATGTACACCAACCAAATTTGAAACTTGGAGGACTTGCCCGAGGGTATTATACCCATCGGTTGCAAGTGGATCTTTAAGAGAAAGATCGGTGCTGATGGACGGATCGACACTTATAAGGCAAGGTTAGTGGCAAAGGGATATCGTCAAAGGCAAGGAATTGACTATGACGAGACTTTCTCACCAGTTGCCATGATAAAGTCGATCAGAGTTCTACTCGCCATTACTGCACATTTTGATTATGAAATTTGGCAGATGGATGTGAAGACTGCCTTCCTCAATAGTAACCTTGAGGAAGAGGTGTATATGATACAACCAGAAGGTTTCACATCCAAAGAATCTCCAGATAAAGTGTGCAAGCTTCAGAAGTCCATTTATGGACTAAAGCAGGCTTCCCGGAGCTGGAACATAAGATTTGACGAGGTTGTCAAGTCTTATGATTTCATTAAGAATGAAGATGAGCATTGTGTGTTCACCAGTGGGAGTGCAGTCACTTTTTTAGTTCTTTACATAGATGACATACTACTCATTGGGAATGATGTAGCTATGATGTCATCAGTAAAGATCTGGCTGTCGAAAAACTTCTTCATGAAGGATTTGGCAGAAGCATCCTATGTATTAGGAATACGGATCTATAGAGATAGATCAAAGAAGATGCTTGGAATGACCCAATCCTTGTACATAGATACCATAGTCAAAAGGTTTGGCATGGAAAATTTCAAGAGAGGTCTCATACCGATGAGACATAGAATTAATCTCTTAAAGGAGCAGTCTCCTAAGACTCCTAATGAGAGGGCATTCATGGATAGAATACCCTATACCTCTGCCATAGGATCTATCATGTATGCCATGCTATGTACACGGCCTGATGTTGCATTTGCTCTAAGTGTTACGAGCAAATTTCAGGTTGATCCAGGCGAAGAGCACTGGAAGGCAGTGAAATGCATCCTTAAGTACTTGAGAAGAACTAAGGATATGTTTCTTGTCTATGGAGGAGGTGACTTGAAACTGTGAGGCGTTACTGACTCGAGTTTCCAGTCGGATCCAGATGATAGCAAGTCTACATCTGGATTCGTGTTTACTTTGAATGGAGGCGCAGTGTGCTGGAAGAGTTCCAAGCAAGTAACCACTGCAGATTCGACGACTGAAGCTGAGTACATCGCTGCAGCTGAAGCCGCCAAGGAAGCAGTGTGGTTGAAGAAATTCATCACCGACCTCGGCGTCATTCCCAGCATCTCTGAGCCTGTTCCACTGTTGTGCGACAACAATGGAGCGATTACGCAAGCAAAAGAGCCGCGGCCTCATCAGAAATCGAAGCATATTCTGAAGCGCTTTCATCTTATCAGAGAGATCATATCTAGAGGAAATGTAGTAGTGGAAAGAGTTCCATCCGTCGACAATGTAGCAGATCCACTGACAAAGCCGTTGGCTCAAATTGTGTTTGAGCGTCACCTAGAGTCTATGGGCTTATTGTATAAAGGTGATTGGCTTTAGTCCAAGTGGGAGATTGTTAGTTTTAGGTGGCCTACAAGCCAATCTGACTATGTAAATCTCGTTCATTTATTAATATAATGGCATAATATTCATTATGTGTAATCGCATTAATTCTCGTTTCATAATAAAGTCCGTGAATATGTGCTATAGTGATCAGATTATGATGGGATCATACTAATGAGACTGATCACTTAAACACACATATTCTTAATTGTTCCTAGTCGGAGGATATCCAAGAAGGACATCGGATATCCGGTTAGACTAGTACAGATTAATCCTGCTCATATGATGAGGGTGACTGATCTCATAAGTCACTTGTGTGGAGACACTAAGGCGAATCTGTAAGTGCTCATTGGAGAATGAGTTCACTGAACTGATCCGACTGAATCGCTGGATGGTATTGTACCTCACTATCAACTAGCTTGATTCTATTGTCGCAGTTGCGTGGATGGTCCTCGGACCTGAGACACCAAGCACACCTTGTCGGTGGACTTCTGTGCTTTGACCTTGGTTTACGAATCTCTAGCCACGGGATTCTAATACGCCAAGGGTTGGGTACCGCGGAATACCGTCGACGGGAATTGTGTGTCAATAAGGAATCATTCGCTCTCGGTACTTAGAGAGAGAATGCTCTAGGAAGGATGCGCGAAAGTCCCTGGCCAGGACGGACGATAATATAGGGAAAGGAGTTTTCCGATATTCATCAGCGGCATCCAATCCAAGTGAGTCGACTGGTTAGGGTTTGACAGCTCGCCATGCCCTGAGTTGACTCGAGAGCATTGTACGAATGAAGGATTATATCCACGCGGTAACTGTGGGCGGAAAGGTTCCAAGAGTGGGTTACTTAACCCCAATACCTTCCGGGTTCACGCGGTGTTGCTTGGCACCCAACGTGATCGGAGGCCCGGTCGAATTCGATGTGCGACATCAATTCAATTGATTAATTAATTAATAAATAGTTATTAATTGATTAATAAAGCCACTGAGGAGTCACTGGGCTTGTTGGGCCATTAACTGGACTGGTACTTGGGCCTAGAGGGTCACACGCAAATGATTCTCAAGGCGATGGATAAATAAGTGGGTTTTATACAAACCGGGGGTTTTATGAAAAACCGCGCAGTTAGTATAAAACATAGCGAACGGGCTGAGCAGGCCAAGCTGCTGCTAACCCTAGCCGCCCCTCCTTAGTTTCTCTCTCTCTCTGGCGTCCAGACAGATCTAGATCTGCTCCGCCGCTTCTACGAATCCCGTTAGACGGGAAATCGTCCGCGCGTTGCGGCGATCGTTGCAGCGACCGGCAGAGGTTTCGTGGGCTGCGAAGAACGAGGAACGGGAGGATATCCGTCATGGGGAGGATCGCGTGGACTTCGCTAGAGGCCGGGCACTTGCGCGGCTTGCGGTGTCGCACCGACGGAACCGAACGGTTGCGGATTCGAATCCGTACACAGTGAGAATCGATTATCCGATAATCGTAGTTTTTCGTTTTTCGAAACGGGAACGGATCGCTGTTTAATATCTTATTTTCCGCTGCGTGAGCGATTCGGAGAAACGAGAGAAAACCCAACATGCGCCAATTATCACACACCTTCGGCTGGGTCAAGATGCATCTAACCACGACAATCATATCCTCACTAAGACGATCCTCACTATCACCATCCCACAGAAACTGAGCCTGGATGCAACCCACGATCTCTCCCTCAGAGTGAAAATCATCTGCCATCTCATCTCCAGCCTCATAACTCATAGTCTGCAACGCGGGCTGGTACTCCTCTGGGTCCACCTCTCCCATAACCATGGCCCTAAACGGACACTGAGACTTGAAATGCCCAAATCCCTGACACCTGTAACACCGACTACGGGATCCGCCCTCCTAGGAGGACTCTCCTATAGCTGGGGCCTTCCCCTTATCCTCCCGCCTAGGTGGCGGGGTTCCGATGGGGGGACGGACAGGGGGGCCGGTAAGGCGGGCACTGGATCTCTCTGGGGAAAACGAGGGTGAGAGGGGGGGTCCTGACGACTGGGGTCAGCAGGCCTGAAGGCTGGAGCTCTCTGCGGCACTCCTGGGGTGGCGCGCTGATCAAGGGGACGCTGGTAGGGCGGCCGAGTACGCGGGGGTGACTCCACCTCAAGCTCAAACTGCTCCATGTCTCTCACGACCTGATAGGCGTGCTCGATGGTCGTCACATGTTGACAGAATAGTTCCTGCTGATACACACGACGTAGACCCTTCCGAAAGCAGGAAAGAGTCAACGCGCTCTCCTCTCGAGCTCCGCATCTCATCAGGTACTCATCAAACTCAGCAATGTACTCAGAAACAATGCAAGTACCCTGAGATATGCTCTGCCACCTATTAATGAGGCGGTGGCGGTAAGTCGAGGGAAGGTATTTCTCTCACAGCTTAACCTTCATGTCTTCCCACGACTCAATGGGATCATGTTGACGCTGCTCAAGTAGGTCCTCGACATTCGACCAATAGGTCTGAGTCTGGCCTGTCAGCTTTATCATGGCGAATCGAGCTCGCCGAGCGTCAGTCATACCCATCCAATCGAAGTAGTGGTTCATGCCAGCCTCCCAATCAAGATAAACCTTCGGGTCCAAGGACCCGTCAAAAGTAGGAGCATCCGCACGAGCGGCCCGACGGTCATCCAGATCCCTCGGGACGTGATGGGGCCTCCGCTCTTCCTCAAAATCATCCCGATCGTCCGGATCATCCCGATCCCTCGGACGTCGATGGCGTCTAGGCGCCTCACCAAACTCTGGCTGAACCCCACGGGCGTACCGATCATACCGATCACCTCGATCATATCGCTCAGCTCGGTCAGCTCGATCATGGCGGTCGTGTCGATCCTCTCGATCGTGTCGATCGAATCGCACATCTTGACCGCGTCACTCTAGCCGATCATCGCGGTCACGAGGATCCCAGTGATCATAACGATCAATCCTATCCACCTGACGCTTCGCGCGTCTCTGATCGGCACCCTCAAATCTATCGCGCGGCCTATGATGCCTACGCGCCGCAACCTGCTCCATCAACTCATCACGTGGATCATAATCCACCCCGTCATCGGCAAGACACCGCTCATCAACAGGATCAGCCCTCTGAAGGGCCTCATCATGAGGGACATGGACGGCCGGAACAGGATGTCCCAGGTGACAGGGGACTGGGGCATGGGCAAGAGCCCCTGGAGCGCCCCTGAGACATGCCAGGCCCTGAATCGTACGCTCGGACTCATCAACTCGGTTCTCACCAGAGCGGTTCGAACCTCCCCCATTCCCAAGGCGCTGGTCCCAAACATCCATATGGTGCGCGAGCTGACTAATCATCTCGGCTAAATCAGACACATCCGGGGACCAGAGTGACGACGTGCAACAACTGATACCTAGACAACTAATATGCCAGACGCTAACTAACTAAGCAAAGTGAAACACTAGATAGATGGAGACACGCTAACACTAAAATGATGAATAAGATAAATATAAGATGCAACAACTATGCCCTAGCAAAACCTATAGCTCTAATACCAAACTGACGCGGAACGACTACCGAAACGACTCCGAACTCGTGTCACAATCCGAAATCAGCAAGAGTAGTGTACGTGCACGGCAAATACTCATCAAATTTCCATGTTTTCATGAATGTAATTACGCAACGTAAGTCGCACAAAACTCGAGTATCGTCCGCTCTCAGTGATAAAATAGACATGATCGATGGTAGTGGGAACCACCAAATGGCTAGGGCAACAACAACGCATTCAACATGTTCGAAATAGTGTCATGGGATGGATGCCTCAACTCACAATCCGACAGCAAAATTTAATTAAGTAGCTAGAACCCCCTAACTCACATGCACGGGAGCCTATTTAATCATATAGTGAAGAGCAAATATTCGGGAATAAGGTTAAATCACCGCTGACCTACCCACTGTCGAGTGGGGTAATACCCGAACAGAGGGAATCTGAATCTGCCAAACGCTCTTATATCGCCGCGAACTGTACTGAACGAAGGCCCGTGGAGTGGCCGACCACGCCCTCGGGCACGTGGCGGCGGCGTTGACTCCTGTCGCGGGTCGGTGACGATATGGAGCACGGCGGCGAGGGATGGCTCTGCGTAATGCGTGACACACCGCGTAGGCGTGGGGCGACGGCCGTGTCTCAGTCGACGTGGAGGGGGGGGGGGGGGGGGGGGGGGGGGGGACGCTATCGGAAGAACCCAACCAAGTTGTCAGGGGAGGTTGCAGGGGCTCGCGTGGAACCGCTCTGAGCCGCGTCACACGAACAGGGGGAAGTCGGTCTGCGGGAGCGTGTTCCGTCCGCACGCCGGCGTCGAAGAAGGGCCCGGCGATCCACAGGCACACCGTGAGGCATGAGGGTGTCGGTGGCCGCATACGGTGGGGCTTCGCGCGTGGGGTGGTCTCCGGAGCAGCGTGGAGGGGAGGAGCGGCTCGCGGGGGAAGCCCGCCGGGACCCGCGTGGGTGGGGAGGGTTCGCGGGCGGCGGTTTACTCGCCCCGCACGCAGGTGTCGGGGCCTCTCTGGCGACGCGAGGGCGTGGGGTTCCGGTCGACTGCTTCCTGTGCGTGGCCGACGAACCAAACCCGACGTCTTGGAGGAGAGGGTACGTGGTGTATGCGTTGGGCGGCAACGAGGAAGGGGACAGACGGGGAAGGGAGAAGGAAGACCGTCGCGGGGTCTACGTGGGCAAGCAGGAGGAGCGGCTGAGGAAGAAGACGAGGAGGAGAAGACTACGGGGGTGAAGATTGGGTCTTCACGCCCATACCCATGCACACGCACACATGGCGGCTGGATAGAGCAATTCTTTTCTTCTTCTCTTCTTTAACGCCCCTCCCAAGGGAGGCTACAGTACCTTAAATAGGGAAAAGAAAACCCTAATAACCTCCTAATAAAACAAATGACATAATTAACCCTAATTCTAGACAAACACAATGAAATTCGTACAGAAAATACTAAAAAAAGAAAAGTGATAACTGGGCCTCATAATGGGCCTACATCAATCCCAACTGCTCCTCAATAAAATGAACACACATCAATACTTAGGGGAACCATCGTCGAGCCACAAGGATGCTGGGAACACTGCAGTCGTCCTCCTCCGACGATAAACGCGAGTCGGGTCGAACCGGGTCCGCGCGTGGGTGTCCTCACCAGAGAAGCTTTGGTGCTTTGGAGCCAGACGAAGTCCGCCCGCTTCCTTATGGTCCGGCCATCTCCTTGACAGCCACAGTGAGGGTTGGCGAAGAGTAAGACATCCCTAGAGTGGTTGAGGTCGAGGTTGCGGGGAGCTCCTCCCACTTAGGATCGAAATCGTTCGAGAAGGCCTGGAGTGATCGGAGATCTCAAAGAAGAAGGCAGCAACAACGATGCAGTCACTGGCCCCGGCCACACTACTGTAACCACCCCAGTGGCAAGAGGTGGAAGACGAGGATGGGGTACGTGGCGTCAGAGGAGAGGAGGTTTCAAATTTTTGAATTTTTGGGCTGATCACCCTTTTTGCCTGGGATGAACCGATTCAATTGTTTGAACCGGTGACCAAGCTCAACGGTGGGTCGGGTCGGCGGGTATGGAGCTAGGGGCTTGTGACTTACCCGATAGCTCAGGTTTTGTTTCGGGTGTGATTTTACCTAACTCCAGTCGTCTTCTTCAGCCGAATTCGCCTGCTCGACCTGTAAAGCCCCCCCATCTCTCCAATATGATGCTAGCAACCCCTCCGGAGGGGCCTTTGAGCCTACCGTAGCCCGAGCAGTCTAGGAGGGATCACGGCCTTTCCTCTGCATGCTCTTACCAAGAGAACCCAGTTGCCTTGCAGGTCGTTGCTGCTCCTGTGACCAGCCCTGCTCCTAGTGACTTTTTAGCTCTCCGAGCCTTAGGTGTCCAACTCCCCTCCCTCTCCTCATCTCTTTCCCCTCCGGGGCCGGCAAACATCCCCTGTTTGGCGATGATTTCAGCGCTTTTGGAAGGAGGGAATGACCCGCCTCTTCGGGTTAGTGGTCACATGCATGCCACTTGCCTTAGTTGGGGTGGGGTGGGGGTGGGGGGGGGAGGTGAATGACCCAAAGACCTCAGCTAGTGGTGTTGGGGTAGTTCCCTTACATATGGTTGGTCAAGAACGGGCCCAGGGTCCGGGAACCTCTCTCACTCAATTGCCCCCGCTAGAGAGGTGTACGCTGGAGGCTCAAGAAGTGGGAGAGGTAGAGGGTTCTGATCTAGAGGCAGAGGTAGACTCCACTGGCGACTTCGAGCAAGGAGGATTTGAGGATTCGGACGTACCGCCATTAAGCAAAGAAGAGGTTGGTGATCTTTGCAAGGCAGTAGAATGGTTCACTGAGCAATATTTTATGGACCTGACTTCGAAGTTGGGCGTGTCTTATGAGGGGTTGGATAAGGTGGTGAAGTCAGTAGTGATTAAAATTAAGAAAAGGTGGCAGGCTTGGGTGGCGAAGTGGGATAAAGGGGAGAAGTCGCCTATTGGCGGGAAAAATAGGAAGGGAAAGATGGGGTTGATAGATCTGAAGATGGGTTGAGAGGGGAGGATGAGGAGGAGGTCATTCTTGTTTCCCGAGGAGGATAGTTTCATGGAATGTGAGAAGGTGTATGGGGAGAGAGAAGAGGAGGGTTGTGAGGGAGTTGGTGAGGCGTGTCAAAGTGGACATCCTCTGCGAATCTAAATGTGAAGGGGATGCCAAGGAGATCATGAGGGAGGTTGGTGGAGGGAGATTACGCAAAGATGTGGTTTCGCCGGCTAAAGGGAGAGCGGGTCGGACTTTATCCTTTGGAATGAATTTGTGGTGCAAGAAGTTGTAGAGCATAGAAAGATTAGAAATTTCATTACCATCACATTCTAGAGGATGGTTTTACTTGGGATTTCACTGGAGTGTATGGCCCTCAAGGCAGGGAGGAGAAGTACTTGTGGAGGATTTTGCTGGAGGAAAGTAGAAGATCTGGGAGACCCCGGCATTTGGGGAGAGATTTTAATGCTACTGCATTCCCTTCTAAGATATCAGGAGCTTCCTTTTCTCGGGCGGATTCTGCTGATTTCTTGGAGTTTATGTAGGAGGCGCTTTGATTGATATTCCTACGCCTAATGCTCTATTTACCTGGTCCAATTTCAGGATTGACCCGGCCTTATCCATTTGGATAGGTTTCTCTTTTCTTTTGAATGAGAAGACCACTATCCCTCAGCAGAGGCGCTCTGTTTAGTGCGATCTCTGTCCCATTTTGCTCAAAACTGCCCGTAGGAGGAGAAGTAGACACAAATTCCAACTAAAGAGGTATTGGATTTGTGAGGATGATTTTATGCAGGTGGTCTCTAGAGTTTGGACCTTCCAAGTCTCGGGAGGATCAATAATGGCCAGAGTGGTGAATAAACTGAAGGTTTTAGCAAGAGAACTCTCTACTTGGGGGGCTAATAAGACTCTCCCAGACAAGGAAGCCAAAGATAACATCCTGTAACATATTGAGGGCTTCGATGCTTTTGAGGCAACAGGTCTTCTGGACAATGAGGAAAGACTCCTAGACAAGGTAGGCCAACTCGTGGGTCGGACTCGGATCGGTCCGGTCCTGACCGAGTGGATCGGCCAATCCAACCCGATCCTGAACCGGTCCAGACCGAGTCGGACCGGTCTGGCCGATCCAATTTTAAAAAAGGGAAAAAAATAGAAGAAAATATGGAAAAAAATAGAAAAAGAAGTCCAAAAAATCAGAAAAAATTTCAAAAAATCAGAAAAATTTATATTTACCCAAAACTTATCTAGGACCTTGGGTAAGCCCTTGAATTTTTATTAACTTTGAAAAAAACTTGAATACAATACATGGGGGGGACATAAAACCTTACCCCTAAGTAGTACATGATAGTAAAAAAAAAAACACTCACACAAAGTGACAGAACAAGTAGACATACATTTATTCTAGCCTTACATTGTAGGTGCTATACAAATGTTGCACATAATCGGCCCAAGACATATAAGCTTGGTAACATTGTTCATATTCCTGTACAAACCGGTTATACTCATATGTGAATGGGTAGATTATTGTCACCGGTATCCATCCTTGTGTCTTTGGCCCATGATAAGATCCTTCTGAGGTTGACGATTGATAAGAGGAAGCATCTGAAGTTAGAGGATAAGTGGGATATCCTCCTAAGTAACTCAATGCATCATAGGGTGGTGGATGTTGATAATATCTACCTGGATATCCATAAGGATTATAACCCTCTAATAGAACTTGAGAGGATGCATCAGACGAATGCTCTTGAGAGGATGTTCTCTTTAGGAACTCTTGTTGTTGTTTCCCTTTGCCTTTATTTGTTGCTGATGTGTCCTTAGCCAACCTACTGGAGTGGTCATCATCCTGCGTAGCATGCGTAAATTCTTGCTCTCCTATGAAAATCATTGGAGGAGCTTCACCATGCTGACTTGATCCACGTCCTCGAGATGACCGTTGTTGCAATGATCCACCTTGACTTCCATGTGGATCATCATCGTCATCGTCAGGGGTAGTCGTTCCCGAAGTAGAGTCATCTGAAGTTTGGTAAACGAACTTGTCGCTCGGCTCTGGTGTCTCGTCTGACTCATCTTCTTGTACAGTTTCTAAATTTGCAATATCAACATGAGCTATTTTACCTTTATCCTTACCTGAACTTTGTGGGGTGGATTTCTTTTGCCATTTTGAAGGAGGTGGAAGTTGAAACTCAACGGACAAGGGGACACCATCTAAGAGAGAGAGAGAAATGAGAATTTGTGTGAATGAGGGAGAGAAGGGTAGGAGGGGGTTTTATAGGGACTTGGAGGGGCTTAGAAGCCCCTTCTAACCGTTGGGAACCCGTTTGAATGGGTTCCCAACGGCTACCCCAACGGCTAGTTCTGAATTAGCCGTTGGGGGCCCGGGTCGGCCGGACCGGTCCGACCCAGGCTGGGGTCGGCCGACCCAACCCAATCCCAGCGATCCCGGGCTGGGGTCGCTAGGTCGGGGCTCGAGGTCGGTTCGGACCGCCTGATTTCCGAGCGGACTGGGCGATCCGATCCGACCCGGCCTACCATGCTCTTAAAGACAAGCTGAAAGTATGTTATGATAAGATCCTCCTCAAAGAGGAAATTTATTGGAAGCAAAGATCGAAGGAGAGGTGGATAAAGGAAGGAGACTAGAACACGGAGTATTTTCATCAAGTAGCATTTAGAAGGAGAAGGGTTAATTCTATCAGACATATTCATGATGGATCACATTCGCTCACCTCTGAGAGGGAGGTCTCTCAACATGCTAAAATTTACTATTCCAAACTTTTTTTTCACCGAATAGACATAGACATGTTCTTATGGAGGGTCTCTTGCCGCGCATCTCTCAAGAGGAACAATCGGCTCTGTCCAGTCCTTTTAGTGAGGAGGAGATCAAAAGCGTTGTTTTTTGCTTAGCATGGAACACAGCACCAGGCCCTGATGGCTTCCCTTTGTTTTTCTACCAGCATTGTTGAGAAGTGATTAAGTCGGACATTCTTCAAGCTATCTCAGAGTTTCAAGAGGGTAGAACATATTTGAGGGCTGTAAACAAAACCTTTATGGTACTTATTCCTACGAAAGAGGGAGCTCAGAGGCTTACAGATTATAGACCCATTAGTCTTCTCAATGGTCTATATAAGATTATCACAAAGGTTTTGGCCCGAAGACTTGAGACAGTGGTGACAGGTTGGTGAGTGGATATCAAGGGGCTTCTATTAAAGACATATTCAGGAAAACTTTCTAGTGGCTCATGAATGCCTTCACGCTATGAAGTCCCAAAGGCAGCGTAGCATTGTGATTAAGCTGGACATTGAAAAAGCTTATGACCAAGTTACGTGGTCCTGCCTGCTTCATCTTTTGGCTCTGATGGGGTTTAGGGAGACTTGGCTGAGATGGATATCCTCTTGCATTTCTTCAGCCACTTTTGCAGTGTTAGTCAACCGAGAGCAGTCTTCTTTCTTCTATAACGGAAGGGGACTGAGGCAAGGTGACTCTTTATCACCACTGCTTTTTGTTCTTGTAGCACATCTCCTTAGTTGCATGTGGTCTAGAGCTGAGGCATTGGGGTTGATTACTGGCTTCTCTGTTGGTACTGGTGGGAGATATATTTCTCATTTGCAATATGCGGATGATACCATCCTTTTTGTTATGCCTGAGTTCCAACAGCTAGCTGCTGTTAGGATGATGATGGAATTCCTGCATGATGTAAGTGGGCTGAAGGTGAACTTTGATAACAGTCTTGTAGTTGGGATCAATGTTCGCCATGACCTTATTAGCAGAATGGCTGCTCTCTTGGGTTGTAGAGAAGCACAATTTCCCGTCACCTATTTGGGGTTGCTGCTAGCTCCGGGAATGGGATCCATTCATTGTGCAGATTGGCAGAACGTTGTGCAGAAATTCAAATCCAGACTGGCTGGTTGGCAAGGAAAATTGCTCTCATATGGAGGCAGACTAGTGTTGTACAGATCAGTCCTTGATAGCTTGGCTATATATTATCTGTCTCTTCTTCGCATTCCGTTATTAGTTGCCAAGAAGCTGGAAGCCATTCAATGTAGATTTTTCTGCATTGGCAACGGGGAGAGGACAAGGGGCTGGCATGATGTCAGTTGGAGGAAAATCTGCAAACGTAAAGAGGCTAGTGGTCTTGGTATTAAGAACTTGAGAAATTTCAACCTTGCTCTCCTTGGGAAATGGGTTTGGCAATTAGGCTCCCTGGATAAAGGCCTCTGGATAGAGATTTAAATACTATAGCTACTCTATAGTTTGAGATTTGGCTCCACAACATGTGCATACCACATCCTCTCTTTGGAAGGGCATCTTACAATGTGTGGATTTTTTTGTGGTAGGCTCTATGTGGTCACTTGGCAATGATCACACTTGTCATTTTTGGCTTGATAGATGGAGTGACGGAGGAACTTCGAGGGAGTGATTTCCTTTGTTTTTTAGGATTGCCTCTCACCCTAATGTCTTAGTGAGTCAGGTGTAGGACCCTGGTGGCTGATTTTCTACTTTTAGATGCAACCTTAGAGAAGATGAGGTCTCTCAGCTGGTGGATCTCCTTTCCATCCCTCGTGACTGGAAGCCTAATCCTATGTCTCAAGATAGTAGGATTTGGAGATTGGATCTTAAAGGATTTTATTCTGTTCAGTCAGCTTATAGCATCATCAATGAGGGAGGACTGTCATTTCCTTTCTTCAAGGAAGTCTGGAGGACCAGGAGCCCGCTTAAAGTCCAGGTCCTGATTTGAGAATTACTCTTAGTTGGCTGCCTACTTGTGACAGACTTGCTGCCTTTCTTGAAGGTGTAAATAGGCTTTGCAGTTTGTGGAGGGAGGTGAACGAGACGATGGAGCATCTCTCCTATCTTGTTCCTTTGCTACTAAGATTTGGAAGAAAGTCTTTTGGAAGACTGATACGGTGCCTTTCATGGCGAATAGTATCCAAGATTTGCTACTTAGATGGAATGTTCATGGACTGCCCAAGAGTGCTCGGCGGATTTGGTGGCTCATTTTGCACGCTACTCTTTGGGCTCTCTGAGGAGAGCGTAATGACAGGATATTCAAAAGAGAATCAAAGACCCCAAAGGCAGTTGTTGCTTTCATTTTGGACAGAGTTGTAGACCGGAGGCGGATTTTTTGTAATTACAACCCGTACCGATCCTCTTTTTGTCTTGTCGGGATAGGCTCTAAATGTACACTCTCTTGGTGTTTGCTTGGGGTCCCTGGAGTGTTTTCTTTTCCCCTCTTGTAAATTCTACCTTTTTATTAATATACTCAGTGATACCAATCACTTTCAAAATAAAAAATTGCAACTTCTCAGCGAAGCTTATTCATATGCATCCCCAAATGTTAAGGCAAATGTCAAGTACGTCCTAATTTTCGAGTATACCTCCTTAAAGGAGTTCAAGTAGTGGTTTAGCAATGTGTCATCTCCAACATATTTTGCCGCCAAGGCACCAATAGCACATACACCAGCTCTTCCGCAAATAAACGTCACATCCCTCCAACAGGATCCATGCATAAAAACAACACGATCATAAGGACATTGGCACTAAAAGATCTTTAAGAAAGTGAACAAGGGAAGAGAGAACATAGTCAACCGTGATCCCCGGGAAGCAATGTCACAAGCTCTCACAATCTCGGAGCAGAGATTGAGATCATTTTTGTTGTTTGTAACTTGGTACGCCTTCAAAAGCAGATACGCCGTTCCTAGTGGCCCCGTGTACAGGGTGAAATCTTTCACTCGTCGCCCGTAGTTGTACCATGTCTGTGTCACGACCTGGAGCAGGAAACAACACAAAGATAACATACCCGTCCTGCGAGTTCATTCGTGTCCCTTTCTTCGGCAAAGATTTGTCAATCAAATATGATCATACGAGCTGAGTTTTGGATGGAAATCCCCAGCAATACTATCACCAAAGATAGCAGCTTTCTTATCGGCTTCGGCTCCTGTTCTTGACCCAGCAGAAGGGCAAGAAACTGGGAAAGGACAAAGGAGAACCCTACTCGAAGCAGTCCAAATTCTGTACAGCACCAAACATTACCAAGTGAAAAAGGCCCTCTTTTGCAGAATCAAACCCTGTTTCCGAACCTTCGGCCGGAACCAAGGTAGTGTTCGTAACTCCGAAACTGATTCTAGTGCCTAGACTCTGGGAATTGGAGATCAGCAAGAACACAGCCGAACCTTGTCCTTGAGGTCGATGGCCGCCTGCAGGAAGCGGTCGGCGGCCTTGGGATACGGCAGAGACAGGAGCCTCTGGAGGGAGTCGCCGGCCACGGCTTCCTCCCCCTCGTCTTCCACCGCGAAGTCCGGCATCTCGTTGGGGAAGAAGCGATCCGCCATGGCGGCACCGCTCGCTCCACGCCGCCCTTTCTGGCCAAAGAGTCGAAGAAGGCTACTACAGCAGGAGGAGAGCCCGTTCTGGTTTCCAGAGTTCATTTAAGCGGCGGACGTAACGGCACCTGGAAAGGTAGAGAGTGGAGACACCAATGTGGCAGGTGTTGGAAGGCTGCAAAAGTTAGGCTATTCCAATGCGTTGAAATTTTTGATATATTCTAATTATCGGAGAATTTTCATTAGACATTCTTTTTATAAACAATTATAACATATTAATTAGTTTGACGAAATAACTAAAAATAGTTTTCTGTCAAAATTAAACTACTAATGCTAATGCATTGGTACCTTAGTATGTTAATAGTCAATGTTTAATACATCACCCCATTGCTATCTTAGGGTGGGCTAGAGATTTGAGAAAATAAAAGAGAAAAGTCTAGTTTTCCGAAAAACTAGTTTTCTTAGGATTAGGATTTTGGAAAATAAAAAATTAGGGAAACTTTTTATTTCCTGGTTAGAAAAATTACTCCAAAAATTTTCCTACTTCGAGACCTCAAAAACCCTTATTTTTTACACGAAGAAAAAACAAAGTTTCTCTCCCACTCTCTCTCCCTCTCTAAGGAATGGTTGAAATTTAACATTAATCCCCATAAAATTTGACTTTTTCCTAATAATTTGAAAATTCACTTTTTCTCGTAATGATTTTTAACCCACAAAGAAAAAAAATGAAAAGGAATAAAATGTTTTCTTAAGCCCCTAAGCGTGTTTGATATGGGATGGTTTATTTGGGCATAAGTAATCCTTGAATACATCTTTTTGCTTTAGTTAGAAAATTACTATTCTGTTTAGAATAAGAAAATTAAATTGAATAAAGATATAAAAAATACATCATTAACGCTTATTCTATAATAAACGATTCAGGCTTTTTTAGTAAGAGTATTTGTTCCAATTTATGTGGGAATAGGGCACTCCCTCTCTAATACGCAAGTAAAGTAAACAAGTCCAAATAACCCTTATCTTCCAAACAAATGGGGCCTAGAAAGGATAAGCAATTCAAGACTTTTTAATAGGATTGCTTCTCCAGACTATGGTGCTAAGATGTTATGGTTGCGGACAACCAAATACCAAATACCAAAAAACTTTAAAACAAGGCATAAAAGTAAAAGTTACGTAAGAAATAAGCAGTTGATAAAGGGGGTGAAAAATTATGGGATGAAGCGTGGGGATTGGAAGTTCTACAAAAAGTTGATAAAGGACAAAAAATAATGTCAAATTTCTAATAAGGAAGTATAATTAATTTTTTTAAAATATAAATACCTCATTTGTATTCGAAGGGGTTTTGGAAAATAAAAGTGAGATGGAGAGAGAGAGATATATATATATGAAATTTCTTCATAACTTTTCTTGAAATAACTTTTACGTAGATTTTTGAGAGAGAATAGATAGTCAAATACTTCAATGAAAAAAAGTGAAAAAAAAAAACTTATGTATTCTGTAAATAGAAAATTAGAATAAACTAGCCCGTAGTCTAAAGTGAGGCATCTAAGCCAAAATTTTATCATGGATTGCCAGCATAAAGAATCTATACTTTTTAAAAAAATAATAAAATAATAAAATAATTTGTAATCCAATTATAATTTCAAAGGAGACCTTAGACTCATCTAGAAATGATTATCTTAGTTTATGAGAATCTGTGATAATGATATAATCATTTTTAAATGACCAAAGAGTGTCTCAACTTGTTCAACTTGTACAAGGAGATTTTGAGAGAGAAAAGAGGAATCTACATGTGAAGGTGAATTCAGATTCTCTATCACAGAAAAGAGCCATCAAAATTTGAAAGAAAAGTAATAACAAATAAGAAACAAAAAAGAAGCATCAAAAATGGATTTTTCATTATTAAAATGGTTTGCAATGCATTTTCATTATTATTTTTAATATTTTAAAATAATCAGATTATGAAAATAATCCATAAGTGATTAGATATTTTCAAGTGTCTCTAAATTTATATGTTCATTCAATTAAGTAAAAACAATATTTTAAGATATGTACGAAATAATGTTTTATGAGTTTTAATTAAATCGCTAAAAGACTTAAAATCACACTAGCAGTAGAAAATGAGAAGACTCACGTAATATGTCCTGCATTTAAACTAGTAAAATTTAGTACTGTCTTATAGATACATGTGAGCAAAGATACGTGCGATCTAGTGGGAGTGGGGCCTAATATACTTAATATATTGATCTACATCGGACACGCCAATCAAAATCAACGTATAATTATTTAAAAACTAAAAATTTAAAAAAAATATTAACTACTCGTATATTATATTTTAAGAAAATCACGATACATATCTCTACAAAATAAAATATTTATCAAATATACTATTTTAGAAAAATATAATAAAATACTTATAATATCAATTATGTCGTTGCCAATTTTAAAATATTATGCATATTAGGAAGGCACGTAGAATAATGTGCAAGTAGTATTGTATTTTTGAATTATATAACAATTGTTAATATGAAATTATTTTAAAAATATATGGAATCTATACTGAGTCGTAATTGGTATAAAATTTTATGTTATTTAAGGCCTGAGTTCGTAATCGTAAGAATAGGCTCGAGAGAAAGTCGTGGCGTGGGTTTGACATTTCGGAACACGATAAGGACGAGGTTGGAGTAGTTTTTAAACGAAATCGTGCTTTTAATTTTAATTGTAACTAATTTTGTGTAGGAACACAAATCAAATATCTATTAACAACATCACTTTCATACTAATCTACGAAGCTTCAATTTATAGTTTTTAGTTATACAGTAAAAATAACTATTAAATAATATAAATAACTTCCAGAGCCCGTCATGTTTATCATAACCTCTAATTGGAAGTATTCAAGATTTTCACAAGTTTCAATTCAATTATGACGAAGAGGAAATACGAAAGCCTTATAAGATAGTTACAAAAAGAGAGAGTAATTTTTTAGTTTCTAGGTCTCTCTCTCCCCCAATAATATATATATATATATATATATATATATATATATATATATATATATATATATTCCTTGCGGTGGAAGCGAAGGTGCAAATAATTTCAATTAAAAGTGTTATCAAATACAGCTGACGATCCTTTCTCAAAATAATTGACTGGAACCTGTAGAAGCCGAAAAGATTTCTAATTTGAAATGGTGTTTGCAGTGAATTATAAAAAGTAAAAGGTCCACAAACGGTTTAGATGTAAAGCGGCGCCCTCGCTTTCATGCGTTGGCTCCATGATGCCGACTAGTTCTTGCACTTATGGTTCAAACTAAATAATTCTGGTGCTTAACGGCTAACAGATAGATGTGCAACTGTAGTTATTTGCCATGCGTCATCAACTTATTCCAATATTGCATGTTATGCAACTTAAGGTAGATGTTACTGCACGGTTTTGTTTTTCCACTTTTCTTATTTTTACAGAAGAAAAGTTTTCAATGAAAGTCATTGTTGTCAATTTGCCGTAAACTGTTGCGGTAATATGTCAATGAGAATTAATTATGTCACATGGGTAAGAAAAATGAAAAAGTATTTCAGTAGGTTAGGGAACCAACCAAATTAGTAATAAAATCTTGAAGAGACCGTATCGTACATTGCTATGGTATCACCCAAAGTACATTAAATTAGTGTGTTTTGTACGCCTATCGGCGTTCTTGCTATCTTGAAGTGGCTTGGCTCCTTTTTTTTCAGATATATTTATATGGCCTCTACAGTGGAGATATTATAAATGGACATTCACTAGTTTTTTTATTTTAGTAAAAAAATATATCATAATTGCAACAGTTCTATTTTTTCAGACGATTATTTCGAATGTGAGATCTCATTAAGGAGCAATATTCCCTCTATAAGCTCCCACCACCTATAAAGAACACACAAACATAGATGTCACAAACTTATGTGACAAATCTTCTTCATAAACCCAAAACCTTTTTTATGCAAGAGGAGAGCCTACACTGCTTAGCCACAATTACCTCAAGTGAGTGGCTTGGCTCTTAATCCAATCATGAATAGACTATTTCATGTAGCTGGGATTCTACCGTACATTTCTCTATCAAGATAAGATGGTATGTTCAACTTTATTTCTATTCCATCATATCTGATTTAACTATGCATTATGACTAGTTAAGAATGGCAAGGAGAGAGGAATTTTGTTTTTGTCATAGATAATATTGACTAATAGGGTAGAGTACAAATGAAGTAAAGATAGTGATCAAGCTTAATCTATCGCCACCACTTAAAATTCATTGTAGTGGTGTTTCGTTCATGATATATATATTGGATAGAGGGGGAGAGGGTTAAGAATATGTTCATCACGCACGCATGAAATGAAAGAAAAGGTCCCTCATGCAGTAGCGGAGTGGACGGTTGTTCAAGCGCAGGTGTGAGCTCGTGTTGGCGCTTGAGGTGCCAAGATTTTCCACTCTTAGAGGTGTTTGAGTCTCCGCCTTTTAGAGTGTTAAGTTTCGCAGAGTTTGAATCCTATTTGTTTGAAGTTGTGGTGGATAGTCTAACTGTTGGACTATTGTTTTTATCTTTTTTTGAGTGAGAGAGAAGGTGAAGGACACAGGAGAATGGGAAGGAATAATTGGGAGGAAGGCCGAATAAGTGAAGCAGATGAAAATATAATTTTTATTTAGTCAAGATGGTGATTGTATGTGGAATGAGTTCCCTTGACTTGAAATTTTAGGACTCTTAAATTCTGACACTCGTTACCTATGTGAATTAATTAGGTAGAAAGTGGGACAAAAATCAAGATCAAATAATATAGTTTATTTTTTAAAATTTGTCCATTAAATGTTAACAAATCTAAGTCAAAAAATATATTTTCAAGAGGATTCCAATTCATTGTGCATAAAGATGTGCATTGTATGACTGATGGATGATGGAAACAAGGAGAGGACGAACCAATTGAGTAACTCGATTGGCTTCACCCCTTGGTTTCCCTTTCAGTAGGTCTTGAGCTCAAATTAGTAGAGAGCTTAAGAAGTAGTGGAGTGGACACCCTCCTTGTTCCACGTGAGGAGGTCAGTTGTTCGAGCGCGGATGTGAGCTCGTGCTGGTACTTGAGGTGCCAAGGTTTTTCACTCTTAGGGGTGTTTGGCTCTCCGTCCTTTAAGGTGATGAGTTTCGTAGGATTTGAATCTTACTTGTTTGGAGTTGTGGTGGATAGTCCAACTGTTGGGCTATTGTTTTTTTTAGTGAGAAAGAAGGTGAAGGATACACGAGAGTGGGAAGGAGCAGTGGAGAGGAAGGCCGAATAAGTGAAGCGAATGAAAAGACAAGTTTTTATTTAGTCAAGATGGTGATTATGTGCGGAATGAGATCCCTTGACCTAAATTTTTTAGACTCTACATTTTGACACTCATTACCTATGTGAATTAATTAGGTAGGAAGTGGGACAAAAATCAAGATGAAACAATAGAGTTTACTTTTTTAAATTCATCCATTGAATGTTAAAAAATCTAAGAAGTCAAAAAAATTATTTTCAAAAGGATTCCAATTCATTGTGCACAAAGAGTTGCATTTTATGACTGATGGGTGATAGAACAAAGAGAAGACAAACCAATTGAGTAACTCGATTGGCTCACCCCTTGCCTCCCTTTCGGTAGGCCTTGAGCTCAAGCTAATAGATAGCTCAAGAAATAACAGAGTGGACACCCTCCCTGTGCTACGTGAGGAGCTCGGTTGTTCAAGCGTGAGTGTAAGTTTGTGTTGGTGCTTGAGGTGTCAAGGTTTTCCACTCTTAGGGACATTTGAGTTTCCGCCCTTTAGGGTACTGAGTTTCGTAGGTTTGAATCCTACATGTTTGGGCTGTGGTGGATAGCCCAATTGTTTGGCTATTATTATTATTATTATTTTTAAGGGAAGGTGAAACACACATGAGAGTGGGAAAGAGCAGCAAGGAGGAAGGCCGAATAAGTGAAGCGGATGAAAAGACAAATTTTTATTTAGTCAATATGGTGATTTTGTATGTAATGAGATCTATTGACCTGAATCTTTTAGACTCTTAAATTCTGACACTCATTACCTATGTGAATTAATTAGGTAGGAAGAAAGACAAAAACCAAGATGAAACAATAGAGTTTATTTTTAAAATTTTCGGCCAGTGAATGTTAAAAAATTTAAAAGTCAATAAATCTATTTTCAAGAGGATTCCAATTCATTGTGCACAAAGAGTTGCATTGCATGACTGAGGAGTGACAATATAAGATTTGAAAATAAGGAGAGGAAGAACCAATTGAGTAACTCGACTGACTTCACCCTTGGCTTTCCTTTTGATAGGTCTTAAGCTCAAGTCAGTAAAGAGTTTAAAAACTTCCCCCGACATGCGGGCCATGGTGTGTCATAGATTATCTTTTCATGGGATTACTTTCACAAAGATTGGCGTGGCCCCAAAGTTATTGCCTTATTAAGCAGAATTATCGAAACTATATCGAATATTCTCACTTTTAAAGGAAATATCGGATTTTACTTAAAATTGAACATTGGTCTCCTATGTATATGTGTACTCGACCAGCTAAGCTACTCTTTCAAAAAAATAAAATAAAATAAAAATTAAATAAAAGTGATGTTTTAAATGTTGGCTTACCATGCTCATACAATCTAATATTTGATTAGGCGACTTTAAAAATTCTAAAAAAATAAAATCAAGTCCCCATGAATAGTACAAAAAAACCCCCTTAATAGATCAAGTATGAGCCTAGTCTAGTAAATTGAGACTCTGTTTTTTTAGTTTTGAAGTTTTTTTGAGTCATCTGATCGGAGGTGAGGTTGTACGGACATATAGGACATGATGAGGCCGATCTTATTTTTTTAATTAAAAATTCTAAAAAATTAAAATCAAGTCCCAATTAATAGTACAAAAAAAAGCTTAATGGATCGACTATGAGCCTAGTTTAGTAAATTAAGACTCCATTTTTTTTAGTTTTGAATTTTTTTTGAGTCATATGATCAGAGGTTAGATTGTACGGATATATAGGACATGATGAGACCGACCTTATTTTTCTAATTAGTATTGTGACTATAGCACACATATATTGCAGCAAGTATTAGTCAAGAAAATGAGGAGAGGACGAGGAGGGGGTGTATTTTATAGGAAAACAGTTTTGTAACTTCTGCATTTAACTCCACTTTTGACACAACACACATAGCACATATAGCACAAGTGAGAGTCACAAATTTTACTCATGCATTTGCCATTCATTCACCTTGAAATTTGTACTATGTGTGTGGTGTCAAATGTAGAGTCAAATGCAGGAGTTACAAAACTGTTTTCTTATTTTATAATATGGGGGTTTCTCTCCCTCGTGGGTGAGGTGTCGAAGGTCCCACCTAACTTCCATGTGGTCTTATTGCCGGTCAACCGACGGATCCATCACTTCCTTGGTGATCTGATTGTCGTTCCTCGCGGTCCTCCAGGTAGGGGGATTTCTTCCCCCCTTTTCAACCTCCTTCCATCTCCTTCCTCCACTGTGCCTTTCTCTCCATCTACTTTCTTTTTTGTTTGAGTAGCTCAATCTATCATTTTGGTCCCCTCTTTAGTGGGTTTTCATCAGCACCCCTCTCGGTTGCTAGGTGTTTGGCTTGTAGGTTTCTTATCATGCTGGTATTTTATTTTTTTCTTGTGTTTTGTTTTTCTCTTGTTCTTGTGGTGTCTCCCTCTTTCCTTATGTCTCTTAGGTCTCTTTTCTTCTAATCCAGTCAACGATTCTAGCACACCGATGGCGATCTCTTTAGCTCAAAAGAATCCCCTACTAGGATTTTGGAGTTTCAAGGGTGAACTCTTGTTTTTTTGCTGATTTTATATGCCCTAGAGCATACGCCTTTGGATTACCCCTCCTTGATTTCTTTACGTTGGCAACTCCATGGTTATCTCCTACGCGATCATAACTTCTCTAGTGCATCTTTGATCTTCAATCGGCCGGTGTTCGACCAAAGTTTTGACGATGGTTATTATCTACTGTGCTTAGTGGATTTGGACCGGTGGTGAACCATCTGCCAATTTCTCCTTACCATACTGTCGTATTCGGTTTTCTTTTGCATGCATTGTTATATCTGCTTGTATCAATTTGCTTTCTTTTCTTAATTGCCGTGTTTGCCCCTCCGGCTCTTATGGCATGATATATTTTTACTTCTATCATGTTTGAATGATATTGCCAACGTATTTTACTGTTGAAAAAAGAAAAAAAGGAGGAGGTGGATCAAAGGAATAGGGTTCGTCTACCCTCAATATGGATAGTAGTATTGACTGATATTGATACGCATCGGCCAATACGTGTTGGTATCGATGGTACTGATATGTACGGGGATACTTTGATACTAGTTTTTATAGCATTTTTTTTTAATATTATTGATCTGTACCAAGTCACTATGGACCGGTACTGACTAATATCAATACCAATATGTACCGGTACAGATACCGATATTGCAATCTTAAAGTTCACTTTGATAACATAATAAGTTATGGTGGATTAGTTATTATGAATTACTTATTATAAAATAAAGAGCACTTCACTTTGACAACATGACAAATTCTAAGTGGAATACTTAATTATTTAGTGTGCGGTGGAATTACTTATTCATCTGATTTCACGAATAAGTAATTCTGACGTGGTATAAACAATTATTCTGATCAAATTGAAATTAACTTTATTCCAAGAACAAGACGTCTCACTTATTCTGCTAACAAAGTAAAGTGATCGATGCTAGTATTATCTCCAGCAAGAAAAATTGCCGTCTCTACGTGACTCGAGGAAGACATAACACCAATCAGCCACAAAAGCGACCACAAGTGTGAGGACAAAAAGACCAGATCACCACGCCACGGTGATGGTTGGAACCGGGGTACGAGCGGTGCTTTCTCCATCAGCCGAAGGCTCGAGTCCACTGCGCCGCGGCGCACTCTATGCCGACCCATAAATGGAGGGTGCCAAACCCGCGGCGGTGGCAGCCAGCAAAGCGTACGCAAACACCCTGCGTCCGTCCACACGAACTTTTGACCTGTGACTCGGAGAACCCAAGAACACTCCACCAAACGCCACGTTTCAAGATCTACACCGTCGATCCATCCCCTAAATCGCAAACCCCAAAAAACTCGTACGACCCGAAAAAGATAAAGACCCCTGCAACACCTCGCCCCCTCCTCAAACAACTAGCACGACGCAAGTCTCAACTTCTCTCATCTGTTCTTCTGCCCGCTGCGATTAGTCCACCTCTAGCCATGGCAAAGGACCGCTGGTCTCTTCTTCCTGGAGAAGGAAAAGACGAGGACGCCGGAGCAGAAGAGCGGCACCGCCACAGCGACGGCTATTCCACCGACGAGCAGGAGCGCGGTGGCAGCAGGAAGAAGCGCAAGAGAGGGAATCACACGGGGTCCCGCCGGAGCCCTCGAAGAGCCCAGGGGAGCAGCTCTGAGGGCGAGCGGGGCGAGGACTCTTCCTCCTCTGCCTCCTCCGATTCGTACGGGGATTCTTCCGAGCAGGATTCCAGCACCGGGGACTCTGCTTCGGAGGAGAGCCAGAAAGAGATGTGCAGGAGGATGTGGAAGAGGCGCAGGAAGGAGAGGGAGCACGAGAAAGAGAAGCGCAGGAAGGAGAAGGAGATGAGGAGGAAGGAGAGGGAGCACGAAGAGAGGCGCAGGAAGGAGAAGGAGAGGAGGAGGAAGGAGAGGGAGCACGGGAAAGAGGGGCGCAGGAAGGGGAAGGAGAGGAGGAGGGCGAAGGAGGAGGAGCAGAGGAAGAAGGAGGAAGATCTGGGCTAGAAGGATGCTGTGACGAACTCTTGGGGGAAGTATGGGGTGATCAGGCAAACGGACATACGGTGAGTCCTCCGCGCCGTTATGCCAACTCTATCTTGGACCACTGTAGCCTCACCTTAGGGTTTGTTCTTCTAGCCAAAGAACCTTTTATGCAGGCATTTGGTTTTCTGCTGCATTTTTCCGTTTTACGTTATCACTTCCTTTTTATTTTTTATTTTGGACATTTAAAGAAAACTAGTTTTAGAAGATCAGAAACTACTTTTTAATGAGAGTCTGAAACGAGAATTTCATTAGTGTTTATTGATTTGCGAAATTGCAGACTTCAGGGAGTTGAGAGGTAACTGTCGTTTTTTTTTCTTTTTCTTCTCAATATTTTGCAGGAATAAGCGACCAGAGTTTACTGCATGGCTAGCTGAAGTCAAACAGGTGCTTTTCTTACTAAAGGCCTAATAATATTGGTACGTATGACTTGGTAGTTAATGGGACGTTTGGTTGCATTACAGGTTTCTATATAGTTTCATGACAAAAAGTTATAGCTGCAGAAGATTCACGATAGCTTTAAATTACAAGACATCTGATTATCATGTTTGGTAAAAATATGATACATTTTAAAAATTACAATGAACTGTTTGGTAGTGCTTTTAAATAAATCTTATAATCTTCAAGTGCTTCCCAAACACTCCAAACACATTTGAAAAAGCATATTTTGTGTTTCACAAACTGTGTATTGATTATATGTCATTCAACAATTTTGAATCACAATTTTTCTACAATACCTGCTACCACTCAATACACATGTGTACACTGCCACAATGAAATGAAAACATAGCAATGTATGCAATACGCATACAACTGCCATAGCATGTATGCACACAGCTGCCACATAGGTCCCCTCATTAAAATGAAGTGCGTATACAACCAAGCTGAGGGGCTTGTGGAGGAGGCAGCCATAGTCTTCAATGACATATTACAACCTTGCTAAAATGGTGATCGTTCAACCTTCAAATAAGGATTCTCTTATTACAATGCTGTCCAACTCCTAACTAGTTCCCAGCCTTGCCAAAATGGTGATCCTTCAACCTTCAAACAAGGATTCTCCTATTACACTGTTGTCCAACTCCTAACTAGTTCTCCAGCCTTGCCAAGATGGTGATCCCTCAGAGTTTTACTGACTAGAAATAGAGGAGTACAACATTATTGATTTAACAGGTTATATACTTGATAATTGGGTCGCATTATCTGAATGGCTATGTGTTCTTGTTGCCAGCGAGGCTGTTTTCAAACACAATATAACCTTCCGGGGCTTCATGCATCAGTGTCATTGTTCCATGCTGAGGAACATGTGTTGGGATGAACACTTTTTTGGAAGGATGTATTATGGTTCAGCACTCCCTGATTTGATCTTGTGAAACATCGTATCTGTGTTCTACTTTTATTTGTACAATGTTTCTAACATAATGAATCTGTACATTTGATTGCCTATGTAATTATGTATGACTGTATGTAGATGTAAGCCAGCATGGTATTTGACTATGTATACATTATTGTAAATCGCATGCCTGTGCAACCTAGGGATGTGCACAGTTTTGGAAGGTGACCAAGGTCACATTTCATTAATAAAAGTAGATGCAATACATGATGTGCACAGTTTTTGTTCTTCCCCAAACCAAAGCAGGCTGGACTACTTATAGAAATTTGATTAAATTGTCTGGAATTTTTTTTCCTGTTTAAACTGTAATTTACATTTTTGTTATATTTTTACATGTTTTTTAGTTAAACTAAAAAATCTTAATAACAAATATCTTTACGTGATACACATATGTAGATATATATGCATATGTAACAAAAAAAATCATGATAATATGCATGCGCCCACACACGCCCGCGTGTGCGTCTTGGCACACACACATACAAGTCAAATAAATTATTTTCTTATTAAAAAAGTTGATCGATCATTGTATAAAGATTGTAAAGTCATACCTGGGGAGAGTCAAACCCCTCAAGATAGGATTTTAGTAATGAATGTTTATATCCAAAAGTTGAAACATTGTCTAAAACTCTTAACAGCTTTCTAACTCACTGAAATTTGCATATAGGTGAACTTGGATATCTTGCCCAAATGTCAATACAAAAATTTGTTCATGAGGTAAGCTATATAACTATTTGCATTTACCTTTTATTCAGTCTGTTTGAATATGTCTCCGTATGTATAATAAACTGTGTAATGTTAAAATATTTGTATGAAGCCTTTCAGAGGTCATTGACTATGCCTCCGTTTATTTCTCATAGATTCATGGAGGATTACAATATGGCTAGATTTCCTTCAAAAAAGTAAGGCTTCTCAAATTAATTTCATTTTTGTGTTCATACTTTTATCTATTCAGATGGCTATCTAATTGGTTACATAACAAGGGGATGATTTAGTCAACATCAGTTTTTTTTTCTCTTTTCATTTTTTTTTCCTTTTAATCGATATCTTTAGAATTTTATTTATGGGACCTATGCTACTAGCATACCTCGATAGTTCATTTCTTTAAGGTGCATGCCATTTCTTCATGTTTAGTTCCTTTTCGATGTATAAATGAAGGGTTTTTACTTTTTTTTTGGACAACCCACTTCCCGAGTTTTTATGTATGAAGATAGCTCATGCATTCGTACTTTTTATCTGTAATTAAATGAATGTAACATTTTTATGCTGTTTTCTCCCTCTGTGGTTGATTAACATAGCTGTTAGGGAAGATTACATATATCTCATAAAATGTGCCTCTATTCTCTTCTTCTACTCTGTTGCCGAGGAGAGGACTACTGAGTGTTTTTCCCCGACGAATACAGCATAAAGAGGGCTGCTTTCTAGTCTAATTTTTTAAAACAGCTAAAACCATCAGTTACAACTATATACAGGAAGTTCACTTGGGAGAACAAATGGAAGAAAAGAATGAAGAATAGAATGGTTTAAACTTCTGATTGTATTGTCAACCTGAAAATAAGGGTTAAATAAACCCTAGATGGTGCCAAACATGTCTGTTGCATTGCAGACTGTGACATACACTTTTGATTCACTAGTGGGTCTCAAATGCAAGTCACTGGGAGCAAGCCCATGGCCCAATCCAAATCATCCTCTTTTCGTCATGTCTCGTGCAATTCACCTTTTCCCGAAGGTGAGGCTGTGAGGGGGTGGATATGGACTCGGTAAATTTGGCATGATCTATCACTGAATTGTTGAAGGGACGGAAACAGATATTGTATTTTTGTTGGCTTTTCTGGGTATAAATTCTTACTAGAACGTGAGCAGTTTATCAGTAAAGCAATTAGAGAATCTAAAGTCTGTGGTAATGATGAAGAGAATAAAGCATATACCATGTGATTTTGACTTGGTCCTGGCACCCAAGATTGGGAGAAGGGATGTAGTAGATTAATCAGTGGACTTTAGCCATCCTTGTAAAGGCTTCACATTGGTATTATTCTTTTAGACCTTTGTGATTAAATGCTGTGATAGACTGCAAAACATTTTTTGTCATATATCTACTTAAGTAGTTTCCGCAGTGAGGAAAATTGGTTTTTCTATACGTGTCTCTGCATAAGATATTTTATACATGCATTCATTGATATTTTTGCTGTTTAGGAGAATTTCACCAAATTAAGATTTAAAACAAATAAAAACAGTATAGTTAAGCTATTTTTTATATCTTAGTAGAGTTTGGACATCTTCATGATGCATTCTTTTGGTTTGTGATTATATAGATATTATAATTTAGATGCTTACCATCGGCATATGATGACTGAGGACATGAAGAAAGGAACAAAAAAAAGCCACCGAGGTAGAGCGTACTGTGTTCAATGATGAAGAAATTCGCAGGTATGAAATTGCATATCATGTGGGGAAAGATTTCTCTTCCACAGTTCTGCTTGTTTAGCTTTGTGAGGTAATGATGTGAGATATGACTCCCCCTGATGCATCAATAAGTTAATGCACTGGTCATCATTACTTTGTCTTCTAAGACCCTCTCATTGTTCGTCTATGGTACAATTGCATCATCTATTCATGTATACTGCCCCAGGTGACAATTTGTGTAAGGTCTCTTGGAGTTTGATGAGCCTTGTCAATTGTCCAAAGGAGGAGATTCAACAAACAAACTACATGAGTTTCAACTTTTATTCTTAGATTTGTTATTTGTACTTATAAATCTATATCATGAAGCTCCATATCAGCATTAGGTGTCCAACTTAAAAGCATGAAATTGTATTCATCCATTGTTCAATCGGGCCTTCAATCAATTATACCATTGTTCTTGACCTAACAGTCTGGGATTGGTTACGATCTTGTGGAATGGCCTTTATTTGACAAGAATGTGAATTTCCATGATCTTTTCTCACCCTCCAAGTATTCCCACATCTCCTGCTTTTAAGTGAGCTGGAAAGTGAGGGATCATTCATATGCTAGACACCTATGGAACTTGTTGAAGATGGAAGAGTTTACATTGGATGAATCCCAAGACCGAAACATCAAAAGCCATCTTCCCTGAAAGCATAGTAGTCATATAACTTTTTGTAGGAGAAGTGCCTTCTCAACCCAACTTGCAGAGATCCACAGCTTTTGGGCCAGCAAGCATGCATAGCATTACCAAGAAGTTGGGAATAATGATCACTTTGGGCCTGGGTATTCTGGATAGTTGCCATTACGTCAACTTGATGGTTGTTCATCGCTTGAATCTAAAGGGGGATTTAGTTGGTGATGTTTTGGGGGAAATTTCTTTTTTATTGTGTATATCACCTCTTTTCACCTTTTCTCTCTGGAGATATTATGATATTCAATAAATTTATAATCATTGTTTTCAAGGCATTGCTTACGGGTCGCTTGGGCATTGACTAGGTGACAAGGCGCTCCTGTGTGCCCAAGGCGACCCGGCACCTAGGCGAGCAACCCATTAAGGCACTCGCCTAGGCTGCCTAAGTGTGCCCAGCCCATGTAATGCCTGCCCAGCCTAGCTTGTCGCAGAAACAACTTATCTTCTTTTAGGTCTATTTTAATCATTAGAAAGAAATTGAAGATTATTTTCAGTTGATTGTCCTTATTTAATCAAAAAGGCGAAATAGCTGATCAAACTTCCCACTTTGTGTGCGATTCTTTTGCCAGGGTTTCTTTTCTTCTATTTTTTTCCTCTCAAATTTAGAAGTCACCATATTTGACAGTTGATAAGTGGAGAACTATGGTATTAGTACGTTGGTTTGCTTATTGTTTATTTAAATATATCTTATTTATCTTGCTTTTTTTATATGGCATGATTACTTGTATATTTCAGGTAAGGTTGATTTTTTAAATCTTGATTAATATACTCCAAGTTCTTATTGGTTTTTCCTTATCCATTTGTTAATATTTGTCACTTATTCTATTTTTTTTCTTTTAATACCGTAAACATGTGTTGAATATTGTGAATGACACTATTGTGTACAAATAAAAATGGATTTGATATGGTGGAAATGTAGAGAGTAATTCTCTTGAAACATTCTAGGTTCTATAAACTAGGTTTCGTTGAGGTGCCTCGCCTTGGTGCCTAAGCGGTGAGGTAGTAGTCCACTGCCTTGATCGTCTTGGACGCCTTGACAACCATGTTTATAATGATCCTAGCAGTTACTTCAAAAGAAAGGCCAGAGTTTCTTCGTAGAACTTGTTCCCAGTATTCTCATGCATGCTTTCTTTTGACTTTTTTAGAGACTCCCTTGCTCTGTCGTAGGCATTGTTGGCAGACACATTTAAAATTGGCAGCCGAGGAAAAGCTAATTTTTTGTCTAGAAAACTTGATCATAATATTCTCATGCTTGGTTTCCTTTGAATTCTCTGAATGCTTGTTTTGTTAATGTATATATCAATATGTCTTCACGTGGTTAACCAAGAATAGAAAAACTATTTTGCCTTTTAGTTTATTGTGTCTACCACAGATAGAAATTGAAGCATACCCTTCTTGATGCAAGAATTTATTTGGACTATACCATTATTCCAAAATATTGTTCATAGTGGCCAGTATCTGTCCTGGTGGACCTAGAATTGCGGATGGCTGAGAGGGTTTGGAATATAGAGCACAAGAGATTGGAGGGAACACAATTGTAGAGAGAGATGGGAAAGAGAGAAGACGACCATAAAAACCATTGTGCTGGATGAGAGATCTGTGTTTGCAGTTCTTCTGCAGACAGGCGGCCTGGCACAGGGCAGCCGTTGTTTGCTGGGTCTGCAGGAGGGTTGGCTGGTTTGACATCTAGTCCAGTAAATTATTTGGAGGGCAGAAATGTGGCTGCTATTATTTGGGATTACCTTTGAATGATAGAAGGGCAAGTGTAAAAGATTAGGATCCTATTATTCTCAGAATAAAAAGGAAAATGTCTTCTTGGAAGGCCAAACAACTGTCTTTTGGGGGCAGAATTACACTGATAAATTCTGTTCTCACTGCAATCCCAATGCATTTTTGTTCTGTTTTTCTCGTGCCATTCTCTGTTTGCAAGGATATGACAAAATCAGAAGGAGGTTTCTATGGGATGGATACAATCAGAACAAAAGAGGTATTTCACTGGTTAATTGGAAGAAAGTGTGTAAACTAGAGGAGATAGGAGGTCTGGGGGTTAGGAACCTGCAGTTATGGAATGTGGCTCTTTTGGGAAAATGGTTATTGGACATAATGGAGGAAGAATCTAGTTAGTGGAAGCAGCTGATCATTAACAAACATAATATGCCTAGATGCATTTTTCTACAAAAGTCAAATATATCTATGATGTCACCATTGTGGACTTATATCATCATAGCTGGAAATCAATTTGAGGACCACATTTTTCACAAACTGGGTAATGGGGAAAATATTTTCTTTTGGAAGGACAAATGGTTGGGGGATAAAAGTTTGAAGGAGCAATACCCTAACATGTATGCTATTGTGCTGTAGATCAGTGGGCCTTGGTGAAAAATTGTTATGAAAGTGTGGAAAATCAAGTTCAGTGGAATGTTTGGATGTGCAGAAATACGAAGGATGAGGAAATAAATCAATTTTCATCTTTGTTGAAGGATTTGTATGCTATTTCTATACGCACAGATGTGGATGATAAATTGATATGGTAACCTACCAAAGGGATTTATACTGTGAAGCTTATTATGCTGTACTGGAAGGAGAGATGCCTAAGTACATGAAGAATGATGAAGTGTGGAAAATCAAATCACCTTTCAATGTTAGAGCATTCATGTGCTTGATGTATGAAAAGAGGATAGTTACTAAAGTATATAGGAGGAAATGATGTCAAGAAGATGATATTTTGTGCTCTCTATGTGGCAGCAAACCGGAAGATGTTGATCACCTGTTGGTCACTTGCTAGGTTGGTCTAACAATTTGCACTACTATCGGGGAGCTGTTGCATTTTAAACCACAGTTTTAAACAGTAGGGGAGATGTGGTCTTTCTTCAAGCATTTGAGATCTAATTATAACCAGAGGATGCATAGAAGATTTGTTGGGATGATTCCTCATGCAATTTGTTGGAGCATTTGGAAAGAGAGAAATGATGCGATTTTCAGAGGAAGTAAGGTCTTTGTGGAAAATATGCCTATTAGAAGCTTGGCATTTTTGTATACTTGGTCTATACATATTCTAGGTTTTTCTGTTGACAATTGGAAAAAGGCATTTAAATAGTTAATGCCATTGTAATTTTTTCTTTCTTGATGGGATAGGAATATCTCATGTCCGGTTTTGCATTGTACTTCCTCTCTTTATGAATAAAATTGGTGGTACAATCCATGTTTTTCTCAAAATAAAATAAAATCATAGCTGTTAGGGAAGATTACATGTATCTCATAAAATGTGCCTATATTCTCTTCTTCTACTCTGTTGCCGAGGAGAGAACTACTGAGAGTTTTTCCCTGACGAATAACCTTAAACCTTGCAACCAATAAGGTAGTTTTCAACCGGTTCATGGCATCATGATACCAAAAAGGGTAGCTTTCCACCCTGTCAAGAACACAATAAGAAAAGGTCACAATGCAGTTTTGACGTTACCCTTATCCTGCACCAAGTTACTTCTCTAGGTAATTGAGCCTTGTAAAGGGCTGACATTGTCTGGCAGATCTTTGAAAAATTGGCAGATCCTTGGATCATTAGTTGGTCTTGGATCTAGTCACTGGTGAGTTGAGGCTTGTTACTATGAGATCAAAAAAGCAAAGGGACAACTTGCTGGCCAATTTGCAAGGATATTAGAATTCAAGTAATGGTATGTTCTGGGCGACCATGCCCATTCAATTGCATCTTCAATATAAAATAGCATACAGTAGTATCACAGTTTGTTGAGCTTGTTTGCATCATCATGAATGAGGATCGTGCCATTGGTTGCGAATGCGTCTGGTCTGGATCAAGACAATATACTATGTTGAATGCTTGTCTTGGAGGTACAAAAATGATGACAAGATTGGAATTTTTTGATGTTCTGGAGGAAAGACGCAAGTATATTGAGCATACAATCCAAAGAATGGAATAAGAAGTTTGACTTAAATAACCATCACACTCTCTTGTAAATAGGGCTGCTTTCTAGTCCAATTTTTTTTAAAAAAAATCTAAAACCATCACTTACAACTATATACAGGAAGTTAACTTTGGAGAACATATGGAAGGAAAGAATGAAGAATAGAATGGTTTAAACTTCTAACTGTATCGTCTGTCCGGTAAGGTGAAAAAATGCTAGATTATGTAGTCCATTCTCCATTGTAACTTTAGATGAAGCAGTACCAAATGACTGCACTTGCGTAGTGCTATGTTGTCCCCCTTCTACCCTTAATCGTTCACCATGGTTTTATGTTTGTAAATAAGCCTAGAAGATATTAAACACACCATGTATAGTAACTTGTCAACAAGTCTCCGATAAGATCCTTTCTCAGACTCAGACAATGGTTCACCATCTGTAAGGCTAAGCCAGTGGTTTGCCTCAATAGGTGTATCTGTTGCTCTGCATCCCAGTTTTTCTGTTTCTTTCAGTAAGTCCAATGCATACTTGCATTGGCACATATAGATTCCTCTAGAGGATCTAGCAACTTCATTAGCAACGAAGTATCTCAAATTTCTCATATCCTTAATCTCATTCTTTTACCAATTTTTTCTCTAGGACATCAATCTCCTCTTCATTATCACCCATAATGATCATGTCATCTACATACAATCAAAATAACAACCTTACCAGATATTCTCTTAATGCAAGGTGTGGTCAGCATTGCCTCGAGTGAAGCCATGCTTGATTATAGCAATTCTGAACCTCTCAAACCATGCTTGTAACGTTTCATCCTTTACAGAACTCCGTTAGGTGCACAAGAGCAAAAACAAAATAATAAAGAGCAAAACTATAGAGGAACAACAAGCAGATCATGTCCATCATATAACAGGAATACAAATGAAATGAACCACACATCCCAAAATAATTATAAAAATTGGCCATACCTGAAAAAAAATTTCTTTCTTACAAGCTGGAGATATCTTTCTTTTCTCTTTCATCCATTGCAGGTCTCTGAAAAAATATGTTAAATAACTTTTATGAGAAACCGTAATTGAGTTCTCAGCAGGGATTATTTACATCCCTACTGATATCCCACTTAAATATACATATTTATATTAGTTTTGTTTATTTCTTTCTTAACTTATGAATAATGAACAGTTTACTTAGCGGCTGTTGGTGGTGCTTGGGCTTGGGTGAGTCCCCGAGCTGCGGCCAGGCTCGCCTGCTTCTGATCGCTGCCTTGCAGTCGGGTGTCGTCTCTTTGTGGGAGGCATCAGGCAAGTCTCATGTCTCCGGCGACGGCGACCTGCGACCTGCTCTCCCCCTCTGGAGACGGGGTCGGATGGCAGTTAGTGGGAAGGAGAAAGAGTAAGAGAGCCATCCTGAAGACTCCTCAGGTTGCCTCTCCATTTCCAGTGGACAAGGCTACTTGCATAAAATGCCTCTGGCGAGGACATTGGGCAAGGAACTACCATAACCAGATGCGGTGCTTCACCTGTGGACGGCAGGGTCACAAGAGCTTCTCGTCTTTCCAAGAAGAAGATATTCTCCAACTCTGTTCCTCCTCCTACGATTGAAGTCCCCTGGTCTAATGACGTTAATCTCGCCCAGTCTCTCCTGCAAGCAGGGCTTGTGGTCCATCTCACTCCTCAGGATCTTTCTTCAGAGGACCCAATGACAGTGTCATCCCCTGTGCAGCTTATCCGGGACGCTCTGTTCCACGAATGGCCAGGGAATTTTCACTGGAAAATCCGTGAGATTGATTGAAAGGGATTCATCGTCCACTCCACGTTCACTGGTTTCTCCCTCTCTTTCTCGCTTTGGACTGTCGAGAAGGGAACGAAGCCTGCAGCTGAGGGGTTACTTGTCTGATGTCCGGTGAAAGGTCTGCCACTCCATATCTGGAATGTCCCTACATTCCGGGCACCGGTTGCAGATTTTAGCTGTCTTCGCAAGATTGATGATAGGACGCTTCGTTCGGAGATGCTCCTTTACGCCAGGCTTCTTGTGGAAGTTGATTCTTTGGAGTGCATTCCTTCCTCCTTAAAGTTAGATTGGGTGGCAGGCGGTTCTGGGTTTCCATTTCTCCCGAACTTCCCTCTTCTTCCTCCATGCCACGCAATTTAGTTGAGTCCCACCATTCTGAGCCTATTGATTGGACTTGGGCAGAGGTTGTCTCTGCTTACAACTCCTTCAGACAATCTTGACTCCCTGTTCAGGTGGCTTTTAAATCAGAGGCTCCGGTTGAGTCTTCTTCTCCGGCGAAGCTAAGTTTGCCTGTCCAGAAACGAGTGCTGAGCCAGACTCGGGCTTCTGACTCCAGAGTGAGTCAGATAGCTGAACAACAGGTTCTTGGTTCATCCTCGAAGAACGCTCCGCCTTCTGCTTTGAGTCCCGTTGCTGATGAGAGCTTTTCCGATAGAGGCGCCATCCTCTACTCTCTTTTTGCAGATGGTGTGACCTTCGATGCCTCAGGGAAGAGGGGGAAATCTCATTACGAGCCGCACGTCTCCCGGAATTCAAGTGGGACGTCTGGCCCTGTCTTCAGGTCGGATCGCCATCGTTCGGGTATGGAAGAGAAACAGTACCGGGCCTCGGACTCATCTCTGCCGGGTTTTTTTGATAGGCTCGTATCGGGTAAGTCATTCGGGTCCCTGAATCTGGTGTTTGGGTCTTTCTCTTTGCTATCGGATCCTTCGTCTTGACCCGAAAGTACCTGATACGACCCTCTCCTCCTTTCTCCGGATATTACTCTCTCTGCATCACGTTCCGGTATTTCGTCTCGGGCTGCTGAGGCGTCTTCTCTGATTAAGGCTTCGGTTGTTCAACTATCTCAAGCTATTCCTCTCCAAGCTCTCCCTTATCCGTTGCTGCAGAGTGAAGCCTCCGTCACTCTCCCTGTACCGGACATTGCTTTTAATTCCGGTACACAGTACTTGTCTGCTGAGGCGTCTTCTGAGACCAAAGATTCGGCTGCTCTTCCATCCAAATCTGTCTTCCCCCTAGCTCTCCCCTCTCAGCAATTGCAGAGTGATGCATGCGTCAATCTCCCTGAACCAGCTGACCCGGATGATACATCTATTCCTTCCACAGTGAAGCACGGTCGGCTCATCTCAGTCCTAACTGGCAAGGTTGACAACACAAGAGCAATTGTACCTTCCTGTGCACCTTCCGAGCCCCTTTCTGTGGAGAAGCCATGGACTGACGATATTATCCAATTTGGTGAAAGGATTGGGGTTTAATTTCTGGGTAGGGAGAAGTTGGTTATTAGCTTCATCAAGAAGCTGAGAAGAGCGGATGCACTCTACAATTCATCCAAAGTCAAAGGTTATAAAGGAGGAAAGAGAATTGGTAAGAGAGAAATTTCCTATATCCAAAACAATGAGCTTCTTGATGGACTAAGAGATAAAAAGGTGGTAGGGAAGAATTTGTTTTTAAAGTGAATTTCTGCTCATGGAATATTAGAGGTTTGAATGCGGATTCTAAACAGAGAGCAGTGAGAGATTGTATTTTTAGCCATATGATAAAATTGATTGTTTTTGCCTTCAAGAAACCAAAATGGAAACAGTGAAAGATCAATGCATTGCTAGAATCAGTGGATCTTCTTTCTCTGAGTGGGTTTTCACTCCTGCAGTTGGAAACAGTGGGGAACATATTATAATGTGGAATAGGAACAAATTTCATGACTCCTTATGTGATACAGGTCTTTTCAGCCTGTCAGTATCCTTCTCTGTTATCAAGAACAACAAAAATTGGGTTCTTACATCTGTTTATGGTCCTAACAAAGACCAAGACAGGGATAAATTTCTGCAAGAACTTCAAAGACTAGCAGAGTTGTTTTCGGACAAATGGTGGTGCATTCTTGGTGATTTCAATGTAGTGAGATTTCCTTTGGAAGATCTGGGAACCAAAAGTGGTCTGCTGAGATGGAAAAATTTAATTGATGGATTAATGACAATGGCCTAGTAGATTTGGAGCTTCCCAACAGAAAATATACATGGTCTAATATGTCTCATCTGCAGAATCTTAACATCCAATCAAGGATTGGTAGAATTCTGGTTTTTACACATTGGATCAATTCCTTTCCACTTTCATCCATGTTAGGTCTCAACAAATCTGTTTCAGATCACATTCCATTGCTCCTGAAGACTTTGGATGGAAAGAGTAAGCGCAGGATCTTCATATATGAAATTGCTTGGCAATCTCAAGAAGGCTTTACAAAATTGGTCACTAATTGGTGGAAGGGGAGCCCTACACACAATTCTGCTTGTAGGACTTTCTCCACCAAGCTCAAGAGGCTTAGGAATTGTTTAAAATCTTGGAGCCATCAGATCCAGGAGGCTAAAACTACTACTAGGAGTATGTTTATGAGCAAACTTGAAGTTCTTGAAGCCAAGGCAGATTCACAAAATCTTTCCCCTGAGGAGTTCCTTGAACTGGGGACCATTAAGGCTGAATTTAATGATTGGCTTTGTCTTGAAGAAATCAAATGGAGACAAAGAGCCAATGAACTCTGGCTCAAAGAAGGAGATAACAACACTAAATTCTTTCATGCAGTTGCGAGAGCCAAGAGGAGAACTCTTAAGATATAACATGTTATAGTTGAAGATCAATTTATTGATTTAGAGGATGGCATCAAACAAGCATTTGTCTCCTACTCCCAAGATATTTTTACAGAAAATGAGCCTTGGAGACCTTCTTTGAAGGAAGGTATTCTTCTGAAAATAGACAACTCCACAGCAGAATCTTTATGTGCTGATTTTCTCGAAGAAGAAGTTAAAGAAGCTGTTTTTAGTATGGATGCCAACAAATCTCCAGGGCTCGATGGTTTTTCTTTGGGATTCTATCAATTTTTTCGGAAAGTCATTAAGGAAGACTTATTGAATGCCTTGAAAGAATTTCAGCACAAACTGCATTCTATCAAATGCTTCAATTCGACCTTTATAGTCCTTATTCCAAAGAAGGAGGGTGCTGTGAAGCCTGCAGATTTTGGACCTATTAGTCTCGTAAATGGCTGTTACAAAATCATCACTAAAATCATGGCAAATCGGCTGAAGAAGGCATTGCAAAATGTCATTTCCATCAACCAGTCGGCTTTCTTGAAAGGAAGGTATATCCTAGACAACTTCTTAGAAGCTCATGAAGCTATCCATTCGCAGAAATGCTTTAAGAAACAAGGAGTTGTCTTTAAATTAGATTTTGAGAAAGCCTTTGATAAAGTTAGTTGGTGCTGCATTGAAAAAGTGTTTTTGCTTATGGGCTTCAAACAAAGATGGATCTCTTGGATTATGAGTTGTGTTTCCTCTGCCAGATTTTCTATTCTTAGCAATGGTGAATCAAGTGGTTATTTTGCGAATTTGAGAGGACTTAGACAGGGAGATCCTATTTCTCCTCTCATCTTTATCATGGTTAGCCAAATATTGAGCTTTCTTTGGGATCATGCTGCTTCTAAAGGACTGGTTGATGGTTTCCTTACTAGCAGAATGGCATTCAACTATCCCATCTTCAATTTGCATGTGATACTTTGATTTTCTCATCCCTTGAAGAGACTAAGCTCGTGAATATCAAGAAAATTCTACTCTTGGTTGAGGTTGTCATCAGACTTTCTATTAACTTTGATAAATCAGAAATTGTTGGCATCAACACCGGAACTGACAGAAACAATTAGATTGCTGCTGTGTTGAATTGCAAACTGTCCCATTTTCCTATCAAATATCTTGGCCTCCCTCTCTCAAATGTCAACAATAAAGTCAGGGATTAGGACCCTTTAATCCAAAAATTTGCACATGCCTTGGAAGGATGGAAAGCAAAATCCCTATCTACTTGAAGTAAATGGATCCTTTTCAAATATGTTCTTTCATCCTTGAGCACTTATCATCTCTCCATTCTTTCTATTCCGAGATCTGTGGAAAGGATCATTGAAAGCATAAGAAGTTCCTTCTTCTGGGGAGGAGGGAGAAAGGAGAATAAAGGATTGCATCATGTTGCCTGATAAGGTTTGCACAAGTAAAGCACAGGGAGGTGTTGGTCTGACCAGAGTTAGGACTTCCAATGAAGCGTTGCTTGCTAAATGGCTTCGAAGATTGGGAGATATTGACAATGCTTTATGCGTCAAAAGCATCCAAATGGAGTATTCAACCCTCCTATCAATTATCTATCTCTCCCATCTGGAGGTACATCACAGCTATCGTTTTCACTGTGAGAGATGGGAACTAGATCAGATTTTGGGAGGACAGATGGTGCACGGACACTCCTCTCGCAGTCAAATTTTAGCAATTGTATTGCATTGTAGAGGATAAAGGGAAGTCAATTAATTTCGTATATGCTCCAGAGAAAAGCAGCCACTGGAATATTACTCTCAGAAGGGAACCTGTGGGCTTGGTAATGGATCAACTCTTGCATGTTCTAAGATGCATAAATAAGTTTTCTCCCAATAATCTTCAGAAAGACTCTAGAAGTTGGACTTGGAATTCTAAAGGGACATTTTCTGTTAATTCTCTCACCAAAATTCTTAATGATAGAGGTTTGAGAGTCCATTGGCATCATATTGAATGGTCTACCCTTCTTCCTACTAAAATTAGAGTTTTCCTCTGAAAAATGGCACTGGTCAGACTTTCAACCATGGACGGAGTGAAATTCATCCTCTATTGCCAAAACCCCTTATTGTGTTTTCTGTGGAATCCTGAAGGAAAATGCCGAGCACCTATTTATGTATTGCGGGGTCATCAATGTCTTATGGAGATCCATTGGATTATTATTTTCTTTTCAATGGAAGGACTTCCACGATTTACCAAGCCTCCTTCAAGAAAGGAATGAGATTTGTCCAATCTCATCTAACCTCAAGATTTGGTCTATCTTTTTACCAACCATACTGTGGTCTATTTGGTTTGAAAGAAATTCAAGAATTTTCAGTCATTCATTCAATCGGATCGACCATATCTTGGCTATTGCTGTCAGGTCGACACTTATTTGGGCAAAAGCTGATGGGCTCCTCTTCAATCTGGAAGATTCTTCATTGCTCCTTGCTGTTTCAAACTTCAAGAAGTTTTTCTTGTAATTGTTTTTTTCTTTTATTTTTCTCTGGAGTTCCTATTGTTTGTGATTGACTCCGGTCAATGGAGATTGCTTTTCTTCGGTCAACTTGTAACCTTGTAACTTCTTCTATCAATGAAATGTGACTTCTTGTCACCTTATCTGGTTAGTAGTTACAAGTATCAATTAATCTATGTGAGAACATTTCAAGGTTAAATTTCCTGCGTTGATCTATAGCAATTTACTGATTTTATTCTTCTATAGTAAATCTTTGGAAATTACCCAATAATGTATTCTTAAATGCATGAAATTATAATGAAATGATGTAATGAAATGCATATAACGTAAAACATCGTGAACCTAAAATGGACACAGTTTAACAGATTATAATTGTCATACTTTTCATATGTTTCTTCTTTTTAATAGTACTTTATAGTAGTATAGAATATAAAAGTATCTTCTGTTCATTATTTACATAGCCTCACTTTGTTTGGGGAATAAGTTATTACGTGGGGCCCACAGACGGAATAGCGTATACTAGAGTAAGGGGTGTTTTGGTTTGATAGTTTCGTGCGACCTGCTAACGGAATAAGAAGAATAAGCAATTCTTGGGTTTAGGGTGGGATGACTTATTCTCCTTATTCTCCGAATAGGCAATTCTGCACCGGTATAAGTCATTCCGTTTGTCAAAGCTAAACTAAGTTTATTCTCCCCTTATTCGTCCTTATTCTTCTCCTATTCTTTGATCAAAGTGACGCATAATAGTTAAGAATTGAGTCATTCGTTTATTATTCTTTCATCTGATCGTTCGTTCTCTCATATTTATTTATCCAATCAGTCGTAAAATTCTTTAATCTTTTATCAGTCACAAGGTCGTACGGTAACTCATCCTTTTCATTAGAAGTGACAGGGATAGTCGTGAACTAACAGTTGTAACGGTGTGTAGGTCGTTCTTTCGACGCACCTACCGCCCTTCAGCCTAACCAGCCCAGTGGGTCTCTGGAAACCTACTGAGGAGACTAGAAAAGAGCTAAGTCGGGTTTGTAGTGCACCTACACTTTACGCAGCGTCTACGCCCCAACCTATGAGTGCACTCAAGAGTCAAGAATGAACTTCGTCTTCTGCCTAGCCGAGGTCCAAACCTGAACGTTGAACTGTCATCGCAGTAGGGATGTTCTGTGCCACACATCGTTAGGGAGCTTCCATACGTTGGTCGTCCCGCTAGCCATGATGTCACTTCTTTTCTTTTCTATTAATTAGGAACAAAGTCAAATGATCGTAGAAAATACCGGTCTTAAAACTCATTATAAAAGTCTTCCATGCTTTAATTTCTCATTCATCTTCATTTTCGTGTTTTATGTTCATCATCATAGAGGCTTCCATGCCACAATTTATTTCAAAATCCTTAATTTTCTTATTGGAGTCATCATAATTATGAGATTGTTCTATAAATCACTATATTCTATAATATATACATGTACATATGTCCATGATACAATATAACTAAATTAGTTGTCAAATCTTTTTATTCATAACCTATTATGAAAATTCATTATTATAGAAGGCTTTCTAGTCTTTTAATTTTCTTTTCTTTGTTAGGAAATGTACTGGAGTGTGCCTTCCAATGCTCACATTCTTGTTCACTGTGTTTCCCTCTTCTTGGGGTTATCAACATGAGATCTTTTTTCATTTATTCTTTACATCGTAGCACAATGGGGTTTGTCATGATTTGCTAAATCTTGCATTTCATAGACAAATTCTAATACATTTCTTAGTAAAACAACATATGAATCATATAGAAGATCAATTGAAACAACTTGGAAACATGCATACATCAAACAGGAAGATGCAAGTTTAATAAAGTCATTTTTTATAATCTTAATTCCTTTATAAGTTTTCTTAAATTATAAGTATCAGACTTAATTCATAGTTTCCCATATTTTTATACAAATCATCTATCCTATATTAAACCATTATAATATTTGGAAGGACATAGGGAAACATGTTAAATAAGCTGTTGTACATATACGATATTAAATTCTTCCTTAATTTTGTGACTTTAATCATAAATGTCATATAATTTAAATCTTAAAAACATAATCTTGTTTATGCCACCACATGTTTAATATGAATTATTATTCTTATTATTATCATCTTTCTTTCTTTATCTTTTTTTAATAAATATTATCACAATAAACTGAATATCATAACAAACATCATGTATCTTTTGCTAATTTAAACCAAATCCTTTTAATAAGATTATATATCTATAAAATTATCTTACCATACCCTTAATTTATAAAATTATTATATTCAAATTTCTTTTTTAAATTGTTATTATTCTTATTACTATTATTTTTATTAATATCATTATTCAAAATTAACAATTTCAAGAATAATTATATTATTTTCTACTTACAACTAAAAATTACAAGGATATTCGTAGGGAGTATCACCTTACCCTTTACCAAGAAGGCTGCCGCCGTCCGCTCCTCTTCTCCTCCTCCTTCCTTGTTCCTGCTTTCTCTCTCTCTCTCTCTCTCTCTCTCCCTCCCCCCTGCCACTGCCACTCAAGGCAGCCCCCTTCCCCTTATTTATAGAGGGGAAGGGCTGTTTGAGGGGCACCCCCTCCTTAATGGGGGTGGAGGCCCCTAATGGGCCACTGCTGGCCCATTTAGGCAGGCCCAATGGGTCCTATTAGGGTCTGGCCTATTAGGGCTTATTCTTGGCCCATTTAGCCCTTTATACTTGGCCCATTAAGGTCTCTAATTTGAGCCTATTAAGCCTGTTAATTTAGGTTCCATTAGGCTCGTTAAATAGGATCTATTTAGGCCTAATAACTTATTAATTTTTAATGAATGCATTTACATTTAAGTCCCTCATCTTTTATTAATTGTAAATGTGTCCTTATTTCTTTAATAAATAATCGACGATGGGTCTTTTTCAACTTTTAAAGATGCCATTAGAATCTTATATAATTTCATTTAAGACCGTGATTGTTTCAAACCATACAGTACTTTCTTTAATCTGCACACTCTTCCGCGAATAACAACACTAGGAAGTGGCTGCATATATACCTCCTCTACCAGGTCATTATTCAAGAAGGCATTTTTCACGTCAAGCTGGTATAATTCCTAGGAAAAGTGGGCTGCCAGGGATAAAAGTACTCAAACTGAATTCCGCTTAGTTAATGGTGCAAAAGTCTCCTGATAGTCAAGGCCATAGGTTTGAGTAAACTCTTTTGCCACCAGTCTAGCCTTAAACCTTTCAACAGTTACATGTACTCGGAACTTGGTAGTATACACCCGTTTGGATCCCACTAGCTTCTTTTCCTGAGGAAGGTAAACTAATTCCCAGATATTATTCTGCTTAAGAGCAATCATTTTTTTTTTGAATAGAATCAGATGTACTACCAATTTTATTAAAATAAATAGAGGGTGTACATCCAAAGATAGTTTAGAGGAGAGATTCCTCTGACCATAAAACAAAAAAGAAAAAACAAACAATTACATATGACTTGTACTTCTATTCCAACTACCAGAAGAAATGCCCAAATGTGTTGGCTCCACTGGTACCACCATGAAACCGCCTGCAGACAGATGTTTTCAGTGTAGACTTTATTCCCCTTGTATACACTATCATTTCTGCACCTCCAAATGCTCGAACAAATGGCATGTATCGATATTAATGGCAATGTTTTTTTACTCTTGGTGTTCCCTGATGGTGAAATTCTGGATAGTGAGTATAAGTCTTCAACATTTTGGAAATTCAGTTGTATGCTCAGACGTGCAGAAATAATGCTCCAGACTTCTTTGCTTATTTTACAATGAATAAATAAATGTTCCACATCCTCATCAAATAAGTTACACATCGGACATAGTTGAGCTATTAGTATCCCAGTTTCTTCTGTACATCCTTGTGACAATTCTCTTTTGGAATAGAAGCTATATAAAAGCTCTTATCTTTAGTGGCGACTTAACCTTTCAAATTCCCTTATACAATGGGGAAGTTGTTATATAAGTCTTCAACATTTTGGAAATTCAGTTGTGTGCTCAGACGTGCAGAAATAATGCTCCAGACTTCTTTGCTTATTTTACAATGAATAAATAAATGTTCCACATCCTCATCAAATAAGTTACACATCGGACATAGTTGAGCTATTAGTATCCCAGTTTCTTCTGTACATCCTTGTGACAATTCTCTTTTGGAATAGAAGCCATACAAAAGCTCTTATCTTTAGTGGCGACTTAACCTTTCAAATTCCCTTATACAATGGGGAAGTTGATATATTCCCTTCTATCACGGAATATAAAGACTTCACAGAGAAAATCCTATTGTTGTCTTTCCATACCATTCTATCTTGGTTCTGTGGATCTATCTTAACATCATATAGTAAAGACATAAGTTCTGAGAATTGATCCAATTCTGCATCTTTTAGATTCCTCTGAAGAATAATGTTCCAAAAATGCTTCCCCTCCTCACAAATATATAAATCTTCGACCGTCTTCCATTTATTCACAAGAATATTAAAGATAAGAGAGAACTTATCTTTAAGCAAATAATCACCGACCCATCTATCATACCAAAAATAGGTATTCGTCCCATGTCCGACTGTTATTATGCTGAATCTAAAAACCCATTCTGCAGATTTCATTATGCCCTTTTAGATAGGAGATAAAACTCTGTTAGTTGTGCTGAAAATACTGAATCTATCACAGTTTGCATAATGTCTGAATTTCATAATTTCTTTCCACATCTGATCTTCATCATTGGGCATCGTCAACCATTTTCCCAGCAGAGACAAATTCATAATACTCAAAATTTTAACTCCCATCCCTCCGTTCTTCTTTGACTGACATACTTTCCTCCATTGTACGAACAGAATTCCTTTTTTGTTGTCATTGATACCTCCCCATAGAAAAGACCTCCGGATCTTATCAATTTTTTTGATGACCTCCTTCGGTATAATGAAAACTGAAATATAGTACACTGGGATTGAGGATAATACAGAATTGAGAAGAGTGATCCGGCCTCCCAAACTCAGATTTTTTTTGCTTTCCACTGAGATAATTTCCTTTGTAATTTATTAACCATAGTTTGCCACTCAGCAATCCTAGTAGAGTATAAGGTAGGGGTTAGACCCAGATATACAATCGGCAGCTCTTCTATTTTACATGCAAAAATCTGAGCACAGTCATTTAGTTCCTCTACTTACAAATTTACTCCTATAATTGAGGTTTTCTCAAAATTTATCTGAAGACCAAATGTGAACTCAAATGTCTTAAGAACAAACAGAGGGTTATGTAGTTGATGTGGTCCTCCTCCTAAGAAAAGTAGAGTGTCATCTGCGTATTGTAGATGAGAAATACTAAGTCCAGAATGCAACACTTTGACTTCATGAAACCAATCTTCCTCCTCTACCCTATGTCACATAATACTTAGAATATTTGCCACCAAAATGAACAGGTATGGAGATAATGGATCCCTTTGTTTCAATGCCTGAGAATTTTGAAGAAACCTTCCACTTTTCCATTAATTAACGTTGAGAAAACTGCATGAGAAATACAGTTTTTCAATGTGCGTACCCACTGTCAGGAACACCATGCTTGTGTAGAACATTGCATAGACATTCCCAAGAGACTTTATCATAAGCTTTATGAAAATCCAGTTTTATCAACATACTTTTCCTCCTATCTCTCTTCATTCCAAAGAGAACCTCGTGTACTACAATAAAAAAGTCAAACAGATTTCTCGCATTCTGCTGCACATTGATCAATTTCCCTATAATCCTGCCCATTCTAGTTGCCAATATTTTTGTAAATATCTTGTACGATCCATTTAAAAGACTAATTGGACGGAAATCTTTCACATTCACTGCTTCATCTTTCTTGGGCAAAAGAACAATGAGTGTATGATTCACATATTTTCCTCCCTTTGGATGTAGAAACCAACGTCAAACTGCCTGGATAACCACTTCCCCCACTAGATCCCAAAAAGATTGATAAAAGAACATCTGTATACCATCCAGACCTGGTGATTTATCACCTCCCAGATTAAAAACAACTTCTTTAACTTCTTCTTCTGAAATGTTGGACATCAACATTTCCTTGTCCTCTTCATCAAGTTTTTTCACCTCATTTTTCTGCCACAATGGATAACATCTTTGCTCAGCCTGAAAATAGTTTTTAGTAGAAACTGAGAATTTCCCCAATTATAACCTGCTCATCATCCGTCCACACCCCATTCACTTCCAAGTAAGAGATAGTATTCCTTCTTCTTCATCTATTTGCGATGATTTGAAAAAATTTAGTGTTATTGTCCCCTTCTTTTAACAATTGAATTTTAGACCTTTGTCTCCATTTACTTTTCTCCTCCATTCTCCATTCATTCATTTGAATTCTGAGCATTGTCAGCTTAGCTTTCTCCTGATCATTAAGTGGTCTGCCTTCTTCTAAAATTTCCAAATCATTGATATTTGCAGTCAATGTATGAAATTTCTCAGAATTATTTTCCTTCCATTAGACAGCCCAAACTTTAATAGCTGCCTTCAAATTTTTCAATTTAAACGCCAGACAATTTACCCCATGTTTCTGTTCGCACATTGCTCCAATTTTGTTTCACCATTTTCCTGAATTCTTCATTTTTAATCCAATTCTTTTCCAGTTTGAACGGCCGATTTCTTGATATATTCTCAATGCTCTCCACCATTAAAACATAATGATCAGACACAAACCCCGGCTTCGCATTCAACATTGCAAAAGGGAAGAAAATCTCACATCTAACTTCAATAAAAACCCTATCAATTCTGGACATTGACGGGTTAGACCTTGAATTGCTCCAAGTAAACCGTCTCCCATTCAGAGGTAATTCAATCAACTTTGAAGAGTTAATCCAGTTGTTGAAATCTTTCATACCTCTAGTGACTCTACCCCCTGAACTCTTTTAAGTTGGATCTCTTACTTCATTGAAGTCTCCTACTACACACCAAGGAAGGTCAAATTTCTCTTTGCATGAGGTTAGTTCTTCGTACACTAATCTTCTTTCTATAAATCTATTCAGACTGTATACTCCTGATAAAAGCCAGTCCTTTCCATTAGGGAGACATTATAGGATTACAGACACTGTGTGCTCTCCCACTTCTGCAAGAGTTCCTTTCCAGTTACTTGATTCCCATGCTATAAGGATTCCACTAGATTAGCCTTCTGCTCTTCGGAACACATAATCTGGTACCTTGAAACCTGAAATCAGCTTGATTTGTCTCAGATCAAAACGTTCAATCTTAGTTTCCACTATGCAGAGTATATCTACATTCCATCTCCTGATTGAGTCTCTGACCACTGCTTGTTTCTGTTTACCGTTCAGGCCTCTAATATTTCAGCTAATCAGCTTCATAATTGACTACGACCACCCCTTCTCTGCACTTGTGGAATATTTGTTGGAATATTTCCCTAACCTTCCGCAGACCTAAGCAGACTGCTTAATTCCCTAGACCTTTTAGGTTTAGTGATTGAGTCACCTTTCGTAGCTACACTGTTTACCCACAATTTCCTGAATTGCCCAATTTTGTCGTTTAAGTCTGTTCCCAAAACCTCCGCCTTGGCCAATAGATCCTGATCTATCATATTTCCAAGCAAATGTGGCTGCATAGACCCCTTCCTTGTACAATTATCCTCATTTTGCGTCTCGGGATTTTTAGCAAGCTTGGAATAGGAAAGAGGAAGAGGGAGATGGATCTTGAGGTGATCCTGCATGCATAAAAAATGTGTACCCGGAATAATAGAAACCTCCCCCTCCGACACATCCTCGCTTTCGGCATCTTTCCCTCTAACCGCTCCACTACATTCGCTGCTCTCGATCATCTTTGGCGTCTCAAAAGAAATAGCTTTCCCACATTTACGGCGAAACTGTTGTGCCTCCCCTTTCTCCTCCGTTGAACCAGGGACCCCTTCCGATCGTAGAAGAGCATCCTTTAATGGGAAAGCCTATAGCTCCATCTTCTTCGCCTCAATCTCCCACTGCTGCCAGAAAACCCTAACATTTGTCCCCCGTTCAGTTTGTAGAGCCCGCCGCACTCCTTTGATAACTTGGCTCGCCAAAAACTGGACCACCCCTTTCCAAACTTGATCACTCGTATTACTATTCGGCCCCGTGTCTAAATGATCCGGTTCAAGGACAGTTTCCATCCGGTTCGAGTTACTTAAACTAACTGCTTCAGTAGCTAACTTATCCCCCGAATCGGCCCGATTCAGTTGCCGAACCGTCGTCTTCAACCTCTCGCCATCCCCATCCTCTGTCTTCCTGCTGCATGTGTTTTCTCCTATTTTCGCATCTTTTTTGCCGTTGTACTCCTTATAAGCTTGTACAACCTACGAATAAGTCCAATCCACTACCCTGTGACTACTAACTGGAAAAATTTCCTCAACAATCTTTACGAAGAAAATTTGTTGTTTCCACTGTAATCTCAATACTTGCGGAAGGGACAAATTCTGATCCACAGTGATCAAAAGTTGTGTACTGCAAATTCTCCCAGTGGACTATTTCCTTATGTGCTCTCTTCAGAGAGCCGATCTTATTAGCAACAGCTTTAAAGATCCCCACATCCTATAAACGTAAAGGAATCTCAAACACCTGGCACCAAATACTGCGACTGTCGTAATACTGAACCGTGTTAAAACCAGAGTTACCACCTTCGCCAAACAAAATCCACACCTTCCACTCTTGTTACACCTGTATTCAGTAGGTTCATGGAACCTGCGTCCAAATAATGAACCAGAAAACTCCCTCCTGTAATCTCCATATCTTCCAAGCTTTCTTGACAGCTAGAGAACTGTGTAGGTATCCTTCCAGAATCTTAGTAGAGCGGCTGCCCTTTTTTACTACGGCCACGAATGACGATGACAAGAACTCCTCATTTTGTTTAAAAGGACACCAAGGCGTTTCAATGACATTTGATTTCAAGGCTTCATGCGTACCTTTAAAATCATACCAGGACGGCACAGGTGGTAACTCCTCGTCTACGAGTGAAACTGGGCAGTGAAAGCTTCTAATGCCCAAGTCCCCTGCATTTGCTACAGACCAAAGCATTTCGGCACTGGAACGCCATATGTTCACTCTCCAGACAACGAAGACATCGGCTTCTATCATCTGATGCTCTGCTTCGTGCTCCTCTATCAAAAGAAAACTTCCTAGCAGACGAGAGTTGTCCACTGGTATCCTCCCGATGCCTTACCTCACCATGCTTCTAGCTGCTTCTATCCTCCGCTCTCTCCTATCACTCTCCCGCTGCTTTCCCCCTCGCAACTTAGTGAGTGCGTCGAGGACGACGACGGCCAACCACCTGTTGTCGGTCCTCCCCGTTTCTTCTTTTGTAGCTTTCGCCTAACGGTGATCCTTGTTGGCTTCTGCAAAGGTAAGTGGAGTGGAACAAGTAGACATGGCAGCAATAAAACTCATATAGGAAGGGGGTAATTTTGAGCAGCAAAGGTATCGAGAAATAGGATGTTTGGTGCACTCATGTACACTTTTTCGGACAACAATGGGTTTCTCGAGGCTATCTGGCAAACTGTCAGAAGGAATAGAGAACTTAGGGGGCCGTTCAGGCTCAAAGACAGTATTACCTTGCTGGGTTGGTAGATCAGCAGGAGAAACCTTTATGACCTCTATCTCACCATCCTCCTGAATCTTTTTAAAGAGCTACTGGGTCTTGTTCTTGCGAACATAATGCTTTAGAATCTTGTTCCCCCCAGTTAGACTAGTGTCAATGTCATGTTGATTCGTGGATATGGCTGGGACCTCAGAGATGGCACCTCCGGTAAGGGGAATAGCAGTAGAGGATAAGGGTGGAGCTAGATGTGGTATATCATCAATAACTAAGGGAGGGGAACTACAATGCTCCCTTCAAAAACATCCAGGGAAGAAGAATATGAGAGGTGTTCAAAAAAGGTAACATCTTTGACAATATACTTTTTTCTGGCCTGGGGATCATAGCACTTGCCTTTCGAGTAGAAGAGTACCAATTATGAACAAAACATAGACATTGGAACCAAATTATGAACAAAACATCGACTCCCAAACACTGGCAATGGCAGCGGAAATGGTGAGTGTTGGGGCCTGAGAAGAGAATAGGGGATACTAAAGTGAAGAATACGAGATGGCCTTCGGTTGATGACGCACGCAATAGTGAGAATAGCCTCTGCCCATTATTTTTTGTGAAGACCATGGTGGAGATGTAGTGCCCGAACAGTCTCAAGTAGGTATATTTTTTCTCTGAGCTACTCCATTTTGTTAGGTGTACAGGGGCATGATGATTCACGAAGAATACCTTCATCGTCAAAGAACATAGTCATATTTTTTCAGAAGTACTCTTTTGCATTGTCTAATCGAAGTACTTTTATTTTTTTATCAGTTTGATTTTCTACCATTTTTTCAAACACTTGAACCACTCGTAGTACTTCCTCCCTGGACTTCCTTGGATATACCTATGTGCAATGTGTAAAATCATCAATGAATGTGACTGCCATTAAGGGAGGGAATAGAAAAGGCACATCAGAATGGACAAGTTCACATGATGTTTATTCAATGACTGTGAAAATTGAGCTCTACAATATTTGGTAAAGAGACACCCTTGACAAGCAAGAGACTGCATGCCAACCTTATTGAATAAAGAGAGAAACAACATTTTTAATGATTTGAAGGAAAGATGTCCTAGACGGAGATGTCACAACTGAATTTCTTTCATTTTGTTTGACATAACATTGATGCTACTGGGCTGAAGGGCAGCCCCATACTTGGAGTGAAGTTGATAGAGGCCTCCTACTTCACGCCCACTCTTAAGAGGTTGTCCCGTCTTCAAGTCCTAAAACACATGAGAAGGAAAAAATGTCACTGAGCAATTTAAAGCTTTTGTCAAGCTACTAATAGAGAGTAGGTTAATAGGTGGTTTTGGGACATGAAGAGCTGAGGATATGACAAGGTGATCATCTAGAGGAATGTCGCCTTTCCTAGTAATGGTGACAAGAGTGCCATCAATGATGGTCACTTTATCTTGTCAAGAACACAAATTATAGGAAGTGAACAATGCGGAAGTACCTATCATATGATCGGTGGCTCCTGAGTCAATAATCTAGGAGTTCCCACCCGTATGGAAGACAATATTCAGTGTTGCTCCAAGAGTACCTGACTGGCTAGTGGAGGTGGAGGTGGACAACTGAGATAAGAATCGCTGAAGGTTAGCTATGTCAGAAGTGGGCAGCCTTACAAAACTCTCTGGAGTAATGGATGATGTGCCCTTATTAGAGGCTGAAGACGTGGATGCAAGGAATTCCGGATCCCCAAATCGGGACCCGCCGATCCCGATCCGAATCGGGATCGGATTGGCCAGAATCGGCCTGGATCGGCCGGAATCGGCCGTGATCTGCCGGAATCGACCGAATCGGGACCTGCCGATCTCGATCCAAATCGGCTAATCTGGATCGGGATTGGCCGATTCTGCATTCCATGCGTAGATGACCCTATAGGCTTGCCTGACACTATATTTCCTTTGGCTTTCTGGTTCTGTTTGAATTTCAGAGGCTTTTTGTCTGGATGCAATTCTCAGCAAAAATTTACAGAGTGATTCTCTCGTCCACAATGAGTACACTTTCTCCCTCCTTTCTTTCTAGGCGCCATCTCCTCCTTTTTCACTGCTGTTTGTGCTCATAAGTGAAGAATGTTCTCTAGTACTAAGCCCACTTGCATCAGATTGGGTAGTCTTTCTCCTCCTTTCCTCTGTAACAACTTCCTTATAACACTGCTCAAGTGAGGGTATTACTTCAAAGTTAAGGATCTGAGTCCTCAACCCTTCATATTTAGTGTTCATGCCATGTAGAAATTTTAGGATCCTCTGATCCTGTATGTGCTTTAGATATTTTTTGTGGTCTGCTACTGAGTCCGAGTCAGAGATAGCACAAGTATCATGCTCCTCCTACAAAACCCTCAAGGCCTTGTAGTATTCACACACAATTTTGCTACCATGTTTGCTGTCATGAATAGCAACCACAAGATCATACATATTTACTAGATTAACTTTCTCACAATACATCTCCTTCAGTATAAGCCACATCGTCTTGTAGTGAACTTTTTTACAATATACTTCAACTGTCTAACTGTTACAGAACTCAGGATCCAGGTCGTCACAATGCTATCTTGATGCTCCCAATCATCATACTTCAGGTCGTCCGCGGAAGGTGAGGTTATTTGACCATTTATGTAACCCACCTTTGTCTGAGCGCTAACAAAGGTCTTGATTGTTGTTGCTCAGTCCAAGTAATTTGAATCTTTCAACTTCATAGGGGGAAGTTGAAGATGAAAATTTTTCCCTATGCTGCCCCCTTTGGAAGAGACTTAGTTTGCTGTCACCTCAGCCATATCCTCGCTCCTTGGGCCTTTCGGAGGCACACATAGAAGAGAGATGATGCAATAGCAAGGAGGAATGCACCTACAACAAACAATTGCTGCAACAACGCGAAATAGAGAAGACAGCCTCATAGCAGTCCCCAAAACAGGGGATTGGTGCAGCGAGGAAGTGAAGAAGGCTTTTAAGAACCCTAGAAAGGGTGCAAACGCAGCAACAAGTGTCCGGCTACCACCAACCTGTAGGGCAAGGAGTTCGGTGGCCTTTAGAGAGGGAATCGGTCAGGGTGCAAATGGTAGCAACAAGTGTCCGGCTACCACCAACCTATAGGGCAAGGAGTTCGGTGGCCCTTAGAGAGGGAACCGGTCACCAAGGAGGCTCCAAAACTTAGCACCAGTTACCAAGAAACCCTAAACAGGGCATTGGTCAGAAGGAGGAGGCTTGAACTGGTTACGGTGGAGAGGAGCCTGGCTGCCACCCTCCATGGAATGCAGAATCGGCCGATCCCTATCCGGATCGGGATCGGCAGGTCCCGATTCGGCCGATCCCGGTCGATTTCGACCGATCCAAGCCGATTCCGGCCGATCTGATCCCGATTCGGATCGGGATCGATGGGTCCCGATTCGAGGACCCGATCTGATCAGGAATTCACACCCTCCAAACGTCCACGGCAAGGTCCGAGCTTGCAAGAAGGACCTCGTTTGCTAGGGAGCGGATCGAACGTTGCCTTCTTGATCCCACAGTCGGACACCTCTTTCCTAGGGTTTTTCCCTTCTTTGTGCAATAAATCTCCTTCAGGAAGATAAGAAAGGCCAACCGGCCAGACGTTTTTCTTCTTCTTACTCACAGGAGCTTTGATACCATGAAGATAGAAGAAGAAAGAGAGAAGTGGGCAGAAAATCAGTGTTCGGTGGCTCTCTCTGTCTCACACAGAGAGGTCGACCAGCACAAGGGGGCTTTTATATACTAGGGCATAACAAGTTACAAGGCCAAAGATAAGTTTACCCCCTGTTAACATAAAGGGCAGGGATAAAATCAGAAAAAATAGAAAAAATAGAGAAAAACCAGCAAACACGCAAAATGTCTAATTGTCCTAACTAAAGACTACTTTTCACTACAGTTACCAAATGGAGTCTGAAGCTGAGAACTACAAACTCTTTGCTTCTCTCAGTTCTGGCTATTTCAAGCGACAATAACTTTTCCTGAAACTTCTCACGCTTATTCTATTGAATTATTCTCATTCATTCGGCCTACAAGCTTTAAGCACCATGTCATCTTGTATTTTTGCACCTTCACATCGAGTATAATGTTTAATTGTTTCATTTTACAGATCTTCATATTGCGGAGGGAATATTTGGTCTGTTCTAGCCTAGAGCCTTTGTCTTAGCACAGTGCTCTCTAAAAGTATTTGTGAAGAAGATTTTGAGTTCTCGTTCCTATGCTCTTCAGCATAGTATCTTAGATAGAATCTCCCATAATTTTCTGCATTCTACATTTCATGCATTTTCTAAAGGGACAAGTAAATACTGTCTTTCCACATTTCCACTGTTGTCAAGGTTAAACTTTATTTGGGTATAAATTTAGCGTCATAGGTTAACTTATGCTGTTGGGAATTGAATGAATGGCTTTTTCATGTGGACACAGTAATTGGACCATGGCTGCACACACATACCAGTTTCATATTGTCTATATTTCAGGGGCGTCTCTGCTACAACATGAGCTATTTGGCATCTATACAGACTCCTGCAGATATTAGCGTTCCTGAAATTGATGTTTAAGAATAGTACTGTAAACATTGACCTCATCCTTTTGTGAATTGGGTGAGTTTCCATTGGTACCAACTACATTTCTTAGTCATTCAACAAAGGATGAGGGAGAGCGGATAAGAGGGAGTTTGGACTCAGGTTAGAGGGTTGAGGCCATCTGCAACAAAGTCTCCACCATGCTCTCCCGGTGGAGAAGGACATTTGCATCAGATGTCTCAGCAACGGCCACTGAGCGAGTGAGTGTAAGGAGAATGTTAGGTGTTTGGAATGTGGGGGAGAGGGGCACAAACGGAGATACTGTAGGAGGAGGGTCTCTGAGCAGGGGATTGTATACTCTCCTGTTATGAAGCAGGAACCTGCTGCTCTTCCTGCTGTGAAGAAGGTTTAGCAGGAACCTGCCGCTCTTCCTGCTGTGAAGAAGGTTTAGTCTCCTACTACGGTGCTTGTTAAGAGGAGCCCTTTGGAACAAGAACCTGTAGTCATTCCATGGTCGCAGGAGGCTGTAGAGGCCAAGAAGTTCTTGGAAGACTCTGTGGTCCTCTCGCTGTTAGAAGCTAGTTCCATTGATGTTGGTGCTGAAGTATCCGTCAGTATCTTTTGATTCAATTTCTTCATCGTCGTTGGCCTCTGGTGCAAGACTGGTGGTGCAAGGAATTATCTTTGAAGTCTTTTCTGGTCAGAGCTGAAGATACTGCTTGGGAAGAGGTTATTACCCTCAAAGAGATCAATATAGAAGATTTGAAGATCCGATGTACTGAGTGGAGCTTGGATGTGGCGATGGAACCAGCTCAACAGGGAAAGTTACTTTGGGTAAGGCTGTTGGTTATCCCTCTGCATTTGTAGAATGCCACCTCCTTTCAAGCAATAATCTCTAAATTTGCTATTCTTAGAAGAGTAGGTGTGGGTTCTTTGGAGGGGAAGCAGTTCAGATTCGCCAGAATCTTGATCGAAGTTGACTGCCATTTAGAAGTCCCTTCGAGAGTTAAAATCTTGGTGGCAGGTAGAGTTTGTGGGTGGATGTTCAGCTAGAAAAGGATTCAGGACAATTCATTTAGCTTCAGATCATACATTGTCAGATTGGACATGGACCGAGGTGGTGGTAGAACACATAAAAATACAGATTTGTTAGAGCTGATTCTTCGGTGCCAAAGGATGGAGAGGGTGGAATATGGAGCCTAGCAGTCTTGGATGTCGCTGAGTTCTCTCAGGCTCATTCAGAGGGAGGAAGGCTGCTGTGACTTCGGAGTTTTCCCTTTGCGACAGGGTAAGTGGAGAACAGGGGAAGGGTAATTCTACTGAACAAGACAAAACAGGGGAGGTGATTTTCAATTTTAAGCAGAAGGCCAAAGTCCAGGGAGTTTCTGGGGAGCAGCCTATCCCGAGTTTGACTCAGGTTTATCTCCTGAGTTCGGGAACTCAGACTCACTACCAGAAGAGTGATCAGGGGTTTGTTCCTGTTAATGAAGATTCTGGATTGGTGGGTAAGGCTGGCAGTCTTCTCGAGGATGTGGCTACACTCGAGGTAAAGGGGGCAGGATGAATAGTGGAAGAGAATTATTTTCGAACAGAGTAAGGAGGCACTCATTTGAGGAGGAGACTGGCAGGTTGTGCGGTCCTGTCGGGCAAGGAAGGTGAACAGGCTTGGGCCTGCTCGGTTCTATCGTGTAAGTCTTTGGGTCTCAACGGGAATGTCGTATCGGGTAAGTTAGTCGGGTCTTCAATTGGGGTTGTATCGGCAAGTCTCAACTGTTTAGGACCCATTCGGATCCTTCTTCCTTACCCAAAACCACACGTCCTATTTCTTCGACTGGCGAACATGATTGGGAGTCGGCTTCCATGAGGTCTGCGGCATAAAATCCCTTCTTCCCCTTCGTTTCCACTTTGGCTGGAGGTTTCCCAGTTGAAACGGGGGATGTGGTTGGGTGTAGTAGCTTATCTACACAGTTTTTTTCGGCCGGTATCGCGGGATATTGGGGATCTGCGATTGGTCAGAGTGAGAGGAATAGTTTACTGGGCCCTCAAAATATGTGACAAAAGACATTGAGAAGGATCAACAAAAGAATGTTAGGTTGGCACTGGCAGAGTTTGGTCAAGACAATATGCCGTTACATTCAGAGCCTTACAATATACAGTGGCAGGGTCAGGATAAAGTTGCTGAAGATGGAAAGGCAGTTATTGTGGTAGGAGAAGATTCCTCAGATGATTGTTTACCCCTTGCTGTCATAAATCCTGGGGAAAACTTGGAGTGGTCAGATGATACTATAAAAATTATTGTTGGCTTGGTTGGTATCACTTTTTTTGGCAAAGAGGAAGTGGTCAGGAAATTCCTGAGAAAGATCTAAAGGGATTTGAACCTTTCTCTTAGAGCGAGTAGAAGAGAAAATGGCAGTGGGGTGAAGATTGGTGGCAGGGAAAGGGTAAGAATGCTTATTATCCATGAACATAGTTAGCTGGAAAGTCAGAGGTTTGAACGGAAATGTGAAAGGTAGGGAACTCAGAGCAATGATACAAACTAACAAGATGGGTCTGGATCCCATACGATAGGCATGATCCCATACGATACTGCAAACCATGGTGTGAGGCGGGACAGAGGGCTTTCGTGCGTCGAATGGGAATGGGAGCCATATGGGTCTGGATCGGGCTTTGGGCAAATGGGCAAGATTACACCCATAATTGGAAGATTGTGGGGCATCTGGGAAGCTTTTTTTAATAGTAAAACTTCATAGGGACTAAAAAGTAAAAAATCCAAAAAATGCTCAATTTGCAACCATGAAAATGCACAACCATTAAGCACTATTGCAATCTTATAATATGAGTGATTATTTAGATCTGAATCCGTTGATGCATATAAGCCATTTAAGCAGGTCGTTAACTTTGAAACTATTTAACCAAATCATAAAGCTGCTAGGCTGCTATCATAATCTGTTAGGAGTAAGGACAACATTGAAGCCTTGGAGGAAGGATCATATAAGAGCATGACAGATGAGACAATTTTTGACATGATGACAACACTATTTTCAACCAGAAAGTATCATCTGGAGTGAGATTCATGCCGAGGCTTCGATCCAACTACATCCTCTAAAAAGGACACCATGAAAATACTCAAATATATCTTTGTATGTGGTAACAGGAACAGGAACAAACAGATATGGATGTAATATATCCATGTCGGGTTTATGCAACATAGTAAGAAAATACGACAGAGAAAACTCTACAAAGGAAATACATAGCAAAAGTATAAGCAAGGAAGGAGTTAAAAAAGAAATACAACAATTCACAAAAGCTGTCCACAACATATATCATAAAAGTACCTAAAACAACATAAAATAGACATACCTAATTTCCAATCCCATGAGAGAACAGAGGACTGCTCAGAGGTGCTTAGGCTGGAAATTTCTGCAAAGAACATACAATAATAATGAAATTTTATACAACAATATAGTTAAAAAAGGAAAAAAAAGAAACACAAACAACATATGTGTGTATATATAGGCAAGAAGAACTTCAAAAAATCACAATGAAATAAAAAGGTTTCATAATTACAAGGTTAATACAAACAACATAAAGTTAGAAATAAAGATTGAAAGGATGGAAAGCTAAACTACTCTCTACAGGGGGAAGTGGATTATGTCTAAATCAGTCCACTCTTCCTTGGTAAATTACCTTCTATCAAGATTATGAAATAATTAGAAGTTGTAATGAGTCTAAACTCATTCCAAATTTATAAGCAGTTCACATCCATTCCAAAGAAGTTATTTGGTGAATCATGGGAACACGGAACAAGTGGTCCTCATGATATTGAACATAATATTCAATAATCTAAATATAATTTCTTTATAACATGTGGATTGGAGTGTATATCCTCAAGATATGCACAACATGATATGCATGCAACATATCTTCATTTAGATTGTTTGTAGAGATAGCATGACCTCCCTCAAAGACTGCAAATCCTGTCTCTATTATTTTTCTTCTTAATTCTTGAGAGCATATGGTAAAAATTGTTTAGTACGTGATGAAGGTAATGAAGGGATGAGTGAAAGGAAGGCGACCATAAGGAACGTGTTAGTCAGCAGCCTGATGGGATCTTTGGTAGAAGGGGGTATGGCAAATGGGGTGAATATGGATATGTATAAGGGCTCTGGGGAGAGGATGCAGCTACATCATCTCGAAGAAGAGCTCCTCGCAACATTTGTTTTAGATGCCTGGAAAAAAGGTCATTTTGCAGGGTTTGCGGGAATGCTCATATGTTGGAAGTGTAGGAGAATAGGCCACCAGAGTTACTTGTGCTCAGAGGTTGTGTTTCAATAAGTGGAGCAGGCTAATGAATAGTCTCAGAATGTTGTTGACCATCATAAGAGAATAGGCCCTCCGGTCTTTCAAAATACAACCAAAATACGAATGCTTGCCGAGTGTACTTTTCAGCAGAATTTGGAATTGGTGAGTTACATAAGCTCTTCTCAGATGAAAAGTTTTGGATAGTTAGTAGAATGAATGAGAAGAAGTTTCTTCTTCGATGTCTGCCTGCGAAAAGCTTGCAACAACTTCCGTTGAAGAAGACTTTCTTGTAATAGACTTACTGTATATTTTTATCTATGGAAAATTACGGAAGGACTGGAGTTGGCTGAACAAGGTGTATCTAAATGGGTACACATAGTAGGTTTCCATTTCTGTTTTGGGATGTGGAGGTTCTTCAAACTGTCGCTTAAACATTTGGGGGGTATGAAGGAGGTGGACAAGCATACAACCGGATGGGAAAACGCAGAATATGCTAGGATTCGTGTTGAAATAGAGGTTGATAAGAGGATTCCAAGTTTTATCAAATTATTATGGGGCGGGCCTGAAGCAATGGTTAAGTTGCAATGTTTGCAACCTGGAGGTCGGGGGTTCGAACTAAGAAAACAACCTCTCTACTTAGCAGGGGTAGAGCTGCGTACATCGTCCCTTCCCCAAAATCCACAAATGGTGGGAGCCTCGTGCACTAGGTATGCCCCTATTATGGGGCGATCTTGGTTTGTAGGTGTAGATTTTCATCGAGGAGTTGGAGAAAATGCTTCCTTCATGGGCCTATAAGGAAGTGGTTGAGACGTATGAGGTTTACAGAGCTAGGGATGCTGCTTCGATGCTGTAAGGAAGACAGAGTTAGATGAGTAAGTTCGGTCGAGTTGACATATTGGGATTTTGAAATAGGTTGAGTTGAAGACACTAACTAGGCAAGCTAAACAAGTGTGTGTGCAACATAAAGGAAGCATGTGATAAGGTTGAGTTTACTGCTCGACTTAAAGGTAAAAGCAAGCAGAAGAGTCTGTTAAAAGACGGTAAAGGAAAAGTTACCAGTGAAAAGAATATTGCAGAAAAAGAGGGTGTTAAAAGTGTACCATGCTTTTGCTTTCATGGAATATTTGAGGCTTAAATGACAGAAGGAAGCAGCTTCCTGTAGAGAACTTATGAAAAGAAAATTTGTGGAGAAACTAAACTGGAACCTGTGAATGACAGTTGGTGAGATCTTTTAGAGGCTTGGGCGATGCTGATGTTTTTTTCATAAGAGCTTTTGGCCAATCTGGGGGAATTATCATTACATGGAATAAAAATAAATGGGATGGTCATTAATTAGCAGTTGAAAAGTATTCTGTGACAGTTAAATTAAGCAGTTCTCAAGATCAAGGTACATGGATGCCATCTGGAGTTTATGGTCCGCATCAGATCAGTAATCAACAAGAATTGTGGAGTGAATTGACTTTATGGTGTCCTTGAAGATTTAAATCAAGTAAGAAAGCCGACAGAAAGAAACAGAGGAAGGATTTTGATAATCGTGTGCAGCAGTTCGATTCATGGATTCAGGGATCTAGTGTATAGAACTACATCCTCCCAATCAACAACTTACTTGGTCTAATAGCAAGGGTCGCCCCTTCAACGTCCAAATAAGACGGAATTCTTGTTGATGACAGATAGAAAATATGTTTCCTTTGGAAAGAGTGACTGCCCAGACAAGGCAAATATGAGAACATACTGCACTTGACTGTCAGAGAGAAGGGAACATGAATAAACCTTTTACATTAGAGAAGGTTTGGATGCAAAATGAGGAATTTAAAGCCTTTGTTGAATCTTGACAGAAATCAGTAGGCAATCATTCAAGCCCAAAAGTTCTACTTTTGAAACTTATAACTTTAAAGCAAAAAGTTAACTTGGACAGTTTTTTTTAAGTGGATGGTACCACCAAATTGTATTAAAGAAAAGAACTTACAAGTGTGGGCATATAAGCAAAATAAATAACCATCGGCGGAAGAGGGCGGGACGACCTAAAAATGGGACTGCAGGCCTGAAGACAGAGAATAGGGACCATCGGCATGTTTTGTGTTTTTTTTCCTCTGCTGCAAAGCCTCTCTACTAGAGGATCTGGACGCTCCGCCGAAGAAGAGAAATAAGGCCAACCGGCCTAGGGTTTTGCTCCTTCTCTCTCCTTTGCTCTGATACTATGTAGAAAGAAGAAGCAAAGGGGTTGGAGAGACAAGGTGTGGCAGGCTCTCTCTCTCAACTAGAGAGGCCGGCCGACACTCAAACATCTATTTACAAGTAGGGCAAACATAATACAACCACTATGACAGTTTTACCCCTGTTAACATAAAAGACGGGTAAAATCAGAATAAACAAGCAAAAGACAGAAATACTCTTACTGAACATCTATTTATTTTTACAGTTCATATTCTTTGTTGATCTCAAAGTATATTTTGTTTCAACATAACTTCAAATTTCTGAATTCTGTCAAGAATATTTGTTTTGTTTTAATGCCTTTGTATTCGCCATGTAGTTGCGCATTCCTTGATCTCCCTATTCTCTTAAGTTTGACTGACAAGAGCAGATATTTTGATATCTGACTATGCCATAAATTTTGATAAAGTTTGTTCACTTGTTTGGTTTAATTTTTGGCAGGTAAGAGCATACATGCATCGTGGGAAGCTCCAGCAGTGGGCTTCTTAAAAGCAAATTCTGATGGCTCTGTAGTGCCTCCACAGTCCGGTGGGTGGGGCTACGTAATCAGAAATTACAAAAGGGAATGCCTTGCTACTGGCTGTGGCCAAGTTACGACCGGAAGTGTTTTGGCATCAGAGCTATCCGGGATGGTGGCGGCGCTGGAGAGATGCTTGACGTTGCGGCCGGAAGGAAAAGATCTAATGTTGGAGTCCGATAGCCTAAATGCGATTGAGCTTCTAAAGGTATGGAAAATGACAAATATTTGGAGCATTTCCCCACTCCATTGTTCCCTTTTTTTTTGTTTGAATCAAATGTGAATTATATCTTATAATTTATTTATTTTTTGAAAAGTGGATTGTACCACACATTTTCACATACACAACAGTACATTAGTTTACCTCTAGCATGTGCTACCTCTCATGACCCAGGGATCTCAATGACTCCAGGTAGGACTATTATTCTTCTTAGGATCATCTTTTTCAAGAGGATCACCCTTCTTTGGCTCCATTTGACTCTCCCTCCTCATGTTATACATACTGTGGACAAGTCCAACTCCTATGGCCTATTCCTTTAGACAGCATGTATCTAATAGCATTCATATACCCACTCACCCTGTGACCTCTCCTTAGGCATCTGATACAAACATGATTCTCCACAGGATGGAAGAGATAGAGGGTTTCTTCTTTCCTGGCTTCAGAAAGCTCTTCTCTGAACACAAGTCCATCCCTCCTCTCCTACCTTGATACTCCTCTCACCGGTCCTCTGATCTCTCACCTGCCCTCTGATACCCTTTTGCTGACTTGCTCTCTCCCCGTTCTTCCTGACGAAGCTTTTCAGACTGATGTTAGCCCTCTGATGGTACCACAATTGTATTAAATAAAGAACAAAAGGGTAAGAGATATGCAAGTATAACCATCACATATATGGATATACCCAGCAACCCCTGTCCAAAGACACCAGGACGGTCCCAACAAAGCAAAAAAGGGAACGGTTCCCAATAAGCCTCTTACAAAAAGATCTGAAAAACAGTGCATTCAAACAATATAATTTATAAACCCAATCAGTTGGCAAAGGGTATCCAGGCCTGTATTTGAAGGAGGGGATGGCCTCATACTAATTTCTTCCACGAATACTGCTCTTCTCTCCCAAGTCTTTCTGGATCTCCATTGTTAGATCAAAATACCTCAAATTGTATACATTTTGGGACCTGTCACCTTCTTATTGACATGGTATATCAGCCATTTGGAAAGCTATCTTTCAATGTAAAGAAATTGTTGGTGCAACAACCTCAGTCATTCTTGGGAATGGCAAACATCTCAAATTCAGGACATATTCTAAATTCTCCTCTAGCTGACCACTTCCCGAGAAATTTTTGTGTATCCATTGACAAAGAAGGCACCGTGTTTGACATTTTCCAGAGAATACTGCCAGTGGATGGGAGCTTTAATTCAGAAGGAACTTCAATGATGGAGAATTTTCTGAATATGTTAATCTGAGTGCTACTCTTCATTCTGTCCACATATCCAGTCAACAAAAGGATAGAATGATTTGGTCATGGGATCCACACGGACGCTTCTCGGTCAAATTAACTGTGGAGGCCTTAGAGTCAGTACCATCCACATTCAAAAAGCTATAGCGGCCTTAAGATCCCTTGGGCAATGCTCATTTGGAGGAAAGTTTGGGCCGACGAAGATAAAGTTTTTTGTGTGGAAACTAACCCAGGACAAAATTAGCACATTAGTTCATGTCAAGAGATTCAACAACTTCATCAAAGACTCCTCTATTATTCAATAAATTGGTGGTACAATCCAGGTTTCTCTCAATAACTCCATCAAAGGCACTTGTCTTTTTTGTGGCATTATAAAGGAAACCTCTCAACACGTGTTCCTACATTGTGGATATATATACCCACCATCTGGACAACACTTTTTGCATGCCTTGGACTGACTTGGGATCATCTACATTCCATCCTTGATTTACTCTCATCCTGTAAGGATTCTATAGTCACAAAGACGAGTTGGACATCTGGTCCATGCTTTTGGAGGCTGTTCTTTGGGCCATCTGGAAGGAGCGCAATGTAAGGTCTTCCATCAAGATTTTTCTTCTCCATTCAACTTCATTAACCATTCAATTCATGTGATAAAAAATTGGAGAATCTGCAGCATGCAAGACCTGGAACTTCAATCAGCTATTTTGCTTTCATTGCACATTCTTCTCTGAAGTTTTCAGGATGGTTGGTTTTTTGTATTTGGATTCTACATGGTACCTTCTTGTATTTGCCTTGGATTTTCCTTCTTTTTGTGCTTGAGTACTTGCTACCCACTCTGTGACCTCCCTTATGTACTCTCTCTCTTTTTATTAATACATGTGGTTTATGCCACCTTCCAAAAGCGCGTGTTACAAAAAGATCTCACCCATTCCCTGACTTTGGTACAAATGCACCTCACGGCTCACGACACACTCCGAAACAAGAGCTTCAGTTCTAAAAATCTTCCAATTCATCTCGTTCCAAATCGCCCATATAGTTGGTTGCATGATCATCATCCACCAAGTTTGTGCATCTTCTTTGGGTAGGCAATGGCTTTCCCAATAGAGTAAAAGGAGGTCCATGGAATCCCCTAAGAAAAATTGAATTCCCACCTTGCTCAAGATCAATTACCACACTTCCTTGGAGAAAGTGCATCCAAGAAAAGTATGGTCCAAAGACTCAGCGTGGTCAGCACATAGTGGGCGACGTATGTCTATATTATCCATGAACTGTGCCAGCCTGTCCTTGGTAGGCAGTTTGCTATGGCTCACTCTCTGAACAAGCATCTGAACCTTGACTGGAGCTTTAGTCTTCCAAAGATTTGTTCATACATATGATTTGTTCATACATATGATAGGCTTTCTATTTTAAGATAAGTGTAACCATTTTATCCTTAGTGTTAATTAATATTTTGCATCCTAAGTGCATGCTTCAAATCAGGAATATTATGACATTATCCACACCACAGCTTGTGCACGGAAACTGAAAGAGAGGTGTAAAGATCTTCAAATACAATATCTCCCTCGGTCTCTCAATAAGACAGCAGATGCCCTTGCCCGGCATGGAAGATTACATGGTCCAATGAACTCTGGAGAGCGTCTTCCCTGGGAGGTAGAGAAAGAACTGCGAAGAGATAATCAAGGACCACCACGCCTTATCCCTGCACACTGCATTGGAAGGTAAGTTATTTGCTTAGTTTTTTTTTTTTGAAATGACATAAATGGTATTTCATTCAAAATATGTTCGATTGGATTGTATTCTTTTTTTAAGAATAAAATGGATTGTACCACCAATTTTATTAGAAATGAATAGAGGAATAATTGGTAGGACAGCAGAGAATCCTACCGAAAGAAGAACAAAGGAAAAAAAGTGGGCGTTAGCTAATTAAACACCTTAGCCCAAAAATGTCATCTACACTTAACAACACTTATAAATCACTTGCCCAAAAGAGCCAAATTCATAATTTTCGAGTTCTTCACATCTAAACCACCCTTGGATGCAGGTGTACAAACCTTACTCCATTTCACCAAAAGGATAGCCTTATACATAGCATTGGTTTCTTGCCACAAAAAATTCTTTTAGTCTGATCAATATGTCTATATACTGAGCTACGTATTACAAACACAAGGAATGCTAGTATAACAAGATTCAACAAAACAATTCTTCCTCCTACTGAGAGATGCTTAGCCTTCCAACCTGATAATCTCTTCTGAATTTTCTGAATAAGTGGTTCAAAATAAGTTATTTTAAACTGACACTCATGTAATAGGAGTCCCAAGTAAGTACGTGGTAACTAACCAATATTGCACCCTAACACTGAAGCAATCTGATTGTAGACATTGTCAGACATGTTGACTCCAATGATGGAACTCTTATCATAGTTGACCTTAGGCCCTGAACATGCTTCAAAACTTCTGAGAATGAATGATATATTCATCAGTCTCCAAATCTCCTTGAAAAAAACACATCCTCGATCATTGTGTCGTCTAAAAATAAGTGAGAGATCCCAAACAGATCTTTACAAACCTAAACACCCTCAATCCATCCATTCGTTTCAGCTCTGCTACACATTCGGCTTAGGTGGCAACTATAATAAACAGTGAAGGGCATAAAGGATCTCCTTGTCTAAGCCCTCTAGACACTTGTATTAAAAAACCCGATACATATTGGTATTAATGATGATAGAAAATTTAGCAGTTGTAACACAATTTTGAGTTGTTCTAATCTAACATACTAGAAAGTGGTAAAGTTCCAAGACACTCCACAAGCAATTCCATGCCACTCTGTCTTTGTTAAAGTTAAGTTCATGAACCGCTCCTGTTTTGCCTGTCTTCCTGAGAGAATTCAATACTTCACGGGTTATAAAGGTTGACTGATTCTACTGCACAATTTGGTTGAGTAATCTGCTCAATCTAGAGGCAAGAATTTTGGCTATAATTTTATAAGATCCATCGAGCAGACAAAAGTCCTTTAATTCTAATGCATTTTTCTTTCTTCGGAAGAAGCAACATAAAAGTCTAGTTAAGTCTCTCAGACCCCATGTCCACAATAGATACAATCCCCCGCAGCCTTGATAACATCAAACTTTACAATATCTCAAGATACCCATTAGAGACTAATCGGAAAACCATTTGGGCCAGATGCCTTATCACCACCTGGTCCAAATGTTGCAGACTTAACCTCCTCCTCTGACACATATTGAATTAAGCTGTTTTGATCTTCATTGGACAAAGTAATAGCTTCTAGATCAGTCCATTACGAAAACCATATTTTCTCAATTGAGAATAGTGTAGTGTAACAGAGTGTAATTTCCTTTGCAATTTCTTCCTCTTCATCCACCACTCTTCCTCCTTTTTGATGAAATAGATAAATTTCCTTCTTATCCCATTAACTACTTGGTGAAAGAACTTTGTATTTAAATCCCCTTCTCTCAACCACAAGGCTTGGCATTTTTGTTGCCATCTAACTTCTTGTAACCATCTGAATGTTTTGCCTTCAAATATTATCTATGTTCATTACATTTGTTCCTTTTGGTTGTACATGGGTGGGTTATAGTTTGCCAAGATGTTGGCCTGCAAGCTTGAGATGGTAGTAGATAGATTGGTGAGTGGTAACCAGGGGGCTTTCATTAAGGGTAGACATGTTCAAGAGAACTTTTTAGTTTTTAGTAGCCCACAAGTGTCTGCATCATGGTTTGTTGTATCGTACTGAATTGTGCCGACTCGTATGAGTCGATTCATTTCTGTGTCAGTCCAATCTTCTGGCACGCACTGAGTCAGGCTGGATCGTATCGACTCATACATGCATTTCCTGAGCATTCTTTGCAGTTCTGGTCAATGTGGAGCCGTCCTCCTCCTCCTATACAGTGGTCATGATCTTAGGTAGGGCAATCCCATGTCACCTTTTTGTTTTGGTGGCTCGGCTTCTTAGTTGCATGTAGTCCAAGGCAGAGAGTTTGGACCTCATCTCTGGTTTCTCTGTGCATACGAGTGAGGGATTAGTCTCCCATGTTCAATACACAACAATAGCATTTAGTTTGCTTTGCCTGATTTTCAACAAATAGCTACCATCCGATTTATGTTGGAGATTCTTTATGATGTTAGTGGGCTGAAGGTGAACTTTGAGAGAAGCCTTGTTACAGGAGTTAATGATCATGTGTATTCGAGGGTGGCCTCCCTGTTGGGCTGTTGGGCAGATTAGTTCCCTATCACTTATTTGGGCTTGCCTCTCTCTTGGGCCCATTCATTGTTCTGATTGACGGAGGATTATTTATAAGTTTGAGGGAAAACTGGCAAGTTGGAAGGGTAGATTGCTCTATTATGGAGGGAGAGAGGTGTTACGTAGATCGGTGTTGGATGGTCTCACCATCTATTATTTATCTCTATTCTGTATTCCTTGGTCTGTAGCCAAGAAGTTGGAGGCAATTCAGTGCAGATTCTTCTGGCATGGGAATGTCGTGAGGATCAGAGATGGTACGATATCAGTTGACAGAAAATTTGCAGGGATAAAGCAGTTAGAGAGCTTGGTATTAAGAAAATCAGGGACTTCTACTTGGCATTATTGGGTAAATGGTTGTGGCAGCTTGGATATGTGGATAGCTCTGTCCTTGGGTGGAGGTCATCATCAGTAAGTATTATAGGTAGGCAAGAGTGTGGGACATTACTCCATCCTCATCTTACAACCTTTTCTCTCTTCGGAAAGGTATTTTGTAGGCTACTGATGTTATGTTGGTGGGCTCACAGTGGACTTTGGGCAATGGAGATACATGTCGCTTCTGGCTTCACAACTGGTGTCATGGCTGAATTTTGAGGGCTTGCTTCTCACTACTGTTTAGGATTGCTTCCGACCCTAATGTGGTGGTGGCTAGCATTAGGATCAGGGTAGATGGTGCCCGTCCTTTAGGAGTAACCTCAAAGATGAGGAGCTCAGTCAGTTGGTGGCCTTCTTACTCTCTTGCAAGATTGGGGCCTAGATGCTTCTTCATAAGATTCTTGGTCTTGGAGGTGAGATGCTAGGGGCAAGTTCTCGGTCAAATCGAATCGACCTACATTCATAGCCATGATGGTGGCATGGTGGCTTGAGTTTCTCTTTCTTCAGACACAATATGGAAATCTAGGAGCCTTTTAGAAGTTCAAATTCTGATTCGGAGATTGGCACATGGTCAGTTACCTATGTGCAATAGACTTGCAGCTTATGTTGATGATGTGAACACCTTGTGCAGCACTCTTTGGGACAGCTATGAGAATTTGGATCATCTCTTCGGACTCTTCCTCTCTTGTTCTTTATCCTCTGAGGTTTGGGAGAAAATGTTGGAGAAGATCTATATTACGCAGCAATTGCCATTCTCCGTTGACAGTTTGCTGCAGGGTGGGACTGGCAATGAATGTCCAGAAGTGATCATGAAATCTGGTGGATCATTTTGCGTGCTATGTTGTGAGCGATATGGGGAGAAAGAGATGGTAGCTTTCAGAAAGGAGTCCATGTAAGGATTGAGGTTTCAGATCCGATTATCGGGTTAGTTTCGGGGTCGGATCCCTTAGTTTGGGCCCTGGTGGGGTTGAGATTTAGTTTTCAAGCTCGACGCGGTTCAAACGGCGTCCAGTAATGTGGACGTGTTTTAAGCTGTGTCACGTGGGCGCCACGTGGGTTGGCCTTGGGGCGCGAGAGTACGGCATCGGTCTTATCGTCTGAATAGTGTCTTGTATGGACGACGTCATTTAGAGTACGACCCTGTTTTGTCAGAATACGGCCTGGTCTTGTCATCTGAATGACGTCGAGCTTGGACGACGCGTTTTTCACAATTTCTGTTTGACCTCGCGAATCCTCCCTCCTTTCCCTCATCTCTCTTCCCTCCGACCCTCCGGCTCCCTTTCTCCCTCTCCTTCCTTTCCTCTCCCCATTCCTCCTCTCCGTCCACTCCATTAACCTCTCAACTTCCTCTACTACCACCACCACTTCCTTCGCGGCGCATTTCTCTCCAAACGGCGGTCGACGTCCTGGTGGAGTAATGGCGTCCACGGCAGTACCGGCGGCGGCGTGTGACGAGGCGGGTTGGCGGCTTAGAGTTAGGAGGAGTTCGAGTAACCGGTAGGATGACGATCCCCGTTGTATTTTGTTTAAAACCATGTTTTTCCCGCTTTGAAGCATGTTTAGGGGGTTTTTGGAGGTGAAAACATTAATTGCATGAAATGAGAAATTGTGGGTTTTAATGGGTATTTAGGTTCTTCTTCTCCTCCTCTACTTTGTAGTGTTTTTTACTTGATTTGAGAGAGGAAATCCCACCTCGCGAATTGGGAGATGGCGGAGGAAGAACCTGTCTGTGAGAGTTAAATGGCGTCGGGGGACAGCGACGCGATTTAACCCAAATAACAGACTCTGTCTCTGGACTGATAAGCGTCCAGGGACAGCGACGCCTTTTAAACGGCGACTTCCGTGTACGTCGCGTTTTAAGTCAGATCACCTCGAGGCATGTCTCTGTTTCTGTCGTTATCAGGCGACTAGGGACAGCGATGCCTTTTAAACGGCGACCTTGTTGAACGACGCGTTTTAGGTCTTTTTCCGAGGCCAGATTTCACGTGAACCAGTTTATGAGGCTTGAATGACGTCGGCCTTGGGCGACGCGATTCAAGACAAAATCTCATTAATTCCTACAATTAACATGTGTTTACATTGATAGATAGTCTGGTTAATTGCATGCTTGAAATCATGCTTAAAGACGATGATTTCTACGTGATCGGATCGCACCGTGTTGCGTTTTGTGCGATCGTGGACCTAGAGTGACAGTTGTTAGTGTTTAGGCACCCTGTGTCGGTGTGGGAGTGACACGACGCCGGTGTGGGAGTGGTGGAGTGACGCCTAGAAAGATGGTCACCTGGTGTACTCCGGGGTATAGCTAGTACCAGTGTGGGAGTGGTACATTCGGAGTGTCACTCGTGCTGGAGAAAGTAAGACCACCTAGAGCCTGTCAGGCCGGAATAGCTAGTGCGCTATCCGAGGGGTTGTTGTTTGGTCTCGGCGGGTCGGTGTTTCCCGCGTTCGGCCTTGTGGTTGGCGTGTTTTGCCGAGACGCTGATTATGGGCTCCGTAGTAGAATGATTTCAGAGTTGTGCATGTTATATTTTGAATGCATACATTTTATATCGAAATTTAGGCATTGTGTTTACTGCTTTACTTGCTTAAATTATCTATATTTGTGTTACTGAATTTGTGGGTGCGTGAGTGGGTGGTGGGGATCGAAGGATCCCTACTGAGTCTTTCCGATGAGACTCACCTTTGCGACTTTCAGGTGAGGGTTCCATGCAGGCGTAACGAGGAAAGTGCTCCCCTAGGTTGCGCGCCAGCAGCCGCTGTTTCGGGATGTTCCCCGATGTAGTTGTTATTTTATTTTCTAGCCTGTACGCTTAATTATTTCTTTTCAGTTGGAATATGTAATTATTTGCTGAGTCGAGTCGCATTGTAATAATTTTTCATTCTTACACTTCCTTTTCAATTCAATGCGATGTGAATGTTTAGTTTTAGTTTATTACTTATTTTTCAGACTTATCAAAATCCTGGTTTGACTCCAAATTAATGATTCGGTACCCATTTAGTAATCGGATCCCCGATTATAAGGTGGCGGGTTGTTACAGTCCAAGACTCTAGACTCAGTAGTCTCTTTCATTTTATACAGAGTTATAGAGTGGAGGAAGGCTTTTTGCAATTCTAATCATTCCCTTTGCTCCTTTTGGTCTAATTTGGGTGGGCTATTGTGGTTACATCCTCTTGGTGTATTTTGTCTGGGGCCTTTTGAGAGCTTAAGTCTTTATACTTGCAAATTTTCCTTTTTATTTTAATATATTGCGTGGTACTACCCACTTTAAAAAAAAAAGATGTATGTTGTAATTCTTGCTGATACAGAGCTTGACCCTTTTCAATACTATCCAGCTTCTGTAATTCCTCCAAGTAACTGCCCACATTAATTTTTTCACATATCCGATGTTACTCTTATCTTTTGAAACAAGGATATGATGGTTTCATTTGGGATTTCACAGGAGTGTACGGTTTTCAAGATAGGGAAAGTAGAAAGGAGCTTTGGGGTGACCTCCTAGAGCACCATACCAAGGCAGGGAGGCCTTGGTGTTTGGATGGATACTTCAACGCTACTACTTCAGTGTTTGAGAGATCTGGTTATTCTCAGCCGATAGCAGACATGGAGGACTTTGCATCCTTTATCCAAGATGCAAACTTTAGTAGAGGTTTCCACCCCGAATACCACTGTACTTGGTCAAACTTTGGGGAGTGTCCACCCCTATCTCGTTCCCACCCCGAATACCACTATAGTTGGTCAAACTTTAGGGAGTGTCCACCCCTATCTCGGTTGGATCATTTCTTGGTGTCGTTGGACTGGGAGGACCATTTCCCTTTGTTGGAGGCTTCTTGTCTTTCTAGGCTTGTTTTCGACCACATGCCTGTTCTACTTCGGATGGATAGACAATTGAATTCTCGTCATCTTTTTTGGTTAGAGATATTGGCTTTGAGAGGATGACTTCTTGTAGGTGGTTAGTGCTGTTTGGAGTTATATTACGGAGAATAATGGGATGGCAGTGTTAGTAAAAAGCTGAAGAAATTGGCTGCAGAACTTTCTAAATGGGATGCAAATAAAGTTTTGCCTGGTAAAGTTGCTAAAGATAACATTCTTCTTCACTTGGAGGGCTTGGATGCACTTGAAGAAGTAGACCTGCTAGACGAGGAGGATAGAAGGTGCATGACTTTTTTTCAAGGTAGAGTATGGAGCTCTTATTATGAGAGAAGAGATATATTGGCATCAACGATCTAGTGAAAGATGGATTAAAGAAGGAGATAAAACACTTCCTATTTCTAGAAAGTGGCCTCTAGCAGGAGGAAAATGAATGCTCTGAGAAATATTGAAGTGGGTGATAGAGTTGTTTCTTCCCAAAAGGACATCCTTGACCTTGCAAGAGTTTTCTATGCTAACCTTTTACCGCAAAGGATATTCAGAGGCCTTGTATCTTGGAGGATTCTTGCCTAGACTTTCATCAGGTGAAATCATAGTTGTTAATCTCGTCCCGGTCCCTGCCCCGTTTTTCTACTGGGATGGGACGTCCCGGTGTCCTGACCAATTCCGGTGTCCCGTCTCAAAACTTTTCTCCATACATTTGCCAACATATATAAGATATGCATATACAATAAATAATATGAAAATAAACATATAAATAACACAAAATTAATGCAATAGAAGCGTTGCTGACATATTCAAGGTTTGTAGATGAGTATATCTATCAAATGAAGCCCTCAAAATAAGCTTATAAGGAGCTCAAGTACTTAGGAAAATCTCACGTAAAAAATGTAAATTCTAGTTGGGAAAGGTCGAGACAGATCGGGACAGGCCGAGACGGGGCCAGGACAGACCGTCCGGGACAGGTACTGGGACAGACTAGAAACTGTCTCGTCCCGTTTTCTTATTGGGACGAGACGTCCCGGCCGGGACAGGCCAGGTTTGACAATTATGGGTGAAATGAATGAGATCTTTCTATGTAGGAGGTTAAACTGGCTGCCTTCTCTCTTTTTGGGAATAAAGCGCTAGACCCTAATGGTTTCCCTTTGTTATTCTATCAACATTGTTGGGATATATCAAGCATGATATTGTGCAGGTTTATGGGGGGCATTAATAAGACTGACTTGATATTGATCTCTAAGAAAGAGGGTGCTGAGAGGCTGTAAGATTACAGACCTATTAGCGTTTTGAACATGGTTGGCAATGTTGGCCGATACCAATATATATCGATCGATATGTATCGGCATCGGCCATGCCTGGTACCGATATTGGCGGGTATCGGTACCGATCTTTATAATTAAGAATTTTTTTTAATATTTTTTATTAGCCGGTAGCGGCCAATATGGCCGATACTAATACCAATACGTATCGGTATCGGTACCCTCAATATCGTTACAGATACCAGTACTATCATCCTTGCTTTTGATTGAGGTCTATAAAATTATTACAAAAATGCCGGCTTCTAGGTTGGAAGGGTGGTGGATAGATTGGTGGGTGTCCACCACGGGACCTTCCTTAAAGGAAGGTATATCCAACTCCAAGACAATTTTCTAGTTGCTCATGAATGTGTTCATGCTATGAGGCAGAGGAAAAAAGGCTTAATTTTTAAGGTGGACTTGCAAAAAGCTTATGACATGATTAATTGGGAATGTCTTCTCCATATTCTCTCCCTTATGGGGGTTTGGAGATGGGTGGGTCTATTGGATCTCTGCCTGTATCTTGTTTGCAACTTTTGCTTTGCTTGTTCTTGGTGAACCCTCCACTTTCTTTTACGGTGGCTATGGTCTTAGACAACGCAATCATATTTTGAGTGTTCTCTGGTTGAGAGCTGAAAGCTTAAGGATTATTTCTGGCTTCAGAGCAGAGAACAATGGTAGACAAGTCTCTTACTTGCAATATGCCGATCATACTATCCTCCTGCTCTTTCCCTCATTGCACCAGTTGTGTCTTATCAGATAGATGTTGCAAATTCTGGAGGATGTGAGCAGCCTGAGGGTAAACTACGAGAAGAGTCTATTGGTAGGCTTCAATGTGGATGAGGGAACTCTTCATATGGCGGGTGCTCGGATTGGAATGAAATTATCAGGATGTTCGAGACAAAACTTGCAGGTTGGAAGTGTAAACTCTTGTCGTACAGGATCAGTTTGATCCTTTGTAATATGTCTTGGGCAGTTTTCCTACTTATTTTCTGTCTATCTTCCTGTATCTCTATCTCAGTGGCCAAGAGATTGGATTCGTTGACGTGCAAATTTTTCTGGCATGGGACTCATGAGAAAGAGAGAGGGTAGCATGATGTTCAATGGCCCAAAATTTGTATGGAGAAGACTAGGGACTTGGCTTAAAGAACATTAGAGACTTTAATTTGGCTCTCCTCGGCAAGTGGCTGTGGCAGCTGGGTGTTCCGAGTGCATCTCTTTGGGCAGACATCATTTATCACAAATTTACTGGGCTGCTAGTGTTTGGGACTTAGCACCCTCCTCTAGGTTTGGGATGTCTCTATCTGGAAAGGCATTCTCCAAGCGGCACACTTGGTTATCACTGGTTCTTGCCTCAACTTAGGAAATGGTCATACCTTGCTGTTCTGGGAAGATAAATGGTGTAGCTGGACCCCTCTTAAGGAGAAATTCCCGTCTTTTTAGAATTTCTTCATCCCCAATGGAATTGGTCTCTCATTTGTGGGTGGATGGATGTTGGTCTTCGGAGGAATATGACTGATGAAGAGTGTTGTTAGTTTGTGGACCATCTTCTTCTGTTACAAGACTTCTCTGTTAGGCCGGATGTACGAGACTCTTGGTCTTGGAGCTGGGACAGGTCGAGTTATTACTCGATGAGGTCAGCCTATAAGCAGTTACAAGGTGGAGGGTGACCTTTCTTTTCTTTAAACAGGTGTGGCGCACTAAAACTCCTTTGAAGGTTCAGATTTTAACGTGGCAAATTATCAAGGGTCGTCTTCCCAAATGTGATAAGATTGCTGCTGTGCTGAATGGAGTCGATACCACTTGTTCTTTGTGTGGCCTGCATGATGAGTCCTTAGAGCACCTTATGATTGGATGCCCCTTTTCCTAAAGGGATTTGGGAAATGATTTTTGTGAAGATGGGCACCCGGCTTTCCCTCCCTATATTGAGGATCTGTTTTGGAGATGGAGGAGGAATGCCATGAGCAAAGTGGACAGACAGGTGTGGTGGATTATACTCCATGCCACCCTCTGGTCTATTTGGGGAGAACAAAATGCTAGGATCTTTAAAAAGCAGACTAACTCAGCAGAGTCTCTTGTTTTGTTTATTTATTTTTGACAAGAGTACTAGAGTGGAGCAAGCTTTTGTTTAGTGTGCAAGCACTCTTGTTCGTTGTTAGCTGCTTTGGATAGTTGATTGGGGATTGGGGCGCACCTCCTTGGTGCTTTTGTACATCTTTATTTATTTTGCTTATATGCCCACACTTGTAAGTTCTGTTCTTTAATACAATTTAGTGGTACCATCCACTTAAAAAAAACTGTCCAAGTTAACTTTTTGCTTTTAAATTATAAGTTTCAAAAGTAGAACTTTTGGGCTTGAATGATTGCCTACTGATTTCTGTCAAGATTCAACAAAGGCTTTAAATTCCTCATTTTGCATCCAAACCTTCTCTAATCTAAAAGGTTTATTCCTGTTCCCTTCTCTCTGACAGTCAAGTATAAGTGCAGTATGTTCTCATATTTGCCTTGTCTGGGCAGTCACTCTTGCCAAAGGAAACATATTTTCTATCTGTCATCAACAAGAATTCCGTCTTATTTGGACGTTGAAGGGGCGACCCTTGCTATTAGACCAAGTAAGTTGTTGATTGGGAGGATGTAGTTCTATACACTAGATCCCTGAATCCAGGAATCGAACTGCTGCACACGATTATCAAAATCCTTCCTCTGTTTCTTTCTGTCGGCTTTCTTACTTGATTTAAATCTTCAAGGACACCATAAAGTCAATTCACTCCACAATTCTTGTTGATTACTGATCTGATGCGGACCATAAACTCCAGATGGCATCCATGTACCTTGATCTTGAGAACTGCTTAATTTAACTGTCACAGAATACTTTTCAACTGCTAATTAATGACCATCCCATTTATTTTTATTCCATGTAATGATAATTCCCCCAGATTGGCCACAAGCTCTTATGAAAAAAACATCAGCATCGCCCAAGCCTCTAAAAGATCTCACCAACTGTCATTCACAGGTTCCAGTTTAGTTTCTCCACAAATTTTCTTTTCATAAGTTCTCTACAGGAAGCTGCTTCCTTCTATCATTTAAGCCTCAAATATTCCATGAAAGCAAAAGCATGGTACACTTTTAACACCCCCTTTTTCTGCAATATTCTTTTCACCGGTAACTTTTCCTTTACCGTCTTTTAACAGACTCTTCTGCTTGCTTTTACCTTTAAGTCGAGCAGTAAACTCAACCTTATCACATGCTTCCTTTATGTTGCACACACACTTGTTTAGCTTGCCTGGTTAGTGTCTTCAACTCAACCTATTTCAGAATCCCAATATGTCAACTCGACCGAACTTACTCATCTAACTCTGTCTTCCTTACAGCATCGAAGCAGCATCCCTAGCTCTGTAAACCTCATACGTCTCAACCACTTCCTTATAGGCCCATGAAGGAAGCATTTTCTCCAACTCCTCGATGAAAATCTACACCTACAAACCAAGATCGCCCCATAATAGGGGCATACCTAGTGCACGAGGCTCCCACCATTTGTGGATTTTGGGGAAGGGACGATGTACGCAGCTCTACCCCTGCTAAGTAGAGAGGCTGTTTCCTTAGTTCGAACCCCCGACCTCCAGGTTGCAAACATTGCAACTTAACCATTGCTTCAGGCCCGCCCCATAATAATTTGATAAAACTTGGAATCCTCTTATCAACCTCTATTTCAACACGAATCCTAGCATATTCCGCGTTTTCCCATCTGGTTGTATGCTTGTCCACCTCCTTCATACCCCCCAAATGTTTAAGCGACAGTTTGAAGAACCTCCACATCCCTAAGCGGAAATGGAAACCTACTATGTGTACCCATTTAGATACACCTTGTTCAGCCAACTCCAGTCCTTCCGTAATTTTCCATAGATAAAAATATACAGTAAGTCTATTACAAGAAAGTCTTCTTCAACGGAAGTCGTTGCAAGCTTTTCGCAGGCAGACATCGAAGAAGAAACTTCTTCTCATTCATTCTACTAACTATCCAAAACTTTTCATATGAGAAGAGCTTATGTAACTCACCAATTCCAAATTCTGCTGAAAAGTACACTCTGCAACCAGTCCTATAAGACTTCCCTGGCAAGCATTCGTATTCTGGTTGTATTTTGAAGGACCGGAGGGCCTATTCTCTTATGCTGGTCAACAACATTCTGAGACTATTCATTAGCCTGCTCCACTTATTGAAACACAACCTCTGAGCACAAGTAACTCTGGTGGCCTATTCTCCTACACTTCCAACATATGAGCATTCCCGCAAACCCTGCAAAATGACCTTTTTTCCAGGCATCTAAAACAAATGTTGCGAGGAGCTCTTCTTCGAGATGATGTAGCTGCATCCTCTCCCCAGAGCCCTTATACATATCCATATTCACCCCATTTGCCATACCCCCTTCTACCAAAGATCCCATCAGGCTGCTGACTAACACGTTCCTTATGGTCGCCTTCCTTTCACTCATCCCTTCATTACCTTCATCACGTACTAAACAATTTTTACCATATGTTCTCAAGAATTAAGAAGAAAAATAATAGAGACAGGATTTGCAGTCTTTGAGGGAGGTCATGCTATCTCTACAAACAATCTAAATGAAGATATGTTGCATGCATATCAGGTTGTGCATATCTTGAGGATATACACTCCAATCCACATGTTATAAAGAAATTATATTTAGATTATTGAATATTATGTTCAATATCATGAGGACCACTTGCACTACACTACTCTCTTTGTGTCTCTACGAGGTGGCATTGTGTATATTTCACCCTATATATAGATCAAATGAGCCCTGGGGCTCATCTAACTTAGATGAGCCTCCCCTCAAAATCCTCTTCTCCTCGTGTTTAAAGAAAATAATAAAATTCATTGATATTTTTTAAATATTCAAAATAGGGTTGTTCCCATCTCCAGGGCTTTAATTTTCACTGCCCGATCTTGACGATCAATCATAACCATCCGATCAGGTAGATATCAAAATTTAATGTTTAAAAATACTGAAAAATAGTCAAAAAACAGGAAATTCATCAGATTCGTCCTTACGGTTGGCCACTTCCCCTTGGGTTTTAATTTTGATCCTTAAACAAGGACGCATTTGATTGGACGGCTATGATTAAATTTTTCAGTCCAATGGTAAAAGCTAAATCTCAAGGGGTCGAAACCAACATAAATGGGAGCATTTGAATATTTTAAAAGTTTTGATGATTTTTATTTTATTTTTTAAGATGGGAAAGTGAGAGTTTCGAGGGGGGGCTCCTATGCAGTCCGTGCCTCCTATAAGGTCTGCCACATAGTAGCTCGGCCATCCGATCTTGATCGGACGGCCAGATTCAAGAAAAGGGGTGCTGGTGCATGGATGAACATGCCCCAGCTGCCTGATCATGATCATGTGGTTAGGCACGTTCACCCAGCTGCCTGATCGTAATCGAGCAGTTAGGAATGTTTGCTTAGCTGCCCGATCGTAGTCGATGGTCAGGGCATGTTTATGGCAGAAGTTGACAAGCATCCATTTAGTGATTTTAGTATGAAGTTTTATTTTTTTATAATTGCTTTCTATTTACATAATAAACTCTGATACTTCATTGCAGTAGACAAATCAGTTTTCATGTTAATTCATACTAGTGCAATAGACTACACGTTTGTTTCATGTTAATGTTGTATTAGCTCAATAGACTAGTTATTGGTTTTCATGTTACCGCCATGTTAGTGTTATATTAGATAGGTTATTATGAAGTAGGTGCATAGACAATGCCTAGGTAGGTATGTCACGTCTGTGGACGCGGCAGGGCGCTTAGGGGCTTAGAGAACCCTGGCATGGCAGGACTTGGGTTGCCTTACCACCTTGACAAGTATGCATAGGTACGTCTTTCATATGTATTAGGACATACCATACTAACGTTCTTTTGCAATCATGTGTACACGTGTATTTTCAACACTGCCCATCTACTTGAGCTGGAGATGTTCTCTACAAAGTTTTTCTTTTCTTGGTACTCTATTTGTGTTGTCTCCAACCTTGGAGCACCAAGGTCTGTCCCAAATTAGTTAACCTCATTCACTGTTGTGGTCGGGGGTAACTTTGTCCTTTCTATTGTTATTGTTTTACTCTGTGTGTGCGCGAGTTATGTGGGGTTAATTATGTCTTTATTGGTCTTTATTGAAGCAAAGGGTATTTCTATCCTCAACTCTATGAGTCCAAAGATCCAATAGTTTATTATGATGAAAAGGGCAGCAAAAGAGATGCGGGACATTCTTAATTTGATTTATGGGCAAAGACAAAGCGTTTCTCACATATACCAGTTGACCACTTATATATAGGACCTGAAACAAGATAGTGGTGGCATTACTACTTATTTTGGATTCTTGAAAAGTGGAAAGAATTTGGATTACTACTCTACTTACAGTTCGGCATGTACATAAGATCAGAAGACTTATCTGCAGCATGTAGAGAGAAATCGAATATTCAAGTTCTTTGCAGGTCTCACCTCAAAACATGAGAACTTATAGGTTTACATACTTAGTATTGACCCCCTTCCATCTTTGGATGGTGGACTCACTACTTTTCAGGTGTCTGCATTCTCCTAGTGTGATATTCTTTATCTTCAGTAGATCCCCTCTCAGTTTGGGACATCCTGATCTGCTACCACACTTTCCACCTCAGGTATTGCCTATGTTATCAAAGGCGATCGCCTCACTCGCCTAGGCAACGAAAAAGGTTGAGGCGAGCCAAGAGCGCCTCGCCTCGCCTCATGTTCGCCTCACTCACCTACGCACTTGCCTATAAAGTTTATGTCAAATGTTTGTTTCTTTTTTAATTATGTGATACTACTTTTCTTACTCTTAATTATTCCAAAGTGAATGCCTCTTTTAACAATGTCCACTACCATTTTTCTCTTACATGCTGCCACATTTTTCCCCATTTTTTCTTACATGCAGCTACATTGTTTTCTTATTTTTTATGATTCCTAAGACTATGCACTACATATATGAGTGATTTATACAAATTGATGATTACATGTTAGTCATGATCAGTATTTCTCAAGGTCTTATATATGATTATCTTGTATATTTTATTTAGTTTCCTCATATTGTCATTTTATTCCTTCACGGTGTTGTATGGGAGAAACACATCGCCTCAAACGCCTAGGCGATCGCCTAGGCATTTGAGGCTAAGGCGAACCCTTGGTCGCCTCGCTCGCCTCTCGCCTCTGACTACATAGGGTATTGCAGGGGCGGCTCTGAGTGTCACTAAAAAATACCTCATCCCATCGGGGAAATCTCCATCAATAAATCCTAAAAATCCATGGCTACTTGGAGTCTTCGTGCTCTTGAAAACTCAAAGTTCATGGCTACTTGGAGCCTTCATCTCCTTTAATACCTAAAATCTATGACTATTTGGAGTCTTTATCCCCTTGAAATCTCAAAATCTATAGCTACTTAAAGCCTTTATCCTCTTGGAAATCTAAAATTCATGGCTACTAAGAGCCTTTATCTTCTGAAAAATCCAAAATTCATAGCTACTTAGAGTCTTCATCTCTTTGAAAACTCGAAGTGCATGGCTACTTAGAGCCTTCATCTCCTTAATAATCGAAAACTCATGGCTATTGGGAGCTTTTACCCCTTTGAAAGTCCAAAATTCCATGGCTATTTAGAGCCTTTATCCCCTTGAAGAAGTCCAAAAGTCCAACACACTACCTGGAACTTTCACTTTCTAGGAAAATCACTAAATCCTCTGTCCCACTAAAAATTTTCACCCAAAGGGAGAAATATTTGCTCAGGGAGCCATGGTCTCCCAAAGCTTTACGAACCTAACATTCCTAAACCCTAAGTCCCATCACTTTGGCCCACAGGGAAGCCACGATTCCCTACCAAACAAAATTGAGAACTCTCCAAATCTAGCCCACATGAGAGCCATAATTCCCAACTAAAAGAAAAGAGCTTAAAATTGAGGTGCTTCGACAAACTTAACTGTTTCCTCCTAGAAAATGAACAGTTAGGTGCAAAAAGGTCTCGAAATCTGGCTAAGGTGAAAATTCGAAAGGATGCCTTAGGCAAAAATAGATAAATCCACTGCATGAAAACTTGAAAGGGCGTACAGGCAAAAGTAAGAGGGGGTTAATTCTAGTGAAAACCTAGAAAGACGTTGGAGTTAATTAAAAAAAAAGTAGTAGTTACACAACATTGAAATGATTTGAAACCAAGATTTCGCAAGGGATAAATGCATTGTCCTAGACAGGTTTTCAAGACAACCAACTCACAGAGAGAGCGCTATCCGAGGCAAGCCTTTAGGGTAATTAGACCACGAAGAGAAGGGAGACAAAATCAAAGTCACCTTCGAAAAGACGGTGAGATAATTATGACAAGAACTTGCCAAAATTCAAGTCTTATGAAGGGACCTGACATCATGCCTATGAGTCAGGTTGTCTCGGAAGCGTTTAAACGCATGTGAGGAACTGAAGGCGGTGTTCGATACTTAGAGAAGCCGAGAAAGCAGATGATCAAGTAAGTCAAAGTCGAATCGACTTCACTAAAAAGTTTTTGGGCGTCATCAAAGGAGGAAAGAAGTGGGCTAAGTGCAAAAGAAAAGAAAGAACTAAGAGCAATTTACTATCAAAAGTTTGAAAGACGAAGAAGCAAGATGAAAGCCTATAAGTCATGGCAAAGTTACAAAGTCTGACTCACTATAGTTCAAAGCTTCAGCCAATCTGGGTCACTTTCATCTGCCCTAAAATGTCATAAGAGACTTGTCTATACTCCATACCCAAAGAATGGCTTGTCACAGTTGAAACTTCGGCCAATTATGGTCACTTTCCTTATGTGCCCTAAAATGTCAGAAGAGGGTATCCATAGCCAGTTATGGTCACTTTCATCATGTGCCCTAAAATGTCAGAAGAGGATATTTATACCCAAAGATCGACTTGTTGCAGTCAAAGTTCCAGCCAGTTAGGGTCACTTCCATTGTGTATCCTAAAATGCCGAAAAAGGGTATTCATGCTCAAACATTTTGAAGAAGTTGGCAAATGCCGGAAGATGATAAAGGATTAATCTCCTAGCTTTATCCTTACTCAGAGGCAATAGAATCTTGGAGGATTAACACCACAAAGAATAGGTTTACTCTTAAAATCTCAAAACAAGGTCTATGAGCCTTCAGCCAAATGCAATATGAGTGCATGAGATGAAGCCAATAAGAGACCATGATGTGGATACACGAGACCATGATGTTGAAACTGTTATTTTTTTTTAGAAATAAAAAATAGAAAGGAAAAGGGAGGAAATAGAGGAGAAAAAGGAAAAAAAGAACATAATGGGAGGCCACACATGGCACCCCCACCTTCCTCTCTTTCTATAGGGGATCCTTACAAGTTCAAGTCGTCCACGCTATGGCGGCTTCACCTTTAAGGGTAACTCTTTCCATAGGTAGCCTTTTCCTCCCATCACGACTTGTGCGACACTTAGTTCCTAAGCTACCGGTTGGTTAATCATCTTAACACGTCCATGCAACATACTTAAACATATGCAACTATCTAATCTAACATATGTTGAATATGCAAATATTCATAAACATCATCTTAACACATGCATGCGACAAATATATGCAACTATCTTACCTAACATATGCAAATATTGATGAATGTCATCTTAAACATTTTATATACATCTTCATACTTCTAGTAGGTAGGAAAATAATATTGAAAATAGAATTTTCTACATAAAAATATCTGTAGAATCATGGTTAATCATCACTTGTCTCAACACGATTTAGAATGCGAAGAAGCTTGCCTAGGCATGTTAAGAACCTCCCTCCACGCATGCCCTCACTAATACAAGCGTCACACGAAGCCCTGTTCATACACGGTGCGAAGAACCACCACGATTTGCTCCCGTTCAACTTCTAAGCCACTCTCAATCCCTCTCTAACTCTCTCTCTCTCTCCTCCTTGTGTTGGAAAAGATGTTGGGGTGGTATGGGAGGGCAAACCCTCCTATTTATAGTGTTGGGGAAGGCCTAAGATGGGGACAAATGTCCCTTTAGGATAAGAATGACTTGGATTTAGGATAAGTGTCCCTTATGGATAGGATTACCCTTTAACTGTTAACCATTGTTTGTTATTAGTAACCTTCAACCATTACCAATGTCGTCCACCGTTACAAGTATCCTGACCTTTTATCAATAGTGTTTACTTATCCTTCTACTAATATCCTTTTTCTTAGCTAATAAAAGGGTGACATGTGACCCCTTGAGATGTCCCTCCCGTCATGACTTAGAGATAAGGATGAGGAAATGATGACAAGTGTCTATTGAGGTCCCTCTCCATCATAGCTTAGAGATAAAGATGAGGAATAGATGACAAGTGTCTATTTACATCATCACCAAAGGACGAAGTATAATGATGTCATGAAAAAGTGGCATGGCGAGGTGGCATGGGGTAACTTAACGGCTAAGTAATTACTATTCTATCAATTAATTTTAAATAATTATATATATATCCCTATTTTCTAATCTTCTCCATATAAAATTTTAGAGTCGTCCGTTTGGCAAATCGAAGACAATTCTAGGACTTTAGAAAATTTAACTTAAGTCCCTATAAAGATTGCCAATCACATCGACATCCTTAAAACTTTTCATAATTATATTTATATTTTTTAGATATTTATAAATATATCATTTTTCATAATTCTGTATATGTTGGTAAAATTTATTACCATCCAATTATACCACAAAGTTCCTAAAATTATAGGTAAGCTTTTCATGTAAGTATAATTTATTTGTGGGGCCTTACATCTTCTCCCCCTTAAACAAAATTCGTCCTCAAATTTGAAATTTGATTGAATAAATTTGAGGATCTTACCGAAAAGATGGAAGTATTTTCTACTCATTTCTTCTTCCATTTCTCAGGTAGCTTCCTCTGTTGATTGATTTTTCCATAGGATTTTTACTAGAGAAATTTTCTTATTTATGTGCTCTTTTGTCCTGAAGTCCAAGTTCTGCACTAGTTGTTCTTCATAACTCAGATTTGACCGGATCTGAAGCTCGCCATAAACTATGACATGGGATGGATCATGAAGATATTTCTTGAGCATGGAGACATGGAAGATGTTGTGAACTCCTTCCAGGGTAGGTGGTAAGACTAGTTGGTATGCTACATCTCCGACTGCAGGATTTCAAGTAGACCAATATAGCAGGGTGCCAACTTGCTTCGCTCTCCGAATCTGACATCCCCTTTTGATGGGAAAACCTTTAGAAAAACATGATCCCCGACTTCAAACGAGACATCTTTTCTCCTCTGATCAGTGTAACCCTTTTGTCGATTATGTGCAACTACCAACCTTTGATAGATAAGTTGAAGCTTCTCTGTACTGGCCTGCACAATGACCGGTCTGTTGGTTTTGATGCAGGAATAGTTCCAAGAAATCCTAACCAGGGTGTATACAGCACCAAGGTGGCCTATCTGCTGGTTTTGGTGCAGGAGTAGCTCCAAGAAACCCTAACCAGGGTGTAAGCAGCAACAAAGTGGCCGCATGCTCTTGAAAACCCCTCAAGCAGGGCTGAAGATGGATCGGACCTCTAGAGGGGCAGAACAAGGAGGCCGGACATAAAGGCCCCTAGAACAGGGGAATCGGACCCCTTGAAGGGCAGAACAGGGGGACCGGATGGAAAAGATCCCAGAACAGGGGAACCGGTCACCAACCAGGGGCACAATAAGGGTGCCGGGCCTCTCTCCTGGTTCCCAATGCAGCGTAAATAACAGAGCACTAGGGAGAGATAACCACAAGCCTAAAAACACCCAAAATAGAGGGTCCGATCCTAGTTGTGGAGTGTTTCTTCTGTGGGATTTTTTTTTTTTTTTCTGCGGAGGTTCTCCACCGGGCAAGAGAAGATGACCAACCGGCCTAGGGTTTTACTACTCCTCACTATCAAGCTATGATACCATGTAGAAAGGAAGAGTACAAGGGTTGGAGAGGTAAAGAAAGGGTGCGGCATGCTCTCTCTCTCAACTGAAGAGGCCGGCCAGCCCTCACATGACTATATATATTATGGCAAACATAAAACAAACATCAATGATTGTTTTGCCTCTGTTTACATAACACACAAGGGTAAAACCAGAATAAAACATAATGACAAGTACATGACTGACAAAAGACATAACAACCCCTACACTTAGCATTTATTTATTACTATAATTACCAATATGGTAGTTTAAATCATACTCTTTTCACCAAATGAACGGATAGTCGAGTTGTAGTCCTTGTGTATGTAGATGATATGATCATCATTGGAGATCAAACCACAGAGATACAGAGGCTAAAGAATAGCTTAGCACATGAATTTGATATTAAAAACTTTGGAAATTGAAGTACTTTCTTAGCATTGTGGTGGCCAGGTCTCACCATGGCCTTTACGTTTTTCAAAGTATGCTCTTGATTTGCATCAGGAAATTAGAGAGTTGGGATGTAAATCAACTCTTACCTCTAAAGAGACTATTCAAGGGTTGTCAAAGTCAATGAGGGAACTTTTGCCTAAATCTGATAAAGGTATTGTTGACCCGAAAATTTTTTATGCGCAATAGTATTATTCAAGCATGCATATGCACATGATTGTGCGAAAAAAATTACATGGCATATGCTCACATTAATGTGAGCTTATGATGTGGAAAATATGCATAGCATGTGTTCATGTTCGCATGAGACCATGTTGTGCAAAACAAAAAATAAATGAACATGCACTTATGATATGAGGGTTCGTGTTAAACGAAGACCCTCTTATATGCATGCGAATATATAAACCTATATGTATACATTAGGAATCGCCAAGAGGCTTTGATCGAGGCTCTTGCAAAGGCCTAAAACAGCCCCGAATCGCTCCTATATGCTGTCCAAAATCAGCCCCTAAATCTCCTTGATAGCCTTAATGGAGAGGCCCAAAAGAGAGCCCTAAAACGCAGCAATAAAAATGCTCCAAACGCTGCGAAATAGAAGCTCAAAACAGTCCCGAAATGGACTTTAAATAGTCTCAAATCGGGCTCAAAATATCCCCAATAGCAAGGATAATGGGCCCAATAAGTGGCCCAATATAAGGCCCAATAAGGAGTCCAAATAGACCCAAAAAAAAACCAGTCCCACAGGGCTCCAAAACCTGCAGCCCAAAAAGGAAAATCTTCAAAACTCCCAAAGTGGAAAACTTGCCCAAAATGGAAAAATAAGCCAAGTGGACCCCCTCTCTCTCTTCCCCTTTATTTAAATAGAGAAAGAGGAGGGAGAGAGGAGAAACCGGTGGGGGGGACACCCACCGGTTGGGGAACCCCCACCAGTTCCAAGAGAGAAACCGGTGGGGGGGGGGGGAGGGAGTTCCCTCCCTCTCTCTTTTTTGAAATTCAAAAAATAAAAAGGTGAGGGGGGGAGATTAATTAAAGGAGGGAGTTAATTGGTTAAGGATCTTACTAAAAAACCCTTCATTTAATTCCCCATCTTAAACTCCTTTCACATTTGGCCAAGGAAGAGATTAATGGGCTAAGTCCCATTAAAGTAACAAGAAAAGGGAGGAAAAAAGGAGGAGGAACACCCCCCCCCCCACCGGTTGGAGCCGGTGGGGGTGTCCACCGGCCACCCCCCCCCACTCTCTCTCACTCTCTCTCTCGCCCCTCTTGAATTTAAAAAAAAAAAAGAAAAAAGAGGGGAGAGAAGGAAACCAGGGTACCCCCACCTCGGGCCCCCCCGATGGCACCCCCCACCAGGTCCAATTTGGGGCCTATAAATAGGACCCTATGGTCCTCAATGCAAACACACACAAGGCATATACCACTCCATAGATTTAAAGGGTGGGAAATTCCCAAGGGGGAGGTTCTACTGCGTTCAAGACCAAACTCGGTGTTTCTTATCCGTGTTTGCTGCATTTTGGAGGATCCTCTCGTCCCAGAGAGCACTCTTCCTATGGTTTATTCCTAAGAGGAAGTTCTGCTGATTTGTCTGTTGTAAAAAGCCTCTTACATAAGGCGAAGTTCTGCTGAAATAAAAATGACTATTCTACGTCAAAATTGTGTACTTGTGTCATCAAATTAAATAATTAATATTATATTTTAAATATTTTTAATATATATACATTTAATTTTCTAATTACTCTAAAAATTGAATTAAAAATATGCGCATTCTTTTTAATCTAATCTTGGCCTCACCCCATACATAATTAAGCATAGATTCATAAAAAAAATCATACTTAAAGTTAAAAATGACTTAAAAATATAAAAATTATTTAAAATCAGTAAAATGAATATAAAAATCAGAAAATTTCTGTAAAAAAACAGTAATATTCAGTAAAAATCAGAAACCAAATCTGAAAATTACATAAACTTAAAATTAAATATCTTTAATATATTTAATTAATTGATAAAAATCAGTAAAAAAACAGAGAATCAAATCTAAAAAATTTAAATGACTAAAATACCCCTATAACTTAAATATTTCTAAAATGATCTTAAAATACATCTTAAGAGTTTTCAAGTTTCCCTAAAATGCTAAGAAACTTAAAATGACCCTAATGCAACATAATACCCAAAAAATAGACTTTAAGTCTAGAAATTCAATTCGGGTAAAATGACCAAAATACCCTTACCGCCCAAACACACTTAAAATAACTCTAAAATACCTCTTAAAGTTTTGAAACCTTCCTCATACTAAAGAGACCATAATACCCCTATACCCTCCAACTTGACATAATTACAAAAATACCCTTATGGGTCCAAAATACTTGGAGTCAATCTAGATAACTCGGAGTCAATCCAAAACTTTTTAAAAAGTCTCTCAATCAATTATAGACCCATCTTAAACTTGGGTGAGGCCAAGTGCTTAACCTAAAATATATCTTCATATGCATGTGCTGCCTGTAGTAGTAGTGTTGCATATAAAGGCATCAACGAACGGTTAATCAAGGGTTGTCGAGCGGTTGCTTGACGTAATTAACACTGACTGAGGTCAGTGGAGAGAGGTCATATACTCGGATCTTCGCCTGATCCGAAGTCCCAGACTCCCTGAGGGCTAATCCTAAATTCTCATAATCCAATAAATAAAAAAAATAAAATCGACCTATACTTCTCCAGATAAACCAAAAACATCACGATAAGGATCTTCAAATCCGATAGGAGAGATAAATAGCTAGGTCAGGTCCCAAACGAACATGTACATATTAGCACCTTATGGGGCAACTTTTTTACTAGACCTGACATTGCCTATGCTATGAACATTATCAGTCAATTTATGCATGTTCCTCGGGTCCCTCATATACGCGTTGTGGAGAGAATTTTACATTACATCAAATCTTGCCCTGGCAAAGGACTACTAAGGCTGCTCATTTAAATATTGATGGTTTTACATATGTTGATTCGGTAAGTTCGAGAGATGATAGGTGGTCAACCACTGGATACTACTTATTTTCAAGTGGGAATCTTGTCACTTGGCATACCAAGAAGCAGACCGTTTGTGACCATTCTAGTGTTGAAGCCGAGTATCAAGCTATGGCCCATGATGTTACAGTGATGTTATGGTTAATGCTTTCCTTCAAGATCTTGGAGTTCATATTCACATCCTAATGCGCTTGTATTGTGACAACGGGACTGCCATCAACATTGCTAACAACTTGGTTCAGCACAATAGAACGAAGTAGATTTAGATTGATCGTCATTTCATCCACGAGAAGTTGGACTCTAGGGAAATTTGCTTTCTGATGTCTTTACCAAAGGGCCATCCAAGGGTCTCTTTACGTCTCTTTTGTCCAAGTTGTGCATGTCTGATATCTATGCTCAGCTTGAGGGGGAGTGTAGTCAAGGATAACTTTGTCCTTCTTCTTGTTATCCTTTTATGCTGTATGTGTGTGAGTTATGTGTGGTTAGTTATGTCTTTATTGGAGCCAGGGGTATTTTTTCCCTTGCTCAATTATTTTAACCCTACAAATCATCATATAAAATAGTGGTGAAGGACGGTCTTTTGTGTGTGGCCGTACCCTTTTGTGTTGCTATCCAGTGCCTCTCTTCTCTTCCTCCTCCCTTCTTCTTGGTTTTCTACTGTTATAAGTTTTCATTCCACGTTGACAAGGTTTATGTGCCTTAGCCATTGGCCATTGTGTGTATGCAGGCCTTTTTTTAAGTGGATGGTACCACAAATGTATTAATAAACAAAAGAAGGGGAATGTAAGCTCACAAAAGTCCCCTAGACAAAAGGACACTAAGTCGGTGTAAAGCTCAAAACCCCCCATTACAACAAGCGGGGAACCATTCTTTCACCTATCTGATATGAAGATAGAAACAGCCTATGGAAGCAATGTTTCATTTGTAAAAATTCTTTTGTTCCTCTCTCTCTCCCCCCCCCCCCCCCCCCCCCCCAAATGGTAGCATGGAGATGAACCACTACATTTGTAGATCCACAATAGAGAAGCAGGAGCCCCATTGGAGAAGCAAATCAGTCATTGAGGATAGCATAGGTACTGGCATATGAAGTTTTCCCATAAATATATGATCCACTGACTCATCCCTGCCACTACAAAGGAAGCAAGTAGTAGGTAAACCCTCCATGAATCGTGCAAGTCTATCTCTGTTAGGCAGCCTAGCTAGGCTAACTCTCCGCATAAGAATCTTGACCTTCAAAGGAGACTTGGGCATGCAAACATGGCTAAATACCCTTAAGACACTAGAAGCAAACGAAAAAAAAAAACCAAAATGACCCTCTTAACATATACTTCGACTATACTCTCCCTCAGGTTGAGTATATATATCAAGCAGGCTAACTTGCTCAAACAAAGATGAAACATGGCAGCGGATTGCCCTTTTGTGAAGATATCTCACATGTTGGTTGAAGTTGAGTCCGAGATGGTAGACATCGTGGTGATGCGATATTTCAATCACAATGATTCCAGAGAGAGAACAATCTGCAGATATAAAGTACAACCTGCACAAAAATGTCAGAGATAAACATCACAGGACAGGCCGCACGAAAGAAAAAAAAAATGGAGGCTTGTAAACCAGCCACATAGCCACTGCTCCCCTCTAGAGAAGACCGAGTAGAAGGAATCACCGCAGGGTGATTCCACATGGAAGAGAAGAGGGGCGGTGGGTCTTCAAGCTGATCCCCTGTTCTGAACAGGCGATCACAGCAGAACTAGGGTTACTCGAGGGATACTTTGGCATTGGAATCCGATAGGGAACAAACCGCAGGATCGCTCTGATACCATGTTGAAGATTTAGGGCGGAGAAACCCTAGAAGCTTGGAGAGGAAGAGAGAACTGGAGGAGAGAAGCAGCAGCTGTGCACACAGCTGCCAGTGCACTCACACACAGCCGTACGTCCCCCTCTCTCTTTTATTTATTAGGGCAGTCAAAAAGAATATTACATGGACAAAAATACCCCTCATGATAGGAGCAAAGAAATAAAACCAATAACTACCCTTAAGTTGCTAGAAGCAAATAAGAAAAAAGACCCTCTTAACATATACATCGACTACAATTTTCAGACTTGGAAATCATTTTTGGACTAGTTCAGATTATTCTGAGTTCATTGTTCTTTCAGTTGTTCAGTGTCAATGTCTGCATGGATGCATGCATGTGTGCCTAAGTTGCTTGGATGCAAGGGAATTTTCACTTCAGTCACTGTCTGCGATGACTAAGTCCTAGTGATTGTCTGATATTTGTGATTGAAGTTAATTCTTTGTAAATCCGTTTCCATATAATTGGCATGTTTTCCATTTTGAGTAGACTTATTGCACACTTTTAGGGACCTTTTTTTTTCGTGAATTATTGTATTTATGTCATACATTTGGATCCCTCCTACATACTCTGTATATTAAATATATTTTCCCAGTTAGAAGTGTGTGGAAGACTGAAATATCATAAATTAGTTGCTTGCATACATGGTACATCCTCCTTGTCTTCTACATCTTTTTGCAGCTTACAATATCTATCTCATGATAAAGTGTATGCAACTAGAAAAATCATCAACATGTATGTGCATGCACGTGTCATTCAGCTCACATCTGTTATTAGGGGAAAAAAATACTGTCTTTGGAGATAGCCTTAGATCTAGTGAACACTTCAGTTTCCATTCATTGATCTGAAAGGTTCCACCACAACCATTGTCGTCTTAGAGCCTTATCCCCGTCAATCTGGTCGGCTGAGTCCTTGGGCCCTCAGGCCCACAATTGAGTCAATTTCCCAGCAAGGCTGTTTCCTTGATGCCGTCCTCGCATTTGTAATTTACAAAAAAAAAATGGACATTAGTTGGCAGGTGGTTAGGTCACTCTATTTGAGAGATGCAGGCTTCTACCTAATGCTAACTTTTTGGTAGTTATATTACTGGTGTAAGTAAAAGGGTTTCTTGTTACTTCATCTTTTCAATTTTTGACCTATGATTATCTACTGGAAACTAATGTTGGATTTTTGGCTGCATGTGTTGACACAGTTTATTGGAGGTTTCATTTGCAAACCAATTAGTTAAAGCTAGATTAGCTTTTCTTCCACACGTACTTACCTCTATGTTTTTCAAATTTTAACATCTACCATCTTTTATATATTTTATTAACAATAGATTTTTCATATGTACTCTGGTTTGTTAAAGATTCACTTTGACCTAACACACTGAAACAAGGCTAGGTTAACGTAGCATCATGTCCCGTATTAAGATGGTTGATTAGTTACTGTATCTAGTATTGTAATTCACATTCGTTGTGTACAGTTCTGCTTTGGCTATCTAATTGATTTTCATTGTGAAATGACAGAAAATTTAGTTCTGCAAATAAAGTGGATATTTTCATGCTGAAACCTTTGTATACTTAGCATCTCCTCATTTTAATTCCTTTAAGATGTGATGCAATTTAAAAACATCCAATTTTACTTAAAAAGTGATGAGATTTTGAACCCTTTTTTATTTCAAGCTAAGCTTCAAACAATCTTTTGCTTACCTTTTATGTAGTCAGAGGCAAGAGGCGAGTGAGGCGACCAAGGGTTTGCCTCAGCCTCAAATGCTCACCTAGACGTTTGAGATGATATGTTCTCAAAGAAATCACGATGAAGAAAGAAAATTGTAATATAAGAAAAATAATAAAAACATTCAAGATAATCATATGTAAGACTTTGAGAAGCACTAATCATGTCCTGCATGTAATATCCTAAGACCATCTACTATCCATATAAGTAACATATGGTCTTAGAAATCGTCAAAAATAAGAAAAAAAATGTTACAACATGTAAGAGAAATGGGTACTTGACATTGCTAAAAGAAACATTAGCCACTTTGGCATAATTAAGAATAAGAGAACACGATACGACATAATTAAAAAAGAAACAAACATTTGGCATGGACATCATAGCAAGTGCGTAAGCAAGTGAGGCGAACATGAGGCGAGGTGGGGCATTTTGGCTCGCCTCGACCTTCATTGTCTAGGCGAGTGAGGCAATTGTATTTGATAACATAGCGTGCCTTTGAACTTGATGCTCACTCCCTTCTATGTCACTATTTTTGCAACCTCATGTCTCTCTAGAATTTCCAACATACAAGAAGGTATTTGGCCACAATGTTTTTTTTCTCCCTTTTTGCTTTTGAAGATGATTTTTTTTTTCACGAGATTTGTAGAATCCGCACTGGGCAATTATTGGGGAATTCAAACCTGGATTGACAAGATGGAAATCAGTGGATGAATATGAAATATGCCCGGCTGTATATTTAACAGAGGAAATATCTGTGTCTATATCTGCTTTTGTAGACCTTTTCTGATCGCTTAACGAATCCAAATTGATTGCATGCTATCAGATTTGAATATCTGACCAAATGCATGTAGGTGCTGATGGCACATAGATATTTAATGTGTACTTCTGCAAACTTACACACAGTCATGGAGTGACCCTTGAAGGTCTCTATGTAGGATGTCAAGCTTTCCTTTTTTACTTCATTTTATTTTATTTTGGGGTGGGGGAAGCATGCTTTCATTTCTTATGTAGGGAAACCCATACATCAAGTGTAGAGTTGTAAGCCAGCCTTCTTTTTCATCAATTCATGTAACTGCGTGTGGCTAATAAAGCAGCATTTCCCTGGATTCATGGCAAAAAATTAATTTGATCTATTCTCATCAGTTTGGAATGGTCTCTTTCTGAATGAGAGTAGTGGATGCTGTCATTTAGGTGGTAACACTCTACTGACTTCTTCAATGATTTGAAAAATCTGTCCAATTCTGCATTTGCCAAACCATCCTCACTGTTTGATGTAGTCATTTGCCAATGAAGGTCGACTTAATCCTGCACAAAGGCAAACTATTGAACTTTTTATCTGTTTTTACTTGTTCAGGTTGTTGGAAGGACACCATGCTCTATAATCCTTTAATTCTATGGACAATCCGCTTGCCTTAATTTTGTCAAATTTGAGAAATGTTCTCTTTTCAGTGTGATGTGATTACGCATCTGTTCTGCAACTATGCTTGTGTCTTTGCTTGTAGGCTATTTATCTTTTAACCATGTCATTGAGCAACTTTTGTCTGTGGGTCTGATTATCTTAGAGATGATATTTGATGAATACAGCAGTGACTGTAGTTCACGTTTTCCTTTATTGTTTTCCTTTTTCCAGGTAGAAATGAAATATGGCAGCAAGTCACTTTAAAGCTTCACCTGATACCAGAATTCTTTGCAACCTGTTAACAGCTGCATGTCAGAACCTTGATATCATTTTCTGCCTGTACTCGGTGGTTTTTCATCAGGTGGTAGAAGCGGATTCTGTATCAAGATAGGCAGAAACTGACTTTGGGGTTTTTGGAAATACGATACACAGTTTTGAGGGTGGATACTGATTTTATTTTGTACAGTACATCACCAGCCTATGCTGCTGTGCTGGTCTAAAGTTTTGTGGTGCACCAGAACAATTCTTTGTGTTTCCTTTATTTTATTTTTGGTTGGGAAAAAAGACTTCGTGTTATGTTTGATGGGTTTAACTTTCCGCTGCAAGACGGGTTTGCCATTAAGGGGCCTAATAGTGCGTAATGCCAAAGTTCCTAAGCAAGAAAATTTGAAGAGTGATAAAATATGTCTGTGTTTTTTTTTTCCCACAGAAACCACGGTGATTGGATGAATAGGGGAATGCTAAATGAGGTTAGATTTCTGATTGTAGCTATATGGAAATGTGCCCCAATGGCAAGAGATACAAGAAAGGTAAATATTTTCACAATAATTTTTATTGAGATGGGAGCTGTAGCAATGCTCGAAGAAAAATGCGAGCTTCACAGCATCCATTCAAGAGAACAAATGAGCGAACATTGTGGTCACTTTTCCTCTATGATTTGCTCTCCCGCGACTAGCTGTTGCACGGTTGTTGCAGCAACACTGTGTGGAGGAATGGCAACAGCTGGACTTTCTTTGAAGAGCTTTTAAAAGCAGGTTCAGGCATGGTAGGAAACAGAATGTACGGTGGACAATACTCGACATTGTAGTAATAACGGTTGTCAGATTAGTAGATCAGATGGCCCGTAACAGTTAAGATCTGTTGCATCTCCTTGAGGGTTGATTGTGCACCCCTACCATAATGCCCAGTGGGGAACGACAAGGAGGCTGCAATGTGGTGAGCTTAAAAATCTCTAAAAATCTACATAAATTAGATTATGGACTGTGTAATAACGTCAAGCTTTTAAAGGGGGTAGATTGTAACATTCCGTACAAGAATATGTTAAATAGATTAAATGAATAGATTACCAACAACATCGGCGAGTCGTTTTTCAATGCTCGAGTTGAAAAGAACTTTAAAGTTAAGTATGTTATATTTACAAAAGCCTTAGGACGGGTGACCTTCTTGAGTAGTCTACGAATTAGTATAGTTGTTGGGTTAGTCAAGTGGGGAGTCACTACAACTTAAATAATAATAAAATCATCAAAATTTGTAGATTATCCTACTGTCACAAGAGTCAAAGAAAAGAAATAGGTTGCAGAAATTTAGCTCTTATTATATGTAAACATGTTCTAGGATTTCAAAGTTTTAAATCTCTGCATCATTCATTATTTCACATTTGAGAATTTCATAGAAACATATAATTTAAAGAGAGATTAAAAGAAAGATTAAAGAATTACATATTACTTACGATAAATTAGATTAAACCATTCAAATTAGCACCCACACTATCTACCTGCTTCAAGAGCTCAAAGATCCCTCAATACTGGTCACCTAACTCCTTCCCCAGTTCCTCCTACATTTTGCTCTAGAAGAAAGTGGAAATAAATGCCCAACTATGTCCAAAAACCCAGGTTAGAATCTTTTGAATAGTGAGGGTTTAATTAGTCCCACTATGGTTAACTAGATGAGTTAAAATCTATTATTTCCTACCCATCCAAGTTATACCGAGCTTACCGTATCCACTAACATTAACCAAGGTTAATAATACTCGCCGATGGGAAAAAATCTGAGTCGGTGCCCTCCTCCCTCTCGACTATCCCTTAACCTTTCAACAAACTCTTAGTACACTACCACTATCTAATATAATATTAATATTTTTAGAAGAAGTACTAATTAATAAATTACAATTTTCATGTATAGATTTTTTTTTTTCACTTTATAGATTAATTATTTATCAAATGATCATTCTACTTTTAGTAATTGTATATTCATCCTTAAACTCCAATTAACCATTCTAATTTAAATCTGATCATGATTTATATTAAGTTTTTTATCATAATTGATCATATCTAATTATTCTATGGGATTTAACCAATCAAATTTAATCATAGTGAATATCTTAACATAAGTAATGGTACTAGCTCAACATAAATTAATAATATAATTATCTCAATTACATATTTATAGTCAAATGTTACATATTCTATCCTCCTTAAAATAATTTTATTTTTAAAATTAAAATATTCTCGCATGAATAGTTCTAGATACTTTGTCTGCATCTTCTCCAATTCTTATGTAGCCTCTTCCATTGAGTGATGTTGCCATAACACCCTGACTATGGAAATGCTCTGTGACTTTAATTTGTGTACCTTTCGATCTAGAATATGAATTGGCTCCTCTTCAAATGTCCAATCCGTTTTAATTTTCAATGCAGTATGATCAATAACATGAGATGAGTCATACACATACTTCTCAACTGTACTGACATTAATTTCTTCCTACTAAGGGCATCTGCTACCACATTTGCCTTACCTGGATGATACTAAGGGGAGAACTTAGAAACTTTTAACAATCTTTTATGCATTAGATTTAGCTCCTTCTAAGAGAAAAGGTACTTCAAACTATGGGGATCTGTAAAGACTTCAAAGGATATCTCTATATAAGTAATGCCGCCAGATTTTCAAAGCATGCACTAGTGCTGTAAATTCCAAATCATGTGTGGAGTAGTTCAACTCATTCTCTTTTAGGCATAGGCTATGACCTTCTCGTTCTACATCAAGACGCATCAAAGTCCTTGTCGAGATGCATCATAGGGGCTGGAAATGAGCCGAGTCGCTCACGAGTGGCTCGTGCTCGGCTCGTCTAAAGCTTGACTCGTATGAGTCAACGAGCCGAGCTCGAGTTCAACACGTAGCTCGACTCATTAAATGAGTCGAGTCTGAGCTGGCTGTAGGTCGGCTCATTAACTTGCATGCCAACTCGCCCCAAAAATAATTTATACTAATTTAATTCTTTTAATTTTAATTCCGCATTCATCGGGTCGACTCGCTATGTCCTGTTAACCTAACTCACCTGCCAATGTGTTAAACGATCAATAACAGGAAGGTAATGAGGCGTGCAGAGTTTTTAACCTTTTCGATGCCATACCAAATGTCCCTGGAAAACCCCCGCAGCGCGCCGCTTGCGTACGAGGGCATGCTTCTGCAGTGGTTCTACCAGGGACTTTAGTCCTATATCGATTACCCATTTTTCTTCCCTCACCCATGCATCTATAATTAAGAAGCACCCCTTTACTTGTGTTAACTACTCCAGCGACTTGGGTTGTGAGCCATGGGCTAAACAAAACATGGCCACATAGGTTTTCCGACAGTATGGAATGTGAATTTGGGCCAAACATACCCATGTCGGATCTCTAGTAGTTTGGGCCTTCAAACCTTGGACTGAGTAAAATTGGTCTATGCGAACCGAGCTGGGCTCAGGCTAGGCTCGAATTCTGATTTTTTTTTTTCGAGTCCGAGCTTGAGTTGGGCGTTAGGCTTGATCTCAAGCTCGGGATCGGCTCAAGCTCGAGACTTTTCGGTCGAGCCGAGCTCGAGCATGCCTGGGATTGGGCTCGACTCGGCTCATTTCCACCCCTATGCATTGATATAGACAGCATTGTTAGTCTTACGTGGCCTACAAGCCAATATGACTTTGTAATCTCGTTCATTTATTAATAAAATGGCATAATATTTATTATGTGTAAATCATATTAATTATCGTCTCATAATGAAGTCTGTGAATATGTGTGATAGTTTTCAGATTATGATGAGATCATACTAGTGAGACTGATCACTTAAACACATATATTCTTAATCGTTCCTAGTCAGAGGATATTTGAGAAGGACATCGGATATCTGGTTAGACTAGTACAAATTACTCATGCTCATAAGATAAGGGTGACTGATCTCATAGTCACTTGTGTGGAGACACTAAGGTGAATCTGTAGGTGCTCATTAGATAATGAGTTCACTGAACTGATGCGACTGAATCGCTGGATGGTATTGTACCTCACTGTCAACCAGCTTGATTCTATTGTCACAGTTGCGTGGATGGTCCTCGAACTTGAGACACTAAGGACACCTTATCGGTAGACTTCTGTGCTTTGACCTTGGTTTATAAATTTCTAACCACGGGATTCTAAACAGCCAAGGATCAGGTATAGTGGAATACTGTCGAAGGGAATTGAGTGCCAATAAGGAATCATTCGCTTTTAGTACTTAGAGAGAGAATGCTCTAGGAAGAATGCGTGGAAGTCCCTGGCCAGGGCGGACGATAATATCGGGAAAAGAGTTTTCCGATAAATAAGGAATCATTCGCTTTTGGTACTTAGAGAGAGAATGCTCTAGGAAGAATGCGTGGAAGTCCCTGGCCAGGGCGGACGATAATATCGGGAAAAGGGTTTTCCGATATTATTCGACAGCATTCAATCCAAGTGAGTCGACTTGTTAGGGTTTGACAATATACCATACCCTGAGTTGACTCAAGAACATTGTACGAATGAAGGATTATATCCACGTGGTAACTGTCGGCGGAAAGGTTCCAAGAGTGGGTTACTAAACCCCGATACCTTCCGGATTCACGTGGTGTTGCTTGGCACCCAACGTGATCGGAGGCCCGATCGAATTCAATGTGCGACATTAATTCGATTAATTAATTAATTAATATGAGTTATTAATTGATTAATCAGGCCAGTGGAGAGTCACAGAGCTTATTGGGCCATTAACCGGACTGGTTATTGGGCCTAGAGGGTCACACGCAAATAATTCTCAAGGCGATAGATAAATAAGTGGGTTTTATATAGACCGGGGGTTTTTATGAAAAACTGTGCAATTAATATAAAATGTAGCGAACGGGCTGAGCAGGCCAAGCTGTTGCTAACCCTAGCCGCCCCCTCCTCTCTTCCTCTCTCTCTCTCTAGTGCCCCAGGCCGGATCTGGATCTCCGGGTCTGTTCCGCCGCTTTCCGACTCCCGCTCGACGGGAAATCGTCCGCGCATTACGGCGATCGTTGCGGCGAACGGCAGAGGTTTCATGGCTGCGAAGAACGAGGAACGTGAGGATATCCCTCGCGAGGAGGATCGCGTAGACTCTGCTAAAGGCCGGCCACTTGCACAGCTTGCGATGTTACACCGACGGAACCGATCGGTTGTGGATTCGAATCTACACACGGTAAGAACCGATTATCCGATAAATCCGATTTTTGGTATTTTCGAAACGGGAACGGATTCCCGATTTAATTTTATTTTCCGCTGCATGGGCAATCCAGATAAACACGAGAACCCAACAAGCATAGCCACATGTTCCCTTAGGCAAGGTAAGGATTGGAGTACATGTCAACTTCCTCCTTAACTTTTGGAAGCTGCTCTCACAAGCATCGGTCCATACAAACTTGACCCATTTTCTTATCAACTTAGTCATTGGTGCCGCAATCTTTGAGAATCCCTCGATGAACTTGTGATAATAACCTGCCAAACCAAGAAAACTTCTAATTTCTCTTAAGGTTCTTGGAGTCTCCCAGTCAAGCACAACCTTCACCTTCTTAGGATCAACTGTAATACCATCTTTACAAATCACATGCCCTAAAAATTGGACCATGTCAAGTCAAAATTCACATTTATTAAATTTTGCAAACAATTGGTGCTCTCGAAGAGTTTCGAGAACTATCCTCAAATGTTCTCTGTGGGTTTCTACACTTGAAAAAAACACTAGCACGTCATTTATAAACACAACAACAAACTCAACAAGATAGGACTTAAAAACTCAGTTCATCATATCCATAAAGGTTGTTGGTGCATTAATGAATCTGAAAGGCTTTACTAAAAACTCATGGTGCCCATATCTCAACCTAAAAGCTATCTTTGATACATCCTGACTTTGGATCCTTAGATGATGATACCCTATTCGAAGGTCAACCTTAGAGAAAACTTGAGTCGATTGCAACTAGTCAAATAGATCATTTATCCTCCGCAATGGGTATTTATTCTTGACAGTAGCATGGTTAAGCTTCTTGCAATCAACACATAACTATAAGGAATCGACGAAACGCAGTGGAAATATAAAACGATTCCTTGTATCGGATTGCTGTGATCGAAAATAAAATTACTAGGAAGAACCGTTCTTCACCTTTGCGGGGTTTCGAATCTCCCATGGATTGAACTATTTTGGTAATCGCACACAAGTACGATCTCTAGAGGTATCTACGTGAGCTCCCGACGCAGACGTATTTTCCCCCTCAGTTTAAGACATTGACCCGATATCAAATCTACCATGTAGAGGAGAGAGAGAGAGATCTATCCTTCTTTGAAAGAGAGAGAGAAGAGAGAGAGAAACTCCAATTAGTTGTAGTGTGTTGTGTATGTACACAATCACCCCCTTAACTCCTTTTATAACAATTATAGATAAGGCCAAGGTTTAATTCTCATGATTATCCAAGAGCTTGGCCTTTGATAATTCTCTATTAAATATTCTTGTAATTATCCTCCGGCTTTTCACAAAAATCTAGATAATAGAATATTCATAATCTATCACCGTCTTTCGAGAATTCTTATGTGTGTGACCCTCTAGGCCCATATATCAGTCTGATTTCAGGCCTACTAAATTTAGAACTAATTCTAAAGTTTAGTATTTAATAATTATTATTTAAACATCAAATATTAAATAATTAATTCAATAAATAAGTAGTTTATCATCTGATGATCTTCTAGCTATGAACGGCATCACCCAACACTACATCATGATCTCAGAAGATATAACGGATATTGTTCCCTTTATTTGAACATTTCCGTCCGCAGATACCGCACATATAAAATCTTTTACTCATCTAATGTCCCAATAACGCAAGGATATGGTTTCATCGTCAAACCCTTTGTCACATTATTAAGATGGATTCCAGTGCTCAGTCAACTTCTAGAAAGACTTCTCTTGCAGTTGACCCTGGCCAGGGATTTTTTGTGTACACATCTATAGGACATTCTCTCTCCAGTGGTATACCAAGAGTGAGTGATTCCCTATTGTTTACTCAATTACCTTCGCAAGCTTTCCGTTGTGTCTGAGAGACTGACTATTGTGGACTTAATGGTTAAAGTTTACAAGCCAGAGAATCAAGTCACAATGGTCTACTAGCAAGGTATCATTCAAAGGACCAACTGCGCTACTGCAACAATTGAATTCCCTAGTTGACTATTAGGTATAATGACCATCCAGGAATATTCACCCTCATCGCATGAGCAAAAATAACTTGTGTCGATCTTATCGGATATTTAACATCTAATTCAAATATCCTACGATCGAGAACTGTTTAAGACAAGTAACTAAGAATATTGATCTCACTACCATGATCTCATCATAATTCAATATCATATACATTTGTCTACGGACCTTCATTACGATAGTTAAATTGCAAGAACTATATATATAATAAAATTATTGCCTTTATTAATTATTCAGAACTATAAAATGATTGGCATTAAGGCCACCTAATTTTATCATTCTCCCACTTGGAGTAAAGCCAATCACTTATATATCTAAGTCCCATAGACTTAAGGTGACTTCTAAATTGTTTTCAGACAATAGCTTAGTCAAAGGATCTGCTACATTATCTTCGGATGAGACTATCTCAACCACTGTATCTCCTCGGGTGATTATCTCACGGATCAGATAAAACCGTCTCAGAATGTGCTTTGACCTCTGATGTGATCTTGACTCCTTTGCTTGAGTTATTGCTCAATTGTTGTCACACAATAATGAGACAAGATCTGAAATGCTTTGGACTACTCCAAGTTTAGAGATGAACTTCTTCATCCAAACTGCCTCCTTAGCCGCTTCAGCTGTAGCAATGTATTCTGTTTCAGTCGTCGAATTTGCAGTTATTTTTTGTTTGAAACTTTTTTAACTCACTGCACCTTCATTTAGCATGAACACAAACCTAGACATATATTTGTTGTCATCTATATCCGACTGGAAGCTCAAGTTAGTAAACCCTCGAAGTTCTAAGTCGTTTCCTCCATAGACGAGAAATAGATCCTTAGTCCTTCTCAAATATCTAAGGATATATTTCACGTATTCCAGTGTTCCTCACCTGGATTAGCCTGATATCTACTAGTGACACTTAGTGGATCTGCCATATCAAGCCTAGTACATAGCATTGCATACATGATAGATTCTATCGTCGAAGCATAAGGAACTCTATCTATGTATGCTTTCTCTTCAGATGTCTTAAGAGACATTCCTTTGGAGGGATAAATTCCATGTCTCATCGGAATTAGACCTCTCTTGAAATTTTTTATGCCAAATCTTTTGACTATGGTGTCTATGTATATAGATTGAGATAATCCAAGAATCCTCTTGAATCTATCTCTATAGATCCTTACTCCCATAATATAGGATACCTCTCCCAAATCCTTTATAGACAAGTTTTTGCATAACCAAATCTTTACTGATGATAACATTCCTACATCATTCCCAATGAGTAGAATGTCATCAATGTAAAGCACTAAAAAGATAACCGCACTCCTACTAGTCTTTTTATATACACAAGGTTCATCTTCATTCTTAATGAAGTCATAAGATTTGATTGCTTCATTAAATCTTAAGTTCCAAGTTCGGGATGTCTTCTTTAATCCCTAAATAGATCTTTGCAGCCTGCATACCTTACTTGGATGATCTTTCAAAGTGAATCATTCAAATTGTATCATATACACTTTTTCCTAAAGGTTGCCGTTAAGGTACGCTGTTTTCACATCTATTTGTCATATTTCATAATCATAGAATGCATCAACGGCAAGAAGTATTCTAATTGACTTAATTATGACAACTGGATAAAAAGTTTTGTCATAATCAATTCCTTGTCTTTGACGATATCCTTTCGCTACCAGCCTTGCCTTGAAGTGTCAATCTGTCCATCTGCCCTGATTTTTCTTTTAAAGATATGTTTACTGCCGATAGGTGCTATACATTCTGGAAGATTAACCAAGTTTCAAACTTGATTGGCATACATGAACTGAATTTCTGAATTCTCGACTATTTCTCTGATTCTTGACTATTCATGGCTTCTTGGTACGTTTGAAGATCATTATCCTCATTTAAGTGCACTATTAGTTTGCCGTCATCGATATGTCCAACAAATCTTTCAGGCTGCTTAGGCACTCTACCAGATCTGCGAATTTCTTGTGTATTTTTCTAAATAGGTTCTTGAGTCAATGGCTCATCAGATGAGCCAGCATGTGTGAGTACTTAAAATGGGTGTGTGATTATCATGAAAAAAAATTATATTGTTTAAGTGCAAAATAAACCTATTAAAAAGAAATTAAGTGAGGTGATCGCTAGAAATTTTTAACTAAAAAGTTCCAAAAGAAGATTTGATCGCCTGCCTACCTGTTTGGACGTGGGAGATGTTAAGTTCTTGGTTCCCCTCCTTCATCCGGTTGAAGAAAGAGAGCCATTTCTCGTCTTTGTTCTTGCTTTGGTTGTTGACTGAGTTTTTGAGGATCGTCCAGATTCCTTGTTGTTCGCTGTTGATTTCCTCCCCTTGGATTCTCCTTTGTACCTTGCAAGAAATAGAAAGAAATGGATAATAATGATGAGAACTTAGGAATAAGTAGTATCCATTCCAGAAAAAATTTTAAACATGCAACTAAGCAGGTGAACTCACTTGTTGGGAGGGTCTTTTAAATCCCTTAATCAAATAGGTTTTGAAAATGATGCTAGTGTTGTGTGTATTGCATGGAGTGATGTGATGAAGAATGTGAGACTAATGGGGATGAAAAATGTGAAAAGTGTAACGACCCGCCATCCTATGACCGGAGACCCGATCACTAAATGGATGTCGGCCCATTAACTGTGGGTTCATGCCAGGATCTTATGCGCACATCTGGAGGAGTAAGCGTTAAACAAGATTAAATATAACATTCACACGGGCTACAAGGGGTACAGTGCGCAGGAAGTAAAATAATAGTGTCCGTACACAGTCCAACAATAATTACATGTCCAACAAATTAATTAAGTACAGGAAGAAATAAAGTACAACAACATCGGGGCATACCCCGGGAACTGAGATAGCTGCTGGTCCGCACACCAAGGAGAACACCACGCGCCGCCACACGCCACAAGATCTACACCTGAAAACGCAGGGAGTGAGCCACACCAAAATTGGGCTCAGTAGGGATCATCCGATCCCTCGCCTCCCACACACACACCCACAAGTGCAGCAACAAAGATATAGGTAATAAGGCAAGTAAAGCTGTAACACACTACTCCTAAAATCTCGATATGAACCATGTGCATTCGAAATGTAACATGCATATCTCTAAAATCATTCTATCAAGGGACCTACAACTCGCGTCTCGGCAAAACACGCCAACCATGCCTCCGAAAATGGGAAACACCAACCACACAGCCGTAAGTGGGAAACACCGTCCACACAAGCGAAAGTAGGAAACACCGACCCGCTGAGACCAAACAGTAACCCCTCGGATAGCACGCTAGCTACTCCGGCCCAACTGGCTCAGGTGGTTACTCCTTCCCTCAGCATGAGTGACTCTCCGAATGTACCACTCCGACACCGGTACTAGCTGACCCCGGGATTCACCAGGTGACCCTCTCTCACTAGGCGTCACCCCGCTCACGCCCCCACAGGCGCTGTGCTCACGCCCCCACCAGCACAGGGTGATAAAGCGCTACAATGTCACTCCAGGTCCACAGTAACACAGACACCAAAACCCGGCACAGTACGATCCGGTCACGTGAAAAGCCCGCGATCGCACTACACACAACGCAGTGCCATCCGGTCATGAAGAAACCAAGTATACTAAAGCATGCACTAACCAACTATCTAGCAGTATGAATACATTTTACTGGCATGAATTAGTATTGTTCTGTCCTGAATCGCGTCGCCCAAGGCCGACGCCATTCAAGTTCCTTAAACTGGTTCATAAAACAGAGGCCACGGAATTCTGGCCTAAAAGGCGTGGACACCAGCGGTCGCCTTTTGAAAGGCGTCGACATCCTCTGACGCCATTCAGCTAAGAAATCCAGGAATTTCAGGAAAACATTACTCAGGGGATTTTTGCCTTAAAAGGCGTCATGGTTACCCGACGCCATTCAAATCGCGTCGCCCACCCATGACGTCTTTTAGTCCCAGAATCCCGAGCTGACGGACCCTCAGTCGGGGTGATTTCCGACATAAATGGCGTCATGATGGCCCGACGTCCTTCTGAAAGGCGTCGTCCATCCATGACGTCATTTAGCGCCAGAACCCCTAACTCGTGAGACCTCGAACGGGGAGGTTTCTGTCCTAAAAGGCGTCGTACTGCCCTGACGTCCTTTCGAAAAGGCGTCGACCAGGTACGACGCCGTTTAGCGCCAGAAACCTTGTTCCCTGATTCGAACTGAGGGTTTCTCCCTTAACCCCAAATATCCCGAAAAAGCCCCAAAACGGAAAGGGGGAGGAAGAGAAGTTGAATCACCACAACATGCTACAAAACCACATTCACGAATGCGGCCATACCCACAAGAACACCCCCTAAACATGCTTAACCTAGCCCAAAACACATCACATCACGCTTAAGAAAACACGAGCAACACATACGAGGTTCGTCCCCCTACCGGATACTTGAACTCCTCCTGGCTTCGTGTCGCCCGACCGCCGCACCGCAGACCGCCGCCGGTACCTCCGAGAACGTCGCCACTCCGCCGGGACGTCGGCCGCCGTCCGGAGAATGGAACGCCGCGAAGGAAGTGGTGGTGGCAGAGGTGAGAAGTAGGGAGGCGTTGGAGTGGTGGAAGAGGAAGAAGAGGAAGGGAATGGGGAAGACTGGGATCGGAGGAGGCGGAGAGGGAGAGGAGAGAGAGTGAAGGGGTGAGAAATGAGGGAAAGAAAGGAGGGCTCGCGGGGTCAATCAGGAACTCCCTAAAACGCGTCGAGCGAGAAGGACGCCTATCAGATGACAGGACGGGCCGTACTGACAACTGTCTGAAACGCGTCGACCCCCACGGACGCCGTTCAGCTGATATGTCAGGCACCGTACATTGACATCGCAGGGTGGCAGTCTGAATCGCGTCGTCCATCATGGACGCCGTTCAGACGATGAGACAGGGGCCGTACTCTCGCGGTCCAAAACCCGCCCACGTAGAACAACAGCAAATCGCCTAAATGGCGTCCACCTATCAAGACGCCGTTTGAAAGGCGTCGTGAAGTGTAGACGTCATTCAGAAGAAACTCTCCAGACCCCTCAAGGTCCGACCCAGGGAATCCGGCCCGAAACCGACCCGAAAACTGAACCCGAAACCTCAGTCCTTACAAAAAGTATGCAGAAAAGAATTAAAAGCTAATGCTGGATGGCCCTTGGAAGCCTTGGTCTTCACTAGATCTTGGATGAATGAAGAAAGAATGCCGACTCCTGGAAGCAACAGCACCTCAGCGTTTGGACGTCGCCTCCTTCTTGAATCGCACACAAATTATCACTCTAAAATCACTATTACTGTCACTTGCGTCAACATCACTAACTGTCACTCGTCCAAGAGGCAGGATATTTATAGACTTCTTCACATCTGCGGATTTACATGAAGAAATCTTGAGATTTATCCAACTTAATTAACATATAAATATAGATTAATTCATCTTTATCTGTAATTAGTCTAATGGGCGACGACTTTCAGACTGATTAAGATAAGGATAAACATCCGGGAAAAGTTTATCTTTATCTGTAATTAGATAAAATGCGTCGTCTTTTAGAGACGCTTTTTAGACTAATTAAGATAAGGATAAACATCCGGAAGAGATAGAAACAACTTAGGAAACCTAAATAGCGTCGTTCTTAGCAGACGTCTTTAGCTAATTAATCAATTAATTAAAATTCAAATTTAAACATCAAAATATGAATAAACTCTAAATGACGTCTACACAAGTCGACGTCTTTTAGACTTCTTCATATTTTAACTAAAATTTGAGTTAAAATTAATTTAATTAATTAACTTAAATCATGTCTGTTTGACCCGACACTATTTAGATAATTAACTCAAAATGATCAATAAAAATTAACCAATGATTAAATATCAGACCATTCTGAGGCATTATTACATGATATGAAATTTACTCAAAATGATGTCAAAATTAGCGTGTCTACAGCTGCCTCACCTTGGCATCGTCTTTGTAAGGGAGTGGAATGAAATGGAATGTACTGAAAAAGTGATGCCAAGGTGTGATGAGACACGTTCTCAACATCACATGATTGGAATTTTTCTCAAGATCATCGATGAAAATAACTTAAAGGGATCAATGGGAATCAATCATGTCTAGATGAGATAGACAAGGAAATAAAATAAGGTCGATCAACCTCCACGGAGTGGGAAGTACCCCAGGTCGTAGACACTACAGGTTTCATCATGGGGAGCGTTTGCCAGCTAATGTGGACGTGCTGCGGCCATGATGTATCTTTAAAAGAAAACAAGAAATATTGGATAAAGAGTCCAAGAAAGGATAGAATTCTAATGATATCTTCAAGCAAACCTCAAAGATAATCAAGATACTTGATTCAAAAATGGAATATTTCATATCATGTTGGAATTATTTGATTAATGGTCTGAAACTTAATCAATAATTAATTCTTATCATAGTGATTTCAAAATCTTATATGATGCATGCTGGGCTAAAAGAAAAATATAAAGTCAAATAAAATATAAATTAATCAAGGATAATATTGTTAAATTGTCATTAATGAGTCAAGACACCAATTCTTGTAATTCAGTACTAAGCCGAATCTCGTTTATCCACGCACCGTTTCACAAAAGTGGAACCATCGTCCTCACTAATTAACAATCCAACGGCCTATCCGTGCGATTAAGAATTCTCTGGAATTATCATTGTTTTTGTTGTAGGGGAACTCAAATTCCAGTTTCATCAAAACCACAAGGTCCTTAATATATTCTAACAAATACTTAACATACAGTAATGAGATTATGCAAATCAATTACATGAAAGAGATAAAAGGATAGAGATAACCGTCTTTTTAGCCACGGTTGAGACTCATAAATTCCCACAGTGGGATCTTCTTGATATTTTCAGCTTCATTTGAATTTTCCTGATTTTCCTGCATTCAAAAGCTCATCAGTAACTTCAAACAAATGTTTAATTAAGCATGAAAATATGGAATGACAGAAAGCTTGAAACGCGTCGTGTCGCGCCGACGCTCTTTAACCATCTAAAATGCGTCCCTGTTTCACGACGCCTTTTAACTCGCAGAAACAGGTTCTGGATGATTCCCAACCGGATTCCAACTCTTCCAATGCTCATCCCTTTTCCAATTCGGAAAAGTCTTCCTAAGATCGCAATTGTTTCTATATGAACATTACTAACTTGTTTCCAAGCAATCCTACCACAATCTAGAGGTCCAAGGTTGAGTTTTTCTTCAAGGTTCAAGGGTTTTCCAAGATTTTCAAGGTTCAAGAAGGAAGAAACTCGAAAATAAGATGAATTCTTCAAACAAAAGGATGAGGAGGTCGCTGGAGAAGATCTCTGGTGTGGAGAATCACCTTATTGGAAGGGATCCCAACCTCCAAGTAAGTTGAATTAGCTTTCCTTCAATTCTTTTTCTTCAAACTCCTCTTTTTCCTCCATGTTCTTCATGTTCTGCAATAAATCCTTTTATTTTTTTTCAGACATACCCCATGTTTCCTGGCCCAAGGAGATTCACTTCTCTCCCTTAGATTCGCAAGCTTGCCAAGAGTCCCAAACTTTCCATGCAAGCCTTCATCTCCAAGTGGAATCTTCAAGGCTTGGTGGTGCATGCTAAACACTACAAGAGCTCGAACGTGGATTAGGCGGCCATTGGTGCCTTGATCGAGCAGTGGCATCCTCAAACCCACACGTTTCTCTTCCTGAGTGCACTATCCTCTTAGAGGAGGCGGAGCTTTTATTGGGTCTTCCAAAGATCAAGGACAAGATGGCTTTGACGAGAGAAAGGATCACCGGTCAATAATTGTTGACGTCAATCATGAAGGATCCCTCAGAAGCTAAAGGATGTCTTACCAACAGAGGGATCAACCTTGCAAAGCTCGCTGAATGGACCTTGTATGAGATCGATGATCTGAGGGAGGATGAAGCTGAAGACGTGACGAAAGCTTTCGTCACGTGCCTTGCCGGGGCTTTGTTCTTTCCCGCGCAAGACAATGTCCTGGAAGATGATCAAGTCAGCGCGATCTGCGCGATCTTCGAGAGGAAATTCATTAGCGCTGCGATCTTGGCTTACCTCTACAGTGGGCTATCTGCGGCTTCCACAGGTCGTCCTCCTTACGGGTGCATGCTGCTCTTCGATTTGTGGGTCGAGCTACACTTCAAATTCGAGTACTGCACGAGGATGTCAGCAAGACCGTCTCAAATCTACTTGAACAGCCCGATCTACTACATCTCCAACATTGTGAAGTTCAACGAGCGGATGATCAACAAAGTACCAAAGCTCAAGACCCGGACCGACTGGAGGGAGTATCTGAGATGCATGTCGTCCAACGGGTTTGACTTTTCTCCACTTGCCCTTGTTGGAAAGCCCATTAGAGTGCGCCGTGCATATGGTGCAAAGCTTAAATTGATCGGGACCACTGAGTTCATGCTGTACAACCCTCACCGATGCTTCCCTCAACTCAACTTGTCTCGCAATGAATTCCCTGAGTTCTCTCATACATCTCCAATCAAGAGGCGAACCTTGGAATCCGATGAGGACTATGAAGCCACAGAACTTATTTCTACTTTGTGGAAGCTTGGCTTTAGTTATCGTGTAAAGTCCTCTAAAAATAGAGATAGATGATTGAAATTTCCATACCATCAAGCACTTTATGAACTTCTTCCTTAAATGTTTCCTTTTCTTTTTCTTTTCCTGATGTAATAAAGAATTTCATTGAATAAAGAGTCATTTTTCATGCCGTGAAACCCTTCCTTAACTTCCTGTGATATGCCCATGATTTTTTCCTTAACGAAAACTGGATTTTTCCTTAAAATATGACAGTTCGGGTTTACTAAATCCAAAACGCGTCCACTCATAAAGACGCCTTTCAAAGATAATTCATTTTCTAAAATTTAGCCATTAATCCTCAAAATCCCGAATTAAGCTTAAATTGCGTCTACTACCAAAGACGCCTTTAAACTCTCTCTCTTACCTTTTCCAGAACTCCGCCATCAACTCTGTGATTAATCTTCTGAAATGCGTCTGCATGGTTGGACACCTTTCATAATCATGCCTTGTACGGTTCTGACCAGAATTGGCGGTAACCTGAAACATGTCGTCCTGTGTGGACGCCTTTCACTCAATTTCAAACAGCTGGTCTTGCCGCCTCAATTTATGCGCCCTAAAACGCGTCGCTGTACTCAGACGCGTTTTAGACTTTCTTAACAAAACCTGCGAAGGGCCCCTTTCTTCCTCACTTTTCTCAAAATTCTCTCTTTCCTATTTCTTCTCCGACGACCGGCGATTACCGGCGATTTCGCTCCTTTCTCCCTTGCAAACCCTCTCTCTCAAGTCAATGGAGCGTGGTGAAGGTTCTCGCAAGGCTAAGGCGATGGTGAAGCGCCGTCGAACCTCGGCGAGGGGTGAAGAAGAAGTGCCGGCCGAGCTCGCCGAGGTAGCGGCATTTTTGGAGGAGGAGGCTCCTCCGGCGCCCGTGGCCGTGGAAGAAGGAGGGGAGGGCGACCTCCACCTGGTAAGCTCCCTATGGTTTGGATAGAGTAAGGAAAAGGAGGGGGAACGGGGTTCTTGGAAGAACTCGAAATTCGGCCTTGAATGGCGTCCAGACCAGGTGACGCCGTTCAAACGGCGTCGCGCCGGTCCGACCCCATTCAGGCAAAATTCTCAATTTTTAATTAGACAGAAAATGCTTCAAGTCGCATCAGGACATGTGGACGTTTTTAATTAGACCAGGTGATGCCGTTAAACATATTTATTCTCATGCAGACAAACATAAACTTAATCAACCACACACTTTCTATCACACTTACAACTTCTAATCGATCAAGGGAGGACAAGATCTTGCTACAAGGGGTGTGCGCGTAGTGCACGTAGGGATAAAAGTAACTAAGAATCACCAATTGGTGAAATGAGTGCCCGAGGGACACAAGTGGTGCACCGTGGGTGCCCGATGATAAAAGATAAGAACAAATACTAAAAGACGGCAAGACCAAATCCCACCGTGATCGCCAAAAAGCTGTGAATGCTTAAATCATGTGTGTGATGTTCATAAATTTATATTGATTATATGAATAATAAAACTATTAAAATTAAAGAAAATATGATCGCCAGAAACTTTAAAAAGTTTCAAAGAAAGATTAATCGCTTACCTTTTCAAACTCGAGATATTGAGTCCTTGATTCCCTTTCTTTGGCTGGCCAAAGAAAATGAGCCATTTTGTTGATGTGTTCTTGCTTTTTGATTTCTTGATTGTTGTTACTTTGAATCTCCTTTTCTTTCTTCTTGAATATACCTTGCAAGAAAGACTAAACACAAAAATAAATTCTAATTATAACTAAAGTAGAGTAGCATCAGTCCTAATAAGAAAGTTAATCATGCAATTAAATTAGTCTACTCACTTGATTGATGTTCTTTAAACCCTTATTAAGCATATGGGTATGGAAATATGAATGTGTGTGTGTACATGAAGTGATGAGATGAACTATGAAAAGGAAAACAATGATGAATCTATATGGAATCAATGAAAAACTAGAAAAAAAACTAGAAAAGAATATGGTTGGTTGTCTTCTCCGTAGCCTTAGTTTTCAAAGGCTTCAAGAGATGAAGATGATGAAGAAGAAGAAATCTTGAATGGAGCTCTTCTTGTTGTCCATATTTTCCTCCTTGAGTACCTTCAAACACCTTGCCTCGAGCTTCAAGATCATCAATTGCCAACCTTTTTCAAAGGTCCAAAGGGTGTTATATTTATATAGAGTGGTTTAGGGGTGTTTTAGACTTCAAAAGGATTCTCTCTCGCAGTCGGACTTATCTTGGATGAGCATGGAGGAGTTTACAACCTTCCTAACATCGGAAATCATATTATCTTAGCCAAATCATGTTTATCAGGAAACTCTGAAATCGCATCGCCCAGAAGGGATGCCGTTTGGTTAATTAAAGTGGCCAAAATAGAAATAAAATACAGAAATGAAACCGAAAAATATTAGGAAACCTAAATCGCGTCTCTCTAGGGCGACGTGCTTTAGATAATTAGGAAATTAATTCGAATTAAAAATAAAAAATCTAGACGGATTAAGACCTAAATGACGTCTCCTTTAGGCGACGCTATTCAGTTAAATATATCTGAATTTAGGAATTTAATTCCGAACTGATGTCTGCTAGGAATCTAAATGGCATCGTGCATGGGCAACGCTAATTAAGAAATTTCGAGAAAAATTAATAAAAAATAATTAATGATTAAACATCATACTATTTTTTGGCATTATAATTATAACATGAAATTTACTCAATATGATGTCAAAATTAGCGTATCTATAGAGGCCATAGAAGGCCCAGAAGCCAAAAAATGTTGAGAAGCCATGAATTCAGAAATCCAATCCATGTACACCAACCAAATTTGAAACTTGGAGGACTTGTCCGAGGGTATTGTACCCATTGAATGCAAGTGGATCGTTAAGAGAAAGATCGATACAGATGGACGGATTAACACTTAAAGGCAAGGTTGGTGACAAAGGGATATCGTCAAAAGCAAGGAATTAGCTATGATGAGACTTTCTCACCAGTTGCCATGATAAAGTCGATCTGAGTTCTACTTGCCATTGCTGCACATTTCGACTACGAAATCTAGCAGATGGATGTGATGATTGCCTTCCTCAAAGGTAACCTTGAGGAAGAGGTGTATATGATACAACATGAATGTTTCACATCCAAAGAGTTTCCAGATAGAATGTGCAAGCTTCAGATGTCTATTTATGGACTGAAGCAAGCTTCCCAGAGCTGGAACATAAGATTTGACGAGACTATCAAGTCTTGTGATTTCATTAAGAATGAAGATGAGTCTTGTGTGTACAAGAAGACCAGTGGGAGTGCAGTCACCTTCTTAATTCTTTACATAGATGACAGACTACTCATTGGGACGGATCTATAGAGATAGATTAAAGAGGATGCTCGGAATGACCCAATCCTTATACATAGATACATTGTCAAAAAGTTTGGCATTGAAAGTTTCAAGAGAGGTCTCATACCGATGAGACACGAAATTTATCTCTCAAATGAGCAGTCTCCTAAGACTCCTAATGAGAGGACATTCATGGATAGAGTACCATATGCCTCTGCCATAGGATCTATCATGTATGCCATACTATATACTCGACCTGATGTCACATATGCTCTAAGTGTTACGAACATATTTTAGGTTAATCCAGACGAAGAGCACTGGAAGGCAATGAAATGTATCCTTAAGTACTTGAGAAGAATTAAGAATATGTTTCTTGTATATGGAGGAGGTGACTTGAAACAGCGAGGCCTTATTGACTCGAATTTTTACTCAGATCCAGATGATAGCAAGTCTACATTTGGGTTTGTGTTTATTTTGAATGGAGGCGCAGCGTGCTGGAAGAGTTCCAAGCAAGAAACCACTGCAAATTCGACGACTAAAGTTGAGCACATCGCTACAGCTGAAGCCGCCAAGGAAGTAGTGTGGTTGAAGAAGTTCATCACTGACCTTCGCATAGTTCCCTACATCTCTGATCCTGTTCCGCTGTTGTGCAACAACAATGGAGTCATTGTACAAGCAAAAGAGCGGTGGTCTCATTAGAAATCGAAGCATATTCTGAGGCGCTTTCATCTCATCAGATAGATCATTTCAAGAAGAGATGTCGTTGTGGATAGAGTTCCATCCGCCGATAATATAACAGATCCACTAACAAAGCCATTGGCTCAAAATGTGTTTGAGCGTCACCTAGAGTCTATAAGTTTAGTACATAAAGGTGATTGGCTTTAGTCCAAGTGGGAGATTGTTAGTCCTATGTGGCATACAAGTCAATATTACTTTGTAATCTCGTTCATTTATTAATAAAATAACATTATATTTATTGTGTGTAATTCGCATTTATTATCATCTCATAATGAAGTCCATGAATATGTGCGATGATAATCAGATTATGATGAGATCATATTAATGAGACTGATCACTTAAACAAACATATTCTTAGTAGTTCTTAGTCGCAGGATATCCGAAAAGGACATTGGATATCCGGTTATACTAGTACAGATTACTCATGCTCATACAATGAGTATAAGGACTGAGGTATTGGATCCGGTTATCAAGTCGATTTCGATGCCAGACCGCTTGGTTTAGGCCCTTGTAGGGCTAGGGCATGGGCAAGCTCGACGCGATTTTGCACGCCGTCGACTTTGGGGGACACCTTTTTAAGAGCTTTACAGGGGTGCCACGTGGGCAAGCGTGGGAGTGCATGTGTACGGGTCCAGTCTAATCGTCTAAATGGCGTCGACCATGCAAGGCGTCATTTAGGGATATGTCAGTATACCACCAGTGTCTTGTCATCTGAATGGCGTCTTCGTAGAACGACGCGATTTAGGCTTGTTCAATTTGACGCCCGAGCCTTCTCTCATTTCTTCTCTCTCTTCCCTCTCTCCGAACCCTCTGACACCCCCTTCCCCTTCTCCTTCCTTTCGTCTCATTCCTCCGCTCCATCAACCTCCTATCCCTCACCACTACCACCACCATCTCCTCCGCGGTAGATTGTTCTTCGAACGACGACCGATGTCCTGGTAGAGTAACGGCGTCCACAGTGGTACCGACAGTGGCTTACGGTGTTGCGGACCGGCGACTTGGAGCTAAGAGGAGTTCGAATAACCAATAGGGTGACGATCTTCATGGTGTTTTGCTTAAAACCATGTTTTCCCCACTTTGGAACATGTTTAGGGGTTTTTTGCATAAAATTACTCGTTTTATAAAATGGGGAACAATGGGTTCTAAAAATGGTTGTTTGGATTCTCCTTCTCCTTCTTTATTTTTGGGCGTTTTAGGGCGGTTTTGGGAGAAGGAAATCTCGTTTGTGGCTCGAGGGATGCCGCAGGAAAATCCTACTTCGGGTGCTAAATGGCGTCGGGTCAGGGCGACGCCATTTGTAAATGGTGTCTATTACGAGCGATGCGATTTAGGTCCTGATGCCTGAGGGTAGTTCAATTTTTGGGTGGTAAATGGCGTCGCGACCAGGTGACGCCATTTAAATGGTGCCGACTATGGGCGACGCGGTTTAGGCCCATCTCTCGAAACCAGCTTCCGTGTGAACCAGTTTAGGGGTCTTGAATAACGTCGGCCATAAGCAATGCGATTCAAGACAGAACCTCATTAATTCATTCAATTAACATGTGTTTACATTGTTACATAGTTTGGTTAAACGCATGCTGGAAACCGTATTTCAAGGACGAAGATTTCTACATGATCAGATCGCACTATGTTGTATTTTGTGTAATCGTGGACCTAGAGTGACAGTTATTAGCGCTTAGGCACCCTGTGTCGGTGTGGGAGTGTGGAGTGACGCCTAGAGAGAGAAGGTCACCTGATGTACCCTGGGATATAGCTAGTACTGATGTGGGAGTGGTATATTCAGAGTGTCACTCGTAGCTGGGAGGAGGTAGAACCACCTTGAGCTAGGTAGGCCAGAGTAGCCAGCGTGCTATCCGAGGGATTGTTGTTCCGTCCCAGTGGGTTGGTGTTTTTCCCGTTCAGCTGTGTGGTTTGTATGTTTAGCCGAGACGCTGGTTGTGGACTCCGTGGTAGTGTGGTTTCAGAGTTATGTTTACTGCTTTACATATTTAATTGCCTATGCATATTGTTTCACTTGTGGGTGCGTGAGTGGGTGGTAGGGATCGGAGGATCTCTACTGAGTCCATTTCAATGAAACTCACCCCTGTAGTTTTCATGTGAGGATTCCAGGCAGGCATAGCGAGGAGGTTTTGTATCGGGTTGTGTGTCAGCAACCACTGTTCAAGAGTATGCCCTGATGTAGTTGTTTTTTTCTTTTCAGACTTGTACGCATTTTGCTGAGTTGAATCGAATTATAATAATTTTTAATTCATGCACTTCCTTTACAATTCGATGTGTTGTGGATTGTTTAGCCTAGTTTATCATTTCTTTCCCAGACTCACTGAGATCCTGGTTTGACTCCAATTTTAATGATTCGGTACCCATTTAGTAATTGGATCATCGATTATAGGGTGGTGGGTCGTTATAATGAGGGTGACTGATCTTATAGTCACTTGTGTGGAGACACTAAGGCGAATCTATAGGTGCTTGTTAAAGAATGAGTTCACGGAACTGATCCTACTGAATCGCTGGATGATATAGTACTGATGCGTATTTAAATGCCGTCGTTAAAACACAAATATCATCAATCTTAATTTCCGAATCTCAATTAAAAATAACAAGGTAGTGTATGGTTGAGACCGGGTCGATCCACGGAGAAATAGAAATCTAATTTTGAAAACCTTGGATTTTTTAGTGGAAACAATGTGAGCAAGTGTGACTTTGAGTTGCAAATCTTGTGAAAATGATCAATTAATTGCCGAAATTTACTCACACTCCTAAAACACTAAATCGCCTAAGTTTTATTAAGACAATACTAACAATACTCAACTAATGATCTATATGTAAATCTAACTAAATGATTGAATAATAGACAACATAAATATATTATCCTAAGAAGATAGATATTTCTAGAAGACTAAATTACCAAGCTACTGCATAAAAGAAAATTGATACAACATTATTTAAAGAGAAATTACAATGTGAGTTTTCAAGGCTAATTGAACTAAGCCTATTAACATAAAATGAACAAGCTAGAAATTCAACAGCAGTGAGAACTACAGCAGAAGGGCTGCTGGCCAAGAGGCGCCTGGTGCAGATGGCGCGGGCACACTGGTCCAAGCCGGGTTCGTGGCAGCAAGTGGAGGTGTCGGCGCTTTGGACCGACCGCAGGGATGCGCGGTGCACTGCGCCGAAGCGCGGGTACGTGCAGCAGGCTCGGCAGGGTGCTGCGAGGTGAGGAGTGCAGCAGCCGAGGCAGGGCGCTGCAGGCGAGGCTGGCGGCGGACTCAGCAGGCGAGGCAGGCGATGGCTCAGCAGGCGAGGCAGGCACGGGCGACGAGGCCAGCTTGCGCGAACAGCGGCGTGATGCCGCATGGGCCTGGCGGGCGGCGACGACCTGTGCGTGGGCGTGCCCGAGCACGACGCGTGGCTGCTGGGGGCGACCGAGCGGGAATGCCTGCTCTGTGCAGGCACGAGCGACGAGGGGGTGCTGGCGCGAACCTGTTCTGCCCGCCGCGTGTCCTCGCGGGGCCCGGTGCGACAGGCGGCGAGAGAGAGAGAGAGACAGAGAGAAAAAGGTAAAGGGGAGAGAGAGAGCTGCAGGGGAGAGCGCAGGGAGAGAGAGAAGAAAACAGAGAGAGAGGGAGAACAGTGAGAGAGGGAGAGAAATCTGTGAGAGAGAGAGAGATAAGAGAAACTTTTTAAAATTCGGGGCTCTCACATTGACCTTCTCCCCTAGTTTTTATAGAAAAGAAGGGGGGGGGGTTTTGAATTTCAAAAGAGGTTTTAAAATCATGTTATTAAGTTCCCCTTGATTTAGGGGATCCTCTTTAAAGCATTTAATTGATTTTTTTTTTTTTTTTTGAATTTCGAAATTCTGAAATGAATCTTTATTTTGAATTTCAGAATTCCCTCCTTCTTTCTCTCTTAGTTGGCATGTGGGCCCCAGTTGAAGCTAAAATACGAAAATAAAATGATGTTTTTGCCAGGATTCGAACCCGGGTTGCTTCCTTGACGTTCGGGTGGTCCAACCACTATGCCATCTGCTTGTTCATGTCCTGTTTCACATAAAATAACAGTTAAGTTCTCATAGCCATAAATCATTCAACTACGCATTAAATAATTGCTGAGAAAATGGAATTGCTACCCTTATCTCATCCATGGAGTGATGAAATTTTAAAATTCAGATTCTGAATGCGCAAATGGTTTATCTTATCATTCCATGTGGTTTTGTCCGTTAAATTGATAGCAAATTACGTAAATTTGGTCTGTTATTTATGTAAAATCGTGGACTTAACACACCCCCCAACTTAATCATTGCTAGTCCCTTAGCAATACAATCATCTGAAAAATTAGGAATACCATGATTAGTAAAAAGAATCACACTTCTTTTTTAAAGGATATCTAATGCAAATGGTAGGTAATTGGAATTCAAGTTTTTCGTTCTCCCGCCCACTATACTTAGAATCATGACAAGTGATTGTGCATATCATTTGAGGTAATTGGAGTTCATTTCTATCCTGTTTGGTATATCGTTGCCTTTACTGCCTCTTGGGGTAGAATTACTCAGGGGAGAGAATAGAAAAAGAGGTCTTTGAATTAGTTGGCTAGGTTCGCTTTTCGGTTTTCGCCCCGACTTAAAACTTTTTAGGATTTGGTCTTATTTTGCTGTGAAGGACTTTAGCACGATTGTTTTGTGCTTTGAGAGTGCGTACTTTTTGCCACTCTCTTTATTTCTGTCTGAGGGGAGGTGCATACTTTTTGCCACCGTCCTTCCTTTGACTCTTTTGAAGCATATTTTTTATTTTCACGCTTCTGATTGTCTCCTTTTTTTTTTTTCGAAGTGACCGCTTCCTTAAAGTATTAAGTGGTTTGATCTCCTATTACGAATCCTAGTTTTCCGTTCTTTTGACCTAAAAGTAAAAATAGAATGGGTAATTCTACACTTCGGGTAACTCCAGCAACTCTATACTTTTAGGATCTTCCACTCTTTCCAAGTTACCGTGTGTGTGTGAAAATCATCTCGTCGTGATTCATTGTAGAGAGAGGGGTTAACTCAAACTTTTACTCATCCTTTTACCTCAATTTTTTTGATCAAGATTCCCTAATTGAAGTGTGGTAGATATGAATTTCTGTTGGGGTGTGAAAATGAAACAATTCTTCTTTTGAAAATTTGTGTGAAAATTGAAAAAATTTCACAATTTTTGTTGATTTTATTCAATATGCATTATGATTCTCCCCCCAACTTGAATGACATTGTCCTCAATGGCATAGAAATGCACAAAAATTAATGATGAGGAGAGATACAACCTGAGATGTGACGAAGCTTTTCTCTGTTCTCCATGGTGGATTTTTTTTATGAATTTTCTAAAAGAAAAGAAAAAGAGAATAATTAGAATAGAAATGAGAAGATTGGGTTGCCTCCCAATAAGCGCTAAGTTTAATGTCTTCAGCCAGACGAAATTATGTTCATTGTGGGTCACTTAGCTGCATGGATTCCAATGGACAATTTTGAAGGTTTTCAATGTAAGGTTTTAAACGTTGCCCATTAACAGTAAATGTCTGTCCATTTTTTGGATCCATGATCTTGACCGCACCATGGTCAAAAGCTTTAATTACCAAGAATGGCCCATCCCATCTAGATTTCAATTTCCCAGGAAACAAACGCAACCTTGAGTTAAATAGCCAGACTTTTTGATGAGGGTGGAAAGATTTCCTTACAATATGTTTATCATGAAAAGCTTTAGTCTTGGCTTTATAGATTTTCGAGTTCTCATAGGCTTCATTTCTTATTTCATCTAGTTCGCTCAATTGTAAGGTTCGGTGTGAACCTGCTTTGATTAGATCAAGATTGACCTGTTTGATAGCCCAATAAGCTCTATGTTCTAATTCCACTGGGAGATGGCAGGCTTTTCCAAAGACTAGTCTGTATGGTGACATGCCAATAGGAGTTTTATAAGCAGTCCGATAGGCCCACAAAGCATCATCTAACCTTTCAGACCAATCTTTTCTGTCGGGCCTAACAGATTTTTGCAAGATATTCTTGATTTCTCTATTGGATATCTCCACTTGGCCACTAGTTTGGGGATGGTAAGGAGTAGCAAGCTTATGAGTAATCCCATATCTTTTGAGCAATACTCGAAATTGAGAATGAGTGAAGTGCGAACCCCCATCACTAATGATAGCCTTTGGCCATCCGAACGTAGAGAAGATATTTTTCTGTACAAATTTCATCACCACCTTGTGATCATTGGTTCGGGTGGCTATTGCTTCAATCCATTTAGACACATAGTCCACTGCCACCAAGATGTATTCGCATCCAAAAGATGGTGGAAAAGGGCCCATGAAATCTATTCCCCAAACATCAAAAATTTCAACCACTAAGATTGGATTTAGAGGCATCATATCTCTTTTAGTGATATTTCCAACAGCTTGACATCTTAGGCATGTTTTGCTGAACTCATAAGCATCCTTGAACAGTGTGGGCCAATAGAAACCGCTTTGTAAAACCTTTGCTGCGGTTTTCTTTCCGGAGAAATGACCTCCACAAGCAAGGTTGTGGGAAAAGTTCAAAACACTTTGTTGTTCTTCTTCAGGCACACATCTCCGGATTATTTGATCTGGACAAATTTTGAAGAGTTCAGGGTCTTCCCAAAAATAATACTTCTCTTGAGAGAAGAATTTATCTTTTTCATTTTTTGTCCATCCTTGTGGGATTTGACCAGTCACCTTAAAATTCACAATATGTGCATACCATGGTGGTGACATGTGGGAAATGGCTAAGAGGTGTTCATCAGGGAATGAATCTCTCATTGGTTCATTATCTGAAATCATGATTCGGGAGAGATGATCAGCAACCACATTTTCGGACCCCTTTTTGTCCCGAATCTCCAAATCAAATTCTTGGAGGAGTAGGATCCACCTGATTAATCTTGGTTTGGCATCTTTCTTTGTCAACAGATATTTCAATGCCGAGTGATCAGAATAAATAATCACTTTTGCCCCCAAAAGGTAAGATCGAAATTTCTCCAGGGCAAAAACAACAGCTAACAATTCTTTTTCTGTGGTGGTATAGTTCATTTGAGCATCTACAAGTGTACGACTTGCATAATAAATCACCACCGGCTTTTTATTGATTCTTTGTCCCAGTACTGCCCCCATAGCATAATCAGAAGCATCGCACATTATCTCAAATGGCAAAGACCAATCAGGCGATTGGAGAATGGGAGCTTTGATCAGAGCCTCTTTTAAAGATTTAAATGCTTCCAAGCATTTCTCATCAATATGGAATGGGACATCTTTGGCTAAGAGAAGAGTTAATGGTCGGGCAATTTGGGAGAAATTTTGAATAAACCGGCGGTAGAAACCGGCATGGCCCAAGAATGACCGAATTTGCTTTACCGAAGTGGGTGGAGGAAGATTGGCGATTAGGCTAACTTTAGCTTTATCCACTTCAATACCTCTTCCAGACACTATATGGCCCAAAACTATGCCCTCTTTAACCATGAAATGACTCTTTTCCCAACTTAGAACCAAATTGGTCTCTATGCATCTTCCCAGTACATTTTTCAAATTCTCCAGACAAATTTCAAATGAATCCCCGAATATTGAAAAATCATCCATGAATACTTCAAGGAATTCTCCCACCATATCTGAAAAGATGGCCAACATGCACCTTTGGAAAGTTGCTGGTGCATTACATAGTCCAAATGGCATTCTTCGGAATGCAAATGTGCCAAATGGACATGTGAATGTGGTTTTCTCCTGATCTTCTGGATATATAGCCACTTGATTATATCCCGAATATCCATCTAAGAAACAGAAATATTGCTGACCCGCTAGCTTTTCCAAAATTTGATCAATAAACGGGAGTGGGAAATGATCTTTCTTTGTCATTGTGTTCAATTTTCTGTAATCAATACAAACTCTCCACCCCGTGGTTAGCCTAGTGGGCATTTCTTCACCTTTTTCATTTGTCACCACAGTTAAGCCAGACTTCTTTGGCACTACTTGGGTTGGGCTTACCCACTTGCTATCAGATATTGGGTATATGATACCCGCATCTAGCCATTTCACCACTTCTTTCTTAACCACTTCCATCATAATAGGATTCAATTTCCTTTGCATTTCTCTGCTTGGTTTTGCATTATCTTCAAGATAAATATGATGCATGCATGTGGTTGGGCTTATTCCTTTCAAATCAGCTACTGACCACCCTATGGCTTCTTTATGAGTTCGAAGAACTTCAATGAGTTGTTCTTCTTGAGTAGGGTTAAGATCCGTAGCTATGATCACAGGTAGAGTTTCAGATGGGCCCAAAAAGACATATTTGAGAGATTCCGGCAAAGGTTTGAGCTCTAATTGAGGAGGAACCTGGAGAGATGGAGGAGTAGGTTCTAGATTGAGTTCAGGTAAAGGCTCAACCTTATTGGGCTGCCAAGTCCTTTTATTCAAATCTGATATGGCCATTAACTCCTCTTCTTCTTCAAGTTGGGCCGAAGGGAATGTTTCTACAATCTTATCAACCACATCAATTGCAAAGCAATCTTCCCCATCCTGCATATGGCCAGAAGCTTTGAAAATGTTGAGGGATAATTTGTGATCTCCAAATGAGATATCCATTAACCCAGATTTGCAGTTGATGATGGCATTTGCAGTAGCTAGAAAAGGTCGGCCCAATATGATTGGGCTATTTCTCAGATGTTGAACGGGCTCCATGTCAAGGATGACAAAATCAACTGGGAAGTAGCACGTATCAATCCTGACAATGACATCTTCCACCATTCCTTTCGGTGTCCTAAGAGATCTATCGGCCAATTGTAGGATCACTGGAGTTGGTTTCAATTCTCCTATTCCAAATTTTTCATAAACTGAGGTGGGTAATAGGTTCACACTTGCTCCAAGGTCCAATAATGCTTTATCAAAGGTGGTTCCTTCAACAACACAAGAGATAAGTGGTGCTCCAGGGTCTTTCATCTTTTTAGGCATTTGGTTGAGCAAAATGGCACTCACTTCTTCAGACAAAAAGACTTTTTTGGGATTTGCTTTAGGCTCTCTCTTGTGAGTGCAAAGTTCTTTCAAAAACTTGGCATAGGCCGGCACATGTTGGATTGCATCAACCAATGGAATGTTAATGTGGACTTGTTTAAATAAGTCCATTAACTGTTCATTTTTGGCTTGGATTTGATGCTTTCTTTGTTCTTTGCCATTTTCTAAAGCTTGTGGAAAAGGGATTTTCGGTTTATACTTCTCAGGACATTCCTCCATTTTTCCTTTTCCTTGAATGGTATTGGGTTGTTCATTCTCATCTTCATCTTCTTCTCCTTTTTCTTCATTTTGTTCAAGATTGGGCTGACTAGATTCTTGATTTGGGTAAGGATCCGGCAAGACTTTACCACTTCTTAAGGCCGAAATTGCTTTCACATTTTCTAACTGTGGGCCTCTTGATGGATTTGTGCCCATTTGAGGTTGGACTTGAGGATTAGGTAGGATTGGTTGATGTTGGAAACCCGGAGGATAGTTTCGCGGGTTTGCAATGGGTTGACTTGGTAATGGGCCCACTTCCCTCCTCATGGTTGTATCAGCCATTTGACCCAATTGGGCTTCCAATTTTGAAATGGATTGTTGTTGAGAGATGACCAATTGTTGCAATTGTTGCTGTTGTTGTTGTTGATTCATGAGTAATTGTTGCAGCATATTGAATTTGTCATCATTTTGATTTGATGGCTGATGTTGTGGGATTTGATATGGAGGTTGAGAGAACATATTCTGGTTGTTATTGGGCTGAAAGTAAGGGGCTTGAACTTGTTGGCTTTTGTTGAAAGATTGATTTGGATAATAATTCTGTTGATGGGCCCTGTTCTGAAAATTTTGTGCTTGTGGATTTGGAGCTTGGGCTTGTTGAGATTTCCATGAAAAATTAGGATGATTCTTCCAACCAGGGTTGTAGGTGTTAGAATATGGATCATGATTGGGCTTTGAATAACCCTGGGCTGCTTGGACTTGTTCTTGGATGAACGGTGGCAATTGGGCTGCCGTGGGACACTCACTGACATGGTGAGTTGGGCTGGCACAAAGACTACAAGCTTCTTGATAAGATGGAGAAGATTCAGAGTAAGGTCTTGATTGTGCATGGATATTAGATCCTTGGTTATTCGAAGCTAGGACTTGGTCTAGCTTTTGGGCCATAAGATCCATTTTGCTCATTTGTTGGGCCAGAAGGTCCACCTTATCCAACTTTTGAGCCAAGACATTGATATCCATCTTAGGTTCAAATTCTCCTCTATTTCTTATTTCATAGACTCCAGTCCGTTTGGATGTTCCCACAGATCTTTCATATGATGAAAGTGAAGCATGATTTATTGAATTTTCACTTAGCATTTCAAACAAATCATAAGCTTCTTCCTCACTTTTGCTCATGAATGCTCCTCCACAAGATGCATCTACCATTTGCCTGTATTGTGCATCTAAACCTTCATAGAATGCTTGCACAATTTGCCATCTAGACAATCCATGATGTGGACATTTTCTCAACAATTCTTTCAATCGTTCCCAAGATTCATGAATTTGTTCTCCTGGTAATTGTGAGAATCCAGTTATAGCCCTTCTCATTGTGTTTGTTCTCCCAATAGGATAGAATTTCTTTAGGAATTCTTGTTGCATTTCAGGCCAAGTCCTAATGGGCTTCCCTATCGTTCCAAGCCAATATTTGGCTTTGTCCTTAAGTGAGAAAGGGAATAGGGTAAGTCTAAGGGCATCTTCCGTGAAATCTTGAATTTTCACGGTTGAACAAATTTCAAAGAATTCATCCAAATGTTTATATGGATCTTCATTGGTATTCCCATAGAAAGATGGGAGCATTTGGATGGTGCTTGGCTTGATCTCATAATGGCTAGCATGGACATTAGGCAATTGGATACAAGATGAAGGGTTATAGTCTTGAGGAATGAAGTATTCCTTCATTTGTTTTGGCATTTGTTGATTGTTTCCAGCCATTTGATGTTGAATGTTGGTTTGGTGATGTAGGTATCTCTCAATTTCTTGAATGGGTTTGATAATATATGGCTTTTGAGATCTTCTACCTAGCATACACTAGACCAAGATGGGATGAGAATGGTTGTTTTTGTGATTTTTATTTTTATATTTTTTTTTTATGTTTATTTATGCAAAGACAAACAAGTTAACAACAAATTCCTAATGACCTAAGTGTGTCCTAAACTTAAAGATGAGATTTCTCACAAAATGGCTAGAATTCACTATGAATCACCCCTACAATAGATCAATCGGCCAGGTAAGAGGTGGGATAGTGGGAGGCTCCCCCTACTTTCGTAGAGACCTAATTAAATAACCACTTGTCCACTTAGGCGTTTGCCTTTGTAACCTCTAGCCTAGACACCGTTGTCCAAAGTAGAGATGAATTCAAAGCTCGGTCCAATCATAGTGTGAACCCTAGGTGCAATTGCTATTTGATTTTTATTGGGCTTGGGACAATGCAAGATGGAGTGTTTGTGGTTTGTGGGCCAAGGAAGGGTGATGAAATCCCCACCTTATCTTGTGATGAAGATGCCCTTAAATTATTTGATCAATGAGATGCACACCACAATTCAATCAAGTTTGTTTTGTGCAATAATGAAATGATAATGCATGAACATGTTGTTTGCACAATATTGAAAAACTTACCTTGCCTCCCGCACTCTTCAACATGAAATAAATGGCAAAAATTTAAAACTAATGCATTCCTAAATGATGCATGTCCTAAAACATAGTGGTTTAGTTTCTAATCTTGAAATGCAAAATTTTTTTTTTTTTTTAATTTTGTTTTTCTGATTTTTTTTTTTTATTTAATGAGGGCTATGTCTATTTTAAGCAAATCTAAACATAAAAATATTAAAAAGATTGGAACAAACTCACCAAGTTGAGCTTTCCTTTTGTCTTCTTTTTTTTTTTTTTTTAAATTCCTGCAAAAAGAGAAAATGAATGTGAGTATGGATTTATACAAATGGACCCAAAATAATCAAAATTAAAATTCTAATTCCCCGGCAACGGCGCCAAAAATTGATGCGTATTTAAATGCCGTCGTTAAAACACAAATATCATCAATCTTAATTTCCGAATCTCAATTAAAAATAACAAGGTAGTGTATGGTTGAGACCGGGTCGATCCACGGAGAAATAGAAATCTAATTTTGAAAACCTTGGATTTTTTAGTGGAAACAATGTGAGCAAGTGTGACTTTGAGTTGCAAATCTTGTGAAAATGATCAATTAATTGCCGAAATTTACTCACACTCCTAAAACACTAAATCGCCTAAGTTTTATTAAGACAATACTAACAATACTCAACTAATGATCTATATGTAAATCTAACTAAATGATTGAATAATAGACAACATAAATATATTATCCTAAGAAGATAGATATTTCTAGAAGACTAAATTACCAAGCTACTGCATAAAAGAAAATTGATACAACATTATTTAAAGAGAAATTACAATGTGAGTTTTCAAGGCTAATTGAACTAAGCCTATTAACATAAAATGAACAAGCTAGAAATTCAACAGCAGTGAGAACTACAGCAGAAGGGCTGCTGGCCAAGAGGCGCCTGGTGCAGATGGCGCGGGCACACTGGTCCAAGCCGGGTTCGTGGCAGCAAGTGGAGGTGTCGGCGCTTTGGACCGACCGCAGGGATGCGCGGTGCACTGCGCCGAAGCGCGGGTACGTGCAGCAGGCTCGGCAGGGTGCTGCGAGGTGAGGAGTGCAGCAGCCGAGGCAGGGCGCTGCAGGCGAGGCTGGCGGCGGACTCAGCAGGCGAGGCAGGCGATGGCTCAGCAGGCGAGGCAGGCACGGGCGACGAGGCCAGCTTGCGCGAACAGCGGCGTGATGCCGCGTGGGCCTGGCGGGCGGCGACGACCTGTGCGTGGGCGTGCCCGAGCACGACGCGTGGCTGCTGGGGGCGACCGAGCGGGAATGCCTGCTCTGTGCAGGCACGAGCGACGAGGGGGTGCTGGCGCGAACCTGTTCTGCCCGCCGCGTGTCCTCGCGGGGCCCGGTGCGACAGGCGGCGAGAGAGAGAGAGAGACAGAGAGAAAAAGGTAAAGGGGAGAGAGAGAGCTGCAGGGGAGAGCGCAGGGAGAGAGAGAAGAAAACAGAGAGAGAGGGAGAACAGTGAGAGAGGGAGAGAAATCTGTGAGAGAGAGAGAGATAAGAGAAACTTTTTAAAATTCGGGGCTCTCACATTGACCTTCTCCCCTAGTTTTTATAGAAAAGAAGGGGGGGGGGTTTTGAATTTCAAAAGAGGTTTTAAAATCATGTTATTAAGTTCCCCTTGATTTAGGGGATCCTCTTTAAAGCATTTAATTGATTTTTTTTTTTTTTTTTTGAATTTCGAAATTCTGAAATGAATCTTTATTTTGAATTTCAGAATTCCCTCCTTCTTTCTCTCTTAGTTGGCATGTGGGCCCCAGTTGAAGCTAAAATACGAAAATAAAATGATGTTTTTGCCAGGATTCGAACCCGGGTTGCTTCCTTGACGTTCGGGTGGTCCAACCACTATGCCATCTGCTTGTTCATGTCCTGTTTCACATAAAATAACAGTTAAGTTCTCATAGCCATAAATCATTCAACTACGCATTAAATAATTGCTGAGAAAATGGAATTGCTACCCTTATCTCATCCATGGAGTGATGAAATTTTAAAATTCAGATTCTGAATGCGCAAATGGTTTATCTTATCATTCCATGTGGTTTTGTCCGTTAAATTGATAGCAAATTACGTAAATTTGGTCTGTTATTTATGTAAAATCGTGGACTTAACAAGTACCTCATTATCAACCAGCTTGATTATATTGTCGCAGTTGCGTAGATGTCCTCGGACTTGAGACACCAAGGACACCTTGTCGGTGGACTTCTGTATTTTGACTTTGGTTTATGAATCTCTATCCACGGGATTCTAAACAGCCAAGGATCGGGTACAGCGGAATACCGTCGTAGAGAATTGAGTGTTAATAAGGAATCATTCGCTCTCGATACTTAGAGAGAGAATATTCTAGAAAGGATGCGCAGAAGTCCCTAGCAAAGGCGGACGATAATATCGGGAAAGGAGTTTTCCGATATTATACGACAACATCTGATCTAGGTGAGTCGACCATTTAGGATTTGACGGTATACCATGCCTTGAGTTGACTCGGGAGTATTGTGTGAATGAAGGATTGTGTCCACGCAGTAACTATCGGCGGAAATGTTCCAAGAGTGAATTACTTAACCCTAATACCTTCCGGGTTCACACGGTAGTGCTTGGCATCCAACGTGATCGAAGGCCCGGTCGAATTTAATATGCAATATGATTGATTAATTAATTAATAATGAGTTATTAATTGATTAATCAGGCCACTGAGAAGTAACTAGGCTTATAGGCCATTAACTGGACTGGTTATCAGGTCTAGAGGGTCACATGCAAATGATTCTCAAGGCGATGGATAATAAGTGGGTTCTATATTAAATCGGGAGTTTTTATGAAAAACCACGTAGTTAATATAAAAGATAGTGAACGGGCTGAGCACGCCAAGCTGCTGCTCAACCTTGGCCGCCCCTCCTCTCTTCCTCTCTCTCTCTCTCTCTCTCTCTCTGGCGCCCCAGGCTGGCCCTGTTCTCCGAGTCTGCTCCACCGCTTCTCCGACTCCCATTCGACGAGAAATCGACCGCGCATCACGATGGTCGTTGCGGCGAACGGCGAAGAGTTTGTAGGCTACGACGAGTGAGGAACGGGAGGATACCCACTGCGAGGAGGATCACGTAGATTTCGCTAGAGGCTGGACATCTGCACGGCTGGCGATGTCACACTGACGAAACCAATCAGTCGCGAATTCGAACCCGCGCATGGTAAGAAATGATTATCCGATAATCGTTTATGATTTTATTCAAAACTGGAAAAATGGATTGTTGTTTTTATTTTATTTTTCGTTGCGTGAGCGATCTAGAGAAACACGAGAGGAAAAGCATGCCGAAAGCCTTTCGAAAAGGCCAAAAGGGCTACACATATATTGTAGCTTATTCATTCTGATATTTATAGACCTATGAGTGTGAAGGCTCGTTATGGGGCATCATATTTCCTTACCTTCATTAATGATTATTCGTGATATGACTATGTTTATCTGATCGCTCATCGCTATAAAGCATTGGATTGTTTCAAATGCTTCTTAGCTGAGGTTGAAAATAAGACTGGTAAGAGTATAAAAGCTCTTCGCACAGACTAAGGACACGAATATTTATATGATCAGTTCATAATCTATATGAGGAAAAAGGAGTTACAAGACAACTCACTATTCCATACGCTCCGCAACAAAATGGTGTTGCCGAGAGAAGGAATAGGACATTGTTAGACATGGTTAGATTGATGATGGCGCATGAGAGGATGCTTTGTTGATTGCCACCTATATATATAACCGTGTACCTTCACAATCAGTTCCTTCTACCCCTTATAAGTTGTAGCGTGACGAGAAGCCCAATTTAAAAAATCTACGCCCATAGGGGTTAGCTGGATATGTCCATGATACTTTCCATAAATATGGAAAACTGGGCCCTAAAGTTAAAAAGCTTATCTTCATAAGATATCTCGATAGCTCACATGGGTATGTCATGTACAAACAATATCAAGATGGAGGAATGACAGAGAAAGAGGTCCGAGACGTTGTATTCTTAGAGAAAGAATACCCCAAACTTGGCTATGCCGGGAAGACCTTTGATCTCCATGAAGTGGATGAGACGAGTACTCTCTTATCATCTTCCGACGAAGGGAGGGAATTAGGTCCTAGCCATATGATCACTGGAGATAACATAGATGATCAAGCTAGTGGGAGTGTGCCCATTAATTTACCGAATGGAAGTACTTCATCATAATCGGTAAATGCCGACACACAGGTATGCCAAACTAAACGTGGGCACACTCTTCATCGACGGTTTGAGATTGAAGAGGAGATTTTAATGTTTCAGCCTGCGGATGATGAAGAACCTAAAAATGTCAAAGATGCATATTCATTATTGTCAAAGAAGGAATGGGAAGCTACCATGCAAGATGAAATAGATACAATGAAAAAGAATAGGGTCTGAGAATTAGTTGATCTTTCACTTGGACATACGGCTATTGGAAACAAATAAGTTTTCAAAATTAAACTCAAGACAGATGGATCAATTGACAAATACAAAGCATGACTAGCGGTGAAAGGATATACCCAGAAGGAGGGTATTGACTTTGATGAGACGTTCTATCCGTTGATGAGATTTACGTCTGTTCGCCTAATCCTAGCTATTATCGCACATTTAGATTTAGAACTCTTCCAAGTGGATGTGAAGACGGCATATCTCAATGGATAACTAGACGAGAAAATTTACATGTTTCAACCGGAGGGTTTTGAAGTAAAAGAACAAGTGCGCAAAGTTTACCGCCTAGAACATTCTATCTATTACCTAAAACAATCATCTAGACAGTGGTATTTAAGATTTCATAGGGAAACCACCTCATTCGGTTTTGAGATGATTGAGGAAGATCACTATGTGTATGTCAAACGAGAGAAAGAGAAGATTCTAATCTTATCATTATATGTTGATGACATCTTATCAGTTGGGAATAACATAGAGTTTATTAATGCTACTAGGCAATTTTCCGTCTTTGAGACTAAAGATATGGGTGAAGCAAACTATGTATTCGGAGTGAAAATAGTCAGAGATCGCTCTAGAAGGTTTCTGAGTCTGTCTTAGGAAAACTACATTAATATGATTCTAGAGCGACAGGGAATGAATCACTTTAAGCCCATTGATACTTCAGTTGATAAAAGTTATATTTTAAGTATATGCCAATGCCCACAGACTAAAGAAGAGAAGAATCAAATGAATAAAGTGCCATGTTATTGAGAGTCTTGATGTATGCTATGTTGCGTCCTCGACTTGACATTAGCTATGCCGTAGGTTTAGCTAGCCGTTATCAAAGTAACTATGGTCATGCTCACTGGAAGGCAGTAACGAGAATATTCCGATATTTACGTGGAACAATAAACCTTGCTTTAGGTTACGAAGGAGGTGATATAAGATTGAAAGATTATAGCGATGTTGATTGGGCCAGCGACAAAGACGAAAGAAAGCCTACGTCAGGATATGTGTTCATATTTGGTGGCGCTGCCATTTCTTTGTGCAGTAAGAAATAGACTTGTGTTGCTTTATCCACTATGGAATCGGAATACATGGCATGTTCGACAGCTTGTTAAAAAGCGTTTTTGTTAAGGAATTTCTTACAGCAATTGGTTGTCACTCCTCACTAGGAGGAGAGTGTACCACTATATGTCGATAGTACATCAGCCTTGGTATACGCCAAGGATCCTAAGTACCATGGGAGGACCAAACATATGATAGCAGATATCACTTCATTTGAGATCTATTGGCAAAAGAAGTAGTGGTCCTTCGACATATTTTTACCGATCGAATGGTAGCGGATCCACTAACTTAACAGATCATTAGAGAGGTATTTATGACCCACTGTAGAGCCATGGGTTTATGTAAACTATAATGTGAGAATAGTTTTTGTTGACTTCAATATGTTTATGCATTCTCTTACTGAGTATATTTTGATGGAATGCTTGTTTACACATCAATGAGTGTCACTAGACTTAAATTGACCCTCTCACACGGGTAATTCGCCTTGGCGCTGAGATAGCGAGCAAGATGAGACATTGCGTATCTATGGCGCTAGGAGAGCAAATAAAGTACACTTAAATTAAGAGCCGAGATGAGATCTTCAGATATCGAATACAAGAATAAATGAGCCCATCATGTATAGTCTGTAGTAGCTGGATGTGAGTCTTGAGACAAGGTGCTGAGTGGAAGCAACTGGGTCATGAGGCTCAAGTTAATCGCAGTGGGAGTGATTAGACTAAGATCCGTATGGTGTTTAATGATAAATTCATAAAGTGACACACCCACATTTGTGAAAGAACACAATAACATGTGTTTCACACTGCATGTGTGATTCTCAACTGATAAATAAGAATGATAAATGGATCTTTGCTTCATCATTGTGTGATCTCTTGGATCATATTGTTGAACCTACTAGTACCCTATATGACCTAAGAACTATGTCATGAAGAGGAGGCTCGGCGTCGCTACTTTAGCATGATCCTTAGAAATAAGGTTGACACAGTCTAGCGGGACATGACTAGGAAAGCGGTTGAGATTAATCGAATTGACATGAGAGCTTAAGAAATACATCTCTATATTGCATCATGCTATATGGGTCATACCCTAGGGAACTCAGTCAGTTGTTTATAGACAGAGTCATGATCACATAACATTGGGATTTAACGTTGCCAGTTATTTAACTAAGAGATCAGGAGCGTTAAATTAAATGAATATAAGATTGTCTGGGGTACCACGAGACTTTTAAAGAGTATTGTGTTATGTACTACTTGCTTGATCGTGTTATGCTCGTGAGGTCGCACACTTCATTTCCTGTATGACACTTAAATTGTAGCAATTAAGAGAGATTGTTTATTAATCTTTGCCCATCGTGGGTAAGTAGGAGATGTTATGTAGGGTGGCTTTAAACGTAGGTTTGAGGCCCCTACTTCTTATGCCCATGTGGGAGCATGGGCAACATGCTTGGGGAGGTTACGTGGGTTATGCCCTTCTTGCATAGAGTGCGTGAAGGGAGTTGAGAAAGGAGTGGGCAAGTTTAGTTTCTCCTTTTTTCAAGGAGACCGGTTCCCTCCCTTATTTTGAAAGGTTTAGAGGTGAGATAAATGAGGGAAGTGGGAATACGGGATGAGAACTTTTTGCAACATTCTCTGTCTCTAAACGCCGCATCTCTCTCCAAAGACTCTCTCTCTCTCTTTAAGAGTTGCACTCCAAGGAAGTCATCACCATAGGCTTAAGATTTGCAGCGTGGAACTTCGGAAGAAGTCTGTATTGTGATTCTTTTCTTCGTCCTCTCGAAGTCATCGCCACTCGTCCTCGAACGTCGTCGTTAAGGTGCTCACTAAACTCTTGCCGTGATCCGTCTCCATGCACGCTTCTGCATTTATATTGTTCATTTTAATGCATGGAGAATGTTCAACACCTAGTACTTGATTGAATATGATGTTCATCTGATGAGATCGTGTACATTGCATGTCTAGCAACAGTGATCGTACGCCTAGGGAATTAGCAGCTGATGGGATGAAAGATGTAAGAAAGTAAATAATACACAGCTTTAGCATATTTGGCATATGGGAGTTGAATAGCATCAACTATGGATGGGTGTCAACATGGTACCAGTTAGATAGAACTTATGTGCTTGACCTTTAAGAAAAAAGGTTTTTTATCTTTATCTTCATTTACCCTTATCCTTAAAAAATATTGCAAGACATTATGCATTCTGGTTGTTAGATTACATTATGCGTTGTGGCTTATATTGCTCCTACACTAATAAAGAACATATATTTCTTTTTTTTATTTCGTAACTTTCTAAGCTCTTTTGCTCTATTGTCCATAAAATTCTTTTCAATTCAACATAGAAGATGCATAAAAATGTGCGCTATATTGTTTTAAGAAAATTTATAAAATGTGATCAAATTATTAAATCTATAAACTAATACATAAAAGTAGGAGTTTTAGGTTCTATGTAAAATAAATTTTAATAGAAAAAGTTTTCCAAGGAAATAAATTTACGACAAAAATATAAACAAAATTATCATTTGATACTTATAATTGTGTTTTGCTGGTTTGGAATTTTTTTTTTTGGTCCCATCCAATGGATGCTTAAGTTATCCATTAATTAAAGTTTTCTGGATCACTAAATAAGTCATTGTGCTATAGTTTTCCGAGAACCTTTCATGTAGTCTATTTATCCATAGATGCTCCTCTAATTCACATGTATGAATTTTCATCATCTTGTTCAACTTTTACCCAAGGTTGGTTTGGCTTTCAGTCGATCGTCCCGCTAACAATAGTTTCCGTGAAAAGGGGGCGCTGAAATGTCTAACACCATCCGTTTCCATTAACAGTGATTCTTTGATTAGAGAAGCAGAATTTGATTACAAGTATGACAGCTGTCGTGCTTATGCCCTATTTACAGGAATCGAGTGATGCAGATCGACGATCATGATTGAGTCGATTAGCTGCGACCTTCCGATCAGCCAATGGACAGCCTGTTGATCAATGCATTCCAAATTAATTGATGAATCCACGAGGAGATGTAGGATAATGATTATTTGATGACTAGCTTCTACCTTTCCCCGCTGCGCACGAGAAGCCCTAGCCATGGCAAATGACCGAAACCGGTCTCTTCTCCGAGGAGAAGGAAAAGACGAGGCCGCTGGAGCAGAAGAGCGGCACCGCCCCCGGATATCCAAGCGGAGGAAGGAGGAAGATAGCAGCGACGGCGATTCCACCGACGACCAGGAGTGTGGTGGCAGCAGGAAGAAGCGGAAGAGGGGGAAGCACAGGGGGTCGCGCCAGAGCTCGCGAAGAGCCCGGGGGAGCAGCTCTGAGGGCGAGCGGGGCGAGGACTCTTCCTCCTCTGCCTCCTCCTATTCGTACGGGGATTCTTCGGAGGAGGATTCCAGCACCGGGGACTCTGCTTCGGAGGAGAGCGAGGGGGAGGTGAGGCGCAGGAGGATGCGGGAGAGGAGGAAGGAGAGGGAGCACGAGAAAGAGAGGCGCAGGAAGGAGAAGGAGAGGAGGAGGAAGGAGAGGGAGCACGAGAAAGAGAGGCGCAGGAAGGAGAAGGAGAAGGAGAAGAGGAGGAAGAGGAAGAAGGAGAAGACGAAGAGGAAGAAGGAGAAGACGAACAGGAAGACGGAGCAGAAGGAGAAGGATCTGGGCAAGAAGGGTGCTGTGACGAACTCTTGGGGGAAGTATGGGGTGATCAGGGAAACGGACATGTGGTGAGTCCTCCGCGCCGTTATGCCAACTCTGTCCTTCACCGCCGGAAGAAATGCTTATCTTGGACCGCTGTTGCCTCACCTTAGGGTTTGTTGTTCTAGCTTGGGAAAATTTGGCCACCATTTCTTTTTCCCATTTGCAAAGAACCTTTTTTGCAGGCATTTGGTTTTCTGCTGCATTTTCCCGTTTTACGTTATCACTTCCTTTTGATTTTTTACTTTGGACATTTAAAGAAAACTAGTTTTATAAGATCACAAAACTACTGTTTAATGAGAGTCTGAAACGAGAATTTCATTAGTGTTTATTGATTTGCGAAATTGCAGACTTCAGGGAGTGGAGAGGTAATTGCCGTTTTTTTTTCTTCTCAATATTTTGCAGGAATAAGCGACCAGAGTTTACTGCATGGCTAGCTGAAGTCAAAAAGGTGCTTTTCTTACTAAAGACATAATAATATTGGTATATTTTACTTGGTAGTTAATGGGGCGTTTGGTTGCATTACAGGTTTCTATATAGTTTCATGACAAAAAGTTATAGCCACAGAAGATTCACGATAGCTTTAAATTACGAGACATCTGATTATTATGTTTGGTAAAAATATGGTAAATTTTAAAAATTACAATGAACTGTTTGGTAGTGCTTTTAAATAAATCTTATAATCTTCAAGTGCTTCCCAAAGACTCCAAACACATTTGAAAAAGCATATTTTGCATTTCACAAATTGTGTATTGATTAAATGTCATTTAACAACTTTGAATCACAATTTTTCTACGAAACCTGCTACAATACACATTTAGAACTTTGCACAATATATTGATGAACAAGTGAAAAAATGAAACATAATTGTTTCTATCAAATACACAACATCAAATGTCCTTGGGATATCTTTACTATAAGAAAAAGTTGAATAAATACGGTAGAATAGTATATGAGCCACTCTCGGTTGTACAAGATAAATTAGTCAATATCAGCTAGAATCAAACAATGCCCCTTTCTAATCATAACATCTGAATGTAGGATGAAATAAAATAGAGGAAAACATTTTTCTGGTTATTAGCAATAAAAAAATTATTCAAACCAGACGATAAATAGGATGATCATGCCTTGGTGGTATGATTCATGCTCGGCAAAACATTTAAACAAGGCATGCTTAAATCTGTGGCTATGCAAAATAACAAACAGGTGACAGGCAGTGCTCAACAATCACAAAACAGCACAACCAACTATCACCAACCTCTTGCAGCTGCACTGAGCAAACTAGAGAGCATGTCCCTTTCATTCGATTGACCTATTCCTTAACGACCACCCAGAGAAGAGCTTTAGCAGGGCAACGATGGAGATGGAGCCCAAAACAACATTGCCAGGCAGGGGAGGATCAATGAGTATGCTGCAATAGCTGGGTAGACGATGCAAGTGTAATGGGTGGTTTGGCCTCCACCCGAGCCTATGACCATGCTGCACTCTTCCTCAGTGACTGTGGAGGATGCTATTGCGCAGCTCTGACCAATGCCGACATGTGATCGGAGATAGAGATGGAGGTAATAGAATGTGTCAGTGGTGTAGGAACGGGGTTAGAGAGGATCTGTTGTCATCATCATTGTCTCTGCTCTCTGCTCTCTCTCGCTCCTGGATGCTGCCAAAGCATGCCACTGCACTGCCGCCGGGCGCACTGACTTCTAGTGCAGCAAGGATGATACCTAGTATGGCATAGAGCTGCGGGTGGAGGGGAAGGGGCTACCTGTCAGCGAGGAGGAGGAGCATTTGCTACCTGCAGGTGATGTGCTAAAACTTCCCGGAGGCATGCGACGAGAGCTCCGGGCGGGGGGTTCAAGGACAAGAGGGGCCTGGAGGAGTTTGTTGGGGGTCATTGAGGACTTGACTCCACCCAAGTTCACATGTTAAGGGGAAAAAAAAAAAGAGGGGTCTACCTCTTTTTTTTTCCTGTTGTATTTTGTGAAAGGATACCCTTTCAAAAAGAAAGGGTATCCTTTCACAATATATTTTGATTAGGCTCGCCAAACACCTTTTTCTAGTCACTTTCCTTATAAAAATATATTTTTATAAAAAGCCTCTCATTATATTGCACACTCCATCAGTTTTAACATCTTTTTAGGATGTGTACATTGCCACAATTAAATGAAAACATAGCAATGTATGCAATATGCAAACAGCTGCCATAGCATGTATGCACACAGCGGCCACATAGGTCCCCTCATTAAAATGAAGTGCGTATACAACCAAGCAAAGGGGCTTGTGGAGGAGGCAGCCTTAGTCTTCAATGGCATATTACAACCTTGCTAAAATGGTGATTGTTCAACCTTCAAATAAGGATTCTCTTATTACAATGCTGTCCAACTCCTAAATAGTTCCTAGCCTTGCCAAAATGGTGATCCTTCAACCTTCAAACAAGGATTCTCCTATTACACTGTTGTCCAACTCCTAACTAGTTCTCCAGCCTTGCCAAGATGGTGATCCCTCAGAGTTTTATTGACTAGAAATGGAGGACTACAACATTATTGATTTAACATGCGCTATACTTGATAATTGGGTCACATTATCTGAATGGCTACATGTTCTTGTTTCCAGCGAGGCTGTTTTCAAACATAATATAACCTTCTAGGGCTTCATGCATCAATGTTATTGTTCCATGCTGAGGAACATGTGTTGGGATGAACACTTTTTTGGAAGGACGTATGATGCTTCAGCACTCCCTGATTTGATCTTGTGAAACATCACATCCGTGTTCTACTTTTGTCTATATAATGTTTCTAACATAATGAATCTGGTAGAGTACATTTGATTGCCCATGTAATTATGTATGACTGTATGTAGATGTAAGCCAACATGGTATTTGACTATGTATACATTATTGTAAATTGCATGCCTGTGCAACCTAGGGATGTGCACAATTTTTTTGGAAGGTGACCAAGGTCACATTTCATTAATAAAAGTAGATGCAATACAGGATGTGCACAGTTTTTGTTCTTCCCCAAACCAAAGCAGACTGGACTACTTATAGAAATTAGATTAAACCGTCTGGAAAATTTTTTTCCTTTTTAAACTGTAATTTACATTTTTGTTAGGTGAATCTTAGGTAAATCTAAAGGTAAAAAGATTTTTGGAAAAGAGACGTGGTGGTGGGATGATGAAATTCAAAAATCTATTAACCATAAAAGAGAATGCTTTAAAACGTGGCAAATGAGTAAAAATGATCAAATCTTCGAAGACTAAAAAATTGCAATGGCCCAAGAATGTATCTTTGGCATGAAGCATTGTAGGAAGAAAGGTCTTGTGTTGAAGCTTGACTTTGAAAAGGCTTATGACATGGTTAATTAGGGGTGCTTGTTTCAGGTCCTCAGAAACATGGGATTTGGAGACACTTGGGACGGTTGGATCAAGTCTTGTTTGACTTCTGTCTCATTTGCTATGCTTATCAATGGAGTACCTTAACCTACCTTTCTTAGTGGAAGAGGTCTTCGTCAGGGAGATCCCTTTTCCCCTTGGTTGTTTGTTATGGTAGATCACTTGCTGAGCATAATGTGGGACAAGGCAACTTTATGTGGCTTGATTTCTGGATGCATTTAATGTAGGAATGGGATTCGTATTTCTGACCTCCAGTATGCATATAATACTATTCTTTTCTTTGAAGGGATGATGAGGTGCAACTATTTGTCTCCAAGGTTATTATAGAGTAGTTGGATGAGGTCAGTGGTCTTAGAGTCAACTTTCATAAGAGCAACATTATTGGGATTCATGCGAGTCCTGAGGTTTTGAGGAGAGCGCTCTGATTCTGGATTGTCAAATTGGGGATTTTCCTATTAATTATCTGGGTCTCCCGCTTTCTCTAGGAGCTCTTTGGTTTCATGATTGGAAAAAGGTGATTTGCAAGTTTCGGTCAAGGTTGGCAGGTTGGAAGGGAAGACTACTATACTATAGTGGGAGGCTGGTCTTGCCAGTCAATTTTTGATAGCATACCTATCTATTTTTTTTTATCCATTTTTAGGATCCCTAAGAAGGTTGTTCAGAGGTTGGATTCTATTAGGCGGTAGTTTTTTTGGCATGGTGGTGGGGACCCCAGTAGAGGGGGCTTTGCCATTTGTTGGGGTAGGGTTTATCGAAGCAAGGAGAACGGGGGGTCTTAGTTTGAAAGACATTAACACCTTTAATCTTGCATTGTTGATTAAATGGTTGTGGAAGCTGAGGACTCTTGATGAAGGAATGTTTGGAAGACTATCATTATCTAGTGTTACTACTGTAATGCAAGCTCATGGGACTTATCTGCTAGCTCTTCTATCTGCATCTCCCATGTGTGGAGAGGTTAAAAAAAAAACAGTGTGCTGATGTGATTTGGGCAGGGAGCCAGTTTTCTCTTACAAAATTGCAAAAATAAACACTAAGAAAATAGTTAGCGAAGCTAAGTTAAAGGCTTTTGAAGAATTGTATCATAAGTTGGGAACCTGAGAAGGTGAATAAGATATATATAAACTTGCTAAACTAAGAGACAAAATGAATAAAGATTTTAATCATATTAGATGTATTAAAAGCGAGGATAGTAGGATTTTAATCAAGGATTGTAAGATTAACGAGAGATAGAATATTTTTTGAGAAATTGTTAGATGAGGGTCAATTCAAAGGATATTCTTGTGAAGAAACCAATTAGTTTAGTGGACAAATTAATTATCATTATATCCGACACATTAGAACTTCAGAAGTTGAAGATGCTCTAAAAAGGATGAGAGCCGGTAAGGCTCTTGGGCTAGATAGGATATATATATATATATATATATATATATATATATATATATATATATATATATATATATATATATATATATATTGAAGTTTGGAGAAGTGTAGGTAGTATATGTGTTAAGTGGTTAACTGAACTTTTCAATAAGATTTTAAAAGAGAGGAGGATGCCGGATGGTTGGAGAAGAAGTATCGTGATTCTCTTCTTTAAAAATAAAAAAGATATTCAAAATTATAATAATTATTGTGGAATTAAACTTATAAGTCATACTATGAAACTTGGGAGAGAGTAGTAGAGCATCGTCTCAGGTGTGTTACTAATGCTTTAGAAAATCAATTTGGGTTCATGTCTAGCAGATCTACTACACAAGTTATTTTCCTATTGAGACAATTGATGGAGACGTGTAGAGAGATGGGAAAAGATTTATGCATAGTTTTCATTGATTTGGAGAAAGTCTATGATTGTGTACTATGGAGCTAATTTGGTAGACTTTAGAGAAAAGGAGAGTATCTGAAGGATAATTCATGTGATTAGAAATATGTATGAGAGGACTCCCACTAGCGTAAGGACGATTGTTAGAGAGACGTCAGAGTTCTCTATTATTATTGGACTACATCAAGGGTCAATGTTAAGTGCTTATCTCTTTACTTTAGTTATAAATGATGCCACTAAACATTTGCATGATGACATCCCTTGGTATATATTATTTGAAGATGATATTGTTCTAATTGATAATGATATTAAGAGTTTGAATGATAAATTAGAATAATGGAGGTCTACTTTGGAATCAAAAGGCTTTAGGATTAGTAGAGAATATATGAAATGTAATTTTAGTAATAGAGAGGTGGACCTAGTAGATTTAGTTACAATTGAGGTCAAGTTATTCTAAAAGTAACAACTTTCAATATTTAGGATTTATTATTCAAGATAATGGAGAGATCTAGGATGATGTCACTTACTGAGTCAAGGCAGGTTGACTGAGGTGGAGAAGTGCATTTGGAATCTTTTGTGATTGACGAGTCTCCTTAAGACTTAAAGAGAAGTTTTATAGGACATGTGTGAGACCTGTTATGTTATATAGTTTCGAGTGTTAGGCTGTGAGAAATGATCATATACACAAATTGTGTGTTGCTGAGATGAGGATGTTAAGGTGGATGCGTGTGGTAAAACTAGCAAAGATAAAATTAGAAATGAATATGTATGAACTTATAGGTAGCTCCCATTGACAATAAACTCATGGAGAATAGGCTGCGATGGTTTGGTCATGTACACCATCGTCTAAGTTCAGCACCGGTTAAGAAGTATGATTGAATTAGAGTGGAGGAGGGTAGAAGACATCGATGAAGACCTAAGATGAGATAGTTAGATGTAGTTAGAAAAGACTTGGCACTGCTACGTGTTACTTTTGATTTAGTGCTGGATAGATTAAGGTGGCGGGACATGATTCATGTTGCCGACTTCAAATACTTAGGATAAGGCTTTAATGATATATGTGTATATATATGTATATATATGTTACGATGAGTGCTACTATGCGAACCGCAACAGTGCGTGCGGTTTGACCTCACACAGTGTTTTGTTGAAAATAATAATAAAATTCATCATAAATTTTTAAAGGGTTTTTTGCAAATAACCCCTTAAAAATGGCATATTTGTAGATTACCTCCTGCATCATTCATATTTGCGTATATCCTCTTTGACTTTAGTGGTATTTGTGTATCCCTTGACTCTGTAATTTATTTTGAATTTCATTTGAGTTAAAATTTTTACTCCACATAAAAATTGAAATAATTTTTTGGTGTTAAATATATAGAACAAGCTTATGAATAGATGTTTATGTGATTTTTCTCGTGAGATGTGTATATTTTAGTCGAAGATATTATTAATATTTTCATTTGATAACTTTCGCATATTTTATGTAAGTAATAACATTTTAATTTAAGTAAAATTCAAAATAAACCTACATAGTTGAAGCGGTTATATGCAAATAATACCATAGTTAAAGGGACTATTTGCAAATACGAATCATATAGGGGGTTATCTACAAATACGACATTGTTTAAAAGGTTATTTGTAGAAATTTTATTTTTAAATATTCAATTACCCTCCTTAGGGTTATTTTCATCTTTTGAAGTTTTATTTTCACCGTCCAATCATGATTCGATCTTGAAGCTCGATCTTAGCTGTCCATTGGGTACATGCAAATCTTGATTTTTAAAAATGATGAAAAATAGTCAAAAATAGGAAATTGGTCAGATTACCCTTAGGGTTGTTTTCATCCTTTGGTGTTTTAGTATTCATCACCAACCTATTTGCAGAAAATTGGTCGGCTACAATTAATTTGGATATGATCTAACGGTGAAACTTTTTCCAAAAAGGGATGTTATTTATTGTGGGGGGAGAGATGAATATTTAAAATTATGGTGATTTTTATTTTTTTTCAACATGGGGAAGGAAGGAACTGGACCGTGTAGTTCGTACAATAGGACTCCTCGTACAATATATATATATATATATATATATGATGGGGCAGAATCCGATTCGGCCCAACAGTCGCCTTCGGCCCATCAGCGGCCCAACAGTAGCATTCGGCCCAACAGCGGCCCAACAACGGCCCAACAACAACATTCGGCCCAACAGTGGCCCTCTGCCCAGTAGCCGTATCCGGCCTATTACAGCAGATAACTAGGCACTATGGCGGTTTACTAACAACCTAAAACATAGTCCTATATCGACTGCAACAATCATGTAACCCCCATCCTCCGCTATAAATAGAAGGCAATTTATTACAAAGGAGAGATATTTTGAAGGGTATTTTAAGCTTCTTCCTTCTTCCCTTCTGAATCGAATCTTCTTCAGAAGCTAACTTTACCATCAGAGGGGGGTTCTCTTGTGCCGAAGCCCGGGACCCTCCCTGACTGGTTCTTCTTTCTATAGGGAGTCTTGGTTCGAATATTCGCCGACCTCTTCGTTCGAGTCGGCTTCGGCTACTGGTCTCGGTTTTCTCCGGGGTCTCGGCTTCGTTTCTCATCGACCCCTTCCCCCTCGGTAAACGGAGTCTCGGCTTCACCCTCGACAAGTCTTCGTCCGCATCCCTCTCGACTTTGCTATAGGCTTCGGAGTTCCAGTCCCGTATTCCGCCCACGTCTCGTCCGGATCCCTGTCGGTTCTTCTCGGTCTTCTAATTATTATTTCGGATTCTAATCTCGGAATCCGACAGTGATAGCTTCGGCTACATCACTTGGCGCCGTCTGTGGGAAGCCCGATAAAAGGTCATGTCTCATCATCCGGTGACCAGACGATCCAGCCAAGACGAGGCGGAGACACAAGCAACTCCGGTGCAGACACTCCACACCGAAGGTACTCCATTCGTTCTTCCGCAAGGTTCCGTCCTCCCAACAATACTGGAGTCCCTCGCTCCCAAGGACGACGGAGTGGAAGAACTCCAGCAGCAAGTAGCCACACTGGCCGCTACTGTTACCTCTCTGGCACCATTGCGGGATATGGTGTCTGCTATCGCTCAGCATATGGGGTTACTGAATCAGCCCACACAGCAGGTACCACCTCCTTCTTAATATTCTCATGCTGTTCAGACTGTGAGGGGACAACCAACACCCTCGCGGACGTTTCACGACGAAGCAACTTCGGCGCGTAGCGAGCCAATCGGGCCGCAAGGCCGAATTCCTCGCGCTAGTTATATTCTGACAGAGCCGGACAACGCTTCGTCTGGATGTCATCTGACCAAGGCCGAAGAACGTTCGGCCACCACTTCAACTACCCCGGATCTAGACCGGCGACTGATAGTAATAAGGAAGGAAATGCAGCAGATGGTATCCCGGCCGTATGGAGCACCTCTCGCCAGCACCATCTTAGAGCAGACTCCTTTCTCTCCAGAGCTTCTGGCCGTCGAGGTACCTTCCAACTTTAAATTGTCGAAAGGGCCTCTGTATGATGGAATGACGGATCTAGTCTGCCATTTCCAAAGGTTCAATTCTTACCTCTCTATCCGAGGGGTTTTTGAGGCAGTCCGCTACCGTCTCTTCCTCCTTACTTTAGAAAAAACGGCTTTAACTTGGTTTGAAACGTTGGCTCCCAATTCTATTCATTCTCTAGTACAATTAGGCCAATTGTTTATCGACCAATTTTATGATGCCACTCGGCAATGTAAAACTTCGGCCAGTCTGCTTGCCATTTGGCAAGGACCGACCGAGACCCTTCAAGAATATTTTACCAAGTTCCGAATCGAAGCAGCCCAGATGCCAAACATGGATAGTTCGATTGCTGTCTCGGCTATAATCAACGGATGCACGGACGAGGGGCTTCTCAGTTCTATCGGAAAGTGCCATCCTCTCACTTTCCAGGATATGGTGGCTTGGGCCCATAAATATATCAACCGAGAGGCCCTGATAATGTCCAAGGGCAAAAGTTCTGCCGAGACGGTATCGGGGCTTACCCCTCCGGCAGCACGTCCTCATCCGGAAGATCATGAACTCTCTTGCAAGCGATACCGAAGAGAAGAATGGGGCCGAGATAAGCGCTGGGATCCGTAGCAGCGGTATCTGCCATTACCTGCTCCACCCTCCTGAATGTTCATGGAGGTAAAAGGTATGCTTCGGCAGTCTGAGCGCATCAAAACTGATCCTCGCCGAAGGGACTCCCAGAAATATTACGAGTACCATCGGGAAAATGGGCATTCGACTGACGAATGTCGGCACCTTCGGGAGGAGATTGATCGCCTTTCGGGAAGGCCGCCTGCCGTAGTACCGACGAGTGCAGCCTCAACAGCGGCAGAACCAAGACGCCACCGAGACGACAAGGCAACGTCGACCCCCGGATAAAGCAGCACCACCTCAACCGAAAGTAGCTTCGGCCCCGGCAGAAGCTTCACACCAACGACCCAGTGCTGGGTCAATTATGATGATATCTAGAGGACCGGGAGAGGGAACAAGGCGTCGTCGAGCCGAAGTAGCGACAGAAGTAGCATCAGTCGATGTCGGGACGAAGCAATCTCGTCAAGAAGACATCGTCTTCGGCCAGGAGGATCTGACCGATGTTCAGGTCCCTCACGACGATGTCCTTGTTGTAAACGTTGTAGTAAAAAGTTATGATGTTCATCGTATCTTTGTTGATAATGGAAGCGCTCCCAACATACTTTTTTATGATTGCTTTATGAAAATGGGTTTAAATGAGGCTGACATGAAGCCTCGCCGGGGGCCTTTGTTTGGCTTTAATGGTGCACCCTGTCGGGTGGAAGGCATCGTCCGACTATCCGAAACCCTCGGTACAGCACCAAGGCAACTAACTATTGAGACAGATTTTGCCGTCGTGAAAGTTGATGCGGCTTACAATGCCATTTTTGTCCGAAGGCTGATAGGAAGGATTGGAGCTGTGCCTTCGTCCTTCCATCAGAAGCTGAAATTCCGAACGGGTCATGGAGTCGGTGAGGCTAAGGGGAATCAAGAAGCTGCCCGACAGTGCTATATGATTTCGGTCAAAAGGAAGGCTGCGGCCAAATCCCTTTTGATCGAATCTTTAGCCGAAGCATCCCAGGAGAGGAACTTACAACCATTCGGGTTCTAGGAGGAGAAGGCCGAACACTGACGTCTTCGCCTGGTCTCCTTCGGATATGTCCGGAGTCGACTCGGAGGTAGCAAAGCATCGACTGCACGTCGACCCGAACTAGCCTCCGGTCAAACAGAAGCGGTGTTCCTTCAATCAAGAAAGGAGGTTGGCCATTCATGCTGAAGTACAAAAAGGGTTAGACGCGGGACATCTCCGAGAGGTGCATCACCTCGAATGGATCGCTAATGTAGTGATGGTGTCCAAAAAGGACGGCAAGTGACGAATGTGTGTAGACTTCACTAATCTCAACAAGGCTTGTCCGATGGACAGTTTTCCGCTGCCTCGGATAGACCAGATAGTGGACGCCATTTTCGGCCATGATCTACTCAGTTTCCTCGACGCCTATTCAGGCTATCACCAAATTCGAATGCATCCAAGCGACGAGGACAAAACGAGCTTCACAACCGACCTCGGCCTCTACTGTTATACCCGGATGCCCTTCAGTTTAAAGAATGCTGGAGCAACTTATCAACGTCTCGTCAACAAAATGTTTGCTCCACAGTTCGGCCGAAACATGGAAGTCTACATCGACGACATGCTGGTAAAAAGCCGCATCGCTGCAGATCATTTGACCGATTTGGCCGAAACCTTCTTTACCTTGTGCAGGTATAAAATGAAGCTGAACCCTGCCAAATGCGTCTTCGGCGTAGCCTCTGGGAAGTTTTTCGGCTATATGGTCACCCGCCGAGGGGTATAGGCAAATCCTTCAAAGATTGCGGCTATCATTCAAATGCGCCCTCCGGCGAACGTCCGAGAAGTTCAAAAGCTAAGTGGGAGAATTGCTGCATTAAGTCGCTTCATGTCAAGGACGGCTGATCACTGTTTCCCCTTCTTCAAGCTATTAAAGAAGACTAGCAATTTCTCCTGGACAGACGAATGTCAGTCGGCCTTCGATCAGCTAAGAATTTATCTCTCCAATGTTCCTGTTTTATCTAAGCCGATTCGAGGAGAGCAACTATTCGTTTATCTAGCCGCTTCTGAAGCAGCTATCAGTGCCGTCCTCGTCCGGGAAGGAGATGGTGTTCAAAGGCCAGCCTATTATGTAAGTCGAGCGCTCCACGGAGCGGAGCTTCGGTATCCGGCTCTTGAAAAGCTAGCCTTGACCCTCGTCGCTTCCGCGAGAGGCTCCGACCCTATTTCCTCGCACATTCGATAAAGGTTTTCACAAATCAACCTTTGAGGCAGGTTCTCTTTCGGCCGGAAGTATCCGGGATATTAGCAAAATGAGCGATCGAACTGGGGGAGTTCGACATTTCTTATGGGCCTCGGATTGCAATAAAAGCTCAAGCTTAGGCCGATTTCATTGCTGAGCTCACTCCCGAATCATCTTCGGCCCCTCAACCGGAAATAATCAAAGCAAATCCTAAAGCCAAAATCACTTCGGCCTCTTTGCCCTCGGCAGGTGAATGGCAATTATACGTTAACGGATCTGCATGCTCCTCGGGTAGTGGCGCAGGGTGGATCTTAGCATCTCTAGAAGGAATTGTCACGGAGTATGCTCTGCGCTTCACCTTCCTGGCTACTAACAATGCCGCAGAATACGAAGCCATTATATTAGGCCTTCGGATCGCTAGAAGGTTCGGTGCGCAGAAGATAAAGGCATTTAGCGATTCTTAGTTTATCGTCAACCAAATCACCGGGGAGTACGAGGCCCGAGACGTATTGATGACATCCTATCTCCAGGTAACTCGCAAGATCATAGCTAAATTCATTTATTTTGAGATCGTGCGAATCCCTCGAGCCGAGAACGCTCGAGCCTATGCTCTTTCTCGGCTAGCATCAACTCTTAAGGTAAGGGTATTGGTGGCCGACACTCCAAGAGGACGCAACTGCTCTCGTCCGCTACTGCGACCGATGCCAGAAGCACAGTTCTCTCATTCACCAATCGGCAACCATTCTAACACCTGTCAGACCCTTGGCCGTTCGCCCAATAGGGGATTGATATTTTGGGACCTTTTCCCATTGTCACTGGCCAGAGAAAATTCCTCATTGTAGCGGTAGATTATTTTACCAAGTGGGTTGAAGCCGAACCCCTTGCAACCATCACTGATAATAATGTGTGGAGCTTCGTATAGAAGTCCATCATTTGTCGTTATGACATCCTTTGGGCAATCATCTCAGATAATGGCAAGCAGTTTGATAGCCATCGGTTCAAAAATAACTGTGCGAGCTTCGGTATTCTACATAAGTTCACTTCGGTAGCGCACCCTTGGACGGATGGCCAAGTCGAAGTCACTAACCGAAGCATATTGCGAGGACTGAAGACTCGTCTCGGCAAGGCTAAAGGTCGATGGGTCGAAGAGTTGCCAAGTGTTCTATGGGCTTATCGAACAACAAGCCGAACCCCTACTGGAGAAACCCCATTCCGAATGGCCTACGGGGTGGAGGCTGTTATTCATGTTGAAATCGGCCTACCATCGCTGAGAGTTCTTGTTTATGATCCGAAGGATAATGATGAAGCCCTGAAGGATCACCTTGATCTGATAGAAGAAACCATGGATCAAGCTCGCATTCGGCTAGCGGCATATCAACAACGCATGGCGAGATATCACAACGCTCGAGTGAAGCCTCGAAATTTTGAAGCCGAAGACCTCGTGTTACGGAACGCCCATGTATCCAAGTCGGCTGACGTTGCAGGGAAGCTTTCTCCAAACTGGGAGGGCCCTCATCGGGTGAGAGAAGTAATCCGACGAGGGGCCTATCGGCTGGAGGCTCTTTCCGGCCAACCTCTTCCTCGCACTTGGAATGTAGAGCGCCTTCGGCGCTATTTCATGTAAGACGTTTTTTCCGGGATTCAACCGGACACCTTGAATGAATATTTTATTCCGAAATAGTGCCATACATTATTCTAAGTCCGTGCAAACCGTACCGGGAGTGGCTTCGGCTATGCAAACCGTATCGGGAGCGGCATTATTCTAAGTCCGTGTAAACCGTACCGGGAGTGGCTTCGGCCATGCAAATCGTATCGGGAGCGGTATTATTCTAAGTCCGTGCAAACCGTACCGAGAGTGGCTTCGGCCATGCAAACCGTATCGGGAGCGGCATTATTATAAGTCCGTGCAAACTGTACCGGGAGTGGCTCCGGTCATGCAAATCGTATCGGGAGCGGCATTATTCTAAGTCCGTGCAAACCGTACCAGGAGTGGCTTCGGCCATGCAAACCGTATCGGGAGCGGCATGGCTTCGGCCACATACAGGACTGATATCTACTTAGAACAATATGCCATGAAACAAGTAAGTACTAATCACTTCTATATATGTGAGTACAAAAGTAGGCCATATGCCTGGCCTCGACATCTTAAAAAAGCAAAAATAACCGGGACAAACTCCCGGATCAGCTATCGGCATCCTCGCCATCTACATCAACAGGAGTGTGGCCTGGGGACGTCGGAGGAGAAGCATGGTCCGAGCCTGCCGCAGTTTCTACCGGAGAAGCAGGGATCCTCTCGGCCTTGAGCTGTCGCCACCAAGCTAAGAGCTCTTCATCTTCTTCTTCAGTAGGGAAGCCGAAACCCGTCAGATCTGTGTTCGGGCAAGCCTTTTGGGCAATGGCCATGCCCAGATCAAACATGGTTGCGGCCGCCTTAGCCCCGGCGTCGAGCATTTCATTAGCATATTCCGAGCCCTCCTTATAACTCGCCACAGCCGTGCGGGCAATGTCATTGGCCTCTTTTGTTTTGGCCTCTAAGTCTGTTTTCAAGGCCGAGACGGCTTCGGCGTGACAGCGGCGTTCCTCGTCCTGCTCCTTCTCCTTGTCCTGGATCTCGGCCTTTAAAGATGCGATCTCTGCTTGGGCCTGATCCAGTTGGCATTCGGCCTTTTTCTGGGCCTCGGCGGCTATATGAGCCACCTCCCTTTGTCCGTCCAGATCGGACCGTAGCCGAACATTTGCCCCAATAAGGGCATCAATGTTGGCCTCGAGGTCTCGCTGAACCGATGCCACCTTGCCCGCGGCCAGCTGGTCTAAAGCTTGGTCGACGTCCTGAAGCTTCCGTTGGATGAGGGCTTGGCGGCGAGCGAGAGCCCCGTAAATGACCGCGGCCTACAGCAGAAAGAAAGAAAAACATGAGCCGAGACAGCTGAAGAAAACAACGAAAAGTGAGGACGAAGAGAGAGGTCTCACCTGGATAGCGTGTCGGACACACTGCAGGGACAGGCCTTTCGAAGAGAGCTCCCAGATCTCGTCTCTGGCCATCGGGATGGTTAAGCCCCGAGTCAGGCGCAGGCACGTCTGGGAGTCATTCAGACTATCGTCTGTGAAGACTCCTGTGTCCGGGCGCCATGGCTTGTGCCCATACTCCCGAGACATATAGGTCCCGGCCACCCCGAAGGGATACGACAACACCATATCCGTCGCGGCGCCTGTGGCCGAAGGAGAATCACTCCCCTGCGGCTGGGGAGAAGATGAGAGCGGAGCGTCCCGTCCCGAGACCGGCCTCTTAGTCACAGGGGCAGATTCCTTCTCGCCGCGGTCGTCCTGGCGCTTCCGTTTCTCGGACCGCTCACCCCCAACGACCGCCTGCCCCTTTCGTCGCTCCCTCTCGAGAGCAGCGGCAGCCACGCGGCCTTCGGCGGAAGCTGTTATCTGCCTCGTCGGCCCAGCACTCGGAGCCAAAACTCCCTCGACCGACCTCCCTTCCGCAGGCTGCGGCTGGGACGGTCGGGACGATGCGGATTGCCGAGAGATCCGGCTCATAAGGCCCATGAGACCAGACATTTCTAAAAGCAGAAAAGAAGAGTTAGCAAAAGTTTAACAATAATTTTATGATCCAAAGCCGACTTATCCCCGGCCATTGCTTCAGCGCTCTCTTCGGACGGATGATGGACCTCGGCCGGAGTCCTAGTCGCGGTCAAGGTAGGCCAACTCGTGGGTCGGACTCGGATCGGTCCGGTCCTGACCGAGTGGATCGGCCAATCCAACCCGATCCCGAACCGGTCCGGACCGAGCCGGACCGGTCTGGCCGATCCAATTTTAAAAAAGGGGTAAAATAGAAGAAAATAGGGAAAAAAATAGAAAAAGAAGTCCAAAAAATCAGAAAAATTTATATTTACCCAAAACTTATCTAGGACCTTGGGTAAGCCTTTGAATTTTTATTAACTTTGAAAAAAACTTGAATACAATACATGGGGGGGACATAAAACCTTACCCCTAAGTAGTACATGATAGTAAAAAAAAACACTCACACAAAGTGACAGAACAAGTAGACATATATTTATTCTAGCCTTACATTGTAGGTGCTATACAAATGTTGCACATAATTGGCCCAAGACATATAAGCTTGGTAACATTGTTCATATTCCTGTACAAACCGGTTATACTCATCTGTAAATGGGTAGATTATTGTCACCGGTATCCATCCTTGTGTCTTTGGCCCATGATAAGATCCTTCTGAGGTTGACGATTGATAAGAGGAAGCATCTGAAGTTAGAGGATAAGTGGGATATCCTCCTAAGTAACTCAATGCATCATAGGGTGGTGGATGTTGATAATATCTACTTGGATATCCATAAGGATTATAACCCTCTAATGGAACTTGAGAGGATGCATCAGACGAATGCTCTTGAGAGGATGTTCTCTTTAGGAACTCTTGTTGTTGTTTCCCTTTGCCTTTATTTGTTGCTGATGTGTCCTTAGCCAACCTACTGGAGTGGTCATCATCCTACGTAGCATGCGTAAATTCTTGCTCTCCTGTGAAAATCATTGGAGGAGCTTCACCATGTTGACTTGATCAACGTCCTCGAGATGACCGTTGTTGCAAGGATCCACCTTGACTTCCATGTGGATCATCATCGTCATCGTCAGGGGTAGTCGTTGCCGAAGTAGAGTCGTCTGAAGTTTGGTAAACGACCTTGTCGCTCGGCTCTGGTGTCTCGTCTGACTCATTTTCTTGTACAGTTTCTAAATCTGCAATATCAACATGAGTTAGTTTACCTTTACCCTTACCTGAACTTTGTGGGGTGGATTTCTTTTGCCGTTTTGAAGGAGGTGGAAGTTGAAACTCAACGGACAAGGGGACACCATCTAATTGTCCTTCTGCCTATGACCGATCGTTTGGATCAAATTCTGATGGACTCAAAACATTCGTTGCATCCACCCATGCATTCAGTGGGTTCTGCTCCTCAAATATCTCGTCCAGATCGATTGGTTCTTCAACTTGTTGTTCTGCTTGCACCGGTCTTCCAGCAACTTCATCTCTCCATCGTTTTTCTTCTCTTTGGTTCTCTTGATTTTTTTGAAGATTCTTTAATTTCAAGCGCATGTTGTAGTGACAAAAGACCAATTGTTCCAATCTCGCTGAGCTTAATCGGTTCCTTTGCTTAGTGTGTATCAAGCTAAATGTAGACCAGTTCCTCTCACAGCCAGAAGAGGAGGTGGTTTGGCTCAATACACGGATAGCAACATAAGCAAGATCTTCATAACCTGGAGCCTTCCCATGATCCATCCACCAATCAACTATAATTCCATAATGATCCAACTAACAATTAGTATTGTAATTTGTAAAGCCTAGGCATGATAAGTTGATAACAATTTCGTGAAAGTATTAGTTATGTGTAAAATTCTAAATACCTGGTGAAAGCAACATGACTGCCCGTTGAGCACGATGAGTACCAAAATGTAATGTCTGGAGCCTATAGTGATGCATTTTGTTGCATGCTATGATAGCTCGATCCTCATCATGTAACAAACGCCGAATTACATTTTGAGTCCCACGGAGTACTTCTTCATCATTGGGCGCATGTTGAGTAGCAGAGCTATATTGGTATCTTGGGTTGAAGAAATGACCTAAAGAATTGAAAAACAAATTAAAAATGAAATAAAACTTATAGGAAATAAAATGGCAACCAATATGGATTGACTTATTTTGTTACCTGCCGCATGCAAGTCATGGTGGAGTGTCCTATCCCATCTTACATCTATGATATCCCACCACTTTCTGTATGTATTTTTGTTGGCCCTAGCAATGTCTTCCTTTGCACGGTCCATAGCTTCATATAAATATCCCATTGTGGCCTTCTTATCTCCATCCACCATCCTCAGAACCCGCACAAGAGGTTCAACTACGCTCAAGATCATCTTTATATCCTTCCAATATTCCCGGCTCTCAATCAAATCCTCAAATTGCTTCCCCTTGTCTCTAGCATCACGCTTCGCGTGTCTTGTCATCCAATCCTCCCATCCTTTACTTGAAATCATCTGCTTCAAGGGGCGTTTTTGTGATTGTATACTCTCCAAGGAAATGTATGTGGAGGCGAAATGAGTTACCCCAGGACGTAGTAACTCCCTCTGTCCAGTGTGTTCACGCATCAACGTGAGCACATAGTTATGGTTGTAGATATAGGATGTGATGAATTGGGCTGACTTCACTGTTTCAGTAATTTTTACATCTTTTCCAATATCTTCTAACATCAAATCTAGGGAATGAGCAGAGCAAGGAAGCCAATATAGATGTGGCCTCTTCTCCATTAACATATGGCCAGCAGCTTTATATGAAGCTGCATTATCTGTTACAACTTGGACAACCCGATCTTCTTCCACCTGCTCCACAATGTCATCAATTAACTTGAAAAGATATTCAACATTCTTTACCTTTCCACTAGCATCTACGTACTTCCAAAATACAGTCCCAGCTTGACAGTATATAAGGAAGTTAATCATACTTCTCGTAATTCCTATTCAAATAATATTATAGATATTAGCGAATGTCTAAATTAACTAAAAAATATAATATGTTAATCTAAGATTCCAATTTCTAAATATGTTAAACTAATTCAATGTACTCACATGTCCAGCCATCTGTCATTATTGTGTAGTCTCTTTCATCCCAAATTCGCTCGAACGACTTGATATACTCCTGGAGATCACTTACCTCTTGAGGAAGATAAGTGTTGTATATCTCCTTGGGGGTTGGTTCAGGAATACCCTTACCCACATCTCCAATAGTCTCAATCATGTCCTCCCAATAAGGACCCTTTGCAGCATTGGCAGGTAAACTGTTATTAACAAACCATCTCGAAACAGCACGGCCAATCTTCTCCTTGCATACCTTCAGGTTCTTCATAGCAGCTGTGATTGATGGTTGTCTACCTCTCCGTCTTTTTAGGAAAGCATCTATAGGACTCACTCTAGGATCATTGTCCCTAGTCAAGTCATGAATTTCCTCCTCGTTGGATCCATGTCCGGATCCACTCCCTTGTCCAACGTGTCGACCGGTGCGTCTATACACATCCTCATCAGCAAAAGATCGTCTACTTTTGTCTATGGCTCTATGTATATCATCTTTAAATTAAAATAGATGATTAGACTAATTTAATCGAGATGAAGTATAAACAAGTAAATAATTAATTGAAAATTTTAAATCAAAGAATACCTCGAGAAAAGTCTTCAAATGCAGTGGATCTTCTTCTAGTAGGGTCTATGTCTCCTTCCCGTGATCTATCTCCCGGAGGGTGAATATGAATACATTGACCTAGGGCCGTGTCATTTCCTCCCTAATTTGGCCTCTCATCGTTGATGCTGCTCCTTTTTCCAACTCTCTTTGTCGTAAGTAATTTTTGAATTGATTTTTTACCTCTAGTGGTGCAGCAGTACAAGCTTTCACTTCTCCTTTGACACCCCCAATATGTTGCTTTAGACGAAAAACTCCATCCGAAATAATCCGACTGCAGTAGTTGCATTTGACTTTGCGTGAAGCCATGTCTACGACGGTGCAGTGGTTCCATCCCGGGTCACCACGAGAGGTGACAGATGTGGCCTCATTATGTTCAGAAGTCGACATCTTTAAAAATAAAAAATATATTAATAGGGAAAGAGATAATTAGTAATTACATAAAGAGAAATGGTGAGAAATATGAAAAAACATAGAGAAAGAGTGAGATTTCATATCATACCTCGAGGGAGAGTGAGAGACAATGAGAAAGAAAGCTACAGAGACAAAAAGAGGTTAGAGAGAAAAATTAAAATGCAATAAAAATAATATGATGAAAAAAATTTGATGTAGTCCGTCCGTCCGTCCTTTAGAGTTTAGAACTCTAGAGAGCTTTGAAAGTTTGGAGAGAAAGAAGTTAAGAGAGCTTTGACTCTTTGAGAGAGTATGAGAGCTTAGAGAGAGAGAGAGAAGTTTTAGAGAGAGAGAGAAATGAGAATTTGTGTGAATGAGGGAGAGAAGGGTAGGAGGGGGTTTTATAGGGACTTGGGGGGACTTGGAGGGGCTTAGAAGCCCCTCCTAACCGTTGGGAACCCATTCAAATGGGTTCCCAACGGCTACCCAACGGCTAGTTCTGAACTAGCCGTTGGGGGGCCGGGTCGGCCGGACCGGTCCGACCCGAGCTGGGGTCGGCCGACCCAGCCGACCCAACCCGATCCCAGTGATCCCGGGCTGGGGTCGCTGGGTCGGGGCTCGGGGTCGGTTCGGACCGCCCGGTTTCCGAGCGGATCGGGCGATCCGATCCGACCCGGCCTACCATGGTCGCGGTAGCCCTTGCCTCGGCTTCTCTCGGGGCATCTCTGGGAGGAAGGTAGGGAAAGGCCCAGGCAGGAGAGTGCGACGGATCCGGCCAGGCTCCCATCTCTATGAGCCTGTCCTCGTCCTCGAGAAACTCAACAATGTTGTACGGAGCGTCATCCTCGAAGAGATGGGCATCAGCAAGCTGTTCGGGGTTGAGGGATGGGCAGTCGGAAAGGTCCTCGGCCAAAGGCCCCCATTCGGTAGGAAAGGGCCAGATACTCTTATTCCCCTCCGGCAGTGAAATAAAAAAGAAATCCTCCTTCCAATGATGAATGGACGAAGGCTTCTTGGAGAAGATTCTCCGGCTGAAGCGGGGAACGAAGCAAAACCAAGAAGACTTCCCTTGAGGTTTAATTTTGAAGTGATAACGGAAGATATTTACAGAAGGGACGAAGTCAAGAATAGAATTAAGAGTCAAGAAAGTGTAGAACGTTTGCCAGGAATTCGGAAAAAGTTGGGACATAGCCAGTCCATAAAAGCTCAAGAGATTTACGACAAAAGGATGAAGGAGAAGGCGAAAGCCTGTCCAGAAGCTGTGTTCGTAAATCGAGAAACAACCCGGCCTAACAGAATTGGCTCTTGTACACCTCCCAGGCCGAACGAGAATCATCCAAGAGGGAATCAGATAGTAGTTAGTTATGTCATTCAGTTCATCGACACTAAGGGCACAAACTACATCCGAGACCTTCTCGGCCTGACGACGGTCGGTTGTGGAAGGCTCGGCGGCAGCAGAGACGGGTTCTGTCTCATCCGCCATAACAAAAAGGAAAGAATTTGAGGAAAAAGGAGACGACATAGAAGATTGGGGAGTAGGTCTAGACGAGGAACACGACGAGCCGCTTTCGGCCGAAAAGTTGCTCTCAGCCGAAGTAGAACTACCGGACATGAATCAAAAGAAGAAAAGGCTGGAACTGAGGCTTACCCTCAGATTAGGAACTCCCCGGCGATAGACAAGACGTCCCCGGACGACTTCGATGGAACACTCGCGACCGGAGAAGAAAAGATGTTCGCGGCGCTGCTCGCAGGAACGCTCTGGCGCGGAGAAGAGAGAGAATGCGAAGGACCAGTGCTGAGGCGAATGAAGCCGGTATTTATAGGAGGACATAGAGGGGTCGGGTGTTGAACCGACAGGCGAGATCCTCCAACCTTTCAGCTCCGCCCTGTACGGATGATTGCCACGTGTCCCGTCTTTCGCCATGATGACGATCAGGCTGCGGAATCGAAAAGAGACGATCAACGGCCGGAAGCGGCCTGGTTTTTCGGTTATCCCTCTGGATGCTCGCCACGTGTCCCGATCCTCGTATCGGGGGTCGAAGTGGCGGTAATCCAAGTGAATTCTTGGGCAGAAAGTCGAAACGGCCGCGATCCAAGTGATAACTATCGACGGTCAAGATCTTTTTGTGCTTTCGGCTATCCGACCGGATGCCAAACACGTGTCCTGTGTTTGTTATGATGCGACGGTGAAGGCGGGACGTTCAAAGTCATTCCCGCCCTCACTTGACGTCCTATAAGAGACCTTGTCGCAGATACCTTCGTCCCAGGCCGAGACTTGGTGACGAATACCTTCGTCCCAGGCCGAGACTTAGTGACGAATACCTCCGTCCCTAGTTGTGAAAGGACAAGGTTATCACCAACTCTCGGTGAACTTGAGGCGAAGCCCTGTCTCCTAGTTTTTAAACAAGAATGAGAACAATAGTTTTAGACGAGAATTATGTCGGATTTTGTTTTTCCGTTGGGGCTTCGGACTTTACTCTCGGCGTTTCATAAAATTGAGAACGACGAGAGTAGGGGGCCATGTGATGGGGCAGAATCCGATTCGGCCCAACAGCGGCCTTCGGCCCATCAGCGGCCCAACAGCGGCCCAACGGCAGCATTCGGCCCAACAGCGGCCCAGCAGCAACATTCGGCCCAACAGCGGCCCTCGGCCCAGTAGCCATATCCGGCCCATTTTAGCGGATAACTAGGCACTATGGCGGTTTACTAACAATCTAAAATATAGTCCTATATCGGCTGCAACAATCAGGTAACCCCCATCCTCCGCTATAAATAGAAGGCAATTTATTACAAAGGAGAGATATTTTGAAGGGTATTTTAAGTTTCTTCCTTCTTCCCTTCTGAATCGAATCTTCTTCAGAAGCTAACTTTACCATCGGAGGGGGGTTCTCTTGGGCCGAAGTCCGGGACCCTCCCTGACTGGTTTTTCTTTTTATAGGGAGCCTCGGTTTGAATCTTCGCCGACCTCTTCGTCCGAGTCGGCTTCGGCTACTGGTCTCGGTTTTCTCCGGGGTCTCGGCTTCGTTCCTCATCGACCCTTCCCCCTCAGCAAACGGAGTCTCGGCTTCGCCCTCGACAAGTCTTCGTCCGCATCCCTCTCGACTTTGCTATAGGCTTCGGAGTTCCAGTCCCGTACTCCGCCCACGTCTCGTCCGGATCCCTGTCGGCTCTTCTCGGTCTTCTAATTATTATTTTGGATTCTAATCTCGAAATTCGACAGTGATAGCTTCGGCTACATCAATATATATATATATATATATATATATATATATATACATATATACATATATAAGAAAATCATACAATCCGCTGTCAGGGTTCTGTCTACTAGCAGTGGATTGCATCCAAAGCCCTTGAATGAACATCCAAGGGTTGGGAAAAAAAAGGAAAATGGTCTTCTGTGCGGAGAGGTTTCTCTTTGCGCGGGGACGCACGACGTGCTGTGCACCCCGCGTGGTTGCATAGATGTCCCGTGCCCAGATACGTCTGATCTTTCCATCAGACAATTGTTGTTCTTCATTTTTTTATTTTTTTTCTTCATTTTTACCTTATTTTTTACTCCTCAAAAGTGTACTCTATAAATTTTAATGCCGAAGGTGCCTTAATGTGCCTAAATTTTAGGATCCGTTGGGAGCGAATTCAAACAAGGTAGTGCACTATAACAATTATATATAGGGAAAGGATTTAATGTGCCCCGGAGTGCATCTAAGTTAGATGCCCCCCCACCCGACAACCCACCCTCCCCCCATTAATTTTTTTTTCCCATAAAATTTAAATATTAAAATAAGCCCCTTAGGCTTGATCTCATCCATCCAATGGTAAAAATTAAATCTCAAGGGATGGAAAACACCCTTAAGGGTGTTCGAATATTTTAAATTTTTTGGTGCTTTTTAATTCTTTTTGAAATCGGGATGGGTTTTTTTTTCTGTGGGGGGGGGGGGGGTTATATCCCTCACCCCTGTGTGTGTGTCTGTGTGTATGTATATATATATATATACACATATACATACATATGTATGTATATACATATACATGTATATATATATACACATATGTATGTATATGTATCATGTATATATATGTGTGTGTGCATATATATATATGTGCAGTTCGCTGCAGTGTTTGTGGTCAAACCACACACTGTTTTTGACCCCTTTCCCATATTAAAAATATATATAATAATTTTTTAAATATTCAATTACCTTCCTTATGGTTGTTTCCACCCTTTGGGGCTTTATTTTCACCATCACATTGTATCTGATCATGAAACTCAATCATGACTGTCCATTAGGTACTTGCAAATTTGATTTTTAAAAAATATAAAAATATAAAAAATAAGAAATTGGTCAGATTACCCTTAAGGTTGTTTCTATCTATTGGGCTTTTAGTATTCATCACCAACTTGCTAGCATTTGTTGTACGACTACAATCAATTTTGATACGGTCCGCTGGTGAAATTAAGTTCCAAAAGATGAAAATTATCCTCGGAGATGGATAATTGAATATTTAAAAAATTATGATAATTATTATTATTTTTAGCATGGTGGTGGGGTCGAAACATAGCGTGCGGTTTTTCACATAGATGTAAAAAGTGAAAATTGCACAACAACACTCCCCAATGTCCAAAAACTTAAAAAACTAAAATCACCAAAAAAAAAAAAAATTCAACTACACCCCCCTCTTCTAGGTTGATTCCTACCCCTTTGGGTTTAATTTTCAGCGTCCGATCAATGAAATCAACTGTAGCCGTCCAGTCAAATGCGTCCTTTATTAGAGATCAAAACTAAAACCCCAGAGGATGGGATCAACCCTAAGGGTTAATCTGATTTTTTTTTTCATTTTCAATATTTTTAGACATTTTTTTTTTATACATATATGATTGGATGGCTTTGATTGATTTTCAAGATCGGATGGTGAAACATTAAAGCCTTGGAGATGGGAACAACCCTAAGGGGCCTATTTGAATAGGGAGGGTGGGTTTTCAAGGGGGGCGTATCTAAATTAGATGCCCCCCAGGGTGTTTTTGATCCTTTCAGCCCGATCGGCCTCAGCTGCGGGTCGGAATACGCCGCCTACTACATCACGTTGCCTACTCGGTCCCCCATCTTGCTTCATGAGCATCGGGCAGGACAGGAGCACTTGGCGAGATGAGCGGGTCATGGTGGCAACAAATGGTACCTAGAAGAGCACTCCCCCTATGGGATCGGGAAGCCCTTAGGCGGAGAGTCACACTTCCCCATAGTTCACATGCGAGAGTTCCTAGGATCGGAGTAAATCCTTTGCTCTGATACCAATTGTCATGCCCGATGCGGGTATATATATGTGTGTGTGTGTCTGTCTGTCTTCACTTTAGCTAGTTTAAATTTTTACCTTCCAAAAAGTCTTGTTTAAATTTTATTGAAATAAAACCAAACTATTTTTCCCCAAATGGAACCAAATCAAAAAGTTCAGTTTAGTATGAATTGAAAAAAAAAAAAGCCTTTACTGCAATCTTTTTATCCACGTAAATCAGACATGAAAAGAGGCGTTGGTATTCTTTTGGTAGGATTGCTTCCAACTCTGTTATTGATATAATCTGAGGCAGAGTGGATTTAAAGATTTGAATGGGGGAATGACACGAGTTCCCATTCAAATTCTTACCTGGTTTAAAAGTTAAAATTGAATATGGGCTGTGTACATGGTGTCAGGATTTGAGTCCTTGTTTGGTATGAAGCATTCCTGCATAGTTTTGGGATAACCAGTAAGTAATGTTTTAGCACATTCACTTCCTTAGTCAGGGTACTGATTTACTGTTATCAGCTTAGTCATTTGACATGGGATCCTGTAACGCATGGGTTGTCTTTGAACAGATCACAGGCAAAACCCTTTTGATGAAATTGGTGCACTGCCCTCTCTAGCTGGTCAATAGTGGATATATTGTGGTTGGGCAAGGGGCTAATGACTGACTTGAATAAAGTGTTCTCCTTGTCTGAGAGCTGTAGTGTTCCATCCCTCAAAGTTTCATATATACTGTCTTTTTGCCCCGCTGAAAATGGGTGCACGTGGAGGATAACGAGCAAGCACCAATAGTGTTTGTTCCATCGTTTGACTTGGAGATTTAGAATCTTTTGGACTCCTGTGTTCGATGTTATTTAGCATCAAAGGAAAGGCATATAATGGTGGCATATGCCATCATGGTGTCCTGACGACTGACATAGACCTATGCTTGGTTGAGACCCTAGTAAAAAAAGTATATTCTTTTTTTGTTTAACTTTGTTTCTCCGCCGGTTTGTCTTTTTCTCTTGTACAGGGGACTTTTTAGAGCTTTCACTCAAGTACTTGCATATTCCCTTGTTTTGTTAATGGTGTTGTGGTGCCATCCACTTCCAAAAGAAAGGCCATAGAATCAAGAATTTGTGAATACGAGCTTTCCTGCTTTCACCCTATGTCCACTGGTTTCATTAACTAGTATTTAATGAAGTAGTCACCATGAGGCACATCATCCGTGCTCCCTGTCAAATAGATAGAAAGCTGAGCATAAGATAAGGTTGCTAAGCATCTCCTTATTCTTGATTCACCTGTGTTTCCTAGAGACAACTGATAACTAATATTTAGGGCTACAAAATGGCCAATAATATGAGGAAAAGGATCATAAGGATGCACTTGGCAGATTAGGAGAGCTATTTGAGAAGGTTGTTTTATTTCAGCAAGTCTTTTCAATTCATGTGGGATTCTTTGTTTGAAGCGATGAAAGGATGCCACAAAACATCCTCGAATGGCTTCCACTGATGCTTCTCAATCAGTGCTGGTAATGACTGTTGAAGACACTCTTCTCCAACTCTCATGAAAGTGTTTCACGCAGAAGGAAGTTAGTTATAATGATGTATTCCCCAATCATTCTGGACTTACATTTAGAAATCAAGTGAATAACATCTCTAATTTCTGCTGGAGTGATTTACCCATCATGTCCCGTCCTCCCCCCCTCCCTCCCCCACTGCCACCACCACCATCACCACGATGTGCTTGGCATCTACCCGGTATGACTCAAGTGTCTGGCCGAGGAGTTGCCTCGAACCCCAGACGGCCTTGTCCGGTATGACTTGGGTGTCTAGCCGAGGAGCTGCCCTGAACCCCAACCAGGGTTTCCCGTGGGTACCATCCCGTCTCCAAAAAAAAAAAAAAAAAAAAAAAACAACTCTTATTTCTGCCATATCATGGGGTAGTGGAGGATTATACATTTGGAAGCATTCTCTAAAACTCTTAACAACTTTCTAACTCACTGAATTTTGCATATAGGCGAACTTGGAATCCTTGGCCAACTGGGAAGAGAAACAAATGTTCAAGGAGTAAGCTATCTAACTATTTGCATTTACCTTTTGTTCATTCTGTTTGAATATGTCTACGCATGTATGATAAACTGTGTAATGTTAAAATATTTGTATGAAGCCTTTCAAAGGTCATTAACTATGCCTCCGTTTCTTTCTCATAGATTCATGGAGGATCACAATACAGCTACATTTCCTTCAAAAAAGTAAGGCTTCTCAAATTAATTTCATTTTTGTGTTCATACTTTTATCTATTCAGGTGGCTATCTAATAGGTTACATAACAAGGGGATGATTTAGTCAACATCGGTACTTTTTCTCTTTTCATTTTTTTTTTCTTTTAATTGAGATCTTTAGAATTTTTTTTATGGGACCTATGCTACTAGCATACCTTGATAGTTCATTTCTTTAAGGTGCATAACATTTTTTCATTTTTAGTTCATTTTCGATGTATAAATGAAGGGTTTTTCACCTTTTTTTGGGGACATCCCACTTTCCGAGTTTTTATGTATGAAGATAGCTCATGCATTCTTATTTTTTTATCTGTAATTAAATGAATGTAACATTTTTATGCTATTTTCTCCCTCTGTGGTTGATTAACATAGCCGTTGCGGGTGATACATTGTTATTCTTCAAAACTGACGTGGAAAATGTGAAGTCTATGTCTTTTCTTTTGAGAGGTTTTTAGGCTTGTTATGGGATGAAAATTAATTATGATAAAAGCTATGTTATTCCTGTTCATTTGGGTGAAGACCAAGGCAGAAATGTGGCTGCTATTCTTGGATGTGGTATTAGTAAACTTCCAATAAATTATTTGGGATTACCTTTGAATGATAGAAGGGTAAGTGTAAAAGATTAGGATCCTATTATTCTCATAATCCAAAAGAAATTGTCTTCTTGGAAGGCCAAACAGCTGTCTTTTGGGGGCAGAATTACACTGATAAATCTGTTCTCACTGCAATCCCAATGCATTTTTGTTATATTTTTCTCATGCCAATCTCTGTTTGCAAGGATATAGACAAAATCAGAGGAAGGTTTCTATGGGGTGGATACAATCAGAACAAAAGAGGTATTTCACTGGTTAATTGGAAGAACGTGTGTAAACCAAAGGAGAAAGGACGTCTAGGGGTTAGGAACCTATGGTTAATTGGTTATGGAATGATGCTCTTCTGGGAAAATGTTTATGGAAAATAATGGAGGAAGAACCTAGTTTGTGGAAGCAGCTGATCATTAACAAACATTATATGCCTAGATGCAGATTTTTTCTACAAAAGTCAAATATATTTATGATGTCACCATTGTGAACATATATCATCAAAGCTGGAAATCAATTTGAGGACCACATTTTTCACAAACTGGGTAATGGGGAAAACATTTTCTTCTGTAAGGACAAATGGTTGGGGGATAAAAGTTTGAAGGAGCAATACCCTAACCTGTATGTTATTGCTGTAGATCAGTGGGCCTTGGTGAAAAATTGTTATGAAAGTGTGGAAAATCAAGTTCAGTGGAATGTTTGGATGTGCAGAAATATGAAGGATGAGGAAATAAATCAATTTTCATCTTTGTTGAAGGATTTGTATGCTATTTCTATACATACAAATGTGGATGATAAATTGATATAGTAACCTACCAAAGGGATTTTCACTGTGAAGCTTATTATGCTGTACTGGAAGAAGAGATGCCTAAGTACTTGAAGAATGATGAAGTGTGGAAAATCAAATCACCTTTCAAAGTTAGAGCATTCATGTGCATGCTGTATGAAAAGAGGATAGTTACTAAAGTATATAGGAGGAAATGGTGCCAGGAAGATGATATTTTGTGCTCTCTATGGCAGCAAATTGGAAGATGTTGATCACCTGCTAGTCACTTGCCAGGTTAGTCTAACAGTTTGGACTACTATCAGGGAGCTCTTGCATTTTAAACCACAGTTTCAAACAACAGGGGAGATGTGGTCTTTCTTCAAGCATTTGAGATCTAATTATAACTAGAGGATGTATAGAAGATTTGTTGGGATGATTCCTCATGCAATTTGCTGGAGCATTTGGAAAGAGAGAAATAATGCGATTTTCAGAGGAAGTAAAGTATGTGGAAAATATTGTTATTAGAAGCTTGGCATTTTTGTATACTTGGTTTAGACATATTCTAGGTTTTTTTGTTTACAATTGGAAAAAGGAATTTAAATAGTTAATGCCATTGTAATTTTTTTTTTCTTTCTTGATAGGATAGGAATATCTCCTGTCCGATTTTGCATTGTACTTCCTCTCTTTATGAATAAAAGTGGTAGTACAATCCATGTTTTTCTCAAAAAAAAAAAAAAAAACATAATTGTTAGGGAAGATTACATATATCTCATAAAATGTGCCTCTATTCTCTTCTTCTACTCTGTTGCTGAGGAGAGAACTATTGAGAGTTTTTCCCCGTTGAATAACCTTAAACCTTGCAACCAATAAGGTAGTTTTCAACTGGTTCATGGCATCATGGTACAAAAAAGGGTAGCTTTCCACCCTGTCAAGAACACAATAAGAAAAGAACACAATAAGAAAAGGTCACAATGCAGTTTTGACGTTACCCTTGTCCTGCACCAAGTTACTTCTCTAGGTAATTGAGCCTTTGGATTCTAAGAAAGAAAGAGCCCCAAGGCTGCCGAGTTCTAGCGTCCAAGATCCCCCAAAGCTGCCTCCTTGCTCCAGCCCTGCTCCAAGCTACTCCAGGGCTCTGGATCCCAAAAAAAGAAAAGGGGCCTAATCTCAGTACCACCCCCCCCCCCCCCCCCGGTTTTCTGCATACACAGAGAGCAGAGAGCAAGAAAAAAAGAGAGAGGAGGATTCCCCAGGTGGCTGGCGTGGGATTTTAAAAAAAAGAGACTGAGGGATTTCTGCAGAAAGATCCCCAAGGCTTGTATTTTTTTTTTTTTTTAAAGAATGGAGGTTCAATATAGATTTCATTTCTTATAATGCTTTCATGTATTAGTTAAACATGGTCCATTCGCATGTTTTGAATGGCCATTAGATTTTTTTATGTCATAATAAAAATACAGAAATTAAAATAAGGGTTCTCCCATATTGGTTGGGTAGGCCTTTAATTTCAGAAAATAAAAAGACAGAAATTAAAATAAGGGTTCTCCCATATTGGTTGGGTAGGCCATTAATTTTATAAAAAAAAAAAAACAAATCAAAATAAGGATTCTCCCATATTGGTTGGGTAGGCCTTTAATTTCAGAAAATAAAAAGACAAATTAAAATAAGGGTTCTCCCATATTGGTTGGGTAGGCCTTTAATTTCAGAAAATAAAAAGACAAGTTAAAATAAGGGTTCTCCCATATTGGTTGGGTAGGCCATTAATTCTAGAAAATAAAAAAAAACAGAAATCAAAATAAGAGTTCTCCCATATTGGTTGGGTAGGCCATTAAATAAAAATTTTCGAAATCAAAAGATAAAAAAAAGGACAGAAAATCAAATTTTAGAAAATCAAAGAATTTTAAAAACAGAAAGTAAATGATTTTTCCATTTAATTAAAATTTTTAGAAAACAAAAATGAATAAATAAAAAAATCATCATGGTTCTCCCATACTGGTTGGGTAGGCCATTAAATAAAATCAAAAGATAACAAAAGAAAAAAATAAAATAATTGGTTCCCCCATATTGGTTGGGTAGACCATTAAATGAAATTTCAGAAAATTAAAAGACTAAAAAATACAGAAAATCAAATTGCAGAAAATCAAAAGATTCTTAAAACAGAAAATAACTGATTCTTCATTTAATTAAAAAAATTTCAGAAAACATAAAAAATCAAAATTTATTATGATTCTTTTATGTTGGTTGGTTGGTCATTCATTAAATAATTTAAGTTCAGAAATCTTAAAATAAGAAAATGATTCTTCTATATTGGTTGGTTGGCCATACTAAAAAAATAATAATAACTTAACTGAAGAAAACAGAAATTAAAATAACTTAAAGCTTAATAAAAAAATCAGAAAACAACATAACTCTTCCAAATTGGAGAATTGATCATAAAAAAAAAAAATCAATCAAAGAACAATATGGCTTCCCCCTACCAACTAGTTGAACTTAAAAAAAAAAAAAAAAAAAGAGGAAAATTTCAGGTTCATTCATATTGGTTGAATGGCCTAAACTTAGTGGTTCTATCCTATGGTTGGACAGACCACTTGGTTGATGGTTCACTCTTATTGGTAAAGTGACCAAAGGTTACGAGTATTGATCTATCTCTATTAATAGAGATAATCAGTGATTTTTATGGTTCTGTCCTAATTAGGGGCCAGACTACGAAGTCGTGATTATCCTATTTATAGATGGACCAAGAAGAATATTCCTTTGTTCATTTATATCGATAAGGTAACCATTAATTAAAGTGGTTATTTCTAACTGGTGGATCAATCATTAAGTCATAGTTCATTTATACTGGTTAAATGATCTAAAATAATCCAAATAATCTTTCATCATTTCAAAAGATACTTGATGGATAATTTTCAAAAATCTTCCTTAAAGATACTCACTCTTTTGTGAAAACTTCAAGATCCTTTAAGTATCTTTTAAAGGATACTCATGGACCCCTCTTTAAAAAAGGAAGAACAAAAAATGACTTGTATGTTGCATTTAAATTCTGCTTGTTCTCTGTTTATTTCAAGCCTTATCTGGATGGTTAATCAAGGGTTACCAATCAGTGATTGGTGTAATTAACATTGACCGAGATCAGTGGGGAGATGTCAAGAATACGGATCTACAGTCGATTCAGAAGTCATTTAAACTTTAATGATTAATCCTAAAAGTCCGCCTAAAAGAAAGGAGAACATGTTTTCAAAACTTAAAACTCTCTTTTCAAACTAAGATTTTCCTAAAGATTTTCAAATCCGACAAAGAAAAGATTTTTCAAAATCAAAAGGATTTTAATGAAAAGAGAGTCTCACAGATTTGGCACGCCCGGTGAGACCTCTCCTTCCCTTCATCTTTTCATCCAATAAGACACCTATTAGAATAAGCCTAACTTTTCCTGTTTAATGTAGGAGCAAGGAATTCAAGCCCAATGGCTGCCAAAGTCACCTACGCCCGTTGGTCACTGCTACCCACGCTCAATGTGGGTATCTCACCACGCCGACGTGCTTTGGCGACTTTCCAGCTGTGATAGGATCCCCCTATTTTCTATGGGTAATTGCTGCACCAGAGCCAACTCTGGTAAAGAAGGTGGAAATAAGACGCGCTTCTCGCGTCAAGAAGCAATGCAACAACGGCAAACCCGGCCGGGGTCTATGCCGTCAACGCGATCCACATCGCACCAGCCTCCTCTTCTAATAGGAGGCCAAAGCAGAGAAAGATAGCAAGCCTGTCCATAACGGGAAAGACGATTCTGGTCGGTAACCTCCGCATCCGTCTGGATGGCGGGGAGCTGATAATGCCAAAAATGCGCCATGTTCCATCGGTCCCCATACAGAACCGATTTGGCGTACTCCCGAAGGTCTGCCAAGATAAGGTAGCCTTTAAAAAGAAGACTAAGAAGCTAAGAGCTCCCGGTCAATGGGGGCAGAAGATGCCAACAAGGGCTCCGGATCAGCCGGGGCAAAGATACCAAAATAAGGCAAACAAGCCTTCAAGAAAGAGCAATCCTGTGGAAGACAGAAATCTCCAACTTAAACAAATCTGGGTGACCAAAGAGGAAGCCCTGAAGATCCGTTAAGCTAGGACTACTCTGGCTAGGCAAACTCCTCAAATGCTCAATGAGCCAGTGAGGCAAGTTATGAAAGAAGACTTCCGACCTCGTTCCCCACGAGGCCAGAAGAGAAAAGGGGCCTATAAGGCCAAAAGACAACAACAACAACAAAACCAACAGAGGATCTCGGTCTTCTCAAGACTGGGGGCACCGCCTCCACAAATTCCCAAGAAAGAAGAGTCACGTAAGTGACAGAAGATGGCATTCGGGTATATACCTGCTATGCCTCAAGCACAAGCAACAGACTAAACCTGTTGTCCGAAGACCCTGTTGAGATTGCTAACATAGCACAACGGGATGGGCCTTTGACAAGGCAAATGGAACAAGCCAGGCAATGGCTCAACCAGAGGAACATGGGAACCAATCCACAACCTCAAGAAGGTGGAGCCGCTGCCACGGAAGGCGAAGGTGAAGACGGGTTAGATGCCCACGAAGTAGATCCGGGTCCAGAACAGGCCGATCCAAGCCAGCATCTGACCATGGAAGAAATCATACTAGAAAATCAGCAACTCAAGACCCTCCTGCTAGGTCTTATGCAAAAGATAAAAGACCAGCAAAGAGCAATGCAGATGAATGGGCCTCCTCCAAGGGCAGTTACCATGCTAGCCATGATCAGGCCCCAAGCTCCTGGTGTCAATTTCGCCCCCGATGAAGCTGTGGGAAATCGAGGCGAAGAATTAAACCACAATGCTCAGCAGTCCCACGCTTCTGCCGAAGATGCTACGGTGTCCCAAAAACACATGATTGAGCAGATAGTGGAAGCCAAAATAGCCGAACTGGGTGACAGAATAAGTACCTTTGACTTATACAAGGTACCGTTCTCCGTTCATCACTTGTTCAAAAAGCTACCTCCTAGTCATGTGAAGCGTCCCAAGTTCACGAGATATGATGGAGAGGGATCTGCCTAGGAACATATCGCCCACTATATAAGCGACCTGAGATAACTAGCCATGGAAGAAGCATACATGCTGAGGTTCTTCTCGACCTCCCTAACAGGCACGGTATTCCAGTGGTATGCCAAGTTAAAGCCCAATTCTATCAGCAATTGGGAAGAAATGTAAAAGAAGTTTCTAGACCGATTTAAGATTTCAGAACGGAAAGTGACCATCGCAGAGCTGGTGGCGCTAAAACAGGGCAAAAGCGAGTCCGCCATTGACTACATCAAGAAATGGCGGAACACTAGCATGAAGTGCGACAATCCGCCAGTGCATGAAGATGCGGTGAAGCTCTGCAAAAGGAGCCTTAAACCAGAAATCAATGAGAAGTTGATTGGGGCGAACATCAGGAACTTTGATCAGTTAAATAATATAGTGTCGGAGATTGAAATGTTCTTCGCCGACAACCCAACTGTGAGCTTCAACAAAGGGAAGGCTCCTAAAGAACGAGTTTACAGCGCTAAAGAAGTGAATGCTGTCGACTTTGCTTCGACAGTAGAAAAGACTGGGGACAGACTCGGTACAAATGCATCCACCTCAAATACTAAGATTGGGGGCAGAGTGCCATCTCTATCCCTCAGTGAGAAGATGAAAAAGCCATACTCCTTCACTAGGGAGCATACTAGAAAGCTGTTCGACACTTCCGTTCGAGCCAATCTAATGACACTTCCAGACCCGAAAAGGCCAGCGGAAGTCGGGAAGACAGATGAGTCGAATTACTGCTCGTATCATCGCATGTTGGGGCATGTGTTGGAAGATTGCTACATTTGCAAAGATGAGATTGAGAAACTCATCCAAGAAGGTGCAATAGAAATGGGGAGATATCTGGTCAGTCCACCCCAACCGCATCAGAAGCCGAGGCAGACCTTTGCGGTGAATGCAATCCATACAAATGAAAATTCATCTTGGGAAGACCCAGAAGAATATATGGACTCCTCTCAAAAGCGAGAGGCCATACCGGACTTTACCCCATCAACGTCGATATATACACCGGCGACACCTCCTTCAGAGTATTCTGTCAACAAACGAATATGACTCGTAAGATGGAGGAACTCTCAGAGCAATTGACTAAAGTCTTGACAGAAAAGAGGACCCGTCGGTCCGTCTCAACTGAAGAATCCGGATCTGTGCAGCAGAGCAGAAAGGATAAACAGGTGATTGACCTGAATAAAAGGCCAGAAATCCAATGCAAGCAGCTAGTATTCCCTGTAAGAAGATGCAGTCATTGCAAAGGTGAGTCCAGAGACATTCCTATGATTGAAGAAAGCCTACGAAAGAGGCAAGCCATGGGTGAAGAAGCACAAGGGATAAGAATAAACTAAGAGCGGACAACGACACCCCCTCTATCAGCAAATGGTCTAAAGTGCCGCGAAGAGTGTTCGAAATCCAGCTGCCGAGAGGACTGAAAAGGGATAAACCCAAGTGTATCTCGAGCAAAGGATAACTAGCGAGCTCCGTCTCCACCTTGCTGGCCTGCAAACCTCAAGACGGTCGGAAAAGTTATGTCCACCTCACCTCTGATAGGTGTCAAACCAGGGAGTAATAATCCTGCCCAAGCACTGACGTAGTGAGTCGCCATCACTACGGAACACCGTGGTGGATCTCCTGAGCTGCTAAGTGCTCCAAAGGAATGATATATGCCCGCCAAAGCAGCAGGTGCAATCGCCAGTTTGCTGCCAGTGGCTAAGCGGCAAGCTGCCAGAAGAACCTCGGGTCGCAGAACTCCCTCATTGCCGTAAGGCACGGTAGAAGTAACCAGCCAGTAGGCAAGGAAAGCAGCCGTCAAAGTAACAGCGTCAAGTCCCCAGGGATTAGCTGTCCGAAGAGCCAGCTCGATAACAACACTGTGAGGCGGGGGCTTCCTCCTAGGGATCTCGAGAGGAGTCTGCCTTCCTGAAATATCCGTTAAATGCTTTTTGTAGTGAAAAGGGCCTCCGTAGAAGTAACAGACCCAAGCTGACACAGAGACCCGGCCAAGCTTGCTGGAACTGCCCGCCTCTAAATAAGAAGGCCTCTTAGCTTTAGCGAGATCCTTTCATACTGTCAAAAGATAGCGGTAGCAATAAGGAGTCTCGTAGGAACCAGCTCCGTCTGTCACACTGCAGTAAAACTCATCCAGAACTGCCTCTTCATAAGGTTCACCTGTGATAGGGAGCCCGAAGATGCGGTGAAAGGCCCATAGATCTAGTGCGGTCTCGCCCTCTACAGTGGCGATAGTATTGGTCTCCGAGAGATATCTTTCTGCCAAAGCCTGGATAAAACCTGAATAGTAGGGATAGCTATACTGAGCTGCTGCTATTGCCTAGTATATGCCTACATCCTTCAACAATTGGCCATGGTGCTGCAAGATATACTGGAGCCACTCTGTCGCCCCAGGATGGAAGTTATGCGAAGCCCTCATCTTCAAACGTCCCTGCCAATTAGGACGATTCCCTGAGATGATGTCACAAATTATAGTTGGGTGGTCAAATGGCTCGTGCACTGAGCCCTCTGCCGCTCCAGTCAAAAAAGAACCTACCACTTGCCCAGAACCAGCTGCGGGATGACCGCCTGAAGAAGCCCACACTGTAGGCTGAAATGTGTGGGAACTGCAATGCACCCGCAGCAGATCCTGTATCAAACCAATCTGTGACAGAGATGGACACTCCAATATCCGACGTGCCAGAGGCGGAAATGCCAGGTACGAAGTCAAAACTAAGCCTTCCATACTGTCTCTCTCTAGAAGAACAGCCCGCTCCAAGTCACGCTGGGCCTCTGGAGGCAAAATTGTATCAACTCCATCCTCAGTAGGGAAAGCTTGTTGGAGCAATTCCTGAATGGCAAAGTCTGACGGAAGATGCTGCTTTAGTCCAGCATCTCTGAAGAAGTGAAAGAATCCTTCGCGAAAAGTAATGCGTGCCATATCAACAGGAGCAGTGTCTTCAGAAGTAACCCGGAAATGAGAATATGCCATCCGGGTAAATCCAAGATCAAGCATAGGCTGCTCCGGATTAGCCCCTTCCATGGCCTCAGCTGAGCCCGAAGTAGAACGATCTCCAACAATCACCATCTGGTCAGGCGCAGGAGAAAGAAGCTGCAAAGACAAAGAAAGAATTATACAAACAAGCAAAATGCAAACAAAAGCACAAAATATATGGCAGAATGACAAATAGCCTGAAGATGCTACAAACATGGAATACAAGCAAAATTGGGACTCAAAGTCCTAGAAAGATACAAGATGGGGTATTTAAACCCTAAAGTCTCACAGTGGGATTCAAATTCTCAGAAGTCTACTGGGGTAATGAACTCGGAAAGGCATCAAGCCACTAGTTCCAAACCCAAAGCAAGATTGGACCTTTGTCAAGCTCAAGGAGCCATCAGAAGTCACCAATCAGAATTCTCAAGACACTCGAGCCAATCCCAGGCAAACAAAGAAATTCAAAGTTCAGTCTGGAGTCAAACAAGGCAGATGCACACACGCGATCAATGCAGTGCAAATTCAAATCAAGAAAATACACGTGAGACATGCCCTCAACGTTGTTTTCGGCATGCCTCTCGTGGGGGGCAATTGTTGAACCAAAAAAATACTACAAACCTATCTACATATGTATGCGTATAAGCATCAAACAAAAGATCTATGTGCATGCATGTACCTAGAAGCATGAGAATACACATAGATATGTATGTGTATAAAAAAAAAGAGATTTGAAAAGGATGTATGCAGAGTTTCTTATGCATAAATCAACAAAGAAACGAGGCATGCACATACCTCAAAATCTGCAAACAAGGACAGTCCAATGGAGCTTCAAATCTGCCCTCCGGCAGCAGCAACCTGGACCTCCAAAATCTGCAACAAAAAGCCACCAGCAACAGTGGCCCTCCAACACAAAACCTGCAAATAGGTGGCTCGGCCAGGGAGAGAAAGAGGGAATCGCAGAGAGAGAAAGAGGGGATCGCAGGGTGAGAGAGAGAGGAACCCGCATGGGGGAATAACAAAAAAAGGAGGAAAAGAAGGAGAGGCCGGCCTCTCCTTGAGAACCGGCTCCAACTCCTCATCCCTATTCTTCTCCATCTCCAACTCCTCTCATCTTTATCCCTTCCCATCCCTATCCTCCTCCATCCTTATCCTCAACCAACTCCCATTCCCTCTTATCCTTATCCTACTGTAGTGTGGGTACTGTAGCTACAGTACCGCGCTACAGTAGCTGCCCCCCCTTCATGCCTATAAGAGGCCCCCAATGGCACCAAGAGAAGGTCCCTCTAGATTCCAAGAAAGAAAGAGCCCCAAGGCTGCCAAGTTCCAGCGTCCAAGATCCCCCCAAAGCTGCCTCCTTGCTCCAGCCCTGCCATGGATTGCGGAATCGGCCGATTCCGATCCGAATCGGCCGATTCGGATCGGAATCGGCAGGTTCCGATCCGATTCGGGGGGGGATTTCACTGTTCCCCCCCACCGATTTGAAAAAAAAAAAAAAACGGCTGAAATCGGCCCGAACCGGACCAAATCGGGGCCGGACCGGCCAGATCGGCCGGTCCGGACCCGATCTGGTCCGGTTCGGGCCGGTCCCGATCCACCCCTTAAGGTTTAAGGGTTTAGGGGTTTAGGGTTTAGGGTTTTAGGGTTTAGGGTTTAGGGTTTTAGGGTTAAGGGTTAAGGGTGGTTTAGGGTTTAGGTTTTAGGGTTAAGGGTGGTTTAGGGTTTAGGTTTTAGGGTTTTAGGGTTTAAGGGTTAAGGGTTAAGGGTTAAGGGTTACGGGTTAAGGGTTAAGGGTTAAGGGTTAAGGGTTAAGGGTTTTAGGGTTTTAGGGTTTTAGGGTTAAGGGTTAAGGGTTTAGGGTTTAGGGTTTTAGCGCCACTTTGATTGGAGAATAGGAGAAGAATAAGAAAGAATAAAGGGATAATAAGCTGCCTCCTTGCTCCAGCCCTGCTCCAAGCTACTCCAGGGCTCTGGATCCCCAAAAAAGAAAAGGGGTCTAATCTCAGTCCCCCCCCCCCCCCCCCCCCACACACACACACACGTTTTCTGCATACACAGAGAGCAGAGAGCAAGAAAAAAAGAGAGAGGAGGATTCCCCAGGTGGCTGGCGTGGGATTTTAAAAAAAAGAGAGACTGAGGGATTTCTGCAGAAAGATCCCCAAGGCTTGTATTTTTTTTTTTAAAAGGAATGGAGGTTCAATATAGATTTCATTTCTTATAATGTTTTCATGTATTAGTTAAACATGGTCCATTCGCATGTTTTGAATGGCCATTAGATTTTTTTATGTCATAATAAAAAGACAGAAATTAAAATAAGGGTTCTCCCATATTGGTTGGGTAGGCCTTTAATTTCAGAAAATAAAAAGACAGAAATTAAAATAAGGGTTCTCCCATATTGGTTGGGTAGGCCTTTAATTTCAGAAAATAAAAAGACAGAAATTAAAATAAGGGTTATCCCATATTGGTTGGGTAGGCCATTAATTTTAGAAAATAATAAAAAAAAAACAGAAATCAAAATAAGGGTTCTCCCATATTGGTTGGGTAGGCCTTTAATTTCAGAAAATAAAAAGACAGAAATTAAAATAAGGGTTCTCCCATATTGGTTGGGTAGGCCATTAAATAAAAATTTCAGAAAATCAAAAGATTAAAAAAAGGACAGAAAATCAAATTTTAGAAAATAAAAAAAATAGAAAATAAATGATTTTTTCCATTTAATTAAAATTTTCAGAAAACATAAAAAAAAAATCAAAAAATCATCATGGTTCTCCCATACTGGTTGGGTAGGCCATTAAATAAAATCAAAAGATAACAAAAGAAAAAAGAAAATAATTGGTTCCCCCATATTGGTTGGGTAGACCATTAAATGAAATTTCAGAAAATTAAAAAACTAAAAAATACAGAAAATCAAATTGCAGAAAATCAAAAGATTCTTAAAACAAAAAATAAATGATTCTTTATTTAATTAATTTTTTTTTTCAGAAAACATAAAAAATCAAAATTTATTATGATTCTTCCATATTGGTTGGTTGGTCATTCATTAAATAATTTAACTTCAGAAATCTTAAAATAAGAAAATGATTCTTCTATATTAGTTGGTTGGCCATACTAAAAATAATAATAATAACTTAACTGAAGAAAACAGAAATTAAAATAACTTAAAACTTAATAAAAAAATCAGAAAACAACATAACTCTTCCAAATTGGAGAATTGATCATAAAAAAAAAAAAAATCAATCAAAGAACAATATGGCTTCCCTATACTAACTGGTTGAACTTAAAAAAAAAAAAGAGAGGAAAATTTCAGGTTCATTCATATTGGTTGAATGGCCTAAACTTAGTGGTTCTATCCTATGGTTGGACAGACCACTTGGTTGATGGTCCACTTTTATTGATAAAGTGACCAAAGGTTACGAGTATCTATCTCTATCAATAGAGATAATCAGTGACTTTTATGGTTCTGTCCTAATTAGGAGCCAAGTTACGAAGTCGTAATTATCCTATTTATAGATGGACCAAGAAGAATATTCCTTTGTTCATTTATATCGATAAGGTAATCATTAATTAAAGTAGTTATTTCCAACTGATGGATTAATCATTAAGTCATAGTTCATTTATACTGGTTAAATGACCTAAAATAATCCAAATAATCATTCATCCTTTCAAAGGATACTTAAGGGATAATTTTCAAGAATCTTCCTTAAAGATAGTCACTCTTTTGTGAAAACTTCAAAATCCTTTAAGTATCCTTTAAAGGATACTCATGAACCCCTCTTTAAAAAAAAAGAACAAAAAATGACTTGTATGTTGCATTTAAATTCTACTTGTTCTCTGTTTATTTCAAGCCTTATCTAGATGGTTAATCAAGGGTTACCAATCAGTGATTGGTGTAATTAACACTGACCGAGGTCAGTGGGGAGATGTCAAGAATACAGATCCACAGTCGATCCAGAAGTCATTTAGACTTTAAGGATTAATCCTAAAAGTCTGCCTAAAAGAAAGGAGAACATGTTTTCAAAACTTAAAACTCTCTTTTCAAATCCGACAAAGAGAGGATTTTTCAAAATCAAAAGGATTTTAATGAAAAGGGAGTCTCACAGATTTGGCACGCTCGGTGGGACATCTCCTTCCCTTCATCTTTCCATCCAATAAGGCACCTATCAAAACAAGCCTAACTTTTCCTGTTTAATGTAGGTGCAAGGAATTCAAGCCCAATGGCTGCCAAAGTCACATACGGCCCGTTGGTTACTGCTACCCACGCTCAATGTGGGTATCTCACCACGCCGACGTACTTTGACAACTTTCCAACTGTGATAGGATCCCCCTACTTTCTAGGGGTAATTGCTACACCAGAGCCAACTCTGGTAAAGAAGGTGGAAATAAGACGCGCTTCTCGCGTCAAGAAGCAATGCAACAACGGCAAACCCGGCCGGGTCTATGCCGTCAACGCGATCCACATCGCACCAGCCTCCTCTTCTAATAGGAGGCCAAAGCAGAGAAAGATAGCAAGCCCGTCCATAACGGGAAAGACGATTCTGGTCGGTAACCTCCGCATCCGTCTGGATGGCGGAGAGCCGATAATGCCAAAAATGCAGCATGTTCCATCGGTCCCCATACAGAATCGATTTGACGTACTCCCGAAGGTCTGCCAAGATAAGGTAGCCTTCAAAAAGAAGCTAAGAGCTCCCGGTCAATGGGGGCAGAAGATGCCAACAAGGGCTCCGGATCAGCCGGGGCAAAGATACCAAAATAAGGCAAACAAGCCTTCAAGAAAGAGCAATCCTGTGGAAGACAGGAATCTCTAACTTAAACAAATCTGGGTGACCAAAAAGGAAGCCCTGAAGATCCGTCAAGCTAGGACTACCCTGGCTAGGCAAACTCCTCAAATGCTCAATGAGCCAGTGAGGCAAGTTATGAAAGAAGACTTCCGACCTCGTTCCCCACGAAACTAGAAGAGAAAAGGGGCTTATAAGGCCAAAAGACAACAACAACAACAAAACCAACAGAGGACCTCGGTCTTCTCAAGACTGGGGGCACCGCCTCCACAAATTCCCAAGAAAAGAAGAGTCACGTAAGTGACAGAAGATGGCATTCGGGTATATACCTGCTATGCCTCAAGCACAAGCAACAGACTAAACCTGTTGCCGGAAGACCCTGTTGAGATTGCTAACATAGCACAACGGGATGGGCATTTGACAAGGCAAATGGAACAAGCCAGGCAATGGCTCAACCAGAGGAACATGGGAACCAATCCACAACCTCAAGAAGGTGGAGCCGCTGCCACGGAAGGCGAAGGTGAAGACGGGTTAGATGCCCACGAAGCATATCCGGGTCCAGAACAGGCCGATCCAAGCCAACATCTGACCATGGAAGAAATCATACTAGAAAATCAGCAACAAAAGACCCTCCTACTAGGTCTTATGCAAAAGATAAAAGACCAGCAAAGAGATAAAAGACCAGCAAAGAGCAATGCAGATGAATGGGCCTCCTCCAAGGGCAGTTACCATGCCAGCCATGATCAGGCCCCAAGCTCCTGGTGTCAATTTCGCCCCCGATGAAGCTGTGGGAAATCGAGGCGAAGAATTAAACCACAATGCTCAGCAGTCCCACGCTTTTGCCGAAGATGCTACGGTGTCCCAAAAACACCTGATTGAGTAGATAGTGGAAGCCAAAATAGCCGAACTGGGTGACGGAATAAGTACCTTTGACTTATACAAGGTACCGTTCCCCGTTCATCACTTGTTCAAAAAGCTACCTCCTAGTCATGTGAAGCGTCCCAAGTTCACGAGATATGATGGAGAGGGATCTGCCCAGGAACATTTCGCCCACGACATGAGCGACCTGAGAGAACTAGCTATGAAAAAAGTATATCTGTTGAGGTTCTTCTCGACCTCCCTAACAGGCACGGCATTCTAGCGGTATGCCAAGCTAAAGCCTAATTCTATTAGCAATTGGGAAGAAATGCAAAAGAAGTTTTTGGACCGATTTAAGGTTTCAGAACGGAAAGTGACCATCACAGAGCTGGTGGCGCTAAAACAGGGCAAAAGCGAGTCCGCTATTGACTACATCAAGAAATGGCGGAACACTAACATGAAGTGCGACAATCCGCCAGTGCATGAAGATGCGGTGAAGCTCTGCAAAAGGAGCCTTAAACTAAAAATCAATGAGAAGCTGATTGGGGCGAACATCAAGAACTTTGATCAGTTAAATAATATAATGTCGGAGATTGAAATGTTCTTCGCCGACAACCCAACTGTGAGCTTCAACAAAGGGAAGGCTCCCAAAGAACGAACTTACAGCGCCAAAGAAGTGAATGCTGTCGACTTTGCTTCGACAGTAGAAAAGATTGGGGACAGACCTGGTACAAATGCATCCACCTCAAATACTAAGACTGGGGGCAGAGTGCCATCTTCTTTTTTTAAAAATCTCATGCCAGCCACCTGGGGAATCCTCCTCTTTTTTTTTTCTTGCTCTCTGTGTATGCAGAAAACGTGGGGAGGGGACTGATTTTAGGCCCCTTTTCTTTTTTTGGGATCCAGAGCCCTGGAGTAGCTTGGAGCAGGGCTCAAGGAATTCCGGATCGGATCGGGTCCCCGAATCAGGACCCACCGATCCAGATGAAGTCTGGCCAGTCCGACTCGGCCAGATTAAAAAATAATAAAAAAATAAAAAAATAAAAAAAAATCAGGAAAAAATAAAAAAAAATCAGAAAAAATTACATATATATTATTCAATTGATGTACAATAAGAATGAATGCAATTCATGTACATCCATAAAAAACCCTAAACCCTAAAACCCTAAACCCTTAAACCCTAAACCCTAAACCCTAAACCCTAAGCCTCAATTTGATTGCAGAATAGGTTAATCCGGAATTACTTATCCGAAATAACGTATATTAGAATAAGGGGTGCTTAGCTTTGATAATTCTGTGAGATCCACTGACAGAATAAGAAGGATAAGAAATTCTTAGGTCTAGAGTCGAATTGCTTATTCTCCTTATTCTCCGAATAGGCTATTCTGTACCGGTATAAGTCATTCCGTTTGTCAAAACTAAATTAAGCTTATTATCCCTTTATTCTTTCTTATTCTTCTCCTATTCTCCAATCAAAGTGGCGCTAAAACCCTAAACCCTAAACCCTTAACCCTTAACCCTAAAACCCTAAAACCCTAAAACCCTAAACCCTTAACCCTTAACCCTTAACCCTTAACCCTTAACCCTTAACCCTTAACCCTTAACCCTTAACCCGTAACCCGTAACCCTTAACCCTTAACCCTTAACCCTTAACCCTTAACCCTTAAACCCTAAAACCTAAACCCTAAACCACCCTTAACCCTTAACCCTTAAACCCTAAAACCTAAACCCTAAACCACCCTTAACCCTTAACCCTAAAACCCTAAACCCTAAACCCTAAACCCTAAAACCCTAAACCCTAAACCCCTAAACCCTTAAACCTTAAGGGGTGGATCGGGACCGGCCCGAACCGGACCAGATCGGGTCCGGACCGGCCGGTCCGGCCCCGATTTGGTCCGGTTCGGGCCGATTTCAGCCGTTTTTTTTTTTTTTTTCAAATCGGTGGGGGGGAACAGTGAAATCCCCCCCGAATCGGATCGGAACCTGCCGATTCCGATCCGAATCGGCCGATTCGGATCGGAATCGGCCGATTCCGCAATCCATGGCAGGGCTGGAGCAAGGAGGCAGCTTTGGGGGGATCTTGGACGCTGGAACTTGGCAGCCTTGGGGCTCTTTCTTTCTTGGAATCTAGAGGGACCTTCTCTTGGTGCCATTGGGGGCCTCTTATAGGCATGAAGGGGGGGCAGCTACTGTAGCGCGGTACTGTAGCTACAGTACCCACACTACAGTAGGATAAGGATAAGAGGGAATGGGAGTTGGTTGAGGATAAGGATGGAGGAGGATAGGGATGGGAAGGGATAAAGATGAGAGGAGTTGGAGATGGAGAAGAATAGGGATGAGGAGTTGGAGCCGGTTCTCAAGGAGAGGCCGGCCTCTCCTTCTTTTCCTCCTTTTTTGTTATTCCCCCATGCGGGTTCCTCTCTCTCTCACCCTGCGATCCCCTCTTTCTCTCTCTGCGATTCCCTCTTTCTCTCCCTGGCCGAGCCACCTATTTGCAGGTTTTGTGTTGGAGGGCCACTGTTGCTGGTGGCTTTTTGTTGCAGATTTTGGAGGTCCAGGTTGCTGCTGCCGGAGGGCAGATTTGAAGCCCCATTGGACTGTCCTTGTTTGCAGATTTTGAGGTATGTGCATGCCTCGTTTCTTTGTTGATTTATGCATAAGAAACTCTGCATACATCCTTTTCAAATCTTTTTTTTTTTTTATACACATACATATCTATGTGTATTCTCATGCTTCTAGGTACATGCATGCATATAGATCTTTTGTTTGGTTCTTATACACATACATATGTAGATAGGTTTGTAGTATTTTTTTGGTTCAACAGCCTTGTAAAGGGCTGACATTTGTCTGGCAGATCTTTGAAAAATTGGCAGATCCTTGGATCATTAGTTGGTCTTGGATCTAGTCACTGATGAGTTGAGTCTGGTTACTATAAGATCAAAAAAGCAAAGGGACAACTTGCTGGCCAATTTACAAGAGGATATTAGAATTCAAGTAATGGTATGTTGTGGACGACCATGTCCATTCAATTGCATCTTCAATATAAAATAGCATATAGTAGTATCATAGATTTGTTGAGCTTGTTTGCGTCATCATGAATGAGGATCGTGCCATTGGTTGCGAATGGGTCTGGTCTGGATCAAGACAATATACTCTGTTGAATGCTTGTCTTGGAGGTACAAAAAAGAAGACAAGATTGGAATTTTTGAGGTTCTGGAGGAAATACGCAAGTATATTGAGCATACAATCCAAAGAATGGAATTAAGAAGTTTGGCTTAAATAACCATGAGACTCTCTTGTAAATAGGGCTGCTTTCTAGTCCAATTTTTTTTAAAAAATCTAAAACCATTACTTACAACTATATACAGGATGTTAACTTGGGAGAACAAATGGAAGGAAAGAATGAAGAATAGAATGGTTTAAACTTCTAACTGTATTGTCTGTCCGGTAAGGTGAAAAAATGCTAGATTATGTAGTCCATTCTCCATTGTAACTTTAGATGAAGCAGTACCAAATGACTGCACCTGCGTAATGCTGTGTTGTCCCCCTTCTACCCTTAATCGTTCATCATGGTTTTATGTTTGTAAATAAGCCTAGAAGATATTAAACACAATCATTATCATCATTGTCTCAACTCTTCAACAGTGCTGTTGGCGTTGTCCCATCAGTTTGGCTTCATTTGTCCTAATGATGGATTGGGGAACCTGTTGGTGACCGATTGATGGGCGGAACAACTACCTGGATTGTGCATTTTGAGCCCATGGAAGGAGGGAGCGATGGCAAATGCTTCTCTAAAGTCTGGAAAGAACGTGTCTGTTGGATTGCAGACTGTGACATACACTTTTGATTCACTAGTGGGTCTCAAATGCAAGTCACTGGGAGCAAGCACATGGCCCAAGCCAAATCATCCTCTTTTCCTCACGTCTCATGCATTCACCTTTTCTAGAAGGTGAGGCTGTGAGGGAGTCGATATGGACTAGGTAAATTTGGCATGATCTAGCACTGAATTGTTGAAGGGACAGAAACAGAGTGTATTTTTGTTGGCTTTTCTGGGTATAAATTCTTACTAGAACGTGAGCAGTTTATCAGTAAAGCACTTAGAGAATCTAAAGTCTGTGGTAATGCTGAAGAGAACAAAGCATATACCATGTGATTTTGACTTGGTCCTGGCACCCAAGATTGGGAGAAGGGATGTAGTAGATTAATTAGTGGACTTCAGCCATCCTTGTAAAGGCTTCACATTGGTATTATTCTTTTAGACCCTTGTGATTAAATGCTGTGATAGACTGCAAAACATTTTTGGTCATATATCTACGTAAGTAGCTTCCACAGTGAGGAAAATCGGCTTTTCTATACGTGTCTCTGCATAAGATTTTTTATACATGCATTCATTGATATTTTATGCTATTTTTTATATCTTGGTAGAGTTTGGACATCTTCATGATGTATTCTTTTGGTTTGTGGTTATACAGATACTATAATTTAGATGCTTACCATCAGCATATGATGACTAAGGAAATGAAGAAAGGAACTAAAAAAGCCACCGAGGTAGAGCGTACTGTGTTCAATGATGAAGAAATTCGCAGGTATGAAATTGCACATCATGTGGGGAAAGATTTCTCTTCCGCAGTTCTGCTTGTTTAGCTTTGTTGTTGTTGGGTAATGACGTGAGATACGAGTCCCCCTGATGCATTTAGTTATGCACTAGTCATCGTTACTTTGTCTTCTAAGATCCTCTCATTGTTCATCTATGGTTCAATAGCATCATCTATTCATGTATACTGCCCAAAGTGACAATTTGTGTAAGGTCTCTTGGAGTTTGATGAGCCTTGTAAGTCAATTGTCCAAAGGAGGAGATTCAACAAACAAAATGCATGAGTTTCAACTTTCATTCTTAGATTAACAATTTGCACCTATAAATCTATATCATGAAGCTCCAGATCAGCATCAGGTGTGCAACTTAAAAGCATGAAATTGTATTCATCCTGAATGTAAGGGAACTTGCATTGAGAAAATATTGGATCCTTGGAAACAACCGGGTCTTCAATCAATTATACCATTGTTCTTGACCTAACAGTCTGGGATTGGTTACGATCTAGTGGAATGGCCTTTATTTGACAAGAATGTGAATGTTCATGATCTTTTCTCACCCTCCAAGTATTCCCACATCTCCTGCTTTTAACTGTATCTGGTAAGTGAGGGATCATTCATATGCCAGAAACCTATGGAACTTGTTGAAGATGGAAGTGTTTACATTGAATGAATCCCAAGACCGAAACATCAAGAGCCATCTTCCCTGAAAGCATGTTAGTCATATAACTTTTTGTAGGAGAAGTGCCTTCTCAACCTGACTTGCAGACATCCACGGCTTTTGGGCCAACAAGCATGCATAGCATTACCAAGAAGTTGGGAATAATGATCACTTGGGGCCTGGGTATTCTGGATAGTTGCCATTACATCAACTCGATGGTTGTTCATCCCTTGAATCTAAAGGGGGATTTAGTTGGTGATGTTTTGGGGGGAATTTCTTATTTATTGTGTACATCACCTCTTTTCACCTTTTCTCTTTTGGAGATATTATGATATTCAATAAATTTATAATCATTGTTTCAAGGCATTGCTTAGGGGTCGCTTGGGCATTGCCTAGGCGACAATGCGCTCCTGTGTGCCCAAGGCGACCTGGCGCCTAGGCGAGCAACCCATTAAGGCACTTGCCTAGGCTGCCTAAGTGTGCCCAGCCCATGTAATCCCTGCCCAGCCTGCCTTGTCGCAGAAACGACTTATCTTCTTTTAGGTCTAGTTTAATCATTAGAAAGAAATTGAAGAATGTTTGCGGATGATTGTCCTTATGTAATCAAAAAGGCGAAATAGATTATCAAAGTTTGATCATCCTTTGTGTGCGATTCTTTTGCTAGGGTTTCTTATCCTATATTTTTTTCCTCTCAATTTTAGAAGTCACCATGTTTGACAGTTGATAAGTGGAGAACTATGGTATTAGTACATTAGCTTGCTTATTATTTATTTAAATATATCTTATTTGTCTTGCTTTTTTTTTATGGCATGATTACTTAACTCGTATATTTCAGGTTAGGTTGATTTTTTAAATCTTGATTAACATAGTCCAAGTTCTCATTGGTTTTTCCTTATTCATTTGTTAATATTTGTCACTTATTCTATTTTTTCTTTTAATACCGTAAATATATGTTGAATATTGTGAATGACACTATTGTGTACAAATAAAAATAGATTTGATATGGTGGAAATGTAGAGAGTAATTCTCTTGAAACATACTAGGTTCTATAAACTAGGCTTCGCCGAGACACCTCGTGTTGGTGCCTAAGCAGTGAGGTAGTAGTCCACTGCCTTGATCGTCTTGGACGTCTTGACAACCATGATTATAATGATCCTAGCAGTTACTTCAAAAGAAAGGCTAGAGTTTTTTCGCAGAACTTGTTCCAAGTATTCTCATGCATGCTTTCTTTTGACTTTTTTATTGACTCCCCTGCTCTGTCGTAGGCATCGTTGGCAGACACATTTAAAATTGGCAGCCGAGGAAAAGCTAATTTTTCGTCTAGAAAACTTGATCATAATATTCTCATGCTTGCTTTCCTTTGAATTCTCTGAATGCTTGTTTTGTTAATGTAATAATATCAATATTTCTTCACTTGGTTAACCAAGAATAGAAAAACTATTTTGCCTTTTAGTTTATTGTGTCTACCATAGATAGAAATTGAAGCATACCCTTCTTGTTGCAAGAATGCATTTGGACTATACCATTATTCCTAAATATTGTTCATAGTGGTCAGTATCTGTCCTAGTGGACCTAGAGTTGCAGATGGTTGAGAGGGTCAGGAACATGGAGGACAAGGGATTGGAGGGAACACAATTGTAGAGAGAAATGGGAAAGAGAGAAGACGGCCATAAAAACCATTGCGCTGGACGAGAGATCTGTGTTTTCAATTCTTCTGCAGATAGGTGGCCTGGCTTAGGGCAGCCGTTGTTTGCTCGGTCTGCAGGAGGGTTGGCTGGTTCAACATCTAGTCCAGGGAAGGTTCGTTGTATCGCTGATCTGTATCAGATCGTATCTTCCCATATATGATACAGTGCCAATCTGACCAGGTCCGACTCACATGAGTTAGGCCAATTCAGGTTTTTTTTTCAGATTCTTTAATTTTATGAATGATTATGACATAAATAAACTTTTAACTCTAGTCGTTTATTAGTGACAATGACTTTAAGTCAAATTTAGGAGAATCTACCCTATTAATCAGTAATAAAAGTGTAAATTACCTATGAAATTGGAGAAAAAGTCCAATTTTTTACCAATTGGGGGAAAAAAGTTCAATTACTTATCAGATTAGAAAAAAGGTATATAGTTAATAAGATAAAAGCCACATCAGTTAGCATCGAGTAGGCTTGAACCGGATCCACAGTGTATGGCACTAGTCGACACGAGTCACATACGAGTCGGCACAAGTCACTCCCAGTCGCATCGAATCAGAGGCGACTCGGTGAGTCAAATTGTCCTAGCAATTCATACTTGTCCAAATACGAGTGGACTCATATGAGTCAGCCCGATCCGATACGATATGGCAAAAAATGAGTCAAGGATTGTGCAATGGGGAGATGGAGTACAGCAGAAGAGAGCTCACTGCCTTGTGCTGCTGACCAGCTTGCATGAGAGGCATGCATCTAGCTACCAGAGGAGGAAGTTGAATGGGAGAGATGGGAGGTGCTCTCCTAGTGCTCTTTACTGCTGGATCAGGTTTATAGGTCCAGGAGATGACCAAGGAGCTATCAGTGACTTGGGGGTTGTGGAGCATGGATGGCATGGCAGTTGGGCAAGCATTGCAGACTGGTCAGGTGCCCCAGCCAACTAATGGCAGTGTATTTCCTTTGGGCCAAGAGGGTGATGATAGAGGGAGAGATATTGAGGTTGGAAATGTGGGCTCAGAACTGGCGCTAGAATCCAGCTAGGCAGAGGATAATCTAGATTTTGATATTAATGTGATCCAAGTGCACTTGTGGAGGATAGAGCTTATGGTGAGGGTGGTGCAGTCCATAAGTCATGTTGTTAGGGTAGAAGAGAAGAGCTTGAAGGACATGCGGAGGTTGCAAGCTCAAGCTTTGGTGGCAGTAGAGGAGGGTGAGCTTCCTGTCAAGGTGTTTATGTGTCACTGGGACTTCGAGTTTCAGTTGGGTCCACCTTTGATTGGAATATGAAGTTGGCAGGGTGGAGCTTACCCCTCATCATGGGTGGGCCTTCTCCAATGGGGATCCAAGGGGCGATAGCAGACTTCAGAAGCATGGAAACCCTAGTGCGTGCTTGCTCAAGTTTGAAGACAATCAGGGTTGAATGACCACTGGCACGATGTGACTGGATTGGCATGGGCAGACAAATATTTGGGTGGCCATTTGGTTGTTCCCTCTGGAGTAGTGCGGGCCTCCTCATCCAGGCAAGGGGCAGGTGGGTCTCACCTATTGGTAGCACACCATATCTGATTGTGTCAGGACTTGGGTCTGCTTTTTAAGTTGTACTTGGAGAAAGGGGTTGTGGGAACTAAGTGTGGGAGGAGTCCAGGGATGCGAATGGTAACCCATGACCCCATTATTCAACCAAACGTTAGCCTATAGGTCAGTTACCAAGAGTCTTTCTCAGTTGATGCATAATGGATAACATAACGGATACAAATCCTTTCTAAATTTAATCCACACAGTATTATTAATAATCCGATTATTAGCTTATAGGTCAGTTATAGTATAGCCTTTCTAAACTGATGGATCCACCTTAGATTTACATTGAATCCTACCCATTTGCGTCGGTAGGTGGGAGCTTTGCTTCACTCTGTTAGCTTCAGGGCACAGGGTAGGAGGCAGGCGGGACATGTCATCTGGTCACTGGAGGTGGCAATTCTCAATTGAACATCACTGAGGGCAACCTTGGCAAGATGGGAAGGTCTCCTCACTCTCAGGGGATCAGGGATGGTGCGGACTGCAGAGTGTTCAACTTGGTGGGACTCGTGCCTGAACAGCATGTCAGACTCAGGCATGCAATGCGTGCTGAACTGTGTCACGTGCCGGTCACAGACTCACAGCCTTTGGTGGAGGCTGACAAGGGTGATTGGTAGATTGATTGGTTCCTGAGGGTCTCATAGTAAGCAGTTTGGCTTCCTTTTTGGGTTGACGGGCCGACTGGACAGAGGTCTTTAGAGCTTTTAGAGGGAGAACATGGGATCTCAATTGTAAATGGTTTAGGGTTTCGTTTTGGGACTCCTACAGTAGGAATTCTTTTGTGACAATGGTACATATGGATATGGAATTGGATCTTCTTTTAGGGCTTCACAGGATCTTGATACATTGTAATAATTCATTTTCTCTGTAGAACAGTGTGGGACCATCCACTTAAGAAAAGGCAGCCCAGGATATTCTGCTACAAATTGTATTTCGGAACACAATGCTTAAGTTTTTTGTGAAACAACTTCAGTGGGGAAGTAAAGAACTTGATTGGTACTGGTGTATATTAACTGTGGTTGTTTTTCTATGGTTTTTTTTCCAACATTGCTGGAATATAGTCAAGGACTCCAAATGCAATGTTGTGTGGCGGTTCCAGGAGGGGAATGGCATTAACAAAACCTTTATTGTTCTTATTCCAAAGAAACAAGGTGCCGAGTCTTTGGGTGATTTCAGGCCCATTAGCTTATTGAGTGGTGCTTATAAAATCATCTCAAAGCTGCTGACTATAAGACTTGAAAAGGTGATCGGCAACATTATTTCTCAGAATCAGGGGGTTTTTATTAAGGGCAGGCAAATTGATGAGAATTTCCTGGTGGCCCATGAGTGTGTCCATGTCTTGAAGCAACAGAGGGAAAAATGATTGGTTCTTAAATTGGACTTTGAGAAGGCTTATGACAGGAATAATTGGAAGTGTCTGTTCCAAGTCTTGCACAAGATGGGCAGTGGCGACGAATGGGTTGCTTGGATCAAATCTTGCATTTCTTCAGCCAGGTTTGCTGTTCTTGTGAATGGTTGCCCAACTTCATTCTTTTACAGCGGCGGAGGGCTTTGGCAGGGCCCCCCTCTATCCCCAATGTCATTTATCGTGGTCTCACATATTCTCAGCAGAATGTGGGAGTGAGCAGTGGCAGCCTTTTCAGTCTCCGGAGTCAGAGTATCTCCCTTGGGTTCTCTTGTCAGTCACTTATAGTATGGTGATGATACCATCTCATTCTTCTCAGAGAGACAAGACCAGCTCTTTACTGCAAGACTGATTCTTGAATGGTTGGATGAGGTGACAGGACTGAGGGTGAATTTCCATAATAGCCTACTTATCGGGGTGAATACTGATGAAGAGGCTCTCCAGAAGGCAGCTCTTATTATGTGGCAAGTTCCCCATCAACTACCTGGATTTGCCCCTCTCCCCAGGGAAGTTGAAGATAAGTGATTGGTAGAGAGTGGTCTAGAAGTTTGATGACAGACTTTCCATATGGAAAGGGAGATTGTTCTCCTATGGGAAAAGATTAGTGCTCTGTAACTTAGCCTTGGATAGCAGCCTCATTTATTTCCTCTCTATCTTTAGACTGCCCAATGGTGTCCCAAAAGAACTAGATTCCATTAGAAGCAGATTTTTCTGGTGTGGGAGTGGGGAGTATAAGAGGGGGCATCACGACATTTGTTGGGGTAGAGTTTGTAAAAGCAAGGATAATGGTGGATTGGGGGGTGAAGAATTTGGAAGATGTCAACATTGCCCTCATTACTAAATGGCTTTGGAAATTAGGATCTGGGAACACATCTCTTTGGGCGGACATTATTAGGCAGCTGTACTACCCCAATTCAGGGACATGGGATGTGTGGCCTGCTTCCTTGCATTCTCTTTCCTTGGTTTGACAGGGTATACTATCAAGCTTTGATGTTTTGCAAGCTGGTACTCAGATTATGTTGGGTGATGGAAATATTTGCAGATTATGGCTAGACAGATGGTGTGCAGGCATCCCACTCTGCGAAAAGTTTCCGCAGCTATTTGGTATCCCTCCTCATCCCTCTGTGGTAGCTGCTCAGGTTTATGAGCAAGGCCAGCCCTATGGTGCTTGGACACCTGTCTTCAGAAGGCAGCTCAAGAATGAAGAAATTGAAGATTTTTGCATACTTTTGGAGCTGTTACAGTACAAGCCCAGCCAAGACTCTTGTGATCTGTGGTCTTGGAGATGGGAGGCCAAGGGGACCTTTTCTGTTAAAGTCTACCATCGAGTGATCTTAGATGGCGGGCTGAGATACCCCTTTGTCTTGCATGTTTGGAAGCCCCATTCTCCTTTGAAATGTAAGATCCTAATGTGGACGCTCACCCATAGACGGCTACCGAACCATGCTTTGTTGGATAAATTTCTGTAAGGTCTGGACACTTGCTGCCCATTCTGTGCAGGTCAGATGGAGACCCTTGACCACCTGTTTGTCGAGTGCTTGTTAGCACAAGAGCTGTGGCATATGGTACTCGGCAAAGTAGGGAGGGTGGCAGCTTTGGGTTCATCTATTGAGACTCTGCTTAGCTTCTGGGGTAACCAAACATTTTCGAAGGCGGATGCCCATATTTGGTGGCTGATTCTCCATGCTACGGTTTGGGCACTGTGGCACGGGAGAAACTCGAGAATCTTCCATGCCGAAGCTATTGGTCCGGAGGCAGTGACCATGGATATTTTTGTGAGGGTTAAAGAATGGGCGGGGTGTATTCTTTGTAATGGTTTTTTTTTTACTTGTACATTTACTTTTCTTTAATCCAAATGTGGGACCGTCCACTTAAAAAAAAAAAAAACTGTTTTTGTTAGTTAACCATGTTATATGATGACTGATTTTTTGATGGATCCTCAACAGTTTCCATGCAATTGGACATTTTATTATTGACATCACATTTGCTTTTCAAAACTTAGTATGGGCATGTGAAAGGAGGTTTATTTGTCAAAATAGAGCTGAACTTTAAACAGAAAGGTTGATGTTATGTCCATGCTGTTTACATTTTGGGCACAATGTTGACCTTTTATTTTTCACTTTTAGTGACTTTCTTAGCTTAAATTATTCAGGCAAGAACTGATGAAAGAGCGTGAACGGCAGAGGGATGAACAAGTTGAAGCACTAAAACGTTCTATGCAGAGTGGGATGGTAATTACACTTCGTGCCTATATGTTGTTTTTAATTAGATTCTCACTGGTTTAGTGGATAAAATGCTGTGGTTTCTAAAATGTCATTCCTGAAATCCCGAGTTGTATTAAACGTTGCAGTTCATTTCTCTGGCATGCCTGAAACCTTACAAGTTGATATAGTTGTGAAACTTATGCTATTTCTCTGGAAAACAAATCTTATGCTGTAAGATGCTTAGAAACTAGGGGAAGTTAAATTCAAACTTTCTGCAGTATTTCACTTTTGGATTTTTGGGTATAATCTTCTATAATCTTCTCTCCAAACGGCATCATTATTCATGTCATGGAACACTCATGTTAAATCGTCTTGTGAGAGCTTCAATGGCATGTGTTGGTTCTTGTATCTTTTCCAGCGGAAACTCATCTTTTGCCATATGGACTACATGAAAAGTAGCTTCCATGCTGTATACCAAAAACGTGAGAAGGCTTCATAGATTGAGTGCAAAAAAAAATCTTTAGAATACCCTACTTTTTTATTTTCATTGTGTGTGTAGTATTTTTCCGTGCTAACGTTTTCAATCATTGCCATGAATCATTAGGCACAAGCAATGAAGGAGCAAGCCCAGTTGAAGGAAGAAATGGCCTTCCAGTATAAATTGGGGAATCTTGAGGTGAATGCATATCAGAAAAACTTTTACTATGACCTTTTATGCAAGGTTTTATCTCTATCTAATCTCAATAGACTCACTTGTTTGTATAGGCTGCGGCTGCAATTCAGAGAAGGTTGGACCCAGATGTTGCCATGTGAATTAGCTCTTTTTGGAATGTGGGGACGTCATCTAGAGCCGTACGCAGCAGCCTAATGGCTCACCCCTCATCGCCTTCGTGCGGGGAGAGCCCTGAGTTCGAGCCCACGAGGCCGTGGGTTTTCCCTTTCCCTACGCTCACTCCAGCCTTTGCTGAGAATCGAACTCGGGTTCCCTTCCCTAGTAAGATTTCCCCTTCCTAGTTTCCACTAGGCTATATGTTCAAAAAAGATGGGTCATGTCCTCTAGTACTGAATGATGCATGGCCACTTTGAAAGTGATAAGTTGGCATGCAAGAGGTTTTAAATCGTTTGTGTAATACTGTCCCCCCTGTTTAAATGCACCGTGATGTTTCCTAGTACTTGATTGAATATGATGTTCGTCTGATGAGATCGTGTACATTGCACGTCTGGCAACAGTGATCGTGCGCCCAGGGAATGCGTAGCTGATTGGATGAAAGATGTAAGAAAGTAAATAATACACATCTTTGGCTTATTAGAGTTTTAACTCATGCAAAACTCGGACCAAACTTGAGAAGTCTCACTGCCGTTGCCATTCTAGATTTGCTTATCTAAAGTTGTAAATGATCTACTTAGTCTGTCATCTACAAAGAATAATTCTTGCTGTAATGGCCCAAGGCATTACAGCTGCAACAGGCATAGGGATCAGACGGCCACTATACCATCACCAGGAGGTGCAGCAGAACGTGGAGTTGAATAGCATCAGCTGTGGATAGGTGGCAACATGGTACCAGTTAGATAGAACTTCTGTGCTTATCCTTTAAGAAAAAGGGTTTTTTTCTTTACCTTTATCTTCATTCATCCTTATCCTTAAAAAATACTGCAAGCAAGATAATTGTTAGATTACATTATGCGTTCTGATTGTTAGATTACATTATGTGTTGTGGCTTATATTGCCACGTACACTAATAAAGAACATATATTTTCCTTTTTTGTTTCGTAACTTTCTAACCTCTTTTGCTCTATTATTCATAAAATTCTTTTTAATCCAACATAGAAGATGCATAAAAATGTGCCCTATATTGTTTTAATAAAATTTATAAAATGTAATCAGAATTTGAATTTTAAGTAAAAAATATTAAATCTATAAACTAATACATAGAAGCAGGAGTTTTCATCTGGCTTAGTTTTCTACGTAAAATAAATTTTAATAGAAAAAGTTTTCTAAGGGAGTAAATTTACAAGAAAAACATAAACACAATTTGTCATTTGATACTTGTAATTGTTTTTTGCTGCTTTGGAAAAAAAAAAGGCATTTGGTCCCATCCCATGGATGTCAAAATTGAAAAAAGAATGAATCAACAAACTGTGTTTTCCATTAATTAAAGTTTTCTGGATCACTAAATGAGTCATTGTGCTATAGTTTTCCGAAAACCTTTCATGTAGTCTATTTATCTATAGATGCTACCCTAACTCACATGTATGAATTTTCATCATCTTGTTCAACTGTTACCCAAGGTTGGTTTGGCTTTCACTTGATCGTCCCGCTAACTATAGTTTCCGTGAGAAGGGACTCTGAAACGTCTAACACCATCTGAAACGTCAAACACCATCCGTTTCCAACTTTCCGTTAACAGTGGTTCTCTCTGATTAGAGAAGCAGAATTTGACTACAAGTGCTTATGCCCTGTTTACAGGAATTGAGTGATGCAGATCGACGATCATGATTGGGTCGATTAGCTGCTACCTTCCGATCAGCCAATCGACAGCCTGGTGATCAAGGAACTTCAGATTAATTGATGAATCCACAAGGTAAGGAGATGAATAGTCAAATCATGGGAAGATAAAGAGCCTGTCGAATAATAACACAGTGATCGGTGAGAGGTAGGATAATGATCGGATAATGATTATTTGATGACTAGCTAGTGTCCTGAGACAATTTACATCGAATAATGCAAGCTCTGGAGATAAGAATAAAGAGTCTATAGAATAATGGTACAGGGATCGGTAAGATCGAATAATGATTATCTGGTGGTTAGGATAAATAATTTCGAATAATCTCTTCTACAAATAAATCGGGGGTGAGAGAATATATTATTCGAAAAATCATTTGTTCGAACAATGAAGTTGATCGACTTAAACCTCCGCAGAAGCAATCATCGAAAAATCTTGATCCTTAGTCATGGAATAATTGGGATTTCTGGTGAAGAGTGGAGATCAATATCAACTGAAGGGTTAGTTTGTGTGCTGTAAAATGTCTTTAAAATATCAGTTTTCACAGATTTCTAGAACTGGTTAAAAAAATAAAATTTCTGATTTTAAAGTCGTGATTTTAAAGTCTCGGGTTCTGATTTTCAGTGCTGAAAATCAAAGTCAAATAAAAGGAGGACCATATGGGTCAACTGATTTCCGCATACAACAACTCACAATAGTACAAAGTACAAAAAACGACATGAAACAATTTACCAAAATCTAAACATAAACAAAAGCATCATTTTAAGGCATTCTGTGACACACTAAGGATCCATTTGGTTTCATGTAATATAGGTTACATGAAACATTTTTCTCCAAAAGTATAGCACAGAGACCTATTTGGCAATCTGAAAAATTCCAGTCAATAGAAATCTTAATTCATTGACACCCTTCCTTTTTTCAATTTTGACATAACAATCGAAAATATTTTCATGAGTACCAAAGGACAAACATTGTTTTCATTCTTCTCGTAAATTAAAACATCTTTTTAAATTGAATATGTTTTACACATAATCAAATGGACTAAACAGGTTCCAACTAGGACTCTTTTCTGACTAATCTCCCTCCAGAAACCCACCTCATTCAGAATTTCAGAGGTGCCATCTGATCTAGTGCCTCGCACTGAAGCCAAGGATCAATTGGAGGGGCTGCTCCTGCTCCACAGGGAGGAGATACGTGCGCTTTTGGTGCCTGCCTTTGGCTTTGCCCATGGCATCTTCGTCAACGTCAACGCCTGTTGGGTCTTCTTCCTCTCCTCTATTAATGTCCAGGGACTAAACACCTCAGAACACTAAGTAAAAGCTTCCATAAGAAAATTGTGGTATCTTATGAGTTTAAGATAGGAGGGGTATAAACTTCCTCAATAATTCTATTATCATTTTTGTTCTCTAGCTTATGAATCCGTAGATTATGTGTCCCCTTCTTTCTACTTCGACCTTTCTTTCGTATGGAGTCTGGACAGAATCTTGTTTTGTTTGCTCTTATTGATCTTCTTACCTGTTCAGGTATGATTGATGATTCTATTTTCTTTTGTTTACATACAGATAGGCACTTGTTTTATTAGCTTACGCAAAGGCTAACTTGTTCTTCTCTGTCTTCCACTCAAGAACTTCTGTAAACTCTTTTATTATCCTGTATTTAGTTATATGGGGTATCCCTTTTATTTCATTTCCTACAAAGAGTTGATCATAAAAGACCGTTACTCTTGGTATTATCAATTATCTTCTAATAGAAGAATTGTATTTTTTTTTCTGATAATTTTTCTTTGGTTTGTTTTATAATTTGATAGCTCTACATGTTGCTGTTAGCTGAAATTCAGGTACATGTTTATCTACGTAACGTTTTTAAATGAATGGTACCTCAAGTTTATGAAATAAGAAAATGTTTATCTATGCACCAAACTAATACCTTATATTTGTCTTCCAGAGTCCACAAGAGAACCCTACACCCTACCTGGAGTCGCCGATCGTACAACTTTAGATATTTATCAGCACTCGAATAAAGCAAAATTGTAGTGCGATTTGTTTTGCTTTCCACCACAATTCAGAGTTTTTGTGGACTTATTTTTTGGTTCCTGTCAGAAAAGAGAGTGACAAGAATTTCTTAGTTTTCATGGGACTTATTTTTTAATCCTTCACCAGGTGTTTCCGTCTATAGTCGTCTGTCTATAGAGTTTTACTTTAAAAGACATAAATACTTGAGAACTAAGATGCCATGCACCTTGGAGATAAATAGTCTTTGAAGATCCACCACATGACCTATTGGTATGTCTGACTGTGCTAGACATGAGGTGTTCATGAACCACAGCAGTCCAATTGAAGCCGTTAATTCCCTCGAGGTTGTCGAGATAAAGAAATATGGAGATCAGATCGGTTGTCCTACTCATTCGGAAGAAGAAGCAAGCAAACCACAATGCCACCATAGTTTAACTGAATTTTCTATGTCCCTGTCACCAACTTGGTGAAGATATTGCCGCACTCGATCCATAGTTGACGTCTTTCCAAGTATTTGGCGCAATGCTGCTCCAATGTCGTCGGCCTTCAAATCCATCCGGGCACTCGTATTCAGAATGACGACTGCTAGTGCCACGTCCGCATGGGTGAATGAGATGTTGAAAGGGACAATGTTGAAAGATCCTTCACCAGCATAACGTGGGAACATCTCTGCAATCAATGCGATCGAATAGATGACGAGCTCGACATTTATGAAATGATGAAAGGGAGTCTTCCGCATCAACTTCAGGTGCCTGTCTGTGATTTGAATTTGTTGCATGCAACGGATATAGTACATTAGAGAACATCGAGTCTAGAACTGGTCTCTGCCTCTCTCGGAAATACATCCATCTTTAAGATAACATAGATATTATCTTAAAAGATTTGGAACTAGCATTTAAAATGTGAAACTTTTTCTTTAGAATCCATAATTTTCATTTAAAGAACACAAATTTGGCTTTACTAGTCTTTAAAACTTGAAACTTTTTGTCTAAGAATAAAAAAATTCTTAAAAGAATACAAATTTGGTTTTGAAAGTTTGAATTTTTTTTTAAGAGTCGACAATTTTTCATCAAAAGATCATGAATATTACTTCAAAAGTAAGAAACGTTTGGTCTTTACCACTTTCTTCTTTGGCCACTGTGATTTTAAAAGGACACAAAACTAGCTTTGAATTCGAATGTTTTCATGAAAAGTTTGAATCTTCGCCAATTTTTCTTCAAAAGATCATAGATATGGCTTCACTATTCGAGTCTTTTAAAGAACAAGCATTTCATTTTAGAAGAACATAAATTTTACTTTAAAAGTTTTAATCTTTTCATTAAAAGTAAGAAAGTAAAGACATTTTTCCTTCAAAAGAATATAGGTATGACTTTAAAAGTAAGAAAATTTGGTTCTTTACCACCCTCTCTAGCCACTACGACGTTGGGGACACCCTCATCCATCTGTGGTGAACTTGAACCCGTCATCGCCTTCCATAGAGAGACACAAACAACGATTGACAGAGAGAGCGAGTGCGAGCGAAACAGCGACAGAAGAGAGAGAAATTAAAATGGAGAGATATGACGATTTCAAATAGAAGATGGAGGTAGCATGTCCCCCAAGATTCATGGGACAGTTGGTCCCACCACTCCCTCTCTCGACCACTCCCCCAATGGGTCCATTTTTCGCCAAGAGACTCCCTTCCCTTCCGTGCTACTCCTGCCAAACGGACTTATTTAAGTGCCACTTTTGTGATGCTTTTCATCACTTTCTGCAATACTCTCTCCACCATTTTCTTATGTTCGTCCACGTTCCAAATCGATTGAAGTCCCCATTTCCACTACTCTGAAGGTAACGAACTATATTTATTTGCACAATTATGATCTTATTTATCTAAGTTTTTTTATACCTTCAAGTCAATGGAGTAACTTCCTATAAAACGGTCATTTGGAGATGAAACGATCGTGCTATTCATACACAGTGCCATGCCATTGGATGCACTACGTAAACAGGTCTGCGAAAAATGGGAATTATGCAATAATAATGTGAGCAGTAAGTATGATGTTCTGGGTCTAACAGGGACTTCACAAATATTGTGTCGATTTGGATTTACAACTGATGTACGAATCACATAATTTTGAAGGTACGTCATTCATCAATTTACAAATTCAGCGTGCAGAATCTGCAACAATCAATACACATCCAAATGATCATGCAAATACATCAACTGTGAAGAATCTCGAAAATTCGGACATGTATTTTTAACAGTTTCAACTGTCTCATACCATTGGATACATTGCATCAAAGGTATTCTTACTATAGTGTTACGATTAAACTGCAAAATAATTATAAAAGACATGTATAGTAGTGATTTGATCAACAGTTACTTAAAATCTTTATTTTAAAATGTATAAATGTTTATTTTAAAATATTTCAACATTTACTTTAAAACATATGAACATTTTATGTACGACACCTCAACTACTACTTTAAAATATATGAACATTTACTTTAAGATATATGAATGTTTACTTTAGGACATTTTGACATTTACTTTAAAATATGTGAATATTTGCTTTAAGACATAACATTGTCTTTATGACATGTGGACAATTACTCGAAGACATCTGATATTTACTTTAAGGTATCTGATCGGACAATAGTCTCACATATAAATATTTCAGGCCATCCTCAACAAGCAATGACTTTCTTGTCTCACAAAAAGAAAGTATTCATTACGCAGGCAACAATCTAATACTGTATGAAGGTCGGCCCATAGAAAACAACAACATTGTCTAGCATTGTCTCGATTTTTCGTAGGTTCAATACATTCAGTAGGACAAATATTTAGGAACAAAAAAACATTGGCAATTGGAGTTAACTAATTATGCCATGAGTAAGGAATTTGATTGGCCGCATTTGAAAAGTGACTTAATTCGTCTAATAGTAAAATGCAAAGATCCTCAATGCAATCGGTGTCTCCATACATCCCTTATTGGTAGTAGGCCAAAATTTACAATCAAGATAATGAACAACATACACAAGTGTGGATGCAAAATTATGAGCCAGGCCATCCAAGAACGTCTAAGAAGTGAGTTGCGAATATTGTGAAGAATAAGTTAACTGATACATCAACCTAAGAGAGACATACATCGAGAATATGACATTGATATTCCTTATCATCATGTAAAAGCAACTAGACTTTTATTATTTAATTTTACATTATATAACTTTCTAACATTTTACAAATCATTCAACAAAGTTACTTTAAAAATGGTAGTAGATTAGTTTAAATCATTCAAATGTCTACTTCAAATATGTCATTAAGTTATTTTATATCATTCTAATTGATACTTTAAATCATACACGTATTACGTTAGTTTAGTTAAAATGTTACCTTAATTCAGTTCTATTTTACATTTAGTCATTCATTGATATGCTTTAAAATTTAAGTAGCATTGTCATAATAGACTTGGTGAGGTAAGAAAGTAACTGTTAATTCCATATATGAAGACGTCCGCACAAGTTATAACATGCTACTCTGATACAATGAATGTCCGTGTTTTGGAGACAAATCTAAGATTCATTGTAGATCTTCAAGTGGCGGCACAACGTTTTAAAAGCTATTTCTCATGCTTCAATGCATGTGCTTATGGATAGAGTATAGACCTATACTATTCTTACATGCAACTCATATCAAATAACATAGAGTGCAGGATGTAATACTTATGGCTAGTACATTATATGGCAACAATGAACTCTTCACTGTAGCATACGCCATAGCCAATTCAGAGAGTTATGACAACTAGATATGGTTTCTTGAAAACCTAAAGAACGCACTCATCCAGGAGAGAAAAACAATATTTATGTCAGATAGAGCAAAAGACTTGAAAGAAGTGGTTCCCAAAATATTCCTAAATGCTTACCATTAGGGACCAAGTTACTGAAAAATATCGTGCCCCTGTGAATAAAATTCTTACAAAAATTCTTTACATATGTTGTTACTGAACATGAATACATGGTAACCATGCATGCAATAGAGTTTCAAAGACTGAGTGTTGAGAAATGATGTCAATCATTAGTCGCACGCACTCTTTCTTGGAGACAGGAAGGAGTTATGAAAATCTTTTATGCTTTACTTTAACACACTGTGTTCTATATTTTTATTTAAAACATATTCTTCTCTGTTTTAATTCACTCTATATTTGACTTTAACTTTATATGATTTTTACCTTTAAAGTAGTTATTCATTACTTTAACCCACTCAATCTTTTACTATATCACTCTACATATTTTACCTTAATACGTTTTTTTTTTTTTTTTAACTTTAAGATCTTACGTACATTACTGTATTTCGTTTAACGTCACTTTAATCCTACAAATTTTTAGTTTATACCCTTCTACATTTTACTTTAGAACTTCTTATTCTCTCATTTAATTCACTTCATATTTTACTTTAACACCATATGTTTTTACCATGAAAAGTTACTCTTTATTACTTCAACAAACTCAAATTTTACTTTAGCACTATATACATTTAACCTTCAGATTTATTCTTATTTACTTTAATTTCAGTTTTTTTTTTTTTGGTTTAAACGATCACATGTTCGGAGAGTAATATTTCAATCCAGTCAAATCCTTCAATGTCTAGATACATGACGCCCATACTCTACCCATTCTTCAAATGGTTAACGAGATTAAAATTCAAATTATAGAAATGGCTGCAAAGAAAAAAATTGATGTTGACACTTCGGAGACTCTATTCTGTCCTAAGGTAGAAAAATTAATCACACAAAACCTCTATGAGAGACAATATTTAAGAATACATCAATCAGATGACAATGTATTTGAGGTCATACAAAGCATAAAGACATATGCAATTGACCTTTATCAACAAACTTACTCCTGTGAATATTGACAGTTTCTGAAGATATCTTGCAAACATGCATGTACTGCAATTGCATGTAATAGACAACATGTTTCTCAGTATGTATCACTATTTTATAGTACATATATGTATAAGACTGCATGCCAAAATCTTATACAACCAGTCCCCACATTCGATAAGCCAAATCCACCACACCTAAAAGATGTTCAAATCAAACGACCTGAACCAAAAAAAGAATTATTTGGAATATCAAAAAAGAAGTGAATACATTCAAGAAGAGAAGTAAAACATATGTATGTTTATTCTAGATGTAAAAAAAAGAAGTAACAATAGAAGGCCTTATAATAACTCAATACAATTAACTAATGTTGAAGGATCTTTGCGGTGGTGCTCGAGTCTAATACTTATCCCGTACGTCCTCACAAGCTTGACTCCTGAAGCTACATTCAAATGACAATTTTGGTTGAATTTTTGCTTATCTTCTACTTTGAACTTCTACTCTTACCCTGTTGAAGGTTCTAATGTTCAGACGTCGACTACATATTGTTTTCCGGTTAAGGGTTCATCCCCTTCCCCCCCTGTATTTCTTGTTCTTGTTAGCTCTTTCGTTCGTATCTAAACTTTGGTTGCTAGTTAAATGGTAAGTATGTTTATTGATTAGAAAGAAAAAGAGAGAATGATCTTCTTCAAAAAAAATGCACGCTCGTTAAATGATGAGTATTAAATGATATTCTTTTACAAACAAAATATATGTATGCTATATGTTGTATGCATGAAATGATTCAACTATTTTATTTTAAGTAATCTTAATTTTACTTTAAGTCATTTACTATTTCTTTGTAACTCTCGCTTAGAATTATTTAAAGGTGGGTCTTTAAATCACATATTATTTTTCTTAACCGCTGACTAAAAGGAACTTTAAGGCGAGACAAAGACCGAGCGAAATAAGAGAAAAAAAGAGATATTGAAAATCTTCTCAAAGACGCTAAGAATAAGATAGGAAGCAAAAACACGTGACAACAACAATTGTTCATGAGGGATCATTAATTACACGTCCCAAAAAATAGGGACTAAAAATTATAAGGCACCAAAAAGTCAGGACTTTTTTATACTCCTTTTTTAGATAGGGACAGAAAAATAAGTCTCAACCACTGCCAGGATCTCTGAATTAATTATTCCCACATCAAATTGAAACTTGACAACATTCCAAAAGCCTTTTCAATAAAAAACCACACTTTAAGATGTACACACATAAAAAGCGCATACAACATTACATGATGTTTCACAGAAGAGAAATACTTGTACCACTTTGAAGTGCGACAAGCTAACGTGGAATGCACTCTCCAACCTAAAAAGACCATCTAGCGCTCCCACATGCCCTCCTACAACATAATATTGGTCTTGACGTGTCTTGACGTCAGTGCATATGGGTGCCCCTTGAAAAGGAAAAAAAAAACTTTTTACCTTGAATTTTAGAGAACATATTCGCACTTTGAAAAATTTCAAGGGACACTCATGTGCACCGATGTCATGCAGGAGAGCATGTGAAGACACCAAATAGCCTTTCTGAGTTGGAGGATGCATTCCACATGACTTGCTGCACCCAAAGTGGTGCATCAAATATCTCTTAACAGAATACAAAAGGTGCACCAGTTTGCCGGGATTCACTTTTTTTTTTTCCCTTTTACTGTTTAGGACAAGTGAAGGTTCAAACCATCATTTCAGACCCCAAATCCAATTGGACTTTCGAGGTAACCAGATTCATCACGCCCTGCATCCAACACAAATCAGCATAATGAAATCGATCAGGCAGGTGTAGATAATTCATAAATCCAATCGAACAGCATTGATGTATTACTTGTAACCACCCAAGAAGGAAGATGGTCTGCCCCATTCATGTGAGCAATTTTGTCCATGCTCAAAATTATAGCTACTCAGCAAGCGTGGCTTTCAGTTCCCCATTTTTGTGTAGTTCCAGCACAATGTCACAACCACCTATCAGCTCACTCTCATGGTATAGTTGAGGAAAAGTAGGCCAGTTCGAGAATGTCTTCAACCCTGCCTCACCTCCTCATCAGTTAGAATGTCAAATGACCCAAAACTGATCCCTTCTTCTCTCAGAGCATTCACCACCTTTGAGCTGAAGCAACAGCGAGGTGCATCGGGGGTGCCTTTCATGAAAAGCATTACCGGTGAGGAAGAGATCAGATTCCTCAGTCGGTCCTCAAGAGTTTCTTTCTGGAAAACACCTTTCTCGGTTAGAATTCTCCTCAGTTCACCACTTCTCTGCATCTCCAACATAATGGCAGAGCCTCCAATCAGTTCTCCTTTTATATAAAGCTGTGGGTAGCTTGACCAGTTGGAGAAAACCTTCAACCCCTGCCGTACTTCATCATCAGAAAGGATGTCAAAGCTCTCAAACCCAACCTTCTCTTGCTGGAGAATTTCAACGGCCTTGCGGCTAAAGCCACATCTAGGCTCCTCTGGTGTTCCTTTCATGAACAGCACGACAGGACTCATGTTCACAAGATTTCCAAGATGAGAAGTTAAAGTAGCACCCAAGCCAGTGGGACCAGAAATTCCCCCGGACTTCTCAACTTCAGAAGGGGGATTCTCTGATTCTGTCACTGCTGTTCCCCCAGAAATAACCACCACATGATCTCTAAATACCTCCTTCAATTCACCACTTTCATGCATTGCCGTTGCAATATCACAGCCACCAATAAGCTCACCCTTGCAGAAGAGCTGAGGAAAGGTCTGTTGGATTTACAGGTTCCTCCGGATCTCACGCGCAGCGGAAATAAAATAAAAATAGAGATCCGTTCCCGTTTCAAAAAATCTAAAAACCCGATAATCGGATTATCGAAGTCTTACCAAGTGCGCATTCGAATTCGCAACCGTTCGGTTCTATCGGGGCAGCACCACAAGCCGCGCAAACGTCCGGCCTCTAATGGAGTCCACGCGATCCTCCTCGCGACGGATATCCTCACGTTCTTCACAGCCCTCGAAGCCTCCGCCGTTCGCCGTCACAATCGCCACAACCCGCGAACGATTTCCCGTCGAACGGGATTCGGAGATGCGGCGAAGGAAATCCGGGGATCCGGATTCTTCTGGGGCACCAGAGAGAGAGAGAAAGAGAGGTGAGACCGCTAGGGTTAACAGCAACTTGACCTGCTCAGCACGTTTGCTATATTTTATACTAACTGCGCGATTTTTCATAAAAATCCCTGATTTGTATAAAACCTACTTATTTATCCATCGCCTTGAAAATCATTTGCGTGTGACCCTCTATGCCCAATTACCAGTCCGGTTAATAGCCCAATAAGCCAAATGACTCCTCACTGGCTTTATTAATCAATTAATAACTCTTTATTAATTAATTAAGTAATCGAATTGATGTCACACATCAAATTCAATCGGGCCTCCGATCACGTTGGGTGCCAAACAACACCGCGTGAACTCGAAAGGTATCGGGGTTAAGTAACCCACTCTTAGAACCTTTCCGCCGACAGTTACCGCGTGGATATAATCAATCCTTCATTTGTACAATGCTTTCGAGTCAACTCAAGGTATGACTTGTTGTCAAACCCTAACCAGTTAACTCACTTAGATTGGATGTCGCTGATGAATATTAGAAAATTCCTTTCCCGATATTATCGTCCGCCCTGGCCAGGGACTTTCGCGCATCCTTCCTAGAGCATTCTCTCTCATCGTACCGAGAGCGAATGATTCCTTATTGACACTCAATTCCCTTCGACGGTATTCCGTTGTACCTAATCCTTGGCTGTTTAGAATCTCGTGGTTAGAGATTCATAAACCAAGGTCAAAACACAAAAATCCACTGACAAGGTGTCCTTAATGTCTTAAATCCGAGGACCATCCACGCAACTGCGACAATAGAATCAAACTGGTTGACAGTGAGGTACAGTATCATCCAACGATTCAGTCGGATCAGTTCAGTGAACTCATTCTCCAATGAGCACCTACAGATTCGTCTTAGTGTCTCCACACAAGTGACTATGAGATCAGTCACCATCATCGCATGAGCAAAGTAATCTGTACTAGTCTAATCGAATATCCGATGTCCTTCTCAGATATCCTCCGACTAGGAACGATTAAGAATATGTGTGTTTAAGTGATCAGTCTCACTAGTATGATCTCACCATAATCTGATCACTATCACACACATTCATGGACTTCATTATGAGACGATAATTAATACGATTTACACACAATGAATATTATGTCATTATATTAATAAATATGAACGATATTACAAAGTCATATTGACTTGTAGGCCACCTAAGACTAATAAGGTCGGCCAATTGGAGAACTTCTTCATCCCCTCACGGACATCATTATCTGTCAGTATATCAAAGCTTCCAAAGTCGACTCCCTCATCCCTGAGAATGTCTACAACTTTACGACTAAACCCACACCTAGGCTGATCAAGGGTTCCTTTCATGAACATGAATACAGGATGAGAATTCACAAGTTGTTGCAGACGACTTTTTAGAGGGTCACTGAGATCTGATGGACTTTCTGCAACAGAAGCACCATTTTCCCTTGCTTGATCTTTGACTGTTTCAAGAACAGTAGGACCAGCAGGCATCCCAAGACTTGCGGGAGGGGGAGATTCTGCATGGTTAACAGATCCTGCAACTTTTGCAACTTTATTGGCTAAACTGGGAGGGTTTGCACCCTCTAAAGTATCGACAACTTTACCACCCTTAGAAACAAAAAAGATAAATGAACTAAGTAATAAGGACATCGAACCTGGTTAGATTTAGATAACAGTGAGCATGAACAAAAAACATCTAAGCAATTCTTAACTCTAAAATAGAGGTCAGCTTTCCAGTGATCAGTACTAGGAAAGTATAGCAATACTCAGTAATATTCTAGAGCCATTGTATATGTGTTCCTCAGGGAACATGGTTCCCAATGCTGAATTAATTCTGAAACCAAAAACTATAACTTCCTGCATTGTTACAATTTCTGATGATCTGCCATTCTGACAAATCATTGTTAAAGTAATGTTCAAGATCCATATATCAGATTCTAAATCTGGCTATCTCTAAAAAAAGAGAGACCAGCCAATCACTTGTAACCACACATTTAATTGACCAACACTTATCAACTGAAGTTAAACATACAACAAGATAAAGCCATTTTGGCAACTCATTGTCCAAGTAATGATAAAGTCATTTTTATAGGGTCCACAAATTCAGGAAGGGGGATGACCCCTGCAATCCCCAATCCTCCCTAGGTGCCATCTGTTTAGACCTAGGAAACTGGCTGACTCATGGAAGAACAGAGTATGTGGAGCCACAAATTTAGTGCTTCTCATGCAATAGTAGAAGGGTGGCAAACTGTGAGGGCTATGAGTTTCACTGTTGCATTGAAAGACAATCCACAAGTAGAAGCAGGAAATTTTCCAGCATAAAGATTTCACAAGGCCTATGCCATCAATCTGACAGCTGCAGAAAGAAGCTGAGGCAAAAAGAAATAAATAAAAAAGTTGGGATAGGCTCCATACCTGGATACGGCTTCAGCTTCTCGTGCAACTACACACGAGGAAGAAGCCAGGGCACTGCACTGTAAATGTAAGTTCTCCAAAATCCACCATTAGACCTTTATTCAGGCCTCACCATTATTCACAATAGTTAATCACGTCAAGGTCCTCTATGATGGGTGTAGAAGAAAAGGATTTAATAAAATCGAGGTATGCAGTTCCCACATCCAAGAATAAAGTGCCAAGTCCCTGAGTCAGCCCAAATCCTTAGGCTGTTTAGAAATGAACGTAAGACTCCCTTCACACACAGAGAGGAGCTCTCTTTTTTACTCAAGGATGGGCCCTTTGGTCTGTGAAGTCACCATATAGCATACACCGGACTGTTTCTTCAACGCAGAGTTTTCATGCAATGAGATCAAAGCTATTGTTTTCTTTAATTGCTGGACCTGTAGCTGATGCTGACAGAATCTGGTTGTCATTTCTCACTGCTACTCTTTTTATTTATTTATTTTTATGTATTGTCAGACGTACCTTTATAAACCTGATTGTTGACATTTATTGCTTCTGAGTTGTCCTTTATGTTTTGAAGTTGTTTGATTTCCATTGAGTTTGTTCCTTGGCCACTTTCCAGAAAGAGACAAGATGGAATGCTGCAATTATGACCAATTTCTAATTCATTTACCTATGTATACCAACCCATATTTTAGCCACCAAAACTATCCAATCTACTTTTGAGACACAAGTATTGCATACCAAGAATAAAGCCAAGCATACTCAGAGTTAAATGTTAATTTGACGTCAACCCTCTATGGTGTAGTGCTGCGGTTTTAGCCAAGAAAAATTCAGGCACATGAACAAGGCCTCTGTGGTTCTAAGTGATCAGCAGCCAAAAGGGGAACATAATCCACAGTCCACGCTCCTCAACTTAAGCTTCCGGAATATGAGAAAGAAATAAACATTCATGCTGTCCATGCAAAGTTTCAGTTTAGTAACATTATGTCATTTTCATATATTTTGCCACTGGATTGCAATTCCATCCATATATTTATAGTTAGTTACAATGCAACCAGATATCATAGGAATACGTGGTATTGTCACCTTCAGAATAAAAGAATAGATAGTATGGCTAAACAGTCAACATTACCCTTACCTGTTAGGAGACAAAAAAGGGCACAGCACTAACTGAATAACACTCTGAAATTTCTGGTTGCTCTTCTGCTTCGACCTGAAAATATTTTAAAGGAAAAGTAAGCTCAAATAAGTTTTTAAATGGAGACCATGAAAAACCTTTCTTATAATGTGAGAGAGATTAAGAAAGAAAATAACACAACATGACTCTCTCTCTCTATATATATATATATAGAGAGAGAGAGGGAGAACAAAAACAACACTCATAAAACAGGATATAACTTTAAGGCAAGGACTGCAGCACAATCACACTAAAAATGTTAACAAACTAAGACCTCAAATTAAACGACGAGAATCTGTGCACTCGAAAAGGACTATCTCCCAGCCCATGGTTGGTTTGTAACCAAAAATAGAATAGGAATGTCCTTCCCCGAATAACACTCTTCAGGATGAAAAAGTAAAAGCACTGAGAAATAAACTGAAAACGTAAGAGAACGGAGGAGTGAAGCAGATATTCCTATTGCCTTTACCTCAAGGCCATTCACAATTGGAGCATGCCATTGACAGTTGCAAACTTGCTATTGAACTAGAGAGCAGGTTAAATTTCCTTGCTTATCTTCAAAATATGCCAATTGGCAACAATGTTCTTGGCAAACTTCCCACGTACATAATAATATATGCTTGAAATTATAGGATCCATTTGAACTAAATCTAAAACGACAAAAACCAAGTAATTTATCTCTTTTGATTCGTTCTCACTTGAGATATTTCATATTCCATTCCATAAACTCACCGAGGTTTACCAAAATCATCAAAAACGCCATGGAGCATAAAGAACTGAGTTCAACTCTTCATTCTATACCAAAAGCACCAGAAAAACGAGCCAGAACTCATAAGAAGTGCTCTTTAGCCCTAAAAATTACAAATAAGTAGTAACAAAGGGGAAAAAGAGTTCCCAATAAGTGCGTGCCGCAGCTTCGTGTTTTCTGGACACTAGTAACCCGAAGCAATCCAAACCCCCCCCTCACACACACACACACACACACAAAAACAAAAGAGAAGGAAAAAAAAAATTCCGATTCCTTATTTCCCATCTGAGCTATCCATGCAAAGGAATAAGATTAACATCTGAAGATGCCCGTATTTTCTTCACTTCAACCAAACAAACTTGAACCGATGATACGCAACCAAATCACACAAACCTTCTGATCATCGTTCCACCAACTCAAACATTAGACCACGAACTCCTAGGGTAAAACGATCGAACAGATCAAGTAGAACACACAAACAGATTCCAAAACACAATTGGCAAGCAGGAGAAGGAACAAGAACAGAGAAGCAGAAGACCGACCCGGAAGAAGCGGGCGTGGGGGAAGTCAGCGGAGAGGTGGGAGAAGACTTGGTCCATCTGCTTGGAGGCCTCGCACCACGACGCCCAGAAGTGAAGGATGACGGCGCCGCCGCCGCCGCCGCTGCGCAGCACTTCGTCCAGATCCTGCTTGGACTTGACGTCCTTCACAGCGCCGGCATCGCCGGCCATGGCCTCCCTCACCACCTTCGCCCCGGCGATCCCCCGCAGCAGCCGGAGCTCGCAGGAAGCAAATGGAAAGAGCGGGGTCGCTACGGCTGGCCAGCGAAAAGCTTCCCTTCTTTTCTTACTTTAACTGAGGCGAAAGGTCCAGAAACATCTATAAAGGGTGGGCGGAACACTTGTGGGGCGGCGTGGGTCGTGATAGCCCGGTAAGGGATGCTGGCCCAGGGCTGTCCCTAATGGGCCGCTTCAATCTCTTTGTTTGGGGATTTTTCTTTTCTTTTTAGATGACGTGCCATGAAACGTAGTTTTTTCTTTTTTACTTATTGGACCCTCTAATCTGTTCAGTTTAGGAAAAATTTCCTGTAATATCCCTATTTAGTAGGAAAGAAAACCCTCTGTCATCTTTCTTGGGGAGCTTTTCCTAACTGTTCATGCATTTTTGTGAATTTTCTGGGGTATTTTCCAGATAAAAGTGAAATTTTGAGGAAATGTTACCGAATAGAAATCTTATAAGAATTTGTTTTCCTAAATTGGAAAAAGATTATAGGAACCTAAAATCTATCATAGAATAAAATGAGTTTCTTCAATTATGATATTTATTTATAATTTATAATTTAGAAGTTTCTTAAACGGAGAGGCGTATATCAAATAAATGGATAATTATCAAAAGTTAAAAATAAATATTGAGATTAGGAGGTCTAATATATATGGTAAGGGATGATGTCTAGAAACCTCTTTCTTTCTCTGTTATAGAACAAATTTAATCAACAATTGACACGATTCACCTCTGACCTAGAAACATAAAAGATAAGATTGATATTTCTTTTGAGTTCAAAAGACTATAGTTAAGACATTTCTATCGGAAGTAAAAAGATTACATGGATTGTCTTCAGAGTTTATCTCACTGTAATTTCAAACAATCACCAAACACACGTGTTCCTACACCCATTCATAAGCTAGCAGTCCTATGCCTCTATATGTGTAGGTAAAAGAAAAACCCAGAAGATATATTTTAAGGCTCTAGAAAAAATAACAAAGACAACTTGTCAATTTCCCTATGAATTCCTTAATGTTCAAAGAAATACAAAAATGTACGAAAAGATGTTTAAATTTCAAACTTTCTTCGGAGTTTTGTTACCGCCAAAAAGCTAGCTTTGAAACTGAAGAAAATGGCCTCGCGGATGAACACCAGTTTAGTTTTACATTAAAGGCAACTTCTTTTGAGAGGCATGCGGGCATTAAATAAAATATAGTATAGACATTGACAAGGAAATAAATTTTAGATATTTTTGTGTGTTTATCCCTGTAAATAAGCATATTTGTATATGTATTCTTAACTCTCACATATTATTATGAATACTTCAAAACGGTTGTGGTTATCTCTTTCTGTTAAATTGATATAAAATCTAACCAAATATGTCCGAAAGATTCCATCGACTCAGATGAAATAAAAAATATAACCGTACGTGTGTCATCATCTTTAATTGATGCGGAAACATGATAGATGAAAGTTGAATATAAGAGGAAAGAGAGGATTCTGAAACTTGGTTGCCAAGGAAACATGTTGGATGAAATATTACTTTTGAGTATAATTATCTTTTTTATTTATAAATTGAGACATCTTAGATTAAGCAAGGTCTTTTGTTCCTTTTTCTACGTCACTAGAACCCTGTACCTAGTTCTAAAAAGTGATGTTATATACGAGTTCAGGGCTATGATTTGGTGGACACTTCTATTTATCTTAGAGAGTCGTGCCGGACACTCGACACCCGTGTCCAACCCTCTACTTCAAGATTTTAAAGTAAATACTAGAGATTTCTTAGAGCACTTGGCATATCTTCTCAGAATATTTATCTATATTATAAAATTTGAGGTATTTGAGTTATATCTTTTACATTTTAGATAAATTTTAGTAATTATATTTTATTGTATACATGTGTAACTACGTATTCATGTATATATATTCGTATGTTCTCTGTGTCCTCGTATCTTATTTTTAAGATATTGCCGTGTTCAATGCACGTATCCGTGTCGACACTGGACACTTGTGTCCGTGTCACAGATCATAGGTTCAGGGACATCAGGTGCAATTCAAATATTGCAAGTAGCCTTCTAATTGAGACCACGTTTTCTCCAAAAAAAGGGCTTTGGAAGGCATTAAGTGCTCTCCGAAGGCTAGAATCTATACTCTTTCGGATTCACTTTTGATGCCCTCTACAGACTGTATAAGGCACTTCCTAAAGTGGCATGATGCCACGTTTAAAGGAGTTCAACCACTGTTGTGAAGGGAAACAATAATTGATATTTTGAGTTTGATTCTATGTAAGTTTTGCTAAGAAGGGTAAGATGTCTAAAGAAAAATTCTCATTTTGTGTTACAGTTCTCAATACAATCATTAGCAGAGGCATTGCTAGTAAATGATCATGACTCATGTGAGAAGACTAGAACTCCTAATCGACTTTCCTGATTATTGATCTACAATGAAATTCTATATCATTGGGAAATGTGATTGCAGTGTAAAAAGGATAAAAAAAGTTAATCTCATTTTAATGAAGATAATTCTAAAATTTGACGTCATTCATAATTAACAATAAACAATATCAACTGTCGCATCTACATGAATCATCCAAAAATTGCACTGTAGTCCCCTTCACAGTGTCCTTAACAAAAGAGTAATAGGGTGACTGGAACATTTTTTTCTTTTGAGACTATTTTGTATTTTATTTTATTTCATTAGAATTTTTACTTAATTTTTAAAATTACTTTACTTTGATTGCCCCACTCTTTGGTGAATTTTGTATTATTTTTAAGAGGGTCTAGATGATACTATGAGAGAGAGAGAGAGAGAGAGAGAGAGTTTTCTCAAAATAAAAACAACTCTTAATTCCTTTTTTAAGAAAAGTTAATGAAGAGTAAAGATAGCTTCTTAAAAATCAGGGGCAGTGGGAGTAGTCCTGCCAAACAGGTTCCCCTTCATATTTTGCAATTTTTAAATTTAAAAGAAAAAAACAGTTTAAAAAAACATATCCAAGACCCTATGAGAATTTTGTCTAAACCAGAACTTCCAATTGAAAGTATTAATTTTTGGGTCTTCACAACTTTTAACTTATTGGTTACTGCAGGGGGAGAACAATATTATGAAAGCTATTTATATGATCCTGTGAATTGACCAGTTTGGCTATTAAAAATTAGTGGAATCACTCGCACATACTATTTCTCACATTAAGGGTAGAAAATCAAAGGTGGGAGTTTTATCAATTGTGCTCTAAGTTTACTACCACAGATTTTTATGGCCGACTTTGGCCTTCTTCTCCTTTATCCCAAAAAAATAATCCCACATTTTGATATTAGTCATGTGTTCTTGCAGAAGTTTGGACCTGGAAGCTACTTTGGAACTTTCAGTGTCCAATTAACGTCAGAAATCTGAAGAAACTCTACAGAATTAGAACCTTCCTGAGTTCTACTTTTAAGCATTTTTCAAAAGCTCTGTTTGTAGAGTTTTCAGATAAAAGAGAAAAAAAAGTTGCATATCATCTGCTTTTCATGGTTAGGTATTCCCCTAAAATTCTTTAGGCTAACACATGAAAACCGAACTATATTATACTTGAAGGGTTGCCAAACCTGCCTTTAATATTCATAGAGGTCTTTATTCTATTTTTTGTCAGAAGTATTTTGAGAGCAGACTCCGCCCATCTGTAGACAAATTCCTTCTCTTGCGCAACTACTGGAGATGAGATTTGAACCCATAATCTTTCTTACATAAATGACCACAGGTCCACAGATTTAACCAATCATGAAAATAATTTATCGGGCTAAAACCACTTACGGTTGGTGCTTTTTTACGAGAATTTTTAACTTCTGGTCCAAATCTGCGGATCCAATTAATTTCTAGTCTATCGACTAGAAAGATTAACTTTCAGTACCAGGACTGTTTACAAATAAATTTCCAGTCCAAACCCACTGTGAAATTTCCTAAACCCCAAACTACCCCTCCCTTAGACAGCCCGTGTGAACCCCTATTAGCCAAGAATGCAGAGAGATCCTGTTAGACCATCAAATTTCGGTGTCCTTTGTTGACAGAACTACTAATCCATTAGTTAGTCTAGCCAGATTCGATTTATTCTGTAATGGGATATCCATTTTTATTTACTTGGTTCTCAAAAGTTATCTTCATAATCTTGTAAACTCTAAACTAGTATCTCCTTTGCTTAGAGAATAAACGTGAGATCCGAGTAAACTCTGAACTAGCATGTCGGTGTCCACCAAACAAGCATAAAAATGATGAACTATCTCAAAACTCTGATTATTTGATAAAAAGTTAGATCAAAATGCTACACATAAAAATCTTGGACTACCGGATGCCATTCTTCTGCTAATCTACATTTGAAAACAATGATTACAATAATAAAAGGATATCAAAATTAGAAACTTTTTACATATATACTCTTGAAAGATATCATATTTGCATCTATACCCTCAATGTCCCATATTGTTTTCAATATCCTGAAATCTCAGAGATGTTTGCGGTTATACCACTCTGTCAAAATAACGTAGACTCCAACAAATATGCCAAAAGAAATTTGTAAATATTGATATCACCAAGGGGTACATATGGAAATTCTAATGAATTTAGGAGTATATCTATAAAATATTAGTGAATTTAGGAGTACGTATGCAAAATCTTTAGATTTGATTTAAGGATATTTTGACGGAGGAATATAACTACAACACTTTTGATATTTCTAAAGTATTGAAAACAACATGTGAGAGTTGAGGATAAGATGCAAATATAGTATTTTTTTAGAAGTATATATGCCAAAATCTCAAAAACTTATCTTTATATAAATACGTATTTGACACTGCCTACATATGATTCTTCTGATTTTCTGTATATGAAAACGTAAAGAACAGTGATGTCAAAAAACAATCTGACTAGACTATGCATAATTCTGCTGATTTTCTGCTCTTTATCACTTAAAGCATGAACGTGAGGACTAGAAATTAAATCTTATGGACCCATAGTTGAACATTATTCAGCTCAAAGGGTATTTTCGGTTGTTCAACAGGGTAACTATATATAATTGACATCCCATTTCCATCTAAACTTGGACTGGAAGTAAAACATTTTCCCTGCAATGGACCTGTTACAAGGAGAGCTTGGTTGAAGGACTGGAAATTAAACAGTGGGTCCAAATTTGGACCATGGGTCAATTCCTGTTTTACGACGTTGTAAACAAAGCGAAGAATTGAGTTGTGAATTCTACCATGTGCAATCAAAGTTATGCTTGATATCATTACTCAGATCCAATTAAGTTTTGGGATCTTTCATTTAATTTAGATTAGATCAAATTTTAGTAGGTTAACGCTTTTGCTGGAGATGGATGAGTTGAATGTGAACATTGTATTAGGAGAAGAATGTGATCATACTTGTATGAAGAGAAGAATGTTTACAAAAATTCATCCAATAATCACATTGCTCATTCATATTGATACGTTGTTATATGAAAGGTTAGGTGGCCATGAATACTATGTGTGAAAGAAAATTTCAGTAGAAGAAATAGAAGTTAGGTTATAAACTTACATGGGAAAGAACAGGAGACAAAGAAGGAAAGGAAAAGATCAAAGAGATGGATGAAAGGTGCATTAAACATATAGATGGCCTCCAGAGGCTCAAAACAGGCCGGCCATGCCTACTGCTGCTTCATCTTCTTGACCTTGAGCCACCCCTTCTTGCAGGACTTCTTCACCAGTTTCATGCCAATCCTGAAGAGCACCTTCAACTCCTTGGCCTTTTCCTTGAGTTGCTTCTCCAGTTCTCCCATGGGTGGATGGTATGGAAGATGAGAAGATGGTGATGACAGTATAAAGGGGCAGCAACAGAGAAATTCTCTGTTGCTCCTCCTCTGAGGAGATGTTTAGAGGATGGGAAGACCTTGGAGAAAAGGAAAGAAAGAAGAATTAAATAGGAAGGTGAGAATGGGGAGAGATGAACAGGAACAACTCATACTGGAGAGGGTTCTAAGGTTGCATTTTCTTTTATTGGGGGTTGGGTGGTTGGAATGGGAGACTTGGTTTGGAATGGCCCTGGATTAGTTATGGTGGTCGTGTGGCTGTGCACCCGGAAGGGGCCAGCTGCCTTCTCTCCATCAAGAGCTAGACAGCAAATTACAAGATGTAGATTGTTAAAAGCCAGGGATCACCGTCATTAGTGTTTCTGTTATGTGGATTAGAAAAGGAGCTATTTTCTTCTTTCCATCTAGAAGGAACTATTACTGCATGTAGTGTTGACCTACCAAACAATAATTGCATACTATTGCATGTAAATGATAGTGAGGAAGTCATTAGTGTTTCTATTGTGTGGATTAAAAAAGGAACTATTTTCCTCTCATATTAGAAGAACTACTATTGCTAATCCTGTCGTATTGATCGACCGAAAATTCATTGTACAGTATGTCGTTTGACAGATACAGATTAAATTACAGGTTAATCAGGGTACTGAGTGAAACATAACAATAAGAATTAAGAACATTAAAGAATGAACTATTTTTCCTTCTTTCTCAAGAACTAGTATTGCTAATCACATAGAGTCTATCCACCCCAAAAATATTTTATTCATTATAGACCTAGATTAACTTGGAAGAGGATAGTACAATATAATTTAGAAGTTTTAAATCTTTTAAAAGAGGTAGTCCAAAATCGTCTAGAGTGGAAACAGAGAATCCATATAGCCGACCCCAATTATTAGGAATTAAGGCTTCGTTGACTTGAGTTGAGTTGTATAGTAGAGTTGCGTCTCCTCTGCTGCTGCGTGTAGTGCCGTCTTGATCCGGCGGAACGGATAACGTGCAATGAGCACGTTCCTATTTTTTTATTTTCTTGTCAAATTTTTTAAGCGTTCGGGAAGCGTCGAATAGAAAATCCGACAATACATATGCGGAGCTCGGGTCAGTCCCGACTCGACCGTATTTTTTTTAAAAGCTTTGTCTTTGCATGCAAATTGAGGTGTTCTTCAGACAATTTTTTTAAAAAACAAAATACATAGTTGGGTTGGGACCGACCCAAACTTCCTAGATGTATTGTCGGATTCTTGATTGGACGCTCTAAAAAAAATAAAATTCTGACAAGAAAACAAAGAAAATAGGAACGTGCTCACCACACACTGTCCAATCTGTCGGATCGGACGGCGTTGCACACAGCAATGCAAGGACACGTGTTTCTCATATTATCTTATTCTTCGATCGAGTAATTTGGTCACTTGGTTTTTGTACCATGTCGTTCGAATGGGTTGTGACGCTGATTAGAAGATAATCCTCATCCTAGATTTTCCTACTTATTTATGAATAATACTATTATACTACATTTTTATCACACTTATCGAGAATCATTTGATCTCTTGATCAAGTAACTCTCGTTAAAGTTATTCTTTTTACCAAACTTTTTGTTGTAACTATTACATTTAGGAATCATTTGGTGCATTATAAAATAGCGTAAAACATTGTATACAATTATAAATTGGCATTTTCTTTAACTTTGGTTTGCTTAAATCATTTTACATTATTCTTTCGTACATTTGGAATATTATAAACTACTGTATCTCAGAAAGGATTGACCCTTAAAATCCTTCTTTTAGCTAATTTCAATTTTAAGTCCAAAATCATCATAAACCAATAATTTTAAAACCAATGATTTTAAAATCGATAATTTCAAGACGAAAATTTTACTACATTTTACAATGCACAAAACAAGCCTAAATAAGTGTAACAACGAGAGTAATAACATTCTTTGTTGTTTATTTATTACCCTGCAGGCAGCTAACATTCATAGAATATGTTACCTCTGTGCATCAGACAAATCTTTAATTTGCTCCCAAGAGAATAAAAACGAACCCTTTTGTGCGACTGCCCTTTTGGCAATTAAGAATAGGAACACGATCTACATAATTTTGTTACTGATGAGGCAGAATCCGATTCGGCCCATTAAAGCAAGCCCAAACCCCGTTCAGCCCAACAACAGCAGTACCAGGCCCTCCGGGTGCCTTCGACCCATCAGCGGCCCAACAGCCCTCGGCCCGTTAGCGGCACCGTCGTTCCCGGCTCAACAGGCTTCAGCCCGTCAGCGGCCCACCAGCCAACGGCCCGAGAACAGCGCGGCAGCCCAGGGCCCAAGAGGCTTCGGCCCATCAGCAAGCCCAAACCCCGTTCAGCCCAACAACAGCAGTACCAGGCCCTCCGAGTGCCTTCGGCCCATCAGCGGCCCAACAGCCCTCGGCCCGTTAGCGGCACCGTCGTTCCCGGCCCAACAGGCTTCGGCCCATCAACAAGCCCAAACCCCGTTCAGCCCAACAACAGCAGTACCAGGCCCTCCGGGTGCCTTCGGCCCATCAGCGGCCCAACAGCCCTCGGCCCGTTAGCGGCACCGTCGTTCCCAGCCCAACAGGCTTCAGCCCGTCAGCGGCCCACCAGCCAACGGCCCGGGAACAGCTCGGCAGCCCAGGGCCCAACAAGCTTCGGCCCATCAGCGGCCCAACCCCCTTCGGCCCGGTAGCCGAATCCGGCCCACTCCGGTGGCGGATCAGGCACTATGACGGTTTATCAGTAAGCCCTCATTTAGTCCTATATCGGCTGCCACCGTTAACCATCCGCTATCCTTTGCTATAAATACACTGCTATTTATTGCCCAAAGGATGCTTCCCCAAGCCTCCGAGACCCTTAAAGGACTACAGTCCGAAAAGCGTTAAAGCTATTCTCTTTGCCTTCTGAATCGAATCTTCTTCAAGAGCTAACTTGACCGTCGGAGGGGGTTCCCCAGGGCTGAAGCCCGGGACTCATGCTGACTGGTTTTCTTCTTCTTTCCCTCCTGCAGGAGTTCGGTTCGAATCATCGCCAACCTTCCCGAGTCGGTCTCGGCCGCCGACCTTGGACTCCTCTCCCTGGTCTCGACGCCGTGCGCCGGCTGCTCTTGCAACAGGGGATCCTCGGCCTCGTGCCGCTCCTTCGTCCGCCGAAGGAGCCTCGGCCCCGACTTCCCGGAGCAAGCCCGCCTTCGGACCTCTCGGCTCCGCCTCTGCGTCCTTCGTCTTCCGGATCCCCGTCGGGCCCCTGAACACCGATCCGACCCAGCATCGGATCCGTCTCTTCGGATTCCGGCCTCGGAATCCGGTCGTGATAGCTTCGGCTACATCACGTGGCACCGTCTGTGGGAAATCAACAAAACAAGTCATGTCTCAACGACCATTAAACCGACGATCCGGTCAAAGCGAAACAGAGGAACAGTAGGCCCCGGCGCAGTTACAACTCTCCGAAGGCACCCCATCCGCCCCCTTGAGCGCGGCATGGCTGGTCACGCCAGGGTCTACAGCTGAAGACAACCGGATAAAGGAACTTCAGCAACAAATGACCACACTGACTGCCACTGTCGCATCTTTGGCAAACATGGTATCTGCCATGGCCCAGTACATGGGGGTATTGAGCCAACTCCCCCATCAGGTACCTCCCTTTCGCCCTGTACAGAACCGGGAGCCTCGGCCAGCGTCTTCGCAAATCTTCGTCGACGAGGCCGTTTCGGTGAACGACGAGCCCTCAGCACCGCCTGCCCCTTGGGCAGCTCACCCACCGCTTGTAAATCAGGAACCTCCACGTAGGCGATATCGGAAGGAGCGGGACCGAGGCAAGCAACAGGGTCCGCAGCCGCGGCACCTACCGCTACCTGCTCCCCCTTCCCAAATGCTTACGGAGGTAAAGCGTATACTCCGGCGGCCTCAACGCATAAAATCTGATCCTCGCCGAAGGGACCCTAGCAGATATTGCGAATACCATCAGGAGACCGGCCACATAACTGATGAATGTCGGCAACTTCGGGAGGAGATAGATGGCCTTGCCAGAGCAGGCCGGCTGCCGCTGTACCAGTAAGAACAGCCTCGACCGAGGCGCGACCGGAGAACCTCGGAGCAACGAGGCAACGACCGAAGAGATCCCCCTTTCCTTTTTAAGGCTATGCCTTTAAAATGACAAGTATTTGTAAACGGAAGCAACCGAGGGGCCCGCGGATTAGGGACCCCTTCGGACACGCATCCCTCTTGTCTAAAATACGGGGTACCTTCGGCACTTCATGTAAATTAACCTGGAATTTAGCCATGAGACATAAGGAAAGTCTGTTCTTTGAAAAGTGTCTCAGCAATAATCAGCAAAAGTCTGCGGTAACCTGATTCGGAGTGGCTCCGGCCATGCGTACCGAATCAGAGCGGCACGAATAATCAGCAAAAGTCCGCGGCAACCTGATTCGGAGTGGCTCCGGCCATGCGTACCGAATCAGAGCAGTACGAATAATCAGCAAAAGTCCGCGGCAACCTGATTCGGAGTGGCTCCGGCCATGCGTACCGAATCAGAGCGGCACGAATAATCAGCAGAAGTCCGCGGCAACCTGATTCGGAGTGGCTCCGGCCATGGGTACCGAATCAGAGCGGCACCGATTTCTTCAAAGTCCGCGAGTCCTTCGATCCGACGAATGGCTTCGGCCATGTAATCCGGATCAGGACGCGGCATGGTTTTCTCTAAGTCCGTGTAAACCGTATCGGGAGTGGCTTCGGCCATGCAAACCGTATAGGGAGCGGCGTGGTTCTCTCAAAGTCCGCGAGTCCTTCGATCCGACGAATGGCTTCGGCCATGTAATCCGGATCAAGACGCGGCATGGTTTTCTTTAAGTCCGTGTAAACCGTACCGGGAGTGGCTCGGCCATGCAAACCGTATCGGGAGCGGCATGGTATTCTCTCTAAGTCCGTGTAAACCGTACCGGGAGTGGCTCGGCCATGCAAACCGTATCGGGAGCGGCATGGTATTCTCTCTAAGTCCGTGTAAACCGTACCGGGAGTGGCTCGGCCATGCAAACCGTATCGGGAGCGGCATGGTATTCTCTCTAAGTCCATGTAAACCGTATCGGGAGCGGCATGGTTCTCTCAAAGTCCGCGAGTCCTTCGATCCGACGAATGGCTTCGGCCATGTAATCCGGATCAGGACGCGGCATGGTTTTCTCTAAGTCCGTGTAAACCGTATCGGGAGTGGCTTCGGCCATGCAAACCGTATCGGGAGCGGCATGGTATTCCCTCAAGGTTCGCGAATCCTTCGGATGTTATGAACCGCATTAGCGAAGGCCCCGGCCGTATCTACTGGCGATATTCTATCAACGCCCTATCCGAACCTACATCGGGTCTCGGCTTCGCGAACTATAGCGAACGACAGCAAGGTCTCGGATTTCTGAAAGGCCAGATCCAATCAAGTCATACAGAAGACAATTGAGGTAAAACTCAGAAATACTTCCTATATTCACAAGAAGGGGAAGTACAAAATCGGCCATCCGCCTGGCCGAAGGCTTACAAGGAAAGGAAAACAAAAACCGGGGGGGGGGGACCCTCGTATCAGCCCTCGACGACCCCTTCCTCTTCCGCTTCGACTGCGTCTTGGCTGGGAGAGGGAGAGGGAGAGTCAACGATCTGCACCGCTTCAGGAGCGGCAGCCTCGGCGGGGGCCTCCTCGGCGGTCACGGCTTCGTCATCTGGAACTGGAGGCGAGGCCCTCTTGGCCATAAGATCCTTCCACCAGGATAGGAGCTCCCTGGCTTCCTCGCCCATCGGCAGGGCGACCCCGGTCAAGTCAACGCTCGGGCAGGCCCTCTGGGCGACAGCCAGCCCGAGGTCGAAGACCGAAGAAGACGCCAGCAGTTGAGCTTGGAGGATCTCTTCGGCGTAGTCCGAGCCGGTCTTGTAGTCGGCTACGGCCGAGTCCGCCGCCTCCTCCAGCTCCTGCTTTAGTGCCGATACCTCCTCGGCATGGCGGCGCTTCTCCGAAGCCCGCCGGGAGTCCTTGTCTTGGATCTGGGCCTTGAGGGCCCGGATCTCAGTCTGGGCCGCAGCGAGCTCACGCTCGGCCTTTTCCTTGGCCTCGGCGGAAGCACGGGCCTCTGCTGCCCTCTCCTCCAGCTGCGCCCGCGTCCGGGCGCTCGCGGTTACGAGCCCATTGACTAAGGACTCGATACGGGGCACCACCGAAGTACCCTCACCCGAACCGGCCGGCTCCCCCTCGGCCTCCAGGAGCTTGAGTCGGAGCAGCTCCTGATGGTGCATCAGGACGCTACCCGTCACCGCAGCCTGCGGACCGAAAGTAGACATGGATCAGAGAAGATAAATCAAAAGACAGCTAGGGCTAAGTTGAAGCGCACTCAAACTTCTTACCTGGACCGCCAACCGAGCGCTCATCGCCGCCAGGTCGGTGACCGAGTGATCCCTCAGCTCTTCGAAAGCCGAGGGGAGAGTGAGGCTGCGGAGCAGGCGGAGGCACGTCTGAGAGTCCTCCATGCTCTCGTCCTTGTAAACCCCCGGCTCGGGGTGCCACCACTCGCGCTGCGCCCGGGGCGCCTGCGACCCGGCGCCTTCGCCATCGGCCCCTGCCGATACGGCCGGAGGGGAGTCGCCCCTCGGCGCCTCGAGAGACGCCAGCTTTGCGGCCCTTCGGGCCACGACGCTCCTCCTGATCAGCGGAGCCGGCTCCGCCTCTTCGGCCTCCTCTGCCCGGGGGCACTTCGACGCTCGGCCGCCCCTTCGAGCGGCGAACTTGGTCTTCTGCTCCCTCTCGAGAGCGGCAACGGCAGCACGGCCCTCGACGGAGGCCGCGGTCCTTGGGACCCCGCCTCGGGTCCTCGGAGCTCCAGCACCTCGGCCGGACCCCCCTGCCGCCTGCGAAGCCGGTGCCCGGCCTGGACGGCGCTGGTCGGATATCCGGGCGAGGAGAGCGTCGAGCTCGGCTATTGCTGCAAGCAAGAAGAACATGTTAGAAACAAAACAGCGACCAAGTACAAATTCAAAGCCGACTTACCCTCGGCCGAAACTTCATCAGCATCCTCAGCCGGAGGAGCTTCGGCCGGAAGAGCGGCAGCCCTTCCTCCGCGGCCCCGCGGAGTCTCCCCGGGAGGAAGGTAGGGGAAGGCCCGCACCGGATCGGACCGGGGATACGGCCACACCCCGGCGTTCACCAGCCGCTCTGACGCGCTGAGGAGCCCCCAGATGTCGTATGGGGCCATGACCTGGACATGGCCCACGAGAGTGCTCTGTACGGGGGTCAGAGTAGGAGGGTCCGAGAGGCCTGCGGCCAGCGGCGCCCATTCGGTGGGAAAGGGCCACACGCCCTTCTCGTTCTCCGGCAGAGAGACGAAGATGAACTTCCTCTTCCAGCCGTGGATGGACGAGGGCTTCCCGGAGAATATGCTTCGGCCGACCCGAGGGACGAAGCAGTACCATTCGGATTTCCCCTGCCTTTGGATTTTAAAGAGGTAGCGGAAGACGTTGATAGAAGGGTTGATCCGTATACGAGCGAAAACGCTCAAAAAACCGTATACGGTGCGCCAAGAATTGGGAAAGAGCTGAGACGGGGCCAGCCCGTAGAAGCTGAGGAGGTTGATGACAAAGGTGGGAAGAGGAAGACGGAAGCCCGCCTCGAAGCTATCAACATAGATAGAGAAGGAATCCGGGCGGAGAGTGTTGGCCCTGGTGGCGGAGTCAGGCTGATGAGGGGTCGTCCAGGAAGAAAGCTGGAAGTAAGAAACAAGGTTCCTCACCTCTACGTCCGAAAGGGCGCAGGATGCTTCCGAAGCAATGTCGGGACGACGGCGTCCCGAGGTAGAAGCCCGGCCTGGGTCCCGGACCTCCTGGGTAGCCTCGGCCTCGGAAGCCTCGGCCCCGGAAGCCTCGGCCCCGGAAGCCTCGGACCCCTCAGTCCCAGAGTTCTCAGGCTCTTCAAACATCGCGGAAGCGAGGGAATCTGAGGTGAGGGGATCTGACAGAGAAGATTTCGGAGAGTGGGAAGGAGTATACTCCTCGTCCGAAGGAGTAATCTCACTGGAAGGACTCCGGACCATAAGGCCGCGAAGGGGAGAAAGAAGGCCAAGGCTTACTCGCAGGAAGGAGGAGGAAATCTCTCCTGAGCCGAGCGCAGCTTCTCAGGCCACCTAGCTCCACCAGCGATGGGCTCTGAGGAACGAAGATCCTCCCACGGTGGCCGGCGAGCTCGGACGAAGCCTTCAGAGAGCTAGCCTTTCGCCGGAGAAGGGGGAGAGCTCGGGTGATCGTAGGGGAACGCAAGCGCAGCAGCAGGAAGAAGAACAGTGCCCTGCTGAGGGCTTGTATGTATAAGCCCATCCGAAGCGCCTCCCGCCGAAGCCAACGGCCGAGATCATCCCTCTCGTCCCCTCGCTCCTCTCGGATGCCCGCCACGTGCACCGTCCGTCGGCAATGATGACGGGCCGGCTCCGGGACTTGAAGCAGAGCGATCAACGGCCGAGGGCGCTCCGACCCTTCGGCTGATCATCCGGATGCCCGCCACGTGTCCCGATCCGCGTGCCGACGAAGGGAGCGGCGGCAATCCGAGTGGAGCCTCGAGCAGAGAGCCGAGGCGATCCGCGAGCGGTCAGGATCCTTTTGTGTTTTTGACGGAGCGGCCGGATGCGCGACGCGTGTCCCGTGCTTCCTCGCGAGGCGACGCCCATCCCGTCCATTTAATGAAGCCTGACGCGAGTCAGAGGGCTCGGCCCTTCGGCTTCCGAGCTTTGAGCCTTCGTTGCCACTCCGAGCGAAGACCTAGCAACCGCATAGCCCTCGGCCGACCGAGGGCACCCTCTTCCCAGTGAAAAAATAACAGATATTCGGGTAAGACACCTGTTACGCTATTCTTCTGCCAGCTTCGGGCTATACTCTCGCCATCTCAGAAATGAGGAAGACAAGAGTGGGGGGCTATGTGATGAGGCAGAATCCGTTTCGGCCCATTAAAGCAAGCCCAAACCCCGTTCAGCCCAACAACAGCAGTACTAGGCCCTCCGGGTGCCTTCGGCCCATCAGCGGCCCAACAGCCCTCGGTCTGTTAGCGGCACCGTCGTTCCCGGCCCAACAGGCTTCAGCCCGTCAGCGGCCCACCAGCCAACGGCCCGGGAACAGCGCGGCAGCCCAGGGCCCAACAGGCTTCGGCCCATCAGCAAGCCCAAACCCCGTTCAGCCCAACAACAGCAGTACCAGGCCCTTCGGGTGCCTTCGGCCCATCAGCGGCCCAACAGCCCTCGGCCCGTTAGCGGCACCGTCGTTCCCGGCCCAACAGGCTTCAGCCCGTCAGAGGCCCACCAGCCAACGGCCCGGGAACAGCGCGGCAGCCCAGGGCCCAACAGGCTTCGGCCCATCAGCGGCCCAACCCCCTTCGGCCCGGTAGCCGAATCCGGCCCACTCCGATGGCGGATCAGGCACTATGGCGGTTTATCAGTAAGCCCTCATTTAGTCCTATATCGGCTGCCACCGTTAACCATCCGCTATCCTTTGCTATAAATACACCGCTATTTATTGCCCAAAGGATGCTTCCCCAAGCCTCCGAAACCCTTAAAGGACTACAGTCCGAAAAGCGTTAAAGCTATTCTCTTTGCCTTCTGAATCGAATCTTCTTCAGGAGCTAACTTGACCGTCGGAGGGGGTTCCCCAGGGCTGAAGCTCGGGACTCCTGCTGACTGGTTTTCTTCTTCTTTCCCTCCTGCAGGAGTTCGGTTCGAATCATCGCCGACCTTCCCGAGTCGGTCTCGGCCGCCGACCTCGGACTCCTCTCCCTGGTCTCGGCGCCGTGCGCCGGCTGCTCTTGCAACAGGGGATCCTCGGCCTCGTGCCGCTCCTTCGTCCGCCGAAGGAGCCTCGGCCCCGACTTCCCGGAGCAAGCCCGCCTTCGGACCTCTCGGCTCCGCCTCTGCGTCCTTCGTCTTCCGGATCCCCGTCGGGCCCCTGAACACCGATCCGACCCAGCATCAGATCCGTCTCTTCAGATTCCGGCCTCGGAATCCGGTCGTGATAGCTTCGGCTACATTAGTTACTAAACTATACGTACAGACTAAACAACCTTGGAGGACAAGATAGTAACTTTTTAAAGGTCAAGCAGTTGAGGTTATATTCTAGACAGCTACAGTACCCGGAAGTTTTCAGTAGGAAAAAGGGAGGAAAAAGAAAAATCTGTAATGTTGTTTGGTAGGATGTAAAATGTCATAATCTTCCAGATCTAAAATCCTGGGATTTAGTTTGTTGTCATTTTGAACAATTTCAAGACAATTTTGAGTGTAGTCAACAACCAAGTATTCACAACACACAAATATTAGGAAAAACACCAAAGGATTCATCACTGTGCAGGACACCAAACAACACGTTAGATGACCTGCCAGGTAAATAAAATGTTCGGAAGGGCTATGAGAAAATAGTAGCCAACAAGATTATGGCATTGTATACAGAATGAATAACAAAAGAAGCAAGAAGGTTTCCACTCCAACAGTATGCAGATCCAAGAACACAACCAATAAAGAAGAGTTGCAGAAAGTTCTCAGGTGAGAAGTGGGCTAAGCTGAACACAACAGCACTGATGATCACAGCTGGTTGCCAGTTCATAATGGTGGCAAGAGATGTCAGCAAAAATCCACGATACACGGCCTCTTCTAGCATGGGAGTAATGAAACAATAGATGGAAAAGAACGCAACCTCCGAAAGTGTACCGCTCAGAAGTATGTCCTCCAATTCGGGATTATTTACATCCTGCAAGAATGGAACATGTAAGACAATTAAGAAAAGCTTCAGCCATATGCTTAGAAGTCAAGTCTGTCATGTGCATTTTTTCTTCATGCCTTGGAATGCTCTAGCCATGGACTTTCTACCAGCTTCAAACCATGACAGATAAAAATTATAGTCACTAAGTCAAATGAATGAAAACATATAAACTAGCAACGAGTTTGGTAAATTTCAAAGTCGCTCCTTTCTTGAGAACCTACTTGTGGGACTATGGGGAATAAAATGGGTAAATTAAAAAAAAAAAGAATGAAGGGAGCTACCACTTGCACGACAATGGCAGAATTGAACTTTTACCACAGGGTTCAATTCCAAAAGAATGTTAAGATACATAAAAACCTGGTATTGTTTCTACTTCATTTTATCTTTGTTGTACGAGTAAACAAGGTAGCCCTCGTGCAACCGTAAAGTTACTCTATTGTGACCCGGCGCTCATGGGATCAAATCTGAAAACAGCAGCTTTGCAAAAGGCAAGGGTAAGGACATACAATTGACCCTCCCCAGACCCTGCAGCGATGGGAGCCTCATGGCAAAGGGCTGCACCTTTTTTCTTTTTTTAAACTAATAAACAAGTTAATGGAGTCAATCAAGATGTATAACAGAAAGATTGAGACAGTTCAAGGCCATGCGTCATTAAACATTCTGTTGCCAATGAGAACTGAGGAATATTAAGAAAATATGGGAAAAACAGCATTAATAAACTTTTACAAGGAGATTGTGGCTAGTGATAAACCTTGATGTTAGTTACTAAAAAACAGGGCATCTGATTGTATGATTGCAGATATGCCCACTATACCAAATTCATTAAATGGAATCAAGGAATTCATAGTTATTGCTTGATGACAAGCACTTCCTGTTTAGGCCCATGGATGTCTTCGTTACTAAAGTTGCTTGTAATTTGGTGTCTTAGAAGGTTTGGATACATTATTGAGTCACTTAATAATGTCAGTAACTTTGATGTCTTATGAGGTTTTGCACCATAGAGTCCCTTAATAATGTCAATAACTTCATGTTAGATGTCAAGCAAGGAATTGCAAAACAGCAACCAAAGATCATCTCCAGTGATGAGCTGTTTGTGGCTCTTGATGAAAATTATTTGTATCCAGTGGGTCAGTAGCAGGAACTCTAAGTGGACATTGGGCATCTAGATTTGGACCATTGCCAGAATCCTTGTAAGATCCAGCACCAAGACTTCAGGATGTATGTAATTAATTTATTGTAAACACTGACCATAATCAGCAATTGGTATAATGTGGAGAGGCCTGATCTAATAGAGCATCCCATTCTTGGGTCTGTAAGTCAGGTCGGATTAGCCCAGCTTGGAAAGTTTACCCTAATTCAACATGACCATAAAAGGCCAACCTGATCCATACTTCAATGCAACCCACCCGAACCCCGGCCCAACCTGTCTAGCAACATCCCAGCCTTACTCGATCCTTCCTAACCCTATGTAACCCATCCAACAACATCCCAACCTGACCCTACCCATTTACCTCATATAACCCAAGTTGGTTTTCTTGTCAGGTTAGTTGTCTAGGACAGATTTATAAGTTGTAGACTTCACAAAATACGGAAGGAGATCATTCTGTTAAAAATTAACTTTGACACAATTGAACTGGTGGCTCCCAGAGAACACAAATATGTTTGTTGACATCTTGGGCTCCAAATGTTTGAATTTTCCATATAATGTATTTGGGTCTACTTGCCATGGGTGGGTTGGTTGACACGAGGATTTCCTGTTCACAATAGGAATCTCAAGTTCAAAGCCATCTCGGACACCTAGAACTGCAACTTACTGGAGGTTTGTGTGGCTTGGTCGTTTCACAAATGCCCATCGACTTCATGTTGCCCCAGTCTGGTAGCAGCCGAGGGGGATTTGGATGCTCAATATTCCACAAATGAGCCTTGTTGGTGTGGCCTCTTCAAGGACAGACACAATGTCTCCTAGGGAGGTGAGAGTCCCTTGGAAAAAAGATCTTTGAGTCTACTTTTATCCTCATGACCTAGAAGGTCTGACCAGTATGATATGGGAAAGTTTTTTAGAATAAATTTGAAGGGTGGAAAGCAAAAACTTATTATCTGGAGGTCAATGAGTTCTTTCCAAGTCTATTCTATCTTAACCTAACCTTGGCTCTCTGCTTTCTCCTGATATCTTGAAGATTATGGAAAGGAATATTTGAATTTTGGATGAGCACTCTCTTGTTCTGGTGAGATAAGTAGTCATGGTGATAAATGATCAGATGGGGAAAGATAGTAGGTAAGAAGAAAGGATGTGCCTGGTTGATAAGTGTCACTGTCTCCTGTACGGTTCTTCTTGTTGAAGTGATTGGGAAGATTGGCAAGGTCGGTCCTTGTGAACACTGAAAACAAATTGCAAGAGAAGCACTGCATGATGGTGCTTGCAAAATTCTAACTCTTTAACATGTTAAGAGATTGCAGGATTCTAGTAAGCTAACGGTTTGAGGTTCTCTTTCAATTTCTAATGCCACTAGACTTATACCTCTCAAGATTTCCACCATTTCTACATTAGGAACTTTAACACTGGTAAATAAAAGTTTTTAAAATATATGGATTCTGCATTTGATTTTTTTGGCCTAATTTCTCCATAAACAGTGGATGGAATGCAATGAAAGAAAAAGGGCATTGGTGTTCCACTCCCTATTTTGGACAGCAACTCTATTCCATAGTTGTCAAGGCACCCGCCTAGGTGGCGCCTAGGCGGAAAGGCATTTTTTAACAGTCCAGGCGCCAATGTGCCTTATTGAGCCTTGAAAAGGCGGCCCAAGGTGCCGCCTAGGAAGGCCCAAGGCATGCCAGATTCTTAATTTTTTTAAATTTGACCCCTCCCTCCCTCCTCTTATATATATATGAGTGTGTGTGTGTGTACTTTTCATAGCGTCAATGTTAGTCTCATATTAAGTAAGTTGTTGGTATTATTTTCTTGTCATATTAAGCAACTTATTGGTGCTATTTCCTTGTCATATCAGTGTCATATCAAATTGCCAGTGTCATAATAGTGTTGTTTTCTTAAATGTTTCATCTAATGTCAATATCTCTCTCTCTAATTTCTTGTTAATGTCAATGTTAGTCTCTCTCTCTCTCTCTCTCTCTCTCTCTCTGTGTAATTTTTATGTAAACATCAATGTTAGTCTCATATTATGTAGGTTGTTAGTGATATTTTCTTGTCATATTATGTAGATAATTAGTGCTATTTTCTTGTAATGTTAGTGTCAATATTAATATCATGTCAATGTCATAATAGTGCTATTTTCTTGCAATTTTCATATTAATGTCGACATTAACGTCATATTAAGTACATTACTATGAAGTGTACGCCTAGACGGGCGCCTAAGCACTTAGGCGGTTGAAGACCCAAAGTACGCCTTGGGTCGTCTTACCGCCTTTGACAACTATGCTCTATTCTAGTCTGTTTTTCACTATTGAGTATCACTAATCAGAAAGATATGGACAAACTAAGGGAATGAATTGGGAAATAAAAAATTGAGTCTAAGATATAAATACTAGAAATTGTAGTGTAACATTTGCTGACCTTGGGCCCAATCAATCTGTCAGCAAGTAATGATGTCAGAAGGACCACCAGCATCAAAAATATGAGACCAAAACTAGCAGCTTTTATCCAGTTCCTTCCTTCTAAATTATTCTGATGCTGGAAGAAGCTGGAAAGCTTGTATTGTTTTATTGCACTAGAGTGCAATAGCATCAGTGCCCCAGCAACCTCCAAAGTTTGAAGGAGAACTAGAGATGCTGCCTGATTAATGAAGACAAATGGCAAAATAAGTAAAGTTACAGCCACAATGAGTGTCAATAATTTTTTTAGTGCAAGGGGAAACAATCTGTTGAATGCTCTCAAGCAGTAATCAAAATTAAAATCATTGGAAAATTATGTGTGTTTAGAAACTAAAAAATCATGAAAACAGCACACACAAGAACCAAGTATCCAAGCAATTTCTCACTTTATGTTTTCGTACGTTCTTTCAAGCTCCACATGTATTTGAGCAATAATTGTACAAAAAATGATGGATGCTGGCTCACCTCCATTAGTGGATCAAGAACAGGTTGATTAAGTAGTTGACAAATGACAGGTAGGCCACCAAAGCTCAGAGGAATATGTAAACTGAATAAATAGGCTGCCATAGTGCTCCATATACTCCGACTATCCCATGGAACATCCGTCACTAGCACTGAGAAATCCTGTTGATGTTTAAGAAACATTAGAACAAAACTTAGCATCTAAGAATTATACCCTTTTCAATTTTTATGCACTGAACCACTTCTTAAAACTTTCCGCAGAAAATGAAAAAAATCCATTGACCATTATAAATTAATCTGCAAAAATGCTTATGAGGATCACCAAGAATGATAAATATGATATCTCCAAAAGTAACTTAAAAAGGGTCCTATGATCAGACTTGATTAAATTTTGTGCACCTATTAAATATTTTAAATCCAAACTTGACCCTACCTTTTACCATCTCATGGATATCTATGACCATATTACATATGCAATCCATATGAACAGGCTTGCATGGAAAAAGGAAAACAAAGGAATCATTTCTAGAGAACCATGTATACCAGAAAATGAGAGCAGTCTTAACGTAGAGACTTACCCTTCAAAAAACTCTTGTCCTCCAAGTACACTTACAATAGAAACTTATAACTAGACAAATGAAAAGGCTTCTCCTAACAGAATAAGCTCTCTGTTCTAAGATACATGCTGGTTTTTCAAAAGGGCATTTTCCCTCAGAAGAAGGGAGAATGAAACAGGTGGGAAACAGTGACCACCAATATTCAAAAAATGCAAAAGATGACGAACTACCTCCTTTGCCTATTCATCAATTTATTGACGGTTCTGCTGTAATAAAAGAGAAGAAAAATTTGAGCCTTCCTCCTGACTGGTTTAAAACTAGATCTATTAGAAGTAAATGATAGTGTATACCGATTCAATTACATTCGATACAGAAATTTAACAAAATTATGCATTTGTTTTGAAAACCATCACTATGAATGTGGACCTTTTCCTTGTTAAAATGCTTTATTGAATTAAACCGGCTTTTCAAAAGAGCCACATTGACAAAAAAATTAAAAAAATGCGGATGGGAGTTGTCATAAGTCCGCTTATCACAAAAGCTTTTTTTATACACCCATGTTTGGTTGTTCTACATAAACATAATTGAGTTTATATTAAACTCGACAGAGAGTCTTCAAGACTTCAAGATAAACCAACTCCAGGTAGGTTTATGGAAAATGTGTTTATGGGGACATTTTTGGTTTATTATAATCTCGAGCGAGTTTATAATAAGCTAGCCTTTTTTACAATCCAAACTAAGGTTATCATGGAAAACGAGTTTACAATAAACCTAAACGTGTTTATTGCTTACATCCACACAGGCCCCCACTAATTGGTCGCCCTTGTATTTCTAAATGTTTTAGCATCTCTAACTAATGTGTTGTAATCATTCCTTTAAAAAAAAAAAACTTTCCAAATTCCTCAAAAACAGCCAGTATTCTCTAGTCGAACCAAAAAAATTCCTTTGAACGGTCTAATACAGAAATCTGAACCCCGTGATGGGCATCATGGGATTAGAATTGTACAATTTTAGAAGGCTTAATAAAGACACTGAAATTTAACTATGATGCTGAAATCTGCTGTAGGTCACAATCAACAGTAAGATTTATAAGCGTAATAAAAAAAGGAAAAAAAAAAAAAAAACAGAGAAAACAGAAGAGCCATACACAAGTGAGGTAATTGTCCATCATACTACCTCGAAGAAGTCTCTATCGCCGCCGCCGCCGCCCTTATCATCGGCGCAGCGGCTCCTGAAGCGAGCTCCCCCATTCCCGCGCTTTGGTCCGGAAGAGGAAGAGGAGAAGCCAAAGAGAGGGAATGGTGCGGGAAAGGCGAAGCCGGGGAGGTGATTAGCCTTAGGGAGGGTAATCTGAGCTGGACGAAACGAGGTGGGCGGGAAGCGGCCCGGCACCAAGTTCATCTCCCCCACACTCGCTTGCCAATTCCTCTCATCCGCTCTCTACTTCACCTGAGGTTGCCTCTGGTTGTCCGTTGCTTGAAGGTGAAGCTTAGTAGTAGGTGAATTTTGAAGGTGAGCTTTAAAGCAAGTGCGTCACATGTAATTTATTTTGCTTGATATTTGCTAGTTTGGAAATTTGAAGTTTTTAAAAAATATTAGAACTCATGTATATTCTTCACTTCGATAGTAGAATCTAACAGAATAAGTCATTTCTTATTGACCAACAAAAGGAAAAAGAAAAAACATAATAAGTCATTCCATCCTACGCTAAAAATATGGTATTCCACCTTATATTCCGTCATGTTACCAAAGTGAAACATCTCTTATTCTGAAATAAGTAATTCGGAATAATTCATCCCGTCATAATCTATTCTATTTATTATAGTGACAAAGAACTTGAACGGAATTGAAATAGTTCTCACTTTGTTTGCAAAAATTGACAGAATAAGACCTTCTTATTCTCGAAATAACCCAAATTTCGATTTGATAAGAGAGATTTCATATTCCAACTAAGAATGACTTATTCTTAGAATTAAGTGAATAAACAATTCTATCATGCATCTAAATACTCAGTATTCTATCTTGAATTTTGCCTGACTATCAAAATGAAACATCTCTAATTCTGGAATAAGCAATTCAGAATAATTCATCCTATCATAAACTCATTCTACTATGAAAGTGAGGCATAGTAAGAAAAAGGTCGAAACATCCTTGTATGTGACTTATCTCTTTCTATTCAAGATAAATATTACTTCTATCTTAATATTTTTAGTGTAACTAAATGATCAAATTGACTTCGTGGAAGTTAACCAAACAATAAAATTGACTTCTTAAAACTGAGTTGCAAATGAAGAAGGTGATACTTGCAAGTAGCTCAATTTCATGAGTGCACATCTATCGTTAACCAGCTACTTATGTTTACTAAAGGGATGCCCAATCTATTTACATGTAACTCGCTTATTTCATTAGCTTTTAATAATTAAGTTATTTAAAGATTTTAAAAATGTTGAAACTAATCTTCTTAAAAGAATTTTAAAAATCCAAGGAGATTTTTGAGAAAAAAATGGAAAAAATATTAACCTTATTTTTTATTTACTTTTTTTTACCATGTATTTTTTATTTAATATATACACTTATCTAAATACCTACAACTAATCAAACAATCAAAATTGATTTCAAAGTCATTGGACATAATTAAATAATACACATGACTTCTCAAAATCAAGTTACAAATACCTAAAGTATCATGATCTGAACTCATTCCTATGTAACTTATTTACATGAGCTCACTTTGAATATATATAGCTGATTTACTTTTCATCTACTGAAGGCACCCTTATATTTGGGTTTAGTGAGGATGTAGACAGAGCTCAGTTTAAGTCGACTTCAACTTGTGTTATTTGTTTTTCATTTTAGGGACATTTTAATGGCTAAATGTGAGGCTTGATACCTCCATATTTAACCAACTTTTAGTAATTTAATTATCTAAAACTTTCTAAAATATTAAAGTTTGTTGATCTAAAATAGTTCAAAAATAATGGAATGACTCCTAAAAATGGAAGATTTACTAAGGAGTTCATCTCCCACCATTTAATGGTTTGAGATCTAATAGACCACAATTTTAATAGACCCCATTCAATCTTAATATTAACTGTAGTAGCTTCTTTTTTGCTGTGTGCCCCTCCATCAAATGATTATCTTCATAATGGAGGTGGATTTTATCTAACATTTTCTTCACGAGGATCTCATTCCACATTCAATCTTGTACATTTTGTACTTTTTTTTTGGTGATACCTCCCCTCTTTGAGTTATTATCATTAGAGCCTAAGTAGAATCGGAAAAGAAATATTCAGTTCTCCTCAGAAAAAAGGGAACATACTCATTGCCTACAACTTGGTGTAAGTCTAATCCAATTACAATACAGGCTCTTTAAGGGTGTGACTAAATTCGGATACAACACAACTCTTAGAGGTGGGCATGTGAAGGACACTAGTAATGTAATACAAGAAAAACTTGCTACACTGTTAGGCGGTGATTTCATTTTTAAAAGGTTGTTTACAGAATTTTTAGGTGAGTCTCAACCTAACCTACATGAGTACTGTATAATCCGATCTCAGATCAGATAATCTTAAAAAATCAAAAATCAACCCCAAATGTGATTGTATAATCCGATCTTTGATCGGATGATCTAAAAAATCTGAAAATTTGAGAAGCCGAAGTTTCAAACTTTTTAGAGCCGTCCGATAGAGATCGAATTATACTGTCATATAGATTAGATAGGTGCCCACCAAATTTTAAAAAAATACTAATATGAAAACCCACAGCCTGACGGCATAGCAAGTCTCTTTCTTGTAATATTTTTTCTAGTGTATAAACCTTCGGCAAAAAAAGAGAGAACTAAACCTTCAAATAATATAATGTATGACTACATCCTCACTTGAGGTGTGCAAACCCTTATATCCGACGGTCCTAACTCTTTGTGGCGACACCCTCCTTTCCTTCGCTTGCCACCCTCCCAGGATGCCACATCGATGACCAATTTGATAAAAAGAGGGTAAAGAAATTAACAGGCATCTCCTAATGACAAGTCTTCCTCCACTAACAGCTTTTCCTGGACGACAACGATCGTACGGCTCACCGGAGGTCCATAGCGGCAACCCATGTCTCCTTTTTTATGATGCTAAAAGGTTAATCACATGGAGTGAAGTCTAAATGTTTTATTTTTAAAAAAGATTTTATAGTGAACCCCATCATGTCAGCCATGCTCGTCTAATTTGATTTTTGATCGGATGATTTAAAAAAATTTAAAAACTAATCAAGTAAATGAACAGTAATATATTTTTATTTATAATTTTTTGACTTATCCGATTGGAGATCGAATTGTAGGTTAAAATTATAAGATGGGGATAGCCATTTAGTACGGATGCATATCATATAATGAACCAATTAACCTTTTAATGTTGTTAATATTACAAAAGCCATGCATGTAACCAACACCGTGGACGTGCCGGAGTGGTTATCGGGCATGACTAGAAATCATGTGGGCTTTGCCCGCGCAGGTTCGAATCCTGCCGTCCACGCAATCACTTTATAAAGTAAAAATACCATAAATTTTAAATTAGTGAACCCTCGGTTTCTTAGCTTTGACGTGAAAATCAAAATTAGATAGGAAGAGACTCGCATGTTTCAACGTTATTTTGGTATAAAGTAAAAATACCATAAATTTTAAATTAGTGAACCCTCGGTTTCTTAGCTTTGACGTGAAAATCAAAATTAGATAGGAAGAGACTCGCATGTTTCAACGTTATTTTGGTACGTAATAATTTTGAACATTCCAAATGTAAAGATACTATTGATAATTCAATTTATTTTAAATATACAAATATTATTTTATAACATCTGTAATATTTTATGAAACATCAAATGATCTTTAAACACATTCATAAATCTTTTCTAAGTTTCTGAGTTCAAACCACAGCACTGAGGCAAATTCTGATGGCTGAGAGGAGGATGAAGTCGAAATGGTCAATAAATTCCCATTACCCTGATAAACAATTACACGTACAATGAAAAGTGATATAACTTCAATACTATCTGAAGCATCCGAAGCTAAGCTCCTCTATGCTCGCTTGAAGTTGACAAGGGAGGAGACCTCATATTTGTATAAAAATGTAATAATATAAATTTAAATAGCTATCAGCTCTCTAAATGGAAAATATCATAAATGTCGTAAAATATTGTCAAAAATAAGCACAGGGACAAGCACTGAAGAATCAACCAATTACGTATTCCAGTTTTAAACTTAGTGGTTGGTGGTCTTCTCTTACAAGTCGCAACTATTTTCACTTGGAGATATTACAGACATTGAAGCTAGGCCAGAAAAAATCGTACCCTTGTCCGACCACTCAGGTAATCTTTCAACTTGAAATCCCTATTACACAAGAATATGGATGGAAATAAAAAGGATCCCTGTCGAGGCCAAACAGTAGCCATCAGCTAAGATAATCAAATTCAGAAACTCTAAACTACCTGGATACGGATATGCCCTACAGACAAACGGACATTTGAGTACCGTTTGCAATCCGAGTGCGACCGATAGGGATCAACCCTCTGAATAAATGTTCCATTTCATGTCGCATATATATGTCTTACCATTTTGGGTTGTCTGAAACAAAGCAAGGCCATACAGCAACACCCTAATAGCCCCGGAGAAATTCTTCACAATCATAATGGCATTACAGAATATGCAACCGTGAAACAGGAAGAACATCAGGTAGGTCACAGACGTCCAGACTATACAAGAATTTACATTCCCAAGTAAAGATTTACAGACGACTCCTCCAGCTGCCATCCCCATCACATTCACATGCCGCTCACAAACTGCAGCATCTTCAGAATGTTTGTCATGGGATAACTACACTCAAAATTAGTCGAATCAACTCAGCTCTCCAGTGTCAGCTGGAGGAATTCTTGCAGAACATGACACATTGTCATGGAATCAACATGTAGCTCATTTGACATGAGAATCATATGCATCGAAAACCGAATCAGGGACAACCAAGGGCAACTTGTCTATGTACATAAATAGCCGCCTCGAGTTCTCTCTGGACACCGTGTTCATATCAACTACATCCCTGCCATCTGTGTATATCCATAGATCTCCCGAGTTCACTCGCTTGAGGCTGTCGCGACAAAAGGGGCATGATTGTGATCTTGAATTCCTGCGGTTAATAGGGACATGAGTAACAGTTCAATGTAGTGCCCTGCCTGGAAGCAGACAATATAACTTAGACTCTCTACATGGACTTCAATGAGAGCACCAAGTGCATTTATTTAGGCATAAAAACAACAACGGTTGGAGTGCAAGAAAGGAAGCAACAGTGTTTTCATTTTTGCATGTTTGCAGAAAATGCACAAGTCTTGAAAAAATGAGACATGGGCAATAAACTTAAGGTTGCAAGAGGAACTGACCAATCTAAAACTTACCCATGCAGATAATAAGACCAAGACCTGTTGCTGGTCCTAATGTATGAAGGGAAGGAAGGAAAATATAAGGCCACAGAGGGATGCATCAAATTAATTAATTTGTTGGAAAAGGGTTTACTGGTGATCGCATGCTCTGATATCTACATAGGTTAACCTTTAAGCTGATGATAGATCCGTTTCCAATATAGTGTGCCATTGACTGGAACAGGACCGGCAACGAGCTGAGGTAACAGGCTCAAACTCGGTTCAACTGAGTTTCTATGTAAGCAGCAGAGCTGAGAAACACAGTGAGGGAGAGAGGATATCCTGAAGAGGAGAAGGGAGGAGATTTTCCCACCAGGCCAGGTGGAGGTAGAAGTTGGGTGAGAAGGGAAAAGGATGTGCGGGGGACAGAGGTGGAATGATTTAGGTGAGGCTTGGGAGGATGAAGTCAGGATTTGGAAGGGATGGTGGGGATTTTGTGTTTGTCGCATCAGCTCATGACACAGGACCTAGACTCTGGTTCGGCAGGCCTAAGAAATGTTATACAAATATTAAATCATAATGCTATATCACAATAAACAATCTGCATGGGCTGTGCTTGTGTGTTGTTACAGGTGAGACCAATAAAAATATTATGTCTTAGTGCTATATCACAACAAACAAGCTCCATGCAGGGAGCTTATGTGTTGGCTCATGCAACCGGGGAGTAACCCTCAAAAGCTCCCCTAGGCTTTGGAAGCACCAAGATCACCAGGGAAAGAGGACAGTTTGATGTACAAATGTGTATTCTTCTCTAAGGCAACTATAAGTCAAAGAAGGAACTTAACACAAGCCCGGCGATACATGCACTCATCATTATAATTACTCTTACTTCACAAACATAGAGCTGGACTCTTGGAGTTTGTTCAAAGATAAAAGAAGCCACACTTAAACAAACTCGTAGTGGTTATCGTCCAGTCTGTTAGTATGGACTTTATCTCAACAGCACAAAATTTTCATTCCACGAGCACATGGATTAAAGTCTATTGAGGCCCTCAATCTACATTATTACTATGAAAGTGGAGAGTTGGGGGCAAGTGACAGTAACTGCAGAACCAGCAGAGAAGGGAACAAAAGGTTAGTTAGCTTGTACAGGAGTTGTCAATCGTCCTCGTTTCTCATTTCAAAGGATGGGTGGGAATTGTTTGAAAGTTAAGACCCATGCAAGTATACCAACTCATGTAACAGCCAAGAATGGGACCTATAAAGTTCACATTTTCCAAAACATATTTGTTCACAGGATCTTTCAACAACTTCTCAGATTGCTTATTCCATACTAAGATGGCTTGATATTTCCGAGTCTCCAACAGGTCAAGGATCTAAACAGGAACATGATGCCCATAAAACATTACTCAGCACTAGATGAGTTCTCTTTTGGGAATCTACAAAATGATTAAGCACACATATCCCAAGCTTACTTCTGTATATTATCTTATGTGATTAGCAAAATATGGGCAGTGTTAAATCTCTATATTAGACCATTATTTTTCTCCATGCATATATTTTAGCAGCTCCTTCAGAATGCAATCTTGCTCCTTGAGAAATATACTCATCATCCTACATTTGGTTGAAGTTGAACGGATAATCTGAGCCCAGCACAATGTCCTATACAATGAAGTATGAAATTACCCTGTAATCTGCCCATCCTTTTTCCTGGAAGGTGGTCAAAGGACCACAGTTCATTAATGCAGAAAAGAGGAACACAAAACAAAGAAAAATGAAAAAGATGCTCTATCAAGGTGGTACAAACAATAATAGTAATAATAATAATAAAACCTAAAATGCCGCTGCTGGCACGGAGTTAGATGGTAAAAAGAAAAGATAAAACAGAAGCAGCTTATGGTAACATATACCACTCACCAGCAGCATGCACGTGATGAAAGAATGACCAAATGCTTATAAAATTACCATATCTTGGGAGGACATTTGAAAATCAAAATTGAGCATTTGCTCACAACAGAAAAGTGAAAACAACACCTGTGTGTGTGTGTGTGTGTGTGTGAGTGAGTGAGTGAGAGAGAGAGAGAGAGAGAGAGAGAGAGAGATTGTTTCATGACACCTGAAGTCAGGTCTAGAGGTTAGAGGAAAACAGTGTACCATTCTCGGTAGCACTTCATGCACATTGCATGACTGCAATTTGGCAACACAATCTTGCTGTTCATTTCCATGCAGATCCCACATTCTTCTTCTCTTTCAGCATCAATCTCTGAAAAGTGCTTTCTCTCTTCATCATCTCTTCTTCTGTACCTTTCCATGCAGACAGCCTTTTGTTTCTTGTCCTCCATATCGGTGATCCCCCTCTCAAGTTGCAGCAGAGAGGGAAAGATCACACCTGTTAATGAGCATCAACAAGAGCCATAAGCCAAAAATACTTGTGGTTCTGCAAAGTAGCTTTACAAAGTGGTTGATGAGGTACCATAAAATTCTCGGATACTTGCTTTCCTTTCATGAGTTGACATGGTTGTTGTTCCATCTGCATAAACCTACAGCACGCAGAGTTTCACGATCAATGTGGGGGAAATAAAAGGAAGTTGATCCATGATATAGCTTCACATTTGACGATATCCTCATCAACCTTATAGATTAAAATTCGCAGTAGGCCAAGTGCTCCTGCAAGGTGACAATCTGTCCACTGCACTAGGAAAAGAAAAAGGTGTGCAGCTGGACTGTACGACATTCGCATCTGAAGACAGGCCCCATCGTACTCTCTAGGAAATTCTGAAGCCCTGCAAGTTTTTCAGTGAAAATGGGAAATTATAAAGCGGATAATTATTCAATTCTCAAGGTGCTTTTTTCCCCTGTTTCTAGAAATCACTAGTGCCATAGAAAACTTTGAATAGCAGGAACAAAACGATGCAATTCAAATAGCAGATTAAGGGAAGGAAGAAAACATAAAGCTGCCATTTTGCAAGAAAGAGTTCAAGAAAATGACTACCCATAAAAAACATTAAATAGCAAGATGAATTGCAATTTGAATTACAGAATAAGGGAAGAAAGAAAGCTTAGGCTGCCACTTTGCAAGTGCGCTTGCGAGAAAATGGCTATCTCAGATGGCATAAAACATACATGCGCAAAGCAAGAGAATTTTAGTGTGGATCTAAAAGAACAAAATGGCACATCATATGTCCCCACTGTTCTATAGGCACCATTCTCCTCAATGGCAAACTTCATCATTTCCAATTACTTGAAACCTTAGTAAAGAGCAACCCTCTAAAACCCGATCAAGACCATATATTGCTGTTGCAAATCTATACGCCATCGCAGCAACACTCTCTCCAAGCAAAACTCTGCTGAAGAAAAGTGGTGCAGCAGGTGACAAATCAGGCAGTTTAAAATGAATGCAGTAAATTGGTCACAATAGTACCACGCCTGTTGCACTAATCAAACAGCCAATCACCTGAACAGCCATCCATGATCCCAGAGATAAGAGCCAGGGGAAAAGGGTCAAGATGCATCTTTCAATATAAGCATGAAAAGAATCCAGAGTGACCTTCAAAAAGCCAACTGACATCCGGCCTCACTCTGAGCACTTGCCTCTCCACCCCATTTCAGTACACGCTTCCTCGGCCCTCCTATGAACTTTACTAAAGTCCTCACCGCTTAGCAAAGGTCCAACTACAGAAGAAGAGCTACATTAATGAACAAAGCCGAATCACAACTTCCATCAAGCAAGACACGCTCAGGTCGTGCAACTTTCTTAATCTAACTGCAGCACCGTTCATCGCCCCTGTTCACAGCATTAAAAAGTCGAAAATTTTACACAGCTAATGCTCCATTTCTGTAGCAAGCAGCATCCAAAAAGATCATTCCCCTTCCGTGCTAAGAAACAATTTATGGACATACGGGAAACAGCAACATCCAAAACTGCCTTCGCCATGAACCAAATGTGTGCGATATACTACAAAGAGAAATTACGCACCAATGCAAACCCCGTAAACATGGACAGGGGGAAATATCTGGCAATCAACATTCACAACCCCACGTTTGCTTCACTTCTTCTTACTTATCGGAGGCATTTTTCTTTACTGCACCGGAGGATCATAGAATCCCAAATTCCCACTGAAATACCAAAAAGTAACACTCTGAATATGCCTTCCTCGCTTGATCAAAAACCAAAAAGGGAAAATCGCAGCACCAAACGCCATAAAACAAGAAAAAAAAAGGGAAAATCAAACAAGGAAACAATTCTATGAACCGCAAGAATCTCCAGCCCCGCAGCAGAGGAGAATCTCGACTCTTGACACAATTGAACCTTAAAAAAAAAAAAATCCAAAAAAAAAACACAAGAAAAGTCGCGACAGACACAGGACCAATCAACAATCAGACAGAGAAGTGGAAGCCCTCGGCGACTCACAAGGTGTTGGCGTGCTGGATGTCGGCTTCGAGCCCTTTAATGGAGTCCTTAAACGATTTCCGCATGGAAACGAGGTACATCTCTTCCCCCTCTCCCTCTCCCACCCACCACACCACACACCAATCCAAACCCTAATCCACGACCACACACCACACCAGTCCAAACCCTCCTCACCCTGCAATCTCCTCGCCACTCCCCCTCTCAAACCCTAGCAACCCCCCTTTCCTCTCTCTCTTCCTCTCTCTCTCTCTCTAGACTCTGCTTGTAGAGAAAGAAGTGGGGAGTGGAGACCAGAAGGGGTGGGAGGGATTTCGTCGATGACACGTGGACGGCAGTCGTCACGCAGGCGTCAAGAGAAGGGTCGAATTCCGAACGGGAGGGGAGCAGCAGGCGGCGTCGTCGGGGAAAACGGAAACCTTCGCGGACTCTGTGTTGGAGTGTGAGGAAGGGGACACCCCGCGCTAGGCGTTATCTGCCAACCGGTGGGTGACCCCGCGGACCCCCGCGGCTCCGCTTTCTTTATTACTCGAACTTATCCGCAACTTCGCCGCCGCCCGCGCGCGCGCGTGCCGGGTCGCGCGAAATATCCCGTCCGGCTTGGGCCGGAAATGGTCGGTTTTGCCCCTCGCGCTTTTGTTTGCGTTTTCTTCCTAGTATTAATACTCTCGGGTTTTCTTTCTAGTATTGTGGTTAAATTTTCCATCAAAATATCGTGAATTCTAATTAAATATGTCAAAAAAATTTTAAAAATTTTGTAAAGTCACCAGAATATATATATATATATAATTCTAATAAACTTAGAGACATATATGTAAAAATATTTGAAATTTTTTTCACATATTCGATTGAAGTTTGTAGTATTTTTAAAAGGAGATATAACCGCAATATTTATGAGATATTTATAAATATTTCATATAATATAGGAAAGTTGAGAATATAGATACAAATAAGTTATTTTTTAAGAAGTATATATGCAAAAATTCCTTTTTTGTTTTTGTTCGTGGCTTCGTTCCCTTCGTCTTTGTTAGGGGAAAAAATTCTTAATTACCTTATGGTGGGATAATTCCTGTGAGATAATATCTGATGTCTGACAGCGTGGCACTCCAAAATCCTAGTCAGCTGGGCCCAGTAACGTGCGTCACCAGCTCAATTCTGAAAACAATTGATTCGCCTCTAATTTTAGCGTGCTTCATTGGAATTGACGATGTTAATGAAGATGTAAATGTATTTTTAGGGAGTCTTGTTGTATTAGAATTAATTTAGAATTGTTTGTTAATTTCATTATAAAACTCTATAATTCACTGGTTCTAAGATCTTTGGTTTTATGATTAGTGAATTTTTTTTATTTTAAAATCAAGAAACATTTTGTTTGGATATGTATAAAATACACACAAAAAACCAAAAATGCATGAACTCTTTGGTTTTGGTTTCCTGTGGTCCTTTCTTTGAAACCAAAACGAGAGAATGGGCCTCTAGACGCGCAGACAAAGTCCGACAAGATTTATTTTTTATTATTTTCTATTAAATTAAATATTAAAAAAACTACAAAAATAAAATATTTTTTTAAGTTGTAGTATTTTCTAATGAAACAAATACCCTCATAACCAAGTCTCCTTTTAGATCCAAATAACTAAGTTCTTTGTTTTTTCTAACAAGAGGTCAACTTGAGTTATGCTCTATAGCAAGGGTATAGGGTATGCCAATAATAACTAACGATCTGAATCAATCCGAGTATACCAACGATAACTAACAATCTGATTACTAAATATAACAGCCAAAATAAAGAATGCAGTTAAGGATGGCATTAGGTAAATTAAAAGTTATATTGAATGAGATAATTAGGCACACATACATTTGAAACCATACATTTGAAACCAACGACTGATAGATAGCCTGTACAAAACCAGCTAATTAATTTAATGTAACATCAAGTATAAACATGATATTTGGACATTATTTTACACACAGTCCAATCATTGAATATGACTGAAAAAATAAAGTAATAATTGAAATCTAACTCAATTGTTTCATCTTTTATCCTATATTAATATTGACACCATAAGATCAATCATCTTAAATAAACACTATTAACGTTATTGGACCATCTAATTCAAAACTTTAAGGTAATGAGTGGAGTAGGTATCATATGTGTAACCACTGTTTGTTTATCTTTTTTTTTATATATATATGGGATGTGCATGCCAAATTTAAGTTTTGTCGGGTGGATCACAATTAAGGGGTGCGCGGTCCAATTTGTAATCATAGACTCTAAACATTCAACTCAAAATCTTAAGACAATCAGTAAAATAGATACCAACTGTTTAACCATTATTTGTTTAGTTTTTTTTTTTTTTTTCTGATATAAGACTATTCTAACAAACATAACTTACAGACAAGATACAAATTGTGTATTTTCTTTGGAGGAAAGCAGACAAGGAGAACTCTAATGGCCAAAAGTTAATTATGGAGACTGTGGAGGGGCAAACGGGTCATTCTGTAGGTTGTTACGTGACACTGACCCATTGTGCAGGGTACATGCATTGGCCTTGTCGTATGCTCATAAAAAAGATTATCAAATAAGGACTAAAAACAAAAAAAGAATGGAGCTGCGGTACCTGCCCCTGGTTTGTGAGCAAAACCGCGAACCGGTGCGGAATAATTTGGACACGCGGAGTGACCCATGTACACGACCCTTGCTCAATAACCTCAAAATACAGTTTTTACTATGAATTGAAACTTGGTTAATATTGAGAGGAGGGGAGAAAGCTTTTAAAAAAAAATAAAAATTTCTCGGGTCGAGTCCTCTTGATCTAAGAAACTTTTTTGAAAATTTTCTCTCAATACTGATCAAGTCCTGTGCTCAATTGTACTGGGAGGATCCTGATTCCTTTGCTATAGGCATGTTTGGCATTGCATAAAATTTTCTGAGATGGGTTTATTTGGACTCATGTTCTTCGATCTGGTTTTTCACATGAGATATAAATGAGTCAATTATTTCACTAAAAAGAGAAGATACAGAAAACCTACATTCTTTTCTGACATGTGAGTGAAACCACACTTTGATCTGAAGAGCGCAAATATCTCGTCTCAAATTCACAATATATCTAAATTTTAAGAGAAGTTAACTATAATATGGTTCCAAAATTTGGTTCTAAAGACAATCAATGGATTTGTTTTTTGGGTTGTCTGAGGTTTTGGAATCACCAAATAATTCATGTGGTCAACTTTTCTAAAAAGTCTATGTAATAGATTTTATATTATGCCAAATGCACTCTATACTCTATATAGGAATTAGAATTATAGACACGGAAGCTAAAATAAGAAAATTGGAGTTGCATTAGTTTGAACACATTCTGGACATTAAATCAGATCTTTTAACAATTATGAAAGAACTAACATTTATGTTACCAAAATAAGAATAATGGAGAAAACGTTCTCACTGAGTTTAGCGTCCTCTTCTGTTGAGGATAAAAGAAGAAAGTTTGGGAGAACCTTTAGATGAAAGTTATTTTTAACTTCTGCTTTCAACATGAAGAATATGTAATGGGAGTGGTTCCAACTGATTTGAATAATTATATCAATCAATTTTTTTCTTGTTAATAACCTTATTTTTATCTCTACGGAAGAAGTTTTAATTGATTCTTTTGGTTATTGAAAATTGCATAAATAATTTTCAAGGCCTAATATTTCCCCTTCAAAATAACTAGATTACAATTTATAGAAATTTAAAAATACTTCTAATTAAAAGCTACGCCAAACATGGCCTAAATATAAATTAGAGACCCTAACAATTAGCAAAGGATTTATTTCTTTAATAGGAAGGTCTACAAAGTTTCTACATCAGCAAAGGTAGTCCATGATATAAATTATGGAAGCATAAAGGGCTGTTTAGTTTGACATAAAATACCATGAATTTGAAACCATTGATCTTAAAATTGGCGAAAGTTAAATCCCCGAAACTTTTTAGTTTCAAAATCTTCAACTTTGGGTTTTGGTAGTGCTGGACTAAAAACCATAATTGGAGAAAAATAGTGTCACATGGGGTCACCACAATTTTAAAATATTATGATTTATGGCATGCAAACCTAAGAAAAAAAATCATATAATAATTTACGTTATACCAAGCATAATGAAAATGCCATGTTATGGTATTTTACAATACTCTAAACGCAAGAGAAACATCATAAAATATGGTATAAAACATCATAAATAATATAAAATTATGTTTTTAATGTTTGGAGTATCATAAATTAGTTTACAATGTTTTTAAATTTTGTAGAGTACTGTTATTTATTGTGTTTCGAAATAATATTGACTAATATGATACTTTTCTAATCTAATTTCTGTTTTCAGTCTAAAATTATAAAAAACTAGACCTAATTTTTTTGGAATAGCTGCTTTTACAATAGAAATATTACGAAAATGTTGCTTTCACGGTTTTAAAATTCATTATTTTAAAACCAATGTTGCACATTATGTTACATCATACCAAATAGTCCTCTAAGTTTGGTATATATCCTCCTCCAACCTTCTCTGAAAAGAAGAGAAAAATATGGAAGAAATCCAAAAGAGAACACGCAACTTAAGGAAGAAACCCAAGCCGACACGCCAATGTGGGCTTTATCTTCCCCAGCCTAACCTCCTCCATTGTGGAGAAAAGGATCTTTGGGGGCCCACAGATGGATTCCCATAATGGGCTGTCGACGATTTAAAAAAGGCGAAGAAATGGGAAAGATTTAAAGGGGTTTGACTATTAAGAAGAAGAGGAGGAACATCAGTAAAAGATGGTCCGCAGATGCTTTGCGTCCTTTCAAGATTTCTTCTTAAAAAAATTGTCAAGAAATAAATTTTAAGGGATTTCTCTCGAATAACCCCTTAAAGAATCTTGTTTATGCAGAAACTTTCTTGTGACGTATGTATGTGCAAAAAATCGCAATACAATTATTTTGTTATCACGTAAAAAGTCTATTGTAAAATGCGTAGATGTGAAAAAAAAAAACTTACATAATCATTGTATATATAGAGAGTGTATAGTTACTAACACCACTTTCTAATTAGAGTTATTTTATAAAAAAAAAATTAGGAGCCTTTTTGCATATATGTATAATAAAGAGAATTTCTGGCATATATGAGATTTTTAAGAGGATTTCTTCCAAAAATCCTAATTTTTACCTTATCCGATTATCGATCAGACGGTTATGGTCTCACCTGATGTGATAACTTTGTATACCAAAGCGTACGCTTCGCGCGATACATTGATATCATTCGCTCTAGTTTGTTGGCATAATAGATTATTCGAAATTACTTATCCAGAATAGTTTATATTAGAATAAGGAGCATTTAAGTTTGATAGTTCTATAAGACTTATTCGCGGAATAAGAAAAATAAGTAATTATTGAGTCTAAAGTGGAAGTGCATATTCTCCTTATTCTTGTATAAGTAATTTTGATGCGATATAAATTATTCCGTCTATCCAATTAGAATTAGTCTTATTTTAATAATAAGACTTCTTATTCTTCTCTTATTCTCCTGTCAAAGTTAAAACATTCGACTCAAAATTAATGATTGTATATTTTAAAGTTTATAAAAGTAGGAATAGTTCACATTTGTGACATGGGCTTATTCATATTTGACTGCCGTTCGGTTAGTAAAACTTTTTCTTTACTCAAATCAACTTAGAAATGTACAAAAGTCACATCAAAGCTATAGAAATCACATCAACTTGCAGAGTTCAATGTAATTGTCTTCTAAATAGATTCTTAAGATTAAGAGAAAGGATCAAACGTGTCCCGAGTAGCGTTTAATTTCGATTAGATGCGGAAAAAAACCCTCGCCGGAATAGTGTGATATAGAAAATTTTCCGTACACAAATATCCTAAGTTGGACCATTCAGATTGAGAGGTTTGAATATGGACTCTTTTTATTTCTCCTAATTGACTTGATGTGTTTTGTAAACATGAGAATAATTAGCTGAAAGCTTATTTTTAAATATTTTCTCAGCCTTTCCGAAAAGTAGAATTTTTTTAAAAATCATTTCCCAACTTATGTTTCTTTCTCCCGATCACTTCTGTCTCTCTCACACACATGCACAAATTGTGCCCTCACCACATTTTATCAAGCTTGGCATCTTTGTATTGCCCTCACCAACTTTTTTGGGTTCTCCAATTTATTTGTCCAAATATTTACAAGTCTTGATAGGAAGAATTCGATTTTAGACACCTTCAACTATTTTGTGAAGGTAAATTCTCTTTTTTTGCATTTCATCGCCACTATTCTGTCCTCTTTAATTAGTTATCCTTTTAAACCTGAAATCGTATTATAAACATAATCATTCTCTCTATATGCTGTGCCAGAAGAGGTAGAATTTAATCTGAAGACATTCTGAATTAGAAAAAGAAATCTTTGTACTGCATACTCACATGCTCTTTGTCTGCTATTCCGCAACATCGTGACAAAATCCTTCAGGAGGAATAGCCATGTTCCAACATAGTGTAGGCTATGGTAAAGAATCATGAATAATATTTGCTGCATGCGGCATACAGGGCAGTCTAAAAAAATTATTAATTTTTTTATAAATTTTTTAATGGTCAGCTCCATCTTATTAGACATATCCGTATAACTTGATTTCTGATCAAATGACTCAAAATAATTTAAAAAAATAAAAAATCGAACCCCACTGTAATGTGTCAAACCTAATAAAATGAGCCTTAATTTTTATTTTAAAAGTTTTTGAATCATTGAAGATCGAGTAGTATGAGCATGTCAGACATCATAAGGCCAACCATAAAAATTTTAAAAAAAAAATTATTTGTGTGCAGTGGTGCAATAAGTATTACTCAATAGCCATCCTCTGTAACTTTAAGAAGCACACACATATCAGCTAATTTAGTAAATCATATTTTATTTTCCGAAGATTTGACAAAGTCAATGCTCAAATTCTACAAAAGAAAAGATCAATTAGATACAACAAGAAAACAATAACAAACAAACAAACAAAAAATCCATCAAGTACACTAGAACAAGTAAGATCACAACCTATACATGTAGCCATCTGTTTCCAATATTCCCTATCTTTGTTATTTTATTTACAATGAATTATTAATTATAATTTTTAAAAAATCACTAAAATTAGTTTCTATGTTTACACAATCCATTTTCGTGTTTCACTGCAAAGCTGTTTTCTTATGAAATTTGTACACACTTTTTTCTATTCTAATTTTTAAAATACTTACATAATTCTTTATTTTTCCAAAAACTATAAGAATACAAATCTACACTATGAGCAATGGTCTGCCTAGAGTGCTACCCAACTAAAGCCAGCAACATCCCACTCCTAGGCGGCCTTCTTTTTGTGGCTCCATTGCGAGGGAAGGAGGGTGCCTGTGGGATCTTTTTCTGTTCTTCTTCTTAGAGATTTCTTATTAAGTCTTTTTTTTTTATCGTATTAAGTCTTATTTTTTTATCGTTTCCATGTGATACCTTTTGTGGGGCTACAGTTCAAGTGCCGTTACATGAGATCTCATTATCTGATAAACTTATTTTCTTAATTGCCCACAGTTTGTTCTTGATCTCTGTGATTTAAATCTGGTGACAGTCTGTGTGTGCAGGGACGAAATCATTTAGATCTCACTCTATGTATCTCAATAGATCTTCACTTACAAAGAGACAGGAGCGAGCCCCATCATCTATGTCTCAATATGCCTCCACTAATAAGAGATATGGATGAATTAAGTATCACACGCATCCCATGTGATATGTGATCCATCTGTGTCTTACCATAACTCAAAATATTCGTCTTTTATTTTTTGAACAGAGGTATACTAAGATATAGAGAATGAAATCTAGAAGATCTTATCTAATCTAGAAGACATGAATGAAGACGCTACAGCATTAAGACAGCGATGTCCATGTCCTTAGCGTCATAGTCTCGAGCGCCCTCCTTCGGAGATTGTTCTTATTGGGTGGAGGGTACGAGGACACAAGACCACATCTACAGGAACTCAAGTTCTTCAAATTGCCGTACCCGAGTCCAATTCCAAAAGGTGACAAGGTGGTACAGTTTGAGTTAGGTTGATGTCCACCTCTACCAAGTCTAAATTCACAAAGAAGAGTAATACTTGCTGCAAGGTCTTTTACTTGGCCGTACAATGCAATGCTCGATTGGGTGACTTAAAAAAAATCTGAAAAATAAAAAAACTGACCCAATGAACAGTAAAAAAGTACCTCTTAGTGGGCTGAGGCCGATAAAAGTTTATCAAAAATCAAAAATTATTATTAGGCTCAACCCATTAAAGGACATTTTTTTGCTGTTCACTTAGTCAATTTTTTATTTTTTCAGATTTTTTTGGTCGTCCGATCAGACATTGCATTGTACGGCCAAGCAAGAGACTTCGGGGCCAACCGAAAAAAAAATCCAAAAAAAAAAAAAAATCTTTTACCCATTGCAATGCCCTCCTTGCAATTGAGGGATGCATTGCAGCAAGTATTACTCCAGAATTATCCTAAATTCAACCCAACACATGTTTCACTTGAATTAATTTAGGCTGGTCCGAATTCGATTCTATGTCAATGTTGTCATGAGTAAAGGAGTGATTGAGATAGTCACAACTATGATTCCTCCTTATTCTTTGTATTCCACTTTGATTGTGTGGATCGCTTATATCAGATGGAAATAACTTTCACCGAATAAGATATACAAACAATTCAGATAAAAAATGTTAGTTGTACATATTTTAAAATAAGTATTATTAATTTTTATTTTTTTTTAATTTATTTTATCTAATTAAGATGATTTATTTTCAATAATTGAAATAAATAACGATCAAAATGAAATGAATCTTATTAGAATGAAGACGTTCCATGATCCATGGCCCCCGAACTTTCATGGGGATGAAAACAGGTCAACAATGGAAACGTTATTTCTGACGAGGCATTCTTATCCGGATATGAATTCTTCCTTTAATTAATTAATTGAACTCAATTTTGCCTGCAAACAGTGTTCTGCCACTCTCACGTGCTGACGTGGATCCCTGTCTGTCTGGCTGACGTGGATTCTCGTCACGGATCGCTTTCCTAAAGGATATCCGTTTTGGACACTAAACCGTCTTAGAGAATGTTCCTAAACCATGTCTAACAATTAGCATTTCTTATTAATAACGTGCTCGGTAGCTGGTGGTTTAAAATAAATTTCAGTTACTATATTTTGGCAGCTTCACGTGAAAGTTATAAGAATTTCTTTTGATCCAGCTGTAAAAAATTGAATTGAATTTAATCTAGTAGCTAACTATGATATAAAGATGATCTGTTTCCTAATTGATACATACATACATATATATATATATATATATATATATATATATATATATATATATATATATATATATATATATATATGTAAGATATGTATCTATATTTGATAAAATTGGATGTGGATATCATACAAAATAAATATATTTGTATTTATTTGCATCACTATATGTAAGTAGAACTAATTACCCTAACCAAAAAGAAAAAAAATAGTCATCACAGTTATTTTTGACTCGATAACTAATCAGTTATGTTAAGCGGATTATAACTTCTATTTACAGAACAAAAGTCGTCAAAGTTAAGTCATACCAACAATTGAGTTAATTAGTATTTTTAAAATAGGAATCGCGTTTGCTATCGATTATTAAGTATTAGTTGGACTGATTTGTGGTAGGAGAAACTTTTTACACAGCAACAGAGAGTCCGATTTCCAAACGGTCCTTATCCATCTACGACTTTATCCTATCCAATTACCTAGTCAGCAAGCTTAGCCAATGGCCACCAACCTAGCCAGCATTATCTATCTATCTATATATATATATATATATGCCGGAACTTCACATGCCAATCCCATTCCATTCTGTTGTCTTCTTCCCTTCGGCTAATTTACGTCAGAACAAGAAGGAGAGAGAGAGAGATCTAGAGAGAGAGAAGAAGAAGAAGAAGATGTTGGCCATATTCCACAAGGGGTTTGCGCGTCCGCCGCAGGAGCTGAACAGCCCCATGGCGGGCGGCAGCAGGGCGCCCAAGCACCCGGAGGAGATCCTGAGGGCGTTCCACGCCGCTCACCCGGACGACTCCTTCTCCGCCACCTTCAGCGGCGGCGCCGCTCTCGCCTCTGTCAGCAGTACTGCTCGGCACTTCTCGATCGACAGAAGGTAAGAACCTTTCTAACCTTGCGGTAAGGAGGGGGCCCTTTCTGCCCGCGTTTGTCTCCTCCCACTTCAGCGATCTCTGCATTCTTATGGTCGGTTAATCCTATGTATTCTGTGGGTGGGGGTGTTCCCAGGTTGTTCTGCAGCCTGGACGGCATCTACTGCCTCTTCTCCGGCAGCCTGGACAACCTGAGCTCGCTGATAAGGCAGTACGGGCTGTGTAAGGCCACCAACGAGGCGCTGCTGGTGATCGAGGCCTACCGCACGCTGCGCGACCGCAGCCCCTACCCGGCCGACCAGGTCGTCAAGGACCTCAACGGCAGCTTCGCCTTCGTCATCTACGACAGCAAGGCTGGCACCGTCTTCGCCGCACTGGTAAACACATACATCTCTCTCTTTCTCTCTCTCTCGGGATGCATTTGTGCTACTAAAACATATGTTATTAATTTACTTTGCAGAGCGCCGACGGGGGGGTTCCGCTGTTCTGGGGCATTGCGGCAGACGGCTCCGTGGTGATCTCCGACGAGGTGGAGTTAATTAAAGGGAGCTGTGGCAAATCCTTTGCTCCCTTTCCTACTGGTACGTACCCCACAGGGAGAGTAAGAAAGAGAGAGAGATCTAGCTAGTATATCTGGTCCTTCTCTTCCTGCAGTCTCCGATCTCCATTCTGAGATCTAACTGTTTGCGGCGTGCGTTTGCATGTGCAGGCTGCATGTTCCACAGCGAAGGTGGGTTGAGGAGCTTCGAGCACCCGATGAACAGGATGAAGGCGATGCCGAGGGTGGACAGCGAGGGGGTCATGTGCGGGTCCAGCTTCATGGTCGACGCCTGCTCCAGGATCAGCACCATGCCTCGCGTCGGCAGCGCCGCCAACTGGGCCTGCTGGGAGGAGATGCAGCAGCTGCTGTAGCGATTGGAATTTGGAGAAAAAGAGAACACAGCTTACTTTTAGCTAGCAGCTTCTGAATAACCCACGTACCATATGATTCATCCATTCTAGTCTTCTAATTCCATTGGCCATTCTTCCTTTCTGAGTTGTGCCTCGTGGGTCGATAAATTAACTAAATGGGCACACATATATATATATATATATATATATATATATATATATATATATATATATATATATATAGCTTGTTCATACGGAAAGCTTTCTTTATTTAATATGGCTTATTCAACAAATCCATTGTCGCTCACATATTTTTAAGAGTCGAGCCTCCAATTTCCTGAGGTTATGAATATTTCCCTAATGGAAATATAATTCAAGAAGGTGAATTAAAATCCACATCTCCCTAATTCAAGAAGGTGCATGGCAGAAGGTTTGACGGGAAGCCATAAAATATATGGCTTAGTGTAAAAAAGGAATAAGAAAGGAGAAACTTACAAGTGTGCATTTACGTCCCTGAAGTTAACTTATTTCTTAATTCTTCCATTTTATGAGAAAGCTGCATGCAGATTGATGAAAGAGTCGTGGAAATAGTTAGCCTGTCATCAGTTTTGGGTACTAATAATCACTGAGATTTGCACTTATACCCCTGTATAATTGTAATTCTAAAGGAACATTAACTCACATGTCCTTAAATCAAATGGATCTATCTAAGAGATGATTTAAGTCCTCCAACTCTAGAAGGAAGTTGGAGTTGCTGAGAGAAAATAATTAACTTTTTCCTCTTTTTGCCTAACAACCGTCATAGGAATCAATCCGTCAGCAAGAAGTACCAACTACCAACTGGAAAACGTTGCCAACTGGAACTCGTCCTACATGTATATATATATATATTTTTTTTGAATTCAAATAAGATAACCATTAAACTTCAACTGAAAAAAAAACAGGGGCGGGAACAGAGTAGCCTGGAGCAGCGCAATGGAGTTTATCCACAGCGATAGGCTCCGAGACACACTCGGGGAAAGGGGGACCAATCCAGTTTGTGCATTCGTTGGAGCTGATAGCCAACTTACTCAACGAGTGAGCAACATGATTACCAGATCGGGGAACAAACGACAATGATAAATTGGGGTGCTGGGTTAACATCTGTTGACAATCCAAAACGATGGACAGACACACCCAATGGGGGGGACAATCGCCGTGAATAGCACGGATAATGGCCAGAGCATCTCCTTCAACTACAACAGGGAGGTCGTAACTTGCTGCCGCACACAGCCCGTGCCAGAAAGCCACGGCTTCGCTGAGAAGAGGATTGGATCCTCTACAGACATGGGTGGAGCAGCGGATAGGGTACCCCATCGAATCTCTGATGATGACACCAGCACCAATATGTGTGGGAGACACCGCGCCATCAACATTGATTTTGAGCTGATTAATCGGAGGTGGTTGCCAACATGGATTCACATTCGAAACATTCAAATTAGAACTGCCACTAGGTAGGTTCTCAATCCAATAGTTAGCATTACCGGTGGCCTTACTCACAATGCAGGTGGGGTGAGTGTTGATGCCCTCCGAAATTAGTTTACATCTGGCTTTCCAAATCTCCCAGATGATTGCTATTCGCATAGCTGTTAAAAAAGGTTGATCATCCACCATTTGAGGATTTAGCCATCCAGGTATTAGTTCTTCCAGGCAACTGGTCGGGGAATCTGAATGAAAAGAGAAAATGGAGGCAAACCAAGTAGCTCTCGCAATATGACATGAGAAGAGGATGTGTTGAATAGTTTCCGGGTGCTGAGGACACACAGGGCACATTCTGTCAATGCCATGTAGTAATACTCCAACTCTGTCATTAGTAGGAATACTTTGATGGAGAGCTTTCCACAGAAAATGTATAACTCGAGGAGGGATGAGCTGAGAGACCTTGGGGCTCCAAAGCAACTTCCAGATAGGATGATCACCAGACATTGATGTTGTGACTCCATCCAACAGACATCTATATGCGGATTTAGTATTGAGCTAACCATCAGTGGTAAAAGGCCAAATTACTAAATCAATTCCATCATTATATGTCTGGGGCAATAAAATGCTAAGTATCACCTCTTGAGAATCAGTATCAAATAGATCTTGAATGAGATCTGTTTTCCATCTCCCATTGCTGATCAATTCGGATACTTTCTGAGGAATGTAGCCCGTATAAGCGCTGTTCATCTTAGGAGGGGCAAACAGTCCAGGGATCCATCTATCATTCCAAATATTTATGCCAAAGCCTGATCTGATAATCCATCGCACTCGATTTACCATCTCTTTCCTGACAGCAAGCATGGCAGACCATACATCCGATGGGGCTGATGGTGTATTAATTTCCCAAAAAGAATACCCTCCAAGATATTTGTCTCTGAGCATACAGCTCCAAGGGCTATGGAAGTCATTCAAAAATCTCCATGTTAATTTCATAACCAAAGCTTTGTTGTAGTGAGTAAAATCTCTGATGCCTAATCCACCCTGACGTTTCTGCATGGTTATTTTATTCCAGCCGATTAGATGTACCTTTCTATTCTCACCCCACCAGAATTCCCTTTGGTTCCTGTTGAGATTGTTGAGGGTGGTTTTGGGAAGTAGACTGGTAGCCATTAAATGTGCTGGAATTGCACTGAGTGTGGATTTGATCAGAACTGTTCGCCCAGCAGTAGATAGGGTATTTGTCTTCCAGTTGGCCATCCGTTGCCTCATCCTGTTCTCCAAATATTGATATTGTTTACATTTCGCTCTACTAGACCAGATAGGTACTCCCAGATATAGACCATCCGAACTCAGGGGTTCAATGCCACTCAGCGCACAAAGTTTCTCACGGATGACATTAGGAGTGTTGGGACTAAAGATGATACCATATTTCTCTTTGTTGATAGCCTGACCAGAGCATTGCAAATAGGTATTGAGGCATTGCATAATTTCAGACATTTCGGCTTCAGTATTTCTGCCAAAGAGGAAGACATCATCTGCATACATGAGATGGTTGATTGCTTGGGCATGAGCATTAATTTTGAAGCCTCTGATTTTACCCTGGTCAAGTGCATTCTTGAGTAGTGAAGAGAGAGCTTCAGCACATAAAATATATATGTAAGGTGAAATGGGGCAGCCCTGCCGAATGCCTCTCTGGGGGTATATATAACCAGTTGGTTCCCCATTGATATTGATGGAATGAGTGGCACTAGTGATACACTGCATCACCAGATTAAGGTTTTCACCTTTGAATCCCTGTTTTGATAGCAAACTCTTTATAAAAGCCCATTCAATCTTGTCATATGCTCGAGAGATATCCAGCTTCATAGCAAATACCCCTGTTTTCCCCTTCATCTTATGGAGAGAGTGCATGGTTTCTTTGATAATTACGATACTGTCAGTGATTTGCCTCTTAGGGATGAAGGCTCCTTGGTAAGGGGATAATAATTTATGGAGTAAAGGTTGCAGTCTGGATGCTAGAATCTTAGTAATACTCTTGTACACAGTGTTGCAAAGGCTGATGGGTCTGAATTGGGAGGGATTGCTGACAGTTGAAGACTTAGGGATTAGAGTAATGGTGGAGTGATTCATACCTGCCGGGAGTATGCCAGTCTGAAAGATATGTTTGATAAGATCAAAGACATCTTCTTGGACAATATGCCAATACTTATGATAGAAGATAGGTGGTAATCCATCAGGGCCAGGTGCCTTGAGTGGGGCTTGCTTCATAAATGCCTCTGTGATTTCTTTGTCAGTTGGTGGTTTATTGAACTTCTCCAAATCGGCATTGGAAATTCTGGGATTGGACGTTTGGAAATGGGCAGGTACTTGTGGTGGATTGGAGGATGAATATAACTTGGTGAAGTAATCCACAAATTCAGCTTTGATGGACTCCAGATTACCAGTCCAATCTCCATTACCTTTTTGTATCCAGGCAATTCCATTAGCCTTTCTCCTATTGAGGGTCTTAATATGAAAATAGCGCGTGCACCGATCCCCCTCAACAAACCAATGGGATTTAGCCCTTTGTTTCCAGTATTCCTCTTGTTTATCAAATAGATCCTCAAGTTCAAGTTGGAGCTGCTGTTCTTTACTGATATTTACCTGGGTAATTGGGGCATTTGAGAGGAGGGTGAGTTGTTGTTTGATCTGATCAATCCTTTTCACCACACTCGGAAACTTGTTTCTGTGCCACTTGCGGATTTGCTGCTGTAAGTAATAGATCTTATCTTGGTAGTGCTCAGAGAGGGAAATATTGGAATTCCAAGCTGACGTAATCACATCTTCAAATTGTGGATGCTTGATCCACATAGATTCTAGCTTGAAAGGCAAGCATCTATTTTTCCTGAACCCAGATGTATTGAGTAAAATTGGATTATGATCACTGCAACATTTAGGGAGGTGGTGCACTGTGGCAGAGGTGAATCTGAGTCTCCATTCTGCATTAACCAGAGCCCAATCCAATCTTTCTCTAATATGGAATTTTGTTGATCTCCTGTTAGACCATGTGTACAGAGGTCCCACAAACCCCAAGTCCATCAATTTGGCATTGTTCACAAAGTTTCTAAAGTGCTTCATTTGTCTATTGTCTGCCCTACTGCCCCCATCTTTATCCTCCGGATTGAGAACAGAGTTCATGTCTCCCATGACTACTATGGGTCCATTGATATTGTGCATAACAAGTAAAATTTCATCCCAAAATCTCTGTCTTTCTTTAGGCCGAGGAGGGGCATAAAGAAATAGGATGTGCCAGCTATGTTTGTGGGAGGAGGGATCAGCAACACACAGAATCCAATTATGTTTAGCTTGGAGAACATGCAGATTGATACTGGTACTCCACCATAACCATAAACCTCCAGCTCTGCCCACAGGGTTACAAACATAAGAATTCTTGATATTTCTGCAGTGGAAGAACTTGTTGGCTTTGTGCTGATTTGTTTTAGTTTCCGACAGGAAAATAATTTCTGAATTGAGGGAGCGGGTCATCTGATCTAAAAATTGAACAGTCGGGTTCCCGCCCAAACCACGACAGTTCCAAGCTAAGATTTTCATTTGGAACTTGGCGGTGGTTTTCGGTCCACCGCCTCAACCTTGATACATAAATTTTTGGATTTTGGGAACCGGTTTCCTTTGCTGGGATTCCTGGTTTTTGCTTTGATAGGAATATGATATTGGGATTTCAATCTCCTAAGGTATGGGTTAGTAGTGGGCAGGGGGGAGGAAGTAGTAGCATAAGGACAAGTTTTAGCCTTCTTACTTGGAGAATCCTCCCAAACCAACTTCCTCTTAGAAGTACCCTCAGCGTGAATGGGATGTGGGGGGAGTGGCTCGAGGGAGAAGAGTTTCTGGAACTTGACAGGTACATTGAAAAGGTGATGGGGAGTGGTGGATGGAGTGGACAGTAAGGCTGATGGAGTGATGAGTGTTGTGGATTTCTGCTCATACCCGGTGGTGGCCTCAGACAGAATAATGTTCAACTGACAAGGCATGGGGTCAAGAACTTCCGGTGATCCCATACTCCTGCATTCTTTGATAAGAGAGGTCTGCAGGATAGGTATCTCTGGCAATGTGATCTTGGTATGGGGATCCTGCAGTATTGTGTCGTCCGTATGCAGAGGAGGTATGATGGGATGCGTGTGTTCCTCTTTCCAGCTATGATCCTGTGGGCACTGGACAATGGCGAGATGTTCATCTTTACCGGTGGGATCTTTGCCTCCTGGGTTCTCCTGTTGGGTATTAGGATGGGCATTGTAATCAACCGCAGGTAAAACACGATTTGAGACTTTGAGATTATCATCAAATTTGAATTTGATTGCTTTCTCCAATATGTTCTTCAATTGTGGGGAATAATTTTCAAACTGATTCCTAACCTTATTGAGCTCTTTACAATTCTCAACCTCATGACCCAATCTGCCACAGAATTTACAGAACTTTGGTAATCTTTCATAAGCAACAGCAAAACTCTTAAAGTTCCCATTCGAGACCTTGGCGTGCACAGTTTTTGTCAAGGGATTTTCAACATTCAGAGTGACTTTGATGCGAGCATGAGTGCTCCAATTGTTGACATAATCTGGATAAGGTGGGTGGGGAATCCCAATTTGTTTGGCTAAGGTCATGGCTGCCTGACTAGTGAGATACTCCACCGGTAGATCATAAATCTGAACCCATAGCTCTCCTTGGTTAAGCTCATATTGGGATGGTGGGGTACCTGGTTTGCCTCTCTGAATAAGAATTAAATCGTTGTTGAAAAACCAGGGAGATCTTCGACATACCTTATCCACATCTTCATAGTTGGAGAATCTGACCAGGAATTTGTTGTCGGGGAAATCCAGCATTGACCAGTGGCCTATTGGATTCCAGAGTTTCTGCATCCATTCCTTTAAGCCAGCCGGTCGCACTATTGAATCCGTATGAACTTTCACAATAACAGAATGCTTCCACTGGTTTGTTTCTTCTGCTACGCCAGGTCCCAAGATTGAAATCTTCCTTTTGTCTTCATTGCTCATTAATGTAGTAAAGCTTCTAAGAACTTCTTCTTCTTGTGGATCTAGGGGGGCCTCGTCCTGTTCGTCGCCTTCCATGAGGGGGATTAGAGGGATATTGCAGAACAGGGTGACCGCTCTCAGACGATTGCAAAACTGCACACAATTCCGGAGCCTTGGAACAGGTTTCGGTTGAGGGGATTGGTATCAATATTACGGTGGACCTGAGAGATCCTAAGGGATATGTGACATGGTGGTAGTAGAAGGTAGGGAAACAGAGTGAGCCGAAGGGTTGCAAAGTTTTTGAAAAACTCGCAAGGCGGGAGAAGACACACTGCTGCGATACCTATCGCTGGGTTATGATATGATTAGTAACTGGGGTATGTGGATATCTTGGGGATACCTGAACTCCGGCGGCGAAATAGAGGGGGAGGGAGGAAGGGAGTGGGACGGGGAACGGAGTTGAGGAGGGGGACGAGGTTTCCAGTAACCCTCCAGGGAGGACACTGCTATTTCCGGAGCGAAGAAGCTCCGACGATTCACTGCTATTTCCGGTCCTACATGTATATTTACTCTTGTCTCCCCTATCCTCATAAATCTTTTTTTTTTAAGGTTACTTAGTTAGCCGAGTATATTTACATGTGTACAGAAGAACAGGGTCAAAATCCGAACCAAGTCCAATGTTCCTCCGAGGAGATAATTCCACATAAATTGATGATTCTACCTAATTAAGTAATAGTTTTCGATCCAACTCGATTTTTTAGAGAAGTAATCCCGTAGACTTGGAGATATAAAGTAGAATAATTGGAAGAATTTTGACTCCCAACTGATTGAACCCGTGTTGGAGGAACTATATAATAGTCTTACATCGGTTAATTTCAGTTGTTACCAGTGCTTATGATCTTGGGCCTTTCAAATTTAACACTTGAATTTTGTGATTTGTAAGATGGTATCAGAGTTGGTGCTTGGCCCAACTCTATCTTCCCAAATTTATCATCTAATTTGCACTTCATCTTTTCCAATTTATCATCTAATTTGCGTCACCTCCTCTCATTTAATTTTTACGGCCCATCTTAGTCGTGAGGAAGAGTGTTAGAGGGACTATATAATCGTACTACATCGGTTAATTTCAGTTATGATCAATGTTTATAATCTAAAGAAGATCAGGGATGAAGCTATCCATCCTATCCAATTGATTCGTAAATCTTTTTTAAGTTATCTTGTAAAATTGGTGGATGTTGTCATGTGCATGAGATAACATGAGGAAAAGATAACGCAACGTTGAGAGAAAGCAGAGCCAACGATCGAGAGCAAGGACGAAGACAACACCAGCTTTGATTATCAGATTCGAAGCCAGTGACAGAGCCAAAAGATTTTTCTTAGAGAGTTAATCGAAAAAATTTCACACATAAAGGTTATACTCTGCTGAACTTGAATTTAGAACCTCTTACACTCCCTACAGATCTTAGTACTGTGCTAAGTTCCTCGTCATCAAAAATTCTTACCCCTAAATTCTAACACCACAATCCTATGACTAACGTCGGAAGTGGATTGGGCTTCGGCACATCCCATCGGCCGCATTAGGGGTAAGTATAATGGGGGAAAGGGTTTTTTATGTAGGATGGGTATGAGTTAGATTGGGTGCACGAAGGGATCAACCTGACCCAGTCCAATTAAAGGTCAAGTAAGTATATATATATATATATATATATATATATATATATATATATAGAGAGAGAGAGAGAGAGGGCCATTGTTTAATTTTGAGTTAATATTTTTTTTCAGAGGGAGAGAGATGATTCTACCTAATTGGATTATAATTCGAGGAAGCAATCATGTGGATAAGAAGAAAATTCTGGCAGCATACTAAAGTCGAACGATATGAGGAGGTTTTAGGCTCTCGGACCGATTACTCAATTGAAGTGTAACCTAAACCAATTAGTAGTCGGGTTAGTTGATTGATTGGGTCGGATTGACCAACGTAAACTCGAGCTATTCCAGGAAACCGGTCTATGCTTATGAGGTTAAACGTGCCTAGCTTTACATCACTAATATTATTTAATCATATATACGACGCATACTATGCATAGTAATCAGCATCAAATATGACCATAGATCGACAAGAGAGAGGATTTTTGCATACCTCCTCAAGATTCTCGTATATGCATGTGAGGATCATCTCATAGGTCTTGTATTTGTAGTAATTAGTTTCCCTCAAGATCGCTTTGTGCGCAAATCAATACATTAGATTAAAATGTTTCTCTAAGGAGTGAGGCTCTTGAAAGTGTAAATTTGGATGAGACTCGTTAGGTGCAAAGAGCGGGATAAAAGTTTTTCAAAAAAACCTTTTATTGAGAGTGGGAAATACACCACATGAGGGTTTTTTTTTTAAAACATCTCTCTGCACTGATTGAGTCAGGTCCAAAAACGTTTATTGACTTAATGCGTTGGTGCTTTGATGATGAGTCCTAGAAGAACTTATCATTAAGTTTGATCATTTTGTTATTTTTTGATCTTTATGTGATATGAATTGATCATATTATTTTGTATGTGCTATGAAAAACGTTTAAGTGTATCATTTCAATGGTTCAGAAAAATCTCATGTTTATAGAAATATCAATGGTGCTGTTTGGCAATGGAGGTGAGAGGTGGCTTCCAATGATTAATGGAGAGCCAAGGTAAGATTATGTGTAATAAATGCACAGTTTTTTCAACTCCAAAACACATTTTGAGAAGCTAACACTAGAGAGATAAGAAGAAAGAGGGAGAAAAGAAGGAAGAAGAAAAAAACTCTCTTTCATGAGTCTTTACAACTTTTGAAAATTGAGATGTGTCCCATCAGACCCTAAAAGCCAACGTACTTGTTCTACCCCTGAACCCAAATGTTAAGAAAGTTTGCGTTGGGCCAAGGCTGACCCATCCTAACCACACCATCTGTATCCCAAGGAGGCACGAAAGCAGGTGATGAGATCTCATGGCCCATATGCTTCTACTTCAGTTCATTAAAAGTAGAACAGACATTTTATTCACGTGCAGCCTTGATGCGATCTAGAAATTTTTATTTTGGAGCCGTACGCTCTGGTGTAACGGGCGCACCCTCAGGCCTTTGTGCGGAAGGTCCTGAGTCTGACCCGTGCGTTTGCCATGTGTTTCTCTTTCTCTCTGTGCTCCTTTCGATTATTGCCGTGACTCAAACTCAGGGACCCCTCCCTCCTTGGTAGAATTTCCCTTCTCATTTACCATTAAGACTATCACTTCAAAAAAAAAAAAAAAAGATCTTTTATTTTATTCAGAACTTAGACGAATCAATGAAATCAAATTAAATATAAATAATATAAAAATTTTAAGATAAAGGGTCTCAATCACGTTCGCTTGCGTGATATTGCAAGCAAGTCAAACGAATGAGACGTTTTAGGGCGGATAACATTACTCGCAATTATTGTTTCTGCTCCATTTGACCCTTAGAAGATAAAATACGTGGAAACGACAAGGCATTCTTATCCGCATATGATTCCCTTCATTAATTAAGACGTAGGTTTCGTTACACATATGCCTAAAAACTAGCATATCTTGTATTTATACCTCTAACTCTCATGCAATTTATGAAATATTTCTAAAAATTTTAGAAGTGTTGCAGTTATATCCTTCCATCAAAATGACCACTCCAACCGAATATAGCAAAAAGATTTTATAAATTTTGATAAAGTCAGGGATATAAGTGCAATGCATGTAAAAATATTTAAAATCATCTTAGCATAATATTTTGAAAGAGTATAACCACAATATTTTTGGAGGTATTTCATGCAATATACGAGGGTTAAAGGTATAGATACAAATATGTTAATTTTTAAGCATATATATGTAAAAATATCTAAAATTTAAAGTCGATTTAGATCCATTTGGTATATGGTAAAATGTCTTAGAATCTTGGTTTGAAATCACCGATTTTAAAAGCAGCGAAAAAAAAATCCTAATTTTTAAATTACTGCTTGCAAAAATATTGATTCTAAATTACGGCAATTTAGGACAGATCTAAAATACAAACAGTAAGGTAAAGCACATTTACACCACATCATATACAAGGATAGCACAATTTTACCACTGTTTACGATACGTTTTTAAGACGCACCAAATGCCCTCTTAACCATGCTGCGAATCTTGCGCGGCTCACGATCCAGACCCGGCAGAAGAGACTCTGCCGGAGTACCTCAAGCTCTGGTGGCCACCTTGGAAGGAGCAAGGAAGCTTTGGGAAGAACTGGAAGAGGAAGAAGATGAACAGTAGAAGAGCTGGAAGAAGAAGACAGAACAGAGGAGGATTCGGGAAGAGAGGGATATGCAACCAACTAACAACCTGCTCTTCTTTGAGCTTCTCATTGCTACTTATAACTACCAATTACAGGTGTTCAGATGAAACAGAATCAAAAACGAAAAGTACATTGCTCCGGCCTGGCCGTTGAGCTGCTTCAATTGGCCGTTATGGCCGTTAGCTATAGTAAAATAAAAAAAAACTCCTAACAAATTCCTCCCCCCCTTATGAGATGACCTTGTCCCCAAGGTCAAAGTCTGGATACATTTTAAGGAACTCGTAGTAATCCATCCACGAGGCTTCCGCTGCATCCTTGTCTTTCCACTGGATGAGAACTTGTGGCACGGGCAGATTGTTGCTTTTGAATATCCTGCGTCCCAGTACAATGTCTGGTTCTGACTTTGGGAATGGCATGGAGTTGGGAAGAGGTTCTGCAGTGATTAGTACCGGGCCATTTGCCTTCTTGAGCTGGGAGATGTGGAAAACATTGTGTATTTTGCAGTCATCTGGTAAGGCTAAACGGTATGCAACTGGACCAATCCGTGCAACAATTTCATAAGGACCATAATACTTTGCAGCTAGCTTGTTATTAACCCTGTGAACCACTGACCCTTGTCTGTTTGGCTGGAGCTTCAGATAGACAAAATCCCCCACAGAGTATTCCTTATCAAATCTATATGCATCAGCTAGACGTTTCATGCGTGCCTGTGCTTTGGATAAATGGATTTTGAGCTCATTGAGTAATTGGTCCCCGGTTAGAAGAGCATCAGCCACATCTTGTACTTTTGCTGTACCTGGCACATAAGATAACAATGAAGGAGGTGGAATGCCATAAACTGCTTGAAAAGGTGTCATGCCAATGGAGGAGTGTTGGGATGTATTGTAAGAAAACTCTGCCCAAGGTAACCAATCAACCCATTTATGTTTCTGCTGGCTACAAAAGCATCTCAAATATGTTTCCAAGCAACGATTGAGGACTTCACTCTGCCCATCTGTTTGTGGGTGGTATGCAGTGCTCATCTTAAGTTTTACTCCTTGTAAATTGAATAATTCCTTCCAAAAGGCACTTGTAAAGATAGTGCCTCTGTCTGAAACTATAGATTGTGGTATCCCATGCAATTTAACAATATTAGACATGAATTCCCTAGCAACTGTCACTGCCGAATAGGGATGCTTGAGAGATAAGAAGTGGGCATACTTTGAAAGTCTGTCCACTACCACCAGGATTACTGTCTTGGATTGAGAAACAGGTAGTCCTTCAATAAAGTCCATGGCAATATCAGTCCAAATCTGATCCAGGATTGGTAAAGGCTGAAGGAGACCAGCAGGTGATTGGGAGAGTGACTTATGTCTTTGACAGACATCACAATTTTGAATGTAAGATTTCACATTTTTATTGATACCTATCCAGTGGAAACTCTGCTTGATTCTTTTCAAGGTTTTATGGTTGGCCAAAATGGCCTCCTTTAGGAGAATCATGACAAGCCTGTAGTACTTGAGCTGTTAGGTAACAACTAGAATGTAAGAGTATCTTTTTTTTGTAGTACAATATGCCTCCCCTGTATAAGTCTGGGTTTAAGTGGCCAGCATCCCATTGGAATAGTAATTCTTGGAACCTTGGATCAGTCTGATAAGCTTTCACCAATTCAGAAATCCAATCAGGCTGACTGATATATTGAATTGATTGAATGCCTCTGGAAGTCTAGATAAGGCATCTGCAACCTTGTTATTATGTCCAGCTTTATACTGTAGTTCAAAATCATATCCCAAGAGCTTTGATAACCATTTATGCTGAGCTGGAGTATGGACCTGTTGTTTAATGAGATGTCTTAGACTTTGATGGTCGGTTCGGATAATAAACCTTCGGCCAATCAAGTATGTATGCCATTTCTTGACTGCAAAAAATATTGCCTCCATTTCTTTATCATAGACTGACAGACCTTGCTGTTTTGCTGAAAAAGCATGGCTGACATAAGCAATTGGGCGACCCCCTTGCATCAAAACTGCACCAAGACCCAGACCACTTGCATCACATTCAATAACAAAGGGTTCTTCAAAGTTTGGTAAAGCTAAAACTGGGGCTGTAGTCATTGCTTGTTTTAGGGAATCAAAAGCCTGTTGTGCAGCCTCACCCCATTCAAAACTATCCTTCTTAAGCAAATGGGTTAATGGGGCAACAATTAAGCCATAACCCTTTATAAATTTCCTGTAGTATCCTGTCAGTCCAAGGAATCCTCTTAGACCTTTGGTGGATTTTGGGATTGGCCAATCCAATATGCTTTGAATCTTTGAGTTTTCCATAGAAACCCCATTCTCAGAGATAATATGTCCCAGGTAGTCAATGCTTGTGACTCCAAATTCGCACTTAGATTCCTTGATAAAAAAATGATTTTGTCTTAAAGTTGAGAGCACTGTGTGTAGATGCTGGAGATGAGTAGACCATGTTTTGCTGTACACTAATATGCCATCAAAGAAGACAAGGACAAATTTCCTTAAAAAGGGTCTGAAGGTATGGTTCATAATGCTTTGAAAAGTTGAGGGAGCATTGGTAAGCCCAAAGGGGATAACCATGAATTCATAATGTCCTTCATGTGTTCTAAAGGCAGTCTTGTGAATGTCCTCTTCAGCCATTCTTATCTGGTGATAGCCTGAGCGCAGGTCCAATTTAGAGAAAACTTTTGCACCTCATCCAGTAGATCATCAACAAGGGGAATAGAAAATGTGTCCTTAATAGTGTTTTGATTTACGGCTCTATAATCAATACACATTCTCCAAGTTCCATCTTTTTTTCGAACAAGTAGAACAGGAGCTGAAAATGGGCTACTGCTCATTCTGCATAGACCAGAACTGAGTAGTTCTTTTACTTGCTGTTCTATAATAGTTTTGTGATGGGGAGGGTGTCTATAAGGAGGAACAACAATAGACTTAGATTCATCCATCAGCTTGATCTTATGATCCAAATTCCTAACTGGAGGCAATTCTTTAGGATCCGAAAAGATATCTGAGTAAGAATGCAACAAGTCCAGCATATCATGAGGTGTGTCAGTTGAAAGCTGGAAGTGGGTAGTCTCCAGTAAGGGTCCCTGTACTTGGATAGCATAAATTGTCTTTGCCCCTTTAAGTTGCTTTTGTATGTGATTATCAGAAATTAATTGCACTTGATCGTCTTGTAAGGAGGAAAAACAATAGTGAGTGCCATCTAGTGTGAACTGCATGGTCATCTTGTCCACATTCAAGGTGATGTCCCCCAAAGTTCGTAGCCATGTGGCCCCCAACACAAGGTCAAAACCACCCAATGGGAGCACTAACAGATCCAAATTAATGGTAAGTGACTGAATTTTCAGTTGTACATTGTAACAAATACCTTGAGATTTTAATTGTATGCCAGAAGCCACCTTCACAGGCACCTGAACATTTGTGTTAACTTTGAGACCCAATCTTTGAACCACTGTAGGATCCACAAAATTATGTGTGCTTCCACTATCAACTAGAATCAATACATTTAAACTATTAAGAAGACCCATTACTCGCAATGTACCAGGTGATTCTAAATCGGTGATAGCATTGGAAGAAATGGTTGGTTGGAAAAAGTTTAATTCTAAAGAGTCACTATGATCATCCAAATCTGGTGAAACCTGATCATCTTCTATTTCTTCTGGTATAACCTGGAGAAGAAATAGTTTCCGAGTCTTGCACACATGCCCTTTAACTCATTTGTCATCACAATTGTAACAAAGGCCTTTCAGCCTTCTCTCCTGCAATTGTTGGGAAGTCATTTTCCTGACAGGAGTGGGTGTGACAGCTGGTGTAGGTAATAGAGGGGGTTGATAATTTGTGGATGGATGCCAAGAAGAGGTGTGAGGAACAACTTTTCTTTTGGAAAGATACTTGGCTTCCTGAATTCGTGCAATTTCCATAGCTTGTAGCAAGGTATTAGGCCTGACTTCACAAGAGAAATCATCTCGAAGACCACTCAAGAAGGTGCCTAATAGATGTTCTTCAGAAACTCCATGGATTTTGTTTGATAGACGCTCAAAATCTAGTTGATAGTCCAAAATTGAACCAACTTGCTTCAGTTTGCTCAATGACCCGTGAGCATCTAAAGAAGATATGGGACCAAACCTGACCTCCAAGCCATCAACTAGCTCGTTCCAAGTAATAGAAGATTTACTACTTGTAAAATGCCAAAACCACTGTAATGCCTCTCCATCTAGGTAGTAAGAAGCAGTAGAAACCTTATGTATTTTAGAAATTTTGTGAAAACTAAAGTATTGATTGGCTTTGCAACGCCAAATTGCTGGATCTGTGGATCCATCATATGAAGGGAAATCAAATCTCTTTGGACGAAAGAGATTAGGAGCCGAGTTGGAATCCTCAGAGGGAGAACGCGATTCCTGGCGATGAAACATCGATTTAAGGCTAGAAATTCGATCGATCATACCAGAAAACTGCTGCTGCATCTCAGTGAAGATTGTCTTGAAGGATCCTAGATCTTCCGGTGCCATTTCTACAGAGTCTGCTGCGCTGTTGCTCGAGGAGGGCTCAGACACCAATTTGCTGTGAATCTTGCGCAGCTCATGATCCAGACCCGGCAGAAGAGACTCTGCCGGAGTACCTGGAGCTCTGGTGGCCACCTTGGAAGGAGCAAGGAAGCTTTGGGAAGAACTGGAAGAGGAAGAAGATGAACAGTAGAAGAGCTAGAAGAAGAAGACAGAACAGAGGAGGATTCGGGAAGAGAGGGATATGCAACCAACTAACAACCTGCTCTTCTTTGAACTTCTCATTGCTACTTATAACTACCAATTACAGGTGTTCAGATGAAACAGAATCAAAAACGAAAAGTACATTGCTCCGGCCTAGCCGTTGAGCTGCTTCAATTGGCCGTTATGGCCCTTAGCTATAGTAAAATTAAAAAAAACTCCTAACAAACCAACACAGGGCGCTCTAGCACTGCGAACTGAGAGCCACCATGCACAGGACATCCCGCTGGCTGTTTGGCGGACGTGGATCACAATCAAGGATCTGACTTCTGAAAGATCTCCGGAGGTGATTAATTCAAGTCGGTTTGGCTCGATCGAGTCTATATAATTTAAGACATTTTTTTCATACGATTTGATCAAATCTACACAAATCAACCTGACTCGTACCAAATTATAAGATATTTGAGTCGATCCAACTCTTCGAGTCGTCGAACTCTGGTCTAGAGATGCCCTGATGTATGGTTCTTAGAAGGTGACATTTCTTAAATCTAATTACGTTCGTAATAATGGAATGACACAACTTATATGGAATTTTTTTTTACTTTTCATGTGATAGAATGAGTCCAATTAAAAAGGAAATTATAAGAATTTTCATATTTTAAGTTGCGTTCAACTTGACGACTGAAAGTTTATTCTTAATTTCTTTTTTAAATCATATCATCAACCTTAAATTGATATGTAATGTATTTAACCCAGTTAGCTAGCTATTCACGACCGTAAAAGATTTACATCTCTATCCTAAAAGAGAGATGCTTTTTTATCACCACAGGTTTTGGTTTGTCGTATCATAACGGATCATATTGGTTCGTACAAGTCAACTCTTATTTGGACAAGTATAAATTGTTGACATGTATCGAATTGGATCGAATCATACCAACTCATACATACATAATAAGTTATTTTATATTATTATTTTTATTTAGTAAATAAATTTATATTTTATATCAATTAACAAACAAGATATATTCTCTTAGATATTGCTTCAACTCATTGTCATTAACCAACTTATTGTCTTGAATCAACCCTAGTAGTCATATGACTCATGCGAATAGACCGAGTTGGATCGGTGCCAACTCAAATCTTCTTAGATCCGATCTATTGTGGATCAAGCGAACCAAGCCTCAGGTGAGTCTAGCTAGCATTGAACTTAGATTTATTGTGTTTTGATTAGTTAATTTTAAGATCATACAAATAAAATGAGAATAAATAAGGTCAAAAAAATAAAACCTTACCATTAGTTAATGATTATAAGTCATACTCACCCATTTGTCGTCGAAGGATTTTTTATTACACGCGACTGTTCCCCGCGAATTCGCTTTTTTCCGCCCCCCTCCCCCCTCGTTACTGATTAGGACCGTAGAGGAATCGGACTCAATTTTAAATCGCTAGCGGACGCGTCTACGGTACGACAAAGGTCTGGGATTTCTAAACAGTCTTTATCCACCAACGACTTTATCGCCAGCAAAGTGTCTAGTCAGCAAGTTTAGCCACAAATCTAGCACTCCTTTAATGATTATTTATATTTATATTTATTTTATTATATTACTAAATAAGTTTGTCTTCATAAATACTCCCTAAGCAGAAGCTCTATATATACTACGACTTCACGGGTCGATTCCATTGGTCTTCTGGCCTTTGTTAGCCAATTTGAAGAGAAGAAAAAGAAGAAGAAGAAGAAGATGTTGGCCGTATTCCACAAGGGGTTCGCGCATCCGCCGCAGGAGCTCAACAGCCCCATGGCGGGCGGCAGCAGGGCGCCCAAGCACCCGGAGGAAATCCTGAGGGCGTTCCACGCGGCGCACCCGGACGACTCCTTCTCCGCCACCTTCAGCGGCGGCGCCGCCCTCGCCTCCCTCAGCTCCGCCCGCCACTTCTCCGTCCACCGGAGGTTAGGACCTTTTATAATCTTTCCTCCCTTGTGCGCCAGTTTCTTTGTCTTCTCCCTCTCCGGCGCTCTGCATCTGTAGCGTTTAGGCTAATCTTAAATCGGTGGGTGTGATCGCAGGTTGTTCTGCAGCCTGGACGGCATCTACTGCCTCTTCTCCGGCAGCCTGGACAACCTGAGCTCGCTGATAAGGCAGTACGGGCTGTGCAAGGCCACCAACGAGGCGCTGCTGGTGGTCGAGGCCTACCGCACCCTGCGCGACCGCGGCCCCTACCCGGCCGACCAGGTCGTCAAGGACCTCAACGGCAGCTTCGCCTTCGTCGTCTACGACAGCAAGGCTGGCACCGTCTTCGCCGCACTGGTAAACACATACATCTCTCTCTTTCTCTCTCTCTCGGGATGCATTTGTGCTACTAAAACATATGTTATTAATTTACTTTGCAGAGCGCCGACGGGGGGGTTCCGCTGTTCTGGGGCATTGCGGCAGACGGCTCCGTGGTGATCTCCGACGAGGTGGAGTTAATTAAAGGGAGCTGTGGCAAATCCTTTGCTCCCTTTCCTACTGGTACGTACCCCACAGGGAGAGTAAGAAAGAGAGAGAGATCTAGCTAGTATATCTGGTCCTTCTCTTCCTGCAGTCTCCGATCTCCATTCTGAGATCTAACTGTTTGCGGCGTGCGTTTGCATGTGCAGGCTGCATGTTCCACAGCGAAGGTGGGTTGAGGAGCTTCGAGCACCCGATGAACAGGATGAAGGCGATGCCGAGGGTGGACAGCGAGGGGGTCATGTGCGGGTCCAGCTTCATGGTCGACGCCTGCTCCAGGATCAGCACCATGCCTCGCGTCGGCAGCGCCGCCAACTGGGCCTCCTGGGAGGAGATGCAGCACCACCTATAGCAAGCGATCTACAGGAGCGAGAACTATGAAACAGACTTTTATATATCAGCCTCCTCAAGGACAACCCACCATATCATCTGATCTCTGCATTTGTGTCTTCACCTTCTATTAATCTCGTTTGCCTTCCACACTGAGTTGTGCTTGCATGTGGGAATCCACAAATTAAGCAACAGGCACATCGGTTGCACTTATGTAAATTGACTTGTTCAGCTACAGAAATTAAGGTTTCTTTGCTATTGCTTTGTTTTGGCTTAGTCCCTTCTCTTGAGGTTTGAAATCTTGTGATTATATTCTTTCTCCATCTTTACTGATATATGTATATATAATCGACACCCATAGGTGTGGCAGTGGATAGGGAACATAAATTTCGGGTGTGGATGACAATTATCTAAACGACAAATTTTCGTTTTCATTACCTAATGATCATGGGTGTCAATTGAAGGAGTACCAACTGTAAATTGCCAACTGCATGGAACTCTTTTTCTGTAGACAGGGAACGGGTAACTACAAGTAGACTATGGGAGGATAATTACATATAGGTTCTCACAATCTTCAGTATTCCGTTTTATATTTTTCAAATTTTTATAGAAGTAGGGAAAAGTTGCCGAGAAAGCAAAAATAAACAATAATTACATGCAATTGTGTCAAAAGTTTAAAGATATTAATAAGTGAATATATATATATATATATTTCTGAAATAAACACAAATGTATATATATATATATGTAACTAAATTAAAAACTTTAAATGTATTTTTAATTAATATATATATCCGTTCGACCTTGTCTCTGTGGTGCCGTCTGTGTGTGATGCATACGAGACATTTACGTGTACGTCACCCCAAAAAAAAAAAAAATTTAACATTTCTCTTGATCAATGGGTCTATAAATTAACCATCGGTCGAATAATCATGCTATCCGTTACCATTTGCATCCTTAGATCTGACTTCCCGAAATGCCCCCACAGATCATAGGAATTACCGAACCAGGAAAGGTGACACCATGGACATCCGCAAGTTTAGATATATAGATCAACCTAACAAATATCTGTAGATCAATTAGATAATTGGATCAGGTTTATATATGACTAGGTTGGACTGGGGTAGGAGTTAGGTGAACCTTTTATTCAACCCAAGTCAGGTTGGCTTGAATTGAACAAAACGACTTCGTTCGAGATTTGACCTAAGCCTGACCGTAGTCTATTTTAGAAAAGATAATTTAAAATTGTAAAGTATATTTAATATAATTGTGTACGTCATTTCTTCCATGAGTTGCTCTCTGTGGGATCAAAAAGTAACAGACACATGGCATGGGTTGCAATTGTATATGTTGACTGGTTCATCTATGCATGCAGAAAGATTTATTTCTTGTTCCTTTTTCCAGCCAGTACAATTTTCCTGGGATTTGAATCTTTGTGATTATAGTTGATGACCTCCCAGCAAAATAATGTTAAGGGAAATAGAGATTTTGTAAGGTGATGGACTGTAAAAACAGACCATTAGAAGCACTGGAAGCAGCAGTGTGGTGAATACTCTCAGTGAAGACCAGGATTGAGATTATCAAAATCAAATACGTTGTAGAGTGCACGTTTTCTTTGATTTCATAATGAGTATGACTCAAATGCATTAACTTAGGGAGAACATCAGAATGCAGAGGATGGGATCAATAAGGGAGTGTTTGCGATAGCTTAAATTTTTTCGGAAAATATTTTCCAATTAACTTTCACATGTTTTACAACTGCAAATAAAAATTAGTTGGTAAAATGTTTCCCACATTCTCGGAATTTTTTTGTTTCCAAGATTTGTTTCTCCACCCCTCCCCATGGAAAAATATTTTCACTGAGAAACACTCCACATCAGATTCTCACGTTTCATTTTCTCCATATTTTCTATTTTTCCGTGAGATTCGCAAACATGCATTTTTGTTCCACAAGAAAATACTTTCCGTGATCTTTTACTCTCCAAAAAATTAATTTTCGTGATTCTTTACTTTTCAAGGAAATATTGAGAATGCAAATGACCCTAAAATATCTCACAAAAGTGTAAGACAATAAGACGATTTCGTTCTAAAACATTGAATTATTTGGCCTTTAAAAAGCTAAAAGTTAGGATTTAATCGTATTCACTATGAGCTGCTTTACAAAGAGATTGGATCCTCCACGTGCGCGTCCTTTACAAATGGACATACTAAGATTACCGACAATTTAAAGCGTGTTACATTTTCGATGTGAATTAAAGTTGCAAATTGTCATATCACTCTTAAGGGTGTCTTAGTCATCCATTCTTTGGAAGTCACTCTCGCTTAGGGTGCATTTGTTTCTTTAGACATGTTTGGCAAAATTTCTACTTGAAAGTTAATTTTGACTTTCACTTCTCGCATAGAATGAGTTGAAGTAGAAAAGTTATAATTAATTTTAATTTGTTATAAAAGTCAACTCTTTTGCAATAATCATATTTTTTCTCCAATGTTGAAAGTTTCACTTTGTAACTTTTGGTTGAAAGTTAGAACACAAGTAAAAGACTATATATTATAAGATCCAATGGTTTCCACAAAAAATAACTATGCAAAAGAACTTCCACTTGAAAGCTATGCCAAACACGGCCTTAATGCACCTATATGGACGCCCCTAATTTTACACAGGCAAACAGGAAAGAGTGAAAAAAGATAAGACGCTCATTTTACCACCACACAATACCCCCTCCATGAAGTAAAAGCAAATAGACGTACGTTCCTCCCAAGAGAACACCACAAACTCGAGGCAGGTGGGAAACTCCAATTGGGAATCTACCTGCCCTTTTTTTTAGCAAAAACAGATGCACCAACGAGAAATAAGTCCTCTCCATTTTAGTCCACTTAAATCTCTTTGGTTCTTATTCCTAAAAAAAACTTTTGGAAATGAAAGAAGTCATATTCCGAATGCCTGAGCCAAAAGACTACATTCTCATTTTAATAATGGGCAATGATAAGTATCTCCCGATGCATTTGATGGAACATTAAACATACTAATAGTGAAAACGCATTCTAAGGAATTCTACTTACAAGGATAAACGTAACATGCAGTTTGTACCTGATGTAGCCGAAGCTATCACGACCGGATTCCGAAGCTGGAATCCGAAGTTATGGATCCGGAGTTGGGTCGGATCGGTGCAAGAGGCCCGACGGGGATCCGGAAGGCGAAGGAGACAGAGGCGAAGCCGAAGGTCCGAGGCCGAGAGCCGCTCGGTCGGAGGCTGGCTTGTCTTCGGGAAGTGGGGCCGACGCTCCTTCGGTCGCGGGGCAGCCGGCGCACGGCGTCGAGACCAGGGAGAAGAGTCCGAGGTCAGCGGCCGAGACCGACTAGGGAAGATCGACGATGATTCGAACCGAGCCCCTGCGAGAGGGAAAGAAGAAGAAACCGGTCAACAAGAGTCCCGGGCTTCGGCCCTAAAGAACCCCCTCCGACGGTCAAGTTAGCTTCTGAAGAAGAGTCGATTCAGAAGGCAAAGAGTAGCTTTAATGTTATTTGGACTGTAGTCCTTGAGGGTCTCGGAGACATCCCTTTGGCAATAAATAGCGGTGTATTTATAGCAGAGGATAGAGGATGGTTAACGGTGATAGCCGATATAGGACTATGTCCGGGCTTACTGGTAAACCGCCATAGTACCTAGTCCTCCACCGGAGTGGGCCGGACATGGCTGTCGGGCCGAAGGGGGTTGGGCCGCTGATGGGCCGAAGCCTGCTGGGCATAGGGCTACTGCGCCGCTCACGGGCCGTAGGCTGGTGGGCCGCTGACGGTCTGAAGCCTGTTGGGCCGGGAGCGACGGTGCCGCTTACGGGCCGAAGGCTGTTGGGCCGCTAATGGGCCGAAGGCTTCCTGAAAGCCTTCTACTGCTGCTGCTGGGCTGAACTGGATTTGGGCTTGTTTTAATGGGCCGAATCAGATTCTGCCTCATCAGTACCTATGAAAAATTTCTCTTAGAAATGTTTTCACCTGTTTGTTTCCTTACAAAATGTTTACTGGAAACTTCTCGATTGTCTGCTATAAAAACATAGAATAAACAAATATTTAAATAGAGATTGTTGGAGACCTAGAGATGGAGGATGCACATATAGCAAGGCAGCAGCCGCCTTGAAGCTTCAGCGTGGACAGATCCAATAGATTGGGTGACAAGGAGGGCAACAAAGTCACAAAGGAGCTCGGGAACAAGATGCAGGCATGAACGAGAAGAGAGGTGAGATTTAGAGAGGAAGAATCGAAGAGAGATTTGGGTCCCACCATCGGGAAAGTCCTCTTTCGGTGAGTTCCACAATCAGGAATTGAGGAGAGCCCAAGAAGCAGATTTCCCGTTGGCTAAAGGTTTTTTTCCAATTACGAAATAACAAATTATGTTTGGGTTTTCCGAAGAATCTGTGCATACATGATATACTACGTCATACAAAATGGACCTTAAGAATGAGGAATGGGAAGGAATTTCCTGCCAAAGATAGCACAAGTGGAGGACTTTTCAAAACAAGCCACGTCGGCTACAGTACTGGATCACATTTCATAAGGGGACATGCTTGCCGTGATATCTCTCAAAGTGTTGCAGTTGTAACAACCATCTGACTGACAGATTGGATGACGTAAATCTTTTTAAGGTACATTACACAACCTGCAGTGAAGTACAAGAAATTCATGCTGTCTAGGGATGCAAAAAATGTGGATCCGGATCCAATCCGAATCCGAAACATCCATATCTGAACCTACCTATATCGGACCTAGATTCGATCGGATCCGGAGAATCTTCGGACCTTCCGCCACGCTCCGGAAGGCCACTACACCGTGCACGGGGAAGCTGTGCTCCGCAATGCAGAGAGCACCCACTGGCCGAAGGCCGAGGTTGCCTGTCTGCGCAAAGGGCGGCACCGGGCAAGGGCAACAGCAGCATGCCACCCTTGAGATGCAGCAACAGCACGCCGCAAGGAGTATGACGGGGAGGATCAGGCAGTAAATAGGCTCTTCCAGTGGCAGGAGGGTGGGGGGTGGCAGATGGAGAGGCGCAACAAGGGCGGGCTGGCGGAGGCCAAGGTGTTCATGGGGGGTGGCGGATGGAGAGGCGCAATTGCTTCTGCTCACGGCTAGAGGAGTTATCGGAGGAGTTGGGCGAGGTCTGCTCTGACCGTTAACGAGGACAAGGGTGACGACGACCACTGGGAGGTGTAGGAGATGTCAAGGGAGGAGGAAAAGGGAGGAAGAGGATGAGGCAGAGGAGGTAACGATGGAATAAAAGAATCCGAGCTTTGGCTTCTTTGGGAGAATGTCTCTGATGGACGCTTCAAAGCCGGATCTGGGGATCTGACGTGGTCGGAGACTCGGAGGCTGAACAAATCTGCTGATCAGATGGCAGTCTAGGCCTTGCAGCAAGTATTTCTCCTTCATGAATCCCCCATAGAAGAAAGTTCCAAAGCAAGCTGATATTTGTGTAGACTGCTCACTAATACACAGGAAGCTGGAAGCAGTCGTCCTGGCCTACAAACATCAGTGGCAAATACTCCGCACTTGGACGAGTAGATTCCTTATACCTCCATAGGGGTCCATCATGATCATTCAACGAGATGCATTTCTGCACCACCAAAGAATGTTAAGGCACTAAGGCAATATTTTGTTCCATTGCAAACTATAGTTTCCACTAATGAAGACACCTGCTCAACATAAAAAAGCATGCATGTCCCAGAGGAGACAAAATTTGTGAAATCTATCAATACACATAATTATACAGCTATCAATGGGTACACTTCTCAAAGGTCCTAGTAAAGTCCCCATACAAGGAGAGCCAGAATTCAAAGTCAATGATCAAATTTCATGAGATGCTACTCTCATGACAAGTCTGAGAAAACCACGACACCATATAACATCGGTCAAATAAACATTTTCACATGGACAAAAAACAAGGCATCAACTATGAGAAACTGAGTGCGGCCCTCTACTGCCAGGCTGAGAGAACTAAGAGATACTTTCAGTGACTGCAAGTGATCACGCAGAGGAGGTGGGCTCAGAAGCCGTGGCTGCCTGTGCCTCAGGTACTGCAGCAGGACCATTAGCAGCGGGCTCCTTGCCAGTTGCTACAGGTTTGCCTGCAGTGGCAGCAGCAGAAGCACCATCCTTAGCAGGAGGAGCTGGTGGTGGGTTTTTCATGTGCGGTGGCGGCGAGTGTTTCAACTTCAACAATATATGCCGCATCCTAGCAAGGTCTGTTGGCTTTCCTGGCTTCGGGCCCTGAATAACAACAATCGATGGCTTTTTCTCCTGGTCCTTCTTCCCCCTCTTCTTGTCGATGTTGGGTATTTCATGTGGAATGAGTTCTGCAATGGCTTTCCAATAATGTTTATCTGCATTCGCATGGAACTTCTCTTGATTCGCCAGAAATAGCTAAAAAGTAACAAAAAAGAGAATACATTAGTAATGTAGCAAGATTTATGGAAGACAGTCCACTTCAGCTTTTTGGCCTGAACTCTTGATAGCTGCAATTTTTTACCTTCTCCCTTTCTCTATTTTGGGCCTTGTTAGTTTCGCAATTTATTTTCCTTTTCTCATTGAAAGCCCTTTTGTACTCCTCGGCTTCCTCAATGATTTGCAACCTTAGCTCCTTTTCCATTTTCTCCTTTTCCTCAAGACGGATGGCATTTTGTCTGCACACGTGAAAAAGATTTCACTTGCATCTCCAGCCAGCAGGGGTGTAAAGACATTCTGAGGGAGGACTAAAGGGGGTAGGGATCCAAAAAAGAGAAATTTATTTAAAAATAACAATGAAAGGAAAAGACTATTTTGGCCAACACTCCATAGTACCAAAAACACCAGTCCTCTGACTCAAGTAAAAAACTTAGTAGCAATCTAAATACATCCAAATCTATCCTTGCACTTAAGGAATCATAAAATATCCGCTTTTTTTTAAGTTACAGATTCTAATTAAGTGGAATAATTGATATCTTACAGAAACAACACGTGCACATAACTTACATGTGCTGGACAGATTATGTACAAGCCTATAATGAATTGTAAGTCTAGGAGTATGTTAGCACAAGTATCTTAATTTTTGGTCCCAAATGGCCTTTTACATTGTAATACCCTTTTTCTATATTTTATACAAATGTTCTTATTTTTCAATTTTTTCATAGGCCACAAAAACAAAAAGGGTCAGACCAGATTGGCCTAGGATCAGCTCAGAACGGATTGGATCGGCCAATCCGATCAGCCAGAGCCAGGTTGACCTGCACCTGATGCCCGATCCTTTCTTCCTTCATACTAAGACGTCACCAACTCTTCTTTGCACTTGAATAAAATTCCTCAAACGGTCCATCATAGCTGCCATTGTCCAATGTTCCATGATCTTGATTGTTCTCCTAGAAATATAGGGGGCATTGTGCTATAGACATATTTTAATACTCATGGGCTGAACCCTGGCCAGCCCGTGTTATCAAAAATCCCGGTATGGAAAGCCCCTATCTTCATTTTGGGATTCCAAGACATCCTTGAAAACTTCAGTTCCAATTCTGGAAACCCATTGGACATTGTTTCTAACCTCTGAATCCAACTATTAAAGGTGGAAAGAGGATTGGGTTTTCGAAGCTTTGGGTCCTGACTACAACCTTTGTAGACAGAACAAACAATTCCCAGCTTGTTATGTTGTAGGAATTTATCCACCAGTAATCCTCACATTAGAGGAGCAAATTAATGCCTTAAAATAGGTAGTCTACAACCTCAGTCCTAACTGTATGCATATTCTTCCTTTAAGTTCCATTCGTCATCTATTTGATGCTTAGCTATTTACTTTGTTTGTACCCAACTCATGAGTCCTGATCATACATGACACAAGAATGAACTAGCAACAAAGACTCGATTTTCCTTTTTAACGTGGACGGTACCACTTGTATTAATATAAAAAAGAAAGGAAAGCCACACATGACACAAGAATGAACTAACAACAAAGACTCGAATTTTTTTTTTAACGTGGATGGTACCACTTGTATTAAAATAAAAAAGAAAGGAAGACAATGTACAAGAAATCAGAGGGCGAGTAACAAAAGTTCCTCCCATACAAACATCAGGATGGTGTAACTCACAAAAACACTCCAAGAGAACAAAAGGAGTTTACATCTTAAACAAACTAACAAAGACTAGAATTGATTTACATATTATCATTTGAGAACTTGCTGCACTAGAACCGCCTGGCGGTGTTTTCAATGTAAAAGAAAAAATTGCAAATTTTAACCGCCCGGCAGTGTTTTAATGTAAAAAGAAAAAAAAGTTTTTTTTTCAATTTCTCTAGGTGGGCCCTAACCTGACCTACACGTCCGTATAGTCCGATCTCAATCGGATGACCAAAAAACTAAAATTCAAAAATTGAGCCCATATGAACAATTAAAAATAGTGTTTTACTGTTCATTTTGGGTTGTCCGATAGGAGCTCAGACCGTACGGACATGTAGATCAGGTTAGGGCCCACCAAAAAAATGCAAAAAAATAATAAAGGAAAACACCACCAGGTGGCTAATTCTCTTATCATTGCAAAAAAATGCTCATGCTATACAGCTGTCCACACACACTATCAGAAACTTATGACTAAGCTTCAATATTTGTCAACTCACTGCTGATTGATGCTTAATAAATGCCTTATAAACATTGATTTATTTCAACCGACAGCTTCTACTGATATTATACTAACAAGCATTGTTGTAATATATAGGTTTTTATGGTTCTATTTAGAAGTATTCATTCCAAAGGTTCAAAACTCAAAAAATGCAAATAGCAAAATTTCACAAAAAGAGCCATTTACAAATTTGTTGTTAATAATGTCATGTTGATGATGTTGTCCATTGATATTATATTGACGTGTTATAAAGCTAGTAAAGTTTCAGCTTGACTAGCACTATCATCATAGATTAACATCAAACAGAGACACTCATGAGAAGTCGAATACAATTTGGTAAACAATGGAGGCAAATTTGAGTGCTTTAAGTAAAGAGCATAAGTTGTTTCCACAAGGAACAATAAAATTAAGTGTTGGAACAAGCACAAGAATACATATTCTTTGTGAAAGGTGCGTAGTAAGCACTCCATAAAAAAGAAAGAAGAGGCATGTAATGGCATCTGCACAAGGAAAAAATAAATACCACCTTAAATTGTTCTTTATTACAATAAAATCCCACTTCCATTGCATATTGTAGAAGTCTCTCCGATAATCATATGGGATTTTTGCATATATATGGGATTTTTGCACATATACTCCTGGACACTAGCATATTTATATCTATACCCCCAACTACCACATGTTGTATGAAATACCCCTGAAACCTCAAAACCGTGGCAGCTATACCCCTCTGGCAAATTGTCGTTAACTCCTACCGAATATTCAAAAAGATTCCATATTTTTTGTTACATGTATACCCTTAAATTCACTAAAATTTTGCATACACGCCACAACCTCACCAGAATTTATGGAATCCTTTTGGCATACTCGGTTGGAGTTAATGACATATTGACAGAAGGGTCTAGCCGCAACGCTTCTAAGGCTTTAGGGGTACTTCATACAATACATGGGGGTTAGGGGTATAGATATGAATACACCAGTTTCCAAGGGTATATATGAAAAAAAAACCCTATAATATTTCATCCACATTCAAAGGAAGCACAAAAAATATTTGCAAAAAAATACATAAGTGCACTTTATATAAAATATTCACATAGAATTCTTCATGCCACCCATCTTCCACTAGAAATGGTCCAGGAATGCCAACAATTGATTTCAGTATCATTTTTATTTTTATTTTTTTGAATTCCAAGATTAAACCCACAAACCCAAGATCGAGCCCTGCATCACCAATAACCCAAGCCGTAGGCTCACCAAACATCTCTCGAGCATTGGGCCTCCCCTCAGCCCAGCAAAGTCCGTGAGATCGGAACTCACATGAACCCTAGGTTGGTGCCGGCCACAACCTCAACCTCACAGTTGCCCATAAAGTGCGCTATCCAACTCTCTATTTCAGCATCATCTTGAATGGCCAAAGAGGGGAGATCTCAATGAGAATTTGGAGCTATCAGGAATACCAGGCTAGAGGTTATGGTAATCTTTTATATTTCTTTTAGAAAACTTCAAATCTTACGCATTTAGCCATTCAATATGATTAAATTGGCATAGCAGCAATAAATAACAATGCAAAAAACACATTTATGCATATACAGGGATTACTTTTGTAAATCCAAATGTCATCTCAATATGTCGGACAGTTGGAGAGGAGAGATCCAAAGACATTCCAAACAGGTGTTGGAGAGATCAAGAAATAGTTCGTGTGTTTGCCTCCTTTCTCCCCTCCTCATCCTCCTCTCTCTCCCCCCTACCTCCTTTTTACCTCATCCTCATCCTCCTTGTCCTACCTCTCCTCCCTATTCTTAATCTCAGTAGAGATCTCAACCTGGGACCCTTGGAGAGACAGAAATCTCAGAGACATCGGAGAGATCTCAAGAGATGGCAAACCATAGCAACAGCTGCTATTCAAACAGAGGTTACTCCGGAGAAATATTCAAATGAAGCAGTGTCTACAAAGTGGCTAGCAATGTTCATAAAGAGAAGTCTCGTCTGTTGCAGGCATCCTTCACAGGTCAACCATCGGATTTTCCTCCTCTACATCATTCTTCATGTAATAAATAAGCAATAAGGTATGCATTCCTCCAAATTACAGAAATGGACAGGACAGCAGGCACAATTCAACTTCTTTAATTTCTGTCAGATAGGAGAAACAAAGAGTTGGTAGGGAAAGCAACAGTCCTAGGTATTCTTCAAATTCAAAACATGGTTGACAATTTCAGATATGAAATTCTAACCAACAGTGCAGCAGAAATGTTTTAAAACCATACAGGGGACAGAGGAACTCAGTGATCTTCTAAAAAGACCAATAAAGAGGAGTTTGTAGATCAAATATCTACTTCACAGATGCAAGGAAAATGCTCTATCGTGGGAGTTATTAAAATTTTAAAAGTTTCGGAATAGCCAGAAACAGACATTGAGGAGTAGCTTCATCAGCACACAAGGGAAGTGGAGATACCTTTTCATCAGATCATTAATTACATTTCCTAAGGGGTCAAAGGATAGCTGTACTTTGTTACCTGTGCAATCATGGAATGCAATCTCATGAGATTGTCACGAGAATCCAGGTCTCGGCAGGCTTTTGAGAAACGAAGTCGCCAAAACCACCTGTAAACAGCAATCTCGGACAATCTCACGTGATATTGGAAAATCTCCGGCAGCGTTGTGGGGTCTTCCTGTTTCCATGCCCTTTTTTTTTTTTTTTTTTTTGGGGGGGGGGGGGGGGGATCTTCCACAAGTCAGCCAAATTTGGAATTTTTTTAGGAACTCATTTCTCTCTATTCCACATTTCATCAGCTGAGGGCAGTCAAAAGAGCTGATGCCTGAAAAATATCCTCCACTCCACAAGGCACACGAAATTACAGCTTGCCATGGTATTTCCCCTCCTAAGATTTAATCCCATTCATAAACAACAAAACCTCTTTCCCCTATAAGGCTTCAATATGAAAGGCTTTCTTCATCCACCTATTTAAACCATGCCATCCTCCAGTACTTTCCAGCCTAATCCCCTCCCTTCTCTTCCTTCTGGGTGCATGCTCATATGTTTTCAGCGAAAATGATTTCTGCATCCTGCATGATGATCCTGAAAACCAAAGACCACACCAAACAAACCATGCTCCCCCGCACAGTAAATTCTAGACAGCAGTGTCTTCACCCAATGACAGCTTAAACACGATATAACAATACGTAATTTAGGTCATAACCCCGCATTCATTTATGCTTCCAAAAGTAAGTCATAATCCCTGTCATGACTTGAAATTTTAGAACTGCAAATCTCACTGAATCAGATGTATGTTTACAGTCTGATATGTCTTAGAACACAAAGATAGGTTTCTAGCTTGAACCAATGCCAATTTTTTGCTCACTTCAAATATTTATACTCAATAATCGGCTTCCAAGTGCATCGCATTGATTATGCATGTATACAGGTAAACTTTTTTTTAGAAGTATGTATACAGGTAAACTTAATCCAACCTTGATTAAAAGCTTAAAAGGAAAACAAAAATATTGACCAAAATGATAGGCACTTAACAATAAACAAGAAGCCAAGCATTGAAGAAAACAGGTTACCAACATAATTATCGCATCCAGTGAGCAAAACCGACAAATTCACATACAAAATAATTTAAGAACGTACTTTTAAGTCAGTGGTTAACAAAGCGAAGACAGAATAAATAGTGACAAAAAAATCTAGTAAATACAATCTACACGCATATAAACATGCACTGATTCTATGCAACACTTAGAAATTAAGAAGTTTCCCAACTTGATGTAACTACCACTGCAGATACACAATTAAGTCCTATGACGCAAACTGCATGCATAAATTTCAAGAAGCCCATAATGCCTCTTAGAAGCATCATTGAAACACATTTTACTACATATGGTATCGAGCCCAACCAAGCCTATGCCAAGAAAATCAGACTCCTCAAGTAGGTAGCAAGATAAGGTTAATATTGTATCATGTTATATCTGCCTTTTCTGGTTCTATAAGAATATTTTTTCATGTCTAGTTCTATAAGAATATTTCTTCAAGACCACACCTAAAAAAATGTTGAGGCTTCCAAGTAAAACCCAACACCACTAACAGTAAGTGGATCTCTCCTAAGCCCACCAGGTCCCAGTTAATAATGTGAACAAAATTAATATCTATGTTGTAGTATTATCCATCCACTTTGGATAGTCGAGAAAATGCAAAAGAATAAAAGTTGTGCCACAATATCTTCCTCTCTCGAATCCTTTCGGCACATATATTTCTTGCCCTGCCTTTCCAACTCCCTCCCTCCATCCCTCATTTTTCAATCAGCAGGAGGAGGGGGGGAAATGGCATGATTGCACGGCTTGCTGAAGGCATGGATCAGAGATCAAGTGATGAAGATAGAGGTGGTGACTTGGTCCTCATTGCCACTGCTTGATGCGGGACAGCAAGGAGAAATTGGGATGAATGGCTCGGAGGCCCAAGGAGGAGAGGAAGAACACAGTGAGAAGAAGGTGACGAAGCTGGACAGAGGGAGAACAGGGGGGTGGAGAAGAAGAACCTGGGGCTTCTCACCCCTTCACAACCAAACCCTCACGGGTCCATTCCCACAGAACGCACACAGAGGCTGCAACTTTTATCCTCTTTCATTCTAATCATCATCGGCTTTCCCAAAAGAGAGTACATAGGATATATATAGGCCCCCAAAAGGAAGCCCTAATAGGAAAATTACCAAGATACCCCTAAGACTCCTAAAATGGCAAAAAAAACATGCAGAAAAATAAAGAAAATAGAAAAGACATCAATTGGGCCTCTAACGGGCCAAACAAAATACAGCATGGACCTTTGTCTCTGTTTCTGCAGTTCCGGGATTCCCATCACTGCTGCTGTACTTGCCCCTATGACGAAGATGGCCACCATGGCAGTAGGATGGTGGGAGGAAAGAGCAAGAGAAGTGGCTCCAAAATATATAAGTTCTGGCAGAAGCAGCTCCAAGACTGCCCACCAACCCCGAATCTATTGACAACCTATTAGGAGACACCCACATTTTGTGCCTTCCTCGTCTAATATAGCCTCAACCTCAAGTCTTGTTGCCCACTCTCCCCAAGTTAGATGCTATTGCTGCCGTTGTCCTCATCAGCCACCAAGGGGTCATATTAGGTGGTGGATTGCCCAAGGTGCCACATGGATGATGGGAGAGAAGAAGTGAACAGCAGTAGACGGAGGCAAGGAGTGCCATATCAGACCCTGCATTCAAAGAGAAGAGTCTTAGAGAGATGGAGCACAACAGCCAATCTTATACTTCCTAGAAAAAACTTGAGATTTTATGTGCTTAGTCATTTAATAAGATTAAATTAACACAACAATAATAAGAACAATGTGAAACTGAATTTACCCTTACACCAAAATTGCTGTCTTGAATCTCAATGCCATGTCTACATGTTTGAGAGCTGCTGCTGCTCCTCTAGTGCCATCCACGTTTCCTCCCCCTTTATTGGCATTTTCATCCATGGTACTAAAACCAGCAGAACCCAATAGATGTAAGTCAAACTGGATCGAAATCAACCAGAATCATCTGATTTCAATGGGGAAAACATGGCCAAAACCAGCCTTGGAATTGAAGCTGGCTAGGGCCGGTCAAGTTCCAACATCCAATTTTTAATACCTTGTTCTCATCTCCTCCTAGCCTCCTCCTCCTCCTTTATCCTACTCTCCCCCTTTCTCCTCCATTACCCTAGAGATTTCATCTCAGGTCCCTTGAAGAGAGATCTTATGGATATCATATGACATGGCAAACTATGCATGGTGGATAAGAATATAAAAAGTGATGGCATATTAGAAGGTTGGGGGAAGGGGAGTGTAATGACCCAATTCAACCCTTGTGAGGTATTATCCGCTCTGGGCCGCATGGTTTTATCCCTAAACGACACCTCACAGGTTGTAGATCCAAATCCTACATATATGACCTAATAACTTTTTTCCGTTTTTCAATGTTGAACTAATCCAACCCCCAAACATAGTGGTGGCTCCACATCATTGTAGCTTACATCGTGGCATTACGTATTGCCGTCCTACATGTAGCCCTCTCCTACATATATCCCTTTCCTTCTACTCAGCTCGTGATTGAGTCACTATAGACCCATCTTCGTCCCCAAACCAACTAGCATCATACTACACGGGGCCCGCTCTAATACCATTTTATAACAATCCAATCGAACTCTTATGAGATATTGTTTGCTTTGGGTCAAATCCGCATGATTTTCTCTCTAAAAGGCACCTCACTTATAGACCAAATCCCACACTTATGGTCCAAGTACTTTTTTCGTTTTCCGATGTTAGACTAATCTGATTCATTCTCGCCCCCAGACATACTGGTGGCCTCACAATATGGTAGCTCCATGCTATGGCATTATGTATCGCTGTCCTACGGGTAGCCCTTTCCTCCTACCCAGCTCGTGATTAGATCACTACGGGGAGGAAGGTTATTCTGAGTACATTTGTGCGAATCGTTATCGGGTGGAAGAGCGAGAGAGGGACATTAAAAAAAAAACATTTTTTTAGTGCAGCTGTGTGAATTGCTACCAAGGAGGTCGGGATACTCTCAAGAATATGAATATTAGTGTATATGAGATGGTAACCTAAAGACAATATAATGCTTTGAAGAACATAGGCACAAGCACAAATACAAAGGATTGAAGGGTAATATATACAAAAAATCCTACAAATTATTTCCTGTTTAATGCTTGTCCATAATCTTTTTGGCAATCAGAGAAATGTCAGAATTTATCCTCCTATTTGTAACGAATGTCGTATCAAATTCCACTGGAGTCTAGGCAGCTCCACTGAAATTTAGACAAGAATTCAATTCATGGAAATTACTGGAGCTGTCAATGGGCCAGGTGTACGCCAGGCCAAACCCAGGCCTACCTAAGCCCAATGCTTTAATTTTCCAGCCAAAGATAGACCATGCACCTTTATGAGCCAGGCCAGGAGAAAGATACTATGAAAATCTTCAGATCTAGGCCCGGCCCACTCCTGTTTTTCTTTTTGGGGTTGTCCTCATATAGGCCAATGCCTCCCATATCTTCTTTTGACGCTGACACTTCACAACACTAGGGTCTCTCCCCCCCTCTCCCCCCGAAAAAAACCCTTCCACTCACACAAACGGCGGAGGCCCACCAGACTATACTAACCAAGCATCCTTCAGCTTTACAACATGATGCTTTTTTCCTTGTAGGTTGAAGCTCAGGGGTTAGATACACTGGTAGGGTTTATATGTCAAAGGGTGAGAGAATGAGGGCAATCTTATTGTGCATCCTCTATTCTTTTGTCGTCCTTTTTTGTTGGGTTGGGGGAGATTTGAGTGGGACACCGTCTTGGTGCACTCCATGTATTTTGATTCCCAAAGTATTTTGCGAGTTGTCATGCACACTCTTGTGACGTCTTCTATGAACTTAATACAATTTAGTGGTACCGTCCACTTCAAAAAAAGAAGGCGGGTTGCTAGCTCAGCAAACTGACAGCTGTAGAATTGGATTTCACAGCACTAGCACAACTAGAAGACAAAAAGTACCCAGTTCAATCATCGTTTGTCATAGGAATTTTTTTTTTTCCCTTGGAAGAAGGTGATCCATTACATCCGTACGACCAATTTTATTATAAAATAAACAAAGGATACTATAATTCAAGGATGGAGGAGAGGTTCCTCTCCCGCCACTGCATTAAACACCAAGACTACTACTACCTTACATCAAATAAAATGGAAACAAGCCAAAGTTCATGAAAGAAAAAATTAAACCCCCGTACCATCAACCTCCACTATCTAATCTAGTAATTAGAAACGGATTCCACTTGTGTATCATTTCACAGATTTCTTAATTGCCCTGCTTGATTCAAACTCACTTACATGCCCAAAGCTGTTGCACACCGAACTAGTTCTTCATTAATAATGGGAAAATAAAACAGCAATACTTAAAGATTTATTACACTTCTTTTCTTTCAGATGAATATTCTTCTTCTTTGAACAGCACAACACAAAGGCAGCAGAAGAGGAAAGGATTTGATATTTCCTTTTTTGAAATCCCAATAGAAAGCAAAGATCCATCTAATAAGCATGCAGAAGATTGGTGCTCTTTTCATACTGGTAGCATGATCTCGAGAACAGGATCCCCTGGATCCTGCCTTTCTTCTTCAGGTTCCCTAATCACACAGCGAGATCTACTGTACACATGTGAAGCAGGAATGTGTGACATGCAGCAAGAAGACTTGCGGAACCCTTCGACAATTTGGGAGGCCAGCTGTTCAATTGCTTCTTTCCAAGCCTTATAAGATTCCCCTTGGATTTATCCTCCAATACAGCTTTGATGTTACCATCAGCACTGTCTCTGTCCTTGTGCACTAAGGATTCTGTCTCTGGCTTTGTCATGAGAAATAGTACTTGTTTGGTACTCGCACGCTACCTTCCTATGTTATCAAGGGAATGTCTAGATTTGATTCTCACCCATTTTCCCCCATTTTAATAAATGTCAATTCAATTCACTCCCAGGACTGCAAAATCAGATCAGGTCTTGAGCTCAGCTAGTCCAATACAATCTAGATTAGAATTGAGATTAGCTCGGGATTAACTTACTCTGAGTTCAGACCACTTCCAGCTAACCCAAGCCGAAAATTTTTTATTTTTCCTTTTTTAATTAAAATAGGGATCCCCCATTAAAATCAGACTGGCAATAGCCAATCCTGCAAACAAATTTCATTCAGCATTTTATAGGCAGTTACATCAAATATAAAGATGATTTAATGGGAGTCAGTTCATAATCCAAGAAGAAAAACTAATCATTTCTCTTATATATAGGTCATATGACTCATATCTTGGTTATCTGGTCCGAAATGCATTTTTCAAAGCGAATACATTCTTAGCATAGTCTTCATAGAAGATCTAACAGAACATACATACAATGAGCATGAAATTTCGAAACATCACTAGGTCCTTTGCCTATGTTCATTGTGTTCACTTGTCCACATAACTAACAACAAGTCATTACAAGAAGGCAAAGAAGGCGTGCAATAGCAATTTGCTGCACTAGGCCTATGAACTTCTAGCATCTAGACAAGAAATGGCGTGCATGTGAATATCATTAAAATAAAATATTCACTCATCTTAAGCAAGAAACAAAGTGATTCAAAAGGAACATCTTGAACACAATGAAATTTTGAATTATCATTTTAATTATTTTTTCTCCTAAGTTTGTTAAACAGATCGGATCTGCTCAGAAAAAACAAACACAACAGAAATTCCAATTACGATAAGCAGCCAAATATTGAGAAAACTTACCATGGATGTACTGCCCCCACCCCCCCAACCAAAAAAAAAACGAAAAATCAATAAAAAGCCCATGGGGGCTACAATCTCCCATCATAGAACAAAACTGAAACATCACAGATCTGCACAAACTGATAACGAATAATAGCCCTAAAAAACAACCAATCAACAACAGCAAGCCACTTGCATCTCAAGAAATCCGCCAAAACTAGACCAAATTCAAAGCAATTCAACCAACCGGGCACAGACAGAAACTCAAAATCGTTCAATCGTACGGAGATCAGACAAAATTGAAACTGATTGAAAAAATCCGGAGATCAGATCCGGAGCGAAGCGCTCCAAAACAAATCCAACATCCTCACCGGCGCCACTCGCGGAGGATAAACCCTTCCTCGGGCTGCATCTCGCTCGGCGGTGGCAGGATCGGCTCATCGGAGACGAACACCCCACCATCGTCCAACTCCTCGTAGGCCTTCCCATTCGACTCCGGCATCATGAACGAGGACGGGGACGAAGCGAACTCCGCATGCTGATCTGCCGCAAACCCATAGTTATCCGGCGAGGGGGGGACGCTGTCGCCGGAGACATGGTGGATGTGGATGGGGATATCCTCCCCATGGCCGAAGCTGCCGCCGCCGCCGCCAGGGAAGCCCAAAGGGGGGTCCTCGGAGGGGATCCCACCGAGGTCGTCCTTGGCGTCGTCGTCAGTGGCGAAGCCGGTGTAGGACTCGAAGCGCTGGGAGGGGAGGCGAGGGTCGTAGCCGAGGTAGTCGTCATCGTCGAAGGGGCGGGTGGAGGAGACCCGCGCCGCGATGTCGTCCCCGTCGGTGCCGAAGGCGTCGAAGGAGGAAGACATCGCCGCCCTCTCCGCTCCCGGATCCCGATCGCCAAGGGCAACGCAGAAGATCGCGCTGCTGCTGTGCTGGCCTCCTCTTCTTCTTCTCGTCGCTCTTTTTTTTAATCTTTTTCTTTTGTGTGTGTTTGTGTGTGGAGTCGGGGGTGGGGAAGAAGGCGGTGCGTGTAGTCGTGTAGATAGTGACAGACCGTTGAGTGGTGGGGTTCAGGTTACCGCCGTTATACGGTGTCCGGATCTGTGACCGCCGCACGCTTGCAACCGCGCGAGTAACGCGTTGGTGTCGCTGGTGGAGCACCGCTCTGATGCGTCGCGCTACGAAGATTGGGGAAACGAACAGATTCGTAGACGTCACGTTCTGCCGCCTGATGAGATCGTCGCGACTCGGACCTTTCCTTTTGGATTATGCGTGTGCTTCCTCACATGAATTTAAGGATAAAAAGGTCGTTTTAATTATTATGGAGGAAACGATCCTTTTTTCATTTTTTTTCTTGTCAGTAGGACAGTCGACTAAATATAAACAATTTTTTTTTTAATTAAGAGAACTCTATTATCATTAATGATAAATATTTTCTTCTTAAATAGAGCATTTTCTGTACAGATAACTTTCTCGTGCTTACATGGATGATTATTCTGATCCGAAGAACTCATCACAAATAGTAACATTCTTTGTACGGACCCCTTCTTCTGCTAGGAGCACTCGGCATAAGCCAGTTTGAAACTGTGAGTTAATTCCTACACTTCCGTTCACTGTGAGGTGTGGAATTGAATCTAAGATCTTCTCAAGAAATAGAGACTTAAGGTACGGTTGAACCACAAACTGTTTGATGGAAGTGATTCAACGTAAGTAGGATGCACATAGATCCAAAGTGAAAGTTATAGTGAATCTCATATTGCCTTTATCTTATTAAACGACTCATTTTTCTTAACATATGTGAGTGGAGGAGTAAGTAAAAAGGCACTAAGTGTCTTATCTCCATTTAGAGCTAAGTGGTCCAAGCAAATTGACCGACTAATTTTTTTTATCGGTACAAGTATTTATAGGTGATTAGGAGCATAGTCTAAGAGATCTTCCAGAGTTGAAAACAATTTTGAAACTAGTCAATAATTCTACTTAATTAGACGAAAAACTCAAGTCGACTTGATCACCTGAAAAAATAATCTTACGAACTTGAGATAAATATCTCAAAAGAGTTTTTAGGCTCCAACCAAAAACAAAACATGAGACCTCCCAATTAGAAAATAAGAGATACCAACTATGCTAGACAGCTCATTCAATCGACCAACTGCCGCACTATCTGGCCAGGCAAATGGAGATGTCTCGTGCAGGGACTAAATTCGATGCTTGATATTTGCCTACTTTTGGGTTTGGATAGGTAAAACATCAAGTGAGGCTAATTTGATACGTCATAACATAAAAGATTTTTGGTGTAACAGTTAAAATAAGTTGATTTCAAATATCCCATAACCTGATTTCCCTAGTTCGTCTAATGCAGTCTAATTTATTTGGTCTATGAAGAAGCTTCTTCAGCAATTAGGGTTATAAAACGATATGGGTCTGGATAGACCCATGCCTAAATTGCGTATACCCAGATCCGCTGCCGACCCAATAACATTAACAAAATAAATGGGTAAGAGAGTCATGCCTTGGATTTACCTTTTTTTAATCTTAAAAATAAGTGGACCTAAGAAAGAGGTAATTTACTTAAACTGTAACACACCACTTAAATGGACTCGACTTCAAGGCCAAAATCATAGAATTCCAAAAATCTGATTGTAAATCTACACGGCTTTTAACGATATAACTCTTATTAGATAGATAAGCACACCCAAGACAAAAATATCCGTTAAGGGCACAGATACTTTTTGTCGGCCCCACCCGCAATGCACTATTTCTCATAATGGACCCTCTTATTTGAAAACGTTGATCACCAGAACGTGCATAAGTTATTTTAAGCTTTTATGCTTGATGTAGCCGAAGCTATCACGACCGGATTCCGAAGCTGGATCGGATCGAAAAAGAGGTCCGACGAAGATCCGGAACACGGCGAGGGCGGAGACGAGGCTGAAGATCCAATCGAGGGTCGTCCGGTCGGATGTGGGCTAGCCTGCGGAAGGCGCGGCCGAAACTCCTCCGGTTGAGGGACAGCTGGTGCGGGACGGAGCCGAAGCATCTTTAGGCGAGGACCAGCCAACGAATGGCGTCGAGACCGGAGGAAGAAGTCCGAGGTCGGTGGCCAAGACCGACTCGGGGAGGTCGGCGAAGATTCAAACCGAGCCCCTGCAGGGGGAAAGAAGAAGAAAAACTAGTCAGCATGAATCCCGAGCTTTGGCCCTTAGGAACCCCCTCCGACGGTTAAGTTAGCTTTTGAAGATGATTCGATTCAGAAGTCAAAGAGGTGGAAGAAGCAGCTTTAATGCTTTTTAGACTGTAGTCCTTAAGGGTCACGAAGACATACCTTTGGTAATAAATAACCGTGTATTTATAGCGAAGGATAGAGGATGTTTAACGGTGGCAGCCGATATAGGACTATGTTCTTGGTTTATTGGTAAACCGCCATAGTGCCTAACCCTCCCACCGGAGTGGACCGGATACGGCTACTGGGCCGAAGGGGATTGGGCCGCTGATAGGCCGAAGCCTACTGGACCGAGGGCTGCTGAGCCGCTAATGGGCCGAAGGCTATTGGGCCGCTGACGGGCCGAAGAGCACTAGACTGCTTACTGGGCCGAGGGCCGCTGGGGCGCTAACGGGCCGAAGGCTGCCAGGGGGACTTTTACTGCTGTTGTTGGGCTAATCTCAACGTTGGGCCTGTTTTAATGGGTCGAATCGGATTCTGCCTCATCACATAGCCCCTCACTCTTGTCTTCCTCAGATTCATGAGATGGCGAGAGTATAGTCCGAAGCCTCCTTGCGGGAATAACGTGACAGACGCTATCTGAAGCTTTCTGCTTTGTTATGAAGAGAAAATGCCCTCGCTCGGCCGAGGGTCAGTAGCCCTTAGTCGTCTCCGTTCGGGGATGCAGTGACGAATGCCTTTGTCCTCGATTGCGAAGGGACGAACCTTCTAGCTATGTCAGGCCTGATAAATAGACGGGATAGACGTCGAGTTCTCCGTCAGAACGGTCGCGTCGTGAGGAAACACAGGACACGCGTCGCGCATCCGGTCGCCCCGTTAAAAGCACAAAAGGATCCCGGCCGTGCCTGGTGACCACGCGGATCACGGGTCACTTCGGCCCTCTGCCCGAGATTTCCGCCTCTCCCGTCCCTGGCACGTAGATCGGAACACGTGGCGAGCATCCGAGTTATCAGCCGAAGGGTCGGACTGCTTTCGGCCATTGATTATCTTCCCTCGATCCCGGAGTCAGACTGTTATCATTGCCGAAGGACGGTGTACGTGGCGCGCATCTGAGAGGGGCGATGCCGATGAGGGGGAGGATCCTGGCCGTTGATTTTGGCGGGGGATGCTCTCAACTTTATCTTATAAATAGGAGCCCTCCCCAGGGCACTGTTCCGCTCCCTTCTTCCCGCGCCTACGTCTCCCTGCAATCGTCCGAGCCTCCCTGCTTCCCCGGCGAAGAACGGTCCATTGAAGGTGCTTTTGAGTGTGTTGTTTGTCGCTGGGGGCTCTCTGCTGCCTGGAGTTGTTGCCGGGGAAGTTTCTGTTGCTTGAGAGGCGGCGGGCAGTCGAGGAGATCTTATTTGAGAGTAAGCCTCAATTTTCTTTCTCTGCTCTGCGATCCATGTTCCGTAGCTCTCCCTCGGCTGATAGCAATTCTTCGGCCGAAGGTTATTGTTCTTCGTCTCAGCCTTCAGAATCTTCCTTGTCATCTCCCCTTTCTTCAAACTCCCTTGCTTCTCTCATGGCGGATGAGGCCTAATCGTCTGGCGCTGAAGAGGCCGAAGAGGTTCTCGCCACGGGCCAGGCTTCCTCTTCCGGCCGACGTCAGGCCGAGACTGTTTCGGAGGCGGCCTGCACTCTTGATGATGATGGGGTCAAGTACATTGCCTCTTACTATCAGCTCCCATCGTGGACGATCCCCTATCGGCCCGGAATGAACACCAGGGCCAATTCTCCCCGACCGGGTAGCTTTTCCATCTATGAAGAAAGCTTTCGGGCGGGTTTTCGCCTTCCCCTTCCCACTTTCATAATCAATCTCTTGTGCTTCTACGGGTTGGTCCCCTCTCAATTTTTTCCTAATTCTTGGCAGACAGTCTATGCCTTTTTGGTTGTGCTTGCCTACATCGATGTTACCCCTTCGGTAAACATCTTCCGCTATCTTTTCAAGATACAACGGCAGGGAAAATCCAAGTGGTACTGCTTTGTCCCTCGCCTCGGCCGGGGTATCTTTTCCGGGAAGCCTTCGTCCATTCACGGTTGGAAGAGGAGCTTTATCTTGGTCTCTCTCTTGGAGAAGGAGAAGAGTGTGTGGCCCTTCCCCACTGAGTGGGCATCACTGGCCGAAGGCCTCTCCGATCCACCTTCCCTTAACCCCGATCAGCTTCATATCGTGAGCCTTATAGAAGCCTCGGCTCCGTACGATATGGCGGAGCTTTTCAACGAAGAGGAGCGGCTCGTGCAGACTGGGGCCTGGCCGGATCCGACGAAGGATCCTCCTCGGGTCTCTCCTTATCTCCCTCCCGAGGATGCTCCGGGGGAGACCGAAGGAGCCACCGAGGTTGAGTCTCCGGCCGAAGCTCCTCCGACCGAAGAGGGTGCTAAGGCTTCGGCCGAGGGTAAGTCGGTCTTGAGTTGTGGGGAGTCGCGCGCTGTAAGTTACTAACTCCCTTTCTTCTGTCCGCAGAGATGGCTGGGATTCGAGGTCTCCTCAGTCGGATGGCTCAGCAATCCGGCCGATCTCAACCGTCCCAGCCGCAGGCGACGGGAGGAGAGGCCGGACGAGGCATGGCTCTGAGCGCTCAGGCCGCAGTACCGACAGCGGCTTCGGCCGAGGGCCGCGCCGCTGTTGCTGCTCTCGAAAGAGAAAGAAAGGGCAAGTCGGTCGTCCGGAGGGGCGGCCGACTATCGAAGCGGGGCCGGGCGGATGAGCCCGGTGAAACAGAGCCCGCCCCGGCAGCTAAGAGGCCAATCACCGCCCGAGGGGCCCCGCCCTCGTCGCCTCCCGAAGCATCGAGGGGCGATTCTCCTTTGGCTGCAACGGCAGGTACAGAAGACCTCGGAGGTCCCGGGTCGCAGGCATCTCACGAACATGAGCGCGAGCTATGGGTCCCGAATCTGGGGATCTATAGGGACGAGAGTCTGGAGGACTCTCGAACGTGCATGCGCCTGCTCCGAGGCTTAACCCTTCCGTTGGCCGAGGACGAGCTGATGACGCTGTCTGCGGACGACTTGGCGATGCTGTGCGCCCGACTGTCGGTCCAGGTAAAAAAAAAAACTTCTTTATGGGCCTCGGTCTAATATTTCCCTTGGCTTGTTTCAGGGTTGTTGATTTCTGTTTGCTTTTGGCTATATGCCGCGGTCACGTGTGGTGGCCTGATTCACCGTCAGGTGGCCATCCATCAAAGGCTCCGAGACGCCGAGCAGGCCTCGGACCAGTCGGCTTCTAGCGGGGGCGCCCCGGCTCGACGTAGTCTTGAGGCTAGCGTCGATTTGCTCCTGAAGGCAAATGCCCGGATGCGGGCTGAGCTGGAGGAGCAAAAGGAGGTGTCTCGCGCTTCCTCCGAGGCCAAGACGAAGGCTGAGCGGGAGAAGGAGAAGGCCGAGAAGGAGCTGGAGGCGGCCCGGGCCGCGAATGAAGTTCTCAAGGCCGAGATCCAGGACAGGGTCGACCAGCGGGTCACGGACCGCCGCCGCCATGCCGAGGAGATGTCGGCTCTGAGGTCATATCTGGAGGCTAAGGCCGAAGAGGCTGCTTGCTCAGCCGTAGCCAGCTATAAGGCCGGCCCAGATTACGCCGAGGAGATAATACAGGCTCAGCTTGAGGCGGCTTCGTCCGTGTTTAGCATAGGGCTGGCCGCCACCCAAAAGGCGTGCCCGGCCGTAGACCTGACCGGCATCGCCCTTCCGACGGACGAGGAAGGCGAAGAGCTTCTAGCCTGGTGGAAGGAGCTTAAAGCTGAAAGAGCTTCGCCTCGGCGGAAGGCGACGCGGCCGTTCCTGACGAGGCCGCTCCTGTCGATGCCACCCCTGCCGATGTTGTTCAGGTCGACGATTCTCCTTCCCCATCTCTTGGTCAGAGCCCAGTTGATGTAGATGGTGAGAATACCGAAGGCTAATACGGGGGCTTGTCCCGATTTTTGTCTTGACCTTTTCCGAAAGGCAGCGGCCAGATGTACGGCCGATTTTGTACTATGTTCTTCATATATATATGAAAAGTACTTTCTTCTACTTGTATTCCGAACGAATAACTGAGTCTGGCTCTTCTAGTGGCCGAGACCATATTGCCGTTTAGATGCGGCTCTTACGGCCGAAGCTGATCTAGATCCGGATAGGGACTTGGAAAATAATGCCGCTCCCGATACGGTTTGCATGGCCGAAGCCACTCCCGGTACGGTTTACACGGACTTAGAATACCATGCCGCTCCCGATACGGTTTGCATGGCCGAAGCCACTCCCGGTACGGTTTACACGGACTTAGAATATCATGCCGCTCCCGATACGATTTGCATGGCCGAAGCCACTCCCGGTACGGTTTACACGGACTTAAGAGAATAATGCCGGATATGATCTCATAAAGAAAATTTTATTCATGCCTTCCGGCTAAATTCCGGGGGGAAGCAACTTACATGAAATAACGCCGAAGGCGTTCCACATTCCAGGTACGAGGGAGAGGTTGGCCTGAAAGGGTTTCCAACCGATAAGCCCCTCGTCGAATTACCTCCCTTACGCGATATGGTCCTTCCCAGTTGGGAGAAAGCTTCCCTGCAGCTTCAGCCGGCTTAGATGCATGAGCATTCCTCAGTACGAGGCTCCCGGTTTCGAAACTTCGGGGCTTCACTCGAATGTTGTGGTATCTGGCCATGCGCTGCTGATAAGCTGCTAGCCGAATGCGAGCTCGCTCCCTTGTTTCCTCTATAAGATCAAGATGATCTTTTAGGGCCTCTTCATTGGCTTCCGGATTGTGAGTGAGAACCCTCGGCGAGGGGAGGCCAATTTCGACAGGAATGACGGCTTCTACCCCATAAGCCATACGGAACGGGGTTTCGCCGGTTGGGGTTCGGCTCGTAGTCCAATAAGCCCATAGAACACTCGGTAGCTCTTCCACCCATCGGCCTTTGGCTTCGCCGGGGCGAGTCTTCAGTCCTTGTAATAGGCTTCGGTTAGTGACCTCGACCTGGCCATTTGTCCGGGGGTGTGCTACTGATGTAAATTTGTGGAGAATGCCGAAGCTAGCGCAGTTGTCCTTGAACCGATGGCTGTCGAATTGTTTGCCGTTGTCCGAGATGATGCCCCGAGGGATGCCGTACCAGCAGATGATGGACTTCCACACGAAGTTCCATGCATTGCTATCAGTTATGGACGCGAGGGGTTCGGCTTCTACCCATTTAGTGAAGTAATCTACCGCCACGATAAGGAACTTCCTTTGGCCGGTGGCGACAGGAAAGGGCCCTAGTAGGTCGATTCTCCATTGGGCGAAAGGCCAGGGGTCGGATAAAGGAGTTAGAAGGGTTGCTGACTGGTGGATGAGGGAGCTGAACCTCTGGCATTGATCGCAGCGACATACGAGGGCAGTTGCATCCTCTCGAAGCGTCGGCCACCAGTATCCCTGCCTCAGAAGCTTGTGAGCCAGGGCCCTTCCTCCAGCATGTGCTCCGCATACCCCTTCATGTACCTCCTGCAGCGCGTAGTCAGCTTCGGCCAGACCGAGACATCGCAAGAGGGGTCGGTCGAAGGACTTTTTATATAACAGCCCGTCCAAGAGAAGGAAGTGAGAGGAGCGCTGCCGAATATGTTTTGCTTCCTTTGGATCGGGCGGGCCTTCTCCTCGGAGGAGGAAAGTGACTAGGAGAGTCATCCATGTCTCGGTTTCAGATTCGGTCACTTGCGTGACTTCCGGCTCTTCGAGGCTTGGTTCGGCGAGTTCTTCCACAAGAATCATTCGGCCTCCTCCCCCGTCCTGAGTTGATGCTAGCCGGGAGAGAGCATCGGCTCGAGCATTCTCGGCTCTCGGGATCCGCACAATTTCATAGGAATCGAATTGAGCGAGGATCTTGCGAGTTACCTGGAGATAAGATGTCATTATCGCATCCCGTGCCTCGTATTCCCCAGAAACATGACTGGCAATTAGCTGAGAGTCGCTAAAAGCCCTTATGTTCCGAACGCCAAGCTTTCTAGCGGCCCAGAGATGAGAGCTTCATATTCGGCGGCATTATTGGTGGCAGGAAAGGAGAAGCGTAGCGCATACTCCGTGACGACCCCTTCGAGAGACGCCAAGATCCATCTGGCGCCGCTATCCATGGAGCATGCGGAGCCATCTACATAGAGCCGCCATTCATCCGCCGGTGTGAGAGCCGAAGTATCCTCGGCTTCGGGTGTGTCGACCCCCGGCTGAGGCGCCAAGGGAGCTTCGGGAGTGAGCTCGGCAATAAAATCGGGTAGTGCTTGAGCTTTTATTGCTATCCGAGGCGCATAGGAAACGTCGAACTCTCCCAGTTCAATTGCCCATTTCGCCAGTCTGTCGGACACCTCTGGCCGGGAGAGGACCTGCTTCAAAGGCTGATCGGTGAGGACCTTTATCGAGTGGGCGAGGAAGTAAGGCCGGAGCCTCCTTGCGGATGAAACGAGGGCTAAAGCTAGCTTCTCAAGAGCAAGATACCGAAGCTCTGCTCCTTGGAGGGCTCGGTTTATATAGTAGACGAGCTTCTGAATGCCGTCTTGCTCCCGGACGAGGACGGCGCGAATAGCTGTCTCAGATACCGCGAGGTAGAGGAACAGCGGCTCTCCGTGGACTGGCTTGGACAGAATGGGAACCTTGGAGAGATATACCTTCAGTTGTTCGAAGGCCGACTGGCACTCGTCTGTCCAGGAGAAGCTATTGGCCTTCTTCAGCAGCTTAAAGAAGGGAAAGCAGTAATCCGCCGCTCTAGACATGAAGCGGCTTAAGGCGGCAATCCTTCCGTTTAGCTTTTGAACCTCTCGGAGGTTAGCCGGAGGGCGCATCTGAATGATGGCCGAAACCTTCACGGGGTTAGCTTCTACCCCTCGGTGAGTGACCATATAGCCGAGGAACTTCCCAGAGGCCACTCCGAAGGCGCACTTAGCTGGATTTAGCTTCATTTTGTATTGACGCAAGGTGAAGAATGTTTCGGCTAGGTCGGCCAGGTGGTCTGCAGCGACGCAGCTTTTCACCAGCATATCGTCGATGTAGACTTCCATGTTGCGGCCGAGCTGTGGGGCAAATATTTTGTTGTCGAGGCGCTGATATGTTGCACCGGCATTCTTCAGGCCAAAGGGCATCCGGGTATAGCAGTACAGACCGAGATCAGTCGTGAAGCTGGTCTTGCTTTCGTCGTCCGGATGCATTCGGATCTGATGGTAGCCTGAATAGGCGTCGAGAAAGCTTAGAAGCTCGTGGCCGGAGGTCGCATCCACCACCTGATCTATCCGAGGTAGCGGGAAGCTATCCATAGGACAGACTTTGTTGAGGTTGGTGAAGTCCACGCACATTCGCCACTTGCCATCCTTCTTGGGTACCATTACTACATTAGCGATCCAGTCCAGGTGGTATACCTCTCGGAGGTGCCCGGCGTCCAGCCCTTTTTGAACTTCGGCTTGAATGGCGGCTCTCCTTTCCTGGTTGAAGGTACGCCGCTTCTGCTTGACCGGAGGCTGGTTAGGATCGACATGCAGCCGATGCTCCGCTATTTTCGGGTCGACCCCGGGCATGTCCGCTGGAGACCAGGCGAAGACGTCGAGGTTCTCCTTCAGGAACTCAGCGAGTCTTTCTGCTTCGATTTTCTCTAGGTCGGAGCCTATCATGAGGGTTCGGCCTTCGCCTCCCGGAACCGGGATGGCGACAAGTTCCTCTCCCGGGGATGCCTCGGCTGAAGATTCGATTGATAAGGATTCGGCCGCAGCCTTTCCCTTGACCGAAATCATATAACATTGCCGAGCCGCTTCTTGATTCCCCTTTGCTTCGCCTATTCCATGGCTGGTATGGAATTTCAGCTTCTGGTGAAAGGACGAGGGCACAGCTCCGATCCCGCCGATTAGCCTTCGGCCAAAGATGGCGTTGTAAGCTGAATCAATTTTTACAACGACAAAATCCGTTTCTACGGTTAATTGCCGGGGAGCCAAACCTATTGTTACAGGGAGTCGGACAATGCCTTCTACTCAGCAGGGCGAGCCGTTGAAACCGAATAGAGGCCCCCGGTGAGGCTTCATATTAGCCTTACTCAATCCCATTTTTACAAAACAATCGTAAAATAAAATATTAATGGCGCTTCCATTATCAACGAAAATGCGATGAACATCATAACTATTTATTACAGCGTTTACAATGAGGGCGTCGTCGTGAGGAACCTGAATATCAGTCAGATCCTCTTGGCCGAAGGTGATGTCTTTTTTATGAGACCGCTTCGGCTCGACCTCAACTGCCGCTACTGTCGTGGAGCTGAGTTCACGACGCCCCGATCCTTCTCCCGGCCCACCGGATATCATCATGATTGACCCAGCACTGGGTCTATGGTGAGATGTTTCCACCGGAGCCGAGGTAACCTTTGGCGGAGGAGCGGCTTCCTTCTCCGGGGGTTGTTGCGGCCTGGTCGTCTCAGGGACGTCCCGGTTCCGCTGTTGCTGAGGCTGCTCTCGCCGGTACTGTGACAGTCTGCCCTCTCTGATGAGGCGGTCGATCTCCTCCCGAAGGTGCAGGCATTCGTCAGTTGAATGGCCGATCTCCCGATGATACTCACAATATTTGTCGGGGTCCCTTCGGCGAGGATCAGTTTTGATGCGCTCCGGCCGTCGGAGCATGCCCTTCACCTCCATAAGCATTCGGGAAGGGGGAGCAGGTAGCGGCAGGTACCGTGGCTGCGGATCCCGTCGCATATCTCGGTCCCACTCCTCCCTCCGATATCGCTTACAAGAGGGTTCTTGATCTTCCGATCGAGGGCGGACCACCAGAGGGGCAGGCGCCGGTACTGCTTCGGCTGCACTCTTGCCTTTAGACATCATCAGGGCCTCCCGGTTGATATATTTATGGACCCGGACTACGAGGTCCTGGAAGGTAGAGGGATGGCGTTTCCCGATGGAGCCGAGAAGCCTTTCATCCCGGCACCCGCTGATTACGGCCGAGACCGCAATCGAACTGTCCAGGTTTGGGATTTGGGCGGCTTCGGTTCGGAATTTAGTGAAATATTCCTGGAGGGTCTCGGTGGGGCCTTGCCGAATGGCTAGTAGGCTAGCCGAAGTTTTGCACTGCCGGGTGACATCATAGAACTGGTCGATAAATAATTGGCCCAACTGGACTCGAGAGTGGATAGAGTTGGGGGCCAATGTCTCGAACCAGGTCATGGCAGAGTTGGGGGCCAATGTCTCGAACCAGGTCATGGCAGTTTTTTCAAGAGTGAGGGGGAAGAGACGGCAGCAGACTGCCTCAGTGACCCCTCGGACGGATAGGTAGGTACTGAACCTTTGGAAGTGGCAGACCGGATCTGACATTCCGTCGTAGAGGGGGCCTTTCGGCAGTTTGAAGTTAGGAGATACCTCAGTAGCCAGGACTTCTGGCGTGAACGGAGTTTGCTCCAGAATGGTGCTGGCAAGAGGTGCTCCATACGGCCGAGACACCATCTGCTGCATCTCTTTCCTCATTGCCGTCAACCGCCAGTCCAGGTCCGGGGCAGTTGAAGTGGCGACCGAACGTCCTCCGGTTCTGGCTGGGCGAAACTCGGACGAAGCATAACCTTGCTCCGTCATGATGCGGTCGGTGCAAGGAAGTCGGGCAGGTGGTGCCGAGGGCTCGTTGCGCGCCGTGGCGGTCTCGTCAGGGAAGACCGGCGAGGGTGCCGACCGGAACCTTGTATCTTGGACGGGATAAAGTGGAGGCGGCGGCACTTGTTGGGGGAGCTGGCCCAGTAATCCCATGCGCTGGGCGATGGCGGATACCATATCTTGTAAGGGCGCCAGAGAGGTGACGGCTGTAGACACGCTAATTTTGACGTCATTTTGAGTAAATTTCATATCATATAATAATGCCTCATAATGGTCTGATAATTAATCATTAATTAATTTTTATTGATCTTTTTAAGTGTCGGGTTTAACAGACATGTTTAAGTTAATCAATCGAATTGATTTTAGCTCAAATTTCAGTTAAAATATTCAGAAATTCTAAAAAGGCGTCGACCCATGTGGACGCCATTTAGAGTTTATTCCTATTTTAGTGTTTAAATTTGAATTTTAATTAATTGGTTTATTGACTAAAAGGCGTCTGTTAATGTCGACGCGATTTAAGTTTCCTAAGCTGTCTTAACTTCTCTTCCGGATGTTTATCCTTATCTTAATTAGAGTAAAAGACGTCTACACAAGTGGACGCGTTTTAGCTAATAAAGATAAAGATAAGTTTTCCCGGATATTTATCCTTATCTTAATTAATCTGAAAGGCGTCAGCCAAGGTGGACGCGTTTTAGATAATTACAGATAAAGATGAATTAATCAGTAATTATCTGTCGATTAAGGTAGATAAATCCTAGATTTTTCTATGTTAATCGCGAACGCAGAAAATGCCTATAAATACCTTGCCTATCAAGGAGTTAAAAAAAAAAAAGGAGAGAGAGAATTATTGAGCCACAGCGTTATAGCAATTTGGAGATCGAAGCAACCACGCCGGAGCGCTGCCATTTCCAGAAGACGGCATCCTTCTTCCAGATCTTCATCCTTCAAGGCTTCTCCAACTGGGCATAAGTTTTTCATATTAGAATTTTATTTTCATTCATTAGTTTCATTCTCTCATATTCACTTCATGCAACACACACCACGTCATTAATTTTCCAAAACCCATCTGTTCTAAAGGGGTTTCAAAGTCATTTAAAACAAGTGAGTTGCTGTTTATACATGTTTATAATCATGGTTAGCTTTGATATTATTTCTATTTAGATTCTCATCAATATTTCTTCTTTATTTTTCTGTCTCTCTGTCTGCTGCATCCAACAACTGAATAACAAGAAATCAAAAAGAGGGAAATCAAGCAAAAGCCATGAGAACTTCTGGACGATCCTCAACATTCAACAGCAAGAACGAAAAAACAAAGAGGCTCTCTTTCTTCAGCCGGCTGAAGGAGGGGAACCAAGGATTCATTCTTCCGCGTTTAAACAGGTAGGCGATCAAACTCTTTTGAAGCTTTTTAGTTAAAAGTTTCTGGCGATCACAGCACCTTAGTTGCATTTTTTTAATAGGTTAATTTACCCTAAACAACATAGTTTTTCACATTAATCACACGAGCAATTTTCAGCACCTACAGCTCTTTTGGCGATCACGGTGGGACTTGGTCTCGCCGTCTTTTAATTTCTTTTGTTCTTGCTATTATCATACCGGGCACCCACGGTGCACCACTTGTGTCTTTCGACACGTCCTCACCGATTGGTGAGTGTTTAGTTTAAGTAATTTCCCTCGTGCACCACGTGCACACCCCAGTGGCAAGATCTTGCCTCCCCTTGATTAGTTTAAAAAGCTGTTTTTGGTGATAAAATGCTGTGTGATTGTGTGATTTCTTAGTTGTTTAGATAGTAAACCATCCTGTTTAAAATCTGAAACTAAAAATCTTTGCATGAGTCGATTATTTACTGCATTTTACCCTGTTTAAGGAATATTCGACCCAGAAAATCCTTCTGGAAATCTGTTTCTGCGAACTAAAAAGCGTTCAGGAACAGCGACGCGTTTCAAAACCGCGTCCGGACACCTGGACGCCTTTTAGCCTCCAGATTATCTCTGTCGTTTACACCTGTTTCTGTGAAATAATTAAGCTCTGTGTTGAATAGCGTCGACCATCATCGACGCTATTCATACAGTTTTTAGTCATTTTCCAGGTTTTCTCTGCTGTTTGCATCTGTTCTCTGCGAAAGAATTAAGTTCTGTTTTGAATAGCGTCGACTATAATCGACGCGATTCAGACAGTTTCTTAATTATTTTTCAGTTTCCAGATTTCTGTGTTGAGTGCTAGCTACCCATTACTCTATTAAGCATTAGAGGCCATCCAGGTCGCAGGGCATATGCATTGAGGCTAAAACCCTCCTTTTCTTAGGAACACATTACTCGACGTTAACAACTCTCTCTGATTGGGTTGGTCCCTTGATCAGACTAGAGAAGTTGACGTTGAGACCTCCATAAGTCCCCAAAATCAAGGTATTCCTCCTTGATCATCGGGCTGGTTGTACCAATTGAAGTCCCGGCTAGATTCCGAAAGCGTTGTGAGAGAGAACCCTAGAGAATAACGGTGGAAACTGAACTGAAACTAGGATCCTTCCCTGAGCGAAATTGTGGTTTAATCCAATTCAAATAATTCAACAAGGAATCCTAAAATCACGTTAAGCATCTACTTGTTTGATTAATCTCTGCACAACTTGTTTGATTAAATTTTTGAAAAAAAAAAAAAAAGAGAATCTAATATCATGTTGCTGCGATCAGGCAGAGATTTGAGTATGGCCCAAGACGCCATTATCAACTACGAGGGAGATGCTAATGCCCCTCGCAATTCTGATTTCAACTACGAGAACGGGAGAGATGCTGATGCCTCTCGTAATTCTGTCCCCATTCCAGTTCGACATGACGGGAATGTCCGAACTCCTCTTTTTAATCCACACGATCAATATCATGATCTTCCTCCGCATGAATATGCGATTCCTAATCCTGACTTTGAGGGGGACATGAATCAACATGATCCCTCATCCTCCGATCCTATGGATCTTGTCAATGCTCTGGGAGTTCTTGCCTCCCGACTGGACCCTCAGCAGTTCGAGGCGATCCAGTCTATCTTGAAGGGGAAGGCACCCATGCAGCCTGTTGAGCCGAATCCTGTGGCTCCCCCCGTTGTTCCTCAACAACCTCTTCCTCCTCCTCCTTATATCCAACAGGCCATGGAAGGCCTTCATCTTACTTCTCGGCCAACTGGGCCACAACTTTCGTCATCCAGGCAACCGGCTAGACCGCAGACGCCCATTTATCAAAATGCCCTCGGGCATGGCGGAAGCTCTGCCGGACCTCATCTTTATTATCCTCCTTGTCCAACGTACTCTAGGCAGCAGGCCTATCAAATACTTCCTCCTCCTCCTCCTCCCCAGGCAGATCTGACCACGCAGACGTTGCTGGCCAAGATGGAGCGCATGGATGAACAGTTCAACAATCTCCAGAAGATGATGGGGGTTAAAGCTGTGCCGGAAATCAATTTGCCGAGCCTGCCAGTGTTCCATCTGCCACCCTCTGAAATGCCAGTGTATCGAAAGTATAACGGTACTGGTAACCCCTTCACGCACCTGAAGGAGTTCATGTACGAATCCTCTTTCTGGCAGAATGATAAGAGGTCATTGGCTTTCTTGTTCAGGAGATCCCTAGAGGGACCAGCCCTCGAGTGGTTCTTTTCTTTGGAACCCTCAGAAGTAGAGGATTATGGTATCGTTTCACGCAAATTTATCCAACGATACCAGGATAGAGTTGCACCCTCCTTGTCTATCACGGATCTTATTGCAGAAAAGATGAAACCGGACGAGGAGTTTGTCAGTTTTGCTGACAGGTGGCGGGGCCTGGCTGAAAAAGTGAAAGATCACTTGTCCGAATCCGAACAAGTGAAAATGTTGATTTCCAACGCCACGCCCCAGTTCAAGCTAGTCCTCTCCTTGAACAACTTGACGAACATGGCAGAGCTCTATGAAAGGGCACGGTACTGCCAGAATGCTTTCAAGGACGCTACGTTCTCTAGCGTCTTTGATCCTCACAGACCTAACAGGCCTCCACCTCGGAAGCCTGCAGTGCCAAATTCTCCTAGCTCAGGTCCAACTACTGAGGGCACGCTCTCTCACGAGCAGGTCAGTACCATGAACAATAATTCGCCCCAATTTGTGAGGAATCAGCAGTACCAGAGGCCGCCACAGCCGAGCCAGCAGGGGTACAGGCAGCAGCAGAACCCCCATTACCAACAGCAGTACCAGCGGCCCCAGCAGCCGAATCAGAACCAGTTACAGCAATAGCCGCAACGGCAACAGCAGTATCAGCAGCCACATCAGCAGCAACAGCAACAGCCACAGTACCAGCCGCGTGCACCGCCGGCGTACCACAATGTCCCTCCTCCTGGTGACTACAACCAACAAAGGAGACCTCCAGGCCCGAAAAGGGCAGAGTACCCGGCCCTCCCAGAATCCTTGGCGGATATCTTCAGCGCTTTAATGGCAGCCAATGCCTTAGTTTTGCCGAGAGAGAAGGCCGTCTGGCCTCAAAACGCCGATACGTCTAGGTATTGCTATTTCCACAGACAACCTGGGCATACCATTGACACCTGCTTCCAATTCAGAGATTATATCCATGATCTCAATGAGCAGGGCGGCATAGACTGGGAGGAAATGAAGAAGTACATAACAGCCCTGAAGGCGAGGAGACCGCAGCAGCAGCAGCAGCAAGCAAGACCACCGGCACAGGCAGTAGCACCACCCAACATGGGAATAGTGCAGAATCCACTCCCGGAGCACCAGAACCAAAATCAGGTTGCTCCCATCTTGACGAACAGCCAGTCTGAGGCTGGTCGTGGGCAGCAGTGGAGAGTAGAGGACTCTTCCTCTCTTTGTTCAACGGGTCACGTTCAAAGTACCGCAGAGCGACCACCACGCCGCACCATCCACATACCAAGGCCACAACCCATTACTATCACCCCTATACCCACACCCACATATCACTCGCCCACGCCCAATAACCCATTACCACTACCCGCCTTCCTTAGACCCATTACGCCCCGCACCACTACACCTCCATCATATAACCCTCCGCAAACCAACAACGCGCCCCTCCTACCATCTAGGCCACTATTACGCATACCATTTCCTACTTCACCCGCTACCACTACCGCCTATCCAGATATGCCCTTACCATCTAGACCGCTATTACGCGTACCATTCCCCACTTCACCAACCACTTACCCATCCACCATCCAACCCTCTAGGCCTTTAATCCGCACCGCGCCATCACCACCTAGCCCTACGCCACCACCTACCTACCAACCCTCTGCGCCATCCGCACCATCCAACCCTGCGGTACTTAAAGTGTCACCCGGATCCTCCACGGTTGAGGAACACGCGCTCCGGAGTGGAAAGATTTTCAACAAGGTCTTTCCTCAGTCCACAGTCAGAGACGGCCCATCACAGCCGACTGAGGAAGCCCACAATGAAGAGAGTGCACCAGGCACTCAATACGACCTGTTGAAACACCTGGATCGGACACCGGCACGGATCACTATACTCGAACTGATCAAAAGATCCAAGAGTCACCAAGAAGCTTTAATGGAATATCTGCAGAAGGTGATGGTCAATGAAGACGTGCCGGTAGAGAAGATTACAGCACTACTAGTTCCTCAGGGGGATCAGCCCTCTATAACATTCCATACATCGGAACTAGCACCGCCAGCAGCCAGAAGCATGGCTCTGAGTATCACAGTCAATATCTGTAAGAAGGCCGTGGATGCATGCCTGGTCGACACAGGGGCTTCGATCAATGTTTTACCTCCGAAGACCCTGGAGTTATGCGGTGTGCCCAAAGAGAAATGGCTGCCCAGTCCCATCTCAGTAACAGCATATGACAATTCTACCCGTTCCCCTCTGGGAATGGTTTATTTAAAAGTGGAGCTGGGCCCTGTAAGTCACGCAGAGGTCGAATTTCACATCTTGGAAATCGACCCTTCCATAAATGCCATTTTAGGTCGTCCTTATATTAAATCTCTTGAGGCGATTCCTTCTACGAATCATCAATGCCTCAAATTCCCTTATAAAGGACGAATTATTAAAGTAACGAGCATGCGGATCCTTGCTGCTGCTCATTCATTGAACATTAAATCTGCTGTTTTACCTGGCCGACAACCTTTTCTGTCGGTATTACAGGTCTACCGTCCAGTGGCTGATCCTCTGAAAGCCGCCACTATTTCTCCATATCCGTTAGATGCTATCAAGAGGGGGAAGTGCATGAGTACCCCAGGATGGAGGGTTATGATGAAGAACGGCTACAAGCCTGGGAAAGGTCTGGGCACTCAGTTGCAAGGCAGGACCACTCCTGTCAGAAATCATCGAGCGGCACCTGGAAGTGGTCTGGGCTATAGACCAATAAAACTGAAACAAGCAGAAATCGAAGAAGGCCCGAAGAGCTGGGAGGCAATGTCTACACCACCTAAAGAAGGCCGAGATCCCTTAACATGGACCCTGTGTACGCACTTTGTGAAAGGGCCCATACTTAGCCACGACAATACGGTAGTCATTACTTCCTGTTTTGACTTCCATGATATATATGGGAGAGATTTGGCCAGACATTGCTCCGAACTACTTACGTACCAATCCTTGGAGGCTCTGCGGCCTATGAAAAGGAGGAAATTTGATGATCCTGAATGTGAATGGTACAGATGGTTCGATCTCAGGGACCTGTATATTGCACTGAACAGACTATTTCTGGATCCTGCAGAACCTAAGTGGCCGCCGCAGATTGATGAACTAATTGAAAGCCCTGGTGCTATATTTGACAAGCGGATACTGCTGTCCGAAGAGACTGATGAAGGGGAACCAGATGACCCCTATGAAGCTGGTTATACAACAGATCTGCTCTGGAGAGGGACATATCCTTCACATGTCTTCATGCTCCATACCTTATTTCGTACACTGCTTTTGACCCCGACTTGGTCGCGGGTCATAACTGAAGATATTCCACGGGCTCCGCCCGTCATGATTACTCTGTCCCTTCGGGACATTATACCACAACCTCCTCTCGATCGGGAGAGGTTGTATGATCTGATCTGGGACATATTACTATATGATCCCCCTAATCCTCTGGCCTTGGTGCCACTTACTCCGTCTGATTCTCCTTCCATTTGCATTCACTCCTGCTTTATGTTTAATTCTTTCATTTTCCAAAAAACACGCCAATCTGGCCACAAATTCTTCCCAAATCCTCATTGAGGAAACATCCTACTTGTCCGATTGCACCCCATCGCGCGGGTCCTTCGGTCAAGACTCTCTTCTAGATTTACTCTGTCCCTCCCCTCGGGAGGATTCTCTTGTATTTCCACTTGTATCACAGGATTTTCATCCTGCTTCGTCTTCGTTAGGTTATGATAGTGAAGTTAGGCAGTCTAGTCAGGTTAGTCAGTCTAGGAAGCCTAAGGGTAGGCAAATTACAGATAGATACCTCCAGGACTTAGCTGATAAGTGCTCTTCTTGCTCTTTAATTCCTCAGCTTTTAGAAAATCCAATTCAGATGCCAGAAGATTGCATGGATGATGAGTCAGTCAATGATGGGTACGGGGTATATGAATTAATGCATGAAAAGGACCCCATTGTTGAAGAAGAAGATGACGAGGACGCGGCTGAGGCATATGCTAGTGGAGTGAAGAGATTCGATGAACCCTCAGCTGCCGTAGAAGAGCCCACCAAAGAAATTAATTTAGGGACTGAAGACGAACCTAAGGTTGTCCTCGTCAGTAAAAATCTTTCTACAGAGGATGAAAACGCAATGATACAAGTACTCAAGGACTATAAGGACACTTTCGCCTGGAGTTATGAGGATATGCCGGGGTTAGACTCATCTTTGGTTGAACACAGGTTGACATTAAAGGACGGAGTTAGCCCGGTCAAACAGAAATTAAGGCGATTCCACCCACAAATGGCTCTAAAGATGAAGGAAGAGGTCGACAAATTGCACAAGGCCAAATTTATTAGAGTTGTCCTTTATCCACAATGGGTAGCCAACATAGTCCCGGTTATGAAGAAAGACGAAAAGGTCAGGATTTGCATTGACTTCCGCGATTTGAACCGGGCGTGTCCTAAAGACGATTTTCCATTGCCTCATATTGATGTACTCATCGATAACACCGCTGGCTATGAGACGTTATCATTCATGGACGGATTTTCAGGATATAATCAGATTAAGCTGGCAGAAGAGGATCAAGAGAAAACATCATTCACTACACCTTGGGGAACATACTGTTATGTTGTCATGCCATTTGGATTAAAGAATGCTGGAGCCACTTATCAAAGGGCCATGATGGCAATATTTCATGACATGATGCATATAGATCTGGAAGTGTATGTGGATGACTTATTGGTTAAATCGAAAACAAAGGCTGAGCACGCCAAAGTTTTGGCAAGGGTATTAGAGAGATCGAGAGAATATCAGCTAAAGATGAACCCCAAGAAATGTGTATTCGGGGTATCTTCAGGAAAATTGCTTGGATTTATTGTCAGTAAACGGGGAATTGAGATCGATCCTAACAAGGCGAAGGCTATTAGAGAAATGCCACCTCCTAAAAATTTGAAAGAGTTGAGAGGATTAATCGGGAGGTTGCAATTTATTCGCCGTTTTGTCTCTCAGCACTCACAAAGGTGTAAGCCTTTTTACGAGCTTACCAAGCCGGGAGTCAAATTCGATTGGGACGATAAGTGTCAGGAGGCGTTTGATGGATTAAAGAATTATTTAGCAAATCCTCCTGTTTTGAGACCACCATCTCCAGGCAAATCATTGATACTTTACATTTCAGTCCTGGATGATGTTGTGGGGGCTGTCTTAGCACAAGAAGATGAGGAAGGAAAAGAGAGGGCAGCCTACTATCTCTCCAAACTTCTCAACCCCGCTGAACAGAGATATACGGCGATGGAGAAAACATGTGCAGCATTGGTTTGGGTTGTGCAGAAACTGAAGCATTATTTTCTGGCCCATGAAGTCCATCTCATCGCTAGGATGAATCCGATCAAATTCCTTCTAGAGAAATCTGTTCTTACTGATAGGTTAGCGCGATGGCAAAGCTTTCTATCTCAATTTGACATCATTTATATCCAGCAGAAAGCGATCAAGGGCTATGCCATAGCAGAACATCTCGCTCATCATCCCCTTCCTCGTTTTGATCCAGTGCGATCAGAGTTTCCGGATGAGGAACTGATGTCCGTAAATCAAATCAGAGATGATATGTGGACTCTGCATTTTGACGGAGCTCTGAATTCTCATGGAAAAGGGATCGGTATTGTTCTGTTATCACCTGAAGGTATCACCATTCCACAAGCCTTTCAGCTTGATTTTCCAGTTACAAACAATATAGCTGAATACGAGGCACTTCTTGCTGGTCTCGAGGCTGCTCATTTTCATGGTGCCACCAAACTCAGGATCGTGGGTGATAGCCAACTAATTCTTCGCCCAAGTGCTAACCAAGTATCGAACTCTCGATCCCAAGCTCAAGCCTTATCAAGAGCTTACTTCTGCTTACTCAAAGCTTTTCACGAAATTGATCTTTGTCCATGTCCCTAGAAATCAGAACATCTTAGCTGACGCTCTAGCTTCACTTGCATCTTCTCTTGATTTTCCAATCAGCAAACAATCCGAATCAATCATAGTTCATAGGCGTCTTTCACCCGCCGTGAAAGATCCTTCATTCCTTAGAACTAAGGAGAAGTTGCTGAAGAAAGTCAGGGACGGAGATATCATTGAGAAAAGGGAAATCATGTTAATGGAGCTGTTAGAAGAGATGGATGATGAACAGAAGACATGGTATTATGAAATTGCAAAATATTGTGAAGATCAATCATATCCTGAGGAAGCTACAACTGAGGAGAAGAGAGCTCTCAGGAGAGTTGCTCAACGATACACCCTAGTTGGGGGAGCATTATACAAGAGAGGTTTTGATGGAGTTCTTCTGAGATGTCTAGACGAAGATGAGCTTTTGAAGGTTATGGAAGGAGCTCATAGTGGAGTTTGTGGTGGTCATGTCAATGGACAGATGCTAGCAAAGAAGATCCTTAGACAAGGATTTTATTGGCCAACCATGGAAGAAGACTGCGTAGGATATGTTCGTAGGTGTGCTAAGTGTCAACTTCATGCCGACAAAATTCATTCTCCTGCATCTTCACTCCATCCTGTTTCTTCCCCATGGCCTTTCTCCATGTGGGCTTTCGACATCATTGGACCTCTTGGTAATCTAGATTCCGGCATCAAGCAAAAATCTTTCATTCTCACGGCAACGGAATACTTCACCAAGTGGGCAGAAGCTGAAGCGTACGTGGAGATCAAAGCATCAACCGTCTGCAAATTCATCATGAAGAACATCATCACCCGATTCGGAATTCCAAGCACCATCGTCACCGACAATGGACCACAGTTCGTGTCACAAGAATTGAAGGATCTCTGTAACAGGTATAAAATTGCATTGCATCATTCGTCTCCTTATTATCCGCAAGGCAATGGCCAAGCAGAGGCAACAAATAAGACTTTGATAAAAATCATCAAAAAGACGTGTAAATCTAACAAATTCACAGATTGGCCAGAAAAATTGGTTGAGGCTCTATGGGCCTACCGAACTTCAATCCGCACGCCTACTGGGCAAACTCCTTATTCCTTAACATTTGGAATGGAGGCGGTAATTCCATATGAAATCCTTATACCGTCATTAAGAGTACAATTGAATAAGGAATTTTCCATTGATGAACATCGTTCAGCACTCCTTGCTCAATTGGAACTTTTAGACGAGAAAAGATGGTCAGCTGCTAATCATGCAAAAGTTTATCAAAATAGATTAGCACGTTTTTATCAAAAGAAAGTCATTGAACGTAAGTTCAAAGTCGGTGAAATGGTTGTCAAAAGAATTTTTATAAAACCTGGTGGTCCGCGTTCTAAGCTCCAACCCAACTGGGAAGGACCTTATGTTGTATCTCACGCTTTTCCTGGTAATGCTTATCGTCTTGTTAATGCAGAAGGAGAAGAGCTAAAACATCCCTGGAATGGTTTACATCTTAAGAAATACTACCCTTAGGTTAAAGAGTCGATCAGTATGGTACAAAAACCAGTGGAATCAGAAAATTTATAAACTCAAATTTCCTTATCAGTCTGAATAACTTAATTTTAAGCCCATTACTACACACACTGACACGTTTGATTCGTGAGTAACAAGAGATGACAAGTCCTAAAGAATATCGAAAGCTTGACCGAAAGTGCGAAGTCCAAATCATTCATTTTTTGAAACAAAAATTCTGTTTTAAACTCGGCCCATGATGTCGGAACGAGGCTTAGAATAGACTACCAAGAATACCCGCCATCTTAGTAGGAGGCCGTCATAAAAAAAATGGGGGAGATCCGTCCCGAAGAATAAAAAAGAAAAAAAAGAAAGAAAAGAAAAAACAAGGCAAAAGCCAAATGTCAAATCAAAAAGGCCATTACATTACAAACGTTACATCAAGGCCATGAAATGAAATGAAAGGGAACGCAAGGTCGATAAATACCCCGGAAAGAAAATGACCGAACCCCAACGGATATTAGGGTAGAAAATGGACATCTTTTTAAGTCTCCGGAACCTTCTTATGGGCTTTCTAAACTTATTCTTCTTTTCTTTCTAAAGAGATGTACTTCAAACTTAAGGAATTGCTTACATTGACTAAGGGTCAAATCATCAAATGGGATCACGAATGGAAACACAAATTCAAACACGATGGGTTTAACTTAAGTTGTTGAAGAACAATTTGGAAATTAAGTTAATAAATGAATATGATCTTTTGATCTAAGTACCATGCTGATCTTTTAGTCAAAAACCCCAAAAAAATACATATGTTTCAAAAATTCAAAAAAAATACATATATCAAAAAAATCAAAAAAAATACATATGTCAAAAATCCAAAAAAATACATATGTCTCAAAATTCAAAAAAAATACATATGTCAAAATTCAAAAAAAAAAAAAAGCATATATTTCAAAACCCCAAACAAAAATGAATATTTTCAAAACAACAAAAAAATATTTCAGTTAGCATCTGCTTGTTGCATTTAGTATGTTTCATTTTTTTTATTTTCAGTGAGCATCCGTTTGCTTGTATGTTGCACTTTGTTTAAGTTTGATTATTCTCATTACCTTTGTTAATAAAGGCTATGCCCCTTGACCATTTATTTAAGGAAAAGATTGATTGACCATTTATTTGGTCAGGCAAGGGGCTAAGCCTGAACAGATACTTAACTTGTTTGTTCAAGTCATATACAGGGTACAAGGCATGAAAAGAGTTGGAATTCGAGTAGAGAACAAGCAGAAACCTGTTTCTGTGAGTAAAAGGCGTCGAGGAGCACTGCCGCCTTTTAACATGTTAATGGCGTCGGCGCGACACGACGCGTTTCTGAAATTCAAGAAAAAAACCTGAGAAAGCTGGAAAATATCAAGAAGATCCCATTGTGGGAATTTATGAAGTCCTAACCGTGGCTAAAAAGACGGTTATTTCTACCCATGTATTATTTCATGTAATCATTGTGCATTCGTATTACTATATATTAATTATTTATTAGAGTATATCAAGGACCTTGTGTTTTTGATGAAATTGGAATTTGAGTTCCCCTACAACAAAAACAGTGATAATTCCAGAGGATTCTTAATCACACGGATAGGCCGTTGGATTGTTAATTAGTGAGGACGATGGTTCCACTTTTGTGAAACGGTGCGTGGATAAACGAGCTTCGGCTTAGCACTAGATTACAAGAATTGGTATCTTGACTCATTAATGGCAATTTAACAATATTATCCTTGATTAATTTATATTTTATTTAACTTTATATTTTTCTTTTAGCCCAGCATGCATCACGTAGGACTTTGAAATCATTGTAATAAGAATTCATTATTGATTAAGTTTCAGACCATTAAATTAAATAACTCAAAACATGATATGAAATATTCCATTCTGAATTGAGTATCTTGATTATCTTTGAGGTTCGCTTGAAGATATCTTTGGAATTCTATCCTTTTTTGGATTCTTTATCCAATATTTCTTGTTTTCTTTTAAGATCCATCATGGCTGTAGCACGTCCACATTGGCTGGCAAACGCTCCCCATGATGAAACCTACAGTGTCTATGACCTAAGGTACTTCCCACTCCGAGGAGGTTGATCGACCTTATTTTATTTCCTTGTCTACCTCATCCAGACAGGATTGATTCCATTGATTTCTTTGAACTATCTTCATTGATGATTTTGAGAAAAATTCCAATCATGTGATGTTAAGAGCGTGTCTCATCACACCTTGGCATCACCTTTTCAGTACATTCCATTCCATTTCACTCCCTTGCAAAGATGATGCCAAGGTGAGGCAGCTGTAGACACGCTAATTTTGACGTCATTTTGAGTAAATTTCATATCATATAATAATGCCTCAGAATGGTCTGATAATTAATCATTAATTAATTTTTATTGATCTTTTTAAGTGTCGGGTTTAACAGACATGTTTAAGTTAATCAATCGAATTGATTTTAGCTCAAATTTCAGTTAAAATATTCAGAAATTCTAAAAAGGCGTCGACCCATGTGGACGCCATTTAGAGTTTATTCCTATTTTAGTGTTTAAATTTGAATTTTAATTAATTGGTTTATTGACTAAAAGGCGTCTGTTAATGTCGACGCGATTTAAGTTTCCTAAGCTGTCTTAACTTCTCTTCCGGATGTTTATCCTTATCTTAATTAGAGTAAAAGACGTCTACACAAGTGGACGCGTTTTAGCTAATAAAGATAAAGATAAGTTTTCCCGGATATTTATCCTTATCTTAATTAATCTGAAAGGCGTCAGCCAAGGTGGACGCGTTTTAGATAATTACAGATAAAGATGAATTAATCAGTAATTATCTGTCGATTAAGGTAGATAAATCCTAGATTTTTCTATGTTAATCGCGAACGCAGAAAATGCCTATAAATACCTTGCCTATCAAGGAGTTAAAAAAAAAAAAGGAGAGAGAGAATTATTGAGCCACAGCGTTATAGCAATTTGGAGATCGAAGCAACCACGCCGGAGCGCTGCCATTTCCAGAAGACGGCATCCTTCTTCCAGATCTTCATCCTTCAAGGCTTCTCCAACTGGGCATAAGTTTTTCATATTAGAATTTTATTTTCATTCATTAGTTTCATTCTCTCATATTCACTTCATGCAACACACACCACGTCATTAATTTTCCAAAACCCATCTGTTCTAAAGGGGTTTCAAAGTCATTTAAAACAAGTGAGTTGCTGTTTATACATGTTTATAATCATGGTTAGCTTTGATATTATTTCTATTTAGATTCTCATCAATATTTCTTCTTTATTTTTCTGTCTCTCTGTCTGCTGCATCCAACAACTGAATAACAAGAAATCAAAAAGAGGGAAATCAAGCAAAAGCCAGGAGAACTTCTGGACGATCCTCAACATTCAACAGCAAGAACGAAAAAACAAAGAGGCTCTCTTTCTTCAGCCGGCTGAAGGAGGGGAACCAAGGATTCATTCTTCTGCGTTTAAACAGGTAGGCGATCAAACTCTTTTGAAGCTTTTTAGTTAAAAGTTTCTGGCGATCACAGCACCTTAGTTGCATTTTTTTAATAGGTTAATTTACCCTAAACAACATAGTTTTTCACATTAATCACACGAGCAATTTTCAGCACCTACAACGGCAGCGGCTAGTGTCGCCACTTGCTGCTGAAGTGCCTCCACCCGGTCGTCTCCAGTAGCGAGGGACTCTAGTATTACAGGCAGAGCCGCGCTTTGAGGTAGAACAGACGGGGCGCTTTCGGAGTGTAGTGGCTGCACTGAAGTTGCCCGCGTCTCTGCTTCGTCTTGCCCGGATCGTCGGGTTATAGGACGATGAGACATGACTATTTGCTTGTTTCCCACAGACGGCGTCACGTGATGTAGCCGAAGCTATCACGACCGGATTCCGAAGCTGAAATCCGAAGTTGGGATTCGAAGCTTGATCGGATTGAAGAAGAGGCCCGACGGGGATCTGGAACGCGGCGAGGGCGGAGACGAGGCCGAAGATCCAAAGCCGAGGGTCGCCCGGTCAGATGTGGGCTAGCCTGCGAAAGGCGCAGCCGAAACTCCTCCGGTTGAGGGACAGCTGGTGCGGGACGGAGCCGAAGCATCTTTAGGCGAGGACCAGCCAACGAATGGCGTCGAGACCGGAGGAAGAAGTCCGAGGTCGGTGGCCAAGACCGACTCGGGGAGGTCGGCGAAGATTCAAACCGAGCCCCTGCAGGGGGAAAGAAGAAGAAAAACCAGTCAGCATGAATCCCGAGCTTTGGCCCTTAGGAACCCCCTCCGACGGTTAAGTTAGCTTCTGAAGATGATTCGATTCAGAAGTCAAAGAGGTGGAAGAAGCAGCTTTAATGCTTTTCGGACTGTAGTCCTTAAGGGTCACGAAGACATACCTTTGGTAATAAATAGCCGTATATTTATAGCGAAGGATAGAGGATGTTTAACGGTGGCAGCCGATATAGGACTATGTTCTGGATTTATTGGTAAACCGCCATAGTGCCTAACCCTCCCACCGGAGTGGGCCGGATACGGCTACTGGGCCGAAGGGGATTGGGCCGCTGATGGGCCGAAGCCTACTGGACCGAGGACTGCTGAGCCGCTAATGGGCCGAAGGCTATTGGGCCGCTGACGGGCCGAAGGTTATTGGGCCGCTGACGGGCCGAAGAGCACTGGACTGCTTACTGGGCCGAGGGCCGCTGGGGCGCTAATAGGCCGAAGGCTGCTAGGGGGCCTTTTACTGCTGCTGTTGGGCTGATCTCAGCGTTGGACCTGTTTTAATGGGCCGAATCGGATTCTGCCTCATCAATGCTCATGAGAACATACAGGTGAGTTAGATGTTTTGTCCTTTAAACATCATCTTAACTGTTGATATGATGCTTGGGGATCGATCTGACTTTAGCTAAAATTAAATTAAAAAGAAAATAATTTGTTGCATCGCATATGGCTGAACTGGAATAGACCACTCTGTCCCGCTCTGCCACGTGCACATCCGCACATGACCTGCGCGCCCCGCATTAAGTGCGTCATAACGTCTTTTTTCTTGAATCTTACCTCACTTATCCCACCATGCACAGGTTCCCCCAAAATATTTGTGATACTATTGCTTGTTCTTTGCAGGCCCCTCCACAAACATGTTTCAGATCTGTTCACTGTGCTATTTTCCCTTACCTATAGGTTGCTGCTTGTAAGGCAAAGGCAGCCCCCTTTTACCTGCCCGCAATAATGTGTCATGCAACCGGTTGGTCATGGCACCCTCCAACTCGATGGAGATGCCAAAGAAGGTGCACACTACCTGTTCGACCATTTGCTGATGTTAAAAGTGGCTCCTTTCTTTAGCATCCATAACTGTCGTCAATCTGCTGGTGGCTATAAAAGAAGGTTCATTCTTCTTTTCATGTCTTGAACAAGATCAGGTTGTCCGTATTCTTCTTTATCATCCATTTCGATGTTAATTAAGTAGATCTGTCAAACATATAATCTTAACGTATCTCTCAAATATTTTTGGTACTTTATATAACATATTAAGAGGTTAGATGTGACTAATAGATTTTAGACATCATATATAAGTTTTATCAAACAAGGCCTTACTCTGCTATTCCATCAGGTGCCTTGCTCCCACTAAGAAAAGTGAGTTTTTCCTATTACATGAAACTACTTATATTTAGATCTTCCTCAACGAGCATCTTCGTAAAAGACATACGTGCAGTTACAATCTCACATTTATAATTTGATACTTATTCAATCTATTAAATATATGTCAAGGACGATAAGTTCAAGAAAAGCTTTTACAAAAATAGAAAATATAATGGGAGACAGAAATTCATGGGCAGTTGATAATAATGGAGGGCAAGGGCATATGGCAAAAGGAGAGAGGATGACCCCCGTCATAGAGTGGGTGTTCTACTGCACACAACAATAATGGATTATACAAATGATAGAAAAACTTACATTCTTCCCACCGAACCCAAACTCATCCTCTTACATTTGGACAGGATTTTAATCAACCATGTTCAAGTTGAAACAGGAGACAATCCAACTTTCTAATAGCATAGATTAACTCTTGACCTAATCCAACCCCGCGCCCCCCCCCCCAAATTTTTTTTGACCAGTGAAAACCTGCTATTCATTCATAAAAGAGGGAGAATACAAAACAGATGCAAGGAGACGAGAGGTACAAGCACGTCAGAAGAAACAGGAAGAACAGCTGCAGAACACGCCAGAAGGACATGTAAAAGATTGGGGTTACAACAAAAACAAGTCACATAGTGGAAGCCATGAATGCGTGCAGCGGAAGATCCGGAACCAAAGGGTAAAGACCCATCCTGGAGAGAGTCCACTAGATAGCACTTGAACATACACCGAATGCACAAACATCGACTCGACGATCTCAGATCAACTAGATGGAAGCGAAGCTTTGGGGGATTAGGACGGGCCTCCTCGGAAGCATCGGCACGACCACCATAAAGGGCTGCCAACCAGTCTGAACAATAAAGATAAGGGGGCTTGGTAACGCACACCTTCAGAGACGCACTGATGAAGCTTCCAATCTCCAGCACCACCAAAGAATCTGAAATCTCTAAGTGGAGTCTTCCCAACAAAGCCATCAAGACCACTAAAGACTTTGGTCGACAAACCTGACGAACCTGAAGAAGAAGAAACGAAGCACCACACGAGGAAGGGACCAACAAAGGGGAACGGAAAAGAGCAGCGACAGGATCAAACATACTATGCTGAGAACCAAACACCAGCAACATCCAAGGGAGACTATGGCAGGCCAGAACAAAATCGATAAGACTCGGAGATCTTACCACATCAAAAATCCAGCGGTGAGATTAAAAGAAAGGCAGTAAGCTACAGCCGCACCAACAAACACAAGTGTTGCCAGACAACAGAAACCCCAAACTAGTAAAGCTCGACAAAACTAGCAGGGAAAAGAGGGGCTGGTCGGCGGAGGAGGGAAAAGGGAGGAGAGAAACAAGGTGGGCAGTGTTAGGGGCGACAGAGAAAAGGAGGGGAAGCGAAGGGGACGGGAAGACCGGTGATGGAAGGGTGGAGGGGGTGAGGGATGCCAAGGAGGAAGACCCCCTCCCCCCCCCACCCCCCAAAGGGAACCGCCATAAGGGCGCGAAGATTTGCCAAAGCAATGGAGCCGGCCAGCAAGAGAAAACCGGGTAAGGGTCCCCCAGGGTTCCACTCCACGGCAGCCGCCTAACCAACTCTCCAAGTTGCAAGTCTAATGCCACAGGCATCTCTGGATACATCCGTGTGTTTTATAAACACATTCAGCAAAGCAACCAAGACCCGACCAGCAGATCCCAGTTGCACCACCTTTAATAACGAGTGCCAGCAAAACACATCCTTTATAATGGTAAGTACATCTATTGAAGCCATCGAACACTGATCAGCTCAAACAGATCGACGAACGTTCATATGCACACGCCAACAATACCCGCGCCACAAGCACTGTACGATCGTCATGCGTTGTCAAGAAACAACAAACCTTGCGCGACATTAGAAGAGGACGAGGCATGACAACCTCCAATCTTATAAAAAGAAATTAAGAACAAAACAACTAATGGATACACATCTACATAAACATTTTGTGGAACACCTAGATATTCTATGTAATACTGTACAAGACCCAGCGAAACCTGCCAGAAACAGGCATATCAGCACAGAAGGCACTGGAGCACTGTTAGCTTCGAAAAAGAGAGCGCACCTGCCTGAAGAAGACGAGGTTAACCCTCGAGACCTCATAGAATCAGGCTGCCAAGGGCTCGGCAGGTGGATCTAACCACTTCATCCCCGAAAGCATGAAACGATGAACAATTCGAGTCAAAAAGGTCCAGCCCCCGATTGGACAAAACTGGGGAGCTGTTGATCTGTCAACGGGGACTTCAACGGGAGCACCCATTTTCTTGCAGCTGCTAGAATGCTGCTTGCATGAAGTTTCCTGCATTTTTTTCAGACGCCCCAGAAAAGACCTGCCGTTGGTTGCAGATCAAACCTAACAGTGATCCAAATTCCAAACAATAAATCCACGAGGGTCTTACTCAGCAGCAGTATGAACAAGTGTACTGCCACATGACGTCCTAGGAGAATCGGCATACAGGAACTTGCTCAACAACTGCATCTTAGGGATCGGTGCATATCCCATATTGCTTGCTGAGTCCACACGAACATCATTCCATTGACAAAAAAGCCCACTTTTCTGTAGTGTGACTTGCTGATCCCATCTTGATAAATTCCATGCAGAAAAAATTGGTAACCTTATCAAAGAACAGGTGCATCATCCTTGGAATATCTAGCAGAAGGCACCCGCTGCAATGTTCGTGAAGGATCTTGCTTCAGCCGCTTGCTGGAAACTGTGTGAGCTAGCCTGGTTATTGCAAAATGGGAATAAGATGGGGAGTAAATAACGATGAAAGCAGACAGTGGGGAAAACTAAAACAAGATTATCGACTTCACACAAGCCATGTTTTAGGCACGATCAGAACAACTTCTAATTTCGTAGGAGTAAGTTAGGAAGTAACGTTGTCACATAAATGATGAAAACTTCTACAGATCAAAACCATTATTCGAATTGGAGATTAATGTGAGGAGTAATGATTTTATAAACAATGACATAATTGCATGGCATGTTGTAGTATATAATGCCAACAACCATTCACATTTGGCAAGCCGCTCAAGATGAAAAAACAATTAGTCATAATGCAATGCCATGGTTGACTATCTTTCTTGAGCTTCAAATTATATAGGGAGTCTTAGAAATTTGATTCCGACAGGTGTGCAGAAGCGTTGGGGTAGGGGCGTCAGTGTTGGGTTTACTAAAAGACATACTGGGGGTTGAACTTTTCTTAATTCTTTAGATGAACAGTTTCCAGGAAGGAAATTTTACAAGGAACTTGTTAGAGCAGACAGACAAAACTTTGACCTTCGAGGGAATTTTTTTGGTGGGTCTCTTGAATGATATATAGGGGCCTTGGGGTATGTTGCAGGGATGGAAACCGCCAAATTTAGCCTGTTCAGGTGATAAGAACTGATATCATAGGAAGTAGAAATTTTGAAGTTCACGTAACGCTCTCCAATTTGGAAAGAAATAATGCAGTTACAGCGTCCAGAAAAAAATGCACTCCAAAGCAGGCGGCAATTGGCAGAATTCTGGGCAGATGGATAAATAAACAAAGAAAGAAAACTGGTCTTTCCCACCTGAGGTGACAAGAAATGAAGATTAGTTCATTTCGCAGTCATATGACCACAAGATTGATTTCATAGTCTCCAACTGTTACTAAGCCAAAGTACCAACCCAAAACTTAAGCTGATAGATACATAAGCCCATGGCATAAAGGGAGGCTTCGATGTTTCATGGGTTAAAAATTGTCAGAGCAAGCAGAATGGCAGATTAGGTATCAAGGGACTTTGTGAATTCGACCTCGCACCTCTCTCTAAGTTGCTGTGGAAATTGGCTACGGCTGACTGTGGTCTTTGGTCAGAGGTGATACGGTTTAAATATTATAGGTCCATTCAGTGGGATGTAATGCCAGCCTCTTTTTCCAGGGTCTCGTGTGTGGAGGCATTCTCCATGCGGAGGATGTGTTTGCTGCTTGTGTCTCACTTGGGGATGGTAGAGCATGCCTATTTTGGATTCATAAGTGCCATGGTGCTGCATCATAATCTGTTCGATTCCGGTCCCTTGCTCCCAATTTGCTACTGCCTCCAACCAATTTGCAGACGTGACTCAGGTTTTTGACCCAAACCCAAGGGGTGGGGGATGGGCACCCTCCTTCAGAAGACAGTTAAGGGATGCAGAAATTGAGGAACTTGGTTCTCTTCTTCAGCACCTTCAGGACTTCTTCTGTTGTTCCTTCTCGGCCGGATGTTTAACAGTGCGCATGGGATTCAACCGGCCTTTTTTAGCAAAGTCAGCTTATAGGGTTATTGCAGATAGAGGTGTTCACCATTAGTTCCACAGCCATATTTGGAAGCCAAAGAGGCCTCTCAAAGTCAAAATCCTTCTTTGGAGGTGCTCTCTTCGTAGGTTGCCCACGTGTGTAGGCTAGCCAGCTATATTGATGGCCTCCCACTTGCTCCTTGTGTGGAGAGGAAAAAAATTGATCACTTATTCCTGATGGAGGAAAAAAATTGATCACTTATTCCTGAAGTGTACATACTCCCGAGAGGTGTGACAGATTCTACTGGGAAAGCTTAAGGTTCGGGGTGATTCATTCTCTCTCTCTCTCATCAGCATGGTGGAGAGCTTTCTTACATCTTAGATATGGCTAGACTTCCCGAGAAGGATGGCAAGATGTGGTGGTTGGTCCTTCATGCCACCTTTTGGGCCATTTGAGGCAAAAAGAATAGGAGGATTTTCCGTCAAGAAGCTTGAATTCAAGCCATAACTGTCTCTTTTGTATGTGATAAAGTGAGAGAGTGGACTTTGGCTTGTTGTAACGTAATTATGTAACAGCTTCTTCTACATGCTTGTCTACTCTCCTTTTTTTTAATATACTCCGTGGTACTACTCACTTTCAAAAAAAAAAGAAACATAAGCCCACAACTGATATAGGTACGGAGTGCTTCATGAATATCCCATGTGGGACAAAATGGTTTCCTCTCAGGTAGAGCTGTGCAAGCAGCAGTCCTAAATATGCAAAGGCCAAAGAAGAAATCCAACAAGTAAACTGACTCTGATGCCATATATCTGACCGAATTGGTGGAGGCCCAGAAGTCAGAACTAACACAACCACAAAGCGACTCATCCCCACTATGGGATTAAACGGCCTTCACCAACACCAACTATTAGCGTAAATAATGCCGTGATTTTCAGACTGATGTTTACCCAATTACCGAGGGGTCTTCCAAAAGTGAACAAAAAGAGAGACTTTGGTGAAGTTTTCCTTAATGATGCTGAAACCATGGAACAAAGGATTATCAAGAGGTCAGAAGCATTAGCTGCCAGCTGGTTGATAGTGGGTACGGAGATGGGCACTAATACTGTATTGATGCTATAAAAGTTTACATATATTTTTTTTAAAAGTGGATGGTACCACATGTAATATTTACAAAAGAGTTAAGAGTACAAAAGAGGAAAATACAGCAACAAAAATCTTCCTGTACAAAAGTCACCAAGAAGGTGAGAAACCATTAACTCTCTCCAAGAAGACAAAAAAAAGGAGTTGTTGGAATGGTTAATGTTGCACAAAAGACTAGACCACTCCCTAACTCTTGACCCAGTAAAAGCAAATACATGCTCAGAAGTGTTTGCCTCCCTCCTGAACACTCTATTGTTACGTTCCATCCACGAAGCCCAAATGGTCGCATGAAGGATCAGCCACCAAATAATGCGGTCCTACTTATGGGGCCAAGGTCTATCCCACGAGCTAAGAAGATGATCCATTGAGTGACCCGGATTGGCGACAGTTCTCAATCTCTGGCCTAACAAGCACCACACCTCCAAGGTAAATGAGCAGGCCGTGAATAGGTGATCTCTAGTTTCCTCCACCGAACCACAGAGCACAAAGCAGTGGGACGTCTGGCAAGAAATGACCAAGCCTATCACAAGTCGGAAGTCTATCAATAGCAGTCCATAGTACGAACAAACCTTAGGAGGGCTTTTAACCTTCCAAACTGCAGTGAAGTAAGGGAACCAAACCCCTCCATCCGCAATCATAGAGTATGTCAATCTAACAGCGAAACACCCCTTGGTATCCCATCTCCAGCCCCATTTGTCCTGCTCTCTTGGATCCAGCAAGCAACCCTGTAACATGTTGAGCATCAGCACCAGGTCCTCTAACTCCCGCCTCCAACAAAGTTGAGGGACATCAATCTCGAATAGGTGACAAACAGCTGCAAGGGGATCATTAGGAATGGTGAAAAGACACGGGAAAAGAACCCTGAGAGACTGATTCCTGCACCAAATGTCCTGCCAGACAACACTTGCCGCCTTCACCCACCTAGATGTATGCTCCTGCCTGGAAAATATCTATGCAGCCCAAGACACCCCCTTCCAAATCTGCGAGACATTGTATGTGGTTGGAAGAGAAACATCCCAAGCTCTATGCTGCCTATAGTACTTTTGGGTGATAACCTCCCACCAGAGACCAGAGTCCACTTAGACAAGTTTCCAAATCCATTTAGTAAGTAGGGCCAAGTTAAAAGAGTGGAAATCTTTCAGTCCTAAGCCACCATTCTCCTTGCTCCTACACAACCTCCTCCAACTCACAACATATTCTCCCCTCTTAGGATCACCAATACCATGCTAGAGGAACCTCGCCTGGAGAAAGTTCAACTTGGAAGCCACTGACCTGGGAATCCTGAAGATAAGAGAGGAAGCAGGTGGGAAGACTATCCAACACCGATCTGCACAAAGTCAAATGGCCTCCAAATGAGAGAAGTTTGCCTCTCCACCCTGCAAGTCTACTCTCAAATCTATGGATTATGCCTGACCAGTCCTTGCATTTAAGAGGCCCTGGGCCCAATGGCAAGCCCAAGTAGGGGATGGGGAAGTCTCCTCTGCGACAACCCAAAATCACCATGGCCCTATTAAATTCTCTCCCCCTGGTCCCCCATATTAATATTAGTGAGCTGGCTCTTCAACAAGTTGACCTTCAGACCAGTGACCTCTTCTAGGAGTTCCAACATGAGCCTAGTCACAAACAGCTGGTCCTCATCCTCCGATAGGAACAAAATGGTACCATCAGCATATTGGAGATGGGAAATAAGCAGACCATGTTGAGACTAAAAAGTTTACATAAATACTGGTAAGGCCCACGAAGAAAAGGGTACCAAAAATTTTTAAAACGTTGTTTTGATTTTGGTGGAGCTATTTAGAAAGCTACTATTAGTGTAATTCTATTTCATGGCATTACAAATATGGACCATAACTTAAAAATGACATAGCATGAAACTTGTGCACATACAGACTTTCATCAAGTACTTAATGAGAAAAATAATATAAGCAAGGGCAAAAGGAATGAACAACTAATCTTAGAGGATGCATGAATATTTTTAAATAGTTTCTGCATGGATAAGAACTGCTTTTTACTAATAGGAAAACAACCAATCCTACTAAAACAGTACCTTTTGACATTGGATGTTTGATAATTATAGTTGGTAAAGAGGAAGTGACAAAATACTTGCCTGATAAAATCCCTAGGTGTATGCCACTTGCAGATGATATCATTTTAATTGATGAGAATGTACATGGATTAAATGAAAAGCCGGAATGGTCTAGCAGTGTTTTAGAATCCCAAGGCTTTAGGATAGATGTACTTTTAGTAACCTGAGGGTGCACCAAGAGGATATGGTTATGATCAATAATAGTCAAGCTATTCCTAAGAGTAGTCACTTTCAACATTTAGGATCCATTACTCAAGAGAACAGGGAAATCAAAAAGGATGCTGGGGCCTATAATCAAGGCAGGTTGATTGACGTGCAGAAGTACATCTGAAGTCCTCTATGAAAGACAGCTCCCCTCAAAGCTCAATGGAAAATTGTTGGAATCATTGTGAGACCTGCTATATTGTGTGGAACTAAGTGCTGCGCGATGACAAAAGAACAAATGTGTGGCCAACATGGGGATGTTGAGATGGATGTGCAGAAAGTAGGAAGGATAAGATTCAGGACATGTATGTGGCAACCTAAGTGTAGCTCTAACAGATGCGAAGCTTAATAAAAATAAGCTTAGATGATTTGCTCATGTGCACCATCACCCAAGCTCAGCCTGCACGCTCCACTCTCTCATTCAGTTTAAAGTTTAAACCCAGGGATTCACTTCCTAAGGCAAGCTCCCTGAGCCGACCACCCTATGGCCGCTGGACATGCAAAGGAAAACCTGATCATCCTTATTATGTCTTACTTTAAACCTAGGGATTCACTTCCTAAGGCAAGCTCCCTGAGCCGACCACCCTATGGCCAGTGGACCTGCAAAGGAAAACCCGATCATCTTTATTATGTCTTTTACTGGTACCCTTTAGACAGTTTGGTCAAATTATGTTGTTTAGACACCTTCACCAAAAAAAAGGTTCCATGGACTTGCACTAAACAGCATCAGAATTCCATGAAGTGGAAAATGAACTATCAATTCCCGGACAAGTCAGACACAAAATCAAAGATCCAACAAATGGTAATTCTAATAGCAACCTCAGTATGAAATCCTATAGATCTCAGGAAATTTCAGACTACTTGAAAAATGAATAACAAATTTTAATCCAGATTCATCAAGTCAGAGGTCTTGTCAACAACATCTGGATGCTACACCAATATCAAATCCAAATGCTCACCTTGGAGAAGCGGAATGCTTTTGAGAAAATTGACCAAGCATCGCCTGCAGTTTCCCAAGGGCCTCCTGAGCAGCCTATAGAGAAAGGTGTCATTAGTCATGAAAGAAGCAGCTAGTTCGAATGTTCAATAGAAAATCAGGCATTTGATGAATGGTCTGGTGGTTTTTTTATCCAGCCCAAAAAGATGATAAAAGAAAATGTACATCAGATTCAGCAGTCTGATGGTAACAGAAGACTGAAACAATCGCACCCAAGATCACGTATTAACCTGTGATATCTTTTCTGCTCTAATTTAGGGTTAAAATATAGCAATAGCAACTTGATTTAAGCCATCCAAGATTGATGTTTCACCATTAAATGAAAAATATGCGTCAGAACAAACGAAGTTGCACCACATGCAGCAACGTAAATGCACATTCGTCATTTGTAGAGAGAGGATAAGCTGGCAAAAGGTAATCACGATATGCACATCATCATGCAAAATTTTTATCACAAGCTGGCAACTGAAACCAAAAAAAAGGGAACAAGAAAAGTAGTACCTCCAACTTAGCCTCGTCCCAGGTCATTCCACTTCCCTTCCCTAGTTGCTGCCCAGCTATCTCAACCTGAAAAATATGTTCCCGTCACGAAATTAATACTGATAAATACCAACAGAATAAATAATAACAAGGAATAAATAGCTGCTAGCATTTCTCCTTTTTCCACTAGATGCTTGAACTATCAAATCATTACCAAAAAAACATAGAGATGTCTGGAAAGAAATTTATGGATCCCTGTATAGTTACCCTTGAGACGGTGGTCAACACCTGCATATAAATGGCTATACGTCCTAAGAATGCCATGACCTATCAGAAAATGGGCCAACAACCTCTCCAAATCAAACAAACTATTGACCGGTGTCCACAAAGTTGCCACCAAAATATATGAACCTCACACTCTATGAACACCAAATGGCAATAATCCAACACTCTGTATCCATCTCATCAACCCTATCTAATCAAATGGACAGCGTCCAGAATGCATGAATGTTCCTCACAGTCCAAATGGCTCATATTATAAGCATGAAGGAAGATCTAGCACAGGTTCTTATAAGCCAAAAAGATGTTGCTCCTTATCTCAGTAACTAAGGAAACCAGCATTAGACTTTGGCTAAAACCATCATGCATGGGCAAACCCACACGTCCTATACAAAACCTCCAGGACAACTTTATATTGAAGACACAGATGCCACATGCAATCAAGCAATATAACGCATATAAGGTGCCTAAATAATTTTTTAATAAGATTTTGAATGAGAGAAGAATGCTGAACCATCGGAGGAAAAGCATCATAATACCCTTTTTAAGATGCCTCCCCCCCAAACCCCCCATCCCGATTTCAAAAAAGAATAAAAATCACCAAAAATTTCCCTCTAGCTTGTTTCCCACCCTTTGAGATTTAATTTTCACCGTTGGATGAAAAAACTTAACTGTAACCGTTCAATCAGATCCGTCGTTGTTTGGCGATCAAAACTAAAATCCCAAGATATGGGATCAACCCTAAAGGCTAATCTGACGAATTTTCCTTTTCCTTTCTTTTTTTACTATTTTTGCAATATTTTTAGATGTTTATCTTTTATACATACCTAATCAGCTCCGCATGATCATCAAGATCAGACGGTGAAAATTAAAGTCCCAATGATGGGATCAACCATAAGAGGCCTATTTTAATATTTAAAATTTTATGAAAACTTTTATTTTTTAACGGGGAGAGCATCTAACTTAGATGCACCTCGGAGCACATTGAATCCTCTCTCTCGCTCTCTCTCTCTCTCTCTCTCTCTCTCTCTCTCTCTATATATATATATATATATATATATATATATATATATATATATAGATATATATATAGAGAGAGAGAGGGGATCAGCTGCCACCAGTGACAGCCGTTTATATTACCACATAATAATGAATGTTAGATTGTTTCAACCGGACGGCGGCCACACAAGGCGGAGAAGTTGGGTACAAGCACACGTGACACCATGAAACCCAGCATCCCTCGCCGTTTCCCGTTCCATTCCCCAACTGGCCAAGCAACTCTTTCCCCATTTTCCCCTCTCCGAAGAACTATCTATAGCTCCCCTCTCTCCATGCAAAGCCCAATGCCCTCCTAACGCACAGAGAGATTGAGGCGCCGGGCATCCCCTCTCTCAACCAGAGGTAGCAACCAAACACCTGCCCAAGCCCTCCCCTCTCTCCATTGGGGCAGCGACCCACCTCCCGCCATGCCTCCATGACCGACTTTGACGTGGAAGCCTGCACATACATGCACAAAGAGAGTGAGAGAGAGAGAGAGATGGCAATATTCTGCCGCTTGAGGGCCTGCCTCTGGCTCATTGAGAACTTTAGGGTTCTTCCCTTCATCTAACTGGAGGATGTGATCATAAGCTAAATTACATCTTGTTGCTTTATGCTGCAGGGTCGTCATTGCTTCTCCTGTCTCCGGAGGCATCACCTCCCAAGTCACGCTCAAAGCACAGGCTACAAGGTATGCTTCGTGTCTATTGCCACACGTCGATGCTATCAACCTCTCTGCTCCAGAGGACCAGAACCCAAAACCACGCTGCTTTCAGCTTGTTGTTGGCAGCTGGGCTAAGTTTGAATGTCGTGTTCTTTCTTTTATGGGCAATTATATGTGGGCACATGAGGAAGTTGAGAGTCTGAATGCAGTGGGGAGACTGAGATCCGTTGCGTAAGGAGGAACCTACTGCTGCAAGCCCTCGCAAGTGATCTCCCCGAGGGCACCATTAGGTTCAGCTCCAAAGTGGTCCTAATCAAGGAACAGAGGAATCTAAGGTCTTGTACACTTGGCAGATGGTTCCACACTCAAGACCAAGCTACCTGCCCCATCCGTTTCTTGATAAATAGAGACCTCCATTTGGAACTAGATTATGGCAAAAAAAACTGTTCCTTTTTGTAAAAAAAAAGATCACTTGGAAGATTGTATTTAATTTGGAGAATTGATGTAGGAAGCTACTATCTCAGAAGCCAAGATAAGACATTCTGTTGCAACGATTAAGTTAATCTTACGGCTCCAGGTGCTGGTAGGATGTGATGGAGTGAACACTGTGGCAGCAAAATGGCTAGGCATGAGAAGGCCAGCGTATGCTGTATGTTCTGTGTCGACAGGTATAGCAGAGTTCCCCGACGGCCATTGCTTCAAGCCCGACTTCCTGAAGTGCGTAGCGGATGGCTTTGGCTCTGGATTCTTGCCCTGCGACGACAAGCACGTGTACTGGCTCTTCACAGATACCCTCTCCCCCAAAGGCAAGCCATTGCCACCAAACTGTTCAGTGTGTGTGCATGGATTCATATCCCCATTCTCATCTTTGTATGCCTCGTGTGATTGCAAACACTCAGCTGATCCCGCTGCATCTGTTCCATGCAGAGAAAGAACTGGAAGAGGACATGGTAAAGATGAAACAATACGTCCTGAGCAAGCCTATGAAGAGAAGTAACAAGGTCCTGCAAGCCGCGGAAGGACCAAAACGAGCGCCAACATCTCCTCTCCGTTAAGGCTGCTGATTAGATGGATTTATGTAGTGAAGATTATAAGAAACGCTAGAATACTTGGAACCTGATTTGGGTTTTCAGCGTCCTCTGCGGACAGGATTGGATGGAGAATCCTAAACATTGCCCTCTCTCTCTCTCTCTCTCTCTCTCTCTCTCTCTCTCTCTCTCTCTCTCTCTCTCCTAGGCTTCGACGTCAAAGACGGTCACGAGAGGCATCGCGGGAGGTGGGTTTCTGCGGCCAATGGAGAGGGGAGGGCTGGCGTGGGTGGGTTGCTACCTCCGGTGAAGAGAGGGGAGGCCCGGCACCTCAATCTCTTTGTGCATTAGGAGGGCGTTGGGCTTCGCGTGGAGAGAGGGGAGATATGGGCAGTTCTATGGAGAGGGGAAAATGGGGGAAGAGTTGCCTGGCCAGTTGGGGAATGGAACGGGAAGCAGCAAGGCACCCTAGGTTTCACGGTGTCACGTGCGCCTGCTAGCCAACTTCTCTACCTTGTGTAGCCGCCGTCCAATTGAAACAATCTAACAGTCATTATTAGGTGGCAATATAAATGGCTGCCACTTGTGGCAGCAGATCCCCACTCATAGATAGAGAGGAGAGAGAGAGAGGAATGTTTGTGCAGATTGCAAACAACATGCACTGTTTTAACCCCCTCCCCATATTTGAAAAAATAAATAAATCATCATAAATTTTAAATATTCAATTACCCCCCTTAGAGTTGTTTCCATCCCATAAAGCTTTATTTTTACCGTCCGATCGTGCCCAATCTTGAAACTCGATCATGGCCATCCATCGGGTACTGCAAGTCTGATTTTCAAAAAAATCATGAAGAATAGGCAAAAAATAGAAAATTCATCAGATTACCCTTGGAGTTGTTCCCATTCCCTAGGGTTTTAGTATTCATCACCAATTTGCTCACACCTGATTGGATGGCTACAATCAAATCGGATATGATCGAACAGTGAAAATTAAGCTCAGGGGATGAAAATAACCTAGGGGGATAATTGAGTATTTAGAAATTTATGGTGATTTTTATTTTCTTAAAGATGGGGATGAGGCCGTACATATGCAAAAACTGCACCACAGCACTCCTAGAGAGAGAGAGAGAGAGATGGTATGACCTTAAAACATATGCCACAAGATGATCCGAATGAAACTCGTTCTCCTAATGCAGGAAAGATAAACCCGGTTAAACAGATTTTTGGAGTGCTTGGTCCAAAATTATCCAGGAATTTTATGGTTCATATTTTCTTGGACACATGCAAAGAATACTGACAAAAGCAACTGTTAAGAGAAACAACCACGATTTTTATGAGGGTTCAAAAAGGAGAAAAGAAAGATTAAAAAGAACTAGAGGCATTAAAGCAATCTAATCGGTCATGTTGAGCATAAATATGAACATGAGAGTAAAATCGCCAGAATAAGATCTGTGTACCTAGCCCTAATTAGTTGAGATTGGTGGATAACAGACCAGCGGGTGTAGTGAATTCCAGGTAATATAATAGGGTTTATAGGTTGATGGCCAAAGTTCTCATGTAGCACACACTATGAGGAAGCTTCCTTACCCATTTAGCAACGAAATGAATGAGGGAAGAATATTCAGTCTGGCATATAGGTTATTCCAACATTTCCAATTTTTCATTTGGTGAAAAGCGGTTGGGAAAAAGAGAAATTTCAACATTAATATCTTACCTCTTTTCTTCCACTTGATAAAACCCAGAATAGAACTCACCTTCAATATTCCAATCAAGGTTCGCATATCGCTGATCTGTATGGGGTTTGTATCTTCCTAAATACGTATGGTACCATTCTGACTCAGGCCAACTCGGTCCAACTCATACGAGTCACATGAATCAGGCCTATTTCTGATTTTTTTCCAGATTCTTTAATTTTATGAACAATTATGACATAATTAAACTTTTAACTCTAGTGGTTTATTGATGATATGACTTTAAGCCAAATTTAAGAAAAATCTATCCTATTAATCAATATAAAAGTGTAAATTATCTATTAAATTGGAGGAAAAAGTCCAATTATTTACCAATTGGAGAAAAAAAGTCCAATTACCTATCAAAATAGAAAAAAAACTACTTAATAAGATACAAGTCGCATCGAGTAGGCTCGAGAGCTGGATCACAGCGACCTATGCCGGATCGTAGTGTATCACACGAGTCGGCACGAGTTACATACGAGTCGCATCAAGTCAGTCCAAGTTGGCTCAAGTCAGATGCATATAGGCGAGTCCTTGCATCCAAACATATCAGACTCGCCCAGATACAAGTCGTACAAGCATGGATGGCAGTACCGGCCGATACCGGTACGTACCGGCCGGTACGTACCGGTATCGGCCGGCACCGGTACCGGGCCGGTACCGGACTGGTTTTGGGCCGGTACCGACCGGTACCGGGCCGATACCGGACCGGTACGTACCGGTACCGGTACCCACCGATACCGGTACCGGTACTGCCATCCTTGCGTACAAGTCAGCACGATCAGCACAATATGGCAAACCCCTTTCCACAGACACTTGCCAAACAGTGGCATAAGGTTACTATTAATCAGTTCTTATCTTCTTAAAGAACCAATAGTTATCAAGCAGCAAGAGAAAATGCAAAATGATTTTATGAGCTGTACACAGATGTGAATGAAAAAAAAAAACAGATTGCAGCTCAGAGCACCTAGAACTTTTGCAACAATTAGGTAACTATTCGGTAAGTAAGAAAGCTGTCTTAACATGTTGAGTGATGCATAGTAACCTGTGCCATTACTTCCCCTTTAGGGACCGAATCAATTGAAATTGCAGGTTGTGCTTGGAAAGACATACTGAAACCCTCAAGAATACACTACAAAACAGATCGAATATACATTAGAGCGTTGTGAAATTTGAATTCTAAAAAAATGCAGAAAGGCGATAGTGGACAGCAAATAAAAATAGCATATGTGAGCTTACTAATTCTTTGAGGGCAGCAATTGTAGCAGTTGATGATGCCTTAGATCTGTCATCTCTCTGCTCCTGAAATCGAGCCTGTTCTGAAGCACTTGGTAAAGGATCATCAACCTGGGGGACTGAGTACTGGAAAGAGCTTTTGTTGCTCACAGAACCATTCTCTTTGACATAAGAAACCTCACCACTCATAGGTTCAAGTGAAATGCTTGAGAGATACTTATCTGGCAAAAGTCAAAGGATAGACTGATTAGAACTACCTACCACCATGAAGAAAAGATAAAAAAGGATCCAACTCCTGTAATGTATGTCCGCAGATGAATGCAAAGCTCAAAGAGGGCAGTGATCCACATATGTTATTTCATAGATTAGACTTAGATAAGTAAATATCCAACAAGATCTCCCAGAGAGAAGGAAATCCACCAAAAAATAAGGAAAAAAACTAGGCTTAGGCCCTAGCCCATTCCCTAACCCTGTCATAAATAAAAGAAACAAGCCTCTCAGAGACCCAAGCTTCATTCCCTAACCCTATCATGCAAGAAGAAACTGGCATTAAGAATGCCATTATTAAGAGAACTGTAGAAAAAACTAGAGAGGAGACTTCTGTTCCTCCAGAATAACTAGCATCCAATAACAATAAGTACAAACACAGCATCTCTTACTGGCTAAATTTCTAAGGGAGCTCTCTGCAGCTTGCTGTTGTGCCTCTTTTCTTGTTCTACCAATTCCTTCACCTATTTTTTCACCAATGAACCAAACCTGAAAAAGAAAAAAAAACCTTATTGCCATAGGCCAACAGAAATCACATTGCTCTACAGATAAAAAGAAGCAAAATATTAATTGACCATCCTAGAAGATGTTATGAAAGCAATGGAACTAGGTAACAAGCTAATATGCAGCTGATCAGCCGATCATATGATAACATCTATTTGATAAGATCTGCAAGAAAAATGAGAACATATGTTGGAAAATATCAAGAATCCAATAAAATCAACAAAAGCAAGGTGCATCTCTGGTTAAAATGGGAAACATTAACTCGCCACATCAACCAAAAGAGAGAGTAGTGGCTACAAACTATTTTTAGAATGAAAAATATGAAATAGTTATCTATATTTATGACAAGAAACAAATATACTAGGTAGACAAGCACAGATTAAGAAAAAAAGAAAGGCATGCCTTAGCCAAGTACAGAAGATTTTTCAGAACACCTCATATAACATCTATCCGATTTGCATGCCTCTGTTTTTCATAACAAAAGCTCTATTTCAATGTGGTTGCCATATCCCAGATTAGAAATCTCAATATTCAGTCTCTTGGATTGAATATCCTAACCGGGGCTGTTAAGATGCTTAAATTGGCTTAAAGTTCTGCTTGTTTTACCCATGTAGGGAAAATCAAACAGTTTCGAGTTGAAGTAGACTGACTGCATGATTATAAGACGTTCTGAAATAAGAATCCCCTTCCTAAATACGTTTTTTTCCTCAAATTTTGCTCAATGAATAAACAAGTGATGTATAGAGAAGTCCACATATCTGCTTCAAATGGAAGAGCCAGATGCTCAAGCCTGCATTGCAATTTGAGCAAAGAGACCTTGTTGGTCCCCTCTATTTTCATAAATGTTAATACCACATTCTGAAAGAAAAATGCCCTTTCCAAATGGCTTTTCTCGTAAATGTTGCTCAATGAACAAACAGTTGATGAATAGAAAAGTTCATGGAGCTGCTTTAGATGGAAAAGCCAGAGGCCCAAGCCTGCCAGCAATTTGAGCAAAGAAACCTGATTGGTTCTCTCTATTTGTTTCTAAAGTGCCGCCACATTTAAAAGACCACAAGTATTATACATTTTGTATCCGCATTCAAGGGTTTACAAGAAAATAGCAGGCTTAATGATGAGTTCATAGCTTCTGGGATTCAAAACAGATGACCATTGCACAGCCTCTGAGACACCAGTCATTTTATACGTAGAAGTACAATGAATTATATACTGACAATCAATACTCAGTCTAAACATTGACAACCAACTCCACGTTTATGATTGTAAAGCCACAAGTTCAACATGCAAGTAATATAACATTGTTATCACAACACAAGCAATTTGCATCCATACTCTCCATAACAGTGACTTCAACTAAAACTAGAGACAGCCAGTGTTGAGTATATTTCCCCATTTGCAAAGTGTTTTCTTCTGATTATATGACCCATTGTGACAGAGCTTTTTCCAACACAGAAGATATGTTTTGCTACCCCACCAGCCTCCCCCTCCCCCTGCCGCCGCCGCCAGTCGCCGCCGCCATCCTCTTCTCTCTCTCTCTCTCCCTCTCTCTCTCTCTCTCTCTCTCTGAGATCTTGACCGAAAGAAGGGGGTTTCACCCCATCATCGCCCACCGGCTGGCCGGCAGCCACCGCCACTGTTGTTGTCGCCGTCGACGTCGAATTTTTTTTTCCGGATCCCGATCCAAGTTAAGGTATATATTTCGATATTAAAATTTTTTAAATTCTCAAAAATTAGAAATGATGTATCGTAGCATAGATCTATTAATATTTAGCTTAAAAAAATAACATGTTGATTAGACAAAATCTCCAAAATTAACCCTAATAAAAAGTTAAAAATTAGGATTTTGTATGATTAGTGTAATTATGGTACAATTGAGTGTGCCAACACTCAACTAAACTTATTAGAACCTAATTGTACAGATTTGTGAATTAATTACTCGCCATTAGTACTAATTTCTCAAAGTTAACCTTAATTAAGAATTAAAAATTAAGACTTTTGTATGACTAGTGTAATTAAGGTACAATTGAGTGTGCCAAACACTCGATTGAAATTATTAAAACCTGATTGCATATATTTTTGCATTAATTGTATCTCATTAAAGCTACTTTTTTTAAAATTAACCCTAATTAAGGATTAAAAATTGGGGCATTTGTATGATTAGTGTAATTATGGTTCAATTGAGTGTGCCAAATACTCAATTGACCTTATTAGAATCTGATTGCATAGATTTGTGCATTAATTGCACGTGATTAGTGCTACTTAAATTTTTGTGTCTTTTTATGTTATGCAGGAATATAGCAGAGCAAGGACATCATAAACAGGATGTGGAGCAGCAGGGTGCTGATCCTGGTTGGCACCATTGCACACTACTGGATAGTAGGCAGAAGAAGATCAAATGCAACTAGTGTGGAAAGGAGATGGGTGGAGGCATGTATTGACTAAAAAATCATATTGTTGACATAGCAGGAGATGTCAGCAGATGTGAGTCAGTTCCACTAAAGTTGAAGAATGAAATGAAGACTTATATGCTGGGTAAAAAAATCTAGAAAGATTTATCATCTCAACAACAGATGGATGTGCAAGATGAGATAGCAGAGCGTCAGAGACGAAGGGATTATAGTATGCATGTTCAACAGTCGATCAATTTAGATGATGAGAAGGAGGAGGATGAGGAGAATCCAGATGACCCTGATCTAGAGTACACTAGAACTGTTCGTACCAGTATGCAGACCAATAGAGAAGATCAAGACCGGCGAAGAGACATAGGATCATCAGCTGGATCAATACCTACCGGTTCTCAGCCCAAGAGATTCAATCCTAGGGGCTCTTCTGCTCGCAGGATTGCTAGTACTGTGTTGAATTGTGGACAAACGTCAGATGTGACACGCGGTCCTATGGACCAATTTTTATACAGATCAAGGTCTACTAGACAGCCTGGAATCAAGCAAACATTGAAAAGAATCAAGGCCTCCGCAAAAAATGCCTTGAAAAGAATTGTGAAGTGGTTTTTACATACAAGTGTACCAACATACAGCATTCAGCCCATATTTTCAGACAATAGTGGATGCAATTGCAGACGTTGGGCCTAGTGTAAAAGATCCTACACCTCGTTACATTTATATGATATAGGGCTCGAAGAGGAGTACAATGAGTTGAAGGTATGGGTCGATAGCTTCAAAAATATGTGAAAGAAGCGTAGTTGTACCATCATGTGTGATGGTTGGATAGAGACCACAAAGAGATCCATGATTAATTTTCTTGTATATTACAGCGATGGCACTATTTTTTATGAAGTATGTGGATGCCTCCAACAAAATAAAAAAATTATTGATTATTTGTACAGACTAATGGATGAGGTGATAAAAGAAATTGATGAAGATAATGTTGTGTAGATAGCCACTGACAATGAAGCAATCTACAAAGCAACTAGTAGATTGTTGATGCACAAGAGGAACCATTCGTACTAGGTGCCTTGTACAACACATTCCATTGACTTGATGATGGAGGACATAGACAAAGACCATTTTGTTGCTGAGGTGGTACAACATGCTCAGATGATCACAGGATTTATTTATAGTCACAACAGGATCCTACATATAATGAGAAAGCATACAGATGGTCGAGAACTTCTTCGTGCTGACCCTACCAGATTTGCATCCAACTGCATCTCTTTAGAGAGCCTAATGAAGTATAAGCATCAATTAGTCTAGTTAATCCACTCTGACGATTTTCTGGCACATATAGGGACACTGAGAGCCGATGCTAGGGATGTTGCCGTGACAGTGCAAACGCTAGTTGGGTAGAAAAGTTTTTCGGATAAAGTTTCTCGCTATCTGAAAATAGTTGACCCTCTAGTACATATTCTGAGATTGGTTGATGAAGATGACAAAAATGATATAGGATATTTATATGAGACCATAGATAGAGCAAAGGAACACTTGAGGGCAAGCAATCCTACATCTTTTGGAAAATGGTAGAGGATCATCGATGATAGATGAGAGTCGACTCTCCATCATGATCTCTATGTTACTGGTTAATTTTTTATCTTTTCTCTTAATTTTATTTGATTAACGTTAATGATATTTATTTTGATAACTAATGAATCTAAATTTAAATGCATGATATTTTTTCAACTCAAGATATCAATATAGTGAGAACGTGCACAATGATGGAGAAGTCCTTCGAAGTACAACTAATGTGATTACTAAAATAGCAAGCAATACGAACGAAATGATAGATGCCTTAGCAGAGATAACATACAAAATATGAGTTTATGAAAATCCAGTCTTCTATCATTAACTTATGTAACTTATATTTATTTTGTAGATTGAGAGATTTAAATTAAAGATTGACATTTATGGAGATGAAGACGTCAGGACTGCAGTAATGAGAACAACTCCAGGTGAATTACATAATAAATAGTCAAACACTCAATTTAATGAATTACTACAATTCATTATTAATATCGTCGTCTTCTTTTCTTTTCTTTTTTTTGCAGCAGCTGAATGGTGGATCCAAATTAATTATAGATAAACTACCACAAACTCTTTGGCATATGTTGCAGTGAGAGTACTCAGTCAAACCGCTTCTTCCTTTCAGTGTGAAAAAAATTGTAGTACATTTAATATCATTCACATGAATGTTCGTAACATATTGGGTGTTTCTAGACTAGAGAAGTTGGTGTACTGTCACTACAACATGCGCCCAAAGATGAGGCAGATTCAGAAAAGACAGAGGCTTAAACGACAAAGATTCATGGAGTTTACTGGCATACCAGTTGATGAGATTGTACATCAGATTGATATTGATAAATTGCTGGATGAAAAACACCCCTTGCATTCTTGGGCGGAGAGCAGAGTAGCCATAGATGTTCAACCTGAGTTTCATCCTCATGATCGGAGTTGGGCAAGAGGTGAATTAGATGGAGTAGTTGCTCGAGATCCTAAATTTTAGGCAACAGACGAAGGAGTTACACCTGTTCTTTAGAAGCGTCAAAAGCCAGCTACACTACCTGACACTGCTAGAACTTCTACACCTCAACCAGCACTCGAGATATCAGCTACTCAGGTAGATCCACATAGAAGAAAGGATAAAAAGCTAGCTAAACCTTCATTACAGTCATTTAGCAGCAAAAAGAAAAAACAATCAAAAGGAAAGTCTAAACAACGAGTAGACCTATCGGACGAAGAACAAAAGGGAGACACAACTAGAGTTCAACATATTGGAGAGACACTAGAAGACACCCCAACTTTACCACCTTACTTGGCCAACATGTACGAGGCAGAGAGACAAATCTACATACGTACAAGAAGGCGGCTGACGAAAACAAGCCAAGTGGAGAGTGATGACTCCACTCAAGATGATGATGATGATGATGGAGATGGTGATGGTGATGGTGATGGTGATGTTGTTGTTGTTGGACTATCAGGAGGTTCTGGACTTGAGAGCAGTTACTCAGAATACGAAGATTACTTCGTACCTCCGAGTGATTCTGAAGGAACTCAAGGCCAAAGACAAAGATAACAAGGGAAATTTGAAGGCCAACAGAGACAGGCGGGATATGATTGGCCCAACTGGGAACATGCATCTTCTTATCCGTCCATTTTTCACCCCCCTACACTGTCGTGTTCAGACATCAACAACACTACTAAAGGGTACTCTAGACCTCCACCTATTCAGTATGGCATTTATGTCCCTCCAGCACAATGAAGAGAAAGTTCAAGCCAGTAAGTTTACATACCTCGAGGTATTCAAAGGAGATTCGAAGACCTCACTAGCTCCTTGTTTGGTTATGGATATCCAACAAATATGTCGGCAATTTATGGCCCGCCAGCTCAAACTTATGAGTCAGATGATGAAGGATCACAAATGTGATCTTTTTAAGGTATTTTTTATTAATTTCATATAAAATACTTCACAATGTCTTTTTTAATTAGTACACAATGATAATTATTAGCAAGTTATTTGTCTTTAATGTTTATTTTTTATGGATGTGCATGAATTGCATTCATTTTTATTGTACATTCATTGAATAATATGTATACAATTTTTTCTGATTTTTTCCTTATTTTTTTTAATTTTTATTATTATTTTAATGAGGTCGATCCGGACCGGCCAATCTTCATTAGGATCGGTCGATCCGGTTCAGATCAGATCGGGATTGGTGGATCCCGATCCTAGGACCCGATCCGACCCGGAATTCCTTGGTAATGAATGGACGCCAAGAAGGAATCTAAGCGAGAGGGAAATGGTTGAGATAGGGGAGTCGCTACTCCTCCTAAAGGAATGTATGCCTAACCCCAAGGAGGTAGATTCATGGTGGTGGATATGGGAAAAAGATGGCAGATTTGCAGTCAGATCAGTGTGTGGACCGCATCATCTTATGTCTTCGTACATTTGGAAGCCAAAACACCGCTAAAAAACTAGATCTTGATTTGGAGGATCCCCATGCTAGACCTCCTACTTGTGAGCATAGTTTTATGGACAACATCAGGGCAACATGCTGCTGTCAATGTGGGGAAGAGGAGAATATATTTGATCACCTTTTCATTTGATGCTCTTTCTTCCGGGAACTGTGGCTGTGCTGCTACTACTTTGAAAGATATGCTTACATTATCAGCGCCCTGCCATGGACTGATAGGAAGTGTTCCCTCAAGGGTGATTGGAAGATCAGGCGGCTAATATTGGACACAAATGTTTGGACCATTTGTGTGTGTGTGTGTGTGTTGGGTGGTGGGGGATTGACAGAGCAGTAGGATTTTGAGGGAGAGGGGAGAAGAGGCTAATGAGGGTGGTTATGGTGTTCATTTGTCAAGTTTTGGGAGCATGCTGCTGAAATACTTGCCCTTCTTTTTTTCGTACTTAATGAATTTGTGGTACTACCCACTTTCAAGAAAAAGTACCATACACATGCTGATCGTATCTCCTAGGCAAGTAGAATCAGTTAAATATATTTGATAAAATGTACTACAAAAGACTTATAGAATCTATCTCAGCCTTCTAGGACAAACAATAATCTAAAAAAGCAAATGATGAAATAACCATATGAAAGAAACCAAGAGTACAGCGCATTGAAAGTCAAATGCATAAAATGTGCATTACCATCAAACATTGCAAAAAGGAATCAAAACTCTGATGGACATTAGTAAAGACAATATTTATAACACATTCAGAGAGACATAAGCAGCCACTAGAAAGCATTTATGTGGTTCTGCACTCCATAAATCGTCACACTTAAAGAAAGGCTAGATTAAATAAAAACCACTACCTCAATGGAGAACTGCAACTCTGTAGTATCAGCCAAAGCTGTTCTAAATTCTACCTGTCATTAAAGAAATCAAAAATGTTATTAGTCAAACTAGAACTAAAATTAATAGAAAGGAAATGGAATTGTGCTTACTGAATACCTTGTTTCCACATTTTGTTGCAATATCCAGCAAAACACCAGCAGGTGTATCCGAATATTGTGAAGTAATTCGTCCAGATTCAAAATGAACATTTCTGTTGCTCGAGGGCACTCGTCCAATGGGTACATCCTCATCTTCAAAATGCAAATTTGGATTAAATAACTGAAACTATTTCAACTTCAACGTCAAGACAATTATTTGTTAAGCCAAGCAAAGAATCAAAAGATCATCCCACTTCTGTAGCATGCAAACACAAGCAACAATTGGGGCGGTAGTTCATGTTATTGATTAAAGCCAAACACATAATGAGACCTCATGCCCACTGAATCATTATCACCATATCCATTTTCCAACAAATGTGGGCAATCAAAAGAACACAGAGAACTCAAGTTACAAGAATGCAGGACTACTTGAAGTTCTTGAAGCTTTCTAGAAAAATGTCCCCTTGGGGAATTATCACATCTCGCATATCATCCACGAAAGGAATCCACAACCTGGACAAGTCTGTGGAGACGCATGTAGCATGGTTAGACATGGGTACAATGCTTTTCCGTGAGCATCTTCTTTGAACAGCTTCGGTCAGCAAATTTAACCTGAAAGTAGACCAACCCAGTCTGACCAATCCTATGGTGCATCCAACCTGAACCTGTGCTGACCAACTAACCTAATAAAGATCATATAAATCTAACTCAATGATATGCAGGTCAAGACAAGAGTCGTTCTTATTTTCTCGGCACCATCTTGATCCAAGCTCATTGACAGATCTGCATGAACAAGATATATTCACAACATAGCAAACACATGAGACTCTCCAAAGCATGGATGGCAGTACCGGTACCAATACCGGTATCGGTGGGTACCAGTACTGATATGTACCGGTACCGATACCAGCCTCCGGCCGGTACGAGTAAAAATGGCTAGAAAAATTCAGGAAAAATCCGAGAAAATTCAGAAAAAATCAAAAAAAAATGTAAAAAATTAATTAGATATATGTTGAGTGTAACAAAGGTGAATTAAGACAAAGAAGTACACATAACACATACTAAATGACTATTTTGATACACCCCTTCCAAAACCGCAGAAGCCCCTCTCACAGATCTGTTTCTGTGAGAGGGAAAAGTGAAACACCCCTTAAGGGACGTTTCACACATACCGGCCGGTACCAGTCCGGTACAATATTTTTATTTTTTTTTATTTTTTTTTAATATGGTACCAGCCAGTTTAGGCAGTACCGGTACCAGTGCCGGCCGGTACCGGTACATACTGGAATCGGCCGGTACTGCCAACCATGCTCCCAAGGAATCTTTTCTAGGCTTCTGAAACTCATCAGATCACTTCTAAAAGGCACTCCAACATTTGGTGTCATCCTATAACAAGCATCAATAATCCCAAATGACTGAACTGTAGCTCTGACAATCCTAATGTTCCTCTCCCTTCTCCTTAGAAGCAAGATCAATAAGCTGCTTAAGGATCAACCTTTATTGACAAGATGCTCGACACTATCCTGATGACCATTTCATAAATATTAACCATGAAATGCATAGCTGACAAACTGGGAAAAAAGAGAACAAAATATGAGAATCACTTTTTCCTTTGATGGAAGTGACATTTGGCTATTTGATTGAAAAAATCTGCATAGAATAACACAAAGACGTATAGTGGAAACCAAGTCAAGGAACTTGTGCACAACAGAAACATGATTGAAGTCTCTATTAATCCCCTGTATGCGACAAACTTTTGAGACTAGTTCATGCTAGCTAATGAGATGATTTGGGCCTTACTCTACATAGGTTAGGGCCCAAGATATCCAGTGTTCTGGGGGTAGATTTGGTGTGTATTTGAATTTGTTTAATTGAGATTCATCAAGAAGATCTACATCTGGATCTGATGATGTGTATATATAACAAGTGATAATGTCTTGAGCATTAAGGGTTCCAAAGGCCACTCAGGGTCCAAACCTATTGAACGCTAGGTTCCAAACGCAGCCTTGCCGTGTGCTAAGGAATGCCCAGGCTAATTTAAGGTGTGGTTGGTATTGAATGGTAGATTATGCTTGTGAAACTTCCAGGTAAGGACCATTGTGACACTGAAGCTACAGAGTTAAGACCCAGAAACAGGGTACTGCACTGCACAGAGGTTGTGTATGTAATAAGGTAAATGTCAAGCAAATGTATATCATTATATACCACATATATATAATGGTATATACATGTTTGCTTGACCCGTCCTTTCTTAATATGTCCAACAATCTCATTTTGGCCTTTCTCAAGTTCTCTTACCATCCACTCAAGTTTAATCACGATTCCAACTCGCAGCGAACCAGATAACGGGTGAACATGACAGAACCATCTGAGCCTATTTTCTCTAAGTTTAGTGTCCATAGGAATGCCCAAGTCTTCATGTACATTTTCATTTCAAACCTTATCCTTTCTATCTTTCCGCACATCCATCCCAGCACTGTCATCTTTGCTGTACACAATTTTTGGACATGTTCTGTCCTCATAGTCCCACACAACACAGCAGGTCCAACGGCAGTTTTATAGAACTTCCCCTTGAGCTTCGTGGTGACCTGTCAATCGTAGAGGAATCCAGATGTAGTTCTCCACTTCAACCAGCCTGTCTTAGTCCCTTGTGTGACATCCTCTTGGATCTCTTCATTCTCTTGAACAATAGAACCTAAATATCCTCTTAGACTTTGAATTCCTTTCTCCCAAAATAGGCCAAACAATTGCATGGAGCGCCAACCACCAAATTTCATTATCTAGCTTGTACTGTCATCACCTATTCCAGACCTGACAAGCTCGTCCATGGAGGAAGGAGGCAACCAAGTGAAGAACACTTTGAGGAAATAGGCAACAAATTTTAAAAGGTCTTTTAAAATACTTAGAAATGTATAATTAAATAACTTATTCTTGTTGCCTGGAGTATAACAACAACTAGGCGGGATCTTGAGGTTGCATGAGGCCTCCCCCCTACCAGCCTCCTCTTCTGCTTTTATGATTCACCAAACTCCCACTCACCCCCAGGGAAAAAAACTTGCCAAAGCCAGCTATACTTATAACCAGCTAGGACCAGTCTGGACTGGTCTTGCCGTCTTGGTCCTTCCAGAATCCAGGTTTTAGATCCTTGAGCATCATAGAACTTTTACACAAAAAAGCAACATAAATTGCCAAAGCCAGCTATACTTATAACCAGCTAGGACCAGTCTGGACTGGTCTTGGTCCTTCCAGAATCCAGTTTTTAGATCCTTGAGCATCATAGAACTTTTACATAAAAAAGCAACATAAAAAAACACAAGAAAATAACAGCACAAATGTCCATCAGGAGCTTAAGGGGACAATACTAAGAAATGAAGCCATAGCAGAACTGCAAAAGAGAGTCAATGTGCATTCATTGTGAGAAAAGTCTGAGAACAGACAACCAATGCCATACCACTTTAGGTCCAAAAGGCAAGAAGATCCAGTTTTCATTGAAAGAAGATACCTGGCAATGGGTGGTAATTTGACCCTGCACGGTTCAGTCGCAATTTGTCATCTACAAAGTGTACCTAAGCAAATGTTTATAGAAATGTCAGCTCTCAGTAAAATAAACCCTAGATCTAATAAAGATAATTTACCTCTTTAGACAATCTCTGATTTTCATGGATGGTTCTTTCAGAACGAGTAGAATTCTCCATGCGACGAAAGAAAGACTGATGAGATCTACTCTTATCAAAACGTACAGCTTCTGGCTCAAAAGGGAATTCTTTTGGAGCTCTATTTAGTTTTCTTGGGCTCATCTCTTCCTCCAAAGGAAGCCAACTTCCACGTGATGGAATTGGAGTGGTCATTGAGACCTGCATAGGACCTCTGGCTGGTATTGCAGAATCCTTCGCAATATGATCTCTTGTATCCTGTCCATGTTGCAAGATGAGAAGCCGCCTCCTTGTATTTGGATCTAATTCTGATTCAGGCACCTCACCCTCTTCCCTTGCAGGAGATGCCTGCAAGTTAGCCTCTGGAAGGGCAGGTTGACCCAAGGGTTTAACCGATGCAACGTTCTGGGGATATTGATTACTATGCAAAGATGAGATGACTTGATTGGCTCCCTGCGTAACCATGATCGACGAAGAAGCCAACACTTGTTGGAGAGAGGACAGTGCTCTAGGATCAAGGTTACTGAGTATAGATGGAGGTGCTTGGATTTTGAAAGTTGCTTCCTGAGAAGGGGGGAAAAGAAACTTCTACGTTACTATGATAAAATTGCAGGAATCCTTTCATGCATGTAAGCTGGGAAAAGTTCAGTAAAATCCCCTTGTTTGCAGCTGGCATTCTCCTTTATACGTGGCCAGGCACAAATAAAATATTCTACTTGTGAACTTACACGTCTCTTGGGGAGGTCATAAACATTTCTTGCATTGAAAGTGGAACTTAACTAACCTTCAACCTCTTCTCAACTTCAACCTCTGCCATGCCCTCAAAGGAAAGTGGGTCCTTGTTTCCATTTGATGCAGAGGTATCGTCCTGAACAGAGTCCAATACAGTAAAAAGTTAATGGATACTTTTTTGTTAAGTGGATAGTACCACCATTGTATTAAATAAAAGAAGGATTACAAGATAAGGGTGATGTACAAGTAAACGACTCAAACTCCATCAACCCCACAAAAAGACACCAAGGAGGCGTGCAAAAGGAAAATCAAACACCAAGCTAATGGATACTTTATAAAAATAAAGTCAAAAAATGCCCATACTTCTAGCGCCACTTTGATTTGAGAATAGGAGAAGAATAAGGGCGAATAAGGGGAGAATAAACTTAATTTTGCTTTGACAAGCGGAATGGCATATACCGGTGCAGAATAGCGTATTCGGGGAATAAGGAGAATAAGCCATCCTACCCTAGACCCAAGAATTGCTTATTCTTCTTATTCCGTCAGCGGAGCCCACAAAACTATCAAACCGAAACACCCCTTATTCTAGTATACGCTAACTTATTCTGCAAACAAAGTGGGGCCTAAAGAGTTTACCTCCGAAATTAAATAGTTACCGACATCTGGAGCAGAAGGAAAATCAGCCAATTCATCTTCATAAAATACATCAGAAATTCGTGGCAATAAGCATTCATCAAACTCTCTGCAATGTGAACTATGACTTTGTTAAGCAAGGTGCAATGTCCAATATAACGTTCTCCTGATAACTATGAACCAAAGCTTATGAAAGCAAGGCATTTTGTTAGGCTGTAAGCAAGCATTGGAATTTCATAATGCAAAAAATGCTTATTGTTTACCCTGATGAGGTACAAAAGTTATACATTAAGAGTACGTATTTGAAGAGAACCACCATGAGGCATGGAGTAATGATTAGTACTTACTTGAAAAAACCACCTCTGACGTTACAGGCAACATTTCTTGCAACACAGAGAACCGGAACAGCACCATTTGCCTGTTTAAAAAATGAGGCAGATTAACATAAACCTCGCTAGAGACAGGCAACCTAATAAAACAATCATCTGCACAAAGGGGGTTTCTTCAATTATGATGTGGATTCAATACCTCTGCTTGAGGAGCATAGTATGGGGCAAATGCAGGGACTACATGCACTCGAGGTTGATCCTTGTCATCCCATACTTTTAGCCGATCATCAATAACTAATGCCATCTTTGGATGGCAGATGCCATGTTGAAAAACATTGAATAATGATTTCCTTGAGCCTGCAAAATTCCCATGGATTGGGATTATGAATAGTACGTCACCTTAAACATAGACAAAGGAGATTACCAACCATCGATCTGACAAAAAAGAACAGTAGAGCTACAGCTCTGGGAGGCCAACCTGAGCCCACATGGGTCATCGGACCAATCAACCTGACAATTGGCCACTTGAATTGGTTAGGGTTGAGCAACAGCTCAAGCCGGCACCTGATTGGATTTGTCAAGTTATGGGTAGCCCAACCCAGCCTGAGCCCATTCTCTTAAATATTAACCTACCCTTTTGTAAATCGACTTGGCTGCTTGTCTTCTATGCCACTCTGACCCCTTATTTTTTTTCCTCTTCATCAGTTCCCCTTATTTTCTCTTCATTTAACAAGTGTCCTCTCCTCTTTCTCCTCCTCACCTGTGATATTATTCCTTCCCAAGGCTACACAACAGTGCAACACGTGCAGTGGAGGTGGTAGCAGCAAGGGACCCAAAGCAGCCAGCTGCACTGTGGGCATGAAGGAAACCCAGATGAGCTGCTTAATATTTTTGCAGCAGCTGCCAGGTGTCCTCGAGGTGTCTGGTCAGTGATGACATCTCCATTGCAGAGCACTTGAGGTTTGGGACCTTGACCATCATAGGAAGGAATTCAATATCGGATCAAGAGGTAAAATTGCTAAATTGGCTGAATCCCCATATGGATCTGCCATTGCCAATCTGAGCTCTAGGCTCACGCACATGTAAGCAAGCAAGCAAGTGTGCGCACACAAAGAGTACGGCCTGGCCATATGGATTTATGCATCTGATGGATGCAAAGCTTGACTACCGTTCTTCACATCCCCCCCCCAAAAAAAAAGGAAAAAAGAAAAAACATGTGGGTGCAGAGGGATGTAGGGCCATCCCATTGATATTGGATGGTCCTGCTGGAATATAGCCAGGCCATAGTTCAGGCCCTGGTCATATCCTAGCAAAATACATACATATGTGTACGTGTGTGTGTGTGTATATGTAGATTGGCTTGGATAGGCCAGATTGATCAGAAATTTGCCAATTCAACTCTGAGCTGATCCCAATGAGATCAGATTAGACCAGCCGATCCCACAATTTGACCTGATTCAGTAATACCTATCTTGAATCGGGAAAAAAAATTGAATAAAAAAATAAATCAGTTGGAATTGCCCAATTCCAATTCTGATCCAACCCAATCTCAGCTGATCTTAACCAATTCCATCCAATTCAGCCAACCCCGGCAATTACCCACATTTTCTGGATTGGTTGTCTCAATCCCAAATTCGATGCCAATCCTGTGAAATAGGACCGCTGACATAACTCAGGGCTTCTTGTCCACCAGCCAACAGCAAAGTGACGTCACCATTGCTACCATTGTTTTGCTCTCTTCTTCTCCTCATCTCCTCCCTTCTTTCTTCTGCCATTGTCCCCTTCTTTTTCCCACCCATGTTCCGTGATCTCCCAATGCCCCATATGTAGGATGCCTCACACATCATTAGATCCAGTCTCCCTCACTCACTGACTCTCCCCCTCCCAACTGGTTTACACAGGTAGGGTTCAGGGTGAGAGGGAAAGTTAGAGTTAGGGTTCAACTGGAACTAGGATTGGTGTTGGGTCAGGTTAGGGTTGAACCCCCACCCCAAGCACACACAAAAAAAGTGCAGGTAGGGTTACGGTTGTGCTCAACCCTACCTAACCCAACCCATTTGAAGCTCTAGACAGAAATGTGCAAACAGTAGAAAACATGGCCAGAAAACAACGATGTTTAAAAAAACATCATGGTCTATTGTATTAAAACTAAAAAAGTTGTAGTAAATGACATACATACTGTAAAAAGTTAGCTCCATCAATGAATTGAATTTCTCAATATTAGTATCAAAGTAGGAGCTCACCAGATTTTACGCATACAATCCGATCCAGTAGTTGTTTTGAGTTGATCAATTTTAATTCTGGATCAAGAAGTCTCCACATTTCTAGAGCATAATCTCTTTCTGCCATTGTGCATACATAGACCTCGAAGCGTTTGCGACCTCTGGCAATTAAGTAGCTACGAAGATCATCCCATGCAGGTCTCAGTCGTACAAGAACACTAGTGTCGCGAATCTACAAAGATCAAACGCCCTATAATTTGAGAAAGTACTTAATCTGAAGAAAACTCCGACTGACACAGTACAGCTCCAAAAAGTCATCAGCTCCTCAAATCAATAGCTTAACTTTTTCTTTTCCAAAGGTGAACTGAATAACCGAGTGGTGGATCCAAAAGTAACATCATATTGTAGTAAAAGCAAAGCATTATGCACATTATTTGTACAGAGGACACCACATAAAAAAAACAAAGCATTATGCACATCATCAACGGGATACAGAGGACTTTTTTCTCACATCAAAATATTTGAGGTCAAATAACACAGACAAACACCCCAAATAGTTGAAAAGGGGACATGTTTCAAATCCAACAAAATGCATTCTAGATAGTAAAGAATAAGATTTCACCCGTCGGCTATTGAGAAGGAATATAATATGAAATCAAAGAGAATATAAGTCTTTTTTTAAGTGGTTATTTTTTTGGTTGTTGATAATGGGAAAAGGAAAATTAATAATTGACCTTGCCAAGAAAGCAAAGATGAACAGCCAACAACATACCGCTGGATTAACACGGGTCAATATTATATTTTTCTCTTGTAACCTTATGATCGGGCGGACAATTGGTTGATGACCATCAGATAAAGGAGGCACAATCTCAGATTGAACTTTAAACACCTTCCCACTGTCAACAACTTGATCATTTTCTGCATATTGCTTTAGGATACATTGGTCTTCCTGGTATCGCTTGACCTCAGCCAACATGCCAGAAGCACGCTGTGGGTCAGTTTCAGTGTTTAGCTTCCGTTGCAAGGAATCAATTCTATCCTCAAAGGAGCGCATTGTATTAGCAACTATAAGTGTTTCATCAAGATCAAACACAATCCCAAGACACCTCAGGTTCAGCATGCCAAGACAAGAGTTATACAAGCCTGGCACAGTATTAAATCCCCAAAAACATGAACATTTTTCAAAACTCCTTCTAGAAGGCATAGCCACCAAATGCAGCTCTTCCTCTCCCAATGAAACAACAGCAGTCTGCAAACATAGTAGACATGGAAGGTAAGATAATCATGACTAAACGTCATATTGCAACAAAAAAGTGATCCATGCATTCATTCCTCTGCTTAAATAAAATAATGGGATAGGAAAGCTAATGAATATGTAACAAAGAACAGTGATAATGGAGAAGAATAAAATGAGCCATGTATTTCGAAAGCATTGAGCTCCATGCATCCATGACAGACTCTAGTTTTAGTTCCAATGCAACTTCAATCAACAAACATATTCTCTCCCTCATGCCCTTGCTCACAAAATGAGCGGCATATTTTAAAATCACTGAGCTCCAATGACCTGTAGTAAGTGAAGGCATAGCATTGAGCTCCATGCACCTGTCACAGGGAAAGACGTTCTCTTGTTCTAATTCCAAGCAAGTTCAACCAATGCAATCTTGTTTCAAAAGTTTCAGCATTGAAGATATGTAAAGCCCTTGTTTAGTGAAACCCTTAGATCAATCCACACAAAGTCTACTTTCAAGCTCTAGTAGCCTTAGAAACACATCAGGGTTCAGTTTAGCAATGACCGAAACCCTCTGACTTCTTAATGAGATGCACTTAGTGTAAGTCACACCAAACCATGAGCAAACAATGTCGTTTATATAATTTGGAGTCTTAGACAAGTATATACTCCACCATGACTTTCCTTAAATAACTTCTATTATTTGCAGTTTATTTGCACTAAGTTCTGCACCAACACCATAGTACAGTGAATCTAGACCCACAAGCTTGCAATTGATCAAAGAAATCTATACTCCTCGCACGGTCTCAACCCCCCCCCCCAACCCCCCAAAAAAGCAGCTGTGCTAAAAACCATGAAAAAAGAAGGCAATACATCATGTGAAGCACAATACATTGACAGTACCAAAAAACATCCAAGGGAAATAGGTAGACTTTTGTAAATAACTCATGGCTCTCCAGTGTCTGGTACTTGTGAGATAAAATCAATCTCTACCTTGTGAAATAAAAGACATAGTGTCACATTAGAACTTCCAATAAACTTTAACATAAAGAACATTAGTGTCACATTAAAACTTCAACTATCTCCAGAACGGAAGGGCAATTTATGGATCACATTTATGGTAATAGCTACTAAGGATTCATTTAGATAAATCCTTTCACATTTTAATAAATGTACCCTGCATTCATATGGAATAAGCAAGCTGCTTCTTTAGTCAATCTGCAGAAAGTTGTGCATTCCCATAAACTAATTTCATGTTCAAGAATGATTTATTTCTGTTTATTTTGTCAGCATCTTTTTCAGCCAAAGATAGATAATCTTTCAAAGATTCTCAAAGCATATTGTTGCATAATAAAAATTGTCTTTGCCAGTGCATTCATGTGAATCATGTCCATGATTATCATGTTTTATCAGCATAAAAGTCCGAAGCAAAGTCCATTCCATGGTACATGTTGCTTATGAGAGAGTTAAATTGCAACAACAAAACACTATGCAAGTTCATGTTAAGGTTACACTGTTCGTAGAGCTGTTTGGCTGCCAGAGCCAATTGTCAGTATAGATCTGGTATAAGGCTTCCCTTTTCCCTCTTTTTTTTTTTGTTTTTCTCATAATCTCTATCTTTTGGACGAAGATACCTTTTTCTCCCTGAGGCAAGTGGCGTGCGACAAGACCAACGGCGACGCATCTGGCTGCAGGCACCTTGATTCGATTCTGACGCAGGGGCCAGCCGAGGCAATGGTGTAGAGGACTGCGAGTGGTGGGCAGCGCTCGCTCGGCGGCGAGAAGTGGGAGATCCGAATCTCCCTGGTCCATCCAGATGTCAAGTTCGGGTTCTGCGGGTAAATATCGACCTCCCCCAGAAGGGAATTCCCGTGGTAAACGATGGATTTAAACATATTTATGTGATTTCCTCCCCGGATCAAACCAAAACAGGGAAAAATCTCCTCTTCCCTTTCAGATCAGCGAGATCTACGATTCCATTTTCTGCAGGAAACCATTCCGTCCAAGTCCAATCTCGGGGAAAAAACCCGTTTCTGATTAACGGAAAAAATCGGAGAGAAGAAGAAGAAGAAGAAGACAGACGGGATCTTAGGTCATGCATCAAAACCCTCCGCCCTCGAACAGGAAAGAGGGCCGGAGGGGCGACCAGATCAGAAACCCTAGATTTGGTCTATGTGTTCTGTCCAATCTTGGCGGCGGCGGCGGCGGCAACGAGAGAGCCGGATCAGATCTTGCCGCCCGCCCGGTCCAAATCCACAGGACCGCGCGCTCAAACAGATCTTGCTCCCTCAACGGAGATATCCTCGCCGCCGTTCTAGGGTTTCCGGGCGATCCGAAAATCCCCTGACATCCATGATGTCACAAAAAATTTCTGCGGCGGGGGAAAGAGGGTTTCAGAGATTTTAAGGCCTGCGGCGTGGTGGCGAAGCGGAAACCCTAGAAACGTGAAGAACGCAGGAGGGAGGAGGAGGAGTGTCCGATTTGATGAACGGGGAGGATTGGGTTTGGGAGCCGTTCTGGAAGAGAAAAATATAATTTTTTTTTTTTTGCTCCACTTCGATCTGACCACTCTCATGTGCTGCCGCGCACGGGAGTTCTCAACTTGTTTGAGGAGGGGGCGTGGTGTTGCAGGGGTCTTTATCTTTTTCGGGTCGTACGAGTTTTTTGGGGTTTGCGATTTAGGGGATGGATCGACGGTGTAGATCTTGAAACGTGGCGTTTGGTGGAGTGGTCTTGGGTTCTCCGAGTCACAGGTCAAAAGTTCGTGTGGACGGACGCAGGGTGTTTGCGTACGCTTTGCTGGCTGCCACCGCCGCGGGTTTGGCGCCCTCCATTTATGGGTCGGCATAGAGTGCGCCGGGGCGCAGTGGAATCGAGCCTTCGGCTGATGGAGAAAGCACCGCTCGTACCCAGGTTCCAACCATCACCGTGGCGTGGTGATCTGGTCTTTTTGTCCTCACACTTGTGGTCGCTTTTGTGGCTGATTGGTGTTATCTCTTCCTCAAGTCACGTGGAGACGACAATTTTTCTTGCTGGAGATAATACTTGCATAGATCACTTTACTTTGTTAGCAGAATAAGTGAGAAGTCTTGTTCTTGGAATAAAGTTAATTTCAATTTGATGAGAATAATTGTTTATACCACGTCAGAATTACTTATTCGTGAAATCAGATGAATAAGTAATTCCACCTCACACTAAATAATTAAGTATTCCACTTAAAATTTGTCATGTTGTCAAAGTGAAGTGCTCTTTATTCTAGAATAAGTAATTTATAATAACTAATCCACCATAACTTATTATGCTATCAAAGTGGAGTTTAAGATGACAATATCGGTACCGGTACATATTCGTATTGATATTAGTCAGTACCGGTCCATAGTGACTTGGTACGGATCAATAATATTAAAAAAAAAATGCTATAAAAACTAGTATCAAAGTATTCCCGTACATATCAGTACCATCGATACCAACACGTATTGGCCGATGCGTATCAATATCAATCGATACTACTATCCATGTTGAGAGTAGACGAACCCTGTTCCTTTGATCCACCTTCTCCTTTTTTTCTTTTTTCAACAGTAAAATACGTTGGCAATATCATTCAAACATAATAGAAGTAAAAATACATCATGCCATAAGAGCTGGCGGGCAAATACGGCAACTGAGGAAAGAAAGCAAATTTGTACAAGTAGATATAACAATACATGCAAAAGAAAACCGAATACGACAGCATGGTAAGGGGAAATTGGCGGATGGTTCACCACCGGTCCAAATCCACTAAGCACAGTAGATAATAACCATCATCAAAACTTTGGTCAAACACCGGCCGGTTGAGGATCAAAGATGCACTAGAGAAGTTATGATCGCGTGGGAGATAACCATGGAGTTGCCAACGTAAAGAAATCAAGGAGAGGTAATCCAAAGGCGTATGCTCTAGGGCATATAAAATCAACAAAAAAAACACGAGTTCACCCTTGAAACTCCAAAATCCTAGTAGGGGATTCTTTTGAGCTAAAGAGATCGCCATCGGTGTGCTAGAATCGTTGACTGAATTAAGAGAAAAGAGACCTAAGAGACATAAGGAAAGAGGGGGACACCACAAGAACAAGAGAAAAACAAAACACAAGAAAAAATAAAATACCATCATGATAAGAAACCTACAAGCCAAACACCTAGCAACCGAAAGCGACGCTGATGAAAACCCACCAAGGAGGGGACCGAAATGGTAGATTGAGCTACTCAAACAAAAAGGAAAGTAGATGGAGAGAAAGGCACAGTGGAGGAAGGAGATGGAAGGAGGTTGAAAAGGGGGGAAGAAATCCCCCTGTCTGGAGGACCGCGAGGAACGACAATCGATCACCAAGGAAGTAATGGATCCATCGGTTGACCGGCAATAAGATCACATGGAAGTTAGGTGGGACCCTCGACACCTCACCCACGAAGGAGAGAAACTCCCATATTATAAAATAGGAAAACAATTTTGTAACTCCTGCATTTAACTCCACATTTGACACCACACACATAGTACAAATTTCAAAGTGAATGAATGGCAAATGCATGAGTAAAATTTGTGACTCTCACATGTGCTATATGTGTTATGTGTGTGGTGTCAAAAGTGGAGTTAAATGCAAGAGTTACAAAACTGTTTTCCTATAAAATACACCCCCTCCTCGTCCTCTCCTCATTTTCTTGACTAATACTTGCTGCAATATATGTGTGCTATAGTCACAATACTAATTAGAAAAATAAGGTCGGTCTCATCATGTCCTATATATCCGTACAACCTAACCTTCGATCATATGACTCAAAAAAAATTCAAAACTAAAAAAAACGGAGTCTTAATTTACTAAACTAGGCTTGTAGTCGATCCATTAAGTTTTTTTTGTACTATTAATTGGGACTTGATTTTAATTTTTTAAAATTTTTAATTAAAAAAATAAGATTGGCCTCATCATGTCCTATATGCCCGTACAACCTGACCTCTGATCAGATGACTCAAAAAAACTTCAAAACTAAAAAAATAGAGTTTCAACTTACTAGACTAGGCTCATACTTGATCTATTAAGGGTTTTTTTTTGTACTATTCACCGGGACTTGATTTTAATTTTTTAGAATTTTTAAAGTCGTTTAATCAAATATTAGATTGTATGAGCACGGTAAGCCAACATTTAAAACATCACTTTTCTTTATTTTTTATTTTATTTTATTTTTTTGAAAGAGTAGCTTAGTTGGCCGAGTACACACATACATAGGAGACCAATGTTCAATTTTAAGTAAAATCTGACATGTCCTTTAAAAGTGAGAATATTCTATATAGTTCCGATATTTTTGCTTAATAAGGCAATTATTTTAGGGCCACGCCAATCTTTGTGAAAGTAGTCCCATGAAAAAATAATCCATGACACACCATGGCCCGCATGTCGGGGAAAGTTTTTAAGTTATTTACTGACTTTAGCTTAAGACCTACCGAAAGAAAAGCCAAGGAGTGAAGTCAGTCGAGTTACTCAATTGGTTCCTCCTCTCCTTGTTTTCAAATCTTAGATTATCACTCCTCAATCATACAATGCAACTCTTTGTGCACAATGAATTGGAATCCTCTTGAAAATAGATTTATTGACTTCTAAATTTTTTAACATTAAAACTAAACTCTATTGTTTCATTTTGGTTTTTGTCTTTCTTCCTACTTGATTAATTCACGTAGGTAATGAGTGTCATAATTTAAGAGTCTAAAAGATTCAGGTCAATATATCTCATTACATACATAATCACCATATTAACTAAATAAAAACTTGTCTTTTCATCCGCTTCACTTATTCGGCCTTCCTCCCTGTTGATCCTTCCCACTCTCATGTGTCCTTCACCTTCCCTTAATAATAATAATAGCCAAACAATTGGGCTATCAACCACAACCCAAACATGTAAGATTCAAACCTACGAAACTCAGTGCCCTAAAGGGCGGAGACCAAAATGTCCATAAGAGTGAAAAACCTTGACACCTCAAGTACCAACACAAGCTTACACTCACGCTTGAACAACCGAGCTCCTCACGTAGCACAGGGAGGGTGTCCACTCCGCTACTTCTTGAGTTATCTACTGGCTTGAGCTCAAGGCCTACTGAAAGGGAGCAAAGGGTGAGCCAATCGAGTTACTCAATTGGTTTGTCTTCTCCTTGTTCTATCACCCATTAGTCATAAAATGCAACTTTTTGTGCACAATGAATTGGAATCCTTTTAAAAATAGATTTTTTGACTTCTTAAAATTTTTAACATTCAATGGATGAATTTAAAAAAGTAAACTCTATTGTTTCATCTTGATTTTTGTCCCACTTCCTACCTAATTAATTCACATAGGTAATGAGTGTCAAAATGTAGAGTCTAAAAAATTTAGGTCAAGGGATCTCATTCCACACAATCACTATCTTGACTAAATAAAAACTTGTCTTTTCATTCGCTTCACTTATTCGGCCTTCCTCTTCACTGCTCCTTCCTACTCTCGTGTATCTTTCATCTTCTCTCTCACTAAAAAAAAACAATAGTCCAACAGTTGGACTTGTTAGTTTTAGGTGGCCTACAAACCAATCTGACTATGTAAATCTCGTTCATTTATTAATAAAATGACATAATATTCATTATGTGTAAATCGCGTTAATTATCGTTTCATAATGAAGTCCGTGAATATGTGTTATGGTGATCAGATTATGATGAGATCATACTAATGAGACTGATTACTTAAACACACATATTCTTAATTGTTCATAGTCGGAGGATATCCGAGAAGGACATCGGATATCCGGTTAGACTAGTACAGATTACTCCTGCTCATATGATGAGGGTGACTGATCTCATAAGTCACTTGTGTGGAGACACTAAGGCGAATCTGTAGGTGCTCATTGGAAAATGAGTTCACTGAACTGATCCGACTGAATCGCTGGATGGTATTGTACCTCACTGTCAACCAGCTTGATTCTATTGTCGCAGTTGCGTGGATGGTCCTCGGACCTGAGACACCAAGGACACCTTGGCGGTGGACTTCTGTGCTTTGACCTTGGTTTACGAATCTCTAGCCACGGGATTCTAATACGTCAAGGATTGGGTACAACGGAATACCGTCGAAGGGAATTGTGTGTCAATAAGGAATCATTCGCTCTCGGTACTTAGAGAGAGAATGCTCTAGGAAGGATGCGCGAAAGTCCCTGGCCAGGGCGGACGATAATATCGGGAAAGGAGTTTTCCGATATTCATCAGCGGCATCCAATCCAAGTGAGTCGACCGGTTATGGTTTGACAGCTCGCCATACCCTGAGTTGACTCGAGAGCATTGTACGAATGAAGGATTATATCAACGCAGTAATTGTTGGCGGAAAGGTTCCAAGAGTGGGTTACTTAACCCCAAATACCTTCCGGATTCACGCGGTGTTGCTTGGCACCCAACGTGATCGGAGGCCCGGTCGAATTCGATGTGCGACATCAATTCGATTGATTAATTAATTAATAAAGGGTTATTAATTGATTAATAAAGACAGTAAGGAGTCACTGGGCTTGTTGAGCCATTAACTGGACTGGTACTTGGGCCTAGAGGGTCACACGCAAATGATTCTCAAGATGATGGATAAATAAGTGGGTTTTATATAAACCGGGGGTTTTTGTGAAAAAACGCGCGGTTAGTATAAAACATAGCGAACGGGCTGAGCAGGCCAAGCTGTTGCTAACCCTAACCGCCCCTCCTCAGTTTCTCTCTCTCTCTGGCGTCCAGACAGATCCAGATCTGCTTCACCGCTTCTCCGAATCCTGTTCGACGGGAAATCGTCCGCGCGCTGCGGCGATCGTTGCGGCGACCGGCGGAGGTTTCGTGGGCTGCGAAGAACGAGGAACGTGAGGATATCCGTCGCGGGAAGGATCGCGTGGACTTCGCTAGAGGCCGGGCGTTTGCGCGGCTTGCGGTATCGCGCCGACGGAACCGAACGGTTGCGGATTCGAATCCGCACACGGTGAGAACCGATAATCCAATTATCGTTGTTTTTAATTTTTCGAAACGGGAACGGATCGCTGTAATATTTTTAGTTTCCGCTGCGTGAGCGATCCGGAGAAACCGAGAAAACCCAACAGGACTATCCACCACAGCTCCAAACAAGTAAGATTCAAATCCTACAAAACTCAGCACCTTAAAGGACGGAGACCCAAACACCCCTAAGAGTGAAAAACCTTGGCACCTCAAGTACCAGCACGAGCTCACACCCGCGCTCGAACAACTGACCTCCTCACGTGGAACAAGGAGGGTGTCCACTCCACTACTTCTTAAGCTCTCTACTAGTTTGAGCTCAAGACCTACTGAAAGGGAAGCCAATGGGTGAAGTCAATTGAGTTACTTAATTGGTTCGTCCTCTCCTTGTTTCCATCACCCATCAGTCATACAATACACATCTTTATGCACAATGAATTGAAATCCTCTTGAAAATATATTTTTTGACTTAGATTTGTTAACATTTAATGGACGAATTTTAAAAAATAAACTATATTATTTGATCTTGATTTTTGTCCCACTTTCTACCTAATTAATTCACATAGATAATAAGTGTCAGAATTTAAGAGTCTTAAAATTTCAAGTCAAGGGATCTCATTCCACATATAATCACCATCTTAACTAAATAAAAATTGTATTTTCATCTGCTTCACTTATTCGGCTTTCCTCCAAATTACTCCTTCCCACTCTCTTGTGTCCTTCACCTTCTCTCTCACTCAAAAAAAGATAAAAACAATAGTCCAACAGTTGGACTATCCTCCACAACTTCAAACAGATAGGATTCAAACCCTGCGAAACTTAACACCCTAAAAGGCGGAGACTCAAACGCCTCTAAGAGTGGAAAATCTTGGCACCTCAAGCGCCAACACGAGCTCACACCTGCGCTTGAACAACCGACCTCCTAACGCGGCACAGGGAGGGTGTCCACTCCACTACTGCATGAGGGACCTTTTCTTTCATTTCATGCATGCGTGGTGAACGTATTCTTAACCCTCTACCCCCCTCTATCCAATATATATATCATGAACGAAACACCACTACAATGAATTTTAAGTGGTGGCGATGGATTAAGCTTGATCACTATCTTTACTTCATTTGTACTCTACCCTATTAGTCAATATTATCTGTGACAAAAACAAAATTCCTCTCTCCTTGTCATTCTTAACTAGTCATAATGCATAGTTAAATCGGATATGATGGAATAGAAATAAAGTTGAACATACCATCTTATCTTGATAGAGAAATGTACGGTAGAGTACCGGCTACATAAAATAGTCTATTCATGATTGGATTAAGAGCCAAGCCACTCACTTAAGGTAGTTGTGGCTAAGCAGTGTAGGTTCTCCTCTTGCATAAAAAAGGTTTTGGGTTTATGAAGAAGATTTGTCACACAAGTTTGTGACATCTATGTTTATGTGTTCTTTATAGGTGGTGGGAGCTTATAGAGGGAATATTGCTCCTTAATGAGATCTCACATTCTAAATAATTGTCTGAAAAAATAGAATTGTTGCAATTATGATATATTTTTTTACTAAAATAAAAAAACTAGTGAATGTTCATTTATAATATCTCCACTGTAAAAACCATATAAATATATCTGAAAAAAAAGGAGCCAAGCCACTTCAAGATAGCAAGAACGCCAATAGCCGTATAAAACACACTAATTTAATGTACTTTGGGTGATACCATAGCAATGTACGATACTGTCTCTTCAAGATTTTATTACTAATTTGGTTGGTTCTATTTTTAAGTTGAGAATAATGCTAACTTACGGAAATACTTTTTCATTTTTCTTACCCATGATTGATTCTCACTGGCATATGATTTAAATCTCACTGCAGCAATTTACGGCGAATTGACAATAATATTTTTTATTAAAAACTTTTCTCACGTGAGAATAAGAAAAGTAGAAAAATAAAATCGTCGTGCAAGCATCTCTCTTAAATTGCATAACATGCGATATTCGAACCAGTTGATGACGCATGGCAAATAACTAGAGTTGCACATCTATCAGTTAGCCGTTAAGCATCAGAATTATTTAGTTTAAACCATGAGTTCAAGAACTAGCCGGCATCATGGAGCCAACGTATGAAAGCGAGGGCGCGCTTTATATCTACACCGTTTGTGGACCTTCTAGATTTTCTAATTCACTCCAAACACCATTTCAAATTAGAAATCTTTTCGGCTTCTACAGGTTCCAGTCAATTATTTTGAGAAATGAGCATCATATGTGTTTGATAAAAATTTTAATTGAAATTATTCGTACATGCACTTCCACGCAAGGAATATTAATTACAAGGGATTATATATTATATATATATATATTATTGGGGGCGAGAGAGACCTAGAAACTAAAAATTTTCTCTTTTTTTGTAACTATCTTATAAGGCTTTAGTATTTCCTCTTCGTCGCAATTGAATTGAAACTTGTGAAAATCTTGAATACTTCCAATTAGAGGTTATGATAAACATGACAGGCTCTGGAAGTTATTTATATTATTTAATAGTTATTTTTTCTTTATAACTGATGAGGCAGAATCCGATTCAGCCCATTGAAGCAGGCCCAAACCCCATTCAGCCCAACAGCAGCAGTACCAGGCCCTCCGGCGGCCTTCGGCCCGTCAGCGGCCCAGCAGCCTACGGCCCATAAGCGGCACCGTCGCTCTCGGCCCAACATGCTTCAGCCCGTCAGCGGCCCACCAGCCTACGGCCCGGGAGCAGCGCGGCAGCCCAGGGCCCAACAGGCCTTCGGCCCGTCAGCGGCCCAACCCCCTTCGGCCCGGTAGCCGATTCCGGCCCACTCCGGTGGCGGATCGGGCGCTATGGCGGTTTATCAGTAAACCCGCATTTAGTCCTATATCGGCTGCCACCGTTAACCATCCGCTATCCTCTGCTATAAATATCCCGCTATTTGTGGCCAAGGGGGTGGTGGGAAAAACGGAAGCCTCCCTAAGCTTCCGAAACCCCTTAAAGGACTTCTGTCCGAATAACGTTATAGCTGCTCTTTCTTACTTTCTGAATCGAATCTTCTTCAGGAGCTAACTTGACCGTCGGAGGGGGTTCCCCAGGGCTGACGCCCGGGACTCCTGCTGACTGGTTCTTCTTCTTCTTTCCCTCCTGCAGGGGCTCGGTTCGAATCATCGCCGACCTCCCCGAGTCGGTCTCGGCCGCCGACCTCGGATTCCTCTCCCTGGTCTCGACGCCGAACGCCGGCTGCCCCAAGCCAGGAGACTCGGTCTCGCGCTGAAGTAGCCTTCGGACTCGCTGTCCGAGGGCAATCCCGTTAGCTGCCCTGCGTCAGGAGGCTCGGCCTCGCGCTGAAGGTGGCTCCGGACTCCCTGGTCGGAGAGCGAGCCGTCCCCCCGTCCGATCTCGGACTTTCCGGCTTCTGCTCCGACGCTCGTCGACCACTCGGCCGAGAGAAGCTCCTGCTCGCGCCGCGCCTCTGTCCGCCGAAGGAGCAGCGGCTCACTATCCAAGAGCAGCTCCGGCGGCAGGTCGCGCCCCCCGCGGGCGGATCCGGTTCATCCCGAGAAGCCCCGTCGCGGATCCCCGTCGGGTCCCCTTGTCACCGTTAGATCCGGACCGGCTCCGGATCCTCTTTTTTCCGGATCCCCGTTTGCGGGATCCGGTCGTGATAGATTCAGTCTACATCACGTGGCGCCGTCTGTGGGAAACCAGCAAAACAAGTCATGTCTCAACGACCTGTGACCCGACGATCCGGACAGAGCGAAGCAGAAGCGAGGGAGGCCTCGGCACAAATACCGCCTTCCGAAGGCGCACCGTCTGCCCCGCCGAACCCGCTTCTGCCGGCCATACCGGAGTCCTTCGGCTCGGAAGACCGAGTGGGGGTACTCCAGCAGCAAGTGGCCACGCTGGCCGCTGCCGTCACGTCCCTAGCGCCTCTTCAGGAGATGGTGTCCGCCATCGCCCAGCGCATGGGACTGACGGGGCAGCCTCCCCAGCAGGCGCCGCTCCCGCCGCTCTACTCAGTACAAGACGCCCGGTTCCGACCGGTGCCTGCGCCAGCCTCTCTCTACGAGGCCGCGGCGGCGCGTAGTGAGCCCTCGGCATTGCCTGCCCGAGCTCCCCGCGCCGATCGCCCGACGGAGCAGGATTATGCTTCGTCGGAGTACCATCCGGCTCGGACCGGAGGGCAATCCGTCGCCACCTCGGCCGCCCCGGACTTGGACCGGCGGCTGACGGCGATGCGCAAGGAGATGCAGCAGATGGTGTCCCGGCCTCATGGGGCGCCCCTCGCCAGCAGCATCCTGGAGCAGACCCCGTTCACGGCGGAGCTCCTAGCCATCGAGGTGCCCCCCGACTTCAAGCTGCCGAAGGGCCCTCTCTATAACGGGATGACAGATCCGGTCTGTCATTTCCAGAGGTTCAACACCTACCTCCGGGTCCGGGGGATCTCCGAGGCAGTCCGCTGCCGTCTCTTCCCCCTCACCCTCGAAAAGATCGCCCTCACCTGGTTCGAGACATTGGCCCCCGACTCCATCCACTCCCTAGTCCAGTTGGGCCAATTGTTCATCGACCAGTTCTATGATGCCACCCGGCAGAGCAAGACCTCCGCCAGCTTGCTGGCTATTCGGCAAGATCCGGCCGAGACTCTCCAGGACTACTTCACCAGGTTCCGGACCGAGGCCGCCCAGATCCCGAACCTCGACAGCTCGATCGCGGTTTCGGCCGTGATCAGCGGGTGCCGGGACGAGGGGCTCCTCGGTTCCATTGGGAAGCGCCATCCCCCGACCTTCCAGGACCTCGTGGCCCGGGCCCATAAGTACATCAACCGGGAGGCCCTGATGCTGTCCAGAGGAAGAGGCGCCGCCGAAGCCGTCTCGGCACCTGCTCCCCAGGTGGTCCGACCTCGGCCGGAGGACCAGGAGTCCTCACGCAAGCGCTATCGCAGGGAGGACTGGGACATGGAGAGGCGACGGGACCCGCAGCCGCGGTACCTACCCCTACCTGCTCCCCCTTTCCGAATGCTCATGGAGGTGAAAGGCATGCTCCGGCGACCTGATCGCATCAAGACCGATCCTCGCCGAAGGGATCCTAGCAGGTACTGTGAGTACCACCGGGAAGTCGGCCACACAACGGATGAGTGTCGGCAGCTCTGGGAGGAGATCGACCGCATCATCCGGGAAGGTAGACTGCCGCAGTACCGCCGGGAGCAGCCGCCGCAGCAGAACCGGGACGTCCCTGCAGCACCCAGACAACAACAACCCCCAGCAATAGAAGCCGCTCCTCCGCCGAAAGCCACCTCGGCCCCGGTAGAATCGTCCCATCAAAGACCCAGTTATGGGTCTATCATGATGATATCCGGAGGGCCGGGGGAAGGGTCCAGGCCGCGGCAGCGCAACACGGTGGCAGCAGTTGAAGGCGAGCCCAAGAAGCCTCGTCTGGAAGACATCACCTTCGGCGCCGAGGACCTGACTGATGTTCAGGTCCCTCATGACGACGCTCTCGTCGTCAATGCTGTAATCAACAACTATGATGTACATAGGATCTTTGTGGATAATGGAAGTGCCCCAAATATCTTGTTTTACGACTGTTTTGAAAAGTTGGGATTGAGTGAGGCTAGTATGAAACCTCACCGGGGCCCCCTCTACGGTTTTAACGGCTCGCCTTGCCGAGTAGAGGGCATTGTCCGGCTTCCTGTAACCCTAGGCTCCGCCCCCCGGCAATTAACCGTCGAGACGGTCTCGCCGTTGTAAAGATCGAGTCAGCCTACAACGCCATATTCGGCCGAAGGCTCATCGGCGGAATCGGAGCCGTACCTTCATCCTTCCATCAGAAATTAAAATTCTATACCAACTATGGGATAGGCGAAGCCAAGGGAAGCCAAGAAGCAGCTCGGCAGTGCTACATGATTTCGGTCAAAGGGAAGAACGCAGCTGAGACCCTAGCGATCGAATCATCGGCTGAAGCATCTCCGGGAGAAGCACTTCTCGCCATCCCTGTTCCAGGAGGCGATGGACGAGTCCTAATGATAGGCTCCGGCCTGGAGAAAGGTGAAGCAGAAAACCTTACCGAGTTCTTGAAAAAGAATCTCGACATCTTCGCCTGGTCTCCGGCAGACATGCCCGGGGTTGACCCGAAGGTGGCAGAGCACCGACTCCATACCGATCCCGACCAGCCCCCGGTGAAGCAGAAGCGGCGCACCTTCAACCAGGAAAGGAGAGCCGCCATCCAAGCTGAAGTACAAAAGGGACTGGACGCCGGACATCTCCGCGAGGTGCATCACCCAGACTGGATCGCCAATGTGGTCATGGTGCCAAAGAAAGATGGCAAATGGCGTATGTGCGTGGACTTCACCAACCTCAACAAGGCCTGTCCCATGGACAGCTTTCCGCTGCCTCGGATAAACCAGGTGGTGGACGCCACTTCCGGCCATGAGCTCTTAAGCTTCCTCGACGCCTATTCAGGCTACCACCAGATCCGGATGCATCCGGACGACGAGAACAAGACCAGCTTCACCACCGATTTGGGTCTGTACTGCTACACCCGAATGCCCTTCGGTCTGAAGAACGCCGGCGCGACATATCAACGACTGGTCAACAAGGTATTCGCCGCACAGCTCGGCCGAAACATGGAGGTCTATATAGACGACATGTTGGTCAAGAGCCGTGTCGCTGCGGAGCATCTGGCCGATATGGCCGAGACTTTCTCCGCCCTCAGGCGGTACAAGATGAAGCTGAACCCGGCCAAATGCGCCTTCGGGGTAGTCTCCGGCAAATTCCTCGGCTACATGGTCACTCACCGAGGGGTGGAGGCTAACCCCGAGAAGGTTTCGGCCATCATAAAGATGCGCCCCCCGGCTAACCTCCGAGAGGTACAGAAGCTGAACGGGAGGATCGCAGCCCTCAGCCGCTTCATGTCAAGGGCGGCCGACTACTGTTTTCCCTTCTTCAAGCTGCTGAAGAAGGCCAACCACTTCGACTGGATGGAAGAGTGCCAAATAGCCTTCAATCAGCTGAAGGCCTACCTCTCCAAAGTCCCCATCCTGTCAAAACCAATTCCCGGGGAGCCTCTGAGCTTATATCTCGCAGTCTCCGAGACGGCCCTCAGCACCGTCCTCGTCCGAGAACAAGAAGGCATTCAGAAGCCCGTTTATTACACTAGCCGAGCCCTTCAGGGAGCGGAACTCCGGTACCAAGCCCTGGAAAAGTTGGCTCTGGCCCTCGTCACGTCTGCAAGGAGGCTTCGGCCGTATTTTCTGGCCCATTCCGTGAAAGTCCTCACCAACCAGCCCTTGAGGCAGATTCTTTCCCGGCCAGAGGTGTCCGGCAGGTTGGCGAAGTGGGCGATTGAGCTAGGGGAGTTCGACATCTCCTACGCCCCTCGGGTAGCAATAAAAGCCCAAGCGTTGGCGGACTTCATCGCCGAACTTACCCCCGGCGCTTCCGCAACACCACAGCCGGAACCCGAGGTGGTCAAAGCCGACACTATTTCGGCACCTTCACCACCGGATGAATGGCGACTCTTTGTGGACGGCTCCGCGTGCTCTACAGGCAGTGGCGCCGGATGGATCCTGGCGTCACCCGAAGGAATCATCACGGAGTACGCCCTGCGTTTCTCCTTTCCAGCGACTAACAACGCCGCCGAGTACGAAGCCCTCATCTCCGGCCTCCGGGCCGCGAAGAGGCTCGGCGCCCGGAACCTGAGAGCCTTCAGCGATTCCCAGTTAATCGTCGGCCATGTCTCCGGGGAGTATGAGGCTCGGGACGCAGTGATGGCGTCTTATCTCCAGGTAACTCGCAAGATTCTCAATCAGTTCGATTCTTGTGAAATCGTGAGGATCCTGAGATCCGAGAACACCCGGGCCGATGCCCTTTCCCGGCTGGCGTCAACCCAAGACGGGGGCGGAGGCCGGATGATCCTCGTCGAGGAGCTCGCCGAACCCAGCCTCGGCGAAACCGAAGCCATGCAAATTGCTGAAGCAGAGGCCGAGACGTGGATGACCCCCCTCGTCGCTTTCCTTCTCCAAGGAGAAGTCCCGCCAGATCCAAGGGAGGCGAAGCGCATTCGGCAGCGCTCATCCCACTTTCTCCTTTTGGACGGGGTGTTGTACAAGAAATCATTCGGCCGACCACTGCTACGGTGCCTCGGCCCAGCAGAAGCCGACTATGCCGTAAGAGAGGTCCACGAAGGGGTGTGCGGAGCGCACGCGGGAGGAAGAGCCCTGGCTCACAAGCTCCTGAGACAAGGCTACTGGTGGCCAACGCTCCGAGAGGACGCTCTAGCCCTCGTACGGCGCTGCGACCAGTGCCAGAGGTTTAGCTCCCTCATTCATCAGGCGGCCACCCTTCTGACCCCCTTATCTGATCCCTGGCCTTTCGCCCAATGGGGAATCGACATCCTGGGACCTTTTCCCGTCGCCACCGGCCAAAGGAAATTCCTCATCGTGGCGGTCGATTACTTCACCAAATGGGTCGAAGCCGAACCCCTCGCTTCAATAACCGACAACAATGCTTGGAACTTCGTGTGGAAGTCCATCGTTTGCCGATTCGGCATCCCTCGAGCCGTCATCTCAGACAACGGAAAGCAGTTCGATAGCCGACGGTTCGGTGACAACTGCGCCAGCTTCGGCATACTCCACAAGTTCACTTCGGTAGCGCATCCTCAAGCGAACGGCCAAGCCGAAGTCACTAACCGGAGCCTCTTACAGGGATTGAAAACCCGACTCGGCGAAGCTAAGGGCCGATGGGTGGAAGAGCTGCCGAGTGTCTTATGGGCCTATCGGACGACAAGCCGAACCCCCACCGGCGAGACTCCCTTCCGCATGGCCTACGGGATAGAGGCCGTTATTCCCATAGAAATCGGCCTCCCTTCTCCCAGAGTCATCGCTTATAATACGAAAGTCAACGAAGAAGGTTTGAAAGACCACTTGGACCTCATTGAAGAGGTCCGAGATAAAGCTCGTATCCGGCTGGCGGCTTATCAACAACGCATGGCCAAGTACCACAACACTCGAGTAAAGCCCCGGAGCTTCGAAGTGGGGAGTCTCGTGTTGAGGAATGCCCATGCTTCCAAGCCAACCGAAGCCTCAGGAAAGCTTGCCCCCAACTGGGAGGGGCCCTACCGAATCAGGGAGGTAATCAGACGAGGAGCTTACCGGTTGGAGACCCTTTCGGGCCAACCCCTTCCTCGCACATGGAATGTAGAGCGCCTTCGGCGTTATTATATGTAAGTCAACTCTCCCCAGGCTTTTAGCCGGAGGCTATAAATAGAGAACTCATTTTTGTTTAGGAAAACTTGTTATGGTTTTCTGTAAGTCCGTGCAAACCGTATCGGGAGTGGCTTCGGCCATGCAAACCGTACCGGGAGCGGCATGGTTCTCTTAAAATCCGTGAGTCCTTCGATCCGACGAATAGCTTCGGCCATGTAATCCGGATCAGGACACGGCGCGGTTTTCTGTAAGTCCGTGCAAACCGTATCGGGAGTGGCTTCGGCCATGCAAACCGTACCGGGAGCGGCATGGTTCTCTTAAAATCCGTGAGTCCTTCGATCCGACGAATGGCTTCGGCCATGTAATCCGGATCAGGACACGGCGCGGTTTTCTGTAAGTCCGTGCAAACCGTATCGGGAGTGGCTTCGGCCATGCAAACCGTACCGGGAGCGGCATGGTTCTCTTAAAGTCCGTGAGTCCTTCGATCCGACGAATGGCTTCGGCCATGTAATCCGGATCAGGACACGGCGCGGTTTTCTGTAAGTCCGTGCAAACCGTATCGGGAGTGGCTTCGGCCATGCAAACCGTACCGGGAGCGGCATGGTTCTCTTGAAGTCCGTGAGTCCTTCGATCCGACGAATGGCTTCGGCCATGTAATCCGGATCAGGACACGGCGCAGTTTTCTCTAAGTCCGTGCAAACTGTATCGGGAGTGGCTTCGGCCATGCAAACCGTACCGGGAGCGGCATGGTTCTCTTAAAATCCGTGAGTCCTTCGATCCGACGAATAGCTTCGGCCATGTAATCCGGATCAGGACACGGCGCGGTTTTCTGTAAGTCCGTGCAAACCGTATCGGGAGTGGCTTCGGCCATGCAAACCGTACTGGGAGCGGCATGGTTCTCTTAAAATCCGTGAGTCCTTCGATCCGACGAATGGCTTCGGCCATGTAATCCGGATCAGGACACGGCGCGGTTTTCTGTAAGTCCGTGCAAACCGTATCGGGAGTGGCTTCGGCCATGCAAACCGTACCGGGAGCGGCATGGTTCTCTTAAAGTCCGTGAGTCCTTCGATCCGACGAATGGCTTCGGCCATGTAATCCGGATCAGGACACGGCGCGGTTTTCTGTAAGTCCGTGCAAACCGTATCGGGAGTGGCTTCGGCCATGCAAACCGTACCGGGAGCGGCATGGTTCTCTTGAAGTCCGTGAGTCCTTCGATCCGACGAATGGCTTCGGCCATGTAATCCGGATCAGGACACGGCGCAGTTTTCTCTAAGTCCGTGCAAACTGTATCGGGAGTGGCTTCGGCCATGCAAACCGTACCGGGAGCGGCATGGTTCTCTTAAAGTCCGTGAGTCCTTCGATCCGACGAATGGCTTCGGCCATGTAATCCGGATCAGGACACGGCGCGGTTTTCTGTAAGTCCGTGCAAACCGTATCGGGAGTGGCTTCGGCCATGCAAACCGTACCGGGAGCGGCATGGTTCTCTTAAAGTCCGTGAGTCCTTCGATCCGACGAATGGCTTCGGCCATGTAATCCGGATCAGGACACGGCGCAGTTTTCTCTAAGTCTGTGTAAACCGTATCGGGAGTGGCTTCGGCCATGCAAACCGTACCGGGAGCGGCATGGTTCTCTTAAAGTCCGTGAGTCCTTCGATCCGACGAATGGCTTCGGCCATGTAATCCGGATCAGGACACGGCGTGGTTTTCTGTAAGTCCGTGCAAACCGTATCGGGAGTGGCTTCGGCCATGCAAACCGTACCGGGAGCGGCATGGTTCTCTTAAAGTCCGTGGGTCCTTCGATCCGACGAATGGCTTCGGCCATGTAATCCGGATCAGGACACGGCATGGTTTTCTCTAAGTTAATAAGCCCTTCGATCCGACGAATGGCTTCGGCCATGTGATCCGGATCGGGACGAGGCAGGCTATTTCCTAAGTCTACACGGACAAGACGAGAGCGGCTGCGGCTACAGAAGCCGAATCCGGAGCAGCCTGAGCTGCTGATCCGAACCTACGTTAGGTCTCGGCTTCGCAGGCTATAGCGGGCAACGAAAGGATCTCGGTTTTCGGAAAGACTAGGTCCACTCGTTATGCAAAACACGATAAGGTAAAGCCCAAAAACGTTCCTTATATTCTTGAATAGAAGGAAGTACAAGGTCGACCATATACCTGGCCGAAGGCTTACAAAAGCAAAAAAAGCAAAAACCGAGGGGAACCCTCGCATCAGTCCTCGACGGCCCTCTCCTCCTCCGCTTCAATGACATTTCGGCCAGGAGAGGGAGAGGGGGAGTCAACAATCTGCACCGATTCAGGGTCAGCAGTCTCAGCGCGAGCCTCCCCTGCGGGAGCTTCCTCTGCGGGAGCCTCTTCGGCGGTCTCGCCCTCGCCCTCAGCATCCGGATGCAAGGCCCTCTCTGCCATGAGGCCCTCCCACCAGGATAGAAGCTCCCTGGCTTCCGCGCCCCTCGGCATAGCTTCCCCGGTCAGATCGACGTCCGGGTAGGCCCTCTGGGCGACAGCCAGTCCGAGGTCGAAGACCGAAGAAGACGCCGCCAGCTGAGCTCGGAGGATCTCTTGGGCGTGTTCACGCCCGGCTTTGAAATCGGCTATGGCCGATTCCGCCGCCCCCTCCAGTTCCCGCTTCAGGGCCGAGATCTCCTCGGCAAGGCGGCGGTTCTCCGAAGCCCACCGGGACTCCTTATCCTTTATCTGGGTCTTGAGCACCCGGTTCTCATCCTGAGCCGCGGCGAGCGCGCCCTCGGCTTTCTCTTTGGCCTCAGCAGCAGCGCGAGCTTCTGCTGCCCTCTCCTCTAGCTGCGCCCGCACCCGACCGCTCGCGGTAGTGAGCCTATCAACTAAGGGCTCGATGCTGGGCGCCGCCGAGGTACCTTCACCGGAACCGGCCGGACCCATGTCGGCCTCCAGGAGTTTACGGCGGAGCAGCTCCTGTTGATGCATCAGGACACTGCCCGTCATCGCAGCCTACCAGCCGAAGAGCGGACAAGGGTTAGAAAATCCGGAGCGAATGGAGGATAGGTTGAAAAAACTTCGGACTCCTTACCTGAACCGACAACCGGGCGCTCATCGCCGCCAGGTCGGCAATCGATTGCTCCCTCAGCTCTTCGAAAGCTGACGGGAGAGTGAAGTTGCTGAGCAGACGAAGGCACGTCTGCGGGTCCTGCATGCTTTCGTCCCTTCCGCCGTCCCCTGCCGGTACGGCCGAAGGAGAGTCGCCCCTCGGCGCCTCGGGGGACGTCGGCCTTGCGGCCCTTCGAGTCCCGGTGCTCCTCCTAAACAGCGGAGCTATCTCCACCTCTTCGGCCTCCTCTTCCCGGGGGCGCTTCGACGCTCGGCCGCCCCTTTGAGCGGCGAATTTCGTCTTCTGCTCCCTCTCGAGAGCAGCGGCGGCGGCGCGACCCTCGGCGGAGGCCGCAGTCCTGGGGACCCCGCCTCGGGTCCTCGGACCCCCAGAGCCTCGGCCAGACCTGCCTGCTGCTTGCGGGACCGGCGCCCGGCCCGGACCACGTTGGTCAGCTATCAGGTCGAGGAGGTCATCAAGACCGGCCATCGCTGCAAACAAAAGCGGCGTGTCAATAACAAGACAGTGGTCAAATACTAATGCAAAGCCGACTTACCCTCGGCCGAAACTTCATCAGCCTCGTTAGCCGGAGGAGCTTCGGCCGGAGGAGCGGCAATTCTTCCCCCGCGGCCCCGCGGAGTCTCCCCGGGAAGAAGGTAAGGGAAAGCCCGCTCCGGATCGAACTTAGGGTCCGGCCAAACCCCGGCATTTATCAGCCGCTCCGCGTCAGTGAGAAGCCCCGAGACGTCAAATGGGGCCTTGACCGGGACGTGGCCCACGATGGTGCTCTGAACTGGGGTCAGGGCAGGAGGGCCCGAGAGGCCTGCAGCAAGCGGCACCCATTCGGTGGGAAAGGGCCACACGCCCTTCTCGTTCTCCGACAGAGAGACGAAGATGAACTTCCTCTTCCAGCCGTGGATGGACGAGGGCTTCCCGGAGAAGATGCTTCGGCCAACCCGGGGGACGAAGCAGTACCACTCGAACTTCCCCTGCGTTTGGATTTTGAAGAGGTAGCGGAAGACGTTGATGGAGGGACGGATCTTTATATGAGCAAAGACGCTCAGAAATCCGTACACCGTACGCCAGGAGTTGGGGAAGAGCTGAGACGGGGCCAGCCCGTAGAAGCTAAGGAGATTAATGACGAAGGTGGGGAGAGGGAGACGGAAGCCCGCCTCGAAGCTATCAACATAGATGGAGAAGGAGCCCGGGCGAACAGTATTTGCCCTAGTGGCAGAATCGGGCCGATGAGGGGTCGTCCAAGAAGGGAGCCGGAAGTAAGAAACTAGGTTCCTCACCTCTACGTCCGAGAGGGCGCAGGATGCTCCCGAGACAGTGTCCGGAGGACGGCGCCCCGAGGTGGAAGCCTGGCCTGGGTCCCGGACTTCCTGGGGAGCCTCGACTTCAGGAGCCTCAGCACCAGAAGCTTCGGCCTCAGAAGCCTCGGCATCCGAAGCCTCGGTCCCGGAAATCTCGACCTCGGAGCCCTCCGCTCCAGAGGTCTCGGACCCCTCGGTCCTGGAGTTTTCTGACTCCCCAGACATTCCGGAAGCAAGCGATCCCGAGGCAAGAGGGTCTGACAGGGAGGACTTAGGAGAATGGGGGGGAGTATACTCCTCGTCCGAAGGGGTAATATCGCTGGAAGAGCTCTGGACCATAAGGTCGCGAAGGAGAAAAAGGAGGTCAAAGCTTACTCGCGGAGGGGGGGGGGGACGAAGTCTCTCCTGAGCCGAGTACAACCTCAAGCCTCCAAGCTCCACCGGCGATGCACTCTGAGGGACGAAGAACCTCCCACGGCGGCCGACGAGCTCGGATGAAGCCTTCAGGAAGCTGGCCTCTCGCTGGAGAAGGAGGAAGAACTCGGACGATTGCAAGGGGAACACAAGCGCAGCAGCAAGAAGAAGAATAGTGCCCTGCGGAGGGCCTATATTTATAAGCCCGTTCGAAAGAGCCTCCCGCCGAAGCCAGCGGCCGAGATCATCCCGCTCGTCCCCTCGCTCCTCCCGGATGACCGCCACGTGCGCCGTCCTTCGGCAATGATGACGGGCCGGCTCCGGGACTTGAAGCGGAGCGATCAACGGCCGGGAGTGCTCCGACCTTTCGGCTGATCGCTCGGATGCCCGCCACGTGTCCCGATCCGCGTAGGAGGAAGGGAACGACGGCGATCCAAGAGGGGCCTCGGGCAGAGAGCCGAGGCGATCCGCGACCAGCAGGCGGTCGGGATCCGTTTGTGCTTTTGGCAGAGCGGCTGGATGCGCGACGCGTGTCCCGTGCTTCCTCGCGAAGCGACGCGCCATCCCGTCTGTTTAATGAAGCCTGACACAGGTCAGATGACTCAGCCCTTCGGCTTCTGGGCTCTGAGCCTTCGTCGCCACTCCTAACAAAGACGGAGCAACCGCGTAGCCCTCGGCCGACCGAGGGCACCTCCTTCTTAGCGACGAGAAAGAGAAACGGACCTTCGGGTAAAGCGTCTGTCACAAAAATTCAACTGACAAGCTTCGGACTTTACTCTCGCCTTCTCAGAACTGAGGAAGACAAGAGTGGGGGGCTATGTGATGAGGCAGAATCCGATTCAGCCCATTGAAGCAGGCCCAAACCCCATTCAGCCCAACAGCAGTAGTACCAGGCCCTCCGGCGGCCTTCGGCCCGTCAGCGGCCCAGCAGCCTACGGCCCATAAGCGGCACCGTCGCTCTCGGCACAACAGGCTTCAGCCCGTCAGCGGCCCACCAGCCTACGGCCCGGGAGCAGCGCGGCAGCCCAGGGCCCAACAGGCCTTCGGCCCGTCAGCGGCCCAACCCCCTTCGGCCCGGTAGCCGATTCCAGCCCACTCCGGTGGCGGATCGGGCGCTATGGCGGTTTATCAGTAAACTCGCATTTAGTCCTATATCGGCTGCCACCGTTAACCATCCGCTATCCTCTGCTATAAATATCCCGCTATTTGTGGCCAAGGGGGTGGTGGGAAAAACGGAGGCCTCCCTAAGCTTCCGAAACCCCTTAAAGGACTTCTGTCCGAATAACGTTATAGCTGCTCTTTCTTGCTTTCTGAATCGAATCTTCTTCAGGAGCTAACTTGACCGTCGGAGGGGGTTCCCCAGGGCTGACGCCCGGGACTCCTGCTGACTGGTTCTTCTTCTTCTTTCCCTCTTGCAGGGGTTCGGTTCGAATCATCGCCGACCTCCCCGAGTCGGTCTCGACCGCCGACCTCGGATTCCTCTCTTTGGTCTCGACGCCGAACGCCGGCTCCCCCAAGCCAGGAGACTCGGTCTCGCGCTGAAGTAGCCTTCGGACTCGCTGTCCGAGGGCAATCCCGTTAGCTGCCCTGCGTCAGGAGGCTCGGCCTCGCGCTGAAGGTGGCTCCGGACTCCCTGGTCGGAGAGCGAGCCGTCCCCCCGTCCGATCTCGGACTTTCCGGCTTCTGCTCCGACGCTCGTCGACCACTCGGCCGAGAGAAGCTCCTGCTCGCGCTGCGCCTCCGTCCGCCGAAGGAGCAGCGGCTCACTATCCAAGAGCAGCTCCGGCGGCAAGTCGCGCCCCCCGTGGGCGGATCCGGTTCATCCCGAGAAGTCCCGTCTCCGCCCCGTCGCGGATCCCCGTCGGGTCCCCTTGTCACCGTTCGATCCGGACCGGCTCCGGATCCTCTTTTTTCCGGATCCCCGTTTGCGGGATCCGATCGTGATATATCCAGTCTACATCAATAACAAAAAACTATAAATTAAAGCTTAGTAGATTAGTATGAAAGTGAAGTTGTTAATAGATATTTGATCTGTGTTCCTACACAAAATTAGTTACAATTAAAATTAAAAGCATGATTTCGTTTAAAAACTGCACCAACCTCGTCCTTATCGTGTTCCGAAATGTCGAACCCATGCCACGACTTTGTCTCGAGCCTATTCTTACGATTACGAACTCAGGCCTTAAATAACATAAAATTTTATACCAATTACGACTCAGTATAGATTCCATATATTTTTAGAATAATTTCATATTAACAATTGTTATATAATTTAAAAATACAATACTGCTTGCACATTATTCTACATGCCTTCTTAATATGCATAATATTTTAAAATTGGCAACGACATAATTGATATTATAAGTATTTTTTATATATTCCTAAAATAGCATATTTGATAAATATTTTATTTTGTAAAGATATGTATTGTGATTTTCTTAAAATATAAGATACGAGTAGTTAATATAATTTTTTAACTTTTAGTTTTTAAATAATTTTATACATTGATTTGATTGGCGCGTCCGATGTAGATCAATATATTAAGTATATTAGGCCTTACTAGATTGCACGTATCTTTGCTCACATGTATCTATAAGACAGTACTAAATTTTACTAGTTTAAATGCACAACATATTACGTGAGTCTTCTCATTTTCTACTGCCAGTGTGATTTTAAGTCTTTTACAATAGTGATTTAATTAAAATTCATAAAACATTGTTTCGTACATATCTTAAAATATTGTTTTTACTTAATTGAATGAACATATAAATTTAGAGACACTTGAAAATATCTAATCACTTATGGATTATTTTCATAATCTGATTATTTTAAAATATAAAAAATAATAATGAAAATGCATTGCAAACCATTTTAATAATGAAAAATCCATTTTTGTTTCTTATTTTGTTATTATTTTTCTTTCAAATTTTGATGGCTCTTTTCTGCGATAGAGAATCTGAATCCACCTTCACATGTCGATTCCTCTTTTCTCTCTCAAAATCTCCTTGTACAAGTTGAACAAGTTGAGACACTCTTTGGTCATTTAAAAATGATTATATCATTATCAGAGGTTCTCATAAACTAAGATAATCATTTCTAGATGAGTCTAAGGTCTCCGTTGAAATTATAATTGGATTACAAATTATTTTTTTATTTTTTTAAAAAAGTATATATTCTTTATGCTGGCAATCCATGATTAAATTTTGGCTTAGATGTCTCACTTTAGACTACGGGCTAGTTTATTCTAATTTTCTATTTACAGAATACGTAAGTTTTTTTTTCACTTTTTTTCATTGAAGTATTTGACTATCTATTCTCTCTCGAAAATCTACGTAAAAGTTATTTCAAGAAAAGTTATGAAGAAATTTCATATCTCTCTCTCTCTCTCTTCATCTCACTTTTATTTTCCAAAACCCCTTCGAATACAAATGAAGTATTTATATTTAAAAAAATTAATTATACTTCCTTATTAAAAATTTGACATTATTTTTCGTCCTTTATCAACTTTTTGTAGAACTTCCAATCCCCACGCTTCATCCCATAATTTTTCACCCCCTTTATCAACTGCTTATTTCTTACGTAACTTTTACTTTTATGCCTTGTTTTAAAGTGTTTTGGTATTTGCGTGTCCGCAACCATAACATCTTAGCACCATAGTCTGGAGAAGCAATCCTATTAAAAAGTCTTGAATTGCTTATCCTTTCTAGGCCCCATTTGTTTGGAAGATAAGGGTTATTTGGACTTGTTTACTTTACTTGCGTATTAGAGAGGGAGTGCCCTATTCCCAAATAAATTGGAACAAATACTCTTACTAAAAAAGCCTGAATCGTTTATTATAGAATAAGCGTTAATGATGTATTTTTTATATCTTTATTCAATTTAATTTTCTTATTCTAAATAGAATAGTAATTTTTTAACTGAAGCAAAAAGATGTCGTATTCAAGGATTACTTATGCCCAAATAAACCATCCCATATCAAGCACGCTAGGGGCTTAACAAAACTCTTTATTCCTTTTCATTTATTTTCTTCGTGGGTTAAAAATTACTGCAAGAAAAAGTAAAATTTCAAATTATTATGAAAAGTCAAATTTTATGTGGATTAATGTTAAATTTCAACCATTCCTTAGAGAGGGAGAGAGGAGTGGGAGAGAAACTTTGTTTTTTCTTCCTGTAAAAAATAAGGTTTTTTGAGGTCTAGAAGTAGGAAAATTTTTAGAGTAATTTTTCTAACCAGAAAATAAAAGTTTTCCCTAATTGATTATTTTCCAAAATCCTAATCCTAAGAAAACTAGTTTTTCCTAAAACAAGACTTTTCTCTTCTATTTTCTCAAACCCCTGATCCACCCTAAGCAGCAATGGGGTGATGTATTAACCATTGACTATTAACATACTAAGGTACCAATGCATTCGCATCAGTAGTTTAATTTTGACAGAAAACTAATTTTAGTTATTTCGTCAAATTAATTAATATGTTATAATGTAAATATTTTTTTATAAAAATAATGGTTAATGAAAATTCTCCGATAATTAGAATATATCAAAAATTTCAACGCTTTGGAATAGCCTTACTTTTGCGGCCTTCTGACATCTGCCACATTGGTGTCTCCACTCTCTACTTCTCCAGGTGCCATTACGTCCGCCGCTTAAATGCGCGCTGGAAACCAGAGAGGGCTGTCCTCCTGCTGTAGTAGCTTTCTTCGACTCTTCGGCCAGAAAGGGCGGCGTGGAGCGAGCGGTGCCGCCATGGCGGATCGCTTCTTCCCCAACGAGATGCCGGGCTTCGTGGTGGAAGACGAGGGGGAGGAAGCCGTGGCCGGCGACTCCCTCCAGAGGCTCCTGTCTCTGCCGTATCCCAAGGCCGCCGACCGCTTCCTGCGGGCGGCCCTCGACCTCAAGGACAAGGTTCGGCTGTGTTCTTGCCGATCTCCAATTCCCAGAGTCTAGGCTCTAGAATCAGTTTCGGAGTTACGAACACTACCTTGGTTCCGGCCGAAGGTTCGGAAACAGGTGTTTGATTCTGCAAAAGGGGGCCTTTTTCACTTGGTAATGTTGGGTGCTGTACAGAATTTGGACTGCTTCCGAGTAGGGCTCTCCTTTGTCCCTTCCCAGTTTCTTGCCCTTCTGCTGGGTCAAGAACAGGAGCCGAAGCCGATAAGAAAGCTGCTATCTTTGGTGCTAGTATTGCTGGGGATTTCCATCCAAAACTCAGCTCGTATGATCATATTTGATTGACAAATCTTTGCCGGAGAAAGGGACACGAATGAACTCGCAGGACGGGTATGTTATCTTTGTGTTGTTTCCTGCTCCAGGTCGTGACACAGACATGGTACAACTACGGGCGACGAGTGAAAGATTTCACCCTGTACACGGGGCCACTAGGAACGGCGTATCTGCTTTTGAAGGCGTACCAAGTTACAAACAACAAAAATGATCTCAATCTCTGCTCCGAGATTGTGAGAGCTTGTGACATTGCTTCCCGGGGATCACGGTTGACTATGTTCTCTCTTCCCTTGTTCACTTTCTTAAAGATCTTTTAGTGCCAATGTCCTTATGATCGTGTTGTTTTTATGCATGGATCCTGTTGGAGGGATGTGACGTTTATTTGCGGAAGAGCTGGTGTATGTGCTATTGGTGCCTTGGCGGCAAAATATGTTGGAGATGACACATTGCTAAACCACTACTTGAACTCCTTTAAGGAGGTATACTTGAAAATTATGACGTACTTGACATTTGCCTTAACATTTGGGGATGCATATGAATAAGCTTCGCTGAGAAGTTGCAATTTTTTATTTTGAAAGTGATTGGTATCACTGAGTATATTAATAAAAAGGTAGAATTTACAAGAGGGGAAAAGAAAACACTCCAGGGACCCCAAGCAAACACCAAGAGAGTGTACATTTAGAACCCATCCCAACAAGACAAAAAGAGGATCGGTACGGGTTGTAATTACAAAAAATCCTCCCCCAGTCTACAACTCCGTCCAAAATGAAAGCAAAAACTGCCTCTGGGGTCTTTGATTCTCTTTTGAATATCCTGTTATTACGCTCTCCTCAGACAGCCCAAAGAGTAGCGTGCAAAATGAGCCACCAAATCCGCCGAGCACTCTTGGGCAGTCCATGAACATTCCATCTAAGTAGCAAATCTTGGATACTATTCGCCATGAAAAGCACCGTATTAGTCTTCCAAAAGACTTTCTCCGAAATCTTAGTAGCAAAGGAACAAGATAGGAGAGATGCTCCATCGTCTCGTTCACCTCCCTACACAAACTGCAAAGCCTATTTACACCTTCAAGAAAGGCAGCAAGTCTGTCACAAGTAGGCAGCCGACTAAGAGTAATTCTCAAATCAGGACCTGGACTTTAAGCGGGCTCCTGGTCCTCCAGACTTCCTTGAAGAAAGGAAATGACAGTCCTCCTCATTGATGATGCTATAAGCTGACTGAACAGAATAAAATCCTTTAAGATCCTATCTCCAAATCCTACTATCTTGAGACATAGGATTAGGCTTCCAGTCATGAGGGATGGAAAGGAGATCCACCAGCTGAGAGACCTCATCTTCTCTAAGGTTGCATCTAAAAGTAGAAAACCAGCCACCAGGGTCCTACACCTGACTCACTAAGGCATTAGGGTGAGAGGCAATCCTAAAAGGCAAAGGAAAGCACTCCCTCGAAATTCCTCCGTCACTCCATCTATCAAGCCAAAAATGACAAGTGTGATCATTGCCAAGTGACCACATAGAGCCTACCATAAAAAAATCCACACATTGTAAGATGCCCTTCCAAAGAGAGGATGTGGTATGCACATGTTGTGGAGCCAAATCTCAAACTATAGAGTAGCTATAGTATTTAAATATCTATCCAGAGGCCTTTATTCAGGGAGCCTAATTGCCAAACCCATTTCCCAAGGAGAGCAAGGTTGAAATTTCTCAAGTTCTTAATACCAAGACCACTAGCCTCTTTACGTTTGCAGATTTTCCTCCAACTGACATCATGCCAGCCCCTTGTCCTCTCCCCGTTGCCATGCCAGAAAAATCTACATTGGATGGCTTCCAGCTTCTTGGCAACTAATAACGGAATGCGAAAAAGAGACAGATAATATATAGCCAAGCTATCAAGGACTGATCTGCACAACACTAGTCTGCCTCCATATGAGAGCAATTTTCCTTGCCAACCAGCCAGTCTGGATTTGAATTTCTGCACAACTTTCTGCCAATCTGCATAATGAATGGATCCCATTCCCGGAGCTAGCAGCAACCCCAAATAGGTGACGGGAAATTGTGCTTCTCTACAACCCAACAGAGCAGCCATTCTGCTAATAAGGTCCTGGCGAACATTGATCCCAACTACAAGACTGTTATCAAAGTTCACCTTCAGCCCACTTACATCATGCAGGAATTCCATCATCATCCTAACAACAGCTAGCTGTTGGAACTCAAGCATAACAAAAAGGATGGTATCATCCGCATATTGCAAATGAGAAATATATCTCCCACCAACACCAACAGAGAAGCCAGTAATCAACCCCAATGCCTCAGCTCTAGACCACATGCAACTGAGGAGATGTGCTACAAGAACAAAAAGCAGTGTTGATAAAGAGTCACCTTGCCTCAGCCCCCTCCCATTATAGAAGAAAGAAGACTGCTCCTGGTTGACTAACACTGCAAAAGTGGCTGAAGAAATGCAAGAGGATATCCATCTCACCCAAGTCTCCCTAAACCCCATCAGAGCCAAAAGATGAAGCAGGCAGGACCACGTAACTTGGTCATAAGCTTTTTCAAAGTCCAGCTTAATCACAATGCTACGCTGCCTTTGGGACTTCATAGCGTGAAGGCATTCATGAGCCACTAGAAAGTTTTCCTGAATATGTCTTTAACAGAAGCCCCTTGATATCCATTCACCAACATGTCACCACTGTCTCAAGTCTTCGGGCCAAAACCTTTGTGATAATCTTATATAGACCATTGAGAAGACTAATGGGTCTATAATCTGCAAGCCTCTGAGCTCCCTCTGTCGTAGGAATAAGTACCAGAAAGGTCTTGTTTACAGCCCTCAAATGTGTTCTACCCTCTTGAAACTCTGAGATAGCTTGAAGAATGTCCGACTTAATCACTTCTCAACAATGCTGGTAGAAAAACAAAGGGAAGCCATTAGGGCTTGGTGCTTTGTTCCATGCTAACCAAAAAACAACGCTTCTGATCTCCTCCTCACTAAAAGGACTGGACAGAGCCGATTGTTCCTCTTGAGAGATGCGCGGCAAGAGACCTCCATAAGAACATGTCTATGTCTATCCGGTTAAAAAAAAGTCTGGAATAGTAAATTTTAGCATGTTGAGAGACCTCCCTCTCGAAGGTGAGCGAATGTGATCCATCATGAATATGTCTGATAGAATTAACCCTTCTCCTTCTAGATGTCCGTGTTCTAGTCTCCTTCCTTTATCCACCTCTCTTTCAAGTTTCGATCTTTGCTTCCAATAAATTTCCTCTTTGAGGAAGATCTTATCATAACATGCTTTCAGCTTGTCTCTAAGAGTCTTTCCTCATTGTCCAGAAGACCTGTTGCCTCAAAAGCATCGAAGCCCTCAATCTGTTGCAGGATGTTATCTTTGGCTTCCTTGCCTGGGAGAGTCTTATTAGCCCCCCAAGTAGAGAGTTCTCTTGCTAAAACCTTCAGTTTATTCACCACTCTGGCCATTGTTGATCCTCCTGAGACTTGGAAGGTCAAAACTCTAGAGACCACTTGCATAAAATCATCCTCACAAAGCCAATACCTCTTTAGTTGGAATTTGTGTCTACTTCTCTTCCTACGGGCATTTTTGAGCAAAATGGGACAAAGACCGCACTAAACAGAGCGCCTCCGCTGAGGGATAGTGGTCTTCTCATTCAGAAGAAAAGAGAAACCTATCCAAATGGATAAGGCCGGGTCAATCCTGAAATTGGACCAGGTAAATAGAGCATTAGGCGTAGGAATATCAATCAAAGCGCCTCCTACATAAACTCCAAGAAATCAGCAGAATCCGCCCGAGAAAAGGAAGCTCCTGATATCTTAGAAGGGAATGCAGTAGCATTAAAATCTCCCCCCAAACGCCAGGGTCTCCCAGATCTTCTACTTTCCTCCAGCAAAATCCTCCACAAGTACTTCTTCTCCTCCCTGCCTTGAGGGCCATACACTCCAGTGAAATCCCAAGTAAAACCATCCTCTAGAACGTTATGGTAATGAAATTTCTAATCTTTCTATGCTCTACAACTTCTTGCACAACAAATTCATTCCAAAGGATCAGGGATGGCAGTACCGGTACCGGTTCCCGTATCGGTAGGTACCGGTACCGGTACGTACCGGCCGGTACTGCCATCCATGCAAAGGATAAAGTCTGACCCGTTCTCCCTTTAGCCGGCGAAACCACACCTTTGTGTAATCTCCCTCCACCAACCTCCCTCATGATCTCCTTGGCATCCCCTTCACATTTAGATTCACAGAGGATGTCCACTTTGACACGCCTCACCAACTCCCTCACAACCCTCCTCTTCTCTCTCCCCATACACCTTCTCACATTCCATGAAACTATCCTCCTCGGGAAACAAGAATGACCTCCTCCTCATCCTCCCCTCTCAACCCATCTTCAGCTCTGTCAGCCCCATCTTTCCCTTCCTATTTTTCCCGCCAATAGCCGACTTCTCCCCTTTATCCCACTTCGCCACCCAAGCCTGCCACCTTTTCTTAATTTTAATCACTACTGACTTCACCACCTTATCCAACCCCTCATAAGACACACCCGACTTCGAAGTCAGGTCCATAAAATATTGCTCAGTGAACCATTCTACTGCCTTGCAAAAATCACCAACCTCTTCTTTGCTTAATGGCGGTACGTCCGAATCCTCAAATCCTCCCTGCTCGAAGTCGCCAGTGGAGTCTACCTCTGCCTCTAGATCAGAACCCTCTACCTCTCCCACTTCTTGAGCCTCCAGCGTACACCTCTCCAGCGGGGGCAATTGAGTGAGAGAGGTTCCCGGACCCTGGGCCCGTTCTTGACCAACCATATGTAAGGGAACTACCCCAACACCACTAGCTGAGGTCTTTGGGTCATTCACCTCCCCCCCACCACCCCAACTAAGGCAAGTGGCATGCAAGTGACCACTAACCCGAAGAGGCGGGTCATTCCCTCCTTCCAAAAGCGCTGAGATCATCGCCAAATAGGAGATGTCTGTCGGCCCTGGAGGGGAAAGAGATGAGGAGAGGGAGCGGAGTTGGACACCTAAGGCCTGGAGAGCTAAAAAGTTGCCAGGAGCAGGGCTGGTCACAGGAGCATCAACGACCTACAAGGCAACTGGGTTCTCTTGGTAAGAGCCTGCAGAGGAAAGGCCGTGATCCCTCCTAGACTGCTCGGGCTGCGGCAGGCTCAAAGGCCCCTCCGGAGGGGTTGCTAGCATCAGATTGGAGAGATGGGGGGTTTTACAAGTCGAGCAGGCGAATTCGAGTGAAGACGACGACTAGAGTCAGGTAAAATCGCACCCGAAACAAAACCTGAGCTATCGGGTAAGTCACAAGCCCCCGGCTCCATACCCGCCAACCCGACTGGTGAGGACACCCGCGCATGGACCCGGTTCGACCCGACTCGCGTGTACCGTCGGAGGAGGACGACTGCAACCTACCCAGCTTCTTTGTGGCTCGACGATGGGCCTCCCTAGTGTTGGCATGTACTTATTGTATTGAGGAGCAGTTAGGATTGATGTAAGGCCCATTATGAGGCCCAGTTATCTCTTTTTTATTTATTTAGCATTTTCTGCATTATGTTAGGGCTAATTACGTCATTTGTGGTTATTAGGGTTTTTTTTTTATTCTATTTAAGGCACTGTAGCCTCTTTTGGAGGGGCATTGAAGAATTGGAATAGAAAATTTGCAGCCGCCGCCACGCGCATGTGCGATTGGCCCTCGGCTCCTCTGTGCTTCTTCTTCCTCTCCTTGTCTTCTTCCTCCTCTCTCTCTCTGTGGTTTCCACCCTTTCTTTCCCCCCCTTGCAATCGACCACCGGACTTGCCCGCGGCAACTCCGCGTGACGTCGCCGCCATCCGCAGGTACTTCTCCCTTGGTCGGCCATCTCGCGGCGGTCTTCCCACCGCACGACCGGCTCCGGAAGACCACCCCTGCTGCCACCCTGCGAGGCCGACGGACCTGCCCGAGGATTCCTCCACACGCTCCGCCTCACACAGTGACCTCCCCGCTCGAGCCCGCCTGCTCGCCACCGTCGTGCCGCAGCCCCGGACCGAACCGGCCTCTCTGCGTGTCCATCACCTGCGGCACGTGGCCGGAGTCGGGCCATAACGGCAAGGAACTGCCGGCCACGACTCCTCCTCGCCTCCTGATCGGGCCTCCGGAGAGCCCGTGCACCGTCCGGTTCCTCCCCTTCCCTGGGACTTCCGCCATCGCCACAGGCTCCGGAGGGCTCCCCCCCCCCTATTCGCGAACTCCGCCCTGCAACCCAGGTCGGGCGGTCTCCCACGAGCCCTGCCCCGCAAACCTGGAGCTGAGCCAGCTACTCCCTCCCGTTCCCCCCAGCCACTCTCCCCGCCGCCACCGGCCTCGGAAGCTCTTCCCCCTCCCGCAGAAGCCTTCCCCGCACGATCCCGCGCAGTACAGGCGGCGACTTCCCCGACGAACCCTCTCACCGCCGTACGCAGAGCGGACGGAACAGCTCCGCGAGCCACCACCCTTCCCACACGCAGGGTCTGGTCGGATCCTTCCCGCGAGCACTTCCGCCTCGTTGTAGCCCGCCCAGCAGCTTCCAGCGAGCTACGCGGGACGCGACTCCGTCCACGTCGGGCTCCCACTCTTCCTCGTCTGTCGGGTTCCGCCGCTAGTACCCGGTCTGGGCTATCACAGCGCCTGTATCCCGGCGTTTCTGTCACAGCAGACAGGATATAGACGTCGAGATCCGAGGAGTGCTTATTCAAGACCCAGGAGGGCGGACGGGATCGCAACAAAGCCTATGGGAATTCATCGTCGACTTCGGGACTCCCACTCGACAGTGGGACGGTTAGCAATGATCTAAACCCTCCCGTTTGCTTGGTCGTACTTTATATGGTTAAATCTTGTTCCCGTGCCTGTGAGTTAGGATTCCTAGCTACTATTTGATAATGATTGCCGGATTGTGAGCGTGAGGACCATTCCTTGTCATTAAATTGAATATATTGGTGGCGTTGACGCTGTCCTAGCCTAGTGATAGTTCATACTACACCGGTCCTGTTATTTTTTTATCACTGTGAGCGGACGATACTCGAGTTGCGTGTGACTTGCGTTGCGTGATTATCTTCATGAAAACATGGACTCTTGATGAGTATTTGCAGTACCTGTACGCTACATTTGCTGGTTTCGGATCGTGACACTAGTTCGGACCCGTTTCGATAGTCGTCCCGCGTCAGTTTTGGTATCAGAGCCGTAGGTTGTGGCTAGGGCGTCTTCGTTGCATTTTTATCTATTTATTTTGTTCATTTTGTTAGTTTTAGCGTGTCTCCATTTAGTTAGTGTCTCACAGTGTTTAGTTGATCCGTATCATGCATATTAGTTGTTAGGTGTCAGTTGTTGCACGTTGTCACTCTGTCTGCCTTGCATGCCCACCCGTAGCAGTGCGATTTTCCACATGTCTGCACCTGCGTCAGGTTCGCAGGCGGGGTCCCCAGATGTTTCCGATTTAGCCGCGACAGTTAGTCGGCTCGTGCAGCGCATGGATTTGTGGGACCAGCGCCAGGCGAATGGGGGAGGTTCGAACCGCTCTGGTGAGAACCGAGTTGATGATTCGGAGCGTACGATTCAGGACCTCGCAGGTCACAGGGGTGCTCCAGGGGTCCTTGCCCATGCCCCAGTTCCCCGTCACCCGGGACATCCTGTTCCGGCCGTCCATGTTCCTCATAATGAGGCGCTTCCTAGGGCTGATCCTGTTGACGATCGGCGTCTTGCCGATGACGGGGTTGATTATGATCTGCGTGAGGAGTTGATAGACCAGGTTGCTGCGCGTAGACAGTTGAGGCATCATAGGCAGCGTGAGAGGTTTGATGGCGCCGATCAGAGACGCGCGAGGCGTCAGGTGGATGGGAACGATCGTTATGATCACTGGGATCTTCGTGACCGTGATGATCGGCTAGAGCGACGCGGCCAGGACGTGCGATTCGATCGACACGATCGAGAGGATCGACGTGATCGGTATGATCGGTACGCCCGAGGGGTTCAGCCCGAGTTTGGTGAGGCGCCTAGACGCCATCGACGTCCGAGGGATCGGGATGATCTGGACGATCGGGATGATTTTGAGGAGGAGCGGAGGCCCCATCACGTCCCGAGGGACCTGGATGACCGTCGGGCCGCTCGTGCGGATGCTCCCACTTTTGACGGGTCCTTGGACCCGAAGGTCTATCTTGATTGGGAGGCCAGCATGAACCGCTACTTCGATTGGATGGGTATGACTGACGCTCGGCGAGCTCGGTTCGCCATGATGAAGCTGACAGGCCAGGCTCAGACCTATTGGTCGAATGTCGAGGACCTTCTTGAGCAGCGTCGGCATGATCCCATTGAGTCGTGGGAAGACATGAAGGTTAAGCTGAGAGAGAAATACCTTCCCCTGACTTACCGTCACCGCCTCATTGATAGGTGGCAGAGCATCTCGCAGGGGACTCGCACTGTTTCTGAGTACATTGCCGAGTTTGATGAGTACCTGATGAGATGTGGGGCTCGAGAGGAGAGCGCGTTGACTCTTTCCCGCTTTCGAAAGGGTCTACGTCGTGTGTATCAGCAGGAACTGTTCCGTCAGCATGTGACGACCATCGAGCATGCCTATCAGGTCGCGAGAGAGATGGAGCAGTTTGAGCTTGAGGTGGATTCACCCCCACGTACTCGGCCGCCCTACCAGCGTCCCATCGATCAGCGCGCCACCCCGGAGGTGCCACAGAGAGCTCCGGCCTTCAGGCCTGCTGACCCCAGTCGTCAGGACCCCCCCTCTCGCCCTCGTTTTCCCCAGAGAGACCCAGTGCCCGCCTTACCGGCCCTCCCTGTCCGTCCCCCTGTGGGAACCCCGCCACCTAGGCGGGAGGATAAGGGGAAGGCCCCGATTAGAGGAGAGTCCTCCCAGGAGGGCGGATCCCGTATTCGGTGTTACAATTTTCAGGGATTTGGGCATTTCAAGTCTCAGTGTCCGACTAGGGCCATGGTTATGGGAGAGGTAGACCCTGAGGAGCACCAGCCCGCATTGCAGCCTGTGAGCTATGAGGCTGGAGATGAGATGGCGGATGATTTTCACTCTGAGGGTGAGATCGTGGGATGCATCCAGGCTCAGTTTCTGTGGGATGGTGATAATGAGGAGCGTCCTAGTGAGGATATGATTGGCGTGGTTAGATGCATCCTGACCCAGCCGAGGGTGTGTGATGATTGGCGCCGCACTACTATCTTTCACACCTACTACCGTGTTGATGGCAAGGTGTGCAAGGTGATCATTGATAGTGGTAGTTGCATCAACGCAATCTCCACTAATGCCGTCGCACGCCTTGGGTTGACTGCTGTTGGTCACCCTCGTCCTTACAGAGTTTCTTGGGTGGATTCTACTTCCATTCCCATCCAGACGAGGTGCCTTGTTCCCATTCACTTCCCACCATATGAGGACGAGATCTGGTGTGATATTCTTCCTATGGAGGTCGGGAGTCTTATTCTTGGCAGGCCGTGGTTGTATGATATGGACGCGACCCTGGAGGGGCGGTCCAACACTTGCATTTTCCAGTACGGCGACCTGCTCATCACTTTGCAGCCCTCCCGACCTAGGGCGTCCTCTCATCAGGGTACTTCTCAGGGGAGTTCTTCAGCATCCCCGAGTACCCCTTCACTTCCTTCAGGTGGTGCTACCCCTTCTAGCACCACGCCTGTTAGCTCAGCTACCACTCTCAGCACGGCTCTGGCGAGCACATGTTCCAGTTCCCGTCCGACCAGATCGGACATTACCAGCGCTCGCGAGCCTTCCCTCCTTGGCACACCTTCTACTGTAGCTTTACAGCTTATCTCTGCCAGGGAGCTTGAGCATGATTTGACTGAGAGTGATCATGTGTTTCTTTTAGCGGTTAGAGAGGTTACTGCCGAGACCCCGAGTGAGCACCCTACCGAGGTCACCTCTCTTCTCCAGGAGTTTCAGGATATCTTTCCTGAGGATCTTCCGGAAGGTCTTCCTCCTATGCGTGACATCCAGCACGCCATCGACCTGATTCCGGGAGCCACCCTACCCAACCTGCCACACTATCGCATGAATCCTAAGGAGCATTCTGAGCTCCAGAGGCAGGTTGAGGAACTCCTGGCGAGGGGCTCCATTCGCGAGAGCATGAGTCCCTGCGCCGTCCCCGCACTTCTTGCTCCAAAGAAAGATGGCACTTGGAGAATGTGCGTGGATAGTCGCGCGATCAACCGCATCACGGTGAGATACCGTTTTCCCATTCCCCGCCTCGACGACATGCTTGATATGATGGCGGGAGCCACTGTATTTTCCAAGATCGATCTGAAGAGTGGCTATCACCAGGTTCGGATTAGACCTGGGGATGAGTGGAAGACAGCTTTCAAGACGAAGGATGGACTTTATGAGTGGTTGGTCATGCCCTTCGGCCTGTCCAACGCCCCTAGTACCTTCATGCGGCTCATGACTCAGGTATTACGACCGTTCATTGGCACATTTTTGGTCGTATACTTTGATGATATACTTATCTATAGCCGTTCTAGGGAGGACCACGTGGAGCACCTTCGGCAGGTGTGCATTACTCTTTGTCGAGAGAGCTTGTATGGGAACCTTAAGAAGTGCGCATTTATGACAGATCGAGTGATCTTCTTAGGGTTCATCGTGTCTTCTGAGGGCGTCTCCGCTGATCCCGAAAAGATCAGAGCGGTGGTAGAATGGCCTGAGCCGCAGTCTATCCATGATGTGCGGAGTTTTCACGGCTTAGCGACGTTCTACCGCCGATTTATTCGCTGATTCAACTCCATCACGGCTCCGATCACTGATTGCATTCGGAAGGGAGCCTTTCTGTGGACGAAGTCTGCTGCTTCAGCCTTTCGTGACATCAAGGAGCGCATGACCCAAGCACCTGTCCTTCGCTTGCCTGATTTTTCGAGGGTGTTTGAGGTCTCTTGCGATGCTTCTGGTGTCGGCATAGGTGGGGTTTTGAGCCAGGAGGCCCATCCCATAGCATACTTCAGCGAGAAATTGAGTGATGCTAAGCTGAAGTACTCCACCTATGACAAGGAGTTCTATGCGGTAGTGCAGGCTTTGAGGTATTGGAGACACTATCTGCTACCGCAGGAGTTCGTATTATACTCTGACCATGAGGCGCTCCGGTTTCTCCATGCCCAGAAGAAGCTAAACCCGAGACACAGTCGATGGGTTGAGTTTCTTCAAGCTTATACATTCGTCCTGACTCACAAGGCGGGTGTGGAGAACCGCGTGGCTGACGCACTGAGCAGACGATCTTCCCTTCTATCAGTCGTCAGTGTGGAAGTCACGGGATTTGAGAGGTTACGGGACGAGTACCCTACTTGCCCCGACTTTGGTCTGATCCACTCGGCCTTACAGTCCGGGCCCTCTAGAGAGCACAGTGAGTACGTCCTCCAGGAGGGCTATCTGTTTCGTGGATCTAGGTTGTGCATTCCCCGGACCTCTGTCCGCGATTTCTTGATGTGGGAGGTTCACGCTGGGGGTCTAGCCGGTCACTTTGGCCGGAATAAGACCATTGACCTTGTTGAGTACAGATTCTTCTGGCCGAGCCTGAAGCGCGACGTTGCTCGCATTGTTGCTCAGTGCCGCATCTGCGCTACGGCAAAGCAGAAAAAGCAGAATACTGGTCTATACACCCCTCTTCCCGTGCCGGATTGTCCGTGGCAGGACATTAGTATGGATTTTGTCTTGGGCCTGCCACGAACGATTCGAAAGCACGACTCTATCATGGTCGTCGTCGATCGGTTTTCCAAAATGGCACACTTTATCCCCTGTTCGAAGACATCTGATGCGTCTCGAGTGGCCCAGTTATTCCATGAGAGTGTGGTTCGTCTGCATGGGCTGCCCAAGACCATCGTCTCGGATCGGGATGTTCGATTTGTCAGCTATTTTTGGAAGACCCTTTGGCACTTGATGGGCACCAAGCTGAAATTCTCCACCGCCTATCACCCTCAGACCGATGGACAGACCGAGGTCGTCAATCGGAGTCTGGGTGACCTGCTGCGGTGTCTTGTGGGTGAGCGTACGCGAGGGTGGGATCAGATGCTATGGCAGGCTGAGTTTGCATATAATAGTTCGGTCAATAGGTCTACAGGCATGTGTCCATTTGAGATTGTTACAGGTTATAGGCCTAGGGGACCCGTTGACCTTGTTCCTTTACCCATCCAGTCCCGTACGTCCGAGTCTGCACAGTCCCTGGCTGATCATATTAGGAGTCTGCATGAGGATATCCGTCGTCACATTGAAATCAGCAATGAACGTTACAAGCAACTGGCAGATGCACATCGACGACCCCAGGAGTTTCATGAGGGAGATTACGTGATGATCAGGGTTCGACCTGAGCGGTTTCCTTCCGGAACCGTCAAGAAGCTGCAAGCTCGGGGAGCCGGCCCCTTCAGAGTGATAAAACGGATTGGACCGAACGCGTATGTGGTGGATCTACCATCCGACTATGGCATCAGCAACACATTCAATATCTCAGATTTGGTGGCCTATCGGGACCCGGCAGTGATACCCAGTGATCCGTTTGAGCCTTCTACCCCCCTTGCGAGTGACCCCACCCCAGAGTGTCCACTTCCAGCCTCCTTACCAGCACGGAGAGAGCAGATTGATCATATACTGGACGAGCAGGTTGTTACTTCTAGGGATGGGGCCTATCAGCGCTATCTGGTCCACTGGAGAGGACGGCCGTCTACAGACGACACGTGGATCACACGCGAGGAGCTGCAGCAGATCGACCCGGACCTTCTAGAGCGATATCAGAGTGGGCGAGACCCATACTCGACAGGGTCGAGTTCTTCCCAGCCGGGGAGAATTGGTGAGGACACCCGCGCATGGACCCGGTTCGACCCGACTCGCGTGTACCGTCGGAGGAGGACGACTGCAACCTACCCAGCTTCTTTGTGGCTCGACGATGGGCCTCCCTAGTGTTGGCATGTACTTATTGTATTGAGGAGCAGTTAGGATTGATGTAAGGCCCATTATGAGGCCCAGTTATCTCTTTTTTATTTATTTAGTATTTTCTGCATTATGTTAGGGCTAATTACGTCATTTGTGGTTATTAGGGTTTTTTTTTTATTCTATTTAAGGCACTGTAGCCTCTTTTGGAGGGGCATTGAAGAATTGGAATAGAAAATTTGCAGCCGCCGCCACGCGCATGTGCGATTGGCCCTCGGCTCCTCTGTGCTTCTTCTTCCTCTCCTTGTCTTCTTCCTCCTCTCTCTCTCTGTGGTTTCCACCCTTTCTTTCCCCCCCTTGCAATCGACCACCGGACTTGCCCGCGGCAACTCCGCGTGACGTCGCCGCCATCCGCAGGTACTTCTCCCTTGGTCGGCCATCTCGCGGCGGTCTTCCCACCGCACGACCGGCTCCGGAAGACCACCCCTGCTGCCACCCTGCGAGGCCGACGGACCTGCCCGAGGATTCCTCCACACGCTCCGCCTCACACAGTGACCTCCCCGCTCGAGCCCGCCTGCTCGCCACCGTCGTGCCGCAGCCCCGGACCGAACCGGCCTCTCTGCGTGTCCATCACCTGCGGCACGTGGCCGGAGTCGGGCCATAACGGCAAGGAACCGCCGGCCACGACTCCTCCTCGCCTCCTGATCGGGCCTCCGGAGAGCCCGTGCACCGTCCGGTTCCTCCCCTTCCCTGCGACTTCCGCCATCGCCACAGGCTCCGGAGGGCTCCCCCCCCCATCCGCGAACTCCGCCCTGCAACCCAGGTCGGGCGGTCTCCCACGAGCCTTGCCCCGCAAACCTGGAGCTGAGCCAGCTACTCCCTCCCGTTCCCCCCAGCGACTCTCCCCGCCGCCACCGGCCTCGGAAGCTCTTCCCCCTCCCGCAGAAGCCTTCCCCGCACGATCCCGCGCAGTACAGGCGGCGACTTCCCCGACGAACCCTCTGACCGCCGCACGCAGAGCGGACGGAACAGCTCCTCGAGCCACCACCCTTCCCACACGCAGGGTCTGGTCGGATCCTTCCCGCGAGCACTTCCGCCTCGTTGTAGCCCGCCCAGCAGCTTCCAGCGAGCTACGCGGGACGCGACTCCGTCCACGTCGGGCTCCCACTCTTCCTCGTCTGTCGGGTTCCGCCGCTAGTACCCGGTCTGGGCTATCACAGCGCCTGTATCCCGGTGTTTCTGTCACAGCAGACAGGATATAGACGTCGAGATCCGAGGAGTGCTTATTCAAGACCCAGGAGGGCGGACGGGATCGCAACAAAGCCTATGGGAATTCATCGTCGACTTCGGGACTCCCACTCGACAGTGGGACGGTTAGCAATGATCTAAACCCTCCCGTTTGCTTGGTCGTACTTTATATGGTTAAATCTTGTTCCCGTGCCTGTGAGTTAGGATTCCTAGCTACTATTTGATAATGATTGCCGGATTGTGAGCGTGAGGACCATTCCTTGTCATTAAGTTGAATATATTGGTGGCGTTGACGCTGTCCTAGCCTAGTGGTAGTTCATACTACACCGGTCCTGTTATTTTTTTATCACTGTGAGCGGACGATACTCGAGTTGCGTGTGACTTGCGTTGCGTGATTATCTTCATGAAAACATAGACTCTTGATGAGTATTTGCAGTACCTGTACGCTACATTTGCTGGTTTCGGATCGTGACACTAGTTCGGACCCGTTTCGATAGTCGTCCCGCGTCACCGACCCACGGCCCACCGTTGAGCTTGGTCACCGGTTCAAACAATTGAATCGGTTCATCCCGGGTAAAAAGGGTGATCAGCCCAAAAATTCAAAAATTTGAAATCTCCGCTCCTCTGACACCATGTACCCCATCCTCGTCTTCCACCTCTTGCCATTGGGGTGGTTACCGTAGTGTGGCCGGGGCCAGTGACTGCATCGTTGTTGCTGCCTTCTTCTTCGAGAGCTCCGATCACTCCAGGCCTTCTCGAACGATTTCGATCCGAAGTGGGAGGATCTCCCTGCAACCTCGACCTCAACCACTCTAGGGATGTCTTACTCTTCGGCAACCCTCACCGTGGCTGTCAAGGAGATGGCCGGACCATAAGGAAGCGGGCGGACTTCGTGTGGCTCCAAAGCACCAAAGCTTCTCACAACCAGCTCCAAACCATGCCGGTCCACCAAGAAGATGGTCACACCGGAGACCCTAACTAGCACCCAGACCGATCGAGTGTCAGGGAAGGTCCCTTTCTGCCATCCCCATCTAACCACCCGAAGACAACATCCTCCTTCCACCATGAAACCAGCTTCAAGCACCTTATCAACTTCTTGCTCTGACGGACCAACAACAAGGAAGCATCCTCCTACCACCGAGACTCCTCAAGGGTTGCTTCTTTGTTCCAAGAGCCTTCAAACTTCCTCTAGATCGATGGCCCCTTCCACGAGGGAGATGGCTAGACACCTCTGCAGCCACTGGAGCCTCACATGAATGAAGTCCAGAGGCGGATTGACCCTCTGAGGAGAAGGGTAAGGCTTCTTGCCGAGCTCCCTTCCCTCAGACGCAACAATCTGTGCAAATGATCTCCTAAGCGAAGGAGTCAAACCAGGTCTCCTTCTTCCTTCCAGACAATCAACAACCAAATGCCCAGCTCCATCGCAGCTTCGGTACACCAGCGGGCCTCTGCAGCGTCATTTGAAGTGCCCCACATGCAGGCACCTAAAGCATATGGAGGGTCGATTGTTGGAAGGAGGGGAGCGGTCCGGCGGCCTTGGGAGCCCAGCCCACCAAGGTCCAGCGGCGGAAGGGGGGGGGGAATCTGAGATGGATGACGGAGCAAGTGATGGGGATCCAGGAGCAGCTGGAATGGAGTCTAAGGTCCAATGTGCAATTCATTTGGCCCATTAGGGGCCCATTGGGAGTCTTTTAATTTATCTGCAATTTTCACATGTTTTTAGTTATTTTCGGAGTTCTAGGGGTAGTTTGGTAATTTTCCTATTAGGGTTTCTTTGAAGAGTCTATATATTGTCCTGTATCTCCTCGTGGGAAAGCATTGAAGAAGAAGTTTGAAATGAAGAGCCGCCGCTGCGTGTTTTCTCCTGAAACGGGACGGGAACCCTAGTCTTCTTCTCCTCCAACCCCTCTCTTCTCTCTACTTCCGGTCTACCCCCTCTCCTGTCCCGCATCAACTTGGTATCAGAGCGTGGTTTTTTTTGGGCCATTCCCATGACCCAAGTCCTGTGAGAAGCTGCCACCTCCTTCCCATCTCCTTCCCCTTCCCTTTCTCTCCACTTCGGTTTGGTTCACAGTAGAGAAGGAAGAAAACAGAAGTAGACGAAGAGGAAGGAGGGTAAAGCTCGAACCTCCCCAGCATTGTCGGCACCTCTGCGCGCCGCCGTCGCCGTCACCACCGTCACCTACCGCCGGAGCCGTCGCTAGCGTCGTCCTCGGCGTGTACTGCCACCGCTGCCCTCGTTGGCTTTGGCCACACAGTCGCCATCTGCCGCGGTTGCAAGAGACGTCGCCGTCGTTCGCCGCAGAAGCTGCTGCCGTAGCGCCCTCCACCGGCCCCTCTGTAGCCGGTGCCGTCGGCCGGCCACTCCACCGCCGCCGCACTCCGCCGCTGCCCCCCCTCTCCCTCGTGCTGTCTCCCTCTTTATCCCCCTGTTAGGGTTGAAGAGGAAAGGAGTGGGAGAGAAGGCAACGAAGGGATCGTGCCCTTTAAAACTGAACCGGTCAAACTGGTTGACACGGTTCAGCCATCCGCCCGGTTCAAGTGCGAGCCCATCGCACTAATCCAACCCAGACCGGTCTGGTCCGAACCGGTTGGTCCTGGTCCAGCCACAAACCCCACTGGTTCGAACCAGACTGCAGCCCAAGTTTGAACCTGGTTCGAGCCAAGTTGGTTCAAGTGGTCCGAGCCAGAGGTTCAGTCTTGGTCCTAGTCAGGGTTCCCCTGGGTTTGCTACAGTGCACAGGAGGTGCACTAAAAATCTCTAGCGCACCGCCAGCGCCCGGGGCTCGTCCGTGCTCCGATTTGCGCGCCGCTTGTTCCGTTGGGATCGTATTGGCGAGGCCGACCTCGCTGTACGTCCCGCCTGACAGCAGCGTCTCGTTTTGCGTGCCGTACTTGCATGCTTTACGAGGACACTCGGGCGCGCCGTTCGAGGTCTTTCTGGGCTCCGATTTGTGCACCGTTCGCGCCGCCGGATCCGTCTCGACGAGGCCAACTCAGATCCAGTGTGTTGTTCCCAGATTTGCCTCGTTTTGCGTGCCACTTGTGCATGCATACCGAGGACTCGGAACGTGCATCCCGAGGCCAACCCAAGTTGCCTCGATTTGCGTGCCAGCATCCCAGCGTACAGATTTCGCAGCAGCTAGTGCCCGCTTACCTCGTTTTGCGTGCCACTTTTTGCACGCATATCGAGGATGATGATTGGAGCTCCGATTCTTGTGCCGATCGTATCGTTGGCATCCTTGCAGTGAGGCGAACCTCGTCCATCATTTCTTTGGTCAGTGGTACGTTTTATCGTCATGGATTTTAGTTTCGAGATAGAGCTACCCAATTCCGTGAAAACTCGGGTGTATCTTGAGGCAACGTCATTCGGCAATGTTATTTCACAATCTATTGTGGATTCTATCTCCCACACGGACTACGTAAGGGTCTCTGGAAACCGAGTCTATGTGCCATTTTTCCATCTCTTAAGGAGCAGCAGTACTTCCCGAGCCGTCAGGTATTATGATGATGCGTGGTGCAAGATTATACCCAATAGCTCGTATATCGGTTTGGGTAGAGAATGGATAGACGAGCGGCAAGTTGTGATTGATCATACTGGACGAGATTGTCTAATACAACCTGAGGAATACCAGGCACCCTTTCTTATTCTCAATGCCACTTATCAGGATCGAGAGAGGTTTCAACAAGCAGTTGATTGGGAGCGCGAGAAGTCCCAGATGAGGAGTGAGCTTCAGAAGATTTCTGCCATGCTGGCCAAGCTGACCAAGCCAAAAGATGTTGTCTATGAGGCCGACCCAACGATGCTTGAGGAGTATGAAAATCAAATGAAGGAGGTGCACTATGTGGCCGATCCAGCCCTAGAAGATGAATATTTGGGGGAGGTTGAATCAGTGACGCCTATATCAGATAATGACCTCTTCCCTACTAGAGGGAACGAGCCGAAGACAAAACCGCTACTGGGAGATGTAGTCGATCAGCCGAAGGTCGTTAAAGATGTCATCAGTTTGCATGATTTTGACCACATATGGAGCGACGTCGAGGCACAATTTTCTCCTCAGGTTGGAGCATTCATAGGCGCGATGATTCATGGGTCATCGGTGTTGTTTTCCGAGCATGCTACCATCGTTCTCCCATGGATATTGACTCATTTTAAAATTCGAGGACGAATTTTTTCGAACCAGGGGAGAATGATGGGGATCCAGGAGCAGCTGGAATAGAGTCTAAGGTCCAATGTGCAATTCATTTGGCCCATTAGGGGCCCATTGGGAGTCTTTTAATTTATCTGCAATTTTCACATGTTTTTAGTTATTTTCGGAGTTCTAGGGGTAGTTTGGTAATTTTCCTATTAGGGTTTCTTTGAAGAGTCTATATATTGTCCTGTATCCCCTCGTGGGAAAGCATTGAAGAAGAAATTTGAAATGAAGAGCCGCCGCTGCGTGTTTTCTCCTGAAACGGGACGGGAACCCTAGTCTTCTTCTCCTCCAACCCCTCTCTTCTCTCTACTTCCGGTCTACCCCCTCTCCTGTCCCGCATCAGCAAGCCACTTCCCAGTGGGATGCGGTTCGCACCAGAGGTGACAGTGGGAGGAACTCTCCCATCCTCCATGATGCTTCTGGTTGCCCACAAAAGAGATGTACAATTAGCCCCCGAGAAGTTGCATTGCTTTTGGAAAGTCTATAATTGCATGTACTGTCTTGGTTAGTATGACGAACCGAAGGTCCAAGATTAATCCCTCATGCCATCAAAATGATTTATACTGTGAGATTATATAGCCCCTTAGACTGGTTTAGATTTCCTATGTTTCTCCTTCTTGGGTATCTAGCTATATCTTTCCACTATGCTTGAGGTTTATTTCCTTTTTTCCTCTTTTCCAAAATTTTGCCTTTTCTTTGTTTCCACCATACCTGTTGCTTCATAAATTTGAATAATGTATTCCAATATAGCTCAGTTCATCATGTTCTTTTATGTTGATTACTGAAACCAAAGAATTATGTGAACACTTAGGGCAGTTGGTACTGGGTGGGATTTTAGGGACACCCAGGTTCGAACCTGGGTGGGGGTGTTCTTCATTTATATGAACTCCTATCACTATAACAGGGACCTCAAAAGAAGAAAAAAAAATTATGTGAACACTTTCCATATGAATAATAGAAGATTATAACTACATTTTTGGCAAATCCTCGGGAAGGGGTACCACGTCTATAACCTTAAGGTGGGTATTTGTTACATGAACTGCCAGTCCTGTTATATCTGGACAAGTCCTGTGCATATAAGTTATGTCCTATCCTTCTTGGAGCTCAAGAGCAAGTAAAAAACTTGTACTCACTGGCTAATCATGAAAGAAAATGTATGTGTATCGTCCTATTTTAATCTTATCACTTGTTTAACATTTTAATCTCATCGCTTGTTATCATTTTTCAACATTTTAATCTTTTGACTTGTTATCATTTTGCTTAAAATTTTAACATTGTGGACAAATAAGATTAGTTAGGAAGTTTGGGCAACTCTGTCAAAAGACAAGTGCCACCTAACCTTTCTTGCCAACTAGTCTCTACAATTTTTTTTGAAAGTACCACAATATCAATTATCCTTAAAATATGATTCAATGATGACAATTCTATTAGATAAACAGAATGAAAGGATTTAAACTGAACCCAACTCTTCTACTATCAATACCAAAGTTAGGGCAATAATTATGGCAGTTCATGCTTCAATGCAACTAGTAGTGCATGTCTTTCACCCCATAGTTCATTTGTATGGGGGCCCTATCATTAAGTTGAGATGGTATTACCAATGGCAAATCATCAATTGTTGAGATGGTATTACCAATGGCAAACAATCAATTGTTGAGATGGTATTACCAATGGCAAATCATCAATTATTTAATGTTCTTTGATAGTTTTAACATCCTTTCCCTAAAATAGCGAGGCTTACACCTCATTGCACCCCAAGGTGTATGCCTTGTAAGGCTTTTGAAAAGTGCCTCACTGACTACCTCGAGACTTTTTAAACTATGCTTGCCTATATGTTCAATTTGTTTGATGTAAAACTTTTGGAATGGAAGCATGCATTCCAAGGAAGACAAACATAATTTACTGTTTATGCATATGAAGGTTATTTCCTAAATCTGGACGGCCTTCTGACCAGCTTGGAGAGAGGATGCAGAATATTTAAAGAAGAGAAGAGAGACAAGATTGAGGGAGAAGAAAGACATCAGAGGGGGAGAAGCTGCATTCAAGCTCACACGTTTTTTTTTTTTTTTTTTTTTTGCATAATCTGAACATGCAGAGCATTTCACCCCATACCAAACAGAGCCTTGGGTCCTAATACACTCCCACATATAAGGTTTTATGATGATGCTAATGTAATAATGAAGTAACCTCTCATTTTTTATGAGGACTTTGCCGATCCAAGTTAGTCATTATGGGGGTTGCTCTTAAGGCATGAAATTTGGGTGTCACCAGGGTCAATTGTTAATGGGTTTTGTGTGCAACTCTGCCGCTGATGGAAGGGTCCTCATCAGCGGAGAAAGGGTGTTGAGGGACTCTTGAATCTTTGCCGTACTTCTATTCTCAAAATCATTATGTTGCAAGGCAGAGCCCAATTTAATGTTATAAATTGCACCATCTTGAAAACCCAGTTGAAAAAATCCTCAGAACTTATGTATATTGCTTGACGTTCATCATTTACATTGCAATTAACTTGGTTTTGTTTTTTATTTTCTCTGACAGTTCCTTCATTTAATATCTTATCATGTTCGCTCATAACTTCTAGTGGGGAGTTGCATCATTCCCAACCTACAACATATGTTCTTTGTCTTTGACCGCTGATGATGTTATCTTTCAATCAGATTTATTTGCCTCCTGGAGTCCCCAGTGAACTTTTATATGGAAGAGCTGGATACCTGTGGACATGCTCCTTCTTGAATAAGCATATAGGGGAGGGAATAATTCCTTCTGCACATACAGTGAGCTATTCTTATCTTCTATCTATTTACTATAAAGTGAAAAGGGAAGTCTTCCATTTTCCACTTGCTCATCGTATAACTCTTTTAACTTGAGACTGCATAGATCGCCATTGCAAGGGAAATAATTGCAGAAGGCAGAAAATTAGCTGGCAAGGGCAGCTGTCCTTTGATGTATGAATGGTATGGAGAGAGATACTGGGGTGCTGCCCATGGGCTGGCAGGGATCATGCATGCCTTGATGGATACAGATTTGAAACCAGAAGAGCAAGAATTTGTAAAAGGTACCCTTCGTTACATGATACAAAATCGTTTCCACAGTGGAAACTACCCATCAGCTGAAGGGACTGAACCAGATCGCCTTGTGCATTGGTGTCATGGTGCTCCTGGTGTTGCACTTACTCTCACAAAAGCTTCTCAGGTAGCTAGTGCACCAGGCACTCTCTCATTGTAACGAATTCTCGGAAAAATCTATGCAATCCGATCCTTGTGTATCTTGTTGCTTACTATTCTGGAAACAACCATAATCAGGTGCATGGAGCCCGGCAATTTTTGCATGCAGCTGCAGACGCCGCAGATGTGGTATGGAACCGAGGCCTTCTAAAGCGTGTTGGGTTATGCCATGGTGTGAGTGGAAACGCTTATGTATTTCTTGCTCTCTATCGGCTAACTGGTAAGGTGGAGTACTTGTATCGGGCCAAGGCATTTGCTTGGTTTCTTCTGGACAAAGCTCAGAAGCTAATTTCGGATGGAGAAATGCACAGTGGCGATTGGCCGTATTCTCTCTTTGAAGGTCAGGGTGGCATGGCTTATCTCCTTATGGACATGGTGAGGCCCGCTGACTCGAGATTTCCTGGTTATGAACTATGAAGGTGCTTCACAAATATGTATGAAAAATGTGTGAAAACGTATTCTCAATCTATGTAAATAGAATGTGTATGTATGCTGATAAATTTTAGAATGTAAACAAGCTCTGGTTGCACGTTAATTGAAGCATCAGAACACCTTTTCCTTGTCGACTCAGCTTTGTTTCTGGATTGCTTGTGGGACAGTGAACTTTTTGTCTGTTTGTTTACCAAGATGATGACTACCTTACGTTCATTGTGGTTCATCCAAAGAAGTATGTGACAGATATCTGATCTAGGAATATTTAAAGAACATGCTACGTTTTCGATGGCACAGTAGTCTGATCTTATATTGAGAAATGGATCTTCGACTAAAAAATTCAAAATTTAAGATTATGTCAGAACTGTGGCCATGTTAGATAACCTTTTTCTTCTAATTAAGGGCCCTCTGGCTTACTAGTTTGGGAGCTTGGACGTGCACCACGAGGATATGGGTTTCGAAGCAGGGAATTCTCAGTATTTTTTGGTTTCAACAGGCACTATTTCAGCCTTTTCTTTTGTGGAGCCGTGTATTTTGGTCTAGGCGTGGAACAACGCTATTAATCTTGCGGCCTGGGGCCTCTTAGTTTCAAAACAAAAGGGTTATCACCTTTCTATGCATTCCGGTGCTCATATTAGTCTATTTTAATTTTGGGTTCTTTACTTTTCGATACTTATAATCATTGAAAGAAGCTCTTTGTAGGGGTCTTTTTGTAACACTCTTTAGGAACTTTTTATGTAACGGGTCTTGCACTAATTCACAAGGGATTGTGAGAGCTAAAGAGTTAGATTAGAGGGGTTTATTTGTAAACATACTGTATTTTCCAGGGTTAAAACATGACTATATTTTCTTAGGGCTTTTATTCTTTATTAGTCCCTACAATCTTTGAGCCTTTACCTTCATAGGAGGTTTTTCAAGGATATTTTAAATAACTATAGGAAGTAATACGAAAAATTAAAATTGTAAAGACTTCAATAAAGAATACTAAATAATTCTATGGACCGCAAGTCGAAATATCCTTCAATTTTATATCACCCTTAATCGTTGTCGGACTCGGGCCATCCTTTAGCAGGGGATAAGTTGGGCACAAAAAAGAATAGGTTCTTTCTGATCTTTCTTCTGATTTCTGAATGCTGACATATGCTGTGCAAACAGACGTTCACAACTTGAGACTTGAGGGACCGTGCAGCCAAAGGATAAAAACCCTAAAGACATTTGTACACCCATTAACTATTCACTTCTGCATTTGATCTCATCCATTTACATGATTAAATTCCAACATTAAGCAGTAAAGTAATGTTCTCCGCAATGCCCCCTCCTGCTGCAATGGGGCCATTGCATTGCGTTAAATTTCTTTTTTTTTAATTTTAAGGTTGGCCCTCATATGTTCTACATGGCGATACAATCTGATCTCGACGTCTCAAAAAGTTAAAAAAAATAAAAAAAACTTTAACCCATTAATGACGTTTTTTTATTTTTCAACAGAACTCGATTTTCTATTTGTTTTTAATTTTTTGGGTCATCGAATTAGAGATTGGGTTGTACGACTGTATAAATGTCGGAGCCTATCTTTTATTCTTATTTTTTAAACCTACTGCAATACCCCACTGTAGCATAAGGACATTGTAACAAACATTACTCTTCAGCGGTATCTAAGGTCTCAATTTATTCATCAGGACTCACCCACTGCGTCACCCTCAGGGCCCTTGGTTGTGTCCTTCTGCACTTTGTGGACGTGTTTGGGGCCTCATGCCCTTTAATTGGCTCTTGGTGGCCGAAATCTTCAGGTGTGCATTTTTTTTGACTGAATGCCTACAGTTCACTAATATTCTGATTCTTAACCTATAAGATGATTAATGGGAAGCTTTTTAAACCGATTATATAATAAATACAGTCATACATCTAACTTGAATCCGCATCGAATTCCATCCGTTTGCGTCCCTGTATCACACCTCTGTTTTATTTGTGCATAACTGAAGAGCAGGAATAAGTAGCTGCATGACTGGTGTATTATCCGCCCATTTGCCTCGCTGGAATATCCACAAAAAACTTAAAATACTGTCGTTTAAATTTTTTGAAGGGCATCTCTGGAAGAAAATTAAGAGGATGTTTAGTGTCCTTTGATGTTAGTTTCATTGTCTTTTTTGGTCATGAGGAGATGTTAGTTTCCTTGCCACTACCCTTACTAGATCTTTTGGTGCTCTAATGTCTCAAACAGAAATTCTAAAATAAATGATTTTTCCAATTTATAACTTGGACCAACTGTTTTCTCTGATGTACGTGCAAGGCGCTGAAATGTCCTTTCCGGTCGAGAGGCCCACACGGCCAAACTTGCTGCTCTCGTTCCCACAAACGACAAACGAAACCTAATCCTTGCCCTCACATTTGTTTTCCAATCTCTTTTTGGGAAAAAAAATAGACCTCTTATTGAAAACGTGACATTATTTTTTACTTACTGTTAAGAGTATCTTGTTGTCCGTTTTTTATTATTTTATTAAAATATTAATCTTTTACTATTTTCTGTAACCAGCCGGCGTTAAGACATTAACATTTTAATGTATTAGCTCCTTGACGCTTTAACATGTTAATATGCTATTATTAATATTCTGTTAACATCTAACTCTTAAAATATTGACGTATTCATCTTACATCTATGGGACAAGAAAATAGAAGATAAAATTAAAATCTATGTAAAAATACTCGGTAATTGGTGAGCAAGAGTGGAAAATAAATATCTCCATAAAATAATATTAATTAATTGATACTTAATTGGTTAAAAATCGTCACCGAATAAAAAGGAATAATTTAATATTAACTACTTTTGTATGCTAAATTTTAAAATAGCATACTTATTTGCATATTATCTTATGGACTCTTGCAAACTAACATATACATGAAATAAGTTTTTTTTTGCATATATATTTTAAAAAAATACCATATTTGCATCTATTCTCCCTAACTCTCACATATTGTCATCAATACCATTGGAATCTTCAAAATGCTGCATTTATGTCCTTATGTCAAATTAATGTGAATTTTAGCGAAATCTGCTAAAAGGATGTGCTGGGAGTATATATGCAAAATTTTAGTAAATTGAGATATATATATGCAAAATATTAGAGAATTTAAAAATATCTATACAAATAAGCATATGAAATATTTGTGCATATCAAATGTGCCGTCACTGTAATTTCAAACATTATGTTATATTCGGAGTATATTGGATAAATAAGCATATTATTTTTAAAATTTAATATACATGAAATTATAAAAATAATATATCTCTAAGATGTTTATTTTTCTCTTTCTCCTCTTTTTCCTCTTTACGTTCCGAGCCGCTCTCGCGGAGATCGGACGGCCATGTGGCATGTCGCCGACAAAAGTCGCAGGCTCACAGACGCTAGCGTAAAACCCGCAACGACTATATAAACCTTCCCTCCCAATCGCCCACCGCAGCCGCGCCAGACCAACGGAAATGTTCCCACCGCCACTTGCGCACGCGTCTGTCACTTCTCCAAAGCTGCTGCCTCCATCTCCTTCGCCGCCCACCGCCACCGCCCCTCTCCATCGCTTCACCGGCAAACCCTGAAACCCTAGCGCGCCAGATCCACGGAACTGCGAAGAAGCAGCTCCTCACCAGATCCAGATCCAGCTCCTCCGGCCGCGCGATCTCCTTGTGCAGATCTCCGGCGTCGCCAGCGGCGGAGGCTGGAGGGATGGACGCCTCAATCCGTGTGCCCTATAGGCACCTGAGGGAGGCCGAGCTGGAGCTGGTGAGCCTGGAGGGCGGCGAGATCGATCTCGACGCGCCCAGGGTGCCGAACGGGCAAGCGGCGTCCTCGACTTCCGCTGCTGCTTCTTCTTCTTCTCCGGCCCCGTCTTATAGCGCTGAGGCGGCGCCCGAAGCGAGTTCCAGCAGCTGGAAGACGCTAATTCTTGGGTGCATGGTGGCTGCGGGGGTCCAATTTGGTTGGGCTCTGCAGCTCTCTCTGCTGACCCCCTACATTCAGGTTAGATCCCCCCTCTCTCTCTCTCATGATGGAGTTGCTTTAGATCCTCTTTAAATCCAATGCTGCGGTGCCATGTTAGAAATTAAGGGAATCATATGGGGATTGTAGTACACTTGTAATCTGTGGAACCTATTGCTCGTACTGAGAAGAAAACGCGTCTATGTTATTTTGGAACTATTTTTGGCTGAAATAAAGTCCAGAATAGTGGAGTATGAATTAAAGATAAAGCATCTGTTTATTGGCAACTTCTTATATCTGAGGTTATTTTGATTGAAGTTCGAATGGCAAGCATGTCATGCAGTCATGGTAATGATTTATTTTAGATGCTGATGGTTCCGTGAGGATGTGAAGAATCTTTAAGTAAAATAGTTGGAGAAAAGGATTAATAACTACCGCATAGAATGATTTTATGGGATGCTGCACTTAGGGGTTGTTTGTTTCAATGTAAAACAGCGTAATCTAAAACAATTGCTTCGTTTTACGGTGTTTTCAGATGTTTCGAATCATGTAAAACACTGTAAAATAAAATCATGTCTGGGTTTTGTCTGCCACGTGGCAGTCCAATTCCCTTGTTTTGATTTACAGGACAGGCCTCTTGTTTTGGTTTACAGGACAGGCCCACTGTAAACCAAAACAAGAAGATTGAAGCATTCTCTTGTTTTGTTTTACAAACAACTAAACAAAACTCCCAAATTTTAAAATCATACAATTTCATTGATTTTTAAACCGGTGATTTTGAAACAAGTGAATTACAAAGTTTTGCAATGAAAGAAACAACCCCATAGAATCTGCATGATCTTTGAGTTGCATTTTTCTTCATATTATGCCTGAGAAGATATTTTATCGTGGTTAAACGGTTGGATTAGATTACCAATGGACTGTAGGCATCAATTTGAAGCCAACTTTCTTGGGAAAAATATTTGAACCAGGGATTAAAATATTAAAGGAACTATTGAGACTTTTTAAAGCCAAAAACGTTGAATACTGTCAGTTATCATCCAAGATGTCGCTGATTCGGTATGATCTGCGACTGCAAGAAACCAAGAGATCCACAATCTGCATTGCCTTGACAGATAGGATAAGAACTTGTTCAAGTTATGACAGGATATTCATTTTCATTAATGAATCGTGACTTTTGTCAACTTCAAAAGAAAAATAAAATACATGACAGGGTAGGGCAACTTTACCTACTCCAACAGGAGCTCATGTTTCTTCAACATACATACTTGAGAATGAAGAGGCAAACTGAATTAAGAAAAGATGAAAAGATGAGATAAAAAGCAGGGTGCAAGGTCTGGTGCATCTCAATATCAATCAACCCCTGCAGCTGATCCTTTGTGGGACATATGTTGAACAATCATGCCTTCCCGAGTCTGCTTATTTTAGAGGCTATTGATTCTATATGTGGTTGCTATGGTTTCCCTCAATTGGGAGCCTTTCCCCACAAAAAGAAAGGCACATTGAGAGAGCAAAAGGGCTGGTACTCCAAATCTGTCAAAGACTATATGTGAACCCACATTAAGTTAACCTAGATAAGAGTATCTCTGTTGAAATACTCATCAGTTTTATTATTTTCTGGGATTTATCGATATGTTTTGCTACTTAGAATCTCAATAAATGACTTTGTAGAGGCAGAATGATCCGGCATCAATCATTCCCAATGGTGCTAGTATAAATTCAATCTGCTGACTTTTGACTACCAGATTATAGTTATTTTGTTCTCTGTGTGGGTTTCAACTGAAAATCCATACCACTCTCATGCTGTGCCCCCAATTTATCCATCTGTGTGATGTCTATGTGCACCCCTTGTTCCTAAATTAAAGAAGTCCTCTGAATATGATTTGTCTCTAACATGGGACTGAGCAAATACATGGGGGCTTTGGTCAGGCTCAGATTGTCCAATTTTCTTTAGCTTGTGTATATTTGGGATAGGAGTTCACCTATTGAAGGCAAGTAGCTTTGAGAAGGAATAATTGTGACTCTAGGTTATGGTGAAAAGTTTCCATTGGGGAATTTCGAACGCAGTTGCATATACAAGTGTGTAATGAACTATATCAAATAAAAGATTCGGCATTTACTGAATTGATGGACCGATTGATACTGGATGGCTGTGATGAGCTCTACCATTGACTTTGCTGTAAATAGAAGACAAGTGGTCTTGTTATTTGCGAGAAGGAAAGCAGCACATTTGTGCTTTATTCTTCTGTTCTTCATTCGCTCTTTGACTGTGTTCTTCATACCCAATTTATGTCATTAGGATTGAGATTCCAATTTTTTTTATACTTGGTTATCCAAGTCCTAAGCCATCTTTGAATCAAAGAGGTCACTCTTTATGATAATGATGATGATCTTCTTCTTTTTGAGTTTTTAATGAGGGTGGAAACTCCCGTTGCACCTCATTAGGAGACGTGTGGTAATCATTCCTGAGGGAGCCATACCAAGAGAGCTCTGCCACACGAGGTCTAGCTTCTACAACCACCTTCTCTCCACTGGGCCAAGGCATGGCAAAGTCCACAGATGTTTGAGGTATTCCCCAAGCCATGTGAATGAATGGCAGTGGGTTACAGAGTCAGGTGTTCACTGAATTTGAGTTTGAACCATAGTTGAAGGGAAATACAGGGTGTGAAACACATCACAGGAAACACATAAAAAATTCATCTATTTCATGGAGTGTTGCTGCTGCTGCTGTTGGGGATGGCTAGTCTGCTGTAGCAACTGGCTTCCTGGTGTTACTGTTGATGCCACTGCCTGTGGTGGCTGACCCTCGCAGCCATGGATGGCAGTACCGGTACCGCTATCGGTGGGTACCGGTACCAGCCCAATATTGGCCGGTATCGGCCGATACCCTTTATAGGTATGGTACTGGTGCCGGCCAATACCGGTACGTACCAGCCGGTATGTACCGGTATCGGCCGGTACTGCCAACCATGCTCGCAGCAGATGGTGGGTGGATGAGTTTTCACCATCAGAATAGCAGTGGTTAGTCGATAATGAGATTGGTGGTGCATCCACAATTTTCCTTGAAAAAAAGAAAGCACTGGTCTGGCGAGAGTGGCCCAATGGCATGCGGATGAGTGGCCACGTAATGCAGGTGGGAGCGGTGGAGGGGATAGTTGATGCATGCTGAAAGCAAAAGAGAGAAAGATCTCTCTTGAAGCCAGGGCTAGCAAGTCCAGAGGACTATGAAGTAGTGTTTAACAAAAACTCCAATATCTTGGATCAGCATTAAAGGACATTTAAATTTTTAGGTATTTGCTTTATTTTAAACTTTAATACTTAAAAATATATTCTATGTGCAGAAAGCTCCTAAAAATTACTTAGTTATAAGCAACATCTTCAGCATTTTTATATTATACTAAACTTCTTATCTTTGGAGGAAAAAAGCCTAAAATCATTTCTTCTTCCTCTCATCTGGAGCTTTTTATATCACTTTGTTTCCCACTTTTGTGTCCCAATTTGTTAGCCATGATTTGAACATGCAACCAGTGGATGTGACCTGAGTCTGGGTGCTGACCTTTCCATGGGCCTACTTAGTGAGGTTGATTTATAAATATCTCATTCCAATAGTATCATTTGGTCCATGACATGGTACCTGTTTGATCAAAACCTGACCTTTTGAATGAAACATGAATTGATACCAATTTTGACAAAATTGTTTGTATATTTTTGGGGAAAAAATTAGTTGTTTAATGCTAATTCTGTAGATACCGGGTACTTTACACATGGAATGCACCAGGATATATACATATTCTTTCCTGCAAATCAGCGGGCTACTGTTTCAGGTTTTTTTTGCGCAATCTAATTATGATTTTTGTTTGTTTGGAAATTTAGACATCCTTTTTATTTTGAAAAGTTTTTTTTAACATCTAAAAGAGTGCTACTAAGTCTTGAAATGTATGGGCTTCCACATAATCTATTGGGTAATTTGATAGAGCTATTGCATGGCTCTCTCGACAGGAATAGGTTTGATTTAAGTATACCATCTTTACTTTGTCATAATCACTCTCCATAGAATATTTTTAGACTCCATTTATCATTTTCTTCTGTTCCACGTAATGCTTTCATATTTAGTGACCATTGCTATTGGACTATGTTCACGACAACTGAGCTTATCTTTACATGAAAGTGTGAAACTAAAAACTGGCTGAATCAGTTGGATCAAAGCAGAACCAAACTGGAACCAGCTAAAACTGGTCCAGTTCCAATGAGTGGTAAATAGCAAGGACCACCCAGTTTTTGACCAAAACCATGTTTTGGAACTGGAATCAACTGATCCTGAATTCACTGCACGAGATAAGATAGCATATATGGAACCTCACAAACCAGATGTTTGACATAATAAGTGTTTCATTGACAGAAGCTTGTCAGAGCCTTCAGTGGTTAGTTTTGCTTGTCATCGTCATGAAATCCTAATGGTTGAACAAGGAGCTGGGTCACTTTTTTTGCTTTGCACTGAATGACTCTCGCATACTGGAACTTATTTCTGCTTTGCCTGAATCTATGTAGAATCTGTCGTCACTAAAGTATCTTCATATGTTCTAGCGCTGATTCATAAAATGTACCAGTATCCTGATATTCTAATGTTTCATGCTGACCTGAAATAATTAGACAAGTTTATTCTTTTTAGTTCATTTATGAAATTAAAACTGTCATGATGGTTGGTAATGGTGCTCTTACTTACCTGTATTTGGATGCAGACACTCGGAATAGAACATGCCTTTTCTTCATTCATTTGGCTTTGTGGCCCCATTACAGGCCTCATTGTGAGTACCTACATTTTCTTATCATATCCAGAGCATTTTCTACGTCATTTCTTAATCTCTTATATTCCTAACCGCATTCCTCTTATTTCTCTATGTTCTAAGCATGATTTCGGTTTCCTTCTTGGCATGTGCACCTTACAATAGTAAATGACCATAGCTTTTATTGAGGGAAGGAAATAGAAAGCTCTGTCTTGCAGCATTATTTGAGTGAGAGGGAATATATAGTATATAAAAGTAACAACATAAGAAGTTCATATGAAACATAAAAGTAGAATTTCTAGAAACATGCTGAAAATGAGTACAATATAACTAACTAGGAAATTGTTCAGTCTCTGGAAGAATGATAGGGGATCTGAAGTATACATAATCATGTTTGTTGTGTTGGGACGGGACTTTTCCCAAGCTTTTTGATGGGATCATAACATTTCATTGATAGATCAAAATTCTTGTCTTGCTTGCCTGACGGAAAGGGGATATTGAGGATTTGATGAACGGTGAAGTTGAACATAATTTGCTTGTGTTAAGTGAAGATAATTTCTCATAACTCTCACGGTTAACTTTTAACTGAATGAACTGGTTGAGATTGTGATCCTTTTCCTTTCTACTTTTCAGGATAATGGTTGTGGCTTGTAAAATGTGCAAAGAATGAAAGAATTATGATCATGTACATTAATTTTCACTTGGTTATATTGTAATTCTAAGATGTTTTCCTTTCAGTGGGATGTAGCACAATCTCTTTTACTAGTACATCTACATCTATTTTCTTGTTTAGTTACTATGTTCAGTCATTCATAGTCACTAGTAGACCCATGCAATATCTTGAATTACATGTGGGTAGTGGGTACTGGGGTTTCCTCTCACGTCCACTTCAGATCGGGCCATGCAGTCTGACTGCACCAAGGATGTAGTATGGTGAAAATGAGAAACAACTCTAGATAATTCAACAAAGGATGCCTATTTGACACCATGAGATCTACTTTTCAGCAAGATTCTGTGTGCGTATACTTTGAAATCCTCCCCTCCCCCATGTAAAAAAATAAATCAATTAAAAATCATCAAAAAAAGTTTAAATATTCAATTAGGCCGCTTAGGGTTGTTCCCACCTCCAAGGTTTTATTTTTCACCAGCCGATCGTGGTCAATCACAGCTGTCAGGTCGAGTGCGCATAAAAAAAAACATTGTAAAAAATGTTGAGAAAATAGGATATTAGTTACCCTTAGGGTTGATACCATCCCTTGGGGTTTTAGTTTTGAACCCCCAATTAAGGGCGCACTCAATTGGACAGTGACAATTGAGTTTTACAATCGGATGGTGAAAATTAAACCCAAGGGATGGGAACAAGCTTTGGGGGTTTGGGGGGAGGGGGGATAGTTGAATATTTTAAAAATTCTGATGTTTTTTATTATTTTTTTGACATGGGGAGGAGGGGATTTTAGGGGGGATGCATCTAGGTTAGATGCGCTTGGGGCGCGTTATAGCCGCCCCATATATACAATCCCATGTCACCTGATGATCAAATGATACATGGTTTTCAACTGTGATCTTACAGTGATGGGACCATTCACTAAGATAAAATGTTCCCAGGTCATCACTCGGGCAGTCTTCTTCGATAGCAGGTGGCCTCATTTCTTATTTGATACTATTATTTCTCTACATACTAGCCTCCACCCAAGAATGCTTACATTCACCTCATTTTTTGAATATATTACGTGGTACCATCCACGTTTCAAGAAAAACTTCCACCCAAGAACGAAGTTAGAAGGTTCAGGTGAGATTATCTTTTGCGAAGATAGGAGTTTTTTATTTGACATTGTTGTTTCTCTTTGTGCCAACGTGCCACCCAAGAATGAAGTTAGAAGATGCAAGTGAGATTAGCTTTTGGAATGATGCATATGTGACTCAGAGCATATGAAAAAGGAATAGGACTATAGTCATGAATGTGTTTTCAATTGAGCATAAGGCAAATTTTGCAGGTGTCTTGGACAGATGGATCATCAACTCTTCTATTAGTATGTCCCTTAATTTAGATTATTATCCTTACTTAATTGTGTGCCTCATCATTAAACTAGGCCGATGAATTTTCTGAAACTACATCTATTTAGGGTTAGTCTTCTCACATGTTCAACTTGAAGCCTGACAAGATTGTCTAGCACACCAAGGTTTTGCTATGGTTCAAATGAGAGCACAAACAAACATGATTGTGCAGCTAGGGGTGTTCACTATTTAGTTCAAGCCAAAAAACCAAGAGTAATACTTGCCTAGGGCATTGCAATCCACGTGGACCAATCTGGGAGATCAGACGGTAGCACAGGGCCTCGCCCGGACATGTAAGGGCGGGCTGGGGTACATTTTCTTCTTTTGATTTTCTTTGCCATTTTTTTAATTTTTTTGGAGCTTCGATCAAAGATCAGACAGTGCAAGCAGCGAGCTGGGGACAGCCCTGAGCTCGTCATATTTTTCTCTAACAACAGACTTTTCAAACAAATTCAGAGGGTGTGCAAAAAAGATTAAAAAAAGGATGAGCTCAAGGCGGACCCTAACTCTCCCGTACCATCTGATCCTTGATCGGACACTCCAAAAAAATAAAAAAAATCAAGAAAGAAAATCAAAAGAAAAAAAAGGTACCCCGGCCCTGCCTGTACGTGCTCAGGCGGGGACCTGCACCGCCGTCCAATCTCCTAGATCGGACGGCAGTGCCTGGGGCATTGCAATCCACGTTACAGCACATATTACTAAAAAATTAAACTAAACTAAAGTCTTGGTTTGGTTCAGTTTGAAAAATATTCTGTTTTGTTTTGGTTTACAAAAATTTTGAACTGCACGAACTGAACTGAACCATTCAAACCAAAATTAAGAATGTTTTTAATACTGCTACACTTTTATTTCTCATTTTATGGCTTCATCTGTGCCATCCTGGACTTGGCCTTGATGCCAAGGCCCACGGTCATGCACCCACTAAGCTCTCGCCTGGTGAGTTTGATCACATTTATAAAATTCTTGGCCTATGCTTACCTTGATTTGCCAATGTGGGACGGAAGGATTGAATGGGCCTCAGCAGCGCAGCATACATCCATGGGTGATGCACACCAGCTGACCAGCATCCAGTGCAGCACAGATGTCCACACAGGCTGCGCACAATCGACGACAAGTAGCAGCTATCCAGAGCCGGCAAGGAAGCCAGTGCATGGGTCGAGGACAGTGGCGAGGGCAAAGTTGCACCCCCCATGGGATCCACCTCTTTGAGGAGAAGCGGGGCTAGATTCGTTGTGAACAAACATCTTTGTCATTGGCATGGTTGGGGATGTGATGAGGGACAGATGCAAGGATGGCAGTAATGGTATCGGTACCGGTATTTGGGGGGTACAGATACCGATACACACCAGTATCGGTATCGGGCGTATCGGCCAGTATCGGTCGATACCGGGTAAAGTTTGGTCCAATACCGGCCAATAAAAGTTTTTATTTTATTTTTTCAAATATAAATGACTGGTATCAGGGTTTCCCTCAGTCTCGTATCAGTATCCACCGATATTGATACGTATCGGTATCAGCATATACTGCCAACCATGGACAAATGGAACAGAAACACTCCCAATAAAAAAATTTCCAACGAAGTCACAGTTTGCACAAGGAGGGACACTGCCCACGGATTCAGTTGATGAAGAAACTGAGCATTTTCTGTCTTTTTTTTTGACGCACCTGCGAGTCTGCGACAAGGAAGGACCGGAGGCCGGGTGGACTGAAATACTCTCCTTTTAGGGTTCAATTCATGATCCCCCTCCTGGTGAGCCAGGATGGATGTTTTATAGTTACTTTATGTCTTGTATTCATGGCTTTCTAAAAGAATGCAACTAAAACCTTCTAAGCGAATAGGTTATAATGATTATGTCATGTTTGAAAGGTTACCTCAATTATGCATCTGATTCCGTTTTTATCAAAATTTCTACCTGCCCTTCTGCTTTTCTTCTAAAGCAAAGCTGCAATGTCAAACCTTTGTTTAATTAAATGATAAAAAAAAAGCAGAAGCCCATGAATGAAACTTAAAAAAAAGGCAGATGGATGACATTTCAAAAGAAATGGCTTGGAGTAATTTTATGTATGACGCATGATTTCTTTCTTCCAAGATCTTTTGTTTGTTAAGTGGTGTTATGAGAATTGGTAAAATCAAAAGTAACTTGGGTGTTATGAGAGTAGTTGTGCAGGGTTGATAGAAGAGGAACTTGGGAAGATCTCACTAATGGAAGATATAAAAGGGAAATATGCATCCTTCTCAAAATTCCCTTCTTTCTAAAAGGAAAAAGGACTTAATTTTTTTAAGCTTTTTGCATAGAGCCCCTAAACATTACTGATGTATTGGTACTATGTAAAGTACTTAGATAGGAATTGATCCGAAATATACTTGGATAATGGCAGGCAACACTGATAAGCTGTAAGCTTAATAAAGGTAAACTTATATATGCATAATATGCAATATTTTTACCTTTATAAATCTTTTGGAGTCGATTTTCTTCTGAAGAATATTTGCAATCACCTGCCTTCTTGTTTGCTCAGGTTCAACCCTGTGTTGGCATATGGAGTGATAAATGCCATTCCAAATATGGGAGGAGGCGGCCATTCATTTTTGTTGGTTCTCTACTAATCTGTTTTGCTGTGAGTGGAAGATTGTTCTGTTTTTGGTGATTAACACAAGCTTTTTACTTTTGATCACATGTAGTCTGTCTTGTGTAATAGGTGACTATAATTGGATTTTCTGCTGACGTAGGTTATGTTTTAGGGGATACAAAAGAGCATTGCAGGTAGCACTTGCCCTTCCTTGATTTCATCTTTAATGTAAAGGATTCAGTTTCCTCATTTTAACGCTTCTCATTTTATACAGAGATTACAAAGGTCCTCGATGGCGAGCAGCTTCGGTATTCATCATTGGCTTTTGGATGTTAGATCTTGCTAACAACACAGTACAAGTAAGCATTTTGGCTTATTCTTGTATTTCTTCTTAGGTTCCACTTCAGTTCTCTGTAATTGAACTCGTGGCCCTCTTTAGCATCTGTCTGGGCTTAGGTATACCAGATAGTCTTGAATATCACATTGTGGATTAGCAGTTAAACATTTTGTTTCCATGTCTGTTGCAGGGACCAGCTCGTGCTCTTCTGGCTGATCTCTCAGGTGAACTTTGCTTAACATCTGCTGTGTTATGACAAAGTCACGACTGTGGTTAACAAGGCCATCTGGCGTTACCTAATTGTCCTTATTCATGCACAAATCTATTGCCCTTGAATTGAAAATTCATTTGCTTTTTATAGGGCCTAATCAACGCAATACAGCTAATGCAATATTTTGCTCATGGATGGCTCTTGGGAATATCTTAGGGTTTTCTTCTGGTGCTAGTGGAAAATGGCACAGGTAATTAAGTGATATTTGCTGGTTGCTGTGCTGTCTGACTTGGCAAGTCTGACATTGGTCCTGATTCTGTTTGGCAAGTGCTTTCTGATATGAGTGTATGGCTGTTTAAAATTTGTAAGATTTGTGTCCGCTGGAGGTGTCTGGCATGCCTAGGACATTTATTGGAGATATCTACTGCATCTAGGAACATTTACCTTCAAGAAAGCCAACATCGTTTATAGTCTTTGTTTTTTTATCAAACTTTTGGCTTCACAATGTTTTCACAGTTGATAAAGTTATTTGCTATCATTTATGCAGGTGGTTTCCTTTCTTGACTACAAGAGCTTGCTGTGAAGCCTGTGGGAATCTGAAGGCAGCTTTCTTAGTTGCTGTGGTGAGTTCCATGTCACTATTATATGTCAGTTTCTTCCCCCATTAACTGTTTTGATATGGTCTCTTGCGTAATTCTAGCTTAATATTTCATATGGAGGCTAATAAATTTATTTTAAATGAATTGATTATGTTTTTTTTTTTAAAAAAAACATAGATTGTACCACCAATTTTATTCAAATAAAGAGAGAAAGTACAATCAAGAGGATAGGGGAGGTACCTATCCAGAAGAACTACATAGGCATTACTAAGTTAATGCCTTTATCCAAGAATCAACTGAAATAACAATTATATGGCGAGACCAACTATACATAAAGGACAAACTGCTAATGGCAATATTTTCAACATAAATTCTACTTCCCCGGAATATGGTGGCATTTCTTTCTCTCCAGATGCTCCAGCAAATTGCATGAGGAATAATACCAATATTGCTCCTCCATTCTCGCTGCTTTGATGGCATCTTCACTTGCTTGAAAAATCTCCATATCAAGGTTTGCCGTATCGTACCAGATTGGACCGACTCGTACGAGTCGACTCGTCTGGGCTGACCCGATCCGCTGGCACAGACTGAGTCGGACCGGATCGTACCACTCAATATAGCCATACATACATAATGACTTATTTTAGATTGAGTTTTACTCATTTGATAAGTAAAATCACATTTTTATATGAATTAATAGAGTATCTTTCTCTAAAATATAATAAACTTATTATTTTTTTATTTTTTATTTTAACAAAAACTTATGGGTGACTCGTGTGACTCGTGCGAGTAGGATCAATATCGTACCATATCTGAGAAGATTTGATCCGATCCAGATCAACGAGTCGGCGAACCTTGCTCCATGTGTCGATGACTGATCGAAAAGTAGGCTTGAACTTCAAGATTTCTCCAAAGGTAATCCAGACTTGTTGGCTCACATGGCAACATCTTCAGGATGTATACTACACAATACATCATCATCCTGACACCATTTACTCCAGTAAAGTTTGGTGATTATTCTTTTCTCACATGTTAATCACAAGAAGGCCCTAACTTTCAGTGGGGACTTGATCTTCCAAACTTCAGCATATTTCACATAATTGGGCATTCACCTTCCAGCACAGAATAAAACGATTTCACAGTAAAATTCCCTTTGCTAGGTTCTCAAATCAATTTATCAGATGTATCAACCTGAATAGAAGATGAACATAACTCCTTCATCAGCCAAGTGAATTGTTCAATCTCTTCATCTTTCAAATTTCTCTGCAAATTAACTTTCCACTGAATCTAACTCCCATTTATTTTATAGCAATCATACACAGATGCCCACTGATCAGCGGCAATTGCATACACGTGTGGATAAGTGTGAGACTTATTTCTCTCTCGCTCTCATTCTTTGAAAAAGAGTTTTGGAATTTTTGAAAAGAGAGCTTTAGAGAAATTTGGAGTTTGGAAAAAATATGTTCTTTTGTTTTTAGATGTAGACTTTGAGAATCTAGGATCGATTCTCAAGTTTAAGATTTTGGATCAAGTATGGATCTGTGTTCTTGACCGCTCCCTACTGACCTTGGTCAGTGTTAATTACACCATTTATTAACTGACAACCCTTGATTAACTGTCTGTTAAGGCCCGTCGCTAAAACATGAATGAAATGAAATACTTTGATGAAATAAACATGCGTGGGCAGAATTGAACATGCATCAGTTTATTTGAATCCATTTTGTTACAATGCATCACTTTTGACCATTCCATTGATTGGAATGAATCATTTGAGATTTAGTCACTCTACCAATAAGAGTGAAATATAACTTCATGATCAATCCATCATTAGGAAAGAACCAAGTAACTTAATGGTCATTCCACCAATAGGAATGAACCACGGAAATTGGATATTGACCACTCTATCAATAAGAGTAAGTCACGGCTTTATGGTCAATCCACTAATAGGAAAGAACTAAGACATTGATTTATTGGCCACTCTATCGATAAGAATGAATCAAGAAACATGGTTATTGGTCACTCTATAAATGAGAGCGAACCATAACTTCGTGGCCGGCCCACCAATAGGATAGAACCACAATAGTTAATGGTCACTCCACAAATAGGAATAAACCAAGAACCACGATCATTGGTCACTCTACCGATAAGAGTGAACCATAAACATAGTGGCCAATCCACCAATAGGAAAGAACCACGAAATTCTGGCCATTCAACCGATATGAATGAACCACATTTTTTAATATGAAACTTTGGTCATCAAACCAATATGGATGAACCACATTTTTTAATGAAACTTTGGCCATCCAACCGATATGGATGAACCATATTTTTTTAATATGCAACTTTGGCCATCCAACCAATATGGATGAACCACATCAAATTAACACGCATAAATGAAGTCACATAAATTAATTAACATGAAACTTATGGCCATTCAACCAATATGAATGAACTATGACGAAACCTTGGTCATTCAACCAATATGAATGAACCATATCTTCATTACAAAATAATAAAACAACAAAAAATAGGTCCTTCTTTATGTCTTTCCCACGCATAGAAATCCTTTTTTGAGAGCTTCTTCTTTTTCCTTTTCTGCAGAGTTTGGCCTCTTTGGATTTTTTTTTTTTTGCTCTTCCTCTGTGTGTGTGTTTGGGTATGGGGGCCTATTTATAGGCCAACAGGGGGCCACCGGTGGGGGGCGGTGGCTCCACCGGTGGCACCTAGGCACCCGGGGGGGGGGAATGAGGATGGGAGAGAGGGTGATAGAGAGAGATGGGGGGAGATAAGGATAGGGGGAGAGAGATAGGGATGGGAGAGGGAGAGATAGGATAGGGATGGAGAGAGAGAGGGGGGCCGGTGGGGGGCCGGCCGGTCTCCTCCTCTCTTCCCCCTCTCTCTTTTTTTTAATCTTTATCCCCCCCTTCCTTTTTTTTTCTGTTTTTCTTTATCTCTCCCCCTTTTATCTCTCTCTCTTTTTCTTTTAATGGAGGACCGGGCCGGGGGGGGGGGTGCTCTCTCTCTCTCCCGCTGTGCGCTGGCTGCTCCCTCTCTCTGCTGCTGCGGTTGCTCTTGCTGGTGGCTGAGCACCCGCCCTCTGCTGCTGCTGGTTGCTTCCTTGCTGCTGGGGGCTGGTTCTTGCTGCTGATTTTGGTGCCCTTGCTGCTGGTTCTTGCTGATTTTGTAGCATAGGGGGCTATTTTTTGTCATCTTCGAGATATGAATGTCCCCCCTTGTTTCTCTTTCATGCATATTGTAGGTCTTTCATGCATAACACTAGGTTAATGAACCCTAGTTGCAGTCATGCTTTTTAGGGTAAACCCTAGTTTGCTCTTTTTTCTTTTGCATGCAAGCATGCACATATACACATGGTTTGTTTAAAAAAGCCCTAGCAAGGATGGCAGTACCGGTATGTACCGGTCCGGTACCGGCCCGGTACCGGTCGGTACCCACGGTACCGGTATCGGCCGGTACTGCCATCCATGAACCCTAGTGTATATATCTGATTTTTTTGGTTCAACAATAAGACTCCAGATTTTTATTCCCCATCCATCTTTCTTTCCAAAAGAAAGTATTTCTTCCATTTATTGAAAAGAACATGATTCTGAAAATAAGCAGCTGATTTAATAATATGCTTCCAAAATGGAGACATACTGGATCCATTGACAGTTTGTAGATACAATCTGTACGCTGGCTGATAATACTTGAAGACTATCACTTGCTTCCATAGGGTAGCCTCTTCCTCCAATAGCTCCCATAACCATTTACCCAGCAGAGCTACATTCCATATTCGGATATTCTTCACCCCCAGACCCCTTTGGATTTGAGTGTGCAAACTTTCCTCCACTTCACCAGAGAATTACCTTTGTTATTATGGTTATATCCGCCCCAAATAAATCTCCTTCTGATCTTATCAATTTCTTTGCACACTGATGGTGGCATGAGAAAGACAGAAAACTAATGCATTGGCATGGTAGTAAGCACTAAATTGATTAAGTAATCCTTCCTTCTAGGGATAGACATCTTGCCTTCCAAGCAGTCAACCTCCTTTTTATTTTCTGAATGATTGGATCCCCGTCCTTAGCACTCAGTCTACTGTCATTTAAAGGCAACCCCAGATAGCCGATAGGAAGTTTACCAACACCACAACCCAAAGTAGTTGCAATTTGCTGGGAATACTGTATAATGTGTGTTCTTCTTACTTGACATTTGCCAAGCAAAGAAATGGTAGCTTAAAGAGGGTAGGAAAAAATAAATAGAATGTGTGAGAAGAGCATGGAAGGCAGTACCGGTACCGGTACCGGTGCCGGCCGGTACCGGTACGTACCGGTACCGGCCGGTACGACCGGTACGGGCTTAAAAGGGCCCAAAAAAATCAGAAAAAAAAAGAAAAAAATTCAGAAAAATTCAGAAAAAATTCAGAAAAAATGTAAACAATTAATTAGCTATGTGTTGGGTGTGATAAAAATGGGTTAAGACAAAGAAGTACACATAACACATACAAAATGACAATTTTAATAGAGATTAAACATGAAAAATATTATGTTAATGTACTAAATATTTACAACAATGCAAAATATGAACGAAATCAAATGATCCTTACCTATGAAAAACATAAGTGAGTCCCTTACTATGGATAATAACCCGTAGATCCTTCTGATTCATCATCTGGTTGCTGTTGCTGGTTCCATAATAAGGTTGCATATGTTCCCTATATTCACCATAACTAAACAATGATGCAGCCAAGTCGTGCATCCCTCTTTGAATCCCTCTTGGAGTATATGGTTGTTGACTTGATGAAATGCCAGAATCATGGTGCAAAGAAGTAGCATGAGGATAAGAAGAAGACCATGACCCATAACTGCTACTGGGTGGAATCGGTGGATGGAATTGAAAGCCTTCATACTCTACTTGATCTCCCCAGCTATACATGCCTGCTTCTTGTTGGCCACCTCCGTAACCTGACTGCTGTCCATGCTGGCTTTGTGAATCATAATCTCCTTGACTTTCATGTTGTCCTCTTCCTGTGTCAACATGTAAGGAGAAAGAAGGTGCATACACTCCGCCCCCGGTAGTAGCACCTGCAGTTGCACCAGCATCATCACTAGGAGACTCTGTCCCATCATCATCGTCATCTTGATCATAATCAACAATTAACTTTCTTTTAACAGTACTTGATTTTTTCTTTTGTGATGCCTGTTTTTGCTGGCTTTCTTTTTTTTCTAGATCTTTTTGCAAGTTCAATCGATTCAATACTCCTTTTCCTCGTGGTGTATGCCTCACATAAATTTGCTTCAGCTCATCAATGGCAGGATCGTCTCTGGCAGCCAGATTAGTCCTCTCCAATGTAGATGTACTCCTTTTCAAGAATGATGGTGGTCCAACCATTCTAGGATTGACTGGCCTACTATCTGATTCTGAGTGTCTAGCAGGCTCAAGCTCAGTATCAGGTGCAAATAAAGGCACATGCTCAGTCTGACTCTGATACTCATATGAAGGAGGAGGTGAATTTTCTTTTTGCCTTTTCGAGCTTCTTAATTCTGGATCTCTAGCAACAGCTCCATCTAGTATGCCTTCTGCCCATTCTGTATCATCAGGATCAAAAATTGGCTCATCGACAGTTGCTCGTGTCTCAACCCAAGTCTGCAAGGGATTATCATCATCAAATAACTCTTCCACATCAATTTGGCCAACCACATCTTCTGCGTGTCCTGCAGCTCGTTTCTCCCTCAATTGTTGTCTCAACCGGATGTTTTTGATCCTCAATCTCATATTGTAATGGCAGTACACCAATTTGTCCAATCGTTCAGCCTTTAACCGGTTACGAATTTTTGAGTGTATAAGGCTGAACGTGCTCCAGTTTCTTTCACATTGGCTTGCCGACGTCGTCTGACTCAAAACCCTCACTGCAACAGAAGCCAATGGATTATAGCACCTATCTCTGTTGTACACCATTATCCACCACTCAGCTGTGCCATCATTAAAAGAAACCAAAAAAAAAAAAAATCAATGTATGTTCTCGTTTCTTATGCACATTTGACAACAATGCAATGACTAAGTATACCTGGGCTCACTTTCTCTACAGCAATTTGCACAGAGTCTTCATTATATGTCTCCAGCCTTAGCCTATAAGCCTCCATCTACAAAGATGGAATTAACAATTAATAGAATTCATAGGCTCTTCAAATTACAAGTAATTGGATAAATCTTAAAGTCAGATCTTCACTAAGTATACCTGTCTCTCTGCCTCAATCCTATCTTCTATTGTCCTCGAAAAACGTGCAATCACATTTAATGTGCCTTGAATCACCTCTCCATCAATATGCACTTGACGACTGTACATTACTCGAGGATTTAAATAATAACCTGCATTTAGGTGAAAAATTACTAATGTCAATTTAATAAATAATCTCCCATGTAATAGTATAAGACTTCACTTACCAGCTGCATGCAAGTCGTGGTGTAATGTGCTTTCCCATCTGATATCAATAAGGTCCCACTACTTCATATAAGTGTTGGGAAATGCGTTCTTGATGTGGACCTTAGCAATGTCAATTGCCTCGTACAAATATCCCATGTAATTCTTATCATCCCCATCCACCAATTTTAACACCTGTACGAGAGGTTCCACCAACTTCAGATAAGTCTCCATATTACTCCAAAAATTTTTATTCTCTATGATTTTTCTCACTTCCAAATGTTCAGATTTAGATTCATTGGAAGTGGTCCGCATATACTCCAAGAACTCCTTATTATACATAAAACCCCTGATCTCATTCTTGAATTTGTGCAAAGATTCTAAAGAAATAAAATTAGATGCAAATCGTGTAGGCCCTGCACGGATGAGATCTCGACCTCCAGATGCTTTTTCTCTGAACATATTCAAGATCCTGGGATGACCATAAATAAATTGGGTAATTCTTTGGGCTCTCTTTACAGTCTTGCTGATAGTTGGATCCTTACCAATGTCTTCGAGCATCAAGTCCAGACTATGCGCTGCACATGGGACCCAATAAAGGTGTTTGCGCTTGTCCATTAACTTCTTCCCTGCAGCTTTATAACTTGGTTCATTATCGGTGACCACCTAGACAACATTTTCCTCTCCAATTTCCTGCACCATCTGATCCATCAAACCAAATAAATATTTTGCATTCTTTGAATAGTTTGATGCATCAACAGATTTCATAAAAACTGTCCCTTCTGTGTAATAAACAAGAAAATTAATCATGGACTTCTTCGTGGTACCAGTCCAGCCATCGCACATAATTGTGCATCCTCTCTCCTTCCATACTGCCTTAAAACTTTCAACCCACTGTTGAAGTTCCTCGTATTCTCCATCAAGCCCCCGTCCATATATGTCTCGACGTGTGGGGGCTTTGAACCCACGACCATGATCTGCTATCGCATCAATCATAGGCTGAAAATAAGGAGACTGAGCAGCATGTGAGGGAACACCTGCATGCAAAAACCATTTGCATATGCTTTTAAAAGTATGTCCTGCCGCTTCAGCTGACTTTTTTACTCCTCTCATTGCTTGCTTGATTTTTGGCTGAGTAGAAGTCTGTCTTCTAAAAAGATAACTGTCCATAGGACCCACTTGGCCTGTAGGTTGACTTGTGCCTCTTATTGATGGTCCATCACCTCTCCTTCGGGCTTCATCTTCTTGTTGATGCCACAAACTCTCTCTTCTAGCTGCAGCCATGTCAGGATCATCATCATCATCATCATCACTAGAATCTACATTTTGTTCAGCCCTTTCCCTCTCACGTATAGAAATGCCACTGGCCGCAGTATACATCCCTTTGCCTTTTGTATTATGTCTACCTGAAATTTTGCCTTGGAGTTCAACCTCATCTTCCTTCTTTTGTTCTTTTTGTGCTTTTCGGCCACGCAACAATTCACGCATCTCGTTGGCAACTTGTCGGGGACAGACAGTACACCTTGTCACATGTCCTGTCTTCCCTGCTAAATGTTCTTTCCCTCGGGTGATTCCACCACCCATCTCTTTACCACAATATTTGCATTTCACTCTCCTCTTTGCAGTATTAATTAAGGTGATATGGGCCCACCCTGGGTCTTGCTCTTGCTGTTCAGCCATGTTCCTACAACACATAAAAAAAAAATAGAAACAAATATAAGAACATTTGGCATTATGCTCGTAGTTTAAAACATGTAAAATTGGATGTTAATTAGACTCCAATTGATGTTTAATTTAACAATTAGACAAAAGCCCCAATTTTTAACCGCTAATTAGGGTCAAAATTGGGGATTTCTCCTAATTAACCGTCGATCAACGTAATTAACAGCACACTCCTAGTTTAAAACATGTCATGAAGCTTAATTAGACTCCAATTGATGTTTAATTTAAGTAATTAGACAAAACCCCCAATTTTTAACCGCTAATTAGGGCCAAAATTGGGGATTTCCCCTAATTAACCGTCGATCAACGTAATTAATAGCACACTCCTAGTTTAAAACATGTCATGAAGCTTAATTAGATTCCAATTGATGTTTAATTTAAGTAATTAGACAAAAGCCCCAATTTTTAACCGCTAATTAGGGCCAAAATTGGGGATTTCCCCTAATTAACCGTCGATCAACGTAATTAACAGCACACTCCTAATTTAAAACATGTCATGAAACTTAATTAGGCTCCAATTGATGTTTAATTTAAGTAATTAGACAACCCCCAATTTTTAACCGCTAATTAGGGCCAAAATTGGGGATTTCCCCTAATTAACCGTCGATCAACGTAATTAACAGCGCACTCCTAATTTAAAACATGTCATGAAGCTTAATTAGGTTCCAATTGATGTTTAATTTAAGTAATTAGACAAAACCCCCAATTTTTAACTGCTAATTAGGGCCAAAATTGGGGATTTTCCCTAATTAACCGTCGATCAACGTAATTAACAGCACACTCCTAGTTTAAAACATGTCATGAAGCTTAATTAGGCTCCAATTGATGTTTAATTTAAGTAATTAGACAAAAGCCCCAATTTTTAACCGCTAATTAGGGCCAAAATTGGGGGTTGTCTATTTTATCAAGAAAATGAACGTAAATCATCTAAGAAATATGTAACAAACTAAAAAATAATCACTACATTAAAATATAAATCATACCTTCTTTTTTTCTTCCACCCAAAACAGTGAAAATGTCTCCGGAAAAGGATGAAAACGTCTCCGGCGGTGGTGGCGGGCGGCGGCGGCAGCGGCGGGTGGCGGCGGCGGTTCTTTCCCCTCCTTCTCCTCCTCCTTTCCCTCCTTCCCTTCCCCCCCCCCCTGCAAAAAACCCGAATCCCCTCTCACATATCTGTTTCTGTGAGAGGGGTGTTTCACGGGCGTACCGGCCCGGTACAGTCATTTTTATCTTTTTTTTTTTTTTTTTTTTTACGGTATCGGCCCGAAATGGGGGTACCGGTCCCGGACCGGTACGTACCGGTACCGGCCGAAACTGCCATCCATGGAGAAGAGGGGTGGAGGGGAAAAAAAAGATGGAGGAGGAAAAATAGGGAATAAAAGAAAGGGACCAAGGGTGAAGAGAGAGCAAAAATGAAGTAGATGACTTTCAAAAGTAGGAAAAGAGGCAAATGAGCAACATAAAAGAATCGCCCTTTGTTGAAAACTTTCAACCCCCCCCCCCCAAAAAAAATAAAAAAATAAAAAATAAAATAAAATAAAATAAAATAAAATAAAATAAAATAAAATAAAAAAATAAAATAAAATCCAACTTTTAAGTGGACTTTTGTCGGCCAGTGCTGACCTATCTTAGCCAAACCCTATTATGATTGGAGTTGAATATCTTAGAACACTAAAAGAATTTAGCATTAGGAAGAAAATATCTGTGAAATTTGAGAGCTATATTCTTGTTAACAAAAACTTTGCTTTATGTCGTCAAGTGGCAAAGGAATCCTTGAGAGCTGAGGCTTCAAGGAGAGCTGTGAAAATGACATTCTCTAGCTGACAACTGCTCGGCATAGACTATGAAAATGTACCTTAATATTACGACATGTGCCCTTTCCGAAAAAGATTTCTTGTGAAGTAATACATGCAGGATGCTCTCTAGATATATATTTTTTTCATTTCAATTACATAACCTGTTGTTCAACAGATTTTTATCTGTTATATTATGATAATAATAAAAAAGGGGGAAGAAGAAAAGGTGGCAGACCCCCACTGGTTTGGGCATAAAAACAAAAAAAGAAAGAAGGGTGGAAAGGAAATAAAGAAGATACCCCCACTGGTTTGGGTACAAATGCAAAAGAAGAAAAAGAAATAGGAAAGAACACCCCCACCAGTTTGGCATATATAAGAGAGAGAGAGAGAGAGGGGTGAGGTGTGAAAGAAAATAAAAAAGACCCCCCACCGGGGGGGGAGTTCCTTTTTTTTCTTTTAAGAAAATAAAGAAGGAAAGAAGAGCCACCGGTTCCACTCCCCCCCATCGGTTGGGGTTGTTTTGTAAAAAAAAAAAAGGAGAGAGAGAAATAAAGAAGAAGAAGAAGAAAGAATAGAAGGACAAAAAAAGGAAAGAAAGAAAAAGGAGAGAGAGAATACAGGTGGGGGGTTTTGTGATTTTTTTTTTAAAAAAAAAAGAGAGAAGGAGGAGAGAAAAAAGAAGAAGAGAGAGAGAGATACCCCCCCACCCCACCCACACGCGCGCACACAACCTGGGCAGCATGGAGGGAGGGCATGAAGGCCTCTCTCTCTCTCTTTCATGTTTCTCTCTCTCTCCCCCCTCTCATTTGTGTCTCTCTCTCTAAAAAAGCAAATTTAACAAAAATGGAGGGAAAAACCACCGATGGAGGGTCCGACAGGTCACATACCCCCCCTCCCCCCCCCAAAAAAATAAAAAATAAAAAAATAAAAAAATAAAAAGAAAAAGAAAAAGGCGGTTGGATCCTCCACGGCGGGCTGCTGTGGGAGGACTTTTGGAGATCACTAAGTGCTACCCATGGAAGAAGAGCTTGATACCCCTTCAAGGCAAGACCAAGCTCATGCTTTCTTGAGCTTGATGATATTTTTTTTAGAGCTGGGAAGATGCACTCATGCTTTCTTGAGTGATCTTTAATGCAAGCTCATGCTTTCTTGAGCTTTGCTAAGTTATGTAATGACTCATGCTTTCTTAAGTCATACATTTTGTAACTCTGATTAAGTGACTAACATGTTCCACTAATCAAATTGAATGACATACTTTGTTGGACATCATTTAAATTATGGTGATCTTATCTAATCAAAGTGAAATCATGTTGGGCATTATTTAAATAACATTGATCTTGTTAACATTAGCCCTAAATAAATGAATCTATTAAAATTTATCGGGCTATTGTTAGCTCATGATCAACTCAATGCTAAAGGATTATTAAAATTTATTAAATTACATTGGTCTTGTTAACATTAGCCCTAAATAAAATGAATCTATTAAAATTTATTGGGCCACAGTATCATTGGTTCTTAATAGATCCTAATTGGCCTATTAATATCCTTTGAGTTAAAGGACACTTAAAGGATTATTGGTATAATCCATTAGGACTATTAAGAGATGTCCTCTTATAGGATACTTGTCAAATCTAAAGGGTCCTTAATGTGGGCCTACTAATATCCTTTAAGTAAAAGGATTCTTAATGGAATATTGGTATGATTCATTAGGCCCCACTAAAAGGTCATCACTAAAGGATACTTGTCAGATAGGGAGGCCATGCTCATATCAATGACTCATTAGGCCCCACTAAAAGGTCATGCCCTAAAGGATAATTATCGGATAGGGAGGCCATGCTCATATCAACGACTGTTTGGACACTTCAAAATGGTATCCTTTAAGGGTTTCAAAAGGAACTTAATAAACTTATTATGTTAACGTGTGTTCTTTAAGGATACAAAGGCACATAAAAGGGCATAGATGAATTGTATCATAGTTCCTTTTTATGATAAGTCAAAGTCCAACTAGGGCTGTACACGGGTAGGATACGGATACGGAAACAAGTGTTTCCGTTTTCCGATTCCGATAAGGATAGCCTGTTTCCGTTTCCGATTCCGATAAGATCGGAAAGTGCATTATCCGTTTCCGATTCCGATAAAATCGGAAAGTCCATTTTCTGTTTCCGATTTGTTTCCGATTCCGATATCGGAATCGGATATTATTTCCGATAATTATCGAAAATTATTGATTTCTTGATTTATTTGTTTAAAACATATAAAATGAAACCTAAATATAACCAATATGTCTTAGCATATTAGATAATAATTAATTATATTAGATAATGATTAATAAGATTAAAACAATCTTAAGGTTAATATTATTCTTAATAATAAATTTAATAACAATCGGAATCGAAACTCGGAAAGCGGATACGGAAACATGAGTTTCTGATTCCGATTCTGAGGAAATATTTGATTCCGATTCCGATAGCTATTGGGCGGATATTTTTAATCGAAAACGGATATTTTTTTTCGGTAACAGATCGAAAAATTGGATAATCGGATTTCCGTTGACAACCCTAAGTCCAACCAATTGATTTAAAGTTGCACCTTGTGTCAGTGTGTGATTTCATTTAATGGTCATTATTCTACGATGGTTAATCAAGGGTTGTCAATCATTTGATTGACGTAGTTAACACTGACAAAGGTCAGTGAGGAGAGGTCAAAGTCAGTGGATCCACACACTTGATCCAATGCATTAATCTCTTTGAGGACTCATTCCAAGTTCTCGAGGTCTACTCAAAACAAAAATAGATATATTAATAAATAAAAGAAAATAAATGATAGCACGAGGCTCGTTCTCCCTTACGTCTCCTACACTTGTGTAATAAGTGGGAGTCCTAAAACAGTGCCGCCTGGTGCTTGCAGATGCGGCTCTCAAATTTCTTAGCAACAGCTTCAATCCAATCAAAGTTCTATTGGGGGAACTTCCTAACGTTATTTTAGAATCCAGCAACATCTTCATTCTATCCTATCCAATTTTTGTTCTACCCTATCCAAGTAGAGACCTGTTTCTGAATGCTGCATGGGGAGTATGGGTCTTCAGCTTATAAGAGTTATATTCAGGATAGTCATGCCAACATGCTGTTAGAGAATCTGCATGCTGTTCTCCACTGTGTCTTAAGCTTCTCGATGAACAGAGCTAGTCTTGACTTATATGCTGGTTGTGTAGCTATTTTCTTTATCATTTTGATTTCTGTACCTTTTGCTCATTCACCAATTGTTTTTTTTTTGGGGGGGGGGTGTTTTTTCTATTACAGTTGGTAACCTATTTTAGAGTATATCCTAGTAAACCTGCTGTGTATATGCAATTGATACAACTATTTTTAAAGGTGTTACATATAAATGCAGGTCTTCCTTGTGTTCTGTACTTCTGTGACTCTTTATTTTGCAAAAGAGGTCCCACTTAAATCAGTGAACATTTCTTCAGATGCTGCACCATTACTGAAAGATGATCGACAACATGGTCAAGGGTTTTCTAATGAACGTACAAGAGAGTCGGAAAACGGTCACATAATTGAAACCAGGATGACAACCAAAGATGCTAACTTCGAAAAGCTTTCAGACTCGGACTCAAAGACGGATAGCCAAATTGAAGCCTTCAAGGATGGACATTCAGCAGTACTGGTGAACCTTTTGACAAGCTTAAGACACTTGCCACACGGCATGCACTCGGTGCTTATTGTGATGTCACTTACATGGGTATGTACTTTGATAACTATAGATGTGAGACGTAGCTTTAAAACAATTACTTTTTCTTGGCTTATTTGATTTTACCATTTGTTCAACTAGTCCTTTGCAGTTATTTTGGATTAGTGCCCTAGACAAATGATACTTTCAGTTAGGAGTAATTATAACTTACGTGCAGCTATCATGGTTCCCCTTTTTCCTTTTTGATACGGATTGGATGGGGCGAGAAGTTTATCACGGGGATCCAAATGGGAATTCAAAGGAAGTAGAAAGTTATCACCAAGGTGTCAGAGAAGGTGCATTCGGTTTGCTATTGAATTCTGTAAGAGAAAATTATGCTTCTCTCATCTCCAACATTATTCTAACCTTTCAACTAGTGTTAATGTTGAAGCACTGACATATCTTTTCTGACTAGGTTGTTCTTATGTTTAGTTCATTCCTTATTGAACCAATGTGTAAGTGGATTGGTGCAAGAGTAGTTTGGGCAATGAGCAACTTTATCGTGTTTCTCTGCATGGCAGCCACGGCAATCATAAGTTTGTTGTCCCTTGGTGACTACATGAAGGGTATCGAGCATGTAATAGAAGGGAATGCAACTTATAAGATTGCAGCTTTAATTCTATTTGCAATTCTTGGATTTCCTCTATCTGTGAGTATCAATATTGCACATTGACATTTATGGGTGAGTGGATAAGTTCAGCAACTTAGTTCTGATTTGTGTTGTTGCAGATTACGTTTAGTGTTCCATACTCCATGACAGCAGAGTTGACTGCTGATACAGGAGGTGGCCAAGGTTTGCACCAAAAACCATTGTTCTTCTATATTTTTCTTCCTCGCTTTTAATTATATTTTTTCCCAATGGATTGAATTCTCATTCTTAAGGTTGATTATAATTTTTTCAGGATTGGCTACTGGGGTTTTGAATCTTGCAATTGTTATACCTCAGGTACATCATCTGTCTGAGCAAACTGTGACGTTTTCTTTTTCAGTCTCTGGGACTTGGGCCCCTATCATTGTCAAATGTTTTTCTAATTTGACGCATGATATTTAACCAAATTGTAAAAAGTGTAGTCCCCCTTGAGTATGCTCATGTTGAAAGTTATGTGATTGAGATTTATAGTCAAATAATAACGTGTACTCCCTGTATCAGTTGTACGTCTTTGGGCGTAAAGTAGAGTTAAAAACCTGCAGAGTTCATCTTTATAGCAGTGATTAGTTATATCTCTTACCACTATTAAGTTTTTTCCCCTGATATTGTTATTATTTGTTGGATGTTAATGCTCACAGGTGATTGTAGCCCTTGGTGCCGGTCCATGGGACGCCCTTTTTGGTGGGGGTAACGTCCCTGCCTTTGTTCTAGCTTCTGTCTTTTCTCTCTTGGCGGGTGTTGTTTCCGTGTTGAAGCTCCCAAGATTATCTAGAAGTTCGTACCATTCGTCGGGTTTTCATGGGTTTGGCTAAGTCCTGGTTGAGTACTTCCTGCAGTCCAAGAAAGAGGGGAAGGCCACATTTCATGGCGCTTTGAGATATGAGATTACCTTTATTTATGTTAATTCCTATTTTTTGTATTCTTGATTTCATTACTTACAGGAAATAGATAATGTTGATCTGTAAAATTGGCAGTTTTATAATAAAGTATGGATAAGTTGTATATAAGACACTCAAAACATTGTATTATGTAGAATGGTGATGGGAAGGTGCCCTGTATGACTCTCACTTTGTTCTCCCGAGATCTCCGACAAAAAATTTCTGCCTGTTCTGACCGAGGCAATAGCAAACCAGCGCTTAAAGTACTGAATTGAATGGGGAAGGTTGGACCCAGAAGGCAAACTGGTTCTCACACTTGACCCGAGCAATATTTCCTTCTGCTCCAAGCTTCCCCATAAAGTAAACCAGAGTGGCAGATTCAGATCTTACCGCTTGTTTGGGAATCTAAAGACAGGATCTATGAAGAAAATCAGTAGCCAAAAAAATTTAGATTTTCTGTAACTCAGCTTAAATCTATTAGACGCATGAGAGATGGACTTCGCTTTACCCCATATCCAAAGAGAAACAAATGAGGACACCGAGGGATTCGGCCAAACATGTTCACTATAGCTATGAAAATCTCAAATATGGCCATAACAATTAACGTCGGTAGGCTTCCTTGTGATTCCCATGTCCAAATGGTAACTTCTGGTACCCATAAATGTATAACGAAGGGCCATGCTTTTGTCCCAAGGCGTCATGAAAACATACAGCAAAAACAATGGGCGGGCAGAATCCATTCTGGTGCCGCCAGTAGCGATGACAAACGCTCCTTAGTTTTCAGCCCCACAACGCTGGATGTTTCAAATAAGAAATGAGATCTTGGGGACTTACACTTTTGGTAAAGTTCTCAATACTTACAGGATTTGAAGATATTTAGTCATTTACTTAAGATTAGACAGAAAAAAGAACAGCAAAAAGGTGAGAATGACAAAACTGCCAGAAGCATTGGAAGGTCTAATAAAAGTAAGAGTCAGGGGAACGAGATCATCTGGATTTCGGTGCGTCTTCAGATTTAACAAAAGTTGATGTATTTGGTCAGTTCTATCATTTTAAATATAAATAATTTATTAGCCCTCTTTTTATTGTGTCTGAGGGTGCACTGAGGTTTAAATAAAACGGTCCAGCCGAGTCAGGAGATCTAATTTCCTCATATATCACCTGTTAAAACATCGGGTTTGATGCTTTCTGCACGCATCAATGGTGCTTCAGGTTGGGAAATCACAGTTACAAAGCACATGAAGCGTGAAAAATGTTCGCCGATGGTAGATCGGAAAGAGAAGTAGGGGACGAAAGGCCTTCTCAGATTCTCCCCGGACCATCGCCTGGAATAAGATTTTCATTGTCCACGGACAGCAGCGTGTACTACCACTAAGAGGTGATATACTAAATTTGATCTTTGTGAACTTTTTCTGTTATGCATTATCGAAAACTATTGGAAGTATCAATTTATTGAGGGCAGTTGGACTATAAATGAATACCTGGTTTCTGTTTGTCTGACTCATCTCGACATGTTTATCCCACATATTTTGACGTATGTATGTTTTGTATTAGTATACAACAAATGAGCAATATAGGACAAGAAAGAAATGAACTACTGCACCTTAGTTTCTTGTTCTTCTTTTAACCCTCGCCGGGCTTCCCGGCGAAGTCACTAGCCTCTGGCGTCCTTCGTTATGCAGGCGGAGTCTCCTGGGCGAGAGGAGGTTTCCTTTGGATCTCCCCCATCCCCCTCCCCCCTTAAGGTGTTCTTCTCCTCTTTCTTGCTCTTGTTTTCTTCTCATTTTTCAAATCTCTCGTCTATCTTGCCTATTTCACCTCGTCACCGTCAGCTCTGATCCCCTACCGCTCCTTCTCTCATTTGCCGCTCTGTATCGCCCATTCGCCGCCGCCTTGACCGAACCCCCTTCCTCCCCGTACCTTCCCCCATCCTCTCTCTTCCTAACCCTCACCCCTCGCAGTCATCCATTTCAAAAAAAGCTCATCGCCTATCCTTCGCCACCTTAGCCGATTTTTCCACATCCTCGGCGATCCACCGCCCCTGCTGCACCGATGTGACCTCCTCCCCCTCACAACTTGACCTATTTTGTATCTGGTATTCCTTTATTAGTTTTGCTCTCTTTGCCCTGGTTTCCACGACCGTCGGAGTTCGTCGATGCTAGGGTTTCAGGCTAGTATTATTGCCATCTTGTTGTTCTCCCTTCCCTGCTACCTCCCCTCAGTATTATGCCTCTATCCTCTCAGGGTGTCGTTGTGTTTTTGTTTAATCTGTTCGGTTCTCCGGCGCTTATGGATTTGGGTCGGTCGTATCTGTTTATACCCCCTTCTAGGATCTTGGAGATTTTAGGCGGCACTCAAGACTCCGAGAACATCACGTATGTCTCTCGTAGGCATATGAGCCCCCTTCGTTGGCTGCACATCTAATTTTTGCAGGACTTTCCGGCATCATTCGTCGGCTTCTCCTTGGAAGAAGACCGCCTTTACCACCAGTGCGAGTTGTGGACATCCTGCGGATTTTCGTTGGTTACTCTGGCACCCTCTAGTCACTGTGTTTACATTATGTGTTTGAGTAATATTTGCCGCAATGTATGGCATTGCAATCCAACAGTCGTCGGCTGTTGACGGCTGCTGTGCAACCCGTCTATTTTAAAGGGAGAGCAGTTGGAGAGTATTTTTTATTTTTTATTATTTTTTTATTAATTTTTTTAAAAAAAATTGAGTGGTCCGATCAAAAAAATCAGAGAATACATTCAGATTGTTCAGGTCGGCTCTGATCTGAATCCATATTAAAAATAAAATAAAAAATAAACACAAACTTCGATTTACGTGCAAAATAATTTTTTTTAAAAAATATAGATTCGGATCGGGACCGACCCGAGCAATCTAGATGTATTCTTGGATTTTTGATCGGACCTTTTAAAAAAATATAAAAAATCCGATAAGAAAACAATAAAAAATAAAAATACCTCCCAACCGTTCTTCTCTTAAAATGAATGAGTTGAACATCAGTCGTCTAATCGGATCCGATTGAGTTGCAATTATGTGTTTATTTGTAATTGCAGTTTCTTCTTGTACCTTGTTGACATGGTCGGCGCCACCCCGGCGAAGCCGTCAAGTGATGTGGTTGTGTTCTCTTCTCCTTATTTCCCCTTTGGTCTTTGTACCTCTGCTCCTCTATTATCTGAGTATTTGGTTAAGTGTTAACTAAGACAGCTATGTTCGTAAAATCGCTCGTATGTATGGATGTAACTGGTATCCGAAAATTTACTTATTCGTTCATTTCAGAAGTTTAAAGATCATAAAAAGATATAATTTAAAAGATAAGAATAAAGATATTATTTGTATCCAAATGATTTAAGATAAAGAAAATGATATATTTTTTCCGAGTCCGAATATCCGTCTGCTTTTTTTCATTTATCTTAGCGAATATCATATTTAAAATTCTATTTTTTAAAATAAAAATTTCAATCATACCTATATAGTTAGATGTCTTATTATCCATATTACTGTTTTAATCTCTTCTCTCCCTCGTTCACTAATTTGCAAGGTTCATATTTATAAATGTCACGTGATTTATAAATAAATTTATAAGAATTATTTAAAAAAACTTATATCTATGTAGATTTTAAAAGTAATATTTATTTGTTCCCTCTAGAAGCAATAAAAGTTTAAGTTTATGTTGACGCCTAGTATTGTTCGATAATTTAATTTTTACGTAGTCATTTTCAAAAGATAAAGATAAAAATATTTATGTTTCTTAAAAGATAAAGATAAAGATGCATATATTTTTTAAAAGATAAGAAAAAGAATAGAGTTAATATTCGATCCGACATGTATCTTTTTACATTCTTACTTGTACGCGTAGGTTTTCGAAAAAAGCATCGCAGAGCAAGTTGTTTGGATACCTTCAAAACACCTTACTAAATGAACAGTCGATCTGCTGACTCTCTTGAATCAGGATTTTAGCGTTCCTTGGAGGAAGGGCAGACGTCGTTTTCCACAGTTGTCCCTTCCCCTTCTCCGGCGTTTTCCAGGTTAGTGATGGGGTTGTGGATGAGGTAGAGGTAGTCCGGAATCGGGTGTAGATGGCTGGTGGGGGATTGGAGTGGGGAAAGCTTTGGCTGATGGTGGAAGCGTCATTTGTAAGCGTACCTGTGGGGGTCTTGATCCGGTTGATCTGGTTGGAGTTCCTTCATCTGGATGTGGAGATATGGAAGAACTGGATGTTCCTGTCCCCATTTGAAAGCTAATGGGCTTTAGCACGTTGTTGCCACTAGAGGTTTTCTCGTAACTCCTCTAGCTCCTTAAATAGTTTTTTATTTTATCACACATGTGGATTGACCTATTTGGAGCTTTTGAAAGTTGGGTTTTCAAGGCATCAACTCTCTATTGTGTGATTGCCGATAGTTTGTTTGTGCCAAACTTGGAGTTTAGTCATGAGAGTGTTGCACCTGGAGAACAATAGGAACTTGTCTATATCCTAAGAAGCCCAGCATTCTTTAACAACTAGTTGCAATCCCGTGCGATGCATGGCGAACGTTTAAATTTAAGTGTACTAAAATTAAAATTAATGTTATATTATGTATGAAATAATGAATAAATTAATTGGGATAATCATGGAACATTGGGATAATCTGAAAATACACATGTATGTATGTATGTTTGTTTACGTTAGTTAGCCTTAAACATGTATATTAGTTTACGTTAGCCTTAAACATGTTAAAGTTGATTTTTTTTTTCTTGGTAACATTTAAATTAAGGGAGTAGGATTATAAAATTTTATTCTCTTCTCAATTGTGTAATTTTTTTCTGTAAATCCACCTAGTGGTTGAGTGAAAACTTTCTTGGACTATGTAGGGAGAGAGACGGACAGAAGTGCGGGTCAAGAGAGAAAGACGTGGATTATACGGTCTAACTTACGTCTGTCATTAAGACGTCTAGAGAGAGACGTGTGGGTTAAGAGAGAGAGAGAGACTTGGGTTACATAGTTATCTCTATTAAAATCAATTTGAGAGTTGTGGGTGGATATCGGCATTATTAGGTAGACATTAGTAAAATAGAATGATGTTGAAACAAAAAAGAACTTCGAGAGATATGGAGAAAGAAGTTTTCGTTAATTTAGTTTTAGTTAAGCATGTTGATAACACCGTCAATCATAACGGTGTAGTCAAAAGAAAAATTATGATTTTTTTCGTAGGTCCTGATCCATTTTACTTTGTCGTACAATTCGATCTTGAATCGAATAATTTGGAAAGAATGCAACATCGAAATAGACCTTAAATGAAAAGTAAAAAATATTATTACTCATATTTTTTAATTAGACGTTTTAAAAACATTTAAAAAAATTAAAAAAATAAAAGATAAAAATTGACCAATTTGATGCCGAGTAAGACATCGGGCAGCCGTATTGCTCATTATTAAGAGGAAGCTGCATCTGCCTGTTCACGCGCGATCACGTGCCAATCTAGCTCACGAAACACGAGCGAGTCCCGACGCACGATCCAACGCCGGTAAGGAAAAGAGAACCCATCCGCGACTGAGGTGTTGCCACCACTACCCACCAGGTCAGTCGCCAAGTCGAACCTAACCCGGGTAAGGTATCCTAACCGTAGTTGGAATAATAATCCACTTTAATATGCGGTCGAGGGATATCTTTACTCTTCCAAGGATAAAAAAGATGGCCCGGCGTCATATATCGTTTCCTCTTCTGGTTCCTGCACCGATCTCTTCGATTTCGCTGCCGTCTCGCGCAGATCCGAGGGGGAATATGGAGATCGAGTGCCTCACCGAGTTCCCGCACAGCCACATGGATCGCCACCCCAGGAAGCAGCCGCGGTTGGCCTGGGACGTCCAGCCGGTACTATTCTTACCCAATCGATGTTGTCTCCTTCTTTTGTTGGTTTTTGTTTAGTTTTTTTAGTTGTTTTGTTATTTTTCGCTAACCTAGTAGATATGTTGTTGATTATTAGACCTACAGGTTAGAGGAGGTTAGATCTGTAGGTTATTAAGGTCTACACAAATCGTGGGTTATTTTCTTTTGAGGAAGATCCTGGTTTTCATATGTTTGTGCAGATCTCGTGTTTTTGCGATCTTAGCATTTGCACAGTTTTAGTCAGAAGATTCCTTAAACCTGTATCATCCTCATATATGTTCTATCTAACATCTTTTATAGTCATATACATCTGCTGCCAAAGCTCATAAGCTCATTGGTACCGGAGATGCTAGAAAGCTTCAGCAGTATTTCTGCCTTTCTGCTATCAAACTCTGTCTGGGCACAGAAATCTTCCCATCCCAACCATAATGAAAAGGAGATGCTTAAGCAGATCATGTACATTGTGATAAGGGTTACGTTACCATAGTTTAGGAACATTGGTCGTTGTGCTTGACATAGTGATTCACTCTGGATCTTTTGTAATGCTTATGTTTGATCACTTCCAGCCGAAGACCCTCTCATCCACCCCAATTTCTACAACCATTTGCTCATCAAAGCTAGGTATAAATCATGAAGTTTCCATACTCCCAAGCACCGGTAATCTGATTTTCGACAATGGGATGTACATTTTTTACTTGTCTTAATGTATTCTCAGTACCATCTACTTTTCTAGAAATGTTCCCCCTCATCCTCCCCAATTTCTGTAACCATTTCATTATCAAAAGCTAAGTGAGGTTATGTAGGTTCCTTATGCCATGCCTAATTGACTATTCTCCTTGATTTTCTAGATGCTTCCCCAATTTGGATAATACCATCCTCCACATCTCCCTCTACTTCTGTAGTTCCATGCAATATGAGACAACTTTTGTATGAACAGTCTTCCTGGCCACTATCTTTGAGCAAACTGGAATGGACAGCTTATATAGCACCATATGACCTCCATAGGATAGAAGTCTCACTTTCCACCTTGCTAATCTTCTATCTTTTTTCTCCTCAATGATAGCCTTGAAATCCTCATTATGGATGACTCCACTTGACAGTTGGGGCTCAAATATGTGATAGGGAACACTCCTACCCTACATTCTAGAATCTTGGCTGCTCTGTCCACCTCGAGCTGTTCCATTTCACCCTGGGCACTAAACTTTTATCAAAATGTTATTTGATTGACTATGTTCTTTGTTTGAACTTTTGTTATTCTGGAAGCTATTAGGCCATCGCGTTCAAAACCTTAAGGCAAAGAATATCCACCCTTTTTACTCCACTCTATGTGGGACTATTTTATGATACCTTGTCCTTGCATGCAGGCAAACTTTAGGTTTTGTCACATATACAATGACAAACATGGCATTCATGGTCCATAAATGCAATCATGGGCTCTAATACCATATTGAAGTTATTGAATGAACCATCTAACTCAAGATCTTCAGGCAGAGAGGGGAGTGGACACTACTATTTTAAACATAATTTGTTTTTAAATTGGACTAAATGTGGGACTATTTTATCGGATATATATTTGTAATGAGCAAGCTTTGTCTTTAATGTTGATGAGAATTGAGGAGCATTGGATGATGCTTTGAAAAGCTCGAGTCTTTGGGAGATTGAAAATATTGTTTTTTTTTCTTTTGTATTTCTGAGGTTTAACAATTCTCCATTCAAATTGAGAAATATAGCGCAGGGAATATACTTTTCTCTAAGCAGATACACCGAATTATCACCAAATCTAACATAATGACCATGAACTTTAGTTATTAGAAGCACACTTGTCTATTGTGAGGTGTAGGTGCCGTAAATATTTGCCCCCCTGTCACCTTCTGCAGCAGCTTGTTTGGGCTGTGCAAAGCCAAATAAAAACATACTTGAGACCAACAGCAAATCAAAATATTGCTCCAAAAGTAAGCAGATATTAGATTAAACAGATATGGGTAAAAATCTTGGAACATTGGGATAATCTGAAAATACACATGTATGTATGTATGTTTGTTTACGTTAGCCTTAAACATGTATATTTGTTTACGTTAGCCTTAAACATGTTAAAGTTGATTTTTTTTTTTTTTTGCAAACAGTTTGTGATTTTATTTTTGTGATAATATAAGCTGACTTATCTTAAGCAGATTATAGGTTTATAATGCTTCTTATTTTTGTCTATTATATTTTTGTGTATTTTTTATTTTTGTAGACAGGTATAGATGCTGAACGGTGTGGTACTGATCTATGAAGTTTTCTAATGCTTCTTATCAGGTACTGAAATTATTTTTTACAGGTAAATTAATCTACCATTCACCTCTTAAATTTTTATAGAACTGAAAAGAAATGTGAATAGAAATATGATGATTTTGTTTTTTAATATCGTCATATGAAAAGACTAAAGTGTGTGCTTTTGTGTCATTGCCCTTGGTTTTTTTATCATTAAATAGTTTCTTATTAGTAAAACAGTAATTGTTAGTAAAATGGCAAAACATAGAAGTATTTTGTTTGATATTTCAATTGTATATGAGCACTGTGGGATATTATCAGCAAGTGTAGAACCTTGAATCAAACAGCATTTACCAGGCTATGATGTTAGGAGAGTTATGAGTCACGACTGCATAGATCACTGATTTTTAGGTTAAAGAGTTACATAGATCCATGCTTAACAAATGATAACATTTTTTTCTCAATCACTATTTTCAGTAAAGAATCCAGAGAATCGGCTTAAAAATTGCTGGGCAAAATGATAATAATATGAATACCTTGAAAACAGTGAACTTAAAATGCATCATCTGTTTAATATCCCAGTGTGTAAAATCAGTTTTTTTTTTTTTGAAAGTATGTCAGTATGACAAGGCAGGAAGAAGGACATAGTGAAAAAAATATGCACAAGTATATGGTTTATATAGTAGAGAACAAATGATTTGAAAATAGAACCATATATATATATTATTATATGGAAAGCTGCAGGGCATAAAAGAATTAAACCGATATATTACTAACCAACCTGGATGTTGTGATCTGTAGCTGTCCCAAACACTCGGCCCCTTCCGCAATAGGTACTTTGTAACCCCTTCAAGCAATAGGAAACCTTGCATCAGAAAAAAGAAAAACGTTATTGAACAACCTAGATGTTTTGCAGCAATAAGTATTACTCTTCATTTTATTTTGTAGTATCTGGTGACTACTTCATACCCTCATATACAATAAAGGGGCAATTAAAAGTTAAGTTACACATAAGGATGGGTAACACATAGGTCAATGTCTTTAGTCAACTAATTCATACCCTCATATGCAATGGAGGGGCAATAAAAGTTAAGTTACACATAAGGAAAGGTAACACATAGGTCAATAATTTTAGTCAAGCAATTAATACCATACACCTAGATAGTCTGTATATGGTATAAATAAGATCCTTGTAATAGGATGAAAATGTTCATCAAAATTTTTGTAGGACCTAAGCATGAAATTTGGATTGATCCATTATCAATTATACTTTCTAGAAATCCGAATGCTTATTAGTAAAATAGTACTTGTTAGTAAAATGGCAAAACATTGAAGTATTTTGTTTGAGCACAAGGTTAATAGATCTGATAATTAAAAGATAAATTAAAAGATACATAAACTATATACTTACCCAGACAATCAACATAAAAAACTGCTGGGCAAATTGATAAGAATATGAATACCTTGAAATGCTTCTTATTAGGTACTTACATTTTTTTACATGTAAATTAATCTATCATTCACCTCTTAATTTTTTATAAACCTAACACTATGCTGTTTGGGCAGTACGAAGAGATTTGACCACACTATATATATTACTTCTCTTTTAAATTTATTTTTTATTTTATTTAATATGAGACCATTATACTCTGTTTCTTTAAAATGATGCTAAGTTCATCATGAGCCTAATATGATGCTACATTGTCTATGAACTATACTGAGGCATAGTTCATGCTAAGTTAGGAATGACTAACTCTCAGCCATTGTTTATGCATAGGAAATAATGGTAAGGAAATATGGATGTATAGATATTTATTAAGTTTACGCAAGTATGAAGCATATGGTTTGGAGGATGACTAAAATGATACTAAAATGCATCCTCTGAATAAGTGTATAAGTTAACTGTTATTTAAATTTTTTGAAGACTCAACACCAACCTGACTGTTGTGCTTTGTGAGTGTCCCAAACGCCAGGCGGCCCGGTTCCGCCTGGCGTTTGGGACACTCACAAAGCAGAGGCAGAACCTCCGTTATAATTTGAGAAGTGCAACTTCTTGTTGCATACAACACAAAATGATGATGGACTTGAACTTGACATATCAAAAGGTTATAAATCATAACTTGGAATGGGAAAACTGTTGAGGATGCCAACCTTAAAACTACTCCGTTCAAGTTATTGTCCAACTGGTTTGTATTCACTGCCTGTCCGATATGCAGGGACTCAGTTGGAGTGGACGTCGCCTCGCTGGTGAAGCTTTTCCAATCTGCAACGGGGACGAAAGCTGGTCATTGCAATTTGCAGCTCGGGGACATTTTAAGTTGATTTCAAGTACTTAAAATACACTTTGATCATCTACACACAGTACACTTTGATCCATGAGGATACGACTTCATGTATATAAGACTTACGTATAACCTTTCAGACAACTTTCTCGTATCCTGCAGGAAGACACAGAAGAATAAAGAAAGGAGGAAACCTGAATGGAAGTTCTTGCGTGTTGACGAAGAGGAAATGATGTGTGCAGACGTCCGAAGTTTTGGATGTGCAGGCTTTAGGAGATTGTAGAAGAAGAGGACAATGAATGGTTGAAAACATACATAAATGGCTTTCCTTCTGCATGTCCATCCCGTACAATCCTCCGGTAATAGAATGTAGTTAAGTCTTTATTTGGATGGAAACGATTCAGTTTTCCAAGTGATCAATTAATACTTTGTTCTTTATTAATGTATTCTATGGGAAAATGCTGGGCAATAGAATGTACTTTATGGATTAAAAAACGATTCAGTTTTCCATAGCATTTGTAGTTTACTAAGCTCTGTAATACGCCTATTCTTTATTAATGTACTTTATGGGAAAACACAGGACGATAGAAATAGGACGGTTTGTATTCTCTGGTTATTTTTAAAGTCTTAAATAATTTTAGGGAGTAGGAAGTAGGCATTAATAAAGGTATAGCTTCAAGAGAGAAGTGGGGGGATAAAATACTTTTTCTGGAGTAGGACTCCAGCATTAAAGGAGCGTTACCTTCAAAAGAGAAGTGGGGGATAAAATACCTTTCGGGAGTAGGATTTCAACATTAAAGGAGCGTTACCTCCAAAAGAGAAGTGGGGGGGAGTGGCGGCTTAGTTGAAAACGTATATAAATGGCTTTCCTTCTGCATGATTTCAGGAGATTGTTGAAAACGTATTCAACTTTCCTTCTAAATGGTTAGAAACGATTCATTTTTTCATGGCATCAATTAATAGTTTGTTCTTCTATTAATATACTTTATGGGAAAACGCAGGGCAACAGAGTGTATTTTATGGGAAAACGCAGGGCAATAGAATGTAGTTTACTAAGCACGGTAATAAAAGGCTGAGACCAAGCAGCCTTTTAAGACATGTCTAACGCTGGTGTATCATGTGGTGTATGCTTATTGACGTTTTGTATTCTCAGCAGGTATTAATGAAGACCCCAGCAGTCCCTTGGAAAGGGGCGGTGCACAATTTGGGTTGAGAGAAAAAGGTTTGGAGGGAATAAATACCTGCGTTAGACAGGGTTTGGTTGGTAAGAATTTTTTAATATTATTTTTTGGCGGGAAAGAATGACAGCTTGCCAAGTCAGCTGCTTTAGAAACTGCAGTTTATTAGTATAGTATAGATACTTGGTAGTTGTGGGTGTGTTTGCATCATTGTTTCAAGGGGGCATTGTCTCTTTATTTGTCTCTCTCTTGATACTTGATCAGAAAAGGATAGCAATCACTGTCGAGGGGAAGAGTTCCTCCACGATGTACTGGCCTGGGGCTTATCATATGTCCATGATTTGTGTAGAAGAGCTCATGCTGTTATTCTAGGTGAAGGCAGGCCCAACATGATGGAGTGTGATTAGTCCTTCCCTTTGAAAGAGGCTCAAAAAGTGTTTGAAGTGGCCTGTACTATGATTCTTTCCCCGTCTTCTCTACTTGATGAACTATGGCATTGGAGTCTCCCACAACGAGAGTAGGGAGATTCCGGCTCTAGATTATGTTGATGGTTTGTTTCCAAAGTAGATTGCGATCTTTTAGTTCTATTTTGATAGCAGAATAAGTTATTAGAAATTATTTATCCGGAATAGCGTATACTCAAATAAGAGGTGTTTCGGTTTGATAATTCTTGATAATTCTTGGATCTACGGTGGAATGACTTATTCTCCTTATTCTGATATAAATAATTTTGACGTGGTATAAGTCATTCTGTCCGTCAAACTGGAATTAATCTTATTTTAAGAATAAAAGACCTAATTCTTCTCATATTCTCCGATCAAAGTGATGCTCTGGGAGCAGGGGCATAAATTGCAATTAGTTTCTAGCAGCTATTGGGGGGGTCATTAGGAATGGTTGCAACAATTAAAGATTTTGAGGACGAGAAGACTTTTACATCATTTGAGTTGCTCCACCAGATCCATAGCCCCTTTGATTGATTAGTGGCATCAACCAAACAATTCTTGCGAGGGTCTACTAGAGTGGATGTTCCTTAGATGGGGAACAATCGAGGGGCCTCCAGTCCTCCATAGTTCCACACCAGGACCCTCATGTTGTTGGTGACGGCATGTTGAGGACCACCTACCTTTTTCTTTTTCTTTTTCTTTTTCTTTTTTTTTTAAGGGTGACTCAGAGACTACGAGTACAAGCATTTACAAGCGACCACAGCTCCAACCAAGTGGAATCAGAGATATCTTCCAAATATTTTGGAGTTAATTCCAAAGCAATCGAAAGTTTTGCCTAATTAGGCGATGATTCCAGGTCGAACTGATTTTCCGAAAAAGTAATTCTACGGGCCAGAAGATAAATATCCCAACAGCACCTTAGGATGCATGATTGAGGAGGTGTTAAACTCCAACCAGATTCGAAACCAGTCACCTCCCAAATGAGAGGCAGGTGGTGAACCAACTCCCCTAGGGGGCCTGTTCGAGGACCACCCACCTGGACCCTACTGGAGAACCTCAAGGCAATGGAGAGACTGGTGAGGGGTTTACATTTTTAAAACCTCCATATTGATCTTGACCTTTAGATAAGCCCACATGGTCATCAAGTGTTTGGAACACAGAGTATCCGTTGAATATTATTGTAAATATCCCTTGCATTGTCATTTTTTAACGGACATGATAATATACTCGTTTACTAAATTTACAAATATTACATTTTTAGAATGCTTCCTTTAACAATCCACCACCCTTTTTTTGTCAATGTTATATATCGTTGTCCTATTTCCACAGACGCGGAATTATTTCATATGGGAGGTTACATTTCAGTATATTTTGGTTGAGCCATCGCTATGATATGATCAAGGACAACAAACTTATTCCGGGGCTTGAAACGGATGAGCGAAGTTAATAGAAGAAAATAAAGCTAGTATGATTAGGTCTAAACATGACTGGTTTTCAGACGTAATCCAATCTTTTGTGTCATGTTACTTTCAAAGCACAAATCACTTTCGGACAATTTTTCAACACATATTACCTTTTTATTAAAAATACTGATTTAGCACCTACTTAATTAAATTGATGAATGTCAAGACACTTGATATTTTTTATAAGACAAAATAAGACATCATGATAGATTATTTCTGATTATTTTTGCTTATTTAGTATAATATACTGTAAATAATTGAGTTTTTAGGTTTGAAAACCCGTGCGTCATCCATTTTCCCCCAATTTAGGCTTCCGTTTGAAATTAATTACCGTAGATTAAAATTTAAAACTTTAAATTGCAGGTTTTTAAATTGAAAGATTATGATAGCACACCTGATAACAGTTAAATGGATCAATTTTAAACAACGATTAGCTACAAGTGGGTTTAGTTTGACCTTTTCAATCTAATGGTCAAACAATTTTCAGTAAATGCGACTTTCGACAAATTCATTTGGAAATACTTTGGAGACTCTCAATTTTAAAGAAATTTAGATTCTAGAAAATGCCATGTCATCATGTCTTGAATTCAAATTTTAAGAGAAGTTATTTATTTTTTAGAATCTCATTTGAAAAGACTGAGAATTTAAAAGAAAGAAAGAGAGTGTTACCATTTTGGAAATCTTATATTTTCTTCTTATCCTCTTTTCAAAAGATATGAATAAAATCTGAATTTTAGTAGAATCTATCTATCTTTTTTTTCGGCTCCTTTTGGTAACGATTTTATCACAGATCCAAGATCCTATTCGGTGGGAATATGAAAAGTGCAAAAAAAAATTCAAACGAAAAAAAAGGTAGATAGATTATGAGAATCTAGATTTTGTTCCATATTGAAAAAGGATCTCTTTTCGATTCCTAGCAAATCTTTTGAAAAGAAAATATGAGGAGAATTTGAGGATTTTAAAAAGTAACACCTTATTTTTTTCTTTTTTTACACTACTAAAGTTCCTAAAATAGAGTAATGTGATGATAAAATTGTCTTTTGATGTGTTTTTAAACTTGAGTACTCATTACTCTTTTCAAATGAGATTTTAAAAAGTAATCAACTTTTCTTAAAATTTGAATTCAATAGATGATGATGTAGTATTTTTAGAATTTGAGTTTCTTTAAAATTTAAAATTTCAAAATTGTTACCAAACGGAACCTTCATTTGGAAAAAAATGGCACTTTTCATATTCCTGTCGAATCGGAGGACACCGAGTCTAAGATAGAATTGTTCTCAAACTAGATCGTTTCTTGACTCTAATTATTTGGAATATAAAGTTCACAGGATGTGCACAGAAAGTAATAAAATATATTAAAATTAATATAATTTTTTAAATATGCATGTTGAAGGGTAGTTTCATAACCACTCTTGCGTGCTAAATTTTAAAAATTATCATGCTTATTTTTGTATTTATCTACATACCCTTAATATGTCTATCAAATCTTTCATTTTTAGTGGCATATACAAAATATTCTTTTTTATCACATATGCCATTGAAGTGATCAATTCGAAATATTACATTGTTAAGATGGTATATAGGGTAATATCTGAATAACCATGTCATTTCTTGAAATTTAACATATATAAGTGATTAACATGAAATCATCCCTAACTTTTACATTCTAATACAAATGCGAGAAAAAAGGGAGTGGATGAAAGGACTCGGATTTAGATGGGTATAAATTTTCAGGTCCGAGTCTATACATCGCTCCTAAGTAGTTATTCAACATATTGTTGTTGGGTTTTAATCCAATTAGTGGTCCACTTGTGTTTACTGGGCTGCACACTTGCACACCATTAGGCATCCAATTAATGGAATATGATTGGGCTTAACCCATTAGGCGCCCAATAAGGATCCTGTAATGGGTAGGATCCTGTTAGAAGTAAGAACGGGACTGGTCCCTCCTCTCTATATAAAAGAAGCCTGTGACTCCCCATTAGGTCATACGCATTAAGACGAATAGAGAGAGGAAACCAGTGGAGACAGTGCGTGGGTTTACACCGTCTCCCCGTCCGGAGTTCGTGCGTTCTTGTTCGAGGTCCGCTGCGCGTGGGGATCGACTCCGGCATCGTCTTCCTCAGCGTTAGGGATGGCTTCTGCTCCAGGTATTCCGAAAATCCCTAACAATTGTCTCTTCTTGTATTTTAGACAGTTTACTTGGTATATTTAGTGTGACTCGAGAGTTTTTTTTTTTTTTGAAAGGGGCCCAATGGCCAGGTATATACAACTATTGACAAGCGACTGCGGTTTCTAATCCGAAATCCGATATGTTCCTCCATAGTTAGAGATAATTCCGGTCAAGTCGATGGATCCGCCTAATTAGGCAACAATTTCGGGTCTGTATAATTTTTGGAGAAGTAATCTCACAGATCAGAAGATAAAGATCCCGACAACACCAAAACTGTATGACTGGAGAGTTTTTAAGCTCCAACCAGATTCGAATATGAGACCTCCCTTTTGAAAGGGAGATGATGAACCAACTGTTTTAGACAGCTGGTTCAGTGTGATTCGAGAGTTATCCCCAACTTCTGTTGGTTCATCTGATATGTGGCTTAGAACTTGCTCCAGTTTCAACAGAAATTTCCTCGACTATAACAATTAGATACTTCTACTTGGCCTTTTTGATATTTAATAAAAATATAGTTTACAATTATTTGCCAACATGGCGTAGATATAAGATATATATATATATATATATTTAAAATAACCTCCTAAAAGATTATATGTTTGTAAATGACCCTTTGTACGATTTATATTTATATATATCCCTTTTACTTGCACTGTTATTTGCGTATAACCTCTTAATTACATGAGTTTACTTTGAGTTTCACATGAATTAAAGTATTGCTACCTTACATAAAATACGTGAAAGCAATTTGAAAAATACTAATAATACCTTCAATTAAAATACAAACACCCAATAAGAAAAATCACACAAAAATAATCCGTTTTAACTTGGATGAAATTCAAGACGAACTATATAGTTAAGAGAATTATATGTAAATATCACTATAATTAACAGAACCCAATAAGAAAAATCACACAAAAATAAACAGTTTTAACTTGGATGAAATTCAAGACGAACCACATAGTTAAGAGAATTATACGTAAATATCACTATAGTTAACAGAGTTATATGCAAATATGAAGTATACATGAGTTATTTTCAGGTATGAAATCTTTTAAGGGATTATTTTCAGAAACTCCTATATAATCAAACAAACTGCTCAAATGAAATCTTTAGGTTTTAACTCTTAAAAAAATAATAATTTATGTTTAACCCTTATAATCTTGATATTTATTTATACGCCCTCACAATCTTCTACAAGTTAGTAAAATGGAAAATTACAAACAAGTCCTTGATTTTTTTACAAATAAGCCCCTAAAAAGAATTCTGTGTAAGAAAGTTGTAATAATGCAGGCTTATCTGTACATAATTCAATTAAGAGGACTTTTTGAAATATTAAAAACTTACAAGGGCTAAAAACTACTAATGAGGATGGGGCCAGCAACAACTGACGGACGGCCCGACGAGCTTCTCCAGTGAAGTCCTTCCCAAAACCCTCGCCGTCTCTCTCTCTCTACGCGCTCTTCTCTCTGTCACCCGCTTTCGCCCTCCTCCATCGTCGCTTCTGGCTTCGATGTCGACGGAGCTTTCTACGGCCGACAGGGAGGTAAATGCTTCTTCCCCTCCACTTCGTCCTGCCATCTCTCTCTCTCTCCCCGCAACAGAGCACAAATTTACCAGCTCGTGGCTGCTCAATGGCACCGAGGACTCGGCATCTCTTCTATTGGTTTGTCCCCTCCGGCCAGGCATGGGAAAGGCTGATCGACCGCTTTGTTGTTAGACTTGGATCAGTTTTGTTTCAATTGTGGAAATTTCACGTCTTTGCTGTTTTTTGCCGTTTTGTCTCGTTTTTTTTGTTTTTCCCTTCTTTTCCCCGAAGTGATAACGCTGTATAGCGGACAGGATTTGTGCTTTAGGCATCATCTTGTATTGTTGTTTTGGAACCCTTCGAAATCGAAAGTTGCAAACTCTTTTGGGTTTACCATATTAGTGATTTTGAATGATGGCAGGTCCTCGTTGAGGTCGTGAAGTTGGCGCAGAAGAGAGGGCTGAAGGGTGCCAAAGGAGAATGGAAGGAGTTCTTAGCCTCCCACGACCGCAAATTTGGTGCCAGTTTGAGCGACCCAGCAAAGAGGTCGACAGACATATTACTGGCTTTCTTGGAAACATTTAGTCGAGAAGAAGATTTGGAGGTTCTCGCGAAGGAATGCTGAATGCTTTCTCCCCACCCCTACAATGTCGCCAATTCCAGATGTTAAAGTTGTTCGCTTTATTGATTTCAGTTTTTCTCAAAGGTGATGAGACACCATGAGAACCTCAAGGCAATGGAGAGACATGTGAGGGAATCTCCAGACTGTGAATCGCCGCAACAGGTATGGCTTCACGAGATCTCTGTTACTTTCCAAGGAGTACAGAATCATCCTATTCTTCTCTACATTATCCACTGGCAAATGGCAAGATTTGACTAGGTAATGTGATATTGTTTTGAAATATTACAATGGAATGAACCAACAAAAAAAAAAAAAAAAAAACCCTGTAACAAAGCCACACTAATTTGACTCGTTGAACTATTCAGTCACAAGATATGTATCATGTGCAGCCTATTATGTATCTTTACAATTGAAAGGCCATCTTCCCCTTTGTCTCAAGCAAGGTTCGCCGCATAGTTGATCCGTATCGGATCATATCTTCTTGGATAGGATACAATACCCGATCCGACTCAGGTTGACTCGGTCCAACCCGCACGAGTCAGGCCAATACAGGCTTATTTTTGTTTTTTACTTCCAGATTCTTTATTTTGTGAATAATTATAACATAAATAAACTTTTAACTCGAGTGGTTTATTAATAGCAATGACTTTAAGTCAAATTTAAGACAAATCTAACCTATTAATCAATATAAAAGTGTAAATTATCTATTAAATTAGAGAAAAAGTCAACTATTTATCAATTGGAGAAAAAAGTTTAATTACTTATTAAATTAGAAAAAGTTTACTTAACAAGATACAAGTCACATCAAGTAGGCTTGAGTCGAATCACAGCTTATTGCACGAGTTGGCATGAGTCACATTGAGTCGGCCTGAGTCATATCAAGTCTGCTTGAGTCGGATGCAACTTGACGACTCGAATTGTCCCAGCGACTTGGACTTGGCCAACGACTTGTACGAGTTGGCCCTATCTAGTACAATATGGCATTCCGTGATCTCAAGATTTTTGAGTGTGGATTATGTTCCTTGGTTGATTAGTGGCAACACACTCAGGCTACATTGCAATTCAACTATTCAGTATTAGTCTGCGTTGCTAAAGGGTAATCATGAACATATGTAGACTTTTGTTTTAACTTTTACTAGATGTTTTGTCTTCTAAAAAAAATGTCAACACTGGAAATGTTACCCCTTTGTTTGTTGTAGATTTTAAACGATTCCTTTAGAAGGGAACATGTGCATGCATATAATGTATCCCCCCTTATGAAAGTATTATCAACATGTTTGTTGTATTAGACTAACATAGTATCTCTATTAGTTAATATCACATCAGCGAATAATAAGAGTGAAGACCTTATCCCCCTTTATATTTAGTATTGTCTTTGATCAAACTAAAGCGTTAACGGCCCATCTGCCTAGCTTGAAACTAAAGTTCAAGTCCTTGATGATACTAGTTAGTGATTTCAAAGAGAAGGATAATATAACTAATAATATATTATCAGAATAAATATTGGAAAGTAGATGCGGAAATGAGCGTTTCCACTTCCACATCATTTATCAAAAATTTCAAAGTCAATAACACTTTGGAATAAAAAAGAGCAGGCCTCTTTTTTACTATTTCCGCATCCATTTCCAAAATATCATCGGAAATTGGAAAATTGGAGTACCATTTCAGCCCAATGACCCTCTCCATTCAAATCCTCTCCAAATTACTCGCTGGTTCCGTCCTCTGTGTGCACGCTCGCATGCTCTTCTCGCGGTCTCCTGCTCTCACCCTCCACCATCGCTTCTGGTTTCAATGTCGACGGAGCCTTCTACGGCTGGCAGGAGGTAAATGCTTCTTCCCCTCCACTTCGTCCTGCCCCCTTTCTCTCCGCAGCAGATCACAAATTTGCCAGCTTGTGGCTGCTACTGTGCCTGCAGTGTCTGACGGCACCAAGAACTCTGCATCTCTTCTATTTGGACTCCCATATAGTAGCTTCCCCTGGTTTTGGCTGATCGACCGCTATGTTATTATACTTGGATGGATTTTGTTTCAAATGTGCAATTTGACATCTTTGCTGTTTCTGCCATTTCCTGTCTCATTTTTGTTTGTTTCTTTTTTTTCCCCTCTCTTTTCCCATAGCAATGATGCTGTATAGCACACAGGATTTGTGCATTAGGCATCATCTTTCACTGTTGTTTTGGAACCCTTTGAAATCGACTGTTATAAACTCTTTTTGGTTAACAAGTGTGTGGATTCTAATGATGGCAGGTTCTCGTTGAGATCGTGAAGTTGGCACAGAAGAGAGGGCTGAAGGGTGCCAAAGGAGAATGGAAGGAGTTCTTAACCTGCCATGACGGCATATATGGTGCCAGTTTAAGCGACCCAGCAAAGAGGTCGACAGACGTATTACTGGCTTTCTTGGAAACATTTAGTCGAGAAGAAGATTTGGAGGTTCTCACGAACAAATGAATGTTGAATACTTCTCCCCCACCCCTACAATGTCACCAATTCTGGATGTTGAAGTTGTTCTCTTTGTTGATTTCAGTTTTTTTCAAAAGTGATGAGACGCCACGAGAACCTCAAGGCAATGGAGAGACTTGTGAGGGAATCTCCCGGCCGTGAATCGCCACAAGAGGTATGGCTTCAGGAGATCTCTGTTGCTTTCCGAGGACTATAGATTCATCCTTTAATTCTTCTCTATGTTATTCACTAGCAAATGGTAAGATTTGACTAGGTAACAATATTACAATGGAATGAATAAAGAGAAACAATTCCTGCATCAAAGGCATACTAGTTTGACTTGTTGAACTATGCAGTTCAAATTCATCTATTAAAAGTCGCAAGATATGTATCATGTACAGTTTATTATGTATCTTTATGATTGGAAAGCCATTTTCCCCCTTTGTCTCAAGTTTTTTGAGTGCATATTATGTTCCTTGGTTGATTAGTGTGCAGCACACTTGGGCTACATTGCATTTCATCTGTTACGTATTAGACTATGTTGCTACATGGGTCATCGCTGCAAACTTTCATGAACCTATGTAGACTTTTGTTTTACTAGGTGTTTTATCTTCTTAAAAAATTGTAGACACTTAAAATGTTTTTCTTTTCTTTGTTGTAGATTTTAATGATTCCTTTAGAAGGTATGAGACACGTGCGTGTGTAATGTATCCAACAAAGGCTATGTACCATAGTCACAACTATACAATAACGGAATTGATGTAGCCTACCTCCCATAGTCTCACTTGATATATATGTACAAGGGAAAATATGGTATGATTCAGAAACATAGGAGTACTTTACTAGATTGGTGATGCTAGAACTGTTGTCCCCTTTGGTGTATACACACCTTCTTTGAAAGGCTGAGAGACAACCACCTTATAAATGCATTTTATTCCCTGTGGGTTTCCAAACAACTAATTTTTTTTGTAGGCATGCTTTATAGGAAACACTTTCCCATTATGGAGGACGCTTCCCTGAAACGCTCGGAAATGGGCACTTTGCTAATTGATTGTATTTTTTTTTGGATCATGACTGTAAGACATGGACCTTAGCCTAAAAGGGTGTAGAATGACCAAAGTGCCTTTTGTCACACTTGTATATTCCCCTATCTTTGTAAGGGATAGGTGGGGGAGCGCCCAGGTTCGAACCTGGGTGCTGGGGGTGTTTTCTGATTTGTGTTAGCCTGTCTCTGCCATTGCGGCAGAGCCCTAAAAAAAAAAAAAAAATCTCATCACACATTGTAAAGCTGTTCCGAACATTGAATTGAGATGTTGTGAAATTACCCGAATCGCCACCAAGTTGTGGCATTCCTGCTTACCTCTTGAAAGCACTTTTATTGTCACCAACATCACATGGAGAATATATACTATCTGCATTAATGTATAATATATGCTATAATTGATATTTTTAGCAGGATTATGAAATCTGTTTCTGTCTTTTTCTCTCTATACATATGTGCCAAAAGTAAAAAGAAATCATCTATTACTGAGTTTATTGTAATTCTTTTTCGCTTTGTGTCAACCCAGAAGCTCGTTTGCCTAACTGTTGGACACCCACAATATGTGCAACACTATACTTTTCCATCCCACAATGAGGTTTGTTTCCATCTCACAGCACAATTATTGTTCTTTTGCTTCAGTTCTTGCATTCCGTTAAAACATTTGTTTATCCATTGGGTTGATAGACTAGTGTTAGCCTTTTTGGCCTATAGATCCCCTTTACCTTTCATAGATGTCAGATATATTAGCAAGCAAGCACTTATTTTTTCATTACATACTTTTGTTAGGCTAGCTATTGTAGAAGCGTAGGTAAACATAAGGGGACTGTATTTTTTTTGACTTAAAATACTTGTGCGTGATCGGTGTGAGTCCACTTAGTTTTGTTTGCTACATAGAAGATGGAGAAAACCTTTTTCCTTCCAACTGTGGCATATATTCCGAAACCTTTTATTTGTTTCTGAACATACCAATATGATGTGCTAACCCACAAATCCGGCATTGGCCATTGTGGAATTTGACTGAGTTGGGGGCCATCATTAATTCATTATAGTAATTTTGTGCCCGTTTTAGGTCCATTTTGAGGTTCAACGTCCGGTAAGTCAGTTGGGGCCAGCCCTTTGAGTTATCAGTGACGTTCAGGTAAGGTGTCTGGGTCGTTTGTTAAACCCTCTCACTTACCCAATGTTGAGGCTTTGCCTGGGAAGGCCCTGATGGATGCTTCTTCTTTACCTGATTTCAACAATTTCTTGGAACGGAGCCCTCCAGTCTTTCCGTTTGAGGTAGTGGCACCTGTTGATCCAGAAAGGGAAGTTCCACAATTACAAAGTTTGCCATATGCTGATGACACACTATTGTTTGCAGAGCCTTCTTTTCAGCAATTATGTGTTATCAAACACTTGTTGCAGTTTTTAGAAGATGTTAGTGGCTTGAAAGTCAACTTCAGGAAGAGTCATATGGTGGGAATTAATTTGGAACATGAATTTCTTGGCAGAGCTGCAGAGCGTTTGGGATGTTATGTGGGACAATTTCCCATCACATACCTTGGTCTTCCACTCTTTGCTTATGCTACCAGGTGCATCGATTGAAATAAGATTACTTAGAGAATTGCTTCTAGACTGGCAGGTTGCAAGGGCAGACTTCTCTCTCACGGAGGACACGAGGTGCTTTGTCATTCAGTTTTGGATAGCCTTCCCATCTACTATCTATCCTTATTCCGGGTCCCTAAGTCTGTGGCGAAGAAGCTGGAAGCCATCCGACGTAGGTTTTTTTTGGCATGGGACTTTTGACAAGAGTACAGGCTGGCATGGCATTAGTTGGAAGAAGATTTGCATGCGTAAGGAGATGGGTGGTCTAGGGATCAAAGATGTTAGAGGTTTTGGTCTGGCTCTCCTTAGCAAGTAGCTTTGGAGGCTGAATGCGGTGGAGGATGACCTCCGAATGGATTTGTCGAAATAGAAGTATTACAGGCAGTCTAGAGTGGGTGATCTTTATACAGGCCACTTTGTATAATGTCTCCCATCTCTGGAAAGGAATCTTGCAAGCCGTGGACAGTAGCATAAGCTTGGGAATGGACAGAAATGGCTATTCTGGGAGGACAGATGGTGTGGTAATGTACCATAGACGGAGCACTTTCCTTTGCTATTTTTAGCCACTCGTTCTCCATCGGCAGTGGTCGCCATCATATGGAATTCGGGAGGCTGGTTCCCCACGTTTAGAAGAGACCTATGGGATGAGGAGTTCCAGCAGCTGATGGATCTTTTGGATGGTATCCAAGGATTCAACATTGTTCAAGAACAAGAAGACTCCTTGATTTGGAGGTGGGAAGTCTGAGATACTTGGTCAAGTTGGCCTACAATCATATCCATGATGGTGGTCTGCGGTATACCTCTGTCAAGCATGTTTGGCAGACTAGTAGCCTGCTAAAGGTCCTAGTATTGGTGTGTAGAATCCCTCATGGGAGATTACCCACTCGTGATAGGTTGGCTGTCTCAATGTGGACTTTAAAAGGAGGCAGTCAAGGATGTTATTGTAGCATTCAAGCTGGATTGTATTTATTTGCAGGAAACAAAAGATGAGCACTGTGGATGGTCAGTTTGCCAGAAGCATAAAAAGGGCAAGGATGGCGGAGTGAGCCTACATCCCAGCTGTGCGATCCAGTAGGGGCCAAATTACCATGTGGAATGCTAACAGATTGAAGGGCACTACATGTGAAGTTGGTGAGTACTGCATCTCAGGCAAATGCTCTTCAAAGGAGATCACATCTCAGTGGGTGCTCACATATGTGTATGGGCCTCTTAATCAGCTTTATAGAGCTATTTTCTTTCAGGAACTCCACAGATTACATACTGTTTTTGGAGGAGTGGTGTCTCTTTGGATTTTTTAGTGGTGTAAGATATCCTCGGGAGAACCGTTAGCTCAGTTGGTACCGGGTAAAGGGTTAGGAAGGGATCACCCGGGGTTCGAACCTGGGTGGGGTGTTTATTTCCAATTTATGTGAACTGTGCCCTACCACTATGGCAGGGACCTCTAAAAAAAAAGATATCCTCGGGGGAAATCCAGAAGTCAATGTGTTAATAAGTTGGCATCGTGTTAACAAGACTCTTGAAATCATGGGCTTCAAATAGAGATGGATTGATTGGGTTATGCCTTCTATCTCTACAGTGAAGTTTTCTATACTGGTTAACAGAGAATCTTGTGGATACTTCAAAAGTTATAGAGGTTTGAGACAAGGTGACCCCATTTCACTTCTTATCTTTCTTATTGTGGGCCAGATCTTCAGTTCTCTATGGGACAGAACAGCAGTACATGGATTGGTTGATGGATTCAATGCGGGAAGAAATGTTCTTCAGATCTCTCATCTTCAATTTGCTGATGACACCTTACTATTCACATTAGGCAAGGGAGATAAAGATGGTTAATATGAAACTTTGTTGACCTTAATTGAAAGCATCACTGGGCTCAAAATCAACTTTGAGATATCTGAGATAATGGGGATTAATTTGACCATGAATAGACTGATGAATTCTGCAAGGATACTGGAATGCAAAAGGACAAGTTTTCCCATCAAGTAGCATTTACCCTGAACCAATGGGACTGATAGAGTAAGGAATTGGGAATCAATTAGTCAAGAAATTTGACCAAAGATTAGTAGGGTGGAAGGCTAAGCTGCCATCAGCAGGAGGCAGGTGGGTGTTGTTTAAATCAGTTCTTTCGTCATTAGCAAATTATCACATGTCTATCTTTAAAATCCCAAGGACAGTTGAGAGAATGATTGAATCAATGAGAAAATCTTTCTTCTGAGCTGGAGGCGCGCGCGAGAGAGAGGAGATGCATTCATTTGATTGCATGGGATAAAGTCTGTAAAAGTAAAGAACAAAGGGGTTGTGGACTGTTTAAGCTGCAGGTGTTTAAACATGGCCTTGTTTGCCAAGTGGCTGTGTAGATTTGGAGAAGATGTTAATTTGATTTGGGGGAAAATTATCAAGGACAAGCATTATGGGAACTCTTTTAGATGGCCCCTTTTACCATCCAGGACTTCTAGTCTGTCACCAATATGGAGGAACATTTTGTCCACAGTGGATTTGATTGCTCCAGCTGTCAGATTTCAATTAGGTAATGGGGAAAGGATTATATTTTGGGAAGGCAGACGGTGCGCTGATAAACCGTTTGCTTCTCAGTTCCATTATCTGTATTCAGTTGTGGAAGATAAAGGGAAGTTCATAGCTCAATTATATTCTCATGAAGACTCCTTCCATTGGGACATTTCATTACGAAGAGACCCACTGAGATTGAGGTTTTCTTTTTTCCCCCTTTGAAAGTGGATGTTGCCACTATATTGTATAAAATAGAGAAAAAAGATGTACACTTAGTATGGCAAAAAACTCAGTCCTCACTCTACAAAACACCAAGATGGTGGGTCATAAATGTGTCCCCCAAAAGAAAAAAATAGGAGGAAGAATCTATAAGATCTTTATACCGAACCCTCATTCAATCTCTCACCCTGTTGGAGATGAAAGCCACCATTCGACCCTGAGAAGCTGCGTCTCTTCTGAATATCCTTTTGTTTCTTTCAATCCAAATAGTCCAAAGAGCAGCGTGGACTATGAGCCACCACATGATGCGATCCCCCTTTAGATGTAGGGGGTAAGTCCAGAACCAAATCCTCTTCTACCTTGTTATGCAGAGGCTTCACTAGGTGGAGCTTTGTAAACAAGACCTGCCAAACCTCCACTGAAAAATGGGCATCCCACAAAAAATGGTCAAGGCCTTCATTTGCCTCCCTGCAAAGACAACAGGTGGGAGGTACATCACATCCAAATCTAATGGGTCTATCTGAAGTAAGAAGTTTCCTATCACAATCCTCGAATTCAAAATCTTGACCTTCAGGGGAGACTTCGGGGACCATATGTGGCGAAAGTATGTAGTCCGCACCCCTTCATTAGCAATAATAGAGTAGGCTGATTTGACAGAAAACATCCCCCGAGCATCCCAAGTCCATCGCTTTTGCTCTCTCCCACATGCAATTGAGAACCTGAGCAACCAGTACAAACAAAAGCGGGGATAAGGATCTCCCTGCCTAAGGCTTCTCCCACTGAGGAAATATGGAGTAGGAACCCCATTGAAGAGCACAACAAAAGGGGCCGAAGAGACACAAGCTCTGATCCAGGAAACCCATTTCTCACCAATTCCGGTGCTAGTGAGAATATGAAATAGGCAAGACAAATTGACCTTGTCGTATGTTTTTCCAAAATCAAGTTTGAGAACAATACTTCTCTTCCACTGCTGCTTTATACCATGTAAGCACTCATGAGCCACCAGAAAACCCTTATGAATCTATCTTCCTCAGATGGAGTCACTTTGATTAGCACTCACCAACCTATCAATGATCTTTTCCAAGCGGATAGTCAACATCTTCGAGATGATCTTGTAGGCACCATTTGAAAAGACTGATGGGCCTGAAGTCAGTCAAGGCATCAGCACCCTTCCTCTTGGGAATGAGAACAATGAAGGTCTTGTTGATCCCATTGAGAGTGAGTTGGTAGAGCTTTTGTCCATTCTGAATTCAGTTAGTAGAAAACAGTTGAATAGTCAAGTTGAAGACAAAAGAATTTGGGTGTGGGAAAGACAAGAAGATTCTTAAAGATTCTTAGTCAATTAACTTGTCAAAATAATAGATGATAGAGGATGTAGGTGTGGTGGAAAGGAATTGTTTGGTCAAAATCAGTTTCAAACAAGAAAGATTTGTCCGTGGAAAGTGGCCTTGAGAAGGCTTCCTAGTAGTGACAGACCTTAGAAATTTATACAGATTCAGAATTCATAGGGTATGTTCTATGGTACCTTTGAAGAAACATTGACCATTGCTTTTGCCAATGTGGCATTATCAATGTTCTGTGGAAAACTCTGTACAATAAGGTTCATGTTCAATGAGATGAACCCTCATCGGTCATGGAGCTGATGCAAGGGTGGACACAGAAAGGTAGTTGTTGTTCGGACAAACATATGTGGTCTCTGTTATTACCAGCTACACTTTGGGCAATGTGGTGTGAGAGAAACAAAAGTAGGTTCAATGAGGACTTCCACATTATCTTTGATATCCTTACAAGAGCCTTCTATTGGATATCTGAATGGGGACGATCAGGCGGTTTTCTCTTGAACAAGGACATCCACTCCTCCACTCAGTGAAGGATCTTCATTATTTTTTGAGTTGGGATTCTCTTGTTATGTAATTGGTGTTCCTTTTCCCTCTTTGTCCTCGCTATTTTATTCTCTAGATAAAATAGTAACAGGGTTGTTCTGTGCCCCATTTTTGAGGGTGTGGGATGGTATGGTATGCCGATGTGTATTTTCCTTCTATCTTTGTAATCTCTTTCCTTCTTGAAATGAAATGTGACTTTTGTCACCTTCCAAAAAACTCTGGGTGTTAACTGCTGCTTCATAGTGCTCCTCTGACATTGGCTACACTGCTACCCAAAAAAACCAAGCTAAGAATTATTATTGAAACATTTAAAGATCGAACCATGGAAAACTTGTTCAATGTCTAGGTAGACTTGTTTCAAATGACTGTTCTGTCAGCCTGACTTGTTGCATAGCCATTCAAGCACCCCAGAAAATAGCATGATCATGTCTTTCTGAAAGTGGACAATTTCATAAAAAAACATTAAATGAAAATAGGGAATTTGCAAGCATAGGAAGAAAATAGCATGATCATGAACATTGGAAGGCAATATAGATGTCCAGGAGAAAGGAGAATTTTGTAATTGCCACATAACACACCATGTTTAATAAAACTAAGAAAAACAAAATTGATAGCCTTTACACTTTCCACAATGTAAAGGGAATCGAACCTGTTTTTTCAAACTTTGGCTGCTTGTGGAGGCCAAGAGATTGCGCTGTAAACTTCTTTGCATTAGTTGTTGGATGGAGTAATCAGGATACACTTTCACCTTAGTCTTGGGGTTTCCTCCTGTGATAACCATGATTGTTAACATCTTTTGCAAAATTAATACTAATGCTTTTGGCCATCTATCTTTAGTGTATCTGAAAGCCATTTCAATGCACGTGTACTGTCAAAGATGGTCATAAATTTAAAGTTAATTACTCGGAAACTCTGGATCCTTTTGGACCAAGGCTGACCTATGGCATGCCAGTCTATGGGTAATTTGATTGACCTTGTTTGGCTAGGTTTGCTCATGAAAACTTCAGGTCTCATTTTTGAATTTTGGCATTAATTTCCAGAATTATGTGCAGGATTGGATGGTTATACCTTTAGGCGAAGTTTCAAAATTAGCAAGTACAAATTCTATGATTGCTGTGGACTGTGAGATGGTCCTGTGCCAAGATGGTACAGAAGCAGTAGTCAAAGTATGTGCTGTAGATCATAATTTGGAGGTATAGTGCCCTCTATTGTTTAATCACTATACGATGCTGTCTCTTGATAAGAATATATTCCAATCATTTCTTTGTGGAAATGACATATTGTATTATTATCTTTCATTGCAAACATCAGGTGAAGCTTAATGAACTAGTAAGACCAAATAAACCCATTTCTGATTTTAGAACACACATCACTGGGATATGTTCCAAGGATTTGGAAGGAGTAACTTGTTTGTTGGTTGATGTACAGGTAAATTTCCTTTCTTAAGATGTTGGTTCGACTTGTTTTTCTTACTTTTGGATTTTGTATTCTGATTTAAACTGTGCCATTGTGCAGAAGTCCTTGATGAAGCTGTTATCAGATGGAACTATTTTGGTTGGCCACGGCTTACATAATGACCTACAGGGTCTAATTCAGATTCTTCATAATTTCTTTGTTCATTTTGGAAATTAATTACTGCAAGTCCATGCTTGGGAGCTCTTTTAGTAGACCATTGGACTCTATACACCATTCGTGCTGAAATTTCTTCCTTATTTGTAACAGTATTGAAAATTGATCATGCGCGAGTTATTGATACTTCGTACATCTTCAGATGTGTGGATAATTTCAAGACACCTTCCTTGAATGATTTATGCAAGGCAAGCTCACTCTACAGAAATTGCTATTTCTGTCTCGTGTAATTTTGAATTGCCTCAGATATTTTTCTATAATTGTTCTAAACACTAATATTGGATAGTGACGGTCCCAATGTTTGTTGTATATTTTCCAGGTTATTCATACTAGATGGATTGATGAATAATACCTGATCTACTGCACTGCAGTGCCATCGGATCATGCCGCATGCGATCTGAGCCGTCGGATTGTGTGGAGGCATGATCCCTTTTTTTATTTTTTTTTTAAAAAAACTGTCCGATCAAAGGTCGTATGGTATGGAATCTGGATGGGCCCCGTGGGGATTTTAGTTAGAAAAAAATTGCGCCTCTGGTGCAGCTGTCCAATCAAACCGATCGGACACTACCGCAGGGTGGGGGGGATTGCTAGTAGCATGGTAGCAAATATTACTCTACATTGATTAATCTGACTTCAACTTCTGAATAACCCACCCAATCACTGCAACAAGAGCCCTAGTGGTCAAATGTAGCCCCTACTAGAGAAGCGGGAACTCTCCAATCTCTTTGCCCATAATCATAATAGCCTCTGTAAGAACCCTAAGCTCCAAAGCCCCAACATCTGAACTGCCCCTCTCTAGTGTGAGTCTAAGCACATTGAGCTGCTGCACTACATTGTTAACAAAGAAAATGGTGTCATCAATGTACTGCAAATGTGAAACTTTGGTCTCCTGAGCACTAAAACCATCAATGATCCCTAGTTTCTCAGCTCCATACTACATTCTGCTCAGTAAATTGGTCACTTAGACAAAGAGAAGAGGTGCTATGGGATCTTTGTGAAGATCTCATCTACTGAGAGAGTAAGTTGAGGGCTTCTCATCTACTGTGAGAATAAGTTGAGGGCTCTCTAATAACTAGTAATGCAAATCTGGCAAAAGACAAGCTGCAATCCAACCAACCCATCTGTCTCCAAAGCTTATCAACATTATCACCTGGAACAGACAATGCCTTCTGTAATGGTTATTGGCCTTCTTATGGTCCAACTTGATGACCAAGCCTCCCCTGTTTTTTTGTTTTGTAATATGAAGGCATTCATGTACCACCAGAAAGTTCTCCTGGATTCGTCTTCCATAGACTAAGGCATTATGATTGCTGCTAATGACTCTGTCAAGCACCCTTTCTAAATTCCAACCTAGAGCACCTTATGTTCTTCTGTACTTGTTTGAAAAGTGGAAATACATTTTAATTGCTCTTCCCTCATGATGCAAGTATCATCAAGTTCTTAAAATGTCTCTAGCAATAAAAATATATTCAGTTGGAACCAACACTGCATCAATATTTAAAATGTTAAAGAATCGACAAAATTAGTCACCTCCTTTTGAAGCACCCATCTCAGTTTAGGTGGTCCATTGAGGCGGCAAAGGAGATTACTTCCTTAATGAGCGTTGGTATTTTTAAAACGTTGACCATCATCAACATCATTGTTGTCATCATCAACAGAGCCTTATTCCACAAATTAATACTCTTGTGAGGAGTGCAAGGTAGATGCACAAGTTTTTCTCACTGTCACATGATGTAGCTTTTTCTTTTATTTATAACGATCATTGTAGAAAATGTGTCTATTAGGTTTTTATTCATCATTTGTCATTATTCTTTTTGCTTCATGTTATTCATCAGTTACTGGATGATTGTTGAGTCGTCTGTAAGTAGGGGTATTGCATCCTTTGCGTGAGCCTTTTTGTTTAACCTAGTAAAATAAAGGTGGAGTCGTCCTGCAGTAACTCACCGCCAGCGGCCAGCTATCTCCACATTGAGTGGGGACAAGATAAAATATGGACATACCTTCTCCACTTGGTTTTTAGCTGGGATGGCTCAATAACTCTATAATTTAACATGGTAACAGAGCCCATAGTTATGTTTCTGGACCACACATCCTGTGTTTGACAGTCCGCATGGTGGAAACTAATTTAACATGGTGGAGACTAAGTCGGCTGTGCATGAGAAGGCATGTTGGTTCAATAGGTCTACACTAGTTAAGGGATAAAAGCAAGGTGTGCCGGATCGGCATGGATCGGATCGGATGGGCCGATCTGATTGGATATGGGCTGAACTGATCCAATCCCATGCCCTGACCCGTAGCCGGAATCGGGCGGGTCGGGGCAGATCGGCCGCAGCCAAACTAGCCGTTGGGAACCTTCCCAATGGATAGCCGTGGGCTTGGGGGCAAGCCTGTCTCCCACCCCCACCACAACTCATTCTCACTTCTCTCTCTCTCTCTCTAAGCTCTCATTTGCTCTCTAAAGCTCGCATTGGGTGTAATTGAGCTTTGGGGGGTTCTTCTTTACAACTATTGGGAGCATTGGATATGAAGATCTTTCCTATGTTGGCATCTGCATGTTGAGTCAAACGACTTCTGCCTTTGGATGTGAGAGAAACTGGTCAACCTTTAGCTTGATCCACACCAAGCAAAGGAACCGATTAAACTCACAAAGATTGGAGCACCTAGTGTTCTACCACTACAACATGTTGCTCAAGCTTAAGAATCTTCAACAAATTCAGGAGAACCAGAGGGAAGAAATATGATGGAGAGATGAGGTTGCTGGCCGACCTGTTCAACGGAAACTTCAAGCCGAAGAACTGATCGACATTGACGAAATCTTCGAAGAGGAGAACCCACTTCATGCATGGGTGGATGTAAGGAATGTCTTGGGTCCGACAGAATTTGACCCAAATGATCGCTCGTGGGGTGAAATGAGAATTGGATGGAATCCCATTGTTCGTAAAGTTTCAACTTCCCTAACCTCCTCTTAAGAGGCAGAAAAAATCTGTGCCACGTGCACCAAGGTTAAGTAAAGGTAAGAAAAGACTAACAACTCCTTTGGATATTGTAGATTTAGACACTGTAGAGGAAGAGGAAGAGAAGGAAACCCTGGAGCTAGGAGGAAACCTTGGAGTTGAGCGACAAAGTGGAATACTAGACTTCTGACGATTCCACTTCGGCAACGAGTAGTGATGATGATGATGATGATCCATACAAGAGTCAAAGTGGATCCCTACAACATCGAACATCTCAAGGACAACGAGACTCAAGTCAAGGAACTGAAGCGCCTCCAATTACCTTCACTGTACAACAACAATTTATGCATACAACTCAAGATGAAGACTATTTGAGCAGGTTAGCCAGGGGCACATCAGTTGGAGGCAAGGGCAAAGGGAAGCAACAACAATGACAAACTACATTTATGAGGAGGGCGAGATAAATGTCAGCAAAGTTTGCCCAAGATTAATTCTTTGATGCTTCATCTCAAGCTCCATCAGAGCAAGGAATTCTGGATCGGATCGGGTCCCCGAGATCGGGATCGGATCGGCCGGAATCGGCCGAATTGGGACCTGCCGATCCTGATCCGAATCGGCCGATCCGGATCGGGATCGGCCGATTCTGCATTCCATGCATCAGAGGGGTATGGACCTTGTACTCTATATGTATACCTACCCCCAGCATGATATTATACAGCTCAACCACCACCACCTTCCGATGCATTGAATTACTTAGGCGTATATGCAGCTTATCCTTAATACTCGGATGCATCCTCCTATTAGTCATCAGGAGGATCTTATTATGGAGGTGATACACAAGAATGGATGCTAGTGACAATCATCTACGGCCGGACAGATGAGTATCACACGATTTCTTGAAGAATATAGACAATGGTACGAATCTTACATGTCTTGGGAAAACTATGTGCAACATTTTGTATAACACTTACCATGTAAGACTACAATGAAGTATATCCTTAGGTCCTTAGAATTTTTTTGTTTCAACTTATTTTTTTTGTTGTTTTATCATTGATCCATTCATGTTACTAAGTTACTCAGGGGTAAGGTGTTATGTCCCCCCATGTATCAAACTTTTTTTTTTTTTTGAATTAATAGAATCCCAATGGCTTACTTGAGGTCCTAGATAAGTTTCAGGCAATGGGAACTTGTTTTCCATTTTTTCATGATTTTTTGTATTTTTAACTTTTTTTAAGAAAGTGGAGAACAAGACCGGATCATAGCGGATTGACCGATCTGATCGGTCTAGAACCGGATGGATCCGAGTCCGACCCCCAATTATGCCTTCCTTGGATAAAAGAGTATACGCTTTTATCCAATGCCTTAAGGTAATGAATTGGACGGTCCACTGACTTGATAATTTGACAAACGATCATGGAACATGCTAGTAAAACTACATGGATGATATATGGTGATATACAAAGTGTTATGTTTTCAATTAACCAGTTCATACTTGTCAATTACTCATTTTATTTCTTTTCTTTCCCTCCAATGACTTGTTTTTTTGTTTTTTGTTTTCCTTTTCCCCTTTTGTTTGGACAGGCTGTTTTGGGTACTGAAGTTAGGAAGGATGGTGATCCACACGATTGCTTAGATGATGCATCAGCAGCAATGAAGTTAGTGCTTGCTAAGATAGAACATGGGTTCAATGATCCTATTGCCATTGAAGGCAAAATGGTTGGTAAAGGAGCCATATCTTTTCTGTCACATTTTTCATTAAAGTATACATTATTTTTTCAAATGTGCAGGTATCAGAAGCAGATCTTGCGAAGCTAATGCTTCACAGAATACCGGTTGATGTTCCTACTCAAGATTTGCTGAAATTATTTCCCAATTTTTCCAATATTAACATTCAGGTTCAAATAAGAGTTATTTGTTTTTATTCTTTACATACCAAAAGTGCCATTTGTTTTAGTCTCATCTCGTGTTCTGAAGTCTTCAATTTGCAGCCTGAGTTGAGAATATCTGGGCACACTTATTCCACGTATGCTGTTTTCATGGATTGCAAAGAGGCATTTGAAGCGTTTGAAGAAATACAGGGCCAAGAAGAGAAGGTATAACTGCTGTTATCTACTTAATGTATTTCTTGTGTTTTCTAACATTCTGTTGCTAAAATTTGTTGAGTTTTGGTGACAGATAATAATCTATCTTCCCCTTTGTCCTATTATATGCCACTGGGCTTGTTGACTCATTTTGATAACTGAGTTCTGGAATTGATCATATTTATTTCTATGGGCAGGATTTATTACAGACAAAAATATTATCCGAGTGCTGATCAATACTAATCCCAAGTTGTCCTGAGTTTATAGACAGTGGAAGGTGGCCCCTTACATTGACTTGCACGCTGATCAATACAAAAATATATTAATTTTTAGGCAGCTCCTCCTTTTTGGGCACACAAAGTTTGGGTTGCTGTACAACGGCATTACTGCCTTTGCTGCCATCCTCTCCAGCTTCTCAACGGGTGAGAACCATAGTTGTCAAGGCGGTAAGGCGACCCAAGGTGTGGTTGTAGTCTCCGAGCGCCTAAGTACTTAGGTGCCCGCCTAGGCATTGCCTAGGAGTACACTTCAAAATAGTATATTTTATATCACACTAATTTAATATTAACATAAAAAATATGAATAGAATAACAATAATCTTACATTAACATGAAAACAAATATTATAGTGAAGTATCAAAGTTAAATATGTGACTCTCTAGCCAACTGGGCTAGCCACCAAAAAAAAAGTGACTGAAAAATAATTAAACATTTCAAAAATAAGGTGAGAGAGAGAGAGAGAGAGTGGGTGGGTATGTGAGAGAGAGACAGAGATAGGATGAGAGAGAGAGTGGGTGTGTGTGTGTGTGTGAGAGAGAGAGAGAGAGAGAGAGAGAGAGAGTAGGTCTGAGAGAATCAGGGCTTCGCCCTCCCTCTGTGTGTGTGTGTGTGAGAGAGAGAGAGAGGGAAAGAGAGAGAGTGAGACAGAAAGAGAGTGTGAGAGAGGGTGTAAGAGAGAGAGTGAGGTGCAGGGAGAGAGACTGTTCGGACAATCTCAAAGAAGGTGAGAGAGAGAGAGTGTGTGTAGGTGTGTCCGTCTGTGTGAGAGAGAGAGAGAGTGTGTGTGTGTGTGTGAGAGAGAGAGAGAGAGAGAGAGAGATAAAGAGAGAGTGTGGGTGTCTCGGCCCTCCCCGTGTGCTTAAGAGAGGGTGTGTGAGAGAGAGAGTGAGACAGAGAGAGGGTGTGAGAGAGAGTGAGAGCTAGAGAGGGCATTCACCTGCCACCCACCTAAGAGAGATAAAGAGAGAGAGAGGGGATGGGAGGAGTGGATCACAGGTGTGTGTGTGTGGGAGAGAGAGAGAGAGAGATAGAGAGAGAGGAACTTACCGGAGATGACGATGGCTCCAGTGGCGATGGCGGCGGCCGCAGCCGCGGCGATCGGCGGCTTCGGCATACACCATAGCACAGCGGGCGAGAGGGGGTTGGGTGGTGGTGGTGCAGGACTGTGGGGTCTTTTTTTTTTGGGTGTATTTAAAGGGCTTATGGGCCGGGTGGGTATTGGGTAAGCTTAATGGGCCGAACCGGCTTAGGCGGACGCTTAGGCGCCCAAGAGGGCTAAGGGAGCCGCTTGGCCGCCTAAGCGTAAGCCTGGGCTGCTTTTTAAGCCCATTAAAGGCGTCGGCCTGCTTATCAATCAAAATGGCGCCTATAGGCTTACGCCTTGACAACTATGGTGAGAACCTGCTGAGAGGAGACTATAGTTGAGGTGAACCCATGAAGTGCCTGAATGGAACGAAACAGGACTTGGGAGGGGATGTGCTAAAATGGGTTGAAAATTTTAAAAATGACCCTTGTCAATAAGAATATTATATATATACACACACTCTCTTTTTTATTAAACTTATTTGTATTTACACTTTTTTGTCAAAATATCCTTTTTTTACATTTTCTAAGGAATTTGGTATCTTCTAGGTTTCGGCCATAGATGGGGTTTACTTTTTTAATTAAAAGATTTATATCTATAATTTATCTTTTTGAATTTTTAGAAATTACTTCTCACAATCTATTTAGGGGTGAACCCCTCAAATCCTAACATTTATTTTTAGCTCCTCAGAGTACATGCTTATTTGATATACCCTCTTTTAGTGCCTTTTTTCCCCCAAAGACTTGGAGGTTTATTCCTAATTTTGTGTGTGTGTGTTGGGGGGGGGGGTCATCAAATGACTAGATGGTGAGGGATTGTAAATAAATATTAGGACTGGAGGGTTGATCCCTATATGAGAGTAGGGAATATCGACGGATTTTAATCAAAATATTTTTCCTTCACATTGCTTTTAAGGAGTTGGATGTCTTCCTGGGCATAGGCTGATCTGATCCCTATCTGTTTTGGATTAAGAACCCCTACCTATCCTAGGTTTTAATCTGATTCTATCCTCCTTACTTCGTTCTAGTTAAGTATCATTCTCATAGTTTTCTCAGGATGGATACCTGCCTATCATAGGTTTTAACCTGATTCTACCCACCTTACTCCATTCTAGCTAAGTGTCACTTTCAGGTTTTTCCTCTACTCTTCAATTCTTGTGGTAGATCCTTTAGACCTTCTGTACCAAAAAAATTGAACCTTTTGAGAGTGCATTTGGAAGTAATCATCTTAAAATTTTGCAGTTTAAATTGTTGACATGACATTACTACTTCTGGGAGACAAATGTAGGTATAGAGTCAGGTGTCTTATGATGTGCTCAGATGTTCTGGTTTGGAAAATGATGGCCCCTGTTCCCATTACCGATCTCCCACTCCGCTGAATGCTAGGTGATTTCAACACCATCTTAGAAGTGTGCCCATTGTGCTGCGTAAGATGACAGGTTGGCAACATGTGCCAGAACTCAGAAGCACAGAGGTGGATTCCAATTTTTTGTTTGTTTCTAATGGCAGTCATCCCTGACTAGACCGAACCTGAAATCAAACAAGGGTTTGTTGCTAACGGCAAGTATCCCTGATTAGACCAAACCTGAAATCAAACAAGCCAAGCCCATACTATAGCAGCTGCGCACACCATCCTCCCTCCTTTTCTTCTCTTCTTTCTTCCATCCCCCATGTGTGACATCTGTACATTCCGCTGTGCACGAACTCCCACATTCACCCTTCCCTTCACCCTCCCTCCCCCTTCTGATCTATGACATCAAGTACCTTGCCACATGGCGTCCTTTCTTTTATGCCGTGTGCTTATTAGCATTTTGTTAGTATGGGTCATGGTTTGAATATGCCTGCCTGGCCTAGTTTGGTCCAACATAGCAGCACACCTAGTGCTTGTCATAATTAAAAACATGCATGGCTAGAATAATAGAATAGGAGTTCAACACTAATGGCACATTTGGTAAGCTCGAGGAGCCTTAAACCACCACTCCATGCACAATGCCTTCCTCTAAAATAGGAATTGTTGGTGTACTTGCTGATGACAATGTCTCCTCTGTGCACAAGGAGAAACCTACTCCAAGTGGAAGGAGAAATTTTCTCCTTACCACGCAGCGTGGTTTTCACCTTCATGTGGATGGAGCAAGATTAGAAACAGGAAAATAATGCTCCTTGTAACCACATTGAGTCCATATTGTGACAAACTCTTCTGCTTCCCCTCTCCTCTGTGCAGTTTGGCCTTTGATTGGGTCTCTTATAAATAGTCATCTTCGTTGTAGTTTGTTGTTCAATTGAAATAATCAATTGGCGATCTAACTAACCATTCATTTCTTCCGAGCCTCCGTATTTTCTTGATTATCAGTTAATTTCATTTAATCACCCTTGTCTAGGAGAGCGTGTATTCCATATGTATCACTTAATATTAAGATTTCATGGCTACTGACAGCCATGAACTGGAGCAGTCTAAGTGGTGCAATAAGCAAATATTTGTTTATATATTATAATTTCATACATGTTTATTAGGAGCAGTCTAAGTGGTGCAGTAAGTAAATATTTGTTTATTAGGATTTCATACATGTTTATTCATGGTATAATATCTTATGTTAGAAATAAAAAATGTGACTACTTTACTGAGTTTACTAATATGTTTAAGGATTTCATACATGTTTATTCATATTAGACTTTTTTACACCTTAGAAATTAATGTGTTTGCTAATGTGTATAGGATTTCATACATTTGTATTCATATTATAGTTTCATCTTATAGGTATTTATTTTTTGACAATAGGTTAATTTGCATCACGTTTCATAGTTAATTTGATAAGTTATAGATGCATATAACTATGTTGTTGCATTGGGTATAGGATTTCATACATTTGTATTCATATTATAGTTTCATCTTATAGGTATTTATTTTTTGACAATAGGTTAATTTGCATCACGTTTCATAGTTAATTTGATAAGTTATAGATGCATATAACTATGTTGTTGCATTGGGTACGTTATCACTTGCATGTTAAATATTTTATATTTACATATTTTTTATGTGATCAAATACTAACAGGTTTACACCATTTTTTATTGTTGATTCTGTTTACTTTTATGTTTATTACAAGTCATAAACCGTTAATAAGGGTATTTTGGTATGGTTGTTGTCTCTATTTTGTGTTCTCATACTGTTTTCACTTCTAAGAGAAGTATTCCTCCTTGAAGCCACTTCTGTCTGGAGGAACTTCTGTGAGTGCTTCAGAAATAAGTTCCCATATGGTGCCTAAGACATTTTGAACACATTTGTTATCAACTTATGTATCACCTAACAGGGTACATGCATCTCCAAAGGTCCCAAGGTCACTTTGGTTTGCTAATAATCAGTTTTGAAAATAAGAGAGACAGAGAGAACAATCTCTCTTTTCATAATTGGCAGAAGTGTGAATCTTGGGCTGCCACCAGGCTAGTGTTTCTAAATGGCACTCTTTGTTTACCCAAATAAAATGAATCCATGGAAAAAAGAAAATTAATTATCCAACACCACTGACTCTTACTACAAGCAGAATTTATGTCACTGAAATGTCATTTTTTTTTCTTTTGTTACAATGATGAATTATTGCTCGCTACAGATCTAGTGCTTTTATTTTTAAATTTTTTTGTTTGTCTTTCCTTTAGTGAAAAATTCAAATACATGAAAAGGCCAGGGTTTAAAAGGATAAGTCAGGGCCTTCATGGTCGAAGCATGTGGCTATACATTGCACCCTTCTGAGTGGATTTCAAGTCTGACAACTTGGATGGTGAAATCTGCCCATTTGACCAAGGTATCAGATAAGCTGAATTATTAAGCAGCTTTCAGTCTCTGCTGCATTCAAATGGCACCTAAGACGCTATGTATGCAAGTGAATTCTACATTTTTAGGAAAAAGGAAAAATCACAAGGGAATGCCAGTTATTAACCCTATTTGGTTTTTTTTTTCCCCTTTAGATGGGAGTGGATGCATCTCTCTCTTGACGAAACCGTTATTCCTTGAATTTCTCATCCTACATCTTATGTAAAAAGAAATCCAAAAGGTCTTGTCGAGCTTGTTCTATTATCTCAAATGACTTCTATTGGTAGGCAGTTTTAGCAGTTGTCTGTTTTTTTTTTTTGAATGTGGAAGGTTTAGCAGTTGTCTGTTAATAAACATGACTCAAGACACTGCTTTGGATTTCTTCACAATTTCCTCCTTTATTCCTACAGACTGTATAACTATTTCTCGTTCCAGGGAACTTCAGTTCCAATCTGTTAATAAACATGACTCAAGACACTGCTTTGGATTTCTTCACAATTTCCTCCTTTATTCCTACAGACTGTATAACTATTTCTCGTTCCAGGGAACTTCAGTTCCGATCAGATTAAGCTTAGAATAATGATTCCTAATGTTTGCAGCATGAAGAAAAATTAGGACTTGTGTGCTGCAACTACATCGTTCTCTGATGCACATATATGTTAACACAACATGACATCAATCCTCAATTTCTACACTAGCAATGACACAAATCTTTTGGAAGGATTATAGACCGATGTCAAACACTTAAATTGCTGCATTAGCAACGGTAGAAAAATTTTCTTGTTTGGTGGGAGGTTCATAGCTTTTAATGCTTTCATGCTTGCATTTTTTTTTTAATCAGGATTATTGTGGACGGCCCCAGAAACTTGTATCTTTGAGGCTTAACGAGGGCAAAACCATCGGGTTGTACGTCCGCAAGATGGTGCCTGATGCTCCACACGGTGACTCTGTTAACTTGAAGAGGAGTGCCGATGGCAACGCTAACGATGATAACTTGAAGAGGCGAAGAACGGTGTTGCATGAGTGCAACCATATTAAAGAGATTGAGAGATTAAAGCAGGAGTTGCGTCAAAGAGAAGAAGAAATATATGATTTGCAAAAGGCCCTCTCTGATTTAGTAGAGAAAAGTCAGAAATGATTTAGACATTGATATGCCCATTGATATTTGTGGTCATGTGGTGATGTCCCATAACTCTATTTATCCTTCATGAGCAGATCGCATGTCTACAGTTTCTTGAGAAGTTGCCGTGAAGCAATTTTGCAGGAGTAATACTTGCTGTAATGCCTGTGATGCAGTGTCAGCAGCTGTCCGATCTGCTTTGATCGGATGGTTGCCACAGCAAGTATATTTTTTATTTTTATATTTTTAAAAAATTCAGGAAAGAGGCAGCCCCTAAGGGGCCAACATCCAATGGTAAAAATAAAAATAAATAATAGAATTTTGTTACTCTTTTTATTTTTTTAAAATTTTTTACTGTCCGATCAAAGATTCGATAGTACACATGGGCTTTTTTAAGGTTATGTTATCTCTATTTTTAAAAATAAAATAAAAAAATACTTGCTGCAGTGGCTATGGATGAAAGTAGCCGTCACACTGCAGATTGCAGTAGGTATTACTCATTTTGCAGATGTGGAATCAGGTGCCGGATTAGTATTGTGACCGAGTATGGATTGAAAATTTCAAAATCGGAACCAGATAAATTGGGTACTACTTTAGAACGTCATGTAAAATTAGATTGAAATGTGTCCTCACATCAATAGTCAACGAAGCGATTTCAGTGCTTTTCTTTTTTGTCTCAAATCTCAAGCTATCAAGTTCACCGATATATTTTGGAGAATGTGGATGAGAAGATGGGCTCATAAACAGTCTGCAGTTAAGATTCTCTAATTTCCTTCCTTGGAACTTGAAATTGTGGTTTATCTGGCTCATCCATGAAAACCAATAGAAGGGAATGAGTCTCTGCGTGGGCCAACAAAGGCCGGACACGATTTGCTTCTATACCATTTTACATTGAATAAAACATTCGAAAAATTGGGAAGTGAAACCCATTGTTTTTTTTAGATTAGATTTCATTGTTCTATAATGAGACAAATAACCCCTACATTGAATTGGCAAGAGTTTGCATTGTTGTGGTCTTTGATGATTTTTCTCAGATGGGTACTTATGCAGTTGTGAAGATGCTCTAGGGAGTTTGCATTCAATTGACTTCCACAGATTTTGCAAATGCAAGCAAAAATTAGTTGGGGAAACAATCCCCATCTTCTTAGTTTTTTTCCTTTAAAATTTACTTTTAAAAAAATGTTTCGTGTGATTCTACTTTCGGTGATTTTTTTAGTCTATGAAGAAAACACTTTCTATCATTCTCTATTTTCACCATCTGTTCTTCTCATTTTTTAATTAAAAAATTCACTCTTTCTCTTTCTTAAGTCCGTACTATTCAAAGTTATCTTTCTGTTTTACCCCCGAAATGTCCACTCACAATCTCTGTTTTCTTCCCATCTTTCGAAATCTCTGCTTTTCTCTATTTTACTTGTCACATATTAACTAACATATTATAGTTTCCTTAACTCATTGATATTGACAGAGAAGTCCCCTGCACCTGTGATGCGGAGATCATCTCGCCTATTGCATGCCCTTTTTCACTGCCCCAAGGCGGTGGAGGTTTTGATTCAAGCTTCGTACATTGCATTTGGAGTGCTGAAGCTCAGGATCCATCGGCCGGACTTGCACCTATTTGTTGCACTATACCCAAAGATAAATGCGTAGTCACACACCTTACAGTTTGCAAGATTGAATAAATTCCGTCTATGAAGTTGAGTCGAGCTTTTGCCCAGGGAAGTGAGAAACATCATGGCTACGGTAGTGCTTTCTAATTGGGAGAATCAGTAGCAGCTCTTTGGGCAACCAACAAAGCTGAACTAGGCTTGAGATGGGAAGTGAGCTTGCAGATTCAAGCGGCAGTAGACATATATGTGTGAAGGGAAAGCACCAACAAGGGGACATGTTAAAATGAACTTTTGACATGGCTGTTATCCGGACAGATGAAGCAGCAGGGTCTGGCTTTATATTCATACTGTGGTGAGCAGGTACTCCCCGCAGGAGCCTTACGTTACACATAGGGAAGGCTTCAGGAATCAAGGCTGAAATCACTGTACTGCTTAGAGCCCTGGAAAATTTGGCGGCTATCAGCAAGGATGGTCGTGTGCAGGGCAGGGTGGAAGGGGACAAAGAAATACGAAATGGCTTTGAAGTTTTCTTAATAACGCTTCAGCAGGCCCCATAGTAGTGCGCTTGGTACATGAAGCACATGCATTCCATTCTCTTGTCCTTGAGGCGCAGCAGGATCACCCATGTCAAGAGGATAGGGAATCGCACAGCTGAATGACTGGCTGGAGGTTGGTGCAAGAAAGGCAAACTTCTCACTTATGTGGTCCTGTACTCTGCCTGAAGAATTGGGATTATCCTCTTGCAGGAAAGCAGTAGTATGTATGCAAGGCAGTAAAGACTTCTTTCTAGTAGTTTTCTCAATTTACGTAGATCGGTGTCAGGCTCATTCAGATCGACAGCATACACAATGATCAGATCCAAAGGATTCGAAATGGGTGTATCTTCACAGGCTCACAGCGATTGCACAGCGCGTGGCAACCAAGAGTAATGGCTGTGTGTGGCATGTAAGACTTTGGCATGACCGTTCATCAATAGTGTATTGTTAAGCTGGGAAGGTGGCTGCAAGTCTGCTGTGCCCTTTAGACGGTTTGCAACAACAGAAACAATATACTGTGGGAGAGGGATGATGAAACACTAAAAATTTAATTGAACACAAAAATTTCCCGAGAAATTAAACACCAAGATACGGAGTACTTGATGCATTTTTATTGGCCCGACTTGTGCAGGATACGGCACAGGGAGGCTCAGGGTTTTGTGAAAGAATAAAGGAAAGGTGTGTACACATAATATCAAAGTACAGAGAAGGGTGGTTACGACACTGATTTTACTGTCATGGAATATTAACGATCCTTCTAAGCAGATGGCTGTCAGAGAGTTTTCAAACAGGGTGAAGGCAGACATTTAGTTGTCTACAGGAAACAAAAATGGAGAAGTTTGAACTTGATTCAGTTAGGAAAATCATAGTTGGTCCAATGTTGACTTCGTATTAAGAAGGGCAATGGGTTTTTCAGGTGGCATTTTAGTTGCGGCGGTCAGACCCGTGGAAAGGGCAGATGTTGGAAATTGGATAATGTTTGGTCTAGGCTTATCAATACTGTATGTTTGAAGGGATGGATGCTCACATCAGTTTATGGGCCATGCAATAAAAGTGACGGGGTACATATGTGGAAAGAATTAGCTTCTTTTCAACAAAAAATCAACTTACCTTGGTGTGTTATCGGAGATTTTAATGCAATCAGATTACCAAATGAAAGAAACAGAGGTACTAAAATGACGAGGTATGAAACGATTCAGCCAGTAGGTAGAGCGTTAAGAGTCTGATAGAGTTGAATTTATATGCTAGAAAGTTTACATGGTGTAATAACAGGAAGATTCCATCAGCTTCAAGAATTGACAGGGGGTTTGTGGATACTCAATGGGAATCCATATTTCCTTTAGCTACAAGGACAGCACAACCCGGAACAATTTCGATCACAGTGCTCTAGTGGTTAGTCGTCAAGGGCAGAAAAGAACAAAATCTTTTACTTTGAGAAGCTGTGGTTAGAATATGAAGATCAACAAAATGGTGTGTGAGAGGTGGAGAGACATCCAGTTTCCTTATTTGAGGGAAAAGAACAAAATCTTATAATTTGAGAAGCTGTGGTTAGAATATGAAGAGTTCAACAAAATGGTGTGTGAGAGGTGGAGAGACATCCAGTTTCCTTATTTGAGGGAAAAGAACAAAATCTTATAATTTGAGAAGCTGTGGTTAGAATATGAAGAGTTCAACAAAATGGTGTGTGAGAGGTGCAGAGACATCCAGTTTCCTTTTTTGTGTGTGTGTGTGGGGGGGGGGGTGTTGTTGTGTGTGTGTTAAATGCTTAGCAGCAAAGCGTAAGAGATTAAAGAGAAGATCAAAACTCAGGCATATAAATGGAGATCTGAAAGGTTCAAGCAAAAAATGGAGCTATTGGAGAAAGTTCAAAAGTTAGAAAAACAACAACAAAATCATCTCAGATCATCAGCAAAAGGATGAGCCCGTGCTCAAAATTCAACTTGTGAACTGGTTAAGAGAGGAGGAAACCAGGCGGAGCAAAAATCAAGGGATCAGTGGTTGCTAGAAGGGGACAATAATACAATTTGTATGAAAAAGAGACAAGACACATGCGAGAAATTGATCACGCACTAGACATAGTTCAAGTCTGAGATTATATGGACAATGGACTCCTGTTTCCAGATAAAGGCCAATCCTAAGACTAGATCAAAGTTACCTGAGTCAGGTCTAGTCCAGTCATGGTGCTTCGCCTGAAAGAATGACAACCTTGTTCTTCATGAATAATTGGCACATCCCAAAACTTTGGGAACACTAGCATGCCCCTTGGACTTGTGGGTGCTAATTACTGGCTGCAGTCCCTTTTATTTTTCCACCGCAATTCTGCTTCTCCAGTAAGTTATAACCAAACATTGGATGGGGCAAACGACTCAAGTAAACAGATACATTAATAAGAATCCTCTGATAACAAATAATCTCACACCCTGGCCAGGTGAATTGAATGTTAAAGCACACAAGGTTGTCTCACGAGGTTATGGGTCCAATTCCAGTCTTCCACAAGCATAGTGCTCCTAGACATACGAGCACAAACTACAGTCATGTTTAGTGCAGCTTCCAATTGAAAGCATTTCTGAGCTTTAACAGGTATCAGCCCAGTTGTTTTGGGGCGATAGCACCGGGCTTGGATGCCCTTTAGGCAATCTTTTCGTTGGCTTTTGGCTTCTAACCAAAAGCTTTAAATTAGAGCTTCGGATATTACGGCAAAGATGGGCTTATTAGAAAAGATTTGACTTGCATAACCACAAAAATTAATTATAACCACTCCGACTCATCATTTTTCATGTCGAAAGTGGAAACTAGAAGTGGATTCCTTTCAAAAGTTTCATCAAACACACCCTAAAAGCCATTTACCTTGCCCAACATAGGCAGGTGTGGGCTGGGGGCTTTACCATATATGCCTCCATCTTAGCCAGCAGGCCCATGAGGGTGCTTACTACGGCAAATGATAGGACACAAGTCGTTTTCTCCCAGATATCCGGGAAAAAGAACAAAGAAGAAGAAACCAAAACGTGTTGCAAAGCATGATGATTATTAAAGAAAGGAATTTCAAATAATGGCTTATGTGCTGGAAATTATCAGCTTGCAAGGGGCTGGGAAGGAGAGGTATGCCAATTTCCTGAAGCATGAGAACATGTTATTCCCTTCCTTTTTACGAAACTCTGACAAAAATAATAATCAAGATATAATATATTGGTTTACTCATTTCGAAATTAGAAACGGTAATAGTCGTTCTGCCCTTTTTTGCTTCTTTGGATACTTTCTAGGGCATCATATCCAATATACTGAAGAAAATACGTCCACGAAAAAGGCGCTCAGGCATTGACCCTCTAGATTGTTCAAAAAATTACAATGATATGGTTCATTACTGAGTTATGAATGACAAACAACACTATTCTATATGAAGCTATCAAATGACAAGTACTAGATTCATCATTCCGTAAAATCTAAAGAACAAAGACAAAATTGTTACGTATTGTTATAGTTAACATCATTTCTTCATAAAGTTTCACACATAATTATCAAATGACATAGGATTCATAAAGCCATAACACACACCAGGAACTAATAAATATGTTTCTACCGAAAGATGTCATACCTAAAATTTTCTTTAATCTGAAGTCCAACAAATCTAGGACCTGACTCCATCAGCTAACATGGCGAAGTTCTCGTCCCTACCCAGGGCAACCACAACCTTCTTGAGGATTGCTTCAATTGGCTGGTGGGAATTCTCCACTGCCTTGGAGACTGCAGTCCACTTCTCCCCATGCTTTGGTTCTGCAGCAATGCATCTCTGGAGCACATCTTTTTGGGTCTCATCAGTTCCATGCTGTAGTTCAAACTTGTAATACGTAGCCCAAAAATCTCCAATATCTGGGGCCAGAGTCACCGCCCTGTTAAGCCAGTTCCTGGCTTTGTCCACCTTTCTATCATTCCAGAATAATTTTGCCACAGCTGCAATTACGTGTGGATCATGGTCACACCGCTTGAGAGCATCCATACTCTTTGTCTTACGTTGGGGCCTTGGAACCATCTCAATGGATGCTGCCCACAAGATCCCACTTGTGGGGCACTCCTGCAAGGCCTTTGCCATCAAAGAATCGGCTTCCTTCTTAAGCCCGTGCTTAGATTCAGCTCGGATGGCTGCAAGCCAGAGTTCAGGGTTCTGAGGATTCTTCTTTCTCGCCAAATTAAGAACAGCACGGGCTTTACTCAGGCCATTCATCCGCTCTTCTAGGCTGGCAAGGGACAACCAGAGGGGAATGCAGTTGGGACAGTGCTTCAATCCCGACTCATATGCTTCTTTTGCTTGTTGTTGATGACCTAGTTGATCCTCCATCTGTCCAAGCATCAGCCACAGCTTGAAAAACGATGGGAACAGCTTCAAACCTTCCTCCAACAACCTTCTTTCTTCTGAAGTGTTGCCCAGTTCTCTCTCAACAATGACCGACTTCATCCACACCCTTTCTGTACCTCCTCTCTCACGAGCTTTAGCAAGAAGCATTCTTGCCCTTTCTGGCTCATGGTTTTCAAATTCAAGCTTAAACGCAGCCAACCAAATCTCTTCTGAGTTGGGAATCGCAGCATAGGCTTCTTGAAGAATAGCTCTTGCTGAAGGAACATCTCCTGCAAGCCACTTCTCTTTTGCACCCATCAGCCATAACACTTCAGCCTGAGGCCTGTAAGTAACAGCTTTGCGGAGCAGAGCATCAAGAGATTCCCGAGTCCCATGACTTTTTTCAAGCTGTGCAGCCTTGAGCCATATACTCTTCTTGGTCAGGAAAACAGTAAGTGCATGGGCATATATAGCGCGTGCAGTCTCAATGGAACCTCGTTTCTTGCATTCCTCGGCATCTGCTACCCATGTCCTCTTCCGATCTTCTTCTTCCACTCCAACTCCAATAGTGTTGTGGACAATAGCCTGGCAGGTTGCAACAGACCCAGCACGTTCTGCGGCCTCTGCTTCTTTCATCCAAACCTCTCGGTCAATCTCTACACCTTCTCTCTGCAGAGACCTAATACCTCTTTCTATAACCTTGACAACTGATGAAGTATTACCATTTGCCTCTTCAAGCTTTGCAGCTGTTATCCAAATTGCAGGCTCCTTTGGTAGCTTCTCCCTGGCCTTGTTTAATACTTTCTTTGACTGTTCATAGGTTTCAAGCCTAGCAAGTGCAAGCCAAAGCTCAACATGCAATGGGCAGCATTCCACAGCCCTATGAAGCAAAAGTCTAGCATCCTCCTCATTAGCCAACTCAACAACTGCCTTCCACAGCCTCACAGAATCAGGAATGTGCTCCAGCCCCTTCCTCAGCACCCGGCTCCGACTCACATCATCGTTCTCCAACTTAGCTGCCTGCATCCACAACTTCACAGAGTTCGGGATTGACTTCACACCCCTAGCTATAACAGCCTTGGCCTCATCCGGGCTAGCCAACCGGCAAGCCTCCAACCACACATCCTCATTCCTGGGGCACTCCTCACACCCTTTCTGTATCAACTGCCTTGCTGCCTGGATCTTGCCTGCTACCTCCTCCAGCCGCGCTGCCGCAATCCACCCGGGCGGATGCTTCGGATTTGTCTGGGTGACCGACTTCAGCAACAACCTCGCCTTCTTGATATCGGAGATCTCCGCATCACTTGTGATCTTCATACTCTTGAGATCAGTCAGATAACCCTTCGGATCCACCACGGTCAGCCCCGACACGGAGTCGGACAGCCTGTCCAGCTTCAGAGACAGCACAGTGCCCCTTCCTTCGCCGACGGCCGTCAGGTCCGTCACCGGAGTCTGCGCCCACGGCGTCTCCGTGCCGCCCACCGCCCTGCTCTTGGGATCCAGAGCAGTCACATGCTCCTTCTCTTGGCGGGCCTTCTCAAGGAGCGTGTCCGGAACCGGGACGAAGCTCTCAAACCGCTTCTTCTTGTTCCTCAGCGAGTAGTCCCCGATCTCGGGGATGCTGTCCCACTGCTCAGCACTCAGATCATAGAGCTTCCTCTTCAGATCGGCGAATTGCTCCGTAATCTTCGGATTGGACGCCCTGTACTTCTCGATTTCCTGCTTCAGGCGCGCCTCGCGGCGGTCCTTCCGCCTCGAATCCATCCTCTGGTCAATGCTCTCCCAAATGGAATCCGCCTCCTTGTCGTCCTCATCGTACTCCGCCGAGGCGAAGAGCCCCATGTCGTTCCCCTCGAACTCGTCGAACTTTTGGTTCTCGTCGTAGCCCTTCTCGTCAGCTTCCTCTTCCTCCTCCTCATCGCCGGGGCCCTTCCCCCGCCCGCGGCCCATGCCAGGGGCGCCCGCGGCGGCGCCCATGGCCGCGGCCGCGCGGTCCGGGAGGTCGGGGGCGGCCCTGGCAGGGCCGATATCGGACCGGGTGGTGAAGCCCGTGGCGCCACGGCCGAGCCCGGCGACGTAGTTGGGCGGCGGCTTGGTGTTGAGGAATTCGAGGCGGTTGGGGCGAGGAGGGGCCGGCGGCTGCATCCCGCCCAGGAGGGGGAGGTGGAGAGTGAGCGTCGAGTTGGGGCGGACGCCATGATCGGCGATGACGGCGGCTGGCTCGGAGGTGAGGCGGCGGGAGGAGAGGAAGAGGCGCTGGACCGCGGCGGGGATGCCGCAGGCGGATTGGACGGCTAGGGTTAGGGTTTGGAAGGTGGTGGAAGAAGGGTCGAGGTGGAGGGCGAGGGTTTTGCCGTCTAGGGTTCTGAGGAACAGCTGAACCATGGCGGTGGCGGAACAGGACGCAGAGAAATGTAAAGAAGAGACGGCAAAGGCAGTTTCCGTTGCCCAAGTTTGAGATTTTTTTGGTAATTATAGAAAAATAATGGACACGGCCAACCGACACTACAAGCGACTCACCACCCGGTCCGTGCTTTTCATTTTTTTAAGGAAAAATTATTAAAGAGGGCAAAAACATGATCAAAATGTCTGATAGGAGCACTACAAGTTTAAAATAATTAGAAGGGACACACTTTTAAGTGCATATCTATATGAGATAAAACTCATATTTTTTTAGAGTTTTTTTACATATAAGTTCCTCTAATTTTTTGATACTACAAATAAGTGTTCTTAATTTGACTATATATAAATAAGCCTCCCAATCTACTGTAAATTAGTGAAAAACCTTTGAAGCTTAAAAATAAGTCATTGAAAGTGTTACAAGTAAACCCCTAAAAGACTTATTTATAAGAAAGTTGCCATTGTGCAGACTTATTTGTAAACAGTCAGATTATAGAGACTTATTTGTAACATCATAAGATTATATGGGCTTATATATAAAAAATCATTTTTTATAACACACCACCTAAAACACTCTAAATTGTTTTACAAATCGATTTTGTACCTCTTTTATATTTTTACCCATAAAATATATAAATGAGACCATTATTTTTTCTTAATTACCAAAAAGATCCTAATACTAAAAAATATCAAGAAAATCATTCCTCCAAAATCTATAATTTAAAAATGGGGCTACTAATATTTTATACTTAACAAAAGAATGAACATGTAAAATAAAAGGCAAAAGCATTACCTTTAAATATTATTCATAAAAATAAACATATGTAACATTAATTAATCTTAATAGTTTATTGCTCATAAATTAATTTTTGGTTGGAGTTTGAGATAGACAAAAATTTTATAACTAGTAAAATTTGAAGTAATTTGTTTATAAAATAATTGAGGATATTTTGGGTAGTACGTGAGAAGAAATATGACTTTTGTCCCATAAAGATATAAAATTTAGGAAGAGTACTTTTTTTATATATTTTAAACTTGTAGTGCCTCTATTAACTATTCTGAAAATTTTTGTGTCCTTAGTAATTTTTCTTTTTTTAAATAGTGAGAATACTATTAAGTGATAATAACATATATAATTATATTAAGAATAAAATTATAAATTTATTTACCTTATTTTTGCGTTATTATAAATAATCTCACTGTGTCGTAATACTTTGCAAAAATGTCCCTAAAGTTAACTTTTGTTAAAGATTTTATTTTCAAACGTTAAATTTAACGTTTGGACAAAAATGTTTTATAAAAATATATTTTTTGATTGACACGTTGCGTAAAAGAGAGAGAAAGATAGATAGAGAGATATGGAACGAGATCATCTGGACCTAAATGTTTGGACCTCCCTGTGTCCCAAGACACATCAGAAGGGGAGTGTACTTGCCCCATCACATCTTTTCAAAAGTAAATGACTCATTCATCTCCCTTTTGATGTGTCTTGGGATGTAGGGAGGTACATACGTTTAGTTCTAGACAATCTCGTTCTAAAAGATAGAAAGAGAGAGAAAGAGAGTTGAGCAAATAATAAATATATTTTAGATATTTTTAACTGGTTAAAGGTTAATAAGATTAAATAAGATATACTTAACATAATGCCAATGAATGACAATGGTAGGGGAATTTTGCAAATATTTCGATGAGTGAGGTTATTTATAATTATATAAAAGTATGATAGATAAACCTGTAATTTTATTTCTAACTTGGTTATACATGTAATTATTTTTACTATTAATCCATATTTTTTACTACTCTCTTTATCTATTTGATCACTTAATAAGAGAATTTTCATTAACAATATTTATTAGATAAAAATTATGTCAAAAATAACTTTAATGAGAACCATCAATTAAAGAGGATGATAAAAAGTGTGCTATATAGTAATCCTCTAATAGTGGTTCACGTTGGAGGGATGACAACTCTATTCTACGAGAAATACTTATTTCAATGTCTTTCGCTTTGATCTGCGAGTGTAATTTTTTTAGAATTTCTGCAAATAACCACATAAAAGATATCATATTTATAGATAATCTTTACATAATTCATATTTGCATATAACTTGTTAACTATTGTAATATTTGTATATAACTCTCTTAACTATGTGGTTTGTTTTTAATTTTACTTAAACTAAGATATTTTTGTTCTATATAAAAATAGAAATAAAATTTTGATGATAAATATATATAACAAGCTTAGGCATAGATGTTTGTGTTATCTTTCATGTAAGGTGCTTGTATTTTAATTAAGGATATTCTTAATAGTTTCATTTAATAGCTTTCACATATTCTATGTAAGGTATTAATATTTTAATTCATGTGAAATTCAAAAAACACTTACATAGTTGAGATGGTTATATACAAATAACATGACAATTAAGGAGGTATAGGTAAATATGGATTAAGCATGAGGTTATCTACACATATGACATCTTCAGGGGATTATTTACAAAAACTCTTAATTTTTTTATTGTCAAAAGTAAATTTACTGGGTTAGAGGACAATTTTAAATCTATGTCTATGTCGTTTGATCAAAGATCAATAGTTAAAAAATAAAAAAAGAGATCGTACTGTTACACAATATGAGCTACCAAATCATATAATAGTGCAATCTAACATAGCAATGTTTGTGTTGTAACAAGCATTTTTCTTAATCTATTCGCTAAGAATATCGGGTCATAGTGGCAGAAGATCACATGATGTCAACAGTTGTTATTTTTTTGTTATGTTTTGACACACTTATTTATCATTATCTTTTATTATTTAATTAAAATTTATGTAACCAAAAATGTCAAATTTGAAGTTCGAAAATTATTGTCTTAACCATTCGATCTTACAAGGACTTTCATGTTGAGCTAGAAAAAGGTAAGTGCACGTTTTTTCTTTTTCTTTTTCTTTTTTTTCTCTCGAAAAGTCCCTCATTTCCTCTCAGTACTGATTAAGTCCCCTTATCGATCGTACTGAGATGATCCCGATTCAAACCAAAGGGTCACTAGATAGACTATATGTTGGTTGCTATTTAGTTTATTAAATATTCTTGACTAGATTATATGTCTACATTCTTTATTTGAATGCCATCAATAGAATGTCATTATGTTGTTTACTATAGGATATAAGAATTAAGATGTTGACATGATAAGATTGAGACAAAAGTGACAAATAAAATGACAAAAAAATTACACTATATTCTTGCGTGTAGAAAATGATTTGGAATGGTAAGCATGACCATTAATAAAGTATCATAATTTTTATTATATAGACATAAGAATTGTGACATTACTTTAATCTTTAAACTTGTATCATGAAAATGATTAATTAGTTTGAGTGAATAAATATATGAATGGACCTCCTAAGTGATTAGTCATTTAAAAAATTTAAAAAATATTTGAGTCCTTTATGATTATCACATATTCATATGACCGTAGTGATCTAAGAAAGAGTTTCTTAATATCTAATAGAGGGGAGATGCTCTTTGAAATATAATTTCTCCTTAAAATGTTTAACATGTTTCTAATAAAAATCAAATAAGTTCCGTCAAACGTGATAAACCCTCTTCCGATACATTTTCACATCATATGAGGAGAGAACAATCTTGTTATTTTTTTCATAGTATATTATATTAATGATAAAAATAGTTTCAAATGTTGTGAAAAGTAGATAAGGATTTATCATATTTGAAATTTCAATAATTTCATTCTAATAAAAGTTACTTAAAGCCTGAACTAAATAACTTGACATTTGAATTTTGCCAATAAGCTGACTTTAAGTTTTGATTAGTGGAACATCACATCAACTGATGGAAGCTTAATACATGATCACATAAAAAATTTCTAATTTGTCAAGTAGAACTCATAGTTAACTCTTAATCTATTATCTATAAACCTCATTTTGATGAGATAATTTTAAGTAACCTATTTTGTTACAAAGTTAACTCAAAAGGTGATTTGATTGAATAATTAACTTGAGTTTTAATTTTGAAATTTAAGGCTTTCCCTAGAATATAGCTAACCTAAGATTACTTTTACTTCTTATTCTCTTACGAAAAAAAAGTCTTATTTTTTAAAATCATCTTATGGGATATTAAACTTACTCTATTTATTATTCTTTGGATTGCAAATGAGTTGAATTAGATTAGTGGATGACTTTCCTTTGCACAAACACATTGTAAATTGAAGGGTCAAGATTTTGATCTAAATGCCCTTAAGTATTGGAGCGGATCAAATCATTATTATTATGTTTCGCCTCCTCTATGACTGAAACAGATTGGATGGATGAAAGACTTAATTCATGAACTTTAAGAAAAGTTCATGGATTGGAGCAAATTTTAATGCAAGTCATGAACTTTAAGAAAAGCAATTATCTTAACAATATTAAAATTTAAACTTTATGTAGATATTAGATTATCAAAAAAGTGATATTAAAGGAGAATGAAGACTTAAGAGTGAAAGATTAGAGGCTAATCATGGAAAAAGATTAAGAAACTTTAGGATTGATGTCCATTTACACTGTTCACATTTTTGGCCTCTTAGATTATTATGTGCTTAAGTATAAGATTACTGAATGTCAATATGTTCTTAAATTTAATACATAATAATATTTTAAAAATTAAATATAGTTTATTTATAAAATATAGACCAAAGCACATACCTGTGAATTTAAAGATTAAAGATCCAATTCAACCCACAATGATGTGCGGATTGAATTAGATTAGATCATATTTAATTTGAAGCTAATTTGTAACTTGACTTATAAAGAACGCTAGTGTGGCCTTTTGGCTAGACACTATTCCAATCAATAATCTTGTGGATTACATTAATTTTTATAAATTAGATTTAGATTGGATAACAAATTAATTCAATCCAAATGTAAGTCCTAATTATTTTATATTTATAGTATAATACACTTACCTAATCTCAAGTAGACCTATAAACTTTAGATACCAACAAAAGTTCATATTCATCCTAGAATTAGTTATTCAACAAGTCCTTAGAGTGAACATTAGGAGATCCATTGATAGAAATATTGATTGGTGCAGACAATAGAGGGAAAGTGGCTAAATAATTGGATATGGAATTGGCATCTCATAGGTTAGTAAAAGAGGAATGCTTCTTCTCTTGTCATTGAAATACTGGGAGAGAGGGAAAGGGAGTAGATGAGACAAACTAGCATGACAAAATAAGAAAATCACTAATCCTTAAAAAGTTTTGAATACTTTGGACTTTCTCGATTCCCTCCTCCCCCCTTTCTATGAAATCAGGATTCTTACAAGTTAAAAGAAATTGATAGTTAATAAATTGTGAAAATGTGCTCGTACTCTAAACGTTTGATAGTGGAGGGACTATCAAGAATAACTCAAACATGCTCAATGTTAATTGGTTGCCAATATTTCTACCATCTAGAAGCCTTTAGTACTTTCTAACATTTGAGGATTACAATCACTAAAAATCCCAAGATATACTTTGCTCTATAACATCATAACTCAATCGAATGAAGGAATCAAACTTTTTTCATCAGGATTATGCGAATCCAATGAAGTATTCCAAGATTTGGCTTTCTGTCTGTCTGCCTTGTGGTAACAAGATACTTAGCAAAGATAACTTTTTTCGACAAGATACATAAATCTGGGAGCAATCCTCAAAATTCTTTTGGACTTAATAAAATGTTTAAAAAAGAGGAAAATGAGCAAATTTGATGGACATATGACTTTCTCAATAAGACAACTGTCATCAAAGAGTGAGCGAAAAAATATTTCCATGTTTAAAATGTTACTAGCTCATTGGTCAGCAATTCAACAAATTCATTGGTCAGCAATTCAACAAATTTTCTATCCTGTCTTAGATATTTTGAAAGTTATGCCTTTTCTCTATCATACTGGGCTATACTTGTGAAACATTTATATGGTTTGGATTATTCATGTTGTTTCCACCAAGAGCAAAGTAGAATATGGTCATGAGAAAGCAAATATTGAATTATTGAGGTATCCTTTCTCGAGGATTTTAGAATAGCCTTTGATAAGTCAAGCTTCATTCATTTTCAATGATGATAGGGTTTTGTCATTCATTCATTGTCATTGTCACTGGGGATTCTAAAATAGTCTTTGATAGGTTGGCTTAGAGGACTTTTGCAGACTTTGGATTTGAGTGCAATATATTATAAGATTTTTTTTTAAAACTTAACTATGCCCTTTTGTCGTTGATGATGCTAAAAAGGGTAAATTAACCAATGTTATAGACTAATGAAGTCCCCATAGATTGATGAGGAAGATCCTAGAACTTAATTGTAGGAGAAAGGGCCTCCTAACCTTTTTTTGTCATTAAAACTGCTACCGTTCATTCATAATAAAGAAAGAAGTATAGATAGTATAGACGAAAACTAACAGAAATGAAACACGTAAGAACCAGCGATAGGGAAAGGAACAAGGGCACATTGAGAGGCCATAAGGTGGTTGGTGGACAACATTGAGAGCACACTAGAAACATAGATGAGTAAAATAAAACATAGAAGATAGATATAGTAGTAGGAACCAATGGTCCTTAATTCGATGGACACCAGAGATCCACTAAGGAGGCGAGCTCGCTCTAGAAAGAATGAGGTCTTCCATAGAGAGGTTAGTGAATTTAAGGTTGTGTTTAGTATGGCTTTTAATTGGAAGCATAAGATATGAGTTTCAATCCAATTATTTTGAAGGTAAGACACTTGAACTTGGAAGTCAATTTTGTAAGTCATTTTGACTTTCAACCAAAAGTTTTAAATTAGCATTTTTTTAAATTGGATGAGTGAGATTGCACAAGGAGAATTTGACTAGAGCTGGCCGTACAAAACTAATTAGATCTACTACTACTTAATACTTCTAATATTATATTAGAAATGGAAGCGAAAAGATGATTTTTTTGAAGTAAGAATTTTGCCAAACATGCTCTAAACGATGAGATAAAATAATCATCTGCAAATGACTAGATGAATTTTGAAGGAACATGATCGTCTGGACCCAACCTTCTGGACCATGTACGTTTGCTCCAGACATATAAAGATAAGTGTATTTACATTACGCCCATCATTTCAAAGATACGTAATATATTCATCCTTCTTTAATGTGTCTTGGAGTACACAACGACCCAGAAAATTAGGTTCAAAGGATTTAGTTCTAATTTTGAAAGATTGAGAATGAGTAATATCTCTATTCAGGACCAACAACTTTCACCAACCACTTGTGAATTGAGGGACACCTAGTCATTTAATGTTCGCCCGAATCTGCATTAGGATTAGAGTGTGACAAGACCTCTAAAAGTATGAACGTTTTTATTTGCATTCCCAAAGACAGATGAGGGTCTTGTCACTCTTTTAAACCCAATACAGTGAATACCTTCAAAAAAAAAAGTTGATTGGTGACCTGTTCCGGTGAAATGTGGGCACTGTTCCATCTCCCATGGCATCTATCTATACTATATAATAAAACATAGTTTTTAATCCAACTTACATGGCACTCTATTATTCTTTCCCTCCAAAAAATATTATTAAATAATTCTTAATAGGAGAGATTAATTATTTTCCTCTTTTTCAATCTCACTTTTATTAGGAGAGAATGTCAAAATTAATGTAACTTTTCTTATTCTCAAAAGTCCCTCTCTCATATTTAATTACTCCTCACTTTCTCTCTCTCTCTCTCTTCAAGTATTGAAGTAACCCCATTCCTCTCTCTCTTGACCTTTCTCACTTTCTCTCTCTCTCTCTCTCCCCTTGGGATACACTTCCTCCCCAACTAACTCTCTCTATCTACTCGATTAGAATCTCTCTCACTCGGATGCTGGCAACTTTCTTCCTATCTAACTACCCCTCAACATGAAGCACAGGACTCTCTCTCTGACTTACGTGGTCACCCACGTTCTTCTCTCTCTCCATAAAACTTTTCGTAATTCTCTTATATCTCTCTTCTCCACAAAACTCTCCAAACCAAAACCCACTTCCCCAACTAATTAATTGTTATTAACGAAACTAAAAAATCTGTACTACGACCCAAAATAAGTAACCAAAGAAAAAAAAGTAATCATTAACTAAATAATTATTATTAATTAACTTTCCAAAATTAATTAGGATATAACTTCCTATTCTTCACCCTCTCTCTTTCTCCCCCAAACACTTTCCGCACTCAATCCACGTCAAGATCTGCTTTGCTAGGCTGTCGTACCCACTATTAAGATATATATCTCCCAAAATCTAATCACATTATTTATTTTATAATATATCTTATGAACGAATTAGTCATGTTACTTTGAAATATTTCTCACCTAGCGTCACCGATTTCTCATACAGAAGAGGTTGCCTTACTTGCTCGATAGGTACATATCTCTTAAAATTACTTATCTTTTAAAAAATAGCTTTTAGGATGATATTTATTATTTAGGGTAGTAGTATTTTATATACTTTGGGGGGAGAGAGCGAGTGGAGATTTTTTGCTGAATTTTCAATTTAAATTGAATAACTTTGGGAGAGAGAAGGCTCTAACTTTGGGGGAGGGAGAGAGTCAATTTTAGATCTGGACTAATTAGGATTGTTAGTATTAATAATATAAAAAAGTTCAGTACTTTTAATATTAATTTTACCTTGGAAGTAAGGTTTTGGAGAGAGAGAGACGGTTGGATACAGTAAATTGTTTACGTGGATTATTATGAGAGACAAACGGTTACATTATATGGTCTAATAATATTTTCTTTCTTAATATTGATAGTGTTATTAGTCTTAATAGTATAATAAATTGACGGTGGGTTGAAGACAAATGTTACATTAGTATTATGTGTAATAAATAGAACAGTTAAGATGGAGCACGTATCTAATTTTACCTTGGGAAGAAGGTTAACGACGTTAGGATCAGGGGAGAGAAAATGTAATAAATTCTGTATATATATAATTATTCATGTTTAAATTAACGAATATTTAAATTTTTTTATTGACTATTTCTTTTTTTAATTATTTTTCCTTTATTTTCACTTCAATTTTTTCCCTTTTCCGCGCATCGCGCAGGTTTTTGCTAGTGATGTCACTATTATAAAGGAGTACTTATGCAAACAACATGGCATCACCGAATTGAATCCGGTTCCTCTCTTTTCGGATTGAGTTTGATAAGTACAGAGAGGAGGGAGGCGATGGGGCCTGTCAAACTGTTCGGCTTGATGGAAACTAATTTTTTCAAAATCCCGCCTCCCTCCTTCTCTCTGCACTGATCGGGTTCTTCAGTCAAATTGTACACTGAGAGGAATTGGATTCCACCGAATTGGGATCTCTTAGACCCTCTCGATCTTTTACCATTCATCACTCAAAGGCCGAATAAAGTTTTACTTTCTCATCTCGATCGTTGCTTTCACTGTCTGCCTAGTTAATTAATCCACCAACCAATGCAATTTTAGGATCCAGAAAAAGATCCAGATGATCCGGATCCTGCGTCAAAACCATAAAAGTGATCACATCGTTCTTCTCAGGGGGGAGAGAGAAGAAAATGCGTTCGCCCGCATTTTTATTGCCTTGCTAACTCAAAATTCTTATAGTGGGCAAACACTACCAAGCACCAGTTCGTGCACTCAATCTGGATCACTTGCGTCGTACGTCCTCCCCGACAAGATGCTCAATTTTCGAATTATGGATGGCCCTCATTAAAGTACGTACAAGGGGAATATAAGCATCAGGCCAGTCCCACGAGCTTCTCGCTGAGCTCCCACAGCTTCCGAGCTTTCTCAGGATCACTTGCTTCCTCGGACAGCTGGTTCTCGAAGGACGCCGAGTCCTTGTTCCAGCTCCAGTACACCCCCGACTTGGTAAGGCTGGGATCGCTCACCACCTTGAAGCAACCAAAACAGAGGAAAAATCACAACTTTAGCTCACGTCTCTGATTCAAATAATAATAAAAAAAACATTCCTTAGTGATCAAAATTGTTAGATTTTGTCAAAGAAGAATGTTAACATATCATGCAGACTTGTATCATACTTGCGTCTCACTTGAGCGTGGAAGTTAAATTTTATTCTTGTTTTTGATATGCACACATATGTAGGAGACCAGGATGCGATTCTGGATAAATTTTAAGATCTATTTTCACTCAATAGAGAGATAATTTCGTTTAATTAGGTGACAATTCCAAACTCAACCATAATTCTATGAGGAAGTAATACTCCCATAAATTAGGAGAAATAATCCTGTGACACATTTTAATTGAACAGTGGGGAAAATCTTTACTCTTAATTACTGATTTGAACTTGTAACCTCCCAGAGAGAAGTCGAGATGAAGCCAATTGGTTCGGTTCTAAACTTAAGTCCATTGCTCAGAGAATTGAACAGCAAAACTTAAGTTCGACACCTTTCATGCATGGTGGGGAGAGAATGTGATGTGATTCGCTAGCATTCTTCAAACAACTAACAGGAGTAGTCTTTGACCGTGCATACCTTTGCGAGTCTCTTGCCGGATTCTTCCTCGGAGACGAAGCCCTTGGTGATGTACTTCTGGAACGGCGGGAATAGGAGCCTGAAGAGCGGGATGTGAGACCTGAAGAGGCCGGTGGTGGCTATGCACCCTGGGTACAAGGAGGCAAACGTGATGCCCGTCTCCTCGTGGAAACGCCGGTGGAACTCCTGCATGGTGAGCATGTTGCAGACCTTGCTGTCCTTGTACGCCTTGGCGCCGTCGAAGGAGCCACCGTTGATCATGGGTGAGCTGTTCAGCCCGTTCAGGCCACCGGAGAGCCCCCGGAGGTCGCCGAGGTCCGCCTTCGGCGGCACGTTGCCGGCCAACGTGTTTGTGTTACCTGATGGAGCAATCAAACCAACAAGGAAGCATCAGCTAATTAGAGGCATGTGGTGGGCACCGGAGCCTGCCAATATTGAGAATAAATAAGATAGAGAAGGGAACAATAAATAAATGAGAAATACTTGGTGCACACCAGGGGTCGAACGGATCTACATGTCCATATAAGGTGCATCTTATTTTGACGTCTAGAAATAATTTTAAAAATAAAACATTATTTTAATATTTTTATTCTTTTGATCATTTTTAAACTTTTAATTTTTTCTAGACGTCAAAATAATGTGTGCCTTGTGTGAATGTGTAGGTCAATTTGGCCCCGACTTAAAAATATGATTTTTATAAAAACAAAAAAACTTGATGCATATATAGATGTACACTAATACCCGGTGTGCGCCAAGTATTTTTCTAAAAGAAATTGAATGCGAGATTGATGGCATCTAGATAATTGGATTTTCTCTTATCTTCAAACTTTTAAGAGTTTTTAATTTTACGTCCTCTAATGTTGATTTTAAAAAAATTTCATCGTAATCCCTTGATTTAGCAATTTTTTTTATAATCTCACTTTTATTTGGACAATTTTATTCTTTAAATATGAAAAATTATTTTTCAAATAAAAGTGAGATTACATGGAATTTTTACTATCAATAGAAAGATTCTAGGATTTTTTTTTTCAAAACTGAGCGAATTAGAGGGACAAAAATTAAAAAATACTCTTTTAAATTTAAGAGAATTTAGAAGAAGAGTAGAAGATGACTTCCAAAGTCTAAACATTTCATCTGCCTGAGACCAAAATACTACAAAAGCTTAACAACTATTTAAAAATCTTACCTAAGAACAAAAATTAGTAATTAAATTCTTAAGTTATCAATCATTATGCAAAACTTATCTTCAGATTATCTCATTAATTTTTCAACTTGCTTCACAAAACCTAAAATATTTTGTCAGCGTCCTCGGGTGGTGAGATGGAGCAGGTACTGCCGATAACTCACCGGTGATGGAGCCGACGATGATGAGCCGCCGGGAGGGGTAGTCGGACTTCTCGAGGTCCTCGAGGAGGAGGCGGGCGAGGAGGAAGTGGCCGAGGTGGTTCGTGCCGACGCTGAGCTCGAACCCCTCCGCCGTAAAGGTCGGCTCTTTCGCGGTGGGCAGGTAGACAGCCGCGTTGCAGACGAGCACGTCGAGGGGCATCCCAGTCCGCCGGAAGTTCTCGACGAACTGGCGGACGCTGTCGAGGGAGGCGAGGTCGAGGTGCATGACCATGTAGTTCTCCTTCTTCATGCCCACCGACTTGGCCGCCCTCTCCGCCTTGAGGAAGTCCCTGCATGCCATTATGACCTGCCATTTGTCGGTCTCCGCCAGGGCCTTGGCCGTGGCGAGGCCAAGGCCGGAGGAAGCCCCGGTGACGACGACAACGCCCTTCCGGAGCGTCTTCTTCCCCTCGGCGGAGGCGCTTCTGACGCCGGGGGTGGTCGCCGCTGTCTGGGCTCTCACTCCGACCATGGGCGCTCTCCTCTGGTTCACATTGTTGCAGTGTCTCACTTAGTAAGAAAACAGAGTAAAACTAACTAGATGAAGGTTCTTTCTGCATGGGATTTTTGACATGATTTGCAGGTGAAGAAACTCTAAAGAGTGTGTCGCAAAATATTGCAAAACGCGGTAAAATATCATAAATTGATATTTGTCTTCATGTTTGAATTCTTGTAAATTATTTTATAATAATTTTGATACATTTTTAGAGTGTCACAAATTGCTGTTCTTCAAAATCTGTTGACCCATGTAGTGTTCTTTATAGTTGGTTTAGATTTTCAGTCCAAATCTACTGAAAATCAAAATTAAAAAATTTAAAGTTGGTGATTTTCATATAAAAAAGTTTGATTTTTGTAATACTTTTTAAAATTAATATTTGATGACATTTCACATCAAACAAAACAACAACTAAAATGAATGGTCACTAAGACAAAATGTAAGTGGATGCTCTAAAAGCACAACCTCTGCAGAAGGCTACAAATGTGAGCTCTACCCTTCTATGACCAATCCTAGCTAGAAGCACCTCTTCATATACTAGCACAAAGCTTCCAGATCAAGTGAAACTACCAAAACAATGGGGAAAAAAGGGAAAAAAATTTCGCATTATCTCATTTCAAGACGACTACATCGAGGTGGAGATGAAAAACCCAGATTGAAACATAGACGAGAGAAATTTAATAAGGAAAGAACAAGCCCATTGGCGCCCCTCAACTCATAGTATATAGCTCCAAGGATTATTACCTTGCTGCTCTTGAGAACTAGAGGGCTGAAGTCGGACTTGACATGGTCCGGGAGGGAAACCCCGAAGAAGCTGATGTCCTTCACTCCTGAACTCGGCTTCCCCTGCAAGCAAAAGGAGCCCACTTTACACAACAATCCAGCTACTACAGCAAGCACAAGAACATGTGTGTGGGTGCGCGCGCGTGTGTGTGTGTGTGAGAGAGAGAGAGAGAGAGAGAGAGTCGTGCATGCCCATACCTCTTTGTGGACGGAGAGGGTGGAGGGGAGCAGAGACGAGGCCTGCAGAGCCATGGCTAGCTTGTATTGGTGTGAGAGGAAGCTGAACTGTCGTCACTGTCCTAAGGAGGAGGTGAAAGGCGGGTTTATAGGAGGCTGGAGGTGAACAGGGGGAAGGGGAAAAGTAACGGGCAGGCGGAGGGAGCGAGGAGGATAAGGTGATAATGCCAGCTGGGAGGCCGCCACCTCGGCGGCAATCCTCCAATGGGGCTTCGTTTCTCAGATTTCTTCCTAACCGGATGATCATGGATCATCTGACCCTACATCATCTGGCCCTCTCCTTAGATTTTTCTTTTCTGGGTTCTGAAATTCTATTCATATATTGATTAATTAGGTAAGTAGTGAAAGGGAAAACAAAATTAGAAAAATAAAATTTTTATTAAGTTTTGACTAATGAATGTTAAAAGATCTAAGAAATATGGGTCTAGAAGATGTTTACAAATTTTCTAAGATGTTCTTGGTAATTGAAAAAAAGGAAAGTTATAAGGTTTACGCACTTTGATGAGTGGAATGTATTGTTTGGCTGCGGATAATTATTTGTCTTTGGAATAATTTGGAATAAACCGTTCAACCTTAATAGCTGAATTACTTGCCCTAATAAAAATGGGAAGTTTAAATTTTACCTCTTTCATCTCTTGTTCAACCGTTTTAGTTTTTAAACCCATTAGAATAATGTTACCTTATCTATACTATACTAAAAAAACAGAATTTTTAACCCCGTTGACGTGGCAGTTTGAAATGTTTTTCCTCTATTTTTTTTAAACTATTCTTAAAAAAAAATCATTAATGCTCATAACCATTATGATTCTTTCTTACTTTTCTCACCTCACTCATTTCAAAACAAAACAACTCATTAATGATTAGAACTCTCAGATCCACCTATTTTAAGACAACTCATTAATGATTATAATTCTCCTTCTCTCTCTTTCTCTCATTCTCTCGGGGGCGGGCACAGGGGAGTGAGGGCCATGGCTCCCCAAAAATTAAGAAACTTCTTTGGTAATAAAAAAATATTATTTTTAAATTACTTATATTATAATTTATTTATAATATAATAAAAATATTATAAAATAATTTAAAATTTAAAATTATATTAATATTAAATAAAAAATAATATTATTCCTAAATATTTTTCTTACTCTATTTTGTTAAACTTATCTTACGAATTTATTTAACTCATATATTATATACTTTTTTGTTGTATATTATTTGTATTTATTAATTATCATGTTAATTTTTATATGTCAATAATTCTCATATCATATAATATTTAATATTTATAGGTACTTATAATATTTTTTTAGTTATAATATATAACATATTAATATTTTTAAGTATCTATACTATACTAATAAAATAAAATTTTTAACCAAGTTGATGTGACACTCATATTTTTTCAGTAAAAAAATAAATAAAACAATTCTTAGGAGAAGTCATTAATGCCTATAACCATTATGATTATTTCTTTTTTCTCACCCACCCAATTTCAAAATAACGGTATAACTTACCTTATATTAACGGTATAACTTACCTTATAAATAAAACAATTCTTAGGAGAACTCATTAACGGTATAACTCTCTCTCTCGTCCACCTAATTTCAAAATAACTCATTCATAATTCTCTATCTCTCTCATGGACGTATTCAGGAGAGTAGGGGGCCAAGGCCTCCTTAAAAATGAGGAACTTCGTTGTTAATAAAAATATTATTTCTAAATTATTATATTATAATTTATTTATATTGTATAAAATACTATAAAATAAATTAAAAAAATTAATTATATTAATATTAAATACAAAATAATATTATTCCTAAATATTTGTCTTACTCTATTTTATTTAACTTACCTTATAAGTTTATTTAACTCATATTATATATTTTTTTGTCGTATATTATTTGTATTTATTACTTATTATGTTAATTTTTATATGTTAATAATTACCATATAATATAATATTTAATATTATAGTCACATATAAAAATTTTTAATTATAACTTTTTTAGTTATAACATATAACATATTAATATTTTTAAGTATATTAATATATACGGCAAGCTACCTAACAAGTATGACGGCTCGAAACTCTAAAGTTAGAAGTATATTTTCTGTATTTATATTTGAAATCAATCTTCATCGACAATACCTTTCATAAATAATCTATTTTTGAATAACGGTACTGTTAAATTCTTTATTACGTAGAAATACTATGATCATTCATTATGCTCGAATAATATTTTACCTAATTTGCACACTATTGTGGTTCCGTCGTAGTTCTCATACAAAATTATGTTTATATTTAGTTATTTATTGCATGTTACTACTTTTCTTTTTCTTTTTCAATACTATTTTGGATATCTTAAGATCTCTCCATTAAACTCACGTAACTGGCACAATACAGTTGAGCACGCTATCGAAATGCCTTCAAATTAGAGTTCTTAGAATTAAAAGTTTCATGTTCCTCGTGCAAAATTATCTTTATACTTAATTATTTATCTAAAATTAAAATTCTATTGAGACAAAATTATTTAAATTAATATAATATTTTTATCTTAAAATTAAATTTATTATATATTTTAATAATTTCACATAAATACCGTGCATCGCTCAGGGTTTGAAAATAATTCTCTTTATTTAAGGTGTTGTCTTTTGTGCATTGTAAAATGCTGTACTCCGTTGGTTTTATGATCACTAATGTTAAAATCTTTTCAATTTTTGTTTTAGGTAATTTCACATTGAAAATTAAAATAGGAAAAGAAGAGAGTCGTGTGACGTGATCACATTTTAAAATCCAAATGTTTAACATACCAATGTTACAAAAGCATGGCAAAGCAATATTTTGTGTCATTTTTCATCATTTTACAGCACATCGCATATTGGCAATCCAGACAACTATGCTTTACAAATCAAATACTCATTCTGATACATATTACCACCAGAACATTAGTAACTTATCAAATTAGCAATGGGGCAACCCAATGCCGCGAGCTTCCCTGGTTTTATAGTCTGGATATGGTCAATCATATCAAATCTTATCCTATATAATTTCTCTTTAGAAAGAGATTATTGTTTTCAGATTTCAACTTGTACCCTCTAAATCACAAACGAACAATTTTTATTTTATAAGATTCTTCCACGTTAGGATTGGAAACGGGTCGGAGACAGAAATTGAAATGAGTCTTTCCGCTTTCGTTTTCTAATGGATATGGAAACAAAAATGAAAACGTAAATGCATGCTTCCATTTTCGCATTCATTTTCCATATGAAAGCGGAAAGAGAAATTAAAACGGAAGTAGCCATTTCATATCAAACACATATAATGTGATACTTCTTGTAAGGCACATGTAATGTATGTTACCGCTCATCTAAAAACACGTAATGTATATGTAATGTGATGTCCATTATATATGGTTGTATGGGGTGTTTGGTTGTAGTATAATGCTATTTTTTTTTATAAATATATGTTTTTTATAAATATAACGCTTTTAAAATAAAATATATCTTAACAAGATTGTCCTTCACAAAACGTAACAGAAAAAAAAAAAGGGTATCCCCTATTTGTCTTTTATCCCGACACGGGCGACCAAACCCCCTCCCCCCGCATCGTCCCCTCCCCACAGCCCCGGCTCCACCTTCATCTTCTCCCACCCCCGGCGGCCCTCTTTCTCCTTCCCTGCCATCCCCTTCCCGTTCCACCACCGACCGCTTCGACTGTTGCGCTCATACCTCATTGCCCGTGACGGGGCTCGGTACGGGTGGCTGCGCTTTCCTCTTCCTGCTGCAACTTTATGAGTGGGAGAAGAGATCAAGTGGAGCGACAATGCACATGGAGGCGTCCGGGACGCCGAGGTCTTCCACCAGATGCCACGAGCAAGGCCGCGGCTTCGTCGGCCTTCTGCCCCTGCCACCAGGAAGAACACGGGTCGGAAGAGACATGAGAAACAGAGATGTTAGGGAGATGGCTTGTTGTATACCTCCGTGAGATTAATTAGGTCCTCATTGTATAACGAGTTATAAATTTATGGTATTTGTATTATTTTATTTTATGTCATACTTGGTAATGTTATTTGTTTACATTTATGAATGATCTTTATATTTTTAATTATTTTAAAGGTTATACTATCTAATTCAAAAGCACTACCAAACATATTCTTGCAATTTTTTAAAATTGTAAATTTTTTGCCAAACATAATAATTAGACATGTTTTATTTTTAAAAATTATCATAAATTGTATCTTTTTATAATTTTTTATCATGAAACTATATAAAAGATTATAGTGCAACCAAACACCCTATAAGATAATATTTATGTTGTTTAATATCCTATATTAGATAAGAATAAGAGCGAAGATCTTATTCCTCTTTATGAAAATGTCATCATTTATCAAACTAAAATATTAACGATATATCTACCTAGCTTGAAAGTGAAGTTCAAATCCTTGATGTCTTGATGGTGCTAGTTAACTCTTGTAACGGAAGAAAAATTTAACTAATAATACATTATCAGAATAAATATCAGAAAGCAGATGTGGAAATGAGTGTTTGTGTTTCTCCATCTATTTACTTATCAAAAAATTCGGATTTAAAAGCACTTCAAAGTCGAAAACAAAATGTTTCTCTTTTTGTGTTTCCGCATCTATTTTTGAAACGTCAAAAATAGATGAAAAAATAAAAATCGAAAAGTTAGAATACCATTTACAGTCCAACCCCTCATCCAATTATCAAGAGACCCAATAAAATTCTCCTACCTCAGATGCGGTTCGGTGCCCTTTCTTTTGATGCTCTCTAGCTCGTCTGGATGATGGGCCGGGCCTGCGGTGGAGCGGGAGCAGCGCATGGGCCGAGGACCACAGCGGTGGGTTGGAAACTTTGGAAAGATGCATGCATCCCGCCCCGTGACACCACTTTATCCCTCTGTTGTATCCATGCGAACATACGTGGAAAGAAGTGCCTCATTTGTAGGACGTAGCAATGTGGGTCCAAAACAGGTGACGTGGAGACAATAATGCAGTTTAGTCAGCCCAATTTTTGCAAAATAAGTTATTACGTGAGATCCACTGAGGGAATAACGTATGTTAGAATAAGGGGTGTTTCGGTTTGATGGTTTTGTGGGACTCGCTAACGGAATAAGAAGAATAAGTAATTTTTGGTTCTCCTTATTCTCCGAATACGTTATTCTGTTCCGGTATAAGTCATTCCGTTTGTTAAAGCAAAATTAAACTTATTCTCTCCTTATTCACTCTTATTCTTCTCCTATTCTCCAATCAAAGTGGCATTAAAGAAAAGATTACCTTGGTGCATCACACAGCAGCTAAAGATTCAGTGTCGAACTAAATTGTAATTTAACTCAGGTCTGTCAGTGTCGGATGTGATCTAACAGACGAGACAAATCGTTTTGGAGGGGCTGGGTAGGGCTGTCAAAATGGGCCCAGGCCCGTTAACATACTCGTTTGGATCCGTTAATTATGAGTCTGAGTATACCCGTTTACCCATTAAGTCTTTTATTGTCATACATTGCAAAAATATGTTAGCCGATTTCTTAAAATTTAGATCTAAAATCAAACCCAATTATCTGACACAGAGATTTAAGATAACTAAATTCTATACTAGACCCATTTATCTTTCAACATCAAATAAATAAGAAGTAAGTCCAAGATCCGTCCCATTTACCCATGACTCTTATTGGGTCTGAACCGGATCCGAGCCCATTCACTTTGGGCGTGAATCTTCCCAGATCTGGACCATTGACAGCCCTAGATGGTGGGAGAGTTCACATGTGAATTGGGATTGAGGAGTGGACTCTAGGTTTTGGTTGGATTCATCATGTAACAAGGATAAGCTTTGGGATCTTGCAACCTGCAAAAACAGCACTACATTGATCAAACTTACAAGGTACAAAGATTGCATTTGGGGGCTATGCTGTAGAATTAGTTTTTCTCTGTTTCCCATGGCACAATTTCTAAACTGTAAGCCACAAAATCTGGGTGTTGAGTTTGAAGGGGTTCGAAATCATAAGCACTGACCACAGCTGAAATTAACCAATGTAAGACTATTATATAACCACTCCAACACGAGGAATGTTATGGTGCCATGACCGTGGCTCACTTGTTAAGAGCCAGCAATTTTTTTAATGAGACAGTCCGACTCATTTTTTATAAAATTACTTAGGTTCCATTTGTTTACATTAATTAGGTGCTTTGACTAATGTGTCAAGCTAAAGAGTTGGTGATTTTTTTACTATTCTTTTTTAGGACTGTTGTAAAATCCAAAAAAGCAGAAGAATAGTGAACATAGTGATACTAAGATGTCTTTCTCAAACTTTTAAGAGATTTAAAAACTTGATAGGACAATTCTTATTAGAGGTGTATCTTGAATCCTTTGCATGTACGAATGCGACCAAAGATTGTAGCAATGTAACATTTCTCTAGGAACCCAAAAAAACATTTTCGATAACATCACTACTATCAAACGAAGTATGAAAGACATCATCGTTACTATTTTAAAATGGGTTCTAACTTTATAATCCAAAAGACTAACATAACCTGAGAAAGCATACAGTAAGAAGAAGGTATTTCTTTCGCTTTCAAAATGTAGAAACTCCATCATCATATCATTTTCCTTTTTAAAAATACCATTTTAATAGGATGACTTGGTGTGTGGTAGAGATAAATCAGGGGATAGGGAGTTGGTGGGCACACTCACGTTTTCTAAGCAGCAATTCAATGCTGCAACTTGGCACCATCTCTGTTTCTGTATGGAATAGTTTATCCGGAAGTAGATTCCTTCTCTAGGAATCATGAATGGATCTAACATCTTAGACTCTTTTCAAGCTTGCTAAAAATATATACTTCTCAATAGAGAGAAGATTCTCTCGGTACACGTTTGGATCGGAGTCCAGTAATATTGAGAGGAAGAGGAGGCCAAACATTGCAAAACCCCCTCATGTGATCTTAAAATTTGACAAATATCTAGACCCTTCCCCTCTCAGTACTACTGGACTCCGGTCCAAACGTGTACTGAGAGGATCTCCGAAGCCTCGGCCGAGTACCACACGAGTCTGCTAGGCCCATCCAAAACGATGTCAGTGGACTTTCCTATCTCATTTGAAACGTATCCTACAAAGTCAGCCAAATGCTAATAGATTTATCTCCATTAGACACCCCCGGATCCCTCTTATGGAAAGGAGGTAAGTGAGACTTCTTGTGTCCAAGTTACTGTCTTGAGTTCTTCCTTGCCATCTCCTAGACAGAGAGGCTTAGTGGGCCGAGTGGGCTGACAGCCTCCCGGCTATCATGGATCAGAGGGTTCCCTTAAGTCACCCCCAGTCCACAGCTGTTCCCCGTTGATGGGCCGAGCCCATGAGTGAGAAATTATCACTCATCATGCACTAATTTGCGTAATTACGGTACTTCTTGTTTATTACTTATAGTTAACAAAACTCGGCAGTCAGCATCATCCATCATCTTACAATTTCCATCTTTCAAAATTATTTAAAGTTATCAGATCTGCCGGGAGAAGCCGCTTAAGAATTTAATACGTGAAATCTCTGAAGCGTGCAGCAAGAAGCTTGTAACTTCATGGAGCTCATAGCCAGTTTGGTTTTGCCCCTCTCCCTCTTTTAACCCGAATATGAACGTCAAGTGATCATATGGGTATACTGTTTAATATAATATTTGCATTGCCATGGATACTTCATACTACTAAGGGTATTTAAGGTTAATTTATAAAGGCCGGCTTGTTTTGTGAATTAAGTATTTCGAATTTCTTATTTTCGGATATCTTACTACGAAAATAAGAAGAATTCACTTTGATTTGAGTAAATAGTTTAGCGGAATAAATAGTTTCCGCCTTTTATGTGGAATGATTTATTTCACTTGTTTAAAAAATAATGCGCCTGCATCCAAAATAACAAAGAATAATGCATCTGAACTTCCAAACCAAATAAGTGGAATAGCGTGTCCTATTCGAGACTTATTCCTCAAACAAATCGACCCTTAAGCCATTCCACCTTAGACCCAAGAATTACTTATTCTTCTTAGTCCATCAGTGGGTCCTACAAAACTATCAAACCGAAACACCCCTTATTTTAGTATACGCTATTCCGAATAAGTAATTCCGAATAACTTATTCTGCAATCAAAGTGAAAGAACATAGATATGTTGGGAGATATTAAAAAGAAATATGCTTACCCAGAGTTCCAGAGTGTCTCTCCTAAATCTCCCCTATGAAAGGAGGTCAACATGATCATGGACATATTGAATAGTTACCTTTCTCTGAACGAGAATAAATTCAGCAAAAAGGCCCAATCCTAGTTTGAGTCTGTTGTTAGTATTGCCTGGCATCCTCATCACCTGTTGCGCTGAGGGTCAGTATAGTTGGTAAATAAAAAAATATTTTTTAACTTTTTAAGTGGATTCAAAAGTGTCTTATATGTTCGTACAGGTTGACTTCTAATTGGATGACTTAAAAAAAATTTAAATAATATAAAATTATTATTGAATTCAACCCATTAATAACTTTTTTACTGTTTATTAGGGTTTTATTTTTCAGTCATGGAGGATCACCTCAGGTCCACCAAATATTTTTTTTAAAATTTCTTTTATGTACCCACTGCACCGAATACACTCTCTAACGAAATAATGAAATAAAAAATAAATATTTTCGCATATATGAATACATAAAATTTTTACACATGCATTTTCTTAACTTCACAAGGGATATTAAAAACAACGAAACCAAAGAAAACCGTGAGAGAAATATTTCAGAAAACGTTTGAACTTTAGATCGGGCGGGGGCCGCGCGGACGCAGGCTCCCACTACCACAAATTATGACGTCCACTCTCCCACTTGGGGAGATGGTAGACTGGCGCTCCCACCAGGTGCAATGTGGGCCGCCAACCTAGGCCATGGGCCTTCTTGATCACCCATCGACCCCGTCCAGGTAAGTATGAGCCAAGCGTTCCCCAGGGTCCCTAGTTATAGTCAGTGCTTTAGGTTGGATTTCTTAGGTTACCCGGTACAGGATTAAAGGAACGACACCCACCCAAGTCCCAGTTTGTGATGCTCCGCGCCACCAGATCGCGAGGCAGAAACGGTGATGGGGGTAATCTGGAGATGCTTGAATTCCTTGTTGGCCTCTGCATCATCTTCCTTCCCATGTCTTCCCCATCCCTGATCAGATTTGTAGAAGATTTAAAGGGATCTTGGCCAGTTATTTATCACTATCATGCTGGAAATTGACACCATCATCACCGTTGGCACAGGTGCATCAGCTTACGATGGCACACGCATGGAAGATTTGGTGTGTTTGGCCTGAACGATCCCTTATACGGTTTCTTCAGGTGCACCCGGCAGATTTATAAAGGAAGGGGAATCACACGCATGGAAGATTTGGTGTGTTTGGCCTGAACGATCCCTTATACGGTTTCTTCAGGTGCACCCGCCAGATTTATAAAGGAAGGGGAATCAAGTGGTGTATTGCTTAATTAGCTAGTATATAACACCTGTGATGCATCCCATGCAGAGTTCTTCCACCCTGCCTTGCATTTAACATATTCCAGGGACAGGCACTTCTCCTGGGCAGAGTACAGCTCCCTTTCTCTTGTGTAAAATTTTTTCATAGTTAATGAATCACTGAGTGTAGAACAGGAGGATTGGGATGCTGGTACTTGAAGACAACAAACAGGAAAACAAGGCTGTTAGAAATATGAACTGGTAAAGAAGACATCACATTTAGGGTTCAATTGTAAGGTTCAAAATTATTTACTGGAGGCACTAGCCTATTCCCTAATCTAATCTTCAAAAAGAATAAAAAATAAAGGAAATGACAAATCTAGAATTTTATGCTTTTGTGATGTACTTCTGATTTGACACTAATATGTTTCAAGCCTACAATATTAATATTGAAATTAACGATGGAGGATTTCAAAGGAGTAGTGACCGAAGGGAAGGAGAAATTTAGAAGAATGCAAGGACGGTGGCCCAAAGGGAAGAAGAGAGTTAAATGTAGGAATATTAAAGGAAATTTTTATTGGAATTAGCTAATTTATGTTACACCACTCAAAAGATAAAATATTAAAGAATGTAAATTTAAGCACAATAGTTTAAAGTAAAAGAATAAACCTTCGTTAGTACTGTAAAATAGAAGTAAATTAATAATATGGGAATATAGTTTGTTTTATCTCTGGTGTACTTTAAGCACATATACTAAGAAATATAAACTTTGAAGAAAGTATCACGGTCTAGGACTGGCTGAATTTTTGTGATTGTCCTCATCCACCAAATTTGGTTGTCTGATTTCACAATTTTATTTTATATCAGTCTATAACAATGATTTGGTTTTGCTTATATATTATGTGTAATACTTGAAGGTCAATGTAGCAAACTGATTCATCTTGCTATGCAAGATGTCATTAGTCTAGCTGGGTGGGAGGAGGCACATGGGTTGGACAACCTTTTCAACGGGTGGGCCACACATGTATTAAATGCAAATGTAGGGTTCTGAGTGTGACAAATGTGTATACGTGTGAAAAAATTATGTGGGCATGATAAATATTATTTGTCATGCTCACGAAACATTTGCATACTTAAAAATTATTTGTCATCTTTACGTATATCTGTACAAATTTTTTGGCATGACAAATGTTTTTCAGATATGACAAATCTTATTTGTAATGTGTACGAAGTATTTGTCATGTCTGGAAGTAATTATCATCTCTATGCATAAGTGTATAGATTTATAAGTATGATAAATATTTTTTAGGTATGACAAATACTTCATAGGCACAACAAATAATATTTATCATGTTCACGAAATATTAGTCACGCGTATGCACATTTGTCACGCTTAAATCCCTGCACTCGTATTTAATACTTGTGTGATCCACCCGTTGAAAAAGTTGTCAAACCCATGTGCCCCCCTCAATTAGACCAATGACATCTTCCATTTTAAGATGACTTAACTTGCTACACTAACACTCAATGCACAACAAATATTACTGACGACGCCCCAAGTAACTTTTTGTTGAGGGGAGGAAGAGTGAGGGAAGCCATTTCTCTCCCGTCGGAAATTTGTAACATCCAACGAGGGAGCAAGGGTGTGGTGACCCTCATAGCTCTTGGAGAATGGAGCCAGAAAGAACCGAAGAAAAGTGACCAATAGAAAAAATAGAAAAAAACTATTTAACTGAAAGAGTGATTCAATTTTTGATCTTTCTAATCTACTCAATTTAACAAAATTTTTATCATCCTTTTAGTCAATAAAAAAATCTCAGTAATTTCACTTTCATTTGGAAAACACCTCAGAAATTTCAAAAAAAAAAATCTGAATATAGAAAAAAACTCCCTAGAAAAACCTTTTCTAAATAAAATTAAGATTATAAGGAATTTTTTTAAAATAACTAGAATACTTCTCACTTTTATACGGAGGGGACATGGATAAATGTATATATGATTTCTTCAAACTTTTGTTTTTGTTTTTCTTCTTAAAAGTGGCTTAATTTGCTAGCTATGTACACATATATACAGGAGACTAGGTTTCGCTTGGTAATGATTTTGAGACTCTAAATTTTAGAAAAATTAAGATTATGAGAAGATCCACATCATCATCTATTGAATTCAAATTTTAATAGAAATTATTTACTTTTTATCATTTGGAAAGATCATGAGAACTCAAATTTGAAGACACGTCAAAAGATATTTTTATTCTCATATTACTCCCTTTTAAGAAATTTTAAGAGGTTAAAAAATAAAAAGAAAAGAGGATGTTATCTTTTAGAATCTTTAAATTCCCTTCCGATCCCCTTTTCAAAAGATATGTCAGGAATTAAAAAGAAAATCTTTTTCAGAACAAAATCTGAATTATTAGAGTATCCATCTAACTTTTTTCTGTTTTTTAAGAAATTGTACTTTTCAAATTCTCATCAAATATGAGGACTCCGAATCTAAAGTAGAATTGTTACCAAACGAAGGAGGATTTGAACCCCAAAATCCAATATCTTTCTCCCCAAAGAGAAATAATTTCACACAACTGACAATTCCACCTAACTAGATGACAATTCTAAGTCCAAACTGATTTTTTGAGAAGGTAAGCTTACACATCAAGGGACATAGTCCTGCAGCACCTTTGACTAAACAATTTGATGAGTTTTTAAACATCCAACCAACTCGAACCCATGACCTCCCTTGAGAGGTCAAGGAGTGAAGCCAACTATCCTACCTAGTTGGCTCCTTTCTTCAAACCTTAACCACCATGACATGATCGTTGGAAATATGTTCTATTTGTGATAGCCTTCTTTGAAGAAAAATAGAGGTATCTTTCTGTCGCTGTAGCTATGCGCATGGTCGGTAGAGTAAGGGTGAGGCCAAGGAAACCGCGCTCCCCTCCCCATCTCACCATATAAGTTTCGTTGATTTATACGCTCTTAATAAACTCGTCAAGAAGACTGATTCGTTTCCCATTGGGAAACAAAAATTGTGTACACCCTTCGCCAGAGCTATGTATCAAGGTGATCTGGATGCTGCTCGAACGCAGATTTACAAGCAATTAATGAATTCAATGGTAAAAAGAATACCCCACCATCCATCTGGCCTTTTCAGCATGTTCTATACATTTCATTAACACAAGCGTGGCATCTCTAAAAGAATGTGTGGTTTTTTGTGACTGGACAAGCTCTCTCAGGAATTGGAAGAGCAAGCTTGAAAGGGAGAAAATGGAAGAAAGCTCTGAATATTACAATCCTCACCATGCGTCCATCTATCTATAAACAACCACAGGAGCAAGCAACAACAATTCCAACCTCCCGGGCAACAGTGGCCACAGGTGAAAAGTGATCCTACTCATTGTTACCCGCTTGCCGCATGCTCTGCTTTGGTGAGCAGGGAATTTAAACGCGAACTGGGCACCCAAAATTTTGGTATATTCTGATCTCCCCTCCACGGCCGGCAGTGACGATAACCATTCCCCAGGCTGGCCTGCTTTCTGTTTGTATTGGACCATTGCTAAAATCGACACTACTCCGGGGACTCTGCTTGTTTGCTGTAATGAGCAGCTTTTCCTCCGGCCATGTCGCTGAAAACCTGTCACAGAAATGATTACCATTTGCACTGGGAAAGGTTCGCTGCCTGGGACTGTTGATACGATCATATTTTGGCAATAGTGATATCCCCTGCCCATTGGCTTCCTCGTCAAAAATAAGCGATCTGGCATCTGAAAGAGTGGCATCTTCAATTTGGTGGCCACCGAGAGATCGGAACATCGATCTTGGACTGGTGCCTGGCCATGCAACTGCCACAGAAACATCCTGACAGTGGAAGTGCTCGTATGATTGTGTGACAGCAACGATGCCCTTGCTTCTGTTTGGTCGTGAATTAGCATCGTTTCTCCACACATAAACATGAGAGTCCTCACTGGCACACACCACATACTTCCCATCTGGAGTCAAAGATGCTGATATCTGGCTGTTTGTGTTTTGGAACCCTGCAATTGGAGTGATTGTGCAACATCATCACAGTATTCTTGTTGCAACCAACGATAAATATAGAAAAACAATACTCTCGACCTAGTTCCAGCTAACTGATCATGCACCATCATCAAAGGTGCTGACCCTGCCCACCAGGAAATTTATTTATCTAAACTGAGTTTTTGCACTATCCTTCAGAGGATAACTGGTAGGAACAGGCTGATCTATGACTGTAAGATCTTAAAATTGTGCAACTCACAGAAATACGTTACCAGATGAACAGGATACAAAATAATTTATCTTATGCATTTTCGCTTGATTTCTTATCTAAAGAACGATTCAAATACAAACACAGACATTATACATCATGTGCTTCAAAGAATGGTGAAACTAGAAATCATCTGTACGTGGATTTTGTTATCAAAATTTCTACTGCCAAAACAGATTGATTCTACATGACTTTTCTTTCCTCAAGGAAAAGGTTGTTTTCTGATAGGTTAATGCTTGTAAAAGCCAACCAATTGTTCAAACATAGATAGGCATTATCCCAAATATTCTAGAGTAACCTAGGATCAGACGGCCCCCAAGAAAGTGGACTATTAATCGCCAGCTGTCAATGATGCCACCAATTGTTGTGCAAAAGCTAATCTTCTGCCTATAATGGCAGTCTTAGGGTAACGGATTAACTAAATTGCAAATATGCCTAAATCCCAGATATGCTTGCTGGTTGCAGAGCAATCAAAGGAATCTATCACTGGTGCAAGAATGTAATGCAGATAGTTGATGTGACTCCGTTGCATCTAAATGGTAAATGGTCACATCTTAATCTAATGATAAGAGAATAAAAAAATCAAGCAATAATTTCCCCTGGGCACCTTCAGTGCCCAAAATTCACCGGGGGGGTAGCCGTCCAATCACCAGATCAAATGGCTCTGTTACACCCCACATGGAACAGTCCACATGGTTTCCCGATTTTTTCTTTTTTAGAACTTTTGTAATGTTTTTCCCCGGGCGCCTTTGGCATCCAAAATTAATGGAAGTGGTGGTAGGGAAGAAATCTGATAGACTACATAACGCACTGAGATGGGGCATTTTTACACACCCGATGATCCTCAATTCTGTGACCTCTAAATCTAGTGATTCAAGGGTACAGACCAACTTATCGGTTAGGTGGTGTTATCATACATTGTTATATCCTCATGCTACCTATTCATCTTGCAAGCATAATTAACCCTCATTTGCAAACTGTTCTTATGCCAGTTTGTTATCCTTGCATTGGCCCTTACCAGCTGCTTTTCGAAGGTAGATAAAGTTCTGCCTACCAAGCTACTTTGTAGCAGACTAGGCAAATCTGCTCAACAGTAGACCCTGCTACATGACAACTATCCATAAGGGGGGATCAGAACCACAGGGTTTAAAGCAGGTTGACCATTTAATATCTATGCAAAATCAATGCTTTGATTAACAGATTCAGTGATTGACTATATTTGTAATCATCATTTTATTGACTCACTTCTGGAAGAAGAATAAAATGAGAACAAACAAGAACATTATTAGAGAGAGACCAAAGATCATATATAACTGGGAGACTCTACAAACAAAAGCAAAAAAATGCATATACAAAAATTTAAACTTCGTATCGTTAAAAGGTCATGCAACGCATCTGATAATTTTACCTTTGAACTTATGAACCAATTCAAGACCATCCATCACTCGAATTCGTGAATCTGCAGATGTAATAAGAACTTCTGAAGAGCTCCCTGGGACAAACTGTTTAATGAAATGAACCAGAACATCACAGATAAGAGGTCTCATTCAAGAGCTTATACGAAAAAAGAACATGTGACTGATGCAAACAAACTGAATGCAACATCCTTTCAATACACTTGTCAACGAAATACCTGGAATCCTGTGATTTTCCTGTGGTGAGATTTCTTTTTCTTGTTTTGTATGTCCATTTCGTTTTTCAAATGTAGCTTATTCTCTGAAAAAATAAGAGCAGGAAATATGAATGAAGGTCACAAATGGAAGAAATGGAGAAAACGTGTATGCAGAATGCCTAAGCCTAGAAGGTTGGAACAATCAGCATAGACATCAATGACAAAATTTGAAAGACAATTTCAGGAGAAGATGCAAAAACTTCCACTACCAGTGAACAGCCAGAAATAAAATCATAAAGTTAAATATCCAATTAATGTTAATTTCTGGTACCTGACGTGTCATATAAGAGGCAGCCTCCCTTGTTTGAACCGACCAATGCACCCTACAACAACAAACAAAACTATATATTTGTCATCCTTTTATACGTGGCTGAGGGTTGAGTGGGCATTGTGCCACTGCTGGGAAAAATTATTTGCACTAAGCTACCCAGTATTTTAAAAAAATAAAGATGAATGGTCAGCTTCAAACCAATATCTTTCAAGGACTATATAAAACACTGCTCATTAAAGATTTCATTAAGAAACCTGGCCATCAGGTGTATAGCAAGCTGCAGTGATCATGTCGTGCACATCCTTCCAATCAACAACTTGACGGTGATGTATACTCCATATGCGAACTTTAGCGTCTAGAGATCCACTAATGAAGTAGTCATCATCGACAGGATTAAATTGGATGCAAGTCACTGCAAAGAGGAGAGAACATAGTGAATACATCATCTAACCAAAACCATTTGGAGATTAGACACATGAAATGTGCTCCACTTACCATAATCACTGTGTGAGAAAATCTTCAAACAACAATTGCTTGACATGTGCCAGAGCCTTACTGTCTTATCCATTGATGACGAAAGCAAATGCTGAGAAACACAGGAAACAAACAAATCAAAGGGTTTATTGGGATAACCAATAATCATTGGCTCCAATATAGCAAAGTACATATAACATGTGCATGCTAGCAGTACACAAGATATCACCAAACATGAAATGAGAAGGATGAAGTGGAACCCGTAGTAAATTCCATGATGGAAAGAGATTGCTGGAAGGCATATAGGAAATGACTGAAGAGACTGACAAGATCTCACAAGCTAAAAATAAATTCAACGATACTTGCCACCAAGCCAGCAGGAAATGACAAGACCGAACTTCTGTGACCAGTCATTGACCATAAAAGTAAGGTCTATATTTTGCTGTTGCTTGTTTTTTTCGAATACTCCTTCCTACAGTCCATGAAAAGAAAATGAGGTAACCAGTATTCTTTAAATCATCGTCGAGACATTATCCATATAAGGAAAATTAACCAGAGCACCTACTTAAGCATGCACAAAAGTTGCTCACTTGGGATGTATTGCTATTCCTCGGTACCTAGCTGCCTTGAGATGAAAATTTAACCATTTCTTTAGAAATCTTCATAACTTTGTATAGCCAATATCCACCATCCAGTTTGACAAAAATGACAAGATTGGAACATGCACTTGTCACCAAGCCATCAGGCATAAGGCATCATCTTGAAGAAGATACGTACTGTATTTTGCTACTAATAGTTTTTCTAAATGTTTCTAGGAAGCACATTTATGCAATGCATATAAAAGATGGATAATAATTACCTCAAAGGCATTGCACATATAACATATTTCATGGAGCACCAGGGCAACTTGCAACTACATGAGCATGCATGCAGTAAGCACTCAGCTTAGCATGCCTCAATAGGCCTTGGCTGTCTCAACCTAAAAATAGCAATTTTCCAATGGATTTACTAACTATCTATTGAGCATGTTTTGGGGATTTTCGATCTGATCGTAGATAGGAATACAAGAAGACCCAAGTGAACATATCTGCTTGTAGCCGAGGACCCATAGATAGATCTGCAACAAGAGTGAAAGAGAAGAAAAGGAGAGGGAAGTATTGGTGACCTGGTGGTCTCCAACTTTCATGGTATTTTTGTTAATAAAAATTCACTTTTCATGTTCTTCTCCATCCTTTTTCCTTTTGTAATATTATCAAATTCTACTATTACAGTATTACTACATGTGGATGTTGTTGATGCTCGTGCTTTACACTCCTAATCAAGTTACTTTTTTGTTGACTTAAACTATCTAAAGAGATATATTGAGATGCAAACCTAGTGGCTCTCAGACAAAACAATTCTCTTCCATGAGTATGTTTGTGTATGATATCCAAAATGTTATTATGGTTGTAGATGAATGCCGTGATAAATTAAGCGCTCTTGACCACTCCATCCACCATCGGGTTGGAACTAATGTCTTCTAACATCAAGTCAAAACATGGAACTCAGTATAGATATTGTCTTTTCTCCATCAACATTTGTCCAGCTAACTTGAATGCCACTGTATTGTCAGTAACCACTTGGACGATCCATTTTTCCCCCACCTCTTCCACCATTTGGTCCGTTAATTGGAATAGGTACTGGACATTCTTCACCTTTCCAGATGCATCAATAGACTTTTAAAACACGGTTCCGACTTTGCAGTAAATTAAAAAGTTGATCATACTTCTTCTTGTTATCCCTGTGAAGTTCCACAGGTGATAAGAAATCAGAAAGAGACGCATTCGTGCTTGAGAAATAAAAGTACGAAGAATATGAAGTTTACATATATGTCCATCCATTGCACATTAAAGTACATATATACTCGTCCCATATCCTTTCAAAAGATGCAATATATGTCCGGATGCCGTCAACTTCTAAATCCAAGTACTTGTTGTATATCTCATATGGGGTAGGCCCCTCAACCCCTTTTTCAACTTCTTAGATAGGTTCGATCATTGAATCATTATATGGTCCATTGGCAACATTAGCAGAGACAATGTTATAGAAAAACCACTTAGATATAGTTCTCCCTATCTTCTCCTTGCAAAGCTTTAAGTTCTTGAATACAACAGTAATGGAAACCTGTTTATCCTTCTTTTTGATGAGGAAGGGATCTATTAGATCTATTCTAAGATCTCCATCTCTAGTGAACTCTTCATGTAGAGTATCGCATACATTAGTGCTCATGCCGACACTAGTGCTCCCTTGTCCAGAAGGTGCAGAGCCCCTTCCTTGTCATGCATATCTTCTAATTTACCGAAATAAGTCCTCATTTGCAAAGGACCGTCGGCTTGCCTCTATTGCACGTGGCAATTCATCTTTAAATGTAAAAAAAAAATTTATTGTAACTTTTTGACTAAAAGCGTTAATTAAAAAATATGCAAACAAGTTAAATAACAAACTTACTTGTATCCCAGTCATCCACATTTATAGGTTGACTACTTCCACCAAACCGAATTCTAGCATCAGACCTTCATGTTGGTTCAGACAACTCCTGTCGAATTTCCTGTCTTCTTCTTGCAGTACTTGCTTTACTTGATTCATTCTCCTTTATATAGTTTCAAAATTAGATCCGAACCTCTGAAGGAACTCGAGTACATAATGCGGCTTCATCTTTTATTCCAACAAGATGTTGTTTAAATCGTCAAACCCCGCCAGAGACGATCCGGTTGCAATATTGGCATTGTACCTTTCTCTAGCCCATGTCCGCCGGCATGCAATGAGCCTAAGCAGGACTAGCACTAGGAGGGTTCCCAGAGGACCGTTCAGCAACACCTTGAGATGTCATGCTTTAGGCAGTTAAGCAGTTCACAGTACGTCGACTATCAAAGGACAAATAAAGATGCTGAGAATAATAATAAAAAAATAAAAAAAATAATTAAAAAAAAGTAAATAATTTAGAAGAAGATAAAAGAAAGAAAGAGAGAGTATATAGTAAGAAGTCTTGTAGAGATCGCCGAGCTTATAGTGGTGAGAGAGACCGAGAGAGAATTCCAAGATCGAGAGAGTGTGAGAGGCAGCGAGAGTATTAAGAGGCTTAGGAGGGCATTTGTGGAGGCTTAGGAGGGCCTTGAGGGGGTTTAAATAGACCCCCAAGGCCCAAACTAGCTGTTGCTGGCCGTTTGGAAACGGCCAACAACAGCTAGTTTGAAAGCCAACAATCATTGGGGCCCGGATCGGCCCGATCCAGGCCAATCCCTAGCCAATCCAGGCCCGGATCGGCCGATCCGACTCTTGGAATTGGCTAGGTTACCCGGGATCGGCACGGTCTGTCGAAATCCAATCCGAATCAGCCGATCCGTACCAATGCGAGCCGAGTTTTCAATCCTTGGAATTGATTAGTGAGGAAAGACAAAATCCAAAATAATCAAATCTTGCGAAACTAAAACATAATCATTTCCCAAGAATATCCAACTCACTTTGTAATGAAAATGAATGAATTACCCAGGACTTTTAAACAATCAGAATAGTAAACAAAAATTGAGCAACTTGCTCAGCAACAGGTCTTAACCCCCAATTTAATGCCTATGCCAGTTAATTGGCCATTGTTACGGGATTTACTATTTATGCTGACACTGACCAAGTTAACTGGCTGTTCTTTATGGGATTTACCATTTAACAGAAATTATCCCACAACCTAATGCCAGAAACTTCGCCTACGAATTTGTTGTTGTCCTCTTGCAATGATGATTGCTAGCAAAAAGGAAATATCATGACATAGGAAGAGAACGAACTTATTCAGTTAGCCATTTCAAGTAGTAACTGACAAATTGATGGATGTTAGACAGTGTTTAGAAGTATAGTTGGCAATCCCGACCAGTCCCTGTCTTATTTTTTCTAGTGGGATGGGATGTCCTGGAACCTGGACAATTCTAGCATCTTGCACTGGGATTCTTCACATACATAGTCCAACAAATATAGACACACATATATTTATACAATAAGTGTTTATAGGTTTATAAAGGGGTATACTTATCAAATGAACCCCCCTAAATAAGAGCCAAGAGGGAATGATAGTGCTCCATTTATAAACCTATAGCCCCATGGCCAACTGTGCCACCCTCCCTGAAATTACTTTGAAAAAGTATCTCCAATTCAGTTTTGGCCAGACCAAACAGACCTAAAGAGAATATTTACAGTTCAGTTTGGTCCAGTTTCTCAGAGAAATGCAGTTTGCTTCGGTTTCTGAAAATCTTTCCCTAGACCAAACCAAACAGAACTGTGAATGCACCTACCTAGAAAATGGCAATTCATAATACAACTGTCAAACCTAGTCTCTAAATAAAAAAGGAATCTTGATATATTGTATCTCATAGATGAACCCTTAATCAAGTACTCACATTATTTTCTAACTGATAATTACTCACTCAAGTTCTCTTATTGTTTTCTTGATGAATGGTAGGTACTAAAACACACCCAGGAGACTGAACACCAATCAATTATTTTCCACCCGAAGGGCAACTTTTCTTCTAATTTCTTAATGACTCTCAATGATGCTTAGTAATTTGATCACCTGTTTTTCAAGTTGATGTTGCCCAAAGAATATTAATGATGAAAAGTCGGAATAACAGGCAGATCTTTACCAGTAAGGTAACAGTGCATGACAGGAACAATAGAACAACTCATGGGAAGGATATCAGTGAAACTATGCTTTTGGAACAACATGAAGGTGAGATTATGATAAACATTGAACTTGTTGTGTGTACATAGAGGACCAAATGGGACACAAAGATATAGAAATTTGACATTAGGCTTATGGATAAATTTATGCCAACGGACAAGTCAGACCCTATCTCATGGGATTGCTCAGCGAATACGATATTAAACTTTGGTTTTCCATTACAACTGACTGGCAATGGATTGAAAGGATCACTTTGAACTTTGACTAGAAATGCAGACAGAAATAAGAAGAAAAGGCATAACTTAACCCAATCTTCATCAGAGAGTTGAGTTGATGCCATACTATTTGTTAACATCCACAACTCAGACAGAAACGAAAGACAAAACGTAGAATATCTGCAATATGGCTTTGTAAGTACTAAGTGCTAATTGAAAATAGATCATCCGAACAAGGAAAATCAATTACCAGTCGGTTCTCATATAACATGTCCAAACACAAAGCTATTGCAATGACAAAGAAACCAACCTCAGACTTGGACCATGACAGGTCAAGGACATCGTCAAGGTGTCCATGGAATGAGCACACTGGCTTCTCTGACAATGCAAAGACAATTTCAGGCACCATAATCTGGTCAAAACTAAAGGATTTCCTGGCAGAGGGAACTTTGGCTCTTCTCTTCTTATCCACATTGTTTGTATCAAAATTAGACGGCATTGATATTGGTTCTGGTGATCCATTACTGAATGCAGAAAAAGGATTAGAACTGACATCCTCCGCTGATGGTGTTGCTGCCACCCTCTCTGTCAGCAATTCCCCCTTCCTCTCCATCTCCATCACCAGCCAAACATGAATGACACGGTCCTCCCCTGCACTTGCAAGATACCTACCATCCAAGCTGAACTTGATGCTCCAGATGGATCCATTGTGGGCTTTTATCTCCTGGATCATATACATACCAGTGAGCTCTTTCCAGGATTTTCCATAATGCCGAACCTTCACTCTCTCGGGGCCATGTTGTGACTGCGCATCCTGGCTGTCATCCGTGGCCGAGCTAGACCTCCTCCCACCCTTCTCCGACGACGTGTCTCTCTCATCACTGCTCCGCCTCTCCCTACGCTGGACGACGTTCTTGATACTCTTCAGCCAGCCCCCCTTCTTCTTTGATCTCGATCCATTCACAAGAGAGCCCGAGTCAACATCACCAGCACTGTCTCTCTTGCCGCCGCCGCCTCCCACACTGCCGCCGCCGGAGTCCTCTACATTTTGCCGACGCATCAGCTCCTGGACGATGGGGGAGTGGCCAACGACAGAGGACTGGAACTCCTCCATGGTCAGCTGCCGCCCCGTCCCCACTTCCCTCAGTTTGTTCCACATCCCATCCTCCCTCAACTCCTTCACCACAAACTCCTCCCCATTGTCCAGGTTCTTGATCGTGCAGTACAAATCACAGTGGCCACCTCGGTGTTTCCCATCCTCGAAGCCGTCTTCCCGACCACCATCCGAATCATGGCTGTCGTTGGTGTTCGCTACCGACGACGAAGACTTGGCAATGGGAGGCTTGTTCGGCGAAGAATGCTGTTTATGTACAAGAGAAGTGGGAGGGGGGCAACCGCCGGCGGAGTGGGGATCCACCGCCCCGTTGGATCTGGATCGGGCGATGGCACAGCACGACGAGTCCTGGCGCCGGTCGAGCCCGTCGCAGGACACCGACCGCCCCATCTCGGCCTGGAACCCGCCCGCCCAGTCGCGATCACCATCGCCCCTCTCGCCATCCTCCCCACCATCTCCGTCACCCACCTGCCTCCGACGGGAGATGGAAGGATCACCTATCAGCCCCATCTGATGGAGCAGCCGCCGCCGGCGCTCCTCCACGGAGGACGGCTGGGAGATCCACACCTCGTACATGGCCGCCGCAGGAAACCTCGGCGCCCGGCCATGGTGGTGGCCGCAGTAGCGGCGGTGGGGATGGCGACGCTGCTGGTGGTCCCCATCGTCGTCGGAGGCGGAGGCAGAGGAGCAGGAGGAGGAGGAGAGGATCCGATCCAGCGACTCGTAGAACTCCTCCTCCTCCTCCCTCCCCGTCTCCTCTTCTCCCTCCTCCTCCCCCTCCCTCGAATGGCTCATCTTGTTAGCCCCCCCGCCGCGGCATTCCCATCCCGATGGCCGCGGGATACAAATGGACGGGAGAGATGGGCCGTCGACAAAAGCCACTGCTCTACACGACTACACGGACAAACCGTAGAGAGAGAGAGGGGGGGGGGGGGGAGCGAAGCCCTATGCAGCAGAGCAGGGAGGGAGGGAGTGGAAGAGAGAGGAAAAAATATCGAGGGTGCAGTTGGAGGGGTTGGGTGCTGTAGATCTAATGGTTTCTGTCTATTTGTCTATCTACATCACAAATCTTTAATATACTGCTGCTCCACCGAGGCACCAACATATTCCAACGCCTAGTACTTCTTCCATGGCCCCCTAGAGGTCGCCAGAAGCATCAGCAGAGGCGAGTGGGAGGAGGGAGCAGAGGGGGGTGGAAAGGGGGGGAGGAGGAGGGGAATGGGAGAGGAATGGAAGTGGAATCCGATCCTCCTCCTCCTCTAATGATCGCCATGTTGAGAAGGGACCACAGCGCAGGGCGGGCAGCCCGATTCGTCGAGGGCGCGCGCGGTGGCGGGCCGGCCCGCGTCATTGTGATGCAACGCCACCCTGACTCGGGGACTCGGTGATCGCGGCTTCCGAGCCGTCCATATCGGGAGATCGCCAGACAGGGGCGCGGGCGGCTGGGGCCCTCCCCGCGCGAGAGCGACGGGTGGCGCTCGCCCGCCCTTCTTCGCCCCCCCGCCTCGGCTTACACCCTCCCACCCAACCAACGGCGGTTACGGAAACTGCAGGAATCTAGGAGGGGCGCGGGGGTCTGGGGGGAGGTGGCGCGCCCGAAACTGGCGTTTTCACTGTTCTGTGCGAGTGGTAAAAGCGGGCGGGGGGAACAAGGGCAACGCCTGCCGCCGCTCGCTGCTGCCGTAGACGCAGCGGGGGGAAAAGGCTGTTGAGGCCTTCTTCGGAAGGAACGAAGGGGGACGGTTAAATGCACCTGTTCACCTGTAGGAGCCCAGTCTTTGGAAGTGCACCTGTTCATCAAAGTTGGTAAATGCAGAGAAGAGGAACACAAATATTTACATAAAAAAAATTCACATAAAATTAAAAAAATTCTGTGAATTTTCTTTTATAAATGACCCTATTTAGTTAGAGGATCTCAACTCCCAAAATAGAGGTTGAAGCAATTAGCTGTAAAATTAATAACTCACTTACTTTAGAGGTGAGCTCATGAAAGTGACTTACATATAAATGAGTTCAAATTTTGATACTCTTCGGAGTACGGGATCCCGCAGTTGTTCTCAAAAGCGGGACGGACAAGGGGGAACAGCGGTGGGCTGGCATCATGGGTAACGGGGATGGGCCTTCTGGCTTCTGCTGCTTCTGTCCGCCCCGTGGGGACGCCTACGCAGCCCATGATGAGGGAGGGGACTTGGGTGGGTCGGTCTTGATGGAGCCAACTTTGTGGAGTCATTTGATGGTGCCGCTGAGCTGTTTGGATTGCTTTGATGGACTAGACGAGCAGAAGGTTTCCCTTGCTCCGGTCCGTTTTCTTGTGGTCCGTTTACCCTTGGCCTACTCTTTTTGAGATTAACCCTATTCTTTAGTAGGGCCGTCAATTGTATGGGTCAACTCGCTCAGTCTAATCTAGTTCATATTAAAGAAAATTAGGTTAGCCTAAATTATATAAATTGAGTTGGATTAAATTTGAATTGTTATTAATTAAATATGGGCTAAACTGGGCTAAAAACGGAGTGACCCAATTTAAACTATTGACTTTTATAATAATTCATACAAAAAGTAAAACACTACTAATAAAACATTTATAAATAGGGTCAGTCCAACCCAATCCAACCCAATCCAATCCACTCACTATTGAATTGCGATTGAATGTGGGTTGAATTTGAATTAAATTTGGACTGAATTTGGGTTAGGCTAAAATTGGGCTGATTTATTTTAAATTTAAGTTAGATTCAAATTATCACATAACTCAGTCCAATCTGCCCAATTTACATTCCTAATCTTTAGGGTAGAATAATGGAGGTTTAATGCTTCAAGCTGACCTCAAAGTTAACTCACCCATTGTCAATGGACGGCACTGATTGACCCATAAAATGCATAGGGAGTTTTACAGTTAGATTAGACAATCGAAATGGATCACGGTTTTCGATAGTCAACAAGTTATTAACTCTAGTTCAATGAAGTCTGCCAAGAATAGTCTCTATAGGTATTAATAATCTCAACTTTGAGTAATCTGTATCCAATCAGAATCAAAATTACTTTGAGAATTAAGACGGTATTTGTTTGAGATAGTGAAGGGATTTCAATGTTCTAAAATACTGGGAGAAATTAAAATGGAGAAAAGTTCAAACATATAGTCAATTATCTCATCAATTTTTTAGATTATCTCAAAAGTCTCAAATTTGAATTTGAAACATCTCGCACCTTCTCATTCAACTATTCTCTCCTCCTCCGTATTCTCAAATTTGAATTTAGGACACTTAACACCCTCTTGATCAGTCAATCAATCTCCATAATTTAGACCTCCACTTTTGTGAACCCCATGTTCAGAAACACCAAATGGGATGTAACAACGAAGAAAGGGATTTGAGAGAAAAAAGCAAGGGGGGGGAGAGAGATGACAGAGGCACAAGGGAAGAAAGGAATCCTAAAGATCTTCTCTTGCTGCCGGCCATCTCCTCATGAGAAAAGCTCAAAACATATGATCATCTTTTTCTTTTTTCTTCAACAGGGAAGGTGGTCGGGGGAGGTGGGGGGCTCGTGTTTTTAATAATGACGCCTGTGAACAAGGTTGAGGCGATTAATTGCCATGATCCTGACGGATTTGGATGCTGCCGCCTTAAGAATTGGTTCACTTACAAACAAAGTGAAATAATGAGGACTACTGTGTTATCATAGGAATTAGAAAGACCCACTACTAATTAGCACAGTTCGAAATCATGTGGCTCCTAGATTTGACATTAATTAACAGAAGCCACAGATTGGAATCAAGGTAGACGTGCAACGTGTTGGCACTGTTCGGTTTTGGGAGCTGCCCACGTTTGAGGACTATAGATCCTTCCTGTCTTCACAAACAGAAGTAAAGAAAAGTCACAACGAATAGCTCATCTTGTTCCTAGTCGTAGGTCTCAATCTTGTGGCAGGCTTAGATGTTGCTGGCATGTTATAAAAGAATATGAAGGATTTTTAAGAAATCACTTCCTAAAGAATCTTGCATATGCCACAAACCTTATGTAAATTACATATATGCACCAAGTAGGTCTAGCTCGGATGGTACCTCATGATCTCTCCATTCGAAGATGTCATAGATTCAACTCTTACCAGGTGTTTACGCTCTATGTATTTGGACGTGGCCCCTAAGATTGCTTCCTTTGGTGATAGAGTTAACTTGGAATTGTTACCTAATTAGACAGAAAATACATATTCATTGTGGAACTATCCCCGCTAGGAGAATTAATGAGAGTTAAACATCTCCTATTTGGAAGGGACCGTAAATATTTGCCCATTGAACCACTTGTCTTAAAAATAATCATTGTATACTCTATCATCAAGCAAAAAAATTCTTGTAAAATATGTATATGCAATATAAAACCTCCTATATAATCATTATATACATAAAGAATTTCTTATTGCGAAGTCTACCATCACTTATATCACTTATAAATTAGAGCTTACTTCAAAATAAAAGAACATTTAGGAGATTTTTCTCAATATATGTAATGCAGGGACTTTTTTTTTTTTCCATATGCGAGATTCTTTATGAGTTATTTGTTAAAATATTTAATATAAAATATCATAAAAATACTATTGCAAGGTTTATTTGGCATTTGTACCATAAATATTGTTTAGATCTTAAAAACGGCCAACTCATCCATAACTCTTTTTTTTTTTTTTTTCCAGTTTTCATTGGCAGTCAAAAATCCCCATAAACCAAAACTTAAAAAATTCAAACTTGGCAATTTTAAAACCAAAAAGTTACAACATTTTACCACACACCAAACAAGTCTTTCATTAGTCATTATCCACGACTAGAAGGCCATGTAATTTGAATCACCTAGGAAACGAAGAACCGGAGAGAAAACAGATCCACAGAGAGGGAGGGAGGAGCCATGCACTGTTAAATTCGGCAGAAGGGAGCTGGCATCGAATCCCTGGGGGATCACAGAGATGTCCTTTCCAGCGGCCAAGAGGCCATAACGAATCCGCACTGTGGCAACGCTTTTGTTCGGAGAGGCAGTGGTCCTGGTTAAGGACGACGATGTGTTGTTGGGGCCGTACATAATAACGTGATGAACGGGACCATTTGGACCGAGTCCGATTCCTCTACGGTCCTCGTTGGACCGTAGAGCATAAGTAACGAAAGGGGGGTGCGAAAACGCGAATTCACGGGGGGCCTAGGCATAGACGCGTTTTTGGCGTTTCTCCCCCCCCCTCATTACTGATGCTCTACAGTCCAATGAAGACGGTAGAAGATCTCTTTTCATTTGGACCAGCTTCCGTTGAGAATGAGCTGTGCTGTCTGTAGAGCCTCTCCCCACCCCTTCTAAAGGGGTGGAGGTCATCTACCTATAGAGAGTTGGAGGGGACTCTTACAATCTTTAATATGAAGTTTTATCAATTTTAGTATATCGCCACTATAGTAAATTTCGAGTTCTTCACTTATACTTTTTAGTAAGATGATTTATGTACTCCTGACCTTTATGAGTGGAGGCACGTTTAAGATCTGAAAGAATGAGATATATAGGATCTCATTTCAAGGCAAAAGGGGATTGTAGGTTTGCCTCGCCCTCCTTCTGTTAATTCTTTTCGAATATTTCATCGGGTTCTCTTTGATAATTAGATTGGTTACTCGGAGTTACTTACGTTAGAATAAGAAATATTTTAATTTGAAATACTTTTAACCTTATATCAAAATAAGATGAAATAAGTAGTTCCGTCATTTTTGCTCGAATGACTTACTGTATTTATTCTTGGAACAACTCAGCCAACCTTAGAATAAGACTAACAAAGTCGAATAAGACTTTCCACTTCCAAACTTATTTCGCTATTATATCTTGAATGAACAACATGAATATCGAGTTTGAGCGATTTTCAAGTTTATCAATTTTTTTAAGAAAATTGACTAATGTCAACCATTTAATCATAAAGATCGGGTGATGGACATTAGCTCGATCTTGGGTTATATACACAAAAGGGAGAAACTAACTACTTCTTTTACTAGACGTCTCTATAAGGAACATATATAGATAACATCATAAGATTAGAGACTGCAAGAATCCCTTCACCCGCTGCATTGCATTGATGGGATTGGCTCCCCCCATTAAGAGGTCCCATTTTGTATGAGAATATGAGGTTCGTCAATTCGAAGAGTCGGATCTCCCATGATTTGATACGAGTCAAGTTGACTCGTGCCGACTCGATCGAGTCGTATTAGAAAAAAAAAAGAAAAAAGAATGACATCAACTCAAATTTATCTCGTCTGAATCAATACAAGTCAATCCGATACGAACAAATCATAAAAAAACCCCATCCTGCTTCGTCAGAGCCGTCCGACATCACGTTACGACCGACGGGCCGGTGAGGTGAAACGGGCCGTAGAACGAGGGAAGACCACCGGCCGGGGCATGTGCGAGTGCGACGGGTGGCCGTACAGCCAACCCCCACCACCCCCGTCGCCGCCAGACGGCAGCTACGGACCCGTGAAACTTTCTAGACTCCGTTTGCACATGACTTGGATAAATGGAGAAAATGGAGATTAATTAGTGGATGAGGTTATTGGCTTCATTTGGCAGAGTTAAAGTGAAGGTAAAGTTGACTTTAGATGTGGGTTAGAGTAACTTAAAAGTAACTTAACTGAGTATAAGTAGCATTTGTTTTTGACCTTATTATATCTGGTGGAAGAAGAAAAAGAATTGGCTACTAAAACATAAAATAATATTCATTTGATTTTAAGGTAATATATGCAAAAAGTCCCTGAAATACAAATTTGTATAATACAAAACATAATATAATCTTAATAAAAACATATTTTAAAGATATTGTGTCATCGCCACTAATCTACGCGCCATACCTGAACGACTCCAAATTGTGATATCTTGAGACTTGTGAGCGACCAATTTGTTTTTACACCCAACTTTTATCCTTATTGCCAATTAAGCTGGCCGAGGCATGCGCAGCCCGGCCCTTCCCCCCTCCCTTCGGACAGCTGCTACTGTACTGCCCATCCGGAGACGTCGAGTCGTCGACCTCGCCGCCAAGAAGTTGCCAATAACTAGAACTAAGTGGGGTTAGAGAGAGAATGAGAGATCGAGAGAGAGAAGGAGAGGGGAGTTGTACGGACGAGGGAGGTGGGTGGTTGACACTTAGAGCTGAGACAACGGAATAAGCCAGGGAGAAGAAGTGGTGAGCTGCCGGGAGGTGGGAGGGGATGGGCCATTTCAACTGGGAATATGATTAAAGGGCGGGTGCCTCCAGATCCAGCGGCACATGCACCGGAGAAGTAGTACAGACAGCGAGCAGAATCTAGACTTGGCTGCTGCACCATGCCACCGCCACCCACACAGCTCATGGGTAAGCATTGGTTCCCCATCGCTGTCACCCACAAGAACCATCCAACGTCGTCGGGAGGGGGCGAGGGGCAGCAGCTAGCATGAGGGTGAGGGCAACGGGCACCGCTCGTTAATTCCCTCTTCCATCCCGTCCACAGGGAGAGGCTTCTTCCTGCTCACCTTCCTTTTCCACTACGCTCTTTACAAGCAGAGACATGCATATCCCAAGTCCCAACGCCGGTGGCAACTCCATGTGCGCGATCCCCATCGGGTTGTGCCGTTCACAGCTGGGGGGTATATATACATGGTGAAGAATCTGGAGATTAGCCATGGGCAGGTGTTCTTGTGTGTGTGTTAGTAAAATGTTTTGGGGTTAGGGGGTGCCTTTGGTTTGCTTGAGAGATTAGAAGTAGGTAATTAGGTTGCATGAAGGTGAGGTAACTCATCACTTATTTTACTCACTTCCAATAGTTTGATTGTCCGAAAAGAAAATTGGAATTCACCTCTTTGAAAGAGATTGGGAAGAGCTAAGGTGGCTTTTTTTTAAAAAGTTGGAAGACATTTTCATGTAACCTACCTACCTCCCTCTAATCAGTTTGAAAACTACTTCGGTCTTAATACCCTATGATGTAGTCGAAGCTATCACGACCGGATTCCGAAGCCGGAATCCGAAGAGAGGGATCCGGTGCTGGGTCGGATCGGTGTTGAGGGGGCCCGACGGGGATCCGGAAGACGAAGGACGCAGAGGCGGAGCCGAGAGGTCCGAAGGCCGGCTCGCTCCGGGAAGTAGGGGCCGAGGTTCCTCCGGCGGGCGAAGGGGCGGCACGAGGCCGAGGATCCTCTGTTGGAAGAGCAGCCGGCGCACGGCGTCGAGACCAGGGAGATGAGTCCGAGGTCGGCGGCCGAGACCGACTCGGGAAGGTCGGCGATGATTCGAACCGAGCTCCTGCAGGAGGGAAAGAAGAAGAAAAACCAGTCAGCAGGAGTCCCGGACTTCAGCCCTGGGGAACCCCCTCCGACGGTCAAGTTAGCTCCTGAAGAAGATTCGATTCAGAAGGCAAAGAGAGTAGCTTTAATGCTTTTCGGACTGTAGTCCTTTAAGGGTCTTGGAGGCTTGAGGAAGCATCCTTTGGGCAATAAATAGCGGTGTATTTATAGCAAAGGATAGCGGATGGTTAACGGTGGCAGCCGATATAGGACTAAATGAGGGCTTACTGATAAACCGCCATAGTGCCTGATCCGCCACCGGAGTGGGCCGGATTCGGCTACCGGACCGAAGGGGGTTGGGCCGCTGATGGGCCGAAGCCTGTTGGGCCTTGGGCTGCCGCGCTGTTCCCGGGCCGTAGGCTGGTGGGCCGCTGACGGGTTGAAGCCTGTTGGGCCGGGAGCGACGGTGCCGCTTATGGGCCGAAGGCTGCTGGGCCGCTGATGGGCCGGAGGCTCCCGGAGGGCCTAGTACTGCTGTTGTTGGGCTGAAAGGGGTTTGGGCTTGCTTTAATGGGCCGAATCGGATTCTGCCTCATCACATAGCCCCCCACTCTTGTCTTCCTCAGTTTTGAGATGGCGAGAGTATAGCCCGAAGCTGTCAGAAGAATAGCGTAACAGGTGTCTTACCCGAAGTTCTGTTCTTTTTTCACTGGGAAGAGGGTGCCCTCGGTCGGCCGAGGGCTACGCGGTTGCTTCGTCTTCGCTCGGAGTGGCAACGAAGGCTCAAAGCTCAGAAGCCGAAGGGCCGAGCCCTCTGACTCGCGTCAGGCTTCATTAAATGGACGGGATGGGCGTCGCCTCGCGAGGAAGCACGGGACACGCGTCGCGCATCCTACCGCTCCGTCGAAAACACAAAAGGATCCTGACCGCCCGCGGGTCGCGGATCGCCTCGGCTCTCTGCCCGAGGCACCACTCGGATTGCCGCCGCTCCCTTCGTGGTCACGTGGATCGGGACACGTGGCGGGCATCCGAGAGATGAGCCGAAAGGTCGGAGCGCCTTCGGCCGTTGATCGCTCTACTTCAAGTCCCGGAGCCGGCCCGTCATCATTGCCGAAGGACGGTGCACGTGGCGGGCATCCGAGAGGAGCGAGGGGACGAGAGGGAGGATCTCGGCCGTTGGCTTCGGCGGGGGGCGCTTCGAATGGGGCTTATAAATACAAGCCCTCAGCGGGGCACTGTTCTTCTTCCTGCTGCTGCGCTTGCATTTCCCCGGCGATGACCCGAGTTCTCCTTCCCTCTCCGGCGAAAGGCCAGCTTCCTGAAGGCTTCGTCCGATCTCGCCGGCCACCGTGGGAGGATCTCCATTCCTCAGAGCGCATCGCTGGTGGAGCTGGGTGGCTTGAGAAGCTGTGCTCGGTTCAGGAGAGACTTCCTCCCCCTTCCTGCGAGTAAGCCTTGGCCTTCTTTCTCCCCTTCGCGGCCTTATGGTCCGGAGTCCTTCCAGTGAGATTACTCCTTCGGACGAGGAGTATACTCCTTCCCACTCTCCAAAATCTTCTCTGTCAGATCCCCTCACCTCGGATTCTCTTGCTTCCGTGATGTCTGAAGAGCCTGAGAACTCTGGGACTGAGGGGTCCGAGACTTCCGGGGCCGAGGTCTCCGGGGCCGAGGTCTCCGGGGCCGAGGCTTCCGGGGCCGAGGTCTCCGGGGCCGAGGCTTCCGGGGCCGAGGCTTCCGGGGCCGAGGCCTCCGAGGCCGAGGCTACCCAGGAAGTCCGGGACCCAGGCCAGACTTCCACCTCGGGACGCCGTCGTCCGGACATTGCTTCGGAAGCATCCTGCGCCCTTTCGGACGTAGAGGTGAGGAACCTAGTTTCTTACTTCCAGCTTCCTTCCTAGACGACCCCCCATCGGCCCGACTCCGCCACCAGGGCCAACTCTCTCCGACCGGGCTCCTTCTCCATCTATGTTGATAGCTTCGAGGCGGGCTTCCGTCTTCCTCTTCCCACCTTTGTCATTAACATCCTCAGCTTCTACGGGCTGGCCCCGTTTCAGCTCTTTCCCAATTCTTGGCGCACTGTATACGATTTTTTGAGTGTTTTCGCTCGTATACAGATCAACCCTTCCATCAATGTCTTCCGTTATCTCTTTAAGATCCAAAGGCAGGGGAAATCCGAGTGGTATTGCTTCGTCCCTCGGGTCGGCCGAAGCAAATTCTTCAGGAAGCCCTCGTCCATCCACGGCTGGAAGAGGAAGTTCATCTTCATCTCTCTGCCGGAGAACGAGAAGGGCGTGGCCCTTTCCCACCGAATGGGCGCCGCTGGCCGCAGGCCTCTCGGACCCTCCTGCTCTGACCCCCGTACAGAGCACTCTCGTGGGCCATGTCCAGGTCATGGCCCCGTACGACATCTGGGGGCTCCTCAGCGCGTCAGAGCGGCTGGTGAACGCCGGGGTATGGCCGGATCCTCGGTCCGATCCGGTGCGGGCCTTTCCCTACCTTCCTCCCGGGGAGACTCCGCAGGGCCGCGGAGGAAGGGCTGCCGCTCCTCCGGCCGAAGCTCCTCCGGCTGGGGATGCTGATGAAGTTTCGGCCGAGGGTAAGTCGGCTTTGAATTCGTTACTTGCTCATCGTTTTGTTTCTAACATACTCTTCTTGCTTGCAGCAATGGCCGACCTCGATGCCCTCCTCGCCCTGATATCCGACCAGCGCGGTCCAGGACGGACACCGGCCTCGCAAGCGGCAGGCAGGTCCGGCCGAGGTGCTGGAGCTCCGAGGACCCGAGGCGGGGTCCCGAGGACTGCGGCCTCCGCCGAGGGCCGCGCTGCCGCTGCTGCTCTCGAGAGGGAGCAGAAGACAAAGTTCGCCGCTCGAAGGGGCGGCCGAGCGTCGAAGCGCCCCCGGGTAGAGGAGGCCGAAGAGGCGGAGCCGGCTCGGCTGATCAGGAGGAGCGCCGTGGCCCGAAGGGCCGCTAGGCTGGCGTCTCCCGAGGCGCCGAGGGGCGACTCCCCTCCAGCCGTAACGGCAGGGGCCGATGACGGAGGCGCTGGGTCGCAGGCGCCCCGGGCGCAACGCGAATGGTGGCACCCCGAGCCGGGGGTGTACAAGGACGAGAGCATGGAGGACTCACAGACGTGCCTCCGTCTACTCAGCAGCCTCACTCTCCCTTCAGCTTTCGAAGAGCTGAAGGATCACTCCGTCACCGACCTGGCGGCGATGAGTGCCCGGTTGGCGGTCCAGGTAAGAAGCCTGAAAGTGCTTCGACTTAGCTCTCCTTAGCTGTCTTTTGATTTTCTCTGACCCTTGTCTGCTTTCGGTCCGCAGGCTGCGGTGACGGGTAGCGTCCTGTTGCACCATCAGGAGCTGCTCCGACTCAAGCTCCTGGAGGCCGAGGAGGAGCCGGCCGGTTCGGGTGAGGGTACCTCGGCGGTGCCCCGTATCGAGCCCTTAGTCGATGGGCTCGTAACCGCGAGCTCCCGGACGCGGACGCAGCTGGAGGAGAGGGCAGCAGAGGCTCGCGCTGCCGCCGAGGCCAAGGAAAAGGCCGAGCGGGAGAAGGAGAAGGCCGAGAGCGAGCTCGCTGCGGCTCAGTCCGAGATCCGGGCCCTCAAGGCCCAGATCCAGGACAAGGAGTCCCGGCGGGCTTCGGAGAAGCGCCGCCACGCCGAGGAGGTGTCGGCTCTGAAGCGGGAACTGGAAGAGGTGGCGGACTCGGCCGTAGCCGATTACAAAGCCGGTCGTGACTACGCCGAAGAGATCCTCCGAGCCCAGCTGCTAGCGTCTTCTTCGGTCTTCGACCTCGGACTGGCTGTCGCCCAGAGGGCCTGCCCGAGCGTCGATTTGACCGGGGTCGCCCTGCCGATGGGCGAGGAAGCCAGGGAGCTCCTATCCTGGTCGAAGGATCTTATGGCCGAGAGGGCCTCGCCTCCAGTTCCTGAAGACGAAGCCGTGACCGCCGAGGAGGCCCCCGCCGAGGCTGCCGCTCCTGAAGCGGTGCAGATTGTCGACTCTCCCTCTCCCTCTCCTGGCCGAAGCGTCGTCGAAGCGGAGGAGGAAAGGGTCGTCGAGGGCTGATACGAGGGCTCCCCTCGGTTTTTGTTTTCCCACTTTTGTAAGCCTTCGGCCAGGCATATGGCCGAGTTTGTACTTCCTCTTGCTTGTGAATACAAGGAATGTTTTTGGCTTTACCTCGTTGTTTTCTGCATGACTTGAGTGGATCTGGCCTTTCTGAAGTCCGAGATCCTTCTGTCGTTCGCCAAAGTGTGCGAAGCCGAGACCCGATGTAGGTTCGGATAGGGCGTTGATAGAATCTCGCCAGCAGATACGGCTGCTTTAGATGCGGTTCGTGTGGCCGAAGCCGCTCCCACTTCGTCTTATGCAGACTCAGAGAATAACCTGCCGCGTCCTGATCCGGATTTCATGGCCGAAGCCATTCGTCGGATCGAAGGACTCGCGGACTTTGAAAGGACCATGCCGCTCCCGGTACGGTTTGCATGGCCGAAGCCACTCCCGATACGGTTTACACGGACTTAGAGAAAGCCATGCCGCGTCCTGATCCGGATTACATGGCTGAAGCTATTCGTCGGATCGAAGGACTCGCGGACTTTAAGAGAACCATGCCGCTCCCGGTACGGTTTGCATGGCCGAAGCCACTCCCGATATGGTTTTCACGGACTTAGAGAAAGCCATGCCGCGTCCTGATCCGGATTACATGGCCGAAGCCATTCGTCGGATCGAAGGACTTGCGGACTTTAAGAGAACCATGCCGCTCCCGGTACGGTTTGCATGGCCGAAGCCACTCCCGATACGGTTTACACGGACTTAGAGAAAACCATGCCGCGTCCTGATCCGGATGACATGGCCGAAGCCATTCGTCGGATCGAAGGACTTGCGGACTTTAAGAGAACCATGACGCTCCCGGTACGGTTTGCATGGCCGAAGCCACTCCCGATACGGTTTACACGGACTTGGAGAAAACCATGCCGCGTCCTGATCCGGATTACATGGCCGAAGCCATTCGTCGGATCGAAGGACTTGCGGACTTTGAGAATTCTGTGCCGCTCTGATTCGGTACGCATGGCCGGAGCCACTCCGAATTAGGTTGCCGCGGACTTTTGCTGAGAAATCCGTGCTGCTCTGATTCGGTCCGCATGGCCGGAGCCACTCCGAATCAGGTTGCCGCGGACTTTTACTGAGAAATCCGTGTCGCTCTGATTCGGTCCGCATGGCCGGAGCCACTCCGAATCAGGTTGCCGTGGACTTTTGCTGATAAATCCGTGCCGCTCTGATTCAGTACGCATGGCCGGAGCCACTCCGAATCAGGTTGCCGCGGACTTTTGCTGATAAATCCGTGCCGCTCTGATTCGGTACGCATGGCCGGAGCCACTCCGAATCAGGTTGCCGCGGACTTTTGCTGATAAATCCGTGCCGCTCTGATTCGGTACGCATGGCCGGAGCCACTCCGAATCAGGTTACCGCGGACTTTTGCCGATAAATCCGTGCCGCTCTGATTCGGTACGCATGGCCGGAGCCACTCCGAATCAGGTTGCCGCGCACTTTTGCCGATAAATCCGTGCCGCTCTGATTCGGTACGCATGGCCGGAGCTACTCCGAATCAGGTTGCCGCGCACTTTTGCCGATAAATCCGTGCCGCTCTGATTCGGTACGCATGGCCGGAGCCACTCCGAATCAGGTTGCTGCGCACTTTTGCTGATAAATCCGTGCCACTCTGATTCGGTACGCATGGCCGGAGCCACTCCGAATCAGGTTGCCGCGGACTTTTGCTGATAAATCCGTGCGCTCTGATTCGGTACGCATGGTCGGAGCCACTCCGAATCAGGTTGCCGTGGACTTTTGCTGATAAATCCGTGCTGCTCTGATTCGGTACGCATGGCCGGAGCCACTCCGAATCAGGTTGCCGCGGACTTTTGCCGATAAATCCGTGCCGCTCTGATTCGGTACGCATGGCCGGAGCCACTCCGAATCAGGTTGCTGCGGACTTTTGCCGATAAATTGCTGAGACACTTTTCAAAGAACAGACTTTCCTTATCTCCTGGCTAAATTCCAGGTTAATTTACATGAAGTGCCGAAGGTACCCCGTATTCGAGATAAGGGGGATGCGTGTCCGAAGGGGTCCCTAATCCGCGGGCCCCTCGGTTGCTTCCGTTTACAAATACTTCAGTCATTTTAAAGGCGTAGCCTTAAAAATGAAAAGGGGATCTCTTCGGTTGTTGCCTCGTTGCTCCGAGGTTCTCCGGTCGCGCCTCGGTCGAGGTTGTTCTTACTGGTATAGTGGCTGCTGGCCTGCTCTGGCAAGGCGATCTATCTCCTCCCGAAGTTGCCGACATTCATCAGTTATGTGACCGGTCTCCTGATGGTATTCGCAATATCTGCTAGGGTCCCTTCGGCGAGGATCAGATTTTATGCGTTGAGGCCGCCGGAGCATATGCTTTACCTCCGTAAGCATTTGGGAAGGGGGAACAGGTAGCGGTAGGTGCCGCGGCTACGGACCCTTTTGCTTGCCTCGGTCCCGCTCCTTCCGATATCGCCTACGTGGAGGTTCCTGATTTACAAGTGGTGGGTGAGTTGCCCGAGGGGCAGGCGGTGCCAAGGGCTCGTCGTTCACCGAAACGGCCTCGTCGACGAAGACTTGCGAAGACGCTGGCCGAGGCTCCTCGTCCCGTACAGGACGAAAGAGAGGTGCCTGATGGGGGAGTTGGCTTAACATCCCCATGTACTGGGCCATGGCAGATACCATGTTTGCCAAAGAAGTGACAGTGGCAGTCAGTGTGGTCATTTGTTGCTGGAGTTCCGTTATCCGGTCGTCTTCAGCTGTAGACCCTGGCTTGACTAGCCATGCCGCGCTCAAGGGGGCGGATGGGGTGCCTTCGGAAAGTGGTAACTGCACCGGGGCCTCATGTTCCTCTGTTTCGCTTTGACCGGATCGTCGGTTTATAGGTTGCTGAGACATGACTTGTTTTGTTGGTTTCCCACAGACGGCGCCACGTGATGTAGCCAAAGCTATCACGACCGGATTCCGAAGCCGGAGTCCGAAGAGAGGGATCCGGTGCTGGGTCGGATCGGTGTTGAGGGGGCCCGACGGGGATCCGGAAGACGAAGGACGCAGAGGCGGAGCCGAGAGGTCCGAAGGCTGGCTCGCTCCGGGAAGTCGGGGCCGAGGTTCCTCCGACGGGCGAAGGGGCGGCACGAGGCCGAGGATCCTCTATTGGAAGAGCAACCGGCGCACGGCGTCGAGACCAGGAAGAGGAGTCCGAGGTCGGCGGCCGAGACCGACTCGGGAAGGTCGGCGATGATTCGAACCGAGCTCCTGCAGGAGGGAAAGAAGAAGAAAAACTAGTCAGCAGGAGTCCCGGACTTCAGCCCTGGGGAACCCCCTCCGACGGTCAAGTTAGCTCCTGAAGAAGATTCGATTCAGAAGGCAAAGAGAGTAGCTTTAATGCTTTTCGGACTGTAGTCCTTTAAGGGTCTCGGAGGCTTGAGGAAGCATCCTTTGAGCAATAAATAACGGTGTATTTATAGCAAAGGATAACGGATGGTTAACGGTGGCAGCCGATATAGGACTAAATGAGGGTTTACTGATAAACCGCCATAGTGTCTGATCCGCCACCGGAGTGAGCCGGATTCGGCTACCGGGCCGAAGGGGGTTGGGCCGCTGATGGGCCGAAGCCTGTTCGGCCTTGGACTGCCGCGCTGTTCCCGGGCCGTAGGCTGGTGGGCCGTTGACGGGATGAAGCCTGTTGGGCCGGGAACGACGGTGCCGCTTATGGGCCGAAGGCTGCTGGGCCGCTAATGGGCCGGAGGCTCCCGGAGGGCCTGGTACTGCTGCTGTTGGGCTGAAAGGGGTTTGGGCTTGCTTTAATGGGCCGAATCGGATTCTGCCTCATCACCCTACAGCAAACCAATTAATTAGAAAGCAATTGCAAACAACTACATAATAGACTTGTCTTTTTGGAAGTTATAAATAATCAAAGTACCATGGTTTGAACTCACTTTAAGCAACTTAATTTGATGAACTAAATGAGTTACTTATGTTTGACCAGAGTCCCTAGCTATTTGTATAGATTTTTTTTTTCCCATTTTCTTAGTGGTGATCACTAATTGCTAATAAAACAAAGCTATCTTGTCTTCTTACTACACTACCTTAGACGTGCATACTGTGCACCTATAGAAGGAGAGAGAAGTCTACAAAATTTGGGAGAGGATATGCGTCCGTTAAAGGAATTGTGTTGAATAAGGATGCGTTGAGTTTGCGTGCGTGGGCTTCCCATTACTCGAACAAGAGAAGAGATCCTCTCCGTATATGTTTAGATCGGAGTCCAGCAATATTGAGGGGGGCAAAACATCGTAAAAAATTCTCCCATGTAATCTCAAAATTAAATAAATAACTAGGTCATTTTCCTTCTCACTACTGTTGAACTCCGATTCAAACGTATACTGAAAAGATCTCTTCTCCTTGAACAAGTGACAAGATGCATGATGCCGGCATACTTCCGGCCGGGCATAAGATACGTGGGTGATGAGAACTCAGTTAGTGTTTTCTACGTAAAAGATAGGTGGGAAGAACAAACATGGTGTCACAAAAAGTCTCCAGCAACTATTTTGGAATGGGGAAGGGACAAGTCAGAGTTCTATTTGTGGATGCGATCTTTTTTTATAATCTCCATCTGATTTTGGAGTCTGGTTCCTGAGGTGCAGGGGAGGACGGGAATGAGTTAAGTGCAAAAAGGTGGAGGGAGTTTTTCAAGAAAACCCCTCATGAAGATTAAAAAAAAAATTCACGTGCACTTACCGAGTTTCATCCTCACCTGCACTTAGAGGATCCCGATTTATTTTGCATAGCACTCTATGACTAACCATGCAGAAAAACAATTGCTTCTATTAAAAATCATTGGGCTATCCATCTCAGAGCACTTAGAGTTCAAAAAAGAAAAATTCCGATTCAGAGCATCATCTATTTAAATGTCTTATTTTATTCCTTCTATAATGAGACTATTTTCTGACAGCTTCAAAGTTCTCAGTAAGAGAAATTGTGGCTCCTTAGTGCACCCAATTGATAGAGACTAAAAGTTTTACTCTATTTTTCCTACACTAATGATTCTCCACTTTGACATATATATGAGATTATTTGTAAAATTTCTTACCTTTTAAGAACCAGATTTTATAATTCAAATGGGCTATGAATGTTATAACATATGAACTAATAAAATAAAATTGTATAAAGAAAATAGAATAGGTAATAGAGGCAACACAGTCTGATAGGCGTTTCGTCATGGGTCCAGTGGGGCCTATCTATCTGAGTACTACCCTGGATGTTCCCTCCTCTCCTCCACCTCAACTGTATTGAAATCCTCGTGACCAAGATATCTTAAACTCCTTACATCGGCTGGTAGCTTAATTAGGCAGTAGTGGGAGAGAAAGATGAGAAGAGAATATAGACTTTTTAAGTTTATATAGAGACTTTTTAAGTTTTAATAAAAAGAAATGATTCAGTGACCTCGACCTCATCATGAGACACACTTTACTCTTCCTGTAAAATTACGAAAAAAGTAAAATGAAAAATATCTATGATTGTGTGACTCGACTTCAAGATCATGAAGTCGAGCTCACTGAATCAAACCTCTTTAACAAATTAATGTTAAAAGATCCTGAGTCCAAAATGTCCCAGTCCATGTGACCCCAATCCACCTCCATTACGTCCAATCCGCCATGAACGTCGAGATTAACGACCATTACCTGTGAGGCAGATTGAAAGCATAAGGTGCCCACAACTATAATGGAGCAAATGGCCAACTTGAAGTAGACAGCCTATGGCCCAATCTAACTTGGTCTTATTTTGACGAGGTTGGACAGAAGTTTATCTAACCCAAGTTAGACTTGGACCAACATACTTTAACCCGAATTTTGAGATGATGCTAGATATATCAATGCATGCTTAATGATGTAGCCGAAGCTATCACGACCGGATTCCGAAGCCGGAATCCAAAGAGAGGGATCCGGTGCTGGGTCGGATCGGTGTTGAGGCGGCCCGACGGGGATTCGGAAGAGGAAGGACGCAGAGGTGGAGCCGAAAGGTCCGAAGGCCGGCTCGCTCCGGGAAGTCGGGGCCGAGGCTCCTCTGGCGGACGAAGGGGCAGCACGAGGCCGAGGATCCCCTGTCGCAAAGGCAGCTGGCGCACGGCGTCGAGACCAGAGAGAGGAGTCCGAGGTCGGCGGCCGAGACCGACTCGGGAAGGTCGGCGATGATTCGAACCGAGCTCCTGCAGGAGGGAAAGAAGAAGAAAAAAAAACCAGTCAGCAGGAGTCCCGGGCTTCAGCCCTGGGGAACCCCCTCCGACGGTCAAGTTAGCTCTTGAAGAAGATTCGATTCAGAAGGCAAATAGAGTAGCTTTAATGCTTTTCGGACTGTAGTCCTTTAAGGATCTCAGAGGCTTGCGGAAGCATCATTTGGGCAATAAATAGCGGTGTATTTATAGCAAAAGATAGCGGATGGTTAACGGTGGCAGCCGATATAGGACTAAATGAGGGCTTACTGATAAACCGCCATAGTGCATGATCCGCCACCGGAGTGGGCCGGATTCGGCTACCGGGCCGAAGGGGGTTGGGCCGCTGATGGGCCGAAGCCTGTTGGGCCTTGGACTGCCGCGCTGTTCCCGGGCCGTAGGCTGGTGGGCCGCTGACGGGCTGAAGCCTGTTGGGCCGGGAGCGACGGTGCCGCTTATGGGCCGAAGGCTGCTGGGCAGCTGACGGGCCGGAGGCTCCCGGAGGGCCTGGTACTGCTGCTGTTGGGCTGAACGGGGTTTGGACTTGCTTTAATGGGCCGAATCAGATTCTGCATCATCACTTAACTTAGAAGATCTTCCTCTCTTTCTAATTTTTTCCATTTTTACTTCCAAATAGTGTCAAAAGGGGTGGTGTGTAGAGATATTTGTGAGGGGAGTATTTGTGATGATTGAAGGTGGGTCACGTATGTAGAGAATAAGTTGCCTCCGGGAGTACTCTTGACAATTCATGACATATCATGTTTTTGGAGGGTAGACAGTGAAAACTAGAGTAGAACAATAATTATTTGGGGATTTTTGCATATAACCTCCTGAAAGACTATATACTGGTGAAAAAATTCATGTACAGTGAGTCTTTATGAAATTTCATCTGAACATGTATATAATCTCCTCACTTGGTGAACCGGCAGGAGGCTAAATGTTTGTAAAGTAATCATACATGCCACTTCTTTACAAATACTCACTGTACAGGAACTTCTCGGGAATTCACCGTACTCCGCCCCAATTTATTTGTAAAATAGGTTATCTGGAATTACTTATTCGGAATAGCATATACTAGAATAAGAGATATTTAGTTTTGATAATTTTGTGAGACCCATTGGCGGAATAAAAAGAATAAACAATGCTCGAGTCTAAGGTCAAAGTGCTTATTCTTCTTATTCTAGTATAAACAATTTTAATGCAGTATAAACTATTCCGTCTATTAAACTAGAATTAATTTTATTCTAAAAATAAGACCCCTTATTCTACTCTTATTCGCTTACTAAATCAGCGGCGAAGATTATTCACAAAACCCCACTTATATGGGATACAATAATCATTTGAAGAGTGGCCCATCTAACTTAAAACACCACATTCAAGTCAACCCAGCTTAACAGCCGCACACAGGATGACAGGATACCTACCGGTTGGGATAACCATTATTGGATTAAAAAACACGTTCACCACATGGCTTGTTGTTTGGAAATCCATAGAAATGATTTTTTTCAAAACCGCACCTGCTATCAAATTAGAGAGGTCTTCAGTTTGGTCAATTTTGGAATTGACCATTTAAAATTGATATTTCAATCATACTGATTTATTTAATTAAATAATTCAAGTAGTAGTCAAGTTCAGATTTGAATAGTTTCATATGACATTTTATAAAAGAAAATATAGTAGTTAACTTGGAATCGACTGATTTTCACGTAAATAAGACTAAATAATCATTTTTTTATTGGTTTCCTCAATTTTTACAGATAGCTTTGGATGAACTGGACCAAAAAGGTTACTGGCTGGTTTTAGTTTTTTTTCTGGTTAACTAGTTGTTCCAGTCTATAATTTTTAAAATACTGATAAAAAGTTGTAATGGTGGAACAGTAATCATAGGGAACGTAGTAAGGAGCAGTAGCCAGGAACATCATACATCCAATTATGGTGTAACACTTGAGTGTAGAGTAGTATATAGCTTTTTTTTTTTTTTTTTTTTGGCTCAAGAGTAGTATATAGCTAGCTAGCTACCGGCGTTGATACAGGAATTAAAAGAAAAAATCCAACAGTAGCTGTGCCAACAGTCTTATGGATGCCACTGCTCCAAAATCTTCGACTGCCATCATGAACAGGAACTTCACTTTTCTCTTTCCTCGGATCTGAAATGATATCCTCTAAGTGCATCTATTGATCGGAGTAAGTAAGCATACAGGGTCATTTTGTAAAAACCTTTCACATTGAGAGCGCCAAATTCGGTTCGGCCCATTTACTAAGTGGGCCGACCCGTTATGAAGCGCCTAAGACGCCCTTGGAATTCACTGGACCCTTTTTGAAGTGTCATGAACACATTCCCATCAGAAGCCCATTCGAATCCGTAACAGACTCCGGAGGGTTCGGGACGATCCACTCTCCTTAAGAAAGTCCTTTCTGAATTCCCCTCTGATCTTCTAAAAAAGAAAACCTACACCAAGTAAGAAAGCCGAAATCCTCGGAATCCCGTCTGGCTCGGAATCGGATTCAAGCTTATTCCATTATGTCCTGCTTGCGGACTCTCGATCCTCAACTATAAAAAGGACCATCCAGTAACCTCAGGAAGTATGTCCAAAACAATCTCAAAAGCCTCTAAAACTATGCACCAATATTTGGTCCTGACTTAGGCATCGGAGGGAACTCTCCGGAATTGGAACCGGAGTCTCCTTTGACCTTTTGTCTTCCTTGCGGGGAGCGGCAAAGAGATTTCGATGGCATAAGAAGGTTGGCCGTGCGATCAAGATCGGACGAATCCTTGACCCAACACACGTGAAACTTTTTTATTCCATATGAAGGATTTTTTTAAAACCAAATGTCCATACCTTTCCTCTCTACACAGACTACACTTACCGACTTCGATCAGTTGGTGCATTTAAGGGATTCCATTTCCTCAAACATTGACTGGTAATGAGTCATTCATATGGGGGTCCTCTGGAAGGCTTTTCCTACCTAAGGCACTTCCTCCACCCTCCGCCCTCCATCTTACTTCTGCTGTACCCATGGTGATCCCTTCTGCTCGAAAGAGTTCCAGCTAGGTTTTTGGAGTTTTCATAGGTGAGCTCGTGTCCCAGTGGCGATTCAGTATGCCTCTATGCATGTTCCTCCGAACTACCATTTCCATCTGCCAGTGTTTGATGTAGCCCCTTCAGCATCTCTTTGCTGATGATTCCAAGGATTTCTCTTATGCATTCCTCTCCTCATTGGTGAATCCCCGATGCCTAGCTGACTGGTGTTCAACAAAGCTCCTGATGGTGGTTATTACCTGTTGTGTTTTGTGTGGTTGCACCGATGGAGGATGTGATGCCATATGGTGCTCTACCTTACCTAGTTGCATTGTTTGACTGCCCTTTGTTTGTACTATTAGGTTTAGGTTTGACAAAATCTAGTAAAGTCCCAGAACCTTATTAGATGAATGGAGATCCTCTACCCGTCCTCCTACAAGACTGCAGTGCATATGGTAAGAGCAAATAATAAGCAATAATAATAATAGTGATAGGTTAAATGGTGGCGATAAACAGTGACGATGGATAATGAGCATGAACAGTAGGAACTGAAAATAATACTAAATAGTGAACAATAAACGACTACAAGAAAACCCACTATTTTTCTCAGTAATAGTGAACAATAAACGATTATACAAAGACCCATCATTTTTCTCTAAAGCTCACTTTGTTTGTGGAATAAGGCCAGAATAACTGATATAAAGGTCCTATTCTGATTTGGTTGAGGGTATGCCCAATTCCTCCAACTCCCCAAATCTACCTGGAATAGTTAATTCTTCCAATTCTCTTAATTTTACTTTTTATTTCACTCATTATTCTACTTATTCTTACCAAATCACTTGGAATAGCGCAGTATAATTCTCCTTATTCTAGGTGGACTATCAAATCAAAATACCTCTTATTCTGATTTAAGAAATCTCTAAAATTTTATTCTGGTTTAAGTTATTCTGCAAACAAAGTGAGTTTAAGTGTGAAAGTTCCCCAAATAACATTGAAGAAGTATATAGGCTTTAAACAAGCAATGTGCGACAATCATCACAGTTCTTGCCCTAACCTGTGCCACTTTTAAGCATGGTTATTACCCTTTTTTCAATTTAGGGGTCTGCTCTCCAATTTCCTCTTCTTCTTCTCTCGAGCGTCCCCTCCTTTATTCTCTCCTCTCACTCTTCTCCTAAACGTCATCAAAGGCTTGCCGACCTAAACGAAAAGAAGTGAGGTGTGCTGCCCCTTAAGAGGGGCCTGTTGATGCTTAAGGAGATAGTGTTCAGTGAAGGCCAATGTGCAATGCATTTAAGGATGTGGGCCATATCTCCATAGACTCATAGGTGCAAGTGCAACTCTCCATTTCAACGAAGGACATCCCAAGGGGAGTTGGTTCACCGCCTGTTTTTTATTTGAAAGGTGGCAGGTTCGAATCTGGTTAGAGTTTAACACCTTCCCATATGCAGCTTTAGGTGCGGTTGAGATTACTTCTCCGAAAAATCAGTTCGACCTAAAATCCTCACCTGATTAGGTAGAACTTTTGACCGTTTCGAAATTAGCTCCAAAATATTTGAAAGACATCTCGGATTCCACTTGGTTTGAGCTTTGGTTGTTTGTAAATATTTGTACTCGTGGCCTTAAGAGTCACCCTTCAAAAAAAAAAAACTCATCATTTCAACTATATTTCAGTCAAAGAAATAGTCTAGTAATACTTCTTACGGTCGGCACGTAGGTTGGATGGTAAAGAATGACTTCCTTAAGTGAGAAACTATAGGTTCGAAAATCATTAGATGTGTAAAAGCATCGCTTCGTGTGGTATGTAAGTCTAACATTATCTTTTTGAACTTTGATAGAAGTCTCACTGTGTACATTTATTCTTAAAATTTGAAGAATACATACACTTTAAAAAAAAAACACATCTTCTTAACACTTTTTTAATATGTTTTATTAAAAAATCTCTCACTTTCTCATTATAAAAGAAAACTAGACATCCAATCATTAAATACAGTATCTTTTTCCATCCTGTGTCACATTCTCAGTTTTGATGGTGGACAATTAGAATCCATTCCATCTATGACAAGAATGACATGTCATCCCATGTGGGTTCTACCAGTGGACAAGCCGTCCATCAATAAACATCATGATTCATAAGATGTCATCAATGGCGAAAGGAAAAAAAAATTATTTTGGTTCTAATAAAAAGACTTTAAATATAAAGGTATTTGTATATAGACAATCTCTCTTTCTCTCTCTCTCTCTCTCTCTCTCTCTCTCTCTCTATATATATATATATATATATATATATATATATATATAATGTTTTCAATTCAAAAACTTGTTGGGAAGAGGAGGCCAAGGCCCTTGCTTGCTCCCTAGCTCCATGGTGTTTTTTTCTCTTACAGTATTTTCCTATCTGGCTTTAGTGTTTCAGTCTAAAACTATCAAAAACTAAAATTAGGGATTTTTGAACTGTCACTTTTAAAATCAAAAGTTTTAATTTTGTGATCCTAAAATTAGTGATTTTTCAAAATCGACATTTTACCAACTCCTAAATAAAACCCAATTACGATTATTAATCAGTCTGCCAAATCAACTAGACTGCGGGGAGATTGATTAGTCGAAACATTCAACCCTCATTATTGTTTGCTTACATTTCGTTAGTTGATTGCGGAGAGATTGGAGGAACAGTGGGAAACACATTAGAATATTCTACGATATAAATTTGATTTATTAGGCCAGCTGGGTCATGTACTAAAGGTATCTTTTGCTCATCACATCTTGTGGAGACATGCATGCCTCTTACTGAAGGCACCTCTTCAACAAAGTGGCCAAAGGAAGCGCCTTTCAAAACACATTGACACGAACATATTTAAAAAAAGGGCGACAGCTACGATTGCTGACAAAGCTGGAAAGAATAGTTCTTTATTTTCTTTGTGGAACCAGGCTTTTATTTGTTTACAGCATCTATAATTGCCGACAAAAAAAAAAAAAAAATTGTCTATTTGACAAGGCTTTGGTTGGGAGGCTTTTCCCGATGAGCCGTCCCACAATTCACACCTGCTGACATAAGCTATCCCTTGTAATAAATTGTTCATTTTAAGCCCAAAAATAATAGAATTAGTTTTAGATGATTGAAATAACACTCTAAGGCTTTGAGACGATTTTTCAGTAAGAATAAAGTCATATGAATCTATTTTAGGGGTTGGCTGATTTGACAAGAAATGTCTATTTTTGAAATCAGTGTTTTTCATAATCATGAAAATTAAATTCCTAGTTTTAAAATCATCAGGTTTAAAATATTAAAGTTTGGTCTTTGGTGGTTTTGAACATAAAACTGAAATCAATTAAAAAGTGTACTATATCAGTCAATCAATTTTGAAATATAGTAATTTACAACACTTCAAACTTTTCTTTTTTTTTGGAAGTACAACACTTCAAACATAACATACAACACTTTAAATGAACAAAAAATACCGTAAAATAATTTACAGTAAAATACAAACATAAGAAAAATAATGGTTGACAGCGTTTTATGATGTTTTTACAACTTCGGTACATCAAAGGACCCTTTATTGCAAGAAATAGTTTTTGGGACAGGATTCTTTTCCTTGATATTTTATGAGCTTGAAAGACACTCAATTTATGAGTTTAAAATGTTTCATAAGGCTAACTATGTATGATTATCTACCATCTTTATGTTTGCTTTTATTTTCTTTTTAGCTAAGAAAAGGAAAAAGAATTCTTCAACCTATAATGACTTGGTAAAGATTGAAATTCATATTCTGCATCTTTAGATTTGATGGACATCTAATAGGTGGTGGAGTTTCCTTCGATCCAGAAAAATCTAGATTTGGCTAAGAAAAGATATTCTTATAGATTTTACCCATATCCTCATGAAAACAGAATATCAAAAAATATCCAGATACATACGCACCCCCCCTCCCTACTACTTTGCATTTTTTTACCTTCAAACAAATTATTCATGAGAAGGAATAAAGGGCACATTCATATTTTGTAGTACCAATTCTAACTTTTTTTATCCATTCTAAATGACATTTTTAAAAGTATGAGATTTTCCTCAAATCTAAATATTTCAGTTGATGAAGTGACACTTGCCAAATTTTGAATTTTTCCAAAATTTTAGTTAGGAAAGTGTTCCCTAGAAAAAGGTCAGTGATTACTAAGAAACATGATAGCTCCTGCTTGAACATGTTGAATTGATGCTTTCTTATGTAATCACAGTGCTGGATAATTTAAGAAACATTTAAAAATGGGAAGAAGATTGGAGAAGGAAGATAATAACGCACTCGTCTATATTAGTTTACATGCATGCAATGTAGGAAATGTGCTAATTGAAAAAAAAAAAATCATATCAAGAATGTATACAATATAAGAAATATATTAATCGCGCAGAAGAATTGAGTCAAAAGTAACATGAAAATAAACCCGCTTATCTATTCATTAAAACAGATACCAACTGCAGCTGGGACTGCAATGCTCCATCGAAACGATACAGAATTCAGTAATAGAAAAGTCTCATCAAGAATCTAAATAAATTCCATTCGATGTTAACACGGTACTTGGGAACTGGGACTCCAATGCTCCATCGAAACTACTAGCCTTATCAAAGGTCCATAAAGAACCCAAATACGTAAAACCGTCAACTCACTGATCAGTTCCAGAAAGCACCTTAGCGGTGGGCAGTGATTTAAGATGCGGAACGCATGCAGATGTAAGACTAACAAGGGCAAGCGTGATGCAAAAAAAATGATGAGAATCCCATAAAGGAACCCACAACAAAAGGACCACATATTGATCAACTCAGGAGCATGATTAGAAGCTGCATTGCTTTAGTTTTAAAAAGAAAGAACAAGATGACGATAATAACAAACATCATTATCACAAGCAAAGCCCCTAATCAGGGCCTTTTCCAAATACACGTTTTTCACTCTGCCAACCATATCCCTGCCCATCCTGACTTCCGTCACCTGAAACCTTTCCCCACTTATACTGGGGCGGAGGTGGCGGGGGAAGTGACAATGACATTGGTGGAGGTCGAGAAAGTGGTGTAAACGCACCTTTGCCATCATGGTGATCAGCAGAACTCCCTTGTAATTCTGCTTCCTTCATTGCAGAAGGATTCAGTGGCGGCCCTTCCGGGAACCGGCCATACTCTCCTTGGAAAAAAGGGACTCTTCCTTGTGCGTCCGTCGCATTTGCATAGCCATCTGGAGCTCCCTGACCTGCCGCCAGAGGTTCCGAAGGCACACCCATGATTCCTGCACCCCAAGAGCGAAAACCATCTGGGAAGGTAGTTGCTCCTGCTGGAGCTGGTGGAAATCCCAACAATGAAATTTGTCCCCCACCTTCCGACACCATTTCTGGTCGTGGTATCTCGTAAGGGGTACCTAAATAGCGCTGAGACCCATCTGCTGGAAAAGGAGGATAGCTGAACAAGGGAGGGGGATTGAGGCCTTGGTTGACGATCACAGGCGCTTGATAGGTTGGTAGCTGATGGGTGGACAGAGGTGGGTAATTAGGAATTGATGACTCTCGGGCCATACCCACATTTTTGTCAGGTTGAAACTGATCGGAGTCTTGCCGATGAAGTGTTCCACTTTGGTTCTCAAAGCTCTGGGGTTGCTGGAACCAGTTGTAGGGCCTTTCAAGACCTTGGGGAGGTGGGTTAACGTCCTGTTGCATTTCACCTGTCTGGTGCTGTTGATGACCGTGAAATGAGAGTTGTTTAGGCTGTAATAGTGGCTTCAATGGTGTCTGCTCCCTTGATGGATTGCGACGAGACTTCTCTTCACGATCCTGAGGTTGAGAATTTGAATTGGGTGAAAAGCCAGTCCTAGTATAGCCACGAGCAGAGGAAGACTCCAGTGGCGTTGACTGTCTAAAAAGTGGGTCTGCTGAAGGTGGTCTTGGGATATTGATAGCATCTGCTTCATTACCTCCATCCCTTTCAACATTTGATTGAAGAAGATCAACATGTTGTTCATGGATATGTGTTTCAAATTCAGACCTCTTGAGGAAAGACTTTAAACAATGAGGAGCTGCACATATGAAGATCCCCTCCATCATTTTTATTGTTTGAATTTTCTGAATACGCTCATCACATCTGCACATGAAATAATATGGAGTCAATAGTGTGAAAAAGTTGTGATTATTTCATATAAAAATTCAAGATATTCAGAAAGCGATGCAAATTAATTAGAACAGCAATGTAAAAGAACTGAAAAAGCTACATAAAAGAAAGTATAGAATTTTGGTCTAATGGCGTATAGAAAATCGCAAATGGACCCAAGTTTGTCAAAATCAGGATCATATCACACACCCATAATGCCAAATTAACTTGCCAGATTCCCTTTCTCTAACTGTGCCAAGAAACCGTTTGAGGTGGACAAGCAGGCAGACTTGAATGTAGGGGAGAACATTTCCAAAACCCTTGGTAGTATGCAGAACCAGAACAAATTGACCATGAACATTTCAGGAGCGAACCCACCGTGTGAACATGCAATACACAAGTTATGCTGCTCGTGGAGTTGAACTTGATATCCTGGAAGCAAAACCCAAGTCTCAAGCTGACAGAGCCATCCACCTGGTAGTCAATCAATCAAAAAAAAAAAAAAAACTTCGATGATCATCATCATCATTGTCTTCACTGCGCCATCAAAGTCTTATCTCATTTATTCGGTGTCAGCTACATGAATCTTATCCAGCCACTCTAATCTATCCAGTGCCATATTTGTAGTTAAACCTCAAAAGATCGTCTTTTTTTTACCATAACACACCATCTTATTTTAGGTCTTTCTTGAGCCCTTTTGCATTCTCCACTTGACCAATGGGGTGCCAAACTTGGGCAACGATCCACATGTCTAAACCATCTGAATCATATTTTCCCTAAACTTAATCCCAACAAAAGCTGCACCTAAAGTCTATATGCTCTCCACATATACCATTATTCTGAATCTTATCCTTTCAAGCCATTTCGCATGTCCATCTCAACATCCTCATCTTCACTACTTTTTTTTTTTTTTTGCATGTGTTCTTTCCTACTGCCTGACACTCAGTCCCATGCAACAAAGCAGATCTCCCAATAGTTCTACAAAATTTTCTTTTGAACTTTAAAGAGACCTATTGATCGTAGAGGAATCCAAAAGCACTTCTCCACTCTTCACATTTCCCCATCTCTTGAATAATAGATCCTATAAGTAAAAATAACTTGACCATTGATCATAACCAAATCCTGTTGGTCTACCCTCATATTACTAAATTACTTTTCTTAGTTTGACTAATCTTAGAACCTTCATTCTAAAGCACCTCTCTACTGTTCTACTTTACCATTTAATTTTAAAACCTTCTATGCCCTCATCAATTAAAACAATGTCATTAGCAAGCAACACATACCAAGGGATACCATCATCTAAAATATTTTATCACTCTACTGTTGCCCTTGATGTAATCCCTTAATTAGGAAAGCCTCTCCCATCCCTTGATGGTTCTTGTATTAGTGAAAGCCCTCTCATGCATAGACATCAACATTCCCTTTAGAGACTTCTTTGTTCTATGAAGTCCATTGAACTCTTTTGGTACTTGATCATACACCTTGCATAACTCGTTGAAAATAGCATACATCTTTCATCACCCCTATACTTCTCCATCAACTACCTCAATAAGAACATAACTTCTTCTGGAGGAATAGATGAATTGGTGACTCTTAACAGACAGGTTTCCTAGAGTTTCCCTTTTACCTGTTTATAAATGCTTATGTGAAGGACAGTTACCAGTTCAGTGGGGGACAATACTATGTGGAGTGTTGTTGGGGTGAATTTTTATAGAAATTTAAAAGCCCCAAGTTATCCACAAGTACATAAAAGAAATGAAGGGGTAAGGGGTCCTTTTACCACCAAAAAGAAATCGTGAGGAATTGCAGACAAAAATTTCAAAAAAGTAAGAACACAATAAAAAGAGTTTGGGGGAGAAGAAAAAAAAATTCCCCCCAGCCCCCAACCTGCTGGCCACGGGCAGCAGACCCTTGGGAGGCAGCTCCCAAGAGGCTGTCGCCCATAAGGGTCTGCCGCCCCCTATGGGCGGCAGCACCCAAAGGGGGCTGCAGCTCTTCTCATCTATGCCACGGACCTCCTCGACGCACTCTCGCCATCCCCACTTGATTTTTCTGCAAACAGCCAAAGAAAAAGATGAAAAATCAAAGGAGAATTGGACCCCACAAGTGCTCAAATGGCGCTTCGTCATTGCCTTATCACGCCTTGTCGGCAACAAGTGGACCAACAGGACGATGTGAAGCTATTGACCAATGAGAGGCCGCCACGTCACCAAGACCACATGGGATAGTCCTATAAGAGGCTGACAAATGCCAGCACCGTATTGGCTAGCCAACCCTTGGAGGAAGCCTATTAATATCCATGTACCCATTTTTCAAGAACAAATGTGAAATCCACATACAAGGTTCAAGAGAGCTCTCTCTCCGCTCTTGTTCTTCTCAAGTAAGAAAGATTCACCTATGCCACAGGTTTCTGCGGTGCACCCAAATTCTTTTGGGTGCATTGAAAGTTTCCACGGCGGTGTTTTATCACAATGAACACATAGCATATAGATGGATAAAGTTCCCTTTTTGGCCTGCCATTGCAACATTGCGGCAGTGGCAAGCCGTCGGGGACATTACCCTCGGCCCGTTCCTGACCACGCAGAATGGCGAGCAATGGGATGAAGACCTTCGACCCGCATATTTAACGCTGGTGAGCCGTGGGTATTATAGATGCAGCATTTATATGTCAACTTGTGAAAAGCAATTTGACATGTTAGGCATGGCGATCATTTCAATGCATTCATTCCACAACATGAATGTTGAATGATGATGCTCTCGCTGCTGACAATGTCCGCAAGCCATGCCTTAGGATTCACGCATCGCCTAATCATACTTAATGCCACATGAAGGAAAACTAAGATTAATTGTAAACTAATGATTGCTATGCTCATAACTCACATGCACAGCATTCAGCCCACTTGCCCATACGGCAGTGGTATGCCATATCTGGGATAAAATCTCCATAATGTCGTCTATCTCTCTGACGGCATCTCAGAAAGCATGCTGATCACTTATATGCCCCAAAGGGCAAGTCAAAGCAAACCATGCCATGCACTGACATGGTTGTCAAAATTGGACATTTCGAGTGAGGTGCATGAGTCAACGTCTCGCACAGCTGCATGTCCGCATCTTTCAAATATGGCGATGCCACACAACATCAGGGGTCGACTTTCAATCGATGAGAGCACCCTTAACAATGCCTCGAGTTGCATGTTGCATCAATGAATAGTAACCCGATGTGCACAAGGCATGATCTATTTGAACAAGCAAATCATGTGTGTCGACAAGCCATAACCCTATTGGCGAGGTCAGGATACACATGAATAGTGCACCTCAATAAGCATGTTGTATCCATTTCCTCACATGAACAAATTAAATCATGTCGGAACGTGGTTGAACTCCCTAAAAGAGACTCGACTAGGGCCAGGGTTCACATGTGGCACATGAACAGTGCCAATGAGTAGAGCATGTGAATAGTAACTATGAATAGTACTCATGAATTGTAACTATGAACAATACCATCCTATAATGCTCAAAAGGGTAAAACCTAAAACTTTGATGTGAATGCGATATGTGGGAGGAATGATCCAGAAAATTGCATCGCATATTAACATCTAATGCATGGAACTCTACTTTAAAAAAATCAAAAGGTTTTCTTGTTGCAACATAATGTAATACGCCAATCTGCAGATCGGCGAAAAGAGTCCCAAGTTTAAAGAACTCAAATAACCCTTTTGATGCGGATCGATCGGAAGCGTCCCACCTACAATCCTCGGGCATCTCACCCGGCCTCGTCACAAGACTTTCCCATCCCCATCCCAGGGTCACCTTCTATGTCTCAAAGAGATATTCATAAAATAACTCGAAAATCATCTATAAATTAAAAAAAGATATCACATGCTTATATATAGTGTTTAGAGACCCTTCCGACTCCAACTCCATTACCCAACTCTAAGACGGACTCAAACTCTTCTAACTAGATAATTATTGCAAAAATTCGTACTTTTTTTTGAGAAATAGAAAATTGCACCTAAAATTCAGAAAAAATAGAAACCATACAAAATGGTCTCCAAATCGAGGATGGCAGCACCGGCACCGGCATCAGTACCGTTATCGATGTATTGGCCCTATAGGCTAATACCGATTTTAAGAATTCTGAAAATTGCTAAAAATTAGAAAATTTTAAAAAATAAAAAATAGAAAAAAATCAAGAAAATGGAGAAAATTGATTGGACATGTCTGAGTGTGAAAGAAGGTAGATTAACTATAAACGTATAATTACTCTTATGTTCAAACTTTTAGAGGTGTGCATAAGGCATATTAAATGATTATTTGATACATATTAAACATGAAAATGATCTAATATTATAATAAATAATAATAAAATAAGGTGATCCTTATCCATAGGAAACAGAAGTGAGCACATTAATATGGATAGTAGCATGTACAACCTTCTAATTCATCATCCATTTTTGCTGTTGAAATCCATAAGAACGTTGCATGTATTCCTTATATTCACCATAACCAAATAAGGATGCAGCCAAGTCATACATCCCTCTCTCGATCCCTGTTGAAGTATAAACTTGTTGACTTGATTGAATCCAAAAACAGGATGAGAAGAAGCCTTAGCCTCCTAAGGATAAGAAAAAGATGTTGAGCCATAGCTACTGCCAGCTATATGAAATTGGAACGTTCATAATCTGCTTGATATTCCCAGCCATACATGCCTGCTTGTTGTTGGCCACCTACATAACTCGATTGTTGTCTATGCGGACCTTATGAATCATAACCTCCTTGACTCTTTCCTCTACAATGTGCAAAGAGAAACTAGGTGCATACACTTCACCACTAGTGGTAGTACCATCAGCGGCGGCAAGCTCCCCCCAAGTTTCCCCTTGCCTCCTTCCTACTCTCAGCCTCTTGCATATCTGAATCTGTGAGAGGCAATGAAAGTCTCCCTTTAAAAAGGGGCTTTCACGTGGTACCAATCAGTATCGCCCAGCTTCAGGTACATCGAACCACTACGGGCCAAAATGGCCGAAACCGGCCCAATATCAATCATTACTTACCCGATATAGTAATTTAAAAAAAAAATAGGTTTGGTATGAGGCTAACCCCAAGTATCGTATCAATACCCACCAATATCGGTACGTATCAGATATTGGCCGATACAACCAACCATACTCCAAATGGGCCAAATAAATTGTCCATGGACTCGTCTAAAAATAATATACGTAGCAATCAAGCTCTGGCAAATCCTTGAGCCACTACGAAGCTGGAACGGCTCTTTGACGTCCGTAGATGCACTTCCATAGATGTCGGGAATCACGTCTAGCCTTGGTTAAACAAGAAGGATGTCATCCCATGCTTCAAACATGTTGGACCTGACCTCTTCAAAATACTCATCTGCTAGCACTAGATCGACTTCATAAATTTATTTTCTTCCATATGGTCGTAATACTCTTCGATGAACGCCAGGCCCGCCTTGTAAACTCTCTTTTGGTTCAGCCATTCTAGCACAGTAGCTCACCAAATCATTCTTTAACTTGATCCATTTTGGGTCATCCTTTAACGCAACCCAATCCATGCTCAAATAGCATGTGGCCATCGTCTCGGGAAGCATGCCACATAGTTAGAGCCATCCGGAAGTCGGTACGCAAATCAAGGTGGTTGACGTGGGCCTTGAGATGCACGAAAAAACGTCAATGGGGTACATGCAAGGGAGACACATAAAACAATGCACCACTGGCTGACAGAGCGTTGGATTAGGTCAGCCTCGCTGCGAGGAGGCCAATGGTACAATCGGCGTGCAAAACAAGGCTTGAAGGCACCATTGACGTCTGACGTCCAATATGGGCCTTAATGGTGGGGGCGTAAAACGAGCACCACAGTGATGTTGACGCATTGGACGAGTCAGCCTCGTTGCGAGGAAGCCGACAGTACAATCGGCACGTCAAACGGAGCTCGAATGATCCCCCGATGATGGCGGTGCGCTAACGTACCTAAGTGCACCACTTGTGCACTGTAGCAAACCCAAAAGAGGGGCCTGGGTACCGTAGCGAGCCTCAAAAAGGCCACTCAGGTGCTAATCAGGTCCCTGGTTGGACCAGGTTGAAAAGGGGGCTCGGGCTCCTGTAGCAGTTGGTCCAAGGAGTCTGGTCAGGCGGCTTGGAGTCTTGGACCACTTCGAACCATGTGCAGTCGGCCAGGACATGTTGGCCCAGGCTTGTTATAGTCTTGCACGGGACTGTAGCGTGCGTTAAGGGCTTCCACAGCGCCTGTTTTGCAGACAGAAAGAGAGAGAGAACAAAGAGAGTTTGCGGCAGGGAAAGAGAGATTTCTGGATAGAGAAAAAGACCAAAAGAGAGAGGAAAACGAACAGGAGAGAGAAAGGATGCAGTGGGGGTCTTACCCTCCCCTCCCCTGCGTGTTTACTATTCACATGAACAGTAAAAAAACATAGAGAGAACGCGGCATGATAAAGTGATGGGGATCCAGGAACGGCTGGAATGGGGTCAAAGGCCCAATGTGCAGTTTAGTTGGCCCATTAGGGGTCCATTAGGAGTCTTTTAATTTACATGTAATTTTCCCATGTTTTTTAGTTATTTTCGGAGTCTTAGGAGTAGTTTAGTAATTTTCATATTAGGGTTTCTTTGAAGAGTCTATATATTGTCATGTACCCCCTCGTGAGAAAGGATTGAAGAAGAATTTTGAAATGAAGAGCCGCCGATGCGTGTTTTCTCCCGAGACGGGACGGGAACCCTAGCCTTCTTCTCCTCCAACCCCCTCTCTTCTCTCTACTTCCGATCTACCCCCTCTCCTGTCCCGCATCAATTTGGTATCAGAGCCCAACTCCGATCCCCATCGTGCCTCCACTGCCTTCTCTTCTTCTTGAACCTTCCTCCTCTCTCCTTCTCTCTGCGCTGCGTTCGTCTTTCCCTGCAAGGAACAGCCATCTGGAGGCCGACCGCACGAACCCTACGCCCTCCCCGCGGCTCTGTCGGAGGCCCCACCAGGCGAGCTTCCTTCCCGGCTGCTCGCGGGCTCGGGCCGAGCCAACCGCAGGTGCCTCCCCCGGGTTTCACCGCCCCCTGTCGCTCCCCTGCGAGTCCGACGAGGCCGGCCCCGGAACCCACGCCACTGAGTGCGTCGGGCCGTCCCGCTTGCCGCTGGAACCCTTCCCGTAGTGGCCTTGCGACGTCGCAGGCTTGCTTGAGTGCTGGGCCGCTGCAGTTCCCGCGCCGAGGACGAGCCCGCCGGCTCGCACTCCCCTGTTCCGAAGCACTTCAGGTCGGACGACCTCTTCGCGTGCCCTCTCCGCCTGCAACAGTCCCGCACGGACCTGAGCGCGGCCGAGCTCCCCCATGCGAACCCCGGCGGTCTCCCACGAGCCACCCTCCGCCCACGCGACGCGGACCAGAGCGGCCGCCCCCGCAAGCTACGTCCACGGACCCCGTTGCACGTAGGCTTGAGGCGGGCCATCCCGTCAGTCCACTTCACACGCCCGCCCAGGTCTCAACTCAACCCCTCGCTGCCGGCCGCCCTCGCCGGCGCCCCACGCTGTCGCCGTCGTCGGGCCCCGTCACCGTCGTCGACGTCGCCTCCGGCCACCGGAGTCGTTGGCCGCCGGCGCCATCGCCTTGCTCGTCCGCCGCCGCCCTTTCCCCTTCTGGTTCGTACACATTGAGAAAGGAGGAGGATGAGGAATAGTGAAGGAGGGTTACGTGGCCTTTAAAGGAGCCAACCTGGTCCAGCCAGGTTGACTCGAGCCAGGGTTCGAACCCAACCACACCTGGCTCGAGCCATCTCCTCTAGAAAGGCACCTAGGCCCTATTTAACACCTGGTTCGACCAGGTTCTAAAAGGGTTGAGTGGTCTGAGCCACCAGGATCGAACAAGGGTGCAGTTAGGTCCGAGCCAGGAGCCAACATTGGTTCGTGCTGGGTGTTGAGTGGTGCAATTGCAGCCTTATCGCACCGCCAGCGCCACAGTTTCGTTTGTGCTCCGATTTGCGAGCCCCTAACGCCGTTGGGTTCGTATCGGCGAGGCCGACCTTGCTGTACGTTCCGCCTGACAGCAGCGTCTCGTTTTACGTGCCGCACTTGCACGCTTTACGAAGACACTCGGGCGCGCCGTTCGAGGTCTTTCCGGACTCCGATTTGTGCACCGTTCGCGCCGTCGGATCCGTCTCGACGAGGCCAACTCGGATCCAGTGTGCGGTTCCCAGATTTGCCTCGTTTTGCGTGCCACTTCTGCACGTATACCGAGGACCCAGATCGTGCATCCTGAGGTCAACCCAAGTTGCCTCGATTTGCGTACCAGCATCCCAGCGCACAGATTCGCAGCAGCTAGTGCCTGTTTACCTCGTTTTGCGTGCCACTTCTGCACGTATACCGAGGACCCAGATCGTGCATCCCGAGGTCAACCCAAGTTGCCTCGATTTGCGTGCCAGCATCCCAGCGCACAGATTCGCAGCAGCTAGTGCCCGTTTACCTCGTTTTGCGTGCCACTTTTGCACGCATATCGAGGATGATAATTTGAGCTCCGATTCTTGTGTCGATCGTATCGTTGGCATCCTTGCAGTGAGGCGGACCTCGTCCATCATTTCTTTGGCCAGTGGTACCTTTTATCATCATGGATTTTAGTTTTAAGGTAGAGCTACCCAATTCTGTGAAAACTCGGGTGTATCTTGAGGCAACGTCGTTCGGCAACGTCATTTCACAATCTATTGTGGATTCTATCTCCCACACGGACTACGTAAGGGTCTCTGGAAATCGAGTCTATGTGCCATTTTTCCATCTCTTAAGGAGCAGCAGTACTTCCCGAGCCGTCAGGTATTATGATGATGCATGGTGCAAGATTATACCCAATGACTCGTATATCGGTTTGGGTAGAGAATGGATAGACGAGCGGCAAGTTGTGATGGATCATACTGGACGAGACTATCTAATACAACCTGAAGAATACCCGGCTCCCTTTCTTATTCTCAATGCCACTTACCAGGATCGAGAGAGGTTTCAACAAGCAGATGAGTGGGAGCGTGAGAAGTCCCAGATGAGGAGTGAACTTCAGAAGATTTCTGCCATGCTTGCCAAGCTGACCAAGCCAAAAGATGTTATCTATGAGGCCGACCCAACGATGAGCGAGGAGCATGAAAATCAAATGAAGGAGGTGCACTATGTGGCCGATCCAGCCCTAGAAGATGAATATTTGGGGGAGGTTGAATCAGTGACGCCTATAGCAGATAATGACATCTTCCCCACTAAAGGGAATGGGCCGAAGACAGAACCGCTACTGGAAGATGTAGTCGACCAGCCGAAGGTCGTTAAAGATGTCATCAGTTTGCATGATTTTGATCACATATGGAGCGACGTCGAGGCACAATTTTCTCCTCAGGTTGGAGCATTCATGCGCGCGATGGTTCATGGGTCATCGGTGTTGTTTTCCGAGCATGCTACCATCATTCCCCCATGGATATTGACTCATTTTAAAATTCGAGGACGAATTTTTTCGAACCAGGGGAGAATGATGGGGATCCAGGAACGGCTGGAATGGGGTCAAAGGCCCAATGTGCAGTTTAGTTGGCCCATTAGGGGTCCATTTGGAGTCTTTTAATTTATATGTAATTTTTCCATGTTTTTTAGTTATTTTCGGAGTCCTAGGGGTAGTTTAGTAATTTTCATATTAGGGTTTCTTTGAAGAGTCTATATATTGTCCTGTATCCCCTCGTGGGAAAGCAATTGAAGAGAATATTTTGAAATGAAGAGCCGCCGTTGCGTGTTTTCTCCCGAGACGGGACGGAAACCCTAGCCTTCTTCTCCTCCAACCCCTCTCTTCTCTCTACTTCCGGTCTACCCCCTCTCCTGTCCCGCATCATAAAGATTGTAAAAGTTTTTGTTGGGCCCACTCAATGTTCAACTCAAAACCTAGGCGTTGAGTCGGAGGGACCATATCATTATATAGATGGCTAGTTTCCATGAATATCCAAAGTAGGACTATCCCCAACACGCCTCCGCACGTGCAGGCCGACATTAGGCACTGACGCGTAGGCATTAGGCACCAAGGCCAAACGTGTGATACCCATGACACATAAAACCCGCTATGGTACCAAGTTGTTGGATTATCCAACTCAAAACTTTAAGGCATTGAGTGGAGTAGGCACCATGTATTTAACCATTGTTTGTTTCATCCCTTTTCCGACGTGGGATTATTCTAACACGCATCCTCACATTTAGACCGATTTTAGGCTCTGCCAGATGGACTACAAAGACGAGGTGTGTGGTCCGGTTCATAACCATGGGCTATGTTACCATGTTGAAGTTATTGGGCATCCAACTTAAAACCTTAAGGCATTGAGTGGAGTAGGCACCATGTATTTAAGCATTGTTTGTTTTGTCCATTTTCCGATGTGGGACTATTTTAATACGCCCCCTCACGTGCAAGCCGATTTTAGGCTCTGCCACATAGACTATAAAGATGAGGTGCATGGCCCAGTTCGTAACAATGGGCTCTAATACCATGTAAAAGTTTTTGTTGAGCCCACTCAATGTTAAACTCAAAACCTAAGCATTGAGTTGAAAGCCATATCATTATATAGATGGATGGTATCCATGAATATCCGATGTGGGACTATACCCAACACGCCTCTGCATGTGCAGGCCAACATTACGCACTGACACGTAGGCATGAGGCACCATGGCCACACGTGTGATACCCAGGACACACAAAGCCCGCTCTGATACCATGTAAAAGTTCTTGTTGGGTCCACCCAATGTTCAACTCAAAACCTAGGCGTTGAGTTGAAAGGGCCATATCATTATATCGACAGGTGGTTTCCATGAATATCTGATGTGGGACTATCCCCAACAAAGATAAAAATGGTAAAGAGGGATTAAGAGGGGGGGAGAGAGCGTCCAGAGAGAGAAATCTAAGGTGGTGGAGGGAAGGAAATTTTGTTTGGCACTGTTCACGGAATAGTGCCATGAACAGTTCCTTTTTTGTGGAAAGAAAGAAAGGGAGAAGGGAGAAGGAAGAAGAGAGAAAAACGGAGAAGCGGCCGCCATTAGCAGTGCCTCACCAGCGGCAACGTGGTCGGATCGAGGATTGTTTTGATACCAAAACTGATGCGGAACAATCGGAGGTGTCTCACCCCATGATCCTCAGGCGTCTCACCCAGCCCCGTCGTAGGGCTTTTCCAACCCCATCCTAGGGTCGTCTTCTCAATCTTAGAGATTCAAAAAATAACTCAAAATTCGTGCAAATAATCATTCATAAATTAAATAGAGATATTGCATGCTTATATATAGTGTTTAGGAACCTTTCAAACTCCCACTCGACTACCCAACTCCTAGACGTACTCAAACTCCTCAAACTAGATAATTATTACCAAAATTCGCACTAAAAATTTCTAAAAAAATAAAAATTCACACCTAACATAAAAAAAAAAAAAAACCATACTAGATGGTTCCAAATCGGCCAAATAAAATGTCATGGACTCGTCTATACAGCAATCAAGCTTTGGCAAAATCTCTGAGCCACAACAAAGCTAGAACGGCACTCGAACGGTGGTAGATGCGCTTCCTCGAATGTGATGCCTTGGATCTGGATCCCCATCATCTTTCCATGGGCGAGTTAATATAAAATTGGATGCAACATCCAACAAATGGCAGGGACTCACAATTCCCTCAAAACAAGCAAATCAATCAAATAAGTGAATCAAAAATGACTTACAACAAGTGTTTAACTAAGAAGGGGGCTCAAATACCTGAAAGCTGAAGAGTATATTGCCTTATTGCAGATGCTTTCTGACTTTCATATCAATACTTCTATTGGTGATCAGGTGGTATGGACCAAAGGTAGCGCAGTCAGTTTTCTGTCAAGCTCTATAGCCTACTAGAGGGTGATGCTCCAATGTCTAAGAAGCATAAGTATGGAAGGTAAAATCTCCTGTCAAAGTAAGAGCATTCATGAGGCTGATATTTGAAAGGGGAATTGTTATCAAAGTTTATTGCAGTGAATGGCAGGAGAACTGTGATGTTTTATGCTCTTTCTGCCACACTGAAAAATAAGATGTTGATCATCTTTGAGTCAGGTGCCCAGTCAGGGGGGTGCATTGCTGTTTTGCTTCACTTCCATGAAAACTTCAACTGTGTTGAGAATATGTTGAAATGCTTTGTGCATTGGCAACTTGCTTCACTTGCATGCAAGCTTCAACTCCATTGAGGATATGTTGAAGTACTTTAAACTAATGAAGATCAAGCTAGGGAGATGCATTCAAAGCCAGATTGATCACATTATTGCCTCATGCCATCTGTTGGACCATTTGGATTGAGTGAATGAGAACATCTAGAAGGGAAGTAAACAGTGCGCAAAGAATGTTCTCTTATAGCCTTATCTTGCACATATAACTGGACCTGTCATATTCTCGGTATATCCAGTGAGGCCTGGGATAGGAAAATTAAGTGCTTGTACTTTTCCTGTTTCTTTCAGGGATTGATAGGAACTCTCCTATCTTCACATGATTGTATTACCTCTTTTTATTCATAACGAAATTGGCAGTACAATCCCAACTTTTTTGGGAAAAAGTAATATCCAGTTCCAAAAAAGTGGAAAACAGAGGATGCACATGGAAAGTGTTCAAAATTAGGAAGAACGTATATCTTTAAAAAAAAAAACCTATGAACAAGAACACAATATGACATGCCAAGGAAAACATTCATAGTCATGAAATCTATATTTTACCTTAGATAGCTTAAACTAGCAAAAGGAACCAAAACGAAAACTCAAACTGTGAGATGCACAAGTATCTACCCAAAAAAAAAGTCAGACCTTAACATTTAAACAAGGTTCTTAAGCATGCAGTCAGGATTGAGATAAGTAACCACAGACTGATCTCTACATTGAAATGAAAAATCAAGCTATTGAACCTTTGCAATGAAGCAAGTAATTTGAAGAATTGTTCAAGGGCTCATTTTGAAATCCAAAAGTGGTGCGGACACGTCTCCGAGTGTCATGTCTTGTCCAAGTATCCAACAAGGCTCTATTATATAAACAAAAGGGTCCACCGAATTATATTTTAGCTTTATGTTTGAAGGAAGTCACAAGCAGTCGTGGTTAAAACTCTTTGGTCCAATCTTCTTCCAGCGAAAAATAAAATGCTCCAAAGAAGACTGCACCTAAGACTTCCAATATATGACACGGGATTAAGATTTGGAAGGCTACTTAAGCAGATGAAATGAAACTCATACCTGGGATAAGCTATCCTACAATATCATCGTTTATTCTCTTTCCCACCTTCCTATTTAATGGTATTAAGTTCTAATGCTGGTGTGTGGCCAGAAAGCAAACTTTCTAGTTCTAGCCTAGACATGTCTCTTTCCTCTTATTCTTGATGAATTTTTAGTTCATTGAATATCTTCAAAAAGTTTTTCCCATGTGCGAGAATTGTGTTTGAATTCACTCTTTGAATGATATTGCAACTTCGTCATCTGCATGCCTGTAGCTATGGCATCCATACAGTACACATCTGGAGACAAGTAATGAAGCAAAAATGTGAACCTACCCATAAAGGAAAGATCTTCGCATAGGAATGGAAAAAAAATCTGAGGCAAGGAAAGAAGGAACAGCACTGATTGGCCGAATCGGGCTGGATCGGACGATCCTCGATCGGACCAGATCGGACCGATCCGAGCTGCAACAACTAGTTTGAAAGCAGCCATTGTTAGCTGTGGAAAACCCATTCCAATGGTTTCCTAACAGCTAGTTTGGGGTGGGGAAGGCCTTGGGGTCTTATATAAACCCCCCATTCGCCATTCCGCACTCCATTCCACCTCTTCTCTTTCTCTCTCTCTCTCTCTCTCTCTCTCTCTCTCTCTCTCTCTCTCTCTCTGTGTAAGATCTTTCTCTTAAAGAGAGAAGAGATGGTTATTCTCTTGATGCATCGACCTACTCAAGAGGATATCATGGTTATCGTTAGCACTCATATGCATCTTCCTATCATTCCTCAAGAGGATCTTACTATGCCCCTAAGATGCCGGATGGATGTCTGTGACCATCCTCTATGTCAACCCAAATGAGGATAATCAGTTTCTACAAGAATATCAACAATGGTACCAACCTTATAGGTCTTTGGCAGACTATGTCCAGCATTTGTATCGCACCAACAGTGTAAGCCTACAATAAATGTAAGTATACTCAACTCAACTCAACGAAGCCTTAATCCCAAATAATTGGGGTCGACTATATGGATTCTCTGTTTCCACTCTAAACGATTTTGGACTACCTCTTCTCAAATGTTTAAAGCATCCAAATCTTATTGTACTACCCTCTTCCAAGTTAATCTAGGTCTACCCTTCTTTTCTTCCCCTCCTCTATCCTAACATACTCCACTTTTCTAACTGGAGCCTCTCTACTCTTATCTTTTCTCTAATATACTCATTACGAATTTTATCAAGCCTAGTATGTCCACACATTCACCTTAACATTCTCATCTTGGCAACACTCATCTTGGAGACACGTTGTCATCGCCCAACACTCACTACCATATAACATTGCAGGTCTTATCGTCGTACAGTAGAATTTTCCTTTTAGCTTCATTGGGATCTTGCAGTCACACAAGACTCCCGTGACAAGTCTCCACTTCAACCATCCTGCTTTAATCCTATGACTAACATCTTCATCGCATCCTCCGTCGAACCAAGATATTTGAAATTGGTACTTTGGGATATTGTCATCCCCTCCAAGTTAACTCCCTCTTTTTCGCCTACCTGACATTCACTAAACTTATAATACATGTATTATGTTTTAATTCTACTTAACCTGAAACCCTTAAACTCTAAAGTGCTCCTCCAAAGTTCTAGTTTTCTATTAACTCCCTCTTGTGTCTCATCTATCAATACAATATCATCCGCAAACAACATACACCACAGAATGTCCTCTTGTATATCTTTTGTTAAATCATCCATAACTAATGCGAAAAGGTAAAGACTTACTGCTGATCCTTGATGCACTCCAACATAAATAGGAAAATCTCTTGTTTCCCCTCCGACCGCACGGACACTAGTAGTTGCTCATTCATACATGTCTTTTAATACTTGTATGTACTTAATAGATACTCTCTTACGCTCCAACGCCCACCATAAGACATCTCTTGAGACTCTATCATAGGCCTTCTCCAAATCGATGAACACCATATGTAGATCTTTCTTCAAATCTCTATATTTCTTTATCAAACTCCTGATGAGAAAGATAGCTTCCATAGTTGATCAATCCGGCATAAAGTCGAATTGATTGACCAAGATAGTTATGTCAGAACGTAAACGATATTCCACAACTCTCTCCCACAGCTTCATAGTATGACTCATGAGTTTAATTCCTCTATAATTTGAGCAATCCTAGATATCTTCTTTGTTTTAAAAAAATAGGTACAAGAGTGTTCTTCCTCCATTCATCTGGCATTTTCTTAGATACTAAGATCTTGTAAACAGTCGGGTCAACCATTCTACTCCAACATCTTCTAAACATTTCCACACTTCAATAGGAATTCCGTCAAAGCCACAAGTTTTACCTACTTTCGTCATCTTCAATGCTTCCTTGACTTTCGAAAATATAATCCTCCTAGTATAATTCACATTATGCTCTGTTGTACATTCTATGCCCATTATGTTTCTATTATGATTATCATTAAAGAAATTGTCAAAGTAGCTTCTCCACCTTTCTGATGTCCTCATCTTTCACCAAAATATTTCCTTCACTATCCTTAATGCACCTAACTTGATTAAGATCTCGACACATTTTCTCTCTTATCATTGCCAATCTATAAATATCTATTTCTCCTTCCTTGGTTCCAAATTTCTCATACATCTTTTCAAAGGCATGAGCTCTTACCCTACTAACAGTCTTTTTTACTTCTTTTTTTGCTATCTTGTATTGTTCATAAGCCTCATTATTATCACACTTTGGCAATCTTTTATACAATTCTCTTTTACTCTTCACCGCCTTTTGTACCTCCTCATTCCACCACCACCTCTCCTTCGCAGGTGGAACATGTCTTTTAGACTCTCCGAGCACTTTTCCAGCTACTTTTTTAATATTTAAGGCCATATCTATCCACATAGTATTGGCATACAAATCCAACTTCCAATCACCCATATTGAGAAGTTCATTCTTAAACATCACTTGCTTCATCCTTTTTAATTTTCACTCCCTTGTTCTAGCAACAATCTTCTTTCTAAACGTATCCGACCACCTCTCTGGAGATTAACTTTGCAATCCTTGCATAAAGTGCGATTTGTTTTCCTTGTGAAACGGAAGTCAATTTAGCTTCTATTTTGTCCACTTTTAAAGGTCACTAGATGAGATTCATTTTTTATAAAATGAGTACTTGCTAGTATAAAGTTGTAAGCCATAGCAAAATCGAGGATACTTTTTCCCTCCTCATTTCTAGTCGCAAAGTCAAAACCTCCATGAACCTTCTCATAACCCTGACGTTCACTTCCTACATGTCTATTGAGGTCCCCACCAATAAAGATATTCTCTTCATTTGGTATGATCTGCATAAGGTCATCCATATCCTCCCAAAACCTCCGTTTACTCTCACTATCTAATCCAACTTGTGGAGCATAAGCACTAACTACATTAATCACATCTCTCTCTATAATTAATTTCACTAAGATAATCCTATCTCCTATTCTTCTCACCGCTATCACTGCATACTTCAAAATCTTATCAATAATAATACCTATCTCATTCTTATTTCTCTCATTTCCTGTATACCACAATTTGTAACATGTATTTCCTACTTCCTTACTTTTCTCTCCTACCCATTTAGTCTCTTGAATGCAAGCAATATTAACTTTTCTTCTCTCCATAGTATCAACAAGTTCCATCAACTTTCCTGTAAGAGACCCTATATTCCAAAAACCTACTTTTATCATCTTCTCAACCTGCACTTTCTTAGAATTCTAACATCTATTATTTTCCAAGTTTGTCCTATGTCCTTTTCTCTGTTCAGTTCTATGGACTAGCTTCTTTACCCACCTCCGTCCATGATGTGGGAACCCTTGCTCATTTAACACCACATTCGGACGTCGATGTGGCGCGTCGCTAGCAAGGGACGCCCTCAACCCTTGCCTATTTCTCACTACACCCGGGCTCCGGTGCAGCGCGTCGTAAGTAGAGGACGCCCCAACGTTAATTTTGATTGAATCCATATCATGAGTTGTGATAAGATTTTTACGCTGGTTGTTACCTACCACAACCCTCCTCCTTTATCCAGGCTTGGGACCGGCTAAGCACAAGAGACTCATACCTAGGCAGAGTATACAAATCTTTAAACAAAAGTTTGCTGTTTTTTATTTTTCATTTTCAGCTATTTTTTTAGCTATCCTGTAATAATCAGGGGTAAGTTTTATGTCCCCCCATGTATCCAAACTTTTTTGTCAATTAATAAAATTTGGAGGTTGTAGATAAGTTTCGGGCAAAGGTAACTCTTTTTTTCATTTTTTAAAAAAATTTCCACCTTTTTTTGAATTTTTATAGCCATTTTATAGAGAAATGGGGGGCGGACCAGATCGGCCCGAATCAGTCCGGGACCGGATCAGATCGGCTGATCTGATCGGTCAAGACCGGGCCAATCTGTGCCCAATCCATGATCCTGTTCACCCTGATTTGAAGTGATGAATGAACAGGAACAACACCATAGAACTTTTATTCATAGCAAATTTCTATCCTCATCTGCATTCTTCAAAAGCTTAGAACCTTCTGTTGCTCCCCAGTTAGCCAACTGGTCTCATGGGAATTTGAACAGGCCTCCTGTTCAAAAGTACCTTAGACAAGAGCTTCTTACAAATTCATTGAAGAAGACATCAGGCAGGGAAGGTTCCAAGAATTGGTGGATCTCCATAGGGAATACCCCACCCAATATAATTTAGGCATATCCCCCCAATCAGATATTAATATTATTTTATCCAGTGCCAAATCCTTTCAAAGTAAAATTTTTTTAATATATATACATATACATATATAATCAGCCCAACCTGATGCTGATCTGATTATCAACTTTCAATTTTTTACACTGAATGCTCTAGACTTGTGACACGAGTATGTATAATCACATAAGGTGACGATCATCATTATGTTATCAACTTCTTTCCCATATGCAGGGTTCAAAGAGTATATGATGCAGTTGCAACAGTGTCAGGGACTCGGGATGCAAGTTCCCATTGATTCCAGTCTATTAAAAAAAATCCCTACCGCAACATTGAGAACTGAACTTAAACTTCCTCATGACTCAAGTTAGTCAAGTTCCCCTCTAACTTCAGTCCATTTAAGACCAAAAAGACTTCTATACTCAGTCACCCTAAAGCATCAGCAACAACCTTTGTACACTAATAATTTTAAACCTAAAAAAGTTAAAATATACTTTATTGGATAAAGGGTCTAGAACATTTCTTACAAGGGTTTTTACATATAAGCCCCTATAATCTTTTGATATTACAAATAAGCCCTCTAATCTGACTATTTACAAGTAAGTCCCCACAATCTACCATGAATTAATGAAAGGACCTTAAAGCTTACAAATAAACCCCTGAGAGTGTTACAAATAAGCCCCTAAAAGAGTTTATTTGTAAGAAAGTTGCAATTGTGGGGGCTTATTTGTAAGTAGTCAGATTAGGAGGGCTTATTTGTAATATCAAAAGACTATAGGGGCTTTATGTAAAAAACCCTTCTTACAATGTCAAACAGTATGCACTGCCATCAATTTCCGACATACATTAGGTGATATGTTTGGTTTACCCATATACATCTTCCTGATTGAAATGCAAAATGTTACAGAGAAATCAAAGTTTAAAAGCTTATGCAGGCCATATATGCATAAACATACAAATTAACTGATGTATGAGGCAGAAAAGACTTACAGATAACAGCTGGAATCACTCCTTGCACAAGTAAAACAGAAAGCATGTTCACAAGGTATCTGTAGAAAAAGGAAAAACAGTAAAAAAAAAAGAAAAAGGATAACAATACTTTTAGAAGTGGATATGAATATTTTTGCATGAATGAAAAATAAAAATACCTCCAGTGTAAGGCAACTCAACTGGCATAACACTATCAGTCATCTGAAGTAAGTCCAATGAAGAATGATAGGCAAAAATATTCACTCTCATCAAAGTTTAATTCAGATGGAATTCAACATGTCAATAATACACAGAAAAGCATGTGAACAATGACAGAATAAACAGTAGTGACAGTCCCATACAATCATCATTTAGTCAAAACAACGAGTGTTGCAAGTGGATTGGAGGAGGAGGACCAAGAACAGTGAGTTGAGACCAGGCTCAAGTCTTCTATGAAAAAAAACAAAACCCACATGGTTATTTGGATTGGCAACCTAGCCGGCGGGGTGGCTCAAGCCAAAATAACTCGGCCCCAGTTGAGCTAGGTCAAGAAGGAGCATCTACTAAATGGGGGAATATTGTAAAAAAGAAACAAAATGCAAACAAAACTTTAACTATAGACCTACAAATTTGGGGTTTGCAAATAAACTATTGTTAGAATGAAATTTGCAAACTTATCACTCTTGAATTTGAATTTCCACATATACCATTAAAAATGACAACAATATGCAAAAAGACGACAAATAAGTCTTTTTGCACACATCCCAGCAGTCTTCCTACACACAGAGAAAATGGCTGCAAATTATTGGCATTCTTAATCATATGTGTACATAAACAAATGTGGAGTGATAAATCTGCAATTTTTGTTCTAACAAGAGTGTGTATGTGTTTGCCCCTCACAACTTTACTGTCAAGTAGATGGATGCCACATCAATAAAAATGCCCAGGTCCTTGCTCCTCCTGTCCTAGCATTATGTCCAATAACTGAAATAGAAAACTGTTTGGACGCGGGAGGAAGATGATATCCTGCGCTCTCATTTCATTATTTATCCTTTGGCAGACTTTGGGGACTTGGGATGAGCTTTCAGGGAGTCTGGGACTTCGGATCAGGCGAGGATCTGAGAACCTGACCTCTTCCCCACTGACCTCGGTCAATGTTAATTACACCGATCAATTGATCAGCAACCCTTGATTAACTGTCCAATGATGTACTTTAACAAAAATAAAGCACTAAGTCATGCAGTTCAAGCACAGGAAACAATTTAGATTAAGCCCAAAGCTTCACCTTGGCTTAAGATGGGTCTGAAAGACTTGAGATGGTTTAAGAGAGTTTTTAAAATGTTTTGAATTGATTCCTAGTGTTATAAACCCAAAAGGGTATTTTCGTAATTATGCAGAGGTGAAGGGTATAGTGGCATTAAGGTCATTTTAGTGTTTATGATGAGTTCTCATGGGTTGGGAAAGGTTTAGAACCCTAGGATGTGTTTTTGGGCTGTTTTGAGTGTTTTTGGGTTGAAGGGTTATTTTGGTAACTTTCAAAAGTTTCAGGTTTTAAGGGCATTCTACATATTTTAGGTGAGTTAACATTTTTTACAATTTTTTTGTGATTTTTAATGATTTTTAGTGCATTAGGGGTATTTTGGTAATTTTCCTCATTTCTTAGGGTTTTGAGGGTATTTAGGATATGTTGGGTGATTTTTACATTTTTTAGGATTTTTTTGTGATTTTTACAGATTTTTATCATTAGAAGGAATTTTGGTCCTTTTTACTTGATTCTATGGTTGAGTGGGTTATTAAGGGTTGTGAGGGCATTTGTGTCTTTTGGAGTCGTTAGATTCTTCACTTGGGTTATTGTCTCACAGTTAGTCCATTGTAGGTGACATGCATATTTTTGGTTGATTTAGAGGTAGCTTAGGATTTGGGTTAAGGTGGATAGTGGGTCCAAGGTTAATTTAGTCATTTGGACAGCATCCCAAAGCCAAGGGGTAGCTTGTTGGGTTTATCTTAAATTCCTCCAAACCCATTAAAGGATAACCTTAGTGGATATTTAGTGAAGGATACGAAGAGGTCGTAAGTCCCTCATGATTACATTAAGTATTTAAGTATCCTTTAGCCACACTTCCCCTTAATAGGTCTCCATGAACTTCATTAATGCCCCTTAGGTTATTGGGCCTTCACAAGTTCACTTAAGATCCGTTAAGGTCCCACTAAGGATTAATGTAGCAAAGGATCCACTAAAGATCCATCTCGATGGAAGGACACATGGGCATAATACACAGAGCCACTGCACAGGAAATCTTCTTTATATGAGTCATGATTAGTGAGCCATGTCCTCACTTAATCACATAGAGGATATTCACAACCAAGACAGTATTATGATGAGAACATCCACTTAGTCAACATGAAACAACGTGAGGGCATCATCTTTCCTTAACAAATATCTAGGCTTCATGCCTTGAGAAAAAAGTTGTGCGGCCTTCTTGGTCTCCACCTGGGGGGGGGGGGGGGTATTTATAGGGTTGTAAGGCCCTTATCGGTGGGGCTTCAAAGGACCGGTGGCACCCCCCCCCCCCCAACGAAGGGCCACAACCGATCCAAAAATGAGCCAAATAGAGAGAGAGAGAGAGAGAGTGAGGAGGGGATGGGGGCCCAGTGGGCACACCCAACACCTCCACTTTTTGATCTTTTTTTAATCCCCCCACTAATTCTCTCTCCTTCTTATATTTAATAAGAGAGAACCCTCTTTCCTGGGGGGCATTAATGGGGAATATTAATCCCTTCTCTCTTTCTTCAATGGCCCAATCATTGAGCATTAAACTTCGCCTTGATCAATGGGAGAATAAACTCCTCTCTGCCCCACAAACTTACCCTTCAATCAAGACCATTAATGGCCACTAACACTAACTCTTCCCCTCCCCCTTCTTTTCTCTAATTCTTTCAAGGGGAGAAGACACCCCACCTATGGAGCATTTAATGCCCACCGGTGGGGGGCCTTGCAGCCACCGGTGGCTCCCTCTCTTTTCTTTTTTTTCTCCTTCTCTTTTCTCTCTCTTTTTTTTTTTCTTCTTCCGTTCATTTAATGGGGAGGACCCCCCACCGGTGGCCATTAATGGGGCCAACTGATGGGGGTGCTATTGGTGGGGATGCCATTGGTAGCCCCCTCCTCCTCTCTTCTTCTTCTTTTATTCCCCCAGAAAAAAAAAAGTCCAACAAAAACATAATTTCTATGCCAGGATACTCACGCCATAGTTTCTGAAGCTTGTAAGTTCCTGCCTTGTTCCGCCAATGGGAAGAAATGGCCGCTGCCACTCCTGAGTGCAAACAGCACCAGACTTTGCAGTTGCAGTTTGCCCCCGCAAATGCTCTTGGACAAAGCAGAGTATTTGATGAAGGAGACGATGCATGGTTTATGGAGTTCCATTTTACATGTATTAGGACCATTTATGATTCATTTAAGTTTTTTTATTTTCTAGGAGTTTTAGAAATGTGGGAGGATAAGGATGGAAGTCTAAGAGTCACGAGGAGTTACAAGAATGAGTCTATATATATGTATGTGTTCCAGAAATGAGGGGAAGAAGATTTGTTGAAGAAAAAAAAAATACATGTTTGTGCGATTGTTGCCTCTGTGACGGAGGCCCCCATCCCTCTTCCTCGGTGCGACGCCGAGGGACCCTCCCAACTCCGGTGCGATGCCGGAGAAATATCCTACCTGCTGATGCGATGCCAACAGGCCCCCTTCCCCCTAAACCCCTATTCTTATTCCCCTCTTTGTCCCGGATCAATTTTGGTATCAAAGCCAAAATTCGATCCCCCACCACGCCGTCGTGCCACCCCCGTTCCCCACAGGATCGCTGTCCTCAGTCGCCGTCCTCCGCCGTTGATCCCCAAGCTGCCGGAAGCGTCGCGGCTGCTGCGTCCACCGTCCACCCTAGCCGCTGCCGTCGCCACCCTCCACCGACCCTGCCCTCCTTCTCTACCTCCCAATCGCAGCAACTACAAAAAAAGAAGAAGAGGAAGGTTCGAAGAGGTCGTGAACCACGCCGCCGCCGGCTTCCACCGCCGTCGCCGCCGGCTTCCACCGCCGTCGCCGTCGCCATCGCCGGCTTCCCCCGCAACCACCTCCACCGCCATCGCCTGTCCCCACCAACATCGACGGTTGTAGTAGCCGCTGCCATCTAAGTTAAGGCCATCGCCCGTCGCCACCCTCCACCACCACAGTCAGAGCCAACGCGGACGTCGCCGCCAACCGACCGCATCGCCATTGCCGCCGGCCACTGGCGCCACTCGCCCCACCGCCTCGGTCCACCACCGCCGGAGCCCTGCCCTGCGCCCCGAGCCACTCCTTTCCCTGTCTGGTTCGTGTGAAAGAAGGAAGAAGAAAAGAAAAGGGCCCATGCCCTATTTTATTTGGCCCGGTCAACTTCGTTTGACCCGGCCCAGTTCGATCCGCTTGATCCGGTCCGGTCCAAACCGGGCTAACCCGGTCCACTCGAGCCCCTTCTTCTGCCTAACCCGAGCTATTGAGATTACGGCTGAGCCAAGGTCCACTGGGCTCGAGCCATCTGTCACTTGGCCCATACTGGTATGAGCCAGGGTTCCCTTGGGTCCGAGCCGGGGTCCAAACCAGGTTGGGCGGTGCAATAGGAGTTGTTGGCGCACCGCCATCGTCGAGAAATCATCCGGACTCCGAATTGAGAGCCGATTGCGTCGTTGGGATCGTATCGGCGAGGCCGATCTCACTGTACATTCCGTCCGACAGCAGTGTCTCGTTTTACGTGCCGCACTTGCACGCTTTACGAGGACGCTCATGCCCGCCGTTCGAGGTTGTCCCGAACCCTGATTTGAGCGCCGTCAGAGGCGTTTGTCTCATCTCAACGAGGCACATCCAGTTTCAGCACACATCAGATTCTATTTGCATCGATTTGTGTGCCACTTCTGCACGCATATCGAGGTCTTCATTTGTGCCCCCGTTTTGCGCGCCGATCGTACCGTTGGCATCCTTGCAGCGAGGCGGACCTCGTCCAGCACTTATTCAGCCAGTGGTGCATTGATCTGCACGCCATCTGCTTTATTCAGACCGATTTGTCTTACAAGTCGGAATCTTAGGTACGCTTCCTCACCATGGATTTCACATTTGAGGTAGACCTACCCGCTTCTGTGCAAGCCAAGGTGTTTCTTACTGCCAGTCCGTTCGGCAATTTTATTTCGCAATCTATTGTGGATTGTCTATCCCATACGAACTACATGGTTGTCTCTGGAGACCGAGCTTGTGTGCAGTTTTCCATCTTCTAAAGGGCAAAAACAGTTCCCAATCCGTCAGATATTATCATGATGCATGGTGCAAGGTTACACCACATGGTTCATATACTAGCATGGGCAAAGAATGGATGAACGATCGACACATTATAGTTGATCCCACTGGGCGGTATTGTCTTTTACGACCCGAGGGATACCAGGCATCCTTTCGTATTCTCAATTCCACTCATCATGTTCGAGAAAAGCTTCAACAATTATATTTAGCTGGTTTAGCTAAAGTGGCACCTTCACCTATTACTGGTTGGGATCATGACTTATTCGTTGCTTCTGGATTACGTATGATTGATGATGCAGTGTTCGAGGTTGATGCTTCATGTATAGTTCACAGTTGGGATCACGCATTATTTAGACGATCAAGATTGGATCGCATCTTTGATGATGTGTTTAGCGATGGTCAACTTGATACTGCACAATTTCCTATTATCTCCTGGGATCATGACTTATTTGTTGAGACAGAATTATATCTTATTGATGATGATGTTTTTGCCAACTCAAAACCTCATCCAACACTTACTGAAGATGTGATGATAGCAACCCCGCACGAGGATATGTATGACTTGCTACAATCTCCCGTAGATATGATATGGCAGACCTTCTGTGATTCACATACAGCATACCGGGTGGTGATTCTTGATATGATTCTCTACTTAAGACTCCAACAGATGATCCAATCATCCGCTTGATTATACTGGCGCAGTTCAAAATTCGAGGACAAATTTTTTCGAACCAGGGAAGATTGATGAAGGAAACGATGCATGGTTTATGGAGTTCCATTTATTTACATGTATTAGGACCATTTATGATCCATTATGAGTTTTTTTATTTTCTAGGAGTTTTAGAAACGTGGGAGGATAAGGATGGAAGTCTAAGAGTCATGAGGAGTTACAAGAATGAGTCTATATATATGTATGTGTTCCAGAAATGAGGGGAAGAAGATTTGTTGAAGAAAAAAAAAACATGTTTGTGCGATTGTTGCCTCTATGACGGAGGCCCCATCCCTCTTCCTCGGTGCGACGCCGAGGGACCCTCCCAACTCCGGTGCGATGCTGGAGAAATATCCTACCTGCTGGTGCGATGCCAATAGGTCCCTTTCCCCCTAAACCCCTATTCTTATTCCCCTGTTTGTCCTGCATCAGTATTCCAATGGCGAGTAACATGGGATCAGTTTTTGGACTTCTCTGCAGGCAAAGGAATCCTATGTTAGGAGAGGGCATCTTCAGAACACGTGGGGGAGCTATTAGATGATTGGCAGTTTTGGTGTGCGGTCAAAAAAGCCACCAGAGGAGCTCTTGACGGCGGGAAGGCTACAGGAAATATTAGAAGATATGCTTAAGTGGTGGACTTGGGCATAGCTGGGGGTAGAGGTTCTGAAGCTAATGGTTTAGCCTCCAATCGACATGTTCTGATCTCCAACCCAGCATTTGGCACTGCATAGGAGAAGGTGAAATGAATGAGAGGTGTATTGTATACAAGCACCTTTAATGGTGGCAAATGGAGGGACAGAGAATATGAAGAAGAGGGAATGTTAGAGAGTGAAAAGTGCAACAGGCGATTGACATTTACCCAATTGTCTTCCACCTCTGGTCAGGTGGTGAGTGCTGGCAGAAAAGGCAATGATTATTAGGCTAATTTGGTGAAGCATCCATTATTCAGCTGTCTTCTGAAATCCTAATATCCTGAAGATCAGGGTCTTCATTGGAATACCTCTCATCCTCTAGGTTGAAGAAGCAAATGGAGGTGATGGTGTCATAGGTTTTTCATAGCAGGTTTCTAGATGGCAATGGACGTACAAATTTTCATTAGCAGCCTCCTGGAAGGAGGAGGGGTACTGGATATTCCTTTGGAAGGCTATGTTTTCTAGTAAGGATGTACACCTTAGGTAAATCTTGTCTGATTTTGCCATTGGTGGTGCAGGTCATGGGCAAAGATGAAAAACTCAAGATCAGCCCCCAGATCGGTCGGCCCAAGAATCCAATCGGATTGACCACTCCTAATTGGATCTAGGGTAGCAGCCTTGGCAAGATTCCCCTATTTTCTATGCTTAAAAAGTTATCAAAAAACTTTGAAAATATGAGGGAAAAGGGAAAAAAGATGTCTTGAAAGCAAAAGATTACATAATTAAGCACGGAAACATAGACTTAAGTAAACATAAGTTAAATTGTAGGTTTACAACTGCTGTACATAAATCATCCATGATATATAATGTGCATACGTTAGATGATATTCCATAATGTAATGGTTAAATTCGTTATAAAGTCGTTTGTATTAGCACAACTGATTATAACCAGCATCCAACCAAGTATCTCTGGCAACTAGTAAGACACTAACTAATTGATGGAACTGGGAGGATATATTTGAGAATTGGGATGACCATAATAATCCCCTATACTGCTTGAGACATACAAACACTGAGGATAAGTATAGTAACCACTCGGATAGGCATATTCCTCAAAGTGAGCCCGAGATCATGCATTTGAGTATTCAAGCTGGGATGAGTGCTCTATCATCTCCCTTGGACCTTTTCCCCTTTATGACATTCTCTTCTTGCATGGCTTTCTTCTTCCAAAACCACCGGTAGATGAAGTTGGGAACGTAGCTTAGATCACTGTCATGTGCCTTAGCTGCTTATTACAATTTGCCCTTGCTTTTCTTTCTATAAGCAGATGGAGCGATCCCCTTTCCATGTCTGGTCCCATATCCCCCATCTTGTGCTACATAGGTAAAGCAGACTACTATTGCATCCTCCATCTAAACTAGTACACAGAGCTGGTATCTACTGCAGAGTTGGAATCATCTGAGGTCTGATAGACCACATTGTCATTCGATTCCATCTTTTTAGCTTCCTTCGGAGGTGCTGAAATACCATTCTTCCAAGGGGTGCGAAGCTCTCCAGCATCTGGCACTTACCTGACCACCAGAGCCAATCTGATCCCACCTAGAAGAGGATGTTCCCTTAAGCCAACCTCTTTGTTGTCTTGGTCATGCAAGCATGGTGGACAGTCGCGAAGCACCTGCTCCTTCGCAGAAGTGGTAGCCAGGTCCTTAGGGAGTAGATGCCCTGGGGCAATGGTTTGAGAGTTTCAGAGTGCACACTAGTGGAGGTGAATATCTTCAAGAGTGAGAAACTGGTTCAACAAAAAAGGTAGATGAGGAGATCTGTGAACGGGTCCATGATGGTTGGACATATGGGATGCTGACTTCGAAACATATGCCTCTCATCTGCCCCACCCATACGATTGGACCTTAGCCTACTTATAGTGTCAACATGGTACAAGTAAATCAGAATTGACCCTGTTGATCCTTGGTCACATCAGATCCTAACTCCAAAAACGATGCCTGTTCATCTTCCCTACCCCAAAATGATAATCCCCGAGTATTATTAACAGTGATTATGGGGGTAACAGCAGGGCCTAATATTGAAGTTATTGGGCCATCCAACTCAAAACCTTAAGGTAATGAGTGGAGTAGACACCATGTATTTAATCATTATTTGTTTTGTCCTCTTTCTATGTGGGACTATTCTAACACCTAATAGAAATCTAATGAAACACAACTGCATGCAGAAAAATCAAACAAGTTCCAGGAAGATCGAGCGGAAAGACGAGAAAAACTTGCTTCCTAATAGAGACCCGGAAAAATCTGAAGAAATGTAAGAGAGGATATTTTAAAAAAAAATAGAGCGGAATCCTTCATACCAGGCGGCCATAGATGGCGATCGGATAGTCACAGCAGACGCAGAAGTGGACCCTCTCGCCGAGATGGCGGCGGGACCGGCGGCCGACGGACTTGACGGCGGACGAAGCAGAGGAAGCCGTCACAGCGCCGAGGCTCTTGGCCACGAGGAGGTCGGCGAGCACCAGGTGATCGGGGCATGCCACCGTCACCGTCTCCGCCGGTAGCGAGGACTTCGCCAACGACCCCCCGCCATCCGGGGCCGAGCCCCCCTTGCTCAGCCGGATCTGGAGCATCTTCCCTCCCCCCCTCCCCCCCTCTCTCTCTCTCTCTCTCTCTCTCTCTCTCTCCTTCTTGTTCTTCTTGTTGCGTCGGGGCCTAATGATCAGGACCACCGTGACTGTTTTAGGGCGGAAGGGTTTTCAGGAGTTAAAAGTTGCTGCACCGCCTGGCCGTGCTGGAAAAAATTTTCCACCTTTTCTTATCGTCACGCTGGCCATAATAAGGTCTACTTAAAAATAAATAATAAATAAATAAAAAGTACCTTGAGACAGTGCAAATCTGCCTGGCAGGAATGCAAGTTTTACTCTTTTGTAATACTAGTTAATCTGATTTATGAAAGAATAAGTTTACATATTTTAACTTTTTGTTTATTATTGATTAAATTAACATACTCATATTTAAGTATCTATGTTTTTGGGGTAAGCATACACATTTCTTAAAGCATGGAAGTTATATAAAAATGTTTTTCTATCATAGTTATTAGGAAAAAAAAGAAGGCAGATGTGAATAGGCAAAAAGAGTGTGTAACATGGGTCAGTCACTATTCTACTTCAGCCTCCCACCATTGAGTAATCAAAAAAAGAGAGCATGCACAAAAATAGAAAGGAAAACTAAAGAAATGAATACAACATGTAATAAAAAAATATATCTTAAGAATATATTTTCTTAGGCATATCAAATGACTTAAGAAACGATCTAGCCATTAGGTATATTAATCAATTGACTGTCATAATTTAAACTCCACTTAACAAATGCGAAATCACATGAAAGAAATTACTAGAGGCTAACAAAATACCAAGTGCGGTGAAATTAACATTAAATAATAAATATTTTTCAATATATGATTTATATGTTTATGCACCTATGAAAGATGTGAATAAATTTACCAGCACATCACTTCGCCATCTTATATCTCTTTTAATTGAAATTTCTTTTTCCAAACTTGAATAGCATTTAAAAAATTGCAAAAAAGTCAGTTCTACCAACGCATGAAGACTACATGGACGAGTGTAAAAAATAAAGCAAATAAAGGTGCAAGAATTAATTTTACATGTGGTTACATGAAAGATAGTAATCCGTGAATACAAAAAATTATGACAGTATGGTTAAATCCATTAATTAAGTCACTGAAATTTTATTTCCAAATTTTACGTAAGCTTTAGTTGTATCAGTAAATAAAGAGAATGTAGATGATCACATATAATGTTTAGAGATTTTCTATATATACGCTTGTAAAGTACTGTGTTTGTGTATATTCGTAACTCACATATTGTTATAAATATCCTAAAAAACCTAAAAAAGTTACATTAAAGCCCTACCATCAAAATGCGTAAAACTCTAACCAAGTATGGTAAAAAGATCAGATATTCTGGCATATATATCCCTACATTCACCGTAAATTTGTATAGGTACCCCTGAATTCCCTATAATTCATAGAATCTTTCTTAGGGCCACGTTTGTTAACAATATTGGGGAGATTACAAAGCAATAAAATTATGAGGAATGAAAAAGTGATAAAATTGTAAACAAATGCTCAAACAACAGTGGGATTTTGAAAAGCTATGTACAAGTTTTGTTATACACAATACTTAGCCCATGTCGCTAGCCCCAGTATCTAGTAAAAGAAGGAAACTGGCAAAATCTATGTAACTACCCGCCACACTTGGTTTGGAAATCGGCACAGTATGGGTATCAGATCAATACCTTCGGGTTCGCACATGGATTCAATTGCATGTGTCTGGTGAATTAAATAATAAACTAAACTAAACAAAGAAAATATCGAAGTCAATAACTTGAGCAAATGGCAGGAAATAGAATAATAGAGTCCGAGTACAATACAACAATAATTACACAGTCCACAGTTGAAAATAGAATAGTATAGGATAAAGGAAAGATACAACTACGTCGAGGCATACTCCAGAACAACATTAGCAGCTGGCAAGCAAAATGCGAGGGACACCGTACTCCTACTCTCATCGAAACTCCTCACCTAAAAGGACAGGGAGTAAGACACAACTCAACGGCCTCATTAGGGATCATGTGATCCCTACCTCCCACACACCCACACAACTAACAAAGACAAAAAATATAAGAAAAGTAGTAAATCTACAACTAAAGCAGGAGTAAATTGAACTGGAACAACAGTGCATGTAAGAAACCATAGACCCCGCTAAAACAGATAGAAATCCTCATACAGTAAAGACTGCTCCAATCATTACAGGGCCACAGATGGTCTCCCTTCCTGGCTTTAGAGTGACGAGGCACTCACTCTACTAGTGCTAACTTTGCTCACTACTTTTACGCTGAGTGCGTACACGGCAACTTACAACTTAGCCAATGCTCATGTCTCTCTATCCCTACGAGACTCCAGATACCCGTAAATTGAAGCAATGAGTCATGAAAATAATCAAAGGCTAGTGATGATTAGGAGACACATCCATATTGCTACATCATCAACCATTTAGATGATCACATGCGATGTATATTTAAATTATTGTATAAGATATTAGATTTCAAATGTAATACTGTCTCGGATGATTTTCTTAGTTTGAGAATGCTATTTGGCTATGGATTCTAGATAAGAGTGTTAGTTAACTATGCATGAAATCCAACCAAGACATATACAATTGTTACATACGTTATTCAATCCCCAATTTATAAGAACAATCCTAGACATGGGATACAAAATATAGAATGTCTCATATGTGTTAGTGAGGTCTCAAATGAAAAGCTTTGTCTCATATAATTAGACAATTAAAGTATCAATTGTTGAAATAATAATACCATATGAGTGCATTAAATAATTTATAGTAGATTCTTTATTATTTTCTTTCAACATGCATAACTATTTGTAATTATGTTATACATAAAAAGAATAAATAGAAATAAATGTGCTAGGCGATGCAAAGGCCCATTGCCTAAACCACCTGCATTGGTTAGAAATGACGAACTATTTTATGTGCTCATGATTGATTAATCAATTCCCAATTGACTAAAATTGAATGGTGCAAATTTCTATGCTTCTTCAAGGTGTACAAATAAAGTTTCTATAAGCACGTAATTATATCAAATATTTTACCAATAACTACATTATTAAATTAAAGATATTACTCTATCAATTATGGATGACTTGGTTGATCAAAATTTTTGACAAAATATTTTAATAATTATCAATCACTCATTTGACAATAGGATGACTATTGATTGAGGTAATTAACCAATTTAGTTGGCACTAAATTTAATATAGTGGATAAAAAAGATTTATCATTTTTTTGTCTTTTGGACTCCTTCAATTGACCCTGAACGGTATGTTCAATATTATTGTAAAATATTTTTATGCCTTCATGCCAAATAACTCACCGTTTCATTTGTAGGGAGGGATGCCTTATATAAAATAACTATGTAGTTATTCCATTTATGTAACAAATAAAAAACCATATGTAAATTTGCCATTGAAGTAATATTATCATTCTTTTAAACATCATAAGTAGTTCTAATTCAAATTATATTACACATATATATGTACAATGTGAAACTATATACAAATATTTGTTTACATGTGTCTCATGTCACCTATATTTTACAAATCCATGTCCTATGCAGTCTAAAATAAGGTTTATGCCTAAACTCCTTTTGTTACACAACGTCCAAAATAACTATAGTTTGTTTATTCTAAGTTGATTAATAACAAAATAGGATAAACATTTACTTAAATTTAAGTGCTTAGTTTATTGTCAAGTTTTCTTTCCTTTTCTCTCCAATCTAAAGACTAAGCAATTGTCTATTAATTTTCTTTACTAACAGTGTTGACAATAACTTTACTAATAATGTTGACACTAACTTGTTTGTTCATATTATAATAGGTCTCTTCATGATCTATATGATCAATAAAACTATATCTAAGGTAAACAAGAGTAGTGCCAACTGAAATATTTTCACTATTATCACATGTCGATATTATAGTGACATTGTCTTCTTTAATGGCGTGTCATTACATAATTTGACCATCCATAATATGTATCATTATGTATTTTATGTTCATAATTGGAATATTGTAATTGCCTACACATTGCTTGCTAAAGTATAGTTTTCATAGTTTTGCTTATCCATATGCAGTTAATGCAGGGAAAGAGTGGTACGTAGAAAAAATTATTGTCTCTTCTAAAAGTTTGATTATATATAAGTTCTTATGTCTTAGATACATTCTATACTAGGGATAGCATGCGACCCTGAACCGTACGACGAAGAACCGTCTATTTCATTTCATATATATAGGTTATTGATTTGAAATCTCCTTTTCTTTTATTAAGGGATGTACGCACTTGCATACACTGTCAAATTAATAAATGTAAGACATGGGTTAGAATGTAAGCTAATAACTTAAAAATCTTCACTAAACATTATGGTTAGCAAGTATGATAATAAATAAATAATTATCACAAAAAGAATTGATTCAATTTATGGTCGATGTTTTGAATCTTGTAATGTAAATTGATACCATAGATAGATAACCAGATTATTTAAAATGGTTCATATGAATGCCCTATTGGGGATATGATGACATTAAAGATTGTTAATTCACCTGTTTGAATAAGATAGGTTCAAAGCTCTTTTAAGCACCTCAAAAGAAGTGTTAACATTAATAATACAAAATGTTGACACCTTTAGATGACCATTCTGAAAATTTACCATGGTGTTAGGCTATTGGATGTTTCATTTCGAGATTTACTAAGTGTTAAAGCTAGTTGCAGGATGCTCTGAATTTTTTACGGTGTTGATACCATCAACTAAGGTGTCGACATTTCTGATTGCGCTAAGATTTTCTTTGCATGTTGAATCTTCTTCTATTTGAAGATTGGGTTTACACAATTCTCCAACGACATTCTAGGATTTGAGACTTTATAAAAGGGGTTGAGATGGATGTGTTGAAGGTATTACAGTTAGAGAGAAATCATAGTAATAAAGATCATCTCAAACTTTTGGTCTTAAAGCTTCCATTAGCAATATATGAGGGCTTTGTTAGCTAGTACTCAAGAAGAAAGGATTGGAATGTCATCAATACTTCATGGACTGGTTGATTTCTTATTTTTTTCATCGATATTCTTACTTACTTATATGTGCTACTCTTTATTGAACTTAGTATGTGTTGATGGGCTAGCACTATATCAACTATCATGTGTTTGTGTTTATTAGATTGATGCTAGTTGTAGTTTTCTAATATGTACTTAGAAAGTGGAAATAGATCATCATGTGTTTAAACCACTATAAAAATTTTGTGCTTCTTTTGTATGATTGTCACCATTTCCCCTATTACCTTCTTACATACACTTTATTTTAAATTGATTTATTATCTTTAACATATTACTTTGAAAATTCTATCCCACCCCCACTCAGGTTTATCATAGCTTTGGACTAACAATGACAGTTACTAGCCATATATAAGGACAAAGAGAATATTGAGAGTAAATAAATATTGTGCTTAAATATAAAAAGTTTTGGAATTAGATGAATAACAATTTTCTTTGTTTGTTAATCCAAACAAGGTTTTATTTTTTAAAAAAAAAATTAATCTTGTTCCTAGATAAGAGCATAATACTTCTATGCATATACTTCATACTAGTCTTGTTTTATAGCAAAAAAGTAGAGGTCCAAAGTCAAATAACCTCCCATCTTCATCTACTTCCTGTAAGACTATTGCATCAATACCCTTCCTCACTCCCATGCCTTCTTGCTATGTCAGATTATATTTTACATTTTTATTAGAATTTGATCATATGTCCCTTTTTTGTACTACTTCCCTCTCAATTTCATCTGATTAGTTCACAAATGCAAAAAAGAAAAAAACATTGTCATTGACTTACATTCTTGCTAACCATTGTTATGCTACGTTATCCACATATTATCTATATATTTAGCTTACTAAAGATACTATAATATGCAACCAACTAATCGATTATATGTTGTGGCACCTTAAGTTATTTAATGTTTTAAATTACTAAGAGTGAATGAATGACTTAGATACTAGTAGTTGATGATGATTGTGCTTCATTTCTTTAAAGGTGTGTGTAAGAGAAGAAATGAGGGCCTCACCATCTGCCACTATTCTTATTCATCATTATTATCTCATTTAACACATCCATTATCTGTATATTTGGGACATCAATGATTCCATAATATGCAACCAATTAATCAATTGTATTTGTGGTGCTTTAATTATTCAACATCTGAAATTCATAGTGGATAGATGGACGTCCAATATAATGATAATGCTGATGATTGTGTTATTTTACCTCTCTAAAAGTGCATGAAATAAAAGAAATAATGATTGATAATCATGATTTTTTTGTACATTTAGTGAACCATGTAAGTATTATAAGTGATTCGATTATTTATCGATCTTTGTTACATATAATCTAACATATGATTAGTGGGAACTCTTACAATCTTGAATCCTCGAGCACTAGTATTCTTTTTTTAACAATTATTAATTAAAGATTATATAATACAAATGCTAAGCTTAGGTGGTCCTCGAGGTTGACATTTTTTGTTCTAGTTATCGAATCTTAAAAATTGGATAGTTGACACTATCTTAATCAGTTAGATATATAGAGGGAAAGTAGGAAAGTCAGTTGCCTTTTTTTGTTTTAGGTCTATTAAGCATATGTAACTAGATGTATCAATTAGGCGAACCAGCCATAGCCTAGCCCATATTATAGTAAATTGGATTGACCCAAATTATCTAAACTAGGTTGGGCTAAATTTAGGTTAGCATTAGTCAAATTTGGACTGTGTTGTTTTGAAATCGTGTTGGTCTAATTTGACCTATTAACTTTTACATTAATTCATACAAAAAGTAAAATACTTCTAACAAACTATTTACAAATACGGTCAGCCTAACCCAACCTAGTCAATATTGAATTTGAGTTGAACTTGAACTGAATATGAACCAACTAAAATTGGGCTGGGTTATTTTGAATTTGGGTTAAGCTCGAATTACCACGTAACTCAGTCAAAGCCGTCCAAATTACATCCCTATATGCAACAAACAAGAATTGAGATTGCGGGAGTTTCTTTTACCCTTACACTAAAGTAATATGTTAATGCTCATTCTTGTTCTTAATTCAAATATGGAAAAGGATAATAACGACAATATTTTCTCGTTATGCGTATTTTTACTACTTGTTTAGGAATATTACATGAATATTCACATTTCTCAAACAATCATTTATTATACGGATTTAGGCGTAATAAAAAATAGTTTTAGTGAAGCCAAATTAAGTATGCAATATATAAGGTTTTTTTAAAATGAATAATTTACAAGAAAATCATTAAAATTTATAAAAACTTTGTAGTCTTCAACATTATTTATTATAAAAAGTATAATAATTAAACAATATATTAATTGTCTAATTCACATAGGAAAGATGTATAACAAAAATAAATTTACTAACAAAATTTATTTATTTATTTATACAAATATATTCATATATGTATTTTTTAGAGTCAATTACAAGATTATGTCTTTAAAGGGTCAATTTTTTTTAAAAAAAAATAGAAAGGTGAAACTAATACAAAAAAGTTCTTTTTAGTTGGATGATGATTACAAGAGTTATTTAGTTTTACACAAAATACTATAAATTATTACGCTTCATGCTTCACAAGAATGTATTATTCCGCGGTATTTTATACCAAGTTAAGATTTTAGTGTTTAATGGCATTACTAAAATGTCACAAACTGATATAGAAAAAAATATCAATTATGGTCAAGTGGAAAATATATTTATTTTGACCTAAAAATGCTAATATATCACATTTTGTCACTTTATCATACCTATCATGTGTTATTTGACATTTGACATCACTTTTTGTAACTATTATCTTTATTAATAAATTTTAATTAAAAATATTTATTTCAATGTAAAATAGTGAAATACAAGAAAATTATTATATTTCATAATATTTTTAAATTGTTTGGTGCTAGATAAACTAGTATAAAATAAAGACTTGTCTGAATTTTGTTGTCCACTTAGAAGTCTATTCTCTTGTTTGGCTTGTATAAAATGACCACTACAAATTAAAATTAAAAAATATATATTTATCTTATTATATTTTAATGTGTTTTGCTAACATTCACATAATAAGTGGTTAAATAGTTCTTAACGAGTAAATGAGGTATTCTATACTAAAATATGTCTCTACAAACATAGAAAATTAGTGACGGTGGATTGTATATTTACTTTTTCTAATGAATTGATCGATGCATCCTATCTCATGCGAGTGAAGACACATTTTGATATAGAGAATGAGGTTTAGAGGATCTCATCTTCTTAATAAATATAAGAAAAGGAAAATAACAAATGTGATGTACTAATAAGCAATGCTATTACAATAATACTTTTATTACATTATTTACAACATTTACTATAAGCTATTTGATCAATCATTTTTTATTAAAGTTATTGTTAACATATTTTTTGTTGTAACTAATATAATGAAAAAAAAATATCAAAAAATCAAACAACTTAAAAGAATGTCATTATATTATATTTTTTATTACTCTTTGTACAACACTTATTGAGAGACATTAGATCACTTGATCAAGTGACCCATGTTAAGGTTACTTATGATACTTTTTTTTTAATTAAAAATTTTGGTCGAAGATCACCAATTTGATACTAAGATCAAATGGTAATGATATATAAGATATTAACATGAGTTGATATTTTGAGGAAGATAAAGAATAAAAAAGTGAGAGTAATACTTGCCACACGTGCAGCTGCATCATCTGACGATGCAATTATACTATCATTTTTTTATTTTTTTATTTTAGGTGAGATCCTACATGTCCCACGTGTTCATACAGCCTGATCTCTAATCGAACAACCTAAAAATTTTTAAGAAATCAAAAATTACTATCATGCTTAGCTCATTGAGGCATTTTTTGAACTGTTTGTTGCGGTTCAATTTTTTATTCTTTAGAATTTTTTGGTCATTTAATCAAAGTTTAGTATATATTGACATGTGGGCATGTGGAGCCGAGCAAAAAAAAATCTAAAATTTTTACTCAACAAGTAAAGAGAAGAAGAAAAAGGCGAGAGTAAACTTAATTTTTTTTAAAAAAATACATGACATGTAAAATGAAGAGAAAGAAACTAATATTTTTAAGAAAAGACAAATATGTGTAACATTTTTTACGGAGATTGAGACTTTCTATCCCACTTTTCTTACATTATTTTATTACTGTACTTAATTTAATTAGTGTAAAATCTTTAAATGGTAAGAAGGTTCTTTTTTTTGGTATATGCTTATTTATAGTCATAATAAATAAACCAATGGGATCAAGTATAGTACAAATGACATAGAAAAAATATAGCAGAAAATGTCATAAATTTCACTTACAGTAGTTGTGTAAGAGGATAAATTTGTCCCACAAGTTTGTAAAATTCTATGTCTAACTGTTCTCTATATGTGGCAGGACCCATAAGAAGAATATTACTCCTTAAGGTAGGACTTTTGATTTAAAAAAATTATTCAATTATCATGATAATGGCAAAAAAATAAAGTAACGCTTGTTGCATTAGTAGTTGTACAAAAAAGATGAGTTGGATTGAGCCCCCAATCCCATCATGTCATTTGGACATGCAACATGGTGGTTGTCTCACCCATTAAATGTGCCCGACATGATCCACTCATTAGCACACATGAAGGAGCTTGATTCAATAATATATAAAAAATATCTACTAAACTACTCTTTGATACCACATATTATGCTTCCGAAAGGACGATTAGACTCTCCAGAGTATGATCACGCTCTCGAATGCATCGTCCATGTTATCAATAAGTAGTTTGGCGGGTACATTTTTTTTATATTTTTTAATCTAGCACCTTCATGTGCGCTGATGCACGGATGATGTCGGAGCACATTTAATGAGAGAGACATCCCCCATATGTCTTATACAAATGACGTAACGAGATTGGAAGCTCAATCCAACTCAATGATTTTCATCGTTGTTGGTGCAACAAGTAAATTTACATATTGGGCTTTCTAAACCATGAGTTGTTGGCTTTATTAAATGTGACAGAGGATGTAGTGGATAAGCATTCACATTGAAGTTCTTTTCCAAGGTGGAAAAAGACTTGGAAGTTTAAGAGCCCTATTACGTGGGACTCTTTAAAAGTCTTTTCTTATATATATATGAGAGCATATAGAGAAGAGAAGTTACTTACGTGAGTCCTCCTCCTCCTCCTCTTCTCTCCCAAAAACTCCTCCCTCTCCCCTCTCTCTTTCTCCTTTGGAAAAATCACCCGAAGCTTCTGAGATTTAGCACATGCATTCCGCGAGCGACTCTGATAATGCTCCCAACATGCTTATTTAAATAATCAAATCTAAACTCATATTCTAATGGATTAAAAAAACATAATTATTTAGTAATTATGTAAAATAAATGCAGACATAATATCCCCAATTAAGGTGTTGATACTACTATGAGGATATTGGAGATTTTTTATATAACGGTCCCAATTATAGACCTCTAGTAGGTGCACAATTCTAAACAAAATAATATCGTATAAACGAGTGATAAGCGGATTATGTCCATTATATCACAGAAAAATGAGAAAAATAAAATAAATATTCCATGAATTTCAACAAACTGGTCATACTTGAATTTTTTGCCAATTTATTTATACGATCTACAATGTGTCCACCATACATTGGTCTATCATTTTCTCTCTGCTCTTGAAAAACGTATTTTATATTTTTTATTAGACTCATGAAAAGATTACAGTAAAGATCATTTACATCTCTACTATTATCTCACTCACCACCCCATTCACTTATCTTCCTCAAAGAAATAATTTCCTTATTCCTAATTATCATGCAATATATTTATTTATATATATGACATTTGTGGAATGATTCCTAACTAGCATGAAATGCATCCGTTCTAAAAACATCGTAAAATCGAAGTAAAAAGATTAACAACATGATAACAAGTATAATTTTTCTTTAATTTTTTAAACTATTCATATGCACAACTCTTTCGAGTTCTTTTTCTTAACTTAGTGGTAATGGTTACTATTCTAGAAAATATAAGGTCATTCATTCTTATTAAATCTCAGGGTTGAGTCATTATTTCTTTAATCTTTTACCTGATCGGTCTTTTTCTCATAGTCATAAGTCGATCAGTCTTATTCTGAATCACAATCCTTCTTTTGAATCTTTTACAAGTCTTAAGTTCGTAATCGGCTCTCATACCAATGGGACGACTCACCCTTTGATCCGAAGTGACAGGGATAAGCACTCACTAACAGACATAATGGTGAGTAGGTCGTCCCTCGACCAACCTTCCACATATGCTTGTCCACCCCAACAAGCTTCCGAAACCCTATTGGGTGAGGCGAAAATCTTATGACTAAGTTGTGTCTGCAGTGTGTTCCACAACTACTGCTACAATGTCCATGCCCCAACCTACAAGTGCACTCAAGTTCACTCAAGTAGGATCTCCATCATTTGCCTTAGTTGAGGTCTCTGATCTTGGACTTTGGAACTTCTAACTACAAAAAAAAAGATACTCCGTACCTCGATACCACACATCGTTAAGGATTTTTAACCAAGCGTCTCCTTATACCAAGAGACGGATTTTGTCGTCCCGCTAGTGAGCTGTTCTCACTCCTTTTTAAAAAAAAAAAAAAGATAAATCGTCGTAGGAATCATCGTTCATCATCAAGACTTATCATCATCAGGAAAGGCTTTCTTACCTTTAACTCATTCCATGAGTTCTTTCACAAGTTCTTTTTACATTTTCTTCATAGGGAAAGACTAGCGTGTGCCTCCGAATTATTTTACCTCTGTCTTATGATCTTTTCATCATAAATACTCTTTCACCTCCTTCTTAAGAATTCTTTCATGTTTCATGCTATAACAATATTGTTAGAATAATAATGACACACTTCATGAATAATTAAATGAGCTTGAGAGTTCAAGTCTTTTATTCTTTCATGGCTCACATGAGCTTAAATGTACTTGGTCCATTAGTTCTTTTCATTTCTTAAGAAAGAAGGTTTCACTTGCTTTTTAAGTTGGTCATTTATCTTAGACATCGAGAATCAAGTTTATTCATACTACTGTTCTCCGAGTTAGAGGAAGACAAATCGTATGGAGTTCATTTGGGGTTCACAACAACTTCTTACAATCATTATACCATAAATACCGGCATACTTTCTACAAAACAACATTATCTTTGAGAAACGTACTGAAGCAAAGCATGTAACATATTGAGTTCATGTTCTTTTATAAGTTTCAAAATAGAAATTAAATGAGCAGAACCTCACCTTAATTTGCATGTATTTCAATCTTTTAAAATCTCCAAAATAAGGAAAATCATAAGTAGAGGTATCACCCTACCTCTAAACTGACGTGTCCTAGACATAAAAGAATTCTCGCCCATGCCGAAGATGAACCAAAGCCACCATTTTTCGTTGGACAGTACTCTACTTTGCTATAACTTCATATCTCCCCTCATATCTTTCTTTCTTTAAGACTTCTATAAACTCTCACCATTTCTTATTCTTCTCACTTTAACCTTTAATTTCTCTTTCTTCCTCACCCTCACAATCCCACTCTATCTTAATGTTTCCACCTTTCTCTCACTGTCCAGCCTCTTTTTGTCTCTAACAGATTTTTTTCTCTAGCTCTCTCATAATATTTCTCTCTCTTGTTATCCTAATCACTCCCTTCTTCGGTTCCTTCTTCTACCCCACCATCGAACTTCCTCTCTATCTCACTCTTATCATCTCTCTCTTACTGCCCTTCTCTCTTCCTCTCTCCAGAAGCTCCCTCTTTCTCTTTTTAATTCTCACTATCTTTCTCTTGCCCTTTTTTGTGGAAGATGGAGTAGAATGAGAGGAGATGGGATGATATTTTTAGGAGCTAGGTAATATGAGTCGTCAGCTTCACTTAGGTTTAAGGTGAAGCCTTTAATCCTATCTAGAAGGTAAGTTATTCTCCTACCACTAATTAACTTAAGTTATTCCCCTTAATCTTATTCACATGTTAAATTATACCCATTCTTCTATGTAGCTTAAGTTGTTCCTTTCAATCCTATCCATATGTTAAGTTGCACCCAATTTTCTAAATAAACTCTCCTTTTTTATACATTGCTAGAAATGTAAGGAGTCTCTTTAATTGTCATTTTTTACTTTATGTAATTATGTAAATACCCTTATCTTTTCCTATAATTATATATATGCCCTTATTTAATTTAGTGGACTATTACATTTTGTCTATTGAAACCTTCTCTATTTGAATATTGGGTTTCTAAAATTCTTCAATGGTCATCTAAGGTCTAAAGCTCTGTGAAGGTGGATTGAGATGGATGTGTTGAAGTATTTTACTTAGAGAAAAAATTTAGTAACTAAAAGTATCTCAATTTTGTGATCTTCCAAGTTTCCATTAACAATCTAAGAAGTCTTCGTGGGCTACTACTCAAGAAGAGGACATTGGCTTCTCATCAGCACTTTATGGTCTATTTGATCTCTTATTTCTTTCATTGATATTATTATTTACTTGCGTGTGTTCCTCTTCATTGAGCTTAGTTTTTGTGTGTGTGCGTGTTGGTGAGCTAATGCTATCTTGTGTGTGTGTGAATGTGTGTTTACTAGATTGATTCTACTAACTGAATCTTAAGGTGTGCTAAAGAAATGGACGTAGGTTGCCACATGACTAAAGCAATACAAAAATCTGATACCTCTTGTGAGTGATTGTATCAATTTTTCCTACTCTCCTTCATAAGTGCATCTTGTTTTA